>OY540813.1:11954703-16754703 GCA_961205875.1 Sialis fuliginosa | reverse complement strand
CACCCCCCTCCTATGCTCGTCAACGTATGCTTGAGGGCTCCAGTGGTAGTTATGGCCCTGTTTTTAAAATAATTTATAGTCAGTTAAATATTACGGTACTAAATAATTTGCACCTGGCTTATATTATATTGTGTATTTCATACAATTTGAATTTTACTTGAACCATCATTTATACACAGACCTCATTGTAAAGTCTTCATTAAAAACTGTTATGTATGATGTACAATCTGCAAGTAAGTAATTGTAATGTATGCTTAGATAAATGTACTACATTTGTATTCTAATTATACAAAATTTCCCGTGGGTTTTAATGAAAGAAGAGTATATGTGTATTTAGTTTTGTTCTACGATTGTAACGATAATTATTTATAGTTGTACATTGGTTCATTTAAAACCAGTAATGTGTATTTCAAATGAAATGATTGTAGATAAACAGTAAATTCTGAAACTTAAGTATAAATGTCGCACTGGTTTTTTAAAAATTATTTATTGGCATTTTGGCAATACAGCCAGTAAGCTCTATTTAACTAATATATTTCTACCCAATATTTGACTAATTGTAAGATTGCTTAATAAGATTGCTAATTGTAGGGAGTTGCCTTGGGGTGATCAAGGCTGGAAACATTCACTGGACCCGGGGACATTGCTTCTATGAATATTTTTACAATTAAGTTTAAACTAATCTACTTTTTTAATACTGTAAAATATAATAATCAATTTTTTTTCTACTGGTTTTACTTTTTCAGACAGTTTCTTCGTGGTTATTTGTTTTTATAGAATATGTTGTGTGTATGTTAAGGAGGATGGGGATACAAGACAGAATGGAAGATGCTGATGAGCCAATAATAGCAGGTGGCTTTACACAAACTGAGTAGTCAGGCTTACAGGAATTGTGTGATGGGTTACTGGGTTTTTATATATATAATAGAACGTGTAGGGGTTTATATTTTGATTTTAGAATTTCGCAGAATTTTTTTTTTGTGAAGTTTGTTTTTTGTTTTAAATGTAAGTAATTCTTCTAGTAGACAAATGTAACAAAATTTAGTTTTGTGTTTTAGTAATAATAGTTAATTAGAAATTTCGAAACCATTGATTTTGTAGATCGATGCATATTTTAATTTTAATATATTTGCAGTTTTTGTACGACCGATCATTAAATAAAATAGAATCAGGTTTTAGTCTTTGTTTTCAATAGATTAATCAAATATAGCTCGGCTTATTCAGAATTCGTTAATGCAATTAACGTCCAATAAAAATAAAGCAATCAGCAAACAAGTAACAAACAAACTGCTTGCATTCTTGTTGTAATTTAAAATAATCAGTCGGACACGGCGATTCCTTTGTCAGAATTCCTCCACGGGCTTTACATCCAAACGCTATGTGAAATCAAGTTTTTGATCATCGGAGCAAGTGAACAATTTTGTCATTGGGCTGCATCTGTTGTTTGAAAAAACAAAATAAAAAAGTCGCATATATTTTTTATTAGGTCCTTGGACTTTATTTGTACAATATACAAATACTCGTTATTTCAGACATATATTTGCTGTCCTGTTTGTTACGACAAACTCGAAAATACATTTTTTCTTGTAAATTTGAATCTTGGTTTTAAATTTAGTCCTCGTGTTTGATCATAAACACTAGAAAACGGTTTTACAAATACTTGGCAGATTGCAGAAAATAGAGAGATTAGGATTGTTATACAATTTTATAAATATTATTAGGTATACAGGTTGTTTCATAATTGAAGGGGGTTAATCTGTGCATGATTTTAAGATAAAAAGTTCGTATAAACATAGGTCCGTTTTCGTTTTATTTTTTCATTCAAAATAATAAAGGTGGCATTAATTGGGACGCTCTGGTTGAAACTGAATTTTTTTCCCTCAAAATATGTGTCTATACATCTTGTTTACATCCACCAAGTTTTATAAAAATATATAATGTAGTTTCGGAGTTATTTAAAAAAAACATTCTGTATATCAAAAATAAAACGAAAACATATGTATGTTTATTTAAACTTTTTGTCTTAGAATCATGCACAGATTACTCCCTTCAATATTCACATTCAATTATAAAACAATCTGTATTATAGGTACTGTTAAAACTATCCGAAGAATTATATTTGTCAATAATTTTAAAGAATTTCTTATATTCGAGGGTGAAATGTATTTGCAAGTTTACTATAAAAAATAGAGAAAATTGAGCAAATATTTTCATGTATTTGTAATAAATAAAATTAAAACGGTGGGATATAATATAGTAAACATGAATAAAACATTTTTTTTCTAAGTAAATGAAATGAATTAAAACTATACATAGTAATTGTCGCTACAATATTTGGGGTCTACGGATACTAGACCGTTAAATAATTACGTGTTGACCAATCTCATGTTTGTAGGTTTTGAAAATTATTCATAATTTTATCCGTTAATAAATTATTGTATTTCAGAGATAAAATCTTTAACCTTAAACGCCACTTTGTCGACTTGTTAGCCGATATTTTAAAACCCACACGCTAAACTTATGTATGTATGTATGTATGTACATATGTCTCGCAGCGATTTTTTTCTAAAATATTTCATAGCGTAGATAACAAGTACATGTATGAGTTATATAACATGTTCAGTCAGGTCATTCATACAGCTACAAAATATTCGCAAATAATAAATAGCTATTTACAAATTAATATATAGGATTTTGGATTGTATCCAACATACCACACGCGTGTTCTCTCACCTTAACAACATCGTGCCAATGTGATTGTTACCGTTGAGTCATGCACTTCAAACGGGTGCACGGATTCTGGGAAACGACCCATTTATAGATCACTAACAGTATGTTAATTACGTCTTGGAGAATAACTGTTGTTTAAAAAGCAAATAATTTGGGATGATCTTTAAACAGTGAAAACTTTTGTAAGATAGGTTTAATTTGATCAATTTAGTATTGATTTATTTTATGAAGAAAAAATTGTAAATTATAAGAATCTTTGAGTGAATATTCTACATAGTTTAGGATGAGATATTTCATTGGGGATTAAACATTTAGCTGTCTTTCTTTTTTAGGGTTCTGTAGAAAACCCTTATAGTTTCACTCTGTTTGTCTATATAAATTTTGTACCGAGAACAAAAAAACAGAAATGAATAGAATTTAAAAAATAAAAATAAAGTACATTTTTTGAAATTTTGAAGAACAAATTAATTAATTACAAATAAAAAAAATCTTTGATAATCATTACACTTTTTGCCTCTTATGATTATTTTTAAAAATTAATAGTTTTCGAGTAAAAAATTATTGAATATTCAAAAATTTCTTTGTTTTGCTCCATATCATAAAAAACGGGCATTTTCAGAGAAAATGTTTCAGGTCAAAGTTACTTATTTTTCCTCATAATTTTCGAATGTACAACAAAAAATATGGGTTTATATTTGAAAAAAAAAAGTTGAACCTGAAAACCCATTAATGTGACCTTTTTAAAGTCACCCCATAATGTCAATATTTAGCCCCTTTTTATGATAATTCGTTATTTTGGAAATAATCCGCTGGAAAGTCTTTAAAAACACCCGGTAGGTATATAAAATATAATTAAAAATGTTAATTAGTAAAAATAATATTCTTGACTAAAAGGAAACCAAAAGTTCATATAAAATAACTCAATGGTTTTGTTTGTTTACTAAAAAATTCATTGAATTAATTCCCAGATAAATTTAAGTTTCGGTAAGTACATCTAGTTGCTTTCTGTTCAAGACTCATCAAGAGTAAAAGTATGTTAATTATTTCTTGTGATCCAGAATAATTAGTGTCTAAAAAGCGAATAATTCGACTCGATGTTTGTTAGCTTTATTTGCTGATGATGAGTTGTTGTTTTTTGTTGTTAAACAAATAGTGAGATTTGTGTTTGTATGTAAATCCTTTGAAATTGTATATATTTGGATTTGTGTTATTTGAAAGCGGGGATTTGTTCTGTTTTTCGTTGCCAGATTTAACATTGATGTTTGGAGCAGATAAATTTTGTAATCTGTTTTAGTAGAACTAAATCCTTTAGAGATGCATTTGTTTTTGGTGTTCTTTTAAAATGTGTTGTGAAGATGGAACTGTATAATAAATATATTTAACTTAAATGTTCCAAATGACTTTAATTTGGGTTGATTTTATAAATGGTATACATAATTGGATCTGGCTATTTAAGTGTTTACCATAAATCTAAAAGTAATTTTATAGTTTAAGGATGTAATTTATGTAATATATTATATATTTTATGTTGTAAACAAAAAAATGGTAACATTTAAAAAAAAAATATAATTGAAATTTTTTTGGTTCAAATATTTTTTATAAAAAATTAATTCAACGTTATGCTACATAAATAGAATAAATATACAAAATTTTAATTATCGCTTGGATAGATAGAGATTTTTCATGTGGATAAAAATAAATAAATCAACAATTACTGGAATGTAGGAAATATGCGTAAAAATGACAGCGATAAATCTTTTTCTTTACTTATTAATAATTCAACAATTTTATCTTAATAATTTTAATTTTTAATTAAGGAACCGACGTTATTTGATTTAAAATAATTCTTATGCCATTTTTAATCTACCATTTATATGACACACAGTATAATTATATTTCTTTAGAAAACTCATAAATTTTTTTCAACCGAGGTAATTTTTTTACGTAATGGTATTTGATGACATTATAAAATTAAATGTAAATATAAACTTTATGTATTTTTGCGTTACGAGTTTGGTACATTCAGAGGTGTATTAAAATTGCTTAGTTCTCTTCTACTAGAATATAGATAAATTAATAAATACTGTAAAATGTTAAAGATCAACTATGTGAAATTATTTTCACTTATAATTTTGAGCATGAATTCACGCTGTTTGTTCCCTAAACACAAAAAATGGTGTCATGGCTATTATCCACGTAATGCCGTCCCTGTAAAAGTAGTTAGCATTTACGCATTTTAATAAACTTCCTTCGTATAAGAGGTAATAATTTTTTTATGTGTTTTGTTATAAAAATAGAACTGTTTATTTTGAAGCATTTCAGTGTTTTTAAATTTTATGTGTGATTTTGTAATGTGTGGTATCGTAGATTTTTAAGTTTATTTTAATTTCTAATTTTATTTATTTATCGTATTTCTTAAATTTACTGTAAATGTTTTCATTCAAGTTGAGTAATTATTTAATGTACACTATAAAAATATTAGTAGAGAATGAATATTTTTAGACTAATTAATACATTAATGTGATATGTATCTTAAGAATTTTTCATTTATAATTTACATTTGGGTTCAGAAGAAGTAATAGGGTTAGTAATAAAATAAAAATTTAATTGAATTTATAAACATATGTATAAAAAAATTCTTTCTCTAAAATAAAATTGATATCAGCAGGGGTTTACACAATGAAGGGACTTTAATATAAAAATAGATAAGGTGTCATCTTACAATAGCATTATGATTTAAATTTAGACATGCGTCATTATATTATGAAAGAGTCAAGGTAATAAACCGAAAAGCAAAAGTATTAAATGTAGGTATTATTATGGCTTAATATATTTTTAACTTATTAACTTTTAAACCTGTATTAGGTTATACTTATTAATGTGAAATAATGATGATTTCCAAATTAAAAAAAAATTGTTTTAGGATTAAAATCATTTTAATAAAAAATATAAAAGGTAGATACTACTTAATAAAAACGTAATGAAATATTTAAATGTCATAATAAAAATACAAAAATATGTAGTAGCAAAAGTAAAAAGTGTATATAAATATATATTTTCTTTTATATCCATTTTTATGCTCAAGTAATAAAAGCTAGTAACGATTTTTCACACAGCCATTTTAAATGCATTTAGTTCATGCAAATGGCATCTATGCATCAGTGGTGTAAAGTGTAATGATGATCTACTTCACAAGAAAATACCTGTAATTACAAAAGTGTTTTTATCATATTTTACAAGCCTGCCAGTTTGATCTAACCTCAATTTCTTCACAGATATGGAGATATCTTAACATATCAGGTATCAAATTTGCATAAAAAATGTACACATTAACTTTTTGTATATATCTACACTGAATTTAAGTTAGAAATAATTATGTAAGTTATTACAGTAATTTTTAATATTTTAGTTTATAATATAAAGATATTTATTATAGTGTTAATATTGAAAATTATTTGTATTTTTGTGAGTTACGTGTGAAATCGTAAAAAGGTATAATGTTTTGAACGACATTAAATTTAAGATTTGTCATTGACACTAATTGTAAATGAAACTGTTAATGCAATTAATTGTTCACTTTGACAATCCCTTTATAATTACTCGTATTATATTTAATAATACTACAGAAAACTATATATATGTTTGTAATGAGATTCAATTCAAGGAAATATTAAGGAATTAACTTGAGAAATGTGAAACTAAAAAAAATTTTTTTTGCTTAAAAATTAACTTTTTTTTATAAATACAACTTTCAATTTTATCATAACAATATTAATATGTACCTACCTGTAATATTATTATTAATTTATTTAACTATTAATAGAAAAAAATGTAAATAACATACTAATTATTGATTCAAACTGTGAACACATGTTTAAATTAATAGCAAATAATTATATGTTTAAATGTTTAATATAATTAGTATTTTATGTTAATTTACATATTTTATTTCAAGAATAGGATTTTCTAATAAAAAATTTAAACCAACTTAACATAAATTTATGTGATTTAAATTATCTTTTGATCATCTATTAGTATTAATTATTGTTCTTTGAAAAACACATTTGGAGTTTCTCTTTAGTTAATATATTATAGTCTTTACTTAGGTATTTTGTCTTCTTTTTATTATATGAATTTTTCTTAAATATATACAATACATTAAAATTAACAATTAAAGGTGTACAACATGCATGTGAATAATGAAAGATGATAATGAAGGTAATTTTGTTTACTAAACCAGGAACTCTCGAATGCAATCAATACATAAATGGCGACAAGAAAAAACCGTTAGTTTACATTAAACAAAGATTAAATTTAAAATAAAAATACATTTACTGCACCACTGGCCATGCATACAACTGTTTATAAAGTAGGAACATAAACACAATCTTAATTAATTTTGTCATTACTATGACACCAGTACTAAATAAATAAATACTTATTTATTTGATTTAATACAACAGGTAGCAGCACGCTATAGGGGAAACGCGCAGATAATAACGGCTGTTGGGAGTAAATTACCATATGGAACTGATAATTTACTAAATATTGAGTCTACTTGGATGATTTAATTTGGAGATTTTAATTAAATTTTTCTATTTATTTTGGTATGTACATAGGGAAGATACGCAATGAAATTATTGAAACTTCAGACGTTATAAAAAAAGCTATGTTATACATATCTCTAATAATTGAGTTTCTTAAACTTAATCCTTTTTTACCATAAGAATAATAGAAAAAAAGTTATTTTTGTCCGTTTCATGTCACTAGTCGCATTGAAAAGGACAACGGGTGTGATGAAACGGACAGGGATACATAAGTGGTATCTATCAAATATAAATATTTAGTTCAGTTTAAACAAAATTTTAATTAGATATATTTTTAGATCTATAATCATGTTTATTCTATGTAGTACATATTTTTATTATTACTAAGTACCTACGTCCTTAATTTAAAAATTTTGTTTCATCAAGTTTAATTGTTTATTTAATTACAATTATATATTACAAATAAGTTCCACAGTTCTTTAAAAACGATTTTTTTAGTTTTTTTTTACGACGAAAACTTATATTGTCAATACAAACATAGCACATGGAACTAGGCAAATGCCATCTTTATGGTGTAATCTATGGAGCTTAGTGATACTAACAACAAAATTTGAATTCATTCGTTCGGATAGTTTGGATGGAACAGACATTGTTCGTTTCAATGCGTATCTCCCCTACTCATAGAAACTTTAGATAAGTACAATTTGTTAGAAAATAATTGAAATATTGAGTAAATAAATTAAGAGTTGAGTTCTGAACTGAATTAATATATAAATTTTATGGATAAGCATTTTTCTTATTTACTTTTATAAGTTATGGGTAATATTTCAATTTTAATATGATTGCTTGAATTCGATTAAGTATGTATAATTTTTATATTTTTGTAATGCCATATATGAGTCATGAGGCTGTAATTATACACCCTGGTCCTACAGTCATCCACACGAGACCAATTTCGTGTAACAGCACATGCTATTATTTACTACATATCTACATCCGGTATCATAGTAAATACAGATAAACTATATACGTCAAATTACACGCTAATCAATTAATTAACTGTGGCAAAAACACTCGAATAATTGCTCAATTAACATATAATCAACCTAAAATATTTAAAAAACAAAATTATTATCATTCTGTTTTTTATTTACATATTATAAATGATATGATATTTGTATCTGTTTCATACTTTATTAAAATTAAAGTAAATTTATGTATTTATAAAAATTTAGGAAGAGGATATACATAATATTATAGTCTACAACATGATGATTTTACGTGTCTCCTATTTCCAAAAAAATACTTATTTCTGCAGAAAATAAAGGTTTAATCACAAAAATTGACTCTTTTAAAACTAATTTTGAATTTGACGCCAAAACGCTCGCAGGTATCATGGCACATTTTTGACGTCACGCCTATGTAAAGACTCCTTGTCAACAATAATAAATCCTTGTTCCATCGCTAACGTTTCTCGGTTTTAGTTTTGGTAACACAAAACTGAGCAAATTGATAATTTAAAACCACAAAATAATTTATAAACAGTGCAAATATAACAAAAATGATATTTACGTAGCCGTGACGTCATCCACTCTGACTGGTGTTTTATCTAACATGGCGGATTGCTGTATTTTGTGTTTTTATTTTAACAAAAATTATATTAATCTCGCTTTTAATATAAAAACAAATACATTTTTTAGAATCTTTTTAACCTATTTCTTTATTTAAAATCATAATTTCAGTGATACTTTGTTACTGGCATCATGCCTATTATAAGAAAGAAAAAAATTGTCAAATGCAAGTCGTGTCTCATAGTTTTTCAATTTATTAGATTATGTTAATTTGACTAGCACTAGATAACACTAGCAATGATACTAGATAACACAAACTTTACAACAATCCCAGATATGTTGTACATCTATGATGATCACGAGTTAATATAATTAATAAATTTTTACAAAATTTATAGCAACACGTGTTAACTTTGTTTGAGTAAATAGATTTACTTCATGTCTACGCAAATTTTACATCATTTGTTAAATTTTTCATCATCTGCAAATTTATCATTTGTTTGGGCAAAAATGATTCAAATATTACTTAAAAATTGCATAAACTCATAATATGTAGCAATGTTTACATCTAGGAGCGCACTCATAAAGCTTTGGCACTTTACAGAAACGGTCTCCGTCACCGCTTCGACCTTGCAAATCTATCACATGTTAGCTGCGTCAAAATGTAGCACCGTTTCGACGCAGCTAACATGCCACTTGTATTGAATCACATATAATAGATTTGCAAGGTCGAAGCGGTGACGGAGATCGTTTCTGTAAAGTGCCAAGGCTTAAGGCGCACAACGTTGCTGTAAGTCGTGATGAGCGTGAGATAAATATGATCATGCAAATAGATGTGTCTAGCTGGGTAATTGTACTTCAATTATTGGGTTTAAATGTTTAAATCATTGGCAAAGTTAAGAACCTATTTATACAGTGTTTTTATATTTATTATTATTAAATAATCTCCTACTTTTAAAAATTTGTCACAGTTCAGATTATGAATTTCTGATCAATTTTACTTTATTATTTATTACTTATTACTAACATGTAATATATTTTAACTGTAAATAATAAATTCCATATCCTAGTACGCTATTTGTTATTAATTACATTTTAATAGCAACAATCAACAACCAGGTTTGCTCTTAACGTACTAAATCAACAGTAACCCCCTCCTCGTCCCTCGACACCCGCATACCTCCAAAGAACTAGAGTATAGGGAAATTATTAGTGTAATGATATATGTAATCATTGTATAGTTTATTAAAGTCTGTGTAAATGGAAGTGATTATATACAAGGCAGTTCTTATTTACGTTCAGTAGAAATTAGTAGCTTTCTGTTATCATCAAACAGTTTATTAAATAATTATATCGACATGTAATAAGTACTTTTGTTTAAAATGGTATGTCAAATAAATTTGTAGATAATTATTTATGAAATATGATATTAAATTTATTGCTAGTTAAATCTGAAGGTAGAGGGAATGTTGGTGAGATGATCAATTATATTGAACAATAAAGTATGGAAAAAATATATAAGAATTTTAGGATATATTATTAACAAAATTAACATTAGGGGGAGATTGGGAGGATTCATACACTGGGAGCGTTCATACAGATGGATTAATAAGTGTTCTAACGTAACTACGAAAATATGTGTAACACCAATAAATCACCCGCCACAATATATCAACAGTTTAAATTTTTAAATTGTCATTTTCATCAATTTTCATTTTCAATGTGTGGAAGTAATTTTGGTACGTGTTATTTTGAATGGATTAATGTTCTTTTATACGTATACAATTGCATTCATTTGTTTGTAATGTTGATTTCGTTTTTCTATTTTTTCAATCTTTTCAAAACATACAATTTTATAAAATTTTCATCCGGGGAGCGTTTATACAAAAAAAATGGGGAGGTTTGGTAATGTATAATACTGATGGAACCATCTGATCTTCTCGTTTGTATTGATCTGATAACAGACCAACGTCTTTTATTATCGTCCAAAATGATTTGGTTAATTCGCTAATTTAATAAAATTATTTTATTTGCTATTCAATCATCATAGGTACTCTATATTTATAGTTTTTTTTTATTTTGAAGTTTAATTTATTTTTTAATTTTAAGAGTTTTAATAATTTTCTTTATGATGAATAATATTACATACGTTACTGTGCTTCGAACAAACTTTTTTTATATGTGTATTTTTCCTCCCTAACATGTATATCAAGGGTCTCCGGGGTCGGGGTGGTTTAATACAGTTTTTATTTTTTTCTTCAAAACATGAAATTCATACTTAGATATGACAATTTATCTAAATATTGTTCTTATATCTTAAATACTGTTGTTATATTATATACAAAGAACCAAACTTCCAGTGAAAACAACTTTTGTTTTGGTTTTTATTGTGTTTGTACAGAAAATATACATTTTGTTAAAAATGTATGAACCCTTCAATTCGAAATGCTACTAATAGATTGATTTAAGTACTATTAAAATAGGTTTTGTCAACTATTTCATACATTGTTTTGATACATTTATGCTTATTATCGTATGTTAATGAGATCTGATCATTATTTGCATCACATTTTTCTTTATCTTTCATTCTTGTATGAAATTATTATAACGTTAAACTAACGAATATACAAAAACCAAAATCATTCTATGAGGTACCTATTTCCAGTACAATTAACAGCTGTGATGTTTTTTTATGGATTTTAGAAATTCAGTTTTAACACACAACATAAGATAATTTGATACCCTGTAGAAAGATTTATACAGCCTGACCGTGATCTTATTATATGACGTATGTATGTATTAAAATATTTTACAAACCCTGGATATTTTACCTAACAGATAGAATGGCATTTGTTATCAAAGTCACAGAAGCCTGAAGTTACAACAAAAATCTTATAGACACATAGACTGGACGCCTTTCGTGTATTATATCTTTACATGTAGCGGTTTTTATTTTATAACCGGATCGAGAGGCGCGCCTTTTGCATTGTGTGCAAGAGATATAATATTAGTTACGAGTGTTGTTGGACAAATTTATATTCTGTTATAAATTTTTATACATTCTTGTATGATGAATGTGTCAATTGTAAATGGGAAATTGTATTGATATCAAACGATATTGATTTGTTATTGTGTGTACGTGTGTATTAAATTATTATTTCTCATTGTCAGCTTGTGGTTTAGATTTTTATTTAATTTCAAAAATGTAGGGAATAATTTAATCATATCGGAATACTAATTACTTACATAGTGTGTATCGCTATTAAAAATATACTGTGGGAATTTTTACTTTCTTATACTCATGTAGGTATATGAAATATACATATAGTATATGTAAGTATAGAAGCCGATTTTTTTTCGAAATCCGGATTTCGATGAAATTATCCATTTTGACCTTCTTTGAATCTATTCTGACTATTTTCGCCATGATGTCTGTGTGTCTGTCTGCCTGTAAGCGCTGTAACTCAAATACAATTCGTAGAAGGGTGAAAATTTATATTTAAGATTGATTTTTGTCTGGGAAGGAAACTTCCTATTTTTTACAACGACCTTTCAACCGGATACGGATGTTTACTGACGTCGATTTTTGAATTTTTCGAATTAATTTGAAACATTGCGAATTAGAGAAAAATGTTCAAGTTAAAAATTGTAGGTAATTCATTTAAAAAAAATTTTTTTTTTTTTTTTAGTTAGGTATATGAGCTGTTTTTTGTTAACCCAGACTTGATAAGTTCTTTGTGATTATTAGAAAACAAAAGATTTTATTTATTTATTAAATATAATAATTATAATATATACATATTTGTCGTCGGTCTAGTTTTCAAAACTCGTAACTCCTTTTTTTCAAATTTCAGTTTTAATGTCATCTGGTATAAAAAAAAACATGGTGAATATGATGCTAAAAACTCTTGTCTCGCAAAAAATGATATTTAAGTATTAGCATATCTGAAATTCCTCGACGCCATTTTTGTATATGCAAATTATTGCAATGCACCTAACTGCATACAGTATGGCGTTATCTATATATATATGTATACATATACATACATATATTATAAAACACAACGTCTGTCTGTCTGTACGTTAGTGCACTTGTCACTCGAGAAACACATCCGATTTACGTGTTTTTATTTTTAATTCATAGATATGTTTTTTAGTATATATTTTGTTACGTTAGATAACATAACGAATAAGCAGTGACGATAATAGTAAATCAAGTCGGAAAAAAGTTTGCCGCTAGCGCGTTCTTTTGCAATACGCTGTCTAAATCGTTAAATATTGAACAATATAATGTAGTACAGAGTTGTGTAGAATAAAAAGATCAAAACTAATTCAATTATATTTTTCAAAAATCCTAAACAATAATTCTATAATCCACTCGATAGAAATCACGGGTACAGCTAGTATTTTTATAAATTATGGTTTATTTTCTTCTGACTTAATTTCTTTATTTTAATTTAATGTAGGTAAATATAACTTCGAATTTTGTGTTTCTGAAAAATTTATGTCAAATTAATATCTATACTAATATGCACAATATTCTCTATATTCAATCAATAGAAAATATATTGATATCGTTTTTTTAATCATGACTCGCTCTTCATATTATGTTGACACTAGAAATACCGTGTGTCACAGTGTATATATATATGTATGTATTAACGAGCACCCTCTTGCTAAATAACAAAAGGCACATCGGTGGGCCTTTGACAGAATTGAGAAGTACAATACACGTCATTTTGAATAGCATCACGAGACCAGACAGTCAATCTGTCATGTGTGTGCTGTTTGATTTTATGTGGCACTTTTATTTATACGATTTTTTGAAAGTAATATAAATACATTTAAAAAAAATGTATTTTTGGAATTTATGTTTAATTAGATAATGAAAATGAATATTACTTTATTAATTTTTACAGTTTTACAAATTATTTTAGTTGATGATAGGATATGAAATGTAAAAAATGCACAATATTTATTGTTTTTTTTTATTATTTATATGCTATGTGTATATATACTTATGAACATGCGCTTAAGGCGCTAGCTGGGGGCCTTGAGAGGAAAGGGGCCTTATTTAGGACTCCTGAGGGAAAAGGTGAAACTTTGAAGTTTTTTAGATTGATGAAGAGCGAGAAAGGTGTCGCAATATTATGGTACCCAACCTAACACATCGTTCAATAATGTTTCTTTTTTTTATTGATTTTTTTTCAATCGGGCCTCACATATTTTTAATACGATTTCGAAGTTTTTATGAAATCGCAAAACAGATGTTTTTACTGGTAAAATAGAACTATTTAAAAACTGCAAAATCTCTAAAATTATAATTAAAACTTAGTTCATATTTGAGTTATTATTATTAATAAAACGGCCAAGTGCGTGTTGGGCACGCACATGATAGGGTTTCGTAGTCATTCTCACTACGATTTATAAAAAAAAGTTATATCAAATTTTTTGCTACAGTGTTCGTGATAATTTTTATTGAAAGTATGTACTAATTAAAAGCTACATTCTCGATTTTTTTTTCAGATATTTTATATCGATAGTTTAGAAAATAGAGGGGGGGGGGGGCTCTGATAACGACTTTGAACGCAAATATATCGTGACTGAAGGGTTAAAATCAGAAAGTCTATTGCATTTTAGGAGACCTATCTAATTGATTAAATGAAAAAACATTGAATATACTTTTCAGTCTGTGGGAAGGAGGTCTAAAAAGTATTTTTTTTTCAAAAATCTCATAATTTTTTTGGGTTATCAATCAACATCCGTATACCAAATTTCATCTTAATCGGTATAAAATTTATATAGACAGATAGACAGACGGACGGACAAAGCTAGTTTTCTACGGAACCCTAAAAATGAGCCGGATCTGTATATAATACACATCAATTTCAACATCAGTACTAGACATCAAGTTAGTCAGTACAGCAACCACCCTCACACATTGTGTACAATGTCCGTCAGTCTGACACGTCATGAAACACTTACACACACACATACAGTCATTCGCAAACACTTATATACTAGTAGTTGCAGGGGATCGAATCTAATTTTGTACACAGTGTCCGATATTCGATGTCTGGTGGAAAAACAAATTCGAGCTGATTCACAGCAAGAAGTGAAGCCTGCTTGACATTGATGGCTGGGGTTTGTTGCGTTTCAGCTGTTTACATGAATCACTGCGTTTGTACTAAAATGTAATAGCGATTGTTATATCAATAGTTTTTATAGTTTAATCAGTTTAATGGTGATTCGTTAGATTTTGTCGTTTAATATTTTTATATAAATATGCAAGTGTTTGTTTAATAATAATAATGTATTTTTGTGCGTAATCATAAATTTTCTTAATTTTTAATTCCGTATATGATCGTTACTAGTATATACATATAATTATTATAAGCAGGGACTTGAACCGGAATTATTTATGGTTCGGGTTCGGTTCGTGTTCAAATATAAATTTCGGTTCGGGTTTGGGTTCAATATATTGTAAATTATTTAGGTTCAAAAACCGTTATTTTTTAATGGTTCTAGTTCAGGTTCAAGTTTGTAACTGAACAAAAATTATAATTAACAAATTAAAATTTTCTGAAGTAGAAAAAAAATAATAGCCATTACAATATTGCTAGAAAAAAAAATTCTTTTGAAAGATTAAAATCTCTATTTTTCAGATTTTTTTTGCAAATTGAAATGTAGGTATTTCAGTTATAGAATTAAAAAAGAAAGTAAAAAAAGTAAATTTTAGTAGTTGACTTGGTAAGTCACATCATGCCATAAAATTCAAACATTTTATAATCTCTTTTAAAAATTATTGGAGAAAAATATTAAAATCTTATAAATAATTTATTGAACCTTATAAAAATATTTGGTTACTGGTTATCCATGAAAAGGTTCGGATTTAGATTCAGGTTCGTTGACTTTGAAATATAGCGGTTCGGTTCGGATTTAGGTTATTGTTTTTTTTTCAGATTTACGGTTCGGGTAGGATATTCGAGTGTTAAGAAAAAAAATAACTTAAGAAAGTATTAATCCCATTGATTTAATACTAAAATATATATTAACAATAAATTTATGAAGTGCTAAATATTTAATTGTTGTATACTTAAAAATATATTTAACAAATTCAAAATATATATTTTTTCACATAAATTCTTTACCAATTTATATTATTATCACTTAAATTACAATTTCTGTAAACTCAACATCAAACAATCATAAAAAGAAAATCTCCAGCCTTCTTGAAAACGCCAAAACCAACCAGCACCATATTGAATAACACCAATTCAATTAAGTTAAACGAAGAAGAAGGTGTATTCTGTCAATCGAACCATAAGAAAAACAGCGGGCATTTGCTAACAACAATCCAACCCATGAAGATGTTCTTTGAAGTCGTATAGATTAAAAAAATATATATAAATATCCCTCGAAGGCAGTGGCTTTTGTAAAGGGCCCCACCTCCCCCCTTTTCTTTAGCCTCGGGCGTATGCACGCATACAGAATAGTTAATAATTGAAAATTCTATGTATAGTGGGTGAAAATCGATAGGCTTATTTTTCAATCTAGGGGTTCGTTGATGAGAGAGTTGAGTAATGAATTATTTAATATTTCATATAGTCTTCCCCTTTGGGCGCTTAGTTGAATTGTTGAAATTAATTATAGTAATTGAATTAAAAAATATTTTTGAAGCGATAGGGATGGTAATATGAATATAGATGACGTATAATAAACGTATTTATATGTTTAATTATGAGAAAATACTAAATGTTTATTTATTCTAATACTAATAATTATTATTATAGTACATAATTTCAAAGCTTTTCTTTTGGGAATCGACATATTATATAGGAGGGCAACATCAATGGTATTTATCGAGGGAGATATATATTTTTCTGAATTGTGTAATTTAATTAACATTTCCATATGGAAGATATTAAATAATACAAATATATCTATGACTATATTTGCTATAGAATATATACAACGACACAATTTTTGTAAAAGTTATAAAAACTTTGTAATAAAAATAATAATGATATCATATTTTGCTATAACTGTTTGCTAGTTGGAATTGGGATGATTTTCTACATAATATTCTTTTAAACTGAATCAGTGACTATGCACTATGAATGAAATAGTGCATTGTAGGCAGAGTAGGGCACTACTAATCAGTGGATAATAACTAAACAAATCAGTGAATAGTCGCTGAACAAATCAGTTTTTGCCAAAATCGCTGGTTAAAACCACTGATTTTCAGTAACTTTTGCGTTCACTGAAGTAGGTAATTAGTGGAATTCTCATTGATTCAGTTTAAGAGAGTACATATTTTTTGCTATAAATTTAGAAATGCAATTCAAAAATAAACTTCTGAATGTGCTTTTTATATACTTAATTTTTAATGTAATTACGTCATTTTCACTAATTTGAGATATTTAGGTTGCATTTATAAAAATTACATTATTTTATTTTTTAAATATGTCTTTTTTACCAAACGATACGCTCGCATTTGCATTTGATGTTAATTCTATACACAGTTTCTGTATTTACTCATATGTACATACATGTGCCATTGCGTGTGTGTGTGTGTGTTTGTGTGCTTGTATTTGTACAGTGTTTCACTTCATTGCTATCTGCCTTTTACCCGCCTTCGCAAAGTAAACATAATCAAACGGCCGACCGATTTCTGTACGTCTGTTTATATTTTTGTAATGATTCAAATTATTTGATACATATGATTTATTTAATGAATTAAATCTAAAATGAGAAATATAAATACATATTTCCTTTGGTGCAGATATACGTATTTTAATAAGTAATAACTGAATTTTAAATCGCAAAATCTCAAATTGAGAATGTTTATTATTTTTTAGGTTGGATTCTTATGCAACGTTTTATTATATTGTGTATTAATATAAAGATCGATTGTATGTACATATTACTATTTGTACACCGAAAAGACTTTAGAACAGTGGTTCTTAAACTAGGGTCCGCTGAACTTTTGCTGGGAGTCCGTGAAACATGTTTGGCATAAATTAAAGTACTTTTACATTTCTATTTATCTGTGATCAATTGGTATCTAACGACCTTCTTTGATTTTCTACCCGGGGAGGGGGTCCCTGAAAAATAATTGTTCAAAAGGGGGTCTCTAGACCATATAAGTTTAAGAACCGCTGCTTTAGAATGTTTCTAAGCTTTTTCTCTGTAGTTAATTAGTCACAAGCTAGATGTTTTAATGTTGATGAGTAATTTATATTGAATACCGTCTTCATACAGTACTATAATATTACTAAAAACTTTCATTGATTTTCCTTTCTATTATTATTTTTATTTCAAATATCAATTTTTAATATTTAAAATGTTTAGTAGATTTTCTATTTCTAAATGTCAGTTTGCATTCTTAATAACGGGTAAGAATAAAATGAATAAATGTCGATCTTTAAATTAAGGTACCTATGTAGGAAATTACAAAGGGGGCACGGTTGGCCCAGGGTTGCGTCAATGCTAGACAACACTTGGCCAAGATACAAATGATAACTTCGTTCAAGACTTGGCTAAGGTTGGCCTAGAGTCACTCCAGGAAGAGTCTGGACAGCGCAGATTGATTTTTGGTTGATTGTAGTAGTCTAGTCTCGCTCACAGCCGTATTTTCTGATATAATTAGTTAGTCAATATCATTAAATATACTTTATATTATTACACTATGTTCAATTCTAATGGTAATTTTTTTTATACTTGCTGAAAATAACACACAAATGATCTTTTAAACTAAAAATATACACCTTAACCACTCGACACGTGTTTCGACTTCACAAGAAGTCCTCATCAGGAGCCTAACAGTTCCAGACTGGAGTACAATACAGTAGTAACAAATGATCTTATTAAAACGTCGATTTGGATAAAAATTGCGATGCTGTCGAGACTCTTACTGGAGTATCTCTAGACTACCCTAGAGTTGGTCCAATCTTGGGTAAAGAATAGGTGACCCGAAGCCGGGTATCTGAAGGTTGACCTAGACTGGGACCAATATCGAAAAAGCAACCCTAGAAACCCAATATTGGGCCCATCGTCCAGGCTGATATTTCCTACATGGGAAATAACGATGTATTTAATACAACTTATAGTGAAAAGTTAAAAAAACGGTGGTCTCATAATTTAAAGTCTCTTAAAAAGGAGATAAGATAAAGACCCTTTTAAAATAATAATATTAAATCAATTTAAAAGATAACTAAAGCTTTTTTAGTATTAGAATTTGTAGATGTCGGGCCACGACGGGCGAGCTGAACAAACACAATTAAAAAGTACGCATTTCCTGTATCCGCTGTGTGACATACACATACACAGACACACAGACACATACGCACCCACCCGTCGCGCGCTTCTCAGATCTCTCGTTGTCGCCTGCTGTTGTGTTAAAAAATAGATGGACCCTTACGCGTTACAGATTCACTTGTTTTAATGATGTGGACGGTTTAATCAGTTTATTGCCACATTTTTTTGTTTATTTACTTATCGTTAAGTATAGTTCAAAGAAAAGTTAATATTATAAGCGCAGTTGGTAATTTTGAGTAACATTTGTGGATTTCTTGTCTTAAGTTGTGGTAAGAGTACTCTTAATAATTTAATGAAAAAATTGGACATTTTAAATACATTTATTCTAGGTTGTAAGATACTAGGGATGTTCGCAGAGGGGAAAGTTTATAAAAAAATAACCCAGAATAATTTATATGTAGATAAGCCGCTGTTACATATCAAAATAACTTAAGTTTCGGAATTTTATATTAGAGGTATTTGGCATCTGCTATGAATTTTTGTACTATATACCGTGAAGTTTTTTTACAACGCCTAATTTCACGATTTGGTAATTTAAAATGACCATCGTCTTTTAATAAATTAGCTTCTGAATATTTTTATAAAATAACACATTCCATCAATTTGCAGTAATTTTATTTTATTATCAAAAATGAACTCTGCTGTACATATTATACACACATAAAATATTAATGATAACACTCTTTTGTTGTTTCGTCCCCTCTAACGGAAGGGCGAGGGTTCAGTTTGCTCGTACATTAATCTGGTGTTGTAAAGAGTTTTTGGATTTTTAAATTTTATTTCTGAAAGTATAAAGTATGCATGTATTAAAGAATGTTTTGAACAAAAGTTATTTGGGTTTCAGGGAAAAAATGTCAGTATCAGTTTAAACTAAACTTTTTTGGGTTCCGTAGAAAACTAGGAACCCTTATAGTTTTGGTATACGAACGTAGATTGATGACCCAAAAATAGAAATGATGAGATTTAAAAAAAACGTTTTTTGGACCCCTTTCCCATAGACTGAAAAGTATATTACATTTTTTTCACTTATCCCATTGAGTGGGGTATCTTTAGATAAGTCTTTTAAACTGCAACAAAAAATATTTTAGGACCTTTTGATTTTAACCCTTCAGTCACGATATAGTTGTGTTCAAAGTCGTTTATCAGAGCGTCCCCACCTCTATTTTCTAAACTATCGTTTCAAATAATCTAAAAAAATTAACGAACACTGTTAAACATTTTTTGCCCCCCCCCTCCTATAGACTGAAAATTCACATATTTTTTTCCATTTACCCCATTGAGGGGGATGTCTTTAGATAGGCCTTTTAAAATTCAACAAAAAATGTTATATATAACCTTTTGATTTTAACCCTTCAGTCACGATATATTTTAAATGTCATTATCAGAGCGTCCCAACCTCTAATTTCTAAACTATCAATTAAAAAATCCGAAAAATTCAAGAGTACAACTTTTAATTAGTACTTTCAATGAAAATTATAAGGAACACTGTAACAAAAATAGAACCCTATCATGTGCGTGCTCAACATTTATATATTATTGTCTATGGAAGAAAGCAATATTTTTTCTTAATCATTTTTTGTACTTGTTTTTCTAATACATTTAACAAAATAATTAGAGATTTTGGTTTTTCAATTTTTTTTACTCGGATACTATCAACAGCGCAGAAAAAAATGTTTATTTTGATATAATAAAACTTTATTTCAGAAATTTTCAAGTTTTATTAGATCAAAACAATACTTTTTTGTGACTACTCTAAAATGGTGGTTTCTGAGTAAAAAATTCTTGTCGATGTTCTATCTTGGTGGTCTCCATAAAAACGCTAATTTTGAAATGTTTATGCGGAAAGCTTTATAGGGTTATAGACGGATGTACACAGAGAGAGACATGCTTGTGCTAAAAATATAGTAAAACGTTAATCGTCTAGGTAAGGCTGCAAACAATATTTATAGCCTGTTTATTTTGTTTTATTTTAAGATATCTTCAGATGTTGCTATCGTTAATACATATTTGTCGTAGTTATATTGAGATGTTTTCATATTTTTGCCGTCCGTGTGTCACACACTGTAATTAGTAGTCAATGTGTATATTTTTGTATTTTTTTGATCTAATGATTGATATGTCTTTCATGTTTAGATTTAGAAAATGTGTAGTGGATTGATTTATATTTTGTTTCCGTTGTAATTGACCAGAGGTTCTCAAACTACAGCATTTGGTTCTTTCGATAATAATATTTCTAATATACTTAAATTAATATTTATTGGAATGCCGCATATGTGTTATATATAAAAAATATGACTCTCTAATGGTAGATATATATTATTTTATGTAAAAACTTTTCTAACTTATAAAAGATAGAAAAAAATGATTTAAAAAATTCGAATAATTATAAAATTTACAAGAGTAAATAATCATTTTAAAAAAATAGGAGGTTTTCTTCAGTTACAAAAATTGATTCTAACCAACACACAAGCTTTATGGCAAAAATAGTTAGATGGATTCAGGAAAGGTCAAAATGGATATTTCCATCAAAATATCGACTTATACATTAATAACATTGGTATAACAGGTTAAAAATATTTAATATTTAAACGCACTTATATAGGTATACTCACAAATAAAAAAATATATATTATAGGTGGTGCCTGCATAGTGTACATATTCGGTATTAAAGAAGTGATCTAATAATAAAATTCCAATAAAGGTGAACATAAAAACAAATACGGAGGATATATAACGACAATTTTCTTAATTGAAAGAAATCTGAGCAGTCTGTAGGGCACACGTTGCAACCATAAATACCTGGAGACTGATATTTTCATGCCCGCTTTAGTATGTTTTAATAAGCACAACGTGAATCGTAAAACAAATAAAAACAGTACATTAAACGTGGTTATCGAACCCCGCTACCGGAACGAATATTTCCTAGTTAACAACCTCTGAGGGTTTTTAATGTATACAAGTGATCACTAAGTAATTAGACAATGTATTGTTACACTAATTTGTTTAGCTAATTAGCTGATTATAATCGAAAATGATAATTATTTAATGAAAAGTACATTTTGACATTTGAATTTAGATGGCGCGGGCGCTCGCAAGTTTAATTCAGTGTTTCTCAAACTGTGTTCACAAACCATTGACGATTCGTGAGTTGACAAATATATTTGATAAATAAATAAATGCCTATTATGTAACATTGATTCATTGATTCAAATGAAAACTTTTACATCGAATGAACGACGGCCAAAAGTATGAAGGTGTTCATTTGAATCAGTGTAAATAGTTGGCCATCGCGATATGACTACCTATAGTGTGAAAGGTTTAAAAAGGAATACTAAAGTGACCCGAGAGAGTAAAATATTTAAAAAAACTGCTTTATTTTATCTGCTAAAGTAGGACTCTTATAAGTTCGAATTTCCCTACATCGGAGCCGAAGTTGTTTCCCTCACTCCTTACCGCTTTTCATTGCGTTGGCTCTACATGCGCAGTACGCTGAGTGCTGAGCAATACTGAGCATGCGCAAACGGTGAGAAAATAATTATTAAAGTGGTTTCATAATTATATAAATGGAAATATACGTACAACGTTATTAAATAGATGAAACAAAAACAATATGTAATCAAATACATTAGTATTCAAATAAAACTCAAATATAGTCACTATCTTCTTCTGAAGATACCATATAATACAAATGATAAACTGTCAGATAACTTTTCAATTTTACCACTAGAGTGTCATCCACGTGGGTTATGTTAGATTACTCTGAGTGAAATGTGCGAGAGAAAGAAAGCTACTCCTGTCTCATTTCATTAGATGGGTATTGTGATGGAAGATGTACCCCGTAAGTTCTAATTTCGAGAATTTTAGGTCCCCTAGCTTAGAACTTATAGGAGTTCTACTGTATGTATTATGTAATAACTTATCTATACAGGTGAAAAAGTATATTTTAACTCTTATAACTTAAAAATCAGAGTATGTATACCTATGCATACTTGTACCTATATTTATAGATGCACATTTAATTCGGCCTGTCTATTTCTTGTGGTGTATACCTGAGTAAAAGGAAGTCGTTACACTTAATGACTGAATGTGTGTTTGTTTAGTTTCAGACAATACTTTTTTCATAATCTGAGTCATTCGGACTGGCCGTGTTAATGACATTCTACGAAGTAAAATTATCTATCATTTAGTTGTTTTACAAGAAATATATTTTGTTGTGTTGTAACATTTTAATTTAATGATATCTATGTTAATTATGTTTGTCTGTTTGTTTTCTATCAGATATTATTCAAAGCTGTAAAAATATATACCTAATAAATTAAATGGATCCATTTTTCAACCCTTAGCTACACCTCTTATTATTATGTATATAAGGACTATTAAAAAGATACCTATTTTGGAGAAAATTGTATACATGAACTTTATGTATAAGTAAAATTATTCAATATAAAATAATAACGTATTGTTCAAAGTGAAATATAATTAAATATTGTGTCTGTCTTCGTGATATGATGGAAGAAAATATTTAATGTGATTACCATAGAAGCTGAAGTAGTGTGCATATTAACTGAGGTATCATATAACAAAAACGACATTAGAATGGGATCCTCAGGGCCTTAAAATATAACAGACATGCAAATGCCTGTGTACTCAATATTAATATAATTAATTTTGATGTTTTGAAATATTCTTGTAAATTGCAGACAATTTATATTATAATATTAATATTATTGTGAAATGTATCGTTTATGAAAAAACCCTGAAGGCTATAAAACGCGTACGTTTTAAAAAAATCTTGCATTTATTACACGTTCTCTCAAATACGAATACATGCACGTATGTATTTACATATACAATAGTATAATGACCGACACTTAAGCTGAATTTCTACAACTGATATGACAGTAATTACAGTTTGTATGTCTGGTTCACGCAATGGTCGGGATATTAGGTGATTTTGAGATTTTAAAATTACTATTCACTAATTTCTTTTTTTCTTTTTTTTTCAGGTAAGGCTGTCTTCTATTAACTGAAGTGGTATGTGAAGTTTTGAATGAATGACTTTTTTTTTCGTAAGTATTAAAATAACATTCCATTGGTACTGAACAGGTGGTATTCGAAAATTAAAAGAAAATATTTATTTTTCATTTGAACTTGTAATAAACACTAATAACACAGACCGACAAAATATTTTTCTTCTGTTGTATCTACTTCAATAAGTGATTTCGGGTTTTTTTTTTTGCTGAAATCGAATCCGTTGCCCAAATTGTTCCATCACGTAAAGTTTTTGAAATAACCTAAGTAGGTAATTTTTTTTTCTAAAGTTTTCGTTGACGGTAAGAAATAGTCATCAAAATAAATTTTTACTTTTTACTGTATGATTTTTTTTCACCAAAATATAATAGATTGAAGATATTGTTATATTTAATATAGTGGTAGTAAAATCTTAAACATAGTCAAAATTATCATTTTGGCATTTTTAGGTTTCAGCACGTCAAAAACCTCCTAAATCACCTATTCAAGTAGAAACAACAAAATGTTGTCGGCCTGTGTAATGGATACAAACATAATTTTTAGTTTCTTCTATTAAAACGAGTATTTTCTATCCAAAAATATTTGGTTCTGAAATTACAGATTGATATTATTTTATGAAAATACATATGGAAATGAATTTGTCTTAAGTAATATCAAGAAATCTATTGTTAGATAATTATCTGAATTTGTTAAAAATGACAAAGTTACGTATCATTGTCATCTATGGTTTATAAAGAAATCCATTAAATCTAATTTGCTGAATTATTTAATTATATCTATATAATAATATATACTTTCTCAAAAATATATTGTTGTTATTATTTTAACTAATGGTTGCTTAAAAATAGGATTGCGTCATAATATAATGAAATATTTCCTGTTCTGGATTTAATAAGAGAAAATTAAAAATTTTATTAAAAAGTCATTAAATAGTATGATGTGTGACTTAATTCGGCAGTATTATGTAATGACTTAAGTGAGTTATCCGTATGTAGTAAGTTTTTATTCTTTATGGACATTGGAGGTATGTTATGGGAGATAAAAAATATTATATTATTTTTGTTATGTGTAAATATATCGAAGTTCTAAAATTGAAATTTTATTTTACAATTGCTGTGGATATTTGACCCTTATTCAATATGTATATGAAGTTATGTCGTTAATGGCACACTCAAATTAGGAGTTGGGGCAAAGGGATAGTAAATTAAAAACGTAACATTAAAGTGAGCAGGATTCAGGTTTTTAAGATTAAGTAAAATCATGTAACAAAATAAGTATTTATTTGCTATTTGCTAATCTTTTTAATGTGTACATTTATAATTGTAAGTAATTAGGTATGTTTTTAATAAGGAAAGATCAAATGATGAAACGAATTTTAATAATTAAATTAATTTATTTTAATAGTACCTACAAGTGAGGAGGTGAGTTCCAATACTCGTTCGTTCCATTTAAAAAAAATTGAGATGTCAGTAGATTTTGAAATAATTGCATTATTTCATATGAGCAAAACTAGCTCAATCATAATAAGCGAGTTTTATTCAAAAGTGACATTAAATTTATTCTTTCAAAATCCACTGACATCTCGATTTTTTTTAAAGGAACGAACGAGTTTTGGAACTCACCTCCTCAAGTATAAGTGAATCTTTATAATATGTACAATAATTTTCAGTTATGAAATAGCTTTGAAAGTAAGTTGAACTAATTTTATTTATTTTAAAACCATTATAATATACTGTGTTCTGTCGTGTTCTTTCTTCGTGTTCATTTATCAATGTATGTTAATAATTAATTATTTTCTACGTTGAACTTTCGTTTTCGTCATTTTGAATAAAATTATACCATAACAACAAAAATATGTTAAATAGTTGATAAAATCATAAAATGAGAATTCCAAATAGTTTTGAGTGTTTTCTTCTAAAAATCTATAGTAAAGTAAATCAGGTGAAATTATAATTAATAAAATTAGTTCAAAAATGCACATATCACATAAGGTAAAGGCACCAATTATGGCCGCTATAAGAGCAAGTTTTCGGTTTTTTTTTTATGAATGGGCTTGTTTTTTGTAATTCTCATGAACACATGTTACTAATAAAACAAGCAACTCTTTATTTATTCAATTTAATTACCAAAGTCAACAAATATAATTTTTTTTTTTAATTATAGCCTTTTATTTTGTTCATAATTTTTCTCCAGTAATGAGCATGCAGTTATGGACACTTGCTAATAATTACAAAATGATAAATACTACGACACAAGAGATATAAAAGAAAGAATCGTCTTTGAAATAATGTAAAGCAGTTGCTAAGATAATATAATAATTAATAAATAAATTATACTAATAATATAATTAGTTTAAATGTCACCATTTTGTCATCAAATCACGCTGTAAGACAGTTAAATGTATAAAGATTAATATTCAGAAATGGTAGTGATCAAAATATCAACACATATTTCTAATTCAGTACATTTAATTAAAAATTTACTATTACTGGGGTCCTTGCCAAGACTGGTGCCACTACCTTAATATTTTTGATTTTTTGACTTATGAATCATTTAATAGATAATATTCTGTAACACTTATTATTATTATTATTATTAATTATAATTAATTATGTATAGGTATAAGATATTTTTGTGACTATATTTTAGTACAATATATGTATCTGCGACGCCACTGTTTATGACTATATATAGAATAATTACATTCGAAATGGATAACAATTATGTATCAATTATTTGAACAGATGTACGATAGTATAATTTACACTCGCACCAAATTTGTCAGTCGATATTTCACAGTCATCGTCGCCAATTGCAATTCTCACATACTTTCTCTAGTTGTGTGAGCTAGAGTTTGCCAAACCATGTGTGTGTCCAGTGATAAGCCTCTGGCTAATATTGTGAGGAGAGAGAGAGAGAGTGTCATGGACCTCTAAATGAAAACGCTTTAGCGTTGGGTAAATCTGAACAGGTTGGAACCGGGGATTGATAAAGGTTTAGGTGTAAAATCAATTTACATTTAAAATATATAAATTCGTCCTGAACTTGCCTTCAAAATGTCAAATTGTAAAATTTTTAAAATAATTGTTATAAAACTGTATTTGATTAAAATATAAATATTTTTTTGTTTTATCTAATTAAAGAAAATAATCAATCAATATCATTGTTCGAAAGGCCCTGGAATTAGTTTAGGCTACATAATTAATTGACGGCAGGAAGGAAAATTGTTGATATTTTCTAATAATAATAATATGGAACGAAAAATCAAAAAGTAATTGTAATTTTGATGTAATTAAACGAAAACTAAAAAATTAATGAATTTTTTTACAAAGTACCTACTGCTAAGCCGATTTTTTTCGAAATCCGGATTTTGATGAAATTATTCATTTTGACCTTCCCAGAATCCATTCTGACTATTTTCGCCATGATGTCTGTGTGTCGGTCTGTAAACGCTGTAACTCAAATACGACAAATCGTAGAAGGGTGAAATTTTATATTTAAGATTAATTTTTATCTGGGAAGAAAACGTCCTATTGTTGAAAACAATCTTTCAACCGGATACGGATGTTTACTAAGCTCGATTTTTGAATTTTTCAAATTACTTTGAAACAGTGAAAAATAGTGAAAAATGGTCAAGTTAAAAATTGTATGTAATAATAATAATATATTTTTTCGAAATTTTTTATTTTTTTATTATAATTCAAATGGTTCATAACAGAGAATAAATATCTGCCAGGAGTGTCATGGGACTTTCTTATATGTATTACAGAGATTGAACAGTGTGCGTGTTTGCCATATGTACCATGGGACTTTCTTATACGTAATATTGAGAGTACGTGATTTTAAATAATTATTTAAAAAAATTCTTTCTGACTAAATCGTAAATGTTGGAAAAAATTGTATGGGAAATAAATTATAAATAATAACATACTTGATATTTTTTATCTAAAACATTTTTTTCTTATTTCAAAAATAATTCGAAAATTCAAAAATTGTTTTCGGTTAAAACGTTCAAAAAATTAATTTGATACATAATGTAGAGAATAGTTTTATCTATACTTTATATCACATTCATTTTATTTTATCTTTTATTAGTTTGTCAGAAATGTGTTTTAATAAATTAAGAATCACGTACACTGTTCACTGTCAGGATTACGTATAAGAAAGTCCCGTGGCTACCATGGCAGATATTTTATTTTTACCTAGTTTAATTTTAGATTATTCAGTAAAATACATTTCGACACGGTTTGTCAAATTAACAAATAACTGTGAAGCATGGGTCAAAAATAAATCTGAATAGATTCAGTTATATTCATAGACAAATTTCGAAACGAAAGAAAGATTTAAAAGTAAGGTAAATGTGGTATGTGCAATAGATTAAAAAATTTATAATAAATTATTATTATTACTTTAGGTGTAAAAGTTTAATACATTGAGTTTATACTATTAATTTATTACATTAATATATGAGGTCATTAAAAATGATTATACTTGTACTACTACAGTGAATTAGAAAACTTAAATGCATTATTTTAAAAAAACCCACGCATCCGATTACAGAATATATCAAATTTTATTGTCACAGCCAAATAAGGACAGAAGATGTAGAATATTAAGCGTTGATAATGTTATCCCATATACGTATCTCTTTATCTTATATTTTTAAAATAATGTATATGTTCTCGTATATATACTTCAGGCGAAATAAAGAAGTAATAAAATGGATCATAATTTATATTATATGTATATAGATCTACTTTAAGAACGTAACTATGTCAGCGCCTACTGAGAGAAGTTAGAAGCTTTGAAATACAGGGTTGAACTAGCAGTTTAATTATTTAAGAATTTTTATAACTAAACTATACTGTATAAAAAACACGGGACACTAAACATATTGTTTTTCTATCACAGAAGTATATTTTATTATATATTTAGATAATGAATATAGATAAGAAATGATTTCATTTTAAAATAAACTACACACTTATATCATCATATAGGAAATAAATGAAATATTTGTCCTTTGTCTTACAAAAATAAAACCACTTCCGTAGTCTATTTACGAAGACTATTTAAATAATATATTTCTTTTGAGATTATATATATATTGATGTAATTATTTTATGATCAATTTTGTCTTTTAAAACTTAAGGGAAAATACAAGACATACAATTCAAAAAAGGGGCGCATTACTAACTTTTTTTGTAAAGCTAAAAACTAAAGTAAAATGTAAAATAATGAAAATGTGTTTAAAAACAATAACATTTCCATACAGTCTATAGATTATATGAAAAAATACACTCAACCAAAATAACTATTCATATGTAAAAAAAATATTTTAATCAAACAATACTTACTTACATATAGTAAATTGCCCAATTGTAACACAAAAGCATTACCACTGTTGTTAAAATAATTATGTAACTAATAATACAATTAAAATTTATAATAATATAATGTCACATTGAATAATAATTAAAACTATTATATGTGAATATATTGATCATTCAATGTGCGTAATTTTGACTTTTTACTATCAGACGAAATCGTTAGAAATACAATTATCTTTTACGAAAATGACCCAAATAGGGGACATTGAAACATGGTGGTGACAGTGGGATAAAATTTAAAAAAATGGGACATGTATGTCTATGTAAAACTCATTGTTAAATTGTTTTTATGATAATATTGATTAATTCAAATAAATCTAGTCTAGTGTTATAGAAAAAAATGATTAATTTATAGTATACAAGTCTTGAGGCTTCCGCGGTGGTCTTGATATAGATCTTGGCTTCTGGGTGTAAGCCGCGTCGGTTTGGTCGTGTTATCGGCCAACGTTTCGTCACACATTTATTTAACGAGTGCGGACCCTTGCCTCCGTTGCACTTTTAGAAGAGCCCTGAAGATGTCCACTGCAATGTGTGACGAAACGTTGGCCGATAACACGACCAAACCGACGCGGCTTACACCCAGAAGCCAAGATCTATATTAATTTATAGTATTTATTAGAACATAACCCCAAATAAAAAGTTTGAGAAGTTCTGTGTGTTAGTACAATGATACATTATTTTCCATAAAAGTATCATCACTGTTACAGCAAATGGAATAATATAAATGATGTCTTTGACACGTACATGCGCTTTAACAAAAGACGCATTATGTAGTAGACAATTTCACTAATTGAAACGGATCGTAATTGCTGATATTCGAAAGAAGTCAGCTGTAATAATAACATAATTTCGTATACATGTATGTTTTGTTTATACATTATACCAGTTTTTGCACGAAATAAAAGTATATTTCATTTGATTGTCTTAAAATACTATTATCTTAGTGATAATTTTTATTGTAGATAATTTTTAGGGTTCATATAATAATATTATTATTACTTATGTGATAATGAAATGTTTACTTAATTAATATTTAACATTTATTATAGACTATAGACTTAAAACTGACAAATGCATCAAGAAAAATATTTATTTAAAAATATTTGACTATGATTGACAAACAATAAATTATGTATGCATAAGTATGTAATGTCCGGTATTATAAAGGAGCTCGCAAAATTTGCAAGCTTGCAAATACTTTCTTTGAGTTTTTAACGGATAGTTTCATGCACAGTAAGTTGATTTTTACCGTTTTTACTCAAGATAAGTAAATACACTTTAGTAAATATACATACCGTATTTTTTCTTCCTATGCATGCAACTATCTGTTTGCATGCTTGCAAATTTGCGAGCTCCTTTATAATACCGGACATAAGGCTTACTATTACCCCCACCCCTACGTATAGATGTATAGATGCCGGATTTACATTAAATTGATTGCAATAGTATAGGAAAATATTTTAAAATATCAAATTTCTTTGATTAAATGTCACAGGTGTTCATCACATTGCCAGCTCTTAATAATTCTTATTAGTTTTTTCTTTCGAAAATTATGTAGAAAGAATTGCGTTTCAGATAAATAATACAAAAACAATAATATAGTTATTGCTTCATTTTTTTAAAATTTTCTTCTACGTGAAAACTGTCATTTTGGTAATAATACAAAGTATGAATTAATATCTATTAATATAATAATAATAGAAATGTTAACTTAGTCGATTTTCAAAGACCACACATAGTTAATTCTACTTATTTACAACACAAACATGGCTTTAAAAATCTCTTAAGTGCACATGTAACAACTACACATATGTATACACATATGAATCGCATAATGCCCAGCGGTTTAAGCGGCTCTTGCACTATCAATCATTTCGTTTTGTGAGAATTAAATAGTTTTTTTTTTCATTTAATTTATAGTTTTTTTATAATATAAGTAAGAATCATTTTGAATTAAAAATATTTATGTCCGGTATTATAAAGGAGCTAGCAAATTTGCTAGCTAGCAAGCACTTTCAAATGGGGTATTAATTCTGTGATAGTATCTATGAATTAGCTATAGAATTTAAAGCAGTGATATTTCAACTTATTGTAACACAATTGACGACTGACCGTACAAAATAATTTTCATAATATCGCCACTGTTTTAATACCGTTGGTGTTTACGAAAATTGTCAAACATTTCATGAAACTTTAAGAGAACTGTCAGATAGATTTAAAAGCTCGTTTATAATACCGGATTTTAATGTTACTATTAATGTTTAAAAAAAAATTAATGTGCCATGATTCATACAGTATTTATTTAATTCTTGAATGCTTTTGGGTCAGTTTCAGAAAAGGTCTACTTTTTCTAAAACTGGCCCAAAATGATGTTTTATCGAAATCTATTTAATTATTATAAACCTCACACGATCGTTAATAATAATGCACTTCTATGTTGCTGACATGTTAGTGTAAAGTCCGCTTTAGGGATTTATTCAAGACACGCGTGAACAGCCGGCTCCAGAATTCAATAAGACATTCATATAAACATTGCAACGTCATATACTGCATATCAAGATGGTCGGCGCGGCGGTCGAGCGACCACAAATAACGGCACGGCACGATTGATAGAAGTCGTGTCAATAATGTTTAGTGGATTTTAATAAGAAATGAATAAGTTCAATATTTCCATTATACGAACATTACAAGGTAGATACTGGACAATGCTACCATAATAACTACCATATCTGGTTTGCAACGGAAGTTCTAATCTTTGACTTTATTGATATGCACATATCATTATGTATTTATAATTTTGGTTATTAGATTTTATTACTATTTGTTCATATTTTCTCGTCTAATAAATTTTATTTTTAAGTATGTATACTGTATTGTATTGGCTTCCTATTTAGTTAGTCAAGCGATGGAATAGGTACTTGTATAATAATATATAACTAGTATCGCCTATTGTCGAAATTCGACCAATATTTTACCTGCCTTAACGGCAACATACACTCATGATTTTTTTGTGTACATCTATGGCACAGTACCTAACCTAACCTAACCTGCAATTGAACGCGAATTGAAATCTCTGTATGCATTCTCTACGTTTGACAGAAATCCAAAACTATTTATTTTTACCGCTTGATGGCGCTAGGAGTATTGCTATGCTGTTGAACGAAATAAACAAACAGCGAGAGGGGAAATCATGTTTGTATGTTATCTTTATTTTACCTGTCTTAACGGTAACGCACACACATGATTTTTGTTGTGCACATCTATGGCACAGTACCTTTCGAATGATATAAGTTTAATTCACCTCCTTTTATAATAAATACTAAAAAAAAACGTACGAGAATTTTCAATGTTCACGTATTAAATTATAGATAATACACTAAATGCATGGTATTTCCGTTTTATAATATTATAGATGTCGCATCTATTTTGGCCTTTATTTCTCACAATCCACCTTTTTCCCATTATAAAGAAATAAAATAACCATTAATTCGTTTATACATTTTAATCATTGAAAGTATACATAATTTAAAATACTGAGAACACTCGGAATCGGTATCTTTTGATTGCTGACCGACTGTCCTATACCGCAGTTTACGATAATTATGTTTAAATTGAGATTATACAATGTATTAAAAAAACCGCACGAGGAACAAAATAAAAAAATAATTAACACAAAAGCTAATGACACATATACAGCTGCCGCTGGATAACATCAAAGTACCAACTAAGAGTAAAACATTAACTGAATCTTGAATCAATAAACATTCGGAGAGGCGGCGTACGATACGAAAATAAACCAAAATCTTGTGGAAGAATGCATTGGCGGATAATGTGAAGAGAATAGATGAGGATCCATGTATTAATTAATCAATTACTTATACTCGTAACTATAATATTTTATACATTTTTTTACATCTGGAATGACAGTCTGGTAGTATAAGTAATAATACATATGTACAGTAAAATTAGGTTTTATTATAATAAGGAAAAAATAGAAAGATTAGAAATTCCTTCTGAAACGGCTTCAGAAATACTTAATCTTTAAAAAACCAAAGAGTCCCTAGTCAGGACTGGGGAGCTTAAGCCGGTATTTTGATTTAAAGTGGGGCGCGTAAAATTGGCGACGAAGCTAGTCTTGTTTTTGATCACTTACCGGTTTATCGTGTTCTACAAGCAAATTTTATGAAAATCAAATAATATATGTCTCATAGAACGGAGATGGGAACCCCTTCCATAAACAGCTTTGAACGGCCGCGTATTGCCGATGCTTTAAAAAATTGTTAGCTTTTTCTAGTGGGTTATATTTATTTTTGTTCATATGGGGACATGTTTTGATGAATTTTATAGCTAATTTTACTGTACTAATAGTTTAAAAGCAAATTATTCCGAGAATTGAAAAAGGCGTTGTTTGAGCATCAAAAACAATACATTTTTTATTATGAAAAATACTAAAGTAAAATTAATATCATGTATATTGTACATTATTGGTACTACAAAATGTAATATCTATTGAAATTTTTGTCTGGTTTCGGTTTCTGTAACCGAAGTCTCGTCTCGTACAGACCGGAAAAAGTCTCGGTCTTGTGTGAATTTTTTTCTAAAAAATGTTTTTTAAATTAAACAAAAAAAATTTTGAGAGAATTAATAGTAACATATTACTAATTATTATTGATAATACTTCATAACCAATACTCTTGACGAGACTTATAGATAGTTTCTTTTCGTCAGGATTTAAGCCAATTTTTTCTCGGCTATATCTTATAAACTTACAACATCTCGCTTAAATTAGTCCGATATATCGAAGTTCTACTGTACTTTTATAACAAAGTTTTATTTTATCTTTAAAATTTTAGTACAACATTTATTTAAGGTCTCGTTTTTTATTAGACTCAAGACGCCACTGTTGAAAGAGGGTTCAGGCAATACGACCGACTGCAAACAGTTGGCCCCTGTCGACAGAAATAACCGTGCTTTATTATTCTAGCGATTTAATTCCGCATAAGGGTAATTCTTTATGGCTAAATTTATTTGGTTAAAAAACGGTGATAAAATTTAGTGTGATGTTTGGTGACATATGCAGACAGTCACAAAATGTTAAAGTTATTTTAAGAGTGTATAATTTTAGATACGATTTTATGTCCGTAAAATTAAATTAATAAAAACATAAAATAGCGTAGGTATAGTTATTTATATTATTATTATTTATGTTATTTATTTATTTATTTATTTTATTTATTTATTTATTTATGTTATTTATTTATTTATTTATAGTTATATATTATTATTAATTATGTGTGAATTCCAGTCTATTATAGACGAGAAGCTTTGTGATCGTTTTAAAATGAGACAAAAAAAATTTAATTGATCTTTTCGTTTCAGGTCAAAACAAACACTTTTCGTTCCGTGTCTGTCTGTCGAGTGAATCCTTTTCACACACATAACTCATGAACCTATATTAATGAAACTTGGTTGGATGGTTGGATCTGACTTGAGGACGGTCTCATGTCAAAATCATCAAAATCGTGTTTAAAGGGGTGGTGTACATCCCAAAATGTGTATTTTTTCAAGATATCTCAAGAACGACTAATGTTACGTGAAAATTTAAAAAAGTCTTTTTTGTAGAGCATTCAATTTGCTATAACATAGATCTACAATACAACGTTTGTTGTAAAATTTTTATTTAAATTGTTCATTAAAATTAACTACCTTTAGTGAATTTAGCACGAGGAAGCACTGTGCATTTACTTGACAGATATTTTAGTTGTATTTAAATTAATTATATATACATGTGTACATAGTGAACCAAACGATTTAAATAAATTTTAATTTCTACTATGTAATGGAAAGCTTTGAGTTTAAGTCTGTATAATATAAAACTTTATGTTTATCGTGCTAAAGACCTAAGTCATTATAAACAACAGTATAAACACTTTATTAATTATTTTTACTCTTATTGTAATGGCCAGCCCATACACAACTTCTTTATCGTTAACACATTAAATATAATTTTTATTTGAACACAGCACAACATTGTTGAATATGTATATAAATAATTTCATATAATATAAGCTCAATATCAAGAAATACCAGAAAAAATGCAAGTTCATTATTTATTCTGTTTATTTTTATGCAGGCGAATAAAAAATATGGAGTTATAAATATTTACAGAACCGGCATATGATAAATTAATTTTTCTTTTAATAAAAAAAATATTATTTCATAAAAGTTGAAAAAATCAGTTGAATAATTGTTAGCTTACAGTACTAAACAAGTTTAGTAGTGAAAAAGTTATTTTAATGGTCAATATTTTATACATATAAGCTATTGTATTGTACAATCAAGGAACTGTGTATAAAGTTTATTAACATCGGATTTACAACACTTTTTAAACAGTAGACTATAATAAGTTATACAAATAGTATAAAAATAATAATTTTTTTTTCTGTCTAATTGTAAACCATATTTTGTATTTTAAGAGGATCAAATTCTACTGAGAGATAAGTCCTCAACGAACAGCCCAAACATCTAAATCTAGAAACGTAAAATTTTAGGGATGTCTTCTTTTTATGACGTGAGTATCCACTAAGGAGCGATTAAACCTTTTTTTATTTTGATGCATTTATCTGCTTAACTACAAACATTATAAAGGTAAAAAGATAAATATTAAAATAAAAATACACTTATATTGCGATTTTTCAAAGTTCAACCCTAATAGAGGTAAAACATTGTTTCAGACTAATAGTAAATATGTATGTATAATATCTACATAGATTTAAAAAAATAAATAAATAAAATCGAAATTTAAAAAAGTTAAACCGTCTCTGTGCATTTTTATAAATGCAACGTACTTTATTCAAAATGCCTTGCATATCAAATAAATTACTTTGCCATTCTGTCTCGCTCTAAATATGAAACGGGAGTTTGTTGTTATAATTATTCATTTGCAGTCTCTCTCTGGTGTTCTCTTCTAGGTCAAACGATGATATTACTATTTTCAAACATTGACTTCCTCGTGAGCAGTTCTTTGCCGATGAATCATAAACGTTTTTGTTGCATTTCTTATTACTCGTTGTTTTTTATCTCTTGTAGTAATCGACTTTTATATTTATTTTATCAATACAATAATATTGATACTAACTTTGACAAAATCTAGGAATGTAACCTGAGTGGTTTATACATATATAGATCGTATCGATCTTATTGTTAGTTTTTTTTTATCCAGTTTTTGTAATGATTATACCTATATGTATGTGTATAAAGAAAGAATTTCTGACTAACTGATTCATCAATGCAACGCTAACAAAATGATCTAGCAATGTGAAATTTTAGGGGTGTCTTCCTTTTATGTTTTAAGCACTCACTTAGAAAAGATTTTCTGAAATTCAACCCCTAAGGATATTTTTTATTTATTTTTATTTTGATGCATTTATCTGTATACATAACTTTTTATACTTATTACTTATGTATATAAATGTGAATTTTAGGCAAAATATTTTTCAGTTAAATTAAAAATGCACGCGTATCACAAATCTTCTAAAACATAAACGCGAAATAATATTATAGTAGAAATGAGGATGTGGGTTTCAAAACTCATTCGTTCCATTAAAAAAAAATTAAGATGTCAGGGGGCACAAAAGTGCAGATTAGGTTAATAAATTTTTAATAAAAAATGGGTTTTCATTGACATGTCAGGGTTTACGAAAACCAAAATCTGGTCACCCCGCTCAATCATATTGTGATTAAGCGAGTTTTGCTCAAAAGTGACATTACAATATGAAAGAATGCCAAAAATTTCAAAATCCTCTAACATCTCGATTTTTTTAATGGAACGAACGAGTTTTGGAACTCACTTTCACAAATGTATCCCTTTGTTTAATTGTAATTAATATATAAAATATATTTACATTTACTTTTCAAAATGAAAATAATACATACGTGTAGAAACAAATGTTTATATGTAATACAATTTTTTATCTGAATACCATACTACAACTTTCCATGTATGATATTGCAAATAAGTGTATTAAGGAAATATTTTATACACGTGTGATTTCATTTGACCATATACGGCTGCCGTTTATGTATGTTCCATTACAAAGATGCATCAATAAATATCTGCATTTCACATCATGTTCACCTTGGATAGTCATAATCACGGTGTGTATACATAAATCATGTTCGATGCTTTCTTCCTGCACTTGCGTTTCAATAAAAATAATGAAGACTTTTTTTTAAAGTTGTACAAAAATAGTAAACAATACGATGCTGATTATGATGATTTATTTTAAAATAATGATACTTATTTATAGTTTGTATACTACATTTATTCATTAACTTAAAATGCAGGATAAATTTTTAGTGTTGCAAAGAATAAGGAAATAACTTTTAAGTTTTTTTTAATATATATTTTTTTTAAATAATGAAAGTTATTTTTTTAATCTATGCTATTTTATAAGTATGAATGTTTTTTAATTTTTTTAACATTTTTGTCTGTTTGTGGGATCGTTCTGACTTGATATAAAAATTACTGAACTGATTTTTATGTGACTTTAACTGTTAGAAAGCCTAAAAAGAGGTTCTCTCGTTATGTTATTTAATATATTCCAACAGTAATCCCGATAGTTTTATCAAAGTATGTTATTTGTAACAGCCATGTAAATGTCCAAATGGACCAATCAGTCAACACAAACAAGATAGAAGAATCAATGTTTTTAAATTTTTTCGATTTGGAATAAATATAACTCAAATTTAGAGAGCCCCTGTTTTAAGACTTCCTACTTTATAACACTAATAAAATGTATTCTAATAATAGAGACAAGTATTTTAATTTTGTTTTTTAATAGACATCAGATTATAAAATAAATTAACAATTCCCCAATCTTATCGATTCGATCAGAAGATCGTGCCACTTAATTAGATAAGTGATTAGTAGTGTTTGTTTTTAAATGACCGAAATCCACATAGGTTTGATAAAGAATGTAGCAGTAGATAATCTGAAACGTCGTGTTGAATGCCGGTACAAGATTCCTGCATTTTTCCGTGATCACTGCGTTGCTATTAATAGGACAATTCTGTGCCATGTTGCGTTAGTAGATAGAATTTGTCAAGCCACAACATATCTAGTGTGCGTTTCGTGTAAATTGGCTGTGCCTTTGTGCAGAGGTACTAAATAAGATTGACTTATTGAGCAGCTTTATATTGATTCACATACGTTTGCAGATTTCTCAATGCCAGGACTGCATTTAGATTATTTTCTTTAGCTGTTATTCAGATTAAGGCCTTTGATTATTTTATAAATTAATTTTATATAAACTGATAGCTATAAGATCGAATTTTCAACTTTTATTATAAAAATATCAACGTAAAATGATTTTCAAAAATTATATTGGTAAATAAAAATATATTGTTTAATTAAGTAAATTAAGATGATTATTGATTTATAATTTACTATGTACATATATTTTAACTATAAATATATTTGAAAAATATTACGCACCTATATAATAGTCCTCAGTACCTCGACCCTTTTGTAAATTTATTACCATACTTCTGAAACTTTGTGAGTGGCTTCTTTTTGACGAGTCTAACAACTATTTATTTGCAAAAATTCTTAAAAATGGGGCATTTTCGATTGTGCAGCCGCGGAATTTTCCGGGCAGCCGACTGGAAAAACGGCCCAAGATATTTGTCTGACAAAATGACTAATGTATTGTCAAAATAATTATTTAATAATCCTACAAATTTCAGGTACTGACATGTTGGAGGTGGCAGATTAGGTGATCGCCCCACTATTTTTGTCCGACAATTTTTTTTTTCGATTTTTCAATCCAACAATTTTTTTACAATCCATTGGTCATTTTGTCCGAAAAATATCTTGGACCGTGTTTCCAGTCTGCCGCCCGGAAAATTCCGCGGTTGCACGTTAAAAAATGCCACATTTTGAAGAATTTTCGTAAATAAAAAAGTTATTAGACTCACGAAGTTTCAGACGTATGGTAATAAATTAACAAAAAGGTCGAGGTACTGAGGTTTATAGGAATGTTAATATTTGTACGAATAAATATGTGTAAATAATTTTATTACAATAGAGTGATAACAGTTGAGAAAATAATATAATTTTAACATTATTTTGTAAATTATATAATGTATTACTGGATAAATATAAACAAAATACAATACGTTTGTTTGAATTGTTTTAGCAAATTTACACAACATGATTCTAAAAGAAATTCGATTTCTAGTAACATATATAATATACCCAAAGAATGTTATATATTATATTATATTTATAGTGTTCATATATAATTTTATTATTTATTCAAAGCAGGTAAATTGTTTTTTATGAAATTACCATGACAGAATTAACTGTTTATTATAATGTTGATATCTTTTGAAGTAATTTGAAATGACACACGACATTTTATATCTTACGTTATCAAATTTCATGTAAATTATGAATATATTAATTTTACAAAACGGTTTATGTTATTTATGTTATTTCATGCTCACAGTGTCAAATGTCAAAAGTTATTTTTTATTATGATTAGGTTTTATTGCTTCTTATGATTAATTACACATAATTATGATTACTTAAATTTGATATACATATACTTAAGTACATATTTATGCCAATATAAATATATACAACATAATATGATGTATAACATTTTAGAATTAATTGGATATGGTATAAACATATTTATTTATTTTGTTTGCCACGTATGAACTATAAATCGAATTTGACTTTAAATAATTGTGGAACATTTAAATTGTGTGAGAGTAATTTATTTTATATAGTATAGTTTAAACGTCATTTAACCATGCATTTTGGGTTTCGTAAGGACTACTAAACTAATTACATTCTTATTTTAAAAATTGCGCCAAAAAGGCATCTTTCACAGTCCCGAAAACTCAATGTTAGACTCATGATCGACCCCCTACGAAACCCTCTAAAAAATCACTGCCTATCCAAAATGCACGTTTGCTCTATTTTATACGACGCTTTGACTGTACTAATATGTATGCTTTCATTTTGAAAATTTTAGATTTATCTCCATTACGTTGTTTATCGACGTGATCTGAAATAAACGCGGGTGATATTCAAAAGCCTAGATAAAGTTAAACAATCTTCTTTTGATATGCATACATATATTAATAATCTTTGATCTACAAGAAAGATAACACTACATCTAAAGACGTCAACAGTAGAAATGATTCAGCAAACGTATATCGTGTTACCCCTTATATGGAGATCAGCAGATTTCCAGGGTCGCGTTAGCCTGGCGGGCCAGAAATTTGAAGCTTCCGGGTCTATGTAGCTTATCATTAAGGTCAATTTTATATTGCAATAAATCTACTATATATGGTTAGTTCTGGTGACCGTATATGGATGGTGGGAGTGTCCGAAATAAATGGACATTGGCTATCATTTATAACAGTGGTATTTAAACGGTGGTTGCTTCAATTATCACTTTGTTTTTGATCTAGTTATTATTTAAACGAGAGATATTCGATCGGCGGTTACTCTTGGAGATGATTTATTCTAAAGTTATGGCTTCCTCACAATATCGAAGATAAAAGAAGCTTTGTGATCGTTTTAGAATGAGACAAAAAATGATTCTCCGATTTCAAATTTTTAAATTAATCTTTCCGTTTCAAGTCAAAACAAACACTTTTTGTTCCGTGTCTGTCTGTATGTGTGTGTCTGTCCTATGAATCTTTGCCACACGCATAACTCATGAACCGATATTAATGAAACTTGGTTGGTTGGATGGTTGGGTCTGGTTTGAGGACGGTCCCATTTGAAAATCATCAAAATCGTATGTAAGGGGGAGGAGTGACATCCCAAAATGTTTGTTTTTTTAAAGATATCTCACTCAAGAAATACAAATGTTCGTGAAAATTTTATAGGATCTTTTTTGTAGAGCATTCAATATCCTAATAATATAGGTCTACAACGTTTGTTATAAACTATTCCCTTACAAAGATTTATCTCAATTCGCTTTAAAAAATCGTGATTTGCTGATATTTACTTTGTCATATTAAATGTCATTTTGACGTTTGCATAAATTTAGGTTTAGATTGAAGTTGTCAAAAAATTAAAAATATACAAAAAAACAATCAGGTGTGTCTTAAGAAAAATTTTGAATTAATATTTTTTAGTAAAATTGTATAAAAATTAAATAGCTAACCAATCCAGGCAATTTATCTGAACACTTTAACGGTTTTTATTTAAATTGTTTAAAAATTAATTTAGGCGAATTTGACACGAGGAAGCACTGTGCATTTACTTGGAAGATGTTTTTTACTTAAATGTTGACAGCGATATTATTTTCGTGTTGCTAGAGTTTTGGCGCCATTGACAAAATTTTTGTACACTCTTATTGGAAATTTGTGAAATGGAAAATTGCATTCCAAAAGCTGTTTTACGGCATGCGTGGTAAATTGAGTAGGGGGATGGGGTATTAAAATTCAACGAATAACAGACAGCTATTCATTCGATTTTATTTTGCACATAAACGTCAGATAAAGTGGAATGGTCAGTATCACCCTGTACTTCTACCGCCCTTGGCAACTGCTATGATGCCAACCCTTTTATATGCCTCTGGTAGAGTTTAAAACATTGGAATTTAATACTGGCAGAATCTGTAAATTAACTGTAATTTATGAACTGGACTGGAGCAACCAAATTTGCAATTTTTTTTGATTCCAGTTCAATTGCAAATTTTTGCTTCAAGCTTTGGTAAAATAGATTTTTTTAAAACCAATAAACAGCGACATATTAATGTAAATAATTTCAATAAAAATATAATTTTTCTTTCCTCATTTTAAATGAAAATTCGTCGTTTGAATTTTAATATTACGATATGCTGAAACAATACAAAAATGATATGATTTGAATAATTATATTAGTGATTATTATTTCCGGTTTCCAGTTGATAAGTTTGATTGTATAATTTATATTTGTTATATTATCTACAGCTTGTACCATTTACAACATTTTAAGTGGTACTTATTAATTATACAATATGTAAAAATAGTATTATTTGTATACTATTAATAAAATTATTTTATACACAATATATTTTAAAATAAATTATTTTAGACTTAAGTGCTTGACTTACTAAAATTGTTTGATTACCACACTTTGAATTTTGTATTATGGATTTGCACTTTTAGAAGAGTTCTTAAGATGCCCACTACAATATGTGACGAAGCGTTGGTCGATAACACGACCAAATCGACACGGCTTACTAAAATCAATGGAGTTTGTTTTGTCTGTAAAAAATCGAAAAGATCGAGGGTATAAAAAAGGAAGAGTGATGCTCACCCTGTGTAAAATAAATTATGTGTTATTGATTTTTTTTTTAATAGTTATACAAGATACAAGATTTTTTGAAAACAAAAAAGACTTTTTATTTCAATCCAATTCATTAGAAAATTAATCTTTAACTTGGGTCCAACGATAAAAATTGATGAAAATTTGCATTGGAGTACCTACTTTAAAGATTTTCACATTTGTAATGTAGACTATATACAGGGTGCGCGCGATAAATTAGCAAAATTTTACTAAAACTGGCCTATTATAAGAATCTGTATCTGATATCTTCAACAATAATCTTGCAAACCGTTGTATCCAACATCTGCAGTTTTCTTGCTATGGAGCGCATTGACTTTCCTGGATTTTTATTGATAATTCCTGGATTATGTGTACTTTTCTTCTGTGTACTCTGAACTTGTGCGATCCTTGCGTACCTTATGCGTTTTCCTTGTGGGTGAGGCGACAATATCAGCATCATACACCTTCTTTACGTTGTAATAAACTGTAAGTAAAGGAATGTTATTGAAGTCCGTAACTTTAATAGCAGTTCGCCCTGCACGCAGTCCATAAATTATGGTTACTCTCAGAATTAAATACTTTATATCTGAAGCAATGGTGTTTAATTAATCATAATCTGAGAAACATAATTCCATAAAATTAATAGAGAAATAAGGAGATGCGAAGTTATTGCCAATATATCGCGCGCACCCTGTATAGTAAGTCACAAAATACCTAAAATAGTACTACAATTTTCAAGAAGGACCGATTATGTCACTCCTCATTTATAAATAGAAGTGCTTATCAAAATGTTTGAAAATCACTGTTTTTTTTTCACGTCGACTGGCAGTCTGCTGAAACGACAGCGCCTCGTATTGGTGGGCGATAGAACTATTTCTGTCTGTTAACTCACGCATTTATACATGCATACATACACACGCACGTACACACGCATGTATTGTTTGTATACAGATGTAAATAACATGAATATTTGTTTATTTACATGTTCATATTTTACGTGTAAAATGTAAAAGTAAGTTATTCCTTACATCGATTAGTTTAAATTAATATTTATTATACATGTAAATGTTATGTTAAATTACATATGCTTACACCAACCGATTTGAATTGTTAATTTTATTATTTTGGGTTGTAGTATTTTAAAGTTAGAAAAAAGCAATTTGAATAATGTAAAAATATAATTGTGATTTTCGGAAGTTTGATCATTTTTTTACACCTACTTAACGTATTGCGAGTTTTAAGTAAGATTATACTGGTTGTAAAAGTTAACTACGGTACATAGGGATTTAAATGTGATTTCAGATACATCCAAATACTTGTTTTCCTATTTTAATATTGCAAGATTTGCCAAATTCAAAGACAAAATTTTAATCTGATAGTAAGTAGTTTTGTCGTAATATAAATAAGAAAGCAAATTTTTGGATGTATTTGAAAAACATTAAAATCCTTCTCTATATATTTCTACACCCAGTAACATTGTAAGATGAAAAAAGTTGAGAAGAATCTAAAACAGTTTTGTCATTTTTGGTACAAGAATTTAGTATTTAAAAAGTACTTTTCCTGAAAGAATTGTAAAGTTTTCAGCTAATTTAAATATTAACTAATTTTGATGTTATTTAATTAATACAGTTTACACGCATGAAAGTTTCATTCTAAAAATATTGTCTTCAGTATAGTTAATCGTCTTGCCTTCTGAACAGTTTATATAAGAAAACGTGGATGTAATTATCTACTTGATAGTGAATCAAAACTAAACTTAAGTAGGTATGTAGTATTATAATATCAGCACATAAAACAATATGAATTTACAATTCTATAAAAGAACGTACTACTAAATGGTGTAAAGAAAAGATTTTCCTTTACATTAATATAATAGGTGTTCAGAATTGTTTTTATTATGTTATTATTCAGATGATCTAGATATGAGAATTAATGTAGTAGAAGGTACAAACATGTTTGAAAAGTACTACACGTTTTTTGGTTGCACTACAATAGGCTATTATGAAAATTACATTCATTTTATAATGTGAAAACAACAAAATATCAATTTGGAAAGTTGGTAACTAAAATAAGCCCATGTCCATGCCTATTAAAATTATAGCTTCGATATTATCTACATTTTTGTGTTTAGCTTAATATCCAATTGTTTTTGTACAATAAAAATAATAAACTTTTCAATGTTTTGATTAATGTTTTTATTATTAGTATAATGAGTATAAAAACAATAGTCATAGTCTGAATTTTTTCAGATTGTATACAGTTCTCATTTTGAAATAAATACAAATAATAATGTCCGGTATTATAAACGAGCTAGCATAAAAAGGACATTCAAATGAGGTTTCAAACCTATCTGACAGTTCTTTTAAAGTTTCATGAAGTGTTTGAAAATTATTTTGCACGGTCAGAGTCGTCAACTGTGTTACAATAAGTTGAAGTATCACTGCTCTAAAGTCCATAGCTAATCCATAGATACTATCACAAAATTGCTTGCGAGCTAGCAAATTTACTAACTCCTTTATAATACCGGACATAAGATTTTTTTTCCAGCATTGTAAACTTGATAAATGTATTTTCAAGGACAATTTCTACTGTTCTGTGATAATTCATCAAAAGGGGAGTTTCTCACTTTTTATTTTATTTTTTGAAGGCTAACTGTAAGTCATGGTTGAATAATTGACAATATCTTGATACATATCAACATTCACTTTAATTGTATTAAAGAAATGATGAATTAACATTTTGTTTAATTATTATTAATGTTTTGCAGTGACTTATGCAGAAACTATATATAATTTTTTTTTAATGTTATTAATTTTAAAAAATCTTACTTATTAATTTTATATTAAATGTATTTAAATTCTGGGGTAAACAATAAACATCAATTTTCATGTTTTTTTAAAGGTTGTATGCAAATATTGAAGAATATTTTTACGTTCATTATTTTTAAATGTTCATATTTTGAATAAATCTTCATTTTATTGCATTGCGTGATTGTAAATTGTGTAAATTTACGAAAATCCTTGCCGTTTAACACACATACATTTACTCAAGAAGTGGTATATATTTAATTTATAACTGCAGCGTTTTGAGCAATATATATTACAATATTTTGTATATGTTTACAAGCACCCAAAAAGTTGTTCTTGTAACTAACATGATAGCTACGTGATTTAAATCTGTAAAAAATAATCCTCGTAGGTGCAAATCTTGTTGACATTTGCAAGGAACAAATCAATATTTCATATTGTTTTGTACGTAGTTACTCCCACAGTTTGTAGCAGCAGTACTACTTTTGAACAGAATTGATCTCATCTTACTGCAGGGTAAGAGAATGGAATTGTGAGCGATCGAGTTTCATACACTGTGATTTTTGTCTTATATAGTTATTTCCGTATATTATTATTGTTTTTATTTGCTGTAAAATATATGAGTACGTTTACACAGCGCTGTTATTCCGGTTTTATTATAACCGATGTAGTTAAACCGTTTCAAGTGGTGACGTCAGGTGGAATTATAATTCAGATTTGAAATACGCTATAAGTTCGATGGTGTACCAACAAGAAATCTCAAAAATATTTCGTCTCTTTTATGCCCCATGAATCACGTTTCTTTTGTTTTCCATCTCTTCGTCTCAGGTGTTTTAACCATATTTTAACTGACGACGCTTTTTCAAATATTAATGCGAAGTGCATTACGATGAAATCCCTAAACTCCGTAGATACTTATATTTTTTGAGGTTGGCTAAGTAACCTTTCTAAGGTTAACCCATAATGTCAATATTTAGCCCCCTCGAAACCACGAAACTTTTGTCTGAAATATAGAAAGTCTTAAAAAAACACCGGGTATTTCTATATTGGTTCATGATTGCGCGACTTGTTGCTCTTACCATGTAGAGACCACATCCTCACTACGGTGGCACCTTTCTCTACCACGTTATTCGCCCACATTATGTTTTTTTTGTCACTGAAAATCTCACTGACAATAAGATAGGTTTAGTATTAATCAACTAATTATCCGTGATATTAATGTTCAGATCCTTAATGGAGTAGTGTGAAGATATCTGAACTAAACAACTTTTTTGTACTGAAATTTCCTTTAAATCAAGACATGTAGACAAAATTTTAAAATCTAATGTCCGGTATTATAAAGGAGATAGCAGATTCGCTAGCTAGCAAGCACTTTCAAAAGGGGTATTATTGGATTAGCTATGAAATTTACAGCAATGATTATTCAACTTATCGTAACACAGTTGGTAACTTTGACCGTACAAAATAATTTTGATAATATCTCCACTGTTTTAAAACTGTTGGTGTTTACATATCACGCGTGCGCGAAAATTGTCAAACAGTTCATGAAATTAAAGGAGAACTCTCAGATAGGTTAGAAACCTCATTTGAAAGTGCTTGCTAGCTAGAAAATTTTGTTAGCTCATTTATAATACCGGACATAACACCATGGATTTTATTTATAATTAGCCTAAAAAAGCTAAATATATAAGAATGATAAGTTTTTTCAGTATTTGTGAATATTTTCACGATAATTTGGTTGTTTGTATTATTTTATGACAAAACAATATCAATAAAACCCTAAATTTTAACAGTGTATATTTAGAGAGTCTGCATAATACAATAGCGATCCCACTTTATTGCGGTACATCATAAAACGAGTGCGGCACATGTGGCCGCATTGTTGTGTGGGTGGTTTCAATTAAAATGTAATGTGCAACCTGAGCCGCGGTATAAAAATAACGAGCAGTAGTCTAGGTGTGGGCGCTCTACGTATTTTTAATTCTCTTTGATTTGCTTCCTTTTATATTTTACAAAGTAGTTGCTTGTATGAAGATGAATCTTTAGTAAAAAAGTGTTCCTTGCATTTATTTTTATGTCTAGTTGTAATGGTACCATCATAATAATATGTCATCTAGTGATTTGTTCAATTTAAATAATATTTTTTATTTTACCATGCATTGAGATAGCAAGTGGGTAAATACTATTTTACCAAATCCATCTTATGGAGTTTTTTTTTTAAATATTTACCCTATAAATTACGATTTTGTCAAGATCGATAAAAGCAAATTTTTGAAATAAACTAAGAATTTGTATATTCGGTTCGATGTAATATATAATATACAGCATGCTTTAGATAAAAAAACTTGCCATGATATTTTTCTTAAAAAATGTTTTTTCTCTATTTTCCCAAAATTTAAAATTATATTGTTAATCCTAAAGTATTTGTCGTTGGTAGTATCACCAAAGCTCTGCCTGCAATGGGTTTTGGTAATGTATTTTTATGATTTTTAAGCCAGTATGTACCGAGTTAGATAAGGGACATATGAAATAACTATTTTGAGCCCGCTCTTACTAGCTCCATTTTCAGTTAAAAAATTTAATTAAAAATAAGATCAAATTCTAATGATTAAGACTTGCATTTTGATACATTTTGATACTCGTACATAGGTACCAAGAAAATGTTCTAGCATAACATTAGCTCTATGGCGCCCTCTTTAAAAAAATTCAAAATTTTTATGTCTACATGATGATAAAAGTCGATTTAAAAATGTAAGTATGTAAAATTACAATTTAGTTTTATTATTAGAGAATGTACAAGAAAAATAAGTAATAGATAGAGGAAATTTTGTAATTTTTGCTCATATTTCGCCATATTTACAAATAATTCAAATTTTACTTACTGTGAGATTTTTATTTTGTAAAATTTGCAAACTGTCCTCAAGTTTGTAAATTTTATAATTTTACGTTCCGTAAGGATCAATATGTCTGGAATCATAACTTGTATGATGATTTCAAATTTCAAATTTTTATAGCTTGTACATATAAGTAGGTATTTTAGCTTACAAACTTACGATTTAATTTGCTGTGACGGATGGACGGACAATAAAGTGAGATTAATTGGATTCTGATAGTAGACCTACGGAACCCTAAAAAGAGAACGTATATTATACGATTACCATTAATTTTTTGTCTCCAGTTTATCTTTAATCTTGTACTTAATACAATTCAACTTTTAAAAATAGATAGGTCTATAGGTACAGTATCTACATATGATTACAGTCTACTTTTTATATACTTTTAATTATTTATACAAAACCTTATTATACGTAATTGTTATTAATATTTCATTTTAGTTCACATAGAATGAATAAACTAGTTTGATGAACTTTAATAATATCAAAAAAAAAACATACCGTGTTTAATATTGTCTGTTATGAAAAATTTACCATGACGAAATAATCACCGGGCGATTTCTAAAACACCCACTCAAAGTGTTGGGTTTGAAACAAACCGTTACATAAAAGTACGTTACATACAATGTAAAGACAATTACGTTTTCTTAATTACTACAATTAATATTCACTTTCGATTCATGTTTAAACAATCGATAATTATCTTAGACCTTTAATTTGATTTTTTTCTATTAATAATGTGGGTACATTAGCTATTAATTATTACTTACCTACATTATACCATGGCAGTGAGACTGGTAATGTTAAAATAAGGTCTGTGACTGGCACCAGTCTTTGATATGACCCCAGTAATGACTATTTTTTAATTAAATGTACTGAATTAGAAATATTTGTAGATATTTGATTACTACCATTTCTGAATATTAATCTATACATTTAACTGTCTTACAGCGTGATTTGATGACAATCGGCCAATAGGTGTCAAAATGGTGGACATTTAAACTAATTATATTATTAGTATAATTTATTTATTAGTTATTATATTATCATAGCAACTGTTTTACATTGTTTTAACGACGATTCTTTCTTTTATATCTTTTGTGTCGTAGTACTTATCATTTTGTAATCATTAGCAAGTGTCTATCACTGCGTGCTCATTACTGATTTTACTTCATCTATAATTAAACTATATTTGCTGACTTTGGTAATTAAATTGTTTAAATAATAAGTTACTTGTTTTATTAGTAACATGAGTTCATGAGAATTACAAAAAAGAAGACCGTCAATCACAAAAACAGTAAACCTTGCTCTTATAGCGGCCATAACTGGTACCAGTACCTTATATTCTAAGAAACAGATAGGATTTTTATACGTACATTTTAAAGTTTCGTTTATCATCTTTCCAGTTCCATTATTTTCATAAATGTAACGATTTGATTAATTTAATTAATATTGAATATTGTTAGGAACATCTATCATTGTGAACTTATTATAATTTTATTATCACGATTGTAATGTTTTCCCACACAATAGATGAGAATTATAAAAGGAAACGTGACCGAAGCCGCCGTCTTTCTGATTAAACGATTGTTCTATGGAACATTAAACCAGCCAAGAAGATGTTGTCCATTGTATAATTAGTTTAAAACAATATCGTGTTCGACAAGGATTCAAGAATTGGATTACAAAATGTATACCATAATGTAGGTATTTATATAAACTATATTTTCGTGAGTTAAAAATATTATCTATGAAATTATTCAGTAGTTTGAATCAAAATACAGAAAGTAAATAAAAATAAAAATCACACTTGTTGATTAACTATATACTTATACAGTGCCTACCAAAAGTTCCGGACCACATAAATAATTTTTGAACGACTTGAAATATAAGATTTAAATTTATAGTGATACAAACTCTATTATTTAACCACAAAACACTCACTTCCATACCCCAGGGGACGGGGAGAGGGGGGAAGCAAGAAATCTTAAATGGTATGTGGGGTAGAGTGAGGACTCGTTCGAAAAGGTTTTTCGAGACGAAAACAACGCGAGGTCGCCGAGGTCTCTACGATTTTTTTTCGAAGAGTTATGATCATTTAAAATTAGGTTAAAATTGAAGAGTATCACTATTATCCTTACAAAATACATCTAGTCCACAGGTTATCATGTCTGAACAAATTGATGACACGAGTTAAATTGCTGATGATCGTGTTTTTCAATTGGATCTGGTTTTTTTTCATTTTTAAATTTTTGAAAATTCATTTAACCTAATCTCAATAGAAATGTTCAAATGATCATCTCTTCGAAAAAAAAATTTGTAGAGACCTCGGCAGTCCCGTGTTGTTTTCGTCTAGGAAATCCCTTTCGAAGGAACCCACACTCATGCTATTTAAGATTTCTTGCCTCCCCCTGTCCCCCGGGTGTGTGAAAGTGGGTGCTTTTGTTGTTAAATAATAGACTTTGTGATCCCATTGTATCCCTATAAATTTCAATCCTTTATTTCAAACAAATCAAGAGTTATTTAGGTGACCCGGAACTTTTGGAAGGTACTGTATATAGATCCTAACAGACAATAGACAGTTTTAAAGATTCGATTTTATTCTAAAAATATTTTCGGTAGTTGTTAGTTAAAAATAAAACTCCGAGCGTTTTAAAAATTAGATTACAAAACGTTGATGACAAGTTCGAGAGCGGCTCTTGTAAAAATGACATGTCACCATCTGACAAGGACAAGATGGCGGAACGGTTCCGCCGCGACCGGATGTGGAGACACGGTGACGAAATAGAATATTGAAGGGGTTACTTGAATAATTGTGTTCTATAAAACCCGTGTTGTGTGGCCTTTATACACTATTAAAAAGTTTTAAGGATTTTTTTAACCGACTCAATGAATTTATTTAATGAATAAATTTTCAAATTTAAAAATGATTTTAGTAGGAACCTAGTCTGCTTACAAAGTTAATGCAGTCCTGTCCCTGACACAGTTCAATATATTCTGTTGTCCATTCACCTCTTTAATTAAAAATAATTCATATTCTATATAAATTGTACTTACTTAATTTTCATAAAATTAAAAAATACTATAACGCTCGGACTTGGATAGAAATATAACGGTTCGGTCCGGGTTCAAGTTTACGAAAATACATTTTTCGGATTCAGATTCAGGGCCTGACCCCATAAAATTAATATTTATTAGCGGGAAAGGGCCTTCCAAATAATTCTAGCCTGGGGGCCCGCGATAAGATGTGGGGACCATGGATTGAGGATCCTGCTAAAAACTTATTCTTATTATTTATTTCGTTATAAATGTTTAAAACATAAACGTTTTTGTGTCGAATGGATTAATGGTATATCTCATTGTTGTTTTTAGTAGAATTTTATCTTTGTATCGTTTTCAACACCTAATAACCATAAATAACTTTAACAAGAAACAACAGACAGCACATTGTTGTGTGAATTATAACAGGCGCTCATACAGTTTTAAAATATATTATGAACCATAAAAATGTAATAAACATTTCTATTCGTATTAATAATTATGTATGAATTGAATTTCAGGTACAAAAGTTTCTTAAAATTTTAATTTTTGTCTATTTATAAAATGTAAAATGTACTATTTTTTTGTATTGATTGTGATGAAAAATAAGGTATTGATGCAATTTTTAATAATTTTGATAATAATAATAAATAAACTATAATTAAAATATAAAAATAAAGAAAAATTATGGTCTTTTTTAATTAGGATATAACTGTTTTTGAAGAGTTAGCATTTATGGCTTATAAGTGTTATAAAGTATTGTTTTGAATTATTAAGAGTTATTCTATTTATATTATATGTTACATTATAAAATTGTTTCTTATAAATAGTAGGATTTCATAATTATATAATATATTATCAGGGTAAAATAATTAAAAACTTAAATCAAATGTATTCTTAATTTGTTAAACCTATTTGTAAATTGAAATATGTTTAAATATGAAATATTATTTTTAACTGTGTACATTTTATTGGTGAGTAATTTAAAAACTAACATTGCTTACTTTTTGTTTTTAAGGCATGCGTATATGTTAATAAAGTATACGTTTAGATTCTATCAGATATGGTTTTTAAATATGTATTTTATATTCGCTAATTAGAGATTTTGCTATCTACGCTACAAGCGTGTGTTTTTGCTAAGGTATGTGAAGATTACAAATTAGCATTTAAATATCGAGAAATTGTATGTATATATTATCTTTAATTATATTCATTAAGTTTTATACGATATATCTAATAATTCTTTAAGTATAATTGTATACACAATCGTATAATAATAGAATAAATAAAGTCAATATATTATTGGATGTAGTCTTTTATTAAAAATAAAATAATATGAGTTTCATTCTTTATATAAAAATCGTATAATGTGTATGAATTACTAATTTCCGGTATTATAAAGAATTTTCTATCGAACAAAAGCTAAGCTGCTAATTCTATCTGCGAGGTATAAAATATAAATGACAGTCTACTGACAGCGCTAATGAATGGTATGGTTTATATGAATGACCTTGACGCTTGCACGTTAAGTCAGTGGCGTAGATAGCATTTTGCGATGGGGGGGGGGGGGGGATAAATAAGAAAAATAAAGATCGGCTGTCCCCAAAATATGCAAAAAAAAATTATTATTATAATTTTGAATTGAATGACCTTTTTTTTCTTGATCATATAGTTATATAAATTAGTCAGTGTACCCTTTATTACTAAAATTACTCTTAATTTACCACTTTTACTATTTTATTCATGCTAGAAGAGTTTAAAAAATTGTCTCTCGGTTCAAAAAATGTCTTTGAGTTTTCTCATGATGTAGACTCATGGGGGGGTGATTGATCATCTTGATCCCCCTCCCCTATCTACGCCACTGCGTTAAGTAGAAATCAGTAATCTACAAGCAGTAGTGACAATTGTACATTTTTATACATTTATTACCAATTCTCTGAGAACCCGAGCAAATTAATCTTGATTTGATATCTCGCAGATAGATAGAGCTAATTCTTTATAATATCTGACATAAGTAATAGGTAATAATTAAAGAAGTAATATATATTTTTATATTAGTTTTATTTTTTGACAAGTAGTAGTGGTATTTATAACCAAAGTTTTTATTGGTATTTATCTAAACCAAGAGCCAAAATTGTTAATTAATAGTTATGTTAATTTGCTTCGATGTTGAAGTAATCACTATGTAAAATTAAGATAATCTAATTTTACTGAGGTATTTTAAACATAATTCTTATGTTTATCTAAATAAGTAACCATGCAATCGGTTGAGTGAATGACTTAATGTTGACTGTAAGATATATGAACGTGTAATATATAAGTATTCTATGTAAATTTAATGTTTAACGGAGCATTTCGAAGGGATATTTTATTCCCCCCTATATTAAAATATAATCGGACCTCCTAATGAGAATTTTACTACACTGGATATCTTATAGTAACCTGTCCGCGATGGATGCTATTTATTATATCAGTGTTTCTCAAACAGTGGTTGCAAAAAATGAGTTAAATGTAAAAGTCAGAAGTGTATCAAATTTATCTTATTTATTAAAAAAATAATTTTAAAACGATATAAATAAAAATAATGTAATTTAATTAATAAGTAAATAATACCTATATAGAAAGATTATAATTATACTGATGCAATAAATAAATACGTATCTAGTATCTATCATCTATTTTCTACATTTATATTTAGTAAATAAGGTACTGGCACCAGTTATGGCTGCTATAAAAGCAAGGTTTACTGTTTTTGTGATTGACGTGCTTTTTTTTGTAATTCTCATGAACTCATGTTACTAATAACACAAGTAACTCTTTATTTAATCAATTTAATTACCAAAGTCCGCAAATATAGTTTGTTTTTTAAATTATTGCTTTTTATTTTGTTTATGTTTTTTCTTCAGTAATGGATATAGTAAAACCAGTAATGAGCACGCAATGATGGACACTTGCTAATGATTACAAAATGATAAGTACTACGACACAAAATATATAATAGAAATAATCGTCAAATTTGAAACAATATAAAGCAGTTGCTATGATAATATAATAATTAATAAATAAATAATACTAATAATTAGTTTAAATGTCCACCATTCTGACACCTATTGACCGATTGTCATCAAATCACGCTGTAAGACATTTAAATGTTTATAGATTAATATTCAGAAATCGAAGCGGTGACGGAGACCGTTTCTGTAAAGTGCTAAGGCTTAAGTATATAATTTTGTAGTATAGTCCACAATTAACAAAAGGTCAGGAACCGACGTTTTACAACTATATTATGTGATTGCATAAAGTAGCCATCAGGTATTCTGTGGCCGTTCATATTACCACAGTTAAAATGTAAGCCCCGATAAAGAAATGTGGGATCGGTATCAAGGTGATTTATTTAACAGTTAGCCGCGTAAACAATTGGGTATAATGAAATGCTGCAGAATGACACTCGAAATGAAATGTGTACTGTCTCTGCCCGGTCGCTGACATTTCAGAGGTTTATTGTTGATTGTTATCAGCATTTCTCTGTGTCTTCGTATGTATAAATCACCGGTGAGTTAAGATTTAATACCGGTAGTTATACTACTATTGCTTGTGCGCGTGAATTATCTCTTATAAATCGATTTTGTTTTCAGAATAATGTGTATTTTCTTGACAATTGAAGTGAAACTTGTTTTTGTTTTCAATCATTAAGATCGTCCTTTAGGCTAGATTTAGATAACGATCGTGAATTTTTAAAATATTATTGACTTACACTTACAGGAAATATTTATTATTCTGGTTTTACACCATGCTCCGTCTCAAATTAAATTATATTTCTTTTTTAATTTGCGTTTTATACATCGATGCTACATAAATAGCGAGGGCGAGTGCAGTTCGCAATGTTTCCGGAATTTGGATTAGAGCTGGGCACGGGGCGTGAATTTTTCGACCCTGACCCGACATGAGCGTGAGCGATTTTTAAATTTTGAATCGTGAGCGTGCGTGATCGTGAGTCAAATTAAAATAACCGTGCGTGAGTACATTTTTCTCGTACGTGAGTCCGTGAGTATATTTTGAAGATAATATATATTTTTTTAAACTTATTTGATCTTTTTTTTAATATCTGAACTAATAATGCATTAATATAATAATGTTTTATATCGAATGTTGACATTAAAATATAAATATAAAAAATAAATGTCATTTTTAGAAGCACTTTTACATGGTTAGTATTGCCAACTCTATCGGAACACAAAAAAAAAAAAATGATTCGTGAGCGTGCGTGCTCGTGAATACTTTTTTTGTAACAGTAAGTGAGCAGACGGGATTACATTTTTTTTTCGTGGGTGTGCGTGATCTACATAGGTAAATGATCTATACATTGTTGATAGATATGAATTTTTAAATCATGTTTGTATGTTTTTTTTAAGAAAAGTATAAAATTGCGAAAGTTAATTATATATTATATTGAGACATTCAACATTTACACGTGAACATGGTCATTCATAATTTTGTCCATATTTTATTATTACATTTATAAACTAACATGTTTCAGTTCGATGAATTCATTTAATTTTACGAATAAAATAAAAAGAAAAATTGTATAAACATAGAATCATAACAGTATCTTGATTTGGGGATTTGAGACAAAATTAGTTTATATTAATCGGTTTTGGTCTTTCTTAATTTTTTTTTACTTTACAACAGAAACAGAATATTTTTTTAAACTACGTTATAATGTTTTCTTGCCCCTTTTTAAGATATTTTGTTTATCTATTATGTTTTTATAATTTTTATATCATTGCACAGTTCACTTTCATATTGTATAGGTAATAACAAATACCTATTAATACATCAGTGAGAATCTAACAATAATATAGAATATTCAAAGTCCATATTATAAACAGATATTAACATTGATTTCCATGTCTGAATGTTGTCTCTATTAGATGGAAGTTGTACCACACCATTTAGATATATATGTCTTTATCTTTAGAGGCAGCGTATAAAATGGTTGACATATTACTTTCATATATGAATGGCTTTGTGTCGAAATCGAATTTAAATAAAGTGTAAACATTATATAAATATGTTAATGTAGTGTGAGCTATAAATGCTTTGCTCAACTCATTTTATGAATCAACAGATAAGAGAATGATAATTTGTTGAACATTAAGAAATAACAATATTAAGACCACAATGTTTACGTGGAAGATAATAGCTTTGTATTTGAATTACCATATTACATTTATATTATTGTGTTGTAAAAAATGTTTTTGTTTTGACATAGTTTTTGTAATGAATGCAAATAATTATAAAAATATGTTCTGTTGATATTTATTTTTTGGACAGATATTTATTAACACAAGACACAATTTTAAAAAATATAACATTTATGATTTCGAAGAAATTTATTTTACAACAAAATTATTAGGTTAGTTTTCTCACAATTTAGGCATGAAAAAATTTTTAGCGAAGAAGAAAATGTTTTGCCTTGGCTAGTAATTTTCCAGATTTGAACATCGAAAATGCAAAACAAATATTATAAAAACAATGATTAAAGATTGACATCATGATGATGGAACGAAAGAAAATGATAAAAAATTACATTTAGATTAGGGCAGAGGTTTCCAAATTTTTTTTGAACTCGTGGCGCCCTTTCTGAACTAAGGTTTTCCATTGGGTCCCTTCCTAAGTCAAAACATATAATGAATAAGTCAAAGAACTGCATCATTGAACAAATTCATCCATTTATTATTCATTAACATTCAATTAATGAGATGGATGAACCTGCAGATCTACAGTGCACACTTTGGGAACCTCTGAGTTAGGGTATGTGATAAATAAAAAATATTTTTCTAAAAATGTTTGAATTATGATTTTTTGAATAAATATTGTTTAAATAATATGTACGTTTCAGTTTCTTTTTTGTCAAAATTTTAATAAGTGTAAAAAATAAATTAACTTGGCTGTAGAAAGAAAACGAACTCTTTATAGGAAAATAATCTGTAGGTTTTTTCATTACTTTACTAATTAACCAAGTTGATTGTTATAGATTTTAATAGAGTAAATCATTTACAAAATTTTCAAAAATAATAAATTATAAAAAATTACACATGAGAAAAATTTTGTGTGCGTTTCCTTATTTGTGATTTACCACAAATGTAAAAAGGTTTCGAACAAAAAAACAAGAAGATACGCATCGACTGTTGCACGCACGAGCGCATGTGGCTGCGGCGGTCGCTATGATCCAGAATGTTTCGGATCACGACTCAAACAAGGGCACGGCCATACCGACAGTGGCGGATTACAACCGCAAAGGTGTATCTGCCACTTTCGCCTAAACTTATATCATTTCTAATTTAGAGTTTTAAATATATGTATTCAACATACTTTTCACCAACATCTACATACTTCATGTAAATAGCATTTAAATAAAATAGTGGTGTATTAAAAATTAAAAATACAAACTTACCTTATCCATCATAGATTTTTTTGCTAGTTTCTTTTGCAGAAATCAATAAAAATGTCTGCTTTTTATATATTATATATTATAATAATATATCCAAATCGACGAAAAACTTATTGCTAGGATGTCTTCATCCATTCTATTCAGATGACTTTGCTTCTTATAGAATTCTCTCTAAAGCAGGAATTATAATTCTTTTGAATATTTCAAAAATGATATTGAGAAGTATTTAAAGGTGAAAATAGAACTTTTGGACGAATCAACTGTAAAACTAGGACAAGATTGGTAGATTTAGGTAGAAAAGGTAGATTTACTATAAAAATGTTAGTACCTTTTCGTATTATTTTTAATTTCTATAAAAAAATCTGCCGAGCAAAAAACTAAAAAACGCCACGAAAAATATTAAAATATTTTTTTCTTGGATTATTAACACTTTTTGATTTTTTACAAATTTTTCTAAAAGATCATTCTTTAGGTGACTTTAGGAAATAAAAATTAAAACTAAAATCAAAACAAACATAAAATCCTCAAAAAAGGCAAATTTTGGAATTGTTCCTAATCAACCAAGGAATACATATAACACTTTAAAAAAATATGTTTGCAACATTTTGTACATTTTTTTATAACTTTAAAACATAAAAAATAAAAAGACTATATACGGGTGATCAAGATTTTTTTTTTGAAAAATTGTGTTTTTTTTTAATAACTCCAAAACTACATTAGATATTTGTATCAAACTTGGTGGATGTAAACAAGGTATAGATTGTGAAAAAAACGAATTTTCATTTTCAACCAGAGCATCCCAATTAATGTCATCTTGATTATTTTGAATGAAAAAATAAATCGAAAACGAACCTATTGTTTATATGAACTTTTTATCTTAAAATCATGCACAGATTCAATATTGACATTTAATTATGAAATATCCTGTATATAAAAGTCCAAATTTTCGGCTCCCCTATAATGAATCATAAAAAACGCCCGTAGGAATTTCAAATCTCTCCCCCTAAGCTAAAATTTAAACCCCAAAAAATAAATTTTATCCACGCTATTTTTAGTCTTGGCTTTGATCCGCTACACGCAGATCGTGCCATATATTATAATACTTATTAAAGGTATTAAAAATTAGATAAGATCAAACATATGAAATAACTCTATTTTCGGTTGTAAAAAACCAATACAGTACAATAGAGAACAGTTATTTACATCTAGGGCTATCAAAGTAACTTAATCCGGCACTGTGGGCCAAGGGAGAGGTATGTGATGAGTTTGTGTGCATCGAGCACCTGCTACCTTCTCGTTGTTGTTGCTGCTGCTGTTATACCACATCTCATTCTTCCGCTGTTTTACTTTCTACGCGCTTCATTTATGCTCGCTCGTGTGACTGAATGGAGTGCGCTTCGATGCAAGTTGAACTCTTGACGTTTTGTGCTGCTGCTGTTGAAGTTGTATCTTGGAAGTGAACAGAGCTGTTGTCGGCATTATTAATTGCAAAACAACTTCGTTATTTTGTTTCAGGTGTAGTTTTTTCTGCCCGTGGCATACGTTTTATGTTAATTGTTCCCTGGTTTGCATACTAAAGATTTTTTGACAGTTCAAGTTATAAAAATAATATTTTGCGGTTCTTTTAAAATGATTTGGATTGCTCGACTTAGATGAATTAATACTTATCATGTAAATTACAAGTTTACAACATTGATTTCGTAATAAAATTTTTTGATTCTTCGCCATATGGAAGATACGAGAAGCTTTGGGATCGTTTAAAAAAAGATATTCTCCGATTTCAAAATTTTAACTTGATCTTTTCATTTCAGGTCAAGACAAACACTTTTTATACCGTGTCTGTCTGTCTGTCTGAATCCTTGTCACACGCATAACTCATGAACCACTGAATCGATATTAATGAAACTTAGTTGGGTTTGGCTAGAGGATGATTCTATTTAAAAATCATTAAAGTCGTGTTTAAGGGGGAGAGATTACATCCCAAATTAGTTTTTTTCAAGATATCTCAAGAAAGACACATTTTACGCGATCCCTAATTATAATAATTAGTTTAAGTGTCCACCAAATTACGCTATTTTACAGTTAGTACATTTAATTAAACAAGAATCCAACACTGGGATATGATCCAAGACTGGTGCCAGTACCTTATAACAAAATTATTTATCATATAAAATATATACATTTTTCTTCTTTTAATTGTAAGTAGGTACCTCATACATTCTTACCAATCTTTAAATAGATTTTAGATACAGAGACAAAACACCCAAGGGTTTAAGCTCTCAATTGTCTACGAAAATACAAATTAGATCACAGACAGTATCAATATACATAATTTTAAAACTGCTGTAATCCGTTTACCTGTCCTAAAACCAATTTCACTGATAGAAGGTAGTTTGTATTTATTATAACTAGATTCTAGTATTACTGTCTGCCCTTTAGTTATAATAGAAATTAGTACGGAAGATTACAAATCAACAGTGCCGCGATTTGGAATTGGATAGATTTTTTGTTCTGAAAGAGTGATTATTGTAATAAGTTCACACAGGATTGTATTAAGGTATTTTTCGAACATGATTTTTTTAAAGTTTAGATTGTAGATAAATTCACACATATACCAACATTCACAGTTCAGTACAATATTAAAAAAATTTAGAAAACGATATGACATAAAAACTGTATAATAAAAAGTGTAGTAATCTTGAGATCTTAACGGAATTTGAGTGACTGAAAATCAAATATGACAATGGCGTATGAATATCCATCTATAAATGATTTATAACCAAGACTGCCAAACATACAATCATGGAATTTCAAAAGTTAAAGTTCTTGTTTTATTGTTTTGTTAAATATATAAACATTTAAATAAAAGAATTCTTTTTCATATAGATTTATATGTTAACATACCTGTACATATGAGGAAATGAGTTTCAAAACTCGTTCGCTCCATTTTAAAAAATAATAGAGATGCAGTGGATTTTAATTAAAATAATTTTTTGCATTCTTTTATATGGTAATGCCAGTTTTCAGCAAAACTCGCTAATTGAGCAAGTTTTGCTCAAAACTGACCTTACAATATGAAAGAATGCCAAAAATTCTTTCAAAGCCACTGCATCTGGATTATTTTTTAAAATGGGACGAACGAATTTTGGAATTCACCTCCTCATATATACTAAATATACATTAATATTTATATCAATATATATTACTTTAGAGATAATTAAATATCAAATCCAATATCAATAAAACCAATAGGTATGAAATGTTCAAACGAACTCCGCCTCCAGCCTAAAATAATATTATTAGATTATCACACGTACTGGGTCAAATCGTGTAATTTCGATTATCGATTACGATCAACATAGGTGCATATTCATTAAACGGGCTTATTTAATTACAGGCTTATTTATGTTCAGTTACACGCCGTAGCACACTAGAGCTACCTAGCGTCAAATTTTCTAATTTTCAATTAGTCTCAATGTACAGACAGGAGCTCATCCGATAATTGCAATTTATACTAATGATTTCATTAAGTTTCAGTTCATTAGTTTGGGGATGATTAAATGGAACAGCCGTACATCGCTCAAAAAATTAGGTTTCTTTAAATTTTATTATCTACAGATTTCAACTAAATGAAAAAAAAATATACCATCTCTTTATCCAAACGAATTTTAAACATTTACGTACTGTATTTTAATATTATCTATAATAAAAAAACTTAATAAGGTACTGGCACCAGTCTTTTTTTTATTAAATGTACTGAATTAAAAATATTTGATTACTACCATTTCTGAATATATATAAATTTAACTATCTTACAGCATGATTTAATGATAATCGGCCAATAGGTGTCAAAATGGTGGACATTTAAACTAATTATTAGTATAATTTATTTATTAATTATTATATTATCATAGCAACTGTTTTACATTTTTTTCAAAATTCACGACTATTTCTTATTATAGTACTTATCATTTTGCGTACTCATTACTGGTTTTACTTTATCCATTACTGGAGAAAAAACATAAACAAAATAAAAGGCTATAATTTAAGAAACAGACTATATTTGCGAACTTTGGTAATTAAATTGATTAAATAAAGAGTTACTTGTTTTATTAGTAACATGAGTTCATGAGAGTTACAAAAATGAAGCCCGTCAATCACAAAAACAGTAAACCTTGCTTTTATAGCGGCCATACCTTATATGGTAAATATAATAATATTTTTCTAACATAGAAATGACAACGAAATAAATTTTGGAACACGCTATAAACATTGAAACAATTAAAATATTTCAATGTATAAATATGACAGTGAAATACTCTTCATAACTATATTCATGTTCTTTCACAGTTAATTACGTGATTACACACTTATATACACACATTTTAAGCTCCGTTGTATTTTGCCAAGTTATTAATATTAACTAAAAATCCAGAAGCCAACATGCGTAATTCCTCTGCAAACAGATCACGCAAATGAAAATTAATTGTGTGGTTTTAAATAAGGCGGAATAAACAATACACAAGCATATACCTAGTGTTTACCATCTAAGAAGCTCACGCCATTGCATTAATGAACGTGAAGTAAAACGGTTAATATTAGAATACCCGAGATAAGAAGATAGAAAAGAGACAATATTTGCTTATAATAAACTGAAACTGGATTCGGTTAATATAAACAGTAGTTTTAACAGGGCTGTAACTAGAGGCTCTGGGGCCCCGAGGCAGCAAATGACCAATGTGAATATTTTCTAATAAATTTTTTCAATAAAAAATATGAAGGCTTTCAAATTTTAATTATTAATACATATTTTTGTATAAACAATTAAAATCACACCAGTAAATAAACAAATAAATAAAAAAATAAACAATGATACTCGAGGCTATTTTAGTGTTTTTAAACATTGTTAAAAAATGTATGAAAAATTTTGTTAACTTTTTTTAACAATTCAACTCAATAAAAAATTATTTTCGAATTTCTCATATCGAGCTGCATATAGTGGAGTCATTTAACGAGTTTTTTTTAGAAGGAACTGAAAGGAAGGAGCAACTTTTTACACGGTTAGTGTTCCGTACCATCAGCCTATAATTGACAATTATGAAAAATGTTTAAGGACAAAAGTTGTTTCTTACATCGTGAGAAATATTATTTGTCGAAAAAACTTTTTCTCTAAAACCAGTGGTTCAGTAGTTATAAATAAACAATTAAATTGTTTATAACAATTGATCGCGCTAGAATTTTTCAATCCTGACAATTTTGAATCAATCTACAACTACTTTTCAATGTTCCAGATTTTTTTTAGATTTTTTTGAGCATTCTTTTGGTGATAAGGGTGAAAGACAGCAATTTTAAAGCATTTTTCTCGAAAAATGTTTTAAAAAATGCATAAAAAAATACATCATATATATTGTTGAAATCATACTTCAATAAGCTTTCATTTGACAAAAAAAAAAAAATCCATTTTAAACAATTAAATTATGTATGTATCTAATTTTTTAGGTTTCTCCGTATTGACACTAAATGAGTTTGACTCAAATTTTTTTATAATTTGATTTGGTAAAAAAAAACCCTGCTTGTATGGGGACCCCGGGGCACTACTTCGATGGTAGTTACGGCCCTGAGTTTTATGTTTAAGTGTACCTACCGTTATGATATAGTTAAAAACTTTATATTTTTTTCCCAGATACACATCTATGTATATAATAGAAACATGTACCTTTAAATACTCACTTAAAAAGAGGAAATAGATGTGCACACATATGACAATATAAACAATTGAACATAAATCCATAATATGTATCCATATATTTAAAATATTTTGTGTAATATATGTTCTAGTTGAACATTACATGAGTCATTCATTATGGTCTAAACCAGTAATGCCCAACGCGTAGTTCTCGAGCCACATGTGATTCGCGTAACCTTTAAATGTTGTTTGCGATTATATTTAAAGTTGTAATACATAATCATCAAAATTAGAATATTCACTTTCTGATTGCAAATACCCCCTTCCCTAACCCCAAATAACATTTGCTCGGAGCATCGTACGTATTTTTGTAAATGAGTCAAATGTTAGGGACTACTTACAAATATAATTATGATATCGATTATTTATTCTAATCAAATACAAATCCCCTAACCATAAAAATTGTAAGAGTTTAGACTTACACGTGTTTCAATAGCAATGCTATCATCATCAGAGTCCTAAAGACCAACACGGTCAAGGATTACCGTTCCAGGATAAGTTCTAGTTCAGTCGTTTCTAAGGTATATAAATTTAGGTTTATGTTAGTTTCTTTAGGACTCTGATGATGATAGCATTGCTATTGAAACACGTGTAAGTCTAAACTCTTACAATTCTTATGGTTAGGGGATTTGTATTTGATAAGTCATAACTATAGTTTTTGTCTGTTGTTTGTTATTATAATTATTTATTCATTTAAGTTACGCAATATACTTAGAGATCTTTAATCGTCGACAAACTTTATCCGAGTTCGCTTTAATAACAACAGCTTACAATTCTTCTCACGCCACACCCCTCCCCCCTGGTTGATTGTTACGTGTCTCGTGCTTGTAACAACCACGTGAAGCTAATGAGATGAGTAGTAGACACTCCCCTAATCATAGCTATAACATGCACCCCTCAGCGGTAGGCTTGGAACGTTTCAGATAAAGGTACTCACATACTGACAACGTCACTCATTTTGGTGTGTTTTTGTTTGGATGCTGTAAAAATATCAGATGTTTGCGTTCATTAGCTCATGTAAATGAAGTTGGGGGTGGAAGTTGTTGTGAAAATATTGTTGGGCGAAGTGTGTGTATGTAAAAAGAGTTTGAGGGAAGATTTGTGAAAAATAATGAATGGTTTTATAAATTGGAAAATATGTAGCACTTGCAGATCAGATAATGTAAATTTTTAACTTACAATTAGTTTTCAGAGATCAAAATTAAATTTTGTTCGAATATACATTTTTTGAAAAAAAAAAAAAAAAATTGTATTATTATTCAAATGGTTCAGAAGAAATATCTGCTATGGGTGTCGTGGGACTTTCTAATACGTATTACAGAGATTGAACAGTATGCGTGTTTGCCAGAGGTACCACGGGAAGAAATACTTATTTAAACAAATTTAGTTACAATCAATCAACTTAGATTTTCAGGGTAGCTTAAATACTTATTACATTTGTTATATTCTTTGTATAATATTTAATACAAGAAAAAAATACAAAATTTTTACCACCGACAAGCGCAAGGGAGTTTATCCACGAATCTTTAAAATAAAAATAAAGTTTTCTTTAATCATAATTTTTCTGTAAACGAATCTAAGGATTTAATTATGAAAGTTAATTACAGACACCGAACCCTTGTCTTTGTTTAATCTGAAATAAAATTAATGAGGAAAAGGGAAGAAATACTGTAAGTAGTTTTCTATTAGGGGAAGGTATAGATAATCATGCAACAAATAAGAAGGAATATTGATCTTCCTAACATCGTTCCCCTGGGATCTTATTATGCATGTACGAAAGCTGATACATTTATTGTAATTTATTTGGTTTTGATAATAATTGGAATGTATCCTTTATCGCGTTTTTAATTAAATTAATTTATCAAGATTTATGCATTTATGAGTTACATTTCTTATAATTAAATAATTTGATTTTTTTTTTTGTAAATACATAGTTAAAATATGTATATACATAAATATAATATTATTATAAGTTTCAATAGTAAGTAAATAATTTAAATAAATGTCGCTCAAATGCATTGAAAAACAAGGATAATCCTATTGTTTAAATATTTGTATATATGTAGGTATATAGATAAGTATATAGTGTGATAATGAAAACAGAAAGGGCCATTTTTTAAGCTCAAAACCTGTGAAAGTACAATAACCAACCACTTTTGTTACAGTTGATTGCAGAAGAGAAATTGAATAACAAAAAAAAGACCACAAAAAGGAATTTGTTTTCATATTTCCGCTCTATTTTTTGTTACGCATTCAACCAGGAATTTCGTCGCTAACTGAATTGATAATAATAACATGGTTTTTTGTTGTGAAAGATGTTATTTTATAACTGTTAATAGGACATTTATGTCTGCTCAGACGCAACAAAAAATTGCATTGTTTTTGTGAATTCATAATAAAAACAGATGTAGATTCATAATAAATTTTACTAACTATTGTTTTTTTTAATGTTAATATTGTTTTTATTTTTGTTTCAGGTAAGAGAAATGGAATTATGTGCTGAGTTTAAGGGAATGGGTATGTTTGAATTTATTACTTATAAAAAAACTTACTAGTAGATATTAGGTGTGGGTTTTATGATCAATTTTATCTACACTAAATAAACAATTAATTTAGATAATATAATGAAATTTGATGATACCTGAAGTTATTATATCTAATCTTTTTTAATGAAAATCAGAGTATTATTTAATTATTTTTAAAATTATTTGGTTACCATCAAAAAGGTCGATATATGTATTTTTGATGTTATACAAATTCGTTTGATAATAATTAATTGGGCATAGTTTTTCTAGGCAGTTTTATTTATAACTAATTCATTTAGTTATAAACAATATAGTAAAATGTTTATAATGTACTTATAATGATGCCCATAATTGAATGAAAGTTAGGTTCCAAGCACTTTGAGCCAGGTATCAAAATTACATGGTATTTTAAAAATGTTGAGCGTATGCACGTAAATAGAAAACAACGATATTAGAATAGAGGTGACATAAGGTACTGGCACCAGTTATGGCCGCTATAAGAGCAAGGTTTACTGTTTTTGTGATTGACAGACTTATTTTTTGTAATTCTCATGATCGGCCAATTGTCATAAAATCACGCTGTAAGACAGTTAAATGTATACAGATTAATATTCAGAAATGGTAGTAATCAAATATCAACAAATATTTCTAATTCAGTACATTTAATTTAAAAATAACCATACTGGGGTCATATCCAAGACTTCTGCCAGTACCTTATATGAAAACTATCTTGTACGATCATAGTCACAAACTGTCTTTTAGTTAATTGAAGTGCCAAAACAAATCGATGTAGAATATCACAGAATTAAACCCTGTTAAAAGTACTTGCAAGTTAACAAATTCAGTATTTTTATAATACTGGGCATAGGTATTACAATTAAAATGACAAACTTTCATTTCATGTCCCTTACTTACGGACACAAGAAAATCACAGTGTAAACAATGTCCTTTATTAACAGGCGTTGCGCGGTAATTCAATAGACAGATAAAATTATATTTCCATCAAAATCGATTTGAAACCGTGGCACACTCACAGGCGTGCGGATTGAATGATCAAATCATCCATGACTTCCGGTCTGTTCTCGCTCCTTGCAGCGCCATCTAGTGTCACGTCCGGTGTTAGCGCACGGCCTACTCGATTTGTAGGTTGAGTTGCAAAACTTGTGAAGCTAAAAGCTCGTTTAATTTATTAAGTATATGGAATATGAAAAGTTCAATGTTGTAGTAGCAAATTATTTATTTATTTAATTATACTTAAAAAGGCACGCCTATGTTTACGAAATATTTAAAATGTAAATATTGTTATTTTGAGAAAATTGAATTAACTCGTATTTTCTAGAGAGGCAAATATGCTTAAATTATGTAGGTACATTTGTTTGACTTTTGTTTTATAAAATTCTAGAATTTCTCCTCAGCTTTGCTCTGCTTGCGTGTATTTAAAAATCCGTGAATGCCTACGGTACTTGCTGCTCTAAAAACATATATAAACACCAACTAAATAATTATTCAATATAAATTATTGATTTTATTATCTAAATCATCATAATTTTGTAAATATTTTTATGAAATAAAATTACAACTATACAATTAATTAATACGGACTTGTAAATCAAATTTTATATAACCTAAATTAATTATAGGGTTTCCTTAGACTTGATAATAGTGGTAATACTATCAAAATCGGTTCAGTAATTTTCGTACTCAGAAATTATAAAAAAAAAAACAAAAAAACAATCAAAATGATAAAACGAAGTGTAGATAAAAAAACTTTCCATTATATAGACAGAACACTTTATATACAATGTAGTAGGTGTAGTAGGTATTGATAAAAAGTGATAATTTGAACTTAACTGCACAAATGAAAAACCAACAAATCTTTACATTTATACCTACTGAATTTCTGGTTTTTATTGATTCAGTTTTTGCCCTATTTATCCAGAGAGCAGCTTTAGTTCTCTCAGTGTGTGTTCTTTAAAAGCATTTTCTGCTTTTATCAGTGGTGGGTCAATAGTAGGAACAAATGAGCAAACGTTGACATTATAAAATGTATACAAACAATTATATACATTCAAGTGTAACATCTATTCCTGATAAATGGAATATCGTCACTCACTGCACTTATGAACTTTATCAAAAATAATTAATATCAAGTGCGTGTTGGGCACGCACATGATAGGGTTTCGTAGTCATTATCACTACGATTTATAGAAAAGAGTTATTCTAAAATGTTTCATAAACTATTTTTGCTATAATGTTCGTTATAATTTTCATTGAAAGTACTAATTAAAAACTACATTCTGAAATTTTCTCACCTATTTTTATTATTATAAACCATATATTGTGACTAAAGGGTTTAAATCAAAAGGTCATTTGGCATTTTTTGTTGCATTTAAGGAGACCCATCTAAAGACACCCTACTCAATGGGGTAAGTGAGATAAAAAAATGTGAGTACACTTTTCAATCTTTGGTAGGGGGGTCCAAGTTTTTTTTGACAGTATTCGTTAAACTTTCATTGAAAATACTAATTAAAAGCTACATTCTAGATTTTTTTCAAAAAATTTTGAATCGATAGTTTAGAAATTAGAGGGGGGACGCTCTGATAACCACACTGAAAAGCGAATATATCGTGACTGAAGGGTTAAAATCAAAAGGTCATTTGACATTTTTTGATGCACTTTAGGAGACTCGTCTAATGATACCCCACTCAATGGGGTAAGTGAGAAAAAAATTACATTTTTCAGTCTTTTTTTAGTAAAAGTACTAATTAAAAGCTACATTCTGGAAATTTTTCAGATTTTTTTGAATCGATAGTTTAGAAATTAGAGGAGTGGGGAAGCTCTGATATTGAAAAGTAAATATAGGGTTAAAATCAAAAGGTCATTTGACATTTTTTGAAGCATTTAAAACTTTTTTTTTTTCAAAATCATTTCTGGTTTTAGGTTATCAATCTACGCCCGTGTACCAAATTTCATCTTAATCGGTATAGAATTTATATAGACGACGGACGGACAGAGTGAAACTATAAGGGTTCCTAGTTTTCTACTTAACCCTAAAAAATCTAAAATAATTCTGCTTCTACCTTTACAATTTTATTTAAACTGACACTAATTGAAATCAAAGTAAAATAATCGAATAAATTGAAAAATATGAGGTACAGAACATTAATACTTGAGGCCCGACTCACACTTGACAATTATTTTTATTGGCATGAACTAGGTAACTAGGTACTAATGGTATTACTACAGTAACACGTTATATGTATACATGTCCATCACAATGACTACGCCACTGCGATTTGTGTTTGTATTATGTTACATCAGACGCCGTTTACAGTTACATAGAATCAATTGTCCCACAAAGACCAAAACAACGCGACACGTTTGAATGCAATAGGCGCGGTGCAAAAAACCCGACACACTCGCGGCTGTCTGGATGCATTATTCAGTCCGCGCGGTGTGGGCTGCAGCTACAGACACACGGGCATGCAGTTTGGACATACTTGGATGTAGTGAATACTCGCTCGTCTAATGCAAGATGTTGTAAATGTACCTCTTTTCATTCATTATCAGATAACTTTGTAAAATATACTTATTTGAATATATTTCAAATATTTTTTTTTCAATAATGTTTCGAATATAAGTTTCTTATTTTTTCACGTAGAACCAGACCTTAAATCAAAAAAAGTTAATAAAAACACCCACACTCTTAAACTAAATAAGTGAGAATTGCACTGATTTCTTCAGTGAACGTAAAAGTTACTGAAAATTAGTAGTCTATACCAGTTCTCACTAATCAACCAGTGATTCTAGCTATATTAACAATGGTCCACTGATTTGTTCAGTGATTAACTACTAATAAGCTTTGATAATCAGCGATTTACTGATTCAGTTTTAGATAGCACAAATAAAAAATATCATGATGCTATCCCCCCTTCAAACTGAGTAACTTTTGTCTTCAAAGTTTTTCTGCAAAAAGTTTACTTTTCAAAATAAAACGTAACATCTAAGTTTGAACACCCGGTATTTATTAATTACACAGACCACAGAAATTGTCACCCCATTGAAAGTGACACCCGACCCCCCCCCCAGCGACGCTACTGTGTACAAATATACAAATATATTTACAAAAATAACATATTGACGTTCTGATTTTAATAACATTTATCTCGACGCTTCTACATATGTAAAAATAAAAACATTCTGACAAAGATAAATAGACGCAATTTTAAATTTAAAATTAGCATACGGTTTGATTTCTGATAAGAGGATAATGAAAAAATAAAATAAAACATAAAATCTTATTTTGATGAAACGCAAATCTGTATTTTAAATCCTCCCTTTGTATTTCCATGTAAATGCACCACGAAGATAAATAAAGTAAAAAAGATGAATAGACGGCAGATTTAATAAGCATAATGCGAATGGAATGATAAATGCAACCGGTTAGAGTGAGACGATTGATACGATGCAGTTATATTTTGTGGTCTCTACATTACAGACAGTCCGGCATCTGCCGTAATAAGATGGAATTCATTCGTAATACATCTTTTAAACTGTCCATTCATTGTGATTATAATAATAGTGTACGGAGGTAATTGCTGCTATTATTGGCTGGCTATGTTTCATCTAATGGAATCTATGAATAGAAAGAGTGATTCTAGCGTTGAAAAAAAATTAAGTATTTGATAGATGATATGAAGTTTTAACATTTTTTTTCTATTTTGATGAGTTTTTTTTTTATTCTTTGAATATATATCAGAACATGTGTCCATGTGTATTTTTATGGGCACATGTAATTCTAATCTTGATCTTATTTTTAGTTATTATTCGTTGATTAATCTTGAAGAGTTGTGTATCGAAATATTGGTTTAAATACTGTCCATTTTAATCTGCCCATGTAACTGCTTAAATTATTTTAGTATCTTAGATTTTTAACAGTAAAATATTCATTAAAATCGGTTCAGTAGTTGTTTACAGAGTTTACACGAACAAACAGATTTAAAAACTATCAAAATGGATTCTATTGACTGTTAAAACGTCGCACTTTTCAGACAAAAGTAACTTTATGATATTTTTTTTTTGCATTTTTACAGTAAAATTACTATTAACTAATTCATAGCGCAATAAGAATATGTTAACTTTAATATTTTAATAGTAAAAAAAATTAAACTATTTTTATAGTGGGCTCTTACCACTTCCAAAAATAATGGTTGAATATAATGTAATATTTATTATTTTTCAAAAATATAAAAAAACATTTGGAAGTACAGGTTATTCGTTACTTCTAATATCGCGATAATAAATCAATAATAATAAATAATTTCTGGTTCGCTTTCTAGCTATTTCTTTGTATTATACCATCGGTTGGTAGAATCTTAACAAATCGTGTAATTTTTGGACGTGTTGTACTCAGAAAGCCGCTTGAATAAGTACAACAATAGCTAATTAAAGTTGTACGTTTTAATCAATATACAGAGCAGCAACAGTGTTGCTAGTGCAGGTGTAGTGCACTGCGATAACACTTGCTTAACATAACAGGGGTGGGTAAATATTTATGTTATTTAATCCTTATTTTGGTTGTTTTTAATATAATATAAATAAATTATATTTAAAAAATATTATAAATAGTAAGGTACTGGTACCAGTCTTGGTCTCTTTAAGAGCAAGGTATACTGTTTTTGGGATTCTTTTTTGTAATTATGATGATCTCAAGTACCTCTTTATTAAATCAATTTATTGCCAAAGTTCGCAAATATAGTTTTTTTTTAATTATAGCCATTTAATTTTGTTTATGTTTTTTCTCCAGTAATGGATAAAGTAAAATCAGTAATGGGTACTCAGTTGCTATTTGCTAATGATTACAAAATGGTAAGAACTACGACAAAAAAGTTTTTAATTAATGAATCATATTTGAAACATTGTAAAGCAGATTCTGTGCTAATATAATAATGAATAAATAAATTGCACTAATAATTACTTTAAATGTCCACCATTTTAACATGAATGTCAACAAATTAAGCTGTTTTATAGTTAAGTGTCTATAAAATTTTGATTGAGTATTGGTAGAAATTAAATATCAAGAAATATTTATAATTTAGTACATTTAATTAAATAAGAATCCAACACTGGAGTATGATCCAAGACTGATGCCAGTACCTTATATAATTTTTGAAAGTCAGTTTTCAGGGTAAAGTACAGCAAAGCGTTACACTCAGAAACCAAGATAATTATATCTGCATTAAATATAGAATGTTTTTTGTAATAATGAATAATAATAACAATTAAAGTGGAATATGATTATATTCCATATCAAATAACACGGTTACTAAACGTCTATTTTTTATACTACATTTATACAATTTTTTGCGCCAGTTTGGGAAAAACATGACAGATAACTACAATTTTTTATTACATGAGTTATAAAGAAATCAATTTATTGAAGTTCGACTGTATTTAAAAAAATATCGTAATTGCCCATTTATATCCGCCCATATAATTTAATATTCATGAATCCATAAATATTCAGTGAACATTGTTGGTATTTTTCGATAGCGCAAAAATATAACCGTAATTATCGCCAATTAACGAACTGCAGATAACATTTTAAATGTGTCAGCTGTCTTCCAATATGTATTAAAAATACATTTTTTGCAACAAACAATGAGGAAGTCATGTGATACATCTGTTTTTGTTTTAAATTGACAACGTATTATTAGAATAAAATACCTAACAGTATCCAATCAACGTTTCGGTATAAAATATTATCATAATTTGAGAAAAGGAACTGACAATGAGATGTACATAAAATTATAATAAATCTATGTTTATTTGTGGAAATATGAACTTGATGTTGGATATCTGATGTACGTTTTGTTGTTACAATGTGCGTCGACTGAAAAATATACATATTTACCAGAAACGTGTACATTTACCATAATAATGTTCAGTAAATGTGTGTAACATAATACACCCTTAAATGTGGAAATATCGATACATGCACGGAGAAAAATGAAGTCGATTTTTTAATAAAAAATACTATTCGTTTTAATATGTACCTACCTACTGTCAATTCAGTAACTTTTACAATCTCCATTGTAATTTTTATAATGCGAAATTTTTACTATATTCGTAAATATCATTTACATTCAACTAATTATTCTTAAGTTGAATTATTTGTTAAGTGCTATACAAATTATTTTCTCGATTGTTAGTACATTTTTCTATTAGATATTTAATTTTTTTTAAAAGACAATACAGTAAATACTACGATTATGTAAAATTAATTATATTAATGGTATATTTTTTATTGGTATAACAAATTAAACTATACCAATAATATAGATTTCGATTCTGCACGCAAAAATTACTATTCATGTTGTAATTTAAGTAACACGTGGCCTAGAAACTAACATGTTTATTGTATAGCAATAAACGCAAGTTAACTCTCGTCAGTACCGTGTTTTCAGTTTGTGTGTGAGAGGGAGAGAGATGTGTCTATATTGTCCATTGCTGAACTTTGTCTCAACAAATGTTTTATATTTTATACAATAAGTACAACGTTTAATTTTTACGATGCAGCATAGTAAAATTTCAACAGATCCTTTACATTAATATGGAATAATTACAATGATTAATAATAATTACTATGAAATATTTTTCTCCGTGTGTATATCAAAAATGGTGGTTTATTAATATAGTATTTTTTTTATATTTACTTTTTGGTTAAACTCGATCATGTAAATAAAGTAGTTTAAAGATAAAATTCACATAAATTTAATATGTGAAAATCATTTGAGGTTTAATATTTTTATTATACGTACATAAAATACAATTCTTTCGTTCCAGACTAAACTTGTGTTATTTACTAGAAATAAATGTGGGTAGTCTAGATAAAAGGTTCGGTATTTCTGATAAAATAGACTATTTCCTGTACTAGCACAAATTCTAGAACGCTATGGTTACCAAACTAACAGTAATATACGTATTATTTATGATACGATATTAAAAGACGAATTGTAGATTTTTTTCTTAACTGTACCTCATCAATTATATATTACAGTGAACGATGAAATATAGAAATATAAACGAGCTGATTTTATGATTGAGTGCTTGTAATTTTGGTAGGAATAAAATAAATCACGATCATTCGTCTGTTATAAAATTTAGTAGACGTGATCTATCGAAACTTGGGTTTTGATGATCGATAGTCTTGTATTTGTTAATAAATATGTTTGGTATTTTTAGTTGCCTATTTATATATACGTGTTACTACAGAACATAAACCCAATTAAATAATATATATGTTGTATATGTACAATGTTACGTATATGTACTTCATTAGCGTTTATGCATTTAAATACATACTCGTACTTATGTTAATGTTTTCAAATTTAAGATAGTGAATAATTTAAGACTATACAAGTAGAGAGGTATAAAAAAACATCTGTCAAGTAAATGCACTATTCACCAAAGGTAGTTAATTATTGAACAATTTAAATACAAACCGATAAAGTGCTCAGACTAATTGCCTGGCATTAGTTAACCATTTAATTTTTATATAATTTTACTAAAAAATATTAATTCGATTTTTTTTAGACGTAGGTACCTGATTATGTGAAAACATCAAAATGATATTTAAAAAGGTCAAAATGTAAATGTAAATATCAATTTAAAAAAACGAAGATTATTTTTAAGCAAATTGAGATAAATCTTTGTAAGGGAATATTTTACAACAAACTTTGCAGACCCATATTATATGAAATTAAATGCTCTACAAAAAAGATTTTATAAAACTTTCACGTAACATGTGTCGTTGTTGAGATATCTTGAAAAAATAAATATTTTGGGAAATGGGACCGTCCACAAGCCAGATCCAACCGTTCAACCAAGTTTCCTTAATATCGATTCAGTGGTTCATGAGTTATGTGTGTGACAAGGATTCAGGGGACAGACAGACACACACACACAGAAAGACACGGAACGAAAAGTGATTGTCTTGACTTGAAACGGAAAGATCAATTTAAAATTTTGAAATCGGAGAACATTTTTTTTGTCCCAATTTAAAACGACCACAAAGCTTCTCGTATCTTCGATATTGCGAGGAAGCAAAATCTTCATTCAAGTTAAAAGATATATCTAGCACATTTCTCTGAATAGTTTTGTTATCTGTCTCATAAAGACTTTGGTAAGTCAAACCTATAATTTATATTTATCGTTTGTGAAACCAAGCATTATTCAAAATATGTATTAACTATAATAAAATGATTTAATTTCCCCGATGTAAAATACTTCGCCAAGTAAAACAACTTTTATTTAATGAATGGCCAATAATTAAAAAATGCATCATACATATTATAATTATGAAATATTTTTTTACATTATATAATATTAATTAAAATAGGAGAAATGGAAGCAGACTAAATAATAAATAGGATCATAAATTATACTTTTTTGTCTTGATAATAATCAGGAACCGCCTTTTGCTCTCTTGATGGTTATTTTTTACGCTAGCCAATTTTAGAAACTAAAATTAGACCAAATCTTCTTTTAATTTACTATCAAGATAATGCTTTGAAGTTTTATTTTTAACTCTTTAGTTATAATTATATAACATACGTTTATAAATGTATGTAGTTAAATAAATATATACATTTGTGTTTAAAAAAATAATGCATTTTAAATATACGGGTCTGTATATAAGTTTCGTTTTTTATTAATATATAAAAACATTTTATGCATCTGCATATTATTTTCTTTTACATTTGTAGGGATGTCCAAAAACACCTGTTTTAAATGTACATATATCTATGTTGCCGGCAAAATATGTAATCCTGGCATTCTATATATTTCCTAGGAATTCTATATAATGCCTAAAGATTTCAGGCAAAGTATGAAATATTTGGTTAATAAAAATGTATTATATGCTTTGCCTAGGCATTATATAAAACATCTAGGAATTCCAACAAATGCCAAGATAATATTAGAAAATATATTAAATAAAATACAAAATGATATAATTAAAGCAAATAGATATTATTTATTTAATTTAAAAAGTCAAAATTCATATTAAGTAATATTTAGTGCCTTTATTGTTAAAATAAGAAAATACATAAAAAATATTGGAACATTTGATATTTATTACAATAAAAAATAAAATATTAGTTTAGAGTTCAGACGCATATTAAGTAATGATTTAAAATTATTAAAATAAAAACATATAGAAATATTATTATTTAATCATTTGATAACTTATTAGTTCAGACGTGTAGTAAATATAAGATAAATAATTCAGTATTATCGGTACAAACCTACAGCTATCGAGAATGATCTAAGATTTTTATTATTATTATTTTTATAACATAAAGTAAGGCAACATCTGTGCCTGAACCAAAATTGGTCGGTTTACCCTATTTATGTTTATATTTCATACATTGTTGGCTATTATGTAGTCTATACAATGCCTAGGAAATGTATATAATTAAATTTATTTCATACATTGCCTGGTGATTTTAGGTATTCAATAGAATACCCAAGAGTTCAATACATATATATATATGTATGTAGTGCAATATTCATGTTTATTAAACATTGTTAATTTTATATAAGGATTAAGAAATTAAGAACTCTAATAATTTTTTGTAGGTACTGATTGATTTATAGATCGAAGAAGTTAATACAAGAAATTAATTCATTAACAGATTAGAATCAGTTTGTTTTGAATAAATTAACTGAAACAATAATTGATTGATGTTTTATAAAGACGAGTAAAAAAACATTAATTAATTGATAATGAGAATGGTCCGTCTAAATTAGATTGGAAATTAGTTCCTCTTCTTTCTTGATCTAAACGAATTACATATAATTTATCAGCGCCAGAATATTGTTTTTCTTTTCCTCATTGTAACTGGGTATCATATAAATCATTTAATAGAGTTGTTACTTGAAGAAATTATAATTGATGTATTTATTCATTTTGTACTTTTGACTCGGTGTAATTATACCGTGTGATTGTACATTAAATTGTTTTTAATTCATTCTTATATGGATGATATATGAAGGTATTTGGATAGAAAAACATGTACTATTTAACTAATGATCGTATTATTTTGGGTTCTGATCACGCGATATTACAGTTTTTTTTTGCAAGTTTGAATTTTTCATTGTATATTTTTAAACGCTTGTAAGTACTTAGATTTGAATATAAAGACATAGCGTGTGCTAATGATTAGTTGTTGACGTCTGATAAATTAATAATTAAAACAATTTTCTAAATGGATAAGTACTGGAATGAATATGGACATGGCGTGAATTTGATGTTTCCTGTTTTTGTTCTCATTGTTAGTGTTAATGTTTTTACTTTCTTATACAGCCATATGTATGAAATGTATATATATAATAGTACAAGGTACAAGGAAGTATTGTTCAGTCGATTTGTTTCGAATTCGAGATTTTGATCTTTCCTGAATCCATTTTGACTATTTTTGACATGATGTCTGTAAGTATGTCGATTTGTAAACGCTATAACTCAAAAATGACAATACATAGAAGGGTGAAATTGTATACTTAGGATCATCAGTGATGTGACATCGCCTCGTCAAAATTTTAGCTAATCTCGTCTCGGTCTCGATTTCTAAACCGAGAAAAGTCGGTATAACTACATCGGTTACATTAAAACTAGAATAATAAAGCGTCTAGCTCTACACTCTACACACTTTATTATTCTGGTTTTACTGTAACCGATGTAGTAAAACCGGGTGTAAAATTTCGTGTCGATGGCACATTACATCTGACATAACTAATCATGTTTAGTTATACTATTCCTCTTGATCTATAGGCATAGCATAACTAAACCGTAATAGAGCCGGAATAAAAATGCGTGTAAACTGCATGGACATAGTTATTATTAGTTATATCTATTTAACCAACCCAAAAAAATATAAATATCTACGGAGTGTAGGGATTTCATCGTAATGCCCTTTGCATTAACATTTGAAAAAGCGTCGTCAGTTAAAACACCTGAGACGAAGAGATTGAAAACAAAAGAAAGCGTGATTCGTGGAACGTAAAGGAGATAAATAATTTTTGGGATTTCTTGTTGGTACTCCATCGAACTTATAGCGTACGTCAAATCGGAATTATAATTCCAGCTGACGTTACTTATTCTCATATGGGTAAACAACATCACTTAAAACGGTTTAACTACATCGGTTACAGTAAAACCGGAACAACAGTGCTGTGTAAAACTGTAAACGTACTCAATATCGTCTCCAAACTTAAATATAATATAGAAATTGTGTAAGATTTATTTAAAATTGTTTAAATATGATTTCTTATTATTTACAGGTTTGTTTTAAGAGCGTCTGATTTAAAATCATACTGTTACATTGTACAACCCTTTAGCTATGTCCGGGCTGATGCATTTCCCATGAACGCGGTCGCTAACCGTGACGATGTGAACTAGTGCCCGTATCTATCCAACCCACCCGATTTGTACGAACCCAAACACACTTACAACAACCTATCGAATGTATCGGATTACTACCACTGCATTATTCTTTATTTATATTTACATGGGTGTAAATATAAGTAACTTGTTGATTTTTGTTGATCTTATACTCTTGAGATGATCTGGATGCAAAACATGTTGTTTAATCATCTATGTTCTATTCGTATATAGTGGTTATAAGTTCTGTCTAGAAATTTTGCTTGTTTTGTTGTAATTCAGTAAATGATTTCTTTATTTGATTTTAATAAAAAAAAGCACACAAAGGAATTGAGATCGTTAATATAATAATTAGTACAAAGAATATATAGTTAATTTTTATTGTTGGCGTGTTAACACTAGAGGAAATACTTGATATATACTAATCTCATGTACTATGGGCTTCAGAAGTCATCTGCCACCGTAAAAGTCAGAATCATGGGTTATCTTTTTCTAGGGTAGAGCTTATATAGTTACATCATTTTAAATAAAAACACAAATCAAAATATTTATTGCCACAAAATTTACTTATACAATCTTCAGTAGATTATACATATAATAATTTAATCGTACAAATACATATGAGTACTATAAATGAAGAGTACTTCTTTATCTAACAAATGAGTTTCAAAATACCTGTCTTTGTTTGATACATGGAGAAATGATTTAAATATTATAATAATGAACTGGGAAGAACCTATTAAGTTTGTGATACGCGAATTTGAATGAAAACTGGACGAGGTTTAAGTGAATCTCGACTCTTTTCGAATACGTTTCGTGAAAATATACTTACAAACCATCTCATTTCAAATATTCTAAATATTTTATGTCTTTTATCATTATTTTGTCAAAAAATTTTGTTTTACCTTATTGTATTGTTTATCGTTTTTTATGTAATGACATTTATTATTTTGTTTATCTAAGTTTTAATTAAGAGATCACTTATTTTAGTTACGTATAGATAGACGAAGTAGATCCGAGTCTAGTATCCAACTTTTTATTTATTTCTGTTTGAGAGGGGGTTACAAATTGACGACATGCTACAAGTGTAGACAACACGTTTTTCAAAAAATATATATAAATAAAATTGTTAACTAATAGAATATATGCCATAATAATCTGATACCCAGGGCCTCCTTTTTTTTAAATCCGGTACTGCCTAGAAACCTTTCTAAATAACATTGTTTTTACAGAAATCTATAAACATAAATTGCAAAATATAAAATAATAATAAACGTTAGATTCGAAAAAGGTAAAGATAAAACAAACATAATATGCTTTACAGTAGCAGAAGCCTATAACCGTATAATAAGATTCAATGCAAGTATGTTATTCTTGTTTATGTGTGTGTATTACAAAGAGCACCTGTATATTGTAATATACTTAAATTACCTTCCATTCAAATATGTATATGATAACAAAAGTACATTTGTATTCTCGAGAATGCTAAACAATAACAATAATAACGAGCTTGTTTTCGAATTTATAAATTGGATTGTATTCTTTTCGCTTAATTATATTTTTGAATAATGTTTGTACATAATTTTTTGTTGTTATTTTTAAAATGATTAGATGAAATTTAAATACAATAAACATACAAAATGCAAGCAGTTAAAAAAGAAATAAACATGAAATTCTTACAATTTTATTATAATAAAATAAAATTTATTTGTTGCTACACACATGATTTTTTTGTGCACATCTATGGCACAGTACCTAACCTAACCTAACCTGCTTTTACAACAAAAATTTCTAAATAAAAACACTGCAATTGAACGCGAATTGAAATATCTATACGCATTCTCTGCGTTTAATGAAAACCCAAAACTATTTATTTTTGCCGTTTGGTGGCGCTTGGAGTATTGCTATGCTGTTGAACGATGCGAGGGGAAATAAACAAACAGAGAGATGGGAAATCATGTGTGTATGTTAACTTAATTTTACCTGCCTTAACGGCAACATACACACATGATGACTTTGATATCTATGGCACAGTACCTTTCGAATGATATGATAATAAATACTAAAAAACGTACGACAATTTTCGATGTTCACGTATTAATATATGTATAGATGTCCTAGTAGTTAAAAGGGTAGGATCACATCAACGCAATTTTAAAGATCTAATCCAGAATTATTTTCTTATGTGTCTCATAACTCCAACATTACGACCTAAAATACTTTATGGTGTGTTGACCCCTATTCAAATCTATCTTTTATTTTGTTTCATTTAGTTACAGCAAAATTCCAATCACGGTTATAAAAACTATGTTCATTACTGTATTCAATATAAAACTCATCTCAGGTTGTCATAGAATAATAAACTTCTATAACATCTTGATGTCTCATAATTTTCTAGCCTTTTTAAACACGCGTACAATACCACCATTTATTAAAACGTGATTTGGTTAATTAATTCGAACAAAAATCATATCCGCAAAATGTTTCATCTCTTTGTTCTTTTCTCTTGTTCCCAGCCGTGATGGTCAAAGGTTAATGCGCTAAATCTAAATAGTTTAATTAATTTAAGCTGCAGCGTTCACTTTATAAAATACTTTAGTAAAATTGCATCGTCACTTTACAGGAATAGTTGTACAGTACGACATCTATAATTCAAAATTTGTTCATTGATATCTTATTTCGAAAACTACTTGAGGTACTGGCGCCAGTCTTGGACATGACCCCAGTAATGGCTATTTTTTAATTAAATGTACTGAATTAGAAATATTTGTTAATATTTGATTACTACTATTTCTGAATATTAATCTATGTACATTTAACTGTTTTACAGCGTGATTTGGTGACAATCGGCCAATAGGTGTCAATATGGTGGACATTTAAACTAATTATTAATATAATTTATTTATTAATTTTTATATTATCATAGTAACTGCTTTACATTGTTTCAAATTTTATGATTCTTACTTTTATATCTTTTATGACGTAATACTTATCATTTTGTAATCATTAGCAAGTGTCCATCACTGCATGCTCATTACTGGTTTTACTTTATCCATTACTGGAGAAAAAACATAAACAAACTAAAGGCTATAAATTAAAAAAAAAAACTGTAATTGCTTGTTTTATTATTATGTTACTTGTTTTATTAGTAACATGAGTTCACGAGAGTTATAAAAAAGAAGCACCCGTCAATCACAAAAATTGTAAACCTTGCTCTTATAGCGGCCATAACTGGTGCCAGTATTTATATGTCTCAAATTTCTTGCACTCACAGAGTCATATAAATATTGAATTCATTTTTGATTTTGCAATTTTGAAATAAAATTGTTCTAAATGTTAATTAAATACTAAAAAATAGAAAAAAAACTTAATATCAATTTTGAGAGCCTTTACAGACTGTGATGAAGAATTTTGACCAAATTTAATGAATGGCTTTTGTAAATTAGACTTTTTAATTATGCCTTTTTATAGCTTTTTGTTTTGTGTTTATCGTAATATTTACTAGAAAGAAATCCGTAGTTGAATTCTATTTGCAAAAACCACATATTTGCTTGTTAATAAATGATTTAAATATGAAATATCAGATTTCATGTGTTCGACTATATACAGGAATTAACCGTTCTCTGCCAGCATTCAAATTACGCGAGTGGAAGAGCACTGAACCTGTCTATTGTTTAATATGCAAATCAGCTGGTCTCAGATCAATCGTGGTTTGGGATGATGCTACACGGAATTCTTACCAGTTTTCTGTATAAGAGATCAGGCAAACTCCAATTATCTGAAACTAATCGGCACTATTGTATGCATGATAACCATTAAAAAAATATTAAAACATTTTTCGTCGATGATAATTATAATGTGTTATTGTTAAAATTTTAAGCAAATTCTTTCATAATAAATTATTATCTTTATGTGAAGTTCAAAATTAATGTTTGATTTCATTACTTAATTGATTCTTTCATAATTTTTTTTATAAACACGATTCTTAGTAAAAAAACATCTACCAAGTAAATGCACAGTGCTTCCTCGCGCTAAATTCACCAAAGGTAGTTAATTATTGAACAATTTACATAAAAACCGATAAAGTGTTAAGATAAATTGCCTGGTATTGATTAACCATTTAATTTTTATACAATTTTACTAAAAAATATTAGTTCGACATTTTTCTTAAGACGCAATTGATTATTTTTTCGTATATTTAAATTTTTTTGAAAATTTCAATCTAAATCTTAAAAAAAATAAATGCCGATTTTTTAAAGCAAATTGAAGTAAATTATAGGAAATTGAATGCTCTATAAAAAAGATTCTATAAATGTTTCACGTAACATGTGTCGTATAAATATTTTGGGATGTCAACTCTTCCCCTTACACACGATTTTGATAATTTTGATATGAAACCGTCCTCAAGCCAGACCCAACAATCCAACTAAGTTTCAATAATATCGGTTCTGTGGTTCATGAGTTATGCGTGTGACAAGGATTCAGGGGAAATACAGACACGGAACGAAAAGTGTTTGTCTTGACCTGAAACGGAAAGATCAATTTAAAATTTGGGAATCGTAGAACAATTCATTTGTCTCATTCTAAAACGATCACAAAGCTTCTCGTATTTTCGACTTTGCGAGGAAGCAAAAATATATTTAATAATCATCTTAACAATTTTCGAGAAAGGAACTACATAACTTAAAAAAAACAACGTAAAAGGTATGTTTATAGATACAGCATGGGAATAGTTTAAGTAGATTCCATTTATTTTTCATATTTTCTCACTTTTATCATTCTGATATATATTTATTTATGTAAACTGCTTTAATTAACAGATTCTAACACAATTCTCTGTCTAAAGCAGAAGAAATACGACCGGTTTTTCTTCAGTTACATTCAGAAGCAACAAAATAACAGAACTACATTACATAAAAACACAAAAGAATAATCATTATTTAAACACACATACATACATTTTGTAACAATTACAAGTAAACATTTACATTTATAATTATGTACAAGTCAAAGTATAACAAGAACAATATTGTAGTAAAATCAATGTTGTCGATAATAAATAGTGCATGTGCAAGAAATATATGCGACCTATGATTATTAATCCTGTTAGTAAGAAACCATAGTTAGAGACGTAAGGGATGTATTACACGAACGAGTACTATAAACACTGCATTTTAGTTTTTTTTTTATTAAATCTAATTTAGTTTTCAATCTAACTACGAATATCTTAGAATGGACTCCAATATATGCTCGTTGGGGGAGAGGGGGGGGGGGGGGGTCCATTTGAGTGCCAAGGTACAAAATTAAATATTAAAAACAACGTCCTTTATATCGCGACTGAAAAATAAAATGTATAGTTTTAAAAAATAATAGAAATAAAATTGATGTAGGTATTTCAAATGTCACGTTTGTTCGAATCCCCTCCCTATTTCTCATCACGCTAGGCGATTATTCCCCCCCCCCCCCCTCTGCTCTTTTTGCGTATGTATATTATGGACGATTTAATTGCACCTACAATTTTTATTTATGATGTAAAGAAAAAATAAAATAAAATGTTTTTTTATATTTTTAAAAATATACGTGAGAAATATTTATTACATTTTTTGGGTGGGAGACGGGGGTGCATAACTAACGCCCCGGATACTTACCTTTCTTAGTCCGCCACTGCCTATCTATACCTTAATTAATGTTGTAAATGTCGACAAAACAATTATAAAATGTTTATTTAAATTGTAAGTGCGAATTCGCAATGTTATTAAACCATTCAGTTATCTTCGTTTTCTGATATAATATAAAGAGATAATAGTACGATAAAAACATAATTGCATTAGCAATAAGGGTCGATCCACACTACCGTGCCGGTCTCGGTTCGGTTTCGCTCCAGTCAAATATTCAGTATAGTAAATACTGTATTGGAGTGTGACTAGAGTGAGACCAGCACGATACCTATAGTGTGAATGATTTCATTGTTTATTGTATATTTATATTTGAATGAAATATATGTATATATGCAAATATAAAATAGTGTAGCAAATAGGTAAGGAATAACTGAATAATTAACATCCAAATAGAATAACATAACAATACAAAAATACTTTTTTTTTTAATTTCAAATCCCCGACTATTATTATTCATAACAGTTTTAATTTTTTTACCGTATAATTTTCCAAAATTCGACAAAAATAATGTTGTCGTATGAATGATGTACATATCAATATAAATCGAGAATAGTTTAATTACATTACACTCGTGTGAAAGATACCTTACAAACAAAACTCTAGGAGAACTTTACTGCGGTATTTACAATTGATGGTTAACATCTACAAAGGGCGCGGTACAACGATTAGCTAGCGATAAATCATTGTCAAGAACATCATTTAAGTAAGTACAAACACACACATAGACATGTAGTTAGTGAATTTTGTTCGTTAGGGAGGTATAATTGTCATTAACTAATCGTTAGATGAATGTTAAAGGTTTGAAATTTCAAACAAAACTAGACATATTTTTTAAAAAGGTTCTACCCTTAACCAGAATGTCAGTCAGGGTTTCTACCTTATAATTTTTATTAATGATATAAATGTACATGGTATAGTACCAGAATTTATAAGAAAGAAGGATAAAAGAAAATAATTTAGTTTTGTATAACTAACACATATAATATGATTTATTTAATAAAGGAAACTACATCTTTTAAGTCTTCATGAAGGTGATTAAATCGAGGTTTCAAATTATAACAATACAGAAAATACATAAATATCTATGATAAATGTATTGATAAAAAATGCATTTCATTTGTAGTTATTTAAATGTAACTTAATTGTAAATTTAATATAATATTTAGATGGACATATTTAGAAGTAATCTAAAAAACCAAACAAAATGTTAAGGAAACAAAAAAAATTACTGTACTTATATTCTGCATTCTTTCACATTTTATTTTTTTAATTTCCACATTCCATTTGAACAAAACGCAAGAATAGAATTTTAGCCACTGTACATAAAAAATATACATTTTTACAACAAATTTTCAACATTCTTTTTTTTCATCAAGAAGTTTCATTAGCTAATAAATTAAAAGGTAGCTAGAGGAAGAAACAGAGAATCGCGTCTTCGCGGACATTCTTGGAAAACAATGACATGGGCTGGGTTGATATAATCTAGAAGAGGCATTCTTGACCATTGTGGGTTCTTGCATAAGGGTAAATGAGTAAATTAAACATTGAATGATATTTTTCTGTATTTAAAAGAAATAAATATAACGTTTAATAATATATAGTCCAGTCATCAGACAATTTCGTATAGGGGTGGCGCTAGAAAAAAATAACGGTGTACATTTTTTTCAAGAAATTGGTAGATTTTGATGTATAGAACATGGCAATAATTTTTCCATAACTTTATTGGGACTTACAAAGCTGTCTAAAATCAGTTATTTGGGAATAACACGGGGGCTATCAGTTTTAGGATAAAATAGGTTTTATAAATCTTAAAACTGATAAAATTTCTAACAAAATGGCGTTTTTAAAAATTATGAGTCATAAATAGTTATTGAAATAGAGCTCGCGAAAAAATCATTTAGCGATGTCGAGTTTGGAAACCACGTCTAAAATGTAGAGTTCCGTTCAACCGCTGTGTTTAATATGTCTTTAATTGAATTTCAAAATGAAATTTTAAGTTATAATAGAGAAAAGAGTGTCCTCAATAATACTTTGCACCCAATGTCGAAATCTCGAAAAATGTTCTAACAATAAGTATTACAAAAATTTTAGTAAAATTATTCATGTTTTTCGACAACCAAAAAGAAGACCTTCTACACCGAATAAAATAAAATCCAGTTAGGGATCCATAGAACATTTAATGCCCTAAATAATGATTTTTAGCCGACTGTGATTACTTCTAAATTGGTCAAGTTATAGGTAAATATATAAAGCACATAATTTAAATTATAATTATCACAATTGTATTCAAAAACAGTGTAAATTTTCAAAACAAAAACTCTTAATTTACACTGTTTTTGAATACAGTTGTGATAATTATAATTTAAATTATGTGCTTTATATATTTACCTATAACTTGACCAATTTAAAAGTAATCACAGTCGGCTAAAAACCATTATTTTTGGCATTAAATGTTCTATGGATCCCTAGCTGTGTCCCTTATTAAAATAGTTTTTTTTGAAAGTCAAAATGATAGTGGTTTTATTGTAATACAAGCGGCGTATTTTTCATCATAGAGCTATGGTAAATATACCATTCGACGCGGCTTACAATAAGTATACTGATTTTAGTAGTATAATAACTTAATATCGTAAAAATGCTATTTGTTCTGAAATTCTGAAATAAAATAGAAAAACGTTTTAATAAACATATTTTCAATTCGTTTTATAACTTTTTTGTTTTCAATATTTTCATATATTTTATGGTTCTATATAAATCAGATATTAATTCAAAAAAAAAAAAACATCAAGTTCTTTCTTAATAGAAAACAACATACAGATTTTTCATACAGGCCGCCACTGATTTAAACACCGTTTCAAAATTACTTTACACTTCTCTGACCTATACATTTTCATGTCGTGGAATAACATTATAGACAATAAACGTTAAAATGTCTTCTGTAAATACGAAACTATAAAGTTTTAAAAATGTATGTACCCGTACTGTATAAAAATATATGAAAGAGTTTTATTAATATTTGAAATGTCTTTTGTCACGCCAACTTCATTCTTTTACTCCCTGGTGTTTTAAGTTTATTATAATTTTATTAATTAAATTTAACAGTTCTAACATTGACAAAACTATTTTAAAATTTGGTTCATGTGAAATTTTCTTTATAAATACAAGCTTTATTTAACAGTATCATGTAGTTTTTAATTTAAAGAATAAAGTATCTATCTATATGATGTACATGATATCATGTGAACCATAAATAATGCATCAGAATTATTAATTATATATCATTAATATTAAAGTTAAGTTTAAAATTGTAGCTTATTTTTAATTAAATTTTGTAAGTGGAAAATAATACTCAAACTAGATGTATAATTTTGTCCATTTAAACAAAATTATAATTGTTTTAAATAAATTAGTCTGCAGCGTCTAATGATATGATAACTTCAAAACTCCATAAACGAGTATTTAACGTTAACATAGCCACCCAAAACTCTTTTCGTTGCTATTTTTGATTACATTTCGTAAATTGATACCCCACACGTTTTTGTATACAATTTTTTTGTTAAAGCCCCCTGCAGGTGCCATTTTTGATTTAGAAAAAAATTAGAAAAAGGGTCTAATTTCACTGGTTTGGTTATACATTTTGATGTGCCACATGCCTTGGTATAAAAAAATATTTTTTTACGTAGCTTTAGCTCCCTAGTATCCCCCCAGAAAATTAATTTTTTCAACAAATTTGTACATCTTTTACTAGAGGGTACCATTTTACACGTTCAGTAAAAATTTCAAGTCTTATATAGTTTACGATATATTTTGCTTTGACTGAAAAGGACCTAAAAAATATCTGGAAGGATTATTTTTAAATAAAAAATGTAATGAAATATTTTCACCGAAATTAATATTATAGGTACATGGCTATTCACAAGAATTTATAGAAAAATTAGCATTTTACAACGGAATTACAAAACGAGAAAAATTCAATATAATTGATTGTCACTCCATCTAGAAAACTTCATTTAATAGTTCCTCTTTTATTTTCATTATACACATGTAATTTTACCTGAAATTACTTTAATTTGTATTTGATTTGCATAAAAAGTCTAAATTAGGAGTCGTTTTTCCCACACAACAAACTGGATAACAAGAGAACAGTACTCTGATTTCATTCCCATATTAGGCCGAGTCTTAAGCACGTTGCATGCAAGTCATGTTTAATTGCCAAGCTATCGCGTACAAATCTGAAGAGCGCTTAATTTCGTAATTAGTTCTTATCTCGTGTTATCACGAGTAGATGTGGAGCACAGAATTGAGACGCTGTGTTACACGTGTGCAGCTCCACGTGGCGCTGGGTTGAAAGAACTTGATATGATTTTATTTCTCATGTCTTATACAGGATGATTTACAACTAGTGTAAAACAAGTAGATCTAGGATGTTTTTTTAAGCAAAAAATGTGGGGGAGCTAGAGCCTTCCAAAAATTTTACCCAAAATTATTGTTTATTTAATATCTAGATAACCCATTGTGATACAGTTATTAAATTTTATAACTCGTTTATAATTAATTTACAGTATCAAACAATAATCATTTAGAGCAGGAGTGTATGGGGCCAGTGGGCCCGTTGATTTTTATCAAGTATTTTGTTGTTCTTTAATTTTTTCCCTAGTTCGGTTTTTGTAAAAGATTATATGACACAAAATACACAAAAATATACTTTGTTCATTTGTTGTGAGAAATATTGATAAAAAGAAAATATTGCAGAATCTTACTTCAGTTTACACAAAATAAGCTTATATTCTTGTACTGTAATTAAAAATAAGATAAAAAGTTAAAATAAATATTTCTCCTAATATTTGTCATCATAGACTTATAGCCAGTTGTATTACTGTTACACAAACTATAACATGACTAAAAAACGAAACTATAAATAGCTATTTGTTGATAAAAATGCAGTTTTGGAAGTACATATATTTATATAAACTTTTTCTCGAAGAATTTCCGAATACATGTTTATATAAAGTTTTTTGCTGAAATAACATCCTCAATTTACTGTTAATTTTTTTACACTAGTTGTAAATCATTCTGTATATGAATAGTAAGTCTTGGTATTGTATAAAATTTATTTACATTTTGATAGTAACTTAAATTTTTTGAAATTCACGTCATTTTGATATTTTACTCAAATCATTATCATTTAAAGTTTATAATAAAACTGGCTAGCGAGGGGGTGTCTCATAAATTGGAAAGTACGTTATATAATAATGCATTTTTCGAATGTGTATGTTAAAAAATAGATAAAAAAAAGATAAAAGTTTTGTGTTTGTATTTGTGTACGTATATGTTTATAAATAGAATGCAATTTAATTTCTCAAAAATTTTCATTTGATCGACGAAATTTTCAATTTCCTGATTTCCTGTGTTCTAAATGAAATATTTTGAATAATATAGCGGATGTTCGTTATATCAAGTTATTATTGCATTACTTTTTATGTATTTTTCATTCACCGATTTAAAAATATAATGAAGATTTAAAAAATACCAATATAAGGAGATAAAGAAATACATGCGTTTGTCATGAGGAGAGGAAATATATGCACATATCTAAAATAACTGATTTTCGTATGTTTCGTAGTTATATTCTACACTATACAGTGTCCCATTTTTCCCAGCTATTTTTTTTCGATTCTGTACTAAAATTTGTAAGTCTCGCCAAATATTAGCATGATAAATTTTTTTTAAGCTCGCTCAAGAATTTAAAAAATCCTAAAAATGGAATTTTTTTCGACCACCTAATTTCTTTTTGCATTAAAATGGTGATTTCTTTAAAAAATAATTATTGAAGCAATTATTAAGAATTTTTAAATTTACAATAATAAAAAATAAAATAAATCTTTAATGTTAATATTTGAAAGTGGCTCGAAAACATCAAAAGTATACTAAGTACCTACCTGCTTTCAAAATAATTTTTTTTTTTAATTTTTAAGATTTTAAAAAATCTTGAACGATCTTTAAAAAATATTTAAATTTGTTTGAGGTTTCTTAAAAATAAAAAAAAAACAAAAAAAAATCCTAATAACTACGTATTCTATAGTTTTTATTGCATGTCATAATATACTACAATATTATAACATTGATTTTGTTTATCTGAAAATCCAACCTACGACATTCATTGAAACCGTTCGTCGCGGATTCAAATAACAATAGACTTTATCACTCATCATCAGTAATCATTCATTCATCATTCATAAATCATTCGACATAATTCTACATCTGTTCCTATGTCATCGGTAATGATTGACGCCGTCAAATCATACAATGCCGTGTGTTTTGACTGCTCAAGAGATCGAAGAAGTGCGTATAGTTTGTCGGTAAACATAAGATGATGCTGTTTCTATTTTGATCTGTAATGATATAGTGTTAAGTGTTTGGTGTCTGTACACACCATGTATATGTAACATTATATTAAAATATAAATTGATGGTTTTAATTAGATGCATGAATGGGCTTAACGAAGTACATGCTTAATTTTGTAAGTTAAAAATTGGATGTTGATTAAATAATGTAAGTTTGTCTGAGAATTATAAATATTTGTTTTATGGATACCTCACACATGTACAATGTAAGTATACAGTGTAGAAGTATATATACTATGGTATTATACATAGAGATTTCAATATTATTTCAGACACATGTTAATAATGAGAAAAATTTGCTTTTGTAAAGGTTATAGCCGGGTAAGCATGCAAAACATGCATTTGCATAGATTTGGCTGATTTTTTTTTAGAAGTCACATTCTATTTAACTTTCAACCTGACCAAATATTAGCTTCCAAAAATTTATAGTTTTCGAAATAAACATTTTTTTCAAGTTTCAAAAAAAAAATTATTTTGTGATAATCTATCAATCGAATTTGATGGCGCTTGTAGTATATTATAGAGGTACTTATAACTCATCAGAGGTAATTTTATTATGATCCTCTGTACATAGTAAACCAGAAAAAAAGTTATTGCAGTACGTACCTTAAAAATTAACCTAACCTAATTTTACTCGACATCCTTAAATTTCAAAATTTACTTCAATTATTGTTTGTTAAAAAATAAAAAATAAAATAAAAAATAAAAAAATAAAAATAAATAGAAATACAGTGGAACCATGTTAGTGCATTTTTAAGAGAACTGGAGGAAAACACGTACTTACGAAAAAAATGTACTAACGAAATATTGTAACATGGGATCTTATGGAAGAATACCGGGACCTATAATAAAAGAAAAAAAAACGTACTAAAGTAAAACCTACTAACGAGGTTTCACTGTACTCACTCTTTATTTTTCTTTGTCTTTGACAAGGCTCATGGTTACATTTTATAATTTATCTGTGAGCATTAAATCAGTTTACAAAAATTAAAGAATTTTTAAGAGTAAAAAATTACAGAAAACATATTTTTATAATTGCACGTCGCTTCAAACCCGCCCTAAAAAAAACTGGAGCCAAATTTAGGGGGGGGGATAAAAAGTAGTCATTGCCCCCCCCCCCCCCCCATTGAAAATTTTGACTCCGGTGCCACTGCAAATAATTATAGTTTTATGATTATTTATGATAGAATATAAAAAGTAAAAATATTATATAATATATTGATCACCATAAAAGAGTTAAGGCACGTATAAATACGTTGTGAAGTATAGATGGTTAAGGTTTGAGTTTATGTGACCACCCATTCAGAGTTGATTTTACTCTTATTTTAAAATGATGTAGGAATTTTAGTATTTGTCCGTCTTGTTTCGCTTGTAATGCGATATTTTTAAACTGATTAATATTGTCTCTGTGCATTTTATTCATGGGTGGTACAGGACCGTTGAGACTTATTCAAGAAAACAAAAGAAACAAAAGATTTTGTAACATATAGGTATCGAATGTGCGGTGAGGCGATAAATCAGTGAAAAGGATTTTAATTTTGATGAAATTCAAGACATGGGTAATTTTTGTGTAGGAATTAAATAATTTTTGAAAGGTTTTTTGACCGAGAATACCTACTTTTATTTTATGTTAATTTAAAATTGGATAACGAAAAATTATATGTTGAAAATACATATAAAAAAATAAGTTTTTGAAATTACATTTCGTTGTGGTATTTATGAGGCTCATATTGTATATTTTTTAATCTTCTGGCTGGTGATATTACTTTCTGAATGAAGTAAACCTTTTTTCATGGAAGTAATTTTCTGAAATTGGCGAATGTAAAACAGTATATTTGAATGAATGGATTTTTGAAACTTAACAAAAATATTTTTTTGTTTTCTTGTAATCATATTAAAAATTCATAATGCAAAAATATGAATAATGCAATTTGATTCATTTTATATATGAATGTTTGTTGTTTATCTTCTGTGTTCTTGCAACTAAGGTTTTTAAATTATCTTCAAAATATTCATTTTGCAGAAGTATCAAATTCTGAGTAACCTTTTTAGTATTATTTCTTTTACAATAATAAATATAATTCTTTTTATGTTCAACAATAATTTATATATTTCTGCAGTAAATCTCTACACTAATGTAGGTATTTATATCTCTAGTTCATTTGTTGTTAACTGACGCAGTGATATATAGTAGAGGAATTCATAATATATGATACATGGGTGGCTGTAGATCACTTTTGCCAAAAAAAAACTTCGTTTGATCTTATCGTCGTTGTTTGAAAGAAGAGTTGTTTTTGGATTCTAAAACTATCTCGATATGTTTCGTAATATAAATGAATGAAATATAATAAAGTAGATATGCCTGTTGAAATATTGTCACAGGTTATATATATATACCTATGTATGTGGATATACATTAGCTCACATATATATCTACAAAAAAAAATATGATTATTTGTTTGAGAAACAGTTATAAATACTTATTTATTGTAAATAGTTTATACAATCGTTTACTAATAATAAGTTTAATAATTAAATTAACTTATCTGCAATTCAAATACTTTACTTATGTCCGTTATTATAAAGGAGAAAGCAAATTTGCTTGCTAGCAAGCACTTTAACATGGGGTATTATTTCTGTATTAGTATCTATGGATTAGTTATGAAATTTAGAGCAGTGACTTTTAACACAGTTGGTAATTCTGACCGTACAAAATAACTTTCATAATATCGCCACTGTTTTAATACCGTTGGTGTTTACATACCACACGTGCGCGAAAATTGTCAAACACTTCATGAAACTAAAAGAGAACTGTTAGGTTAGAAACCTCATTTGAAAAGTGATTGCTATAGCTAGCGAATTTTACTAGCTCGTTTATAATACCGGATATTACTGTAGATAACTTTTATGTACAATAAGCATGCTTATTTAAATATCTATTTGTTTTGTGGAGTTAATCATGTACTCTTCTGAAGAATTAATTTCTTATTCACATATATGAATAATTTTTTATAACAATATTAAATGAGTACTTCTATAATTGGGGAAAGTAAAATCTCTATAGCTGTTTTATAATTTGTTTTAGATAAAAAATATTTACTAATAATAAGGTTGTTATTAATAAATTAACAATGTTTCTTTTTTATTAACAAAAAATAATAACAAGTCAATTTAAATAAATAAACAATTTATTGTTTGTAAATACTATAATTTTCTTTATAGAACAAATTAAATAGTACACAATTAATTAAATATAAAAGTAAATACTATTTCTTCACATTTACTTTTTATAATAAATATTATATAAAACACGTTCATTGTATTCGTATTTCTTTTTAATCATAATCATTCTTTATATTCACAAATGCATAGAAGACGTTATTCATTTGTTTGTATCTTTTGTGTACTCGACATATTGTGGGTTTAGTAATTTTTTATTCGAATTATTGTGGTCTGATTGCACTAGACACGCTCATATTTTATGATAAAACTGTTTTTGTCCAAGTTCTTTGACTTTTTCCATATGAAATGACGTTTATGTATGCATGTATGTATGTGGTTGTTATATAATCATGTAGAATTGTACTCTGTGATGATTTATCTGCAGAGAAATGGATTATCATATGAGTGCATTTAAATGCTTGCAGTCGTTATGTAAATGGTCGTTTGTGCATCATGCAATTTATATTATGGCCCTTGATAGTCAAGTGATGCTAGATAAAAGTGCTTGTATTTGTGGAGTTATATAAATCTATTTTTACGTTTTATCACATTAGTGTTACTCGTGAAAAGTATTGATTTGGGTCAAAAAGTAACATTGCTTAGTATATCTTTATGTTTTAAAAAACTTCTAGAACCTGAATTTTTTGAAAATACGTGTATGGAAAAAAAATGAAATTTGTTTCGTTCGTTTCTTTTGTTAGCCCCTAAAAAATAACTACCTATAATGACCTATATATGTACAGGCACTGAGCAATAAAAACATATAACTGTTATATTTTTTTTCTTTGGGTTTAATTTAAAATATACAACCATAATAGCTATCTTATATTATCGGACGTCATAGCTTACACCTGACATTGATGACTGACAGAATATGGATGTGCCTCAGGTCGATCAGGGCAGACAATATTCACGAGATCCTGAGGTTCACGGGTAGATTTTAAAGTAAACACATTAGGTGCATTAGGTAGGTAATACACGTTCAAGGCTGGCTGTGATCAAAATTTGATCTTTCAATTTTTTACGAAGCTATAGGTACTTTTGCTTCCTCGCAATATCAAAGGTACGAGAAGCTTTGTGATCGTTTTAAAATGAGACAAAAAAATTGTTCTGCGATTTCAAAATTTTAAATTGATCTTTCCGTTTCAGGTCAAGGAAAACATTTATCGTTTTGTTTGAAGTTTTAAATGTCATTTTGGCGTTTGCATAAATTTAGATTTAGATTGAAATTGTTAAAAATGAAAAATATACGAAAAAATAATCAGGTGCGTCTTAAAAAAAATTACAAATTAATATTTTTTAGTACAATTGTATAAAAATTAACTGGTAAACCAATGCCAGGCAATTTATCTGAACACTTATCGGGTTGTATTTATATTGTTCAATAATATAATTAACTACCTTTGGTGAATTTGGCACGAGGAAGTACTGAGTTTTCAATTGAAAGAATATGGCAGCTGCATTTATTTGTCAATTTCTGATTTAAAATAGAAACTGTTATAATATAATGTTACATTTTGAAACAGCTCATTTATTTATACGTATAATTGAAATAAATGTTTTTTTTTAAAGATGGCTTTAATTATTAGTGCCAAGATTATAACATCCTGTGTACCAAAAATACACAAAAGCACTTATTAATTATTAAAAATTAAAATATCCTCACGAAAATATGAAAAGAGATGTTGAGATGTAGCTAATTAAACTTGAGATAACATCACAAAAATACAATACTTTTTCTCAGAATTCTTAAAAATATCGAGATTCATAGAAAAACATAAAATTTCCTAAACACCAGAAACTAAACAAAAACCTGCAACACACCCACGAGATAACATGTTAAATATAGATAGGAGGAGCGTGCTTGAAACTGCAGACACACGTAGAGAGATCGTTGAGCCGCCCGCCTCAGGTGACTGGATCGCAATACTAGATAACATTGTAATAAAACAAAACACTGTGTAAACAGAAGAAAGATCCGTCTTGCGCGATCTATGCCGTCGTGTCTGCATCAGCAGCTTCGTGTGTGTAACACGTCTCTACTTCATAATTCTACGTAAACAAGGTTGTATGAAAAATGCTCCAGGTGCAGTGGATGATGTACAATGTACATTCAGAACGGTGGTGGTGATATGTCAAAGATAAATTATATTTGCTGTATTTTGTTTCAAACATTAACCACTCTATTTCTACGATAATTACTGATTAGCTTTAATTAAAACTATGATTAAAAAATAAGATAAAAAATTAATATAAATATACCTCCTACAGGGGTTATTTTAAGAAAATTTTTCAACTGCAATTCCTTTTTTATGCCTTTTTGCTGTACACTTTATATATTTCTCTCTTACAAATTATATTGACCTTTTTTTTTGCTTTACACTTACACTTTTTATATTTTTATTTCTATTTGCATTTTTTCAACTACACAAATTAGCTTTTACAACTGCAGTTTTCATTTTTGGAACTGCAGAAACTAGCTACAACTTCACACTAAAATAACCCCTGACCTCCTAATAGTTGTCATCATAGAGTTATAGCCAGTTGTATTAGTGTTACACGTACTTTACTATATAACATGATTACAAAAGATATAAAAAAAAGAATCTCAAATTTGAAACAATGTAAAGCAGTTGCTATAATAATATAATAATAAATAAATAAATTATACTAATAATTAGTTTAAATGTCCATCATTTTAACACCTATTTAAGAGAGTTAAATGTATATATATATCTAGATTAATATTCAGAAATGGTAGTAATCAAATATCAACACATATTTCTAATTCAGTAAATTTAATTAAAAATTTGTCATTACTAGGGGTTTTGCCAAGACTGGTGCCAGTACCTTATTTAAGTTAATACCAATTTAATGCATATCTCGTTATGAAATATTGATTATAGATTCCTTAGAAACATATTTCATGAATTTTATATAAAACAGTTGATTCATTATTATATCTTTTCTTTCAATACCTTCTGTACTATGTTAGTTATTATTGGTTTTACCTTCCAGAGATGATTTGTATCTTCATTATAAAGTAAATATACAGAGAACAGGCATGTACGTTGCAACTTCAATAATAAATAACCAACTTCTTGAATTTTTATTTCGTGTATTATTATTGCTTTTGAAACCAGTGTTTTTCAGTATGGGTGGTATAGTTTATTTTTAAATGTTGATTGGAATGTTTTTTAAACAATTATTTACGTTATAAAGATTTAAGTACTATTTAGGTCAGATTTTCGGGATTCGTATTCAACCCTCTATAATAGCGCCTCCCGAGAATGACGTAATAATAGCAGGGAGTCATTTAGATCCCAGCGACTTTTAAGGGCGGTAGAAATTTCCAAAATCCTCCAAAAAAAATTTGGAAAAATGCCGTTTTTTTACAAAAATTGCTCTATTTTCTTTGTTTTTAGAGATTTTTCAAAAATTCAAACGGCGTTTGAGTCCTTAAAGATGTGTCTTTCTGGTGGGTATATTGGTTTTTACATGATTTAAAAAAAATATATTTATTTTGAAGAATGAAGTACAAGATATTTTATGGAAAAACGATGGTTTATTATTCAAATTTGTTTAAAAAGATTTAAAAAAAATAAGAAATAGAATTCGAAAACATCGGGGATCACTGTGACCCCGGGCTATTATAGTGGGTTAAAAGAATAAAATAGTATGTTAGTCTTATTTAAAATTTTTCTATCTAATGTAGGTATCTACAAGTTTTTTTATTATTATTTATTCGTAGAGGAAGAACAAATAGCAAATATTTAAAACATGTAAAATTATGAATGTCTATAATAGTCATGTAAATCAACATGTAGGTATTCGGTTTATTAATCTAAATAAGGTAATGTTTACTAAACTTTCTCAGAATTGAGTACTTCAAGTGGAAGTCCTATTTTGGAATAGACCATTTTTGAAATAAGTAAAAGTCAAGAGGATTTCTATCTAATGTTGTAATCGATTAATGCTTTTTAAAAAGCAAAAATTATCTATTGTCATTTTTTTTCTTTAATAATAAAATATTTTTAAAGTCACTATTTAAACTCGTAATTCATTTTTTTTAAATTTTCTAACTACTTAGAATTTTCTTATATGGGTTTCAAAAAAGTCCTATTAATCTCACTTTGTCTTCCGCCCGTCTGTCTGTACTTTTCAGTCAAAACAAAAGATGTAGAAATTTGTTCAAAAAATAACTTGGGGGTGGGGGGGTAGGTTAGGTAGATAATGTTAAGCTATGTAAAAAAAAATTTTATACCAAGGCAAATGTATAACCAAATTAGTGGAGTTTGGCCCTTTTTCTTATTTTTTTTTCTAAAAACAAAAAAATTGTATACCAAGACGTGTAAGGTATCAAAATGTAGATCTCAATTAGTAGAATATGACCCTATTATCTAACTCAAAAATGGCGTCAGTATGACGCTAAAAGCAGTAATTAATTTTGTCCACCTCCCCTCTAACTCGGTAACTACTGCCTCATAAAAACCTGAAAAAAATTTGGCAACAAGGTTCTGGTTAGACTACCAACGACAAATACTAAAGTCAACAACTTATTGAAATAATTTAAATATTTATCAATTTTATCTGAACATTATGCATGCATAATATCAAAAAAAAAAACCTCAAAATCAAGAATCTTATACAGGTATCACATAATTGCAAGTACACAGAAAAAAATCTTAAGTCACTGAAGTCAATGTGAAAGGTTATCATACATTGTAACATACAATATTTCAAATGACACGTCAGTTAAGCATCTCAAAATATCTGAAAAGAATAGTTACATTACACGGAACCACTATAATAGAAGTCAGTGACTTTTGACAAAAGGGAAAATTATTGAGCAACAGTTTAGTGTAAAATTTCTGTTGTAGTAATAAATCAAAATCTGTCACCCGTTTGGTCACAATAATCTATGCCAGAATCGATCAAACGGTTGTCTTTGTTAATTTACGTCCATCTAGTATTTCAACTGTTAATTTATTATTCCCGTTCTGTAATATATCTATGTTTAAATCAATTTATTTGATGTTATTTGTCACGGTGATGTTTTTTAATCGATCTAGAAAACGTAGATTACTTACAGTGACTATTTGTCCATAGTAGACACTGAAGAGAAGAGCTTAATGAAAGAGCTCTGAATCGATGGCGGTCTTTTTTTTCGTTAGAAAATAAATTTTTTAGACACATTAAAAAAATATTTTCTGATTCTCTGGCTAGAACCCCCAACCGTCAAAGGTTGGGGGTTCTAAAAAAAGGTTTTGACACCTGATTCTGATTCCTGTACATTTATTGTTAATAGTTAAAAAAATTTAAATGTCATACTAAAAAGTTTATATGAGTGGGCGAGGAGCAGTTATTATTTAAGGGTCTAATAATGATGAAGTACCTAAAAATTCTGTTTTTAATGTTTATTTTTTTGTTCCAGGTATGCACTCTTTCTGTCGATGCTGTAACGGTATGATGTTAAATTAATTAATTTTTTCATATATACAGTAGGCGCTCGCCAATTCGATAAGTCTAATAGTCCGATATTTTGCAATTTAACTCTCCTGCTCGATAATCCGGCAGGTTTACACCTTAAACTGCCGGATTACAGAGCGGAGAGCGTATATGTACACACATAATTCGTCGCAATTTTACTCTCGCTTTGTAGTTCGGTCCACGACCTTATGGAAATCAAATAATCCGGCATTTCCGGAAATCCGGCATAAGGGGAAAAATATGGGTGCCGGATTACCGAGCTATTGATGTGTATATTTATCTTGTTTTACATTTTTATAGTTTATATACATTCATTACAAAAATTTAGCAAATATTATTGTAAAAACCTGCACTGATAACATTTTTGAACAAAATTTTTCTTTTAATACCTCGATTCGAATGATTCATAAATGAAATGAAGTATAATTCTAATCGAGTTCGTCTATTTGCACAAGAAAATATATAAACACAATTGTACTCAGAAAGATGATAGGAGAGCCAATAAAGTCATACGACCTGAAGGTTTATTGTATGCAGATGGCGCTCGGTACCGTGACATTGTAATGTGTACCTGTCGGTCGGTAAATGCATTGCCTACAGCGGCAAATTGCATGGTGCACATCATGTAATTTCACATGAATTCTGCGGGCTATTGCACATATCTTCTTTGGATCAAAAAGGAGGAGAGGAATTGTAATTTTTATATAAATGTTATTGCGGTTTATAAGATCTTGTTTCTTTCTCTGTTTTGTTCCCCGCCCTCTACTTTGTAGGTAATAATGTTGTACTGTATGGTTGTTTGTTTGTAATAAAATGATTGTTAGTGTGGGACATCAAAATTGTTTGTATTCATATTATCTTTTTTTTATATCTCACAGCTGTTCGGAATTTTTCTGTTAAGTGGATCATATTTTCTTTGAGTCATTTTTATCGTATTTTAATATGAAATTAATTTTTTCGCATTTTGATAAATTTTATAAAGTATATATTTTGATATAATAGATGTAATTTATAAATTACAGACCGTGTACTTAGTATTTTATGAAATACTAGCACATTGTATCCGGGGGTATTAATTCAATTAAACATAAGGTAACCATACCCACCCGACATACCCACCCAACATGCCCACAACAGAAATTAATTTTTTTGAAGTTCCGTATTTTAATTTAATTAAATTTTATACAACATAATTAACCTGGGCAAGAGAACTCTCCACATTGAAAACCACAAATCGGGGTTTGGCAAGAAATTAAATTACGCCAGTCTCTAGAATCTAATTTACTTAGAAAATAGAAGATACTGCAGGGACTCATCGTGCATGTATCCTTTTGGTCTAAGGATCGGTCGGTCGGTGACCTAAATGTTTCTCGGGCTTTAGATCACTCGAGCGTATTGCTGAAGGAAGCGCAATGATCCTTTATCTTTTACACGTCAGCGGCTCTGAAATTGTCGACATGTTGTAACTAGAGCGAGTGATTTAAGTGAAAGAAAACCTCAGTTTTCATGCACATTTAACTATAACAATGGTGATACAGGCCTGCGTAATAATATAAATGGCAGAATTTAACAAAGAGAACTTATTACTTGAAAAGTATTCTAGATAAAAAAAAATGATATGATGATATTTCAAAAATTTGTGTTTTTTTGTCGCAAAATAATGGACAGTTATTTTTTAACAAAGAATACGTGTTGAGGGGGTGAAAATTGCAAATTAAAAACACTTCAATACTTAATGTAAATTAAGACTATTGGCCTGCGTATAAATTATGTATAATAATTATTATGGCCCTCCGTCAAAAGTATTTATCCACACCTGCATTAAATGATTGTTTCTATGTCGATTAACAGTTTATAGTATACAATTTTCATGAAGATATAAAATACTCATTTCTATAATTACCTATTGTTTTATTTAATTTTATATAAATAAATAAAAAATTAACGTAAATGTTTAAAAATTAAAATTATGACCCCCATATCTTATTGTGGGCCCCTGGGCCAGGAGTTTCGACAGGTTTCCTCCTGTTGAGAAACCTAGGACTTTTTTTGCTGCCGGTATAAAAGCTTGTTAACTCGCTGCGCCAGACCCCCTAGGTTAAAGCCTTTGTGGAGACCATGATTAAAAATTTAAAAACACCATTGAGTATAGATTTATGACTTATTTTAACATACACAATACTTAAGCATGCATCGGTAACCTTGTTGTAAAATGTTTGGCAAAAGCTCAAATACTCAATAAACGTTAGAAAGTAGCTTAATTTCTATGTTGAACATTGTGTCGAATTCCCAACGTCTAACACATGTCAAAATGTTATGATTAATAAGAAAATCTATTTTAATGTCCGACAACGTGAGGTTAAAAATATATTTAAAAAATACACACATAAATTTCAACTAATTAAGTTGTAATATTTTTAGTGCGTGAAAATATATTTGTATTGCATTCTATCTTGATGATTCAGATTCATTTAAAAAAAATACTAGACTTTTAAAACTTGTCAACTTTTATACTAATGTCTTCTTTGATAATATTTTGTATAATTTAAATTGACAGGATGGTTTTTTAAACGTTGAGCGGAAGGCGTGTATGTAAAACAACTTTTATGAGCTAAGTTCGTCTGTCAAATATAGTTATATTTTAATTAAATACATTATTTTTATTTTTTGGAACGAATGAAATAAAATATCTCTGAAAGAAAATGTTTACAATTTTAATGGTATAACAACCCTTATTATGTGAGAAGTTCAATTCAACATAATAAAATTAATAGATATCCAGATTTATTTTATATTTCAAAATCGATGTACGAGTATACCCATAACGTATTTACATTTAAAAAGTGCAAAAGCAGCTACATTTTATAACTTTTAAAGATTCAAATTTTTGTATCCCGGTATTCAACAAGGATTTAATGCCTTTCCAAAGTTAACAGTATTTATAAACATTTATTTAATTTCTGCCAGCTTTCCAGGCCAAACTCACTATTAAAACTTACCGATCTCTTTTAGTAGCTTGCAACCTGCAAGCACTTTGAAACGGAAAATTAAACTTATATGACATTTCCGCGAAGTTATTGACAGTTTAACGAATGCTCGGGAAGTAAAATACAACTATATTAAAACATAAAATATGAAAAACATCTTGTACGGTTTAGCCTAGTTCAGACTAGGTTAATAAATTAGTCGAGTGGCGAGTAATTTAGTAACTAAACGTGTATGAACAGACAATAATTTAGTAAAATAATTTAGTCGATTCAATATATTTTGTTCTGTTTTTTTTTTTTTTTTTTTTTGCCGACTAGCGACCCCCAGCACTCTTTAATAAATACTAAATTAGCTACCAGACAAATCTGAATGCGATATTTAGTTCATAAGTTATCGCAAATTTAGACTTTTTAGTCACCAACTGTGTTTTAGTAAATTGAAGTACTACTGTTCTAAATTCTTTAATTTATTTCTAAACAAATGACATAATTTTCATTATATTCAGTTTATAAATATTCTTAATTAAAGTTCATGATAATGACATGCTCGTAAAGAAATATACAAAAATTAAATGTGACACCAAATAACTGTATTTTTTTTATTTGAATAGTGATACTTTTGGATATACCTACATATTTATCTTTGCCATACATTGACCATCTGAATGATAAACTGGAATCTATTACATACAAATATTTAACCAGTTCATGACATTGTACAAGATGGTATTTAATACATCGTCAAACATATGTTCGCATTTAACGTAGAATTTGTCGACACTAAACCGCGTTGCCAACACGAGATGTTTTTGTATTTAAATAGTAGTATAGTGAGAAAAGAAAACATACATATATTTAACCTGCTAAACATAAGTAATTATTTAATTTAGGTATGGCATAAATTTTAAATATTTTTACGGTCAACATTGATTATGAATTATATACAGAAGTGCAAAATAAACCAAGTAAGGTACTAGCAACAGTCTTGGATATGACCCCAGTAATGGCTATTTTTTAATTTAATGTACTGAATTAGAAATATTTGTTGATATTTGATTACTACCATTTCTGAATATTAATCTATAGGTATACATTTAACTGTCTTGCAGCGTGATTTGATGATAATCTGCCAATAGGTGTCAAAATGGTGAACATTTAAACTAATTATTAGTATAATTTATTTATACTTATAATCATTAGCAAGTGTCCATCACTGCGTGCTCATTACTGGTTTTAATTTATTCATTACTGGAGAAAAAACATAAACAAAATAAAAGGCTATAATTTAAAAAACAAATTATATTTGCGGACTTTCATAATTAAATTGATTAAATAAAGAGTTAGTTGTTTTATTAGTAACATGAGTTCATGAGAATTACAAAAAAGAAGCACCCGTCATCGTCAATCACAAAAACATAGCTAATACTTTTATAGCATAGAATTGGTGCCAGTACCTTATTTTGACAATTGATGTCGGTTGTAATATGAAATACAGAAACTGGAATTCTCCTGTCTCTTAAATTAATTAAAATTATTTATGTGATATCTTATTCTTGAAAACAGACGAACACAATAGAGAATTAAATTATTAATATATAAAAAATAATGTAAGTTATTTGTTTTCTAAACTCTTGAGACAACCTGTATAATAGAATCATTTCACCCACATGTTGTTTTATTTGGTTCTTAGTCATTAAATATCGCTAGATGATCGCTTTCTTTTGATATCCGATATTAAAGTTATTAATTACTAGTGTTACAGAAGCAATAACAATAAATGGTGTATTTTTATTACTACAGCCCGATGTGTAAGATTTAATGGGATGTATCCAAATATAAAAGAACGCTTTTAATTGTGTTATTATATCTATGAAAGATTTAATACGTACGATATATTAATCATAGTAGATGAAAAACAATAAAGTAATGTTTTATCTTATAATTATGTTGGTATAAAATTGTATACAGTATGTTACGTAATACGTTCTAAAAATATCTCAATCGTTTTAGAATGATACAATCTGATGTAACGTAAGACGTGTGTTGAATTTGAATCGATATTTGAAGGGTTCAATTGCCAAAACAATTAATTACGTCATATTTTGTTCTATGAATGATACAGGATGGGGCATTTAAAGTGTTACAGATTTTTATCTAAGAACCATCGCACTGTTGTGGCCACCACAAGACTTTGTTTTATACAATTAAATCGCTTTTCAAAAATGAGAGGTGCATGTCAACTGTATAAAAGTACTTGAAGTATAAATTATCAAGTTTGTTAGTTTTACCGTTATAGCTATAGAGCGTTTACATACGGACGGACAGACACGATACAGAGATCCTCAAAATATGTAATTCCGTTGAAATCTTGAGTTCGAATTTTTTCATGAATACTATAAGGTCGAAAAATAATTATAACTATAACTTTATCCCCTATAGATATTTCATATCAATTTATCTTTATAGTAAAAGATTTTCTGGTTGTTTGTATTACAAATATTTGAATTGAAATTAAATTAATTTTTATGTATTGACAGATTCGATAATATGCATAAAATTAAGCGATTGTTTACATATAAACTTTTGTCAGGTGTCGAATTGTTTTGTAAGTGTTTGTTTTGATCGATATGTTGACATATTAATTTTAATAATAATATTTATTCAGTAATGGATGGAACATTTTTAATATTAAAATGTATTATAGGCATTAGAATCATTAGAATGTATATCAGTTTATATTATTTGTTTTTGGTGATCATTATTGGCCAAGTGCCTACTGATGTTTAAATATATGTATTGATGCCATGTTCCTTTTTCCAATTTAACCAATAAAAATCATTTCACACGTACTTTTTCTTCAGTGAACATTCAAAATATTCATACATAAGCAGGGCCGTACTTACACATAAACAATTATTGAACGACTTTTTTTGTTCTTCCAAAATAGTTATGGTAACTAACCACATCTCAGAGGCCCCTCACTTTACCTCAGGAGTTCTTATAATTGTTTTTCGTATGAAATTTGATAAAATGAGCATTATATATTAAATTTCTTCAGTAACCCCCCCTTGTCTATATTTTCTAAATGAGAACATTACAGTCTCCATATTCACTTAATTTAATATCGATTAGTTTTAATTTTCTGTCATAAAAATATAAACAAAGTTCAATTTGTCGTTTTCGGCCCATTTTTACACAACGGCAACAAACTGCAGCTCGCAATACGTAATAAATTAACATCAAACCTTTTGAATTCGCTTCATCTATTTGCAGAATAGAACCCAATTAAAACTCAACCAAATCGGATAGCTAGAAGTAAGGAAATTTGCAGTTTATTTACATCATTTTACTTATTTATCACTAAGTTCCCAACTAGCGCCATATGTGCTTGTTCATAAGTACGGCTCTGTACATATATACTTATTCGGATTAGGGCTTCACGCCGATACGAGACATACCTAAAGTTATTCTCGTCTCGTATACGAATCCCTAATTTTGAATGGAAAATAATAATAAAAACCGTTTTATATATTTTTAAATATTATCATAAGTGTATTTTCAGGCTGTTGCGTAGTATCACGAATCACGAATACATAAAAAAAATGAAAAAGAGGGCTGTGAACCGTAACCGTGTAATCGAATTAATATAAACACAATCATAATAAAGTGTGAGGGGTAATATATCATGTCGGCGAATTGAAACATTAAAAAATGACTTTGTATATTGTTGATGCGCATCTCTTGCACGCTAAAGTGGACTCCCTGGCGTGTGCGAGTGTGTGTGTGTGTGTATGTGCGCGTGTGTGCGTATGTGACCGTATGTAATTTCTCTCTTCTTGACACGCACGAGGGTGTGCTAGGGAACGAGTCGTACGATTTCCCAGGCTTTCAATATAAGGCAACTTCGAACATGTTAATATTTATTGTACATAATATAATAACCTTTATAAGGTACGGGCACCAGTCATGGATACGACCCCAGTAATGGCTATTTTTTAATTAAATGTTATAAATTAGAAATATTTGTTAATATCTTTTTTACTATCATTTCTGAATATTAATCTGGGAATTTAGCTATCATTAAATTACGCAGAACTTATAGACAATGCTATTGGTAATAAACATACATACATACGTATATACATTTAAATGTCCTACAGCGTGATTTGGTGACAATCGGCCAATAGTTGTCAAAATGGTGGACATTTAAACTAATTATTAGTATAATTTATTTATTAATTATTATATTATTATCATAGCAACTGCTTTACATTGTTTCAAATTTCACAATTCTTTCTTTTATATCTTTTGTGTCCTAGTACTTTTTGTAATCATTAGCAAGTGTCCATCACTGCGTGCTCATTACTGGTTTTACTTTATTCATTACTGGAGAACATTACATTTAAATTGACTAAATAAAGAGTTACTTGTTTTATTAGTAACATGAGTTCATGAGAATTACAAGAAAGAAGCCCGTCAATCACAAAAACAGTAAATTTGCTCTTATAGCGGCCATAACTGGTGCCAGTACCTTATTCGATTTTTGTTAAAATGCGATACGCATACAGAATAAGTATAATTTTTTGTATTATATGGGTACATACTTGTAAGTTTATTTGTACATAATAACATGAATTTATGCAATGCTCTTTATATTGATGTTAATAGTTCAATTTTGGTGTTATCTTTATTAATTTTGTAATCGTTTCTTCTAGAAATAAATAAAGAAATATGTAAATACTGTAAGAATATTTTCTATTAGTTAAATAAGTTTGACAAAATTATATCTTATATTAAGTAATATTGTTACGGAGGTTAAAAAACTAAAAACCAATACACATACCTTCAACTTATCTGTAAGACAAGTTCGGATATAATGTATAAACCTGAATTCGATATACGCTAGTTTAACATGTCGTGTTTGATGTAAGACTCGAGATAACACACGTCAGTACCGCCCACGCGATCTGTACCATTCTTCCCCACGGCTGTCTTACCACACCCCGTCATATTCCTACCCTGAGCAAGTCATTAGCACACACTGTGGAATTGTTGATTGTTCAATTATGTATTCGTATTTATTTATAGTATGTACAAATCTCTATTTATAGTTTTACATATTTGTAGAAGAAATCGATTGAATAAAAGTGCGGTAATTATTTCTATTTTTTCTATATAAAAAGACAAAATAATCTCATTTATGGATATTTACAGAATTATTTATTTAATTATCTATAGCGGTGTTTACCAAAGTTAAAATCCCCATATGTACCCTTTTTGAGAGTTAAGGTTCGAGAAAGGAATTCATAGCAGGCATAGAACATATCATTTTGAAATGCCCAAAACAACGCAGAAAGAAGAATTAAAAAAAAAATTAAAGACGAATGATCTCCCAATAAACAAAAAATATTCTGGACAATACGAACATCTAATGGAATTTATGCTAACAAATTATGTAAAATCTTTCCCAAATCGAACCTTACCCTAATCCTATGAACATGGCCTCCCTATATATTAAAACATCCTATGATCGGCCCATTAGCACATTCCTTTCCTATCTTAGACACAGTCATGAAGACATAATCATACGAAAGAGCTGTCAGAAAAAGAGAAGATCCAGTTGACAAAGATATAGTGAAAAATATGGGCAGATGAATCACCCGATATTGGTACTCAAACAATGAATGAATTAACAGAAATTAAGAAATATAAGGACATGTTTATATGATTGTTTTTACTTTTACAAGGAAGCACCTACATAGTTATAACAGTATGACCTCATATTATTTATTTAATTAGGAAAAACATATTGCATAATATCACAATGATATATGATTTTTTGTCTATCTAAATTTTGTGCAAGTAAACAACTAGTGTCAGCTAGAGACACTCCAGTTAGAGTCTCGACAGCGTCGCCATTTTTAGCCAAATCGGCGTTTTAATAAGAACATTTGTGTGTTATTTTTAACAAGTATAAAAAAATTACCATTTAAATTGAACATAAAATAATAATATAAAGTATATTTAATGATATTTACTGATAATACCAGAAAATACGTCTGTGAACGAGACTTGACTACTACAATCAGCCAAAAATCGATCTGCGCTGTCCAGACTCTTACTAGAGTGACTCTAGTGCCAGCTAATAAGAGAAATTTGTGAACACTTTGCAGATTAAGAATGATTTTATTTATATATTTCTACATAGTATAGTAGATATATGTATATTTTAAAATAGGTATGTATCTCTTATCTCCAAACCCATATACGTGCACATTAGTCCATGTACAATGAATAATGATCAGTTTTTTGTCTAGATTTTTGGCGCCTGTACATTTTCTCGTAGGAGGGATCAAATCTTGCAGATAATTACTTTGGCTTAAATACCAGTTGTTGCGCTTTTTTTGTTCATGAGATAAGATTAATTTGACTTGTTTGTTTTTGTAGAGTCACATCGATTAAATTTGACATGACCTGGCTTGTGGTCCAATCATAATATTTATATTTAATTTTTTAGATTTTTTTATAACCTCTATGTGAAAGTGCAGCATTTATTTTATTATTTACAGTAGTAATTGGCCTTTAAAAACTAATTAATAAATATTAAATAGTTATCTAAATCCAATAAAAGTGGGATATGTTCAAATATTAATAGTTGATTAAAATATCTTAATAGTAAAAAATAATTGTAACTTTTCCACTTTAAAAGAATCAACTGTTATAATTTTTCAAAATGATTGATAGACTTGTGTAGTTTACGAACGTACTACTCATAGTTCAAAAGAGCGCTCCCACACGATAACTAGAGGAACTAGCTCGTTAGTTCAATAGTTCCCGATACACTTCAAATACACTGTTCTAAAAAATTTTCAATACTTTATTATCAATTTTGAATTTATTTTACTAAAGATATATTATATTGAATTTTTTTTTAGTTCATATGAATTCAATGTCTGTCAAAAGCACGTGATTTTTATATTATTTTATGAGAGTCAACAAAAAGGAATGTCACAGATTTTAATGAAATTAATTAATAATCAAATTACTATATACGATAAATAATGTATCATTGAAAATGTTTCAAAATTTTCATATATATCGAGGGTTTAATTTAAAAAAAAAGATTATTGCAAATATATACAATTAAAAATATCGATCTTGCCTATAACTTTGCATTTCTATAGTTTGATAAAAAAAAGAGTAGTACAAAATTACTAATTAAACAATTTAATTATACATTAAAAATCCAACAATCCAATATATCTAAATCAACAAATTGTTATCGTATAGTCCAGAAAAAAATTCTATGACTAGTTCATTAAAGACCACTGAACTATAGGGAGCGCTCTCTGTCATGAAAAAAAAGCCCAACTCTGATAGTAGTTGCCAAAGAACTAAAAAGTTTCATATGTACTATATGCAACGTTTCGTCAAATGTACTTAATGGCATTAAGATTGAAATGTATCGCGTTGTGTAACTTTTTTTATTACAACAATAAAATATATAATCATTACATTATCTTCAATAGTATAATAACATGCCCTAGTCTAACAAAAGGCACAGCACTTAATAATAAAAAACGAATAAAACAGAATTAGAATTGTTTAAACACTAGTCCTCGAATAACACATGCGTTAAGATAATGTCTGGAGAGCGAGGACGCCCACGACTTCCGATGTTAACAATTGTTGGATGTGCAAGATGAAGATAGATCCCGGATCAGCCGATGTCACCAATCAAAAAGCAACTGCATTGTTAAATTAGCGGTGATTAATATTATTATTTAAATTCCCATAGTTGATTGAATTGAAAATGGTGGTACTAATTTTGTAGTCTAAATTATCTCACTTGTTGCAATTGAAGCAGAATACAAAATGTGTGGCTTACATGTCTATTGCGACGAATTTTGAATAATAATTTTGATTTTTTAAATAAAATAAATAAACATTTTCTTACAAGTAGTCTTTAATAATGTATAACGAAATTCAAAGTAGGGACCTGAACCTAAACCCGAAACCAAAAAAAAACACGTATTTCTAAAATTTTTAATTAATTATTTTTTAAATTTAAATATTTTTCTCCAATGATTTTTAAAAGAGATTATAAAATGTACAAACTGGAAATCTATCCACTAATAAAACTTACATATTTTTTTAATTCTATAACTGAACTAATTTACAATAAAAATCTGAAAAGTAGAGATTTATCTTTAAATTGTAATTCTATTTTTTGCCCTTTTTTCTAGCAATATTTTAAAGACGATTAATGTTTTGTTTTTCTTCAGAAAATGTTTTATTCATTAATTATTTTTTTTTGATCAAAATTATTTTCTTTCGATTACAAACTTAAACCCGAACCCGAACGTGAACTTTTAAAAAAAAAAACGGTTTTTGAACTTAAATAGTTTGCACCATGCTGAACTCAAACCCAAACTCGAACCAAAATTTATATTTGAATCCGAACCGATACCGAACCATAAATAAATTCTGGTTCAAGTTCCTGATTCAAAGGATAGTAAATCGCGTCAAATTTTAAATACAAAAATAGATCGCAAGCTTTAAGGCTTCCGTGGAGATTTTGAAATGATCTTGGATTCGAGATCCATGAAGATGTCGGATTATACCCAGAAGCCAATAACATCATCAAAGTCGATCACATCATAATTTAGTTAACCGCTTCTGTATATAATAAAAAATGTATATTTAGTTCCCAATTAGAATTTTATTATTTAGAAAGAACCGTTGTACTAATACTGCTGAAAAATATTCGTACCTACATATAAAAAAATTCCAATTTACATTTTGTATAGTTTTAAAATTGAATCAAAACGTTTTAAATGATTTTTTATGCTGTTCACAGTTTACATTTTAATAATCTAACTAACCCTTATCTTGAAAGCTATAAAATCAATAGATATTAAAATTACAATAATAAAACACGAACTTAATTAACGAACTTACTTATTTTATTGATTTGTCCTGGTATTTTAGATAACAAATCAGAAATACGTAATAATTAGAAATAAAATAACGTCTTTATCAATTGAATGTTTATTTAAATGCGACAGTATGCGAAATCAAGTCAGATCGTGCGTTATCAGTATTTAGCGCACTCTGCATTACCGGTCGGTCTGCTGACGCGTCCACCCACAAGTCACCGCGCCGTGGGAAGTTCATTAGCAGGCATTCAGTGCGTCTAGGAAAAATATACATACGGATGACGGCCGCGTGTCTTCCTCTCAACAACATTGGTGTTACCTTTGTGTGTATGTATAACAGCGGTACTGAAAATGTTCAGTACCTATTTTTTCTCAAAATATACGAAACTTCTTTAAACGACTGCTTATCTTACACAACCAGTGCCAGCCTTAGAAAATCTGGCGGTCTGGGCGAGATTTATTTTCCCCCCTAAAAAAATGTTAAAAAATCACCGAAAATGTCAATTACATCTCAGCTTGGCGCGATCCTACAGACTCAAATTTTTTTTTAAAATATAGCTTATATCAGTAACTTTAAGACTATCAAATGCCTTAAGATCGTCGAGACCTCCTTCCCCTATTATGAACAAATTAAAATTGATAAATCAACAAATAAGTTGATTAGTTAGTATCTCAGCTAATACCTCTTATTAAAGGTTTTCTCGGTTGCTGAATAAGTATTTGTTAGTTAGCAGCTATCAAATAATCAAATTAACATTGTTTATATTTAGCTATATTTTTTGCTTAATCGACAAAAAATTTAAAGATAAAAAAAAAGTTTACTCAAAAATTACAGCCTGTACACTGATTTGAACAAAAAAAGTGACATATGCTCCATTGTGCGCCGCCCCACCTGACCTGGCGCTTCGGGCGGTCGCCCTGGTTCGCCCCCCCTAAAGCCGGTACTGTACACAACCAGTATTTGATGGAACCATAATTGTTTTTTAATTCAATTTTCCGTCGAGAAGAAACCATTCTTTTTGTAACCATATAGCCAGTACCAGATTAAGTCAGCGCGGGGCTTGTAGCAAATGTTATAAAGAGGCCATTGGCAGTGGCGTCGCTAGAGGGGGGGGGGGGGGGTGGCTCGATAGTAACATAGTGAATTACATTAAAAACTGTAATATAAAATATTAATATATATTTTAAGTATCCCCATGTCAATTCTATGTATCAGGCCTCCAGTTAATCTAAACCTGTTATGGTTGGCTCATCAGTTATTTGCCGTCTTGTATCCTTTAAAAACAACCCACAAAGAAAACTGCACAAATATAAAAAAAACATCACTGAGCTATCGAAAAAAGAGCAATTCAGCCAACAAGAATTGCATCTTCATCATAGAGAGCAAAAACGGAATATTTGTATGAAGTATTTCCAATGCGATTGGCAGCCGTGTTATGTTGTTTATAAATTTTAGCAATTTAATTTCTGCATGGACCAAATCCATAGACAACATAACACAATTCAGTAACTAACAAATTGATTACACTTACTTTTGTTTGCGAGAAAATTCATATGTATGAGAACAGTTTTAGAACCACTTACACTGTTTTAATATTGTACAAGATGAGGTCATCTTTAGTAATGAAGAATATGTTTATATATTTGTGTTGTCCTGTACCTATATATAAATATTTTTTGTGGGTGGATATTATGTATGGTAATTTTTAAATTGACCCATCAACATCAGTGAAGTGTGAAATATCGTTAGTTTAATATAATTTCTTGTACGCTTTCGTATTTTACTGAAATAATGTCCCTAATATATGATACTTAATATGAGACGTACTGAATTTCAATTAGGAAAGTATCTCTTTTGTATATTGTTAATGTCGGAAATTGAAGAATCGTAAAACATAATTTACGACTTATCAACACGAATATTAATTTCTTTAATAAGACATAAATCATCGACGTGTTAATATTAAAACAGTAGTAGATAAATAGACAGGTAGGCAATAGAAATGATTTAGTTTTTGAATATCAAGAAAAATTTATTATAGGTATTTTTGAGAGTTGAAAATAAGGCTATAGCCTATGATAAAAAAAAATTATTGATAATTTATAGTAGTGCTCTTTTATAAACTTTGTGGGACTTATAAGATAAAATTTGGTATACGAACCTAGATTGATGGCCCAAAAACAGAAATGAGAATTTTTTTAAAATTTTTGAAATTTTTTTTGGACCCCTTTCTTATATAGACTGAAAAGTATATTCTTTTTTTTTTCACTTATCCCATTGAGTGAGGTGTCTTTAGATAGGTCTTCTGAAATAAAACAAAAAAATGTTTCAGGACCTATTGATTTCAACCCTTCAGTCAAGATATATTTGCGTTTAAAGTCGTTATCAGAGCGCCCCACCCCTCTATTTTTTAAACTATCGATTCAAAAAATCTGAAAAAAATCCAGTATGTAACACGCATTTGACCGTTTTATTTAGTAATATTATTAATCAATGGCTGTCTAAAGGAACTATTCGGGTCCAAAGACATAAACATTAAAAAAAATACTATTAATCAAATAATTTTTTAAAATTTATATTATATACATACATACATAAAATATATATTATTTTTATTATATTTAGTTTTGAGAGTGTGATCCATGAACTATTACATTTTCTTTATATAACATATTATTGACAAATACTGATATTTGCCCCCACCCCCACCTCCTACTTAAACCCTTATTTCTTTCCAAAACTCGCTTGTGTCCTAAACCAGAGCCTCGCAGGCGTAAGCGAGAAAAATGATCATGTTTCATAGTGCTATAAATAAAAATAAATACCGTTGTATATGTGGGCTTCTGGCTTCTTATCGACCACTTTATTTATCAAAATTGTATTTTTGCTGTGTGAACGGAATATTAGTATTTTGAAATTGTGTTATTACGGATCTACTTTCAAACATAATTTATATCACGATACTATTAAAACTATAAAATCAAATTAAACAAATGACCCTTATTCAATATGAGTATCTATAAATTATTTTTATATATTAATAATAGGCAATTTAATTTTACATGTACCTTATAATTAGAAGAAATTTAAACGAAAATTATTCACAAAGTATGTATTTAGGTTTAATAACATGACATGAAAATTTAGGCTCGTCTATTTCATCAAAGTAAACGGATTGTAATAAATCAAAATCGTATATGGAATTAATTACATCAATTAATAGATAGTTCTCTGAGGAATTTGAAATTGTCTTTTAATGATACGTTGTGGTCCAGTATTTGGTAGAACATTCGATCATGAACGTCCTCAAGAATAAAATAATAGGATTATTTTATTTAAAAATGGATAAAAATATTGATATCTTTACATTTAATTAAATATTTTAAACAGGGATTTGAACCGGAATTTATTTATGGTTCGGGTTTGGGTTCAGCATGTTGCAAACTATTTGTGTTCAAAAACTGTTATTTTTTCAGGGTTCAGGTTCGGGTTCAGGTTCAAGTTTGTAATTGAAAGAAAATTATTTTGTTGGAAAAAAATTATAATTAACAAATAAAACATTTTCTGAAGAAAAAAAAGCATTAATAGCCATTAAAATATGACTAAAAAAAGGATAAAAAATAAAATTATATTTGAAAGATTGAAATCTCTACTTTTCAGATTTTTTTGCAAATTGAAATGTAATTCAGTTATAGAATTAAAAAAGAAAGTAAAAAATATGTAAATTTTAGTTGAGGATATGATAACTAACATCATACCATAAAATGCAAACAGATATTCAGTTAGTTCATTTTATAATCTCTTTTAAAAATCATTGGAGAAAAATATAAAAAATAATTTATTAAACCTTTTAAAAATATGTGGTTACCGGTTATCCATGGAAAGGTTCGAAATCAGGTTCAGGTTCGTTGACTTTGAAATATAACGGTTCGGTTCGGGTTCAGATTAATTAAAAATACGCGTTTTTCGGATTATGGGTTCGAGTTCAGGCTTAAGTCCCTGATTTTAAACAATTAATGTAAAATATTGATTTATAAATATTGAAGCTTTCTGATTAATATATTTCTAGTATTAAATAAATCCAGTGTGGATTTTCACGTGTTTATATGTAATCAATCATAATTAAATATTAACTATGTCAATATTTTATTAATACTTCATATGTATTTAATGTTTATGACCTATGTTGATTAATCTGCAACATAGGCTTTGGTATTTCGAAATAATACATGTAGGTGATATTGAAATATAGATATTTAATAATTAATTTCGACAGTAGTATTAATATATATATGTAATATTTTGTACGATATGAGTGTCTGATTTATGAACAGGATTGTTTTTGTTTTATAAAGTATGTCAGTATTGGATAATAAATTAATTTTAATTGTCTTTTGAATTTATACGTATTAAATGAACGTAAAATATATTATTATTGAAAACTTTCATATGAAAATAAAGAACTTGCTTGTAAGTAAATGCAAGCAAAAATTGTTTGAGGTTGTCTTTGGACGAAGCTATTGCAACAGTTAGAACAATGTGTTATTTACATGGAACATTTTTGAAATCACTGGAAAAATCCATAAAGATATGGTTGACGTTGAAAGATTATAACAAGCACGGATAATTGACTGATACATATTCAGGAGTATATATTTTACACTATATTGTCGTTGATAAAACAATGATATAGTGGCGCGAGGTGTTATGTCGCCAGGTTACAGCAAAGTTTCATAGAGGGCAGCATCGTGTACGTGTCACGGTGTTATCTCTGTACTTTACGAGTTTGCTCGACGGTTTCAGAAACTGGTCCATGAATCAACATTCGACAGCGGCAGAAAATCTCTAGAAGGGTTTCGTATAAATATGTGTATGAATATGTACAATGTGTGCCTTTAATGAATACCTACCCTTTTATATTTTATGAGTGAAGAGGTGTGAAAGGTCGGAGTACAATATTAAGATATCGTGGGCTTACTGCCTAAAATAATCGCAATTTGAAAGATTCGCAATCATTTGAAAATCCGATTAATTTGTTCTTGTCATAATTATTCATGTAAATTAAAATATTATATATTAACTAAACGTAAAGGAACTGTAACTCCGGTTATAATCAGGAATTTGCTCTAGAGCAAAAGCTATGTTACGAATTTTCTCGGGATTATACCCCGAAAATATAGCGTTAGGTTAACTTATGTTTCTACCAATTTTTTTGTCTGGAATTTGGAAAATTATATTATGTTATCGATTTATAAAATATTGGAGAGCAACGAAATTTATACAAGATGAATATATTCAAATATATAGAATACGAATTCGTCATTAATTAAATTTTACCTCCCACTCGACGTAAATAAGAATAAAAAAATCAATTTTCATAAAATATGGTATTCTAAGCTTGTAAAATGAAATAAATGCTAAAAGTTTTTCAATAAACTTACATTACAGTATCATTATACCCATCTTACATTGAGGTGACGCTATTATGATTCGATCATAAAAATAGACACTCAATCAGCAGGGTCCCTACAGAATGGGTCGTGTATAAGAAAGTTGGGGCGATTACATATAAAAACACTACTTACTATAATAGTACCCGATTTATCCCCATTCTACTTTCCTACAAATCGGCCCTGCAGATTGGGTGGTGTATAGAGGCCTTTAGTTCAATAATTTTCTGAATATTCTTTTTGTAAAGTGATCGATTAAATAAAAACAAGATTACCTATAACTTATTTAGAATTTATTAAAATTCTTTTTCGTTGACTGCCATTATCACACAGATATATCGTACAACTGTCGCGAGGTAATTAACATGCCAATTACAGGCGATTAAGTACCTGAAAGTCGTGTTGGTTATGGATTTGACTTTCATGTAACTTGCAAATAAATTTTATGATCGGATCATCAGGAGATGGCCGTAATATTATAATAAATATTTTTATTTAAGCTTGTACAGGAAATGAATTCGATTAAAAATTAAAACTCGCGGATATATCGACAATTTTAAAATGATTTAATGAGATACTTGAATTGAACCAATATATAATTCTATGCATTGCATATATTTACATATATACATATACTTGTGAATGATTGATGTATCTTTATAAGAACATTTCTAATTTTGTAGCGTACAATTAAACATGTGTTAAATGTAAAAAAAATCTCTCACACGCAATTAATTGTAAGTTGTTTTATGTATTTCTTAAGTGATGGTTGCATTTTAATTTTAATTTTAGAGTATTTTTACTGAAGTGTTTACTTTTAAACACAAGTGTGTTAATTATAAAATTGTAAAACAATTCTGAAAAGTAAATTAGTTTTGATTCAAATATATAATTATTTTTGTTTACAATTTATAAGAACCTAAATATGTATGCAGCGGCAGATTAAGGTATGGGCTACTGCCCAGGGCGGCAAAATTTGGGGGGGGGGAAGATTCTGGGAGAATACAACATTTTAGTTTAATACATAACACTAAAAAAATGAATACAAAAAATTACTCCGATTTTCAACACTATTTTTCTACATCACTTATAAAAACAGTTATCACTTCTCAGTTCATATGATAATTCTGAAACTTATATTAAAAATAGGTTATATTTTCCCTTGGTAGAGGGGCGGCATTTTTTTTGCCCAAGGAGGCACTTAACGTATATCCGTAGCTGTATGAATGAGATTATCAAAAATAGAGTAAGGAACTTACATATTATTGCGATAATAAATAATAATATTATTAATTCGAAATTGACTTTTTATTTGTAATACAATTATTAAGGTATTTTACATCTAATTATTTTTTCTAACCCAAATTTTTGTTTAAATACATAAAATAAGTTTTAAATAATTCAACACAAACCTGTACCCAGAAACCAAGAAATTATACCTTCCGTTAATTGGTAGTAAAATAATGACCTGTGTATATATGTAGTTATATGTATATATTATACACAGACACACGCCAATGGTTTTACTCATATCCCATAAAATTTTCTGAAAGAGGATTACGGTCCATATGTTCATATAGGATTACCTATCATATTTAGAAAAAAATTCTTAAATTTTTTTATTCGTTAATGTAATTATTATTACCTGGATAATCACGATAATAAATTATTGTACTAGTATTTTTCTATAATTATAATTGCTATAACCGTTTTAATTGAATGCAAAATTTAAGGAAGGAAACCGTTTATAAATTTTCTGTGATAATTATTATTGATGTTTGAATTTGTTAATTTATATTTGTTATTTTCTCATAATATATTACATTAAATAATTCAGTAATTTCCTGTCAATATTAACCTGCTACACATAATATATACAATTCCACTACCCCATTATATCATTCGCATAATTATAAATTATAACAATACTTTTTTTAAATTGATGATCATGATTTCTAGGTTAAGAAATAGTTATATATACAGGATATTTCATAATTGAATGCCAATATTGAAGGGAGTTAATCTGAGCATGATTTTAAGACAAAAAGTTCATATAAATATAGGTCTGTTTTTGCTTTATTTTTTCATTCAAACTAATCATCAAGATGACATTAATTAGGACGCTCTGGTTGAAACTGAAACTTTGTTTTTTTCACAAAAAGACCTTGTTTACATCCAATAAGTTTTATCAAAATATTTAATGTAGTTTCGAAGTTATTAAATTTTTTTTTTCATTTTTTGTCTTAATATCATGCACAGATTAACCCCCTTCAATATTGACATTTAATTATGAAACATCCTGTACAGCAGGGCCGTAACTACCACCGGGGTAGCGTAAAGCTTTTATTTTTTATTTGGTTCTTGAAAATTTATTTTTTTATTTATTTTTAAAGTTATACATATTTTAATTTATTATTCATGAAAAGAAAGTTAATAGGAAATGTACATAAAAAAACCCTGAGTTTATCGACAAAAAAAGGCCATTAAAATATAAATTACAAAGAAGTAGTACATATTATCCAAATAAGGATAAAAAAGGTCTTCAATTTTTCATATTTTGGGGATCCCTCGGTCTCTTCTTGCCTCAGGGTCCCCGAGCCTTATAGTAAGCATGGTTCGAAATTATCGAATAATTTCATATTCTGTTAGTAAAGTAAGTATACAGTAGATAGTCTCATAACTCTTATGTACCAATGTATGTCATTTTGACAATTTTAAGCTCATACCAAACCGTCTCTAATATGAACAATAAGTTTAACACATGTAATCATTATGTTTACATATATGTTATTTCAGCTGAAACAAAACAATGGATGTTAGTATAGTTCTTAGAATTTGGAATTTTTAATATAATTTTGTTGGCAACAGTTAGCTTACAGAATAAATATCCATGCAATAATTCTAGGAATATTGTTTCATTATTATCATAATATAACAATATTAGGTGCAAGTTTAAAATGTCCCTGAAATTAATCGTATATTTTTTGTCATTGTTTGTATTGCAGTACCATTGGACATTAATTTATATAAAAAAATAATGTTTTAAAGATAAATTAAATTGAAAATAAATAAAAAAGACCAAAATTTTGATAAAATATTTAACGATATTGGTGATGAGATCTAAACTTTTTGTTTCTAATATGTAAAACATTTGACATTTAAGTTTTATGTGCAGTTATTCTTTCATTATTTAATCAAATTAAGAAATTACAATCTTAATAATAATTTAAGTAAGTTTTAAGAATTCTCGTAAATAAATAGTTGGAAGTATTTATATACATATTCATTATTTTTTAATATAATGAAAAAAGTTAATAACCTAATAATATATATGCACATGTAATCATTTGTCGCTTATTACGTAAAGTTTATTGAACGTAAACTGTGCCATGAAAAAATGCCATAAATAATACTCTCTGTGGAAAATGAATATATACAAAAGTTCATGTGAAAATGTCACGCCATTCGTATTAGAGTACTGCGGTTTTTTCCGTCATTTTCAAATGTGAGATCATGCGTCTATTTAAACAGATTAATAAAAGTAGGAAATCAAATTGATTAGTTTTACATATTAATAATAAATAATTAATATTAATGTCAGAAATTAATAAAAAATGTCCAATCGGTCTACATACCTTCTGGATATACATAATCTTGGGAAGTTAATGAGTTGATGAATTTAACAGATTTGATAAAGCAGTGATAAAAAAATGTATATAATATAACTCTTTTTATATGATAGAGTTAGTTTGTGGACGCATGTAAATTTGACTTTTTGGGTTCTGTACATACATAATAAAACTTCTGATATATTTTTAACACCCTGCGTATTTGGCAAATAATATTTAATAATAAATTTACTGTGGAAAACTCAAACAGAATGTAGAATATGTCTACATAAATAAAAAAATATATATAAATTAGTAATAAAAGAATAACTTTTAACATAATATTACAAAATAGAAATTAAAAAAGTTAAAAAAAAGATTAAAAGCTATCTTTTTGGTTGTTGTCCACGTTGTCGAATTTATTTCCTCGATATTTCGACTCTCATGTCTTCAGAAGTGTTTTTGAACTGATTTGAGAGTCGAAACGTCAAGTAAGAAAATTGGACAACGTGGACAACAGCTCGAAAAGTTAGCACTTATGGACAACGACCACGAAAGCCTAAAGAAAAAAAAATTTCTAAATATTAATTAATACTATAAAAACAACGACTCAATAGGAGTATTTTTTAATTCTCGTGAGGGGTAACATTTTATATCATTAGGTAGCTTAATATAATTACTTATATTTTAATAAGATAGTTTTGTTTTATTAAATCGACGACCAAAAAAGTTTTTTAATAATATCTATCTATTTTTACAGAATTTTTTTTAGATGTTATAACAGGTGTGATGTAAAAGTAGGCTTTAGTATAACTCTATATACAAATATGTATATTATATTATTAATTATATGTTACTAATTGTGAGACAAACAAGACTTGAAAGTTCTATTTCTCATAAAATAGTTTCTAGTATGTAAAACTTTATGATCGACAACAAAGCATTAAACACATTCAAATGAAAAATTCCCTAAAAGGAAACTGCACATAGATGAATACATCCCACACATACATATTTAGTACGAGCATTATGCCATTACATACTGACCAGTGGCGTGTACGTAAAAAGTGCAGAAATATATTCCGTAAAGTCAGCGTCCTTGTAAAATTAATTAAGTTATTTAATAATAATAAATATTTGATATTGCCTTTAAAAGTATTTAACCGATAATTCATTAGGACGTCCATTTGGAACCATTATTTCACTTACAAATCAAATTCAATAATTTAAATGATACTAAATGGACGTTTGTACAAAATTATTGTAATTTTAAACTGTTAATTCGTCGTTTGAGTCAAGTTAAATATCCAACCAAATATTAAAAAAAAAATAGTCATAACTCTCTTTAGTGACCTAAAAAATAGAATTTAAGGGTTCCATATTTCAGTTTTATTTAATTGAACAGAAAAATAATTCGAAATCAATTGCTTCTAATATCATTCAAAAACAGTAATTTTGGCCCATCTTCTAATTAGAGCCCTAGGGACTAAGAAGTCACAAGACATCGATTATTTCATGAGTGCAGGAACTCATTTTGGCCTGGCCCCCATATCTTATCGCGGGCTCTCTCCTGCTAAGAAATCAGGACATCCTTTTTGACGACGATAAAAAAAAGCTTGTTGACTCGGACATGCCTCTCCTGTGGAGGCCATGCATTTTGGCTTATAAAGTGTATCAAGATGCGCCACTGATGGGAACAGCTGTAGTGTTAAGCGCTATTAGCAATCGCCATTTCTAGAGGATTTATGCCCAATTTCTCAACAAACAGAAAGTACTGTGTTGTTTGCCGAGGATGGTCGCGTCAATCCATCAAAAGCTGTTGCTTTTTTGTTTTGCCGGTTGTTACCAGCGGCTTATGTCCACCTCCGCCGCTCGGGGCGCGCCCTGGTGGCAGATAACTGAACTTGTGTCGCTTGTCATGTTTCTTTTTGCAAATAACATTTGACCTTTTAGTGTCGTGGAAATAATTGATTTACAATGGGTAATAGTTAAATTATTGTTGGTGCAAAAAAATGTTGTACAAGAAAAACATAAATAAGTGTCCACGTAATTATTTTTTATTTATATAGTACGTAATTAATGTTTTATTACAATAACAGTAATAATAGGTATATGCTATTATGCATCGTAAATATTAAAAAGGTAATCTTGTCGTATGCGGTCTAACTCTTACCCACATAGGAGATTGTTAACTGCAATATAACCTAAGTCAATCAATATTGTAATAATGTTTATTAATTTTACAAGAAATTTATATTATTTTGTAAAATTTACTTATTAACAAAGTAAATACAACGGACAAAATCCTAAAATGTATTTTTTCCAATAAGTTACATGTCTTCAATATGTTGCGTCTATGTATATCGCATTACTTTTCACTGGAAACTGAAATTTACTTTTTGTCATCATCACTTTTTTCACATATTGAAAAACTTTTTTATATGAAACTACCTATAAACATACAATATAGGTACATAATACATACATATAGATGGGAAAATGAGTATTTTTAGTGACTTGAATTTGACATGATTTGTTTTTACAGATTTGTTCAGAATAATATATGAGTTTTTTAACTAACGACGCTATAATTTCATTCTACTATTAATCTATTTTTATAATATACCTATTATAATAACCTATTAAATACTACAATATTATGAATTTCGCTAAATGCAGTGAACAAAAAAACAATTTTTTTTTAAATACTGACTTAAGTCTACGCATTCACTGAAAAGAATCGTTTAAAAAGAACTAATTTTACTGCGGTTTTTACAGTTTATTATTCGAAGTAAGCACTATAGTAATATAGATTATTTGATACTGAGGGGTTTAACATTACTATATGTATTGTTAAAAAAACATACCGGACTCTGAAATGAATATAAAAAAATATGGTGTTGGGTGTGATCGAACGCGTATTAAACAGTATTGTAAGCAATTTAAATTTAATACGATAAGTATCAGCTATGAATCCTTTCAATAATTCGGTCCTGTGCGCGCTGAATAATAAATAACACAGACACCCAAGTAAATGCGATAAAGAAGTATATGTAGGTAAATCATAGACTGCACGCCCACATCGCGGTGGGTGGGTCATCGGCAAAAGTTGATATGTAAACGTTTCGCATTTTCACACGGTTGTCTTGTTAATAAATTGCGTTTGCGAGTTTTGGATATTAGGTAATACTAATGTTAATATTATTAATCATTTAACTTTTTGCTTGTACGTATATACATTGTATACATATGTAATACATGGATGTATTTATCTACTGTTTGGAAGTTAATTAACAAATGACAATGGAAGGTTGAAAATGTTTTATTTAAAAGTATATTTTATTCAATTCTTGAGGCTTCTAGGTGTAAGCCGAGTCGATTTGGTCGTGTTATCGGCCAACGTTTCATCACACATTGCAGTGGACATCTTCAGGGTTCTTTTAAAAGTGCACTTTTAGAAAAATCCTGAAGATGCAATGTGTGACGAAACATTGACCGATAACACGACCAAATCGACGCGACATACACACAGAAACCAAGATCCCTATAGTATATTTTATTATTAACGAGTATAGGCCTCGTCAAAATTTCCGACGATCTTGTCCGATTTTAAGGTACTTTCATCTTGATTTCGATCTTGTTTCAAGTTCTAGATGTGACCGACGAGAGTTATAAATAAAGTCTCTCGTCTCGTCAAAATTTCACGCCGGTTCAGACTAATATGATTTTTCGTTATTTTTAAGAATTTCGTAATAGGTTTGATAAAATAATATTAATATTTCACCCATGAACACGTAAATCGAATGTTTGCTTCGAAATTCCAATCAATAAAGATTCAAAAAAGTCTATTCTACGTGACGGCTTTATACGAAGACATTTAACACCGCTTAGATACTAATAGTAAATCAATATTTGCAATCTGCACGGCGCCAAAGTGTTAAATAAATTTATGTATTCGTGTTGAAACAACGCAGATACAGCATTTTGATCATTTAGTATACTTTTAGCCTTGCAATAACAAAGTGTATTCAACTTGCAAACTGTGCAAAATAGTTTAGTAAATAGAAAACGTTAATAGATTCCTCTAGAGAAATGTTTTTGTTGATGAATCATAATATTATATAAATTTGTTTTATTTGTTATGTCATTTCAAAATTGTATTTGTTCTAGAGCTTCCAACGGAAACCGCTTATCCGGAGATTCAATCGGTGGCGTTATAGGAGGAGGAGGAATAAATACAGAAATCACAAACGGGGGGACTACGGAAGTGATCGAGCGGCCGCGTGGGGTTGTCCCTTCAATCCGACAAATCCATCCTGTGTGTGATGAGAAAACCCAACTTCACGCTTACGAAAACGTTAAAACGAAACCACCGGTCCACCGCCGTCAGAACAGCCACGATAAAAATCACGTTAGCCGAGACTCAAATCACTCTAGTCGAGATTCGAACCCGCCAGTGACGACACCTACGAGCGCCGCTCCATATCCGCTGACTCCGAACATTTGCGTAGAGGGCGGTCGTATTGAATTCATAAAGACGTCGCCAGATGTCGACAGCGTCGCATCGTTTCCCGCGTGCTCTCCGCCGCCTAGCATTGTTGTGCCGCCCCCGCCGCCTCTGTACTCGCCGCCCCCACCACCGACCGGAATCGGCGGAGCGGTGGTTCGAGTTTCGCCGACACGTTCGCGTAAGTCCGCGCCGTGTTTACCTCTAACGCCAACGCCGACGCACAAACGCTACGCTTCGGTGACACCGGAAACCAGAAGTCCCGTTACGGTAACTCGATCGCAACAAACCGATGACTATTTAGATGAATTAGAAGATGAGAAGTTTGATATTGCAAAGGTAGGTGGACTTGATTTCAACATTAAGTTTGAAACTGATTAAACATTGCATTAGTTAAAATTACAAATATCTATGTTTTTTTTGTGTTATATTATTTTAAGGGATTTAATATTTACAATAAAATCATGCCAAGTGTAAAATTAGATTTACAAATATACAACTCATTCTCAGACATTAGGGTAGGTATCATTGATTCCAAATATATGTCCCTTTTAAAATGAATTTAATAATTAAATAAACAAATAATAAAAAATTCAATGTACTATTCCAGAATATAGAATTATTAAATATAACAGCTTCTTTCACATACACATGTTCAAATTATGCCGTCTATACCCCGAGGCCTTTCAGCTAAACACAATATTGTAATTTTCAACGTTTAATAAAACACATTTTAATTTTTTGTTTGGCACCCTCTCACACGGAAGGGTGGTTCCCGTCTTTTCGTAAGGGATGGAAATTCGATTTTGAACGGGGCTAATCTATGAAGCGACAAAACTGTTGCCAAATTGCAACAAATCCAATTTAGAATGTAAATGTACCCCCAATACACTGCTTTATTCTTCAGTTCATTGTATGTGCCAAAGAATATCTTATACAGTGGATTTACACTCTTCGTTTAGAATTAGATGCTTTGTACGATAGAAATGTATTTTGCTGCGATATTTATTTTGATTTGGACTATTATATTATGCGTTTGCAAGATAAGTATACAAAAAATCCCAATGTATGAGGAAGTAGTTCTGAATATTTTCAAAGTCGCGGACACTTTCAATTATAAAAGAATTTGTGGAGCACCAAAATCGATAAATTTATAAAAGGCGACAAAGTCTTAGAAATAATTATACAAATATAAAAAAAGTAGTTAGAACTTGGTGAAAAAATCATCAGATCGTATTTTATACTTTTGTACTTTCCCGTACTATTAAAAACATTTGTATGGTATTTTTATTTTTAATTCTTATTTGAAATATAATAACTCATGAGCTTTTCTGTAGGATTCTTAACGAATTATTGTTTTTACTATTTTACTAAAATCTTAAAAAACTTATATATGTATGTAATATTGTAATAAAAATAAACTAGCTTACTTTTTAATTAAACTGATTTTATTATACTTAATTTTCGATGTTTTATTTATGGTAGAAAACGTTGAAATTTTTAGTATAATAATTAAGTTTAAATTTAATTTAATTATTTGATCTGAAGATACCTTTCTTTACTTTACTGTAATATTCGACAGTCCAAACCATCCCTCAATCAAAATTCATCGAAGCATGTTCAACCTACTAATTTGCAATCAAACTCTATTGAGTTCAATGCCTGTGTTATTTGTGTGCCTGTGTGTGTAAGACTTTAGTTTATAACAGTGGTTCTCAACTGTTTAACCGATTCATTAACTGCCGTAAAACGAATAGCTTACGAGATATTTCGAAAAAAAAAAAACGATTTTCGCGACCTTTGATCTTGAATAACTTTTTTTGCGCACACGATTTCGCAATGGACTTTTCACACGTTATTTCTTATTCCCAAATAAAGATAATCCCAGTGAGGAAACTTCACTTGGATTTTTTCCGCAGAAAAATGCTTATTTTCCTGGTCTATTTAAGTAAAGAAGAAATCCTCATTTCATTCATTTTTCCACCCTTTCAATTATTATGAATTAATATTTCGCAAACACTGATTAATTATTGTATATTTGTAAGTTTTATTGACTAAACTAAACTATTCTTGTAAGTAAGGTAGGTAGAGTAGTAGTAGGTACATCTTTTGAATCTGCATTTAGGCAATATACGTTATTTTTAGGTAATGTCAAAAATCAAAATGCTTTTTTGCATCTCCTATTTTAAATTTATTTTCTTTTTACATCAACAATGGAAAAAAATGTTGAGAGGCACTGATGAATAGTTCTTTCTCGCTCATTCGCGCACTTACTGCTACTATCTGATTAGCTAACGCCGTTTGATTGCTTTCATCAACTGTTCGAATTCGATTTAGTTACTTTGCTTTTAACATTTATGCAGATGGATTACTGTTGAATGGATCAACTGAAATGATTTCATTAAGTTTACTTTGGAGGTAATTGTATTTTGAAAGATTTACATTAGATATTTTCCTTTCAAATTTTAATTGTTTGTTTTCCATGAAGATAATTATTATTAGTCATAAATAGTCAGTGTTGAATTCAGAGGAGATTAAAATTTCTGCAATTTTTTTAGATTTTCACATCCTAAACTAATTTACAACGCAAAATTTTCTTTTTGTAGTTTATTATTCTTTCTTGAAATATGACCAAAAGGCATTTAAGTGCATTCATTTTTCATCATTTTATAAAATCTTTTATTATCCAACGAGAGCTGAAGAAATGCAGTGAAATAGTTTTTTTTATAAATACATTTTTGACGATATTATCTTATATTTAAGTTTACAGATCTTATTAGAAAAATGTTGATTTTTTCTTTCATTACTTGTTCATAAATAAATAAAAGATAAAGATTAATTTTGTTTTTATTTCATTACACTTATATTTATCGAGATATATTCGTTTTAAATAAGGTAGGCCTTCTTTGTATCAAGAAAATAATTAGTTACATTGTATTATTATACATATTTAATATTCTATATGCTGTATATAAACAATTCCAATACCATATACGTATGTACTTTTAGTAACAAGAGAAAAATTTTAACGAAAAATTATAAAATTATTAGAAACTTTCATTAAAATGGAACTTCTAAAAGTGTATGTATACAATAAATGGTATATTAACAACAATTGAAAAGAACAAATAAGAAAATTGAAATGTTTTAGTTCAAAACAAATTATTATTTACATTATTCAATTGTTCGTGTAATTTAGTACACCTTTTTGAATTTTAATTACACTGTTTCTTTTTAAATCTCAAACAATACCAAATTTTAATTGAATTGATTGAACAAAACAGCCAATTAAAAATCTTCAAATTCAAAATAAACATTGCAAACCTTAAAACAAACATGCTTAATAAGAATCATATTTCGCATACATTTTTCACTTCTTCCAATAACTCTTTGTTTGCGCACCTTTTCCTTTTGTTAAATGTAACAATATTTTTTCAGTGCATTCATTTTCCTTGTGCATTTCGAGAAACAAAAGATCCTTGACGCCGTTTTGTGCTGCCGCCTGCAGCGAGCTTTTTGAACTAACACTGTCATTTCTGTGTGGCGCCATCCGACGTTGATTCGGTGAACTGATAGCGTCTAGACTATGTTTAATTAATATTTGTACGAGTCTTGCGTTGTCTGTATGCAGATTGTTGTTTCTTTTTGTTGGTTATCATAACATTAGTATGAATGAATGTGCAGCATGTACGAGTATGTTGTGTTATTGGATTAATTTTCTTAATGAATAGGTTCTGTTGAATTTATAGTATTTAGACGTTCAGTAGTACAAATAGAACAAATAGAACAAAGTGCAGTGACTTATTTTTTATTTATATTACACAAGCAGTAATTAGTTAATGCAAGATAATCAGGGGCGGATTAAGGTAATGAAGGGTTCTAGTCCCCTCTAGGTTACAACAAACGAAATTAAAACTCTTATACATACATACAGTACGCTAGTGATTATCAGATTCGCTAAAGGAAGACAAAAATACTACCATTTTTTTTACCCAAGTTGGAAAGCTTATAGACTATTATTTTTTTCGCGAAGAAACAACTAATTCAATTTTTCATTTTTTATTTTTTTAGTAGACCTAGATATATTTTGAATTTGGGAGGGGGCGGGGTCTTATAACAACACTGAGTAAATGAAAGACAAGTAAAACTTCACAAGCGGGTAAGACCTTAACAAGTTAGAACTACTAATAAATATATTAATATTAACGTGCTTTGAAATTAAACTATTCATTTATGTTAAATATTTTACAAATAGCCCATAATTAATAATCACAATTGGAACTAATATTCGTCTCGAATATTTTAACGCCCACCATCGGTCAACGATGTCCTTAAAAATAAAAAATAAAACAACGCAAAGCTGAGAAATAAATCCAAAAATAGAAAAAGAAAAAATACAGCGCCGTTAATGATTAAATAATCGATTATGCTGACAAATCGATATAAGAGAGCAAAAATGAAAAATAATACATTTAAAGAGAGTACAATTTCTTATACTTATAAAAGGATTTGACGATATGTCTCTAAAACAAATAGTCCAGGAGTAGATGTTGTTCAAAGTTGCAAGACAAAAATGTCGTAAGGTATGTGTCTAGGTTATTTTTGAAATATAATACCTGCCGGAAAAGTGATTTCCCAGCCGCCATAAAGAAAAATGAAAATAATATGTAATACTGGTATTTAAAGGTTAATCAAATTTCAAGGCTGGTCAAAATTGAAAACAAATACCCTTATATTTTAAACCAGTACATTTCGTACATAAATGAAATTGATTAATTTTTTTTTTATACTTTTTGGTTTATTTTTCTTAAAATCAATACAAATAGTTTCGAAATCAATATATCTATTGTCTGTTTCCTTTAAGATTGCAGTGGTGGGCGGAAATTAGACAGTACAATTCACCTGGCATTATTCTCGCACTAGTCTAGCCCACAGAATAAAGATAGTATAAAGCGATACTCGACGTTAAAAAACTGACAATCGTTTTTATATAAAAATAAAACTCACATTTGTATTATAAATATTAGTTTTCTAATATTCTAATGTCGATAATATAATACACATTTTTAGAATAACTAATCGAGAAATTTGAATTTAATTGCATTTTTTCCAAGCCAACATGAATAAGTAGATGTATTGTGTCAATGAAAATTGTGTTATTGTGAATCTGCCTGGCGTTTTGCCTAATCAAGAGCGCGTATTATGCTTCCTATGTTATCTACCGCTGAAATCTTAAATGAAACAGACTATAGTCACATGAATTATTGTTAAAGTTTATAACATTTACCTACAAAATACTGTATTTGTCTGGCCACTTAACTCTACTATTATAAAAGTTTAGTTCGATTCTACAAAGGTCATGTTTAAAACAATGATTGATTAATTTCTTTAAAACGTATATTGGGATTTTGATTTGGATTGTGTATACGTGCAGGAACAATTGCTGTAATTATAGTTATAAATCTGTACGCGTTGAAATCACTTCTCTCGAATGCAATGAAAAGCATCAACTAATTGTTATAATAAGTCCAGACGTATAGTTCTCTCGTCTCAATTTTACTAAAACGGTTCCCAGGCGCAATGTTTCTCACACAGAGACCGGTAGAATTTTCTGCATTCTTCAATACCAGTGTTGGTGAAACAGTTTAGTGTTTTTATGAGACTATAATGAATATTCCATTCAGTTTAACCAATTGAGCGGTACAGCGAGACTATGGATCCAAACTGCTATCGCCGTTTGGGTATAGCCCATATATACAACGCGCGGTTTTTTCGTTTTTTTTTTTTTTTACATACATCTATCAATGATGTTTTAAGTTATTTCAAAAATATGTTATTAATTTTTACCAAGGAAAAATAGTTTTAATTATTACGAAAAAAATGTTCGTTACTTTTGTGTGTCATTCCCGTCGATACCCTTCCTAAAGTTTTAAGATTTCGTCGACAGTTCAATGCAAAATTCGTGCGCGTGTATTTATTTACCTATATTTTATTTGTATTTTTATATGTATGTAAACAAAATAATAATAAATATAAGTAAAAAAAATTAAATTATAAAAGTTTGAGAGCCATTGTTTTTTTGCTATAGAATATACTGTACAATATTTACCGTAAAATATTAAAAAAAAAAAATGGTAAAAATAACTCCCAGGTAGTATATACTGAAAAATTAACTGACTAATCAAAAGGTTAATCGTTTTTTTACGTTTTACAAATTTTTCCTATTCATCAATGGAGTTATTTCAGAGTCCCGGGCAATAATATACACCTTGTTATAATAATAAATTACTTTCAACTAAATTATTGAACACTATCACCAAGGAGTGTAAATTTTTGAATTCATAATTCTTAATTTTAATATTAAAAATATTTATTTTAGTTGTTTTTGACTATGTCTAATTTTAACAATTAAATATAAAAAAGTTTTGAATAATTTTTATATTTGTTTATATGTGTTTACTAATAGTCTTCTAACTACTTATTAAGTACTCTGATAAAAAATGATAATCATAGAAAGAACGAAAAGTTACTATATGTATATGTAGGTATATTATTGTAACTTAAGTTGCTATGTTGTAAGATTTAGTTTTAAAATCGATACGTGTCAAATGGATAATATACATTATTGAATGTAAGAAAATCTCTCTTTGAACACTTATCTTTTTCATATATTTTAAAAGTATAAAATATTTTTTTCTCACTAAAATTTTTTTTGTTTATTTAAATACATTTTAAAACTTCTTTAAATTTTAAAGCTGTGTTGATATATGATATAAAATTAATAACTGCATTAAATTTTTACTAGCTAACGAAAAAGACTATAAATATTTCATAACGTATTTGTAAGAAAAACTTAAGTAATTTGAACTTTACGATGAAACTTTATTGCTATTAAAATATGTATTGACGAATAAAAAAAGTTGTTAGTTGAAAATAGAAAAGCTACAAAAAGTGTCGTATATTTAAGTACATACTCTATTAAATTATACATATAAGGTAATATGTATGTAGCATTTAGCATATTTTTCGTGATAAAATGTTTGAGTGATTATAATAAATAATGAAGATAGTACATTTCCCGAAATCTTAAATATAGAACAAGTAATCAAGGGAAATAATAGTGTTAGAACTAAAAAAAATGTTTTATATAAAGTTATATTTGATTATTATAATGTTTAAATAAACTAGGATATTTTGTAAAAGCACTAAGGCTACACACTGAGAATATATTAACTTTAATTCAGACGAGATGAGATAGATGGTATCAATTTTATTTTAGTTTCGCTGAGAGTTTCAGTTTTAAAAGATTATCAATAACACAGCTACACAAAAAAAAGTGCGGAGCCAAAAAAGCGACCTATAGGCATATATAGCATTGTAGTATTGGTCAAGCATAGTCAAAATCCAAATTTTTGGAATTTTCTGTTTACCAGTTTTTTTATTTGGGCTTGAATTTTGGGTTTAGTCAACTTGAAAAAATTCAACCTAAATCCAAAATTCAAGCTCAAATAAAAAAAATAAAATGGTAAGCAGAAAATTCCAAAAATTTGGATTTCAACTATGCTCGACCATTACTACAATATAAGTCGCTTTTTTGGATCCGCACTTTTTTTTGTGTAGCTGTGTAATAAATATTTGATATAAAATATTTATGATTCATTACTTCAAAAACTCTTTATTTATTATACATATAAGAATAAATTAATTTTTTTTTATTTTTGTTCCACAAACCGAGACGAGATGAGACTATCTTGACTCTCGTTTCTATAATATTTTTAATAGTTATGTATATAAAATGTTGATAGCCACTGGTGAAGTCCATTGCGTATAGCAAATACTCCGCATTCATTTGCTGGCTGTTTGAATTGTTTTGGGACGAATATTTGATCTTTATACTCGTGAAACATTTGTAAACTTTGTGTTTTGTTGATTCTTCAAGTTGAATAAACATTTAAATTATTGAAAACGCGACTCTTGCGGAACGATTGTAAGCATTCCATTATTGTTTGTATTCTTGTATAAGTTATACATACATTTTATATACATATACATAATACAATACATATTACATATTTTAAGTATACCTACATTAATTTAGGTTTTGTAATAATATTTGTTTCCTATATATTTATCTTTTTCCGAATTTCCAATACAATGGTATTTATAATGGAAGGAATGAAGATATTAGATGTATGTTTTGTATTTTAAATAATTTGATTTTTTTCTTCTTAATCTTAGACGGCTACTGTTAGTCGTTCCGACTAACACAGCCTAACAATGAAAAAACGATTTTTTTAATCAAAAACCTATTTTATTCATCTCCATCTAGATTAATGCACTTGTTCCAACGATCCTCTATAACATTTCGATACCGATCTTATAATGATTCGCGTCAAGCACCTCAAATTTTGACAGTATTCTAGTTAAGATTGGTACTTTATGGGAAGCATAAGAATTTTTTGTTTATATCCCCATCTGTATGTGAGGCCAAAGACTTTGCAGCCCATGTAGTAGTTCGAGGTGACAACTGTCCATCTACAAAATATTTTTAAAACCGTTCATTAGGATATTTTTACAAAAACTGCGTTTTTCATTTATATTCCTCTAAAATAGCTAATATATTCACAAAAAATACAAAAACAAATCAAATATAATAATTACATGTATAATTAAGGAGGATAATAACTGAATCCATTAATGAAAAGCCTTCTAGGGTTAAAAATATATTTTGAAAACCTATCAAGAAAATTATACATTACTTTCTTGAAGAATTTTATAAAAATATAATATTCAAATAATATTTCTTACATTCTTCAAATAATAGTATTAGAAAAAAATTAAATTAACAGCAGTTATCAAAATGAAATATGACGATATATAAGCTTTCAATTATTACGCAGTAATTAATGTCAGTTCTGCATTTTAACAAACAATATATTTAATGGAATCTAAAATCTAAATATTTTCTTTACGAGTTTCCTAAAATAGATGAAGTTCGGCAAACGTTCAAAGAGATTTGTTGTCTCTCGGGATTAAACTGTTATTGTTTTTCGCGACAGAGATTTAATGAAAACATTTATGCCATTTCGTATTATTGTCTAAGTCAAATTTAATTAAAATATCAACTTTGATAAATCATTTTGCATTCATTATAATTATTTTGATTGACAAGCTTGAAGTTTTGTAGTTAAGCTTCTTTCGAAGATATAATTTTGTTTGTTCTCAGTACAAAATTATCTAATTACTAAATGTAAAAAATACTATATTTGCAAGGCGTTCAGAAGCAAAAGTAACTAAGGTACTGGCACCAGTTATAACCGCTATAAGAGCAAAGTTTATTGTTTTTTGATTGACGGGCTTCTTTTTTGTAATTATCATGAACTCATGTGACTAATAAAACAAGTAACTCTTTATTTATTCAATTTAATTACAAAAGTACGCAAATACAGTTTTTTTAATTATAGCCTTTTATTTTGTTTATGTTATGTTCTTCAGTAATGAATAAAGTAAAACCAGTAATGAGCACGCAGTGATGGGCATTTGCTAATGATTACAAAATGATAAGTACCTACTACGACACAAAAGATATAAAAGAAAGAATTGTGAAATTTGAAACAATGTAAAGCAGTTGATATGATAATATAATAATTATCAATAAATAATATTAATAATTAGTTTAAATGTCCACAATTTTAACACCTATTGGCCGATTGTCATCAAATCACGCTGTAAGACAGTTAATTGTACCTAGATTAATATTCAGAAATGGTAGTAATCAAATATCAACACATATTTCTAATTCAGTACATTTAATTAAAAAATAGCCATTAGTGGGGTCATATCCAAGACTGGTAAAATTTATTCAAATATATAGGTACTTAAAATTACAAAAATTATTTTGTTTGGGAATGTCGTGTGAATATCAAATAACCTATGATGTGATTTTAATTAAAGAGCTGTCAGATTGCTATATAGACGAAACTGTATTACTTTACAGTATTTAATTCCTTTTGAATTATCGGTTGTGTTGATCAAATTACTTTAATTACACGTACTGTAAATAGGATGTCGGACATTTTTTATCTGATAGTAGATAATGATCACAGTTGGCTTTGCGATACAAAACAAAATATCCAACGGGCAGATGTCGGATTGACAGATAGAGGCGCTGCAATCGCCGTGCGTGTAGTGACATCTGTCATACTGCATTGGAATTAATATAATGTGGTTGCGATTTGATGTATGGTTGTAGTAACATGTAATTTTTCATGCTTGATTTTACCGATAAATAAAGAAATGCATGGTCATTGATATTTTATACATTTCTAGAATTTAGAGTTGCACAACCGATAATCCTCTGCAGTAGAATTTAATTTTAATTTATAGTAAAATTTTGGTTTATCTATAAACAGTTTAATCATACCGGGTTTTTATATAGACTTTCCAGTGGATTCTCTCCAAAATAACGAATTTTCAAAAAAAATGTTTCAAACAAAAGTTGTTTATTTTTTATCTCTTCATTTAGGAATCTGAAACAAAAAATAGGTTTAGATTTTAAAATGAAAAGTTGAACCTGAAAACCCATCAAACTGACCTTTCTAAGGTCACTCCATAATGTCAATATTTAACCCCCTCGAAACCATCAAACTTTTGTCTGAAACATTTTTTCTGAAAATTCGTTATTTTGGAAATAATCCTTTGGAAAGTCTTTAAAAAAACACCGGTATATTATTATATGGTCTTGCACACAAAGTTACTGAATTTCGTTAGCGATACTTATTTTAAACGTTAGTTTTAGCCTTTTAACTTCAAAATGATTTTAGCAATGCATATGCATATATGATTATACTAATTACATTTATGACAATCTTACTAAACCCTTTAAACAATTTTCCATACATCCAAAACCAATTAAATTTCTCTCGACATAATAGTATTATAATAGACGTAGTACCCTCTTAAAAACCATTATTCATTTTTAACGCTAATTCAATTAAGTTGCAGAAGAAACTTAGTTTCACCCTTTCGGGCGTGCAAAAATCCTCTTCATAAATCCATTATTATAATTTTTATGATTTCTTTTATTTTTAATTAAAAATAAATTTGAATAATTTTTAATAAAGCATTTGGAAAATGTTTTTTGATCAAATAAAATTTAATAAAAATTTGCATAAGTAATTTAAATGAGCATTAAAGATTAATGTTAATATTAATATTAAAACTTGAAGAACACTATGTGGTAGTATTGATTTAAATTATGCTTTAAATGATTTTTATAATAAAAATAGTTTTAACCTAGAAATGCAATTTTAATATATTTAAAATGCGAAAATATTTTCTCTACTTATATTTTTTCTTAATATTATTTGAACTTATATCAAGAACAGTTCCCTTATTCGACACATTTTTATTTCCAATATATTACGATGGGAGCATAGTTTAGAAGTAAAATGACAATTCCAGAAATACTTTATGGCGTTTGAACGGCCTTAGAGTCATTTCAGATGTACAGAAAAATATCCAAGAAACGAGAAATGAAATATCTTCACACGAGTTGATTCTACCTATACAAAGTTAGTCATATCAGGTGGAATAAACTTGAACAGTTGATTAATTAAGAAAAATATTTCAAGCAAAAAAGTTCATATGAACTCTCCACTTACTTATTCAAAATTGTTAATTTTGCTTCCTCGCTATATCAAAGATACGAGAAGCTTTATGATCGTTTTTTAAAGAGAAAAAAATTATACTAGAATTTAAGCTAATTGTAAGTTTTTCTCCATGTAGACGTCTACCGCTCCTTTTGAACTGGCACCCTGAGCGGTCGACAAACCTCACTCCTTAAAAACGGCATTGCTGTTGTACATATTATGTACATTAACAAAATAAGCAACTGTTAAAAAAATATATAAATTTGAAACATCAACCATTCTTTTTTTCAAAGCTTACTTGACTTGAATTTAATATTACACTTGTGATTGCCTCGACAACATACATTTTAGTTTTTCATGGCAATTATGATTTTTATTCAATAAAGAATAAAATGCGTTGTATCTTTGATTTGAGTTGTGTTATTATCGAAGGTAGAACAAGCTTTGCGATCGTTTTTTTAAAGAAAAATAGTTCTCCGATTTCAAAATTTTCACTCGTTTCAGGTCAAGACAAACACATTTTATAATCAGTTTAGTATTAATACGTGTTTCATATTAAACCAATTATAAAATTTCATAAGTGTATCACAATGGATTCTAAAATATTAAATAAAAATTAATTTCAGACGAAATTTTTGGGGATCTGTAGCTCTCTCGCGAAGAATTTCCGAACACATGTTTTTATGAACTTTTTTTCTTGAAATATTTTTCTCAATCAACAGTTCAAGTTTGTTCCATCTGATACGAAAGAACAAATACCACCCTATATAGTTAACTTTTTTTCACTTATTGCACGACAGAATGTTTTTTTTATTTAATATTTGCCGTAGTTGGTGATATGCTGATCAAGTGAGATAGATCGTGAAAGAATTTCATTAATTTTTATCTCTAATAAAATTGTCTATTAAATATCTGGAGACTCCTTCAAGTACACTGCATATTTTTGTGGTCTTTTTGAGTCTATGAGGCAATATAATTATTCTGTTAGTTAAAAAAAATCTGTCTGTTCTACTGGGCACAAATAACTACTGAACTAATTTTGATGGGATTTTCACAGTTCGAAAACCTTAGGATTAGTTTCATGTTATATTTATGTTAGAGCAATTTATATAATTTAGTATTGTATCAAAATTATAGAAACATGCAAATTTCTATATCGTTCGTGTGAAATATCCCGTAGTACCTAACAGACAATAGTAGAAATACTTTATGGTGTTTGAACTGCTTTATATTCGATAGGCGCTCGAATATTGGGACCACTGCGATTGGTTTATGGCTCTCCCAATTGCGTACAAACGGGTCTGTAAACTTGATATGTGAGTCAGCAGGGAAAGGTTGTGGTGAATATCTCCATGTTAATAAAATCAATTCCCTTCATTTCGTAGGGATTCATACAACCTGTGATATAAATAAAACACAATGTGTGCTAAAGAGCGTTCATGGATTTATGAATTAAATGTTAAATTTTATGATGTTTTTAAGTTCGGTATTAAAAAAAATTGGCTCGGTTAGGCAAAAACAAAATCAAACTCAATGTATGTAATTGACAGTTCTGTAATTGTGGTCTGTGTGGATTTTAACAATTTAGTTTCTGCACAGATCAAATCGATAGACAACATAACACAAATTTTCCGCGTAGCTTTTAAAAATATTTTCCTTTGATTTTCCTGGCGAGTTAATTATTAACTTCCTATGTAATCGGTCCGAAAATCAAAATCAAAAACATTTTTATGTGTTTCAAAGTCACTATAGTGTTTTCAGAAAAATGTATGTGTGTGTGTGTGTGTGTATGTAAAATTTTTCATAGACATATTAAAAAAATATTCATATAAACTACTAATAAATAGTATTTATAGTCATACCATGTTGGGGAGTTGGTTGTGTGGACCTCAAGGGTCAAACCCACGGCTTATTAGTAATATTGTGTATCAGCTAAGCTGAATCTTTTTAAAGGGAACGCTAGGGTGGAAGTTTGAAAAAACAACGATTTTTTACATGTTTCGATAATTTATAGTTTTAAGAATATGCCTACTAAATTAAACCCGTGCTCTTAACGGATGCTTTATTCATACTATTCTTCTTTATTTTTTTTCAAAAAACCGTGGAAGAAGATATTGATGCTATAAATAAATTAGAAATTCAAAGACACGTTAGACAAAATCTTTAATAATATATAGATTTGTGTGTGTGTGGGGGGGGGGAGGGGGTATAAAATCTGAAAGTTTAAATTTGGTTAAATTATAATATTCAAATAGTTTTTTTATTTTAAGTTAATTTTGGCAAAAACCGCTAGATTTTTTAATGTTCTCCTTAAAAATTAATTAAGATGTGATAATATATTTATTAGAAATATAATGCATGTTATATAAACAAAATATACTTCTTAGTAAACAGTACACATAAGCAAAAAGAATGTTGTAACATTATACCCGTGTTATTAAATATTTATATTTATCAGAACATTACACTTGTTCTATGTTTAGAATAATTTTACTTCCTAATTTTAATTGATGTGAGTAATAAAGTAATTCAATAATGTAATTTTAAAGAGAATTTAAAGTTTTTTTACGATGCCCTTTTAATGTTTGCGTTTTATGTATAGGTTCTTTGAAACTCAGGACGTTTAAGTGTAGAATGTACCATTATTATACAGCAGTAATTAAATTAATTGTTGTTATTTGAGTACAGATGGTCTTTGATGCTTTGTTGTTTATTTATTATGAGTGTGTGAGATAAAGGAGTTTCCTTTGTTTTACAATTAGATGAAAATTCAAAATATGGGTAAATTGAGTTCCAGTCAGAGTTCGAATTTATCAGATAATTTATCAATAAAAAAATGTTAAAAATAATTATTGTATTTTATTGACTATTCAGGGCTTCGAACCGGAACTGAACCGAAAACCATTGTTTTTTGCCGGAACGAAAACCGGAACAGAACCGAAATAAAAATATCGGTTTTTACGGTTCAGTACATGTTATTTTCAATTGTCGTTCGGACTATCATACAAGTACCATAAGATGTTCTAAATTATGGTAAAAAAAAATTTTTAATACAAATAATTTTGTGTTTAGTTCACGTAAATCGCTGAACGGATCTTGATGAAATTTGGCAGGGAGATTGCTTGCATCTTGATAAAAAGTAGCCTATGTCCTTAGGCTACTTTTTATCCCAAAAAAATTTCGTGTAATAAAATATGTTTTCGAATGTTTTTTTTAGTACTTCATAATCTATGAAAACGTGTTGTCATTATTATATGTGGTTTTGATAATATTTTAATGTTTCTTAATAAATGTCGTACAAAATTTTTGTTTAGAGACCACATTACATTAATTAATTAATGCAACGTTGTCTTTTATTCATCGTTTAAATGAGGTTATCATATTTTTGTAAAATGTATCGAATTGACCTTACTTTTTGCTGATATTATTATCATTGCATATAGCAGTTTTTAATTGAATTTTTGTGCAATTTTGAATATTTGATCGTGAAAAAAATTACACAAAATATATTTTATGCGGATTATGAAAAAATTTAGATTTAGCTATAATATACTGGTAACCTAATTTAAAATAATAATATTTGTCAGTCTGGATGATATGTTTATATGCGTACACGCGTACCAGGAGAACAGGAGGTGATGTTGATTGCAACACAGCCCACAGTAACTTTGCTATAAACAGGTATTCCGCATTCACAGGCACGTGTACACCGCATAAAACATGCCTTATCTCTAGGCACTTACCCCTGTTGACCGTTGTGTAGGCAACCGAACATACACCAGTGTATAGATATTGCAGACTTACCCTGCTTTGTGTGTGTTAAGTTTTTATGTAAACGGTAAAAAAATAATTTAAGGTATACGTGGATATGTTAACCGTTATTTAAAATAAATATTTATACTTTTGCTACAAAAAAAGAAATCGACAATAGATTAATAAACGAGAGTATTTAATAATAGAGTAAGTGTAATTGGATAATAAAATAATATGTACATTTTTTTAAAGCTATAAAAAATGTCTTGTTTAATGTTGGTAATCGATGCCCTCATTTTTCCAGTATTCAGGAGAAAATTGAGAAAACTAAGGGGTCATCCATAAAATATGTCACGCAAAATTCATACATTTTTTACCCCCCTCCCATGTTCACGCTGCATTATATTTTTTTCGCGGCTGAAAAATAAACTCTATAGTATGTCATGTTTGGACCTCCCCCCCTCGTCACATTTCATCAAGCTAGGCATTTTTACGTACGTATTTTATGGACGGCCCCTGACGAAAATTTAATAATTCCAATCAAATGGATTACATAAAAAGCATTTAAAATTATGTTCAGCAATAATTTATTATTTATTTAATTCACATTATTGTAACATTTTCGTAACTGCTGGATGGAAAAATAAGCACCCTTCTCTCATTTTCTAGAAGCCTTAGAAAATCCTTCTTCATCAGACCCTGTTATCAACATCTCATTAAAGTTTTACAACTTCCCTTGGCGTCCTCCATTAATTATTTTTAATCATCTTTAAAGAAAATAACAGTGAATTTACCTACCGACTTTAATAAAGCATTACAAAAATACCACGTACATTTAAAAAAAAGTACAACCTTATGATTTATGCTAGTCCATTTTTCATTTGTTGATTCTTTAAACGAAAATTTGATAATATATAATGTATTAAATTTGTGATTATTTTCTTATTTGTTTTATTTATTAATGTTGTAGGCTATAGAAGTTGTCAAATGTGACGCTTTTTGAGATTTCGACCTTTATAGATGTGTGGATGCATATGTTGGATCTTTACTAATATATAAAATTATTACTAGCTTAGAATTACTGAACGGATTTTGATGAAACCTACACCAACGTTTTCCTTTAAAATCTGAATAAATTAGCTGCGTAAGTAAAAAAAAAATGAGCGCGCGAACCATTTATGCCGTTTTATAACCTTAACTAGAAGAGTTTTAGTTTTAGTTCTACATAAAAATTCGCGATACTATAGAGTTAACTTTAATAATTAAGTCGCTGCAAACGTTTTTGTTTATAGCGGCATAAATTAATAATTTAAATGTGAATTATGTTAACACATAATAGCGCGAGTACTCGGCACTTACCCAAATTTTTAGTTAAAATCGATTTGACTAGACTATAAGATTAAATAATTGTTTTATAACATCGTGGAAACATTTTTATTTATGTGAAAATTAGTAAGAAAAAATGTCCAATTTTATTTTTATTTAAAGGAATGTCTGGAAGAGCGAGTTCTGGAATTGGAGATGGCCTTGGAAAACGAACACAGAAAAACACAAAACGATAAACTGGTGATTGCCAAACTTCAGCGTCAACTGGCAAGGGTAAGTTGTGTTGTTAACAATGCTGTTATTAAAATATAGCGCATGCATGACAGTCTGAAAAGTTTCCTCTTCCTGGCAAAGTGTCAAATATCATCTAAAGTTCCTTAATAAGTACTGTGTATATATTATACACATAACTTGTATGTAGAGGTATCTATAGATTTATCTACAGTGTTCAATAATTTATTACAAAAGCGATTCTGAATGCTTTTAGTTAAGAAATTGCTGTCACTGAAAATTCAAGATATATGTTTTTGCAAATGTTTACTAGATTTATTTGATTTTTTGTTGCTCCAATTCGTATAAAGTATAGCAATAATAATAAACATAGAGCAGTCCATAATGTTTATGAGTATACATATAAATTAAATTTATTTTCTGTTTTGGATGTGTTTATTTGTACAATTTACAATACACAATAAATATCCTTAAAATGAAAATTAATCTCAATGTCGATTTTTTTTGTTTGGATACGATACAAGGTTAGTAAATACACAGGTTGCCTCAGTAGCTTTTAACCAATTAGCTTGGGCACCCCAGATGACGTATTTCCCTCTCTCGCGCCGAGCTACTGAGGCTACTTTTAAAATATATTTTATTACATTTTCCTACATAAAAAAATCCAAAAAGAATATAATAAACTTCTCAAAATTAATTGAAAGTAGGTAGGTATGTCTCATAACTAATTTGAATGTCGCATGTTCTTCATAATATTCTTTTAAAATTACACCAGTAATAAATATTACTTGCATCTTTGTACAATCAACTCACCTGTCTAATAACATAATTTAGCCCGAGTCTTTAAAACTGCCATAAATACATTATAATAACTATATATAATTTGCATACAATGAACTTTAGTTTGAAAGAAAGTTAAACGTTGTAATGGATAAATATTATAACGGAAATTTGGTATAAGGAATATTTTGGGGTAATTAGGACAATTTTTTTTTCTGATGAATAATTAATATTGTATACTTTTAGATAATTTACAACGAATGTAAGAAATTTTAACAGTAGATCGAGGATATTATTTTAAGTAAAAAACTGCAGCTCCAAAAATGTTGTCCATAATTAGTTTTTATTTAATATCTCGAGATCCATTTACGGTAAAGTTATGAAATGCGATATTATATGGTGCAAAAGAAATAATTACGTAGAATCGCATGCAGAAGTGGTCGACTGGTGTTCATTCAAATTCGCTTGGTAAGCTCCTCTTATTTGATTATTATAATATTTAAATCGTTTTTCCATGTACCAAACAAAGACAGACATTTTGAAACTCATTTGCTAGATAAAGAAGTTCTCTTCGTTTATAGTAGGTATGTACTAATAATATATATTTGTGCGATTAAATTAGTATGTAATATATTAAAAAGTGTATTAGTAAATTTTGTGGCAATTAATATTTGATATTCCGAATTTGAGTATTTAAATATGTTAAACTTGATACAAAATTAATTAATGAAATGGACGTATATTTGTGTTTTTATTTAAAATGATGTAACTATGTAAGCTCCGCCCTAGAAAAAGATAACCGATGATGTTTGTCTTAATATTTGGAATCTTTTGTAAGCGATTTTGACCATTAGGGTGGTAGACAACTTCTGAAGCCCATATTACTTATTTACTATCAAAGAAATTAATATAACAGCAATCTTTGAGATATCGAAAATAAATCTTAAATAAAAATGCTATTACATAATTATAAATCAAGGTCTAAAAACTATTTCCAGGCTGGTAGGCATTGAATTTTATTTTGTAGAGCTGCATATTCGATCTGCGTGCCGGAGTACATTTATTTAATAACACCTCTACGTTTATCTGTGTAGATGTGCGTTTGGCGTGCCTGGATTGCATTCAGAAAGAATTGCACCGGCCTTAAGGGTTTTTTGTTTTTGTTTTGTTAACAACGATGATGAATCTGAATGACTTGCTGGAAGTTGGCTCGTGACCGGTGCTAGTTGGGCGGCCGAAATTATTTTACGTAGAAGCTTCGATATAATATCTTTATTTAGTTTGAGTTTTATGGAAATATGAAGTAAAGTATATACATAGATAGTTTAGAAAAATAATTTGATTAAATGTGTACAGAATTGGACGAAATTAAAAATTAAAGTTGACGATCTTCGCGTATTTATAAATTAAAATCAAATGGTTACATGTTTTTTTATATTAAAGTATACGTAATCAGTTTAGGACAAAATTACTATTTTCCCAACTATTTTGTATCTATTAGAAGATTTAAAATGGATATAAAGTATATATAAAAGCAAGGTTTACTGTTTTTGTGATTGACGGTTTTTAGTAATTCTCATGAACTCATGTTACTAATAAAACAAGTAACTCTTTATTTAATCTATTTAATTACTAAAGTCCGCAAATATAGTTTGTTTTTTAATTTATAGCCTTTTATTTTGTTTATGTTTTTTCTCCAGTAATGGTTCAAGTAAATTCAGTAATGAGCAAGCAGTGATGGACACTTGCTAATGATTACAAAATGATAAGTACTACGACATAAAAGATATAAAATAAATAAATGTCAAATTGTAAACATTGTCAATTTCAAATCACGCTGTAAGACAGTTAAATGTATATAGATTAATATTCAGAAATGGTAGCAATCAAATATCAATAAATATTTCTAATTCAGTACATTTTATTAATAAATAGCCATTACTGGGGTTATCCAAGATTGGTGCCAGTTCCATATACCAATTTTAACAAAAAATTATATTAATATTTTAATTAAAATTTGAACAATAAACAAAATGAAATTATAATTGATCCAATAAAGAAAACTGTAAAATCTTTAAAAAAACTGTGTTATTACGGAATCCACGCCGTCCATTAACGATCGTATAAAAACGTAAAAGAATTCTTTAAATACCAAATTCCTAATAAATTAAATTCCAAGCTAAGACTTTTCTTCATTATATTCCCAGTTTATTAAAACCCAATTCAATAACAAAATCTCTTTGATATTTTAAAAATTAAACTTCAATTATCGCTTCATTAGGTACTATTTCGTTAATTAGTTACCCTCGAATGTTTTTCCTTGAGTGCTTAAGGTCCAGAAGGCACAGATCCGGATGCATCACATTTACTGCACAAAAGGGGAAAAGACCACCATAGTCTTACAACTAGTCGATGTTTAATTTCGTGGAAACCAAACGGTTGTTTAAAACAGTGCCGTGGCCTGAGAATGAAATCGCCATTAGTCTTGAGATTTAAGAGACACCCACTCCTCCCCGTTCTTCTGTTGTCTACACCACCACTCCCTTCGTTTCATTTCACTCTTATTACTGTAGGTTTGTGCAAACCATTCGTGAAATTGCACACAACTATATTGTATAGTTATTTCGGGTATTTACTTTTCATTTGTGATAGATGTTGTAACATCAATAGTTTCGGTACGTATTTGAGATTTCAAGTGAAATATTTCATGGTAATGTTGTCGAGGAATGTCTAGTTTCAAATATCGCTGTACTAATTCTAATGGGTCGTAAACCTAATTAAAAAAAATGTATTTAAATAGAATCATTTAATTTTACATCTAATTAATTTTTTTAGCACAGGTCATTGTTTAAATAATTATTGTTATGAAATGTCGTATCATCATTAACTTATGCATTATATTTTTCCCAATTTCATATGTTTTCTACAGCTATTATTATAGTTTTCACATTTTTTTGGATTATATAATGTAGAATAAACATTTACGTAATACAAAATAATATTTTTAAAACTATGGGCTGTTTTGTTTATGAAATATTGCCATTAATATGTATAAATCGGAGTTTCCTCAAAAAATTAATAAAATGGCCGATATAATAAACTGTTGCACTGTATATACATAGGTATTCGTTTATGTCGGTTTCAAATGACCCATTCTAATCTCCTCTCAAAATAATTGTATCGCCGTACCAAACTCCCTGTGTAGTGTCAATATGTCAAAATTGTATATATATATTTTTATGAAAATTCAGTGTTTTATAAAGTTGAATAAACATTATTAAATGATTTGCTTTCTTTTGCTAATGGAATACCAGATTCAATTTTAATAATTAAAATTATTGTGTCAATATTGGATTATGAATTATTTGTAGTCGCTTCCACAGAATATCTTCTCAACTCAAATTCGGCCTTAAATGTTTGCAAACATTAAGATGTTTGCATAAACATTTGATTTAGTTTGACCAAACCAAAGAGAGTTCACAGAGTTACATTAATTTCAATCTTGTCAAATTAGAGTTTGTTAAAGTTTCATTTAGTAATTAGTAAATACCCATCTATTTATCAGTTAATGCAGTAGTAGTCTATTTTCGAAAGCTTAGACCACCGTATAGATGCACATAATAAAACTATTTTTTAATTATATTTTATACTTTTAATTTAAAAATATGATAAATATTGTTTACATTGTATATTTGTATCTAACAAACCTAGAATCATGTTGAAATACCAATTATTGGTTTAGCGAGAATCTCAATAAATAATGTTGTTATCGTCTCGATTGTACCTTCAAGGACCTCGTCTTCTAAAAAATCCGGCCTCGTTAACGTGACGAGACTGAGAAATAATATTTCATCTTGTAGAAATAATAATATAGGTTTCTCAATTTTTCTGTGATTATGAATTTCCAATTTTTATTTTTGAATAATGCACAGAATAAAATGATATTAATAGAAGTTTATACATATTTCAAAATTTAAACCCCAAGATTTAATTTGACAGCCCTGACTTTCACATCTCATATATATTACAAAAGTAAATTATTACCGAAAAAGCTAATAATATATTATTGCTAAACTTTTATCATAACAAACAAAAAGAATAAGAAATTTGTATGTTAATTCACGATATGGTTGCCTAGGTTAAGTGCTTTAGGTCTTTTTCGTCTACCCTCTTTCTTGCTGCAGCTCCTTCCTGTAGTGATTACGTTGGTGCTGGAAATTATAGTGGAGCGGAAGTACTTAGAGGACCTTTCATTGGGCTCCGTTGTAATACGCGTGCTGAAGTCATAATAGGTTTTAATACGCTCCGTAAACCTCTCATAGATATTTAAATTTTAATTTGAACATTTTAGTGGTACGGTATTTTTAATTTATTCATATTATATTAATAATTGAATATTGTGGATTTAATAATAATAATGCACTCCATCTATGGGTGAATATTGGATTAATAATAATCAATTAAACAAAATAGTTTAGTATACAAAAGTTTTACTACTAAAATATACTAAGGAGATTAACTAAAATAATTCAATCGATCTCTTTATAAAATTCTAATTAGATACCATAAAAAAATTTTCTTTAAGTTTTCCTCTGTCCCGTTTTTAAGTAATTAAATTTGGATGCTTATACATAGGCTTTTATGACGATGTATAATGAAGAACACTATTGTATTAAAAACTCATTAAATGATAAGATTGTTTAAAAAAAGAAGACTGTCATGAAGAATGAATTATCATGCAAAAAAATAAAATAAAATCATCTGCCCCATTTTATAAATATGTATTAACTAAAAGCTTTAGAAAATCAGTAATTTAGTGCTAACTGATTATATTGCAAAAAATGTTTTGGTAGCCATAAGATGGTATTATTTATGGTGGAAAAAAATATGCAAGTTTTAATTAATTTTTTTTTCCAATACAAAATTTGTTTCTAGACAGTTGGTAATGATCACTGAATTGCATGCTTTAGTATAAGCGACTTCCTATAAATGTAACATATGCTTAAACTCAATATCACTCCCCCGATACATTTTTATTAGACGAAAAAAATTACATTAATCGATTTATATTCTCTCTTCGTTCTTAAATTTTTCTCACTTGTCTATAAAAATCCGAACATAAATTCTCTTTTTATCTAAATCTGCTCGATGCAGGCTAAAGATTTTTTCTAATTTTTTTAACCGTGTGCAAATACTCACATCCCTGCATCCAAGATAATAGTTCATCCCTCTCAACAATTGCAAGGAAGTCAAACACACCCTTGACTGCATTGCCTCCCCCATACGGTAAAAATATAGCTTCGGTTACTTGGGGTAGGTTTTCTTTAGTCGATTTCGGCTTTACGCAGTTTTATAAATTGCTAAGTTTTTTTTTTGTAAAATAATAACAAAATGTTGAACTTACAGACAATAATATATTTAACTGCTCAATAACACAATTAATTAGTTAATTCAACTATCAATTATTTAACAAAATGCTTGTTAAGAGAAATTAGATAAAGTTTCTGATAATTTATTTTCATCAAGAATATATTATGCTGAAAAATAACTTCCAGTAGAAATTATTAGAAAGTGTTTATGGCTATCAATAACATTTAATGATTATTTTAATATAAAAGGCTCCCCATCTAATAAATTCTATATACTTGTTTACTACGACCAAGGAAGGAACTGGATCCATAGTATAGGTGTCAAAACATGATATTTATTGGCGATATAACTAAATCTATTGGAAGATATCTGCGTGTCATTTTTGTAGTCTGGAATCGGTACGCGTTCTTTCTTTATTGTAACATCGTTTCTCTCTCCATTTTGTTTGAGATAACGAACAAAAGAAACGCTGGAAATCAATAGAGTTTCTTTTACGTTTTGATGTATGTTTACATCAAAGATTGATATTGTGTATTTCTTTTACGAATTGTGGAAACATAAAACGAATATTATTTTGAGCTATGTGTAGGTATTATATTTCTCTCGTATTAAAATTGAGTAGAAATATTACAACACGTAAGCAAACATACGTATTCCAAAATTTCAACGTTTTTTGGAGGAGGGTTTCTACCAAATCAGCGACACTAACAGGGTCAAAAAACACAAATCTGCAATTGAAAGGTATAGAATAAAAACTTGAAATGTCCGCTTTTGATAAAAATTGTAATTTTTATTGCATTCTGTATTGTAGCCGTTCCTGATTTTACTGTATAAAAGACTAGTTTGAAAACTGGGTAAAACCTTTTAAAACATTAGATTTAAAATCAGAATTACTATCAAAACTTTCCATGTTCATCCTCAACCGAACAACTCCATGATTGCTTAGTAATAAATCTATTTATGTTCAAATGTTTCTTTGGTATCAAAATTGATTATTTTGCCGCGATGGTATTTTTTATCAACAAGTCTTTTTTAAACTTTAGAACAAAGTCGGTTTAGTGGAAATACTAAATTGAAACGCGAACTTGTTTTGAATTTTTGCTTCCTCGCAATATCGAAGATACGAGAAGCTTTGTGATCGTTTTAGAATAAGACAAAAAAATTATTCTCCGAATTTTAAATTGATATTTTCGTTTCAGGTCAAAATCGTGTGTAAGGTGACATCCCAAAAAAATTTTTTTTCAAGATATCTCAACATGTTACGTAAAAATTTTATAGGATCTTTTTTGTAGAGAATTCAATTCCCTATAATATAGGTCTACAACGTTTGTTGTAAAATGTTCTCTTACAAAGATCAACTTGCTTTAAAAATCGTGTTTTTTTTTAAATTGATATTAACTTTGACATAAAAATTTTAGCACGAGGAAGCACTGTGCATTTATTTGTATTTATATGTATATTATAGATCAAAAACTGAAAATAAGTTTAATATTATTTTCAAGTAAAAATGTATTTTATTTGCGGAAATTGTGATGTGTGTTATCAAATCAAATTGGTTTGTTGAAAATAGAGTTTTCGTTTTGTTTTCATAATTAGCAACGTGCTTTTTCGCACGTTTGAATAATTTTGCTTCTTATATTTTGATTATTGAGCTTACTAAGCTAAGGTTTGGAATTTGATATAAAATAAAATAAATTTTCTTTGCAATTGAAGGTAGTATGATATCCTTTATTAAATAAATATTATTCGTGAATCGTAAAATATTGGTTTAAAAAAGTTAAATAATAAATCTAACAAGAATATAAAATTCATGTCACATTTTCAACATCCAAAAGATGAAAGTGTATTACATAAATCGTAAAAAATATCGGCCACGGTTTAATAAAAAATAAGCAAATTTGAAACTGGTATCTGTATCTAAAGCAGATTTAAGAAGATGTACCTTCTTAATCCATTCCTCTTTCCGATATCTTCTACGGCCACCCATGCACAGTAACTCGTCACTCTGTGAGTGATTCGCCGATTAAGTTGAGAATTTTGTAACGCGTTGCATTCGTCTTTTTCTGTCATACATTCATGTGTACGGCCCTTATATTTTTCGTCTTTGTCTGTTTGTTTTTTACGTGTCCGCCCTGCAAATTGAATGTGATAAAACGAGATTTTGATGGATGAATTCGAGCGTATCCATCCTTACTCTTTTTCTTTCTTCCGACGCTCTTGTATGAAGGTGTAGTATTTACTCGTTTTTGCACACGATGCATTTGAATTGTGAAGTTTGGTTGACTTAAATATTAATAAATCATGAAGATCAAAGAATATTAATTACTTAATGAAATTGCTACCGCCTACCGACATATTCTATTTAATAAAATAATAACAAATAGACTGATGAGATTTTAATAACTAGATATATTATACAAAACAAGTCTTGAGGCTTCCGCGGTGATCTTGATATGGATCTTGGCTTCTGGGTGTAAGACGTGTCGATTTGGTCATGTTCTCAGCCAACACATTGCAGGGCTCTTCTAAAAGTGCAGGCTTACACCCAGAAGCCAATATCCATATTATACAAAAGTTATAGGAAATTGAAAGTTTTCAGTTCTTTAACGGTTCTTTAACCTGTAAATAAAATAATTAAATTTTATATAAGTTTGTAGATAGTGCATAGTTTAAGTTTCTGCACACCGATTCGCTTGAATAATTATCCAAAAGTAAGCCCAACATGATTTTTTTTAATATATAAAAACGTCAATTAAAAAAAAAGTTTTCATCTCATTAACCTTTTAACATTAAAAAAAATACAACTGCATAGATATCGAAGAAGAACATAAGGAATTTTTGATAATTTTTTATATTTTTCTGTAATGAACAATTCAATTTTCTTTAAATCAATATATATATATATAGTAATAAGGTAAGTTTATTACCCACCTAGTCTTCATTCCTATATTTAATCAAACTTAAACGTTAAAGAAAACATTTGAAATAATCTTTATTATAGGCGTCATTTTATCTAAATGCGACTACCTATTGTATTTAGCGTATGAACATCCCCTGAAATTGGAATTGATTTTGATATTGTGAGAAAGCATTTTTCCTAACACAAAATTAAAATTAATGTCTTATGAAGACGTCTGGCGTATCCGTCCCATTGTTCATCCAAGATAATTGATGATGGAACCCTAATCAATGATATATAATTAATGGTGCGATACGAACTAGAACGTGTGTATCAACAGAAACTTCAGGTGTGATTTCGATTTTCGTGTTATTGTGAAATTTGATCTTGCTATATGATATTCGATTTTGTTGATTATTATTATTAAAATGTTTAATATTAAATTAGATTTGTCTAATTATCGTTCAGTGACAGTTAATTAAAAATTAAAATTAATTATATTGAACTCAAATTAACCTAAACAATAATAAGATCCCGATATAACTGAAAATTGAAATGTATGTGTATGTATGTCGACCAGTTTTCATTCGATTTCGCTTATCACAAACTTAGTAGGCTCCTTCCATTTGATTATTATAATTTAAAGAAGTACTCTTCGTTTATAGTACTCATATATATTTGTGCGATTAAATTATTATGTAATCTATTGAAAATTGTGTAGGTATATTCCAAATTTTAGTATTTAAATATGCTAAACTTGATATAAAATTAATTCATGAAATTGACGTATATTTGTGTTTTTATTTAAAATAATGTAACTATATAAGCTCCGCCCTAGAAAAAGATAATTTATCTTAATATTTTTGAATCTGATGTAAGCGATTCTGACCTTTAGGGTGGTAGACAACTTCTGAAGCCCATAATACCTACATATATATTTTCTCTAATATTCAAATGGTGCAATCAAAGAGAAAAAGTATGAAATATAACATTTTTAAATTGAAAACAAACTTTTTTCCTAAATTACATACTATATCATTTTGATATTAAATTAGGTTTTTCATTACCCCGTTCATAGATAATGTTAATACTATGTTCCATAGAGCTTATGCAGAGAACAAAACAGTTGAAAACTGCTGTATAGGCAGTCCAATAATTGGAGGACATTAATAATAGACGTGACTGGTAAACAATATTCTGCGGTATTACGAACAGAATCAAGTACAACAATGAATTGAATGGTTTGTTTGGAACTGATACAGAAGCATTGCAAATATTCCCGTCCGTTATACAAATATTAAACGGAAAAGTTGGAAATGCATTGTTGTATTGTTTGCTGTACAAAATTAGTAAGAAAGGATAATGTATTATACAAGATGTTTTTATATGTTCTAAAGGGACTATGAAAATAGTTAAAAGATTTTTAGAAGAATAATGTCATTCAATGAAAATTAACAATTTCTTGTATCATATGAGATTCTAATATAAATATCTAAATGATACAGTTTAGGGCCGTAACTACCACAAGGACAACCGTGGCAGTGCCCCGCGCCCCGCGAGCATAGGGGCCCCCCGAACAAGAAGAGAATATTTTTACGAAATCGGAAAAAAATTATTCAATCAAACTCATTTTGTTTCAACACGGAGAAAATGTTTCAAAAACAAAAAGCCTAAAAATTAGATTTTGAAAACATTTATAGAAATATTTTTAGCGTCATCGCAAAGTACATAAAAATATGTACACAAAAAAATGACCCTTTACCATAATATTTTACCCATAAGTTATCAACGAGTTAATTTTTATTTTTAAATGTCAGTTATTTTACATAATACAAAACCAAAATGTATTTTTAATCCAATTCCTACTTTATAAAATGTAGTTTTTAACTTTTGTTTGATATGTAGGTATATAATTTGAATGCATTTGTAAAAAATCTGGTAAAAATAAGTTTCACGAAAACACTGAATAATTTATATATCTTTACAGTGTGTGGATTTTTTGTGTTAATTTCCTAAACCTAAAGTATGTGAACACGTATGTGCAGGATATATACGTACATTCACATTGGTACATTTACATCTAGTTGGTGGCCATTTTGTTTATCCGCAACCAACGAAAATGGAGTGCCGCAGTAATTTCCGGTTCCCCCGTTGTCGTTCGATTGTTTTACATCGGCCGCAGTGCCGGATAGTTCCGGGACGTCATCGGCAGATGTCAGCACACTGACCGCTGTCATTTGCATAATGCTGACACGCCATAAACATGCCAAATGTATGTTTGTTGAAAAATCTATCTGATTTGTATCAACGAGCAACGATTGAATAGAGTTTAAGCTTTGATTCCAACTAAATTATTATGTATTTGTTACTGATGTGACATTATCTTAGAATTTTATTATGAATTAATTGATAATTTCAATTTAAAATCTTGTTAATTTTCTGTCTTTTTTCTTAGATTTACAGTCATAAATCCATTAATCTAATTATAAATAAGGGTTCTGCCTCTGGTTGCTTCATATTGGGGTACTGGCTTATCAAATAAATTTTGTATTTCCATTTTGTTGTAACAGCTTAGCTTCTCTTGCATGATTTTGACACAATGGCGCTGGAACCAAATTTTTCTGGGGCAGTATGAACTTCAAAAATTAAACTGACCTATAACTTTACTTAGCGTTCTTAATATTCAAAATTGACTTCAATTTTCTTTGGCTTGATTAATATCGTATTATTTGTTAAAAAAATAAATAGAAATACAGTGGAACTTCGTTAGTACGTTTTTAAAGTGATTAAGGGAAAACACGTACTAATGAAATATTTTAACATTCTGGAAGAATACCGGGACCTAAAAAAAGAAGTATTAAAGCAAAACGTACTAACGAGGTTTCACTGTACTCACTTTTTATTTTTCTTTGTCTCTGACTAGACTCGTGGTTAAATGTTATAATTTGTTTGTGAGCTTTAACATCAGTTTACAAAAATTAATTAATTTTTAAGAGTAAAAAAAATTACATAAAACTGATTTTTATAATTGCACGTCGCTTTATCTAAATTTTGAGGGGACAAAACGTAGTCATTGCCACCCCCGGCTTCAGCGCCACTGTCTTAACACGAGCAATTCGCGAAACTAGTAGAAGAAAAATTACGAATCGAAAATTGCTTTTAACTGTTAGCGATAGGGTTGCACGTCGAGACGAGACCGTGACGATATTAAGGTTCCTACTCTACGATGAAATATTTCATGTGATTTTCCATTCATGGGGCAACAATCTGAACAATGCATATTAATAAATTCTAGTTTTCTCATGAGAGACAAATAACCTCATCGCATCTTCAGAATTTATTTAAACCAATATTCAAATATAAATAAATAAAATATTATAAAAAATATAAAATAAAGAACATGTTATGTATTATATATTTATAAAAATAAATAATTTAGGAAATTTTAACTAATTTTTAGAACCAGTTTTGTACAGTAGATAAACCGAAACATTTTAATAATTACATACATATTTATTTATGTATAATTGAAATACAATCTACATATTAATACCCAACAGTTAAAATAATTAGTAGAGATTAATTTAACATATTTGTAAATAAAGCATTGACGAATGAAATATAATTTAAAATTTAACGGTCCATATTTTATGTAAATCAGTTTCTGCGTTTCAACTGTATCACAGTTAAATGTTGAAATAAATTCTGCATATAAATTGTGTTGTTGAAAACTGTAACACCGAATTTGTTTTCTGCCCGGAGTTTTACACACAACAATTTATAATTAAATGTGAGGGCGTTGATATTGTATTTTGATAAATTACTAAATACTCGAGTTTTTAATTTTGTTGCGGTTGTATTAATATTATAACAAGTGGCGAAGAACACGCAAGATTACAGTTATTTATCGATGCTCATTTGTAAAAAGAAATTATTTTTTATTCACTAATCAGCTGTTAGGTATTCAATGAGAACATTTTATGGTTACTGCTATTTGATATTAATTTCGTTTTTTCATTTGCTTTAAATAAACATTTACTTTATTTTTTATATTTTTGCATATCATTCTATAATACACATTAGATCTCAAAATTTTAAATTTAGGAGGAAAAATTGTATTAAAAAAATTCATTTCAAATACAACAATCGAGTAACAATAATTTTTTTTCTATCCTTGAAAGAGGTACGTATAGATAATAGAAAAAAAATGTATATATAGGTACTTGTTTATTTAACAATATGTCAGTATGTTTTTCGTAAGTTTTTCTCGTTGGCGCAGGTGATTTGTTCTGAAATAAAAAATAAAAAAATATTCTTAATCTTTTTGTGTGCTGCTATCACCTGTACCTCAATTATTAATTTTCATCGAAAATTAACAAAAAAATTGATTTTCGCAAAATAGTAACAAATGTAGGTTATTTTCACACCGTTATAGGGTTAAAAACAGTACTTAAAATGAATTTTTTTTAATAATTAAGGCACCGGCGATAGCCATATATGTGCTGAATATGCCTCTAAAATTTCAGATCGATTGGATAAATACCTGCAAAAATATTGTTTTGAGAAAAATTATTTTAAAGTTGTGTAAGCGTCTAGCGCGCGCATAGAGCGTCACTGTTTTGGCGCACTGTATTAAGTTAAGTATGTAGAAATGGACTGTACCGACCGGTTGGATATGATTTCTGAAGATAAATTCTGCCGAAAGAAGAAATTTAAAAAAATTGATTTTTCTGATCCGAAGAAATAGAATAGCCCCTTAAAATAACATCGACCTATTAAACTAACTTTTTGTTATTTACAATAGAATATTTTTATTCAGTCAATATATCATTTAATTTAATAATCTATTTAAAAATACAAAATCAATACTTAAACTAAAATAAATGCACGAAAACGATAATACTTTAGGTAAAATTAATCATTAATGTGACAAAGGCACGTAACAATGTAACAGTTTTATAATATCTCCTTTAAGACATATAAAATATTCAATATCTGCGGTTACAGAACAGTGACACGACACCTGTAGTCTCTCCCAGAGGGAGGACACAAACAGGGTAGACGTTGCAGCGATGTCGATGTTGATAACGGATCTGTTATTGGAGCTCAGGGATGTGTTCTCTAAAAGGTTTTAAAATTTTACACTGCACAATTACGCATTGATTTAATTTTTATCTGTTTTGTAATTTCTCCCTCATGAACATTAAAAAGTATTTGTTTGAAATTTGTATATTTTAAGTACCTACCTACATAATTTACGAGTACTTTCTTTTAATAATATCATGATTTTCGGAATATTCCTTGTACAGTATTTTGGTTGCTCGGTGGATGTTGAAATGTCACCTCACCTAACTATTACTTTTATATATAAGGTACTGGCACCAGTCTTGGATTCTTGTTTAATTAAATATATTAAATTAGAAATATTTGTTAATATTTGATTACTGCCATTACTGGATCATAATCTACAGACACGTAACAACAAAACAGCTTAATTTGATGACCATCACCCAATGGGTGTCAAAATGGTGGACATTTAAACTAATTATTAGTGTAATCTATTTATTAATTATTATATTATCATAGAATCTGCTTTTGATTGTTTCAAAATTTACGATTCTTTATTTTAGAACTTTTGTGTCGTAGTACTTATCATTTTGTAATCAAGCAAGTGCCCATAACTGGGTGCCCATTACAAATTTTATTATTTCCATTACTGGAGAAAAAACATAAACAAAATAAAAGGCTATAATTTAAAAAAAAACTATATTTACGGACATTGGTAATTAAATTAATTTAATAAAGAGGTACTTGTTTTATTAGTTACATAAGTTCATGAGAATTACAAAAAAAGAGCCTATCAATTCCAAAAAACTGTATATCTTTCTCTTAAAGGGACCAAGACTGGTTCTAGTACCTTATATGATTTTGATATATTTCTTATATATAGTTAGTGGATTGCGTGGTCTCTTTTTATTACATATTTTTCATTACTCAGTTCTTTGGTGCAATATCATAGATTATTACTGATTATACAGTCTATGATTCTTCCGGGTTCACAAGGAATACTTGAGTGAAAAATTAATCAAAATTAGCCCAGTGATTTTTGAAATAATAAAAAACAAACGACCAAACCATCAATATCTCTTAATAATATAATACATATAGATAAGCAAGATTTAATATATTTACTAAATTAAAAACTAAATCAGTATGATAAAAATTTGTCAATTGAACCTCGTGTATTAGTGTCCCATACCATCCTATTTAATAACCGAATCGCCTGGATTAAATAAAAAATGTTGGTAACCTATTTGACTCCCTTAAAAAGGACCAAAAACAAAACAAAAATATTTATTAATTCTGGTCTATTATTGGTTTCTCAATAACTATGGGAAATCACAGCTTTCTCGATCAAGCGGTTCAATAGCTAGAAGGCTGTGTCAGACAGACATACACAATGTTGATTCCATTTTTCCGATTTCGGTTATAAACACTAACTCTATTTCGAAATCAATGTTTTATTTTATGAAACTATAACAATTTATAATTTCTATATATGTACATAGCTACATCCGTAAAAAGATCCAAAACCTGAGAACACCCAACGTAAAGCAAATGTCACACACACATATGTATATAGTGAGATACTCACACTCTTACACAATAGACGGGAGACGTCTTGGATGGGAAACCGTACATAAGCGTAATGGATTTCACATGCCAGAAGCGTCCATAAATGACATATGAAATGAGGATTTGTGCTAGTGCGCTAATGGCTCACGATGATGATTTGCATAAGAAGCGATTTTATGGTGTGAAAATAAATGTATGTTTTATACGAACATGTTACAAGTGTATGTTGCTGTTAATGTATAATGTGTCAGTGAAAAAGATAATTATGCGTTAATTTTATGTACGCGTAGGTAGGCTGATGTATCTAGAGCAGCGGTTCTTAAACTTATGTAGTCTAGGGACCCCCTTTTGAACAATTATTTCTCAGAGATCCCCACCCTGCAGAGGTTGTTTTAAGAAAATTTTTAAACTGCAAGACCTTATTTTTTGCTCCATATTTACAATTTTTGCTTTTCAGCTGCAATGACCTTTGTTTTTTGCATTACATTTTTTACATTTTTTGTTTTTACAACTGCAATGACCTTGTTATGCTCTATATTTCTTACATTTTTTGCTTTTACAACTGCAATGACTTTTAGTCCAATCATTTTATTATTTTATTTATTTATTAAACATTGTTTCAATTTTTCCACTATACAAATTAGCTTTTACAACTGCACTTTTAATTTTTACAACTGTAGAAACAAACTACTCACTAAAATAACCTTTGCCTCCCTGATATAAAAACAAAGAAGGTCGTTAGATACCAATTAATCACTGGTAAATAGAAATGTAAAAGTTCTTTAATTTATGCCAAACATGTTTCACGGACCCCTGCAAAAGTAGTTTAAGAACCGCTGATCTAGAGAAATGGCATAATGTATTTACAAAATTTTAGTTTATAATACCTATAGAGCAGTGATCTCCAAACTTTTTTGATCGCGTACCCCTATATAAGACGACATTAATTGTAGGTTGTACCCCCTATATTATAATTATAACACACATTCATACATATTTCGAAGGGAGACTTGGCGTACTCCCAAGTATCACTTTGCGTACTCACTGGCAGTGGCGTCGCTAAGGGGGGGGGGGGGGGGAGGGGGGGCTACCGTCTCAGGTGTCACCTTCAATGGGGTGACACCCGTGTAATATGTTTAAAAAATAAAGCCTATTTACCTTATTTTTTGGTTATTTTGAGATTCCAGGGAGTAAAATGTGTAAAAAATTTGTTTTGGTCATTGACACCCGCCCAATATGTAAAAATAAAACCTATTGACTTTTTTTGGCATGGGGAGGGTTGACAATCTCAATTTCCGCCTCGAGTGTCACCCCCCTCCCCTAGTAACGCCACTGCCCCCTGTGATATGCGTATCCCATTTTGAAGACCACTGCTATAGTGTATTGTTCTTAAAGTTCTTATACATGTGATTCTATAGGGTGTGTTTCTTGAATTTTTCCTATCTTTTTTTAGATATAAATAGAATTAATTTTTTAGTGATATACGGTACAATTCTTAAGACTTCCGCGGTTATCTTGATAAGGATCTTGGCTTATGTTATCGTGTTATCGGCCAACGTTTCATCACACATTGCAATGGATATTTTCAGAGCTCTTCTAAAAGTGCAGAAGAACCCTGGAGATGTTTACTGCAATGTGTGACGAAACATTACGGTACAAGTATACGACGAAAATTTAATTGGCCAAAACATAAAATGTGAATAACTGATAGTATGAGGAATTTTATACACATTTTAAAACAATTCAAAAATGTTACATACTTACAGTAACAATTTATTTAACTATACGAAATGTATAAACAAAAACTACATAAAACATGAAGGAAGTGTTATAATTTTTGTCAAACATATTTAAATAACCATAAAAATGAAAAATACATAATAACAGTAATGCCAATCTTCTACATCTTTCTAAGATTGTTTTATGTGATAACTATTTTTTGTACAAATATTAAAAAGAATAATACTTCAGCATATACATACTTATAACATACATAACCAATCACTTATGTGGACAAATCGTTTAATTAATTCAAACATCGTACATACCACTATAAAAACAATAGGTTATTATTTGATTAAACACCGTTTTACAAACTCAATAAATTTTCAAATTCAGATTCAAACATAGATATGCTGTTACCGCACATATATATCAACCAAGCAGCAGCATGCATAAACATATTTGCTTAAAACGCGTGTTAAATCAGCTCCAACGATTTGGCACGCAGAAGAAGTAGTACTGCATAGCAATGGTGGATTTCCCTGTGTATACAACATGTGCAGTTTTGTATTTGTAGAGTTATCGGGTGTACCCGAAACCGCAATATATCTCGTGGACGTACGCCCCCGCGACGTCTGCATGCAGGAGTAGGGGAGAAGGGAGGGGGGGGGGGTGACGCCGCGGCGCCAACACCGAAGACGCCGTCTATGAGTTATGGTGCGTAACTTTGGATTTGTGGTGGCGATCGGACGGGAAATGTTAAATGACAAGATAGACGAAACCGTGAAATCGTTGGCCTTAGAATGTTAATGTGGAGGTAAATGGGGTTCTAACAAGTCATTTATTTATAGAATTGCTTCGTAGGAAATTATACTGAAGAAAAGAATATTATTTTTCAACATGTGTTAGAGGCGATGGTGATATTTAACTGTAGACAATTATTTTTTTGCAATGATTTGTGACTTAATTATAATTAATGTTTAAAAAATAATAATCATTTATGATAGCATTTTGCCGTATCATTCATTTTTATCAACAATTCTTTGATGTCAGAAATGAATCAAACTTTGCGTATTTTATTTTATTATATTATTAATATTATTTACTACTATTCGAATAATACTTACTTATAATAGTAGTACCTAATTTATAGGTAATAACTAAATAAACCAGTAATGTTAAAAAATAGAATGGAAATTTTGACTATAATTATAATGTTAGTGCGTGTACATTAGGGTAGTCCTTAGATGGGATTGGGACGAATTTTGACTGGGCCGCCCCCTAAATCAGCTCCAAATAATTTGTTTTAAATGTGGAAAAAGTTTCAGGGGGTGATTTTCTAAAAAATCTTTCTAAAAATCTAGAATACTCATGAATACATTAATGGTACTCATATTCCATATCTAGATGGATAAATTAAGAGAAATTTTTTTTTATTAATTTTTTCTATAATTTCTGCATAATTTTGTCAAAAAAACTTTTGACAATGAAAATATTGATCTTGAAATAAATAAAAATTTTGATTCTAAAACTAAAAAAGATCATTCCATATCAATTTTCAACTGGCGTTTTTTCTTCAATTTCAAGATCAATATTTTCATTTTCGAACGTTTTTTTGACAAATTAATCCGGAATTTATAAAAAAAGACACTCTAGTACGCAAGTCTTTGAAAAATTGCAAAAATCCGTGTATTTTAAATGAGAAAAGCGTCCCCCTCTGGGAATTGCCAATTTTTAAGATAGAGGGCTGAAACTTTTTCCATTTTTTTAAAATTATTTTGAGCTGATTGAGGCGCGGCCCAGTAAAATTTCGTCCCAACCCCATCTAAGGACCACCCTAATGTACATATACCTATACACTTTAAAAAATCAAATTTATTTATTAACTCTGTATTTTGTTCAGAATTTAAATTAAAAACGTGGTATTCTCGCTATTCATTAATAATGGTATTTTTCAAGGAATATTTAATGTAAATTTCCATGGAATATTTATATCATTACAGAAAAACAGGAAGTACAAAAAAACACTCACAATTTCTTCTGAACCATATAACAAACGTTTTTATATTTTACGACCCTTTTAAACTCTGTCACTCTTCGCTGTTTTCCCCTGTTCTTTTCAATGATTTCTTTTATTTATCTGTCAACCCATTCAAATGAATTGATGAACATAGATCAAATGTATTACCTAGTATATATAATATATAATGCGTTTGCCAATTTACCATTTATTTATGCTGCAATTGTTTTGACAGGCTATCGGTCAAATTTAGGTCGTGGGTTCACGTGGGGTACGTTTATTGTAATTGATATTTTCAGAATTAAGGTTGTTAACTATGATGGATGATAAACGAAAATCGATAGACCATTGAATATTTTCTTAATGCACTGATATTGAGATTAATCAATTATGAAAATGTGCGATGCATATTGTAAAATTCATTTGTAATATATACCTAGTATAGTAAATAAATATAGTGTAGTATAGTAAATAAATGAATTTATCGTTTTAGCGTCTCAAATTATTTTATGATGAATCTATGTTTTCATTGTTAAAGTCAATGTTCCAGATGTCGAAATTTATTATAATACGTTTGATCGAAAAGTCATTATTTAAATTAAGAAAATCAAATTTTATTATTTCTTTTTGATATTTTTCACTGTTTTAAATAATGTTTAATTTGTTATAGCGTGTATGTTTTAATTTTCAAAAAAACACCGGTTTTACATTTTAAATAAATAATTATAACAATTTGATATTATCATTTTTGTGCAGATACTTTGCAATCACATGGATTTAAACATTTTTTATGATTATTTGAATTTAGAATATTAGAAACCATAAATGTAAAAAATAATTTAAAATAATTTGGGACACTAAAACGATAAATAACCAAATAATATTTAATTAACTTTTTTTCTAAATCTTAACCTTTTTAAATGTTTTTAAAATAATTTTCGTATATCATGCCCAAAAATACTTTAGAAAAATATGATCCTGTTAAGACAAACAGATTGTGGTACTGTGTAATTATTATTCACAAGGCATTTGTTTTTGTAATGTTATTTAATGTTGAACTACTCTAGACAAATATTTTTTAGAATTATCTTTTTAAATTAATGCCCGGTATTATAAAGGACTTAACAAATTTATAAGCTTGCAAGAACTTTTTTTAGATTTAAAATACTATAATATATTCATGATGAAAAATAAACAATATGATGCTAGCTAGTGCGTAAGAATTTTGTTTTAACAAGAATAAATGATCATGATGTCCGATATTATAAAGAAGCTAACAAACTTGCAAGCTTGCAAGCACTTTCAAGGGGGATATAAATTATGTGATAGTAACTATGGATTAGTTTTAAAATTTAGAGCAGTAATACTTCAATTTATTATAATACAGTAAGCGACTCTGGCCGTATAAAATAATTTTCATAATATCACCACTGTTTTAATACCGTTGGTGTTTATTTACCACGCGTGCGCAAAACTTGTCAAACACTTCATGAAATTTCAGTTAGGTTTGAAACCTCATTTGAAAGTGCTTGCAAATTTGCAAATGTTAGCTTATTTATAATATCAGACATAAAATTACTATTTGCTCCCCGTACATACTTGTATTTTTCGGAAAGCTTTTAATTAAATATCAAAGTAAGGCGCCGACAAAACGACCGCGACTATCATAAAACCATGAAATTTTATAATTAATCTTTTCAAAAAATACATCTTAATATTAGACAATGATTTTTTTTATTTAAAAACAAACATTAGCTTATTAATTAAACAATTATTTGTAAATAATAAAAATACATTTGTGTATAAAAATTTTTTTATAAAAAAGAAAACAAAAATAGACGTTTTAAAGACTTGAATGGTTTTTCGTACATTTCACACGTTTTCACAGTCACTGCAATAAAATAAAACCTAATGATGCCATCTCCTCGCATACTTTTCCTTGAAAATGATAAAATGTCAACATTTAGTTTGGAATATTCGTGGGAAGATGGCATTGATATCTCGATGTTTATCTGTTAGAGACGGTTCAAATTGTGATTTTATTCACGAAACTCGTGTGTTTATTTAACCCTTTCAGTCGTTCAGACACTTCCGGTTGCTATTACGTGAAAATCGAATCAAGTGCACTTTGTTTTTATGCTGTGGAAAATGGTTTGCATATTTGGTAAATATTTTTTAAGAAACAATATAATCGTAAAACGTGGAGTCTGTTTTTATTTTATTGAATGTTATTTTCGTTTTGTGTTCGTTTGAAATGAGGACATACTAGCAATATAGCATGGAATGCATATATAAAAGCACATTTATTTTCATGTCAAGATTCCTATATTGTGAATAGTATTAAAATTTGAGAAAATAATTTTGAATTATGTTTTTTGTTATTTTTGAATAAGCTGTTTTTATGTTGCACTTCAATAAAAGGCTATTCTTTTTCTAGTAAATTATTTACATGAATCTATTCAAAGTAGACTCTATACACGTTCTTGAGAACACAAGAGCAAAATTAAAAAAGCTGCTGCTACAGCGGCATTCACTTTTGTGTCTCTTCATCCCTTGAGAAGGGCACACAGTGTACAGTAGCGACTCGTTATTAAATATAATTAATTATTAAAATAATCTAAATTATGAATATTAGAATTTACTAAAACAATAACGATGTTTCTATTTTTGTGATTAATTTGATAAAAGGAATTTCAAAAAAATGATCTTTGGAATTATTTTTGTATTAATTTTTCAATAAGCTTATTGTATCGATGACCTAGGACCTAACTGATACAATGTGATTTTTCAGGAAAGTGATTTGAAAATTCGAAGTTTGAATATAAATACCATAAATATACCAAACAAAGGACCATAAAAATTTTGAAGAAACAATATCGTAAAAAAATAGACGATCAACCATTATTTTTTTTCAAAAAGAACTGATAATGATGCACATAAGTGAAAGAGAGGGGATGTTTTTGTTTTCGTTTACGGTTTTGAACGCATTTCAAAGTATTCTCGTATTTTCAAAACACATTCCCTCTCTTTCTAATCTCTATTTTATCGCTTCAATACCTTGGGTGGTTGATCTGCTTAATAATACATCTAATTGTTACCAATATTTGAAGAGAATCGGTGGGTACCTATTTTACGTAGAACAAGTGTCCCTTAGATCGAGCTACAAAAAAAAAGATTTTACAAAAATCAAATTTCTCTAAATATTCAAAATAACATTGATTTTCTAATGCACTGTATTTAAATTATATTAGTTTAATATAGATATTTGTACGCCACTGTATGAAGACACATGTGTACATACATGGGCGTCGATGCATTGCTTTGAACGCACAGCCCGGGATGTGTGAGATGAGGTGGTGGAGGTACTGGGGAGCCTCGGAGCCTTATCAGTACGTCACGCTTGATTACCCCCATCATTCAGTCACGGCTACGGGAGGGAGAGATGCTCGTCCAACTGAAAAAATGTCACTCTTTGATATAGCAACGCTAAAAGTAGCAATTTAATTTTATGTTGAGATTCTACCTTTTATGTACCGATGTTTAGTCTGTTTGTATAAAATTAAAACTGTGTTTTTATGCAACTTGTTTTGGTTTTTGTAAACATGTATCGGAAAAAACATATGAGGTTTAGGCGGAGTTAGTTGTTTTATTTCATTTAAGTATTTTATATTTTTTTCTGAAATGAAGGTTGATTTAGTATTATTTCAATTTATTTTCTCTTTACAAAATAAAATAAGTAATAGCAGAAAACTAGGCAAGTTGGAGACGTGATAAGACTGTACAAGCTTTTGACTTAATTATTATTAATGCGATATTGGCGTACCTTATGTAATTAAAATAATTATTGTAATTTTTTTTCTTATATTCGTTTCTTAAAATATTAAATAAAATAAACATTTTGTGTGTTATTTGACTTTTTTTACAATTACAATTTTAGCGCACATCGTGATTTAAATGTTTAAGGTCCTTCTCTTGCACCCTTTCCTTCAATATTATTTAGTTATTGTGATTTAAATACATAAATAAGAATAAATAATTTTTTTTTAATTTAAATAAATGTTAATTTCTCTTCTCTGTTTATACGACTTATTCGATAGCATTGTTGTAATGTTCATTTATGAATAAAAATCATTATTATTGTTACATATATTTTAATATACATGGGACATAAATTATATAAATACGAATATTTTTTTACTTAATTTGTAAATAATATTAATTAATCTCGCATCTTCTATATATAATAACAATCAATTTTTTTAAGAAAATGTTCTCCTGGTAGGTTAAAGACTAACTCTGGGTTGTATAAAGGAAAATTAACAACGATTAGTTAATCAGTTGTTTTCAAACCATGATTAATGTTAATTCTAAACTTATTTTCGATTTGTAAATGAACAATTCACTAAATATGATAATTTTTTATCTTATAAAATTTATCATAACTGTGATTGTTTTTTAGAATTAACGTAATAATGGTTTTAAAACAACTGATTAACTAATCGTGATTAATTTTGCTTTATGCAACCCAAGGTAAAAGTCTTAAAACGTAGTGTATACTTCTAGGAATTACCCATAACTCTCGGCCTTGCAAATGTTTCTTGCCCTCGAGGCAAATTTACATCCTAACAGTTATTCATGTCTGGTAATGGATTGTATTGTTTTATATCGGTTACAGTTAATCCAAACAATAGTTCTATATAATACAAATAACTGGCTTATTAAAGCAAACCATCTGACCAATCAATTAAAATAAGAATGTATTAATGAAATTCTATTCTACTAGTATGTTAACTTATTTTTTGTTATTATTATCTATAATTATTAGTAGTATAATCATTTAATCTATTGCTTATAAATAGCTTTTTGACCAAAAATGTTTTAGACAGTTTTGCTTTTATTTTTACCATCAAAAAAATAATTATTATTTCTTTCACGTAAAGTTATTAAAATGTCAATGCTCAATCTTCATTTTATAGCTTCAATACAAATAAACATTGTCAACTGTAATTAATATGTATGATTTAACGACCTGGATTACTTACAAAATAGATCACAGTATTTGTTAGTATATATTATGTTCAAGTAATGGAAGTCCCATATAAAATTTTATGCGAAATCAATAACACAACATACACACAACAGTGGAAGTAAAATTAAATGTATCCATATAAAACGATACCCTTTCTTATCAAGCCGGACTAAAAAACCAGCCAAATAAACAAGTGCGCGATGTTTCTAGTTGTGGCATTTACTACAAGTATAAAAGCGAGTTATGGCTATAGTCATACCATATATCCGCGCCGAAATTACAAATCGCGTTATTTATCTGTGTGGATCAGTCAGGAGTGGACTCAGCAATATTTGTGCTCTTTGTTAATTTGAAAAATAAGAATTTATCATGTTTATTTATATATCACGCGTGTAGTAAATTTATTTTAATGGTTTACGAAAGGGGCATTGCCCCCAGTGCCCCCATTGTTTTGTCGCCACTGGTACTAGTATAATCTGTAGTGGAATTAATATTCAAGCAAACTAAAAAAAGTGAAATTTCTGCTAACCGATTAGCTGTAATTATTAAAAAATATAGAATTTGACTTTTTGTAGAAAATTGAATGATTCCAATAAATACCGGTAGTACATATCAAAGCGGTTGGTTTATGAAGTATACAATTTAATAATTCGTTCACCAAAAAATCTATTTTCAAATTTATTACAATTGTCAGTTTTTAATCGACAAAAACGGTAATATTTGTGAATACTCGTATAAGGTGTAATGGTTGCTATAAGAGCAAGGTTTATTGTTTTTGACAGGCTTGTTTTTTGCAATTCTCATGAACTCATTTTATTAATGAAACAAGTAACTCTTTATTTAATCAATTTAATTACCAAAGTCCGCAAATATAGTTTGTTTTTGAAATTATAGCCTTTTACTTTGTATATGTTTTTTTCCAGTAATGGATAAAGTAAAACCAGTAATGAGCACGCAGTGATGGGCACTTATGATTACAAAATTATAAGTACTACGATATAAAAGAATCATCAAATTTGAAACAACAATAGTTGCTATGATAATATAATAATTGATAAATAAATTATACTTATAATTAGTTTAAATGTCCACCATTTTGACACCTATTGACTGATTGTCATCAAATCACGCTGTAAGACAGTTAAATGTACATATATAGAATAATCAGAAATGGTGGTAATTAAATATCAACAAATATTTCTAATTCAGTACATTTAATTTAAAAATAGCCATTACTGGAATCATATCAAAGACTGGTGCCAGTACCTTATATTTATTATAATAATTTTAAAATTGAAACATTTATTTGAATTTGTTTTGCATATGTATGTATATTTGTATGTAATATACCTGCGTATATACAAAAGTGCATATAATATATTTTAAAATAGAGTTTTTAATATTGCTTAAAACTGATCACTGATCAACAGAAAATATTCCTACGACACCCCTGCATACAAACAGATACAATACCAAACTGCAAAGAACGCGTTGCACCAAGACCATGGTGTGTGTGTGTGTATGTGAGTGTGCGCCGCCGGCCCATCGCAGTGACCCAATTCCGGATCGACGCCGAGTTGATAGACGCTTAGCGTCACTTTTCCGTCAATCCATTCCTTCCGGCAACGGATTATACACCAGCACGCCTACCATGGATGTATGTGTGTGCCTTTGTATTCTATCTGAATCACAATGGGTTTTGTGTTCCATAGATGCCTATGATTATTACCACAGGGTTTTTTCTCTTATTTTTTGTGTAAGGGTAGATGAATATTTTTTTCGATGTTTGTGAATTCAGAGAACTGATAAATCTGGTAGATAAATCTAGATAGCGGTCTTCAGTGTCGGCAAAAGTTTTAAAGCAATAAATGTTGATAAAACGCAGAATTTGGTACTAGATTCTAGGGCGTAAGTCTTTTTGTTCAGGCTAGTATTTACAAAAAATCGTTAATTGATATTATGGAGAAGTATTTATCGCAACAAAAAAGAGTAATTTTGTATGTATGTATTTTTTATTAAAAGTATATAAAGTATTTATATATAGTATTTGATTCTGGTAATATTGTTAACTTCTCCTTCTACAATTATTCATGTAGTTTCAACCGTTGATTACAAAAACAAATTATTTGTATAGATTAAATTATGATTATTTATAGAAATAATGGTTATTAAACAATACCGGAGCATAAATGGAATAGAAAAGGAACCGGAACAGTCTGCTGAAAAGAATAAAGTATTATTAATAATATAATTAATACGAAAAAGATGATTAAAAATCAGTAATGCTATTTGAACGAATTGTAATTATTAATTTTTATATTTTAAAATTTGATAATCTTAATTTATTATTATTATTTATTAAACTGGTGGATTGTCTAAGAAACCTGTTGGTCTCTTTAGACAGCTTGTTTATGTTTTTTATTTTTTTAAATCTTAATTTAAATAAAATACTATTAATTTTGAGATATACAGGCTGTTCACCAGAATCGAGTGATAACTTTGTTATTATTGGAGTTAGATAGGTTAAATTGGCAAAGTATCAGTATTTTTTCCGGGATGAATAATGGCGGTCTCAAAATAACAATTGAATGTCGAAGTTCAGAGATATATTGAAAATTAACGTTTTTTTAAATGAAATACTTGAATATTATTATTGGATTTTTATAGCTAAGAATGTTCTCTTTATAAAAGTCTTTCACATGTATGGTGGTAAAATTGTTATAAAATAAGATATAACAATAAATAAATTAATATAAAATATAAAAATAGTATGCTATACAAAATTTATTAAATAAAACAAATGATTAAAAAAAATTTAAAACAATAATTTTAGGTATTTTTGCCATTTTTCCGAAGATTTTTAACGTTTTTGAGTATTATTAGTTATATAATATATGTATTATTTAAATTAAATGTTATTTAAAAAAAACGATAGAAGGACCTATTTGTATCCAACCATTCATTTTCTTTTATAAATAACTTATAAATGAAATATCAATTCTATTACTCCATAATCAAAACACAGAAAGGATTGTTTGATTATATCCTAAATGAATTAAAATGTAATTCTCTTAAATCAGTATCGCTTGTTTGAAAATCTGTTTATTCGCGGAACGGTAGATGCAAATACGGTATTTAATTTAAATAAGTATTAGAAATCGCGACCCTTTCTAAAACACAGAACTGCTGCTATTATAATTGTTAATGCGAACATGATACTAACATTATAATGTTATTGGAAGTTGGAATTACGTTTTAGAACTCAACCAACCCGCTATGATACAAATATTGAATTACCGTGTTGAGTCGTTCACCGTAACTGATTATTAAGGATTCGCTGTAATAATACCTATAGAAGTATTTTGGTTTTGTTAGAATAATGTTTGTTTTATGTTTTAGGGAAATTGTTTACTCAATTATTTTTATTTGTGTGTGTTTTTTTTGCGAATTAGTTAGTACATACCTCCTTACTAATTCTTCAAGCATTCGGTAAAGCCGAATGTCTGTTATATTAGTTAATCGAATGAGTATGTTAAAAATGGGAAAATTAGTTAATTAACCCACTATGAAGGTAGATAATTTTTCTTATTAAAAACGTGCCTAAAAAGTTAGTTCATTTTAAACGAAAAAAAATTTGGAAAGTAAATCAGTTTTTCATTCAGAATATCGAGGATTTTAGGGTTCCGAAGAAACCCTATCAATCTCACTTTGTCGTCCGTTCGTCCTTTTCAGTCAAAGCAAAATATCTTGTAAACTATATAAGCTAGAAACTTGAAATTTTTACTGAACATGTAAAATGATGCCCTCTAGTAAAAGATTTGTTGAAAAAATATTTTTTCAAAGGGGGTGGTATGGAGCTAAAGCTAGATAAAAAAAATAATTTTTCTACAAGGCATGTGGCACGTCAAAATGTATAACCAAATCAGTGGAATTTGACCCTCATTCTTTTTTTTTAAATCATAAATGACCCCTGCAGCAAATAAAAAATAAAAAAATTGTATACCATACCTGAAAAAAATTTGGTAACAAGGCTTTGGCGGGACTACCAACGACAAATACTAAAGTCAACAATATCATTTTAAATTTTGGAATAATAGGGAAGAGTATCATAGAATTTTTATATCTAGGCAAGTGGGGTATCAAAATGTAGATTTCAATTAGTAAAATATGACAGTAAGAGTGTTTTGCCCACTACAATTATCTCGTATAGAAGGAACTGATTAGAGAGAACGAGAAGAAACGAGAGAAAGTATTGGAAATTCTCTGTATAGAGCGTATCAGTTGTTTTTAAGGGACAATGTTTCATGCAACAGAAAAAGAAATATTTAACGAAAAATTATCCTTAATCCTCAGTTGACTTTCTTAATCAACATTTTTGGAATTTAGCATATTTATGTATGCATCAATATTATTTTGTTTTATTCTTTATTAAATGATTAAAAACGACATCAATTAAATATCTCCTGTTTTAGATAAATGGAAGTATTTTTTATACGCGTATTTAAGTTAAGGACATTATATTAAAAATTGTTTGGCAAAAAAATTGTATTACCTCTTTTTCTGATAGTATATATTGTTGCATTTCTGCAAAAAATGTTTAAAATAAATGTAGTATGTACTTTACATTCCAAATATTTGCAGAATGTATGCAAACAAAACGTTGAGAACTGCTGAAGTAGTAAAATGTGACGCTGAATTCATTATGTAGATCTTTGTTTGGTATATGTCAGATATAATCTTTTTGTTCTATTTACCGAGAATTTTAATATCGCTGTGTAGAAGACTTTTTTACATTTTTTTAATATCATGTACTACCGTTGTCTCTTTATTTTTGTCTGCAAATAGAAAATATGTTATGCTTGTGTACTTGCATGCGCAGTCAACTTATGGTAGACGTGAACAACGTTTAATATGAATGTTTGTTAAATGTTGCATTGCTATTTAAATATTTTACTTAAAACAAGCAGTTTTTATGTTTTTAACTATTTATATTATAACAGAATATAACATAACGTACAGTGATGAAACAAATATCCCCCCCCCCCCACAGAAAAAATCAAGTGATCATCGATGCCTTACAATTCACAATTTAACATCACTGTTTAATTTATTATTATTTATATTATATATATTTATTATCTCTATATATAAAAATGAATATTCGTTTGTAAGAGGCTTATAGACTCGGAAATTACTGAACTGAGTACAATGCGGTTTTCGCCAATAGTTAGATCATTTTTCTGTGCAGTATCGTGGTTATTAATATTTTATGAAAACGTAAGATTTGACATCAAAAGACTAAAAAAATCTTTTTCAAGTCGTGTTTTGCTTCCATGATGTCACAGCATACAACTGTCATTTAGGTATATAAAAACATGGATACAGAATTCTATAATTTACGGTTTCAATATTTTATTTTATTAATTTTGGATATTATGATCACGTCTCTTCCAAATATTTTGTCGAACAATTTGATGATTTTTGACATATTATCATGTTAGCAATTAAATATTTTGAAATATCTGTATTAATTGAAAATTGAAATATAAAGAAACATTTCACTTCCATGAAACGGAAAATATCGAAATTGATTATGATTGTTGCTAACCTATTTATTTTTATTTTTTGATTTTCATACAAAAAGACGGAAACTGATGTTTCCTGGGAGTTTGAAAATATAATTTTACACGATTTTCTCATTAACTACTGAACGGATTTTATTCTGTGTTTCACTACTGGATAGGTTAGGTTTATAATTTGTGGATATTTTGTGGACATTTCACGAAGTCGGAAAAAAAATCCGAGTAACACCGAGTCCAATGCACTAGTATATGATATATTATTTATTAAGTATTTTAATTAACCATAGGTAATAAGAATAATATGTGATTATTAACGTTTATTCAATAATTAATTATATAATATTTAAGGTGCTTTTATCTGGAGGCTTTTGTTGTTGGTGTTCCATAACATACATAAAAAATTGTCAAATTATAAAAAAAATTATTATTTCAAAAACCCCCAAAAAATTATAATAAACTAAAGTTGTTGATAATTATACTATCTTCAAGAATAAAGTAAATGCAATAACATGTCGACCATTAAACAAAATTTTTGTCAGATACTTCCTACGACAAAATTAAATCATGGCACACATTTCTAATGCGTTTCACTTTATACCGCTGTATTATTATATTCAGATTTTTCATTTCTTTTTGTGGGCGGTGTAAGAATGTTATGATGTACGGTAATTCTTTGTGAAAGAAGATTAAGAAAATGTTTTTATCTATTTTTCTTATTCTATGTTCGTTTTTGTATTCGTTGTGAATGTTAATGTTTTGAAGATTTTATTGTCTGCTGTTATTTAGAGGTGTATTTTTGAAACATATATTTTAATAATGACTTCCTGTTTTTCTTTTCTTATTATTTAGTTCAATTATTTAATATTATTTATAAATCTTGGGAAGTTCTTGCATGTTTATATGTCATTTATGATAAATTTTTAGTTGAAATAAAACCTTTTTTTAGCATAAGATGCCATTATAGCATAAGTGAATATTTAGACTAAATAATTTGTAAAATTGAAATTGATATTATTTTTATTATTATTATTTTATTTTATTCAACATCTATAAAAGATATAATTAAATAAATAAATAAATATAGTTCTCAAAAATAAACTAATTAAAGAATCGCATATTTTCAAAATTACAGTTGTAAAAAGTTTAGTTTTTTGCTCCTTTGTTCAAACATAAAACTTTTAAATTTTCTTTTATCCTAGAAACCCTTTTTAGATGTTATCTTGCATGATTGTAGAATTTGTAACTTTGTACAATATTTTCGAGAGTACCTAATTCACAATTCTCCAGTAATTCCCAACGTTTTTTAGATGACGGTACCCTAGTACTTTTTTATATATAAATGAAATGTACCTGCTGTGTAATAAAGTATAGTGATCGTAAACAATTTTGAACATTTTATTGAGTCCCTGAATCGAGTACGACCATTATCATAATAATAATGTTATAAAATAACTGTGTGTGCATCTGTAAATGTTCTAAAGCCAAAATGCTTAGACAAGGAAAGATAAAGAACACATAACACATTACCTAGCATTGTCGCACCACGAAAAATCGCTCCACAGATCATAGACGTATCATTCAGATTTAAAATAAATATCAATTGTTTTGAATTATAAAATTAATTAATAATGAATGTTTTATATTGAGTTGAAAAGTATTTCAGTGATAATTGATTAACATAGAAATGTCTATTTGGAACTATCATCTCTCATACATACTAAATTAAATTGTAATTTAAAGCATATTTGCATATTATAAATTTTCAACTGACGCCTATGGGATAATATGCGATTTTGACAATTAAAAAAAGATGGCCGCTGACAAATTTTGGTAACACTTTCATATAAGGACTAGCATTGGTTGTTATGTATCCATAGTCTTTCCTAATCTAAGCCAAAATGCTACAGTTTAAACTTCGTGTCTATAATAGATGTGCATTGCACCTACTAGTTTTAAATGACATCTCTAAACCAGAAACGAATGTTTATTCTAGTCAATTTTAGATTTACAAAATATATTTTTGGAACGGTGGGTAATATAAAGAAAATGTTTCAAATCTATTTTTCATTAATCTTATGTATAATTTATGTTATATCCATTTTTGATAAACGATATACGTTTTTCTTTATTCCATTCCATCTATTACATGAATTTGAAGTTAGAGTTAGTATTAAATCAATTTTTTTACATAAAAATGTCTTGGTATCCTTTCAACGTTACGAATTTAAAATGTTCCAATATAATTAGTTAGTTAAGTCTTCATATCGCAATTTCCAAATGACTAAATAAATATAACAAAATGCATTCCAAAACAATGATTCAGACCGCAAACAAAAGCACACGCATTCAGCAAACAAGGCATCGGGCACATTTGTAAGATTAAATTTTATAGAAACACCAAAGTTTCCCTTTTGTCTAGGATCCGCTAATTCCTTAATCCGGCACTCGGATGAAGCTACGGGTTATCTACAGGCCACGCGCGCTTTAGGTCTGTTTGTAAAGGGGGAGTGGGGTGGGAGGTGGGGGATAAACCGTGTGTTTATTACTCGGTCAAAGGGGCGTAAGCTTGCAGTGGCGGGTTTGAAGTTTACCTTTAATTTACGGCATTTATTTTACATAATACGTAATCTTTCTTCCTTGCCATCAATCTACATTTTCCATTATAAACTGAATCACTACGTACGAGAGTTAATATTTCACTCCTCATCACGTATGGAGGGTTGTAATTGTTGTTTTAACTGACCCGGGAACGTTGTTTAAAAAAAATCAGATCATAAATACACATTTTTTTAAATATCTCGACTCCAGTGCTACCAACCGGGACCATTTATTGTAAAAATATTTTTTCCGGGTCCAAAAAATCTATAAACCTATCGTACCACCAAACGAACATATGGTGTGAATATGGCTTTGATACGTCTAGTGGTTTAGGCCTAATGAGAACACATAAATACGCGTCAACGTTTTTATATATGAAGATTAATGTCCGGTATTATAATGGAGCTAGCAAATTTGCTAGCTAGCAACCACTTTCAAATGGGGTATTAATTATGTGATAGTATCTATGGATTAGCTATGGAATTTAGACCAGTGATACTTAAACTTATTGTAACACAGTTGGCGATTCTAACCTTACATAATAATTTTCATAATATCGCCACTGTTTTAATACCGTTGGTTTTCACATACCACGCGTGCGTAATAATTGTCAAACAGATCATGAAACTTAAGAACTGTCAGATAGGTTAGAAACTTCAACAAATTTTGCTAGTTCGTTTATAATACCGGACATAACTGTAATTTAATGCCAACACATACTTACACACATACTTAATTTTTCGTGTAAACGTATAAATATAATATTAATAAATTTTAATACTTTCAATTGGCAATAAACGTGCAAGGGTATATTTACTTTACTGGGTAATGCTACTTCAAAATTTATGCAAATTAATTTTCTCACATGGTACGCCACTGCATTCACGGTTTGTTTACATTTGGAGGTATTATCCATTCAATGTGATTAGAACCGCTGCATATTTTGGTTTAATTATTTCGAAATACTCGCCGAAGACAATCAATCTGATGTAATTGGAAACTGATACATTGCATGTAGCTGTTGATTGTTCAGAAACCAATAATGAAAATTAAAACATATCCGATTTTTTTTAAATGACTGCTACACTGGAAAAATTTGTTTTGATCTCTTTTTAATTGAAATCGTTGGTACATATCAAGGTACATAGACAAGGTAGTTTCAATAGGTCCTTGACCAATCAGCGTTGGCGCGGGAATTGATGTCACCCAGTGGATATATATTTTTTAATAATAATATATTTTTAGATGTTGATCCATGGAAGTTCTGTTGTCCACGCTGGATCAAATATGCACTCAGTGAAGCAACGCTAAAGTCACCATTTTGTTTTATATTTCATTAAAAAAATTTTTTTTGCGTATTTTAAGACATGTAGAATAAATTTCATTTCATTGCCTTTTTACTATTCTAAAAAATCCTAAAAAATGTATCAGTGAGTTTTTATTGGCAGTTTTTAGTCTTCTTGTATATTTGTACAAAATTACTTGAAGAACTGCATGGATGAAATTTGGAATTTTCAAGGTCAAAAGAGTTGATTTATACTTTTTTTTATCATACTAACAAATTTTAAATTGATGTTGCATAGAAATTTCATAGTAATCAAAATATCGTCGAGGACCGGATGTGGTTTTTGCCTCCGCCTTGCTTAAAACGACCCCGTATCGGTATTAAAACCTTAACTTTAAGACATCTAACTACAAGGGCGGACATTTTTAAGTATATAATTTATTATAGTTCGCATTCCAGTCCTGTTGTGTTGATTAACCACCCCCTCTCTTCGACCCCCGTATCCATTTAATGGCTATTTCGTAATTAAAAGATATACCGGGTACCTTTAGTTGGATGTGTTGGACCAGCTCAGTAAAGATCCTGTGCTTGTGGTGAGATATGTCGACTGTTTAATGTGGTCGGCTGAGTTTAATGTAGGGAAGTAATGTGACGGTCGAACATGAGTCTGGGGGTTTTTCAATGAATGTGTTCTAGCGAGAGTTTTTGTGTTTTGGTAATACTGGTGCGGGTGGGCTGATGTATGTATGTAGTTGTTGAAATGGTCTGTAGATTAAAATGAATGAATGATGGCGTTGTTTTGTTGATATCTTTTATACTTTATGTGTAACAGAAGGGAAATTTATGTACGAAATGTTATTTTATTATTCAATGAAGAATATTTTGTTACAATGTTTTGTGGCATTTTCAATTATAATAATGATTATGATCAGGGCTGTAACTAGAGGCTCAGGGGCCCCGGGGAAATAAGTGACTGAGGGGCCCTCAGTGTATGCAAAATTTGAAGGCCTTTTTTTTCGTTGCAATATCGAGCAATAGCGTTAGATGGAAGCTAATTTGCATTTGTACTCAAGCAAATTCATTATAATACCGGGCATAAAAAACATAAAAAATGTGTAAAAGTATATGTAAGTCATGTATTGCTGCAACTATAAAATGATACGAAAAATGCTTTGTTGTGACAGATAATATAAACGTATTTGCTAATAATCAAATAAATTAATTATACGAAGTGCAAAAGCCAAATAAATGATACTCGCCCATACAAAACCATTACAACGCTTACACCAATCGACCTTAGAACAGCAGCATCAAGAATAACACATGTAGTTTCACTATCGTCTGTCTATCGTCCGCACAAATCTACCCCAATGCGGATTCCTGCACTGTTATTACCATCAATGCTGATCATACTGTGTGGGGTTTAGCCAGAAGATAAATGTAGACGATCTTGGTGGCCATGGGGATCAAAACGGGTATGATTGCGATTAAAGGAAAACTATACTAGAAGACAATTGTGAAAAATTATATATTTTAATAGTTTTCTAATCTAATAATTTTACTTTCGCGTCATATCCAAAGAATAGGATCCTATTCTTGAATCGGAATTTATTTATGGTTCAGATTCAAATATAAATTTCGGTTCGGATTTGGGTGCAACATGTTGCAAACTATTTGAGTTCAAAACCTGTTATTTTTAGAGTTAAGGTTCGGGTTCAAGTTTGCAACTGAAAGAAAGTTATTTGTTCGAAAAAAAAATTATAATTAACAAATAAAACATTATCTGAAGAATAAGAAAAACACTAATAGCCATTAAAATATTGCTAGAGAAAGGGCAAAAAGTCAAATTACATTTTAAAGATTGAAATCTTTATTTTTCAGATTGTAATTCAGAATGTAATTCACAAAAAAAAAAGAAAGTAAAAAGTATGCAAAATTTAGTAGTTGACTTGATAAGTCACATTATACCATAAAATTCAAACAGATTTCCAGTATTAGAACATTTTATAATATCTTTTAAAAATCATTGGATAAAAATATTAAAAATAATTTATTGAACCTTTTAAAAATATACGGTTACCGGTAATCCATGAAAAGGTTCGGATTCAAGTTCAGGTTCGTTCACTTTGAAATATAGCGGTTCGATTCGGGTTCAGGATAATGAAAAATACGGGTTAATTCGGGTTTACGGTTCGGGTTCAAGTTCAAGTCCCTGAATAGGAGAAACTTTGTGATGATTTCTAAAAGCAGAAAACATTTTTTCTTCGATTTCAAATTTTACACTTGATCTTTTCGATTCGGGTCAAGACAAATACTTTTCTTTTATGTCTGTCTGAATCCTTCTCACACACATAACTCATGAACCACTGAACCGATATAACTGAAACTTGGTTTGTTTATTGGGTCTTCCAGATGTTATAAAGAAATTTACGCCGAACAATAATAAACCGAAACCCTTTTTCGAGGAATTTTCAGTAAAATCACATTAAAGAGCACCCAAACATTTAGTTAACGTTGTACTAACAACTAAAATACAAATGCATAGGCAACGGGCGTCGTGGACAAACGGCAAAAGGGAAAAGGCAAATAGACGGTGGAAAGCGACGTCTATCACTCAAGCCTTCTTATCGGACGCCATTTGCTGTAATTGGTTAGAAGGCGTTGCAGCAGATAGCTGGCGCCCTGTATACCATTTGTATCACTTGTCAATAGATGTCGGGACCGTGACTTCTGCGTACTATTTTTCATTACTGAAGAGGGCGCCAGCGTTTCTGATGGTGGCGGTGATGAAGTATTGTTAGCGGTTAACCATTGAGATGGGGGAAAATCTACTTGATGAGGTTTATTTTATTTAAATATTCAGTGTCTCTTGTATATATGTTATGACGTAGATTTATACCTAGACTAAAAATTAATTCGTTTGTATTCTTATACAGAATTAAGGTTTTAAAGTTTGGTGATATATGCATTAACCTGATGCAAAAATATGAGAATTGCTTAAAAAGATTAACTTGGTAGCTCGAGTTTAAGGTCGCTCAGAAACTTACATAAAATCATTCCCAATTACACAGACCAATATAATTTTTTTCTAGAGACCTGAATAGGTGATTTCAAAGTTTTTTTTTTCTGAAATTGGCTATATTAACCTCGAATTGGCAATTTTAAGTTACGATGTGATAGAGCAATTTGGGCAACGTATTTGGTTTCAGCATGTCAAAAATTTTTGAGACCATCTATATCTACGAAAAAATAAATCGGCCTGATTAATTGTGAATGTTATAATTAGATGTAAAATAAAAGCCCGTTGAGCGACCTCGTAGGGTCGATCCATACTATCGTACCGTTCTCGGTCCGATCTCGCTCCAGTCAAATATTCAGTATAGTAATACTGTATCGGACTGAGATCTGAGTGATACCTATAGTGTGAATGATTTCATTGTTAATTATGTATTTATATTTGATTGGACCGAGCCGGACCGAGCTACCGGGCTCATTTTTCAGGGGATTCTCGTGACGGTAAAAAACTATTGTTTGTGACGGTGGCTGCTCGAAAAAAAAAGAAAACGATTTGTTTGCATCGGTCTGAATTATGCATATGCAAACAAACATTAAATCAGTTAAACAATGAAACGACAACGAATCATTTTATACAGAAAAGGGAAAAATATATTAACGAATAAATCAAGTTAAAGTTTCTCTACTTACAAAACTAGCAATATGTAAAATTTATGTTTATGAAACATTATAAATTCCAATATAAAAATAAATCATATGCAGATATTTCTGAAATCCCCGTCTGACAGAAACACAGTTAAATTTTTCTCGTATGTTTTCTCTTTGTATGTGTGTGTTAGCAAAGTAGCTACACATTTCTCCGCGACTGAATATTTATGTTATTTGTCATATGTTTGTATCAAATTTTGTCGTTTTTCTTCCGTTGATCATTTTTCATCATGGGTCTTGTTTTTGACATATGTAAAATACCTCGTATAGATTGTTTACGATGTGTGTTTTTGTTAAATGTATGTGTGGGAGGCAGTGCTGCTTGTGTTTGTATCAGGTGAACAACACAGATCCTCTGATATCCTGATCATGTTTTTGTTATGTTTTCATAACAGAATTTGTTACTTTTTTTGTAAATTGGATTGAAATGGAAGCCAAGGGAAAATGTAAAACACAACAACACATTTTATTTTTATATAAACATATAACTTACGTTTATTTTAGATATAGTGAAACTTCTCAAAACCGACCAGTAATGTTTACTAAAAAAAAGTGATCCTATAATATATTTTTTTAAAACATATAACTGGTTCCTTTAAGCGCTGTTCGTATAGGAGAGGTGGTCTATTGAGAAGTTTCACTGTAATTCATTTAAACGTGTTTTCATTCCACTTTTCTCGAAAAAATGACAAGAAATCGTTGATTGTTTCCTATTTATACCAAACATTCAGTATCATATAAATTATATTTCGTCGAATCTCGCGTACCGTACAGTTTTTCAATTAATTATTTTAAGTTAATTTAATTTAATTTTAACAAAGCTTAGAACCACTAATTACATTTAATGTTTCGTTTATTAGAGATCAGATGGCTGCAAATGTACTGTATATTTTTATAACAATTCTGAATTATTTTTGAAAAAAAAAATACAGTGCAAGGAATGCTAATAACTTCCTTGTATCATTGTACATATTCCCATATTTTTTAAAGAGCTTTCTCATTATAACTTTCGGAGATACGGGCAATATAATACAAATAATTTTACAATTTTTTTTAATTTGTTTAACGAAGATTTTAATATTAATCAAATAAAACATGATGACATACCCCACTCACAGGGACTGAACAAAAAGATTTTTTTCGGGTCTATTTTTAGTCTACCATTTATTATTATCATGCCAAATCTTATTTAAAAACTCTGCCATGGGAGCCACGGGACTTTCTTATACGTAATACTGACAGTGAACAGTGCACGTGATTCTTATTTTATTAAAACATATTTCTGACAAACCAATAAAAATGAATGGGGCATAAATTATAGATAATATTATTATCTACAACATTTTATTATTTACAAATTTTTTTGAACGTATTTACTAAACCGGAAACGGATGTTTACTCTTATCAATTTTTGAATTTTCGAATTATTTTTGAAATAACAAAAAATGTTTTAGATAAAAAATGTATCCGGTTGAAAGATCGTTTTCAAAAATAGGACGTTTTCTTCTCAGACAAAAATTAATCTTAAATATAAAATTTTATCCTTCTACCATTTGCCGTATTTAAGTTACAGCGCTTAAAGACCGACAAATCGACAGATAGACACACAGACATCATAGCGAAAATAGTCAGAATGGATTCGGGGAAGATCAAAATGAATAATTCCATCAAAATCTGGATTTCGAAAAAAATCGGTTTCACAATACTTACTTATACTATTGTATATTTCATAAACATGGTATAAGAAAATAACAAATAAAAATTATTATTTTACATATAAATTATATAATTAAAAAATATTTATTTACTCATAAATGCATACAAACTTCACCGTCAGATGAAATAAAATAAAATAACATGTAACTTCACTATAACAATAGTAAAACATTAAAGTATGAGTTAAAAACTTAAATACAATTTCTTATTTAAAATAAATTTATTTTATGTTTTATTACATAGTCTGCATGTATTCTAGGAACATGTAATGTTCTTTTATATGTATGCAAATTTCAGTTGACTCTGTTGTTAATTGTAACAAGTTTGTATAGAACGGCAGTCGTTACCGTACTCGAGTCGTTTTGTTACTTCATGATGGAAACGGATAATACTATAGTCAGTTAGGTGCTCAAAAACTTTATAACAAGTTACTGAAAATAATTACTGTCTTCATTAACGATTCCCAACTTTGTTCACTTTTATTAATTATTATAGGTTTGTACAGAGTATTTCATTAATTTAACAAGAATGTCTTTTTTATTTCATTTTATGTGCCAAGATACACCATAGAAGTTCACCAACACCCCATATTCTTGAGTGATTGAAGTAATTTATAGTTATGTAAGGTACTGGCAAGAGTCTTGACTATTTTTTAATTAAATGTACTGAATTAGAAATATTTGTTGATATTTGATTACTACCATTTCTGAATATTAATATATTTACATTTAACTGTCTTACAGCGTGATTTGATGACAATCGGCTAATAAGTGCCAAAATGGTGGACATTTAAACTAATCATTAGTATAATTTATTCATTAATTATTATATTATCATATAGCAACTGCTTTATATTGTTTCAAATTTAACAATTATTTATTTTATATATTGTGTGTCGTAGTACTTATCATTTTGTAATCATTAGCAAGTGTCCATCACTGCGTGCTCGTTACTGATTTTACTTTATCCATTACTGGAGAAAAGGCATACACATAATAAAAGGCTATAATTTAAAAAACAAACTATATTTGCGGACTTTGATAATTAAATTGATTAAATAAAGAGTTACATACTTGTTTTATTAGTAACATGAGTTCATGAGAATTACAAAAAAGAAGCCCACCAATCACAAAAACAGTAAACCTTTCTCTTATAGCGGCCATAACTGGTGCCAGTACCTTATTTATTTTTCTTCTTCGTTGGTTTTATGTCAAGTGACTTTTCTCGTTTTAAATGTTATGTATTAATATTCACAATGAAACATTGTTTACAAAGTTAGATATAAGTCTAAATATTTTGATATGTTTGAAAATCAGTGTAGCATGTGAGGTTATGACAAAACATTTTACAAACTCAAATGAATATAAATTCCTTTGAAACCTACACATATCTGAAAACACCTACTGCCTAGTATGAAAATAATAGCCTGCGAAATTCACAAGACTTAGAACATTTACAATAAACAGTCCAAATAATGTTGAAAATCACAATTTCTTAAAAAGAATTTGTTAAAAATAAACTAATTATAATAAAAATTAAGATATTCTTATTCTTATGAAATGAATGTTATTGTATCGGTATACCTTTGATCTAAATACCAGAGAACATAATTTTACAATTATATTTATCAAGTTTGTTTTGTTTGCGTGTATTATAATTTTACTTTGGCATTCCATAAATTTTATTTAAATACTGTTATCATGACGGATGTAATCAAACTGAAAGAATGTATTTGTAGTTTTTTGTTCCACATAGCGACGCTCCCAAAATATATAAAGAAGAAAAATGAAATATTTTAATTTACTCTATTTTACTTACTTTTTCTTTAAGTTATTCTTGATCACAAGATTTAATACAATGAGTACATTTACACAGCGCTGTTATTCCGGTAACCGATGTAGTAAAACCGGGTGTAAAAATTAGTGTAGATGGCGCTTTAGTTATGGTATTTTTCTTGATCTACATGCGTAGCATAACTAAACCGGAATTAAAACGCGTGTTAACTGCATGGACATAGTTATACTATCTATTTAGCCAATCCCAAAAAATATAAGTATCTACGGAGTATAGGGATTTCATCGTAATGCACTTCGCATTAACATTTGAAAAAGCGTCGTCAGTTAAAACATGGTTAAAACACCTGAGACGAAGAGATTGAAAACAAAAGAAAGCGTGATTCGTGGAACGTAGAGAAGACAAAGTATTTTTGGGATTTCTTGTTGGTACACCATCGAACTTATAGCGTACTTAAAATCGGAATTATAATTCCAGCTGACGTTACTTATTGTAGTATGTTTAAACAGCATCGCTTAAAACGGTTTAACTACTTCGGTTAGAGTAAAACCGGAACAACAGCACTATGTAACGTATTCAATGATGCGGAATCTGAAACACGCCAAAACTTTTTTTAATGAGTTACTTTCAAATAACATTTTAATATTACTTTAATTTATATTTTTTATTTATTTGGAATTTACGAAAATTTGACTCAATCGTTCCCGAGTTTTTTTTTTCGTTACCGATATTGCTGATTTTTCTGTCATCAATTCATAGCTATCTATGTATACTAAAACTCCAGAACGTTGGTAATTGCATTGTTGATGTATTCAGTCCAATACTCGAAAATAAGTATGATTTCAAACCCATTCGAATTAAAATAATTTTACACCAAACGCAAAATCTTAACAAAAGTGCTGTGTTACATATACATACATATGTAATGCTAGGCACGATTGGGTTAAAAATCCATTTTTGTTAAACATTTCTACAACATTATCAATTTTTAAGCCATTAGCAAATTCCAAGTAAATAAATAAATTTTAATTTTGGTGAAATCTTAAAACTACTTCGCAACGAAAATTTACTCAAAAATAGAAATAGAAAATAACTATATAATAAATTACAGAAACTTTAAAGTCCGCTGTTTTGAAGTAAGAATAAACGACTCAGATAGTTTTAACAATCAAATTCTGTGTTCAACCACGTATTTGTGTAAAAAGTTTTACGATATAAATAACAATTTTATATTTCTTTTCGGGAGAAAATCATAAATAGAAAGGCAGACAAGCGATAGCATATAATCGGAAAAATAATGGTTTTCTCTATACATTGTGCTTCTCTGCAAGTTTGGGGCTGTTTTGACAGGATATTGTGAAGTAGACAAATAAAATATCATTTCAGTTGTATTGTTGTGTGGATTTGATTGACATTTTTACATAATACACGATCGACATTAACTCTGAATTTGTTTATTCTGTATATACATATATGCTATATACCTACTTGTTTTTCGGTTTGTTTTTGATATGAATGTCAGTTATTTGTCAAATAATTAGTTCCTTTTTTATATTGATCATTTATTTGATATTCTGTTGTATATTAAGGTTTATATTTAAATAAAAATTAATAAAAAATATTTTTTTATATCAAGCTTAAAAATGCATTAAAAAGTAAAAAATACATTTTTGCAAATTTTCTACCTTAATATTTTTATCAATTCATACTTCATTTCTTATTTTACACAAGGTGTTTTTCCATAGATTTGCATTTATAGCGCCCCATGCTTGTATTGGTCTTACTTATACAAACCTGAAACTTTTGTAATAGCTGAAAATGTATTTATTATTTTTAGTGCATTTTGAATAAAAACTTAGGTAATTAAAAAAAAATATTTTTTATTAATTTTTAGTTACTGATTGATTAACTAACTAACTAACATAATAACATGCACAGCTCGTCACACCCTTTCATTTGATACCCATATCAAGGGGGTTGTGACGAAAAAAGTAATCCGCCATCTTGGAGCTTCCGCCATATCGGGTTTTGTCAAGGTGATTGTGAAGAAAAAGGTAATCCGCCATCTTGGTGCGTCCGCTATATTAGATTTCGAAAGATATAGATATTGCATTGCCATCAAACTTATACACGTGTCCAAAATTTCAAAGCTCTAGCTTAATTAGAACTACTCGAAATTTTGATTGCAATATTTCACCTTAATATACAACTAAAAAGTGAAGTTAAATAAAAGCTTGTAAAAATATATAATGCAACAATTGCAAGCTTTTTATAAAAAATGCATTTGTGTAATGTTTTGTAGTTTAAATAAAAAAATTCACCTTGAAAATCTTACATTTCTCTTCAGGAAGAAAAAATATACATATATTATGCATATTGTTCATAAATTTTAAATGATATACTCACAATTTTCACTTCCATGAGATAGTCCTCATTTTGTTGTTAAGATTTAACATCGTAAAATTTCACATGCAAAGTACGGAAAAGATTATGTAGGTAATATTTTTACACTAAAAAGTTTTACAAATTCCCGTAAATTAATATTGTCACAGTGTGCATAATTTTCCATCTTTCTTTCTCTCTCTTACTCTTACACATACTTTTATTTTAATTGAATTTTTTAAACGTAGTATATTGAAAAGTTTTAAGTATGTACCTATAAGTATTCCTTGCAGATTTATTTAAAGTATTTAAACTTTATACGCGAAAATTCAATTTTTGTCACGTATAAAGTTTTTCCAAGTTTTCAATCGCTTAAGGTGGAACTATAGTGAAAGTTTCAAGAAAAAAAATCACTGATTTTCTCTAGCGAATCTTTCTTTCATTTTGTTTTATTTACTTTAAGTCACAAATACAAAATGTTTTGAATAATTTATGCCCGCTTTTCTAAAGAATTTTCTTTCAAATCAAATATTTCTAAAAAATATTAACTAGATATTATTAATATTCACTATATTGGGCACCCAGTGACGGCCTTAGCAAATCTGGCATTCTGGGCAAGATTTATTTTTCCGCCCTCTCTCCCCCTAAAAAAATGTTAAAAAATCACCGAAAATGTCAATTAAAATTGATAAATTAACAAATATGTTGAATAATTTATATCTCAGCTTGGCGCGATTCAACAGACTCAAACTTTTTTTTTAAATATAGCTTACATCATTAACTTTAAGACTATCAAATGCCCTAAGACCGCCGAGACCTCCTTCCCCTATTATGAACAAATTAAAATTGATAAATTATTTAGTTATTTGAAATTTTCAGTTTTTCATAAATTCAAATAATGAAACCAATATTTTAGTAAAAACAAGACACTAATAAAAATATATCTATATACTAAAGGTGTACCGGAATTCCAGCCGGAATTCGCGTCTAACGTCACTACTATTATATTTTAAATATTAATACATAGACTATTATCTTAAATTAATATAACATTGTTCTACGAGTATATGGTATTTCTTTAAGAAAATACATAAAAATTATAAAAATTGTATTTTCTACATATTCTGCAATTTTTACTGCTTCGTAAAACTATTTGTATAGCTATAATTTCATTAAATTATTTGTGTAGCATTAATTTCGTTAAACTATTTGTATAGCATACGTTCTTTTCGTTCGAATGTAATTACATTTGTAGTGTCAATAATAATATAATATAAAAATAAAACAATAATATAATATTAGTGACGTTAAAATATTCACTTTAAATCTACATCGTGAGTTCCGGCCGGAATTTCGGTATACCTCTAATCAGTGGCGTAGATAGGGGGGGGGGGGGGGATTAAGATGATCAATCACCCCTCATGAGTTTAGTTCATGAGAAAATTCAAAGATATTTTTTTAAACTTCCCAAATATGAACAAAATAGTAGAAGTAAATAGGAAAAATTTGGTAAATTAAGAGTAAAAAAAAAGGCCTTCAGTTATTATATTTTGAATGACCTTTTTTTTAGTAATAAGAAGTAGACTAAATACAATTTATAAAAAGTCATTCCATTCAATTTAAAATTACATTAATAATTTTTTTTATTTCGAATATTTTAGAGACCCCTCAGCCACCACTTGCCCCGGGGCCTGGTCATATTGCCCCCCATCGCAAAAAGCTATCTACGCCATTGCCTCTAATATCTACAAATCTACACACATGCATTATTTTTTCTAAACCAGTCATTATACTTGTATAATACCGTGTTTTTATGCTATTTTACTAAGAGTTAAGAGACATAAAAACAGTACCCTCTAAGGTTTGTGGTTAATAATCAACGTGGCCTCACAACTCGTTTGAATCGATCGCGATTTAATGAAACACTAAACAGCAGATAGTTCTGCTGACGTCACTGATTGATGACGTCGTCAAAGTCGTTTGCCAGAGACCCGGAGGCTTGGCCCGTATTGATTCACGTATTTAATTAGTCGCTTGTCTGTTGCAACAGTGCAAGTGTATACACACTTTTAATTTAACACAAATTAATTTACGCCTGCTTTTTTTTACTTCCCGCGTTCGTCTTCGGTAGATTGGAGAATCGATTGATTGAGTTATAAAGTAGAAGTATGGTTTTTGTTTGAATATATTAAAGAAGTTAAGACGTTTCGAACTTTATTTTATGCTATGGATTGGTACATACCATTTTATCAATTTTCATATGAACTTTATTTGTTAAAAATGTTGGCATAGTAGAATGGTGGGCAAATGCGGCTCTTGATTGAGTCAAGTGTGGCTCCAATTAAAACTAGCTTTAACTAATTATACGCCAAATTTTAAAAATTTGACCAAAAATTGTCGTCAGATGTTATTATACTTTTTATTAATAAATATATTTTTATTAAATTTGATTTTATTACTAAAATTTTGTAATAATTATTTTCTTTTTCATAATTATATTTTTTTATATGTGTTCTTATTGCTTCCTCGCAATATCGAAGATACGAGAAGCTTTGTGATCGTTTTCTTATATGTGACTTGTGAAAATATGCAATTACATAAAATATTTTTTTTTTTAATTTGTGCATCTACGAGTGGCTCTTTATAAAATATAAAAAAACCAAATTGCAGCTCACTTTGGCCTTATGTGGGCCCACCCCTGGTATAGTATAACTCTTAATATTCTTTTACTTCGTTACAGTACGACCTCTCTAAACGTATATAAGGTAAAGGCACCAGTTATGGTCGCTATAAAAGCAAGTTTTAGATTTTTTTGGATTAATGGGCTTGTTTTTTGTAATTCTCATGAACTCATGTTACTAATAAAACAAGTAACTCTTTATTTAATCAATTTAATTACTTACCAAAGTCCCCAAATATAACTTTTTTTTTAATTATAAAAAAATTCGGTGAGACTTCATAATAAATAATTTTGATATCGACTCGGTCTCCTTTAGGTATACCTACTATTACCTACGTGTAATTAGTTTGTTGTAAAATATAACTTATTGTTAGTGAAAATACATTTACTAAAATTCAATTGTTATTTGATTTTTTATACAAACTCAATTTTCAAACCCAAATCTAATGTATGTACAAAAAATATCAAATTTCCATGTTTAAAACAAATACGAAATAGAATTAATCAAATTGGTCACGTACATTTTATAATGAAATATAATTTTCAAATTAAATCACCAACCCCATACAAATTTTAATTTAATAATTAAACAAATCACGAGTCCGAAATAAACCATACTTTTTCACTCTTGATTAATTATTCTTTACCCTAATTCATGCTCCGACCACTGCCCACAAAAAAATAACTAAAATGCACACACGTATATCATTTGAATAACATTTACATGTGCATATTTAATTTATGTAGTAAAACTCTTGAAACCATTTGCACATGAAATAAAGTTTGCTGTCCTCTTAGAGAACATCTGTTGCAATGGTCGGGTTGTAAAATCTAGTATAATTCGCAGAATTAAACCCAGAACAATAACACAAGTAATGACAATTATTATTAAATTCCAGTTTCAATTTGCTTACCGTGTTTAAATGTTAATAGGTATTACTATTGATTAAATATATGTATATACTATGGACGTATATTTATTACTTAAATGCTTTTCATTTGAAGAATTGCAATATTTTGTTTATTTTTATTTGTTTTAATTATTAACTAAATAATAGATACATATTCCCATTTTTAAGATTTTTCTCATTTTTACTTTCGGGAATATGAGCAAGGGATAAAATATTTTAACGATCTTTTTGAAAAATTGTTAAATTACGTTTACATTAGGGTGTGTCAAAAAATCGATATTTTTTTCCTCGCTCTCGTTACGAAATTAGGTAGTTTAGACCCAAAATAAATCCCCCCACAAGGAGTACCCTGTAGTTCAATTTTAAGAGGTGTCACTATAACTGATGAAAAAAGGACGTTATTTTGTAGAGAATAAAATTATGTTCTAATAATGCTAGTTATCGGTTTGGTCATGCATTTTCTGACAGCTCGTTAGTAAGGTCATATATTGCTATTTATAGAAAATTGACGTTAAAATGTTGGTTTTTATAAAAAATATATATTTAAAACGCTTATAAGTTTTAACTCATTGCATTTACACCTATAGCTCTCTGAACTATTTTTATAGAGAATTAAATTTTCTACAAACTTACGATCTAACTTATTTTTATAGAAACAATAGTTTAGCCGTGAGAGCCTTTTAGACGTACAATTTTACAAATAAATCACTTTGAATACCTGTAACTTTTGATACGTTGAATTGAGAGACATGACTTTGTAGACAATTTTATCTTCTTAAAAATGTTTCATCAGTTATCATGAATCAATAATACCAACTTTAGTACTAAAAAAATCATTCTCCCATGTTACTTAAATGGGAAACGGGACCTCCCTTGCGGCACCTTTTAAAATTGAACTACAGGCTAATCCTTCAGCGAGGAATTATTTTAGGTCAAAAACTAACGTACATATTTCGTATTTTTGACACACCCTAGTTTACCTATTTAAATTCCTTGAATTGCCAGCTTTGATTTGATACTCCACTCAACGGGATTAAATAAAAAATGTGTTTTTTTTTAAACTCATTTTCCTCCCTTAATTAGTCTATATTATTCTATAATTATGCCATTCTCAGATTTCTGTCAAACAGTTCAGTAATGAGAAAACTTGGACAGACAGATATAATGTTATCATTTCCGATTTCGGTATAGAACACTAAAATAGTTACATAAATTACTAATAGTATTAATGAAAATTATATCGAAATAAAATTATTTTTGCGTGTCTATAATAAAAATTTATATATATACCTTTCCTTTGTAATTCCCTTAAAACTGTTTAGGTAAAGAGAACTAATTACTATCATTCTGCAGAAAATTATATCTAAGAAAATGATCGCCATTTCTTGCAGCCGTTAATCATAAACTACATGAAGATATATTTTCAAGAATACGAACAAATTGTGGAAAGCCATTACTTAACCAAAATTTGCATATAATTAATAATTTACTTTAAATGGTATGTCAGAAACAGACGATTTTGTAATTCCTTTAAACGATTCTCTGAATAAAACCTTTCGTTTTCTTAAGAGATGAAAATATTCACTGGAATCTCTAATATTCCACTCGGCTGATTTATATATCTCCAATCTTGACGGTTGTGTGAGAGTGATGACTATATATTTCACTGTATCTTGTACAACGTTTGTCTTTATTAGTCCAGGAGTAGATATAATATGAATTCACAATTTAAATATTTTGTTAGAATTTAATTTCGTTTCAAGAAATTCTAATAGAAAATGTTGACTATTATATTCTTTAATATATAAATAATTCGTTTTACTAATATAAAGGTTTAAATATAAATATTTATTTTGCATTTGCTTATGTTTATATTATTTTAATTTTATATTTTCTTTGTTTCAGGTAACGACACTTTTTATGACTTATAAAAATATAGAAGACCGATTAATAGATGATATTGATTGCTATGATGCGAATTCGGTAAGAGATTTTAATTTTGACTTCTGGTCGCCACCCGTACCAAAATTACTTTCATTTAATTTTTATTTAATGTATAGACATAAAATAATTTTATTGATACCTTAATTATTTCGCAGTTTAACTAATTTCTGGTATTATAGATATTTGGTCACCACCAAATCAAAGCCAAATATTTGTACAGGGTCTGTATAAAAACCAAATTGCTAGATCCATAGACAACATAACACAGTTGTCTACCGTATTAGAAAGATTTTGGTTTGGTTTGATCGTGAGAAAAATTCTTGATAATTCATTGCGATTTTTTTTTACATAAATATCTACACGGTCTAAGGCCATAACATGATAACTGCCATTCTATGATTAACTATTTATTTTATTTTATTATTTAGTATAGCCCGTAGACATAAAGTATGGACTATAAATCTGATTCGAAAATGGAATCTTAACAAAAAAGATATATAGTATATAGGGTATGTTTTATTTAAGGGGGCAGACCCAGTTGGGACTTCCAAAAAAAGTTTTTTTTTTAGGATTTTTTTTGGCCACGCATTAAAATAATTAATAACAAATGTTTTTCCACATGAAAGATATGTATTTACAGAAAACATTGTAATTTTTTTATGGCAAAATATTTAAAAATAAGTAGGATACAGCAAATTTGGGAGAGGTCCAAAAAAAAGTGTTTTGCCGTGATCGCTACTGCTCGTCACTAGATCATTTGAATAAAAAAAAAACATAAGGGATCATTAGCTAATGACATAATGCTCCGGATGAACGAAGGGATTAGAAAAAATTTGGAATTTTCACTAAATGGCGGATATTGAAAGTCAAAATTCTTTATTCGACTAAAATTTCACTCGCATTTTCGGCTATAAAAAAAAAATAATCGTCAAAAAAAAAAATCCTTCGTTCATCCGGAGGACAATTATGTATAGAATAAGTGAGAAAAATTTCAAACCAATCGGCAAAGCCGTTCTCAAGTTATAGTGATCACTGACTTCGAAAACATGGTTTCGAGAAAAACGCGTTTAAAGTTTTGAGTACGAATTGCATGCAGATAAAAAATTTATTTTGTAACTTACACTGAATCGTCTATGGACAGGACATTTGTCTGAAATTTTCAGAGAATACTTTTGAAATATTCTACTTTGAGAAAATGCAAAAAAAATGGATTTTTTCAATATTTTAACTGGGTCTACCCCATTTAAATTTCGGTTGTGTTATTTCTCTATCTTCACCAAATTTAACATTACGGCAATACAGAATGCCTAGTGCGTCTCTGTTTTTTCGTTTAGCCATACTTATAGTTCTTAAACACAAAATATCAATTAAGAGTAATAAAATGAAATATTTAAAATGAATCCCAACGATGCGATGGTTAACTGTATGTTTAACTTTTTTTTGTTGAAACTTGTTAATATTCTGAATAATTAATATGAATTATTAATTCCATTTGCCTGTTCCGTGTTTTGTGAAATTAAAAACTGTTCAAATACATTTTAAACTCTATAACCTTTGATGTTTATATTAAAAAGAATCGGAAATGTCACTTGTTTCAGGTCAACTATCATATAACATACAAAAGAGCTTTGTTGTGGTTTGTACAACTTTTATATTGTACTCGTAGCTTTCTGTATATCCATATGATAATATTTATGTATTTGCACTCGACTCGAAATTACAGATGAGTTTGTTCCATAAAAAAATTACATACAAATAATTATTAATAATATTAAAACTAACTAAATTTTAGGTTACTTTATTATTGTTTCATATTTCAAAGACTAGACTGTAAAAAAATACAACATACTTTTTTTTATATATTTTTATTTATTTATAAAACTGGCTTCGAACCGTTATTTTTTTCGTTTCGGTTTTCGTTCCGGTTCGAGCAAAAAAATATATTTAGGTTCGGTTCCGGTTTTCGTTCCGCAAAAAATAACGGTTTTTCCGGTTTTTTCGGTTTTCGGTTCAGCTCCAAGTGATTAATTAAAAAAAAAATTATCTGTATTAAAAAAAATGTTCTACCATAATTTATAATATTTTATGGTAGGTACTTGTATGATAGTCCGAACGACAATTGAAGTGGGAAATAAGATCATGTTAACGCGCGTATTTTAACATGAACCGTAAAAACCGATATTTTTATTTCGGTTCTGTTCCGGATTTCGTTCCGGCAAAAAATAACGGTTTTTCCGGTTTTCGGTTCAGTTCCGGTTCGAAACCCTGTATAAAACATACTTATAAAATTGACAATTTAAGTTAATGCTCATATTTTAATATTTAAAAATAGCCTCCAAAACAAAAAAATGTTAAACAGTAAAAAATAATAATATTTAAAAATCAGTGCACCTAAACTACAATGTTTACATTTTGCACGATTCCCCTATTTTGCTACTCCGTGGTCACTGCATTCATAGCAGCGAGGGGATGGTGGGGGGATTTATACAGCCGCAATTTCCCTTTCGTCGGGGTTGTTTGCCCTTCAGTCGTGCACTTTCGCCTCTGCCGCTAGGAGCGCTGCTATCGCGCGCTATTTGTTGTCGTCCACCGCCTACTATACGCTTTTTCTGTCGCCTGATTGTGTTTTTTTCATTTGTTTCACGTTTTATACATTTATATATCGGTGTCGTCTATGTCTATAAGCTTAGTCTGTGTTGTTTTGTTCACTACGTGTTATTTGAAAAATATTTTATTTAATAACGTTTTATTGTGAAATGTGTTTTAGTTTAACATGAACATTTCGTATTATAATCGTAAATTAACTGAATTGAATTAAATTTGTATGCGTCAAATTTATACGTAAGTTTATTTTTAATTGTAATAAAATATAAATATGTTTTTTGTTGTTAAGTTTAAGAGATCAATATAATATTTTTATTATTTTAAGAAAATTTCTGCAGAAATCTTTTATATATATTTAATGTAAATTATTTTGTATAAATGCTGACAAAATACAATAAACATTGTTTTGCTTGCTTATTCGTATACATGTATGTTTTATTATATTTTATTGTATATTTATCGATAAAAATAAATGACAACAGTCTAACAAATTCTATAAATACTTTCTCAAAATTTTTTCGATATTTAAAATAAATAATTTATCTATTAATTTAATAACGCTTCTGGAACAAAAATTAATAATAATAAATATTTTCTGTTATAGAAACATATTCTCTAAATATAATGTTAATTAACTTAAGACGAATTTATGAACACTTTAAATGAGATAACACAATTTAATAAATATTTATGATGATATAGAGATGTAGTGGGTATATAAATAGACCAACACAGCCACAGATCTTGTGTTACACTTGTAAAATGTACTGTACTTGTGTTTGAATTATAATGCTTTTATCAGATATTACTACCAGTTGCTCTGTGTTAATACAATATGTATTTAAAGAACGAAAATATTTTATTTATAAGTAATATTTTAATATTATTTTTATTGCAGTTATTTCATGCAACAAAAGTATTGTTTAATATTTATACTTTTATTATTAAACACCATTTTTTAATGTAAAATTTGTGAATTTTTACAATATAATTTTATTAAACGAGTAGTATTTTAATCATTCTAGAGTCTAGCTTTCAGTGAATATTCCATTAAAATCAGTTCAGTAGTTTTAAATTTACTCGACGCATATAGATTCAAAAAGTATAAAATATTTACATTTTATACATAGACCCTACATTTTCGTGTATATCAGTAAGAGTAGATATTATGATTATTTAATCATTTCTGCTGAATAAATAAAATCAGAAGTAAATATTGAAATTTTAATATATACCTATATAATATGATATCCACAAACCAAAATTCTAACAAATCATTTATTATTTCTGATATTTAACTACTAATATACAGGGTGTCCCGTAAACATACGACAAACTTTCAGGAGTTGTCGAGGACATTAAAACAATATTTTTTTTATTAATAAACGCATGTCCGCAAACGAGCCATTTAAGCAGTAGAGGAAAAAAGTTATATGGATTTTGATTTTTGGTTGAAAATTTTTGTTACTTGGGGAAATGATAGTTTAAAGAATGTTGATCAAAAGTTGTAATGGATACAACCTGCTCCAGAGGGCATCCAAACATTCTATGCTTATGTTTATTTCCTAAAGGATTAATTTTACGAAACTTTTGCAGAGGATAAAAAGTTCTTAGAATTAGTCAAGCAATGTAAATAAATATTTTTTAGAATTTATTATATCATTTATTAATTTTATAAAAGTGTCCAACCAAAAAACTAAAAAATATCAACAAAGGTTCTAAAAAATTTATTTGTATTCATTGACTAATTAGAAGTAATTTTTATTCTTTAGAAATTTGTTAAATAGTTGACCATTTAGAGGATAAATATAAATATAAACATAAAGCAGAAATTATGGATTTTCGTAGGTTGCGCCCTTTCCATAACTATCATTTCCATAAAAAATTTCAACCAAAAGTCAAAATTCGTTACTTTTGTGCGAGGTCTTTTCTTTTGCTCTATGTACTGCTAAAACGGCTCATTTGCGGACATAGGTTTGTTAACAAAAAGCGATTTTTCTGATGTCCTCTACAATTCCTGAAAGTTTGTCGATATGTTTACGAGACAGCCTGTATACATTTAATTTAAATAATTGCACTTCGCCCGCAGTGAAAACAAGCCGCCCCTTGATGCTGTTGAATACATTTTTTTCACTGCCATGTCGATTTTGGCGCTCCATATAGTTGACTTTTTAATGAAGACCTTTTTTCGTTCTCGTGTTAATTTTTACACTTCATAAAAAAACTTTTGCCACATTTTGGCGCCTCCTGGACCTTGCGCCCCTGACTATGCCTCTGAATAACTTTACAAGAAATAACAAAGTATTAATAAATTGAATTATTAATTAAACGAATCAATCTGTATATATTTTCAATGCACAGGTAGTATATAATATTAGGGTATTTTTTTTGGGCCCATGGCCTATGTTTTAGCTTTGGATCAAAAGTTAATTGTCCCAAAATTTCAGACTCGTAGATTAAACCTGTGAACGGCGCAAACCGAGTTTTTTCCCATTTGATTAACATGGGAAAAATAACTTTTTTACTTACGTGTGAATAGCTCGTTGAAACATTTTTTTTTAATTTCTTAAAGCAATATTTTGTAGATAATTAAGTGCCCAATTCATAAATCCTGTAATTTTAAAGATATCTTCGTTTAAGAATTATTATAAAAATTGAATTTTACTTTTTATGATAATGTTTAAACAAACATATCTTTAAAAATACTAGATCTATGAATTGAAAACTTGGGATCTTTTTTATAGGAAATTTAATTCTTTATAATATGTTGATGTGAGAAATTAAAATAAATAATTATTTCAACGAGCTATTCATGCATAAGTAAAAAAGTAATTTTTCCCATATTAATCAAATGAGAAAAATACTCGGTTTACGCCGTTCACTGGTTTGATCTACAAGTCTGAAATTTTGGGACAATTAACTTTTGATCCAAAGCTAAAACATAGGCCAATGGGACCGAAAAAATAAAAATTTTAAAAAAACCACCCTAATATATTTGATATATGTAGGTACTTACATTAAGCTTTTTATACTTTATAGATATTAACATTTATCACAAAGTTATCATGTTTATTGTGTATACATAATACAAAATGACCAGACTTCTATTTTCGACATGAAAAGGGGGGTTAACGTGTTCTATATACCTAATTATTTAATAAAATTATATAAACGTTAGTTCGAATGCGATAGCATATAATTATACAAAATGCCGCTATCGTTATATCGAACGTCAATTCGGTATTCATTTTACGTTAATCCTGAAATTCTCGTGCTGCCCCACCCCCTCTTTCGCGTCTCTCTTTTATCGTGTTTAGCGTTTTGTCATGCTATCGTGTGACAGTACCGATTAGCCTTGACGGTCGATAAAGCTGGTACCGATTTTAACCTGACGGATGGAAATGACAGAAACTGTAAATTCATCTATTTCAGTTCTCTTGTTTTTATTGACCATTCCACGTATATTCGACTCGATTACTTGAAGTTGATGTAAATGTGCCGATCAAATTAGTTGATTTTCATATTTGTTATTTTTCGTTTATTTTTTTAAAGGTAGATACACTGTGATGCGCAATTTTGTACCTTAAATATTTTATTTTTTTGCGCGAGTTGCAGATCAATGGCATTTAAGTGAAGGGAAAGTGAACGTTTTTTTTAAAGATCATGACATAATTTTTTTTCAAGAAAATTTATCTCCAATATGGTGCTTAATCGATTTATTCCAGATTATTTATTAATCTACCTTTACCCGAATATAGTATCAGTTTTTTTTCTGATAAAATGGTTCTTACATAGTCTAGTACAGTGATAGTTAACCTTTTTATCTCGGTATGTTAAAATTCCGAAAAAAAACCTAGCCTAACTGGAATTAGTATTTTCTAATAAAACTTTTAAAGCTACAGTTGGACTTCTATAAGTTCGAATTCCCCTACATCGGAGGAGAAGTTGTTTCCCTCACTCCTTATGTCTTTTCATTGAGCATGCGCAAACGGTGAGAAAATAATTATTAAAGTGGTTTCATAATTATTGTATGTAAATGGAAATACATATACTATACGTACAACGTTATTAAACAGACGAAAACAATATGTTATCAAATACTTACATTAGTATTCAAATAAAACTCAAGTATAGTCACTATATTTTCTTCTGAAGACGCCATATATTACAAATGATGAACTGTCAGACAACTTTTCAATTTTACCACGTGGGTTATTCATTTCATTAGATCGGTATTGTGATGGAAGGGGTACCTCGTAAGTTCTAAATCCGAGAATTTAGAGTCCCGTAGCTTATGACTCATAGGAGTTCTACTGTATATCTAAACTAAGATCAGAAATTATTCTGGAGAGAAGATCATCTATAAACGATGCGTGTCATCCAACCTATGACACGCGTCTCATAGGTTAACCATCACTGGTCTAGTATGAAGTATTCAAAAAAATCATTCCAATGAATTCTTTAGTAGTTATAGCTCTTGAAGTATAGTATATCCTGTACATCATTCAAACTTTAATCCACTCGATTATTGCGTTTAAAATGAATTGGTTTTTAAATTTCAATACTTATCGTACAAGAGACGTGTTTTCATCCACCCTGTACATTTTTATATAAAAATATTTCATAGCACTCTAACAATATATTTTATAAAAATCCTAAAGCATACAAGTAACAATATACATTATTTCCCACATTACTATTTTTTTATATTCCCAATAAAATAAAATGATGCAGTCGTTTTAAGTGGACAGTAACAAAGCTTAATATTTCACCCTCATCATATTCCCAACACTCCCCCTTTCTCCCATTGCGCCCGCAGATATACACAGTTAACATCAACGCCAGATGTGACGTAAGCATTATCACCTGGAATACTTGATACCTATCTCTCTGTGCATAAAGGTGGGAGGGGGTGTGACAAGTATGGGGACTCTCTTATCTATTATCTACATAATTCTATGCATTGTCATTGAACATATCATTATAATAGTTGAATTATTGTCACATTGTACAATGTTTATTGGTGCTTATCTGTGTTGAAATTAATTTTATACTGGAAGGAGGGAGAAATAAGTTTTTTTTTAAATTGAATTTGAGTTTTTTTTAATCGAAAATATTTAATTATTTTCAATTACTACTTATTTTTAAGAAAAATTTCAACTGTACATACCTTTTATTTTATTTTTTATATATTTATTATAGTAGCCATTTTTATTTTGCTCTACACTAATGTATTATAAACGAGCTAGCAAAAAAGCACTTCCAACTAAGGTTTCAATGCTATCTGTTAATTCTCTTGCAGTTTTATGAAGTGTTTGACAATTTTCGCGTACGCGTGGTAAATAAACACCAACGGCATTAAAACAGTGGCAATATTATGAAAATTATTTTGTACGATCAAAATCGCCAACTGTGTTACAATAAGTTGAAGTATTACTACTCTAAATTCAATAGCTAATCCAAACTATCACAGAATCCATACCCCATTTGAAAGTGTTTACTAGTTAGCAAATTAGCTTTATTATATATTTTTAGCTTTTTATATTTTTCTGTCTACCTTCAACTTTTCAACTACACAGAACTGCAGAAACAAGCTACAACTACAATCTAAAATAACCCCTGACTACATTACCTATCGGAAATTTTACAGAAATGTATTAATTATAATGTTATTAAAATAATGATACGATAATCCAAATCTTTTGAAAATATATAAATATCACATTAAAATATTTAATACGTTATTTTGAATATGTACCTATATAAACAAAATCAAAATGTGTAAAATCGCCTGAACTTTTAAACTTTATTTTACAAATTACGTGAAATAAATGATGATGCAAAAAAACATGTAATGCAAATTTAATTAAAATATATATACACATATTAATTAAAACAAAAAACGTTTACAAATGTGCAAAAAAGTAAATTAAACTTACATGAAAAACGCGACTTATTCATACGAGAAACAGCGTGCGAGCGAAAAAGAGAAGAGGAGGGAAGGGCATTTGTGTATGTCCCATCATGAAAATTGCTCATAACATTTTCCCTAAATATTCTGAAAATGCTATAATTTCCTGGCTGCGATGCGAAATCTCACACAGGTGAGAATTTATATTTATTGTTGAGATGTACGCGTGTATCTCTTTCCGAGGGGTTGCTCCTCCCACCCCGCTGTGATATTTATACTTTAAATGTTTTTGTATGTGTACATGTAATACATACCATACAATTTCCAATTGTACGAAAAATGATACATACCTATATTTTATCACCATTTTAAAAGTGGAGTTTCAGCATCAATATTTCATTATAGATTTTTTCTGAAATTATATTTGATTGGATTAATCAGCGTTAAAACAAAGAAAGAAAAAGATTTTTTCAATTTTTTTTTTCATTTGAGTCGCCACTTAAAAGGTTACACATCCTATAGTGACAGCCTAGAGTATAATAAAAACAAATACATATTTTTATCACTTTTTAATAATAAAAAATACAGCCAATCCCCTAACTTTACCCAATTCCTGACTAGGATTACTAAGGGAGTGGGAATTGTCTTGGGGCGATCAAGGCTGAATTTATATACTTTCTATTTGCGTTATATAAGAACTTGTACTTTCTATTCAAAATATAAAAAAAATAAAACAAAAACCACGTCTTCAATATTTGATTAAATATCTCATCTTCGACTATTGTGTAAAATGACGCTTTCAATTTAATTTAATTCACAACGTATAGAATGCAGCATACACGTCTCCTATATTGAACACTCAATGATCTGCAAATTCTCGAAGATAGAGGGTGGTTGGCGGATTAGGGAGGGGGTGTGAAGTATTAAAACACAGGTGTATGTGTACGTGTATTATCCATATAACATACACATAATGAGAGTGTAGTGAAGGGTTCGAGGTGAAAATGAGACAAGATTTGCTTACAGTAGGAACTTAAGAAGCAGTGGCGTAACTTAAGAGGTTAAGTAAATAACCTCCAAAAATGCATCCTTATCAACAGATAGCAATTTTTAATTTCGTTTATTAGTTCAGTACGTATTATAGTTAAACAACTGGCTATAAGTCTATCCTCATAGACCTATAGCCAGTTGTTTAATTGTAAGAATATTAAGATAAATATTTACATCAACTTTTTTTCTTATTTTTAATCCTAGAAATAGAATATAAATTTATATTTTTGTGTAATTTGAAGTATCTGTATTAAGTCAAATTCTACAATACTATATTTACTATTGGATTTTTTGTAAACGGTTGATCTTATGACAAATTAATAATGTATATTTCTGTGTATTGTGTGGCATATAGGAACATAGGAAAAAATTTAAAAACAAAAAATACTAGCTAAAAAAAGGGGCCCGCTGGCCCCATACATCCTGCCCTGGTCTAAATAATCATTGGTTGATACTGGAAATCGATAACACGTGTTAATACTAAATTTGATATCCAATTTCATTACTGTATCACAAACTAATTTTAGACAAAATCTTTGGCGGTCTGTAGCTCCCTCACGAAGAATTTCCGGATATGTTCATATGAACTTTTTTGCTTGAAATATTTTTCTCGATTAACTGTTCAAGTTTGTTCCACCTGATATGCAAAACTAGACTAAATAATTTACATTTAACAACCAATTTGAAGTTTTTATGATTTATACAGTGTTCTATATCGCTGAACAGAAGACTTTTTTATTTACCCAGTATAATAAAGATTCTAGTTTCTTACCTCGAAGTAATTACGCCACTGTTTGAAAGGCAAGTACTGAAGTAGAATCAAGAAGAAGAAAGTGGGAGGGCGAGGAGGTTATCAGGTGGTTCAGAAGATCTCATATCGGCTTCTAACATACGAGTTTACGTCTACTTAATCTTGTCGGTTAGAACATTAATGCGTCGAAACTGTGCTGAATATTGATTATACGCACAGAACTTGAGTGCATTACACAACTTAGGTTATTAGATATGCATATAGTTGGTATGTGATATGCACTATGGGCTTCAGAAGTCGTCTGCCACCCTAAAGGTCAAAATCGCCTACAACAAATTCAAAAATATTAAGACAAACATCAGTTTTTAAAGTTACATCATTTTAAATAAAAATACAAATATACGTCAGTTTCATTAGTTTATTTTATATCAAGTTTAACATATTAAAATACTAAAATTCGGAATATCAAATATTTATTGCCACAAAATTTACTTGTACAATTTTCAATAGATTACATAATAATTTAATCGCACAAATATATATGAGTACTATAAACGAAGAGTACTTATTTATCTAGTAAATGAGTTTTAAAATATCTGTATTTGTTTGGTACATGGAGAACTGATTTAAATATTATAATAATCAAATGCATGCGACTGTACTTAGCATATGTTTTGGGTAAAATAATAATTATATACCTATAAATGAAAGTTAAAATGATCTAAAATAATTTTATCGAATTATACAAGAGAACCGTAGTAAAAATCTAGGGGCTTTTCTCTCCCTCCGTCTTAAGAAGTTTTGAGAAAAAATATACAATCTTTAATACCTATAGAAAAATATATTTTGTACAATGAAACAGAAAATAATTATAATTATTTATTTTACTACAAAAAAAGAAAACTCTTACCTCAATATTACGTTAAATATTTTTAAACATAAACATTAAAAAATATACATAATTTAAATCACCTATGGATTGAAATAAATTCGCATCAACTACTATTGCGCCCTCAATCATTTGGTTCCCTAGGCATTTGCCTATCTTGTCTACTCTATCATTACGACTCTGGTTACATATGATTACATAATTCGGGTAATTGTTTCCTTATATTAATTAATTACATTTGAATTTAATATTGGTGACTCTTACAAATTTTATTTAGTTTAAAAAATACACATAAAGAAATGTTATAATATAATCTTAAAATCATGAAATGTTATTTACGAATGATTTATTTCTCATTCTCAAATATACAAACGTTTCACACTCACATTGTTATCAGCTGTTGTTATTCATATATATAACACAAATTACCCTGTGAAAGGGCCACTCCATCTTGATGCATTTGTATGTTGTATAGTATATATAAATATAATAAACAATATTTCATTCTATCGTAATCTTTTTTTTATGTGTAACAAATAAAAATAGCACATAATCGGAATTGTGTAAAAATAAAACAGATCTACTTGATGGAAATCGCTTTGCATGTGCCATTGTCGTTTCGATTTAAACGATTTTAATCAATTCTGTGTTTACATGCTACATGTTATTTTGAGATGTTTTTTCATTAGTTTCCTCACTAATAAAAATATATTTAATGTCATTTTTTTATGTATAGTTACCTATAATATAAAGAATTGATATTTTATAAAAAAATAATAAGTATATACAACAAATGGTATTATAAAACAGAATATTTATGACCCAAAAAAAATGAATATTGATATCTTAATATATAAAAACGTTGGTGCGTATGTATGTGTTCTCATTAGACCTAAACCACAGGACGTATTGAAACCATATTCACACCATATGTCCGTTTGGTGCTCCGATAAGTTTATAGTTTTTCTGGACCCGGTATGTGGCACTGGAGTCGAGATATTTACGAAAATGTCTATTTATGGTTTGATTTTTAAACAAATTATTTTTGAGCAGAACAACGTTTGCCAGGTCAGCTAAAACAACAATTACAACCCTCCATACGTGACAGGAGGTAAAATATTAACTCCCGTACGAAGCCGGGACGGGTCCACTAGTTTAATTATAAAAAACTGCTATTCGATAACATGCTATTCGATATTTTAAGACAATAAAATTCTAACATGTTATTGAAAATGTCCATATGAATAAAATTGTTATCTTACATGTACCTATATTATTTTAAGAATGGTTAGATAAACCATATAATACTCTAATCAGATTCAATTCAGTTAGACATAAAACTATTTTTTTATGTCCAAATTATACCATAGAATTTCTCTGGATTTCCGAATGAATAAAATTTAGATCTATATAGAGATCTTAAAATTGTATTATAAAGAGATCTTAGTTATTTTTTTTATAAATTTGAACAGCGAATTCAGAATTTGTGAAAAGTTGTAAAAATTACATTATTTTATTAATAATTGGAAATCAAATAATAAATAAATATTTATTTCTATGTTACTTACGATGTATTTATTTAAACTACTTTTAAACATGTAAGTAAGAATACTAACAAAAATTCGATTATATCTGCGAAACATCACGCAATACTCACAATAAATAAATAGAATAATGAAAGAGTTCCATAAATATGTAGAAAACAATACAACTCTAAATAATTTATGAAAACAATAATGTATACAAACGCGATCGCAAATCTTCTATATGTATACATATTGTACTATTTATCAACAGAATAAGTACATATATACAGTCAGAATAAATCAAATGACAAAAAATATATGTACATACTTTACTTCATGCTTTCAGAAAGAAAGGTTTTGCCAAGAAAAAAGATTTACTACTAGTTTCTATGGTAAATAGGGTACCTAGCGTTTTAAGTAAATATCATGTGGTGTACTTTTATAAATTATTTATTTGTATACATTGGTATTCACATCAATAATTTATTATCAGATTTTAAATATAGTAATATATTAGTAGACAATTATTATTAATTATTTTCATCTTTGATCAGAAATAAATAAGGTACTGGCACCAGTCTTGGATACAATCCCAGTAATGGCTATTTTGTAATTAAATGTACTGAATTAGAAATATTTGTTGATATTTAATTACTATCATTTCTGAATATTAATCTATACTATATACATTTAATTGTCACAGCGTGATTTGATGACAATCGGCCAATAGGTGTCAAAATGGTCGACATTTAAACTAATTATTAGTATAGTTTATTTATTAATTATTATATTATCATAGCAACTACTTTACATGACGATTCATTCTTTTATATCTTTTGTGTCGTAGTACTTATCATTTTGTAATCATTAGCAAGTGTCCATCACTGCGTGCTCAATACTGGTTTTACTTTATCCATTACTGGAGAAAAAACATACACAAAATAAAAGGTTATAACTTAAAAAACAAACTATATTTGCGGACTTTGGTAATTAAATTGATTAAATAAAGAGTTACTTGATTTATTAGTAACATGAGTTCATGAGAATTACAAAAAAAGATGTCCGTCAATCACAAAAACAGTAAAACTTGTTCTTATAGCGGCCATAACTGGTGCCTATACCTTAGTTAAATATAGTAACTATGAGTCTATTAGTAGACAATTACATATTATATTAATTATTTTCATCTTTGATCAGAAATAAATAGTACCTAATTTTTATATCGGTAACTTAAGGGGGCAGACCCAGTTGGGACTTCCAAAAAAATTTTGAATTTTCACAAAATGGCGGATATTGAAAGTCAAAGTTCTTTATTCGACTAAAATTTCACTCGCATTTTCGGCTATAAAAAAAATAATAATCATCCAAAAAAAATCCTTTGTCCATCCGGAGGACAATTATGTATAGAATAAGTGAGAAAAATTTCAAGCCGTTCTCAAGTTACAGTGATCACCGACTTCGAAAACATGGTTTCGAGAAAAACGCGTTTAAAGTTTTGAGTACGATTTGCATGCAGATCAAAAAATTATTTTGGAACATACACTGAATCGTCTATGGGCAGGAAATTTGTCTGAAATTTTCAGAGAATACTTTTGAAATATTCTAATTTGAGAAAATGCAAAAAAATGGATTTCTGGGTCTGTCCCCTTAATGTAGATTTGATACTCGTCTACAGCATTTGCCTACGGAATAATCCGTTTTAACCCTCTCCTGTTTCGCTCACATCTCCTGGCTTACACACACACACACACACACACACACACACACACACACACACACACACACACACACACATATACACATACATATTCGCATACACGTACGTCCATTATGCACGTACCACGTGCATGCATTAAATATATGTGTGGTGATGACGGCACGCGAACAGATTTGAGTCGGCCGCTGTTTGGCCGACTTGAGTTTGTTACTAGGGGATTCCTGCCAGAACCAGAGCTACCACCACATCTCCCAGTCCCGTAAGGTACAGCGCACCAGATTAATGATCTGATTTAATTAATGTTGCTCGTGGGTTATTGTTGTATAACTAACTATATCCAATACAAATTGTTAATAGATTTATACGTATACAAAACACAATTATAATCGTATTCTATACCTAAGTACACTTATATAATTTATGGTTGTACTGGACTTTCTGAATGTATTACTGATTGGAAATTTAATTAAAACAAAACAATATTTTAACTATTTATTGCCATTTATTAAAGATTTGATAATTTCTTTTTTACGTTATTATTTCAAAAAAATTATTTTTAATACAAAAACTATAAAGACAAGTTATCTTATTGTTAGTATTACTTTATAAAAAATTGCCATTACTGGGGCTATATCTAAGACTGGTGCCAGTACCTCATTTTTGTTATATTTTATTCGTATGTATGTAAATATTATCAAAGTCAACGTATTTCATTTTAATTAGTTCAACCTTCATAAAGCTCGTTTTTGTTATTAAAGTTACCACGAAACCTTTGGGCGCTATGGATATTTGTCAAATAAAATATAAAACTAAATTAATCTACTCTTTTATGCGTTCATATATGGCAAAATACTGTAGGGTTGAAATTAAATACAGTTCATTAAGTTTCGGCATGTTTTGATGTAACGCCATATCTCTTAATAACTTCCATTTTGTGTTGAGGTCTTTGAATTTATATATGCGAATATATATGTCCATTTTTCCGGTTATTTAACGTTGATTTACACACAAATACGCAGGTATAACTGACATAGGATGTAACGAGAGGGTAGGATACAGTAGTGGGGCTGGGGTTACCCCATACGTATTAATGTACGCGTTAATATTTATGGAATTAGGGGTGTTTAGCGCACAGACAGAGAATCGCTCGTGGCAGGATGTGTAGGTGGGTGATTGAAGAAGAAATGGTGGGGTGAGGTGTATGTATGGAGTGACCGGGAATCCCCGTTTGTTTGACGCGGTCGCGAGCATTTCAATTACGCTTACTTTATTTGATATTTGCTGAGTGAAATATTCAAGTAAAAATAAAAGTATGCATGTGTATTTATGCAAGGGAGCATTTGTATTATTTGCACTTGATTGTAATTTGAAAGGGAGGCGTTTCAGTTTTGCGAATAAATAATATTCGGATACGATTATTAAAAATTTATAAAATTAAATACAAATATTTGCTCTCTAAGGGTCGATCAGGACTATCGTGCCGGTCCCTGTCCGGTCTCGTTCGAATCAAAATTAAATCAATCACACTATAGGTATCACTTAGATTTCGGCCCAATCACGTTCCGATACAGTATTACTACACTGAATATTTGACTGGAACGAGACCAAACGGAGACCGGCACGATAGTTTGAATCGACCCTTAAGCTTCATACCGATACGAGACATTTCTCGGTCTCGATAACAACCGAAACGAGATTGGATTAAATACGGACGAGACTGTACCATTTGAATTTTATTCAAACTGATAATTTTAAATTAAATTTCTTTGCAAGAAAAAGTACATTTATGAGTTTGCCGCATCTAAATAATTTGAACAGGATAGAAATTATAAGGCTAAAATTGGGCCAGTCTCGTTTTAGATTTGACTGTCTTGTCTCGTGAAAATTTAAGCCATCTCGTCTCAGTCTCGAACTCGTTTGGAGCTTGAAACTTATAAAAGTTTCGTTTTTTCGTGCAACCCTATTCTGAAAAACATTGATTTTCCTATATATTTTGGTTAATTTCTACACCCTGTATATAACTGTTTTATACTTTGTATAAATGATATTACTTATATACATTGGTACGTTCATCTAATAAAGTGCCTGTGTTTGTTAGAGCTCAAAAGAGAGAGATAGGAAATATCCAGGCGTTGTCATTTACGTCGTGTGGTTTTTATTTATTACAAGTATCCGGTGATTTTTCATTTCTCGCCGCGAGAGAGCGTCACGTGATCAGACGTCGCTGGATTTATGTGACAGCCACGCGGATATCAGCAACCGTTTCGAGTAATGACCATCGTCCACCCTTTCTCTTCCACATTACATATATACTATACCATACTCATACCAGTTTCAACCCCTCAGGCCAGAGTACAATGCTACTGGCTTCTTTATACGTACAGTTGGTGAATTTAAAAAAATAAATATTTAAATTCATCAGTTCAACGTTCATGCAATCTTCAGTAGCCCGATTTTGATGATTTTTCTTCTAGATCAATCTTTTTTGTTTATTTACTTTACAGAGAAGCATATTTTTTTTTATTCCACCAAGACCGGCCTCCAGCAAACGCCGATTTTCTGTAGTTGATAACCGAAGCATGATTTTCTCTTTGACGAAATTCAAACTGATTGTGAGTAATTTCTCGTGGCTACAAAAGCTTGTCTTTTCGTTTTGTTGTTCTATATATATCAATCCAGTGCCTGCATTTTTTTATCATAAACTTTAAAATGTTTACTGCTTTAAGATTTGAAACATTTAATATACATATGTATATTTAATTTAAATACATTACTTGTTACCGATAGAAAGTTAAAAACTTAATATTTTTGTTGTCTAGAATATTAATAAATTTATTAATATTATTATTTGCATATAACAGTTCAAATAATAGAGATTTATGATATGTTTTAGTTGCTTATCATGGCCCCCACATCCTATCGTAGGCTCCTGGGTATGGATTTTCAATGCCCCCACCACCTTCTGCTAAGAAACCTAATTCATTTTTGACGACGACAAAAAAAGGCTCATTTACTCGCCGCGCTGGGCCCCCTTTAACCCCGTGCCCCCAGACTAGAGCCTTCTCTTTGTGATGGCCATGTTGCTTGTTGTTTTTTATGTCAAACAAAGCAGTACGTAGAGGTATTTATTTATTAGAACTCCCTGGAGAAAATTAACTATGTTTATTGTTTTAAAAGATATTAATTCTATGCGATATTACATATGTAATTAACTTGTAATAAAGTTTCAAAGATGCTCAAGAGGCAGTTTATGAGCACAATTTCATAAAATACGATAAACTTGAACAATACTCAAACCCATACTCGCAGTTAACTTTATTATAGCACTATTGTTTTTATGACGCTATTTCAGAACCATCTGTTTAATAATAAACACATACATGTATACCTGTCCTGTATATACATATATAGATAGATAAATATATATATTTGTATAAGATACTTGTTGAAACACTTAAGCTTACCGCAGAAATTTTCAATAGAATGAATTTTATGATTTTTTTTCTAGGTATTTTTCACTTATTAATTAAATTTAATATACCTATAAATTAATAATAAATAAAAAATAGTGTAAATAAATGAATGTAAATATAATGTATTATTAAAACATAATTGTTGACAATATTAAACACATATAATGATAATATATATTTTATAACAACTTATATTGGATGAACCGTTAACTTATGCATTAATATTTAAATTCCGTTTAAAGAATTAAATAAAGACATTTAATAAATAAAAATGAACTGAACTATTAATAAAAACAAATTTTGTAAGAGACAGTTTTAAAAGCTCAATATCTAATGAATGGGAACCAAGCTAACAAAAAATAGCAGGGTAAGTAGAACCAACTATTTTAATTATTATTTACTTATGTCCGGAATTTGGCCTAGGTAATATAATCAAACGCCTTCTACAAGGTATCGAATCGTGATGAACAGTGGTCATAGATATATCATAATACAAAACTCCTGTGTATACTTGTACACCGATTACCACTGCTTTTTGACCACTGATTTATACTTGATGCGAATTCCCTAAATTATTAATGCATAACTATAATACAACTATCATTTTAAATATGATACCTTGTAGAAAGCGTTTGATTAGGTTATCGTCTAAACCGGACATTAACGTTTTTAAGGTTCCGTAGAAAACTAGGAACCCTTATAGTTTCGCTCTGTCCGTCCGTCCGTCCTTATAAATTTTACACCTATTAAAATGAAATTTGGTATACGAACGTAGATTGATAACCCACAAACATAAAAAAAGTTTTTTGTACCCCCTTCTCATAGATTGAAAAGTATATTTTTTAGATAGGTCTCCTAAAATAATTTTTGATTTTAACTCTTCAGTCACGATATATTTGCTTTTCAATGTGGTTATCAGAACGTCCCCCTTCTAATTTCTGAACTACATATTGATGCAAAAAATCTGAAAAAATTCCGGAACGTAGTTTTTAATTAGTACTTTCAATGAAATATATAAAAAAAACACTGTTGCAAGAATAGTTTATGAAAAAATCTGAAATAACTTTTTTTATAAATCGTAGTGAGAATTACTATCATGTGCGTGCCCAACACGCACTTGGCCGTTTTATTTTTATAATGTGCTCAATTCAAAAGTTAATTATTATTAAATAGCAATCCCTTATAGGTAGTATCTACTCCTTTCAAAATATAGCCCCATCATTAAATTATTTGGGTTATCATTTTGAGTTATTAATCATACAAGTAATGATTAATTAAACATTATTACAGTGCATTATACACAACAATGTTATTAATGATGAATGCTACAGTCCACCTACATAGTCATGACAGTGAGTGTAGAAAGTGCGTGTGGAACAACGTGGGTGGATATTTTAATGACAGTATAATATTTTAACATCCCTTATCAGTGTTGTGCAAGCTGTGAGGCTAAGGGTAGTTACATAGAAGATATGGATAAACCTATACGCTATGTATTTTTAAGGGTAGAGATTTTATGGTTTGGAAGGTGTTACCGTTAAAAATGTGGGGATTAATTAAATAATTATAGTGTTTAAGTAGTTATAATTCTTTTCAGTTCTGTAATTAAGCAAGCTTTTAGTGATTTGAATGACTTATTTTGATTTACTTTTTTATATATAATTTGCATTGTAGTTTTTTTTTAATTTATGTAAGTATTTATTTGTATTTTAAATATTACATTTTATTATATATTGATGTACAGTGAAATACAGAAGTGGTCGTCCAATTTTCATTCAAATTCGCTTATCACAAACTTATTAAACTTCTCCCATTTCATTATTATAATATTTAAATCATTTCTCCATGTACCAAAATCTATCGGTAATAGATACAATTTATATAACTATAACTGATATTTAGGTATAAGTATTGGACAAATGTATTTATTTATTATGTGCTAGTATTTTCGGAAATATCAAAAAAAAAGAAAAAAGTTTCAAAATTATTCAATAATGTTTTATATGGCAACAATGAGCGAGCTATTAATGTGCTTTTTGTGTAGACATAGGGGACGCATGTTTTGATTTTACTTTAGTAAGTACCCACATCTGTTCTGCATTTTATGTAGATATTATATTGCTTTCATATGTCATTCGTGGAATTACGAATAATTGTCAAATAACTTCAATAAGCGTAATATTACAAAATAAAAAAATATTTTCTGTCAGTTTAATTATGTTTTTCGTTTGTGAACATCACTTTTAATTTGAATTTATTGGATGGATGTATAATTATGGTTCGTTTGTATTTCATTCATTATAATTAAACAGGGGTGGAATAAATGATGAATATCGAGATACAAATTATATATTGGGAATATTCAATGGTAACAAAATACATGAAGAAAACAAGATATTATATTTTTATCGAAAGTATGATTTGTCTTTAGAAAGTATATAGAGTTCATAGTGATATGATATGTAAAAAAAAAAAACAGAATTCTTGAGATACTGCTTTTTTAGAGCCGGATATGCTATACTATGTTATTTTATATTAAAAAAAATATTTTTAATACCTACTTTTGGATTGAATTTATTAAATAATGTAACCAATTCTAGTAGAAAAAGTAGCTCTTTCATATAATTTTCTCAATGTGTTTACTATAAATATAACTTGAATATGAATAGCATTTTTAAAGTTAAGGTAGTTCTCGTGCAAACGTCATTTCGATAGAATTTAAAAACAAAATCAGGGCATAAAAAGAATAATGATATCTATCCAATCGTGAAATTTTAAAGAGATCGACCGTTTTAAACTCGAGATAATTGTCATCAAAGTTTGCCACTTTTGTACGTATCCGCTATATCAAGTTCGTATTATGTCCATTTTCATGACTAAAACTTCGATAGATTTTGATAAAAAACTATCAAACAATAAAGGTTTATTATTCTGATATGTGATAAAAAATTCCAAATGATTGACCTTGTATTTCAAAAACAAAATGATTGACCGTTTCATATTTGAAATTTAATTATATTTCAAAAACAAAACGGTCAATCATTTTGAATTTTTTATCACATATCATAATAATAACCCTTTACTGTTTGGTAGTTTTTTATCAAAATCTGTCTAGTCATAAAATAATGAAAATATATTCATAGTATGATTGTGTTTATAATAATCTGTATAGACGGCTTTGGGTATAGACTTGATCAAAAATTCTCTGTAGCAACGCAATTATTTTCGATATTTTACTATGGTATTATGAGCGTAACTTTTTGTTGATACTGTAGCACGAGAACTTCCTTAATTAAATCTATTTTGTATTTTCTAAATATATTTAATAAATAAAAAAAAAATTGTAAAACTTTAACATTGATTGCAAATTTTAACATTTCCTACTAATAAAATATTTTCAACTTATCTCTGAAATTATTAAATAACATCAAATCGGAAATACGTGTGTATTTATATACTTAAATCTCATTATATAGTAATGATTTAGCCGTTAATTATCAAATAATCAGTGAATTGTAATTAAAATTGTTGGTATGGAAAATCCAGCGCATTGCACGGGTTGCATGATTCAGAATTAATTTCTATTTGGATTGCATGGAATTACTGAATTTATGTGTTGTTTGTTTATACACGACCTTCTGTTTATGTGACAAACAAATAATACATGTTCCATGCAGTTTTTAGTTTTTGTTCAGCTTTTACATAAATTTATTATTTATTTTTATGATAACATTACAAAATATATCATTTTTAATTTATTCATGTTATTTATGATAACACAGGCCCACAAAAATGTATTACACTGAAAACTAATTTGAAATTAAAACGCTCGTTAATCTTCCAAAATTTGTATCCCCCAAATATTGTATAATATAATTGAATTTAGTTAATAGAAAACAAATCTTAAATAAATAATGGGGTGGGTGGGTGGTGGGGGTGAACGGTTTCACTTTTTCGAATTTCGAAAGAGTATAAAAAAATCATGACAATTTTGTACTATACATTTTTTTAAACCTTCATTCGGTTCAATTATGTGAAATATGCAAAATAATTGTATATTTCACATAATTTTCATAGGGATATTTCACCCCCTTTCACCATTTTACCGCAACTAAAATTTTTTTTCTTACAACCCCAGACCCCCTCTAACTAGGTATATACAAAATTTGAACTCGATACGATTTTACCACTTGAAAAGATTCTCCTAAACAAGTTTATAAGGCAAATCTATAAGTTAGTGGAAAAGCCTTTTAATTCATAAAATTTTGCTTGATTATAAATGTCTGCAATTGTAGAAAACTAATGGGTCATTATTTAATTTAAAAAGGGCAAACATAACGCATGCTTTTATTGGACAATAAACGTTAATATGATGCGTTTGAAAAACAACATTATTAAAGTTGGAATTGTCTACAAATCCCATCACAATACACATTTGCACCCAAATTGGAAGAATATAGTTACAATTTTGTCCTTGGGGTTGAGGGAATGGATTCGATAGGGAAGTAGATTGACAGGGGTGTTTGAGGGATTCATAAACGTTTACTACTAAATACATAATGAATATATTATACTGGAAATAGTCAACTCATGAATTGGTTACAGTGTAAAGTTATATCACTATAACTATATTACCTAAATCGATTTCACATTTGGCATACTAATTAATGCGTTTATTTACGGAATTAAAAAATTATATATTATTCAAATTTATCTATTATTGGTTCAGCATTTACTATGTAGCTACTTATTCTAAATCTCGACTTTTAGGTCGAACAGTTCGGTACTTAGGTACGGAAAACTAAAAATTAACAAATGAGCTTTCATTCATTAGCATAAATTCTTAATATTTTCACCGAATATTAACGAACCTACCGTTGACACTTAGGTAAAATAAAATTTTAAAAATTAACTGTTTAAAATCTAAATAAATCGTTTTAAAAGTAGCTAATTTAGCATTGATCACATATACCTGTTACGTTAAATATGATAAATTGGTAATTATAAATAATTATCGGAGATTATGTATATTTAATTAGTTACCAACAATATTGGAGATTATGATAAATATCTTATAATGCATCAAATTTACAAATTTAAATTTCATAATATCCACAGAATGATGAATTTGAAGAACATATTCCCTAAATGTTTGCACATATATCTACTAGAAATGATGTCCGCTTTTACCTAAAATACTCCAGCTTCGTCGTCGGAGATTGGTTGCGGGGGAGACTGAGTCCCTTTTTTAGCTAGAATAACCCCCAGCTTCGCTACTAGAGGTTGTAGCAATAGCAGGGATGCTAACGCTCCTCTTTTTCCTCTTTTCCTCTTTTTTGGGAAGTCGGCCTTAAAGTACCCTTTTTTTTTAAATGTTCTCTTTTTCCTCTTTTTTGACTGATTTCGCTGTGGATTACTTCAAAATTAGAAATGTATAGATGAAATGGTGAAAAATGACCAAAAAAAAGAAGCTCAGTTAGAAATGTATAGATGAAATGAGGAAAAATTACCAAAAAAAAAGCTCTTCAAATTTTATATATAGGTAATATATTAAGAAATAATATCGCAGAAACGTAAAATATATCTATAGATAACCTATTTAAGAGTTAGAAAATTCCTCTTTTTGGTCTCTTTTTTGAAGAAAAAATTCCTCTTTTCGTCATTTTTGAAAAAAGGGACTATCATCCCTGCAATAGGTATAAATTATAAAAAAAAACTCTAGAGACAAAATAAATATAATTTAATATTGACTGCGAAAACCTATAAACCACCGATAGTACGTGGAAAGTTTTTAGTTTAAAACGTAATTTGATATAATAAACCACAAGCAATAAGAAAAACATTTATAAAGACTGTAACGACACGCCAACCTTAATTACTTACATTAAAGAAAACTTAAGTATTTCGTTCGTCAGTCCGTTGATGGTGGAGGCGCTGTGCAATGCTACACTTGAATGCATATTCCCCCTTCTACTTCCCTCTTCAGTCTACGCACACAATACAATTAAACATACAGACCACAGAGGTTTATGTACACGGATCGAATCCAGTCACACTGTTATTTGTTGAAGGCTCGCGCGTTCGGGCTCCGCTAGGTACAGTCGACCCTTATACAGTATGGACGTAGAGACGACTTTTGCACTCCACAGTTCATTAGCATTCTCTTTGCAGGATTATGTGTATATTTGTCCACCCGTCCCGACCCACAAATGATCTCGTCCCCAATTTAAATACGATATATCCCAAGGGTAGGAAAGTATATGACTGTACGTGTAGTATGTGTGTCTTGTACATGTGTATGGCTTTTCGATTACGATAACAATATATTCGAATGTAACTTGTATAAATACATATACGCATGAAAATTATTGTGTTTAATTAATTTCTTATTGCTTTCTTGCCATAAGAATAGGAAGAATCCATGTGATCAAAACAAATACTTTTCGTTTCGTATCTTTCTGCCTGTCTGTCTCGTAAATCTTTAAAAAAAATATTAAAGACATTTAAGGTAGTTCTCGTGCTACAGTACTATCAAAAAGTTACGCTCATAATACCATAGTAAAATATCAAAAATAATTGCGTTGCTACAGAGAATTTTTGATCAAGTCTATACCCAAAGCCGTCTATACAGATTATTACAAACACACTCATACTATGAATATATTTTCTTTATTTTATGACTAAACGCTTCGACAGATTTTAATAAAAAAACTACTAAACAGCAAAGGGTTATTATTCTGATATGTGATAAAAATTCAAAATGATTGACCGTTTTGTTTTTGAAATACAATTGTATTTAAAATACGAAACGGTCAATCATTTGGAATTTTTTATCACATATCAGAATAATAACCCTTTATTGTTTGATAGTTTTTTTATCAAAATCTGTCGAAGTTTTTAGTCATGAGAATGGACATAATACGAACTTGATATAGCGGATATGTACAAAAGTAGCAAAATTTGATGACAATTATCTCGAGCTTACAACGGTCGATCTCTCTAAAATTTCACGTTTGGATAGATATCATTATTCTTTTTATGCCCTGAATTTTTTTTAATTCTATCGAAATGGCGTTTGCACGAGAACTACCTTAAAATGCAATTGCAGAACACTTTTTTATGAATTATTACTTTGTATGAATTATTTTTATTAATTATAAACTAAAAAAAACACACAAAATGTATAAAATTTCATTTTATTTTATACAATAATATGATTTTGGCATTTCCGTAATATCTAACAGAAATCCACACTGAAATTTCCCGTTTCTGGGCTAGAGTAGCTAGAGTCTAGTACCTAAATAATTCTAAAACTTTTTAGGTAAAAATATCCTTAAATCAAAGAACAAAAATTTTTGTATGATTCTGTAAATTTAGTCCATCGATGAAAAACACCAAAACTTTGTATTTTTAGAGACATCTATTGAAAATTATTATACTTATACTTACGTATAGTAAAAATAGTATTATTAATACTTCTTTAAAAAGATTAAAATCAATGTCATATAGTACCATCGACAATGTCACTTTTAAATTAAATACTCATTTGTGTCTGGACTAAAAGCTTTTCCATTTGCCTCGTAAATTAATATTAACTGCCAATTATTATCACAAATTTCATGGTTTACCAGCTGTCGATATAACTTGTGGTAACAGACAACTATTATAATTGACAGATAATATATTCAAATTCAGTCATAGTTTCAGTAAATAATGAATATGACACTATATGAAATTTAAATATTTTATAGATATGTTTTTAAATTCGTATTTGTAATTTCATTAATCGCGTTCTCTTATATTACAATGTGAGAAATAATTTGATCAATCGTTTTGTTTTTCGAACGACTCATATATTACGTACAACAGCAACAAGTTCTAATATTCAACAGAGGAATTTTTTTGTAATGAATTTATACAAACACATTTTTCCTTTTTTCGCTATAGCTATTTTTTCTGATTCTACCAAGGGATTTCAAAGGTAGTGATAATTCTCCAGGGGATATTTTTTGTCCTTCCAGTAAATTCCTACATTTATGACAAATATAAAGATATGTTTTTTTTATCATCTTAAAATATTTTGTTAAATAACTTAATAGCGAGCATAGGGTTTTTATTTAGATTTTTTTTCTTTTTATTTGTCCCGACTTTAGTTTAGGCTAAATGAAAAATGATTTACGACAAGCTTGTATTAATATTTTCAAAGTAACTATCTACGAATAATAATACATAAACACAAAAAGAAGGTAGATGTGTTGATAATTCAGTCAGTTAATCATAGTCAATAATTAAGTCAAGTACATATTAAGAAAAACATTAAATTTTCTAATAAAAAGCATACCACACAATATGTTAAAATAAAAAATAAGAATTCAAAGGTAATTGTGATATTAATGTAACTAAACCAACATTTTATGTAGAGTCATTAAACATAAGGTACGTTTTTTTTAAACCTCAAATAAAAAAAATAATCAATGGCAGTTATGATGTATGTAATTAAACTAATTCACCGATTTTGAAATACACGCGAAGCCGCGGGGAAATTGTAGTAAATAATATATTTTATTATAAATAAACCTTTATCGATTCACAAGCAAAGCTTTCTAATCAAACTGTTATTCAAAGGAAAAGGAACTACTTGTATACAAAAGGGAAATATAATTAGTAATAACATTAAGCTATAAAAACGAACGGAAGAAAGTTTCTGTAAAAAACCACTGCCGAAAATAATAAAACACAGATTCGGGAAAGTTGTGTGTATAACGTAATGAAGACATAACCTAAATAATATTATTGGAATGAGGGAGCTTTTCTCGACATTGGTAGGAAGAAATAAAATTTTATATCTCAATATAATAACTGATCCATAAAAATTAAATTAGATTTTTTATATACATATATATAAATGTGCATTGGCGTAAATATGATTTAACGAGAAATACTGTTATATTTTTTTTTATAATTTATTAAATTGGATACATATGTAATTCTATTATATTCTTAAACTCATCTTAAGACATATTGTATTACAAAAAAAAAGTAAAACATTATTTTTACATGTATACCTAGTATGTTATAAAATTAAAGATAATTATATTCATTATTACGTCAAAAACAATCTCTCTAGAACTGTAAATATGTAAGTAGATACACTTCATTTTGTTGCAATTCACTCATTAGTTTTGACATGAACATTTACCTGAAAACAAGTTTGAAACAACTTTACAAGCATTTATATTTCAATCTACCCTTTACTAACGACCGTAAAGGGTAACTTATTGTGGTTTTGTTTAGAAACTACAACATATGTATAGTTTGAGCTTAACTAATTTTCTACTTTACATTAGTTAGAAATGTTAATAAAGTAGTAAATCAATAATGATGTATTTATCAACTAAGGTACTGGCACCAGTTATGGCCGCTATAAGCAAGGTGTACTGTTTTTGTGATTATAATGAACTCGTGTTACTAATAAAACAAGTAACTCTTTATTTAATCAATTTAATTACCAAAGTCCGCAAATATAGTTTGTTTTTTAATTATAGCCTTTTATTTTGTTTATGTAATGAGCACGCAGTGATGGATACTTGCTAATGATTTCAAAATGATAAGTACTACGACACAAAAGATATAAAAGAAAGATTCGTGAAATTTGTAACAATGTAAAGCAGTTGCTATGATAATATAATAATTAATAAATAAATTATACTAATAATTAGTTTAAATGTCCACCATTTTGACACTTATAGGATTGTCATCAAATCATGCTGTAAGACAGTTAAATGTATACATATAGATTGATATTCATAAATGGTAGTAATTAAATATCAACAAATATTTCTAATTTAGTACATTTCATTAAAAAAAGCCATTACTTGGGTCATATCCAAGACTGGTGCCAGTACCTTATGTGCCCCATTCTATTATTAAATAATTATTAAAATTGACTCGTACGGAGTAGGTACACAAATAAAACGCAATAAATTTTAACGATACGTAAAAAGGAATAGAAATGATTCCTCTAACTTCCCTCTGTTTATGATATCAAGGGACCACAACGTTGGGATTTGGGATCCTCCTGTGTCCCACGGGACTCGGGCACTCGAGAGTGTGTGTGCTCGCTCGGCTGCCAAGTGTATTAGGGCGTGATTGATCCGATCCATTGGTAGATAGATGTAGGGAAATGTGATGTACAAATCATTGCGGTTGAAGAGATTTTTCCTCGTTAATTAAAAAGTGTCCGATGTCTTCGCGCAGTGGTATCTTTCCCTCCGTGTAATAAAGTTTGATGTAATTTGATTAAAACCATTTTACTGGAAGATAAATTTAATAAGTGTGTAGTTAAATCTTGTGATTTTTAAATATGAATTACAATGATAGGAAAAATATGTTTTATAAATATACTATTATTTAAAAAAAAATGGAAAAATGGGTGTAAAAAATCCGTTCTATTTCAAAATTTCCTTGTTTATAACATGAGAAAAAATTAAAAATTGCTTTATAACAGACCGAAACGAGATGGCTTTATTTTTTTATGAGTTGCGACTGTCAGCTATTTCCTTCACTAATTGCTCAAACTTCAAAAATAATATAGTATCTAAATGATACACTAAAAAAAGTTTTTATTTTATTTGTAAAATGTCGTCTTTTAATTTAATATTTATTTTTAAAATTAAATTATCAGTAAATATAAATCACTACGTTGTGGATATAGTCTTAAAAATAGCAAGCCTAGCGTGTTAACATAAAAGATATTCTAGTTTTAATATGTTTAAAAATATTTCACGAAATGTTTGCATGTGTAAGGATAATTTAAGTTTATATAAAATGTAAAAATAACTATCAGATGGAAAAATGTACTATCTACTTGGTCGGCCTTTATAACACCTTATGTATGATATACATATATTATTTATTTTAATGTCAGTATAATTACATGAAAAGAATAATTTAATGTATTCAAAATAAAATAATTAACAGTTAAAAAGCATTTATTACTTTTCCTAATTTATACAATAAATATTTAATTATTTTTAATTTTCCCGTTATGCTATATTTTTTTAACTAAACTCCGGGTTTAATTTGAAATTAAAATGTTTTGTTTGTTTTTTACCCCTTATTTACATTTTTTGTTTGGCGTGTTTCAAAAATGTTTGAAAATTACTCTTTTGGGAACTGTAACAAATATTTGTTGATTTTTGTTTATAGAATGAACATTTTTAGTTTGCTTTCATTGATTAGAATTTAAAAAAATATTTTGTTGATCTACAATTTAACAAAATACAGCTGTGAAATGTAGTATCTAATTAGTGCTTTTTATTCTTGTCTTTAATCAATTTTAATTAATTATTTCGCACTTCCTGTGTTATGTTTTAGTAACTAATATTTTACTTAAACTTTTATTAATTTTGTCGTTTATTTTATAAAATTATTAATAATATTTATACAAAATAAGTAAAATATCTATTACAACGCATTTAAGGAAAAACTGAATATTTATCAAATATACAAGAGGTATTTCATTTTCATAAGAAAGAACATAAAATAAAATAAGTCACATTTCGCTCATAACATTATAGAAATATTACTTCCATATAATGTCATTTAATATTCCATATTCGCTGTAAACACGTTCATGTTAAAGTTAAAAACTATTTATAACATAATTATACGGGTTCTGAATAACTAATACACATAATTATATATAATAGCTGTTAAAAGTCTTTAGAAAATAAGTATATATTAAGGTTTACCTCAGATAATCCAAACTTGCCTTTATATAAGCTTTTCAATTAGAATTTCATGAAAACATAAATGTCATGCTAAAACTCTACAGCTACTCATACCTTCCCACTTTCTCTCTCTTTGGTCTGGTTATATCGATTAGCTCAAGTCATGCGGTCTAGAATCATCTCTCTTTATCTATCACATTATATTTTGTGTTTGTTCTTTGTCATTGTGTCAATTAAAATGTATACATTAATAGATATTTAAATGAAATATTAGTAAGCAAAAAATTGTTGAACGAAAAGTATAAAAACGGCAGTTTTCGATTTACGAACATTCGCTATAAAAAACATTATTTTATTTAATTTTTTTCATTCGAATCGTATGTTTGAATGAAAAAATATCATTTATTATTATTCCGAAGTACCTACTATGTAGACTGTTTGGAGCCACTTACAGGCGTCATTTTTGAGTTAGAAAAAAATAAAAAATCAGGTCATATTCTACTAATTGAGATCTACAATTTGATACCTCACGTGCCTAGATATGAAAATTCTATGACGGGGGCAAAATAAATTATTTTTGTATATAAAAAATATGGTCATATTCTACTAATTGAGATCTACATTTCGACACTCCAGTAGAAGCACATCTTATATACCTACGCAAAAAATACATCTTTAGATGTTTAACACATAATGTACAAGAACGCAACTTATTCATAAATTGGGAACTGCCTTTACAGGATTTTTTTATCTAACGATAAGTTTCATACAATGTATAAGAAGCAAAAACCTCAGCTTCATAATCAGCGATGATACAACTGAATTTTTCATAATTGTATTTTATCTATACATTCTTCTTATCGACATAAAAGAATTCGCCCGCATTCTACAACCCACACGCACCCACCCGACCCGTATACACACCCACGTTCAGGGAGCGTAGATCACGCCACACAACCTCCATTGTTTACGTATCTGACATCTTTGTGCATTTGTCAATAAAGACTTCCTGACATAAGAAATGCAATTCTACTTACTATACTGTCGACGTGTTTGTTTTGTTGTTGGGACCCACGGTTTGCGTGCCGCTGGTTTTTACGATCAGTAAGATATTGCTTATGGATTTATTTGTTTGAATTTCAACCAATAATGGTCGATCGCTGTTGTTTTGTCGTAATAAAGTGATATTTATTTCTTAGTATGTGGGTGATCTTTATTTTGTATATATGATGATGATAGTAATAACAGTAATAAGTTTATTTCGTTCGACGGTTGAAATAGGTCACAAAAAAGAAATACAGTTGTTCGTTTCGTATGTTAAATTCATATATTCATAACTTTATATATTTATATATGTATGTATGTATTTAACCCATTAACGCCCGCCATACATACTTGTGTACACCTCATTTTATAATTCGTGTTGCTTTCTATGGATATTAATTCAGAATATTTCCTTAAAAATCAGATTAATTAATTTAATTAATTTTATAATTCAAAACAATTGATATTTATTTTAAAATTTTAATGATACGCCAATGACTCGTGGAGCGATATAGTAACATAACACGACATTTATGAAGAGCTCTATTAACAAAACGAAATTAGTTCTTTACTTGTCCGTCAGTCTACTTTCAAACTGAATCATGTTAACATTGATTAGTTTGAGTTTATCACAGAAACGTGGTATGTTATTCCTCCGCAAAGTTGTTGATGGGTCAACCTGACCCAACGTTTCTGTTAACGTGACTTTTTTTACAACATGGCCGGCTCATTTAATTTTTTTATCAGATCCAAATGATATTGAATCAATTCAATATTCAACCCTTCTACTACGTTTATTTAAATCATGCAGACATATTTTGTTAATATTGTTGTGATTAAGATAATGTTACGTTTTCATAATTTTTATGATGTATATATGTATACTTCATTATTCTTAGAAATGAAAATTTTAAAAATAAAAATTGGGGTATATAATGTGATTTATATTAGACTAGGAATCTAATGACATAATAAAATAATTATGTAATTAAAGAGTGCTTTAAATAGCCCCTAATGTCTAACGGGTCAATTTAACTCAACGGTTTTTCACGTCTTCACTGCCGGATTAAGAGACCGAGAAAAATCTCTTTTGGCGTGCAGCATTAAATTTTACTTACTTATCCGGTGTTTATTACATTTGAATTAAAGTACATAATTGCCTTTTATTTTATGTTTGTTTAGCAATTGTATTATGTTGTCTATGATTTTTAGAAAAGCATGGAATCCGTAGACCAATTGACACAATTTGGGACATCGTAAATAGATTTTATTATTGTTTTTACTTGCAAGCAAATTATTTATAATACTGGGCAACAGTGAACTGAACTAGTTTTTTGATTTGTTGAAGAGTTTTATTGCTCAATACATTTACATACACGAGTATAAAATTTAAACATAAAAATCTATTATAGTAAACAACAAAATAAATAATTTAATGCAGACAGTTATCTCAAACTTGTAGTTTTACAGAAAACATGTAGTGATTTTCCGAAACATGGAATTGTGCCAATTTGTATTTTTCTGTATTTATTTTTATTGTTATTAGATGAAACAAAACAACATTAATAACGAATACAAATATTTTTTTTTTAATAGTAATAATAACTAAAAATAAACGACCAAATACACTTTTTTTAAATAATTTCTCTAAAAATTTGATATTTTTGATGATTATTACATTTTTTTGATATATTTATTGTGAATTTTGTGAATTTCTATATTTTAACCTCTAATCAAAACTAACCAATATTGTATATTATTATAGCTTCAACGTGATTTTTGACAATTGTGACGCAATATTGCATATTCTTCAATACGAGTTAAAATTTAGTGCAAAATATTAAAATTTATGTTCGAGTGTACAAAGTACGTTTACACAGCGCTGTTGTTCCAGTTTAACTATAACCGATGTAGTTAAACCGTTTTAAGCGATGCTGTTTACACATACGAGAATCAGCTGAAATTATAATTCCGATTTGAAGTACGCTATAAGTTTGATGGCGTACCAACAAGAAATCCCAAAAATACTTTGTCTTCTCTATGTTCCACGAATCACGCTTTCTTTTGTTTTCAACCTCTTCATCTCAGGTGTTTTAACTGACGACGCTTTTTCAAATGTTAATGCGAAGTGCTAATGCGACGAAATCCCTACACTCCGTAGATACTTGTATTTTTGGTTTTATGACATCGGTTACAGTAAAACCGGAATAACAGCGCTGTGTAAACGTACTCAACCCAAATAAAAATCGGTTGTATTAAGACTATTAAGACCGAATTGAATATCTTTGAACTGTTTATATTAATGTATGATTAAAACAAGTTCGGAATTGTTGAAGTTAAAATATAATACGAGTATAGTAACTTGATTAAAACACAAACCTAGGTTCATTTTCAGTAGGTAAATCAAAATGTTATCACAAACTTTAATATATAAATTTAAATAGTTGATCAAAATTTATAACAATGAAAGATTAAATTTTTTACAAATTGCAGTTTTTTATTTTTAATGGTGGTATAAAACATGAACTGAATTGCTTTTTTGTAACGGTCCGTGTAAAAGTACGACATTTTTTTTGTTAACTGCAATCATTTATCGTTTCTATTTTATAGCAGTCACGTATTAATCTTGCTTCGGTTTTATTTTACGGGTTCGCAAAAAAATTCTCCGACCGTATACTGGAATCAATAATTCATCACAAAAAAAGTATTTGTCTTGTATTGATTTTATGAACCATTGAATGTATCCAATTTTGATTTATTTTGTTATATATTGTATTTTATTGTATCACATAATAAGGTACAACTATAATGTATAATGTTATAATTCTAAATAATGAAACTAGTCATATGTTTTAACATGCATGCACATTCTTTTATAAACGTATTTAATTATTGTAATATATTTTATCTTCTTTTTTAACATCAATGTAATTTTCAATCTGTCTTTTTGAAAGACACTAAACAAATTGTGCTTGTTAATGAAAGTATGTTATTCATATTATCTAATAAACTATGTAAAAATATTATTAAATTATTATGGAAATGTAGGAGTATAAGAATTTTTTAATATCCATCATATACACAAAATGGAATTCTAGTAACAACGAATATTAAAAAAAAACTTTCAATATCAAACAAATTTCTTCGCAGAAACAATCAGGCAGCGAAGAGTATCTCAATTTTCTTAATATAGAGTAGATATTCTCGTATAATGTATGGAAATATGTAGGTACTGCAGCCAGAATTTGCTAGACACAGGGATGGTAAATTTATATAATTTATCCATATAAAAATCAGGCACCATTATATACATTTTCAATGATTTATTATTTCTTTTTCAATTGTAAAAATTAAATAAACATTTTAGTTACTTTATATTTATTATAACCTCAAATACAAAAATAAATTTACTATAATGCATGCAATGTTTAGAATTTAATTACGGTACACAGGGATACAAATGTTAATTCAGACATATACAAATATTTACTTTGCAAACTCGTTTTTTTTCTTGTTAATTTTAAACTTAATTTAAATTTATCATTAGTTTTAAATTTCATATAAATTATAATATTTAAAAATGAGATACTTCGAATTGTTTTACAACTTTATTGAATTTAAGAATTTAAAATATTTTTGATAATTTACAGTTATATTACTTGAAAGAAGCATTTGTAATACTTTAGCATTCTTTAAAAGTTAACTATTTAATAATTAAGAATCGCCAAATCTCAAAATGGAATTAATAAAGTTGTAAAACAATCCAAAACAATGTTTTCTGCAATTTGTTAATAATTTACAAAAAGTTTTCGCGAAATTTAAAGATAATATGTAGTAAATTAAGAGCAAGATTAACATTTACAAAAAAAAATACATATTCGAGTTTGTCTTAAAATAAACAGGACATGTTTGCATATGTTTGAATTAACATTGAAATCCCTATGTACCGTAGTTAAAATCTATTTAATCAATTAAATATGCATCTGCATTTTCTTACATTACATGGTTAAAATTTACGTTGAATTGATAGATTGTACCCAAAAATTTTTAAAATGTGTTAAGATAAAGAAAATTTATATTATAACTCAATAATAGAATTTGTTATTCATATTGTATGTGCACATTATATTATCATATTTATTCTAATGCAACTTAAATCCAAATTATTAGACTGATACTTAATAATGATACTATAATAAAACAAAAAAATCAATACGATTTTTATAACAATAAAAACTTTTTTACAACCCTGCTTACTCCCCTTATAATTTCCTGGAAGCTCTGAGGAAAACAAACACAAACAATATCATCTTTGTTTCAGAAGTTAAAAAAGAACTTCACTGAATTGAAACCAGTTTTTTATATCTCAGCTGTTTGTCGCTTGTCAAAGATGGTAGAGTTTCACGAAATGAAGACGTTTCCACACATTAGCATACATTATTCTCAGGAACTGAGAGTTCCCGGAAAAGCTGTAGTTGTACATACGTTACAGACTTTCTTTAAAATATTTCATTTTATCCGTCTTTCATATATCAGAATCTTTGATAGATAACTAATCAACTGTTATATTATTGATTCATTATCAACATAGTTTTGTTTTAATTTTTGCATTGTTTTAACTTTCTCTCTATTCAGTAGATATAAATTGAAATTACTTCTGTCTTTTCCTCATTGCCAATATTTTGGCACATTAGCTTAATGCCAAAGTTCTATTGGTATGAATTAATTAATATAATTCAGTCGATAATTTTTGATATCAGAATAGGCACTTAACTATAAGCTATATTACATATATATTGCTAGCTACTGAAAATATAAAAATTTATAAGGTTATAATATAACAGAATTTAAAAGACACACGAATAAATTGTTAATAAAAATAGTCAATAGCAATACAAAAAGTTTAAAACATACTCCTAGTGTATAGCACCCAGAATCTTAACCGTGGTCATCCATTACACACTGTGTGTTTAATGCTGCTCTGACAGACACATTGGCAACCTCTTTCCTTGTTTAAATTGTGTAAATTTCAATACGTAAAAAATATAGAAAATCAAATATCTTTTGTAAAAAAGAATGACAAGAAACGAAGTTAATTAATTATTTTCTTTGATTAAATACTTATCGTCAATATTAATGATTGTTATATTATTAATTACTGAATAGAAGAATATAGAAAATACGATAATTAAAATCATTTGTTTTATGAAATAAAAAAAAGAAAGTATTTACTGAAAATATAGGATGTTTATTTATCGTTTAAAAGCTACTGTTATTTCAAAACGTAAGTTTTTTTTTCTTATATTTACTTCCCCATCTATCCCCTATGTGTATAAAATAGCTTCTAGATCAACATAAAGATAATGTTGAAAATATCTCATCTTCTGTTTGTTCAAAGAGCTTTCGTTCCAAGTTCCTCCAATGGTCTTCTTTGTTTTCTCCTTCTAATCCTGAGTCCTCCACTCCTTGCTTGTCTTGATTCCTAAATCCAGGATAATCCCGGAAAGCCTAAGTTATAAAGTAACTCTATGTACCCAATAACTCGTGGCTTACGTTTTCTGATTGATATGTAAATTTCTTGAGTAATGGATTTTTAATTCAGATTGCATTCAATCGTATGTCGCCTTATGTGTGTTTTGATATTTACATTGCGTATTTAATACCGCTATACGGAAGCGTTTGAATAAGGGGTTATAAACTTTATTGCTTTTATGTATTTTATGTGGGATTTTCAGCTTAATGCGATCGTATTTGGAAGTGTGGTATTTAAGATTTAATATGTAGGTTAATATTACGGTGCTGAGGTTAGATTTTTAGCCATGCGTCAATGTAAATACAGTTGACGCACTTTTAAATTTTTGTCGATATCCTATTTATGTTCTCCTTTACTTTTTATTTCTGATATATAATAATCTAATAATTAAAGTAACGTTACTGATAAGGTGTGAAAATCAGGGACTTGAACCTGAGCCCGAACTCGAAACCCGAAAAAACCCATATTTTTCATTAACCTGAACCCGAACCGAACCGTTATATTTCAAAGTCGACGAACCTGAATCCGATGGAAAATCGGTAACCATATATTTTTAAAAGGTTCAATAAATTATTTTTAATAGTTTTCTCCAATGATTTTTAAAAGAGATTATGAAATGTTTTAACTGGAAATCTGTTTGAATTTATGGTATGATGTGAGTTATCAAGTCCACTACTAAAATTTACATATTTTTTACTTTATTTTTTTAATTCTTTAACGGAATTACATTTCAATCTACAAAAAAAATCTGAAGAGATAGAGTTTTAATCTTTAAAATGTTATTTTATTCATTGCCCCTTTTTCTAGTCATATTTTATAGACTATTAATGTTTTTTCTTATTCAGAAAATGTTTTATTTGTTAATTATAAATTTTTTTTTCGAACAAAATAATTTTCTTTCAATTACAAACTTGATCCCAAACCCGAACTTGAACCAAAATTTATATTTGAACTCGAACCGAACCCGAACCATAAATAAATTCCGGTTCAAATGCCTGGTTCAAAAATTAAAAATGCTTGCGCATAAACAAACAAACAAAAAATATTTTAAAAACTAACGTAAATACGTTTTTATATAATGTATCACAAATAATTTAATTCACTAAATTATTATAGGTACCTACAGAAAATAAAATATTTTAAATGCCATAATTAGCTATACAAACTCATGCAATGCAAAATAAACCCCTTCTTGGAAATTTAGGTTAATACTGGGATTATATTTTTTTTACTATTTCCCTAAAATAAACTGTGCTATTGTGTCGAAATACAGGGTTCTGCTTTATCATATGATTAATAGTAACACTAAAATATACATTTTGTTTTTATGTTATATGGAAATCACTTTTTACTGCAAACATAAATGGAACGTTAAAATTATTCCGTATTGATTAATATTTTACGTTTTATGTTCGTTATTATGTCTTAGAATATACATTTTATGTTAGTTTGGAACATTTTATTTATCACAGGTGTACAATTTGAAAGGATCTAATATTATTATGTTCGTAAAATTAAACGAATGGAATATTATATTTTAACAATGCGATGTATACGTCAGAAATGTACGTATATTATACAAATATACAATATAATTGTGAATATTTCTTCTTTGAACCAGTATAACAAATGGATTTAATGGCGGTTTGAAAGTTTATAGATGTAATTTGTATTTGAAGATGAATCATAAAGGTAATTTTGTTGAAATGATGATTTTATTTCCCGTTAAATGTCGATAGTGTTCATTAATCATTTAAAACGAATTGTCTTTTATAACTACTAAAATCATAATCGAATAACTATCTTACTTTATACTGCGTTATGTTTTTAAGGCAGGGTTGGATTTAGCCTAAGATTAATCTATAATAAATATAAATACTTCAATTTTCAGTTTGGGGTCCAAATTAAAGGATTGTAGCGTATTTAATAAAATGGAAGATATGACACTAGAGTAAATTTAAATAAATATGTATAATCATATATTAAACATACTATGTATGTTTAATATATGGTATAATGTATATGTTGAAGTACTGTATTAAATTCTATGTTATTATTTCAAAGGTTCTGTATAAGTATTCAGAGCCTTTGAGATGCCAGACAAATCGTAAGCCATGTACAGTCATGGTTTAATCTCTTATAAATTTTGAAATATATAGATAGATATTTTACTTAGAGTTCGATTCAAATAATTAACTTTGTTGACCACTCTTCTACTAATAGTTATTTCATGTCCCATTTATTTTCTTCTATCTTTTATTAGTTTGTCAGATTTTTTTTATAAAATAAGAATCACGTGCACTGTTCAGTCTCAGTGTTACGTATAAGAAAGTCCCGTGGCTACCATGGCAGATATTTTTTAATTAGTGTAATGTACACACAGTATTATGTATTATGTATTAGAGGAAGGGGCAGTAAAGTTAATTACAACGCTTACAATTATTAGAAACCTAATCTGAATTATTTAAATATTAAACAGCACAAAGATAGTTTATTTTCTTTTAAGAACCTATAAATACTCACATCCCTAAGACACACACAAATCACTAGCAAGCAATTGAATATACATGCAGTGAATCTAGACCCCTTGTACATAGAAATGAAAGTATTTGGGGCCGATAGTTGTGGGTTATGTATACGATATTGGAAACATACACAGATAACCCAACCAGTAAAGTAACCACAACATTCCCTGATTAAATGAATAATTCACAATGTCCAAGGTGGAGGGTGCAGTAGAACCAAATGCAAAGTAAGCATTTATATATTTGGATCGGGGAGCTAATTTATAAGCAATGTATGGATTTTTTATCAACCATCTATGTAAATATGTCGTAGTTATTTATGTTGTTGCCAATGACAGTGGATGGTGATTTATTACTGATTTTAGTGTGGGTGTTTTTTTTCTGCTAATCTGTTGATTGTTTTGCATAAATGATTTATATTAAAATTAATCAGGAAATTTGGAAACAGTTGATATTTTCATTCAAATAAAAACTATTGTTAAAAACTTCCACGGGACTTTTTGATACAATTTTTTACGTGAATGACGTCGAGTGTTTCACGCCAAATACAGGACCATCCATAAATTACGTCACACAAATTTCATGGTCCCCCCCCCCCAATGTCACAGATTGTCACATTCGTTATCCCCCCTGTTGTGATATCACACAAGTTTCGAAACAAAAAGTAGTTACTCAAAATTAACGAAAAAAACAAAATAAATATTATTTCATTGTCCTTGACCGTTAATATTATTTTTATTTATATAAATTTTTTTCGTTTATTTATAAAAATTAGAAGAATATTTATCAAGCACGTTTGAAAATTTCCCAATAACTCTTCACTGGTTTCGAGTTACTAACATCATAGTAATTTTTCCTCAAATTTTAGCTCTAAGAATTCATATAAAATTAATTGTTTTAATTTTTTTTCTGGCCCCCCTTGTGAGTACTTGTGACATCGTGTCACATTTTGTAGACCCCCTCTGAGTTGGCATTTCAGAAACTTGATGTAACGCGCAGAGATTAGTTTGTGCGCTGGCGTAAATTTACAATCAGTATCTCGACACTCAGAGCAGCTATCACACACACACAACATTTAAACAGTTTTAATGAATGGAAAAAAATATTAAAAAATGCATAATATCGGCTAAAACACGCGCAAAAGTCAGTATGAAATATAAAAGACGCATAACATTGGGGAGAGTGTCTCAGCAGTAATCGGAAAATATACCATTGTCAATAGCTGAAAGAGTCAGGAGGTACAGGGCTCGCCAAAATATGAAAATTAGCAGCTCGGTCAACGACAGTGCAAGCACACAACCTTGGATTTGGAACGTATTCACGCCAATCCCTCAACTGTGCATCCCGACATAGTCACACCCATTTAAAAAAATATATGACCGGGCCTCCTACGTCAGTTCAGGCGTCACCAATATCGCGAGACCCTAGGCAGTTGCCTAGAGTGCCTACTGTATAACGCGCCACTGTATCATCTCCCTTTTATTTACAGATAAAGCAATTATCTTTGCATAAAGTAACCCCAATATGATAACCCGCATCTAAAAACACAGAATGGCACATCTGATAAAAACATCTACATAATTGGCGAAACGAACCCATCAAAAAGACATCATTTCCCCTAAAATATGTAATGGCTAACGCCTCAAAATCTATTAAAGTAAGTAAAGCTCTTTGCGATGAGCAAAGGGAAAGCTTCCGACATGTCGTGAGCTTTCAAATACATTAAGTTACCCTCTGTCTGGTCAACAATACATCGAAATGATTTATATAAAAAGCGCATCATGCGAGAAAACCAACGTGCACTTGATCCCGCCCTTCTTTGCTGGACTGGTTGGAATTTCAAATTGTCAATAAAATTATTGTTCATAATGTACGTTACGTTATGACTTTTTTGTAATTTTTATTTCCATACAAGATACAAGTGACCATTTTTCAATAAATGTGTCAGAACAGTTTAAAATAATATTTATAGTATTGTACTACACATCTTATAATACATATACTAAGTAGCACAGAACAAAATTTTGGTAGCTAAAATACATTAATAATATTTTAATATGTCATAATTTCTTTACCAAAATAACATTTATTTATTTATTTATTCTTCCCTTGCAATATAATATCGCACAAAAAAATAAAGTTATAAATCACAAACAGCATTGCTTGCTTCGGTCATTTTGAGAGCCTCTTTAGTAACGATGTTTCATTCTCCAGTTCAAGTTTGAAGCGGGTTTAAGGATGACAGCGACACAAAGAAGAATTTCGATGACAAAAACATACGTAGATATCCTTAGCTCATCTACCCCCCTTTCATCATATCCTTACATCTTATAGGTGTGTTTATAAAATATGTTGACTGTTATTTTTAAAAATCTACAACGATCTTCAGAGATCTTTGTAGATCTTTGCAGGTCTCCACAGATCAAAAATCAGTGAAAAAATAGGAAATTGTCTCAAAATGCAAATCTATTAAGATCTGATTTGATCACTTTAGATCTAAAATTTTTTCCCCGTTATGTATATTTCCTAGTTCATACTATGCTCGAAATGTTAAATCGATGTGTATACTACATGGGCTGAAAAGTATTTGGCCTAACAATGAAAAAACGATTTTTTTTATGAAAAAACTCTTTTATTCTTCGACATAATCTCCATCTAGAATAATGCACTTGTTCCAACGGTCCTCTAACATTTAGATACTGCAAAGCTTTTTCATATGTAAATATTCATGAAGAATATGACCAGTACATTCCTTTGAGATGCCTATGGTGTTAGCTAGCTCACTCTTTCACTTTCAACACAATTTCACGAATTTTTCGAATGTTTTCTGGAGTAACTACCACATTTGGCCTTCCTGAACCTGGTGCATCATTTGTGCTCGTACGGTTACGACGAAACTCAGTAAACCAATATTTTACGGTTGAATTAGCTGGGGCAGATATGTCTTTGTTTGAACGATATTTTTCCCCATCAAAAAACAATGTTTAATCAAAACACGAAATTCATTTTTTTTCCATGATTAAAAAAAGAACAAAAGTACAAGAACAAGAGTACATGAAATGTCATGAAATTTTGACAGTATTTTAGTTAAGGATCGTACTCTATGGGAAGCATAAGGATTTTTTGTTTATATCGCCATTTGTATGTCAGGTCAAAAACTGTACAGCCCATGTAGTATAGTTCAACTAAAATAATAATAATATTTGAATTATTTTGTTGATGGAGTTGTGTTTACTCCGCCCAAACAATTAATTGACAATAAACAATACCAAAAACAAGATGTCCTCCTTGTTCACCTCACTTATGAACCTCGTTCGAATTCATCCACCTACCAACCCATCGCGACAATGTGTGACGTAAATTGGACTATTGAAACACGGCACAAAGGTCATTTCTCGACAATGGCCTTTTCTGAGTGGCCAACAGAGAGCTGTCACTTAGAGTGGACGCGCGTACTCGAAAGCGGAATTTGTTACGAGAATCGTATTTGATTTTTTCCAGTCTCTTTTATCTGAACAAATCATTTCAAGTGTATCATTGAAACTGATATCTTGTAAATATGTTCGATTCTGTTTACAGAATGCTGGGAAGTTGTTTAGTTGAAATGGAAGTTTTATTTCTATTCAAACAGAGAAAGTATGTTTTTAAGTAACGTTTATTTTAAAATTACGATTTATTTTTACTAAAAACTTATTTCTACATAATGTAAATCTATAGACTGCCTGTATAATATACAATGTAAATTTTTGAGATTTTTTTAATTTATGCGTTTTTTACAGGCAATAGAATCTATTTTTTATAGTTTTTAGAAATCGATTTTAGTGTGTTTTCACTGCCTGAGACTCTAGATTCAAGAATACAGAGAATTACTTATTCAATTAAAACTGAATCGTCTCAAATCTGAGCATATATACCATCAAAAACTATTCCAAAATATAGCAGTAATGAAGGTGGCGGACACTAACCTATTCCAAATACACGCGGATGAAACCGCGGTGAGTTATTAGTTTTTAGGGTTCCGAAGAAAACCTATTAATCTCACACTGTCGTCCGTCCATCTGTCCGTCCTTTTCACTAAAAACAAAATATCTCGTAAACTATATAAGCTAGAAACTTGAAATGTTTACTAAATATGTAAAATTATGCCCTCTAGTAAAATATGTACAAATTTGTTGAAAAAAATATTTTTCAGCAGAAGCACAAAGGAGCTAAATCCAAATCAAAAATGGCGCACGCAGGGGGCTTTAAAGCAAATCAAAAAAAAAATGTATTCCATAGCGTGTGGAATGTCGAAATGTAGATCTCAATTAGTAGAATATGAACATATTTTTTATTTATTTTATATATATAACTCGGTAACTATTGGCTCAAAAAATATGAAAAATAACGAGGCTCAAGTCAACAATACCAATTCAAATTTTGGAGAAATAGGGAGGCATGTGGGGTGTAATGTAGATCTCAATTAGTAAAACATGACACTTTTTATTTATTTTTTCTAACTCAAAAATTCACTTGTAAGTGACTCCAAACAGTCCACGTAGTACGTACTTCGGAACCCTTATGAAATATACCCATGTATGTCTTGACTGAATTATTTAAATAAATCAACATATTCAATTGAATATCACTGTGGAAGCAAACTAACCGAATTCTATAAATCTGACTTAATTGATGCAGTACCTACCATAAACGTTATTACTTGCAAACGTAGGTACTCAAGGTGATGTTGGTTCCCGACCTAGGTGCACAAGTATGTTGCTTGGACGTGATCTGGTGCTAAATTCTACACCGGTTGCGGCTTTCACGTTTTATCATTCAGCATCCGTCAGTTCCATCAGCATCCAACAACAGCGCCACCTGTGGCAAACTCCGGACGTGACCGGAATAAAATGCGGATGCGGTGTTATTTTTATTTTTGGTAGACGCTCTCCTTCATTCACGAATTCCTTTCTATACGTGTGGTCTTATCGCAGACGGTTTATAAATTAATCGGAAATTTTATTTGTTGAGATTTGACGTGAACGAATTGAAATCGTATAAGAAATGTGTATATGGTTTATTTTGTGTCAGGTAAAATATTTTATATCGTTTAAATTCGTTAATTTCAATTTGTAGATAAATATATGTACCTCATTATTTTAAATTTGCATATAAAAATAAAATATATTTTTCGATTGTTTATATGAAAAATAAGTGATATTTAATGTACCTATCATTGAAAAAATTAATTAGAGTTATCTTATTTTCAAACGAAAATGTATAAAACTAATTTTCTTCATCGCTAAACAATTTCCTTTTACTTTTCTATTATTCTATAGCCTAATAGAAAATAAAAGAAAATTACTTTTACAACGCGGTAAATAAAAAAGAAACCTTTTAAAAGATATTAATCCTTTTCAGCAATGAACTGAAAAGAAAAACGGTTTTCACTGACTCATCTTTTCCTTAGATTGCCATTACACAAAAGACTTTTCTGAAATCAATAAGAAAACTTCATTTTCCAGCAACAATTCCCATTTTCTGCAGTGACAATTAGTGAAAATAAAAAAACATAATCCTTTTTTTCATTTAACTTAATCCCCCAGCTGTTTAAAAGAAAACTGTTCGATTTAGTATCGCTTTATTTTTATTTCATTCCGATACTGAAGTTGTTTTTATTGCTCCTTTCTGTTGACTGCATCGTACCGTTTAGTTTTTAATAATTGCTATTTCTTCTCTTTTTTCCTTTTAGCGTAGTTTCGTGAAAAAAACATAGTCGTAAAAAATCTTGGATATGGCGGTAGTATGTCCTTTTATTGACTCGTAAAATAAAGGATTTGTCTGTTTTTTGATAATTTTGTAGATTTTATGCTGTCGGTAAACAACACTTTTATGTGAAGAATATGAGAAATCCCAAATTTAACTTACAATTTAAAATTAAAACTCGATTTGTAATTATTAGCATATTTAATTGGTTTAATGCCATCTTAAATTATTATGGTTATAAAATGTTAGTAAAAATTAACAAAAATTGATTATATTCTTCACAGCTCTTTTTTATACAATTAATTAATTTTTTATTTTATGCCAATACAATAAAAAATACAAGTTAAGACCATTTTCATCAATTTTAAAATATACTTATATTTTTATATTACGGCTTGAAAGTAAACTAAAAACACAATATTTATGAAAAATTCTTATTTAGTTTTGACAACCTTCTCAGCAAGATAAAAAAAATCCTCTAAGTAATCCATAGGATATGGTATGTTCTTTACAAGTTCTGGTGGAATTTTTTTTAACTCAATTATCATTCGAATTGTGAACAATTTTTTTGTAAGTAGGTACTTGTACATATTTCCGTCCGCAAAGATAAAAAAAAACATGTATCTTAGGATATTCATAATTCAAAGAAAATTGAGATAAAAAATTCCATTGTGGCATTATGTGGGATTCAATGATTTCTTTGAGAAAACAAAAAAATCCAATAACACTAAATTGGAATAGTCAAATTGTGAGACGAACCTCATCAATTAGTCTTTACATTTGATGTATTAATGCTTTATGTTTATATTATATGCTTACTTTGATACTTACCTGTGTATGATTGTTTGTTACAGAGGGAGTCCGCGCACAGGGATGCTGAGCGCGAGAAACGTCTGCGCGCGGAAAGCGACGCCCGAACTCGGGACGCCGTCGCGGACGCATCGCGGTGCCGCGCCCGTTGTAGTGTACTCACGCACGAGTTTGCAAAGTAAGTACTTACCTATATATGTATAATAGTATACTTATGTTACTTTACAGTTACTTATTCTTTTAATTAAAATAAACTAAACCTATAATATCTTCAAAACGGTTTGTTATACGGCAAAATGGATTCTATAATATATCACTTCAAACACTTATTTTGTGAATCATTAAAAAAACTATATACTTGAGCACAACATCCGTTTCCCAATTTTTAATTATTTACAAAATAAAATTATTTTTAATTATTATTATTTTATTATATTTTATTACTAAAAATACCGTTTTAGGGTTAAAAAAATTATACGACGAATATCGAATGTACATAGAATTATAGATACTATAATAAGGTATTGGCATCAGTTATGGCCACTATAATAGCAAGGTTTACTATTTTTGTAATTCTCATGAACTCATGTTACTAATAAAACAAGTAACTCTTTATTTAATCAATTTAACTACCAAAGTCCACAAATATAGTTTGTTTTTTAAATTATATATTATTATATATATTATTTCTCCAGTAATGGATAAAGTAAAACCAGTGATGAGCACGCAGTGATGGACACTTGCTAATGATTACAAATTAATAAGTACTACGACACAAAAGATATAAAATAAAGAATCGTCGAATTTGAATCAATGTAAAGCAGTTGCTATGATAATATAATAAGTAATAAATAAATTATACTAATAATTAGTTTAAATATCCACCATTTTGACACCTATTGGCAGATTGTCATCAAATCACGCTGTAAGACAGTTAAATTTATATATTTAGATTAATATTCAGAAATGGTAGTAATCAAATATCAACAAATATTTCTAATTCAGTACATTTAACTAGAAAATTGCCATTACTGGGGTCATATCCAAGACTGGTGCCAGTACCTTATATAAATTTTAGTTTTCTAACTACAATTAGTTTAATAAATAATAATAGTAAAACTGCATTAAAAAGAACACACATTTATATTATAAAAAATATTGTAATTGCAGTTTTCTTTTTTTAATAAAAAGTAATTTTTTAAAGAAGGCATTTTCATGCAGTTTTTCCAGGTGAAACTTTATACTTTAAAATCAAAGTTTAAATTGGATATCGATTCATTTTCAGTACAAAATCCTGCTTTATATTTCTTTATATCTAATTAAAATTTTGCCGTTTTGCATAATATCATTTTAAAAGTTAAAATCAGCAATCAACAAAAGAGATAGAATTTAATAAAACCCAACATCCTGTCACCTTATATACTTTAGTATATTTGCAGTAAAACTTGGTTTCTTATATAATCTTATTTGCTGTAAACATTACAGAAATGCTCTGCTTTTCGCAAGGTGTTGTAAAAATGAGTAACACATTTTACTGTATAATTAAAATTTTAATAAAGAGGATGTTACATATTTTAATATCTGCAATTTTATTTTATTATTTTATGTATTTACATGAAATTAGATACTGGATTTAACATTTATTTATTCTTATTTTAATAATTTTAAATGGGATTTCCTTTGTTCTGCAGTAATTAATATTATTTCTTCTTTGTATATGCCATATAATAATGTATAGTAATTAGAAAAAAAACTCAAAAAGATTTCACGTTTTTTTTTTAAACGTGTGTCGATTTATGAACATTTTATAGCTAAAACGGTGAAAGTTAAAAATATGAAAATTTAAAAATAATGTTAGAATTATTTAAACTCGTATGTAAATAAATGCTTATGTATTCTTACTATTTTTTTTAAATTAGTTTTGACTGTTCCTAATAGAAGAAAACGTTTTAAATAAAAGTTGTAAAAATATTATTATCTATATATTTATACTTTATCAATTTTTCGGTATCAAATGTACCGTTCTCAAAAATTCTAAATACTATATTAAGTATGTGGTAAAAAATCAAAAAAACTTTTTAATTTTTATCGCAATTATTTGAGTATTGCAACCTCAAATTCAATTTCTCTAACTCACATGGACGATTAAAGGAACAAAATCAATACTGCAACTTCGCCTATTTTACCTACACCGTGATTCCAGACACCACCGGTAGAGGTCTACCGAAAAAACGGAAGTGCGAAAAGCGCATTCGGCTTCCGGCTGCGTTCATGTTATTTACTGCGGAGGAAATGGGTCACGGAAAAGTCGGAAAAACTGGGTGAAAAACCGCGCGTGACGGTATGCGAACGCCGTAGAAAAATACTACATACCGCCATACAATATGCACGAACGCGATTCGTGTGCGTGTGTGCGTATACATATACGAGTGTGTGTGTGTGTATGTATGTTTGTTATGTTTTGTTGTAAGTGCAGTATTATAATCTGTTAGATAATGGAACAGGTAAATGGAAGAGGGGGGAGGGGGGAATAAACCCAGCTAGGTGAAAATGCGTGTGTAATGCATATTTTATTAAGTTGTATTCTTTTAACATTCGTGGTTGTTATTTGTAGATGGAATGAAAGATTGTTTTTAAGTTATTTATTATTTTAGGGGTGGAAAGTTACATTCAATTTTAACAACCGAGGTTTCGATTTCGTTGCTCATTTTAAGTACAATTTCTAACTTAATAAAAAATGTATATATTCGGATTTTGTATCATATTTTTATAGCAAATTCGTGTTTTTTAGAATAGTATATTTTTTTCGAAAACAACATTTAAAAACGAGTTTTGAGCCCTAATGCAATTCTTTGTGTTTTTTTTGTATTTAAAAACACACAAAGAATAGAAAAAAATAATTTTTCCACAACCAGCTATATAATGTGCAATATTTTTGTCGAATTAAGGACCAAAAAATATTCATATTTACGAAAGTAAATTTTATTTATTACTCAATTACTTACCGAATTCACTATCTTTTAAAAAACAATTTAAAATTTCAATATTTTCATATTTAATTTTTATATGTTTCGTTTTTAATAGTGATTTTTTACTAAAGCAAGTAAAGTTGATTTTTTTGTTAGAAATGTAATAAACAGTTAGCAACGTAATTGAAAAACATGGGTAGTTATTTGATTATGTTTCGTAAACTAACCCTAAGATTTTTTATTGCATTTTTATTATTATTTTATTTCTATTCATCTCAGAAAACTAAAACAATAATAAATATTGTGTATTAGCTAAAATAATTATAACTGTATATGTTACAATATTTAAATATAAACAATAAATAGGGGACATACATACATTAATACAAAAATGTGTTTTCGATCAATTTAGTTAATGTGAGTCAATGTTCAAATCTTATTTTCCGCGAAATATATTTTCTATAATAAATCACCCTATATATTTTAACTCTAAACGACCGTCCAGTGTAATAAAGCATTGACCAGTAAACCAATAAATCTTCTAAATGTGTTTTGTAAAATTGCGAGTCTTTTATATTAGATTGAATCGAAATTTTAAAATAAATAAATCCAATTTTAAAATATACATATTCTTTCCTAATATAGGTATTGGTAGATGCGTAATATTTTTGTATTACGAACTTTTAAAATATTTTATAAAAATAATAAGATCCATAATACTAACAATTTTAATTCAAAAGAAAGAATTGATTCCCGTATATCTACCCCATCGATTTATAATTGATTCAAAATATGTTTTAAGGAAATTTCATTAAAATTAGACAATATTTTCTTTGCGATTTGATTTCTACCCTTAATCGCGCCAGTTATTAATTTTCCATTTATGTATAAACAATTTTGATAAAAATGATCGAATTGATGTCGGACGTCATTTTATGATTCAGTCCTGAAACAATTTAACTATTGTTCTGAATTTGCGATGGGTTCAGTTAGTGTCCTGCATAATAAACCGTTATCTGAAGCGTGGCATGCCTTTTGCGCGTTTTCTTTTTACGTAATGACGTTGGTGTCGCACGATGTTAGCCCGTCAAAATGTCCGATAGCGGAAAATCCTTACGTCGTAACTTTCTCCGTCCGGCCACTAAGTGAAAACGCGTTTGCCGCAATAGAGATTTATCGTTATTATTGACATAGAAGGTGTGGCGTGCCCGGTACCGTTATGTATGTCCTTCCGTATTGGACTTTTGTCGAGATGGTGATCGTTTCCGATCTGTTTATTCAGATTGACGTATTGATTTCTACACCGCTTTGTTAACGGATATAAATATCGTCTTATTTATAATAATTTAAATATTGTTTTTTTTTATCTATCAAATTTAAAAACTATTATATTACAACAGAGACTGTTATGCACTAATGTATTAACCTACGACACACACACACACTTCTCATTTCAAAATATCCAACGTTTTTGATGCACGTAAAAAATAGAATTTTGTGATATTGTTACATTTCTTTTTATTGTAAAGGTGTAATTTGGTATTTGATTGGTTAGTTAAATACATCTTTAAATCAAGTCTGAAAACATTGTTTTTTATAATCATTTTCTTTAACTAAACCGCTAAGAGTTTTTTTTGTTATATAATATAATTTTAAATACAATTTTAATAATCATGGAATGAGCTATTTTCTATAATGTTATAAATTAAATAAATGGCCAAATGCGTGTTGGGTACACACATGCACACATGATAGGGTTCATAAACTATTTTTGCTACAATATTCGTTATAATTTTCATTGAAAGTACTACACATTACAAAAAAAAACAGGAGATCTATCTAAAGATATCGCACTCAATGGGATTAATAAAAAAAAACAATTGAATATACATATACACATTTCAGTCTATAGGAAGAAGGTCCAAAAAACTTTTTTTTATCAAAAATTTCATCATTTCTGTTTTTGGGTGATTAATCTACGTCTGTATTCCAAATTTTACCGTAATAGGTATAAAATTTATATAGACAGACAGACGGACGGACGGACAGAGCGAAACTATAAGGGTTCCTAGTTTTCTACGGAATCCTAAAAATTATATTTTTGTGGGTTAATACATCAGTGCATAACAGTATCCAATCATTTTCTTAACTTTGATGAATTTGAAATTAATCCCCATTAAAAATTACAATAATGCCTGGTTTCACTAAATATCGTTATCTATAGTTTACCTTAATTAAACGTAAAGAAAATTAGTTTTCCACATGGCATCTATGCGTGCAGAGTGCAAACACATTCTACTACAGACATAAATTTTGCTTCCTCGCAATATCGAAGATACGAGAAGCTATGTGATCGTTTCAGATTGAGACAAAAAAAAAGTTCTCCAATTTTAAAATTTTAAATTTATTTATCCGTTTCACGTCAAGACAAACACTTTTCGTTCCGTGTCTGTCTGTCTGTCCGTGTGTCCGTCCGTCCGTCCGTCTGTCCTCTGAATCCTTATCACACGCATAACTCATGAACCACTGAACCGATATTATTGAAACTTGGTCGGATGGTTGGGTTTGGTTTGAGGACGGTCCCATTTCAAAATCATCAAAATCGTGTGTAAGGGGGAGGGGTGACACCCCAAAATATTTATTTTTTCAAGATATCTCAAGAACGACATATGTTACGAGAAAATTTTATTGAATATTTTTTGTAGAGAATTAAATTTCCTATAATATGGGTCTACTACGTTTGTTGTAAAATATTCCCTTACAAAGATTTATCTAAATTAATTTTAAAAATTCGTGTTTTGTTTTTCTAAATTGATATTTGATTGGATATATTAAGTGTCATTTTGACGTTTTAAATGTCACTTTGGCGTTTTAAATGTCACTTTGACGTTTTAAATGTCATTTTGACATTTGCATAAATTTAGATTTAGATTGAAATTGTCAAAAAATTAAAAATATATGAAAAACATCTGCCAAGTAAATGCACAGTGCTTCCTCGTGCTAAATTCACTAAAACCGATTGTGTTCAGATAAATTGCCTGGCATTGGTTAACTATTTAATTTTTATACAAATTTTACTAAAAAATCTTAGTTCGAATTTTTTCTTAAAACGCACCTGAATATTTTTTCATATATTTTTAATTTTTTGACAATTTCAATCTAAATCTAAATTTATGCAAATGTCAAAATGACATTTAAAACGTCAAAGTGACATTTAAAACGCCAAAGTGACATTTAAAACGTCAAAATGACACTTAATATATCCAATCAAATATCAATTTAGAAAAACAAAACACGAATTTTTAAAATTAATTTAGATAAATCTTTGTAAGGGAATATTTTACAACAAACGTAGTAGACCCATATTATAGGAAATTTAATTCTCTACAAAAAATATTCAATAAAATTTTCTCGTAACATATGTCGTTCTTGAGATATCTTGAAAAAATAAATATTTTGGGGTGTCACCCCTCCCCCTTACACACGATTTTGATGATTTTGAAATGGGACCGTCCTCAAACCAAACCCAACCATCCGACCAAGTTTCAATAATATCGGTTCAGTGGTTCATGAGTTATGCGTGTGATAAGGATTCAGAGGACAGACGGACGGACGGACGGACGGACACACGGACAGACAGACAGACACGGAACGAAAAGTGTTTGTCTTGACGTGAAACGGATAAATAAATTTAAAATTTTGAAATTGGAGAACTTTTTTTTTGTCTCAATCTGAAACGATCACATAGCTTCTCGTATCTTCGATATTGCGAGGAAGCAAAAATATTCAGGTGCTTTTTAAGAAAAAATTCGAACTAAGATTGTTTAGTAAAATTTGTATAAAAATTAAATGGTTAACCAATGCCAGACAATTTATCTGAACACTATCGGTTTTAGTGAATTTAGCACGAGGAAGCACTGTGCATTTACATGGCAGATGTTTTTATATTTTATATCAAAGATTGATAAAAAGTATGCAAAAGTATAACATACTTCTATAGTTACAATGTGCTTACATAGTTAAAAAATGAATAAAAACGGAATGTACTTTTAATGTTATGATTATGTTACATAAATGTTTTTACAAAAAATGCATTACGTTTAGATGCATTAAGAAAGCAGTATTTACTAAAAGCTTTGATACTTGATGACTGCAGTCGGATATGGTAAGAGAAGATATACTTTACTAGAGATTTTTAATGGTAATGGTTGTCCTAATACTTACTTCTTAGACGTTTTACAGAATTGCTCGGACGTGGCATTAGTGTTTAGTAAGGGATGGTTAATAATGAATATTATACTATAACTATAATAAATCTGTATTGACTCTATCTCAACAATATAATTTTTTAATCTATACGTCGACGTCATTTTGCAGGCAATAGAACCCATATTAATATTTTTTGGAATTTTTGTCTCTTTATTCTGACAGAACTACTGAACTGACTTTTATATGATTTTCACTCATTGAAAGTCTAAGATCTTATAGTTAATTTAAACTATAATAGTTGAATTAATGCAGATCTGCTTTTTTGTGCATTTATTTTGAAATTTGTAGTTCAAGTTTTATATTTTGAAAAAATAAGTTAAATTATAATTATTTGATATAAATTATAATGCATAATAATATGTATTATATTCACATACAAAAATAAATGACTCCATTAGAATAACAGTAGCTATATTGATCAACCCTCATGCAAAAGACTAAAACTGTGTGTGCAGTTAGTGCCATCTGTTGAGGACATCCGAAAGGTGGCGCCATTAACACAAGGCAATATCCACGCCAAAGACGTGTTAAATGACACGTGCATTGCCAGTGTACATGTCCGCACTCTGGCAGTCAAAGGGAGTTTAGTTGTGTAATAACTACTATCTCATACTATTATTTTTTTTCTTGTTAAATTTATCTCATAAACATTGCATGTGTTTGTGCGTACGTGATAATGAATTGGTGATGTTTGCATCATTTTTATTTTATTATTATTGCTGCAGTTTTGATAAAATACTATTTAGAATTGTTAAAATAAATATATTATCTATATATTAATACGTGAACATCGCAACGTTTTTTAGTATTTATTATAAAAGGAGGTGAATGAAACTTATATTATTCGACAGGTTATACTGTGCTATAGATATCTAAGTCATCATGTGTGTATGTTGCCATTAAAGCAGGTAAAATAAAGTTAACATACACACATGATTTCTCCTCTCGCTGTTTGTTTATTTCCCCTCGCATAGTTCAACAGCATAGCAATACTCTTAGCGCCACCAAGCGGCAAAAAATAAATAGTTTTGAGTTTCTGTCTTACGTAGAGAATGCGTATAGAGATTTCAATTTGCGTTCAATTGCAATGTTTTTATTTTGAAATTTTTGTTGTAGAAGCAGGTTAGGTTAGGTACTGTAGATGTGCACAAATAAAATCATGTGTGTATGTTGCCGTAAAGGCAGGTAAAATATTGGTCGAATTTAAATACTAGTATTTATTAATGGAATGATAAATACTCCTGGTGAAATTAGGTTTTATAAAAAAGTAAAAAACAAGTGAGACAGTAATCAGTAGAGATACTCCAGTAAGAGTTGTGACAGCGTCGCCATTTTTAACCAAATAAACAGTGACGCGATTTATTCCAAAATTCATTTTGATAAAATAAGAAATACTATTTGGCTACTACTATCAATCATAAATAGATTCGGGCTGTCAGAACTCTTATTAAGAGTATCTCTACCATTCCCTAAAATAAATGCTTATACATATATACATTTTTGTCACTGTAATGCCGTGTTTAGACCAGAAAGACAAAACAGTAACATCATGATTTTTTTTTGACAAAGTAGCAACAAATACGAAGTGTTTTAAAAACCTGTGTTCCTTTTTTGTCTTTTTAGCCTAAACACGGTATTAAAATAAATTTAAAAAACAGTCAAACTTCTCGAACCAACCCATTTCTTAAATGACCAATATTTGTTGGAACCATTCATTTTTTATTTAATATAATTTTCCGTAAAAAAACAACTTCCATAAGCGACCGTATACATTTATATACACATTTAAAATTAAATTAAAACCTTTTACGCCCGTGGAGGGTTTAACAAGATATAATTTTCGTGAGTAAATAATTTACAATCATCCTTTTATATTTTTATATAAAGTACAGAACACAATAAATCACATTTATGTACAGGGTGGCACTAAAATAACCATTTAAACTTCCGGTAACAATATAATTCCATTGTATGCAGAAATGTCTGAAACAGCAATAAATCTCTTATCTCATATATTATAAGCGTAGCACAAAATGTATGTATAACAGTGTATTGTGTTTCAGTACAATGGCCTATATTTACTTATTCCCGACACAGATATGTGTGTGTTGTTATCTTTATTATAAACATATCGATTTTTAATTTCGGCTTTCTAGAATAGGAACGTGCGTGATAAATATAAAGAAATTAAAAAATATATTTAAAGAAATTTTTAATAAATATTGTACAATTGCATTCAAAACAGAATTTATTTATTATTATTTTTATCATTTCATTATACAGTTAACTTACTTTCACATCTTTTTTTCTGATTTCTTAAGATTAACAATTGAAAATATTATTAATCATTTGCTTAGTTAGCTATTTAATTAACACTATACTCTGTTTCATTTAAGTCTGCAGTGGTTTCCGTGGTTTTTGACGATAAGAATTGTGAGAGCAGTCATTTGACGGTAGTTGAAATTTCAATTTTGAATAATTCAAATATTAAGTTTTTGAATTATTCAAAATTGTAATTGAAATTACCATCAAATGACTGCTCCCGTCTTTCTAGTGTTAAAAAAATTATCTTTAAGTTTTTGTTTAGTTTTGATTACATTCCAAATTAAATAAAGATTTTTGGGTCCAAAATTGAAAAAAATATATTGATGTACTCGGTTCATAAGCGCCCTTGTATCAATGGTTCTCTTAGACTGTAAATCATTTAGCCCATTAGATTAGGAGAGCAGTTTTTCAGGGCAATTTTTATCTCTAAGCGAAATAATGGTACGCCGAAAATTGTTAAAGGTAAGAAACAAAAGAAAATGGAAGTGACTGTGTCGGGATGTACACTGCACAGTCAAGGGAATAACGTGAATACATACATATGTAGCAGTGTGGTTAAATAAAACTCAGACTAGTATTGTATAATATAGTTATTTCTTATGATTTGCACGAACATAAAAACAATTAATTAATACATATTTACATATTTACAGAATATATTCTAGTATACTGTTATTTTTTTTTTCAATTAATTAATATTTACAAGAGTAATCGTGGAAATACTGTTTTTTATAATATTAAATTTATCACTCATTAAAACTAGTTAAATGTTCTGATTTTTACTTGTATCTCGTAAATCTAATCGAGATCTATAATTTGATACCAAAACCCGCTTAGTAGCTGCTCTGAATGTAGAGATATACTGATTTTAAATTTACGCTAGCGCGCAAAACTGATCTTTACGCGTTACATCATGTTTCTGAAATGCCCACCCAGTATCTGGCCTGAAACTCTAGACGTTGTTCACGTCAAAAATAGAACATTCGCATCCTGTAAAAGCTATAACAATAAGTAAATGTTAATTCAAATGAACATCTCATAAAATCAGCTTTAAAACACTCAGTAAACTAACAAACAGACAAATAAAATCTCCAACACAGATTAACATGGAGATTCTCACATTTAGAACAATAAGAGAAGCCCGATATTGCACATTACAAACAGTTGTACAATCCGTACCGAGTATGATACATGTGGTGTGTAACCACGGACGGGTTCATTGGCGCGAGAGAGAATCGAACTCGCGACTGTCTGGACCGGAGACAACCGAGGGAGCATTGTAGGAAATTAAAGTCCAGTCTAGCACCCCGTGTCTATGCTCCGGGCGGTGCAACAAATACCTGGTAGCTACATGCATAAACAGTGGTGGCTTAAAAGTTTATAACAAATTCTGTTATGCCCAGTATTATAATGAATTTGCTTGAATACAAAAAGCAAATTAGCTTCCAATTAACGCTATCTGCTAGATGTCAAATTGTTATAAAATTGCTCGATATTTTAAAGTATTGGTAATAAATGTATAATATTTTATGAGGTACACTTGACAGTATTATTTATTTTAAGTCGCTGATTGTACTTATCGCGTATGCGTCAAGGTTATCATATGTACGATTTCATTCGATACATCTGTGAGTGTGTTGTCATTTATATTCAGTACCTAGCAGATAGCGTTATGGAAGCTAATTTGCGTTTGCACTCTAGCAAATTCTTTATAATACCGGGCATTTATTTGATTTTGTATAAAATACGACACACACTTAAAAGTACCATTTTGGATTATAATGACATATGTAAATTCTTTTTTTTCATATTTAACAATAAAATATCGTTACTAAGTATATCTATTTATTTTGATTTAAAGTCTTTATTCTCAATTTAATTCTGAGCCTATAACAGATTTAAATTACAACCGTATTTTGCAAGATGTAGGAAAGGCATTTTTTTTTTTAGTTAAAAAGTTATATGTCTAAAAGTAATGTGAATTATAAATTTCTTAGTAAAGAGTAATAATAAAATTTTTAAATTCTGACAAAATCAGGCTGGAATTTATCAGTTATATTTTTCCACAATGTTAAAATGTAAAAAACACAGAAACGAAATAAAAAATTGACTCAATACACCTCTACTCAAGCCGCCACTGTAAAAATGCACGTTCCAATATTTGCAGACAGTTGCGATACACATTGTGTTTTTTGAATGATATTAAAATCTTTGTGAAAAAGGAAATTTTATTCCTGAAAATGCGGTGTTTGTGTTATCAAAGGTTCTTTTCTTTATGGTATTTTTTTCTATAAGATACTTTGAAGAGTTGACAAATAAAAATAATAATATGGATTTTGAAGACGATGCAGAAATTTTTCCATAAATGTTTGTAAATAATATTTAAATTTATCAAATCTAAAAAAAGTATGAAATTGCATAGTATGCTTGCATCAAATGTCAAAAATCTACTTAAATTCACCGCGAAAACATTAAATTCGTCGAGTTTGGAAACCACGCCTAAAATGTAGAATTTCGTTCAACCATTGTATTGTATTTAATATTGAATTTCAAATTGATAATTATAATAAAATAAATAAATAAAACGGCTAATTGTTAGGTACGCACTTGATAGGGTTCCGTAGTCATTCTCACTACAATTTATAAAAAAATAGTTATTTCAAAATTTTTCATAAACCATTTTTGCTACCGTGTTCGTTATAATTAATTTAATACTAATTAAAAGCTACATTCTGGATTTTTTTCATCGATAGTTTAGAAATTAGAAAGGGGGATGTTCTGATAACCACATTGAAAGGCAAATATATCGTGACTGAACGGTTAAAATCAAAAGGTCATTTAACATTTTTTGTTACATTTTAGGAGACCTATCAAATTTCATCTTAATCGGTATAATATTTATACAGACGGACGGACGGACAGAGCGAAGCTATAAGGGTTCCTAGTTTTTATAATGTATAACGCAATATATAATTAGAAATTGAACATTATGTCAATTTGAGCTTTACCGGCATATGTTGTAATCAACGTTTAACAGCATTTACTGTATAGTGTTTTTGTGATACATCTAACACGAATTTAATTAGATGGTAGAAAAACAGTTACAGACGCTAGACAAAAACCTAGCCCAGTAATTTACAACACGAAACTAAATGTCACGCTAAAAAAGAGTTGATATAGAAAAATATTTATTTTTCAACTGTTTCGAGTATATTTTCATCATTGTCACTCAAATGTTGAATTATTTTTTTAATTATGAGACACGTTAGAAAAAATTACTTATCTAAAAATTACTTTGTTAATTATTTTTTTTAACAATTAGCATAATTAATTAATTTTTTTTTCATAACAAATTTTTATACACATTCAAACATCCTATTAATTTACTAATAATATTATGATAAACATTCTTTACATTGACAAGAGACCGAAAAAAATCTCGTCTTCACTCATATTTACATAACAAATTAAGGTACTGGCACCAGTTATGGTAACTATAAGAGCAAGGTTTACTGTTTTTATGATTGACAAGTTTATTTTTTGTAATTCTCGTGAACTCATGTTACTAATAAAAAAAGTAACTCTTTATTTAATAAATTTAATTACGAAATTCTGCAAATATAGTTTTTTTTAATTATAGCCTTTTATTTTGTTTATGTTTTTATTCAGTAATGGATAAAGTAAAACCAGTAATGAGCACACAGTGATGAACACTTGCTAATGATTAAATTAGTTTAAATATCCACTAGTTTGACACCTCATCAAATCACGCTGTAAGACAGTTAAATGTATATAGATTAATATTCAGAAATGGTAGTAATCAAATATCAACAAATATTTCTTATTCAGTACATTTAATTAAAAAATAGCCATTATTGGGGTCATATCGAAGATTGGTGCCAATACCTTATAAAATATATTTATTTCAGTAAATAATATGTTAAGTAATGTAAATATTTAAGTCAAATCGATTGTAATTAAATCCAAATTTCAACTGCACATAGTTGTTAATTTAGTGAACAATACCTATAGTTAGTTTAATCTAGTGTTATATAATTAGTTCATTATCCCTTAAGATCAACAACAAATGCGTATCGAATATCGCGTTACTTGTCCTTAAAGTAATCTCCTTAAGGATACTTGTGTTACGCTTAATAGCCACGCATCAATCACGTGTCAATCTTAAATACCATGATTAAACCTTGTAGTTTCAGATAAAAGAAAGGTATCTTCGGTATTATGATACATCTTACAAGACTTTAGTATTGATACGCGGTTTTGATTTGATAGAATAAAAAGAATATTTTAAATAATTACTGTTTTATAAATATTTAAATAATAAATATTACTGTTGATATTGTGGAGCATAACAATGCATATAATAAAGTAGGTACCTATCCTTTTTTAAACAATATTTTTAAGCTTTTATCATTTATGTTCTTCAATTCTTTAAAAACTAGATGTGCCCGTGGTTTCGCTCGCTTAAATTTAAATGTTGGATGGTATTAGAGTTTTTAATTCTTTACTACAATTAGTGTTTAATATTTAACGGTTTAAGCAGCATATGCGCTCTTTTTTCCGACTTGATTTACTATTATCGCCACTGCTTTTTCTTTATGTTACCTTACGTAACAAATATATAAATGAATATATAAATTTTTTTTAAATCACGTAAATCGGATAAGTGGTTTTCGAGTTGGCTTTACTATACTTTCTTTAATTTCTTATTAGTTTAATTTTTCGGCATACAATTTTCGAAATAAAAAATAGCCTATGTCCTTCTTCAAGATGCAAGCTATCTCCCTGCCAAATTTCATCACGATCGGTTCAGCGGCTTAGCAGTGAAAAGGTAACAAACAGAGAAGGAGACAGACAGACAGAGAGACAAACACACTTTCGCATTTAAAATATTAGTATGGATAACATTTACGTTTAGATATGAATATAGCTAAATAGTTATACTTATTCAATAATAAAATATAACATTGTATTTATGCTGTAATATATATAATACAAAGTGCCGATTTTGAAAATTTATAGAAATCTATTGATAGATTTATCTAGTTAGATTATTATTGCAAAGACAATAAAATAAATCTTTGTAATTGAAACATAGTTTTTTTTTACTATTGTACACTTTTCCAAGTATCTTCGATGTATTTTTATGATGCTGTTTCTTCATGAAGAAAGCTCATAATCCCAACTGAGCAGTCGAACGTGAAAACTTAAGAAAATGGAGAAACTTTTCTATACACAGAACAACATCCATTCACTTTATATCATTGGCCACGAGCGAGTTTTTAGTAAAAACATGTTTTGCAAAGTCCTTGTTGTTTTGACTTACAATAAGAATTTATTTTGAATATATACTATAACTTTAGTTTCTTTTAAAAAATATCGTAGTTATATATAATTTTTACTAGAATAACTAGAACACCAACGGCTTAAATTTAATATATAATGAAGGAAAGTATATTTTAAAAGGTATTTAAAAAAAATTTTAATAAGAACATTACCAGTTTAAATCCTATATTTAAAGTAAATAGGTTAAAAAATTCATTTTAGATGAAAATGTGGATTATTAAAAAATGTTTATAATAAATATCTATAAAATAACGTTTAAATAAAATAATTTAAATATACATATGTCATATATTTTTATTTTTATTAATCTTTATAAATATATTTTCCGTAAACAAAAAACTATACTTTTTGAAATACAACAACAAAAATCAATATTAAGAGTGAATAAAAATTCTCTCTCTCTGCTGTAATAAGAAAATGCGCCGCGCCCTTCAGAGGATCGTAAATTAGTGTTTAATTAATTCGTCCCGCGCCCGTCAGATCGCGCGCGAAGCACTACACACATGTGCTGCTACCGGATATTGTTTCATGTTTTATTTCCGCTCCGACAGTCGTTACTCTAAACACAGTTCATGTTCCCTATCTTCACAGTCTTGATTACAACGGAGCTTCGCCTTTGGATGTATGTTTTGTAATTTGTTTATTCAGTTTTAATTATCTTGTTTAAGAGTAAATATATTAGTTTGTTCTAAAATTAGATTTAATTAACGCACAATGTAAATATTTGATTAATATTGTCATTCATTTTCATATTAATATCATAAAATATTAAATTGTATTTTTATTACCCAGTGCCTCCACCATTTACATCATCTAGATTATTGAATAATTTTTTTGTATTGTTGTTATATTATCATAACATAATATATAAATCTCTAAATTATGTCTGTACAACGAAAACATTTTGGATTTTTTGAATCAATACATTGGTTTATAGTTTTTAGGCAGTATAATCCATTTTGGTAGTTTTTAGAATTTTTTTGTTTGTTCCAACTTGGCGCAAAAACTAGTAAATCGATTTTAATGGAACATTCTCTGTTCAAAATCCTAAGACCCCAGAATTAGTTTAGGCCTGTAATCGGATTAGAGCAGACTCGTATTAAGATTTTTTTGAAATTTGTTAATAAAACACCAAAAATGTATATTTAAGATCAGGCATGTTATAAAAAATTACACGAAAAATATTTATAAAAAATAATTGATCTACATTTGTATACATTTGACGATGTTAACACAATGAACAAATTATTATTATTTCGAAACTGGGGTGAATTATTTTTATTAATAAAATTCCTTCTACCAGTTAAAAAATCAAATAACACTATCCGTTTATTCAGATTTTAGGAATTACCGAAAGGTTGGGTGTCGGATGGAACAATTATCCAATTTATATATTTAAATAGGTACACAGTAGGGTCGAACCCCCAACCTTGTCGTAATGCGTCGTGTACACAGAGTATCGGCGCGCAATGAGGGCAACGTTAACTCGATTTTGCCGGCGCAAACAGTTTAAACACCTCCGGGGCCCGAGCGAGATTATTATTCCGTGTGCAAACACGTACCAACGCAGTGCAAACATCTTATTATTAGAAAAAAACTGTCTCTCGGCTCTGTTTTGTCCCACGTTAAGACTGTTTAGAGAAACAGATTCTGTAGTTTTTACGATCAATTTTGAAAACTTTCAGAAATGCTTTTAATGTTATTTTTAATTATATTCGGTTCTAACTTTAGATACATTTTATGGCGTGAGTTATAAGTATTAAATTGAAAACTACCGATTCTGATACAGTTTTCATCAAAGAAAAATTAATAATTTATCATAGCAGAGTTTGTAGCTACATAATATTTACAATCACTCTATCGCAAAATGACTAAGCAGTGAAGAAATGTGTGTGTCGGAAGTATACCTATAGTGATCAATATAAAAATAAATATTATTTCAAATTTGACTCAAGGCGATTTGTTCGAACATCTGACCGAAGAGAAATTCATTTGAATTTTTTAAAGAATATAAAATTTTTTTTTAAGATAACTCCCACTGCAGATGTTTTTAAAATTGTCATTTATCGAATTTTATCTGTGCCATCAAGTTTATTTATCAATATTATTACAAAAACCTTAGACAGTAACCTTAATAATTCATAAGAACATATATACATTATACATACATAAAAGGTACTGGCACCAGTTATGACCGCTATAAGAGCAAGGTTTACTGTTTTTGTGATTGACGGGCTTTTTTTGTAATTATCATGAACTCATGTTACTACTAAAAGAAAGTAACTCTGTATTTAATCAATTTAATTATCAAAGTCCGCAAATATAATTTGTTTTTTAAATTATAGCCTTTTATTTTGTTTATGTTTTTTCTCCAGTAATGGATAAAGTAAAACCAGTAATGAGCACGCAGTGATGGACACTTGCTAATGATTACAAAATGATAAGTACTATGACACAAAATATATAATAAAAAAAATCGTCAAATTTGAAACAATGTAAAGCAGTTCTTATGATAGTATAATAATTAATTAATTAATTACACTAATAATTAGTTTAAATGTCCACCATTTTGACACCTTGGCTGATTGTCATCACACTGTAAGACAGTTAAATGTATGTATATAGATTAATATTCAAAAATGGTAGTAATCAAATAACAACAAATATTTCTAATGCAGTACATTTAATTTAAAAATAGCCATTACTGGAGTCATATCCAAGACTGGTGCCAGTACCTTATATGTCCAAGGCTGCAACCATACATACTACTCATACACGCAGTATTTACTGCAAGTATATTTGCAGATGTGGTCGGTTAGATTTGATCGAATTGGTTAAATGTTTAATCTAAAATATTGTCTTTGCGAGTAGTATGTGTAACCGCAACCTTACTACCTTATATACCTACATTAATAATATATTGTGCTAATTTAACTTCAATGAACAAAATTATACGTATATAAATAGATATGTACATTATCGTACATAGCTCAAATAGAGGTGATTTCGTATAACGGTATGACAGATAATATGACATGACCGGAAGTGGAGAAAGCGTGTAAATTCCTTTGTTTTATTTGACGACACGTCGCTATGGATACGGCGGGGGACGTTTTAACTACCGTTTAAGGATAACTCCACACCCTTACACTGCGATCGAGGGTGTGGAGAAGGTTAGTTCGTATTATGCACCCTTATTCTTAACTCTGTACGCGCACAGAGTATGTAATACAATAGCGAAAGGTTATCTACGATTTTTATATAAATTCACTTGAATTGTAACGTATTTTTGTGCTGTACTGTAATTAAATGAAAAGATTGAAATTCAAGTCGTTCTGATTTTCATGAAATTTAATTTCAATAAATGTTTTTAAAATTCTAGTAGATTGACAAGAACATAGTTTTATAAGTAATTGCTTCCTCGCAATATCGAAGATACGAGAAGCTTTGTGATCGTTTTATAATGAGATAAAAAAATTGTATTCTGATTTCAAAATTTTAAATTGATCTTTCCGTTTCAGGTCAAGACAAACACTTTTCGTTCCGTGTGTGTCTGTATGTCTGTATGTCCCCTGAATCCTTGTCACACGCATAACTCATGAACCAATTAACCAATTTTAATGAAACTTGGTTGAATAGTTGGGTCTGGCTTAAGGACGGTCTCATTTCAAAATCGTCTGTAAGGGAGAGGGGTGACATCCCAAAATATTTATTTTTTCAAGATATCTCAAGAACCACATGTTACATGAAAATTTTATAGAATCTTTTTTTTTGTAGAGCATTAAATTTCCTATAATATAGGTCTTCAACGTTTGATGTAAAATATTCCGTTATACAAAGATTTATCGTCATTTGTTTTTGTTTTTTTTTAAATTGATGTTTACTTTGACATATAAAATGTCATTTTGACGTTTGTATAAATTTAGATTTAGATTGAAATTGTCAAAAAAAATTAAAATATACGAAAAAATAATCAGGTGCGTCTTAAGAAAAATTTCGAACTAATATTTTTTAGTAAAATTGTATAAAAAGTAATTGATTAGCCAATACCAGACAATTTATCTGTAAATTGTATTGGTTTTTATTTAAAATGTTCAATAATTAACTACCTTTGGTGAATTTAGCACGAGTAAGCACTGTGTATTTACTTGGCAGATGTTTTTTAATACAAAAAAAATGTTTTGAATAAAAAATATTGAAGATATTATTATCTAAAATTTATATTCCAATAATTCTCTTATTATATTTTGTTTCATCATTTATCATTTTTTCAATATTTTTAATCGCAAAATGACTTTATTCAACAATAAATACCTGCCTAATAAATAACATAAATATGATTAACATCAACATTCAGAATATTTTTATTTTATTAATGTACCACATTTACCTGTTTTTCATTTCCTGTGCGGAAATTCTAGGCCATGCTAAATCAAGATGCCCACTGGGGGTACAGTAATCATATAAAAGGTACATTTGCAACAAACAGGTTCCAGTTTAACGAAACAGAATTTGATTAACTAATTGGCTTACCTGTCCATCGAAATGGCGAGAAGGTTTTCCAACAAATTCGTTTAGGCTAATGTCTAATTTCACAGTTGTACACAGTAATCACATTTAAACTTAACTCATTTCTGTTAGAGTATTCTCTCTGTGTGTGACATTGCCTGTAACTGATTGCTAAAATTTTGATGAGTTCTATTGTTGACGAAATACCATAAGGGCTACTGTGAGTATTTTCGGACAGTTGTTTTGTTTGTTTTAATGTCATGTGGTACAAACAGATTTAAACAAATTTCAAACACAAAATTACAAACTGAAAATTAAGTTTGTAAGTTCATACAAGTTTAATCTTTGGGAAATATGTATGTATACACCTACTGACAATATTTGAGGAGGTGAGTTCCAAAACTCGTTGAGGGACTTTCTTATACGTAATCCTGACAGTGAACAATGTCGATTTTTTTTTAAATGGAACCAACGAGTTTTGAAACTCACCTCCTTATTTCTAGTGTAGAGACAACGAATTCATGTTATTTTCACATTAAATTATTTTTTATTTCGTTAATAATATATTGTGAATAATGTGCGAACATTTTGAGAAACGCAGACATGTACAATTGCATTTTGCATAATATTTGCAACATGTGCATCATGCTGTATCACAATACGCAATAATTCTAGTTGCACCTGCTTTAAAATACGTCCTTCGCCGTTATAGCTCACTCCCCCATTTCATTCAAACTTACTCCCCCATTGGAAATAAACCTATAGGTATAGTACACCCGCAGCCCCTTCGCACCAATGCTGTAGAGCTCAGTGGTAGTTTACGATGAAAAATCAAGAGGCATTGGTACAATTGATAATTCGATACATAAAAATATATTAGAATGGAAAATAAAAATCAAGGTTTTGAATACACAATAGATAGACCTTCTATTATACAGAAATTTTCACGATTTAATAATGATATAAATAAATGACTTATGACGTCACTGTCGTATACTAATATAAGGTACTGGTACCAGTCTTGGCAAAGACCCCAGTAATGACAAATTTTTAATTAAATGTACTGAATTATTTGATTACTACCATTTATGAATATTAATCTATATACCTACATTTAACTGTCTTACAGCGTTATTTGATGACAATTGGCCAATAGGTGTCAAATTGGGGAACATTTAAACGAATTATTAGTATAAATTTATCTATGAATTATTATATTATCATAGAAACAGCTTTAGATTGTTTCAAATTTGACGATTCTTTCTTTTATATCTTTTGTGTCGTAGTACTTATCATTTTGTAATCATTAACAAGTTTCCATCACTGCGTGCTCATTACTGGTTTTACTTTATCCATTACTGGAGAAAAAAACATAAACAAAATAAAAGGTTATAATTTAAAAAACAAACTATATTTGCGGACTTTGGTAATTAAATTGATTAAATAAAGAGTTACTTGTTTTGTTAGTAACATGAGTTCATAAGAATTACAAAAAAGAAGTCCGTCAATCACAAAAACAGTAAACTTTGCTCTTACAGCGGCCATAATTGGTGCTAGTACCTTATAAATCTGTAGGCTGTCTATATAATGAAACAATTTTTTTTATTATTCTATACCAGTAATTCCTAAACTTGTTTTATCGCGGATCCCTTACACGATTTTTCAAAAACTGCAAAACTAACCATATTTAAATTTGAGAACCGCACCCTCTATCTCTTATAAAAACTTAAAAATGTTATATTGGCACGGAACCGATTTTTATGAAATTTTCATTGTGAGAAAGCATTAGACCCTATAATTAGTTTTGGCTTGATGATGATCGAATTAGAGTGGGCCCGTATTAAGAAAAATTCACAATTAATAAAAATATTTAAAAATAACAAAAAAAATAAAAAAATATTTGTGATTCAATTAAATTGAATTATTAGGTCAAACACGTATTAAGAAAGAATTATAATTGATCTTTTCTATTAAAGAGTAACTAGAGTTAGTTTTCACTACATGATGATCGAATTAGGACAGGCTCGTATCAAGAAAAATATATAAAAATTACAAAAAAAGTCAAAATATTTGTGATTCAATTAAATTGAATTATTAGATCAGGCACGCTTGAAAAAATAATTACAATTGATATTTTCTATTAAAGAGTAACTTTTCTTTTTACCCGATATTACCCTAATTTTCTCCTACATGGGACCGTACTAGTGATCCCTGTCACTCTTCAAACACTGGTGTGAAACATGCAACAATCGGTGTTGCAACTCATTGCTACCAACTGTTGTTTTCGTTATATTAATTAAATCTTTGCAATGGGGACAGTTTGACAGCATGTCTCCCTTTTCTATGTTTCTCTCACTCTCTTGATGCTTTGTTTATTTTATATACGCAGATGTTGATTGTAATGTCGCGACATTCTTGATCACTTTGTTTAGTTATTTATTACACTACTTGTTATTTGGATTTTATCTCGTCTCACTATTTCTTGCATTTGGATGTCCTGTGACAAAGGTTTACATGAAATGGGAGGATGTAAATTTATCTCGATCGCAGTTTTTAATTAAAATAAACAGAGAATGAAATTATTCTTTAATTTATTTATTGTTTCAATTTATATCAGAGCCGGCCTTAGCAAGTCTCGTGCTCTGGACGAGATTTATTTTTCCGCCTTCTCTTCCCCTAAAAAATGTTCAAAAATCACCGAAAATGTCAATTAAAATTGATAAATTAACAAATAAGTTGAATAGTTAATATCTCAGCTTGGCGTGATTCTACAGACTCCAACTTTTTTTTAAAATATACTTAACAACATTAACTTTAAGACTATCAAATGCCCTAAGACCGTCGAAACCCCCTTCACCTATTATTAACAAATTAAAATTGATGAATTAACAAATAAGTTGAATAGATAATATCTCAACTCAGACTCCAACTTTTTTTTAAATGTAATTAACACCATTAACTTTAAGACTTATGCCCCATTGTGCGCCGCCCCACCTGACCTGGCGCCCCGGGCGGTCGCCCTGCCCCCCCCCCCCCCCCCAAAACCGACGCTGATCTACATATTTCTCTTTATCATCATCAAGTGTGCTGTAGACATTATTTCACTTTACTTTATTATTAAGATTTTACTAACAATATATGTATAATTTATAGGTACTTATGATGTATTAAATTTCGTCGATATGAATATCCAGTCAAAACTTTAATAAAACTTTTAAAATAAAATATTCAAAAATCACAAAATATGATTTAAGAGCATAAAATATCAAACCGAGTTTTCTAAAATTTATGAAAATCCTCATAAAATGATTACAGCATCGTTTTTTATATATAAAATAGAATTTAAGTGTGAAATAGAAAATGATAATATTTAAGAACGTAATATAAAATTTGTAACAAAGAGTGCTATGCAATATCGTACGTCATAATGTCTGACAATCAACGGCGGTGCGTGAAATTGAGAAAAACGGAGAAAATTGAGGAAAATGCGTGCCGTCATAACGCCAATAATGTCGAACACCTATAAAAACAAGAGGGGGAATTATATCAAGATAGATACGTTAAAGGTGCAGAAAATGGAATATACAGACATCTCAACAGTGCTGCCATCTGCAAAATTGATTCCGTATTATTATTTATTGATGCTTCGAATCCTGAACGTTTAATTTTTTTTATACAATAGAAACTACCCTAATATTTTTAATAAACTAAAGTTATGTTCACATAATAACGTATTCAAAATTTAATAATATAAGTTTATATTTTATTCGACACTTATTAAAAAATATTTAATGATCTCTTTGTTGATAGATAAATACATATAGTTAACGGTGGTAAAATATTCAAGCGCTGGTACTTAACAAAAACGGAGACCGTTACTGTATCATTTGCATAAAATCCGAATGAACAAATTTTCAGCGCTTGACGGACACCGTTTTTTCTTTAATGCCAGTCTGATTGAATTCAATAATACAGATCTTCGAGACCACGACGGCCGTCGTTCTTACACGCCAGCAAAGCGTTTTTTTAAACGCCCGTCGTGCCGTTTCGACGGTGATAAAATGCCACTCGTATTAAATCACATATAACAAATTTTCAAGGTCGATACGGTGACGGTCTCTGTTTTTGTTTAGTGCCAACGCTTAAATCTTATATTTACTACAAATACTTTTTGGTGATTTCAGCTCTGTATTAATTAAAACAATTCTAGTCACAAGGTCTGCTTATATTTAACTTTTTTTAAATAGCGTGAATAAGGGGTTAATTAAATAATAATTAATGTCATAAAATTATTTTTAATATATAAATTTCACGATTTTATATTCAATATATGTATGTGTAAATGTTACATTATAACATAAATAACTCTGTAAGTAAATATCAAAAAGTATTTATCTTCTTTAGCAGAAAATTACTTTCCACATGAATACACCGTTTGAAAATGGAAAAATGAAGATATTAATTTCCTTTTTACGTAGCTAACATTAAAAACGCAATTTCAAAGATTTCTAGACCATTATCAATATTCATTCATACAAAAAATTACTTCCTTTTCAATATGTTCGTAAATATATTCTTGCAAACGTATCAGGAAAAACATTTTACACGTTATGTATATTTTTTATACATATTGGTAAATATATGTATGTCTAGGTACATTACCGTCCATAAGTATTTAGACACTACTATTTTCTATGAAATTAAGAAGTTATTTCATCTGTTTAATTGTAACTAAAAAAGCCTTTTTTGTTAGATATATATAAGGTACTGGCACCAGTCTTGGACATGACTCCAGTAATGGCTATTTTTAAATTAAATAAACTGAATTAGAAATATTTGTTGATATTTGAGTACTACCATTTCTGAATATCAATTTACATACATTTAACTGTCTTACAGAGTGATTTGATGACAATCGGCCAATAGGTGTCAAAATGGTGGACATGTAAACTAATTATTGGTATAATTTATTTATTAATTATTATATTATCATAGAAACTGCTTTACATTTTTTCAAATTTGACGATTCTTTCTTTTATATCTTTTGTGCCGTAGTACTTATCATTTTGTAATCATAAGTGCCCATCACTGCGTGCTCATTATTGGTTTTACTTTATCCATTACTGAAGAAAAAATATAAACAAAATAAAATGCTATTATTTAAAAAATAAACTATATTTGCGGACTTTGGTATTTAAAATGATTAAATAAAGAGTTACTTGTTTTATTAGTAACATAAGTTCATGAGAATTACAAAAAAAAGCCCGTCAATCACAAAAACAGTAAACCTTGCTCTTATAGAGTCCATAACTGGTGCCAGTACCTACTCCATGGAACAATGACAAAATAATTCGTCTTTATTGTTTAAAGGTATTTTTTTAAAAATTGTATATTCCATTATAGGTACCTTATTATTAGTCGCTGTAATATAATTAATACCTCCCACAATACACCAATTAATTAAAATGCAATAAAAATCAAAGCCTCTAGCATGAATAAAGAATAGTTGAATATTTTGTATCCGTATGCATAATTCAATATTCAGAATAATAAATAACCACATATGCAGAAAACGTTTACGTGCAGCCCCTTCCGAGCCCTAATCGATGTTTAAAATGCATTCTGTGGCCGTTATGCAAGGTCCAAGTGTAGTTACAAACCCTATACAATCAGTGGCGTACGTTAAAAATAATTCGGCATATCTTATTGATAAAACTATTATTTTTTTGAGGAAAATCAACTAGTTTTCAAATACGAACTTGTCAAAAATAGAGCAATATATAAACCAAAATATATATAATGTATAGAAATCTATATATGAATACATCTACATATTATCTCTACCTCTATAAAAGGAAGTTATATTTTTCTACATGTTACAGGTATACTCGAAAACTACTGAATCGATTTTAATGCGTTTTTCACCAATAGTTAGATAGTTTTTCAATGCATGTTCTTAGCTATTAATATTTTATGAAAACCTAAAATTTAACATCAAAAGACTAAAAAAATATTTTATCAAGTCGTGTTTTGTATTTATATAAAAACATAGTAGCCATTGAATAAATAATTATATAATTTACGGTATCGATATTTTATTAATTTAGGTGTATTTTGTGGATATTAACCCGGGTAACACCGGCTCCAATACGCTAGTATTTAATATGTGACTTATTCCATCCTTTTTTTAGAGAAAGGGGGGGGGGGGTGTAAAGTGTTTATTTATTAGGATAAAAATGATTTTAGCTCTCCTGTTCTCCACCATTTACAACAAACCATCAATGAATTTTACAAAAAAACTCAAGCCTTATACGAACAATTCCCAAAGTGCGGTCAGCAAAAAAAATATCGTATTCTCAAAAACAATTAAAAATATGTATATTTTATGTAAATTTATGATATTGTATAAATACCTATATCTTTATAATTGAAACACTTGTATGAAAACTGTTGCAGTAGAGACCCATGATAGGCAATAGGTATGATGCCAGCAACGAAGTATCACTGAAATTATGAATTTAAATAATGAAATAAGTTAAAAAGATTCTAAAAAATGTATTTATTTTTATATTTAAAGCGAGATTAATATGATTTTTGTTAAAATAAAAACGCAAAATACAGCCATGTTTGATAAAACAACAGTCAGAGTGGATGACGTCACGGCTAAGTAAACATCATTTTTGTTTTATTAATATCTGCACTGTTTATAAATTATTTTGTGGTTTTAAATTATCAATTTGCTCAGTTTTGTATTACCAAAACTAAAACCGAGAAATGTTAGCGATGGAACAAGGATTTAGTATTGTTGACAAGGAGTGTTTACATAGGCGTGACGTCAAAACTGCGCCATGACACCTGCGAGCGTTTTGGCGTCATATTCAAAATTAGTTTTAAAAGAGTCAATTTTTGTGATTAAACCTTTATTTTCTGCAGAAATAAGTATTTTTTGGAAATACGAGACACGTAAGATCATCATAAAATAGTTTTTAAAAATTAGGCATCATGCCTATTATAACAAACCGCAAATGGATACCATAATCTCAAATAAAAATATATAGATAAATTATTGATTAATATTTCTAATATCCCATGCACACCTGATTAGACGCCTCTGTTAAATACATCCATGCCCTCTGTAACTACGGCGTCCACTTGACAATGCAAATGGGGGGATGGGTTCATATCGGTCGTGGCTATGAATTACTTTACCCCTTTTAAAGTAACCATTTCGACCCCCCGCCCTCAACTAACTGTACACTGGGGTGGTTTTAATTGCGAGTGCATTCTGCCGTATGCACCGCCACCCCCTTTTGCCTCCATTTATATATGTGTAAGCACCTGAGGGTAGTTTTTGTGGCTAGGTTGTTGTGAGTATAGCCAGTTTTTTATACCACTGGTCTTTGTTTTAGTGTTTGTTTATTGTACGTGAATAATTCAATTGGAATGTATATGGCGTGAATTAATTTTATTTTGTTTTTTTTGGAATCAAGTATCGTAAATATATTGTAATGTTGTGTACTTCAAGCATTAATCCATGATTCGTTTTTCTACATATATAACCCAGGGTGTCCACTTTCTGGAAAGTCAGAGAAAATCAGGGAAAAGTCAGGGAAGCCTAAAGTGGTCAGGGAAAGTCAGGGAATTTCTTTAAAATTCTGAAAAGTCTGGGAATTTATTAATTTTTTTTTGGAAGTCAGGGAATTTATTATAAATTTTGGGACGTCAGTGAAAAAAAAAGTGTATACATTTAAACTGACGAGCAAAAAAAGTCTTCAAATTTTTTTGCACATTCTAGGGGCTTCTGGATCACTTCTTGCCCCCGTGTGGTCAGAGAAAGTCAGGGAAAAGTCAGGGAATTTTATTTTCAATAAACAGTGGACACCTTGTAATAGCTTATTAATGGCAATGCATTTTTAAATACATAATAAAATATATAAATGTACACTTGTTTATGTATTAATAATTCTAATGTCCGATATAATAAACGAACTAGCAAATTTTGCTAGCTCATTTATAAGCAAGCACTTTCAAATGAAGTTTCTAACCTATCTGACAGTTCTCCTTTAGTTTCATGAAGTGTTTAACAATTTTCGCGCACGCGTGTTGCCAATTGTGTTACAATTAGTTGAAGAATCACTGCTCTAAATTTCATAGCTAATCCATAGATACTATCACAGAAGTGCTTGCTAGCTAGCAAATTTGCTTACCCCTTTATAATACCGGACATGAGGTATTATTTAAATACTAGATGTTTTTGTTCCTAAATAAAGTTCAAATATCTACTTCAGAAGTATTTCATCAATTTTTATAAAGTCGAATTGAAAAACAACATATTTAAAAGTAAGAACTACAAGCTGGACATGGATTGTGAATTTTTCATAACACATGATCGTGAATTATTTTTAAAATTTTGGATCGTAAGACAAAATAATTTCAAATAAAAAAAAACTAATTTTCGATAATCGGTTAATTCCGATAGTAAATTATCATAAATTAAACTACAAAATAAAATGTTTGAACATATGTATAAATCGAGAAATATCTAAATGTCGTTTTTATTCCTGTATTAATATGAATATAAAAAAATATTGATTTTCAAAATATGTATATAAATATTTTATGTATATACATACATAATTTCTATGCTCCTCTTATAACTTCTATCTATGTTTATTGTATATGTGATGTACCAGCGCTAGATACTTCGCGGCGGATATTCAAAACCATACGGTGTCACGTGACCTACACGTGTTCCGGGAATCCAATAAAACCTTCCAGCGTCAGCGGAATGTACAAATTTGCGACTATATTTTAATACTAAGTCCTATTGTAGAAAGCATATAAGCACTCAACTCACAACCTCTTTGATGTATTATATATCAGAGTTGATATCATTGTAATCGATTTAAAGCACTGGTAAGTAAGTACTTGAACGGTGTAATATCCAATAAAAGGACTTGAAACAAAAGAAAACCATGTACTTGAATTGTTCTTTTATTTTAACGTAAGTAGTTCTACAGGTTTCTGTTAAATATGACACAACGTTGACAACAAAAATTATTTATATGAAAACTGTGATAGGACTCAACTTTTAAAACCTTTTTATTTTTTGTATTAGTTTTTAATATCTTTAATGACTTTTTCTAACCTTATCTACACGCCGAGATGATATATTTCTCTGTCTTTCGAATTTCGACTGTTTTCATTCGAAAGAGTATAAAAAATCATGAAAATTTTGTATTTGTGTTGTGTTTCAGAGTTATTTTAAATACTTTTATGATTATTTTGCATATTTTCATAGGGGTATTTCTTCCCATTATACCATTTTACCGCAGCTAAGATAATTTTTTTTTACTTACCCTAACTCCTAAGTATATACAATATTTGAACTCGATACGAATATGTCACTTGAAAAGGTTCCCTTGTTAGACGATCGAAAAATGTGAAGGCCCTTCACGAGATTAGATGATTCTCCTGACGACGAAATAATTTAATGTAATGTGAGTGTAACGTCTTTTCGATGAAAAACAAATTAAGTCATACTTTTTGATGAGAAACTCTATTGATACAAAGGTCTGGATCGCCACTGAATTTATTTATTACACTGTTCTGATACCACAAAGAAAAAACTGAAATAAACTGCTTGTTGAATTTTAAAATTGGCCATTATGTAAATCTAATTCATCTTTGATGCGTTCCCACATTCAAACAATTTACATTATCATAGAAACGATTTTCCAAAAATCCTCAACCACCATCTCCTCAATCTACAGTATTACTAGCATCGATAATGAAATAAATATCAGCATGAAGATAGAATAACATTAAATCTTAGGTGTTTCGAGAGTTAAGATTCCTGCGAGCATAATTCTAGAAATCCCTCTCTCCGTGACGGCATAATCACCATTCATAAGCATTCGTACAGAAATGTACAGAGCCATATTGCAGCAGAAGAACATTACCTATACAGAGTGCATAAGGAATATTACCTTCCCCAACCTATTCCGTCGTATTCAAGAACAATAGCCCCGAGTGCAGTTGTTGTTTAGAACAGGGAGAGGTGAAACTTTTCCTTCCGGGAGGCGTGTGTTTTAATGTCACCCTCCAAACTTCTGGTTGCCTCCGGGTGGAAATATATTATCTTGATATGTTTTGAATTATAATGGCCATTAAAGGTAGTGCTTTTTGCAATGGATTTGGGATTTGTGGGTGCATGGTTTTTATATTTATATGTTTGCAAAACAATGAGTTAAAATAAAATCTCATCAAAGTATATAACGCTTGATATGAATCATGACTTCAAAATAGAAGCCGCGTTGATGTGGTCGTTTTCTCGTTCAAAAAGTGTTTTTACAAGATCCATGAAGATATCTATACTACAATGTGCGATGTGCAATGAAAACGTTCAATCGACGCGACGTATAACCATAATCCAAGTTTCATATCAAAGTTGATTTTTTGGGGGGTGAGGGGGGATGTATGGAAATTTTAATTATAATAATTATTCTAGTACGATTAATGAAAATAAATGAATAAAATATGCTTTAATATGTCACTTACGTAAAATGGTGCAATTTTTCGCTCACATTTTACTTCAATACTTCAAGACACATACACTATCCCAGTTGACACTTATGTCCAGTATCATAAAGAAGCTAGCAAATTTATTACTAGCAAGCACTCTCAAATGAGGTATCAAACTTATATGATATTTATATCTTTGTTTTTACTTTCTATGCATAAAATTATCTATCAAAAACTCCAAGAAAACTGTCATATATGTAAGTTTGATACTAAAAAAAAGTGTCTCACCGAATTTTATCTTACTTTATTTGTACATATAAATTCTATTTTGCATAGGGTTAGTTCCTTTTTTTAGAAAGGACTTCTTACATTACATCTTACAAGTTACAAGTATCCGTAAATCATTTTCTTAACTTCATTCTTTTCTACTTAATGTTCCTACATCACTCATTGATCAAAACAGAAAACGATACAGAACCACAGACAAAGAACACTTCAACTAACATTCACCAGAGATGGTAAAACTTTTCGTTGATACAATTCCCCCTCTTCAGGAAGTTCGGCAATCGCACAAAAGGGTGGGATTTCTCGTCAAAGGGTTACAAACAGTGATGTATTATATGCATGTGTGTGTATTGTTTAATACAAACAAATGAGCGTGTATAATTAACGCCGTTTTGAACGATTTATCGCCCGCTAATGCACTTGGCGTGTCGCCAGTAATACATACAATAGGATTTGCCACGTTTCATTGTTGTGTATTTGAATTTTTAACACACATGAATAACTGAATATATATACAATAATATATATTTTATTAAATATATGTAGATATGCGAATGAATCTTCTGTGGATTTGAGGTTACAGAAACTAAGAGTTCACACGTGACGAGACGAGAATATCGGTTTTGGATTTTACAGTTAAAAAATGAAATGGATCGGTTTCATGCAAATTCTTATTTTATACATCTTCTAATTTAAACATATTAACTATTGATAATCTCTTAAAACTGAGATCTTCGACGAGATTTATATATAATAATACAATAGACGTTAAGGGGTTAACCTATTTCTTGTTAGAACGATATAACCTTTATATTTTAACAATAAAAAAATTTAAATGCTTCAATACGAAAAAATTATTTCTTCGTTAATATAACTAACATAAGACGTGATAATACTTTTCATTAAATTTTCGCAACCGTTCTCAACGAGGTTACATCCTCGCCACATTATTTACATAAGAAACCCTCGTCGTATCAGATGAATTCATAAAATTCTACAAATTTTCATTTCGAATTTCCTCCCCTTTTTCGTGAAAATATGTCCGCGTACTTAAACATAGCCGAATGACATAAAACCCGGTTGTGTCATAAACGGTAGCGGGTTATAAAGAAAAAATACTCGCGCACGTCCCCTCCCCTGATTGAACAACCCTTAATTTGCACCACCGTTGTAACTAACCACAAGTTAGTTTGTTGGCAGTGACAGATATCAAGTGAGGATGGGGGGTCGGATGGCAAACATTGTTAAATCTTGTGGGGAATGGTGTGTGATTGTGTTGGATTTTTTGAATAGTATAAGATTTAAATAAAATATTATTTAATATAAAAAATTTCAATTAAAAATATATATTTTTTGCTTTGTATACAAATCTACATTGTTTCCAAAACAAAAATTAAGAGAGTTTCCTTGTCTAGGATTTTTTTAATTATTTTGGAAGATTAAAAAAATTTTATACTATCGATCTGTTTTTGTTTATTAGCTACTCCTACCATAAAGGACACCTTGATCTTCTGTTGTTTTTTTTTATTTTTTACCTTACTCTTCGAGAAAATGCCTCCCTCCTCCAAAAATTATTTTCCTAAATAAAATAAATAAATAATAAGTTCTAAACTTTCTCTTTATTTAACTTAAAAAATATTAAAAAGTTTGTTTTCCATTTCCATTTTAATATTTGATGTTTATAATCCCAATCTTCAAGTCTCGAAACATAAAATTCTATTCTCAACGTATTGTATAAAATAGCATGGCTTGGTCATAAAATGCACACCCCTTAAACTTTTTAAAATGTATTAATTAATAAGGTTGTCAACTTTGTCAATTTTAGTAATAATAGTGATTATTATAATTTGCAAAAAAGTCATACCTTTGAAGAAAATACAACAGATGCTGTCAGTTGTGGTGCTTCTCGGCGGAATTTTTTTGAACTATTAGACTAACTAATATTTCATAGATCCATTTTTTCAGAAATATCGTTTTCCTTTTAAGTAAACTGAAAATTTTCTTACTTCTAGTTATCCGATTTGGTTGCGTTTTAATAGGGTTGTATTCTGATAATAGATGAAGTTAATTCAAAAGGATTTCTGTTAATTTATTACGTTTTGCGACCTGTAGCGTGTTGCTATCATTTAAAAATTTCAATTTCACGACAAATTTAATTTTGTTTATATTTTTATAAAAGAAAATTAAAACTAATCAATATTAAACTAAATAAATATGGAGACTGTAATGTTTTCTTTCAGAAAATGTAAACTTTTAAGTGGGTTACTAAAGTAATTTAAACAAACAAGCATATCTTGCTTTGGATGTGCAATTAAATATTAGTTATTTTGCGTCAAATTTAATTTTAAAACCAATATCTCATTAACCTAGTAACAACATTTATAAATGCACTCCTGTAAAACACGTTCACATTGTGTAGCTATTAAATTATAATAGAATGCAATAGTAGTTAATTATATACCTATAAACAGTAAATATATAAATTATATTTATACAATTATTTATTAAACCATATATTCTCCTCATGTGAGTGTACCTAATGATCTTTTACCTATAAAATTTGCAGAACCACTTGAACTAATGAGGCAAGAACATTTAAGGGCTATGTTGTTGATATTAAGATGATAGATGTCTAAGCTATCCATTACTGGAACTGATGGCTTTATACCATTATTATACAGAAGTTTAGAAAATACAATGTTTATAGGTAATTTGCTTAGGAGACTATACTACATTATTTATCTTCATTATAACATGACAGTTTTGATTTTACACTTGTGACTAAGTTATTTCTGGCACATGAATTTTAATGAGCTATGTATAATTAATACTTTTAGTGAGTTGTTTAAATTAATCAATACTACAACATTATATTAATATGTTGTGAGCTTTTTCTGTACTTTTTAAAGTTTCTTTTAAGTCTGACCCAAAAACTACTGAACCGATTTTAATGAGCTTCATTGTTAGAAAGGCTAAGACCATATAATTAGTTTAAGCTCTATGATAATTGAACTGTGGCAGATCCGTCTTAAGGAAAATTTACAATTCATATTTTCTAATAAAAATACTTATATAAATTACAAAAAAATCAAGCATTGCTTGTTCAAGGATTTATATTTTAAGAAAGTATCTAATAAAAAAAAAAATTTCGTCTGTTTTTTTATAGAATTCATAATTCGTATATAATAATTCATATTTTACAATACAAAATAATTATAATCCATATTTTCTGTATAAATTCTATAAGAAAATTAAGAACAGTCACATTGATACAAATAAATGTTTCGACAACTCAGTAATTTAAAAAAATCCATGTCCATAACAATTTAACCTATAAACTTGTAAGAGTAATTTTTTTATAATAAATTGAATTTAAAAATCACAGATCGTATCTTTGGCCCCATTCTTAGTTTCTAAATTCTGCATAAGAATGAAAAATATAATCAATGGTAGTTGTAATTCAAATTTATATTGAATGAATTATTACATCGTATACGCGTTTTAAGAAATAAAAAATTTCAATTAATAGGTATTTTTTTAATAAAATGTATAAAAATGAAAAGGTTTTGATTTCGAAATAAACTCGAGCAAAACTGTGGATAATTTTTGATATGTAATAATTGAAAAAAATTTAATTGAAAAACTTTTCTTGAATTTTACACAATCTAATAAAATAAGCTATTAAAAGTTTCTTGATTCTTTAAATTTTTTATTTGTACGCGTATTCCAAAATTTTTTTTACAAGATTATTACAACCAAATAACGTGTTATTTAATAACCAAAAACTGAATTTATCTTAAGAAGTTCCATGCAGTACATCTTCACTTAACTTCGTCACATTTAACGCACACCGGATCTGGCAGTCTTTCACCGGAAATCGAGTTGTTATCGCCGCCACCGTCTCTGCGTGGAGTTAGTACGTACCACCCTCTACCCATTTCCCTCCACCGACACCCACCCGTTCACGACAGGGTGGAAGACTTACAGCATCCCCTGTAACCTCACGGAACGCATCATTCCACTTATTTAAACTTGCCTCTACCGTTTTTCCTCGTGGATCTATCTAATCCGTTGAGGGAGAGGATCTTTTTAAATTTCTTTTATTAAGAGTTATTTTTCATGTTTTCTTTTTGTTGTATGAAAAATCTTTATATTATTTAGATGCGTGTTGGTTTAAAAATTGTAAATTTAGAAACGGGTCACTTAACGATTTATAATTGGTCAACCAAGATTTTGCTTCCTTATACGCAATATCGAAGATACGAGAAGCTTTGTGATCGTTTTAGAATGAGAAAAAAAGATTGTTCTCCGATTTCAAAATTTTAAATTGATCAAGACAAACACATTTCGTTCTGTGTCTGTTTGTCCCCTGAATCCTTGTCACATGAAACTTGGTTGGATGGTAAGGTCTGGCTTGAGGACAGTCCCATTTCAATTTCATGTGTATGGAGGAGGGGTGACATCCCAAAATATTTATTTTTTCAAGATTTCTCAAGAATGACACATGCTACGTGAAAATTTTATAGAATCTTTTCTGTAGAGCATTCAATTTTCTATAATATAGGTCTACAACGTTTGTCGTAAAATATTCCCTTATACTCGTACAAAGATTTATCTCAATTTGCTTTAAGAAATCGCGTTTTTTTTTTAATTGATATTTACTTTGACATATTAAATGTCATTCTGACGTTTCAAATGTCATTTATACGTTTGCATAAATTTAAAATTAAAAATATACGAAAAAATAATCAGGTGTGTCTTAAGAAAAATTACAAACTAATATTTTTTATTAAAATTGTATAAAATTTAAATGGTTAACCAATGCTAGGCAATTTATCTGAACACTAACGGTTTTTATTTAAACTGTACAATAATTAACTACCTTTGGTGAATTTTGCACGAGGAAGCACTGTGCATTTACTTGACAGATGTTTTTTGTAATATTTATTCATACCTCAAAGTTACGTCAACGTTCCAGACACGAAAGAATATAATTTCATATAATGTAGATTCATGCCACTAAAGAGACATAACTGACAATGAGTCAAACACTACAACTTGAAAGTATACGTTAAGCGAGAGATATAAATCAAAAGGCCGTAACTCGGAGTATGACCATAATATTTATTACAATAAAACAGTACGTGCAACATTTTTTGAAACTCTGCATATGAGGGGTTGCAAACTGACAACTCTGCACACATCTCAAGACGGGATTTTTTAACTGAATTTTTTGACGTTTGTTACAAATTGATCCTGAGGGAAACTGTCTACTCCCTGATCCGTATTTATTTCTTTATTTTTTGCATGAACTGAATTTGAATAATTTATTTCTTACTTCATACTTTCTTGAGTTTCAATACAGGAGATTTCAGCCCCTAGCTATTAGTATTTATAAATGTTCCTTGTTACTCGTATATTTATATAAATATTTATTGTGAATTTACCGGATATACTTATATTTTATTTTATTCCTAATATTTTTGTCAATTCACAATTTCCACATTTTTGCTCATTATAAGTTTAAGATACCGGTGCTTTAAATTTAAATCATATTTATAATTTATACTCGATATTATAAATAATTTAATATAATAAATATCTATTAATTTTTTTTCAATATTACAGAAATTAAATTCCAGATTTTAAATACAAAAAATGTCAATTAAAAAAATCACTACAAATTTTCAAATTCAAATGTAGCACTGTAAGAGGTTCTGCGAAATACATAACTACAATTCAGTAATACAGAGCAATGTATGTATTTACTATTAGATACTAATTATGGTTCTGGCACCAGTTATTTAACTTGTCTCATTTTAATCTCTATCTCATGACGAGAGACCGAAAAAAATCTCGTCTTCACTCATATTTACATAACAAATTAAGGTACTGGCACCAGTTATGGCAACTATAAAAGCAAGGTTTACTGTTTTTGTGATTGACGGGCGCTTCTTTTTTGTAACTTTCATGAACACATGTTTCTAATAAAACAAGTAACTCTTTATTTAATCAATTTAATTACCAAATTCTGCAGATATAATTTGTTTTTTTTAATTATAGCCTTTTATTTTGCTTATGTTTTTTTCTCCAGTAATGGATAAAGTAAAACCAGTAATGAGCACGCAGTGATGGACACTTGGTAATAATTATAAAATGATAAATACTTATACGACACAAAAGATATAAAAGAAAGAATTTTCAAATTTGAAACAATGTAAAGCAGTTTCTATGATAATATAATAATTAATAAATAAATTATACTAATAATTAGTTTACATGTCCACCATTTTGACACCTATTGGCCGATTGTCATCAAATCACGATGTAAGACAGTTAAATGTATTCAGAAATGGTAGTAATCAAATATCAACAAACTTTTCTAATTCAGTACATTTAATTTAAAAATAGCCATTACTAGGGTCATATCCAAGACTGGTGCCAATACCTTATAAGGGATTGTTTATAATTGGTGATATGTTGAAAAGCAACAGAATACAGTTTGAGACACTCTGATTTAGTTTAGTATTTCCGAACGATGTTAAACCAAATGTAGTTAGGTAGATAAGTTGTTATCTATTAGTTGCTCCCTCAGTGCACAGTTATCCCTTATTTTCTGCCCCCCCTCCACATATACTCACTTAGTCTTCGCAACAGATGAAAGTGACATGACAACGGGATTCAAACCACGGACCTTAACCTAATCGGACGGACAGATCTCAAAAAAATTGACAGCTAATATCGTTAAGTCTCGATTACGACAGTGGCCGTCTATCGAATGATACTTTTGTTATTTGATTTCTATTTAGACGAGGGGGAGAATATTGGTTTGGTATCGATTGCAAGCAACGTTTTTTAATTAAAAGTCATGCATTTTTCAGATTTTCAATTAAGATTCTATTTCAAGAAGTTTGAGTGTTTAAAAATGTATTTATTTTTTTATCGTAAAGCACTATTAATGCATCCAGTTTCTATATTTTATTGTCTTTGAAGTATCAGATATTCGGTATTCCTCGACTTACGAAGGTTCGTATTTACGACCAAATTTATTTTCTTCATAACTTCTTGCCCCTTTATCTGGGCGTGCTCACAGTAGTCTCGACTTCATTTTCTAGATAACTTTTTAGCTTTCTGCCTATCGTCTAGAAATAGAATATTCGTAAATGAAAATATCTAACATAATTATAGAAAAGTAATGTAGTAAAATACAACATGTATTTCCTTTGTCGGGTTCCTTCGTTAAAAAGAGAGATTGTAAAGAGCTATGCCACTCAAGTTGAGCCTTGTCAGCGAAGCTCTTCTTTTCCCATCTCACTGCCTACTTCATATTATTAGCAAAGTGGCGTTTCATGACGTCACTTCAAATATAAGTGGTCAAATAAAAATGTGTATGAATTTATAATTTCTTCGAACATTTAACACATTATATTTTATTATATAGTTTATAGATTTATAAGAAAATATTGCTATTTTTTATTTATATACATATATTATTAATATATCAAGTAAAGGCAATATTTAGTATAACATATTAATAAAATGGTAAATTGAATGATGGTGTTTAAATATGGGTCGATCCCGACTATCGTGCCGGACTCGGTCCGGTCCTGCTCTAGTCAAATATTCAGTATAGTAATACTATATCGGAGCGTGATTGGACCGAGACCGGTACGATACCTATAGTGTGAATGATTTCATTGTTTATTGTATATTTATATTTGCTTGGAGCGAGACCGGTACGATAGTTTGGATCGACCCTAATTCAGGTTTTATTGTTAAATGAATATGTTTACATTAGTTAAAAGCAAGTTATGAATTATTTTGCTTTATTAATGATGAAATGTTTGTTTGTTTCAGAATGGAAGATGCTATGCGAACAATGCTGCTATACAAAACTAGAACAGAACAGCTGAAGCAAGAAAAAGCTTCATTGACATTAGCATTTGAGGTAAACTATTACAATAAGCAATAATCTTACATTACAATGTTGGAGAGGTCATATTTAACAATCTTTACTCGGTTGCAAAAAACAGATTGAAAAATTATTATTTTATTATCTATAATTTATTCTCCATACATTTTTTTCCAACATTTATGATTTAGTCAGAAAGTAGATAATTATTTAGAATCAACCACAATGTTCACTCCTAGTATTAAGTATAAGAAAGTCCCATGGTACCTATGGCAAACACGCACACTGTTCAATCTCTGTAATACGTATAAGAAAGTCCCATGACACTCATGGCAGATATTTCTTCTCTGTTGTGAACCATTTGAATTATAATAATAAAAAAAATTTCAAAAATTTGTTTTTTTCAAAAAAATTATAGAAAATAATATTACCTAAAAAATTTTAATTGATAATTTTTCTCTAATTTTCACTATCAAAAATCAACGTAAGTAAACATCCGTATCCGGTTGAAAGATCGTTTTCAAAAATAGGAGGTTTTCTTCCCAGACAAAAATTAATCTTAAATATAAAATTTCACCCTTCTACAATTTGTCGTATTTGAGTTACAGCGCTTACAGATAGACAGACACACGGACATTATGGATAAAATAGAATGGATTCAGGAAAGGTCAAAATGGATAATTCCATCAAAATTCAGATTTCGAAAAAAATCGCCTTCACAATAATTACTTATACTATATATTTCATATTCATACATCACATGGGTATAAGAAAGTAAAAAGCTTTTTTTGAGGACAACATAGATTATACCAGTCGCTATAAAAATCATTTCTAATAGGTAGTATTAATAAATGACAATTATTAAATCATCTAAATCTATTCTTGTCCAAATTCACGTCAGTGATATTACTATCAATGTCGTTTTTGATCATTTACGTAAAATATTTATTTATTTTCGATTTTTTTTAAATAGTTTATAATATATTCTGTCAATACAATGGTTTATCGAATTGTATACCTAATCCTAAATACTATGCTAGTTACAAAGTTCTTCGAGTAAAGGGTACAATTCTCGATATTAACGTTAACCCTTTCGTGGATGCTCGGCATAGACAATGAACATTCTCTGAATGGTTGTTAATAATTGAATTAACTTTTGGAATTAGGGAACGAGTGGAGGGGTGTAAGAGGGTATCAAGAAAACGACAGACAATGAAGTTTTAAGTTTGAAGTTATTAACAGAGGAACTTCATTTCTGTAAAGATGGTATTACTGCGTACTCATCAAAGTTGAAAGTATTGTAATAGAGTTGGCACGACTGCCAAGATTTTCGTTGGGAAAACGAATATCAAGCTTAATCGATTATGATAATTTTTAATCGAATGTTCATATCGATGATGTGAATTGTAAAATATGTTTTCAAGAAAATCTGTTCAATTATTTTGGAATTTACTTTTATCTTTTTGGGATAGTAGTATTTTTGTTTGTTCTTTCAAAAGTGTTTAGACAACGTTATGGCTTACGTATTACGTAAGAAGAGAACTATAAAAGCTATGGAAACACTGCCCCTTAAGCGGCCTTAGGTCGCAATTACATAATAATGTAAAAATGATCAAAGAAATATTATAATGTATTTCGTCAACTTTAATAATATTTTTCTTCATAATATTTATTTTTACATATAGATAATAAGATTCATCTATATTTGATCATAGTTTTTTTTAATCTTTGTCCAACGATCTGTGACATATTTCTTTGATAATATAATAGCGTTCTTATGTCATTCATTTACACGAGTTATACATTAAATGAAGTTATTACACCTAATCAGTCTTTTTTATTAAATTAATAATGGTATTCCATTTACGCAGATTCACTTTTACTCGGTTGAAAAAGTTTTGAAAAAATAGGTAGAAAGACTTCAAAAACACAACGTAATGAATGGGGCCGTTTGGAGCAGATTAACCGCGTAAATTGAGAACTTACTGTATAATATTTATAATATACATTTACGAAATTTATTGGGATTTTTTTTTTTAGTTTTTTAACTATCGCAATGATTTTTGAGCATGTAATTTTTATTTTATTATAGGTTGATTTCTTGTGTCAACAAAATTGGTAAATAAATTTTAAAAATAAGATTAAAATTGAGTATCATTTTTATATCATAAATTAGAAATTAGTTACAAATGTTACAACATAATTTTTCTCTTTTACTACAAATATAATAAATATGTTAATAATAAATAAAAAAGTTAATTCAGTCCATTATTGCTTAGGTAGAATATCTCATTGTCAGTATTTTTTTTATTATATTGTAGGTGCTAAAGGCAAATTGTATGAAAATAATCAATAGCCCATATCAGAACAGGCTAAATAGAGAATATTTGTCATTTTCTAAATTGATAACATTGTGCTGTTTTAAATTAAAAACCCCGTTTTTAATTTACCCTGTTGAATTAATTTAAATATATTAACAATTTAAAGTTCTTTTTAAAGCCTTCCCATTAAATGTATAAATAATTTAAATACATTATCAAGCACTCTTAAAATTTCAAAATTACCTCTTTAAACTCAAAACAAATTCAATTGACTTAACGAACACGAGAAAACTTAAATCATCTTCAAAGAAAGTGGGCTAATAAAATGTACTACCTTTAATTATATTCTTGAAGAAAACTTGAGTTTTCTTGATCTCGTTTTCCGGAGACAATGAAGGAAATTCGCTCCGATGCGTCTGGAAGATATTCTCATTAAAAAAGTGAGAGATTTACTGTTCTGTTGATTTCCTTATTTCCTTATTTAGCATAACATTAAATCAGGGTTGTACTTTTTGTATATTTAATTATGTAATCTTATTAATAGTAATTGCAACAACGCGATAAAACTGGCACATTGATTTTTAAAATAACTATAAAATAAAATATTTAAACAATATCATATTACATATCTGCTGTAATACAAATAGTAATATAAGGTACTGGCACCAGTTATGACCGCTATAAGAGCAAGGTTTACTGTTTTTGACGGGCTTCTTTTTTGTAATTCTCTTGAACTCATGTTACTAATAAAACAAGTACCTCTTTATTTAATCAATTTAATTACCAAAGTCCGCAGATATAGTTTGTTTTTTAAATTATAACCTTTTATTTTGTTTATGTTTTTTCTCCAGTAATGGATAAAGTAAAACCAATAATGAGCACACAGTGATGGACACTTATGAATACAAAATGATAAGTACTGCGATACAAAAGATATAAAAGAAAGAATAAAGCAGTTTCTATGATAATATAATAATTAATAAATAAATTATACTAATAATTAGTTTACATGTCCACCATTTTGACATCTATTGGTCAATTGTCATCAAATCACGCTGTAAGACAGTAAAATATATATAGATTAATATTCTAAATGGTAGTAATCAAATATCAACAAATATTTCTAATTCAGTACATTTAATTAAAAAAGACTGGTGCCAGTACCTTATAAAAATATAATAATTTTTTTGATTGAATAATATGTATGCATTACAATTATTTTTATTAAAACGATTAGGATCTAAAGCCGTTCTGTTATATATAACAATGTAAATAAAGAAGAAGAAAAAGTCAACTCTTACCTTTTCAATAGAGCATATTGTTTATTTTCCAATACAACTCTGCTTTGGTAAAGACTAACATCCACCATTCATGAAGTTAATGAGAAGGAATTGTTAGAAGCATTTAAGAATCGAGCTTTTTCTTTACAAAAACAAACTGGTTTTTATTATCATACTTCAATAGGCTTTTATTCTCTGGTGTAGAATATCATTTATTTATATAGTTGGTATAGATACTGTTTATTCAGTTTTCACTTATGAATAATAAATTATTATCTTATATATATAATGCGTATGTTATATATTATATATTTATATATTATAAAGCCAACCGTATTATTAATTATATATATTATCTACTACATATCTTGGAAAACACGCCTACTTAAGGGTAAGTACCGTAAACTAGTTGGCAGATTAAAATATTTTACGCCCCTAGCCCTAACCTATTGTGGCAAAACACCTATGCATATTTTACTGTATAGGTCCTAAGTGACTGACTCATCAACACCCAACCCAAACCCTTGGACCTAGAAACATGTAATTTTATAGATGTCTTCCTTTTATGACATATCCACCCACTGAGAAGATCTTTTGAAATTGAACTCTTATCGATGGGAAAAAGGTGTTAATTAAACTATTGTTTCTTCAAATATTTCCTAGCCAAGAAATACATTCGGGATTTTCTATGAATAATTTCTACTGAATATTTTTAACAAAATTGGACCCGCCTACAGTGAATCATCTAACTTGTCAAATGTAGGGTAAAAACTTTCATCTATGTTTTTACCCTTCTGATATATAGCGTGCTTATCTATTGTAGTATTTTTCTCCTCCCTTGTTTTTCTCTGCAGAGCCATTTGGAATTTCCAACAATTATCGATTTTTGTTGCATTTTAAACTAGAAATATTAAATATCTTATTCAAATATAAATATGCATATGTATTATGTATACATATATGTATGTATAATAAATGAGGGTCAAATCTCAAACTAATTTATTTTGTTAATGGAACCTAGGGAAAATTTAAAATTGGCTTTACTTAATGAATGCGTAATTAATTGGTTTTAAAGTAAAGTAACAACTTTTAAACCATTTTGAAACAGTCTACATACACATAATTTTACTTTTCCTGACGTTCATTTCTATTATTTTTTCTAAAATTGTTCGTTAATAATATCTTATAAATTAATATTGTATACTATTGTTGACACAGAAAGTTCTTATGTGTAAATATTTTTCAAGTAGATCGTTTCCAAAAATTTTAATGCTTTTTATTGACAGAATTTTTACAGGTTATCACTTTATTTATAATCGTTCGTTTTTTTCTTTGGGAAGATAGTTGTACTAGTTATATGCAGGGCCATAAGCAAAATAAACAGGGCCCCAGCTTAGTGTGGGCCGCCGATTCATCGAAACCATGCGAATTTTGTAACTAAATTCGACCCATTTTTTTTAATTTTGAAATAATAATACTAATAATATGCTAATAAGTAAATTAAAGTGAACGATATCAATTTTAATAATAAATCTAATGAATATATTCAACAGTTCAATAAAAAATGTGACGTGAGAAATTTCAAATATTGCATTATTAAAAAATTAAGCTAAGGGTCCCTCCTATGAGTACTGCTTAGAGTCCTTACAAATATAAATCCGGCCCTGGTTTTTTGTAATGTAAATGTCCTTAATATTTAATTAGACATAACATTTAGTATATAAAGTAATTAATTATACGTTATTGTTTTTCAGACACGCTCTCAACAATACCAAACAACCATATCTCGTCTGAGTGAAGAAGTAACGTCGCTGCGCCAACAACTAGACACAATCTCAAGCACGTCGTCGGAAGGACGCGTGACGTCACTGGAGGCGGAGAATGCTTCACTGACGCGCCAAGTCCAGGAAGCACGCAAACAATACGAGCGCTGTTTAGACGACGTAGCGAATCAAGTCGTACGTGCTTTGCTGTCACAGAAAACACTCCGCGAAGAGATCGGCTCGCTAACGCGTCGTATCCACGAACTGGAAACGCAAAACCGTGCCTTAACCTCACTTTTAGTTCAACAGTTACGGACCGGGAGTACTCCAACGTCAGTTATGATTACTCCGACGAACGCACGTGAACAGCTAGCATTGGAAAGTAGCTCGGTATCGCCTAGCGAACCTTTGTTGATACCACAGGAAAATAAAGAATGCGTCGGTAGTTTGAAACACTCGAATTCATTTAATTTCGATTCAAGAACGCAAATCGATAAACGGTTTTCAGCGGGAGATTTAATTTCATCTTATAACGAACGTGTGCTCCCAAATGGCGATCTTGTAGCTTGCATAAACGAGAAGAGATTATCAGCTGATGTTATAGATAGGTGTGAAGATACGGGATTATCATTAGAAGATAAGAAAAGACATCAAGTATTGTCGGAACTATGGATGGATTTGCAGAAATCTGAAGTAACACCGCAGAAATTACTAAACGCTTTAACGGCATTGGAACCGTCTTTTTGGGCTACCAGTCCAGCGAAAAGACCAGCCACGTTAGATTTAGCTCTACCGACTACACTACAGACTGTCAGCAGATCATCTAATAAACGAACCAAACCTGTGGGTATGTATTATTTTAATTTAAAAAAAAACTCTATTTTATACGCTAGGAAACCATCTGTCAAAAACGACACGTCGCCACCTAGTGAGCGACGCTGGCAAAACTGGGTTTGTACTTTCAAAAATACTATAGTCGGGATAGCCGGGTGTGTTATTAGCAGTGTACCTATGTTTCGATTTCGCTAATTTTTTTTTTATCTATGCACCTCTATCTGAAGAAGTATTTCACTAAGTTTTAATTAATTTTGAAAATTATTTTAGCTGTAATTAATTAAAATTTGAAAATCGAAAAAAAATTTTTTTTTACTTAATGGCTTCATATAATTGGATGAAATTTTCAGGAAAACTTTAGGTTGATATATGGTCTTAAAAACCATTTTTTTAAATTTTGTATTATTTTTTTTATGGCATTTTTATTTTTTTTTTATTTTCAAATTTCTTATTTTATCCAATACGAAAATTACGGAGGTCGAACATAAATTTATGTATGTTATATTAAAGCGAAATATTCTTATTGTGATTCATGGATATGGCGAATTATAAAAGTGCGGATATCTCCAAATAGTCCAACCAATGAAACAGAGAAAATGATCAAAATGGGAAATTTTCCGGAACAACGATGTTTTAGTTAATTTTTATAGATTTTGAGCCGCTGAACAAGAAAAAAATAACTTCACCTCTAAAAATTGTATAAAAGGGTGAACATCAAGTTCCCCTCCCCCCGTTTTTTCGATTTATTTCACAATCTAAATCGACGATAGGGTTATATTATGATTGATATTTGTAACTGATACTTAAACGAATCAATTGAGATCAGTTAGATAAAATACAATCAAAAAACACCACTTTCACAGGGTGAAAAAGCCATAACATTGCTAATTTTCGGTCCTAAGCAGTAAAAATTGAATAACTCGGGGGGACATCATCGCGTAAACTCGTAATTTAGCTTAAATTCTTCCTAAAGCTCCAAAAAATTGAGATCAACCATAATATAACCAAATATGAATAGCGTTACCAATGATATTAGCCAATATAAGGCTGAAGAAATACATATTTGAAAAAAATATGTTGCACTAAAAACTAAGTAAAAAAATCAGGAATTAATATTTTTTTACTAAATTACACTTCTAGCTTCAATTTATACAGCGTTGATCGTAGGCTGTACAAGAAACAAAGTTTTTAAAATGCATATTAAAATGTAAGAAAACGTAATTCTGGTAGATAACAAAGCGATGTACTTTTTGATTGGGTACACAACAAATGCGGCTACTTTTATTTTTAGCCATTACTCGAGGGAATACAAATTCGTGTGAGTCACAAAAATATTCGTTATATTGATTAGTCACAATAAATTATATAGATTTTTTAATAATAATTTTGACAGTTTGAATTTATCTACGTTTGACATAAACCCAAAAATGTTAATTTTCGCCACTGAGCGGCGCTAGTAGCGATGGTTTCCTAGCGTATTGTATTTATAAACTTATATTTTTAGAAGCTCAGTTTTTACTAAAATGATTTTTATACCATTTCTACAACTTTGTAACTTCATCCTTCTCAGAGTTAACAGATATATTTCATTTCTTAATCTTATATATTTATTTTCAGAGCTGTGAATTTTTTATAATGCGTGAGTTAAATTATTATTGAAATTATGAAAAATATCAAAAGTATCGGGATTATGACATTTATTGATTAAATCGTTTATTGCGATTTCAGCAAAAAATAAAAAATATCGGTATGGAGAACCATACATGACTTCCATGTTCTGTAATATATTTTTAAATATTTATATGAAAAATTTCAATGGGATTTGTCAAAAATAAAATCCATCTTTGTATTATAAATATTAGTTTTCTAATGTCCTAATGTCAAAAACATAATACACATATTTTATGTTGTGATACACATTCGTAGAATAACTAATTTGAAAATTCGAATTTAGTTGCATTTGTTTCCAAGGCAACATGAATTAGTGACGTATTAATTAGCATAATCAGTAGCTGTTTAGGCACGTACAAATAATAAATGTCTCTTAGGTTCAATTGAACAACAAATGTACCAAGTCGTATCAAAATTAATGAGACAATACTAGCATCGTTCACTTTTTAGACGACAAAAGTTACAAAACTTCGAATATTTCCAAAACCCCTAATCCGATTAGCACCAAAATCAATAGGTCTGGAGTACTCACTGAGGCAAACATTTTCCCCAAAAAGAATTCAGATCGGTGCATTTTTACAGTAGTTATTGTGAACGAAAGAAAATTCTACATCCAGACACACACGCACAGCTGACAGCTGCCATGTGAAAATCAACTTTTCTTTAAATTTTGAAGGTAGTACAATCAGAATCTGTTCTTATCTCGGACACGATTTTTCGACGATATTATAACACTTCCATTTCTTTCAGAACATGGAAGTAATAAATATTCTTCTGAGAGCCTACTCCTACTAGACTTACTAGACAACTTTACATATTGATTTATGTACCCTATTGGACTTACCACAAAAATAGTAAATCCTTACCTTCCGCTTAATTCTTGTACATGCACAGGTTAACACATTATCTCCTTTTGAATAAAACAAAAGCTTTACGCGTGGCCCTTTGCGTCTGTTCGGAAATTCGAGAACCGAGTTCTTATCCCTCGACGAACACAAGACAAGCATTATCACGAAATCTACTTTGCCGGTATTAGGGTGTCTTCTGGCGTGAAATAGATCAACTAGATTACTAGTCGGGCTCGCGATGCTTCTCCTTAATACTTTAATACTGTTACAGACAGACATTAACAGAGAAAATTCACTTTACTCATATTGAAAAACATTAATAACGAAAGTTATGTAATCATGAAATTTTTCGGTTTCAAAATTTGAACATTTTGAGAATCCTTTATTATTTCGAATTTACCATAAAAAGCGTGAAGTGGTCACTTCACGTTACACTTTTTTTTGGGTTCAATAAAACATAAATAAAACAATTCAACAAGTACAAACATCGAGTCCTGAGACGTATTTGAAAATATAAAAATCGTAATTTTTTAGGTTTTCTTTGTTATTTTTAATAAAAAAATTTTTCTCATGTATTTTTTTTAACCATAAAATCTTAGGTATTTAAAATTATGCATATGCGAAGATTTAATTCTTTTGAAAGATATGTATGTGTTTGATTTCTGTCTATTTTTAACAGTTGCTCTTTTCAAAAATTGCAGCATTAAATCATATATTAATCATGATTAATATATGATTTAATGCATATATTTTAGGATAGACAAGTACCAATGACTTATATTTAATATATATAAATTAATAATAATAATTAGTTAGACTGATCATATGCAGGGCCGTAACCACCATCGGGGCAGTGCCCCGGGACCCCCAAGTATAAGGGCCCCTCGCAGTAACGTAAAAATTGGGATTGGCAAGATTGAGGAACAAAAAAAAGGTCATCAAAATTAACAATAAAAATTGTAGACTAAGGTAGCAACAAAAAATTCCATTTTTTGCATATAGTGAGGGCCTTTCGGTCACTTGCTGCCCAGGAACCTCAGAACCTCTAGTTACGGCCCTGATCAGATGCTTCAACAATAATAAAAACAAAAAATAAATAAATCTACGCTTTTAGCGGAACAACTGAACCCCGCCCCGACCCCCTTCAAAACGATTAAAACTTCTCCTTGTGCATAATTTTTAACACCCTGTTGAAAATAGCATTCGAATATTCGGTCATATATTAATCTAGTAGATTAATAAATGATTCTATTTAGTGATCCTTGGACACTATATACATATTGTAAAAAATTAGGAATTAAAAAATCAATATCTTAAAAACTAATTAAGATTTCCATTTTTTTTTATTTCTTTCTTACATCAGAATACATGATAAAAAAATTTCAATAATTGAAAAAAAAATCAAATAAAAAAATCTAAAAAAATTACGATTTTTCAACTTTCAAATGCGTCTCAGGACTCATTGTTTATTTTGATCGACTTGGTATATTTTTTTAACAATCCACCGTGACAACAAACATATAAAAAAAATCGTGTAAATATCATGATTTGTTGATAATTACCAAAACTTTATAACAATACCAAAATTGCAAAATTTGTCATTAACTTTTATTTTACCAATCTGTAATACACAATGTATTCATTCTAATATTTTACAAAAATATTATGTGTTTCAGCACAAGTTGTTGTAAAACCCGAAGAAGAACCTGGAACAGAATCACCAGAAAGTGGTAATCGTGATGAAGGATACTCAACAATGTCATCTGATGTTCAAGGTGAAGTGAACCGAAGCCAAAGTGAACAAGCAACTGGAAGAGGACTAGAAGATCTTGCAGAAGCTACTGATGAAACTGAAACTCAAGCTCCAACTGTCACAGAAAATCTTACTGTCGTTGTAGATCATACAGACTCAGATATTGTTTATATTCCAATAAATGTAGCATTAAAATTAAACCCACGAAATAGTTATCCCCCAACGAAAACTATTTTGCCTTTTCAACACGTAATGAGGAGTTTTTCTGATTCTCATTTATGTTTAAAAATAACAACAGCACCTTCACCATGCTACTCAATTTCATCTCCTATTTCAAGTACACCAAGTATTTTACTTTTAGATATGAATCCTTTAAGAAGAGCAAGAAATGCCTCCTTAATTCCTGTTGACTCATGGGGTAGTAATTTAGATGCTGAACAACTGACTGGATCTCCTTGGGATAAAGAATATGTCCAACATTGGTTAAAGTTAGATGAAACTAGAACAAATATCCAACAACGTCATAGAGACTTATTAGAATTAGAATATGATCGTGCAGAATTGGAAGACTGGAGCTTAAGTCTTTCAGCTGATGATGTAAGAGAAGGGAATGCTATAGAAATAGTTCAGACACCAGGTCAAATATCAATATCAACGTTACCAAGTATTCAAGAAGGTATCGGACTTGAATTGGAAGAAGATTCCAGTGAATGTTTGTGGAATGATTCAAGTTACTTGGCTGATAAAGCTGGTGGTGAAATAGTTTCTCTTTTGATGGATACTGATTCTGTAAGAGAATGTGAAAATTCTTGGCCGTATGCAACTACGCATGATGTCTCTTCACCTCCTGAAAGTTGGTCAAGTGTGTCAGAAGATGATCCTTGTTCTAAAAGATCTTCAGCTGCAATGAGTGGATGCAGTGATGAAGCACCATTAGTAGGAACAGACTTCACAAGAGATTTTTATAGACTAGTCAAATTTGAAAGTACAAAAAGCCTAGCATCATGTTCTTCAAGAGGCACTGGTCAACAGCAAGAAAGTTTAGATAGAGAACAAGCTTTACAAAATGTATTGAATTTTATTGCTGAACAACAAATTTATTGTCACAATCAAGAACACAGAGATTCACGACCTACTTCAGCAAGAAGTTTTAATATTGATGGACCACTCATTTCAAAGTTAGATGAATATTGGCATGATTCATGTCCAAGTACGGAACCGACAGTTTCTGATACAGAAAATTCCATTCGTTTATCATCTGATGGCCTATGTCAAAAAATTGAAAATTTTAGTGATAGTGAAAATTATGTAACATTAAAACATTTACAAACAGAATTAGCTTTGAATGAACAAAACACTTTAAAAGATCTGGAAGCCTCTGAATGTATAGTTCATTCAGTTGACTGTGAAGATGGAGTTTGTATTACCTCAGTGTCACCATCAAGTGCTTCCATACTTAACCACTCAGCAGGTTCTAGTGAAAAATGTGATGAAAATAGTGAGCTTTGTACTGTCACTACTTCAAATGAAGTAGCTGCATTAGATAGACAAAATAACAGTGTACAAAATATTTGTAACAAAAGTCCAAGTGATACGCACAGTACTAGTGTAATTATTAATAATCAAAACATTTCAGAAATTGTTTGTGATGCATCACGATTAAATGTAAATAATTTAAGTACAGTTCTTGAAGAAGAAGAACTTTCACCTCCAACAACAATGACAGAATCATTGACTTCCAGTGTTTCAACTCCAGATACCATAGTCAGCAAAATACCACGAAGACAGAAAGCTAGTCCTAAGCAGTCAGGTATTCCTGTTAGCAAACTAAATTCTCCTTCAAAAACAAAAAAGGATAATACGACAACTGCAGCTGTGAAAACAGAACAATCAAACCCTAAAGTTGAAACTGCCAAAAACTCTAATCAAAAAACTGTAGTAAAAAGTCGTATTCCATTTAAACATAAATCAACAATAGTCCAACTAGTTAAGAAAGAAACCGAACAAGAACCTTCACCACAACCTGTGATAACTTCAGAACGTTTGCCTCCAGCACCTGTGAGTGGAGTGCCATCATCTTGCAGTGTAATTGATGGACCACCCCACAGAGCAGTTAGCTTTCATGAAAGAGCAACATCCAAAGATGTAATCGATGAATTAAATAGAATGATCCGTAAAGGTGATGATAGTGCTACTGAGACTGAAGAAAAAGTAAATACAGATAGTTTAGATGTTGCATGTTGTTGTACAACAGGATGGGTCCATGTAGAAAGAGATATAGATTTCACTGATCCAAAGGTAGTTTATTTTATTGTACATTGCAAGTTAAAAATATTTATATAATTATTTTACTTTTTAGGCAAGAGCAAATCTTTTAGATGTTATGTTAGCATCAAGTGATTCTTCTCCAACTTCTTCATGTGGTGGCAGTATGAGCAGTGATTCAACTGAAGAACATTCAGATTATAAACATCTACATAAGCTTCATAGATATCGTCGACAAAAGAAAGGTTGATTTTTAATTATTTATTAATATAAAAGTCACTTTTATTATTACTAAAGTGCCTTCTGAATGTAATTTTATAAATGGTTTATAATTAATTTTTCTGTAGTAATTTTTTATATCGAATTATAAAATTCATTTACCAGTTATAAATTTATTACTACAGAAAAATAAATTAGAGTGTGATCATTGACATATTGTATATGAAGATTTAAAATTTCAAATAAAATTACAGAATCAGTACATTTTTTGATATTTTGAAAACAATACAAAAAAATACTGCTATTGAATTTCAAATATTTTTAATACGTTCTTTATTAGCCCTTTCGCTGTAGAACTGTATATATTTACACATTTTTTTCTTGGAAGTTTCTTTTTTTACTTTCTTTTGAACTTTATTGTAAAACATATATTTTATGAAAAATCTAGAATTTTATAAGAAGTATATGAAATTGGATTTTATTTTATGCCATGCTTCGATTATGCTTGATATTTTAAATAATATATTGCTGTCTTCTTCAGATCTAAATTATGAACCTTTAAAAGTACAATATTGAAATGTCAATATATTAAAATAAAATACATTTTTATACTTATCTTTCATTTAACTTTCAATTAATATGCTTAAAAGTATTGACCAGTTTTATTAACTGTTAATTTCATAGAATTAATCAGTTTGTCTTCTGAATGCCTTGAATATACATGACATGATCATATCGGTTGATTGTGGAAACCGGAGATATCCGTGTGATCTTAAGACACTAGTTTCTAAAACACAGCCTGCAGCGAAAGGTATACATATAAATTTAATTTGAAAGCATTAAACATTGTGCAGTTGGTTCAGCACTAAATATAAAAGCTTAATTTTGTTTTATCTTCATTTTAATTTCTATTTTTTATGACATTATTTATATATTTTTTATTATTTAACTTGTAATATATTAAAGTGATCAGATTGTTAATATTCCAATATGAGATATGGGTCCTCACATTTTTTTCCTCTACTTCTCAAACAGTAAAATATTTTTAAAATAAATAATTGAATTTAAAGAACTATTAAAATACCAAAATAAATTCCCAAAATTAAAATAAATAATCTTGTTATTATGCAGAACCAGGGCTTTTTTTGTAATGTAATGCGGTGAAACGGCGTTCCAGCACCTTTTTTTCATGGCATAGGAAAAGTTGCTTTAAATTTAATTTAAATGACATTTGAATACAACTTTTTTTAGTAAAAAGCGTAGCAAAAAGTGAGTTCTGGCACTTTTCTTCTTTAAAAAAAAGCCCTGTGGAAAACTATTTACAATGCAAAACAGTCAACCCAAATGGTTTTTTTCCTATATACTAGTTGGTCAGTATTAAGCATTGGTCACTTGCGTCCTTGTATTTGGTAATTATTTTACTAATTGGGAATTGATATGAAGCACTCAGATATTTGTCTATAGCCTTTTGATTAACATCTCATTTGTTTAAAATATTAATATCGGTTAAGTATAATAGCTATCTATAGTAATCTATACTGCTATAATAATGAATTCTAATGCGAGGCTTTTTTTACATGCATTTAGAATTTTGATTTTTTGTTCTCCGACTGTTCTGAGTAATTTAAATATCTTGATCACTTTATTTATGTACTTTTCTGTAACTACTGTACCTACATATTTTGCTTTTCATATTTAAATATTTAGTTTCTTTTATTTTATTTTTTATATCATTAACAAAGAAGAATTTTGTCATTTATTTGATTTGAAGTATATTCTCAAATATAAAAGATTAATAAAGTTTATTATTAAACATATAGGTACTTTTATATGTTTACGATTCGCAAACTTTTATATGATTTATATGATTTTTTTAAATTAGCATAAAATTACATTTTATATTTAATTTAATCGGTAACATTTTGAATTATGTGAAGTTTATGAAGATGAAAATGAAATAAAATATTTTATCAAATTAAATCATTTTCAGATAAATTATAAACAATTAAAAATATCATCAATAACAAAATCATATTAAAATTTTTATTATAAAATTGTTAATATTATTGGATTTATACTGTCTTATCATTTTTTAAAACGGAGATTTACTTTAAAGACCTAAGGATAAATTAAGATTTTTATTGACAAAATTCTTCTTGAATAATGCACGTCGCTTTGCGAAGCTGGACGAGCTGTACATATGTATCTATCTATATACAATAGAGTCGAATTCGGCACCATGCACACCGAGCACGGAAACAGCCGTGTAACTGCCGTCCCATGCTGTGGTTCTAGCATCTGCCGTCCACCACATGGCGCCCCATTATGCAGTAACACCAGTAACGCAACGACCCTCTATAATCGGTCGGCCAGATTTCTTTGTTCGATATGGTGAAAAGGAACGTGAGGCCGTAGCCAGTTTTGATTTCCTTGATGATTTTTCAACAAGCGGAAGTAGAACTCCTTCAATTGATGAAGAGAATGCAGAAATGCAGGAAATAAATACATAGAATATATCAGGGGCGGCCAACTATATTTTGTGGTCCAGTTTACTTTTTTCTTCAAAATATGACCAGCTCCTGAATTTAGTTGCACACTATTAAAAAAAACATAAAGAAAAATGTTGTTTATCTATATTTACATCCAAAATTCTTATTTAAAATTCATAGTGATCGACCAAAATTAAAACCCCGATCGACAGTAAACTGCGATCAATTTGTTGGCCATGCCTGGAATACATGATAAAATTTTAAACATTCATCAGAAGTGTTCTTAATACATCTTATATAATATCTAATCATGATATTCTAGATCAATAGCCTTCAAATATTAAATTTAGATTAAGAAAAATTGATCAATTTATATAGCCTTGTAAAAATTATTTATTTATTTGTTTTGCTAGGTATTTTAATTTACAGTATCTCAATAGAAAAATAAAAATTTACATTGAAATAATTAAAATAAGAACACTTCTTAAAAAATTTAAATTGAGTTCAAAATGAAAAATATTTAACTTTTACATTATTTTAGTATTTTTTACATTATTATTATTTCTAATGTTATTTGTACATATCACTCATTGTCAGTAAATCTTATGTTCGTTTAAGGCCATTTTCAAAGAACACTGCTATTTCTGAAGAGTTATCCTTCGTAAATTTTGTAAAATACATAGTTACACAATTTTTGGGTTTTGTATCATAGTATTGCAGTAGAGGTTGACTAAATGCACTTGTTATCAATAAAAGAAATCAATATTTTGTTGTAATAGGATTTATAGTTTATAATTAATATCTTGTGTTGCAATTTCAAGTGTTGTATACCTAAATGAAACTTTGATATTACTGTCATCATTTTGTTGTAAAAAAAAATAAGGGGGGATTATAATTTTCTCGTAATAAGGATTCAAACAACAACTTTGATTATAGCGGATGTACAGAAAATAACATAAAAATTACCTTTATTTTTCTAAACCGTTATAAATTTTATAAAACAAATATAATTGCATCAGTTTGAATCAATTTTAAACAATAGCATCAATAACGAGATATAAATTGAATCGCATAATATGACCATTTTTTTAAATTTTTCTCAAGTAGCATAAGTTCTTCTTGAAAATGGCCTTCATTGGTGCTTTATTTATCTAATGAGAGATTATTTTACTCAAAATATTGTAAATTTTAATAGTTTTTTATTTTGATTAAAAAAAAAAATCATGGCCTAGACATTGCTTAGCCAAAGAAGGCTTAAGATTTACAGGCCTTGGAAGTTATATAATTTTTTATTTAATTAATAAACTCAAATCAATTATAAAACAGTATTTCAGATTATATTAATAACCATGTCACAATATGTATGTTTGTATACGTAACCATTGTACATTTTGTTTATATTTATATTCATACCAATGTTTTTATTTCTCTGTAGATTTTAGCACATACCAAATAATATGCATCCATTGCTCTAATCTACAAAAAAAATAAAACCGATATCTATTTATTATAATTTATTTATAGATTGTACATATAAAAAAAATATCGATTAATTATACTACGGGAGTATATTTTTTATTTTGTATAATTTAAAAATATGATAAATTGTGTAAACTTTAAAAAATATTTGAGCTTAGATTACAAGACTGTAAATATATTCAAACTATCTTCATTGTATTGAAACGAATTATTTAGTTACATAGATTGTGATAATATAATAATAAATAACAAAATCCAATCTGATCATATTATGTGAATGTTACAAGTTCTTTTATCGGAATAATTAGAAATTGGCTAGGGTTGTGCAATTACCAATTTTATGTAATTTAATATTATGTATATAAAATATTTAAGTACAGTCATGTATTTAATATTTAAGAAATCATATAATATATTCAAATTGTCGATAAAATTAAATTAAATATTTGTAAAATACATAAAAATTTTGATTTATTCAATTAATTAAAATAAATATTCTGAATTTATTATTGTGAATATTTTATATGAATTTAATTATTCATTATTATATCACTATCATATATTTTTATGATTTATGCGCACTTAATTAAAATCTCGTATGATAAAAAAAATAAAATAAAAAAATTAATGAATATATTCTGAAAATAAATTGAAACAAGTTAAACTTCAGTGTTTGCCATTGTACAACAAATTTGTTTTGTGTACTCCAATTTTTTAAATTTTATCAATCTTACATTAAATATCTTCTTTTTTTTAATTTTCTATTTTGATTAAAAATTGAATAATTTTTCTCTAACAATATAAATAAATAAATCTTAATTTTTTATTTAGGTATATTTAAGAAAACCTTAATTAAGTAGAAACCTACATATTTATGGAGTATGCAAAATAAACAATTTCGTTTATAGAACAAAATGATTGTTGATTTAAAGTAACTGGATAACCAAATCGTGTGACGTAGAGTGATGTATTTTTTATATAGGTTTGTAATAATAGACTTTAGTACAAAAATATTATGTAGTGTATTAGTAAGATATAAATAAAAATTTCTTCAATAATATTATTAATTTTATTTATTATGTGTAACCACCAAATATTGGAATAATATTGAACCAGATTTTATTCTTCCTCAGCTAGTTTGTAGTTCATGTTAGAAGTAACGTACTTTTTTCTCTACAGGATTCTCCGGAAAGTATTCAAATATAAACAATTTAATAGTTATTAAATTGTTTGTTTGGTTTCATCACATCATAATTAGTTAATAATATATTTATTATTCATACATAGAAATTTTTGTGTCCGACAGGTAAATATACTAACGTAAGAAATGGAATTTTTCAAAGTGTGAAATTATTATTTAAAATAACTTTTATTAATATTAATTATTTTATTATTTACCAGAAACATACTTTTACAAAAAGCTCATATAAGTAAGTGCATATTTTTCAAACATTTTAAGCTCTCTAACAAAATATTTTATAAATATATATAATAATAACATCTGCAATTGAAACACACATATTATATATTATTCATTTTATGCATGCAATGTAACATATATTTTAAAATCTATGAGTACGTTTACACAGCACTTTTATTCCAGTTTTACTGTAACCGATGTATTTACACCATTTTAAGCGGTACTGTTTACACATACGAGAATAAATAACGCCAACTGGAGTTATAATTTCGATTTGAAGTAGGCTATAAGTTCGATAGTGTACCAACAAGAAATCCCAAAAATACTTCATCTCCTTTACGTCCTACGAATCACGCTTTTGTTTCAGGTTAGTAAGTAGTAGTAAAGTAGATACTTAAATTTTTTGGGGTTGCCTAAATAGATATAACTATGTCCGTGTAGTTTACATGTGTCTTTATTCTGTCTCTATTCCGATTTAGTTATGCTATGTCTGTAGATCAATAGGAATAGAATAATTAATCCTAATTAGTTATGTCGGGTGTAATGCGCTATTTACACGAATTTTTAAACCCAGCTTTAATACACTGATTACAGTAAAACCAGAATAACAACGCTGTGTAAACATACTCTATGTTGGTAAGGTAAGTATATACAAGAAGTTCTCGAATTACAAACAAGTCCTAATATAAAAGGTAGTTTGTTGTGTTAAATACGTTTACATGCATTTCTGAACTTGTACATTACATATTGCATACGTTAGCAGCCATTTTAATGCATGAAAACCATGTACTAAACATCATTCGCTATAGCGAAAGTTTGTAAAACGATAACTTCCTGTAAAATAAAAATACAAGGACCTAAAAGAACATATTTTTATGTTTTGTAATATTTTTAATTCAATATTATAATTTAATACAAAAATATCAATATTTGAAATTATTGAGTTGTGGCCCACTTCCAAAAATTAAAAATATGTTTTAAATTTAATGGTAAGGCCATTTCAATTTTATTTATAAAATAATCAACATAGGTATATGATTATATTTATCAATATAATTTGTTACAAACATTTAAGAACAACGGGAGTATATTTATAAAACATGTAGATACAGTTGCGTACACGTATATGTAATTTGTATAACACAGAGGTAAACTAACAAGGTGTCAGCTCAATGGAAAGTTTGTAAATTGGTTTCATATAAAAATAGTATTAATATAGTGTACATATTTGCATCTGAGTTTGTCCAGCTTAAAAACATATCAACTCAGAGGTATTTTTTTGACTATCCCACTAGGCAAGCTGCCACCAATACACTATTTAGTTAAAAGTTAAAAATCCGTCCCCAAAATGAACACTTTTAACACTAGAATGTAGGCAGTGGTCATATGCTGCTTTATGACTTTTCAAAAATTAATTATTAATACCTTAAACAAATGTTACTTATAAAATTCTTCAATGATGGACTCCACAAAAATAAAATTATTACTTTTCCTCAGGACTTTTTTTTTTAAAAAGGTGCCGGAACTCATTTCTTGCCAAACTTTTTATTAAAGAAAATTACATTCAAATATCATTTAAATTATATTGAAAGCAGCTTTCCCTATGCCATGAAAAAATGATGCCGGGACGCTATTTCATTACAAAAAAAGCCCTGCTTTTACTAAATGTACATTTATGTATTTTGTAAAATAAAGTAAAACTGGAATGTACAGGAATCAACAATATTTTATAGGTACAGCCAGTTCTCGATTTAAGAATGACTTCCGTTCCTTGTAGAGGTCTTGTTTATATTATTTTTATTATTATCAATATTATTTGTGCTCACTTAAATGAAATCTGTATGTTAATGGAACAAAAAAAATATCTATTCATATTCCTTACAGAAACTTGAAGAAGATTATGTCACATGCATTTTAAATAATTTTTTTTTTTTATAAAATAGATTGATCAAACAATTATAATTTGTACTTTTTAAGGCAAATTGTTGCATTTTGACACTATCAATAGACATAATATAAACCACAGGTACATACATAAGTATTATGCTGTTGGTATTTGGTTACAAATATGACAAACATCATAAAGGTATTGTATCATAAACTATATAAGGCATTAGACAAGTGATCATAAATTTGTATATACCAAAATAGCATAGTCTCAATAAAAGAAGCATAAGACTTGTAATTCAGTTTAATTAACAGAATAAAATTTTTACATGAGGTCCCTGCTAAAATATAAAGATAAATCACATAATGCTTTAAAATTTAATTATTTGGTTATTAATCTCTCGTAAAACACTTTATCCATAATTAATTATAATAAGTAAAACCTTGTATTTTACATTAGGTAATTATAAATATTCTTTAAAAATCAAGTACCCCTGTGGACGGAGTTTCAGCTTATATACCAAAAGAATTCTGTTCGTATAGATTAGTACAGTTCAAAACTAATTTAATGTTCTTTTAGTACATCACTTATTTAAATATTCATGAAAAATACAAAACTATACCTTATGATTATTATATTATTGTCTGCAATAAAAATTAAAAAAATGTATGCTTAAAGTTACATATATATCAGTAATACAAAAATAAATTCTCCAAAAATATCGAACTTTATTATACATTTAAAAAAATTATAAAATTTAAATATTATAACTATAAAAACTAACACACAACATATAAACATATGTTCATACTACAATATAATATCATATATTATAATATATACAAGAAACTGAAAGTTAGCTTCACCATTATATTTATCATTACAGTGAAATTTTATTTCGATCAGCTCTGTATATATACACAAATATACTATTTATTGTATTTATTTTGTTAAACACGATTTAAAATCATCAAAATAGTGCAAATAACAATATATCAAATTAGATGTTTTCAACAATTTTAACCCTTTAACTACGGTTGTCGTCAATAGACGATGAAACGTAAACGGCTGTCGTCATTAAGCCATTTTAAGATATGCTGTGATGTGAAGATTGCTTATTGACCTATCTATAATAGTTCAAGGGTTAAATATTTAATATTATTTTTTCACATTAAAACCATTAAGATAAACTGGAATTAATATATACATAAATTATTCTTTGTTTTTGTTCGATCAAATAATTTTTTGCTTGATGTAAATATCTGGAAAAAAATTACACTTTTCTATCTGAATTAGAAAAAAAATCAATTTTCTGAAAAAATGAATTTTTTTCTAATTTTTTCATAATTTGTCTTATCTATTAAGAATTCACTGATTTTTCCTGATTTTTAAATTTTATCAGGTTTGTAACCACCTCTAATACAACTACTTATAAATAAGTACCTGACTCTATTTTTCTATATACATAATTATATAAGCAATTTATTACTGACATATAAAATCATCTAAATATTTAATTTCCACTTCATTCGAGTTCATGTTTTAAAAATAATATTTAAAAAAAAAGACAGCTATCAAATATTCATAAATATTAGAGTATATATGTATATAAAAATTCCCAAAAATATTGGCAAAAACACAGCAGTAAGGTATTTATGGCAGCCCATATTATTGGTCGTTCGAGTTAAATCATAAAAAACTATGAAATAAAAATAATGATTCGATTATTAGTCTTGTGGTGAACAACAGTAGTTTATGAACAGATGTGCCAATGGAATGATTTACACATTTTTAGTTTATACTCCCATTCGACGGTTTGCATTTTTAATAGAATTCGCAAGACACAATGCAAATACAATACCAATTATCTGCAAAAAAAAATACAATATAAAAATTCAGTCAATCAATAATAAACTTCTTTAACAAAGGTTACTAAAAAATCATTTACCTGTTTAAATTTTTCAATTTTTACTTACTACAATATTTTTATTAATTATGAAACTACAAAACACAATAATGTTCCTTACCTCAATAGAAGCAATAACTATAGCTCCGATACCAATATAACGGGCAACAGTATCTTTGAAATGATCAAGTTTTTCAACGCAACCATCAGTCCAGTACTTTCCAATTCCAATAACACAAGTTGAACCTGTATTTTCGATACAGCAAGATGGTGGCACCGATAAATCACCGAATGTCAGACTGTAGTCAAGAGGACCGTTGATACCGCAGCAACGAAGCTATACAAATAAAAATGTTTTTTATAGATTGTCGTTTACGTTTGCACAATTCTGTTTGGTTATCAGAAACCATTCTGAACATGAGAAATTTATAAATTCATGATTTTATAAAATATTTTATCATAAAAATAAAATTACTTTTTGTTTTCTGTTTGCAATCATAAGAATAGTTTTTATTTCATTAATAAATTTATGTAATACTTACACTACTTTGAATAGTATCAATGGAACGTTGTGCTACTGGATCTTTGTGGTAATTTTGAAAGACTCTTGTCATTTCTTCTTTCATCGCGTTATCAATATTCTTTCCATCAGAGCGCAGGTAAATGTAAACACCAAGAGCAACTTCGATCAAGAAAATGGTCAATAGAAGAACAGCATACTGTAAAAATTGAATTATTAGAAATTATTCATTTATTAATATGAGTCAGTGGCAGAATTAATACTGAAAAAACCACACACACTTGACGTCTTTAGTGAAAAAATGTATGTTTATACAATCAATGAACATTTTCATTATAATTGATTTATTTATTAAGTTCATACTAATGAGATTATTCTTTACAAAAAATGTTGATCGATTTCGTTTTTATTTTAATTTTATACTGTTTGTTAAAGTAGTTAAATACATATATTATTATTATTACCAAATATTAACATTTCTTAATTAAATCCAGATAATTGTTATATTTTTTGTTTTGGAAAAACAATTATAAAGCATTTTTTTAATATCGCATAATATGTAGTGAGTTAGTGAGTATTTTACAGCTGAAATACTTCAACTTTTTTCAACCAATTTTTGTTCTACAACTTCAACCCTTAAATATAAAAAAATCAGTATTCCAAAATGGGAAATTATATGTACAGTTTAATCAAAAAATATTTTTTTTGGTTTTTAATAATATTATATCATTTTTTTGGTATTTAATAATATTATATCATTTTTTTTTTTATCAAAAATAATATAAATATTTGTAATCTGATATAACTTTATAATAAAAGAACTTTATTATATTTATCTTATTTATTATACTACATGTTAATATGATAGACTAAAAATAAAAATAAAATGTATGATAATGTTTTTATATAATACTGACACTAGCATTCATGCGCGTATTTTAACTGCATTTTGAGGTCAGGATTTATTTTTAGATCTTTTTCCAGTGCATAGGTTTTTCTAAAATTAAAACCTCGCGGTGGATAGCGCGCCCAAGTCAATAAAGCAAAATAAAAGTTTATTGTATTTTATAATTGTATCTTCTTACATAATTTTGTTTTATACCCGGTATTATAAAGAATTTGCTTGAGTGCAAAAACAAATTAGCTTCCAGCTAACGCTATCTGCTAGGTACTGAATATAAATGACAACACACTCACAGATGTAGCGAATGAAATCGTACATATGATAACCTTGACACATGCGAGATAAGTACAATCAGCGACTTAAAATAAATGATTACTTTAAATAAATAAATGACTACTTTTTGCTCTCTCAAAATTTGTATCCTGTTTTTTAGGGCGATTTTGAAGCGACGTGAAATTATAAAAATCTGTTTTCTGTAATTTTTTTTCTTTAATTTTTGTAAACTGATGTTAAAGCTCACAAACAAATAATAAAATGTAACCACGAGTCCAGTTAGAGACAAAGAAAAATAAAAAATGTAACCTCGTTAGTACGTTTTGCTTAAGTCCATTTTTTTTCTTTTTTTTAGGTTCCGGTATTCTTCCATAAGACCCCCATGTTAATGTTATTTCGTTAGGACATTTTTCTCGTTAGTACGTGTTTTCCCTCAGTCCCTTTAATTATTTCTATTGTTTTAAACAAATAATATGATATTAATCAAGCCAAAGAAAATTGAAGTCAATTTTGAATTTTAAGAACACCAAGTAAAGTTAGGTCAGCTTAATTTTTGAGGTTCGTACTGCCCCCTCCCAGAAAAAAATTGGTTCCGGTGCCACTGATATGTCTTATTTTTTTCAAAAAGCAAATTAATAAATATCAGTGCCTTTTTCATAGAAAATCTTAGATCCATGACCCCTCCCTTATTGACACCTATGGTATCCTTAATTTAATTATGTATTCATATTAAACAAAAGTATCATTTATACATGCACCTACATATATTTTTTGATAAAACTTGTTCGTACGAAATAATAAAATGACTACATATCCGCTAACCTTTGTCAATATATTAAAGTTTAACCTACATTTGGCAATTATGAATTCGTCTCACGTACTGTCATTATATTCACGCAAAATTTACGAATGCCATTTAACAAGGACAACACCAAAATTATAAATCGTATACAATATTACAATGATAATTATTACGATATTTATGAACCAATTATTTTCATTTTTATTTTGCTTATTGTCCACTGAATTAATTTTCTAAAAATGTTCCACCTTGGAGCAAGAATACATTTTTTGTAACGAGGAAGGATTTCTAGTATTTATCGAGAATGAATTTCTTATAAAATTTTTGTTTACAATTATCTTGATATGGATCTTGGCTTCTGGGTATAAATCGCGTCGATTTGGTCGTACAATGTATGACGAAACGTTGACCGATAACACGACCAAACCGACGCGGCTTACACCCAGAAGAAAAAAATCCTGTCACAGAGTGCTGACCAAAAAACGGTATTACGAATTATTAACCAATTAGGGGAGGGGGATACCTGATAAGTAAATTAAAATAATAATACACTTGAGTATTAATTTTTAACGAGGGTCAGATAAAATTAACGCCGGTTTTGTAAAAATGTATTTTATCAACTCATGACCATCATAGATGATGTCTATTTGGGATATTTTTTAATTTAAACTGTACGACCCTGTGAGTTAATGACCTTGAGAATATACGTGAAAATACATCGATGTAGATCTTGAACGAGGCCGTGAGCTAGCACGGCCTCTGTTTTGTAACAAAATGATTCATCACAACATGATTAGCGATGATAACATTCAGTGTTGGATTACCAACTAGTAGCAGCGACAGATGACAACCAGCCCAGAAAAAAAATTAGTGGTTTGTAATTGTTACATTATTATTCATATAATATGCCATAGTCATATACTTATTAGTCAATGTATAAACATACTAATTAATTAATTAGTAAACATTTTACTTGGTTAGGTTGGCAATTAATGATGCAATTAGTTGTACATTTTTACTATTACATATAAAAGGCTCATATTTAAGTGACTTCTTAATTTTCACCCAAAGAGTAATAATTGTTAAAAATTAGTATAAAACTAATTTAAAAATAAGCACAAAATAATATTTTTGTTAATATAAGTATATTTTATATTATATTATATTTGCTCCTGAGCAAAAGGAGGTGAAAATAAACAAGCACAAGCGGTCTTAATGGGGTTCTGAAAAAAAAAATAGTTTTGTCATGTATAATAATATATATTAAATATTATTATAAGTAGGTTTATTTGTAATCGTAATTTAAAGATCAGAGCAAAATAACTGTCTAAAGGAGTATATAAAAAAACAAAAATCAAAATGAACACTTGCAAGATACTATAAAGAACAACCATCTACAAAAGAAAAGATTGAATTTAATAGGTAATATGATTCCGAGTCAAGGATTGCCACTGCGCGCCACATGGACTCCAATTGTTAAATCGAAGATGTGGACACTCATGATTCCCATACAGTGGCGTATTTACGTTAAGTGCCGCCCTGGGCAAAAAAAAATTGCCGCCCCTCTATCAAGGGAAAATATAATTTATTTTTGATAGAAGTCAGAATTACTATATGAACTGAAAAGTGATGTAGAACAAAATATAATATAAATTAAAAACTGGGGACCTTTTTTTTTAGTCACCCTACTAATTTTTTGTTTTCCTATTTTTTTAATATTCTGTATTAAACTAAAAGAAACTATAGAATCTGCCGCCCCTCACAGCCTTCCGCCCTAGGCCATGGTCCCATGGTAAATACGCCACTGTTCCCATAATACACAATATTTATATCATAGCGAATTGTCAAGACCATTTTAAAAGGATTAACTAACTAGTGCCTGCTGAACTCAACATTTTAAATAAATGTTATTTGTTAAACACAGTAATGCGCCTCTTTTTACACTCTCTTATAATATTAAGAGACATGGGCGTAGCCAGGATTTTGTTCAGGGGGGGGGCAACATTTTTTTTTGGTCGGCGTGTTTTGCCTAGGACCCCGAGGTAATGAAAGAGGGGTGAGCAAAAAAAGCTCTCGCATTATTATAGTAACCTTACCTAAAAAGTTTTATAAAAAAATTTTTTAATAAAAATATTTTCAATATTTTTCGAAATGTGTAAGAACGACTCTAATAAATGGCCATTAATGTAAACAAAATTTGGTAAATCCTTTTTTTCTTAAATTAAATTCTTTCGTTTCGTTGCAAAATTAACATTTTCATTATTTATTATATCTCTAGATAGGTGCGCAAAAAGTAACAATGAAAAGTCATTCTTTTTTTCATTTCTTCTTTTATTTTCGCCACATTTTTTTCAATCAATTAAATTTATATGTATATGCATATCATATTTGAAGACAAAATCCTCTACAAAAATGTACTCTACGTTGCTATTTTGGTGTTTTTTTTTTATTTATAATTTTTTTATTTATTGTAAAAAATCGATCTAATTTGAATTGATAATACACATGTATAGTTGAAATATCAAAAAAACTTTTTTTTGTATAAAAAGGATAAAAAGGCAATGCCATGATTAGTTTACCCGCTATAACAAGAGATTGCAATAAAAAAACAATGATATTTAAATTTTCAAATCTAAAAATGTCAATATTTAGCCAATGAACTGATTCATTTGTTACTCTTAGTTCACGAGCTAGGGGGAGGGGTAAGCTTTGTGGGTAGTTATTTTAACACAAAACACAGTTTTCACTCTTGCCAACACTGCGACCTTTTCCTTTAGGTGTTTTTATTTTATTTTTAATTTTCCCTGATATTTTAGTTTACATGTAAAAATAAAGGATTGTGATTAAAAAAAAACTTATTATTATATTTGATTTTCTGGACTGAAAATATAAATTTACGTTCAAAAATCCAATGGACATCATACTGACAATAATACTGATTTACTTATTACTTTTTGTCCACAAGTTAGGGGGGGGCAAGCGCCCCCCCCCTGCCCCACCCTGGCTACGCCCATGTTAAGAGAGATTGTATTTTACGTGAAGGAAGTTCAGCATACTAACAATAAGAATTGTAGATGGGTATCTAATTGTAAGTTGATTATTATCAATTGATTTTATTTATTAATTTACAAGATTGTTGTCAAAGGGGTAAAATAAAACGTTGAAGTTAGTACAATAGGCCTATGACCCAATGCCTAAGTGCTTGCAAGAGCCAGAGTGACTAATAAAATAAAATTAAATGATATATGGTAGATACAAAAAAGTATTTACTTTTATAAACATGAGTGATTTGTTTTATTTACTAATTCTTGAATTGATATTGATAAGATAAAAATATACAGTTATTTAAAATATAATGTAAAATAAAGTATATTATCAATTATTATTAATCTGCAATTATATTCAATATATATCACACCAAAATATATGTAAATATGACAAATACATATGCGGGCATTTTTTGTTCTAGGCAATAGTGATTATCTTGCCACACACTGATTGTGAGTCACAGGATTTAAAAAAAAATGTTTTCATATAATAATACTTGTACGTAAATAAGTACAGTGAGATTAGTTACTACATGTTATTATTAGTCATGTTATTGTAGTAATTATTATGAAAAGGAAAAATCATATATATTTTATTACTAATAATTTTAACTCACGAGTTTTCAGAACTAAAATCGGTAAGTCTTTTCTTAAAATAATGAAATTTAAATTTTATTGTTCTGTTATTATTTCGGTCGCGTTTTAATTTTGAGTACACACATGACACATGAATGAAATACAAGGTATATAAAGACAAGGTAGTCTCATCAGCTCCTTGACCAATCAGCGTTGGCGCGGGAATTGACGTCACCACAAAGACATATTCAAATATTAGAAATGTATAATAGAATATCAATTACAAATAAATCCTTTATTTGTTCTTGTTTTCGTATTCATTTCAAAATCATAAAAAAACTGTCAAAATCACGGGAACGTATTGCCAACTTAAGAATAATAAAAATGGCTCTTCCCGAATAGACCAAATCGTCTGTGATAGCTTTTTATGATTTTGCAATGTCGAATTTGTACTTCTTTGATTGTATGTGTTGTTAAAATATCAAAAAATACAAAAAACAAGAATAAATAAAGGAATTTTTTGGAATTGATATTCTATTATACATTTCTAACATTTGAATATGTCTGATTGATCAAATTGATCTTTATAAACCTTGAATGAAATATACTGTACAATCATAAAATCACACGTCAAATACATCTTTCTTTTGGTATGTGCACGCAGTACAGCCAAAACGGTAAAGTTCTTCTTGTAAAAAAAAATGTAATATCATTTTTTACATTACTTAAAATTTTTTAAAGATTTATAAGTAGTATAAAAATTATTAAAATTAAGTTGAAAAGAATATTACGATTTTTATGTTCTATTAATTTTTTCTAATTTTTTTATAAAAAAATACGTCAGATAAAATTCAAATTCTAACCATTTTTTCGGTGTGACGAACTGTTTACAAGATATTCAATTCAGAATAATACTCTATAAAAAATGTTTCCGGTAGTAACAGTTGATTTTTTTAAATGCAATTAAAAGTATAGTAGTTTCGCTGTTGCTTTACTTCATACAATTGGCTACACTGTATAAATGAAATTTAAGTCGAACCAAACAATCCAAGTAATTAAGTACAATTGGTCTGTCTACATACCGTTGTGATCATGCAGTGACTTTCGCGAACAGCTCCGCAGCAGCCGAAGAAGGCAATAATGAAGACAATGGCGCCGACAACAATGAGAAGTGTCGGGGCAACATTCATATGACTATCCAGATATTGTGTATAGTCATCTAGCTGCAGTTTGTAGATAACTCCCACGACCAATAGAGCCAAACCGGATAGCTGAAATAAACAATAATAATAAATAAATAAATGTTTTATTTGCATATTAACATTACATCTAAAAATCAATATTACTCAACCTCAAAAAAAATATGTCACATAATATGTTTGTTTTACATGCATCAGACAAAACAAAAACACGCTAAACTGTAATGCCTAGTTTACACCAAAAAGACAAACAGCAAGACGGTGTTTTAAAACAATTATTATTTTTAAATGTATGTTACTATTCTGTCAAAAAAACACCCGCTTACTGTTTTGTCTGTTTGGTGTTAACACGCCATAATATATACAACTATTGTTTTTTAAAACACGATGTTTCTATTTTACCACTTTGTTGGTGCAAAATAGAGGTTATACATTTTATCGAATTTTTTAAACCTATATGCATGGGAACGCACTTTCATATGTTTAAAACACCGGAAATCAAAATAAAGTGATAAGTGATATTCAATGTTATAAATATCTACATAATAATAAATCAAAACAAACGAACATTCTGCTTTCCTATTAATGTACACCCGTGTAGGAAAATACAAAGGGCCCACGGTTGGCCCAGGCTTGCGTCAATGCTAGCCAACACTGGGCCAAGATACAAATGATAACTTCGTTCAAAATTCGACCAAAGCTTGTCGTACCAAGGCTGACCCAAAATTGGCCCAATCTTGGGTAAAGAATATAGGTGTCCGAGGTTCGGTAATTGAAGGTTGGCCTAGATTGGGACCAATATCGAAAAGCAAAACATGGGCGAAGCTTGGGTCGATCGTCAAGACTGGCATTTCCTACATGGGTAGAATTATACAGGTTGTGTCAAAATACGGCACAATCCTTTGTAAAGTAGGTAATATATCTCATAAAATAAAAACTTTTTTCCTCTTTATTTTTCTACTTTTTACATGTTTTTTTAATTAATCTTTTACTTCACGAAATAAAATTTCTTCATTTTTAAGACAATTAATTTCGAGTAAACATTTAACATTAAGATTTTTATATATTTTGGAGAATATGATTTTTTTGGCGGCAGTTACAATTTTTATTTATTTTATTTTTTCAGTCACAAATAAGAAAATATACATTTAATAAGAGTCATATTTGTCTCATATGATTAGAAAATTATAACGAATATTTTTAACTAACGCAAAGTATACAAATATACCAACATAAAATTGTACTCGTATTTTGTTATCAGACAAAAGATTAATTTATTTACATTTATTACTTCATATCGTATGTACATATTAAATACACACGTACGTATACAAGTATAACTATACATATATGCACAACAATAAAACTATATGATGATTTAAATATTTATCATGTATTATGTAGCCAAGGTGTAAAATGGAATAAAAAAGTAACATTAATCTATATGTACTACTCTATACAACACAAGAAATACATTTCATAACATGAATTTATTTGAAATAAAATGTCATTATATTATATCAAATTTATTTTAAATTTTAATAATGTGATTGATTAAAAAAAAGTTAGTTTTGTTGTAGGTATAACTACTGATGCTCGTTTTTATTAATAAGCGCACTAACGGATAGACCGAGAGATGTTGAGATTTATAATATTATATGGATTACGTAAACCGAAATTTAAAAAAAAATTAAACAAAAGTTGTATAAATGTTATTATCTTTTATTTAGATAAATGTGATGTTTACACATATTTTTTAAATAAACAATAAATATGAAAATACTTCAATAAAAGTATTTCTTCCGGTTAAACAAACGGTCACGCTCGTAACATAACCACGCAAGCAAACATTTTGTCACATAAAATACATCAAATACTGCCCCAAATCAAAATACACAAAAATCGCAATACGAGTAGTTTTAAAAACACATCTAGGTTTTTATATTTACAAGACATGTAAAATTTTCGGTTTCAAAAACGTTTTATGATTCTTATATTTTCTACTTATAACCTATATTATAAACTAAAAATTGCAGTAACCGAACGAATAAGAATATTCACAAAAAACGAGTATAGTAAAACATTTATTTGTCTTCGCTAATGTTTACTTATGGCGTTCAATTATAATGTTCTTTACCCATAACAGTTTAAATTCGCATTTGATCCGAGAAATAACTGCAAGCAGTTTATGAAATCTAACCGAAATAAGTAACGTCAATCACCCAAGTACCTACTATAAAAATATCCATTAAGAAGCACCTTTCTTTGATGTGAATCCGATCATCAGTGTAATATGCAATTGAACGTTTAATAATTTGTTAGCATACTCAACGATTATTGATTATGCTTACTGCTCATTTCCTCTTTTGGTGAATATCCGGCTTTATATATATAGCTAATAAGTAATAATATAATATAATATAATCATCATGATTGGCATTGTGTGTAAATAGTAAATAATTGCCTGATAATTATTGTTACAATAAAGTTAGTGATAATTACACTAACTAGGGCTGTAGACAAGACGAGATGAAATTTATAAGTATCTAAATCTCGTCTTGGTTTTTGTAACTGAAGTTATATTTTAATCTCGAATATTACAACTGACGGTCTCGTCTCGTCAAAGCAGTAACCATCTTACATCGGTCTAGTACAAGTACACCTACAATTACTTTTGTAAAAAAATTATACTTAAGTAATTGTTGATCACAAATTGTCAAAGTAGATATATGTATATACCCAGGAAAAAAAATTAGATCTGAAGTAATCAAATCATATCTTGATAGATCTGCATTTTGAGACAAAATCATATTTTTTCACTAGTTTTTGATCTGTGGAGACCTGCAAAGATCTCTATATATATATCGTTGTAGATTGTCATAGAGATTCAAACGTTGAAAATTAATGAATTTTTAACATTACATTATAACGATATAAAATATAATTATTTACATTAAATATTACTGGAAAACAGGTATATACTTGTATTTATCAAAAAATCAAAGGTCTAGTGCAGTGGTCTTCAAACTGTGTTCCGCGGAACCCCAGGGTTCCACGATACCTCTAAGGGTTCTGCGAATCAAAATAAAAATTCGAAAAAAAAAATAAAGCACTCACACTAGTTGACTAGTGTCTATTAACTGCAATATAAAGAAACATTTTTGAAAATTAATGCATTTCAAGAATTAAAAAAATTAAAATTATAGCTAATCCCATTAGCTTAAATACTTATTATAGAAATTCCTCGAAAAAACCTTATAGTTCTAAGGGTTCCATGGATCGATAAAGTTTGAAGACCACTTGTCTATTGCAAACAATAACATTATTGATTTTAAAAACATTTACATAAACTTACCCATATGAAACAGCATTAAAATGCGCAATGCAGTTAGTAGAACTATTTACGTTATTTTGCAATAATCCCATAAAAAATTATTTTAATATACTTTTCATTTATTTTAAAGCTATATTATTGAAGTTCTTTTATTGCTTGGGAGTTTAATTAGTGGAAAGATTTAAAATTAAACAACATTTTTTTTATTAATAAAAAATTATGTATTATCTAAAGTAAAAAAAATGAAAATATAATGTATTTACATCAATAAGACAAAACAGAATCACGGTGTTTTTAAAACAATTTGTAATGAAAAATGTACCTGTAGACGTTTACTATTTCATCAAAAAAACACCGTGTTGCTGTTTTGTCTTTTTGGTCTGAACACGCTATAATAATAAAAACAAATGAAAATGACAATACAGACGTATCCAACGTTAATAATTATAATTTTTCGCAACCCATGTTAAATATCACTGACCTAAAACATTGAATTGTTGTTTAACCGAGTTATTTATATGGAAGGGGATTTAAAGGTCATTTGTGAGTCTCGCGAGAGTAATTTTTTTCAAGGATCTTATTATGCTATACTACCTATATATACATCAACTAGTACCTATTGTAAAATGAGTAGTAAAATAATATATAAACGCAAATCAAATTTTAATATTTTTATGCAAGCCATAAAATTGTTCGTAAGCAAAATCAAATTAAAATATTTTCACAACTGTTGCTGAAACCCATAGACACATATATTAATCACACAAGAAATACATCATTTTATTTTATTTGGGAGCAATTTCTTTGTAATAGGTCGATTTGATAATTTTAGTAGCAAAGTTCTTAATTAGGGATAGAAACAATTCGATATTTCATGTCCTTGCCAATAAATTGAACACCATTTTTCATTTATGTGCATATGAATAAGGTATGTTTACTTGTATATTACATATAAAGTATTTTTTTAAATATCGTTTGGTAAGTGGACTTCGTCATTTGGTTACTGGGCAATTCAAGGCCTTACACATTTTGAATATCTATTAAAAAGATTTTTTTTTTTTTTCAAAACAAATAAAATATTAAAACATGTGATAGGTTAGGTTAGGTTAGGTTAGGTTACCATAATGTGAGAGCTTTTTTTGCTTTCCACCATCCAAAATAGTCTACAAGGTCTCTGTTCTCACGAGACCTCCAAGCTATCGCCTCTTCATAATTACAACTCTGGGGCGACTCATAAATGAAAAATGGTTCTCAGTATTAATCCCAGGTATCCCAAAATTCTGTGACGTAAGTTATGTTAATTAAGACGTCATTACTTTACCTAGGATATATTTGTGCATAACAATATTTTTCCTTGAAAAATATGTTTAGTAACCATGTAAATACCTACTAAGAAATGTGAGTCACGCGGTTTGTCAATAAATTAATCATTTTACTAACAAAATGATACAGTTTTGTAATTAAAATTATCAATATTAAGAAATGTAAATAAAGTTGTAAAGTAAGTACAGTGAAATGCAGAAGTGGTCGTCCAGTTTTCATTGGAATTCGCTTATCACAAACTTAGTAGACTCCATGTACCAAACAAAGACAGATATTTTGAAACTCATTTGCTAGATAAAAAAGTACTCTTCGTTTATAGTAACTCATATATTTGTGTGGTTAAATTATTATGTAATCTATTGAAAATTGTCTGTAAATTTTGTGACAAAAAATATTTGATATTCCGAATTTTAGTATTTAAATATGTTAAACTTGATATAAAATTAATTAAATGGACGTATATTTGTGTTTTTATTTAAATGATGTAACTATATAATCTCCGCCCTAGAAAAAGATAACCGATGATGTTTGTCTTAATATTTTGGAATCTGTTGTAAGCGATTCTTTTACGGTGGCAGACGACCTGCAATTTTTACAACTGCCTAGGGGCGGCAAATTTCTAAATCCGGGCCTGGGAATAGCATAAGTAAACCGGAATAGAGCAGGAATAAAAATGCGTGTAAACTGCATGGACATAGTTATACCTACTTAGCCAACCTCAAAAAATATAAGTATCTACTGAATATAGGGATTTCATCGTAATGCACTTCGCATTAACATTTGAAAAAGCATCATCAGTTAAAATATGGTTAAAACACCTGAGACGAAGAGATGGAAAAGAAAAGAAACGTGATTTGTAGGACATAAAAGAGACGAAATATTTTTTAAATCTTGTTGGTTCGCCATCGAACTTATAGCGTAAGTATTTCAAATCGGAATTATAATTCCAGCTGACGTTACTTATTCTCGTATGTGTAAACAGCACAACTTGAAACGGTTTAACTACATCGGTTATAATAAAACCGGAATAATGGCGCTGTGTAAACGTACTCACTGCTATTAGTTGTTGCGCATGGTCATTACATGTTTTCAGTCTCGATATTAGTACATCGATCACGTGAATTGGGCATTTGCTAACTGCACAACACTCACATCTACATTTACGTATACACCATAGACATAGAGCATGGACCGCGCATCTGACTCGAAAACAGAGCCGTGTCAAAAGAAAGAGATAGAAAATGGTTTGGGATATACTTGTCCTTATTTAAACGTGTCTATTTCATTCTTATTAGAAAAAGAGACATATATCCCAAACGCCACCGCATCTCTCTCACTGTTTTGAAGAAATGTTACACCATTATGTTAATATAGAATGCGCGGTCCATGCTCTATGTCTATGGTATACACGTATATTTCTTAAATATGGTGAATATAATAAAATCAATATAATTTTTAAAAATTAGAAAAATAATTATTGTTTAGGTTATTGAAGTCGAAAATAGATATAAAGTGCTACTAGTATTTTTGCTGGAGCTTAAATCTTTCATTGCAATTTAACTTTGGCTTCCAAATTTACATAAGTATGTTTTCTTTGTAAGAATATTTCAATACAAAATAAAATGTATCGGAAGCCAAATGAAAAGCATTGACTCCAAAGTCCTGCTAATAATTAAAATAAATGTTTTGTTTTCCAGTTAATCATACATAATTATTTTACAATACTAGTGTCTGTTGCAATTATATGGAATTTTAGATACACCTTTGACTTATTTATCTATTGTGAAAATTATATCGTTGTGCTACGCTAACAATAAAAAACAGATAAAAAACTGGGCAATTTATTTGCGTTACTATCAATTAAGTATATAAAAAATGTCTTAATAAATGTTCAATGGGAACTCAAGTAAACTTTCTAGACAGCTTTTTGTTCGTTTTTTTCCGTGACTTCATAGCTATGACATCATGAGCATAACACCTTTTTTCTAAATGGAAATAAGTAATATAATTTGGTTTCATTGAAAATACATTTTTTGTTTCTTTACTATGGTATAAAAATAACATAGTCGAGTAAATAAATTTATTGAGACTAAATATTAACACCAGTGAAAAAATTTGAGAATTCAATCATTTGTTTTCAAATGCCACAAAAAAAAAAAATGTTTTTCCAACGATACCAAATATGACTCATATTATCATTTAGAAATAGGTTTAATGACGTCATACCTATGAAGTCATAAAAAGGATGCCTACAAAAGGTCCTTGAATTCCCCATAGATCTTTTATACACAAAATAAACTTGACTAAAGATACTCCAGTAAGAATTCGCCAAGAATGTCGCCATTTTTAGCCAAACTGGCGGTGATTAATTCAAAAATTCATTTTTTAACAAGCATAGAAAAATAAAATTAAAATTGACCATAATGTAATAATATGAAGTATATACATACATACATATAATGGTATTGATTGATAAAATCAAAAAATACGGCTAAGTAATACTTGGCTATAATCAGAAATCAATTCAGGTTGTCTTTCTAGAGTACCTCAACTTTTGATTAGTCCTGTGTGTAGTATGTATGTATATCATCATATGAGGAGCTGCGAAACAAAACCGGATAGATCCATTTTTTTAAAGCCATTTTTAAAGAGGTTTTAGCAATATTTCATTCGTGATCTTTGGTCAGTAGTCAGTCGATTCGGTGATGGTTGAAAATGCCGAATCGAAAAAAATCATCTCGGTTCAAAGTAGATTTATTCGGTTTTGTTCAGCAGCTCCTCATATATTATTATACACGAATGTTTGTCCACGCGTTGACAACATAACTATTTAAAATTTTCTTCTAATACAGGTGTTATTTATTCATGTTCTAGAAACAGACAATTTAACATAATTGTCTACGTATTGTCAACCAGTAAGATGTGCGTGTAGAAATGCATCATGGATTTTAATGTATCATAAATATTAATTTACCAATAGAATGTAAAAGCGGTATAAGAAACATGTTAATAATTATGAGTTATGCCATCATCAATCGATTGTACAATTTGTATAAGAAAAGAATACAGGAAATAATGCTAAAAATGTATTAATTACATGACAGTAATTTCACAGAATTCTCATTGTACTATTCATGTAGTGGTTTAATTTTAAAATATCCGCTGGTCATATTTAAATTAATTATGTTTTGAATAAATATTAAAAACCGAGAAAAACCATTTGATTGGGTGTACTCATTTCCTTGTCATTAATTAACAACGAACAAAATAATTTAGAAATTTCATTTATCGATATTATGCATGATGTGCAAAACATCGCTATGACTTTTTATGACTTTACAATAGGTCAATCTTAAGGATGTATGTACAGTGTGAGTCAAAAATAATGTAAATCTAGATGCAATGAATGATCGAAATCAAATTATGAATTATTCACTTTAAATGCGTATAAGAAAGTCAAATTGGTTTATACACTACATAAACTATAAAAATACTTTTGTTTAAAATCCGGCGCCCCTTGTAATCCGACATGCCAATTTGTGTTATCTACTGTGTTGTTTTATTTACGAAATTGCATACCGTATAATATCAATTTTATACATTGTGTTACCTTCATCATAATTTGTCGGATTACAAGGTACTCCTCTCTAAAATATTCCGGACTACAAGGGGTCGGTGGCAGTACTCTATAGCCCGACAAATTTGATAATCCAACGCCGCTTTGCAAAACAATTGTCGGATTAACTGTATTAAAAAGTTGAAATATTTTTTACAATTTCTAAGAATCTTTATACGAACCACCAAATGGATCGCAATCCACAGTTTAAAAACTACGTTAGACCACATAAATTATCTATCAAATAAGTTTGTAATGCGCAGGCTTGAATGTGGGTTCTTATTTTCAGAATACGTACATTTTCCATGCATTAGTATTGATATTTTCTGGTATAGAAATGTTCCCACAATTTAAAAAAGGACCACATACATAGTCAATTAGTGCATCAAAGAATTTCTCGAAAAAACAATGAAAAAGCTAGTTTATAAAAATGAATTTAACTATAGGTACAGGTAATTCAGTGTTTCTCAAAGTGTGGTATATACGTAGACTATTTGATTAATTGGAGCAAGGTTTTTTCTTAACTACCAAAATTGGATTTTTAACTCATTAAAATTAAAATATATGGCACAATTTTTTTTATTACAAATACTTATTTGTTGTTATTTTTTTATTTACTTACTCAATTTTCTAAGCATTCAAAAATGCGATAATTTGATAAACTCTATTCATTAAATAAATAAAAATCTTATTTAAATATATTATGACATATGATCCTAAGATCAATCGATTAACCAATATGTAATTTCCCATCGCAAATTATAACAGTGTTGCTAATATAACATAATTAACTTATACATACAAATATTTTATGAATTTATGCAAAGTATTCGCAACTCTAGGGAAATTAATTCAGCCTGTTAACAATTAAAGAGGCGTGGCTCCAATGAACATAAATTCATATAGTACGGTAACCCACAAACGCAAATTAATTATTGTTTGTATTTTTGTTGCACTCAAAATATTATATATGTACAATGTAAATGTTTACACAGGCCCGAACTTAAAATTACCCCGATACTGGCATTTTTTAATGTTCAATTTCAGATTGGATTTAATTTAGGAGCCAAACGCTTGATACATATTCAAATATACAATACAGTATTGTTTAACGAAAAACATAATAATATAATAAGGCATTGTTCATTGATGTTATATGCGTCAGGGTTAGACAGTTTAAAACAACAGATAGAATATTACTATCAGTTGGAGTTGGAAATGTGAATCGATTTAAAACATGTGCCAAAATAATTATTTTTAACAGCATTTAGGGTCGATCCAGACGGTCTCGGTCTGGTCTCGCTCCAATCAAATATAAATAAACAATAAACAATGAAATAATTCATACTATAGGTATCGGTCAGATCTCGGTCCAATCACGCTCCGATACACGGATAGAAAAGTTGACTCTGGCCAAGAAATTCTTGTTTTATATATAACGAAAACAATATTTTCTTAATATAAGAATATACTCTTAATCCAGAAAATTATTGTTTCTCTTTAAAGCAATATTGTCGGACGAAAACAATAATATACTTGAATTAAGAATACATTCTTATATTAAGAAAATATTGTTTTCGTTATATATAAAACAAGATTTTCTTGGCCCAAGTCACTTTTCTACCTGTGTACAGTATAGTATCGAAGAATATTTTACTGGAGCATGATCGAACCTGACATGAATTATACCCATAGTGTGAATATAAACTTCAGTTCGTCTTCGATCATTCTAATATTGATCACCGAATAAAGCGTGATCTAAATTTTTGAGTTAATGTAAATCCATAATATTTGATAGGAACTAGACTGAACCGAGACCGGCCCGAGAGTGGCTCATTAATGTAAATATCATAAAATTTGCTTGGAGCGAGATCGGACCAAGACCGGCTCGATAATCTCGATCGACCCTTAAGGCTCTGTCAAACAGGAAGCGGACAGCCGCGAATTCTGCATGGTGTAATATTGCATCATCCTGGTCAAACAGAAAGCGGCCTACCGCGGCGGACAGAGAACGTAAAACTACCCGGCACTCGGTATTAGGGGGTTACCTCGGGAGTACGAATGCAGCAAAAAAAATATATGTTACACTTTAAAACATTTTATCTCTATATTATAATATTCGTAGAACAATAAATAAAACGCCAATAGGATGCCGTTTATAATAAACAATGTACCTCCCCCCCTCCCCCCCCCTCCCCATTCAATATACGTTATTAGTAGCAGCAACTGTGCAGTTGTTACTGTACCTTCTAGTATTTTTATGTATAGTACTATAAAAGTACAAATTATTTTGTAATTGTGAATAGGTCTGGTTGTGACCAAATACAAGCCTATTTTTTTCTTCTGCAGCACTACATAGCAACACGAAAAAATGCAAACGTGTGTAGTTTTGAATGATGACATAACACGAAATGACCTCAACAACAATCACATATTTAACCAACAACCAACTACTTATGTTAGTCATAATTTAAATCGCCTACTATATCCGCGACTAATGTTTCAATGGTGATAACAAAAGCAATTGTCAGCTAAGAATTTAAAAAATGTAATCAAACAATTTATTACTCGTCGCGAATTATAATATTTACAGATCAAGCAAGCAAACACCGTAATGACAAAATAATGGTGGTTCGCTCGCTCGCGTGAGCTGGGCGTAACGCTAAGCCTACGTACTTGAAATTCCGAATATATGTGATACTAAAACCATACTTTATTTCAATTACTTCATAGATAGTTTTTTTTTAATGTGCCCGTGGTTTTTCTCGCATTAATGTGAATAAAATTAGACTATGTATTAATCGCTGGTCTCTTCTACTATCCTGATACAAAAGGATAAGTTAATCAGATTAGTGGTTTTTGCGCGATTGAAACACAAACAAACAGAAATATAACTTTCGCATATACATAAAAATATAATATAACTTGTTTAGAGTAGACCAATTTCCGATTTTTTTAAAGGGAAATCACGCACTTTGTCAATAGGTACTCAAATAATGTTTATACTAATTGGTTAAGGGATTTTAACTCATTTATTAAAATAAGAATAATTAACAGGCAGATAATAATAAATATCAAATATTGAATTTGGTATTTATTTATCTATACGACAAAATTATTTCAACAGACTTTATCTTATTAATACTTTAATGCCTGGTATTATAAAGAAATTTACTCAGGAGCTAACGCTATCTGCGAGCTGTCAAATCGTTATGAATTTGCTCGGGATTCTAGAGCAGTGGTAATAAATGTATAAAAATGTAAATGCATTTTATGAGATAAAATCGTCAGTTCTTATTTTAATTCACTGATATCTACTTAATGAGTGTACGTTAAGATCATTCATATAAACTATAATTCATTGCAACTATCAGTTGGTTGTCATTTATATTTAATACACCTTAGATACATTTTAATAAAGTGACTGATAACATTTCCTGATATGAAATTGCAAAAAAAGTATGTGGAAAATATCAAGTAAAGAAGAGAAAAAAAATCATTTTTAACCGTTTTCGTAAAAAACTTAGTAAAATGTTTAATAAAGCATAAAGAATTATTTATAAAAACTTTAGAAAAATTTCGGAAAAATTCCCGAAAAATCCTTATTTTGAGAACATATTCTTAATCAGCGACTCCCAAAACCTCCCCCAGGTAAAAATTTATCGTCGAAAATCAGACTTAATAAGTATATGAAATCAGTAAATTGAGGGGGGGGGTATTAAGTCCGATGGCTGAAATGTTTCTGATTTCAAATAGTATGGCATAACGAACATTAAAAAAAATCATCAAAATCGGTACTGTTTCTGAGGGTTCCGAAGTTTGGGCGATTTTCGAGTTTCATTGACTCGACTATAAATCAATACTAGGATATTCCAATAAATTAGAAGTATTCCCGCCTGATTTCATATTTATTATTATCAAATTAATATTTTATAAAAGCAATTTTTTGTAATTGAATTTACCGAATAAAAAAATTATACAATTTTATGAATTCAAATGATGTGGTTATTGTCATAACTATTTTTATAAATTATCTATTCCGGTCCAGTACTAGTCATCCACTTTCAGTGATGAGTGTACACTCGTGTTTATTATTCACAGTAGATTCTGCCTTTCCGTTTCCTTGTTTGGCCTTCGTACTTTTATTATTAATTACATACTTTCCCGGCGTTCGGTGAACTTTCGGATATATTCGGACCATGTGACAACTTTATATGACTGTATCTATTGACAAAACTTCTCAAAATATTGTGTTGTAATGTAATGTTATAATAATTATTAATTATTAATTAGTGTGGATAAAATTTAAAACCGCATCATTTGGGTGATATTAGTTAATGTATTATGTAATTTGCTAAATTAAAGGAAATAAAACAATCAAAAAATATTATAATGTGGCCACTAACACATCCGGAAGATAGACGGAAACGAAGCTGTTTTAAATTTAATCACATACCGTTCCCTATAGGTTTATTTATATTTATGAATGCATAGATATAAGAAAAACAGAATATAGGAAAAATTTTAAAGAAAATAATTTTTGATAGCAGCACTAAGAAATCTTAAAAACCGGCCAATATTAGCAAACAGAATAAGTATTTTGTTATGTTTAATATTATTATTATTATTTATATTGATATACGTTAATCCAAATATAAAAATATAATTTATGAAACTAATTATTTATAGAAGTTTGTATAAAAAATATTTTTAAAAATTTCATGAAAAATAAAATTAACGATGGTTTACTTTAAAACTTTTATATTTCAATATATAAAAATTGATATACTTCTGCCGATTATTTGGTGTTTTGGCGAAATGACATATTGGTTAATCGATTAACTTGATTACTTTATCATATTATATATTGCAAAACAGTAAATTTATCCCAAAAAATTGTTACAAAAATATACAAAAAGTTGATAGTAGCCAGTATGCGATCCTTCCGGGAAATATGTCACTTATGTTTATTTTAACTATATTATTTAAAGGTATTAATAATTTATAACTATGAGTACGTTTACACAGCGCTGTTGTTCCGGTTTACTGTAACCGATATAGTTAAACCGTTTTAATCGATGCTGTTTACACATACGAGAATAAGTGACGTCAGCTGAAATTATAATTCCGAAATGAAATACGCTATAAGTGTGGTGTTTTAACCATGTTTTAACTGGCGACGCTCTTTCAAATGTTAATATGAGTGCAATACGATGAAAGCTAAATAGATATAATTATGTCCATACAGTTTACACGTGTTTTTATTCCTGCTCTATTCCGGTTTAGTTATGCTATGCCTATAGACCAAGAGGAATAACATAACTAAACCTGATTGGCTATGTCAGGTGTAAAGCACCATCTACACGAACTTTTACACCCGGTTTTACTACAACGGTTACAGTAAAGCCGGAAAAACAGCGGTGTGTAAACGTACTCTATAACTGGATTTGATTCCTCGGCAACCGAACAAGTTGGTGCCCTTAACATGCCAACAATATATTCACATAAAAATGTATTTAACTCCTATGTTTTCTTAATTGTATGTAGGTAGGTACAATGTAAGTACATATTTAAATTTATTTTTAATTAAAATATTTCTATTGAAAAAATCAATTTTCATTTTGTGGGTGCCCAAATCATCCCACCCCCCACCCCCTTGGAATTCAATATTTTCTGTAAGTGTATACCTTACAAAAAAAATTGGTCGCTGATTTTAAGGGGTTCAGGATCCTTTCAAGACATAAATAATTAAGGATGTAATTCCCAATGAGATAAGTTAAAGTAACGCCTCCTAAATCTCCCACTCCAAGAAAAGTTAACGTCCCAGTCCCAGTACCTACTTCTTTTTATAGCACTAAATTATAGTTTGTATTTTGTCTTATTATTAGTAAGTAAAAAACATATAAGGACAACTTAGTACTGTATTTAAATTTAAAAAAATATAAAACAATATGAGCGATTAATAATTTACAAATACATAGTACCTAGGTACCAACATCTCTATTTGGGAATGTTCTGTACAAAAGAAATGAGAATAATTTTCAAATAATTTACATTCAGTAAAAATTTCTAATTGTTCAGTACTTTCTAAAATTGTAGTTTCTAATAAACAAAGAATCACATATTTAATAATTGAAATTAAAACATTTAAGTAATTTACTTTTCAAAGTTTTATATTAAGATAAATCAGACTTAAAAAAAGTATGGCAGCGATAAACATTCAGAACAAAATCAACTTACAGCAAAGACTAAATTAAATATGAAGAGAATAAGTTTGACAACTTCTGTAGCACATCCCATTTTCGTAAATGTAATTTAACTACACTTCACTGGCACAAGAATTAATGATTATTGTTATAAAACAATAACAGATGTATACTGAAACAACCACACTTTACCGAAGATATTCTTGCACACAAGGTACGCGTCAGTTATCGAAATACAAATCCCACAAACAACTATCTCTTTCATGCAGCACACTCATGTGAATAAGAATTTCAACGCATGCGCATTCGCGTCGATGCAATAAAGTATAAGCCACACGGTACTTTTTAACTTCCGTAAGGTGACCAGACGATCATACATATTAACGGAATAAATAATCCTGCTACCCACTGCTAAATATCCCACCTGTCTTATATAACACCTAGTTCACTTATATTTTGTAATATATTGTGTGTTCATTTGGAAACTTACCACCTGAAAATTTATAAAAGTTTTTGACTGTCTAAAATCTTCAATTATTTTCTTGAAAAATGGAATTCGTACAAAAAATTATTAATGACAAAAGTTGTTTGTTTTATTTCATAGAATAAGAAATTGTAATAAAAATATAAATTTCCATTTGAAAGAACAAAATTGACCTTGAAAACGTTCACCAAATAAAAAACTAATAGCACCATTTTATTTCTCCCTCAAAACTAAACATCTTTTATTTGAAACATTTTTTGACATGCTTATAGTTTCAGAAATATTCAGGTGGTATGTTTTTAAATGAAACTATAAAATTTATTTTAATATTCATTACATTCATATAATTTCTCAAAGTCCTTAATGCAAGAAATAATTTGATTCTTTCAATCTGTTTTCTAAGAATATATATCAAGAATTGCTTATTGATTTGACAGTGTGTGTTCGTCCCCTGTTATAGTTCATTTTATATGATACATGACAAATAATAAATAAATTTTTATTTCTGTTAGTGATTCATTGAAAATATTTATTTGTTTCCCAATACACAAATAATTAATTTTTACGTTTAAATATTTAGACTTTCGACTCAACTTTGTAAGATGTAGGGTAATTTAGTCATTTTAATTAAAAATACAAATCGAAACTATTCATTTTACATGATTTCACATTTATTTTTTTGTGCTTGCAAATATAATGGCAAAAGATTTTGTGGGTCAGAGTATGTTGCCCAAAGGATTCCAATTTTATAATAATACGAAACTAGAGATTATACTGGTTATTAATTTAACTTAATTTTGCAAATAAAATTATTATTAATTTCGACAATATTGTACCCAATAATTCAGATTTTTTATACACATGTATATTTTGATAATTTTAAACGATTTGTTCGTTTCAAAACCCGATTCAAATACTACAGTTTAGTTCAATCAGTTGACTGATAACTCTTTTGGATATATCATATTATTCGCGCGATGGAGGGGCGTGCCGAGTAGACGCTAGGCAGAGGGAATGATTACAGGCCGATATTCTTTTGATTATCAATTGTTTATTTTGTTTTCAATAATTAACTTTTAAATTTAAACAGAAAAATATTAACTTAAAATAAGTGCTGTCAAGTGTACCTAATAAAATACATAGCATTTATATTGTTATACATTTATTACCACTGCTTTAAAATATCGAACAATTTCACAACAATATGACACCTAGCAGATAGCGTTGCTGCATTTTTTAAAGAAAAAGAACATACATACGCACAATTAACAAATCATTTTTCTTAATTTATTCAAAACCCCTACTTAAAATGATTGAATTATTAAATATTTTTTTAAATTTCTGAAATATTGTGAAATTAATTATTCAAAATACGAAAATATTATTTTTAGGTAATAATGATATTATGGGTAGCTATGTTGACGTGAATGCCCCATAATATGTCAAATTGTAAAACGAGATAATCGATATATAAAAAAATGAAAAAAACACTATTTTTTCATTATATCTAGCTAAATTATTTATTAAAAAAACAGGTAGAATTACATATGTGTACGAGTATACTCGTATATAAATATAAATATTTTATAAACAAAATTGCAGAGATCAATATTTTTGTAATTTATTAATGTATAAAACAGTGTAGCAATAATTAGTAACATTAAATAAATCTTTCTTAATAAAATTTCTAGTAAGCATCCGTAACAGGGGTATAGTTTACAAGGAATACAAGAGCCGTGACAGCCTTCTGGCGCGGGGTAAAAGCAAAAATAATAGGATAATGAATTATAACAGTCACACATATCTACTATTGTCAAAAACTGCCATTTTGCTTTAACTTAATTTTGTCTATTCGTTTGCAAATTTCGACTTCTTGTTACACCACTGATCAGTAGATTATTTATATTAGCGGTTTCAGTGGATTACGATTCCCCAGCGAACTTGGAGTGGGTGACTGTAGATACCTTTGAAGATACTGATAATATAATATTATAATTATTTTAATTGTACACATTATTGGCTTCACAATACAGTGAAACCTCACTTAACAAGCATAATTCGTTCCAGAATCTTATTCGTAACGCGAAACACTCGTTAAGCGAAACAATTGTTGTAGCCATGATATATAATAAATAACAAGATATGCCATTAACACAATTCAGGCCTTCCCCTCATTTCGTCACTCGTTATACAAAACGTCGCTCGTTAAGTGAGGCATTTTTTAGGGTTCCGTAGAAAACTAGAAACCCTTATAGTTTCGTTCTGTTCGTCCGTCCGTCTGTCTATAAAAATTGTATACCTATTAAGATGACCCAAAAACAGAAATGAAAAAAAAAGGTTTTTTGGACCCACTTTTCATAGACTGAAAAGTATATTCAAAAAATTTTTTTTACTTATCCCATTAGATAGATCTTCTCAAAAGCATGAAAAAATGTCAAATGACCTTTTGATTTTAACCCTTCACGTCACGATATATCTGCGTTCAATGTCATTATGAGAGAGTCCCCCCTCTATTTTCTAAACTTGGCACGGGAATGACGTCACTTGGGGGATGTATTCAAATGCGGTAAATGTATAATAGAATATCAATTATACAAAATTATACGAAAACAAGAATAAATAAAGGAATTTTTTGTAATTGATATTCTATTATACATTTATAGCATATGAATACATCCCCCAAATGACGTCAATTCCCGCGCCAACGCTGATTGGTCAAGGAATTATTGAGACTACCTTGTCTTTTATATACCTTGGTGCGTGCCCAACATGCACTTGGGCGTTTTATTTACAATTTGTTTTGCTCGTTATAAGAGGTTCTCGTTAAGCGAGGTTCAACCGTATTACCTAATTAACTTACTCACAATTAGAATTCAAGATTGAAATGATAATTTCGCATTATTGTGAAAATGATAGATTAGAAGAGTCAACAAATATTCTTGACCGTGAGTTGCATTAATTATTAATCATTTTTTTTATTGTAATTTTATCTGAGACGAGACTTGATTATAAAATCGTCGTAAGCCGAACTTATTCATCAATTAAATTACAATTTTATTAATATTTTACATATTCAGTAATTAGTAATCAACGATAAAACTAACTACAAGAAGTTAATTGTTGTCTAGAGTTTGGCAGACCGCAGATTATTAAGTAGTAAAAAAATTATCTAGATATCTGCTTCTCGCGCTATCTATTATTATAGATAGATGATTTTTTAGTACCTACAAAATAGAAAAATCTACTTTCGATCGGGAGTTTAAAAAAAATAGAAATTAAAAAAAGAATGAGGATACGTCTATGAAAAAAAAATTAGCGAGGAACTGTTATAAAATAAATAATAAAGTCATTGTATAGGCGTTACTGTTTTCAAACAAAACTAAAATATAAGTATACATATATACTTACCTATATAAGTGTCGACTGCAGTCTAAACTAATAGAAGTTAATTGTTGTTTCAATTTCAATTAACTTTCCCTGACTTTAAATAACTTGAAGTCAGGGAAAAGATAATGTTGTTTTGTTTTACCTATATATGTTTGATCAGAACTGCACCTCGTAGATGTTATCCAAATGTTAAACAGAAGTAAACGCGTAAATACAGTGTTAGTTCTAAACTAAATTAAAATTTAAACATTATACTATAGGTCTAAAGCCTTGGCACTTTACAGAAACGGTCTCCGTCACCGATTTGACCTTGCAAATCTATTACATGTTAGCTGCGTCGAAACGCAGCTGGGTTTTGACGCAGCTAACATGCCACTTGTATTGAATCACATATAATAGATTTGTCAGGTCGAAGCAGTGACGAAGACCGTTTCTGTAAAGTGCCAAAGCTTAAATCGATTGCACACAAAACACAACGAACTAGAAGTAATTTACAACTAACAATAACTAAAACGAACTTTAAAAAATAATGGTTTCCTCAACTACCAGCCGATATGTGTATTGTAATTTGTATAAATGCAGCAATCAAGATTTACTTGCTGTATTTGTAATGTAAAAAGTACTTTTAGTTTAGTAATATTTTCTCATAAAAGTGATATGCAAAAAACCACTGCAGTAATATCATGATTTTGAAATGTTTTCCCATTATTATGCCCCACATAATCACTGTTATCACTATCTCGATTTTTAGGCTTTTTGCCTCTCGCTCATTAGAACTGTTAACCAAAAATCGCGAACGGTTTGAATTAATCCACCGTTGTTAGTAACGTATCGGAGAAAAGTCGAGTAAACTCACTACAGAAGTGACCGGCATATGAAACTCAGAAATTAGAAGTGGTAGTCCATTAACCACTTTCACAGGTCATCCAAGATTCAGGAACAAGCTAGTGAAGGACTAAAGCTACTAGCGTTGGTAGCTATTGTTATTTCTTAACCATATTAGTGTAACGTAGTAATAATTAAGCCTCCGAGGAAACCTATACGATTTTTGTAACAATAAAATGAAAAATTATTAAGTATTGCATAATGTGGAAAAAAATCAAGAAATTCTTTTATGTGTAAACCTTTCAATTTTTCTCAAAAATATTTCTATCTAAAGGTCAATTAGGTCACTTTCATTTAAACATTCAAAGATGATACTGAGACACAGGACATATTTATTTTAATTTGCCATTGTACCAGGGCCGGATTAACAACGTAGCAGGAGTAGCAAATGCTACGGGCCCCGCGTCTCTGGGGGCCCCGCGACTTTGCGGAAAAATATCTCTTATTGGACTTACCACTTACCGTCCAATGGATGATACGGGGTGTCCAAATCTACATTAATTAATAATTAAAATTTAGGGTTTCCGATCTCGATTCGATTTAATCGAAAAATCGATTTTTGAATCTCCGATCTTTGATATTTTTAATCGATTTTTCTAAATTTGCTCAAATCAAATCAAGAAAATTTTGTTTGTAAAAGTGGTGTTTTATTATACACACCTCAAAAAAATGAAAGGATAATCAAAAAAAAGCAAAACAAAAAATTCATTTAATTTGCGTGTTCCAAAGCACATTTAAAAGTTTGTGCTTTCTAATTTTTGAATAAAAATTTCAACAAATTTTATCATCCTTTTCCGTTCTTTTCCAAGGGTTAAAAGAGTTCAAAAAAATATTCCTTAAGCGGTCCGTGCTCTATGTCTATGGTATAATATTTACCTCTTTTTTGGTTATTTAAAGCTTCCAATGGGAAAAATGTCTAATAAATTGAATGAATTGACTTTTTTTATTATTGAAAGTCTATAGAGGTGATGACCATCCAATTTATTTAAAAAATAGATCCCACTGATATTTTTATGTCAAATTCACAGGAGGTGACGCCCGCTTAATGTGCAAAAAAAATCCTATTGACTTTTTTCGGGGGGAGTGGGTGAAGTTATCGATTGACTCCCCGAGTCCCCCCCCCCGACGCCACTGCCAAGGGCCTCTTTATAACATTTGCTACGGGCCCCGCGCTTGCTTAATCCGGCCCTGCATTGTACTAACAATAAGTACTAATATGAGTTCGCACCAGCTCGGTTGAGCCGGTTGCTAAAATAACTTTAGTTCATTAGAAATACCACGTCTTGTTTTACACAAAAACTCCAAAATTATTTTGTCCAAATTAATATTTTCAGTACCAATTATATGTACACCCAGAACCTTAAGAGATTGTAACACAGGGTTTCTCAAATAAGATTTTTGGGTATTTTTTCTGTAATTCTGAGGAGGGGGGGGGGGGTCATGCGGTGCCCTATTCCTACGCCACTGGCTGGTTCCTAAAATAAATTATAATAAATAATTTTAATAATATAACCTATACTTAAAAAAAAACGTTGCATGTACTATTTGTTACAGTTTTTTATGGTGAAGAGTGGAGGAGGAATGTACCCTGAGGTGCGAACCACTTAATAGAATTTTAGCGACACATTCTGGGGTATTTTTTTCTCGATATATAATAATATCAACCTAATGCTGAATTTGGCATTTTTTCATTCAACTAGAAGGGTAGATACGCCACTGTTAGTGTCCTTTGTTAGGATCCTGGCGTCTTAGTTCTGTCGCGCCTAAATATTGAAGCTGTAAATGGCGTCAGAAAGTCGCCAGCTCTGTTATCGATCGAGTGTTCGTACAATTTTCTGATTTATTTTCTCCATTTTAATAATACCGTCGTCGCTGCTAGATTTGTACTACCAGGCAAACAAAATAATTTAGCCTATTTATAAATGATTTTTTTAATTTCGAATGTACGTATTATAGCAAAATAATTAAATACAATGTTAATTATTAATTTGATTTATAACATTATAATTTTTTGGGGGGAGTAACGCTTTTAAATGAGATATAAAATCACATATTTTAAACTTCTTGCGTGAATAATATTGAAGTTAATAATATTTTGTCAATTGCGAGTCGAGTCTCGCATACTGTGTGTCCCGTACAGGTAGTTTTTCAGTTTATTCAATTATGTTAATTTTACTTGCACTTGTGAACACTAGTTTAGTAGTTTAATTAGTGGCGGACTTAAGGAGGTTGGGGCCCATGGCGGAATTTAAATTATGAGCCCACCCTTTATAAAAAAACCTTTGGTGGAAATGAATGATTTTTTTTTGCTTTCACTCACCTTTAACAAAATGTTACTATACCATACCTTAAATTTTTTACATACTTATATTATTAAAGTTTTTAATTGTTTGCTGAGTGCTGATAATTTACTTTTGATCACAATTTTTTCAGATTTTCCTCTCTATTACTTTCGGAAATGTGCATGGGCAGGGGACAAAATATTAATACGATTTTTTTAATATTTGTTAAAAAAAGATTTTAATAACTAAAAAATGATACATATTTATTATTTGATTACAAACTTTTACAAATCTTACTTTTTACATCGTAATCTTAAGTACAATTCAACTTTTTATTTTTTACTGCAACACAAGCAGCATGAAAAAACGATTCCAGCAATCTGAAAATTATATAAATATTAATAATAATAAATGTAATTATTAAAAAAAATATACGACAAAAATACATATGTTCATCGTAATAAAAAATATTATTTCTGCATAATTTTTGCAATTTTACGTAGCTTATACCGAGTGTTTTTTTAAAGACTTTCCAGCGGATTATTTCCAAAATAACGAATTTTCAGAAAAAATGTTTCAGACAAAAGTTTTATGGTTTCGAGGGGGCTAAATATTGACATTATCGAGTGGTCTTAGAAAGGTCACTTTGATAGTTTTCAAATTCAACTTTTCTTTTTCAAATCTAAACCTATATTTTTGTTGCAGAGTCCTAATTTAAGAGATAAAATAAATAGATTTTGTTTGAAACATTTTTTTCTGAAAAAGTCAATTTTTTATGATATGGAGCAAACCAAAAAGAAATTTCTTGATTGTCCAAAATTTTTAACTCGAAAATTACTAATTTAAAAAAAATATATGCAAGAGGTAAAAAGCAAAGGTTCACACAAAATTTTTTTTTAATTTGTAATTCAATTTTTTTTTCAAAATTCCAGAATTTTTTCTTTATAAAACAGTTATGTAAAATAATTAACAATAAATTTGAAAAACGATTTTCCGAGAAACCTTGTTTAGTTCTAAGTACTTTTTAAAAGTTTATAGTTTTCGAGTAAAAAATTATGGAAAATCAAGAAATTTCTCTTTGGTTTGCTCCATATCATAAAAAATTGACATTTTCAGAAAAAAAAATATTTCAAACTAAAGTTGTTTATTTTATATTTTAAATTAGAAATCTGCAACAAAAAATATAGGTTTAGATTTGAAAACTCATCAATGTGACCTTTCTAAAATCATTCTATTATGTCAATATTTAACCCCCTCGAAACCTTCAAACTTTTGTCTGAAACATTTTCTCTGAAAATTCGTTATTTTGGAAATAATCGGCTAGATAGTCTTTTAAAAAACAACCGGTATAATGAAAAACATCTATCGCAGTTGATTTAGCTATTTTTTTAAATATAAATTTGGGTTCTATGCGTGAAAACCAAAGGTTAAATATTATTGATTTAATTTATTTTTAATAAATTATACCATAACAGCAGCAACGATGATTGTCACTCCTCCAATAACACGTCCAGTTGTATCAAAGAAGTCTAGCAAGTAAGAAACACAACCTTTCTGATAAGTTTCATTCCATTCACATTGTTTTGATTCTGAACAACATGATTTTGGTGGCTGAAAATAAGTATTAGGAAAACTAGACCTTCCGCCGCCATCCTTTGTACCACAGCATTTAAACTAAAACATATCAATACTAATATAATATATGATATTTATGGGTATAACGTAATTTTTTTAATCACATGTCATTTGGCAGGCAATATATTATAATACATTTTGAACATTTTTGTCGGTCTATCTGTTTGTTTGTTCCGATTTAGCGATTTGTCTAGATTTGCCATGTTATTTGGTCCCGGGAAAAAATTTCAGATCTGAAGTGATCTCGGTTGATCTTCATTTTGGAACAAATCAGATCTTTGTAGATAAATAAACTTTTATCTACCTTAAATAACAAATTAATACACATAAACTATATAGAAACCTTGTTTATAATTTAATCAATTAAAAAAAATTGTACAGAAACGTATTGAATGATATTTGAGGCCCGTGTATTAAATTAATAAATAAATTCACAACTCACTCCCTGTCACAGATGAAGGGTTGTAATTGGTCTCATTCGATCCAGCGGGAAAAATACTTTTTTTTTCTGTTTTGCTACTTATGGTATTCATTATAGAAAATCGTAAAAATCTCGACTCCTGTGCTAGATAGAGGGTTGTTTTGCCCCCCACACTCCTAGTATCCCGAAGTATTTTTCCCGCTGGATCGAATGAGACCAATTACAACCCTTCATCTGTGACAGGGGGTGAGTTGTGAATTTATTTATTAATTTAATACACGGGCCTCAAATATCATTCAATACGTTTCTGTACAATTTTTTTTTAATTGATTAAATTATAAACAAGGTTTCTATATAGGTAGTATATGTGTATTTGTTATTTAAGGTAGACAAAAGTTTATTTATTTACAAAGATCTGATTTGTTCCAAAATGAAGATCAACCGAGATCACTTCAGATCTGAAATTTTTTCCCGGGGTATTTTATTTAATATTTGGAAAAATTATTTCTTAGTGGGGGCTTACATCATAAAAGGAAGATACCCGCGTTGTATAATTTTTTTATGTTGGCAGCACAAATAATATTTTAAGATATTTTTTGTTGTTATTTTTTTTTTGCTTTTTATTTTATATGTATACAAAATCGTAAATATCTTGGCTCCTATGCGAGATAGGGATTTTTTCCCCTCTAAAACCCTCCTCCTCCGTGGTTTTTCCCCACCGGATCGAATGAAATTAATAACAATCTTCTATATGTGACAGGGGATGAAATATAAAATTATTCTTTATTTTTTTATTTTAATCCATTACATATAATATCGTAAATATCTTGGATCTTAGTTAAAAATTGCAAAAACCCACCCCCTGTCTACCCCCGCCAGTAGGGGTTGAATGTCGAAATTTGTATTTTTATTGAAGACTATTTTGCCCGAATCCACCTATATAACTTAAACAGCTATACGGATAAACATATCAAAAGTCCAACATTTATTTTAAATGTATTGTTAATTTTGAGTTCAGCAGACCCTAATTAGTTAATCCCTTTAAAATAGTCTTATCAATTCGCTATTGTAATTTCTTTGCTTGCATCATAAAAGGAAGACACCCCTGAAATTTCACGTTTCTAGGTCCAGGAGTTTCGGCTCGGCGATGATGAATCAGTCAATCAGGACATGTTATTATATGTATGTAGATTTAGAGTCTACTTTTATTTTTAAATAATGCTTTAGTAGTTATTAGGCAATATTAATGCGAACACTAGGTAAATGTTTGTTTTAGCCACTGTTCACTGCCTCCAATAATTATTCAATACTTACAACACTTTGCATGCCATCAATGGCATTCCGAGTAGTAACATGGGTGTCGTATTTCATATATTGATTCATTATACTATTTTCAACTGCATCGTGGCCGGAAGTCAATAGACGGAACGCAAATACTGCTACAACTATTTCAAGTATGACGAGAACAATCAAAAATATGGCGTACTGAAAAAAATATAAATAAAATTATTGTAAATAATTATCAATGATACAAACATAAAAAATATAATCAATTAAGTGGTGGCACTTAACAAAACGGAGAGCGTCACCGTATCGACCTTGAAAATTTGTTATATGCGATTTAATACGAATGGATTATAACACCGTCGAAACGGTACGGCGAGCGTTTCAAAAAACGTGTAAGAACGCCGGCCGTCGTGACCTCGAAGATCTGTATTATTGAATTCAATATAGAAAAAACGGTGTCCGTCCAGCACTGGAAATCTATCCATTTGGATTTTATGCAAATGATACAGTAACGGTCTCCTTACATTAATTATATCATTCTTTTATTTTCACTTTTTACAATTGAAAAATATAATAAACTAATACTTACTGTTGTTAACATGCAGCTGTTTTCTTTTTTCGCCCCACAACATCCTAGGAATGATACAACAAATATAATAACTCCAACCACTATACATAGTATTGGCGCTACAATAAGTGATCCAGGAAGTAAACTAGTAACGGATTTCAGTCCAACCAAAACGACTATTCCTATAATGATTATGGCTAAGCCTGCTAGCTGTAGAAATAAGAAAATATTAGTATTTTAGACCTCTAAAACGTTGTTTTTATTAGTACTGTAATAGAACTAGTAAGGCGAGAGGAAGAATAGGAAGCAATACCATACCATCATCCCCGATGGTGGAATAATAAAATATGTATTTAACATTAAAAAATATAACTTTTATAAGTATACTTTCATTCCATTATTTGACCTTGGAAAAATGTGAAGAGGAAAAAAGCTTGAATAAACTGTTATCAAAAGTGTAAATTACTCATTTATAAACAGTTTAATATCGTTTAGTATTAATATTTATGAATATTTATTATTGTTTTATATTTTTAACATTTTAATGATTCTGTAATTGAAAACATTGACGTTTTTATTTAAGTTTAGATAATTGAATGATAAACTAAAAAAATAGTGAAAGATTTCCCTGTAATACTCATCTAATGCCCAATATTATAAAAAAAAACTGCTTGCGTTCAATTAAAATTAAAATAATTTTGGATTCTGCTTTTAATTTCCAATCTTTTTTAAAGGCATGTTTTTTTTATAGCGAGCCGGTTGTTAAATATTTTGCAGCACTCCCCGTTGTATAGTGTATATGTTACGGTTAAAAGCCGAAGTACGGTTACACCTAGTTTTAGCCGACTACAACTAGGTAACAGTTGGTGTATCCTATTTATTTACTATAATAAACCTATTTAGTTGTAGCCGGTTAAAACTAGGTGTAACCGCAATTCGGCTTTTAGCCGTAACATATTATACAGTATAACTCAAATAGCTTCGATTTATAAAATAGCTGTTTTATTATTTTTTAACTTTTATCTACATACTTTCATATTCTTATCTATTGTGTATACTTTATCAATATATTTATCGATTATTTGTTTCTTTGTTAGTCATACATATGATAAAAATATTTTTTTACATTAAAAGAATGAATGTACAATGTACATACTTACCAATGGTATATGTACTAAATAGGTACGCATTATTTTTTAAATTAAATGTTTTGTCAATCATTGCTTTGAGTTAGTCGTGAGCGCAGGGCCAAAACTACCACCGGGGCAGTGCCCCGGGCCCCCCACAGCAGCGTAAAAATTGGGGTCGGGAAAATTGAAAAAAAAAGGTCATTAAAATTAATAACAAGCGTTAACTTGTGGATTGAGGTAGTAACGAAAAAAAAGGTCTTCAATTTTTATATTTTGCATATAGCGTGAGCCCCTCGGTCACTTGCTGCCTTGAGGCCCCAGAGCCTCTACTTACGACCCTGCATGAGCGAATGTAGCACTGCAACAAATAGGTTTTATACCATGCTTAAAGGCGCGATGAGATTTCAATTTTCCAATTGTTTATTTTAAACATTTTTAATTAATCAGTGGTAGATTATACTAACAACAAAATGTTTAAATAAAAACATCGTAATTTCTTAAAGACATGTAATATTTACATATTTACGCGTAAGCATATTAATATCTCTTCTTACAATAGTACTTTATGACTACACCCATGTTATATTTGAAATTATTATAGTTTATAATTACAATACGAGTAATATTAACAACAGCATTTTAGATACATATATCACCATTATTTTCAAACTCACGTAGATTCAAACCCAGAACATTTAGTTCAAGATAAAGAAAAAACAATTATAATTTATTTTACTTACCGCACATAATAAATTAAATAAAAATAATAAATTTCTGACAAGCCATTTCGCACAGGAACACATTTTATGTTCTGTTTAATAAATGAATTTTTTGAAACAATTAAATTTTAGAGGAAGTTCAATAAAATTACGACTATCGAATTTTGCCAAACCTATATATTAAATAAGTATTCCTAATATTTATACATATCTCTATATACATACATTAGATATGAATGTTATCTATTTATCATTTTTTATCGTTGACTAATACTTGTCAATTGTAAGTTACCTTATATTGTTTAAATATTCACTTAAACAGGTGAGGATCAGGGTTAGTAGAATATTATCTAGTGCCTTTTATATAAATCAGGGGCAGACTTCGGTGTAGGCAGACTATGCATTAGATATTAATGCGGGCAATTTTTAAATAAAATTTGCAAACAAATATTTTAGATTTTTGTTTTTAACGCAATGGGAACCATTCCTAGAGCCCTATTTTTCCTTAGTCCGCCCCTGGCACAGAGAATATTCTAATCCGTCACGTCACATCAACGTACATAAATGTATTTTTGGAAAGGGTATTTGAGAAAATACAAAATAAATAATTAATTTCGTCAAAAATTATTATTTTCACTAGTCAATTAATATATAATAATAATAAATAATAATATATTCATCAACAAGTAATAAACAATACTGGTGTGCTATGTAATTCGGGGACTCTATGTAGAATTTAAAAAAATGATTGAATAAGAAATATTCAAAAATTTCGACAATGCTATTCAATTAATTTAAGTATGCATAATTAGTTAAAGAGCAGAAAAAACTCTTCACTTACATTTTTTTTATATACCGGACCCCCTTCGTTAGCTCGGACCCTCTTTACCTCATGGTTTAATTTGTACACAAGAATTTCAAGAAATAGAGTGACCCCCCAATTTGTTTTGCAATTTAGAACAGTGGTACTTCTTCAATTTACAGTTGATGACTTCAGGGCCAGATTTCCCAATAAGTCCAAAAATCTCTGGAAGTAGAAATATGACTGGACCACTGGACCTATAGGCGGTAAAATTATAAATCCGGCCCTGGGTGACTTGGACCGTACAAAATATTTTTCATGCGCTAAAACATTAATAAAAGTCATGGAACTCTCATAAGGTTTGATACCTCATTCAAAGTGTTTGTAAGCTAACAAACATTCAATTTATTTATAATACTGAGAATTATAGAACTGTTAGGGTTGTAATCATATTTAATTTTTAATAGAATGGCTCTAAATCAGCGTTGTTCAATTCGGGTTTCGAAAAAACTTTTGTGACCAGTGAATAAATATATATATATATATATATATATATATATATATATATATATATATATATATATATATATATATATTTTTTAGTAATTGAAATGATTGATAGAATAAATTTTATCCCAATATACTTGTCGCCTGCTACAAATTTAGAAACAAATCTAAAAGACGAACAATGCTGTTTTCTAAATATAAACAAAAAAGTTAGCAAACACTGATTTTTAGTTCGAAGGTGAAATGATTAATATTAATTAGTAATTCTTATCAAATTGAGTAATTTCCCCACATGACAATTGATAATATACATTTAATTATAGGTATCTTATTCATACTTATTTCAAATAATCTTGCTTGTATACTTTTACAAATTATAAAGATCAATTGACATGAGTACCTGTTGAAAAAATAATAGGAATGTAATAAATGATTGATTATAAACATTTCATTCGAGTTATCGCAGATCTAGTTTGTGGGGGAAGGGGACTGAAGAAATTATTCCTAGAGATACTCCAGTAAGAGTTATGACAGCATAAAAAATAAAAACAAGCCGTGGGGTGGGTTTGGATTCCACAAAGGTAACAGTTGTAACAGTATGTGCGACCCTTGAGGTCCACACAACCAGCTTCCCAACATGACTATCAATACTTGAATACTGATTATTTATTGTATTTTCACTATTATAAAAAACTATAAGATGTTATTTGATAAAAACTCGATAAAAATATTTGATATTTCAAAGTATCGATTGTCTCAAAACAAATTAGATCGGATAAATCTTTTTCAAGAAAATCTAAAATCTACTTTTTACAGTCTTTTTGTTCAAAGAAAGAAACGGCTGGACCGAATTTGATTAAATTTTTTACAAATCACATTAACGTCAAGACCTAATTGTAAGTCAATATCATTTTTTATTTGCAGGGCCGTAATAGAATCTCGGGGGCCCTGGGGCAAGAGGTGGCTGAGGGGCCCCCAGAATATGCAAAATTATCAACATAATTTTGAATTGAATGACTTTTTTTTTTTTTTTTTTGATCATAGTTAACAAACTGTAGTTAGTCTACTCCTTATTAGTAAAAAAAAAGGTCATTTAATTCAAAATTAGTAATAATTGAAGACCTTTTTTGCTCCTAGCTTACACAATTTTTTCTATTTACTTACTTCCTTCAATTTTTACGCTGCGGGGGCCCCCTACTCTCGGAGGCCCCGGTGGTAGTTACGGCCCTGTTTATTTGCCAGATTTCGTGTAGGAAAAAAATGACAGCAGACATACGTACTTACGTGCACACATACATTTTTTTGAAAATAGTGTAAATATACTGTAGTGACCTTTAAACATAAAAATTTGTTGACATTTTTGATTTCTATTTTCGGATCCATTATAATAACTTCCCATTTCTGGGAAGTTAATAAAATTGAACATAAGGTAATAAGTATATTTAAAGATATTGATTAATAAAATCAGAAAATACAGCTGTGAGTGAGACTTATTGGCTACTACAATCAATCAGAAATCGATTCAGGCTGTTAGAACTCTTACTATGAGATATCTCTATAAGTAGTTAGTAATAGAATAATAATAATAATAATAATATGCTTTATTTAAAAAAAAAAAAAAAAACAAATTAATGGTGTAAAATGCGTCTTAAAAGAGATATAAACAAGAGAACAATAAAACTTTGTAAGTTTAAAAGTCTCAATAACTAGCTGCCACCTCCCTGGACGCCCCTAGATGGATCTATCCTAGATATGTAAATTATGAAGAAAAAAAAGAAAAAACACATATTATAGTTATTTATTTTTGTATATTATTTCACTATAAAATTATTATAATAGGTACTTGACATAAGATATAATAATATGTATAAAAACTAAGTAAACTAACTATATATATGTATAGTAAACTAATTCAATATCAAAGACTTAATTATGAAATACTCAATAACGAGAAACTAAAAAATTATATTTATTATTATATTTATATAAATAAATCAAAATTTAGAAAAACATTTACATCATTTTTAATTACAAAATCAATAGACATTTTAGGCAATTAAATATAAAAAACCATTTAATATTTGTAATTTTACATGAAATGTGAAGATATTTATAAATATTTTTGACCAAAGATTAGATTAAGGAAGAATTAGATATTATAATTTTTTTATAATTGGATAGTTCTAAGCATTTCTGAATTAAACAATCCTTTCACGTACCACACTAATATATAGAATTACAGTAGACGTTCCATATTGTGAACCCAGTTGGGCACGACACCTTCCAAAAGCTCCTATATATTTGTACAGATGTCATTTAGAATAGAACTGATTGCGCCAACGTGGTTCACAGTACACACCTATACTGTACTATGTTTTATAATAGTTTCATATATTTTCCAGGGCCGTAAATACCCCCCCGAGCATAGGGGGCCTCCGAAAAAAACAAAAGTGGGGAGATAAAGGGCCCCTTGATCGCTTATTGCCCTGGAGCCCCAGAGCCTCTAGTTACGGCCCTGATATTTTCTTTATAAAAAACCTTGCATACATTTCATGATAAATACTGCCTATAGTTTCTTGTAAAGTGAGAGTATTCATGTACTTAAATTATTTCTTTTTAATTTATTATCTTTTTGAGCAAGAGTAATAAAATAAGTCTAATATTAATATTTTAGTTTTTGACTGAGAAGTATTTTTTCATATAATTTCTCATAAAAAATAAGATGTATAAATAAAATTACAAGCATGCATTTAAATAATACGAATAATAATTGATCATTTTTAATATCACATTAATAAAAAAATTACAAAATTATTGATAGAAACATTTGAAATTATCTCACAGCACATCAAATAACAAATACATTTATTATTAAGTAAATTACTTGCCTAATAACATCTCCACATGACATAACGAATCTAAGTTATATTATAAACTATAATGCTTACATTTGTCATATCTTGTGGAGACGACGGCATTAGATGTGGAGCTACATTATGTACAGCTCTAATATTTGAATATTTTAAATAGCAGCCCTATCTGTAATGATTAAAATACAGGTATCCGATGTTACATGTGACTTTACTTAACACGTATATTTTGTCAAAACAATTTTAATTTAATTTTTTACACAATTACATTATGGAAGAAATACCTGAGCTTTTTGATTCTATAATATTCTATATCATAGAAATTTTTATGTCAACTGTTGAAAATATTGCTGTATCTTATTTTATTGTCTTTTTTGTTGTAAATTTATATATTATATCTCTCCAAATCTTAAAAAATATTAAGATATGATGTAAAATGTGCTGGCAAACAAAAAACAAATTGTTCTACTCTTTGGTCCCCTCTTAGCCCACTAACATTCATTTGCTGCCTTTCTTCCATACCTTGGAGTAGCTGTATGATATCAAAAAGACAGCACATTTATTTTATCCCGCAAACACTTGTTTATACAAGCTACCCCCTCCACCCTTCAGGATTTAAAAAAAATAAACTTCAAAACTCACTACGTATTCTGCAAGAGGAATATTTGTCAAAAATGCACAATATTCATTGCAGTAAATGTTATCTATGATAGAGAAAACATAGAATTATGAATTGATGATAATGATAGCCATGATAATGACGATTGTTGATGTGTAAACAGTATTTTCATTTAGTTTTGAACTATAATACATGAAAAAGATATCACTACTCCAAGGTTAAGAAAGTTACTGTAATGCTATTCATTTTAAATACAAAAATAATTAAAATGTTATAATAAACATTATAAGTACAAAACCATGCAGCAACAGGAGTATTAGAATTAGAAGATATTTAATGTCATACTAATATCAATTTTACTTAACTTATGTTAGATTTAACTACAAAATAGAAATCACTTTTAGGTCGTGCAAAAAACTGCTGGCAAAGAGAATTGATTAAATTAACGTGTGGAATACATAAATACATACTTCACTTTTGAGCAGTGTGAACATCCCATTGCATTACACAAATTTGTTTAATCACTTCTCTTTGCATCACTTGCTTACATCAGTAGTCTGTGCGCAACCTTAGAAACAAAAAATAATAATGTTTATGTATGAAACAGATGACAAATAAAAATTTGGTAATTTGCTCCAATATACATAATAAACATAATGTATATGGGCTCAATGATAAACATTTTTAATAATTATTATAATGAAATATTCATTTATTTATTGTATTCTCTCTATGTAGACTGGTATCTGCTGGAACATTATTGGAATTTAACAGAGGATCAGTAGTTGGAGATCGAACTGTTTTCTTACTATCTCGTCTAAGTGACCTGATGTAGAAAAAGTAACTGAATATTCCACAAGCCTGAAAAAATATGTTTTAAAATACATTATTACATAAACGAAAGAGATTATCGAGAAGTTAATTAATTATTTCCACAGTGGTTCAAGCCGTTCAAGGTACAATACATTATATACTACCCGATTCAATGCTACTTTTACCCATTAACGGAAAACAAAAACATGCAGATTTTTTTAAATGAAATTAAATTTAACAGACAATATATTTAAGTAAATATTACAGCACAAACTTTTTTTTACTTTCAGAAAAAAAAAATCTGATATCATTTTTTTTAGATAATTAATATCCATAGAAAGCAGCACGAATTATAAAATGAGGTATACACAAGTGTGTACGGCGGGCATTATAATGGGTAAAATAAATTAAAAAAAACATTACTTGTAATATAGAAATTCCTATGGCAAGGAATGAGTTTTTTAGAATCTCCTTTTTTAAATAATCAATTACAGGGTGCACGCATCCCCGTTGATAAAGACCAGGACAAGAGGTTTGATGAGCGCCATCTGGACCAGATATTACAATACAGCATGACGTTGGAATTTTTTTTCCACTCCGAAATCCACCAGGGCCCTCCAAACCACAACATTTTATCTGTAAAAATATAACACACTTGTAGTATGTACATATATTGCATATAAAATATATAAGACGTTGCATTAGAAAAAAATTATATTAATATATTACAGATACATGCAAAAAATAATTACTTGTAAATTTAAATCACCGAGTTTGGTCATAATTAAACACAAAAAGAAGTTCTTCCAATAATTATCAAATTGCACAAAAAAACATGTATCTCGTAAAATATATTTCACATTAGTTATACAGAGAAAATTTAAATATGATTTTTTTGGTATAAAAAATCAACTTTATTGGGAATATTTATACATTATTTAAACAATAAGTAATTGGTATTTTAAATATAATTAAAAATAAAAATTTATTTGACAGCGGTGGGATTCGAACCCACGCCCTTTCGGACTGGTGCCTAAAACCAGCGCCTTAGACCGCTCGGCCACGCTGCCTGTATCAACCAGCGGTTCAACAGATGTATATGTATCGTATACAGTACAGTATAAATTATATTAAGAATTTTTGTAAAATATGCATTTCTAATGTAACGGATATCCGCATCCACAACTTTGAATTATCATCATTAATTTACATATCCGCATCCTTATCCACAACTTTGAATTTTTTTAAATCCGCATCCTCATTTTCCAATGAGAATATTACTTATAACGGATATTTTCTACAAACTAATGTAGTGAATGTAGTGTAGTTAGATCATTTCGAATAAGTAACTTGTGACAACAATAAAAATTTGATTTTATGAATTTTAATAAAATTGAAATATGTTGCTAAACTTGATATAAAAATTGATATCTCATTAACATTCTTGCAAAATTGTGTATAATCTTGAATATTTAACTGATTTTCAAAAAAGTGGTTATTGTAAATATGTTTTTAAAATTAACTATTGTAGTGGATTTTTTTATTGTTACTTTATGCGCGCCACGCTTGTAAAATAAATAATGAAACTTGAAAGTGATAATTATTTTTTAAAACCTTTTTACAATTACTCGATATCTGTCTAGATAACACACAGAAAAATTGATTTACAAAATATCAAGTTGATGAAAATCACGAAATTGCACGTACAAAGTTGCAAGTTGCAACCGCGTAGCACAGAAACGATTGAATAGTTTTTTTAAAAAAGGAAAAATTACCCAATTTTTCTTTATAATAATGCCCATTTATCAGCAACTGTTTGCTCGCAGGGTTTAAATAAAATAAGAACAAAATGACATATTTATATAGTAACATTAAAATAATATTAACAGAAAGAGTGTAGCATTTTAATTAATTTAACCAAAGGTTAACCGAGGTATTTATAAGATCGATTTTTCAGTCAAGTTTCAAAAAGATCGGGAGAAAACCTAAGAGGCTAATGACCACAAGAATCATCCTTATATACATAGAGTTTTGAACGGACTAGACCCTATTTTCGTGATTTCGACAATCTCGAGAACTATTTCATAAAGATATACTCAGTTGTTGTTTTTTTTTCGAAGTTACGTCATGAGAGTGATAGCAAAGCTATATGTATTTTACTTTGGAAAATTTGCTAAAACGCAAAACAATTAACTCACCTCACTGTGAACACTATTCCAGAGATCACGAGTATAATTCGTTTTGTCATATTCTTGAAAAGAGACCTCCATCAATGATTCAGTCTTCGGCGGAAATCGATGATATTCTACAAAACTCCAGATACCTATCGAGAATTCGATGACAACGACCATTATAAGAAGTATAAAAAACTGAAAATTATAAAATTAGCAATAGATTATTTATACAATACTGATATTCTAATAAAACAAATCTATAGGGTCTGTCTGAACAATTAAAATATTTTGAATTTTTTTAATCTATACGTTGTTTTCGGTAAAATAATCCATTTTAGTAGTTATAAGAATGTGTGTCTGTCTGTTCTCATTCGACACAAAAACTACTGAACCGAATTTCATGGGACTTTCTCTCTTAAAATACAATGACAGCAAAAGTTAATTACACTGCGCGACAAAAATATAGACGGGGTATGTTTTAGTTCTGTATCAACATGGTGAAGTTAATTTTGTGGGTTCTCATATATAATTTGTGATTGTATTGTCATTTGTAGTTATTCAACGGAACTTCAAATAGTTTTATTATTTTGTTTATTTTTTATGCTTATAATATTAAAATTTGTATGTACTTACCTGCGACAAAATTATAGACGGGTTAGGATATTTATGAAATAAAAACAAAACAAGTATAACTAATAATTAGTAGACCCTCCATTTTTATTTATAACTTCAAACATTCTTTTAGACATGGAATTATACAATTTATTTATATAATATTGTGGGATTTTATCCCATTCACGTATAACTGTCTGCTTGAGATCTGCTACAGTTGAAAACTGTCGTCCTTCCGCGTAAACCCGCTGAGATAGGTAGGCCCAAACATTTTCTATAATATTTAAATCAGGTGACCTTGGTGGCCACTCAAGAGTTTCAATCTTTTTTTTTTTAAACCACGACATTATTATCTTTGCTTTGTGTATTGGTGCATTATCTTGTTGAAAAATATATTTCTGACCCGACCAAGTTCGTCCATGTATCAATAACTCTTCTTCCAATAATTTTTTATAATCGATGGATGTCATTTTTGTAGTTAAAAACTTAATGCTACTTTTATCTTTACTGCCTATGGCTGCCCAAACCATCACCGAACCTCCTCCCATTTGACGCGACAGTCTAATTCTTTCTTCTTTTCTCGTATCATGAAAATAATAACTGTATCCGTCAGGACCATCGAGGTTGAACTTCTTTTCGTCCGAAAATATGACTTTATGCCATTGTTTTGTCCATGCCATATGTTTTTCAGCAAATTTTATTCTATCCTCTTTATGTTTTTTTGTGAGTGGTGGTTTTTTCAACATTTTTTTCCGTTTTATCACATTTGAAGCTTTTAAAATGCGCTGAACGTTTCTTATATTTGTTTTAACACCTGCTTTTTTTGCAATAACTCTAGCTGTTGCCGCAGAATTCGAAGCAGTTCTCAAAATTAACCTTCTGTCACGATCACTGACTGCTTTGGGACGTCCTCGTCCTTTTGATTTACCGTAATTTTCAGGATTTTTTAAAAAGTTCCGCACAGAATGGTCACTTCTATTTAACCTTCTTGAAATTTCCATTTTGCTTACGCCGTCTTGATGCCAAGCCAATATTTTTCCACGTTCTTCTAAACTTAGTTGCTTTGCTCTTCCCATGTTGTAAATATCAAAATAAAACTACAAAACCACACTAAACACTCGCAATAACAATATTCTATAACAGCACGTTAGAATATGAACAGATTCTAGCATTTGAACAAACTATTTATACCCCCGTCTATTTTAATGTCGCAGGTAGAAATACCGAATTTTAAGAAAATAAGGATTAAAAATATACAAAGCAATCAGGCTGTCTGGAACTACCGTTAGATAAGTAGAAATGATGTTACCAGCATACCCTGTTTTCAAGAATTAAGTATATTTACAAGTACATTTCAATACAGTAATAAAATATATCCCGTCTATATTTTTGTCGCGCAGTGTACTATTTGATATGTTAAACAAACACAATTTAATTTATTTAAGCAACGGTCAAGTACCAACAAAACCGAAAACAAAACTAACCACAGTAACATAGAAAATAAAGCCTTGGCACTTTACAGAAACGGTCTCCGTCAACGCTTCGACCTTGCAAATCTATTACATGTTAGCTGCGTCGAAACGCAGCGGGGTTTTGACGCAGCTAACATGCCACTTGTATTGAATCACATATAATAGATTTGCAAGGTCGAAGCGGAAACGGAGACCGTTTCTGTAAAGTGCCAAGGCTTTATTTTCTATGTTACTGTGGTTAGTTTTGAGTGCTGTAACATCGTCACTTCGATCATGACACTGGATAAAATGTCAGCTTCATTAATTTACTTTACACGATTTGAATTCTTAGTCGTCGCGGCGACGTTTCAAAGTTTAAACCTATCCTATTTCCCTAGACTTAACTGGGATATAACTGACGACTCAATGGGTTAAGATATTTGGTCTATGAATATTTATTTTAAGCGTATACATTATTATTAAAAATATTACTTTACCATTATAATATGCGGCTGGTGTCTTCTTGTTATGATTTTCCATGTAAACCAGCACGATATTAACACGAACCATCCTATAGCGAATAACGTAGCTATAGGTTTCACAACTTCGCCAGGAACGAATTCTCTATAATAGTACAGCACTTTATACAGTAGAATTACTGAACATGCGATTATTGTAATTCCTGATATCTGTAAAAAATATAACCTCAAATTATACATTGTTTAAATGGCATCGCTTAGGGGTGAGGGGGTCCACCCCGGGTGACACCCGTGTAATATGTTAAAAATAAAACCTTATTGTTTTGGTTATTTTAAGCTTCCAGGGGGTAAAATGAGTAAAAAACAATTTTTTGGTCATTGAAAGTCTATAAGGGGTGTGATAACCATTCAATTTATTTAATTGTCGTTAAAAAGTCACAATGGTGACAGTGGTGATATCCGCCTTATGTGCAAAAAATAAAAACTATTAACTCTTTTTGGCAAGGAGGAGGGATGGAACTCGATTTCCGCTCGGGGGGTCACTCCCCCTAGCGGCGCCACTGTAAATAAGTATAATTAACATATTATAAAACGATTATTGCCAAAAATTAATCTTAGATTATGACAATTGTTTTCGAGTTATAGCGGATACAGATATATACAAATAGGAATATAGACATATACATATGATGAAAATATTCAAAATATTACTAGTAGGTACATTAGGATCGTGAGCGATTTTCAAAAGAAAAAATTAAATCGCGCGTGAGTAATGCAGGTGATTCAGGAATTCAGGACTGACGTGACGTGCCAAACATTAGTTCGGTGGATCGAGGAAGTTATTTTAAGCAAAATACTTTCTATGAACATGTGCCCGGAAATTCATCTTGATGGAGCTACAGTCCTCCAAAGATTTTTTCAAAACTAATTTTTATTTATGATAATATTTCTCTCGATATATTCATTTTCAGTAGCGTAACTACAGGGTGGCTAAACTGGAAAAATACCAGGGACCCGGCCCTTAGGGGGTCCCACGACATGTATCCAGTAATATTTTTGGGTACTTGGTAATTTTACCCCCACGAATGAACATAGACTATAAGTATGTATTACTGTATATACTACGTACCGATAGTATCAATGCCTGTTTTTGGTTAAGGCTATCTCTGCGGACCCTAATCTTCTGTGACGAAGTTGGGGTTGATATAGTTTAAAACGGAGACTTAATTCCGCCGCGCCGCAACGAACTGTTTTTAAATATTAATAGCATAATATTGGTGCATATACAGGCTGTTCCGTAAACATACTTTTTAGAACATTTGGTGACATTTTTTTAGTTGGGCACTTTTGAACAAAAAAATAAAAATAAAAAATTATTTCTTTATTTTGTCTGGATAGAACTTTTCATCATTTGCAAAATTTTTTAGAAGTTGATCCTTTAGGAGATAAACATGAAAATAAACACAAACATATAATGTTTGGTTGCCCCCTAAAGCAGATCCATTACAACTTTTGATCAGCTTACTTCGGACTATCGTTTCCTTAGGGTTCTTACTATTGCTCTACTGTTGAAACGGCTCGTTTGCGGACATGGGTTTATTAACAAAAATCGGTTGTTTTAATGTCCATGACAATTTCTGAAGGTTTTTCGGTATGTTTACAGAACACCTTGTACACACTTATAGCCATTTTAATTTGTGGAGGTATAATTAACAAGTCTTCCCCTAATTTTTTGGTTACCACCTAATCCCTCTATAGAAAACTCCAACTTATTCGTCAGGGATCCTAAATTTGTAGTTACAGCACTGTACATTTTATATATTATTATCTACTTATATTGTACATAAGCATGGTCCCATAAGGGGGAGAGCTGACAGGGCTCTAGCTATGGGGGTCGATAATTAATTTTACAGCTACATACAGACACATTCTATTGGATATCCGTTTTGAACAGAACCCTACAAAATAGAGAATGATATGTACATTAAAAAAAAAATTGTCGGCGAGTTAAAATTAATTTTCAATGTGCTAGAAAGCCCACCATAAAAATATACCAGAGCTCATAGACACAGAGACATGGACTGCGTCTGCGCATTCTGTGTTACCATAATGTGTAAAATTTGGTTCACATAAGTGAAGGTAGAAACATAACCCAACGCATACTTTATCCCTTTCTTTTGTGTCTACTCTGAATTAGATGCGCGGTCCATATTCTATGTCTATACATACTAGTGATGTAACGAATGTATGATTTTAAACATTCACGAATGCGAATGCGAATGCGAATATTAGCGGCCGACATTCGCGGATGCGAATGCGAATGCGAATATTGACTTTTTTTATTATAAAATTTATTTTTCTTATTTTTTCGCTTTGAGGGGGGGGGCATGTAGACATATAGCTCCCTCAACTTTTTTTTGTAAATTTTAATTTGTATTAATTTGATAAGTTTTTTGTATTTTTTGTGGGGGGGGAGCACGATCCATATAATTCCTTCTCTATTAAAAAATTATTGCATTATTTATTTAGTTTTAATTTTATAACTTTTACTTTTTTTAGGGGTTTGGGCATGATCCATACAACCCCCCCCCCCCCATCCTCCCAAATGTATTGTATTATTTAAATTGCTTTGATTTCTTAAAAAAGAACTTTTTTGGTGGGGTCTGGAGTACTCACTATGACAAACATTTCCCCCAAAAATAATTCAAATCGGTGCATTTTTACAGTAGTTATCGTGAACGAAAGAAAATTTTACATTCAGACACACACACGCACAGCCGTCATGAGTAAATCAACTTTCCTTTACGTTTTGAAGTTAGTACAATCAGAATTTGCTCTTATCTCGTACACGATTTTTCGACGGTATTACAATACTTCCATTTCTTCAGAACATGGAAGTAAAAATAAACGTTGATTGTTCCTAAGTTCTTAAAAATAATTATTTAATATAGATAAAAAAAAATGTTTTTTACTATTACAAAAAAAAGTAATATTCGCAAAAATATCCGCACTTTTTCTTGCGAATTCGAATGTTAAAAAATGTGCGAATATTCGCGAATGCGAATGCGAATATTCGTTACATCACTAATACATACCTATATATATAGTTACGCCACTGAATTACACAATATTTGAGGAGGGAGGATTTGGTAAATAAACAATAGTAAAAGTGTAGAACTAAATATTTCACTGCTCCCGATACTTAATCACTGTATTTAGATGTTTATAATAATTAGTTTATAAAAATAATAAATAAAGGCCAGAATATGTGAGTCACATGGCTGTTTAAACCAGATGCTAAATATTTTTAGTTTATAAGCAGCATAAAGTTAGTGAAATTGTAAGAAAAGCGGATATTGCTATCATAATATTTTCCTTAACACAATTTCTCAACATACGAGATGGTGTCATATTTCAAATAAAAAATAATTTAGTTAATTATTATTAATAGCAATTTATGATACATAACTTTTAAAATACCATTTTGTTCGAAATTTTATCAGCTTTAAGATTTATAAAACATATTTTATCCTAAAACTGATAGCCCCAGTGTTATTCTCAAATAACTGATTTTAGACATGTTTGTAAGCCCCTAGAAAGTTATGCACCACCCTTTGAAGGGGGGGGGGGGGAAGTTATCGCCATGTTCTATACATCAAAATCTACCAATTTCTTGATGACTGGACTATTATTTTTAACCCGACTTTATTTTAAAGTGGTAAAATAATCATTTTTGGTTGGGATACTTTGTTTAGGGTAATAGCTACTGCTCTTAATCCTCGATAAGGAAACTGGGATTATTTTAGATATTTTGGATAAAAATGTGGCTACTACTATCAATTCGAAATCGATTCGCGTTGTCAAAATGTTGTTTCAAGGGCTCCACTATGGTCAAAAGGTTGAGAAACGCTGGTTTAGATAGTTCAAAATTTGATAAGTAATTTTATGTTATGTTATGTTGCTGATTGATTGAATCTCAAAAAATATCACTATAGTCTGTTTCATTTAAGATTGCAGCAGTACCTAACATAAGAAGCTCCTGATTGGGCAGGTAGATTCACAATAACACAATTTTCACATACGCAATACATCTACTAATTCATGTTGCCTTGGAAAAAATGCAATAAAATTTAAATTGTCAGAGTGGTTATTCTAAAAATGTGTATTATATTATCGACATTAGAATATTAGAAAACTAATATTCATAATACAAAGGTGAGTTTTATTTCTTACAAATAGAGTGTATGTAAAAACGATTGCCATTTTTTTAACGTGGAGTATCGCTTCTTACTATCTTTATTCTGCGGGCTAGTCTAGTGCGAGAATAGTACCTGTGTGAATCGTACCGTTTAATCCCCACCAACCATTGTAATCTTAAATGAAACATACTATAGTATGTGAGACACCATTATTTCACCTAGTCAGCGTCTATATGTTACATTGATGCCATTGATGTATCTACTGGGAATTCTTTTGAAGATATTACGCAATAATATTTACAGACAGTACAATAATTCGCAGGCTGCACAATAAATTTCAACGAACTTTTGATTGTACAACTCTTCAATATAACCACACACGCTCAACAATTTTGTACAATATTATTTTGCGTGTGTGAGCAGTGAGCACCTTTAGCAACGACCAGAGGCGCGTTATGACATTGAGGGGCCTCGGGCAGAATAAATTTTCGGTCCCCCGTTATTTTTGAAAAAAAATGTAGTAGAAAATTTCAAAATATATATCAATATTAGAAAGATTTTCATCATAATATTATTATATGAAGACCGTTTTTAGCATTCCGAAAAAACCTTATTAATCTCACTTTGTCGTCCGTTCGTTAGTTTTTTCAGTCAAAGAAAAATATCTTGTAAACTATATTAGTTAAAAATTTCAAATTTTTACTGAACATGTAAAATTATGCCCACTAGACAAAGAGGTTAAAAAAGTTTTTAAAAAAACAGGGGCGTCATAGTTAACATGGGTTATTTTAATGTGTAGTTGTAGTTTGTTTCTGCAGTTCCAAAAATGAAAACTGCAGTTGCAAAAGCTAAATTGCGTAGTTAAAAAATTGTAAGTAGAAAGGAAAAAAAAAGTGTAAGTGTAGAGCAAAAAAAAGTATTTTCAGTTGAAAAATTTCCTTAAAATAACCTCTGATAGTTTTTTTTCATACATAGGCATGTGGAGTATTAAAATGTAGATCTCAATTTGCAGAATATGACCCTTTTCAGCTGTGTACCTATGTCTTGGCCGATTATTTTACTCTTTAAATTATTTTCCTAGAAAGCAAAAAAAGGTCTTCACCAAAATTATTTTAAAAGCAAAAAAAGTCTTCAGATCCTCTTCACCTCGGAGTCCTAGACCATAGGTGTCCAACCTTTTGCACCTTGTGGGCCGCATAGCAGAAATTTTATAAAATTTAATTTACTAAGGGCCGCAAGCTAGAATATAAAACTGAGGACCTTTTTTTTTGTCGTGAATAAATAGAGACTTAGATTAAGAAAAATAAAAACTGAAGACCTTTTTTTTTAGTTGTATTAATTTCAAAATAAACTTATCATTCTATTTTTTTTTAAATTATCCTCGCGGACCGCACTAAAGGTTCTCGAGGGCCGCATGTGGCCCGCGGGCCGCGGGTTGGACAAGCTTGCCCTAGACAGTTGTCTAAATTGCCTACTGTATAATAATCCACCACTGTCAACGACTAACATACGTTTAATTTAAAAATGTCAATATGACAACAATGAAAAATCTAAAAAGTACCACAGTTAACAATTAACGTTGTTAACTAACGTTTTAAATAATTAAGGGTTGCTAACTGTCCTTTTTGAGACATACTACCCAATAACTAAAAAAAGTTATAAGAAAAGAGTAAAGACAAAAGATCTAGTTAAAAAGAGGCCGTCTGGTATGCCAAAATTTTAAAATGTTTTGTTATATTTTATCAGAAAGTTACAACAATCAATAAATACATACACTTTTAAACTTTATAATCATAATATATCATTTGATAAATAAATAAATATTAAATATTTATAAAATTAAACACTATACCTACATATTTTAAAACAATGCGCAGCAACTATGCGCATGATGACATATACCTCATTTGAATAATGTCAAAATCATGTGTAATATAAAACATTTATAAATATGAGTATATTATGACATGACTAACAAAGATTAGAAACAATTTAAAAACTTACCGCATATAGGATATTGTATGCAAAACAACAATATTGTAAACATTTTGTTGACACCATTCTAATATTTAGATTTGATACACATTACTAAAAATAACTTAAACTTCGCTCGACATTTTAAGCACTGTTGTCTACGATCTCAGAACGTTTAATAATACACCGAAATCACCGCTAAGCGGCAACGATGCATCTAACCTTACTTCAACGTGAAAAGTTACACATATTTTAATCTATTAAAATGACAAATAACTTCTTTTATCCAAACTTTGTTTATTTGTTTTATTCATTCCAATGGTCATTGGTCTGCAGTTATTAAATATTAAATAAATAAACAATGTAACTATGATAGACATTCATAAGGTACTTCGTATTTATAAAATTATTTATCAGAATTAGATTTGTACATTGTACATTCAATTAAATATGTATAATGAATGTATGTATACCACACATCCGTTCTACTATGCGATCATAATATGACTGCAGGTGTTCTCAGGTAACCCCACAAAAGTGTTTTGTTTATGTTATTAAACTTAGCTACAGCCAGTACCGGCTTTAAGAGGGGGCAAGGTTGATCGACCGCCTGGGGCACCAGATCCGGAGGATGGTGAACGGCCACACAAAAAACTTAGCTCAAATTATAGTAAAAAAATATTAATTTTAAGAAAAAAGTACAAATATAACTAAGCGGGGGTGCACGACATCCGGACGCCAAGACCTAGGGGGTGGCAGCTAGACCTTAGGTAAATAATAATATGTAACTGATTTTTTTAATTTGAAAAAAATTATCCAAACCAGTTTTTAATTCGATGAGTTTAATATTGTAAATTGTAAATAATTATTAATATACTAGGAACCTAAGAAAAGTATCTTATTTAGCGATATAGTATCTGAGTACCTGACCAGAGCCGGCCTTTGCGATTCTGGCGCCACAGGCGATATTTTTTTTGATATTTTTCATGTCTGCAAAATTTTCGACCGCTGTCTCAAGATTGAGGTTTGCTACGACTTTATTTTCAATTGAACGAATAGCCAAATTATTCAACCTATCTTCTATCATAGCCGATCGCAAATAAGTTTTTATCAATTTTAATTTACTAAAACTTCTTTCACCACTAGCTACACTAAACGGAATTGTTACAAGAATCCGCAAAGCCACCTACAGATTTGGCACTGTGCTTTTCAAGTTTTGTAAAAAAAAATTTAATAAATTATTTATTTTTGATATTAAGCATTTTATTAAGTAAAATGAATTATTTTGCAGAAAAAATCAAAACTATTATTCAAAAAATATATACAGCTTAAATTTGGCGCCCTATAACAGAACATAGAAAATAAGTTTAAAACAATTGGCGCCCCCACGAAATTGGCGCCCCAGGCTGCCTTGAACCTTGACTGTGTACTACTTACTCTGTATACAATTGTAATGGTACCCTTGTTTGAAAATAGTCCCTGAACAAAAAAAAAAACTGGTTCCAGAGTAACAGTGGTGTAACCAGTTTTTTATGGGGGTCATCTCACAGGTAAAATAAAAAAAATATCGGAGCCTTATATTTTTAGAGGAAAATAGAAAAATGTAGTATAAAATTTCAAAATTACATATAACAACATTAGCCCTAAGTGTAAGTGGAAACGACACTTAAACAATAAGAGAAAGGAAACCCATTCGATCCCAAGTGGGAGTAAGAAGAAAATATGCCCGTGAATGACCGTGAACGAGTACTGCACTTTGAACATGTGTTTAACAAAGATAGAATAGGTCACCATCCTTTATTTCTCTTTCTACCGAAGATTCGCTTTTTCGGCTGCCTCACCTTCTCTATGTTATGTTATCTCTATGGTCTTCTCAATCACTTAAACCAGTGGTTCCCAAAGTGTGCGTCGTGATGTCATGGGGTGCTGCGGCGTCTTAACAAGGGTGTTAATGAATAAATCATAAACAAATTTTCTTTGGGATTGAGGGCAATTGCCCTCCTAGGCGTGATTACAGGAAGCTTCGCCTTCCATGTAAATCTGTACTCTAGTTTCTATTAAATTAAACAAAATTAATAGAATTTTGTATTTACCTAAAAAATTGCGCAATGTATAGAGCCAGTGGCGGAATAAGGAAGGTTGGTATCTGGGACGGAATGCAGTAACGTGGTATTGGGTGGGGCGACAAATTTTGAAAAAAAAATTACATAAATATAAAATTCTCATCAAAATTAGTAGAAGGCTTAATATTGTGGATAGGGATCGGCAAATTTGAGGTAGCAACGAAAAAAAAAGGTCTTCAATTACGGCACTGATAATAAGCATATTTTCTATTAGTGTAGAGGGGAAGGGGTGGCAAATTTACCACCTACCCTGGGTCGCAGAAATCTATGCTACGCCACTGGTGAAATGTTAGTTATGCAACTCCTCAACTGCAAATGGTATTTTTTTCTTTGTCAGGACAAATTTGGTACCCCCAAAAAATATTTCCCCCTCCTGCAGTTTGTAAGGATCACCACTGATTGTGAGTATATAATGTTTACTTAAAAGGAAATTAAAGCTTGAAATATATTTGTTGCTTTACAAAAATTTATTTTCACGTACATCTTAAAAATTTACAGGTCTATAAAGCTACGCCGAAATGTTTTTTTTCCAAATATAGCAGTGTGCACCGAGTATAAAAATAATTGAAATTTTTGAAACATTTGCCATTTGAAAGATTAGACTTATTAAAGACCAACAGAAATCATTGTTTTCATTGATTGTGAGTTACTGACGTTTAAAGCTATAATCGTTTTCACATGAGCCTCTATTAATTCAGAGGCGTAGCTAGCTCTGTATAAATGGATTGCACATAAAATTAATTAAAAATGTGCATTTTGGGGAGTAAGAGCCCGTTCACACGGCGTCGTAATGTTTTTTCCCGTGCGTCTAGCAGTGGCAATGCATTTCATACGAGAGTGTTTACACGACACACGGCCGACCGTATACGGCAGTCGACCGCATTGTCACTGCCAGTAGGGTTGCCAACATTGCTATTTTGACCCGAAGACTCCGGGTTTGGCGATGTTTCTTCGGGCTCCGGGTTTTCAATAAAATTCTTCGGGTTTACTAAAGAGAGAGTCAATTTTGTGAGGCTATTGCTCAGTTAATTCTATAAGTCTATGATAAAAAACGAACCGATCTAGCAGGTCTGTTTATGTTGCGTCTTCATCTTACACATATAGTCCGAGAGGTGAGCGCCAAAAATTGCAACTACTTTATAAAGGCTGATTTTTTGATATTACGTCACATTTTTGGTGTAGAGATACAGCCTGCCGTCAGTCAGCTTGTTTCGTTAGCATTTGACGCAGGGGCGGCTTTATTTTTGTAAAAATGTTGCAACTACTTTATAAAATCTGAAAATTTATTTGTAAGCAGTATACTAATGTAAGTAAGAACCCCTTTTATCATAAGCAGCCTTCAAAATCTTGCTGATGCGCCCGGTTTGATTAAGAATAAATATTTTATTTTATACCCCGTTTTTTTTTCACATCAAATTTTTTTTCTCCAGGTCAGCATCGACGCAATGTTGGCAACCCTAACTGCCAGTGACAATGCATTTCGTATGAAAATGTTCACACAACACACGGTCGACTGCCGTATACGGTCGGCCGTGTGTCGTGTAAACACTTTCGTATGAAATGCATTGCCACTGCTAGACGCGCGGGAAAGAAACGCTAAGGCGCGGTTACACAGTGCGAGCTAGCATCCGAGCTGGCCTAGTCAGTTACTGCAGTACAGCTACTCGCACCGTGTGACCGCATCATACGAGTTACTGCCATGTGCGAGTCGGTCAGTACTTCGCATCCGAGTTACTACAATATTTTTTTGTTTTTAATCGTCTTCCCCACCACGCCACAAGCAGCAGCTCGCATGCGACTCGGACGTCAACTTGCACGGTATTGCGAAATGACAGTAGCTCGTAAGCTTGGGACCACGCTAAGTGCATTCTTCGTGTATTTTGCGACAACATTGTAACATCTGAAAGCTAGTGAAATGCGAGTAGACACGCAGTAGCTGTCTACTTTCACGCCAGCAGCTCGCACTTGTGTGACCGGGTGAAGCGAGTCGAGCTACTGTCATACGAGTACACATGTGCAGTAGCTGTCCACTGTCAGGTCAGCAACTCGTATTGTGTAACCGCGCCTTTAGGCCGTATGAACGGCTCTAACTTTTATTTTTATCAACATTAGACAAACTTGGCACAGCGCCTCGGTAGCGCAGTAGGCAGCGCGTAAGTCTCATAATCTTAAGGTCGTGAGTTCGATCCTCACCCGGGGCATTTGTTTTTTATATTAATTAAAAACAAATACTAAATTTCAATAAAATAAATTCAATTCTACAAATGAATAAATAAATATACACAGACTCAACCTTTTTTCTTACAGTATGAAGATAATAAACCTATACAAAAATACTTGTAAAAGTTAAATTCCATTTTCATATATTAGCTGGCGTATAAAATAGCAGTATACAATATTTGGAATGTAATATAATAATTATTTAATTATAAATAAAATGATAACAAAAAAAAATGTTAACAATTTTTTCCAAGAAAAATACTATTGGTATTATATTATGTAATATGTAATATTCAAATATGTAGGTATTGTGAAAGAAAAAGTGCACTGATATGTTTTATAATTTATATTTATTTCTGAAATCCATTAATTAATGGTATGGTTTATAGAATTATAACCCCCCTTCTCCCCACTCAAAACACAAACAGGCACTCTTAAATACCATAACCTGTGACTATGGCAGCAATTTTCTTTAATAATAAAGAAAAAGAAAATGGATCCAATCCAATCACGAAATAAGAGAAGTGAAATTTATTTTGATTCCGAATATACTATTTATAAAAAGAAACTTTATTTAATTTAATTATTACGAACCCTAAAAATATAATATTATCATTATTATCATCAAAACTGAAACAATTATTTAGCTAGAAAGTGATAGGAACTAGGAACATTAATATTATAAACAACATAATATGCACACAGAAAATGCCAGGCCTGGAGCAGCAAATTCAGTTATTAGTTCAGAATAATCTATCATTCACCCTACCTCGAAATTTATGTTTAGCATTGCCACCCAGTAATCGAAAAAGTAATCAAACAGAATCATATTTTGACGTTTCATTCCGGAATCTGTTAAATTCCGTAATCAAATGTAACAATTTCAATCTGTTTAATTATGATTTAATACGATCAAGCGGTCTGAAGATGTTTGCAGTACTACCAATCCATGATACAATTTACCAATACACATTGCCAACCTTTCTTTTAACTGTAAATTTTGATTCCGATTTAGTTCGAATGATTACGTTGAATCCGTATCGTTCCGGTAAACGACATTCAGTTTGAAAATATTCAATACGTATTATTACGTTCGGTGTTTTGAATCCGGTTTATTATGTTTTAAGGAATTCAGATTGGAGGTTTCGAATACGGATCATTATGGTTCTCAACTATGTTCGTTTTAATACGTTTTTTGGAACTGAATCGTAATTAAACAAATTCAGTTTACTGAATGTCAGCACTAAATGAATACGGTTAATAACGAAATGATATTATCATTGTAATTTTCAAAACGTAGCATTTGAACGTTAATTTAATAGTTTACATCACCTTTTTTTATTATATCACGGGGATGACATGATAAAATTTGAGTCGTTTGGCATATAAGAGGTAATAGAGTGTTTTGCAAAATAGTACAACATTGATACAATTGAAGACGCCATTTACTTTTTCTGTTTTCTTAAAATGACGCAATTACTTAATGTCGACACGTATTATCCGTATTATACTCTGTAAATAGTGTTAAAAAATAATTATGAGTTTACTCGATTTTAAAACTATATTGAACTAAAGTTTCGACAAAAATGTGACGAGAAACTGGAAACTGTGGTCACAGAACTTTGAAAATTGAAATATTCCGTTCTACTTGGTTATGATTGACTATTACAGAACTTTCGAATACAAGAAAAATGAAGATATCTCTCTTATTTTCAATATATTATAAAAGGTAAAGGGCTATGGAATTTTTTATAACAATAATATGTACATAATTTTATTTAGATAATTAATTTTCAACAAATAAATGTTTTTTTAGTTTCCAATCTGACAAAGAAAATAAGAAGTGATTATTGAAATTTATATATTAATAACACATGAAGAATGTCAGTTGAATTTTTGACGGAGTCCAGTAGTTTGAGAGCAGAAAACAGTACATCGAGCGTAGTCCACGATTAATTATTAACCTTTAACTAGTGAAACGAACAGGTGCCGTCTGTGAAAGTGATAATTTTAAGGACAAAAAAACGTTATTCTAACAAAATATCTTGAAACTATTAATATAACTTGAATGTCTGGCTAATACGGAGTGTATGGGTGTCCGCTGTCAGATTTATCAATAATCACGTAAATAATTATTCAGAATAGAGTTAATGCTCTAATAATATACATGTTAACTGTCCTTGGTTAGAGTTGATTAGCTTTTATTAGGTTCGGTTAGGTTAAAAACGGAGAATCAATCTCGGCCACAACAAACTGTTTTAAAATAATTTTATCAATTAAAATAAACATGACGGTAAAAATGTTATAGTCATGCATGCGCATAAACTCTATTCTAAATTACTATATATGTAATTTTTAACAATTCTGACAGGGGACACGCATACACTCCGTATTTACCGAACGTCTAAGTATTATTTTTTACTAAATTGTTAACAGAAAAATTTTAAGAAAAAAAAGCTTACTAAAAAATCAGTTAATCGTATTAAAATATGATTAATTGCGCATGACTATTTCAAAGCACAAAACAGTACCAAATCAAATATTAAGTATCATTTCAACTTATTTTTATATAATTTACAAGTAAAAACAGTTTAAAAACCACTAATTTTTGTTTTGCACCCATGCTCGATATATCAATGCTAATATATCTATCCTTGTTTACATAACCTATAAAAAAATGTCAATATATGTATTAAATGATGTGAATATTATGTATTTATTGTTGTTTTTTTGTAAAATATTATATTGAATGTGTATTTATTGTATAAAATAAATTTCAGGTGAAATTATTTAAATAAATATTAATTTTATCACGCGTCAATTACACCCATAGACTTATATTTGTACTCGCGTCATTTGCACCCATAGACTTATATTTGTATCGTATTTCCTGAATCCGGTAATATTCGTTTTAGTTCGGTTAGTTTGATTTCTCATTCCGTATTAATACAAAAAATGGAATTCAGATTCCAGAATAAAACAGAATGGTATTTCATTCTGTTTGATTACTTTTTCGATTACTGGGCAGTCCTTGATCGTTGTTATGGGTTTTTAACTGCATAAAAATTGTGTATGTATTTCTTCTAAGTATCGAAAATTGTGGTCCATAAAAATGCCAGTTGTAAGAGGCCAATGGTAGCAGTCCCTTTTACCTAATCCTTTTTGATAAGAGCCTTCGTACATGGAAAGTATGTTTGTATAGACAAGTGATGATTTAATGGAACGATTGGATAAACAGACATATGACAGAGGCTTCATTTCCCACCCTGTGTAAGAACTTCATGAACCATTTAAAAGTCAAACCAACTAAAACCTAAATCAGACAAACCATATGCAGTAGTTCATCTGACTAGTCGTAATCTACAAAATTAATTAATATAACATGATGACCAGGGCTTTTTTTGTGATGTATCGCGGTGGAACGGTGTTCCGGCACCTTTTTTTCGTGGCATAAGAAAAGCTGCTTTAAATTTTATTTAACTATTTTAATATAATTTACTCTAGTAAAAAACATGACAAGAAGTGAGTTCTGATCATAACTAACTAAATATAAAATAAGTTGCAAAGAATTAACTTTTATATTTCAAAATTAATACACAATACAACAAGTTATATATTATTTATCATTTAAAAAGTAGAATTTAAATTAAATAGTTATCTACAATAACATTTGACCAACTGAAATTTTATTCTTTCTTCATTGGTGATATAGGATGTTTACTATCAGCAGTGTCACAAGGTATGCTTTGAATTTTCCAACCTTGTGTTGAAAACCCAGTATATTCCGGTTTTAATGGTGGTGGTAGTGATACAGCTGATTCTGGTGAATCATTTTTATCCATTATAGAACATACTTCATTTAAAATCGGAATACTTTCTGGCTTCTCAGGTAGATTTATTTTTACTTCAGTTGTATCTTCTTCTCTTTTAGAACATGTTGGTTGCATACCTTCAGCTACAGTAGGAATTAATGGAGCTTGAGGAATAAGTAAATCCTTAGAATTTAAAACAGGGCTAAAAGGATCTTTCTGTACAACTTCATTAGTATTTTGTTTTGCATCTACTTTCCCTTCACCATACTCTTCTGTGACACTGTTGTCTGCACTTATATCAGACAAATCTATATCATAATTTACATTCGATAAACCAAGCATAAAACTATCTGGTCCATTTGAATCATCGGGAGTTTCAATGCAATCTAAACTATCAAAAGATCGAAATTCAAACACTGGTGATGGTGACAAAAACTCGGTGCTTACTGAAGGTACTATTTTACTTTCTGTTACATGTGAGCTGGACATCAGCATTAAACTATCAAATGTTAAATCTTTGGATGAATGATCTGTTTCTTTAAAATCAGAAAGTTTTTCTAAATCATGTTTTTCACTTTGTTCATCATCATTTTCTTGTTTAATTTCTCTATTATTTTCTTCATCTATATTTGGAGAAAATATAGGAATAACACCAGATCCCTTTCCTTCTTTCTTTTCATTATCAAGTAAACTCAAAGAGCTTAATAACTGTATGTTCTGATTGTAATATTTATTGAGTGAAGAATCTGTAGTTGAACAGGACGTTGTTAGAGGTGTAGTAATTATTTGTGGTGTAATTGGTGGAGGTAAATTATCATTAATAGAATCCTGTCGGTCTAGATCGAGAGGAACTTTTTGTTGTGTTTTTATTCTTAGTTGAGTTTTCTCAATAATTGCAGAGACTTTTTCACTGACATCATTCTGTATAAAAACAAAAATAAATATTGATATAATAAAATCTTATTTTTTGTATCTTCAATTGCAGGTAGATATACACAATATTTGCCTAAAAATTATCTTTACTGTTAAAAATATTTTTTTGTTCTTAGGCTTTAGACAATGAGAAGGAATAGAATGCAAATTTTTACAACCTGCATTCTTAAGATGGGTCTGCATCAAGTTTTTGAAGATTGCTATAAACATAATAAGTACATATATTTTATATTTCTATTTATTTTAATACAATACCTATTTAAATACAATAATTTTAAATTTAGTCTCAATTCCATTAAACTGTACATCAATTTTTATGCTGCAAATATAAATCAGTTGCCAATGCAAGGTCCACAGAAAACAAAAAAAAAAGTTATTAATAATTACTCACTTCAAACTTTGTAATTTCCTTCTTTAATTCTGCTGTTCCAGATATAACTGTATCATTGCGCTGTTTTAGTTCTTCAAGAAGTGTAAGATGTTCACAAAGTAATCGCATACTTTCGCAAGCAGCTAAGGCACTGTCCCAAGCACCCCCTCCACTTCCCCTTTCACCAGACATATAAGCATTGAATTCCTCATCGGGCATACTCAGTGATTCTGCAGTTAGATTTTCAATAAATGAAACTGCGCAGCACTGAAATAAATTGAATAAACATAATTTCTTTACGGATTTTATGAATTATAAAAAATAATGATATAAACATACCAGATTTGTAAAATAATAACCTGCTTCACCCTGCATTAATCTTTGTGCATTACAAAACCGATTAATAAAATGAACATTACTTTTAAGACGTGTTGGGTTAGCTTTTAACACAACAAATATTAATGCAGGCAAAAATTCATCTGCACTCGCTGGTCGGCCATCTTCAGAACAATGCTGTAATAATTTAAATATAGCACGACAACATCGTACTATACATGTCAATTTGTCTTGTGGTGCTTTTACTGAATCCATTCCGAGAAGATCTTAAAATTAAATATAAAATAATAACTACTAAAAGAAAATTTTAAAATTAAGAAAAATATTTTTACCGGTAATAGCTGCATATACTAATTCTCGTACGTCAATACTAGTCTCGTTGATACGACAATCTAAGTGCATTGCATTTACCCAGCTTAGATCACGGATTCGTTTTTGTATTGCTAAATCCTTTTCTTCATCAGTTGTAGAAGCAGGGCAAAATAACAATCTAAATAGTAATAAATATTAACTGATTTTCATTTTCTTGTTTTCTTGGAATAAGCATAAATATTTCTATAAAAATCTTTATATATAAATTACCTATATAATTTTGTTATTGTATATTTCTCAATAAAATCTAATAAATTTTCTTTATCTTCTGCTGATATTGAACTATAAATTGCATGGTTGTTCATGCGTTGATTGAAATTTGTGTAAAAATTCTGTATGGACTCACTAACTTCATCCACAAGTCGAATTTCAAGATTTAAAGCAACATGTTGACATAATCCATGTATTTGTGTATAAATGTCACGTTCGATTTTAGTGTCAAACTTAAAAAAACGTTTATGGTATTCTCTTTTTAATTTGTCTAGTTCCGGATTACTTTGATTTATTTCTCGTTTTGCTTCAGATCGGGATGAGTCTATGAGAAACATTTTTATATTTTAGTAAAGAATTTTTTGATATCCATTTTACTATACCTTTAACACTTGATGATTTTCTTAACACAGACTTAAAAAATTTTGTTTTCTTATCGGTCTGTTGGCGTTTCTTTTCTTCAAACTTAGAAAATCCTGATACAGCTGTTTGAACTGCTTTGATAGATTTACTTGAAAATCTTTCATTACGTGATGATGAAGCTTCATTACGCTGATGAGCTATAATATTACGATGGCATTGCGAGCAATAACCTGCCGACAAATATTTTAATATATTTTTTAATGTTTTAAATAATTTAACCATTATATATCAAAAATTACCTTGCCATTCAGCAAATCCATAATATCCGCATCCACTTCGGCATTTTAAATCTGATTCATCAATCTTTAAAGATGGAGTCTTTGTTGCGTACATGATATATTTATACGAACGCTGCAATTTTAACATTTGCATTTTAACAGTTATTTTATTAACTTATTTATTAAAAATAATAATTATATTAATTAACTAATATAATTAAAAAGTTATTTATTTATTAATTTTAACAGGGCAAATACCCTTATTAGTACATACTTAATATTAACCCATTTATAATATATTATTATTATTATCAATTTTATTTGTTTATAAATAAACAATATTTCTTCATAATTATATATCGTAACTGCTTTCCAATTTTGACCAAAACGGTCAGTTGTAAAATGCCAATTATTTACAAACTGATTATGCTAGCGTGGTGGAACAAAGCTGTGGTCATGTTCGCAACGACCAAACAGTATAAGAAGTTGTGCAGGTTCCTGCGGTGCTTTTAATTTTAATAATATTAACGCCATTAAAACAGTTATTTGGAAATTTAAAAATAACATTTATAATTTATTTTTATCAAAAACTATATATGTAATTAATTTTAAACAGTTCTTTATTTTAATGTTTATAGTTAGAATATTAAATTATAATAATCTATTTTTATTTATTATTAGTTAAATAGCAGTCACCAATGTTATAATCATATTCAACTTAAAACAAAAAATTAATACACTTTTATTAAAAATTAAAAAATATAATATATTAAACATCGGGGATGCAACGTATCAACTATATTAATATTTTAAAGTAAATTAATTTACAAATTATGTAGATATTACTTTTAAATGAATTTATGACACAATGAGCCAGAAAATATTTATTTCTCTTTATATAAGTACAGACATAATTATCAATTAGATAAAAAGAACAAAGAGCATGATTTATCAAAAGTAATTGATTTCCTGCATGACCAATGTTAATTAACAAGAAAATATTTTATCAGATAATACTTTAACACATATAAATATCATGATAGAGGTCATAGAATTATGTGTGTTCTATTTATTAAATCAAGAAATATCATATATTTATCATTTATAAATCTTTTATTAAACGAAATTATTGATTATTTAAAATTTAACATTCGTTTTTTATCTTTTTCAATTATAGTTGTTTGTGTACAAATGTATTCATTTTATAGCTGCATATTTCAATGAACTATTAAAGATAATAACTTGTATAAAAATATTATTAAACTATATAAAGTTAAATCAATTATATTTTATATTTTAAAAGACTTTCAAAGTTATATAACAAAAGAATATATATTATATATAATATATTATATACATATATTATTATTTAGCTAAATTTAAATATAAAAATCTAATGCCTGGTATTATAAAGAATTTGCTTGAGGCAAATGCAAATTAGCTCCCAGCTAACGCTATCTGCTAGGTATTAAATATAAATGACAACCACTGACAGATGTAGCCAATGAAATCGTACATATAATGACGTTGACAAATGGATATTAAGTAGAAATCAGCGACATAAAATAAGTGCTGCCAAGTGTACCTCATAAAATGCATAGCATTTACATTATTATACATTTATTACCACTGCTTTAAAATATCAAGCAATTTCAAAACTATTTGGCTCCTGGCAGATAGCATTAGCTGGAAGCAAATTTGTGTGCAAATTCTTTATAATATCTGTAATATTTTATGTAAATATTTGTTTTTTAATTATATGTAATTTTTATTTTTTTATGTATCACAATTTCACATTAAATAATGGATATTGATCAATTCAGGGGGGGGAGGTTCTAACCTCTAAACCCCCCTCTTGGATGCGCCACTGAATACATTAGCAACTAAAACTACAAATAAGTGTTAATCTACCCATCTTTTGTATTCCAAACCTCGCTAGAATTATTTATGTTTTAATAAAAATATAAATTAGTATTTTTTAACTTGAAACATTTTATCTCTCATAACTAAAATTATGAAATAATTTCTGAGAAGTTCAACATTTTGGACAGTTAGTTTTTTTCTGTTCTTTCTTCACTTTAAACTGCCTGATAAAAAATAATTAAACAGTAATAAAATTTAGTCATTGCAAAAGTGGTTTTCATAATTTTGATAAGTATTGTCGTAGGAGCATTAGACATATTACCATAGGAAGAGACAATTTTTGTTTATTAAATATTGTTTACCGGGAGAATAAAATTTTGGAGTCGCTTGCCATATCATTAACCTAGTAGTAAATCATAATAATCTCGTACATCTAACTTTATTAGTAGATTAGTAAGTAATGACTAAGTTTATGGGAATCTAAACATCGATGTTAACAAGCAGTTTGTTAACACATACTTAAGTAGTGTATACACGTGTTGAAATTAATAAAACAGGTTTAACTTAATTAATTAATCTAAAAACATTTGTGATATATAATATAATTAAATTATTTATTTAATTAATTAAAATATGATTGGTGGTTTTGTTTCAGCCAAAATTACAGGTTGTTGCTCAATTCAGATTCACTTTTGCACCGTAATATTGATTAAAACTTATTATCTCTATCGTTAAAATGTTTACTGCAGTTAAAATCACATGATTTAACTGCTGTTACAGAATTATTGTTAAGAAAAATTTACATGAACATAATCGATATTAAGAATCTTAACATCACTGTTAAGCCCAACATAAACAAAACTATATTTATATTTACCAATATAATAAACTAATTATAAAAATTTAATTTAATTACAGTTACATAAATAGTTACAATCTTCATTAGATAAAGGCATAATTGAAAAATAATTAACAGTTATTTAAAAAATAATAATAATTTATAATTACTTTATCTGTATAATCTACTACATTACTACACACTATCTGTCTCTTGTTACTAACTTAAATAAATTTACTGTGTTGCTTGTCAGTTTTAAACAGTTATTTGCATAAAAAAATCTTATTTATGGTAATGTTTTTAAACAATATATTTTTTAAATTAAATTAATTTGTCTGTTGAACTGTTATTTTGACAGTTTAAATGTTTTAAATGCAATTGAACTCTTATAGGCTGTTGAAGGCCCCTTTTTTCTTCAATATTTTCATCTCAAATACTTTTTCTCAAAATTAGAACTTATTGCTATCTTTGGTAACAGTTAATTTTAAATTTATTTTACATTGAAAATTGTATGAAACTAGTAAAATATTGTTTTTTTTTCATATTTACATGAAACGGTTGGCATTTATTAATTAACTTTTTTAGTAAATCTGTATATTTGTAAATAATTATGATTTTTTAAATATGAAAACGGCTTGTAAAATCTTACATATGCATACAAAACTGTTTTAAAAGTTGCGAATCTACGATGATATTTTTCATGATATTTATATTCATCATGGAAACAGATGTGATATTTGCGATTTTTAAAAATACAACGCAAAGCATATATGTATCATGTGAGTTAGTATCATGAAACTAATAACTCACGGCGGAATTACAGTAGAGTCTCTTTTTACATGGTAGACACGTTCTGCGAAACCTGTTTACCGGTATGTACAAAAGTTTCACATGATATGTACTTAATTTCATGAGTGATGATATAAAATTTTACTGTAGTGGAAACGCATTATGATATAATTGACTTATGAGTTAAAAATATCATGTGATACATGATATTTCTGAGTCATCGTGGATTTGCGCCTAAAGAAATTAATTAATCTAACAAAATTGAGTGATGATATAAAATTTTACTGTAGTGGAAACGCATTATGATATAATTGACTTATGAGTTAAAAATATCATGTGATACATGATATTTCTGAGTCATCGTGGATTTGCGCCTAAAGAAATTAATTAATCTAACAAAATTCAATAATTATTTTTATAAAATATATCTAGTTTTATGTCTATAATTATACAAATAATGAAACATATACCTATACTACTTTTATTTTTTAATGGTATCATATTAATTCATTAATATGTTAATCTTACCTGGTGTTGTAACTGAAGTTTTTGTACAAAATATCTATAATATTATTTTAATAATACATTGTAAATAAAATATATAATCCAAAGTTATGTATACCTTAAATTATTATTTATTATTCAATATAATAATTATACTCCTACTAATAGTTTGACGTTTGGTAATAATTGAAGTTTACCTTTGTGCTTTTGACATTTATACGAGTAGCCAACTAATAAAATGACTATGTAAATACCCCTTCTTTTTTGTGTTTACATAAAACGAATACAACTAGTCATCAGTTTAGTCATGTTAATAAATTTTAAAATATGGCACCAAATCATATTTATTGTTAGCATCACAGAATAATAAATATATAATTATTGTTCTGTGGTTAGCACATCGCTTTTTTTTTAAGTTTTCATTGTATTATTGAAAACACTAATAGATAGTGAAATAATAATAGGTACCTACATATTATATATTTTAAACTTGTAATCTTGTAATAACATTAATTTTTGTTTTATTTAATTAATCATACTGATTGATTGAATTATGAATAAGAAAACAAATTTAAAGAAATACAATAACTTTATTGTTTTATAAAACTTTTTTTATATGTACATGAATTTAATGCATTTTTACTAAATATTAAAATATTATTTCTTAAATGTTGAGCCAGTTAGTAGTTTTTTTCTTTCAACCTATCGGTACAAGTACGGGTATTTTTTCTTGCTCATAAGAGCAGTGTTAAATAATTTTTTTAAAATTCTATAATTATATTATTTTAACTTCTTCTTTCTATATTTATGAATTTTTAAAATATATTATAGGTGAACTGTTTACTGGCAACCAAAATCACAATCTCTGATATTAGTCCTTTTACTTTAAAGAAATTTTTTAAACATACTTTGTGTTATGGCTCTTGATAGATAGTAAATGAAGATAACCATATTTGTTCATCATTTGTAACTGCAGGTTATAACAGATTGAAACAAAGTCTTTGCAATTTTGTACTTGAAATATTGAAAATTCTTTCAATATATTCGTATCTTCTTACTTCAAACCTTTTGAAGAGATTAAGTAATCATTTTTCTAAAAGTCATATTAATGCGTACACCATTTGCCTTCTTCCGTGGAGGAAGTGAATGGTACCAAACGTTGTTGGTTGGTGGATTCATTATTAAAATACTTCCATGTTCTAATATGATTTTTACTGTAATAAATTAATGGAAAATTAATAATGGCTTAAGTAACCAGTGGCAGTAAGTAGCGTATCTACAGTCGCTGGACTGATAAAAAGTGACCTGTTTTAAATATATCGCCAGGGTCTCTAAACTTGTAGTTACGCCACTGGATGTAACAATAATATAATCATGTTTTACAAGTGATGATACTCATAGAACACTATATATATCATGTTTTTAGTGACATTCTAAAAATACATTTTGTATATGTTTGAAACATAATGGGCAATTAAAGGAGTTTGATAGTAGAAGAGTAAAAAGTTTTCCGTATTTTCATTTACTAGAAGTTTTAGTATTCAAAAGTATTGTACAAAGTACAAACTCAAAAGGGTCTTTAATGAACGTATTGACAAAATTTACAAATAACATATTATTTGATGAAACGATCCTAAAAGTGGTGATATACAAGTTTAGGATGCAACATTGTATAGAAAATATGTATTTATATATTAATAATTACATTTTTTAATATCTATACCTGGATCAATACTCCGTTTGTCAATACCTTTCTTTTTAGTATCTTTATGTTTAAGCACAAATAACCGCTCTTGACCAAATGAAATTGAAACAATTGGAGATTGTGGGTCTAATTCTTTTTCATCATCACGGTGTTCTCCAATATGATCAGATCCATTTCTATATCTTAAAAATATAAGAAATACACATAACTAAAATGGCTTTAAAATTTTTTTGAAATTATAAATTTTACTGTTTGATAAGAATTTAATTTGGTGTCAATTGCAATATTTTTTTTTCTAAAAAAGTGGTATGAAATAAATAGATTTTACACTGAAGTGTAAAATCTTTTACCTAACACAGAACAATTTGTATACTATTAGGAAACTATATATATCTCAACATAGCCAATCCAGGAGAAGTTTGAGATTATTATATCATGGTATTTTTGTGTGTTTTATAGTTTGTTAAACATTAAAAGAATAAAAGTTGATTCTTACTTATTTATTAATACAAAATTAAATTTATGTGATGTTATTTCTTCAATAACATTACGTATCATGAGTATGATTGGAAGCCATGGAAGTGCGGGAATGTGTGCGCCTGAAAATTTATAGTTTAATCCACTATCTCCAAAAGCAACTTGTTGACGAGGAATAACATGCCACTTTCCAAATACTTTAACCTATAAAATATAATTACCTTTGAATATATAGATTTAATTAAAGAAACATTAAAAATATTAAGTAGAAATAAGATAAATGTTAATTATTAATAAATATACTTTCTTTTGATATATCATCACTTAAATATTCAATATCCTTTTCACAATATTTTAAAATAAAATCGGCACAATTTATAGGAAATAAAATTGAATAATCCAAATCTAAACTTTCTGAAGAAATCTTTGTCCATTTTAATTTCTGATTTGGAATATCTCTTAGTAAACTTTTAATTTGTTCAAAATTGTTAATTTCAGATGAAGCCATGTTTAACTAATAAATGTAAATTCCATTAAAATATACACAATAAAAATTAAATATATAAATCATATTTATTATTTTGGAATATGATGAGCATAAATAAATAAATACACAGAAGAAAATCCTACAATGAACTGTCAAAAATTCAGGACAGGAAAAAATTCGAAAAATTCAACTGACATTTGCTCATCACACATGTGTGGCCCGATGAATCGTGAGTGGGGGAAGGAGGTCTGTGAACATTTTGTGAAGAAGAATTTTGAGGGGCAGAGGCGTAGTAGCGTCTTTGGTTTTGTAATTATGTATTCCCTTTTGTTCAGTTATTGACAACAAATAATACAAATGTACCTACTCTCCAAATGGAGTAACTTTTGTCTGAAAAGATTTTTATAAGCAGCTTAATTTTCAAAATAAAAATTTGTTTTGCTTCCTCACCATATCGAAGATACGAGAAGCTTTGTGATCGTTTTAAAATTTAAAATGAGAAAAAAATTGTTTTCCGATTTAAAAATTTTTACTTGTGTGTGTGTGGCTGTCTGTCTGTCTGTCCTCAATATCCTTGTTACACTCATAACTTATGATTCACTGAACCGATATTAAAGAAATTTGATTTTTTGATTGGGTCTGGTTTAAGAACAGTCCCATTTAAAAATCATTAAAATCGTTTGTAAAACATCCCAAAACAGTTATTTTTAGTGTTCAGTGCCAAACGGAACACTTATGGGATCACTTCGGTGTCCGTCCGTCCGTCTGTCACAGGCGATTTTCTCTGAAACTATTCGACGTAATTTTTTTTTAAGATAGGTACGTACTGTCGAAAACAACACGTTACGTGGAAATGTTATAGAATCTTTTTGTAAAGCATTCAATTTTCTATAAAATAGGTCACTACAACTTTTGTAATAAAATATTCCCTTACGAAGATTTATTTCTATTTACATAAAAATTGTCATTTGTTTTTTTAAAACGCTATTTACTTTGACAATTAAATGTCATTTTGACGTTTTAAATGTCATTTTGACGTTTTAAATGTCATTTTGACGTTTTATACTAGCTTATACGAAAAAATAATTAGGAGCGTATTAAGATAAATGTTAGCAAACTCTATATATTTTACGTTACGTTTAATTACGTACAATGAAAAACATTTTTAAACATTTCCTGGTGTTCTGAGCAAAGTCGCTATAGATTAAAGTTCGAAGAAATTCATTATAGTCCCTAATCTTGCCGAAGTACTACTGTTGCTTGTGAATGTTTTTTTATTGAAGACAAAATGTGTACTATGCAAATTTTGGTCGAATTAGATTTTTGGTGGATACCCATTTACCCATCTTTATATGAAATGCAAATTCTTGTATTAGAAATATATTAGCCTATCCCTTAAGACGTTTCTGTCGACCGGCGACCGGAATTAATGAATACGTACGCTGCGTACGCTTTTTTAATATCTTTTCAAGGTCAAAACGTACGCCGGCCCATCGATAAGACAATTTTCGAAACGAACGCTACTGGACTGAACATGTGGTCAGTGGAATAAAATGGTGTTTGCCGGTAAATGTCCATCGGTGGTAATTTTATCACTAAATAAAAGAGTTTTTATAAAATAATACAGTGTAAGTGTTAAATAAATGATACATTTTATCTGCAATTTATTAAGTAGGTATATTGCCTACAAGTATCACATAGGCATAAGCTTTAGGTTATTTATTTGACGTGAATGACATTTCTAATAGGTTATAATATGTTTGAATGTACGCAGGGTTAGTCGTGATCACAGTTTCTTTGGAAGTCGACAGGGCTGGATTAAGTTCAAAAGATCAATATTTTAAGGATACTATTTTAAATATTTGGTAAGTATAATAATCATATTACCTACTAGAAATTGTACACACCCATTTTAGTAATTTTTGCAAGCTATTAAACAGAAATACGAAATAAATTAAAATATATATACCTCATAACGTATATATAATACCTACATACCGATTTACAATTAGCTTTAATTTATAAATTTTTGGTAAATTAAAATTATAAATAATAACCGAACCAAAATTAGGGTTGCCAGATACTGAAGATGTGTATATAATATGTATAACGAATAAGAAGCAAAACAAAAGAAAAACGTTGTATTTCACCCCTGTCACGTATGGAGATTTGTAATTAGTTTCATTCGATACGTCGAGAAAAATACCACGGGGATGGGGGTTTTGAAATCCTCGGTTAACCATTTAATTTTTAGTAGGTATATTGTAAATTTCAATCTAAATCTTACACACGATTTTGATAATTTTGAAATGGGACCGTCCTCAAGCCAGACACAACCATCCAACCAAGTTTCATTAATATCGGGTCAGTGGTTCATGAGTTATGCGTGTGACAAATATTCAGGGGACAGACACGGAACGAAAAGTGTTTGTCTTAACCTGAAACGGAAAGATTAATTTAAAATTTTGAAATCGGAGAACAATTTTTTTGTTTCATTCTAAAATGATCACAATGCTTCTCGTATCTTCGATATTGCGAGGTACCAAAATAATAACGGTTAATTTCGGTTCAAATGTTTTAATTTTTCAACTGAATGAACTATGATCAATTTTTGTAATTTTTTTTTGTAAGGAAAAAAGTTTGTCTTTTCTTTTGAGCTGTTATTTATTAATTTTGTAAGAGAAAAGAAATTATTTATTATTAATTAACGTTTTTCTTTTCTTTTCTTTGTGATTATATGAACTCTGTTTCCTCCTAATTTGTAGAGTTTTATTTTATTTATGTGCATTGTTTTCTTAAATATGTTCCTAGACTGTATTTTGTTTTCGTTTTTATCAATAAAATAATCAATTTTTAATTTTAATTAAGTTTTATTTATTTTAAATTTTATTTATTTATTCAATTTTTTTTTTAAAACAACAAGCATAAGAAGGGAATTTGGTAATAAAATTAAACCAAAATTGATACCGGTAGATATTTGATGTTCGACTCGATTTTAAATTTTAATTTTAACTAATTTAAATTGCTTTTTTTCGATTGTAAATTTTAATTTTAACCGGAACTGAATCGGGACTGAACTAAAACTGAACCGGAATTTTTCGGTGAACCGAAACCGAAACGGAAAACATTTACTTGGAACAACCGTAAACCGGATCGAAATTAATTTCGGTTTGACTATCTTATAGAGACTGAAAAAGCAGAGTAGCGAAACGCACTTTGTTGTTAATTAAAATAAGGGTAGTTGCCGGTAAGATTTTTAAAATTGAAGTATACTATATTGATAACATTCATTTGGAGATAATAAAAAAATATAAAGTATGATAAAATTAGTATATTTTTTCTTGATTGAAAATACTTTATTTCAATCTTTCATGAACTTTCAAAAATTTATAATAAAAACGGAGTAACTAAAGTTAGAGTGTCTCCTTTTGTACGTCAAAAAGCCTAAAGATTATTTTGATTGGTTGCGTCTTTTTGCGGTTTAAACAATTTCCAATTGACACCTTGCACTTTTATAGTCGGGACAATCTCTCCGATAAGATAGAAACAAAAAATTCGATCAGAATAATTTTCCGAACATATACAAAAATCCAATTAATTTTTTCTACTATTATCTTTTTTCGTGGCGAAATTTGGTAATAAAAAAAAATTATTTCGCGATCTTCTCATTACTTTAAATTTTTTGTGGGGGCTCTTCAAATTAATCTTATGTTGTATAGGTTCTTAATACATTAAGAAGTATGAAAATAATATTTTACTGTATTTATTAATACATCTCTGTATGATGACTATATTTAAGTGACAATGCTACTTTTTTTAGAACATTACACTTAATCCTATCAAAGTACAACTATGAACAATAATAATTTATCGTTTGAATAAATTCCTTATTGTAAATATATACGAGTATATATTTCAAATGTTGGTCAGTCGTTTTTAGCGTATTTTTAAACATAGGTAAATAATTTTTCTATTATTTATCACATATTTAGTTTAAACAATATAGGTTTCAAATTTTCCTCAATTTGTTTTGTCATATGACCAGCACTGTCCAGCATATGACATAACAGACGCATAAATTTATGTGTAGATAATTTTTGTTTTAATTTGATTTTTTTTATGTTAAAACATTGCGTCCGCGTGGTCCGCGTCACTCGAAGCATGTCAAATAAGAAGCGTTTCGAAGCGCGTTGCAACTCTACGGTTGTGACGTACGTGTTGATTTATTCCATCGCATAAAACACGACAGGATATAGTAAGCTACGAAACGCCTTCAGCAGCTTCTTACGTTTTTAGCGATGGGATCAACACATGTCACGACGTTGCAAAGTGTGTCGAAACGCTTCTGAAACTTCGTGAGTGGCTTCTTTTTAAAAATGGGGCACTTTCGAACGTGCAACCTCGGAATTTTCCGGGCGGCGGACTGGAAAAACGGCCCAAGATATTTGTCGGAACAAAATGACCAATGAATAATAAAAATAATTATTTAATAATCCTACAAATTTCAGGTAGCTGGTAATATACTATAATAACCTCGTTATTTTGACATGTTGGAAGTGGCAGACTAGGTGGTACTCCACTATTTTTGTCCGTCATTTTTTTTCGATCTTCTCACCATATTATCTCAGTTACAATCCATTGGTCATTTTATCCGATAAATATCTTAGGCCGTTTTTCGAGTCCGCCGCCCGAAAAATTCCGGGGCGGCACGTTCGAAAATGCGCTATTTTTAAGAATATTCGCAAATAAAAAAGTTGTTAAACTCGTCAAAAAGAAGCTACATCACGAAGTTTAAGAAGTATGGTAATAAGTTAACAAAAGGGTCGACGTACTGAGGACTTATACCACCCTAACGATGACGCGATGCAAAGACACGTTCTAACGCGGCTTTTTATTGCATAAGTATCCAAAAATTGTGAGAAACAATTATTATTTATTTCAGATTACCTACTTCGATTAATCCACAATGGACAGTTACGGAAAATTAGACTTTATTCCGGATTTACCGAAAGGTCCACTGGACAATTACCGTAAACAAGCGACATTTGACTGGAAAAAAATGAAACTGGTGTTAGATGATTGGGAACATCTTCAATTAAAGGTAAGATACTAAGTTATGATAGTACATTGAACCAATGGCTAATTGATACCTTATAAACTTATAACTGATATGCAGGACCGTTGTAAGAGTTTGATGCACCCTAGGCCCTAGGTGTGATTGTCAGTGATTGATAACATAAATGTTGATCGTGTTGTTTTATATATTATAATTTTATTGTTTGTAACTTTTGCAATATTTTTGATACTCTAGTTAATTCACTAAAATAATAATACCAGCAAACTCCAGACATCTCGCTTAAGCTTTGGCAATTAAGACATCGTTTCAGCGGCCCCTTCAACCTTGAAAATCCAAACCATGTATGTTTCTGGCACTTTAGTCACTGTTGCATTTCGACAGTTTCATTTTATGTTATTTTTATGTGATAGTAAAGACACATTATATGCCTTAAATACCAATATTAGAAAATATGATTCATGACTATACTGACATTTAGAAAAAGGTTTAATGACGTTATAGTTTAAGGTGTCGTGAAAAAAATGATTGCCAAAATGCCTATATTCCTTTTATTAAAACATGTTTTGATATAGGTAATTGATAGTCACGCAAATAAATACCCCAGCCCCTACCACTCTGTTCGACTTTTAACTATCTAATAGTAGAAAACAATTTGGTCAAACAAGTAAGTATTAAGATAAATTAACAATTGATATTTTCTAATAATAATGCATAAATTAAATTTTAGGCTGTAAGCACATCGCTGGTTTGCCTAGGCCTAAGATTTTTAGTTTATTTCTTTAATAAAGAAACTGAACGAAAATGGTATGATAGTAATATATGCACATATTTAGTGTTATTATTATGCCTACGAAAAAGTGATTTTCAAATAATTAACATATCGTTAATCCACAAATTAATTTGCTCTTTAATTTAAATATATGTATTTTCTTATTATATACCTAGTGTTGATGTTTTTAGAGGTTACCCCTCCGTTCTTATAATTTTAATTTATACCTACATTCTTTCTATATGCATAGGTATATATTTAAAAAAAAAATGGGATACTCTGGTCTATAAGTTTTTTATTTTAATTATTTTTTACGTTTCGATCAATATGATCTTCTTCAGATTTTTAGTAAATAATTTTTATATTCACTTTTATTATCCCATTTATTTTTTAAAAATATTTCCAAATGGTCATTTACTCCGACATAAACATAGGCATATATATATGTATATTTAAAAAAAATTCTATTTGTTACTTCAATTTTTCTGCAGATGTAATAAGATAAAGTCCACGAAAACATTAAATCTTGGGCTTACATATAATTGGTTAAACTGGGACTGGCATATTTCTACTTATAATAAATGATGATTGACATTTATTATTTGAAATATTTAGTTATTTATTGAAGCTATAATTTAAAATAAAATAATAAACATTTTATTTAACATCATAATATATTATATTTATTGCAAAATAGTTTGTTATAGGCATTTGAAATTATGAAGGTTGTGATTTCAGTTTTTGTATCGAATACAAAGAGGCTATATTTGTTTTGATAGGTAATGTAATCCATTTTGATACTTTTTAGAATTTTCTTCGGTCTGTCAATTAATTTTTTTTTTTTTGATTCGACAATAAAACCAATTAAATGAATTTGATTTTTACTGTTCGAAAACCTAAGACCTTATAATTAGTTTGGACTTTAGATTATAATATGATAATTGAATTAGGTTAGGTCCATATTAAAGAAATTCCCTCTAATTTATTTACGCAAAGTATCCTATTTTTTATTTTACTAATGCCCGGTACAGGGCTGTAACTACCGCTGGGGGCCTCCGAACAAACGAAAGTGGGGTGATAAAGGGCCCCTCAATCACTTGCTGTCCTGGGGTTCCAGAGCCTCTAGTTACGGTCTTCGTCCGGTATTATCAGCTTTGGCTAACGCTATCTGCGAGGTGTTATGAATTTGCTTGGGATTCTATGTAGAACAGTGGTAATAATGTATAATAATGTAAATGCTATGCATTTTATGAGGTACACTTGTCAACACTTTTTTTAAATTGCTGATTTCTACTTAACGCGCATGCGTCAAGGTCATCGTATGTACGATTTCATCTGTTACATCTGTGAGTGGTTGTCATTTATAATGAATACCTATCAGTTTAATATCGATTGCAATAGAATACATGATTTTACATTCATTTTTGCAGTTTTTTTTTTCGTTTAAAGAAATAAACAATTATTTGTGGTTGATTAGCCTATAAAAGTGAGGACTTTTGGCAAATTTAACTGCAAACCAAATACACGTTTGTTGAAGGTCAATTTATGATAATACTTAATACATGTACTACTATCAAATTATAATAATAAATAATAATTTATCTTGGTCCGTACAATGTTCTATTAAAATTGTGATAAAAAAATAATCAAATTTACAATAATTATTTTGCTGCTCGGATGCAACTCTTGGGGCCTGGGCCTCTAGCTGATCTAGAACAGAGATGGGGGAACTTAAAATTTTTATTTCTATCAATGAACGTATAAAGCTTTGAAACACCCAGTCAGGATACTTATGGAGTCTTAAATTAATACCATAATTTTTAACAGAACTACACTAAATAATAAACCAATTTCCTAGTGTAGCAAGAAAATTAATTGTAATTTTTATGCTCTAGTTCTAACAGAAATACTGGTTCCAAGCACATTTGTGCTTCAGGTTCGGCACTCTATACTTCTGCTTTGCATAGCTAACAATAAAATTAATTTAGATTTTTAGATTCTTATATGTAATAAGTAGTAATAGCCCAGGAAATAAAGGAAAAAGTACAAGGAAAATGTATGAGGTGCCAAATTTAAACAGTGATTAGAACATATCCAGATGTATATTTCCTGAAAACTCCCTAGCAAAATTTGCTACGGAACACCCTCAAGCAAGGGTCCAAAGTTTTGTTTTACAAGGATTTTGTAAACACTCTGTATCTAATGAACGGAATGTTCAATCAACCCCGTCTTTCGCATTTTAAAAAGATAATTAAATTTTCTTCAACTTTTTTTATTATTATTTTAATCAAAAATAATTGTTTACCTTTCAAAATGGCGGTCAAACTAAAAATTTTACTTTAAAAATGCAAAATTTTGAGTTCGACAGCCTTTTTGATAGGTATAAAGTTATTTATGACCAATAATGTGTTATAATTGACTGTAGTACATTTAATTGTCTTTTCAAAAAAATTAAAATGGTGTTAATCGGACTTTTAGTTCACTAGATATGGTAATTTTACGAAACCATTGCAATATCTAATTATACATTACTTAATTATTATAATTTATCAAAATACAAATTATTTTTAAATTTAACAATATTTTGTGAATCTATTACAGTACAAAACATGGAGTACTATAGAAAAGGATCCAATATTTCAAGACCCCCAAGAATCTTTACCAGTTGATGAACAAAAGCGTTTAGCAGCCATTCGTTTAATTCAGTACAACAAGAAACATTTAAAAAATATTCTTCCAGTTGATATTAATGAATGCAATCCCAAGAGAAAGGTATTTCTAAAAACTTTAAAATAATTTACATCTAAAATTTGTCTAGTTTTTACGTTTTTCAGTATAATATTAATAATTATTTTTTTATAAAATGCAAATTCAATATGGGGGTTTATAGTATACAAGTACCTATGTACGTAACAGTAATTAAATGTATCTCAAAATAAGATAAATCATTTTCAAATGTTGTTTATGTTATATTTCTATGTACTTAGTATCTATAACAGGGGTGGACAACCTTTTGTATAACACGGGCCAGAATAAGGCTTACATTTTGTTCGCAGGCCGTAGTAGTTAATGGACACTTTTTTGTTACTTGTATTTTTTTTTCTGAAAATATTTAAAAAGATAATAAAACAAAGATAATTACTATATTTATTTCTCTTATCATTTAAAACAAATTACAAATAAATTTAAAAAAATAGTAAGTATTAATTACAAAACAATGAATATAAATGAAAACAAATTTTTAATGCAACATCTGTTGCTGCATAGATTTTGATAGCAATTCAATGTCCGGTTCGAATTTGAAAATATTTATTTATTATTTCTCCTAAAGATCTCACGGGTCGGATAGGAACTTTACGCGGGCTGGAGGTTGCCCACCGTTGACCTATATCACATAATTTTATATTTGCTTTGTTAATATATAATATTTTCTTTTTTTCAATATGAATGTTGTTTAAGCTTTTGTAGGTATGTTTATCAGCAAAATAGGATATTAATTTAAATCAAAGCATGTAATTGCTTTGAAATGAACATCATCCAGGTTTTACAAAGCTTTCATACTTTTTAATTAAGTAATTAAAAAACATACGCATTCATTTAAACAATTTGCATGTTTTCAAATGTTCACGTTTAGAATAGTTATGAATTCAACAATGAAATTAAAATAATTATATTGTTTATGATTGAAATGATCATGTTTTCAATAAACCACATTCATGTGTCAATTCTTAGAAAGCAGTAACTCCTTTGAAATGTTCCTCAACAACCGAACAACGAAGAAATATATCAATGCTTCAACCTGAATATCGACTAGTAAGTTACATCGTTATGTAATGGATGAACAGAATTATTGTGGTTATGTAATCATCTATAAAATATTTGTTTTTGTTTTGCCCTATTTAAAAATATATATCAATTAAAATATTTCTACTGCTAAAATATTTTTTTAATAAGTGCTAATTTCTTTATTATGATTACATAATTATGTTCGTGTTTTTTGTGTTAAATATTTCTATCTAATACAATATTTGCCTTATTCACAAACTAATAAAATCTTCTTTTTTTTTTTTAATCGTAGTACCTATATATGAACTTAACTAACAACATGATTAAGAATATTAGCAAATTATAGTTTATTTTGTATTTATTTTAAAGAATTAGATTTTCCTGTTAGATTTATAAATTTCACTACCTATATTCTTACTTTTATTAATTTTTTTATCAATTTCTCTCAAATAATTTCTTAATATTATCTAACATTCTAACAAATTGTATGTATTTGGATTTGATAGCTCCATAAAAATAGCAACTGGAAATATCAGACAATTCAATTAACAAATTTGTTACACTGGACAACAACTACTGCTCTTTAATTTCAATGATTATACATAATTATGTATGTCACTGTAATTACTTATAATAAATTCTTTCTTTAAACAGTTAGTGCAGTGTAACTTATAGCATGTGCATACCACTTTTTATAGATCGCTTTTACAGTGTATCCCAATTTTATAAATCGTATAATTTTAACCCTTTTTTCGTAGATACCACAAGGGATACACACTTTGAGAAACACTGAGTTAGTGAATAAGGCTGTATATTATTTTGTTATTAACAGCTTTTTTGTAAAAATTAATATATTTCTAACATGTTTCTATTACTATTATAAACTGTTGTTTTAATCTATTAATGTAAATTAAAACTAATATAATACTTCTTTCTTGCTTTCTTTAGATCCAACCTCTTACTTTTTAATTCTTTAATATATTTATAAAATCTACAAAATGGAACATATTTTCATGGGGTTTTTCATTTGTTTGAATTTTTTTTTCTTTTTTGCTACAACACGGATGGCCTATACCATACACAGTTGCTTAAATTTATTTTTATCATTAAAATGGTGTAATTAATTAAAATTTAAAATACATTTTTGTTTCAAATCTGAATCAACATAATTACAAATATAAAAAATTAAACAGAAACAATTTTGTACTGATATATTTTTTTTAGTTATGCCATTGCTATTAGTATGCTATTGTATAATATATATGTTAATATTACTATTTTTTATTTTATTGTAATTAAGTAATGTATTTTAATATAATAGAGAAACTGAATACTATTGACACAGCTAGTTATTTATTATTTAAAGCTTCGGTGTATATATAATATTTTTCTACATAGCGAGTGGGTGAGTTTACATGCTAGCGAGCGGCTAGTAATCTTGCTATATCTAATTCAGGCTTTATGTGTTTGTTTTGTTGTCTATATTAATTGTCTAACAATGTTTTGTTTTTATTTGTATAAAAGAATAGTAGGTAATGTCATGTAGACAATATAGTTGTATCCCCCTCCCCCCTGAATTAATTACGTAATTTATGGATGCTCCCTTACTTAAAAATGAATAAAAATGCTTTTATTTTTGTATAATGCATTACTAACAATATATATAATATAATAATAATTAGTGTTATTTGTTTTTTATATCATACTACTTTTAATAATATATAATATATTGACGTATTTTCAGGCCAGATTTGATGTTACAATATATTCTGCAATGTATACAAGTCACCCAAATGTAGCAATTAAAACTGGACTTGGACAAAAGTTGTTTGAAAACAGTTTACAATGTCTAGGAACTGAACGACATTCAGAAATTTTACAAGCTGCCAGAGAGAAAAAAGTATAATCTTAATTATGGTTGTTTATAAAATAAATAATAATTGTGAAATCTTAGGTGTTTGCTTGCTTAGCTTTAACAGAAGTAGCTCATGGAAGTAATACAAAAATGATGAGAACAACGGCAACTTATGATTCCGAGACACAAGAATTTGTTTTACATACTCCTGATTTTGAAGCTGCTAAATGTTGGATTGGAGGTTTAGGTACATTCCTTTTTATTTTTTTGTATGTATTTAAAATATGATAATTTAAAAATAATATTTAAATAAATATATTACAGGGAAGACTGCAACTATAGGTTTAATATTTGCACAGTTGTGTTTGAAAAATAAATGCCATGGTGTTCATGCATTTGTCGTACCATTAAGAGATGCAAATTCACTTCTACCTTATCCAGGCGTTATTGCAGGCGACATGGGTGAAAAGGGTGGAGTTAATGGAATCGATAATGGGTAAGTTAAGATTTTCATCAGGCCTTGTCTCCTTTTAAGATCTTTTCATTTAATTTTAAGGTAGATAACTTTAAAATATTATAATACCTTTTTAGATTTGTTATGTTCAATCAGTATCGAATTCCTCGTGAATATTTATTAAATGCAGTTGCGGATGTATCACCTGAAGGAGAATACCAAAGTGTTTTATTTGATGGAGGCCGTATCCTTGGAGCTGCATTAGAAACATTAAATGCTGCTCGTTTAGCTGTCACACACAGTGCTGCAACAATTCTAGCTCAGTGTGTACCAATTGCTATAAGATATGCCGCAGTCCGTAAGCAGTTTGGTAATTCAAATAATAATAATGGTACAACGGATTCCAATAACGGAGAAGAAATTTGTATAATAGAATATCCACTACATGTATGTATTTTATATGTATAGTATTTCAACAGTGGCGAGCTATATTCATGTGAGTCCAGTGACAATTTATGTTTAGATCAGACACATTCGACATAGTCAGTACGGCAGAGAATTGCCCTTTTGGAAGATATGACAAAATCCGAATGTATTCGATCTATGACAGCAACTCACCTGAATATAGCTTGCACACCGCTGCTGTATTTCAACATTTTAGTTTTGAGAAAAATGCATTACCGTTTACTGTTTCAATGAGGATTTTATGAGTCAGATAGAATTTTAATACTTCTATTGACCAGCTATTTGTGGACTATAAAGGGCACTTTCTTCTTCTTCAAACTGGTCTTCTGTAGTTGATTTTTTTTTTTTATTTAATTTTTTTTTTTTAATTACCGCTATTAATTTTTTCATGTGTTAGCTCCAAATAGTCCAATTGACTATAACTTTTGAGGAATTCAAGTATAGGAATTAGGAGACACATTTTCAAAATCCTACTTTTCAAGAACATGTGCCCCTTTATAGAATATATTGTACAATAAGTATACCATTATTTTATTTCAACAGCAATGGAGATTATTTCCTTATCTGGCAGCAGCTTATGTATTATCTGTGTATGTAAATCACATCTCTGAAACATATTTTAAACAACTAGAAAATGCTATGGAAGGTCATAGTAGTGTAAGTAAATATAACCATTCCATTGTTATAAAGATGTATTATAATATATACAAATAACATTTTAGCCAGAAATAGTTTCTGAAATTCATTCTTTGGTTTCGGTATCAAAACCTTTACTCACTTGGACATCACTCTCAGGTGCACAACAATGTAGGGAAGCTTGCGGAGGCCATGGCTTTCTATCAGCTTCTGGTCTTGTAGGTCTACGTGCTCTTGCAGATCCTGCTGTCACTTATGAAGGAGATAATTATGTGTTACCACAACAAACGGTCAATTGGCTTTTACGTCAATTAGAAAATGTATTAACAGGTTCAATTGATCTAAAACAGGTCACGCCACTCAGAACTGTTGAATTTTTAAGAGATTATAAAACAATTTTGAATTGGAAAGATCCTGGTAAAAATGCAAGAAATGTTGGTAGTCATAAATGTATGTATATTTTATTTAAAAATAGTTATTATTTCAGAAATGCTATAAAAAATGTTTTAAATTTTACAGTTATAATTGAAGCATATAACTGGCTATTATGTTACCTACTAAAAATCACTTATGAGAAACTAAATGAAAACACATCTAAAGGACAGGATAAGTTTTGGGCTCGTAATAATGCTCAAGTGTACCAGGGACGTCTTCTAACAAGAATATTTGGAATATATATGGCTTTGCAAGCATTTTGGGAAAGAATACACCATTCATCTGTTGAAGCAAATGCAGTGCCTATTCTTGAAAGACTCTATGCACTGTATGCTTTATCATCAATTGCTGATGAACCAAACGTCATGACTATGTTTTATGTGGCCGGTGTTGCAAATCAAACACTTGCAAATGATATACATGATACAATATTAGACCTTTGCGCAAAGCTAAAACCAGAAGCCGTTGCATTAGCTGATGCTTTAGCACCTCCAGATTACGTTTTGAAATCTGTTATTGGAACAGCTGACGGAGAAGTATGTTCTAAATATTGTGTTAAATATTATTTTTTTATGATTTAATTTCATTGCAGATTTACAAACATCTACAAGCACAGTTTTTCCAAAATCCAGGTGCTCTTGAACGACCATCTTGGTGGCGTGAATTTATTATACACGACGCACCTAATTTTAAAGCAAAATTATAAGATGCTTATTTTATACTTGAAGATATATTTTTACATAACTATAATACATAATTTGTTACAATTGTATTGCAAAAACGGTATGTATGTAAACAGTATAAGCCAGGTGCATATCCAATGTATGTGCCTGGTATGAGCATTATATTTTATCCAAATATTAATTTTATATAGAAATATTTCTTAATCTTGATATCAAAGAATCATTTTTTAAATATTTTAAATTGTGAATTAAATCAAAGTTTATCAATTAGTAAATATTAAGGAAAACAGTGACGAGGTATGTATGTCACCTCTGAGTATACATAATATTATGTATTTTAAATAAATGAAGTAAAATGTTTATTGATTTTTAATAGTGTATATTTATTGTTTATACTTTGTTTTTGGAAAAATACATTAGGACAAAACATAATTACTTATTTATTAGGGTGTTTTTTTTTGTTTTTTGTTCCATTGGCCTGTTTTAGCTTTGGATCAAAAGTTAATTGTCAGTCTTGTAGATCAAACCTGTGAATGGCACAAACTGAGTCTTTCCCCATTTGATTAACATGGGAAAAATTACTTTTTTACTTACGCGTGAATAACTCGTTGAAAATTTTTTTTGAAAATTTCTGAGCTATATTTAAAATTGGATTTTACTTTTTATGATAATGTTTAAACAAACATATCTTTAAAAATTGGGATCTTTTTTGTAGGAAATTAAAATTTTATCGTTCACAGGTTTGATCTACAAGTCTGAAATTTTGTGACAATTAACTTTTGATCCAAAGCTAAAACATAGGCTAATGGAATCGAAAAAATAAAAACAAAAAAACACCCTAGTATATATTATAATGAATGTATTATGCTTAAAAAATATAGTGCTTAAATTTATATTAAAAATAGGATTTAAAAAAACGATAATTATTGGTCACTTAATAAAAATTTATATATTGATATTACTGTAGTATTTTACAGGTGAAAAAATTGTGTTTCTTAATTTTATTAATGTTGCTATATTGTTATATTAATGTTAGAATAAGTAAAAATTAATATTTGTTAAATAAAATGAATCATATTTAAAAGTGCAATGATTATCTAAAGTTTAAGAAGGTATTTTATCATAAAAACATTATAAAATCAACATTATATATTTATAAAAATTCAAATGTAATAAATCAAAATTCGAGCACTATCAACTATAATCAGCCTTGCGCACCCGACAATTTAACAGTTGGCCAACTTCTCAGACTCATCTACCTTTTTCCAGTTGTTTTTAAGCACTGAAAATTATATAATTTAATAAATGACAGTATTTTATAGTAAGCTTATATCGATCAGTATTAAAACCCAAATAAATAGATATGTTGGAAGTTTGGAAGTTGTAAGTAGCAAAAAAAATCAGCCAACAGAATATTGGTAATGCACATAGATAGATTTAAAACGTTATTATATCCAATTGACTAACGATTGGTTGTTTAGTTGAATGTGCGCATGGTCTCATAAAGCTGCGGAAACACGTGATAGTAAATACTGCGTTTACGCATGTTATTTATAATTTCAAGAAATACACTCTTTGCGTTAAAATCTAATGAACAGAAATATTTACTTTTCTTGTAGCCACAGTACTATAGCCAATGATTTTCACTGATCCAACTGAACAATGGGCTAATTACAAGTTGATACTGTTTGAATTTTTCACTACTATCAGAAATGTTTTACATACACGAATTAATCGTTTTTAAAATAACCTGATTCCATATTTTGTAATTATTTTACTTAATTTCATTCCATCATTAATCACTTTAACCACTTTTATAGGTGTGAATATTATATTATATAAAAGTAAAGTATTGTTCATTTTTATTTTCAAATTGATATAATTTCAATAATAATGAAATAGTTTTAAGAAATAGTATACATAGTATTATTTAATATAAGTTGCTTATGCTTAAGTCAGTTTCTAACATCATCCAAATATTTTACATGTCCAATGTGAACCATATTCATATGTCACATTACATATCCACCATATATAAGCTAAATGATATCACAAAATCAAATATTAATTATTTTATTTAATGTATGCACAAAGAAATAGCATGTTCTGTGATTTACTTTATATATGCAGAAAGTAGAGCACCACACATGTTAAAATATAGTAATAGTATTTGTGAACTATTTTTTTACATTTTGATCAAACCATTTCTAGTTTTTAAATAGCTAACTTGAACGACGTTGAATAATTAAATATGAGATCAATTTACACAGTAAAATGTTAAATCGGACTAAATAACTGTTTGCAGATCACTTGGGAAAAATTAATGTAGTTTTATGCAGATCTAACTTTTGAAATAGATCTTTAATGCCTGGTATTATAAAGAATTTGCTTTAATGCAAATTCAAATTAGCTCCCAGCTAACGCTATCTGCTAGGTATTAAATATAAATGACAACCACTCACAGATGTATCCAATGAAATCGTACATATGTATAATGACTTTGATGCATGCATATTAAGTAGAAATCAGCAACTTAAAAAAAGTGCTGCCAAGTGTACCTCATAAAATGCATAGCATTTACATTATTATACATTTATTACCACTGCTTTAAAATATCGAGCAATTTCACAACAATTTGACTCCTGGTAGATAGTGTTAGCTGGAAGCTAATTTGCGTGCAAATTCTTTATAATACCAGGCATAAATGCAACAATTAAGGATTAAATACATATGAGTATATCTACATTAATAGTAACTACAATTATTGTGTATGTAGAAAAATGGCCAGTCCTGTCTATGTACACAGATATAATTAATATTTTCTTGGGCATACTGCGCTATACAGGGATTAAATATCAATATGGTATGTACTGCCAGTGGCGTAGGAACGGGGGGGGGTTTTGGGGTCGACCCCCCCCCCCCCGAAATATTCAGTGTTCTTAAAAAAACGTATGTTTTGAGAAAACTTCAGTTCAAAATACCTTCAAAAAATTTTACTTATATGTATTTACCCCCCCCGAAATTTTTTCTTACTACGCCAATGTGTACTTCACTGTTTTGTAGGTACTGAGCATAAGTTAGAATAAAGTAGTAAAATTAAGTGCTCTTGGTTAGAGCAATCTACATTGTCAAAGCTGGGGATTGTTTTAACTTTTACCAAAATGTTCCAAATTAAACAGGGAGATTCTGTGATCCTGCAAAAAAAAACCTATAAACCTGCTACTGCTGGTGCTTATGCTCGCAAAAACAGTCAAATATGCAAAATATTTTTCTATGTATATCATTATTTGATATCACAGTGTTTACAAATAACTATACTAAAATTATTAAATGCAAATGCATATACGTGTTCGTTGTCCTTTATTTTTTAAATTAATATTTTCTTTGTTCTATATATTTTATAAATTATGAAAAAATAGTTACGTAATTTTTAAAATTTTCTAAGTGTTAAATTTATAGTTAACAAATTAATATTTAACCGAATGAGAACAGCTAAAATTTCAGAATATCTAAAATGGTTAGGAGCAGTTAATTTGTTTAATATGTTTACTCAAGATTTCCCGTTTTTAAGAGGAAATAAAAATAAAGTTGGTACATAATAATCAAAAATTAATTACTACCGATAGCCATTCTAATAGATAATGAAATTGCAGAGAAATATAATGCATAATATTTTGGATATTGTCATTCATTCATATCTATGACAAAAACATAAAATCCATTTTGAATGATAATTTATTTGTAAAATCATCAAAATGACTGCTCTGATCGTTCTATTCATTTGAAAAATAATCTATTGTATTATATTATGTTATTTTTATTAAGTAGGGCAAAATTATTGTACTATTGCAAATAAAAATGTATAATTGTAAAATATATAGATAAATGTTGGACATTTTTTATTATTATTACTTATATACCTACCTATATAATGTCCTTATACCTACATTTTAATAAAAATCGTGATTGAAATTTAAAGTACTAAATCTTTTTTTTTTTACTTATTTGAATTCAATTTTAAATGTTCAATTGAAAAGCAGTAAATTAAGTTCAGTTTATATACCTACAAACAACAGCCAACATAATTCTATTTTAAAATAGTTTGAAGTTGATTAGCGTTTAATTAAATATTACAGTATTGTATTTTCCTTTCATGGCCAATATTATAAATAAATAAAATAATCAGGTCAGGGCTGTAATAGAAAACTTTTTTTTCAAATTTTTTAATAACAAATAGTAACCCAAATATTAAAAAAATGATGTTGAGCAAATTTTATTTCGCAATGTGACATGAGTTAAAAATAAATAATGTTTTAATAAATTTATTAAGCCAGGAGCGTATCAAAGTAGATTTTTATCGATAATATAATCATTTTTATAAATTATAGTTTCAATGTTTGTATTTCGATTTTTGTTCCACCTATTAAAAACATAACTTGGTAAAGTATGCTACTGGCTGGCTGGACTGGCAAAAAAGGCCAGGGAGCCTGAGCTTTTTTTGAGAGGGGTGGGGACAACATATATCCAATAACCTTTTTTTGTCACCTTATCCCCTGAGTTGTTTTTAGAGGGACCTACCTTAAAAATTTGCCAAGAGCTCTAAATTTGTAGTTACGCCACTGAAAGTATGGATAGTATAATAATACTGGTGCTCATAGCAATGGTGTAGCTACTAATTTATAGCCCATGGAAAAAGTTTAAGATGGGGCCATTTAATTTTTCTAGATTTTATTTATGACAATTTTTAAAGTTAAAATCGTCGATAGAACTCTATGTCGAGCTCATAAAAAGTAAAAAAATAGCCAATTACATATATGTAGGTACCTATATTATACATATTAAAATAAAATTATGTCATATCAGTGTATACAAAATACAGAATGTTCCAAAAATCTGTACTAAACGGTTGAATTATTCCAGAGTACATAGTAGGTACATTTTAGAAAAAAATATAAAATAAATTGTTATCGTGTGTTAGGGGGAGTTCTTATTAAAAGTTTTGAACTATAAAAGTTCTACATGATCCCGGGCCTAAAATTTAATAGACTTATCTTATCAATCTAATAAATAAAATTGGATCCTATAAACTTTTTTTTAAATACAATTCTTTTGAATTATTTAACCGTTTCCAGACTTTTGGGACATCTGTTTGTATATTATATGTGTATAAAATATACACATAAAAATTTGTTTATAATTTATTGATTTATTTCAGAAATCACATTGTTAATTTTGAATCATTTAATTTTTAAACTATAAATCCATCAGTAACCTGTTAATACATATATTATAAATTAATAAATTAAACTTGATTATTAAGCAATTTTACATGTAAGAATAGTCGGAAATAATCAATACATACTTGTGTTTATTACTTTAAAAAGCAATGCCGGAAGTTGTACTTGTAATAATAGGAATTTGAAATAAAAATAAATAGCACTTTAAACATTCATAATTTGTTTTTGAGTCTTAAATGTTTACAAACACCAATCCAACAATTACAAAAACAATAAACTAAAGTACGTGCTATGTTAGAATAAACAGGATACAAGGAAATTTATAAAAATGCCACAACACGTATTTGCATGACTCTAGTAGTGACAATGGGAAGGTTAACATATCCAACCCACAGTGTGGGCATTTTGGTATTGATTATATTTCTGGGTTCGAACGTTTACGGGTTCCCACAACAATGGGCATCGTATGCGACTCCATTCGACATGTACGGGTCCTTACAACCGATTACAAGAATACAAAGGTCGCAAGCGTTAGATGGAGGTGTGTATAATCCTGGATCAAGAATGTATAACTACAATTCCTTTGGAAATGGTCCCGCACCAACAACTTCTTTATATCCTGGTGGTTTGGAAGATGCTAATAATAACATGTACGATCATTTCCCACCTCGGAGTGCATTTCGTGAATCTAATTTTGATGAAGAAAATGAGAAAATGCCTCAATATTTTGGACCTCCAAAACTATACGTTGTGCCAAGAGGTCGCGAAGAAGATTTTGAACCAGATTTTGGATCAGATAACGGAATGAAGACAAAAATTGTTGAAGGATTCGATGAAGAAGATCAAGATATAATCAATGACGAGGAATTCAACGATGGTGTTGTAATGCCTCAACCAAAGTTGATTTCTGAACCGAAACCCAAAATGATGAAAAGTGTTCCGATGCAATTAGCTGCAATGAAACGAAATCCTCAAACTGGATTTAATCAAATGCCAATGATGCCTCAATGGGGAGATAGGCATTCTCAATTAAATAACGAATACGAAATGAATGATTATTCAAGACCTCATAAAAGATATCAACCTCATAACGAATATTATCAACCATCTAATTTTTATCATCATTATCAAGAACCAATGTATCCTAAGTATTACGACAGTTATATGGGATCTCCGCGCGAGCCAGGAACATTCCACCAGAATATGTACGCATATCCCCATTCTCCATACAGAAGTGCAACATTGAAAAGTACAGGAGGTAAATCTAGAACTAATGTTAATTATAAACAAATTGAAGATATAACAGACGTTTCTGGAGGAAGTATGAATGCTGAAATAGCGACATTAGAACGAGAAAGTGACGAAGGTGATGTGTTTATGACCTTAAAAACTGAAGATTCCAGCAACTCGGAATTATTTAATGATGATGTTAATCTGTCTGAAAATTCTGAAAGTAATAATAGTAATAAAAGTAGTACAGAAGAAATATTGAAAGAAAATATTGATAGTGCCACTGAATTTGAAAACAGTGAATCTGAAACAGACTTGAAGGAAGAAACAAACGAAGAATCAACTTAATACTTAATATTTATTTAATTTTTGTTGTTTTTCTATTTATTGTAAATATGTACATTTTTGTTTGATTTTATAAATAAAAAAATCGTTATTTGATACATAGTTTTATTTAAAAGAAAAGTATTTTTCGTTTTTGATGTCAATGTACATATTGTTAATAAATGAACATATCAACCGTAAAGTTAAATTATTTTAAAAATAAACTATTTTTAAACTGTGTTAGCTTTTCTACAAATCAGCACATTCCATATTATAAAATATCTAGTTCTTTTACATTATATTACGAAACTAAGCAATGAACACCTTTAATTTGTGCCAGAACTTCTACTGAGTCATTAAATTAAGAAGGAAATAAAAAAGCAAGTCATAATATTTAGTTAAAGTATATTTCAAAATTCCACTATAATTATGTAAATTTCTATGAATTTAAAAAAAATATTTAAATTAAACTGGATTAATTTGGGAAGAAGGAAACATTATTATTTAATAACAATATCTTCAGTTTTTAACACAGATTTATTTTAATAATATGGTATCGACTCAATTTTCATGAACTACGAACAGGAACTAAACCACGAACGTTTTCTAATTGTATTAAGAATCAAATCGACTGATACGACTATGAACCAATAATTTTTTTTATGTATATTAATTTTTAATTACATCTTTATATCGATTGACATCATCAAAAAGTAACATGAGAAACATTATAATCTATTCGCTGAATTTATATAATTTTAGGTTTTTAATAAGTTAATAATAATTATCACATTTTCGTTGTTATACTATATCATTTTAATTTGAAGATATACATTCATGCGAACTACATATGTACTACCATAGACGCCAACATTTTATTTCACCTAGGGGGGAGAGATTTCCATAGCCAGTGTTGAATCTAGAGTAGTATTGTTGTAGAAGGGAGGGATTTTTCTAAAAAATTACGAAATATTAAAAAAGGACGATTTAAGCTGAACATTCATAGCTCGGTAAAAAATCGTAAAAAAAATAACAAAAACATTTGGGAACTGAGAGTCAAAACATTCAAATGGAATGTTTCAAAAGCTGAAATTATTTTTAAACTTGACAAACGCTGCTAAAGTTCAAAATATTTTAAATTTTTCTGCGTACCCTTTAGGGTCGATCCAGACTATCGTGCTAGTCACGTTAGGGTTTCGCTCCAGTCAAATATTCAATGTAGTAATACTGTACCGTAGCGTGATTGGATCGAGACATGAGCGATACCTATAGTGGGAATGATTTCATTGTTTATTTATATTTGATTAGAGCGAGACCGTGCCGAGACCGGACCGGAACCGGCACGATAGTCTGGATCGACCCTTATTGTCCTGTTACTTTTTAAGATGAAAACTTTGTAGAGATTTCAAGTTACAATTTCCTTTAAAAAATTTTCATTATGATCATTTTTACCAAAGTTACAGGTTACAGCTATTTAAATATTGTACAATTTTTTAGAAGAAAAAAAAACATTCATTTTGGTGACGACTATACTATGTTTTATTTAATATAATTGGATCACCCCTTCGCCAAAGTCGGCGCCTATGTGTGCTACAATACATACCTGCATTTTAATTAAAATCAACAATAAACAAATTCTTCAGAAAAGATAGAAATATCATTTACTAGCATATTATATATTTTATCTCACTCTAAAAAATATTTAATTAAATAATACAAATTCCAATGTAATTTTAATGAATTATGCAGATCTCAGCGAAAAATTGTGTTTTGTCACTATATAGCAACAAAATATCTTGTGCAAATTTCAGTGCTATAAAAAATATTTGAAGTAAAGGTTGTGCATCAGAGAAAACATGAAGATTGTTTCAAATTTAGTTATTTTAACCGCTGTTTTATTGCATTGCACTAACGCTCTACAAAAGGACGATGATTTAAATAAAATATCAAAATTACCACCGACTGAAAGATACATACCATCGTGGTTTAATGCACAAACTACATCAACACCTACCAGTGAAACTAAACAAACGCTCAATGAAAGTACAACTACAGTTGAACCAGTTTTAGAAGAAGAAAAACAAAACAAAATTGAAGATCAGTCCGATTTAACTTCACAAAATGCCGAAGATATTCTGCCGGATTACTCAGAGAATAATAATGTTGCTGTGAGAACTAAAAAACACATATCGGGTGCCCGTATATGTTTTGATATTCATCCAAAAAATCCATATGAAAAACCATATCAAGTATGCCAACCTGAAGGCTTATATTCAAATCACCCTTCCCAAGAATCTTATTCTGCATCTGCGACACATCAGAGTGCAACGTATTCTTCACCGACTCCACAACATAGTGCAGCTTATTCTTCGCCTTCACATACAGCAGCTTATGCCCCTGTTAGTTATTCACCGCCTAAGCAAGAATCACACTCTGCACAATATGCAGCACCAGCTTATTCTCAGTCTACAACTTCATCAAGTTACTCTCAACCTGCTGTCGCAAGTTATCAACCATCTGTTGCTCATACAGCTTCATCAAGTTACTCTCAACCTGCTGCCGCAAGTTATCAACCATCTGTTGCTCATACAGCTTCATCAAGTTACTCCCAGCCTGCTGCCACAAGTTATCAACCTCCTGCAAATGGCTATTATAAACCATCAACATCAATAATTGCCCCACAAGTGGCTAGTTATGATTTACCAACAGACATTACCGAATTTGCTATTATACATCCCATTGTGATTACTCATACCGAATCTGCTGTTTACTCCAAACCTTCTTATCGTGAAAATGATGATTTAATGGAAGAACAATTGGGGTTAATAATTCCTGCTGAGTTTGATGAAGATGAAGATATGCCAGAGAACCAAAGATCTGCAGGATATAATAGCTATAGTGACGGGTATGGAGGTCAATCTTATCCAATTTTAGATGTGGAACTTCATAAAAACGTAAAACCATATGGATATATACCGACAATTACTAAAAATCTCGCTTATACAAAACCACTCGGTGGATTAATTAAAACAATAAAGCTGCTTAAAAAAGGAAAATTACAAAAAGGTTATGGTGGATATGGATATTCTGGATATGGAAACTCTGGATATGGAAGCTCTGGATATGAAAACTCTGCACATGGAAGTTCTGGATATGGAAGCTCTGGATATGGAAACTCTGGGCATGGAAGTTCTGGGTATGGACATTCAGGAACATCTCAATTACTCATATCTTGTCAACCAAATTTAATTGCAACGTCTTCTGGAGGATCGAGGTATTTAAATCCAGCAACATATCATTCGTCAGGAGAATCTTTAAGTGGGTATTCATCTTATAGCCCCCTTGCTAAATCTGTGTTATATTCACCATATCATTATGGTTCGTCCAATTTAGATCATGCCACATATGGATCATCAGGAGCATCAGCTCATGGATCGTCGTCCTCATATGGCTCATCTATACCAAATTATGGATCATCAGGATACGGATCTGCACAATCGAGTTATGGTGTTCAATCTTCAGGAGCTGCGCATTCTTCTGGATCTAGTTATGGTGCACAATCGTCAGGATCTGCCTATAGTGCACCAACTAATTATGGAACAGCGCATATTTCAAGTCCTAGTTATGGTGGCCAATCTTCAGGAGCTGTACATTCTTCAGGATCTAGTTATGGTGCACAATCATCAGGATCTGCCTACAGTGCACCAAGTAATTATGGAGCAGCGCATATTTCAAGTCCTAGTTATGGTGGCCAATCTTCAGGAGCGGCTAGTTATGGTTCCGCACATACTGCAGGTTCCGGTTATGGTGCGCAGTCTCAATCTTCTGCTGCAAGTTACGGTACACAAACATCAGGACCAGCTTCCTATGCATCTTCAGGTTCTACTTCATCTTCTCATGCATCTAGTTATGGATCTGGCCAATCTTCAGCGTCTAATTATGGCGCAACTCATTCTGTAGCACCAAATTACAACCTTGAACCCCCAAGCTACGGGTCTTCTGTTCAATATGGCTCACAACAAGCTCTAAATCATGGAGCACAATCGGGATATGGACAACATTCAGTCATAAATCAAGGATCAGGATACGGAAATATACTTCCTCATGGACAAGGATATGGAGGAAATTACCAACATCCAGCCTCTTACATACAACCAAATTATGGTCCAAGTTTACGCCAATGGGCAAATCCAAATGATAAATTACCATTACCAGTGGATAAAATGGAAACAGGATTACATGCAAAATCTGCTGAAGAAAAACATAAATCTGTTGTAAAAGAAAGCGAACATACCATGATTAACCAACAAAACTCAATGTTGAATGAAAATCAAATGAAAATGTCTGAACATCAATTAAAAACATCATCAAATTTGTTAGAGGAACAACGTGAAAATACGGCTAAAATGACAAATTCACTCGGAATAAAAGAATTGGCTACAAAACAAGAACAAGAAGATATATTTAAGGAGTCACAAAGATCTATTCCTAGCCATGTTGTGTTTCAAACGGACCCGCAATTAGAAAAGGCGTTCAATGAAAAAGTCCAACAATCACAATTAGCAAGTATTGAAAAAAGCGCAACTGCACCCAAACAGTCGCAAACTGCACAGTGGGTAAATTGAGTTTTCTTATAATTAATTCGTAAATATGATTTTTCTTTATATTTATAAATTAATATAATTTTTGTATTTTTATATTTTTGTACTTTGAATAAATAAAAAGTTTTTATAATTTATAAAAAAATTCTTTAAAAAAACCTTATTTCTTATAGCACATTTTGTATGTTAGAACTAGCAATATTCTTGTTTTTATTGAACTTATTATTTCCATGCATCTTTATTTGATTAAAATAAAAAATATTCTAAAAAGTCGGCGCCTATGTATGCTACTATACATACCTGCATTTTATTAAAAATCAACAATAAACAAATTCTTCAGAAAAGATAGAAATATCATTTACTAGCATACTATATATTTTATCTCACTCTAAAAAATATTTAATTAAATAATACAAATTCCAATGAATTATGCAGATCTCAGCGAAAAATTGCGTTTTGTCACTATATAGCAACAAAATATCTTATTTAGATTTCAGTGCTATAAAAAATATTTGAAGTAAAAGTTGTGATCAGAGAAAACATGAAGATTGTTTCAAATTTAGTTATTTCAACCGCTGTTTTATTGCATTGCACTAACGCTCTACAAAAGGACGATGATTTAAATAAAATATCAAAATTACCACCGACTGAAAGATACATACCATCGTGGTTTAATGCACAAACTACATCAACACCAACACCTACCAGTGAAACTAAACAAACGCTCAATGAAAGTACAACTACAGTTGAATCAGTTTTAGAAGAAAAAAAACAAAACAAAATTGAAGATCAGTCCGTTTTAACTTCACAAAATGCCGAAGAAATTCTGCCGGATTACTCAGAGAATAATAATGTTGCTGTGAGAACTAAAAAACACATAAATGTAGGATTGGCTACAAAACAAGAACAAGAAGATATATTTAAGGAGTCACAAAGATCTATTCCTAGCCATGTTGTGTTTCAAACGGACCCGCAATTAGAAAAGGCGTTTAATGAAAAAGTCCGACAATCACTATTAACAAGTACTGAAAAAAGCGCAACTGCACCCAAAGACCCGTACTCTGCAGTGTGGATAAATTGAGTTTTCTTATAATTAATTAGTAAATATGATTTTTCTTTATATTTATTAATTAATATAATTTTTGTATTTTTATATTTTTGTACTTTGAATAAATAAAAAGTTTTTATAATTTATAAAAAATTTCTTTAAAAAAACCTTATTACTTATAGCACAAATTGTATGTTAGAACTAGCAATATTCTTGTTTTTATTGAACTTATTATTTCCATGCATCTTTATTTGATTAAAATAAAAAATATTCTTTTGTGTGGTTTTCTATTATAATGTCTATTATAATAATTAGAACGTATAATCAATTTTAAGTTTAAATAAAATAAATAAATAAATTATGATTATGCTTTACTAAATGTAATGTGAATCGAATGTTTTCTCATACAAATATCACTCACTACGATGTAGGTATACAGATAATGCTAATCATGCTAATATGTAGTAAAAAGTAAAATAACTAAATAACTACATTATTGAAAATTTTTATACATTTTAACTTTAAAAAATAACTGGAATAGTAGCGCACCCAATGGGGGAGGGTAGGGGTTAGAACCTCACTCCCTCCCAAATTTGTCAACATACATTACTAATTAAACAATTATGATAGATAAAAAAATGAAACATATATAATTACAAACAAGTTGACCCCACCCCTCGAATTTTTTTATGGGTGCACGTCATTGAACTGGAAAATTTAATATTTAAATAGAAAAAAACGAGATATCTACGCAATATTTATTCAATCATTATTTTATTTTTAAAAATCCCGTATATTTTCAAATTTCCAGACATTATGACTATAACAGATACAGACACGTAATTATAATTTTCTAGTTTCAATAAGTTGGTATTAATTTATTGTGAGAATTTTTTTTAACTTTTGATTACAAAAATGTGATTATATCAGAAAACGAATTTTTTTATTAGGTACATTACAAATTAAATTTTGTTTCGAAAAGTGTTTTAGAAGAAATATTACATTTCCAATGTAATCAATTCATTTTCTAAGTACTTGTCAACAACGACAGTGAATATTCATTAATTAATTAAAGGGGTTCTTAGTAGAGGATTTTTTTTTGCTGTGATAGCCTCCATCGAACATAATATCATGAAATGATCCATAATACCGCTCTTCAAAAATAAGAAGTGCACATTAATTTTAAAATTAATAATTATAAATAAATTATTAAAATTAGTTAGCTTGCAAACTGACACGGGGTATCAAACTTATATTATTATGAATATTATGATATATGACATTTTTTTAACGAAGACCAAAAAAAGTTTGTTGACCCCCGCACCGGGCCTCCAGACTAGTACCCTGTCACCCCCGCCCCCCCATTTGTGGGGGCCATGACAGAGACACACAGATGTCATTGAAAAAATACATAGTCGTACTTAATTCAAGGATCTTCAAAACGTTTAATTTCTTTGAATTATTGAGTTCGGATTTTTTCTTGATTATAAACCAGAGGTTGGCAAAAACTATTGACGGAGAGTTAGATTAAATGTTATATCTTATACATGGGCTAGTAATCTTACTTTATATTAAACGACAAAAAATATATTAGGCAATTTTTACTCTTCAAATGGTCAAATCTACAATTTTATGAAGGTGAAAATTGTAAATGTTTATTTTGATAAAAAATGATCGAATAAAAAATTATTCAAAAACATTTTTATTTAAAATAAAATATTGTTATGTCAAATACTTTTAAATTGATTTTGCAAAGCCTGACCTATACAGTGAACAAATATGTGTTAAAACGTAAAATATGAAGTACGACTGATTACTGAAATTTGATAAAATTATTTAGTGTCTATTTTTTCGATAAATATACATATATTAAAACGCAACAACTACGTAGATATCTATTTTTTATTCAGATGATGCTTTAATCAAACATTGTTATCATATTTAAATATTTATTAATATTTTTTATCGACACCATCATTGGCTGAAATCCAAATATTACAATACTAAAATAGTTAACTTGTTATCATTGTATTTTACGGAATCGCGTTACTTCGACATATATTGCTCTATTTTTTGTTTATACATATAGTTATAGCAAAATTGATTTTGTATCGTTATTTAATAGTTGCTACAAAACAAGTGAAAATCTGCAAGAAATACAAAAGAAAATCGAGCGAATATGAAGTTGCTATTAATATTTTTAATTGTTTTGGCAATGGTATTTTTTGTGCAAGGGCGTTTTATACATTCAATAACTTTATATCCGCAAAATGTCAAAAACGACGTAGAGAAAATCGAAGATTTATCCAATATTGAGGCTCTTCCTTTAGTAATGCCCGAGATAAAGACAACACGCAGATTCTGTAGACCTGGTGAAAAGTTGGATGTTTTTGGAAAATGCAGAAAACAATGGAATGATGATTGGGACTAGAAGTGAGTTTGAATTTTTAAATAATAATGTAATAATTTAAAAAAAATAGCCTGCAGGGTTAGGTAAAATAATGGAACCTGTCATATTTATGCGTAACTATCAATTTAATCACAAAAAACTTTAATCAAAGATCATTGGAAAATTATAGCGAAATTTTATTTTTCGTAACTAATTATTTTTTTTAATAAATATAGCGACATAATACATTTTAGGGTTAGGTAAAATAATGGAACCTGTCATATTTATGCGTAACTATCAATTTAATCACAAAAAACTTTAATCAAAGATCATTGGAAAATTATAGCGAAATTTTATTTTTCGTAACTAATTATTTTTTTTAATAAATATAGCGACATAATACATTTTTTGTATATTCAAAATTAAATACACGACTATATGATATTTCTGTATAACTAAAGATAACAAAAAGTTTTAATGGCTTTTTAAAGTAGTTATGAAAAATAAAAGAAACAAATGACTGCCTAAAATATACCCTACAAATTTTCTTTTAACTTTTATTAAAACATTGTTATTGTAAATCCTAGTTACGTAAATACGGAATATTTTTATAATTTTGGTACAAATTGAAAGCTTTATTAATCATATATTTAATTGTATTATCATTTCATTTACATACAAGTAATTCATATCTAAAACATTTTTCTAATACATCATTGCGTTATTTCCTGTTGAAATCGCATATTTATTGTTGCTAAGCAAGATGCCAATACAAAAAAAGCTGATTATGTTTAATTTAACACGTGAGTATAGAAAGAAATAACTACACTTGTATAGAAGTAATGTAAGTTACGTAAACCCTATTTTACGTCGGAGATGCGTTCTGGAATAACGTGGCATATACTAAAACTAAACTTAATCCGAAAAACGCAAACCCAAAAATTTTTAAAGGTCTCGCAAATGAGAAACGTTTTACCGCCGTGACATATGTGTTATCCTATCTTATCGTTTAAAATGAGGCATGATGGTATTAAATATCCTGTATATTAAGCCGTTGTTTCGTGACTTATTCGATACCCTGTCGCAGGCATTAATTGTTGCTTCCTCGCAACTTCTATTTGAATATAACTAACAATAAACCATAAAAGAGAAGTGCGATATGGATGTATATATGTATTATGTATTATATGTACATATTTGTATGAATTTGCAAATTTTATACAGCTTGAATATCTTCGATTTTAGATTTAATCACAAAAATAAATTGGAATTTCAAAAATCTATGTATAGTTTAAATTTTAAATTTCAGTATTGATTTTGTAAAGAAGTTAAAATAACATAAAATGTGGTTTTTAGAATTATAGCATATATTCCCTAAAAGTATTATATTTCTCAAATAGAATCGGATATGACTTGCTTGGGTATAGATATGTACTTTGTACGCGTATAATAGCGTAATAGACAGTATTTCCTTATTATTTAATATTTATCTTATCGGATGTGGTAGTGATTGTTATAAATATATATATATTTCCTGAATAATACAAAAACAGACAACAAATATATACCTATGTATGTATTGTGTATTTAGTCCAGGCTGTCTAGGCTAAAAATTACCTAAAATATGAATTTTTAGGTACAGTTTTGCTACTTGCAGGATTTGTTACAAATGTGGTTCAGAGTAATACAATAATATCCTAAGTTTTCTCCGATTTTGCGGTTGTCCGCGTCATAGTTTAACCATGGTTCAATTGCAAAATTCTTCAGATTTTCTTATTTTTGCTAAACAGCTGTCTAAATAAGTATTATACAAAAAAAAGTTTCAAATAATATATAAAATTCGCTATAAAATTCCCTACAACCTCCATTTTGAAAAAAAATTAAAAAAATCATTTGTTTATCCGCTACGTTGACTAAAATGGCTGAAAACAGACTGTTTTTAAGCTGTAATAACTAGTAAAATTTCACGTTTTTCAAGGTGTGGAGGCCATGATTATGATAAATGTATCTATATAAAGAGAAAAGTCCTAGTGACCTTAACCTAGCCTTTTATGGCGTAGGCACTTGTAAAGAAGGAATTTTCCGTAATTCAAGTCCTAAAAGGAAGAAAAGGGTGTTAATTTTTTTTATTTGGTACGTTTATCTGCATACTGCAATAACTGCTTATATTAATAAAGATGAATTTCAGGCAAAATAATCTTCATTAAAATAAAAATATACGTTTGTCGCGATTTTTTAAATTTTAACTCTGATAGTGGTAAAAAATTGTTCCAGACCAGTACCTACAAATGATTTTATAAATACTCGTAACATAAATAAATAAACGCGAATACAATGTGGGCGAAGTTAATTAAATAAGTAGGTAATTGAATTGATTATTTCATTGATAGACTAGATATAGGTAATTTAGAGTAAGATGACAAATTTAATATGGAAAATAAGACCCTGTTTAAATCCTAATAAAATATTCGTAGAAATGTCATCCATCGATCACGTATTTATCTTCTACGTAAATAAAAAAGTAGAATGGGTATTTTTGTATGCCATTTTAAATACGTAAATGATTAGCAAAATAATTGATATTTTGCTAACTATGGTTGATTAATGTAGTTAAATGTTATAATATAGATATTGATAATACTTAATAAGCCAAAATTCTTGTAAATAATTGATGAACACAAACCAGTGGTGGGTTATGGTATTATAATGCACCAGGCGTAACCTTATTTGAGGTCCTCTTCTTATATTAAATATAAAGGAATTTTTAAAGAATATTAAATACTGATTATATTTATTATTTTGATTTTTAACATATGGATTTGTTGTTTACATTGCTTACTATCTATTTTATAAATTTCAGGTCTTTGTCTTTACTTACGTTGCTCGAATTAATTGTAATACACGGGGGGTTGAAAATTAAAGGGTAGAAAAGTGGTTGAAAATTATTTGATTTTATTGAAATTGTAAATTTATATTTGTCCTGATTATTTCTAACAACTCATGAAGATTTTTAAAAATTCTTTCATATTTTCCTACATTTCTGTAGACCTAAACGTAAGGGATGATAACAGGGGGGTAAATAGAATTAAATTTTAATTAAAAAAATACTTTATACTTTAAGGGTTGAAATAAGTTATACATATAAAAATTAATGTGAATTTTATCGTTATCTTGGAATAAACAGTTTTTAAACTTTTTTTTCAATACTTTAAATTGTTACTTTCCATTTTTCACCCCTCCAAGGGTTGTACACCCGCTATCGAAGCACGCATAAAGTTGTTACTCTTTGGGTTTTAAAACAACACCACAATAATGATTTTTCTGAATTTTCATATTAATATGACAATTTTTAACAAAACTGTGTTACATTGAAAAAGTGTCCCACTAATTGTAACAAGCAGTGTATAACATAGATTTTGTTTTGTTTTTCATAAAAAAATACCTAAAATTGTTGTTTATAGTTTGTTGTTTTTTTTTTGGGTAGTGTTGAATTCAAGAGAATACCGTCCCAAAAAAATTCCACTGAAAAAAAATTTATTCAACATTGTATATATGGGTCCTGAATTCAAATTTACTTAGATCTCCGTGAAACTATAATGCGCCACTGGCTAGAGTTAACCGACAAATTTCTCATTTTTCTAAAATTCTAATAATTTTCTATGTACCCTCTGTAAACACGGAATCCCCGGTTGAAACAGAACTAATATCATTCACAATATAATTAATATAAAGCGAGTCAATCGGGCCAATATTATATGACGTTTTTAATGCGCACGTGTCTCTAAACATGTAGAAAAATAAAACTCAAAACAAACCACAATGAGTCAACTAATTCCAGTAAAGACAGATTCGTTGTATAATATGTACCTACGTTCATTTTGTTTGAAGATTACACAACGAATAGTTCATGTGATTTTTTTGTATAAATTGGATGCTAAAACAATCTATCGCAGCATTACAAAAGTTGTATATTGATACTAAACATCTAAACTTTGGTAAAATTCAACATGGCAATGGCAAACTTAAATACGAGTAGAAGTGTTGCATTCGACAACGTACGAAATCCTGCTGCGTTTTTAAATGTTGGAGAAAAAAATTTAAATGACAATACTGCCTGGATTCTCAAAAAATCTGAAGAAAACTATAAAAAAGTATGGGACACTGCTAACCAAAAATATGGAACTGGAAATAATTGGAATAGTGAAGACAATGTCAGAAGCAATAATAAAGATTATTCAAAAATAAGAGATGTTAATAATGACAGAATAATATTTGAGGATGAAGACAAATCAAATGTAGATGATACGTTCGGTGTTAACAACAAAGAAAAAAAAGATACTACTTTGGAAGATAAAAGTCTTATTGATGTCCCACTTAATGAGGTCTGTCCGAAAGGTTTTAAAAGAGATGCAGAAGGAAAATGTTGGAAGATTTTTTACTAGTTTAATCAAAGTATTATTATAGTATGTAATATTTAATTTATTGTTTATTTTAATACCTACATAATTCTTATATTATAGCGTTTTTTATTATAATAATTATTTTAATAAATAATGTGTATGTCCAATTGTTAATTTTATTTTCTCCATAACTCGTTTCAGAATTTGTTCATTTATGTTATAAAGTGTAAGTGACAAATAAAATATATTTAATATTACCTGTCAGTGGCATAGCTATATTCTTTGAGACCTCAAGGTGGAGGACATACACAGGCTTCTTGCTAGGGGAGAGAGGGTTATTTTAATTGTCAGTTTCTCAATAAAAGTGAAAAATCGGCTTTCATTATTAAAATATGTGAATAATACGTATTTTTTGTTTATTCCATTTTGATTTGAAGATTTATTTAGTGATGTTTATTTATCATGATTGTGTATCTCAGTGCATAATGTATCAATGCACGTGCTGTTTTAATTATGTATTATTAGATAAACTTATCAATATTTTAACCAATTTTAAGTTCTTAAACAAGTACTAACATGAAATTGATGACTGACAATTGCATTTCCACTTTACCAATTTCAAGCATAACATGTTACAGCGTTACTTATATACGTTTTTTTCTAATTAATTATTTAAATAATATGAAACAGCATGAGTTCACGAAATCTCGTAAATAAAAAATGCTATTGACTTCGTTGGGGTGCCAATCGAAGCGTCTTGACGTGATTATGATCTGAAAGAAAAGATTATTCGAAATTCAACCCCTAAGGGGGTAAAAAGGGGTGTAAAGCTGTTTTTTAGTCGGATTTACTATAAATATTCTACAATACAAATAATGAAAAATGTATTTCAGTATTTTTTTTGTGCCTAAGCAGCCATAGAACGGGTGAAAGGCGAAAACCACCCTCGTTTTACCCGAAGAGCGCCACATTTCCGAAGTGTCACATCCGAAAATGTGTCCCGGTCCGCCTAAAGAAATATAATTTAAAAAATCGTACGTTAAGTGGTTATGTGGTGTCATTTAATACTTAACGAGTTCTCATAGTTCGAACATTGCATTACGTAATTAATGGACTCTCTCGTTCGTGTTTTAAGTATTTCATATTATAATCAATAAACAGAGCTATTTGGAAGATGTTATCACCAAACCGTAAATATCAATTTCTTCGCATAAAAGTATATAAAATCTTATAAAAAAACAGTCCAGTAATTGTGATTTTAAATTGGTCATACTGATAACGCGAATTTAGTATATGTCGTATGCGTAGAAAGTAAAATAATTGGTAAAATCTAATTATCTTTCATTAATATATTTTATATTTTCTTTTAATTTTACCCGTTTAAAAATTAACTGTATCAAAACATTCTGAACGTAGTCAACAGAACGTTTCAAATAATAATTGGTAGCAGGCTCTTGTACCGTTTTACAAATCTAAAAAAATACCTGTCACCCTACTAGAGGATATGACAAATTGAATTTTTTTTATTCCGCTGATCATCTTACTAATATATACATATAGACAACATTGGGTTGTCTATACCGACCAGTTTGTAGGCCCCCCCCAAACTTGCAGGATCCTAGACCCACGTAAATACGTAAATCCGGCACTGATTTGTTTTGATAATTGATAATTTTATACATATTGAGTTTTATTACTAATTGTAAGCCTACTAAATTCATATCATCAAATTATTGAAGATAACAAGGAATTGTATAAAGTATAAAGATACGAGTATTTTAGTTACCAGTCGACTGCCGGATAGATTTAAAATCTTGAATCAGAAATTTTATTTTGCTCAAAAAGGGTAGATTGTCACATAATTTTCCGCACCTCTAGAGTTAATAAATTATTTAGAAAAAAATCTTTTTCCTGTGCCAAAAACAGTTTTCCTAAACTATTTACCATCCTCGTTAATTCGTAAACTATCCAGTCAAAGCAAAATATCTCGTAAACTAATAATCTATATATTAATACGTGAACATCGAAAATTGTCGTACGTTTTTTAGTATTTATTATAAAAGGAGATGAATGAAATTTATATCATAGACATACACAAAAAAGCATGTGTGCATGTTGCCGTTAAGGCAGGTAAAATAAAGTTAACCTACACACATGATTTCCCCTCTAGCTGTTTGTTTATTTCCCTTCGCATCGTTCAACATCATAGCGCCAACAAGCGGCAAAAATAAATAGAGAATGTGTATAGAGATTTCAATTCGCGTTCAATTGCAGTGTTTTTATTTGGAAATTTTTGTTGTAAAAGTAGGTTAGGTTAGGTACTGTGCCATAGATGTGCACGAAAAAAATCATGTGTAAGTAAAATAATTTCGACCATAGGCGATAGTAGTATAATGTAAAAGTTTTGGATATTTTTAGTTAGGGGGGGGGGGGGGGGTTATAGAGATAAAGCCAGGCAAAATATATTTTTTATACCAAGTTATGTGACGTGTCAAAATGCAAAAACCAGTAGCATTTGATCCTGTTTCTTATTTTTTCTAACTCAATTAGTGAATTTCTGAATAACTACATTTCACTTGAATTTTATTTTGTGGTGTTGCTCCTGAATCCAGTCCCCAGGTTCTACGCACTTCTAAGGCGCGGACCTGCTCTTAAGTCATTCCCGGAAAGTGACTTATTCTGTGTACCCCGTACCTATTTACAAGAATCCATATTAAAGTATACAGTAAAATGCCCTTGATATTTATTGCTGTTTTATTTTTCTGTGAATATACACAATATATTTAGGTAGGTAATCGTCTATTTTCGAATTGTTTGTTAGATTTGCATTAATGTTTAATTGATTTTGAATAATCTTATATTATTTTAACATTAAGAAATTAGTAGATTATTTTTTTTAAATAATGAACGATGTATGTATTTAACACATACATATACATATATACAGGGCCGGCCGAACGGCCAGGCGACCCAGGCGACAGCCTGGGGCGCTAATTTCGTGGGGGCGCCAATTATTTTAAACTTTTTTTCTATGTTCTGTTCTAGGGCGCCAAATTTAAGCTATATATATTTTTTGAATAATAGTTTTGATTTTTTCTGCAAAATAATTCATTTTACTTAATAAAATGTTTAATATCAAAAATAAATTATTTATTAAACATTTTTTTACAAAACTTGAAAAGCACAGTGCCAAATCTGTGGGTGGCTTTGCTAATTCTTGTAACAATTCCGGTTAGTGTAGCTAGTGGTGAAAGAAGTTTTAGTAAATTAAAATAATTCATAAAAACTTATTTGCAATCGGCTATGATAGAAGATAGGTTGAATAAAAAGGTCAAAAAAAAATCTCGCCTGGGGCGCCAGAATCGCAAAGGCTAAAAAATATTGTACATTTTTGCTAATAGATACCTCTGAAAACATTGTTCACGAATGTTAACAAGATGCAATTAAGGGTTAAGAGCATCACGCACTTAAAGACCTTCGCGTGCTACTTCCCTTTTTAAAAACAAGTTAAAACTAAAAAAACAAATAAAAACTCATACGCTAACAAAGAAGTAAATTGAATAGTTAATATCTCAGCTTGGTGCGATCGAGGAGACTCCAGTTTTTTTTTAAATGTAGCTTACACTATTATCTTTAAGTGCATCACGCACTTAAAGACCTTCGCGTGCTCCTTCCCTTTTTAAAAACAAGTTAAAACTAAAAAAAAACAAATTAAAACTCATACGCTAACAAAGAAGTAAATTGAATAGTTAATATCTCAGCTTGGCGCGATCGAAGAGACTCCAGTTTTTTTTAAAATGTAGCTTACACTATTATCTTTAAGAGCATCACGCACTTAAAGACCTTCGCGTGCTCCTTCCCTTTTTAAAAACAAGTTAAAACTAAAAAAACAAATTAAAACTCATACGCTAACAAAGAAGTAAATTGAATAGTTAATATCTCAGCTTGGCGCGATCGAAGAGACTCCAGTTTTTTTTTAAAATGTAGCTTACACTATTATCTTTAAGAGCATCACGCACTTAAAGACCTTCGCGTGCTCCTTCCCTTTTTAAAAACAAGTTAAAACTAAAAAAACAAATTAAAACTCATACGCTAACAAAGAAGTAAATTGAATAGTTAATATCTCAGCTTGGCGCGATCGAAGAGACTCCAGTTTTTTTTTAAAATGTAGCTTACACTATTATGTTTAAGAGCATCACGCACTTAAAGACCTTCGCGTGCTCCTTCCCTTTTTAAAAACAAGTTAAAACTAAAAAAAACAAATTAAAACTCATACGCTAACAAAGAAGTAAATTGAATAGTTAATATCTCAGCTTGGCGCATTCGAAAAGACTCCAGTTTTTTTTTTAAATGTAGCTTACACTATTATCTTTAAGAGCATCACGCACTTAAAGACCTTCGCATGCTTCTTCCCTTTTTAAAAACAAGTTAAAACTAAAAAAACAAATTAAAACTCATACGCTAACAAAGAAGTAAATTGAATAGTTAATATCTCAGCTTGGCGCGATCGAAGAGACTCCAGTTTTTTTTTTTAAATGTAGCTTACACTATTATCTTTAAGAGCATCACGCACTTAAAGACCTTCGCGTGCTCCTTCCCTTTTTAAAAACAAGTTAAAACTAAAAAAACAAATTAAAACTCATACGCTAACAAAGAAGTAAATTGAATAGTTAATATCTCAGCTTGGCGCGATCGAAGAGACTCCAGTTTTTTTTTAAAATGTAGCTTACACTATTATCTTTAAGAGCATCACGCACTTAAAGACCTTCGCGTGCTCCTTCCCTTCTTAAAAACAAGTTAAAACTAAAAAAACAAATTAAAACTCATACGCTAACAAAGAAGTAAATTGAATAGTTAATATCTCAGCTTGGCGCGATCGAAGAGACTCCAGTTTTTTTTTTAAATGTAGCTTACACTATTATCTTTAAGAGCATCACGCACTTAAAGACCTTCGCGTGCTCCTTCCCTTTTTAAAAACAAGTTAAAACTAAAAAAACAAATTAAAACTCATACGCTAACAAAGAAGTAAATTGAATAGTTAATATCTCAGCTTGGCGCGATCGAAGAGACTCCAGTTTTTTTTTTAAATGTAGCTTACACTATTATCTTTAAGAGCATCACGCACTTAAAGACCTTCGCGTGCTCCTTCCCTTTTTAAAAACAAGTTAAAACTAAAAAAACAAATTAAAACTCATACGCTAACAAAGAAGTAAATTGAATAGTTAATATCTCAGCTTGGCGCGATCGAAGAGACTCCAGTTTTTTTTTTAAATGTAGCTTACACTATTATCTTTAAGAGCATCACGCACTTAAAGACCTTCGCGTGCTCCTTCCCTTTTTAAAAACAAGTTAAAACTAAAAAAACAAATTAAAACTCATACGCTAACAAAGAAGTAAATTGAATAGTTAATATCTCAGCTTGGCTCGATCGAAGAGACTCCAGTTTTTTTTTAAAATGTAGCTTACACTATTATCTTTAAGAGCATCACGCACTTAAAGACCTTCGCGTGCTCCTTCCCTTTTTAAAAACAAGTTAAAACTAAAAAAACAAATTAAAACTCATACGCTAACAAAGAAGTAAATTGAATAGTTAATATCTCAGCTTGGCGCGATCGAAGAGACTCCAGTTTTTTTTAAAATGTAGCTTACACTATTATCTTTAAGAGCATCACGCACTTAAAGACCTTCGCGTGCTCCTTCCCTTTTTAAAAACAAGTTAAAACTAAAAAAACAAATTAAAACTCATACGCTAACAAAGAAGTAAATTGAATAGTTAATATCTCAGCTTGGTGCGATCGAGGAGACTCCAGTTTTTTTTAAAAATGTAGCTTACACTATTATCTTTAAGAGCATCACGCACTTAAAGACCTTCGCGTGCTCCTTCCCTTTTTAAAAACAAGTTAAAACTAAAAAAACAAATTAAAACTCATACGCTAACAAAGAAGTAAATTGAATAGTTAATATCTCAACTTGGCGCGATCGAGGAGACTCCAGTTTTTTTTTTAAATGTAGCTTACACTATTATCTTTAACCCTTAATTGCATGATTTTTTTTATTTTAACGAAATATTAATTTTTTGAAGCAGAAGTAGGCTAGATTTAAAGGAAAAATAGTAAAAAAAATCTTTTTTTGAAAATAAAAGTTTATTTCATTTTTTTGACTTTGTAAACAAATGTTAACGTCATGCAATTTTATTATACATAATTCAAATGGTTCATAACAGAGGAGAAATATCTGCCATGAGTGTCATGGGACTTTCTTATACGTAGTACAGAGATTAAACAGTGTGCTTGTTTGCCATAGGTACCATGGGACTTTCTTATACGTAATACTGATAGTGAACAGTGTAGGTGAATCTAAATAATTACATAAAAAATTTCTTTCTGGCTAAATTATAAATGTTGGAAAAAAATGTATAGGGAATAAATTATAGATAATAACATACTCGACATTTTTTATCTAAAACATTTTTTCTTAATTCAAAAATAATTCGTTAATTCAAAAATTTACAAGAGTAAACATCTGATTTCAGTTATTACGTTAAAAAAAATCACTTGTTATATAATGGAGAGAATAATATTACCTTTTTTTTATTATTAAAATTATATTTTTATAAATTATATAATTATTATTAACTATAAACAATGAGGATATGTACATTCGTTAACAAAACTTAGTTTTATTGCTCTTTCGACAAGTGCATGATGTAAACATACGTTAACAAATAAAAACCATTACATAAATATCAGAACCGAAACAAAAAAATCAAATAAATAATATGAATCACAATGTACATACCTGGTAAACACTATACAAAAAGTTAATTAGCAAAATCACGCGTATTATAAAAATTAGACGATAGTCGATACTTCTTCAGCGACAATTCGCTCTAATTTAAAAAAACGGTTACTCTGATGAATGTAACAATATATTTTTTTTAATATGCCATCCGTTCATCATTATTGATAAATTTTCAATTTATTAGAATCTATAGATTGGTTTAATACTTGGATAAGTAAAAAAAAAACAGGGCCGGCCGAACGGCCAGGCGACCCAGGCGACAGCCTGGGGCGCTAATTTCGTGGGGGCGCCAATTATTTTAAACTTTTTTTCTATGTTCTGTTCTAGGGCGCCAAATTTAAGCTATATATATTTTTTGAATAATAGTTTTGATTTTTTCTGCAAAATAATTCATTTTACTTAATAAAATGCTTAATATCAAAAATAAATTATTTATTAAACATTTTTTTACAAAACTTGAAAAGCACAGTGCCAAATCTGTGGGTGGCTTTGCTAATTCTTGTAACAATTCCGGTTAGTGTAGCTAGTGGTGAAAGAAGTTTTAGTAAATTAAAATAATTCATAAAAACTTATTTGCAATCGGCTATGATAGAAGATAGGTTGAATAATTTGGCTATTCTTTCAATTGAAAATAAGGTTGTAGCAAACCTCAATTTTGAGACAGCAATCGATAATTTTGCAGATATGAAAGCCAGGAAGAAATCTTTTATATAATTTTAGTTATATTATATATTATTTATCAATTATATGTTATATTATATTATTATATTACACTAATGAATTAATAACAAGATAATTTCTCACCCTTTTTTTTTTTTTTGTGCGGATAATTTTTAATGATCGTCACTGTGGCGGTGGAGGGGGGTGGGGGGGGCGTCAAAAAAAAATCTCGCCTGGGGCGCCAGAATCGCAAAGGCCGGCTCTGCATATATATATTGTATGTATATATTACATTGTGACGATGTGATGTGTATTGTGGAAAAACGCATTACAATTGACGTCATAAATTAAAAAGTTTCATGAAAATTGAAATTCTATAAATAACATTCATAATTAATGAATAAAAGAGACACAAACTATAGAACATGGATATACAATGTCGTAACTGACAAAGATGAAAAATATACACGGACGTGTTGAGAAATCAATAGACACTAGGTAGAATCAACAGACTGGTTTTGATAGAATCCACAGTCATTTGTTCGGTCTACTTATGACCTTCTAAAATATGTTTTATTTAAGTTAAAATAACCAGTTCGTGCACTCAATCCGATTTAATTGTAAAAATAAAACTTAATAAGTGTAGTTCTCGGACATATTTGTTACTAGGAACATTTGATGTGATATTTAATTTTTGACATTTACTAATTGTGTATTGAAGTAAAATACTAACAAACACTGTGTATTCCAATAAATGTCAAGCAACTGACAGTAAGGTTACCCACATATTTAATGATTCAAACAATTCTGTGTAGTGTATAGTGGTTACATTTATTTCCATTTGAAGATAAACAAATTCAACGTGTCGTACATACTGTGTTTGTTAACTTCTTTTACAACTGTCAAACATTTAAAAAAGTAAACAATTAATACATACATACAATGGCGGCTGCATTCAGGTTCAGACACGTGAAATACAAGTGTTTAGTGTTGATACTTTGTTTGTTAATAACATGTGAAAGTGCAAAAATGGGAAAAAGTCGGGGTGGTAGTCGTGGTGGTAGCAAATCTGGTGGTTGGGGTGGGTTATTTTCAAGTAAACCTAAACCTGCACCAGCTCCTGCTCCTGCTCCTAAACCGTCAGCTCCGAAAATAGATAATGTGAATCATGGACAAGTTAATAAACCTATTGGTTGGAACGTTAATCAGCAAAATCCAGGAAATGTAAATAAACCAATAGGTTTCAATGTGCCAAATTCCAACAATCCATCTGGCGGAGCTCATGTACCACCTCCAAAAACTGTGGCAGGTCTAAATAATGCTGCACCTGGACAACGACCACCGTATCCTGTAAATCAAGGACCTCCACCAGCTTATCCAGGTTCCGGGGGTGCTGGTTATCCAAACCAACATGCAGCTCCGCCATATTCTCAATATCCGGCACCAGGGCATTCTAGTTTCGGTCAAGGAGGATATCGACCACCACCTCCTGGTTACGGTGCTCATCCCCAATATCCACAACAGCCACATTACGGTGGGGGCTACCCTCAGCAAGGTGGACATTTCGGTGGTCCTCCCGGATACCCCCAGCAAGGTGGACATTTCGGTGGTCCTCCCGGATACGGATACCCCCAACAAGGTGGACATTTTGGGGGTGGATACCCCGGTGGTTACCCAGGAGGACAGTCTGGAGGAATGTTTGGAGGTGGTAGTTATGGAGGATATGGAACAAGTCCTTTTGGTTACCAAAAAAAGAGCGGTATTGGCAGCTTCTTTAGTAGTCCTGTTGGTACAGTAGGTACAGTTTTCGCTGGTTTAGCTTTATGGGAACTGATGAGAAACCGTAATCAATACCATGTTTATAGTACACCTATAAGACGAGAGAGCGACTCGAATACTTTATCACAAGTACCAGCCAATCAAGCTGTAGCACCTGGTAATACGTATATTGTAACACCAAATAATGTAGCCTGCAATATAACAGAACTGAAGTCTGATAAAGGAGCTGTTTTTGCTCTCTCATGCAATAGTACAGAATCATTCAATGCCACAATGGTCTTGCCAAGTAACAGTACAACAGTTATTCCATGTGCTCCTCAAAACTCAGGAGATGGTATTTTAAAAGCAACATGCAACGGTGAAATAGCTGTGAACGACACTCAGCTAACACCTGTTAACTATGAAGTTTTCAATGACACTGCTGTGTATGGGATGCCTCTTTGTAATACAACAATGATCAATGGGACGTTGACTGTAGTTAACCAAACTGATTCGAGCAACAACATGACATGTATGCCACCTCCTGAACTAAATCCTTACCCCTACCCTTATCAACCGTATCCATACCCGCCGTATCCATATCCACAATACCAATGGAATGGATACAACTGGACACTTCCAGATGGAGCAAATGGGTCGAATCCATACCAAAATCCTTACATGCCATATCCGCCGCCACCTTATCAATGGAATGGACAAAACTGGACAGCTCCTAATCAAAATGTTCCTCCTGCACTCTCAACTGGTAATAATTCATTATAATAATATGCATAATATATTATACTTATGATTTAACATTTGATACTTAATACTAATACTGTATGGAATATAAGAAAATAATGATATTGATAAATGCTCATCAATCCAGAAACACAATATAGCCATCGTACATTTATATTGTTAGTTTTTATTGATAAAAACAGAAAATTGTATATATCGTAAAATGTAACTTGTAAAATGTTTCTCCGAAATTTAAGGCCTCTATTATACACCAGTCAATTTGACATCCATACTGCAGGGTCGCTGCAGTGTATAGAGGCCTTAAAAAATTCACTTCACATAATTTGTGCAATGATTTCACAATATCATTATTAAACATTCTATTTATATAGGTATCTAATAGTTTATATTGATTGATATTTCATACGATTATTATTTTTATTAATAATAACATAACTTAATTATTTTATTTTATTTTAACAGCATTACCAACCACAGATGACATTTAATATTACTTTCTAACGTTAATGGAAGAATATACTCTGTTTTTTGTTTATTGTTTTCTTTGGTGGGTGTATTTTTATTTTTGCACATTGCACGTTTTAGATAAAAACAATTCTGCATGAGAAATGTTAAATGTATTTCTGCATAACAACTATCTACATTAGGGTGCTTTTTTTGCGACTATTTTTGTTTTCACTCCCACCTCAAAATTTTCTTGGAAATACCTCAAAAAAAATTCCCTGAAAATTTGAGCCCTTAATATTAATATTAAGTACTCGCTTTCAGCGTTTAAAGATTTCCCATTGAAAATACACGTAAACTTGAACTTTTTTTTTTTACTTTTTATAGCTCAGAGGCATTTTATCCTATTTGAACGTTTGAAAAACCAAATTACGCAGAATTAAATGTTCTATAAAAGTATTTATTGCAACGAAACTGTATCTTACAAGGGTGAGACAGTACAGGTGATTAAAGTCAAATTTTTCATGAATTTCTTGTTTTTTCATTGTTATTTCATAAATGGCTGAAAATACAGAAAAAGTTTAAATAAAAAAGTTGTAGCAAATTCAATTTTCTTCAAAAAAGATCCTGAGCATCAAATCTCTATTATTGATATTTTTCAAGATAATAAGCTTTTTGTTTTTTATGATTTACGATTTTCATGAATTCGCGACTCTAATTATTAAAAACAATTTTTTTTTAAAGTTATTATCTACTTTTTCAAAGTCAAGAAGAAAAGAAGAGGTAAATAACCTCAAATAGATGTTCTTTATGTTCATGAAAATCGTAAATCATAAAAAACAAAAAACTTATTATCTTGAAAAATATCAATAATAGAGATTTGATGCTCAGGATCTTTTTTGAAGAAAATTGAATTTGCTACAACTTTTTTATTTAAACTTTTTCTGTATTTTCAGCCATTTATGAAATAACAATGAAAAAACAAGAAATTCATGAAAAATTTGACTTTAATCACCGGTACTGTCTCACCCTTGTAAGATACAGTTTCGTTGCAATAAATACTTTTATAGAACATTTAATTCTGCGTAATTTGGTTTTTCAAACGTTCAAATAGGATAAAATGCCTCTGAGCTATAAAAAGTAAAAAAAAAAAGTTCAAGTTTACGTGTATTTTCAATGGGAAATCTTTAAACGCTGAAAGCGAGTACTTAATATTAATATTAAGGGCTCAAATTTTCAGGGAATTTTTTTTGAGGTATTTCCAAGAAAATTTTGAGGTGGGAGTGAAAACAAAAATAGTCGCAAAAAAAGCACCCTAATCTACATATTAAAACTTACTTAACTTCGCAACTCCGTGGGTTACTACAATGTGTTTATTTATTTTAAAAAAATTAGTAAGAGCCTGTTCACACGGTGCCGTAACGGTTTTTTTCCGTGCGGCAAGCAGTGGTAATGCATTTCATATGAGAGTGTTCACACGACACACGTCGTCGTATACGGCAATCGACCGTGTGTCGTGTGAACACTCTCATATGAAATGCATTGCCACTGCTAGGCGCACAGGAAAAACCCGTTATAATGTATGTATGTGATGTATATACAGGGTGAGTCATATCAGGTGGAACAAACTTGAACCGTGGATTGAGAAAAATATTTTAAGTAAAAAACTTTATATGAACATGTGTCCGGAAATTTTTCGTGAGGGGGCTACAGCCCTCCAAAAATTTTATTCAAAATTGGTTTTTATTTAATATCTTGAGATCCCATTGTGATACAGTAATGAAATTTGATACAAGGTTTAGTATTAACAAGTGTTATCGATATCCAGTATCAACCAATAGTAATTTTGACCAGGGTTGTGTGGACCCAGGGGGCCCGTCGATTTTTATCGAGTATTTTATTGTTTTATAATTTTTTCCTGAGTTAGACGTTTAAATAAGATTATGTAACACAAAATACACAAAAATATACTTTGCTCATTTATCATAGGATAAACCGTTTACGAGAAATATCGATGCAAAAGAAAGCATGCAGAATTTTACTTAATACGGATGCTTCAAATTACACAAAATAAATTTATATTCTTATTCTATGATTAAAGGTAAAAAAAAAGTTCTGTACATATATCACCTAATAAGCGTCCTCTTAGACCTATTACTTATTGCCAGTTATATTACTGTTGCAAGTACTTTACTAACATAACTAAAAGGCGATAGTTTAAATGGTTATTTGTTGATAAGGGTGAATTTTTGGAGGTATATGTATAAAAAAATTTTGTCTTATTTTTTATTATAGAACAAGAATATAAATTTATTTTTTGTAATTTGAAGCATCCGTATTAAGTAAAATTCTGCATGCATCGATATTTCTCCTTTGATAAATGAGCTATGTATATTTTTATGTATTTTGTGTCATAGAGTCTTAACCAAATGTTTAACTCAGGAAAAAATTAAAGAACAAAAAAATACTAGATAAAAATCGATGGGCCTACTGGCCCCATACATCCCTGGTCTAAATTATAATTGGTTAATACTGGAAATCAATAATAATTATTAATACTAAACCCCGTATCAAATTTCATAACTTTAGTATAATGGGTTCTCCAGATATTAAATAAAAACTAATTTTGAATAAAATTTTTGGAGGGCTGTAGCCCCCTCATGACAAATTTCCGGACACATGTTTATATAATGTTTTTTGCTTAAAATATTTTTCTCAATCCACGGTTCAAGTTTGTTCCACCTGATATGACTCACCCTGTATATGTAGGTAAATACATTTTTTATTTGTAATCACGCTTGATTCAAATTTTAAATTTTGTTCTCGAATTTGACTATAATTACTCAAAGAATTTTTTTTTACAAATTACAGAGAAAATAGGATTCTTTGGATTATTTTACAATTTTATTAATTTCATTTTGACATTTGATACTTATTATAGGTAAAGTTTATACTTAAATAATAATAATTTTAAATTGTGTATTTACTTTATATACATATTTATTATTTTTTATTTTAAGCATGCTAATATTTACTGGATTTTCATAAATATGAACCTCCGATTTTCTTACATTACACCACTGCTGTAAAATCCTTTATTTATTGATGATTTGAAAAGCAAATATTGTTTTAAAGCAGATAAAACATAAAATTCAAATATTTATACAGTAGTTAATCGAAGGCCAAACTGAAAATATTTATATGGCATTTCTTGAAGAAAAAACAACATTATATACTAATATATGTATACTTGTAAATCCGGTATCTCGTGAATTATGATTATTTTTAGGCTTCCGTAAAAAACTATGTCACAGCCTGTATGTTGATATACAGACGTAGATTGATGACACCAAAAACAAAAATGATAAGATTTTTGAAAAAATAATTTTTTGGACCCTCCCCCCTCCCATAGACTGAAAATGTATCTCATTGAGATGCAACAAAAATGTTTTAGGATCTTTTTAATTTTAACCCTTCAGTCAGAGATATTTGCTTTCAAAGTCGTTATCAAAGCCCCCCCCCCATAATTTTAATCTATCGATGTAAAAATCCAGAATGTAACTTTTAATTAGTACTTTCAATGAAAAATAACGAACACTGTAGAAAAATAGTTTACGAAAAATTTAGAAATAACTCTTTTTTTATAAAGGTCATACGAACACGTATATATATATATATATACTTTTATAGAGTTCACATGTTTGATCAACATGAAATAGCTCATGATACGTATTGTCAAATAGAGAATGTTAGTGAGAATGGCTACGGAATCATATCATGTGTGTGCTCGACACGCACTTGGCCGGTTTTATTTAATATCTGCTATGTACATTTAATGTTGTACTTTGATGATTCGTCTACTTTAAAAATTACATAAAAATATCATGTAGCCCTAAACAAAATTCAAGTCTATTAGAGAATTATCTTATACCTACCTCTTTACCTTTTTGTAAATAAAAAATCAATAAAATTATTATTATTTTTATATTTATGATTTTGTTCCAATTCAACAAGGAACAAGGATACACTGAAAAAAAAAATATGGTGCCAACTTCGCCGCGAGATTGGCCGTTTTGTAACTGCTTCAACTGAATTTCAGTTGTTTCAACAATACGATGGTTGAAACAAGGTTTTATGTTTTTTTCAGCGAAAGATAGGGCGATATTATTATAAAAAAATATGGATTTAAAATAAAATCAGTATAACTGAGCGAATTATATGAGAAATTACTATAAAAAAATATTAATTCGAGTCAACATCCAAAAAAATTTTAAAAGAACTGAAGGTAAAATTCAGATAGTTTAAAACTATAGTTTTAAACTATTTTTTTTCTGTTGGAGATCTGGAAAATTAAACAATTTATAAAGAAACTTTTAATTCAATTATTTAAATCTGCATTATCTAATTTACACACATTGTATTTTTGTTTGGGTTTTTATCCAATTAAAGTATTATTACTTTAAATTGATGTTGACAAGATAATTTAAAAGTAATTCGTGTACAATAATAAAAGTAAACAACTAAACAAATAACCCCTAACCAAAAAATCTGACATGAATGTAAGAGCTTTTCTCAGGGCCGTAACTAGAGGCTCGGGGGTCCTGGGGCAACAAGTGACCGAGAGGCCTCCTGTATATGCAAAATATAAAAATTGAAGATTTTTTTTTCGTTGCCAACTGGAATTTTATACTTATTACTAATTTTAATGACCTTTTTTTTCTTCCTCAATCTCAATCAATCACTCCAATTTTACGCTGCTGCGCCCCCCCCCCCCCCCTACACTGCCCCGGTGGTAGTTACGGTCCTGGCTTTTCTTACATATAGCTTAATCTATATAAAAACAAACGCAATGCTGTGTTTACACCAAAAAGACAAAACAGTAACACGTTGTTTTTAAGACAATTTGTATTTAAAAATGCAGTGGCGTAGTAACGTGTTTTTTTGGGTGGTCGTCCCTCTCTCCGTGGTACGGCCCTGGAGTGCTATATGCCATTTATTCAATTAATTATATTTTTATTTATTGTAACCCAAAGACATTGTATACATAGACTAAGTGAGTCATAGCATTTTATGTAAGTCAGCGTCAATCATAAATAATAATGTCCAGTATTATAAAGGAGCTTGCAAAATTTGCTAGCTTGCAAGCACTCTCAAATGGGGTATTAATTCTGTACTAGTATCTATGGATTAACAATGGAATTTAGAGCAGCGATCTACGTGACGTGAACTGTCGTTTCCGGAGTATCTTTATTCTGTGGTCCACAATCTCTTTCTTTCTCTTTCTACCGAGAGTTATCGTTTTCGACTGGCTCACTGTCTCTATGTTGTAACCACATCCATCCTTTAACCTTATTTTTAATATTGGCGGAAATCATTTGTGCTATAATAATAATAGCAACCAATGCAAAATGCACATTTTATTTATATACATATAATATATATTGTTCGCTTCAAATATCCAGTCAGTGGAAAGTGGAATAGTTCTGTTTATAATAAATAAAACTAATAAAAATGTATAAATTCGTTTCGATTTTCGTGTTATTTTTTCTTTTACAAGAATATCTCTGTAGGCCTGGAAACTATTGCTGTTATTTTAATAACACAAAAAATGAATTTCATATGAGATGTAGAATTCAAATCGATCCGTGTTACAATAATAATAATTCTGTTATGAACGAAATAGAGGATAATAGAGGTAGTGATTCTGGAGAAATAAGCAACAGTTTGATCGATCAAGTAATAGATGTACCATTAAATAAAAAATGTAGAGATGGGGAACGGTTGGCTCAGAATGGAAAATGCTATCCTGTATTTACATTCAGGTAAATTTTATTCTTTTATCGAACATTTAATTGTATGTCGTGTTGTCGAATTGAAATATGGCCACAGGCGTTTTGCAATGACTACCTATAATGGTGAATTAAAAATTAAATTTAAAATGGTCTTTGTGATATGGACGCAAATAACTCGAAAATTAAATTGGAGAGAAAATTTGATTTGACCAAAATTTCTTCTCAAGTCTTGTATAAGAGCCTATCAAATTTGAAATACATTTTTGAAAAATTTTTTTCGGCGTTTCACCTTCAAAAAAAGAGGTTCCTTAAAGATATTAAACTTTTTCAACAGATGATTCGAAAACTAGAATGTTCAAACCTTAAAACTGTTTTTTTAAAACTGTTCTACGGCCATTTTTCGTGGCGATGCAGCCATTCAAAAATTCATAAAAAGTTTAGTGTAATTTTTTTAATCTTAATAATTCTTTAATTTTTGTAAACTGATATTAGTGCTCACAGACATTATAAAATGTAACCACGAGTCTAGTCATATAGTCAAAGACAAAAAATAAATAAAAGTTAGTATCTCTGTTTAATTTTTTTTACAAATAATACGATATTAAGCAAGTTAAAGAAAATTGAACTCAATTTTGAATTTTAAGAACGCCAAGTAAAGTTAGGTCAGCATAATTTTTGAGAATCGTACTGCCCCCCCCCCCCCCCAGAAAAAATTGTTTCCGGCGCCACTGACTATTGTAATTAGTTTCATTTATACTTTTATACGCATTGCTAAATTTTATAAAAGTTATTACATATTGTACTTGTCTTTCAACTGGGTTTCTTTCTAACAAACCTACAAAATATTATAACCAAGTAAATAATGAAATAATCTTCGTAAATTTGACTTTAATTCCGTTATTATTTATTATTTGAATGTACCTACCTACCCATATTATTAAAAATAACGTTAATCATTGTCGTTAGTCAGGAAACACCTTTATTTATACAAATTAAAACGAAGTCAAATATGCACTTCAAACGATAGACTGCGGTTTTTAATTAATATTGCCAATACAGAACTTTTGAATAAAATATTCTTGGAAAAAAAGTAGCGATTTTATTTATCAATTTAATATAAAATTCAATATTTCTAGTTGAGTTTATTACAATTATAATAATATTCGGGAAGTATTATGTATTTTTTAATAATGTGCAAAAAAAGTTCAGAAGATAGTAGATCGTGTCATATTTTACATGGAAAAGTAGACCGCATCACAAAAGTTGGCCGCTCCTGATATACGTCATTCGAAATTTTAAACTCGCACTGTCAAATAGAATTGCTATTTATTTAACTAGAAATTAACATCCTATTTGCCTTTACATTATTAAATATTTACAAAGCTTATAACTAGGAAATAGCGGTGATACATCATGAATTGTTTACTTATATGTATGTTAAAGAAACGTAGTGTCTGCTTTTAGATACTTCAGTCTATAAATGAAATCTGCCAAGTTCATAACAATAAATTTATGCATAGTGCGTTTTCAAAAAATCCGTACACAATGTCTTTAAGTGTTAAATTAATCGTGTTCAGTTTAGTTATTTCGGTTCTGTTGCAAGAGTCCTGCGGAAAATCGAAACATTACTGTTGTTATTTCAAAAATTCTAATCAAACTCTTCGTATGCGGTGTCTTCAACAAATCGAACCGTGTTACTCTTCATCAACACCTAATAATGATTTGATTGACAATATAATTGACGTTCCATTGAATAATAGGTGCAAAGCGGGCCAGTTAAAGGGACAGGATGGAAAATGCTATTCTCTATTTGAATAGAGGTATTAATAATTGTGTTTTCCAAACTAGTTTTATTTTGTTAATCTTTGAGAAAATATTACAAAATATTAATAATAATTTAATTTTTCTCACCGAGAAAAAATAATTACCTATACTTGAAATAAATAAAAGTGCAATTGTACAACTTCCTTATCATCTATATTTAATATTTGCACTATTCACACGCCTTATAATGCGTATATGTGTATTATTATTCATATATGTATGTATGTAGAGTCGCGTGCAGAAGTGGTCGACCAGTTTTCATTCAAAGTCGCTTATTACAAACTTATTGTTAGTAGGCTCCTCCCATATGATTATTATAATATTTAAATCATTTCTCCATGTACCAAACAAAGACAGATATTTTGAAACTCATTTGCTAGATAAAGAAGTACCTGTTCTTCGTTTATAGTAATTGTATAAGTAAATTTTGTGGCAATAAATATTTAATATTCTGAATTTTTGTATTTAATACATTGGCGGGAGCCAATTTCTTCAACCCCTATAGCTACGCTACTAATCATATTGACAGTATTAACGTAATATTTAACTTTTAAAGGTAATGTCTCTGGAAAAATTATAAAATAATTTCTATGAATTCTACTTTATAACCTTCATTTTAAAATAATTATTAATAATAATAATAATTTAATACTGCGCTATATAAGTAATTGCATAGCGTATAAATGTATAAAAATGTTGAAAACAGCATATAAACTATTAAATTTTAAATAGCGTATTTTATACTTTCGTAATCAGTAAATAGTCACTGAATATCAAAGATTTTTCACTGATTCTGATTAAGAGAGTACTTTTAATATCTCTTATATATAACCGTCATATTATGACATAAATCGCATAATTTTGTCTCAAATTTAATGTGATCAAAAAGGTCAACTGTTGATATTTATTTTACTAATACCAAATTTTTATGAACTTTTATTAAACGCAAGGTCATTAAGTAGTATTGAGCTGAGTAAACACTTAATTAATTGTGCAACTATATGAAACTATAATCTGTAATCAAAAAGATTTTATAACATATCTACATATATATAGAGACAGGAAGTCAACCGAAAAAAATAACTCTCGGTAGAAAGAGAAAGAACAAGATTTTGGACCACAGAATAAAGATACTCCAGAAACAACAGTCCACGTCACGTATTAGATACTAAATTTTTCCTTTCTCTTATTATTTATGATTGACGCTGACTTAAAATGATATGGCTCACTTCCTCTTGTCATAAAATCTCTTTATCTGTAATGCATGTGGTATTAATTGCAATTTCGCATGTGGCACGTACTGTAAAAATGTTTTTTTTTTTACAAATTAATTTTGACCTTACACATCGTTATATTAACTTTTTTGGTTGATAATTAATTTTTTTACATAAAAACAGGAAATTTGAGACAGGGCTGAATTTGTAGCCAATTTCTTGCTGGAGTCAAAGCTTTAAAATTTATTCAAATTTGGTTTCAACTTCGAAATTTCTGTACGAAAATGTTTTAAAACAAAGATAGACTTTCGCATTATAATGTCAGTTCTAAAGCCCTGCTTATGTCCGGTATTATAAAGGAGCTCGCAAAATTTGCTAGCTTGCAAGCACTCTCAAATGGGATATTAATTCTGTACTAGTATCTATGGATTAGCTATGGAATTTAGAGCAGTGATACTTCAACTAATTGTAACACAGTTGGTGACTTTAACCGTACAAAATAATTTTCATAATATCACCACTGTTTTAATACCACGCTTGCGTGAAAATTGTCAAACATTTCATGAAACTTAAAGATAACTGTCAGATACGTTTGAAACCTCATTTGGAAGTGCTTGCAAACTAGCAAATTTTGCTAACTCGTTAATAATATCGGACATTAAATGTACAAATATATTTACGTATATACGATCTTTAGCATAATATTTAAACAATCTATGATTTTTCTTACAGATAATGGAGGGAACGCTGAACAAAAGTCCCAGCTTGCTGTCCAAGCAGGAAGCGCTTCTTCACAATGTATTTTTAATTATGCTTTTCTGTTGTCTTTATCAATAATATTGTTAAGAAATAATATAATAACATGAATATTTTAGATATGTATTTTATATGTAATGTATATATTAGCAGAAGTGCGCCAAGAATTGTCGTAATTGTTTGCCCCAGTTATAAAAATGCTGTCTCCGAAGGTATGGGCGAGGGACAAATTTGAATTAGATTATTTTTAAATTTAGTAGTGGGTGCTATATACCCCTAAAACGTGTACTTGGCATGCTTCTCTATTTTAAGAAAAAATGAATATGTATATATTTTAATGAAGTTTAGAATACTAGACATAACAACGTCTATTTATTTATTTATTGTTAAACAGAACCGGATTAAAAGAATTATAATTAATATATGGATTTTATACATCACACAGAAACAATAAGGCACATAGAATTTATATACTATATAACTCACTTTACTGCATGTTTTATACATTATACGAATACATACTTATAAAAAATATTATTTTTATTAAATCGCGCAATGTTTTTATGAATGATATTTAACGGGTACCAGTTAAGAAAATTAACTTAATCCGGATTTGTTATAATGTGATGTAAAATTATAAACTGTTTTTAAAATTTTTTACTACCTATATAAGTAATAGTGATAATTACATTAATTAATACAAATATTATATTTATACATATATTTTTTAAACATGAAATTTTAAATCTAAATAAATACAAGGTACCAATATTTCTCTTATGATATACTGTAATAACTAATAGTTTACTGGTTAATAAATAATTGATTTTACAGATTTTTTTTTAATTAAGGAACCAAATAAACCGTCAGTACCTAACTATAGGTACAATAAAATATAATCTTATAACACATAAACAATTTGTATGTGAACCGAAATGTAGCTCTTATGCCGTGTTTTGAAAACATGTATAGGATTTGTTGTTATTTTGTCAAAAAAACACCATGTTGCTATTTTGTCTTTCTGGTAATAATTGTATAATTTTGATTTAATTAAAAAATTTCAATTTTATTTATTAGTTTATTGATATAGTTTAACCCTGGACGGTCACTGTGGAGTCTCTAAGACTTAAGCAGAATCGATATTTTATAAATATTTTGTTTTCAGTTTCAGAAAAAAAATTCGTTGTAAAATAATCGAGTTTTTAATACTGGGGTCTATTTTACCCCAGTATGACTTTTATATAATAATAAGTATGACCGATCAAGGTTAAATGTTACTATATACAGGTGTCCTATCATCAAACGATCAAATATTTTTCTTGAAACGAGTTATCTTACAGAGTTGAAATAACAGCCGTTATGTATTCATAGTTTTTGTCCTATTTTTTGATATCAGCCAATGTTTTTTTTTATTTACTCTAATATACATCAGTGTCACTGGGGAAGGGGTGGGTTTTCCCCAGGAATTCTGAGATTAAATTACCGGATTCAATACTACATGGACAACTAATTTTAAGATAACAATACAACAAATATCCAATTCTTGAAATAAACAAAAAATTGTCAAACCGTATTCAAATTACAAAAATTTACAAAAAAAAATTATAAAACTTATCTATTGGAAATTAATTAACACACTGATGCCCGGTATTATAAAGAATTTGCTTGAGTGCAAATGCAAATTTGCTTCCAGCTAACGCTATCCGCTAGGTGTCAAATTGTTATGAAATTGCTCGATATTTTAAAGCAGTGGTAATAATTGTAAAATAATGCATTTTATGAGGTACACTTGGCAGCACTTATTTTATGTTGTTGATTGTACTTATCGCGCATGCGTCAAGGTTATCATATGTACAATTTCATTCACTACATCTGTAAGTGTGTTGTCATTTATATTTAATACCTAGCAGATAGCGTCAGCTGGAAGCTAATTTGCATTTGCACTCAAGTAAATTCTTTATAATACCGGACATGATACTGTGTAAACCTTTGTGCCTTCCATAGTAGAAAAATGTTTAAAATAATAATATGAATACATCATTGAAAAACGTTTTTACACTTGTTTTAACCAGTTATTTTATAAAAACATGATTTTTTCATTTTGAAATTTGAAGAATTAAACTAAACAAAATTTCCCGATTCGAATTTTGCGGCATAATGGAATATTCTAATTATTCAGTACATTTATATAGAGATCGAATCCATGCTGATTGTTAGGCTGATTCGAAAACTGTATCTATCAAAATATGTAAAAAAAAAACAAGGTTAGCTTCTGTAGCTCGTCGTGAGAGAGGGAAATACGTCATCTGGGGTGCCAAAATGTGGAGAGGGGGAATGATATGCCCAATCATAATACATATAGCCTTGTAACTCGACGCATGAAGGGGAAAACAAGTCATCTAGAGTGCCCAAACTGATTGGTCAAAAGCTACTGAGGCAACCTATATATTTACTAACCTTGTGTATCTATCTCTTAACATTATTTATTACTATGTATATTATATTGTTTTAATGCTTGTCATGGCTCCCACGAAGGGGGGGGGGGGAGGTTGTCAGGGCCTATCCTAGGAACCCAGGGCTAGAAGGGAGGACTATCGCGGCTAGGTTGTTTTTGATAGGCGTCATAAAAAAAGGTCCGCGATAGGATATGAGGGTCATGATGTTGCGATTAAATTATGTATGTTAATGCCTTTTTATAAACCAATTAACACAAATTGATTACAAATGAAACTAATTAAGAAAAGGTTCAAAATGACAATACATTTAAACACATAGGTAAGAAATGTTACGAGTGTTCTGTGGTGTGACTTGTCCCTCGCAGTAGCGTAACCAGCGGGGGCCAAAGTTCCTCTGACTGACGAAAGGTATAACCTGTAATGAGTATATAATGGTATATTTGTAAATGGCCCACCGCAAAAAATGATTACGCTATTGCGAGTGTTTAATGTTATATATGATTGTATACATAATACAATTAATATGGTCATAAAAGGGTTCGCCACTCCTGATATAGGTAGTATCGATTGATTTATATTTTATAGTATGAAAATATAAATATCTACAAAAATAATGTATGTAAAAATAAACTTGATGTATAAATTAAAATTATAAGAAAACCTATACATATATACATAGGTATGTAATACAGCCTATGATAATCAAAATAAATTGTAAAAATATGGTGTTCAGAAGCTGAGAATAGTTATGTCTGTGAAATTCTAAAATAATATACTTATATGTATGTATTTCCACATTTTAATAAGTGTTGTTTAATTATTAGATATGTGTATTTATGGTTGAAGTTTATAATTTTAAATTAAATAGGAAATAAACTATTCAGAGTAAGTAGTTAACAGGAATATAAATATTTAAATACTGAAGAATGGCATTACATTTTATACTTTCTAATGTGTGTAACAATAAAGTTTTTATTAATGTTAAAGTTGTTTTAATTTTTGCATACCAAGTGTCCCAGATAAAATTTTCAGTGTGGGGATTTATAAGCATCTCGCTATAACAATAAAACAATGGTTTTAAATTTTCAGCTATAATAACTGCTATAAAGCTAAAGCTACGCAAAAAAATTATGTAGATATATGTAGAAAATAAATTATACTTTTATAAGTAGGTATCTCAATTTTGCTTTCTCGCCATATGGAGGAGCTTTGTGATCCGTTTTAAAATGAGAAAAACATTTCTCCGATTTCATAATTTTTACTTCATCTTTCCATTTCAGTTCCAGAGAAACACATTTCGTTCGTGGATGTGTCTGTCCCTTGGATCCTTGTCACACGCATAATCTCAAGAACGACACGTTATGTGAAAATTGTGTAGAATCTTTTTTATAGAGCATTCAATTTTCTATAATATATAGGTCACCATAACGTTGAAAAATATTCCCTTACAAAGATTTATCTCAATTTGCATTAAAAGTTGGAGTTGTCAAGTAAATTAAAACAATGTAAATTAAGTTATAAAAAAATTCAACTAAAAGGCAAAATTCATTGCATTTGTGCAGGGTCCTTTCTTTTGCTCTACTGCTAAAACGACTCGTTGGCGGACATGGGTTTATTAACAAAAAGCGATTGTTTTAATGTCCTCGGCAATTTCTGAAAGTTTGTCGGTATGTTTACGGGACATTCTGTATATTATACTTTATTTAAACCTTGAAAAGTTGGTAACCCTACCCGTGATGGACACAACATTTAATAATCCTACTCTGTGATTAGTACTTTAGTATGCTTTAGTACGCCTCTGTAGATGTTCTGTCAAAAAGTAAATAGAACACAGGGCATGGTGTGTGTGTAATTACTTAAATGACAATTGTTGATTTTTAATCGCTTTGAAATCCACACCTTTCTTCCTTGATAACCTGTCTGTGATATTCAATACTTAACAGAAATCTTACAAAATTCTAATACTTGATCAATCACAATCGTAACTTATTGGCAGTATGTACCTACCTACTTAATATAAAATACAATAAAACATTCAAGATAATCGAATATTCTTAAGATTTATAACTATTTAATTTAAAATCTACTTTTTTTAAATTAAAAAAGAATTAATTGGGCAAATATGTATATATATATTATATACTAATTATATAATACTAATTGTAAGATGTGTATTACATTTTCTTCATAAAAAAGGTAAGCTTAATTAACTGTTTTTTTTAAATAATTAATTAGTAAGTAGATACTTATCTTATAAAATAATATAAAAATAAAAATAAAATAAAACATTTTAATTTTAGACTGAATCACTGAATAATTTTCATGGCTGATCCTACGATACATACTTTCTGTTGTCGTGGTGATACACCCTCAGTTCTTGATGTGCTTGACACAAACGCGTACAATGTTGTTTGTATTGCTTCTTCAGCGGTTGGAGTAATAGGAGCTCTTTATCAGGTTTGACTTTATTTTTTCAGAACCCAAAATCAAATAATAATTGTGAAATTTTGCATTTTTACACAAATGAGTTTTTAAGGATGTAATAAAATTTCAAAATAGCTAGTTATGCGCATACTATGTATGCATAAATACATGTTGTTCTACTCGCCTACTTGAATTAAAATTAATCCAGTCACTGTAAAATAAATAAAAGAAAAACTAGTATTTACGACAAAAATTTTTTGGCAACTTGAAATTGAACTTAAGGTTAATACGGAGAATATGGGTGTCTGCTGTATCTATTGTAACATGTAGGAATTTTTATTTCACAATTATTTAATAAAAAAATTCATTGTGGCAGAGATTGAATCCCCGTTTTTATACTATATTAACCCCCTTTCACCACAATAGATTGTCCTAACCAAGGACAGTTAAAGTGTATATTATTAAAGCATCAATTCTCAATAACTACATACATGTTTTTGACAGTTGTGACGTCGGGACACCCATATTCTCCATATTAACCGAACTTAATCTTAAAGCTCCTCAGGCTACTTTTTTTATATTTCAGATTTTACCACGGCAGCAATTAACTCACACACACAGATGGATTTCATTATCAGCAACTCGAGGAAGACAAATTATTGTGTGGCTAGCTATTGCAGATCTCTTAGCATCTTTGGGTACTCAATTCTTTTAAATAAATTACTTACTAAATAATCTGAATATAGTGCCAATTTTATACATATACAAACCCTTAAAAGTTTTATATAAGAAATGTTTTTATGAAAAATTATTTCATTTCATGGATTATCAAAAAAGATGGGTCTCAAGACAGGTGATTAGATTTTACTATAAAATAGTATTATTTTTTTTAATTCTAGGAGTACTTGTTCGTTCAGCTTTATGGATATCAAACCAACAAATGATTCCCTACGTTAATGAAACATCAAATACATTATTTTGTGCATTAACTTCGGTAAATTATTATATAATAAACCGATATTATATAATACACCTATAATATCGTTTTTTATTAAATTTAAGGCTTGGATACAATATTTCTACATGGCGACATGGATTTGGACATTATGCTATGCAATTGATATGCGATATTTACTACGTGATCAACTAGGATATCCTATTTATTACCACTTGGTATCATGGATCGTACCAGCTGTTTTAACAAGTACAGGATTATCAATATTGTATATACCAAATGCAAAGTAAGTAAAATTTTCTTTTTTGCTGTAGATTTTTATTTATAATCATTACATTTGTGATCATCGAGAATGGGCAAGTACATATCGATATTTGATAACATTAAAAACTTTTTCATTACATTTAGAATATTATAATATCAATGACAGAAAATAAAGTAATGTTATAATTGATTATTAAACAACTACATACATATATATTATATTATATAAAATATTATAAAGCTAGATGAAAATTATATAATGTGGCAATTTTAGTTCTATATAATGAAATAATTTGTTTAATAAGATAAATAAAAAAAAGCATACATGCAGGTTTTGCTTATCTTTATTATTTAACAATTAAAGCCCATAAGTTAATACCCTAGTGTAGCTACGTCTGTGCACCCTACACTGTTTTTTTTAATCACTTCAAATTTCTATTTTCAAAAGGTATAGATAACTGAAAAAAATGTAACATGTAATGTGTTTATTTGTAAAATTTCTAATTATTTATTTTTTCCAGCTGTCATAATTTTGATTCATTCTCATCATCATTAACTCGGGTATTGCCAAATTATCTGGCAACCTATCTACCTATAGCTACTGTTATGGTTGTCAATCCAATTCTTTATAGTTCTTCATCAAAAGATATGGAAACCGTAATACATCGAAGTTTTGGACAAGTCACTAACCGCGAACGGGACATAATAAATGCTATACGTTTCAAATTTTTCCTTATCAATGCTGCATTTTATTTATGTTGGGTGCCAAATTTAATAAATGGAATTTTACTGTGGACTCTTTGGTTTAATTTGCCCATAAAATTTATAATGATTGTTTGGTACATAATGGCTGTAATGAATCCTCTGCAAGCTTTGTTGAATTGTATTGTTTACCGAAGGTGGACAAGAGGAACAGAAAAAATTACTATACCTTGGAAAGAAATCTATGATGAAGCTCAACATAAATTAAATGTACTCAATTCGAATGTTTCTAAAGAATCTAGTTTAAAAGAAGATTTACCATTATTACAAAGTGTACCTAGAAATAGTATCAATGGGTATACATCTCTGTGATTAAGTGTATGTTTAATGTGTGATTAAGATATTTGGTACTTTTTATATAGGTGTAATACTACTATATATTATAAACTACTTGCTTAGTGAAATTTGTTATATTTAAACCAGGGATGGAACGTTTCATTATTTCATAACCTTATACTAAGAATTTGTTTTTATTATGTACTTAACATTATATTACAATGTTGTAAAGTAATTTTATATGTAATATCAGTAGTGGAAAATTGACCAAATAAGCGACATATTAGGCTAGTCCCCAGAGTTAAATAGAAAAGGCATTAATTCATATAATGCAAATTATTAAGACATTAGAAAAGGCACACATATTTACAATTTTTCATATTTTGCACTTTATTTCTAACCCTATTAACGCTTTTTTACATCGATTTTATAAATTTAATAAAATGAATTACCTTTGATATTTATGAGGACTTTATTTAATAAAATAATGTCCATTGTGATATCTAATGTCCCTTATTGTGTTTCAATTTAGTCAAACACAAGCAGTATTTTTTTTATCATCAATAGCTATATTGAATATATCATTGGCGCAATATGAAATACTGATTTTAAAAGTATATGTAATTATATCAGCCAAAATGTTAATGCTTATTTGGTTTCAGTTTTCTACCGTCGAGATGGTATTGTTAATTTCTTTTCATCCCTGGCTTAAATACTGAAAAACCAAATATGATAACGGAAATTATTGAATAATTTATACATCACTAATATTTTTAATGACAATTAGTTATGATATTAAATTAAGTCCAAAATGTGCCATAAAAATTTATTTTATATAACACGTACCTACACTAGTTTGTATATTTTTATAGAATATAAAAATTATTTAATATAGTAACTGTTTTTTTGTTTGTCTCCTAATCTAATTTATCCTTCATCATTTTAGATTTTAACCATTCATTAATGGAAATTATGAGGATTATCCTATTTATTTACAACAATTACATATTATTGTATACTAGTGTATATACTCATCATAATAGGCTCATAGGAAATAATTATGCTCAAATGTTGGTCAAACTAAAACATTACAAAGAATAAATTGAACTGACTGAAAAAGATTTATTTTTTTCACAAAAATTAAAATACATAATAAATATAAACTAATAAAAATTATATTCAGAAACAATAAAAATTACAATCAATTCACAAAAGTATAAATAATAATAATATTTTAATACATAATACAAATTATATATGAAGAAATTATTTTTGATCATGTAAGCGCTCTAACTGAAATATTTCATTAAAAAATAAATTACATAAATATAAGAGAGAGCAGAAAATACAGATTTGAATTTTAATAATTAATTATTTTCAGTTACACTCATGATAAAATCTTATACAGCTAAAATATGAAACAATATTTTAAATTTTAATTCAGAACATCAATTTTTACCAGAGACATAGCTATGGCATAGGCGTAGCAAGGACTTGTATTAGCACCTTTATATTTTCTATTACTGAGGACCTTTTTTTGGTCATCAACCCCCTTGGCCCTGCAACCCCAGCAAAGGACAGTTTTTACAATCACTAGCCACAGCTCTGGGTTTTACACTTTTAATATTCTAGTATCAGAATTTATAAATGTTACTGAAAACCTTATTTTAGCAATAAATCAGTCATTTTCAATCAATGTGACCCTGCAACACTAAAAACTCTTAACTATTTGCGATAATAAGTAGAATACTGGTAAAAAATATTTTTTTGTGTATTATAAATTAAAAATATATTTTTGTACTTTCTTGTATTTACTTATTCATTCATATTCAAGATGAAAATTGAATAGATTAACAAAAGAGTTAATTATAAGCTGTGGCCACCACAAGACTTCATAATATGTACTGAAAAAATAGTTGGAATATAAATTTAAAAAAAGCATTTACAAGTCGCTGTAATCATCTTGTAAAAATAAAGATAATATCCAATCGAGAAAAATAATAAATGTTATTTTTCATCAATGCTGTCGAATACAATATTTACTAATTCGTATTTTACTGGTTAGGTGACAAAGCCCGTGGCACACTGATTGAAAACCATTACTTTAAAGTGATAGCATGAGGAGAGGGCAGAGGCTGAAAACTTTACAGCCTCCCCTCTTGTATTGAAAAATATAATTGTTTGTTCTCTAAATCTACTAAAAAATAATTTTTAAGAAATCGATCAAGTGCATCACATCCATAATTAATTAGGTGTTGAAAAATGTGTTCATTACTTTTTAATTTTATGTTCATTTTTTTCTAAACATTGCAAAATAATTTTTAAAATTTAATTTTAATTTTCACAGCATCCGTATCTTCAATTTGTTCTAAATATTTATTGCACTTAGAAATGAATACAGCTTGTTTCAGAAAAAAATATTAATATATGGTAGTAGTACAGGTCATTATAAATAAATCAATTTATAATATTACAAATAGTGAGAGCAATGCTGATTTTTTCGAGGTAATTTTTTTTCCTGGTATTAATATTAAATATATGTGACCAACAGATAAATTTTTGAGTAGCAGAAATATAGAAGTACACAATAAAATTTTTTAGTATATTAATATTCACTTGCCCAAGACGAATCATTGTTATCCAAAATTTTCTTGAAAATTACATTAATGGAACGGTTTTTGTTTCAGATCAATGTGGTTGAACAAAACATTTAAATTACAATAAGTTTAAAAAAAATAATTTTTAATGTATCATTTTAGTTTAAAGTTGAATGTATTTAAAAAAAATATACAAGTAGTATTATAATAACTGTAACATGGTTTTCTTTTTTACATTTACACTGTTATAATTATAAATGTGTTTTTGGAAGAGCCAGTACAGTTTCTATAGGTGTAAAATTGGGCATGTGATATTAATTTTTTATTGATGATGACCTTTTCTTCTGAAACTTCCTGTATATTAATTAAAATCTATACAGTTTTTGGCATCTAGAATATTATAAAGTAATAATTATTTTGTGCTACATTCTTGTGTTTAACAGTGTAGAAGATATATTATTACACTACAGGTCAAAAAATTTCGGATAGTGACAAATTTTTCCTAAAAATTATAATAATTTATATACATATATATATTTAGTAATTCATAAACATAAAAATAAATAGGATTAATTTTAATTACTAAATACAAACGTTATCTCTTTTATTTGAAAATTATCATATTATCAAAAGAAATTGTTGAAATAAATAGTTTAATTAATTTTATGGATAAGCAAAACTAATTTATGTATTTATATCTATATTTTTTAAAATAGTATTTACCACGTTGATTGCTGTCAATCTAATTGATCTTCAACTAGTGTAATTCAGTTCAATCATACCAAATGCGTCATTCAATACATCCTGCTGATTATATTTTATGAAGATGTATGAACTTATTGAGCCAGTATTTGATTTTAGATATAACTTGCCAATTTAAACTTAATAAATACACTGAAGAGGCACAAAACGAACATTCATTACTAATTAAATTATCAATGAACCTTTGACAGTTAATGTGTTAATAATTGAAGTATTGAAGTTTATAAAAAGTTCTTTTTTAATAACTTTTTTTAAATAAGCACTTAAAAAATTTGTAGTTAAATATATACAAAAAATTAGATAGATATTGTTTTTTCCCTCACAAAACTTAAAAAAATTTCTAGCATGCCACAATTATGATAAATTATAAATTCATATAATGTATTAACCAAATGTAATAATATAATAACAAGAAATTTTAAATCATCCATAATATATATGTCCATTATTTATTTCAACATTTCAATTAAGTAGTTCATTATTTTCTTTGTATATCGCTATTAAATACATACAATAAAAATCATATGTTTCAACATTTAATAGGAGGCACAATTATATTACAATTATCATGGTATAGATTTTAAATAAAATTATAAATATATTATTTATAATTGAACAAATGTTACATGATCTATTCGGAAACCAAACTACTGGCTGCACTTATTGTTGATTTTCTAATTTTAATACCAAAGCACATTTTTATTAAAATTTGGAACAGTTTTCATGTTGACTTCTGAACAGCTCATATACATACAACATTACAGTACTTTATATAGATTTTAAATATTGTAGGTTGTGAAATTCAATCTGGAGGTGATTGGCTAAGAGTTAAACTTGTTATATCCTTTACAATCATTTCAGCAATCTGCCAAGCCATTTCTTCTTTTGATTTATCTTCTTCCATATTAACCAACTTTTTCATTACTTTACTGATTTTTGATTCAGATTTCCGATCAGGTTGTGGTTCAATTGCAGTTTCAAATCTACCTAATTCTGTAACTCTTCCTAAAGCTAATCCTGATTTCTGTCTCTGCCATAATGAATCAGGGTCATATATTTGTTTTGTATCTATGCTCATATTGGTTGATAATCGTTTAGATCTGCTTTTTTGGAACACCGAAGTTTGGTCTGAAGTCATCTGCATTGAAATGCCACTTATTTCACTACTACAATCAGAGCCTACTCTTCTGTGTCGTCCAGGCAATATATTGTACGTATTACTTTGTATCGAGTTTATTAACTCGGATAAATAGTTAAAGAACAGTTGAGAAGAAAGAAATGGGCTTAAATGATACTTTTCTAATATTATCTCTACAATACGTATCGGTTTTGAAAAACTATTAATCTGTGGACCATTTTCATGACATATATTTTGTTCTATTTCAAATCGTATCTTATCACTAAAACCTAATGGTTGAGTGGCTTGTAGCGAAAAATATCTATCATATAAAATCATAGCATCATTTTGCACCTCGTTTGAATCACTGATACCATTATTTTGTAAATTTTTCTGGAAATTTATAGCTGTCAACCAAAACTCTAACAAACAATGAGAATTTTCCTGTTGTAAAAATTCCATAAAATAGAAAAGAGCCGTTTCATTATATAAAATATCTGATAACAATACATTTCCACTTGTTAGAACATCTATCCGATGTTTACAATGATAATCACTTCTTAAAAAATCACTAAAATATTCACGATCCATTATTTGGAAGACGTACAATTGTAATTTATCGAAACAATGAGCATTGAACGTTTCATTTGAATTACATAACATTTCTATAATTTCATTCCGGATTTCTTCTGTACATCGAACAGAATGAGGTGCGTTTGATGACACATACTTTTTAAATATTTTAATAGCATCATCAGTAATTGCAGTACTTAATTCAATTGCTATTTTTACACAACCACTAGAAGAATCTTCCGAAATACTGGTACTTTTTATTTGTTGATTTTTAACAATCCCACACTTATGACTAGATATACTATTCTTATCACAGATATTCGCTACGTTATTAGGTACATCTAAATGTTTAATTTCATTATTTACACAATCTTCATAATTAATATTGTCAACTAAATCATTGGTTTTATTTAACTCTTCATACTTTTTCACATGGACACCATTTAAAATTGAATCATTAGATAAAAAATGATTTGTACATTTATAATCGGTTAATGTCTGTGACTGTTCAGATAAATTAATTTGTGAATCCTCAAATAAACTTGTCGAGTCTGGTGTACATGAATCATCAGTACTAACTGATAAACTGTCATGAGAAATCGATGGACATTTTTTTCTGTAGTTAACGTTTTCAAGCTCATCATAATCTATATGAATCTTAGTAATGGTAGTTAAAAGTGCAGCTGATCTAAAACTTTCAGCATCAATCCAAAACTTTACAAATGATAATGCACCTCTTATTTCCATATACTGAATAAAATAAGCTAATGCTTTCTTGTCTAACAGTACTTCAGACAATGTCTTCGATAATCTTGATGTTGTAGAAAAGTTTACGTTATCATTATCTACAAAATTAAAACATATCAAAATGACAGCACTGAACTTACATGTTCTGATATAGCTTACCGATATCATCCAAATTAACATCTGAAAATAAAGCCAAAGGGCCTTTTGATGTCTCAAAATCATAATCATTTTTGACTGAATTACCATTATGAGCGGATATATAATCTGGAGAAGTGTTCTTTTCTTTTTGACCTATAAGGAAATATGTTTTGATCGTAAAATGCATTTTCTATCAATATAAAAATTTAATTACCAGTTTTTTTCCAAAAACTAATCATTTTTACATTATTAAAAAACACTTTATTGCGTCATGTAAATGAGACGCAAAACTAAATAAATCATATTTTAATAACTTTATCACTGAGTAATACGATACACAATATTTTCGTACGTTTGTAGTTGTTTAATACCTATATATATTAATAATTATTATTATTTTTACACGTCACGCAAATGTCAAAGTTTTTACTAAAAATAATTGTTGTTAAGTTAGCTATTTTCAATAACCATAGATAAAAAAATACATTGCTGCCATTCAGGTATGTAACCTCATAGCTACTTGAGTAACCACCGTTTGCGCGGGAATTACGTCACCACGGGAATATATTCAAATGTTATAAATGTATAATAATAATTAGTACATACAACAGAATAAAGATACGGGTACATACAGAAATAGATTTTTCGAAAACAATAATTCCTTTATCAACGTACAGAGATAGTTTGGTACCTGGGCTCCCTTTTCATCAGGGTTCCCAGGCAAGCGCCGCACGTTAACATTCTGTAAGTCCGCCAATGGGTCAAAGACGGGACGAATGGGTAAATTGCCACTAGATTTTTCGGTGCTATGCCATAGGCAAAATAGTTTTTTGCGCCTTTAGTTAGGTATCAGGGTATTGAAGACTTTGAAAGATATTTTTTATAATTGAAATTTGTTCCATGCCAGTGACGTTATGGATAGGAAGGTTTAGGTGTATAATACTGTATCATTTATGTAAATTTGTGAATATTTTGTGCGCTGCGTAAATTGTAAATAGTTGGAAGTGAAAAAATGTTTAATAGGTTTATTATAGATTCAATTCATATTCCCTGGTAACACCAGGTCCAACGCGCTAGTATATTTTAGTGTTCCTCATGTCTGTGCTGTCACAGCTTTTTTTCTTCTCAATACAGGATTGTTGAAAATAATTTTATGACGTTGATCTTTTCAAATCAATAATATTATATACCAAACTTTTTTATATATATATTTTATATCGTAAATACTGGTGGACCAATTGTAGACATAAGATATAAAAAAAACTTAAGTAAGTACCAGCGAGTGAGCTATTAAATGAAAGCTGAGAATTTAAGGAATTTAAATATGTATACGTTTTGTAGTTATTAAAATGTTCTTTTAGCAATTTAAAAAAAACGTAAAAATCTTCGATAGTAAGTAAGTAATTTGAAAAATTAGTATTTGCTAAAATTAAATTAAATTGGCATAATCGAATAAATTATATAAAAATATATATGAGACATCCATACGTGAGGCTCGACTCGCACCTGACAATTTTTTTATAAATATTTTTTGTCTATTTAGGATCATTAATGATGTACGATGTCCCGATTCTAAAAAAACTATATAACTATACGATCTTTATAAACATTATGCCTTATGCATACATATAGATACATTTTACTTCTTAAATAAACAAACAAAAGTGCCGTTGTATTCTTGAAATTGTTCTTAATGAACTGGCTCCTGTTATTTGACCTTGAAGATGTAAAAATTATTCAAAATGTAAAAAGCAAATGATCAGGGCAACGGACGCAAATGACTTGATATTACTCCAGCAAGTCCATTGACTCGGGAAGCGGGGCTGAAGACTTACAAGAAAAGGTTAATTTCTTGCCGGTTGTCAAACAACTATATCATTAGCGCTGGAACTAGCCAGCAGGACGCATAACATTTTTTTTATTAATCGTCTTTTTGTTTGCCAAAAATGACAATGAACTTAATTAAGAAAATTTCCATTATTGTGATTGTTGTTGTTTACGTTATTGGTGTGAAGTCAGCGCCAAGAAGCAAATCAGTGTCTTATGATCAGAAACAAACTGGAGATTACAATATACGATTGCATTTAAAAGATTTTCAAATTATTGCTCTTTTAAGTGATTACCCTTTTGGAGAACTAGGCGTATGTATACTTTTTTTTAAATTAACTTATTTGTGAATGATTATACAGTAATTCCTCCATTTACGCGGACTCACTTTTACGCGGTTGAAGAAGTTTAGAAAAAAGGGTGGAAAGACATAAAAATCACAACGTAATGGAGCAATTTTTAATATTACATTTGCTCGGTTTTTTACACACTGTTTTCGTGGAACTAATTAACCGTGTAAATGAAGGAATGAGTGTATTTTGCATTTTTAACCCTGTAAAACAAATCAGAGAAGAAAATATATCTATTTTTAAAAATATCCAAAACATTCATCAAAACGTTTAATATTCTATGCATTGTGCATTTCATAGGCAAAATTTAATACAGATATATCACAACATAACAAATTATGAAATACTGAACAATCGACAACGAAAATAAAATATTAAGTAGATACATACATCTGTATTATACTCAAATTATTAAAAATAATTAATTCTTAAATTACTGATTAAAAAAGGCGTTTGCTGACAACTTGGCGTCATTAATATATGTATTTTGTATTTATATGACTAAATAAATAATATAATGTTTATTTTAGGAATATGACTACGAATATGACGAATCTTTATTGACCGAGAAACCACAAAAACCAGACTATACAAATGTTCCTGTACATTTTACAACAACAAAGAAACCATCTAAACCTGGTAACCGTCCAGAAAGGCCTGTAACATCAAAACCGCATCATAAACCTAGTGCGAGTTCCACTGAAAAACCGTTCACAAGTGAAAATAATCCTTTAGAAAACAAGCCTGAAATAATTAAACCTATACCCGAAAATATTGCAGCTATTATTAGCAATCCAAAACCTGAGACTACAGAAACTCCTGTAGTTGAAGCTGCAGATGACTATAATCCATCTCCGAAACCAGACAACATTTTACTGTCAAAACCAATTGTTGAAAAACTAAATTTAACTGTTAATAATCAAACAACAAAATTAGATTCGGATAATACAACTTCCAACAAACCTATTGTCGAAGAAGCGACGTTAAAACCCTCAAAACCTAACCAACAATTGAATCAAATTCCAGTAATTGTGTTAATGCCTACTGTTACCCAATACCCGCATAAAACTGTAAAAAACAGCAATGAAAAACAGAATACTTCAAATCAGACAATAACGCAAAAAGTAGAAGCAACAACTGAAATAAATAAAAAAGAACAATCGACTAATGTAATTCCAATTACGAATAGTACTGATACATCAATGCTTAGTATTCTTCCTGCAAAGAAAAAACCAGCAATAACGTTAAGACGATGTGGTGAAGGATTTAAAAGAGATCACACCGGTAGGTGCAGGAGAGTTAGGAAACCTAGCGGTTCTCAAATTCCGTAAGTATGTTTACTTTTATATATAATTATTATAATAAAATGATCATATTCTTTCAATTGTATTTTCTTTCAGGCTCGGTGTTAAACTAGCTAACATTGCAAGTCGTTTAAGAATAGCACCAACATCCTTAACTTCAGAAATTCCTTCGTCATAAAGTGATTTCATCCTTGCCATACTATTATTATTATTATTATTATTAATTATGTGTATATTTAATTTAACGTTGTGTATTTTATAAAATAAAAATAAAATTTTATATATATTGACTATTTTACATTTGATTTAATTATATAAACATCAGCTTTAGGTGATGTTAAAGATTATACCAGGAAATGATTTATTTCTGTAAAGCCATCATTGTCAATCTGCACTTATATTTTTATGTAAATGAGAAGTAATATCAAGTGAAGTAACTGTATATTCAACATAAATTGTTTTCAACAGAATCGTTAAACCAAGTTCTTTTTTTAAATAAGTAAAAAACAGGTTTACAATTATTATTAAAAAACCTTCGATAATATGTTTTCGTATTCCTTGTTTCAAATAACAAAAAAAAATAATAGTAATTTTAATTAACGTACATATATAATTTTAGAAGGACCAAAGTAAATATATTAAATATTGTATCAGCTATATAGTAGGGCAGTAGGTACTTTAGGTACTAGCCTATGGCAACGAGGTGAAGATGGGCCTGAGTCGGTCAGAAAAAAAACAGCTTTTTTTAGTTCTTGAAATAATTTTGATGATGAAGACCTTGTTTTGCTTTTTTGGATATGGCCATGAAAATTATTCGAAGATAAAAAAAATAAGATTTTTATATATAAATATATAAATATAATATATAAATATTATATAGTGACAATTTTCAAAATAAAAAAAAATATTGTGAAAATTTCGATAAGATTTAAAAAAGAAATAAAAAAAGGGGCTCCGAAAAATTATTTTGCCTGAGGCCTCCGACTATCATAACGAGCCACTGTATATTATATATTACATGGATTGCCTATGTGATAATATATTGCAGCGATTTCTAATAAAAAATACTGAATTATGTATTTGCAAATAAATTGGAAGACATTTTTGTATCGTCTAACTGCATATAACCACATTTATAAACATAGATATTCTCAACTCAAGGGTAAGGTAAACTTACTGTTTATACTTTTGGCAGGGCCGGCGGAAGGTGGGTACGATACGTGATTTTCACGCAGGTGCCAATCACCGAAGGCGGCAAAATTTGAATAAAATTTAATAGAATAGTATTGTCAGCAAAAAGTTATACGAGGGTGCAAAAATAAATTTGAGAGACGGCAAAATCATAGTAATACGTACAAAAAGATCATCAAATAGCAGGAGGCGCAAAAGTGTGGAAAAAAGGCGACAATATGAATTTTTCTCACGCCATCTAAATCCCTAGCGCCGGTCCTGCTTTTGGCTCCCAAAAGATAAATATAATCTGAAATTGGTCCTTGTGAATGTGAAACTAAACTACTACTAAATTACCTAAATATGTATTGCACAATTAAAAATATTGAATTCGAGATTCCAATAGATACTAACATTATTTAAATTACACCAAAAAATTATCTTCCCCTACCTAATGATTATGTAAAAATAAAAAAATAATTTTTTAAGATATATTATTGATATTTGAGATTTTTTTCACGTAAGAGGAATAAAGTGGTTAGCGGTATAGTGTGCCTAAATACGGGATCATTTTTAATAATGTTATTTACAAATACATTATTAAATATTTATTTATGCAATTGGAAACGTTAAAGGGAAAATAGGGTATGCGTGCTTTGTGTTTCTTCTCAATACAAAATACAGTAAAAATTATACATTATACAGACTATATAATTAACTCTTTGTTTATGTTTTATATAATAAAAGTGTATGTGTTGGAAACTGCATATAAATAAATTCATATTTCAAGTCTTCAGTAAGTAAAAACACATAAACCGTTACTCTTCAATCAATGGATTCAGATAATCCCCACTCCTGCACAGGTAACTTGTATCTGCCGTGATGGTGACCTAATATAGCGGTAAAATGAATGTTAAGCAGGCCTTCCTTCATCTCGAACCGTAATAGTTGCAAGAATACTACCAATCTGTGCACACATCTAAAACAAAATGTTATTGAAGATATGTTTTGTATTGTTTACTTTAACCGAAATATTTGGCGCACCGGCAATAAAATATGACCAGCGTCAGGATGGGGAAGTAAATGTACGTGCAGATTTGGAAAATTTCGTTGTTTTGATTATACCAGCAAGTACCAGTTCAACTTTCGGTCTTCTAGAACTTTTGTCTAAATCTGTTAATAATGTAAAACCACTCAAACGTGAAAAAACAAAGAAAATACAACAGGTTAATTCAAATAATCCAATTCAAATAGACGAAGATGTAGCTAAAGATTCAAAACATTTTATTGAATCGAAATCTGCGGCACCGTATCATGTGGATATATCAAGAACAAAATCGCAACTAGAAAAACTTCATCCTGGACCGCAAGAACAAAATGTCAACAATGGAGAAATATTAATAGCTCATTCACCTCTCGTTGCTTTGGCAAAGAAACAAGAGAGCGAAAAAGGTATTTTAGCCGCTGCATTTGAAAAAGTTGTTTTGGACAACAACGATAAAGAAGATTTTAAAGAAATGGAAATCAAACATGACGAAGCTGTTTTAAAGAGAGAGAAGAGATCTGTCATCGATTTAGATAGAGTTACTGGATATTCTAAATCTTTAGAAAAATTTAATGAAATAGAATTTCATAATATTTCTGACGATACAAAAGCGTTGATTGTCTCATCTGATATTGAAGTAGCAAGATCATCACCGGGCAAGAAAAATAATTCTCAAGAAGAAATGTTGTTATTAGGAGCTAATTTTGAACAATGCGGACCAGGACGAAGGAGAGATAGTAAAGGGATATGCCAAAAAATATAGATAACATAAAGTGATTATTTTTAATGTGATGTATAAAATTATATTATGTGTTTTATATTAGATATTATTTATTTATTCATAATAAAATATATAAATTGATAAACTATGCTTATGTATTATTTAAAGACAAATAAATAAATCTTATTTACCTCTATACACAAATTATTATTATATGAAATAAGTATAAATAGGTATATGTATAAAATACAAAAAAATATTTTAAAAGTTATTATTATAAAATTAACATTAAAAAATACAAATACAGCATTATATGAATATAATAAATATTATAACGTTACATTTCATTTTAAAATTAATTATTCAAGAAGAAAAATACTTCTCTGGTGTTTTGATTTCTCTCTTGTTAAAGATCCTACGTTTAATAAAGGTAAGAGAAATTTTGCAATGGCAGGGCGGCTGGAAATAAAAAATATTTTAATTATATTAAAAATAACATCATTAAAGAAAAGTTAATTTTACTTACTTCAATTTCTTCTGAACAACAAACTTCTTTTTTCCACCACTACCATCTGCAGCATATTCCCCAGTTAAAGTATGATACAGACTGTTGAAATCTGATACAGGTCTCCTTGTTGTAGTAGAAGTTAAAGGATTATTGTGTTCTGGAGGTGGTCCCGAAGGATGCGATACATAAACAGGATTTTCTTCTTCAACAGGATCAATCGGTTCAACAACAGGAGGCATCCCTTCGCTCCCGGCGAATATTCCCAAGCTAGACAAAAGTGCTGCGTCGTCTAAAACTCCTTGTTCAGCCAATATTACAACAACGCCGTCTACCGATATCCTGTAATTTTCAGTTCCGTTCTGACGCTCATCATACACAACCAAATCACAGTCATCTGGATTTTGAGGATTAACAATTGAATCACCGGTTTGTTTGATGTTAACTTGTTTTGTTATTGTATTCACAACGTTTACATTTTCTCCTTCACTCGAAATAATTGATTTAATTTTTAATTCGCCATTTGGTTCCTCGCTATTTTTCAGTGCAATAGGAGTTAATGTTGCAAATTTCACAAGTAGTATAGTGTTTAGAATTATTGATACGGCGTTTATTAAGTTCATGATTTCTGGAGTTGTTCCTGTCTTGTCTTACACTGATATGAATGTGCAATTGCAGTTTGTTGCACTGATGCTGATGCCCTTCCTAGTGTAAGAACTGCATTGCGTTTACTTGTTTTGCGTTCGTTTACATGTAGCGGTTTCATAATATTTTTTCAACAATGTTCGTATTTACATAAATTATTCTGTTCGAGTCATTGACATATCTCTCTTATATTTTTGAGATAGAAGTAAAATTCAATTTTTGAATGTTATCATAAATAAGAAATGCACATTATATAAAATTATATTTAAATATTCAGGGGTCCCGAAAATACTTAGATAAGGTACTGGCACCAGTTATGGCCGCTATAGGAGCAAGGTTTACTTTATTTGTGATTGAAGGGGCTTCTTTTTTTGTAATTCTCATGAACTCATGTTACTAATAAAACAAGTAAGTCTTTATTTAATCAATTTAATTCCCAAAGTCCGCAAATATAGTTTGTTTTTTAAATTATAGCCTTTTATTTTGTTTATGTTTTTTCTCCAGTAATTCAGATATTATTTTCAAATTAGAATATTAAAACAATATTTAGAAAAGCACCAGTTGATGGCATATTACGAAGCGAATGTGAACTCAGCAATGAGGTATGGTATTCTGCTGTGTGGTAGCACTATAGATGCTGGGAGAGTTTTTATAATTCAGAAAAAAATTATCAGATTTATTTTTAACTTTAATAAAATACAAACATTGCGAAATTTTTTCAAAAGTAATAAATTACTGACACTTAGGGGGATATGCAATAGAACTATTTAAATATATATCACATGAAACTGACATAGAAGATAAAAAACATAATTTAAGAAAACATATCTATGAAATATATCATAGAACAAATTTTTATGAAAAAGCTCCTAAGTATTTAATTAATAAAATTGTAAAAACTCTTCCAGCAAAGAATGGAAAGATTGTTAATGTATTTAAAAGATTACCGTACCTACAGCATTGCTGAGTGCTTGTAAATTTACTTTTATTTATTTTTATAATTTTACTGTTATAGACGTATTGTAATACCAATATTTTTGGTCAAAAACAATAAATAATATTATTATTATTATTATATCAATATAATGTGGCAGTATTGGCGCTCTCAATTTAACTATCTTGCTTTCCCAATCACTACGGTTATTTAAAATCCGATTTGATGCCAATGTGACAACACTATACTATATACTCACCCTATGTATAAATTATAATTTTAAAAATGAATAATTAAATTTCCAACATTATAAAACCTACATCGTTGCATATATATTACTTATCGATTAAAATGAAGTAGTATTTAAACCATATTAATAATTAATGATATTCGTTATTATAATATCTACTGTTCGTATATAGTTACGGACTTTTATTTCATTATGTGAAAACGATACAATAGCAATAATTTAGTATCACTGGAATTATAAGATCGATGAAAACATTCAGAATGAAATATCAAGTATCAAAAGTATTTTATTATGCAAAATATTTGGGACTTTCACCATTCAAATTTGAATTTAAAAAAGTACAAATAAGAACAGAGAAATATAATTTGGGATATTTATATTACATTCAAGTTTTAATATTATTTATAACAATTAGCACGAGTGTAGTACTTCACGTAATGGTGTTGAATGAGGAATATTTAATGTATTGCTATAAAGCGATTACGTTTTTTATGGGAGTTGCTGTTACATATATTAATATCTACTCAATATTTAATAACCGAAATATTTTATTAAAAGCGTTTGAAGAAATGGCTGCAGTTGAAACTTTGTTAGTGTCTTTTGGTAAAAAAATCGATCGAAAAATGATTAACATTTTGTCAACAGTTCATATTATTATAATGATTTTTTCAGTAGCACTCGTTTGTACATATATAATAATTCGCAAAAATAAATATATTATTGTAACTTATTTATTTGCCAATACAGTACCATTAATTGCACTTATGACAACTATGTTTCAGTATTTCGAATGTATTTTTTACGTGAAAGAATATTTAAAAACGCTGAACAATATTTTGATTGAATTAATGTTAATTAAATCCACTGGTGACCAGACTGTTGATAACATTTTAATGTGTACCGTGTTATTAAAATTTTCGAAAAAGATTTATTATAAATTATTTAAGGCTGCCGGTTACATTAATATAGTTTTTGGAAATGACATGTTACTATTTTATGTGACAGCACTTAATAAAAATACTTTTGATATTTATTTAGCATTCGTAACAGACATAAAAACGTATCTTATTCACCCAATTTTAAAGTTAGTGTATATGTATTTTCTAACATCAGTTTGCAATGATTGTATCGAAGAAAGTAATAGAACTGGACAAATTTTACATCGTATTATTAACAATAGTACGAATAAAAACATTGTGGATTCGGTACGTATAAATAAATAAACTTATTAGTCCAGTGAACGAAGCAATTTGATGGGAAATTAACCGGAACAGCAATGTTAGAGCTGATTCTTATAGGTTTTGAGCCGCTGAACACAAAAAAAATTAACGCGCCCACGTGAAGGATGAGGCTTCATCTCTAAAATTGAGGTAAAAGGATGAACATCGCGTTTTTCCACCATTTTTAAATTTATTTCGACGATAGGGTTATATTATGATTGATATTTGTAGCTAATAATTAAACGTTAGTTAGATCAAATTTAACACACAAAAAAAACATCCCTTTCAGAGGGTGAAAAGCCGTAAAATTGCCAATGTTCAGTACTAAACAGTAAAAATGTAATCTATCTAAAGCTTCAAAGAACTAAAATCGATCATAATATAACCAAATATATGAATAACTGTATACCAATGATATTAGCCAATATTTAATAGTGAGTCACGATATAATTTAAAAAAAATTATGTTTACTAAAAACCAACTAAACAAATCAAGAATCATTATTTTTTACCAAATTGCTATTTTATCTTCTATAGTATTATATACCATCCATAAGAAACACTTTTTTTAATGCATATTTGATCATTCCAGGTCAAGACAAACACTTTTTGTTCCGTGTTTGTCTGTCTGTCCCCTGAATCCTTGTTACACGCATAACTCATGAACCATTGAACCGATATTAATGAAATTTAGTTAGATAGTTGGGTCTGGCATGAGAACGGCCCCATTTCAAAATCATCAAAATGTGTATAAAGAGGAGGGGTGACATCCCAAAATATTTATTTTTTCAAGATATCTCAAGAATGATACATGTTACGTAAAAATTTTGTAGGATCTTTATGGAAGAGCATTTAATTTCCTATAATATAGGTCTACAACAGTGGTTCCCAAACTCTGTTGGCCCACGGACCCCTTTTCATAGTTAAAACTTGCCCACGGACCCTGGGTGAAAAACTACATAAATGAATAATAGAAAAATTAAACAATTTTTAAATCTCAAACTCGGCTCACCGCGATGCCTGTTATTACTTGTATTTTATGCACCTGTCTATATTTATATTTTACTTAGGACGTAAAAATCGCTAATAATTTATTCATTGTTATTTATTTTAACTTCCATATTAATAAAAATGTGCGCGGACCCCCTGACGTTGTTCAGGGACCCCAAATCGATTAAAATTTTCCACGGACCCCCTGAACGATGCCAGGGACACCTTGGAGTCCGTAGGGACCACTTTGGGAACCACTGGTCTACAATGTTTGTTGTAAAATATTCCCTTACAAAGATTTATCTCAATTTGCTTTAAAAAATCGTGTTTTTTTTTTAAATTGATATTTACTTTCAAGTGCGTCTTAAGAAAAATTTCGAACAAAATTTTTTTAGTTAAATTGTATAAAAATTAAATGGTTAACCAATGAAACTAATTGCAACCCTCCATACGGAGTATGTAAATATATACTCCCGTGCAAAAACGGGGCGGATCCGTTAGTTGCATATATGTTAGATTACTTATCGATTAAAATGAAATAGTATTTAACCATATTAATAATTAATGATATTCGCTATTATAATATCTACTGTTCGTATATAGTTACGGAACTTTTATTTCATTATGTGAAAACGATACAATAGCAATAATTTATCACTGAAATTATATATTATATTAAAAAGTTAGAATGAAATATCAAGTATCAAAAGTATTTTATTTTGCAAAATATTTGGGACTTTCACCATTCAAAATTGAATTTAAAAAAATACAAATAAGAGTAGAGAATTGTAAATTGGGATATTTATATTATATTCAAGTTTTAATATTATTTATTTCAATTAGTACGGGTCTAGTCATTCACATAATGATGCTGAATGAAGAATATTTAATGTATTGCTATAGAGCGATTACGTTTTTTATGGGAGTCGCTGTTGCATATATTAATGTCTACACAATATTTAATAATCGAAATATTTTATTAAAAGCGTTTGAAGAAATGGCTGCAGTAGAAACTTTGTTGCTGTCTTTTGGTAAAAAAATCGATCGAAAAATGATTAACATTTTGTCAACAGTTCATATTATTATAATGATTTTTTCAGTAGCACAAGTTTGTGTATATATAGTACACTATAAATTCAAAGCTATAACTCATATATTTGCTAATACAGTACCATTTATTGTAAATATGACAACTATGTTTCAGTTTTTCGAATGTATTTTTCACGTGAAAGAATATCTAAAAACGCATAACAATATTTTGATTGAATTAATGTTAATTAAATCCACTGGTGACCAGACTGCTGACAACATTTTAATGTGCACCGTGTTATTAAAAGTTTCGAAAAAGATTTATTATAAATTATTTAAGGCTGCCAGTTACATTAATATAGTTTTTGGAAATAACATGTTACTATTTTATGTGACAACACTTAATAAAAATACTTTTGATATTTATTCAGCATTCGTAACAAAATTAGAAACGTTTCTTATTCACCCAATTTTAAAGTTTGTGTATATGTATTTTCTAACAGCAGTTTGTAGTGATTGTATCGAAGAAAGTAATAGAACTGGACAAATTTTACATCGTATTATTAAGAATAGTACGAATAAAAACATTGTTGATTCGGTACGTATAAATAAATAAACTTATTAGTCCAGTGAACGAAGCAATTTGATGGGAAATTAACCGGAACAGCAATGTTAAGGCTGATTCTTATAGGTTTTGAGCCGCTGAACACAAAAAAAATAACGCTCCCGCGTGAAGAATGGGGCTTCATCTCTAAAATTGAGGTAAAAGGGTGAACAGCGCGTTTTTCCACCATTTTTTCGATTTATTTCAATAACTAAATCGACGATAGGGTTATATAATGATTGATATTTGTAACTGATACTTAAACGAATCGATTGAGATCAGTAATATTAAACTCAACCAAAAAGAGGGTGAAAAGCTGTAAAATTGCCAATTTTCGGTCCTAAACAGTAAAAATTGAATCTCTGTGGTACATCATCGCGCAGACTCATAATTTGGCTTAAATTCTACCTAAAGCTCCAAAGAACTGAGATCAACAATAATATAACCAAATATAAATAACTGTACCAATGATATTAGCCAATATTTAATATTAATGGTGAGTCACGAAATATTTTTTTTTAATTTATGTTGCACTAAAAATCAAGTAAAAAAAATCAATAATCAATATTTTTGCTTCCTCGCAATATCGAAAATACGAGAAGCTTTGTGATCGTTTTAGAATGAGACTATAACAATTAAATGACCAACGAAATAAAAAATTCAACAGTTTTTATTATCAAAATATATATATAATTAGAATTAAATTCAGTTCACATTGATTATGCAATACCCCAATACAATTATTGAATAGTTACCCATTGGTAATAAAAAATAACAATACAACGATTAATAACACTAATATTACAGTACATAACACTTCTCGCTTTAGAAGAAAAAAAAACTAATTGTAAGCCTATTCACGACGATGCGATACTGAGGAATAAGTAAAATATAGGATCCTCCTTTATTGTCGCTCGCCTAGTGTTGAGTATCCATTACTAACTTGGAGGACAGATACTGACTGACTACCATCCGGCAACCCGTAATCAAAATATCTACTGTCTATGCCGTAATTTTTTGAAATTATGCAACCTAGAGTGAAGACAATTTATTATGTAAATCCCCTCTACCTGAGCTTATGCAACCCAAAAATGATATGACAATTTGTTATAAGACAAAAAAATTGTTTTCCGATTTATATACCAAATTGCACTTTTATCTTCTATTTATACCTACGATCAAGGCAGCACATAAAAACAAAGTTTTTAATGCACATAAATGCATTTAAAATGTATATCAAAGTGCATTAAATCGCATTTTGTGGTAATGAGTATTTTCGAGAAATAAACACTATTTTTTTTAATGTGCATTGATTCATAACAACCTAACGCTTGTATCACCTTTATCAACCCATATAAAAATTCACAAAAATACATTTTTCGTAATAAAATGTAAGAAAACGCAATAAAACAGCTAGAGTATCTATGTCTGGTTATCAAAAAGCGATGCATTTTTTATTGGAATTTACCACATTCAGTTTTCATAGATAAAATACACAATATAAATATAGAACTTATACAGAATACGTACCCACAAGGTATAGTGACGATAATTATGTATATTGCAGATAAAAATATTTTCTCATCAAGTTCTATATCAGAAGATAACATTTACTGCGAAAGGATGTTTTGTTATTAATAAAGCTGCAACATTTTCTGTAAGTACATATAATTTATTATTATAAGTACCTACCTATAGTAGTATTTAAAAAAAAGTAATAAATATTCCATAAAAACATTTACCAATAGTTTTAGAAAATAGGTTCCCATCAGAGTTCTGTCTTCAATCATTAGCACAAATAATTTTTAATTTATTCACATTAACACAAACATTTTTTTCAGTTAATTGTAACTACAGTAAATTTCCTGATAATATTTATTCAATTATATACAAGTTTAACATAGGTAAGTTCAAAATATAAATAATATATTAATATACAGGTATTCCTCGACTTACGACCGAAATATATATATAATGTAAAAATGGGTACAATATTTAGATACATATTTTTGCTTTTAACATTTGCCTTAATGTGAAACGAATCATCGCATTTCCTATACCTACGTAAGAAACAGTTGCGAGATTCCCTAAAATGTGTATGCCCGTTTGCACTGTATTATAGTTAAATCTGGCTTAAACTTAAGTTAATCTTAAGACAACGATTTTCGTTGCATCGTTCTCCACAATTTTTCAAGAGTATCTTAAAACTAAGTCTTCTCTAGCGAAGACTTAAATCGAACTTAAAGTAAGGTACCAATAGTAACCGAGTGTACGCGCATAGTCGTTACGCAAGGTTGGTAAATGCACGGGTTGCCTGAGTAGCTTTTAACCAATCAGCTTCGGCACCCCAGATGACGTATTTTCCCTTTCTCGCGCCGAGTTACAAGGCTATATTTGTTATGATTGGGCACATCATTCCCCCTCTCCACATTTGGGCATCCCAGATAACGTATTTCTCTCTCTCGCGTCGAGCTACTGAGGCTACCTTATACTTTATATACCATGAGTCATTACATTGTCTTTAACACGGTAAAGATGCATACATAGACTCCTACTTTTCATTTAACCTGGGGGGAGGGTAAATTTTTGTGTGTGTAATATTTAAATAGCTATAACCATAGACATAGAGAATGGACCAGGCATCTGACTCGAACACAGAACCGTGTCAAAAGAAAGAGATAGAAACAGGTTTGGAATAACTGTGTAACTCTATGTCTATGTTCCAAACTACACTGCATCTCTCTCTCCTTTTTTGAACAGATGTTACACCATTGAGTTAATACAGAATGCACTGTCCATTCTCTATGTCTATGGCTATAACTATATATCTCGACTCCTATACAAGATAGGTTCTTTTTCATCTTAAAACCCTCACCCCCGTGGTATTACAACCTTCCAAACGTGACAGAAGGTGAAATATAAACTCCCATGCAAAAACAGGCGGGTCCGCTAGTTGCATATATGCACATGTAAATTACTTATCGATTAAAATGAAGTAGTATTTAAACCATATTAATAATTAATTATATTCGCTATTATACTAAATTATACTAGTACATAATTAATTCGAGAGTGATTGCAAGCTAGCAAATTTTGCGAGCTCCTTTATAATACCGGATATTAAATTTTGAAATTATATATATTTAATAAGCTGTCACAGACAGTTTGGTCGGTTTGGTCTATTCGAGAAACGTCATTTTTACTATTCTTAAGTTGGCAATACGTTATGTGATTATGACAAGTTTTTATGATTTCGCAATGTCGAATTTGTACTTGTTGATTGTATGTGTTGTTAAAATATCAAAAAATACAAAAACAAGAATGAATAAAGGATTTTTTTTTGTATTTGATATTCTATTATACATTTATAGCATTTGAATACATTCCCCAAGTGACGTCAATTCCCGCGCGGCCGCTGATTGGTCAAGGAGCTGATGAGACTACCTTGTCTTTATATACCTTGCCTTGGTTCAAGAAAAATATTATTGTAAAAATAAAAACATTTGTTTAATGTTTAAAAAAATAAATGCGCATACTTTTATATTATTTTCAAATATACAGTATGTTACAAAAAAGTGTGACACGCTTAAGGTATTTTTTTTAATGGAATGCCGTAAATATTTTTGCATATTTAACACTTCTCTTGGGATGATTATTCATATCTAAAATATTAACCCCATCTAATGTCCGGTTTAGACGTAATAGTAGGTGTTTCATTATCAAAAAAATTGATTTTTATATTACTCCAACTAACAATTTACAACAATAAGGAATAATCAGTAACGATAATTGTAAATCAAGTGGAAAAAATCGTAAATATCTCGGCTCCTATGTAAGATAGGTTCTTTTTCATGGTATTTATTCGCCGGATCTAATGAAACTAATTACAACCCTCCATACGTGACAGGGGGTGAAATATTAACTTCCGTGCGAAAACGAGACGTGTCCGCTAATTGCATATAAATTACTTATTGATATAATGAAATAGTATTTAAAAATTATTAATAATTAATTATATTCGCTATTACAATATCTACTGTTCGTATATACACTTTACACTTACGAAACTTTTATTTCATTAGGTGAAAACGATACAATAGCAATAATTTAATATTACTGAAATTATAAATTATATATTATATTAAACATTTAGAATGAAATATCAAGTATCAAAAGCATTTTATTTTGCAAAATATTTGGGACTTTCGCCATTCAAATTTGAATTTCAAAAAATACAAATAAGAGCAGAGAATTATAAATTGGGATATTTATATTATATTCAAGTTTTAATATTATTTATTTCAATTAGTACGGGTCTAGTCTTTCACATAATGATACTGAATGAAGAATATTTAATGAATTGCTATAGAGCGACTTCGTTGTGTATGGGAGTCGCTGTTGCATATATTAATGTCTACACAATGTTTAATAATCGAAATATTTTATTAAAAGCGTTTGAAGAAATGGCTACAGTTGAAACTTTGTTGCTGTCTTTTGGTAAAAAAATTGATCGAAAAATGATTAACATTTTGTCAACAGTTCATATTATTATAATGATTTATTCAGTAGCACAAGTTTGTGCAAATATAGTATATTATAAATTCAAAGCTATAACTCATATATTTGCTAATATAGTACCATTTATTGTAAATATGACAACTATGTTTCAGTTTTTTGAATGTATTTTGCACGTGAAAGAATATTTAAAAACGCTGAACAATATTTTGATTGAATTAATGTTAATTAAATCTACTGGTGACCAGACTGTTGATAACATTTTCAAGTGCACCGTGTTATTAAAATTTTCAAAAAAGATTTATTATAAATTATTTAAGGCCGCCGGTTACATCAATATAGTTTTTGGAAATGGCATTTCACTATTTTATGTCACAACACTTGATAAAAATACTTTTGATATTTATATAGCATTCGTAAAAAAAATAAAAGCTTATCTTATTCTCCCAATTTTAAAGTTAGTGTATATGCATTTTCTAACATCAGTTTGCAGTGATTGTATCGAAGAATGTAATAGAACTGGACAAATTTTACATCGTATTATTAACAATAGAACGAATAAAAACATTGTGGATTCGGTACGTATAAAAAAATAAACTTGTTATGAGGGGGGGGGGGATTCACCCCTAAAAAGGGTGAACATCGCGTTTTTCCACCGTTTTTTTTGATTTATTCCAAAAACAAAATCGACGATAGGGTTATATTGGTAAGTATTTTTAACTGATACTTACTTAAACGAATAGATTTAGATCGGTTGGATAAAATTTAAGCAATTTTTTTATTGGAATATGCCACATTCGATGGTCATAGATAAAATCAACAGTGAGATTTTTAGATAGTTGAAAAATCCGTACAGGATACAAAATGGCGGCTATCAAAGATGGCTCCCACTGGTGTTATCAAATTGGCTGTATCTCAGCTTCTAGTTATCCGATTTCAATTTTCTTTTGTTCATTGTAAAGTTGTTTTTTCTGTAAATGTTGAGGTTTCCTTATAATTTTCGAAAATCTAATAATTTCACATTTTTCGAACTTTATTGCTGACTAACATATTTTTGAACATCCGCAACTATATACTATATTATTGTTTGACGAAGACAATAATATAGTTGAGTTAAGAATATATTTTTTTATACTGTTTTCGTTAGATATTTATACAACAAAACAAGGATTTTTTGGTCCAAGCCAATATGCTCCGCCCCTTCCAAACCACAAAAATTAAAGCAAATAAAAAAATATGCTTTTTAAATTTGATTGCTCTTAAATAATAGATAATACGATCTTACTATTGCATTAAAATAAACACAATCTAAAGAAATAAAGTAAAAATAATGTGTGAAGATCTTTTTTTGGTCATCAGCCAATTACACCGACCAACATTGTTTTCGTGAAAAAAAACAACATTTTTTAATGCACGTAAAATTTCAACGACAGAAAAAACAGTAATTTATGAAAATCTTAAAAGAAATAAACAGAAAAATTCTAATAACAATGGGAAAATAGAAAAATAAGATTATTTCTCAAAATATTGTAAAGAAAATAAGGAAATTATTTCTATGGCCTAGATGGCAAAAGATTCAGCCTATAGTGGCAAAATTACAAATCCCTTTCTACCCTTAGCGACGCCACTGTTGGAAACAGCATGTAAAGTTGTAGTTTTTAATGAAATGTTACAAATTTCTATAAAAAACTATGACTTAATTTAGTTTCAGCATTAAAAGTTGTAGTTCGTAAGTAGTAAAAAACGTTTTTTTTACAACTTCCTACAACATACTATTGAAGACAAGTTTAAGAAAGTTGTAGAAATATTTTCGCAACTTTCTAAAAATGTTACGATAAGTTGTAAAAAATTATGGCAAGTTGTAGAAATTCGTCAATGTTGTAGAAGAAAGTAATTAGTTGTAGAAATATTTTCCCCATGGAATCATTGAAAATGTGCTATTTCTTTTTTATTCTTGGTCGTGCGTGCATACACAATACACAATATAAATATAGAACATATTATATCTACAGAATAAGTACCCACAAGGTATAGTGACGATAACTATGTATATTGCAGATAAAAATATTTTCTAATCAAGTTCTACATCAGAAGATAACATTTACTGCGAATGGGTGTTTTATTATTAATAAAGCTGTAACATTTTCAGTAAGTACATACCTATAATTTATTATTATAAGTACTATAGTAGTATTTTTTTAAAGTAATAAATATTCCATAAACATATTTGCCCATAGTTTTAGAAAATAGGTTCCCATCAGAGTTCTGTCTTCAATCATTAGCACAAATAGTTTTTAATTTATTTACATTAACACAAATATCCATTTTTCAGTTAATTGTAACTACAGTAAATTTCCTGATAATATTTATTCAATTATATACAAGTTTAACATAGGTAAGTTAAAAAATGTCCCTACCTCTATAATAGGAAGTTATATTTGTTTACATGTTTCAGGTAACCTCGAAAACTACTGAACCGATATTAATGTAATTTTCAACAATAGTTAAATAATTTTTCAGTGGGTGATCTTAGCTATTAATATTTTATGAAAATGTTTGTTTCCATGATGTCATAGCATACAAATGTCATTTATATAAAAACGTATCAGGCATTGAATAAAGAAATCAATAAATTACGGTTTCAATATTTTATTTTATTTAGGTTACAATGATCACGTCTCTTTTAAATATTTTGTCCCAAGAAATGGTAAAATATCGAAATTGAATATGATTGTTGCTAGGACACATTAATTGTAACCTATTTTTTGTTTTTGTGATTTTCATACCAAATATGGTGGGTATCGGGGAAATAAAATATCCGGGGCGGACCAAAACTGTAGGCACCCAGTATGTTATCTCTGATAGCGTCCTTGTGGATTATGGGACCGCACCTTGGGTATCCATCTGAGGTGAGGGATCTTCAACCTTGCCCCAGTATCAGTTTTCTGGGAAAAAAATGAGTAGACATATATTACGAAATCGCGTTGCGGGCGACCTCTTTGCAAGACCACGTTGAAGTTTCTGGTACTGGGTCTTCAGTGTCAAATTTACTACCAATGCCAGTGGACCTTCTGCAAACCATCAGGGAAGGCGCGGCGCCGCACCACTTATGGCTACCGCACGTGCAGTATCTCCACCTGCACGGGCTAACAGTGGTTTGGAGAAACCCAGAGTTCCCCTTACCGCAGCCGGTCTAATACGCCAGTGGATACAGTGGACGAAGAACATGAATGTGTCACTCATGCGTACGTACCTTATACATATGTATGTACTATGTACCAACATGGAGACTGAAATAGAAGAGTTTAGGAAGAGACTCTCCACTGAGTGGCAAAAACTAAAACCAGATATACCATTGGAAGAGCAATGACTCTGTAACCAGCTCAGATCAATAAAGGAAAGTTTAGGTGTATAATTTATGAATATAAACCTGGATAACACCGGGTCCAATGCGCTAGTACATAATAAAAGTAAATACAAAACTTTATAGTAATTTGTTTATTTTCAGTGAATAATACAATAAGTATGAATAAAACATAATAAAAATATTAATTCTACATTTTGATTGAACAACAAATTGCATATATGACTACAATTATTATTTTTTCACAATTTTATAAAAATAAATGTTTGAAAGTACATAACATTATTGCTATTTCATTGATAAAATATAAAAATTTAACAATTTTATGCTTATTATAAAATGAATATACAATAAAAATACAACAGTGTAATAAAAATTTGTTAATATAGGTAGGGATAAGTACCTTTTTTTTAAATATTACAGAGCCCTGATTTCCAATATCTGATATTTCCAGGAACAGAATGCAGAAAAAATGACTGTGTCTGCAAAATTTTTAATGGCGATTTTTTTATATACTTTCTTTTTATAAAAAAATAGTTATTATTCTTATTTATTTCATAAAATGAAAATACATAAAAACATATCAAATTGTATACAAAACCAAATAATCAAATTTTCCATTTTTAAGACAGACAAATTTTTTTTATAGGGGTCATTGAAAAATAACATACATTTTACAAATACATTATATGGTATAACCATCACTGGTTTCAAAAATGGGGCTGAATTTATTTTCAATACAGCTAGAAATTCTTTATTATTGGTTTCAGATCATTGAGTTTTATAAAAATAAAATACCACTTATCAGATGTCAAAGCCCTACCCTACATCATCAAATTAAAATATTGAATGTAAAAATGTTTATTTAACATTTATTTATAAAATAAAAATATCACATTAAAATTGCAAGTGGAGTTAATACATATAACTAAAAGTAAAGTATTTTGTAATTGCTTATCAATTTATTTGCTATCATTTAATAATACAGTCACACATCAAATTACTGCACTTTGACTTATATGATTTTGCATATTATTATAAAAATATGAACATTTTCAACTACTCAAACATATAACATGTGTGCTTTAATTTTCTATTCATTTGTAACTAAAGGTGACGTAACTTTGACGTATGACTGTATATTAACATATAGTAGAAACTATATCATACAGCATAAATGAGAATGTTTTTAATGATTTTAATCCCTACATTTATAACGGACAATTCATCGATTTGTATTTTTCATTGAATTTTATTTATTACACACTTTATAGAAAAAACATTGATAATACAAATTTCTCTTATCTGTAAACTGTAAAACTAGCAAATTAAAATTTATACAGGATCCTTCATATTAAGGTATTTCTTGGAAAAATTAAAAGATTCAAAACTAAGCTCAAATTTTGTAAAAAAAAAAAAAACTAAAAAATGGTTATTAGAAGCTTCATTCAAAATCTGAAAATGATTCACCGTGTGTGAATGAAGATATTATCAAAATAAAATCAATAATTTAACATTCGAGTATAGGGGAATCACATTTCAAGCAGATTTTTAAAGAAAAAGTAAATAATTTTATGCGAAGGAAAATCAAGAAATTTATGAAATTTTGAGGAAAACTAAATAAATATATTTGGAGTTTATATAAACAATCTCAAGTATTTTCACCATCCCATTTATATGTTATAAATAAAATAAAAATTTTTTTTTGATAAAAAATATCATGGTACAAGCTATGACAATGCCGCAAAGTATAGACAATTGGCGCAGTATTTAAATTCGTACGCGCTTAATATTTTGTTATTTTAATTTCAAGCAATAATAAAAATAATAAAAAACTATTTCTTAATTATAAACTTATAATAAATAATAAATTCACATGTGGATAACAGTATACGTTAGCAAATCAAAACATTAAATAATTTGTAGCTGTCATCGGAAAAACACGAGTCGCACATGCGCAACAGAAAAAAAATGCACGACGTTCATTTTATGCTACTTTTTTTCTTTTTCTAACACATCAATTTTAATCAAACCGGTTACATAGACATACTGTTTATTTATTCAAAAATAGATACATCTTAATTTGGAATGAAAATTTAATTTGCAGGGGATTTATTATCAGAATGTCATATAATCAAATTTTACTATATTATAAATATAAATTCAAACATTATTTAAAATTCAGATGAAAAATTATAAAAAAATGATGATAAAGCATGAATTAAAAATAAAAGGGAAATTAGAAAAAAGAAAAGTCTTAAACAGATACCTATTTTGAAAATAACAATGGCCGATTATAAAGGTAGGTCGCAAATCAGATTGCCCCCAAGATGCTTGCAAATAACTTAATTAGCTCATCAAATTTATATTTGCCATATATATGTTGTAATTAACTAAATTTATAAAAATGTTGTGCTATCTAATATTTTTATTTCTACATAATTATTACTATAAAAAAATTGCTGATTATAAGAATATATATATATATGTAACAATTAACGATATATATAAGGCACACACATTTCTCATCTTATCTTATACCTACATATAAACTGTAATAAGTATATAGTAATATCATAAACTCTAATTATAAATGTTGTGTGAGATTATTATTACAATAACTATAATCAGTGTTTCCAAAAAAGAACCTCTACTTATATTCCAGCTGTTTATATTTCAGAATAAACACCTCTACCATTTGAAATCCAATCCACTTATCAGTCAAGAAAATCCATGTCGTAAACATTGTTTAGGTGGGAGATGTTTTCTTTAAAAGTACTTTATTAATCAAATATTCTGGGATGTTTATTCTGTAAGATCTCGTACAGCACACAATATGTTAATAGTGATAGTATTTAAACCTTATAGTGTGCAAGATAATGTTATTAAATGATTTAAATCTCAAATATATTCAGTTGAAAACTTCTATTAAAAATTCTAATTATTTACTATTTTTAATCATTTCAATGAGATTTCAGCCAACAATCTGCTATGTGATGAAGAATTGTTTCCATCGCCATAGAAGCATTGGGAGCAAATCTTTGTCTCCATAACTGATTTCTAATAAAATGATTTATCTGCGTTTTTGGATAATCCTGAGCTATTTCACAGATCAACATCGCTGGTTTCCATATTGTTTCTAAAAAAAATTTACATAAATTTTAAATAAATAAAACATTAAATGAGGATCCAAAAATAACGTTTCTTATTGAATTATTAATACAATGTGTCCCAGTTTCAAAGAACCAGGTAAATGGCCAATAAATTTGTTGTGGTATTTAACAGGGTTGTCAGTAGGGGGTTACAAAATTGAACAAAATCATTTTAACATACCTAAATTATCAACTAGATGATATGAACGAGTATTCTCATCATAAACAGATAATTCTTGAGTTGTTTTAATTATCGGATAATAATCACGAAAACGGGTTAAAATATCAGTTAAAAAATTGGCCGTATATGTATCAACAAGAATTAATGTTCCTGGTCTTATCATTTCTTGTATAACTTGGAGTATTTCTGCTATTTTAATATTATTTGCTTCAGTTTCAGAAATTAATTCTTTTCGTTCACTTAATAAATGAAACCAATATTTTGGAGGAAGTTCCTATAACAAATAATAAAATATTAATATATTTAAGAAATATATAACATACATTGCAATGAAGCATTCAGAAGAGGGAGTATTTTCTTATAAAATAAACCAAATATAATATTACTTAAGCAGTAAACTACAGTCATACCCAGTGGCATCTCTAAGAGGGGGCAAGCCACCCTGGGTGACACCATCTTATATGTTACAAAATAAATTCCATTAAGCTCCTCTTTTCAGTTATTTAAAGTTTTGTTTTATTTGACCTTGAAAATCTCACTGATTTTTTATTTGGTCGTTAAAAGTTTATAGGGGGTGACAACCTCTTAAAGTGCAAAAAATAAAATCTAGTGATCTTTTTTTTGATATCCTCGATCTCCACCTTATCACCCTCCTTAGCGACTCCACTGGTCATACCGCAAAGTTTACTATGTAAATTCAAGAGGTATATAACTGTATTATTAAATGACAGAGCAAATAAATTTAAAATTAAATTGAGGTAAAAATAAAAAGTTTATGTGTAATTAATTGGTGTCATTTTTTCCTGAATCAGTCACTGTGAATATGTTATACTCACTTTAATTTCAACAAAGGAAAGTATAGATGTCACATTGTTATTTCGTAAAACAATATTATCATTGTTTTTTGATTGTTCATGTGGTAACAGTCCAACAATCACAACATGCTCGGGACCACCTAGTTGCCAATTTTGTTTGTGACATTCTACATATTTTTCAGCTATCATTGAACATAATTCATACACTTTTTTTATGACGTGCGATTTTGCATCTGTTAATAGAACATTTTTTTAAATATAATAATATTAATTTTTCGATTGGCCAAAAGTAAGTACTCAGTAATTTATTGGATAAATAAGACCTTTTAGAAACTATAAATATGTATGGCATTCACTGAAGTTCATCTCAAAACCAACTCGTAATTTTAATGTCAAAAAAATGTATTTCTAACAATATCAAAAATGCTCTACTTGCAATTTTTCAACTACACAAATTAGCTTATTGAACTGCCATTTTCATTTTTGGAACTGCAGAAACAAGCTTAATGATGTCATAACTTTGTAGACATCAAGAAGGAAAAACAAACGAATGTCTGAAAATATATGCTCAAATTTCTCTTTAAACTGTTATGAAGACATTTTTTGTAACCATTATAATTAATGGTTGCGTAAATAGATCACCAAGTCTGTACTTTTGACTAATCTTGTGTAATAAATATACAAAAATAATATGAGAGTATCATCTATGTTACCTTTTTTCCTTATTAATTTAAGTAAGCAGAAAAAATAGATCAATATAAAATTATTATTACTTAATTATCTCCAAAGTTTTAGTAGATGTTATTTATTTTCACAAATTACTTACTTGGTATACATTTTGCTAAAATATCAGCATCAATATCTTTACACCAACCCAAAATAATCCTTAAAACTAAATCTAAACTGCATTTAATTTGTTTAAAAAATGAATCATCCCTAATACTTCGTCTCATGTTACATTCACTGCATTGCCATCTAAAATTTAATTGTAATAGTAATAACTTAATTAATTTAGAATATATAAGAGTATAGTTCAACATACTGATATTTATCAATAATTCGTGCGGGACACCACTGCATCAACACAACACCTCGATCACAACATTTTGGATTGATGCAACGCATACTACGTTGCATGAGACCCATTTCTTTTAACCATTCACACAATTCTCCTTCATGTCCAGGTAACAATAATGGTCGGATTGCATATTGATAATAACCTGCTTCACTACAAATAAAAATATAATTAAAAAAACTAAAGAACATGCTAGCATACAAACAGACAAGATACATATTGTCGGGTTACTGCAAAAACCAGATAACTCCTATTTACATTTTTTTAGTTAAGCACATTTCTACACTACCTACGTCTACTGTAAAAACATGATAAATCTCTTACAGATATAAAGGGTCAGTACGCATGTGTAAAAATAAGGTAAATCCACTTTGACCAAAATTTAACCAATTAGGACCAGATATCTTAGAAACTATAAAATGTGACTTATCTGGCTTTTGCAGTAACCCGACGATATACATATTACCATATATTAATCTACTACTAGTTGATTAATATATGATATTACATATTATTATAAATCCTGAATCATTATACAATTATAAATTGATAATAAAATTATTAATTGGAGCATGCATATAAATTCATACACATTAAACATTTAACTATATATTAATCTACCATATATTAAATTAATATATGATTTAACTAACCAAAATATTCAACAGGTAAATTCAACTTACTTATCCAATTCTTCTACTGTCATTGGAACATCAATATTAATTTTTACATCGCCTTCGGCTACTTCGTCTTCTTTTTCTTCATTTTTTTGAAGAATCTGCATTTTCTTCACTTTATTAAATATTTTTATACGTAAATATGTATTTACTTTCAATAAAAAAAACGTACATCCTAAACTAGAATAAAAATTCAATAATTGTGCGATTCCAATTTCATTTATCAGTCGCTAGATGGCAGCACTAGTATTAAAAATATGAATTTACGTTGGAATTTGATTACGAATGAAACATAATTCTCGTCTACAATCAACGGCCACAACTGCCTTTTGTGCTATTTTAATTAATTAAACAATTAATTATAATTGTGTTACGTGTTACGAAATTTTACGAACTTGAACTTGTAAGTTTTCTTTATAAAAGTTTTTAAAATAGTATTAGTCATATAAATCATAAATATTTAATTAACTATTTACACTATTTGACAACAATAATAATATAATAATAACTCATTTTCAAATTTAATATGTAAAGTCAGTAGTTAAGCAAGGTTATTATAATCATATATTAATCATAGATTAATATAATAATATGTTATAATGTATTGTATAATGTGACCATGCATATTTCGAGAAAATAAAAAATTTAGGTACTTAGGTAATTGTAAAGAAATTTTTACAAGGCTAAAGAATAGATATATAGATAATGCATCTTTTACTCTGTAATTTATATAGGGATGTTACTGTGGCCCTTATCTGAAACCAAAACTATTCTGACTTCTGAAACTGAAACCGTTTCGAAAATAATTAATTAGATTCTGATTTTTGAAACTGAAACCATATCCGAAATAATTATTTTGCATAGTTTCCTAGTCATTACCCGGGCCCAAAAAAAAAATTATTTCATATTCATATCTGAAACCAAAACAAGCACAAATATCCTTTTTGAACGTAGACTTTTAATAAAACATTTTATTGTTGGGAGTGTTTACTTGGGCGGCTGATTATTTTCAGCTTTACACGGTCGATTTTAGTCACCCGCCGTATGCGGCGAAAGTCGGATGCAGGACTACTTTGGCGCTTGTGATTTTAGTCATCTGCGGCCTAGTTGAATTGCCATTTACATGGTCGAATCAACCCGTAAACCCTGTATAATGCACATAAGCAGTAGCGGCTTTAGGAGGGGGGGGGGGGGGGTTGAACTAAGGCAAATGCCCAGGGTGCCAGGCCTGAAGGGGCAGCTTACAATGGGGCATAAGTGACTTTTTTGTTTGAAATCAGTGTACAGACTGCAATTTTTGAGTAAAGTTAATTTTTTTTTAATCTATATTTAAATTTTGTATCAATCTGTTAATTTCGATTTTGGAAAAAAATATTACTACATATAGTTAGCACCTTCCAGAATATTAATCTTTGAGCTTTTTTGAGCTTATATCAATTGAGAAACTTTGGTTGTAGTATTATTTCCACTCACTTCCTTGTAGCGCCTCGTCTAAAAATTATAACATAGAATTAGCACATTTTTTTAAATTTTATGATCAACCTCCTTGAGACTTCAAGAAAATATTTCTCCAACAGTAAATCCAAATTTTATTGAGGATGTAGACTTCAAAACGTACAGTTATCTTGCTGTGGGGGAACCGTTGGCTGAACAAATAAATGAAACGAGTTTTATGGCATGAACAATAAATTTAATATATTTACAAAATAAAACATTGTTTAATCTTTTCATATCACATAGAAAAGAATATTGTTTGCATATAATATTATTAATTATATAGGTACCTATTATGCCTTGTTTACACGAGCTTAGTGCTAATCATTAGTACTAACCAGTTCTACTAGCTATTAGTAAATAGGATCTGTTTCTATTCTTGCGTTTGTTCCTAATGCGTAATACTAATACTTTATGGGTTTACATGTCCCAAAATTGGTGCAAGTGGTTAGTACTAATGATTAGCACTAAGCTCGTGTAAACAAGGCTAGTATTGGACTGGTATGTTTAAATTTAAATTTAATTTTTCTTATTTATGTTATGTATAATGCATATGTGTCCCTGAGTACGTTTACACAGCGCTATTATTCCGGTTTTATTATAACCGATGTAGTTAAACAGTTTCAAGTGGTGCTGTTTACACATACGAGAATAAGTGACGGTGCTGGAATTATAATTCCGATTTGAAATACGCTATAAGTTCGATGATGTACCAACAAGAAATCTCAAAAATATTTCGTCTCTTTTATGTCCCACGAATCACATTTCTTTTGTTTTCCATCTCTTCGTCTCAGGTGTTTTAACCATATTTTAACTGACGACGCTTTTTAAAATGTTAATGCGATGTGCATTACGATGAAATCCCTATACTCCGTAAATACTTCTATTTTTTTGAGGTTGGCTAAATAGGTATAACTATGTCCATGTAATTTACACGCATTTTTATTCCTGCTCTATTCCGGTTTACTTATGCTATTCCCGTAGACTAAGAGGAATAGCGTATCTAAACCCGATTAGTTATGTCGGATGTAAAGTGCCGTTTACACGGACTTTTACACCCGGTTTTATTACATTGGTTATAGTTAAACTGGAATAAAAGCGCTATGTAAACGTACTCATTGTATTATGTGTAAACAATTATTCATATAAATTAAAATATCAAGTAAATTTTGCCGTTACAGTTTCAAATGGCATGCTTATCAAAGCTTTTCTAAAAGCTTCTTTTTCTTCAATAGTATGTAGAATACTCCATGCACTTATTAAACTATCTTTTTGATGTTTAATAAAAAACTTAAAACACTGTTTAATTGTTGCTCCTATGTAAAGAATGTGTACAGTCACTTGTTTCATATTAATTGACGTGATAAACGGCAAAGAACTTGTAATAAATCTATGAGGACCATGCCTAACTCTAACTAATGCTAATCCAGTAAACTGATTACAATAATGTATATGAAACGCAGGTCTAATTGCAGCTGCTCCAAAATCTCCATGTAATCGTTGAACTTGATTCTTAATTTCTTTGGATAATTTTTCTGAATTGATATCGAATTTTTTATTTTTCTTTCCTACTAATTTTATTTCGCAAGCTATATATCTAAAAATAATTTTACAAGTATAAATTGTTAATGAAACTTTATTTTTTAATTCAGTATTACCTATTTTTAAATCTGACCATTTTGTATTCCGAAAATACGTAAATGTAAATACGGAATTATTATTTATTATATATTATCATTTATATATTTTTTTAATAAACATACACAAACACAACACACACGTGTTTTTGACATTGGTTTTTAACTAATGTGTAGAAATCAAAATCACAAAAGAAATACATTTTAATTTCTGATCTATGATGTAGCGGGAAATTTAAAATAATATAATATAAGGTTAAATGTTATCACCTTTTTCATATCAAAAGAATGATTATACAAGCACACATAACAATTTTATGTTCCCCACTACCAAATATTTAAACAAAACAACCTTGAATACTCTAATTAGTAAGCAGAAAGTTGTAAGCTATTAAATTTGGTCTATAAGACATTTTATAAAAATGACAAACGAATCATATTTTATTGGTGTAGATGTTGGAACTGGAAGTTGTCGAGCTGCTATTGTCAACGATAAAGGAAAAGTTATTAATGTATCAACATGTTTAATAAAAACATGGAATCCAGCACCAGGATATTATGAGCAATCGTCTAATGATATTTGGGAAAGTTGTTGCAAAGTTATACAAGTAAAATTTGTATCGATTGATACATTTATACATGTTAGTAAGAATTATTAACTTTTAGGATGTGTCATCAGAGTACCCTTCTCATCAAATCAAAGGTATTGGATTTGATGCTACTTGTTCTTTAGTTGTGATAGGCAAAAATGAAAAACCTATTAGTGTAAGTCCAACTGGTACGTAAATATATGTATTATCAAATATGTGTGTACAAGTATACAAATAATGCTTTAATATAGGAAATGTTGAACAAAATGTAATATTATGGATGGACCACAGAGCATTTAAAGAAACTGAATTTATAAATTCTCTAAAACATCCAGTTTTGAAATATGTGGGTGAAAAAATATCTTTAGAAATGGAAACTCCAAAACTACTGTGGCTAAAAAAGAATTTAAGAGAACAATGTTGGGATAAAGTAGAACTGCTTTTTGATTTACCTGATTTTTTAACTTGGAAAGCAACAGGATCTGAAACGAGGTATTTATAACATATGCATTTATGGAAATTAAATTATTTTAGTACATAGTAGCATATAGAAAAATTTCAAAACAATACATGTTATACAAATATAAAATGCATTTGTGAAAAAATTTGTTCTACGTTCTTGTCTTCCTTGTATTGTAAACAGTATAGAATTTAATGGCATTTATGAAATTTTGGTTTGTGTATGTGATGTAATTATATATTGTGAAATATTTATATTTTAGGTCATTGTGTTCTTTAGTTTGTAAATGGACATATGAAATAAGTTCAGATAATAACCATGGCTGGAATGAAAGTTATTTTCATCAAATAGGATTAGAAGATTTATTAAAAGATAACTCCAGAAAAATTGGTAATATCGTTTTAGCACCAGCAACAACATGTGGGAATGGATTAACTGAAAATGTTGCTAAAACATTAGGCTTATTACCTGGCACTCCTGTAGGAACATCCATTATTGATGCGCATGCTGGTGGACTGGGAATGATTGGATGTTCTGCAAAGGGAGTTTCCAATAATTTTGAAACTCGTCTAGGTATAATTTTTACATATTCACAATGCCATGGAGTACAGGATGGTTATAATGCAATAATATTTTAAGGTTTAATATGCGGAACATCTACTTGTCATATGGCAATAAAAAAGGAACCTATTTTTGTTCCGGGTGTATGGGGCCCTTACTTCAACGCTATGGTACCTGGATATTGGTTAAATGAAGGTGGACAAAGCGCTACTGGTAAACTTGTAGATCATATGATTGAAACACATCCAGCATACACCAAAATTAAAAATGAAATTGGTGATACGTACGTTTATAAAATACATAAATTAAAGAATTTAAAATAGTTTTCAAAAAAATTATATTTTAGACATATACAACAATATCTAAGTAATTTGTTATCTGAAATAGCAAAAAAAAGAAAATTAAAATGCATAGATTTTTTGACAGAAAATATTCATATCTGGCCTGATTTTCATGGAAACAGATCACCTTTGGCGGATTCTACATTACGGGGAATGGTAAATTAAAATAATTAATTCATAAATAATAAAGGGATTGATAAAATTTATGATATTTCAGATAACGGGATTATCATTGTCGACTGAAAAAGAAGATTTGGCAATATTATATTTAGCTACAGTTCAAGCATTAGCAGTAAATATAAATATTATTTTTATATTCATATAACTTTTAATTATATGTAACTAATTTATTATTTTTAGTATGGGACCAAGCACATATTAGAAAAATTACAACTTAATGGATATAACAATATTAATTCTATTCTTATTTGTGGAGGTTTAAGTAAAAATCCTATTTTTATTCAAACACAAGCTAATGTTGTTGGATTGCCAGTACTTTGCCCCAAAGAACAAGAATCTGTACTTATAGGCGCAGCTATTTTAGGTGCATGTGCAAGTAATCATTTCCGAACAGTTAACGATGCAATAATATCTATGGGTGGTGAAGCAAATGTGGTATGGCCTGAATTAGAAATACATACTTTTCACTGCCTTAAATATAATGTGTTTTTAAAAATGGTTGAAGATCAAAAGAAATATATAGATTTAATGAAACAATAAAAATATTTTGGTTAATTGTGTAGCAAAGGGAGTTTATTATATACAAATAAAATAATATATATTGTTACTATACAAGATGTTACTTTTTATATTTTATTTTTTCTTATTAGTTTATCACTTGCGAGCCTGGTGCAGATCTAATATTGGGAGTGATCAACATTTGAGTATCCAATTTCTCTATTTTTACAAAATATAACCACAAACGTAAACTGTGCAAGTGAGAAAACATGTGTCTCAATTGCACTGGAAAAATGTCTTTTAGAAGCGTGTTTGATGGCATAACTAGAAATTTTAATCCCTTAAGAAAGATACGTAAAAAGGCTCCCAAAACATAAAAGCATTTAAGAATTTAAAAAAAAATTAATTGACAAAGTATATTCTTAAAGCAAAAATTGTTATTTATATGAAACAAAAAAATTCCAGAAGTAGCAGTAAACATTTATATAAAGGTAAAAACAGTTACTCAAACATACCAAAAATAATTACAGTAACAAAGTATTCCTATAATTTTCATGTTGTTGCATTGAGTTATATCAACTCAAGTTTGAACAGAAATATTTTTATACATATATTATTTTTAACAAGTTCTGGATGTTTTGTGTAAACATCTTTTTTTTATTTTAAATTAAATGAAGTTTTATTACCCTGCTTAGCAGAAATGATAAAAAAATGCAGAGGTTACTAGGGCTGTAATTAGAGGCTGGGGCCTTGAGGAAGCAAGTGACCAAGGGGCCCTCACTATATGCAAAATATAAAAATTAAGGATTGTTTCCCAATCTTCAGGATTTTTTTTAGGAATTTTTACGCTGCAAGGGGCTCTCTATGCTGGAGGGGCCAGGTGGTAGTTCGGCCCTGATGGTTACATATTACATGGTTATTATTATCATATATTTAAACAGTGTGTTTATATATGATATTATGAACACATATTTTCTTATAATCACTTATAACAACATATTTCGAACCACTGGTATATTTTTAAATATAAAAAAAAACAAAAGGTTGAGGTCTAGCCGTATTAGCCAGGCTACCACGGAGCTCCCACTCCCAGGCGCGGTCCCACTACTGCTCAACACGGGGACTCTTGGCTGCTGAGTTTCCCCCCTCGCCCGGTTCATCCCTCCTTAGGCAACCTGAACGATCCGGACTCCTCCGGAGCGCCCATATTGATGCCGAGCTTAGTGCGGACGCCCGGTCGACATGGGTGACCCCGCGACAGGGCCCCCGGCCTCATACCATCCGCTCAACCCGGCCTCTGAGTCGCCAGATTACAGGAGTGTGCCAAACTCCCGGCCGGTGAAGATTGTCAAAATGATTGTTAAAACATTTCTTCGTGGCATACATTTTATTTTTGTTTTATATATTATTTTGATAATAAAAATATTTTATCATATTATTATTCGCATAAATTAAAACAAATATATAATTTAAAAAAAAGATATGTTAAAATTTTATTATGCACACATAAATGTGCGGTTATTTGATCAAATAGTAATCTGTAATGTCGGTAATTTTAAATTCTGAGTATACGTGGAAGAGAATATAATAAATAGTATACATTCATACTTTACTTATAATAGGTATAGTTATTTACTATTGACGATTTGTGAATAATTGAACATAGTAAGTATAATATATCAATAAAAGTTTTGATCCATGTGAGACCTCACACCTATTAGCCTATTATCATCACATTAACATAATATACAGTAATGTGCAGCTATAAACCACCTATGGAATCGTATAAGCTCAATAGAGTTGGTTCCTAAAATTTTGGAATTAAAAATATTTTATTATAACTATAGGAAAAATGTTGCCGGTAAATTTGTAGCGAATACGTTACAAATTTTATTTCATGGTCTAGGGGAAAATTTGTGCCAAGGTAATAGAAATTGAAAATCACTGTAACTATCTTATATACACTTAATTCATAACGGGTTGGATTTGATCAAAACTTTTTAGGACAGGAGCCCCAAAATATATATATTTTTGTACCCTCGATCTTCGACTTTGCTACAGTTACAAACATCACTGGTAAAGAACAAATAATGATTCAATTATCAGAACTATGTTTAAGAAATAAGAAAATAACATTTCAATAAGTTTTTTATTTTATTTAAATAATAATGATCTACAAGTACATTTTAAGGTAATACAAAATCAATCTCATCCCTTGTTAATTAACATCGGATACAGCCATTCAGTTAAAAACAAATGAATCACACAAATAATTTTAAGAATTGGAAATGTTTCTAGAAACAGTAAAGAATAGATATATTAGTTCAGTATAAAAATGTTAACAGATACTTTTTGGTTTAGCTATAAAACTAGATAATTTAAATTCCCATTTAATATATTTTTTATTTTATTCAGAAACCAATTTTAGACAAAAAAAAACTCCATTGTAAAAATATTAGTATTTATATAGAAGAGGTGAAGGGATAACAATTTAATGAAAAAATTGGTCTTGTTGTCTATTGTATGCATTATATGTTGTTGTTTATCGTATATATTTCACACACACGGATTGAACACTATACACAAAAGTTTTTTATTAATGGAACATTGCATTATTATTACAAAAGTTATATACGAGATTGAATAAAAGTGACTCTCCTCATTTTGGTATACTTTCAATTGTAATTTTTTTGAACAAATTATTTTTTTAAGAACAATATTTATAATAATACAATATTATATCCACATATAAAATTTTTAAAACATGTAGAAAATGTCATGCTTGAAAATTGAAAAGAAATATTTAATCTTTTAACGTACAACGGACATATTTGTCCCTTATAGTTTTTGTAATTTTGCAGGTTAATTTAATAATTTAACATGCAAAATTACAAAAAAAAAACTATAAGGGACAAATATGTCCCTTGTATGTAAAAGGCTTAATACTCAATTATGCTTTGAATTGAAAATGTATTTAAAAAATACAAATGAATCATGTTACATATATGTGGCCAATCTATTGTTGCATAGTTGCTAAATTTAAATTAAACTAGCTTTATAGCATTAATTACAAATGCAACTTTACTCTTGCCTGAATCTATTTGACGAAAAAGGTTTTAAAAACAGTATTTCTCAACATGCTAGTTATTTTATACCTCATTTACTCAGTCGCTGTTATGAGAGCAATACGCCATCTGTCCAAGTCAAAGGGCATAACCCTCCAACAATGGAAATAGTGTTGTTTTCTTTTGATCATCTCAAACCTTTGCATCGTCAAGCTAAAGGACAGAAAAATATTCAAATAATAAGAAATACCTAAATTGCCATTTTGGCTTTAATGTTTTTTTGTGTGAAGAACTACAATTTCAATTTATGACCTAATGTTAAGACAAAGTGACCTCTTTTATAAAATAAATAGAATTATGATTTTACTGATAAATAAAAATGTAAGAATATCTTTTTATTTTCCTGTAATACATGAGTTTTGAGGGTTATGCCTATTGACCTGAACACCGTTAATATGTTAACAAATAGATTTGAATTTATTTCTTTTGTAAGAAACACTAATTTCAGTAGTTCATTTTTTTTAAATCTACTGTATTGAAATGGTATACATACATATAAATTAAGATTTTAATAGAAAAAAATGCTGGAAATTAACTTCGGTGTTCTTCAGAATATGAATTTATATTTAAAATAATATTTATAATGGATAGATGAGAAATACTGTTCTTATGTGGAAAAAAAATTAATTCAAAATATTACAGCTCATAAATCTAGTCTTAAATTTACTGTGGTCTTTTCTGATCATTTTCCAATATGGAAAATAATCAAATTCATATCTTAGTCTTATGAATAACAGTTAAGCAAATGATAAAATAGTCTTGTTTCTAATGTAGCATGAACTACATTACATTCAGTAAGTATAAATTTAATTCTTCTAATGTTTTTTATTCAATAATTTTTTTGTTAAATTAGAATAAAAATAAATAAGAAATTTTTATGAAAAATATTGTATATAAAAATGTACATATTTAAAGATAAATAATAGTTCAAAAGTCATAATATAAAAAGATAATACAAAGGTTTCTCCATACAATTAGCTGATATATGTATTCGCCTTAAAGTTAATTTTTATTTCAGTCTGATTTTTGTAAACTATTGAAAAGAATAAAGTTGATCAACATAATAAATTTTAAATTGTCAATCTTTGATTTTTAATTAGTTTCATGATATTCATTAAAAATATTTTTGTGAAAAATTGTCTAAAGGACAATAACGACAATAACCGCAACTACAATTTAAATATCTTTACTATAACATTTACTGGAGATCATGAATGATATCTGTTTAAAACTTTATGACAAATTCTTATTATTACTCTAATTCCTTCAGACATTTCTAAACAGACTTCAGAGGTTTTGGTTAAGTTCAAAAATTAGTAAAATCGTGTCGCAAATTTCAAGAACACATCGATCCAAATATAAATTTTTATTTATTCAATGTTATCGGACTTTCAACATACAATTAGTGATGTACTGGAGCTGATACGGCATTCCAGTACCTTTTTATAATAAATTCATAAATAAACTAAAATAATGTATATTTAAACTAAAATTTTTTTATGGTAGAGTTTACAATCAATAGTTGACAATAAAAATAGTAATAATCCTTTAAAAACTTTGTAGATTCATATATTACGGAAATAATCAAGTATATATCAAATTTGTAAATAAAATATTTTTTAACAAGTTCACACACGTAATTGAATTTATATTTTAATGCATGTGTATCTCGTAAGATACAAATGGATTAATTTAATATTAATATAAAATTGCATTTAATTTATTATATGGAATTGTTTGCATAAATACAAAATTACTAAGAGCCAAAGACACCAAACAAATATTTAATGAAAATGATGGAATTGGCTCTTTTAAAAATAAGAACGCTTCGTTTGCTTAGCTTTATTCACATAGGCTAACAGTACAAAAATACCTAAAAACAACTCAATGTCATTTAAGTGGACAGATACAGCCTGTGATAGTCATTAGCGCCGAATGCACAATTACACTTTGGACATTTACGTTGTCGAGTTTCATATCGTGTACGTAAACAGTCGTAGCAAAATACATGGAAGCATTTGGTGAGAACAGCATCCTTGCGTTTGACTTTACACGACGGACATGTGAGCGTTTCTTTGTATTCTCTTATCTCTTCCATCATGACTTCGTCCAGTGAGGTTCCTGCCAGTTCCATTTTCTTCATTCTCTCTGCCTTACGACGTAATTGGGCAATTTCTTCTTGTAGTCGTTTTGTTTTATAAGCCTCGGCTTCTAAGGAACTTGTTTTTTCTGCTACTACTTGCTGGGCCTCTTTCATTTGTGCATGATATTTTTCTATAAGATACATTTAATTATTATTATGATGTGAAATATTTAACTAGTACATATTTGTACCATTACCACTGGTATTCAAAACAAGATTTTTCAATACAATACAAAATACCTCATGTTAAAGTGCTCTGCCTTATGGTATTTTGCTAATTACTGTTTTAAATTATACACATTTTTGCTAATGTAGTGTTTCTCTATCTGATATTCAAAGCAATTGAACATCCAGTGCTATTTTATTGTCAGTATTTTATTGTTGTTACAGTATTTGTATTTTTTTTTTTAGGTCTAGCTCTATTGCGTACTTAATATATGATAGTATAAACATGCATTTGCATATGAAAAAGGGCTATGTATTGCTGTTTTAGTAATAGTCAGTTTTGGAACTATATGCATTTTACTACCATGTTTGAAAGAAATGGAAGTATTGTAATACTGTCAAAAAATCATGTCCGAAATAAAAGCAGATATTGATTGTACTACCTTAGAATTTTCGTTCGTTCATGATAACTACTGTAAATATGCACCGATTTGAATTATTTTTGGGGAAAATGTTTGTCTCATTGAGTATTCCAGACCTATTGATTTTGGTGCTAATCGGATTAGGGGTTTTGGAAATATTCGAAATTTTATACCTATTATTATCTTAAAACGTAATTTTTACGAGTATTATCTCACCAATTTTGATAAAACTTGGTACACTTGTAGTATAGTTTAAGAGACACTTAATTTTTAAACATTGATGGAGTAAAAACCACCCTCAAAATTGTAATTTAAAAAACTAATAAATTCGTCTATTAATTCATGTTGCTTTGAAAGCAAATGCAATAAAATTCAAATTGTTAGATTAGTTATTCTACAAATGTGTATAATAATTATACTATTGACATTAGGATATTAGAAAACTAATATTTATAATAAAAGGTGAGTTTTATTTCTGACAAATCCCATTGAAATTTATCATATATATTAAAACCTATTTTAAAAGATACTATAGAACATGGAAATCATGTATGGTTCTCTATACCGTTAATTTTTTACTGGTTAAACAATTGCTCTCTGTACGTCAATAAATTTAGGATAAACTAAATGAAAAACTAAAGATCATAAGAAATTTTTTTACCTAAATGCAATTTTAAATCAGCTGCTGATTGCGCTGATTCAATTGCTTTTCTTTTATGCATCTCCATCGCTTGTTGCCGTAAAGCTAATTCTTTTTCTACTGTTGCTAATGAATTTTGTAAAATACGTTCTTTTTCTTCTAATTTTCTTACTACTAGATTTGCAGCTTCTACTTGAGCTGTTAATGTTCCAACCTTGAAGAAATACATGTTATTTTATAACGTTTCAATCAATGATTTTCATCAGATATGAAAGATTAAATAATTTTTATATTATGTTTTTTTTTATAAAATAATTATATATTAAGGTGTTTCAAGAGAAAAAAAAAACAAAACAATCACTCATTACAAAATAAGTTAGTTTATGATTAGAAAAACTCTCATGCAAGGAATACCCTCCTTTTGTACCTCAATTTGAAAAGGGAAGATTCCGTTCCCTATTGCAATAACATGGGAAAATGATTCAATCAATACAACTGATGTAAAAATTTACAGGACATTGTTTTGTAGAGAATTAAGTTTTCTACAAAATAAAGTCCTTGAATTTAATTTTTTTGCTAAGGAATTAGGAAATTTTACTCTCTTCAACAATAGCCCAGATAGTTATAAGCATAAATGCAATAGGTTAAAACTTATAAAAGTTAAAATACATTTTTTTATCGAACAACAGTAAATTCTTGAAGTTCTTAAAATGAAGAATTAAAATCTTGGGATTCTGACCAATAAAAAAATATATAAATAAATATAAAAATAACCTGTTCATTTAAAACATCTTTTTCTTCCCTAGCAAATTTATGTAACTGATTTGATTTTATTCTTTCACTCATTAATTTAAAATTGGCATCATCTTTTTCTCTTAGTTGTTGGATTAAACGTGAATTTTGTTCCTGCATATCTTCAAATGCTTGACCCGTTACTTCCATTTCATTTAGAAGTGCTTCTTCTTCCTAAAGATATGAAAATATATAATTTACTAAGGTCCAGTACTATACGAGTAAATTGAATATTTTAACCAAATTGTGTAATAAATTGATGTGGTATTTTTTAAGTTGAAAAAAAAAACAAACAACAAAGTGGTGGGAGAATAGTGTAGCGTCTTTTTATATCATTATTTGAGAAATTAAGGGTTCGTAATTAGGGGTGTGCTGCCAAATGTTTAACTGTTGTAAAACATCGGACTTGCACATCTGCAATGGCCGAGGATACAATGCACAAGTAGAATGCACTTTTAAAGCTCTTTTTTTATTCTTAAATTTTTAGGAACACAAATTTAAAAACGATTGGCAGAACTGAGAAAAGAGCAAATCACAGTGTAGCGTATCTATGTAGTACTAAGGCTTTATCAGTAGAGCGTGGAACCAAACCGAAACCAACAGATACCGCGTGAAACAAAAACATAAAAATGGTCTGAACTTTTATTCGGAGAATAATTTAACAACCAGCTCGCCGATTTTCAAAAATCTTAACCGATTCGCACGAGCCAGCTCCAGCACACCCTTGTTCGTAATGTTAATTCTACATTGAAAGTAGTAATTAAATATTACGTACATGTGATCCTACAAACGGTCTGGAATGATGTACTCCATGTCCTGGCCAACCATCGGTTGGTTTTTGCAATGCTACCTGTTTTTGTAGTTCGTATTTCTGCTCTTCTAATTGTTTTATTTTACGCAATGCATCTTCATCTGCTAATTTTTTTCTATCTTCACGTTTACTCTCTTGCATTTTTTTTAACTGTTGTCTTAGATCTTCCAACTCTGCTCGTATTTTTTTCTCTGAAGCCATCAATTGCACTTTATCACGTTGTTCTTTACTAACTCCTTTGTACATATCTAATAATAGTTTCATTTCTTTTTGTTCATTCAATGCTTTTTTCAACTGAGCTTTTAAATCTCTCACTAATTCAGATTCAGCAATTTTAACTTCTTTTGCTCTTTGAGCATCGCGATGATCTTTTTCAGTTTTTATAGCATTTCCTTCTTTTTTGATAATGCCTTTCTCTTGTTTTATGCCTCCTTCTTTTTTCATATTTGGAGACGTCATTTTATCTTTTTCTCCATCTACATCTTCTGTCTATAAATTAATGTTTAATGTATAATAAAAAAAAGAAAAATATATTTATTTATATTCAAGAAATATTATACCTCAACTTCATCTTCTTCCTTTTTCACTGATGTGGAAGATGGTTCTTCTTTAACTTGCGTTGAACCATCGCACCCCGAATTTTCTTCTTTGGCATTACAACCGATTTCACAGCGTTCTTCTTTAACTTCCCTGGCCGCTGCTTGCTGCTCTATCTTAGCTTGTAGATCTTCAATTTCTTTCCGTAACTATAATATAGATTATTATACATTCATAATTGATTAAATTATGAATTAAATTCATAATTATATGAAAAATATTTACCCTTGGTATTTCAGCATTAGCTTCTTTATATTTCCGTTTATATCGATGTACTTCACCTTTGAGTTGTTGAGTGTTGTTTTGTAAAGAAGTAATGAGGTGTCGCATTTCTCGATTTATTGGTCCAGTCTGTTCATTGGCTGCTAAGTTCTGTTCAAATTCAATACGCAACATTTCATATTCCTTACGTAACTGTGCTAGAACATCTTCCAGTTGCATTACTTCTTGGCGAAGTTTCTTTTGTGCCATTAATTCTTCACTCTATAATATAAATATTATCAAAATTTGTACTACTAGTAAAAAGATGTCAAATTCAAACTGGTATCTAAATCATAAATATGATGGCTTATATGTATGTACGTTTTGTAGAGTTCAATTTTACATAAAAGTCTACAACATTATATATCTAACATTAATATGTAGCTTTAAAGACGCTGCAAATGTGTTTTTATATAAAATGCAAGCAAGTGCGCATAAAGTCTATTTTAAGCCTGTATTATCTCAGTTATAACATAAACAACATATAATTCGTTTTTAGATTTAAGTAATATATTTATCACGGATCATTTAAATTTGCAAAACATTGATTTAGGAAATATTCGAGTTAAAATATAAAAATACGAGCAAGCCACATTATATTTATCAATTGTCTGCTGGATTAGTCAGGAGATGTTGCATGGGGCAGGACATGTGTTCAAATATAAGCATTGATTGGCAGAGGAGAGAACATCAAATAACATTGTGTAAATTTACTGATTTTAAAATACATACGGGTTAGTTTATAGAACCCTGCTTTTCAGGTTTTAGGGGTCTTAGAAAGTAAAGACTAATCATAAATAAATATTACCTCCATCATTTCAATATTCCTTAAATGTGCATTTTTGCTAGTTTGTAATAAAGCACGTGTATCATCTAATTGAGTTTTTAATTGCATAGATTCATTATATAGGACTGAAAACTGAGACTGTAAGCATTTGTACTCTGTGGTTTCTACAATAACACTCTCAGGTAGTTGTCGAATCTAGAACAATAAATTACATGTTTTCATTGAATAAATCATATATGTAGTCTAATACATAGGTGTCCAACCTTTTCAACCTTCAGGATCGCATAGAAGAAATTTTATTTAATTTAATTTACTAAGGGCCGCAGGCCAGAATATAAAACTGAGGACTTTTTTTTTTAGTCGCGTCAATTTCAATTCCTAATTTTTATTGAATTGCGAGTTACATTAGGAAAAATAAAAACTGAAGACCTTTTTTTTAGTCGTACTAAGTAATTTAAATGTAAATTTATTACTATATAAATTTTTTATTATTATTATCCTCGCGGGCCGCGGGTTGGACAAGCTTGGTCTAATACTATACTTACATCCATTTTGAGTCGTTCAACTTCTTTGAGACATTCACGATGCTGTTGATGTAATTTATCTAATTCTTGTAATCTATTATTAGCAAGTTCTTTCCATTCTTCAATTTCTTTGGTAAGATCTTCAAGTTTTGATTGTGTAATACCCGTAGCAACAGCAGGACGAGGCGTTGAGCTTTTTTCCTGTTCTCCATGCATTTGATGACAAGTTTTTAATTTTTCGATAGCTTCAGCTAAATGTGTTTCTAGTTTATCATTACGACAACGCACTTTTTCTAATTCATAACGCAAGTCATCAATTTGGTTTCGTAATTCAGCATTCTCTGTTTCCTTTCCAGTTACCGAGTCTTGTAATTCAGCCATCTTTAAACTAATAGTATGATATTTTTCATGAAGTGATGTATTTAATGCTTGCAATTTACGATTTTCTGCTTGAATTTCTATGTTTGCTTGTCGAATTGTTTCATCCATGCTTGGTGGCGATTCTTCTATATATTTTTTAAATGAGTTAATTTTAGTTATTTTATATTCATTCAGTAAATTTATGTTCTTGTTGAAAATAAATTCACCGAAATTTCAATATTGTTCTATTTTTAAATCAATTGGGTTGCTCGGGGTTACAGGATTTTAAAAGCTATTTTAAAATTAATAATTTAATAATTCACATTACCTGAAAAAAATCTTCCTCCGTTATTATACAGGGTGGTAAAAAAAGTCAGAAGATTTAAGGACATATAATAATGAATAACAGTATAAACAAATATCTATAACAATTAAATTGATGATGCAGAAAATGATTTATATATATGAAAAGTCGGCGGTGAGCAAATGGCGGACTAATATTTTTCGATTAATTTTAGTGTTACATTAGCAATTAAAAATACAAGGTTCATTGTATTGACTAAAATGAATCAAGTGATTCCCAGTTATTATAGATATGCAAAAAAGTTAGATCAAAATTCAAGTAACTGAAATTATATTTATATGTTTATTGGTGTGTGGACGCCACGATAGTCATCTAATGCAGAATGAATAATAACTAAGAAATCTAATCAATTTTAATACGAAATACAAAACCATCAATTCAATGTATGTATCTTAGAGTACTACAGATCATAGTTTAATAACAATGTTTTTATATCTATAATTCTATATAATATTGTTATCCGAATCTTTATAAACCATATTTCGCAGTGCAGTTCGTTACTTACGTCCATCGAGTTCGCCTTTTAGTGCAAGAGTTATTTTCTCATTACGCTGCATAAGTCGATCAAATGCTTGAATGACTTTAGCAACAGCACGTTTGGAAACTTGTACTCGATTTGCAAGTTTATCATCTAACTCTTCTTTATCCCATGTTGACAATTGCATTAAAAACGACGTTGTTGCTTCGTTTTCATCTGTAAAATTACAAACAAAATATTATTATAAAACTTTTTACTTTAAAAATGAAACCAATACTTTTATTTTCTGATTCATCAGCAGTTTCAGCATCGAATCTTTGTAAAAGTACTCTAATATCTTCATTCAATTGATTCCAATATCTGTTAACAACATTTAAAACAGCGTCGTCTTGAGTTTGTCGTTTTTCAAGCTGTTCTATTCTTTGTCGTAGTTCAGTTTCAACTCTATGCCTTTGTTCAATTCGCTGTGCTAGTTTTTTATTTTGAAACTGTAGCACCTTAATATCCATTTCTTCGAGAGTTGATATTGGTCCGATGAGGTGGGGTTCGAATTGTACCTTCTTGATAGGCGGCTGACCGCTCGACACATCTTCAGCAGGTCTTTTAGACATTTTTGTACGAATTACCAGTAATTTTTATAAATTAAAGAAAATTTATTATGAATAATATGTACTTTCAATTTATGCTGATGTATGCTGAATATATTCGAATTACATACTTCAGCATTCAGAAAAGTCTATGAATTGATAGTATGCATACTTTCAGCTAATACTGGAACCGAAATGCTTTGAAATTATTTAATTGTAAATTTCCGCAAAAACCGCAACTACCTACTTGTCAATAGGTCATTGAAATGCAATGAAGAAGAGAACTCATCAGTGTTACCAATAGAATTATTTTGGCGCTACCGTTTTCATGATTTTGAATTACATATGTGTATTCAAAAATTAATCTAATTACATTTACAAATGTTATTGTATATATAATTCTTTTTTTCTTTGATTAGAATTAATTAATAAATATCGTATAATTTTAATAAAAGTAGCAATAATTACAAATAATCAGCTATTAAATCAAATTATGCGGGGCATGTGAGGTTACATGCATTGACTAGGTTATATTTCTCAGATATGTACAGTACCGTAATGTCAAATTTTGGGCCCTCTAGTAAACTGCAGAAATAAAGTACTTAATTAAGCTTGTTAATTTAAATAATGTAGACATTACTTTAATATTTTATTTATTTTTAATTTTTTATAACTATAACATGGAAAATAAAATGTCTATAGTACATATTATATACGTGGGTAGGTTGAAATTTTCTCGGACTGAAGTATTTACTGTTGCTTGTGCTATGGATCACTATCTGAATAACTTTTTGCAAGTATTTAGGTAAAAATCAGATCATTAGTGTAATTACATCTCTTCAATAACATAAATATTAAAGTTTGATATATGATCTTGAAGACTTTTATGTAAAACCACTGTAAAACTAATTCAATTCTACAAAATGTCCCTACATAATTTTTTTACTTGCGCCAAAAGTAGTTTTTAAGTTAATAATAATTTTATATATTAGAATATATCTAAGATATGCATCTATGGGATAAGACAAAAATAGTGTCTTTCTTTCACTCTAGCCTACAATTTTTTATTGTTACAATTTTGCACTACCACACGTTAAAAGGCTTACACATCAGACATTGAAATCAATAAAATCCAATAATTTAAAAGTAAAGTATCAAAAATTACTATACATACTATTTAATCATATCAATATTTTAATGTATTGACAGCTTTAGTCAACGAAATATAAACAATACAAAACAGTTTCCTGAAAAAAAAAATAGGCACTTATAACACTATAAATCATATCAGCATTTAATTTAATTCATAACTTTACAAATATATACATATAATAAAAATATTTATTTTCAAAGAATATCATATTTAAATTTACTTAATAGTCAACTATATTATAAATCTATGGCAAAACTTATGTAATATTAAATTGGCATATTCCAAACTATTATTAAAAATCAATTAAAAAAAACAAACAATACAAAACATATTTGGTTATAAATAATACAGTACGATATCGCAAATCAATAAACACATAATTATTACTATATTATCAGTGGTGGATTAAGATATTGGGAGAATCTTAGCGCAACCTGATTTGGGGTCCCTTTAAAATGAAAAATTATAGTTTATCACTAGTTTCTTTTGAGGCTCCCCTGCAAATAAGTATTGAGATCCTAGGCAAGTGCTTATACACTTGTGTAATAATGTGTCACTGATTACAAAAAAAAATAACTTTGAGTAAAGAATATACAATTCATGATAGAAACTGAAGATAACAAAATCAGAAGTAAACAAAATTTTTAATTGAAAACATAAATATTTATGCTGTACTGTTGATAGCAGTGGCTGAAGATGTTTCTAATCGATGATTAGCATTTGCATTAAAATCAGATGCTACTAAAGGAATGGGTAAAGAAGATGCACACTGGAAACTTATTTCTTCTAAATCATGTTGAAGTTTTGCAAGAGGAGGACATTTTTCAACTACGGATTGGATTCCAGCCAAAATCTAAATAAAAAAAATAAAAAAATGTAAATATGATTACATCAGTTGTTTAGAAAATAAAGTAATTCATTTTGCATTTCATTGATTTCACTCAATATTTAATTATTATTATTATTTATTATTCAATAAATGATTATAACTTCATTCTGTTTGATGTAGGTCTCTCGTGACGTCACAAAATAAAAACCCAAATTAATACAGTAGTCTAATTATTTGGTGTTTATAAAACCGTGATAAAACCTGTATAATACATATATACATATGGTGCTCAGTGCGTCTGATTAATATGTCATTTAATATAAAATTTAATTAAAGAATTATAAAAAAAAATCACTGTGATATGTACTCATATAAATGTGTTAACCACATGTAAACATACAAGATCTCACGTGACGTCATGCGCAGAACAATGTTAAAATGAAATTCGGGAATGCGATATCTGTATTAATTGTATCATAATAATAACTTCTTTGTATCTCTTATTTAGCTTTTTATCAGTTTGTTTAGATTGATTTTCTGCTCATGTAGAGTTAATCAGAAGTATGAACCAGGTAATATTTTTTGTTTTAATAAAAATTCAAATAAAATAAAGCGCATTTCAAGGTAGTCATTTGTCTTTTCTTCTTCTTGACTACAAAGTTATTAATTTGATGATTATGTAAAAAAATCATCAGGTCTGCATTTTCCATAAACCCTGTATATTTCAATATAAGTTACTATTTTACCTCAAGTGCACTATCGATAGCTTCATATTGTTTTCTTGTTTCAGTGACAGCTTGGCTCCAGCTTTCTGTCATAACTTGTTTAGTTGTTGAATATTTTTCAGTTATTTCAGCTAACTGTTTTTCTTTTTCTGTTAGTTTACTTTTTAATACAGGTATCTGGAAACAAAATGTATTTAATTAATTGAGTTACATAATCTTGTTTTACTTCCTTCACACCAGATCAAAATAAAATCTAAACACTTTATTGATGTTTTTTTTTTTAATGTAATTTACTTTACTTTAAATATTTTCAAATTACTTTCTGATTATCATCATAATTTTTATTAACTACAAATTGCTCATGTCCGATCACACAGCGGATGACGCTTTAACTTAATTTATTAATATCAGAATAAGTATGACAAATTGAATTTGCACGTAGTATTTACACAATATACATGGTATAATATCATATCAATATAACAAAATAAAATGTGTTTAATGTGTACCTCATGCCTAGCAGTTATTAGTCTTGCTAAAACATCAGCTGAAGGTAATTTTCCTGTTTCCTGCCACTCTTTTAGTGTAGTATTTGCTTCTTCTTCACGATTATGTAGTTGTAGCTCAGCTTGACTGCATAAAGAAGACAGCTTTTTCATTTCACCACTAAGTCTCTAAAAATACAATAATTTGATTTTGATAACTTTATAAGCAACATAACAGTTCTTAATTGTGAGTGTGACCACAAATGTTTGGGAAAAATTTCCATACTGTTGAGTAGCAAGTTATCTGTTTTATAAAAAAAAGCTACTTAATAAACATAACTGTCAAGTATATCTATTTACAACAAAACTTTAGTTTTATTGACTAGTGATTACTATTTATCACTACATAATATTTTCCATACATATTAAACTTACATCAATCTCTGATTTTTGTATACTTAAATCACTTCTGGTTTCTTCAAGTTCTTCCGATTTGACATTTAACCTTTGTGAAGTATCAGCTAATTCAGTTTTAAGATGAGAACCCATCATTTCCCATTCTTTTAATTGTATTGCAGCTTCTTCACATGCTTCTCTTTGCTTCTGTACTTGTTCTACCATAGTGGCTCTGTAAACATTTAACAATTATTATATTTAAGAGGTCATTCTGGTCAATTTTTTTGCAAATTTCAATTGTTTATTTATATAAGAATGGACTGAAAAAAAATCCGAATATTTTGTCTTTTATAATATAATCTATTGGACTGCAAGCTCATGCAACAAGACAGATAAAAATCAAATTATTAAAAATGGCAAATATTAGAAGAAAGTATCAAACTCACTTGTCTTCTTGTAATTCTTCTATATATGTATCATTCTCCATCTGTATTATTCGTAACACTTTAAGTAACTTTGTTACAAGATTATCGACATCAACGACTTGGTCAACAAGTGTCATCATGGCACCATATTCAGAAAGAGATGCTGTTATCTCTGTGACAGACATTTGCATTCTACTGGCTGACATCAAACTTTGAGTAGATGACACCATATTATGTGAGTATGTGTCAGGCATTGTTACATCTTCTAATACATTTTCCATCATTAAAACAGGTTCGGTTTCTGAATCTAAAAGTTCAGCTGAATCCGATGTATCACCTAAAGAAACAATAATATAAGATACATATAACATGTTTTACATATGAGTAAATAAAATTAATACTTCCTACCCCCCCACCATCTAACTGTAATAAATTAGTGATGTTTCTCACAACATGCATAACAGTGTCCAATTACGGATGAAATGTTTGTATACATTAAACCAAGTACCCCTTGAAAACTATTTGCATACGACACTTGAGAAACATACGCATAAAAATACAATGTTTTATATGCAAATGCATGAGTCAACCAAACTTCTAAATTACTAATAACGGTCGATTCAAACTATCGTGCCGGTCTCGCTCTAGTCAAATATTCAGTATAGTAATACTGTATTGGAGCGTGACTGGACCGAAACCTAAGCAATACCTATAGTGTGAATAATTTCATTGTTTATTACGTATTTATATTTGACTGAAGCAAGACCAAACCAAGACCGGCTCGATAGTTTGGATCGACCTTAAAATATCTATAATATATATATATATATATATCAAACAAAAACCATGTTCTATTTTATAATAACAAAAATTATTTTAAAAATTCATACATTCAGAAGCTATTCTATCGTCACTTAATGATGGTTTAACATTATTGGAATTAATAAATGGATTTTGTGACGCAGCATTTCGTATGGCACCGATAATAGCTGAAACAAATGAGGCTCCACGTTTTGGTGATGGTGAACGACCATTTGTAGAGTTTGACTTTCGGCTCATATTTGATTTCTCAGGACTTCCTTCACTACTTTCACTATTACTATAAGCTTCATTATGATAAATGACATCCTTAAAAATAAATTCAGTTATATTATAAGCATTCATGAAATAAAAAATATGGAAACTGATAGATAAAATTTGGATAATTCGAATCTCAATGATTAAAAATTTTTAGTTTTTTTAGTAATTATTAATTTTAATTAAATTTTTTTCACAATAAAATTATCCAGATTTTACTTTAAAAAATATTTACTTGATAAACAAACTTCTCTCTATAAGAAAATTGAAAATATATTCCATGTAAACTCAAGTTATGTATAATTTCAACCTCTTCTAATTTTATTACCATTTTAACTTCCCGCACATAGAAAAATTAATTTATTGTAATTACCCCGAATATTTAAAAAAAATTTCCATCAGATGTTTTCGTTTTCAGATTTTTGAATTAAAAAAATATCAATATAAAAACATAATTACAAAGTTGCTTGGATTTAAAAAATGTGATAAAAATTAAATTTTTACAGTACAAAAAATAAGATTGTACCGTTCAAAACAAGACTTGGGATCAAGTTACAATGATAATTTGGGAAGTTTGTTGTATTTATGATTCTTTTATGTGGTTATTTAAGCCTGTACTGCACTTGTGAATTTTTCATCAATTTTATGTACCTACCTACTTGAAATTGGTCAATTTTCAAATAATTTTACCTGACAGCCTTAAAATGTGTGATATACTTGTACATTTTTTTGACTTAATCAACAAAACAAACTTAGAAACATTGTGTAGAATAACAAAACTTTAAATAAATTATTTTCTGGTTTAAGAACAAAATGCACAGAATTATAATTTATAAATAATATAAAATCATTCAAATTGTAATCTTACATTGAAAAAAATGTCAGTTAGCAAACATTACTCACTTGAAATTATTAAAAAATAGAGGGAAAAAAAATAGAACATGTTCTATTTTCACCCACAAATTGTTTGTAAATGTACAAGTGCAAATGCGATTTTCAGTCGGTAATTTTAAGTACTTCAAATTGGTGAAAAAATTAACAAGCGTTATATAGGTTTTACAAATCAAGGTAGGTAAATATCTGAGCATAAATATAAATGATGTAAATTCTCATTTAGTTGTATTATTACTCATAACATTTTATTTATACTATTTGCAATATTTCCTTTGATATATGAACCTCAGATATATTTATGCTCAGGTAAGAACGATGTGAAACAAAATTTTAAATAAAATATGCAGCAATGAAAGTGACGATTGCAGTTAGCTTCTAGCATGAAAACAGCAAAACAAAAACAAAAATGTTCTTTTTTTTTAAGTAATCCATTTGATTGTAGGAAACTTTTAGATTATTTTATCAAAATTCTTTTGATTATGCTTGACACTATTTATCAACTATAAAAGATTTAATTGTGGGGTATCAACCGTATTGTATCATATTTTAAAAAAATTTGAATATTAAAAAGAAAATTAACAGTAAACATCTTTTTGAGATATCTGATAAGTAAAAAAAATTCAAAACTAAGCAGTCAATAAAACATTAAGATAAAGATAAATATGTAGAATTAAATTTACAGCTGCAGTTTATATTTCAATTAGTTTATCTATTACTCTATTATCTTTCTAATAGTTATTTAATTAAAATTTGTGACACTTTCAACAATAAATAGTACTATAAATAATCAAAATCTACTTTACAAACATGCTTTTTGAATTATTAATAGTGTAATTAAATAAAACAATAAACATCAAATGATAATTATGTAAAATATTGGCCAAGCTTCACGATATACTTATGAAGATTTGTACTAACAACAGAGTCACTGTTCATGGCAGTATTTACGTTGTGCAGTTCTACCTCTAGGTCCTGATCAGAGATTGAATACGCAGTTATTAGTTTACTGATAAGTCCCTCGAGTCGCCCACTTAGAGCTGATAAAGCAACAGCTGCCCCAGAAACAGCTCCGCCTTGTTGTAATAGAAGTTCTCTACTTTGAGATTCTAATTTTTCATATTTATTTTGAAATGATAGACTTTCTTGCCTAAAAAATTAAAGGAGTATTAAAAATTGTTAAGTATATGATATTATTATTTTATAGTTGAAAGTAAGCTTAGCTTGTGCAGTTTAAGAAATAATTTGTGAATTTCCTCTTAAATAAATTTACTTAATTAACTAACAGTAGTAACCTTTTAAGTTCACAAGCAGCAATAAGATGTTTAGCTTTGTCACGTTCTTTTTGAAGTTCAATTTCACGATGCTGTAATTTTTGTTTAAGTATATTTACTTCTTCTTCGGTATCTCTTAAAACTTCAGCTATCATTGCTTTTTCAGCTTGTACAAATTCTTGTAATTCTGAACTATCAGTTTCTAACTCTTCATGTTGTTGCATTAGTGAATTTTGTGATGCGATGCTTTTATCTAAATCCTAAAATTCAATAAATAAGTCAATATAAATTTTTTTTAATTCTTGAAATTTAAATACACAAGACTCTCACTGATCCAGCTATTACTTGCACAAAAATGGCTGGATTATAGAGTGGGTCGGATTACTCTCAGTAATTCCTTTAAATTTATTTTTATTTTATTGTATGGGATACGCCGGACTGTTGAGTGGTCGAACTAGCAAGGCTGGATTAGCAAATGTAATACTGCACATAGGCCATCGTGGTGTATGACTAGCAAGTACCGGATTAGTGAGAGTCTAGTGTATTAAATTTTACCCTTTGTAATGATCTACATAGAGTGTGTAATTCTGATATTTCTTGTTCTTGTTTCAAAACAATCTTTCCTGCATTTTGGAATTGTGATTCTAATGCTAGTAGACTGTCAGAACCATCATCTCCTAAAATAAAACATAATAAGAATGTCCATTAAAATTTACTGACCTTACAAAGTTTATGTTTAAGGTTTACAGAAAATATTTTTAGGGAGGTTTTTAGATCGGGTTAATTTACCTGTCCTGTGACCATGTCGCATAGGGTCACTATCAAGAATTGCTTGTACTCGTTTAGTATTACTGTCAAGTTCTTTCTTAAAAGCTAATTTTTCTTTACGTTCGTCTGCTAAAATTTGTTCAGTTTCTAATAATTTCTTTGATTTAGTTTTATTTTCATCTGTTAAAAATGAATTTTTCTCAATCAGTTCTTTTATTTGGGCTTGGAGTTTTTCTACTTCCTCATGTCTTCTATCAACCTAAAATTAAAATAAGTATTAAATACTGTATTAGCTAAACAAGTTATTAAATTATCATTACCTGGATTCCACGATCTTCTTTTTCAATTTCTTCTGGATCAACAATCTTCGATACAATACCACTCAATGCATTTTCTATATCACCTAATGTAATTGCAGTTTGTATACTTATTTCATGATAGATTTTAGTTTTAGTTCCTATTTTCTTTTTTGGATATAGAGGCATAGTTTTTCCAACAGTCTCTTTATCTTTTGATGTCTGTCTTTTTAAATTCATACTTCTTGTCAAACTTAAATCTCTGTTCCTGGTAACCGATGTACTTCTACTTTCTTTTGTCTCAGGTGATTTTTCTCTTTTGCGTCGAGGTAAAGTAGCATACTTCTCTATTATATTTGTCTTATTCTCAATTTGAACAGACTGTTGCTTATGTAATGGTTTGTCGATGGAAGTATTAATTATACGTGATGATTTGCCAATTGGTGGTGTTGGTTTGCATCCTGTAGAGGGCCATCTTCCATCATCAGTTGGTGTTATTGATCCAGATCTACAAAGAACTTATATTAGACATTTTACAACATGGACATAACAAATAATTATTTATTTATCATTATTTTACATATTCCTATTAAGTGAAAATAAATTTCTTAATTTATGTACACTTGAATCGTTATAACTTCAAAAACGATGGATTAATAACACATATTTTTACTAATAAATAATAAATAGTTTGCGCTAATGAATAGAAAATTTTATCCAATATTCTATCGAGTACATAAATTCATTTATTTGAATTGGTGCTTAATAATAGATGGCGTTGCTAATTGTAAGCCTAAAGTGTCCCTATAAGTCTAAATACCACCACTTTCTATTTACAAAATACGTGTAGCGTGTGGACTTGACTAATAAATATTTGTCTATGTTTACCTATATATTATTGTCATGTTAATTTGAATGTAAATATTATTTTTTGATGTATTTAATAAATGTAAGATAAGAATAAATATAACGTACCATTTTAACTGTCATACATTAGGCAATATAAATTAATTTTTGAAAATTTGCTATTATGTAAATACCCCAATCTATAAATATATAGAGTTTTACTATGTCTATTTAATTAATATTATTAATAATATTCAAATTTATATTAACAATAAATAATTCTTTATTTACTAAAAAAATATTCTTTTCAACTGCATCTAATTAAATTACGTAATTAGTAGCAATACTTTTAGTAAGAAATAAAACATGATAAGAGATAAAAAAAAATAGGTACATTAGTAATGAATAGAATCGGTGTACTTTGAAGTAATTAAAAATAAACTTTATAAATACCTGCTCATTGTTTTGTTCCTGTTATTTGAAGGCAATACTTTTGGTGTACTGTGTATCATTGCATCCTTCTTTATTGGAATTTCAAGAATAGGTTTTACTTTATTTTTATTAGCGTTAGTTAGTGCGGTATTTGGACGACTTAAAACAGGTGTTTTGGATGTTTGTGGTGTTAATACTTTTTGTAAGCTTGACGAATTATTACTACTTTTATCACGAGATCTAGCACGTTCACGTGCAGTACCAAATGAAGTACCCGGTGAAGATATGGGTCTTGATCTGGATTGTATTAATCTTTGAATGGCCGGATTTTCACTGTTTGCATTTTTAGATCTATTTGGACGTGTAGGTTCAGTAAGTGCCACCTAATTAAAAAAATATAATAAATGATGAAAAATATCAATCTGTATCATATTTTTTTTTTACAAGCAACTATTATATTAAATACACTGGCATAGAGTTTTACATGTGTCATAATGTGCATTATTGTTTTATGAATATTTATATTTTGTAGTGTTCATATTTTACATGTCTTAGCTGTGTGAACGCTTTAATTTTATAATACTGCAACGCATGTTAATACATGAAAATTCTGTGCTCATATATCACAGGGTTAGTTTTTATGATAAATAAATGAATTAACATTTTAACAACTCTTGATTCTGTGTTCTCACTTATTTATTTTTTTTTTAGTGAAGAAAAATCTGTATTGCAAATAGGTTTAAAGATATAGATTAACATTTTTTTAAAAATCTTATTGTGAACTCTATATAAATATTATTAATGATATTAATCTTAAATTAGCAAAATTTTATGTTGATTAAATGCAGTATACTGTCCAATTTATCTTTTTCTTAAATTTTAACGGTCTAGTGAGAGTGGTGTCAACTCAGTGTTTTCCTTGTTGAACGGGGACATAAAAAAAAGAAGTTGAAATATGATGTTTCTATGAATTATAGGCACATTTACAATAAAATTAAGAATAAAAACCTTTTTCTTTGTACTGCTACCCGTCACAGCTCTTCTGCTAATACCGTTCTTTGGTAACCGACCACTGTTACTGCCTGCAACAGATGAACTTTCGCTACCTCCTTCGCTAGTCCCATCCCCAACCCTCGATAAGTCTTCCAACAAAGTAGAATTCTTCCTCGCTAAAATTTCAAATGCATCATCATGGTTTGAGCAACAACTGATAAGGCTTGAGTCACAGGAAAGAATCTGAAGTCCCTCGTCATTACCACCACAGCTGCTTGCATACTCTCCGCTATTGTTGCTGAACTCCCTTTGTAATACAGGTGTGTTTTCTTTACCAGTGCAAAGTTCTACACCACTGTCACTTCCGTCATTGCTGGAACTGTTCTTACATTCTAAATCAAGAGTAAAAGATGTGGTTGCAGTGGCTTCATTCTTTGTATTCACATTTTCTATAACAGTCACGTTTGATAAGTTAAAGTCATGCACAGTCTCACAGCTGTCGTTGAAACTAAGTCTTGAACAGACTGATGTCGTTGAAGTTACATTTTGGTCAAGATTTTCATTACTTTTGGTGTTTGAAGACTTATTACTACTTATATTATTATCTAGATTATGTATTTGTTGAAGATCAATATTTTTTTCATCTATTACTGATGGGTCTACTTCCATCATGGATTGAAGAAGTTTTTACCACATTTGGTCTGAAACAAGAAAAATCATGTTTTATTTTGATATTAAATTAAAATTTAGAGCAAAATAAAGATATTTACATTTAAAAAGCGATTGTGACTTCAAAACTATTAATTTTTTTAAATAAAAATTACCCTTGATGAAAATATGATATTTTAAGATAGACACAGGGAGGCTAGAGGTTGGTGAAACTGGCTTCTGCTGGAGGCATTGAGAGCTCAGGTGGGAGGCAGAAAGAACCTTATAAAAGATAGTAAAACAAACCTATTGGGGGTGCTAATATGTCTTATTTTACTTCCTCTTTTAATTGTAAACAATTTATTAATAAAAAACGTTTTTTTTTTTTTTTAATTTAAATATAGTTTGTGTCATAGACATAGAGAATGGACAGTGCATTCTGTATTAACTCAATGGTGTAACATCTGTTCAAAAAAGGAGAGAGAGATGCAGTGTAGTTTGGAACATAGACATAGAGTTACACCACAGAATAAAGTTACACAGTTATTCCATACCTGTTTCTATCTCTTTCTTTTGACACGGTTCTGTGTTCGAGTCAGATGCCTGGTCCATTCTCTATGTCTATGGTTTGTGTCATATGATTTAAAAAACTAGGAAATTTTATTTTTACTGGACGAAGATGGTGTAAACAAAGGCGGTTTTAGCGCGTCTGGCACACATCGCGAAATTATTTCCCCCCCTCCTGAAGCCGGTACTGGGTGTAAATATTCGTATTTTGATTCAGGAAATATTGATTAAGAACAATAATTAAGTAATACACAAATAGATACTTTTATAGAATTTAAAATTTCAAAATTTAATAAAAACTAACAATAGATCTAGAATTTATTACACAAAGATAACAAGAACAATTCACAAAACAGAATTAATGACATGCAGGAACCAGACCGCGCCGAAAAAGAGGAAATTAGAAAAATACTGGACAGATATTTGATTCGTGATTACTGAGGTAGAACTATACATAATCAATGTACCATGAATCAAAAACTCAGTTTATAATGTCTGCGAAAATAGAAAAAATATTGTATTCTGATTGACAAAAAATATATTTTGGTGGTCCGGCATTTTGAATATTTTTTGAATTAAATATAAATAATTAGCTCTAGAGCAGCGGTTCTTAAACTTGTATAATCTAGGGACCCCATTTTGAAAAATTATTTTTCAGGGACCCCCTTCCTGACAGAAAAACAAAGAAGGTCGTTAGATACTAATTAATCACTGGTAAATAGAAATGTAAAAGTAATTTAATTTATGCCAACATGTTTCACGGACTCCCGGGGGTCAGCGGACCCAAGTTTAAGAACCGCTGCTCTAGAGCAAAAGCTAAGCTAACGCTATCTACGAGATGTCAAATCGTTATGATTTTAGAGCAGTGGTAATAAATGTATAATAATGTAAATACTATTTTTAAGAGGTACACATGTCACCACTGCTTTAAGAACGCTGATTTCTACATAACGCGCATCTGTCGAGGGTCATTTATATAAAGCATACCATTCATTAGAACTGTCAGTGGGTTGTAATTTATATTTAATACCTTTTGCGTTCGAGCAAATTCGTGGACATATTCCGATTTAGTTTAATGTGCTCTTTCATTTGGTCTATTCATGGTTTTATGTAGTATTCATTCGAGAAATACGTTAAAATATACGATAGGTAATTTAATGATGTTTCATATACTTGATGTTTTCATACTTCAATCTTTTAAATCGATTTCGAGAAATAACATTTATAATGTCCGGTATTATAAAGAATTTGATCTCGACCAAAAACTAAGTTGACGCTACCTGCGTGGTATTAACCCACCAGTGAAGACATGTGGCCGATCTGACCCAACGATATCTATAAAGAGCTCTATTAACAAAACGAAATTGATTATTTATTTATCCGCGAGTCTACCTTCAATCTGAATCAAGTTGAACAGCTGACATTAATTAGTTTGAGTTTATCACAGAAACGTAGTGTGTTATTTCTCTTCAAAGTTGTTGAAGGGTCAATCTGACCCAACATTTGCGTTAACGTGACATGGTCGGTTTATTTTAATTTTTTTTATCAGTTCTGAAAGCGGCGAAAGATATTGAATTTATTCAATATTCTAACCTTCCGCTACATATGTTTAATCATACAGACATATTTTGTTAATATCGTTGTGATTATGATAATTTTACATTTTCATAATTTTTATGTTGTATACATTCACTAATCCAAAAAATTTAAAAAAAAATGGGGTACATAATGTGATTTATATTAGACCGGGGATTTAATGACATGTTTTACTTAATAATAAAGTAATTATGTAATTAAAGAGTGCTTTAAATAGCCCCTAATATCTAATGGGTCAATTTGATCCAACGTATCCACTGACGTCAGGATTTTTTACGTCTCTACAGCCGGGTTAAATATAAATGACAACACTGATAGTTCTAATAAATGGTAAGGTTTTGGATAAGGTTTATATGAATCACTTCGAAGCATGCCGTTAAGTAGAAATCAGCGACTTAAAAGCAGTGGTAACAAGTGTACAGTATATCATAATACAAAAAATAAGTTTTATGTAGATTATGTATCTGAATGTAATTTTTTTCTGATAGTAATTGTGAGAATGAGGAAACGGACACTTGCATACTTATTTTCATTCTTCAATACTAAATTATGTTTTCATTCAATTGTAAAATTGTAGGATAAAGAAATAATTATGTTTCTGGTAGATGAAAAGATAAATTTATGGTAATTAAAAATAACTACTTATATCCATAATTGTGATGGTTTGGATTTTCTTACAGTTAACAACACATTCTAATTTCAATATAACGCGTAGAACGGAAATAATAATAAATATGGAATTGCTATTTTACTCACTCAACTATATTTATTATGTTCTTAGTTTACTTACATATTTACACATAATAATGAATCTTTATTGTACAATCAAAAATTTATCTATACAGTCCTCCAAAAATTTCATGACGAAATATTATAGTCCTCAGTACCTCAACCCTTTTGTTAATTTATTATCATACTTCTGAAAAACTTCATGAATGGTTTCTTTTTGACGAGTCTTTCAACTTTTTTATTTGCGAAAATTCTTAAAAATTGGGCATTTTTGTCGGACAAAATTGTAAAAATAATTATTTAATAATCCTACAAATTTCAGGTAGCTGGTAATAAACTATAATAACCTCGTTATTTTGACATGTTGGGGGTGGCAGACTAGGTGATCGCCCCACTATTTTTGTTCGACAATTTTTTTTTCGATTTTCTCACCATATTATCTTAGTTACAATCCATTGGTCATTTTGTCCGACAAATATCTTGGGTCGATTTTCCAGTCCGCCGCCCGGAAGATTCCGTGACTGAACGTTCGAAAATGTCCCATTTTTAAGAATTTGTGCCAATAAAAAAGACTCGTCAAAAAGAAGTCACTCACGAAGTTTCAGAAGTATGGTAATACATTTACAAAAGGGTCGAGGTACTGAGGACTATTAGAAAAGGGGACCCTAAAAATGCTACTTATTTTAGAGGAACCGTTAAAATGTAAAATATTAATATTAATCCATCACATATTTAAAAAAAATCCCACAAATACTTCAACAACCATTGTTCATAATTTACACAATATACTACGCATAACATTTCATGGGACCTTAAAACAATACAATGGAATTCAATGGATACACGCGATTCACACATTGTTGAACTTGTTATCCTAACTCTAATGCATAAAATATAACCAATCCCGTTAAATCTTAACGTACACCTAAAGTTATTGCAATATATATGTATATTATCATAATTTAATGGGGTTTGCCAAAATAGTCGCGGTATAAAGTAAATGCAAATTAAAAAATCAGAGATTAGCGATGAAACCAAATTTATTGTTTTATTTTGAACTTTGATCAAGGTTGGAATGTTTCTAATTTCAAATAATATAATATAACGAACATTTAAAAAAAGTCTTCAAAATCGATGCTGTTTCTGAGAGTTTCGGAGTTTTGACGATTTTCGAGCTTCGTAATATACGATAGTAAGATTTTTCATAATTTTAAACTGGATTTGCATGGAATTAATGACTTAGAATGTGACCCACGCTGAAAGCCAAAAAGTCATCTAAAAACGGGTTAGTGACCACCGTCATAGGTATGTAATTAGTGAATGTGGACAAAAACCAAAGTAATATACGTATGAGGAGCTTAAAACTAAAATGGATCAAATCCATACAATATACTTTTGATATAATATGAATTTAAGTTAATTTGTTGAGTCGTTAAAGAAGGGACTTGACTCATTACAGCTTTGAATAAATACGTGTCTAGATTTTAGAGCAGTGTTTCTCAAACGGGGTTCCACGGAACTCTATGGTTCCGTGAGAAATTAATGGAATTATTATACATACATATGTATATGTTCGTTCTGCACTATACAAAAGGATATTGATTATGTATTTATGTTTATTTGTTTTGTGTGTATATACAAAAATGAGTAAATTTTTTTGTGTAAATAGAAAATTATATTATGTTTTCTTTATAAACTTTAAAGTTTCCTCAAACATGGATATTATTTTAAGGGCTCCACTAAAGTTAAAAGGTTGAGAAATGCTGCTCTAGAGAGTATGAATTCATAGCAAACATTATTGAAAAAAATTGAACTTGATCTACTTTAGCTTTTTAATGAAAAACTTGGCTGATATAAAATCCTACATCCGCCACTGTATGAAACAAAAATGATAACACGTAACATATACCAGGTGTTTTCAGGAAGTAACAATTGATAATATGATGTGATGTGTATAAAATAGTGAATATATTGTATTTTCATAAAATGTACACATAAATATTTTTCGAATTAATGTAATACGGTAAAATTAAAACTTAACTTGAATTAATTAGAGCCGGTACTGAAAATATCAGTGGAACCTAAAAATAAATAATATTGAGTTTATGATGTCAAGAATTAGCTTATAGTTATAAATTAATGATGTTACAGAGTTTCGTATCCGAATTAATTAGATTATGACCTCCGAAACTGAAATTGTATCCGAATAATTAAATATTAATATTTATTTTGGATAGTTTTCAATTCGTTCCCCAGAGGTACAAACTGCGTGCAAAAACAAATAAAAATCCGTATCCAAAACCAATGTCATATTCCTAACACCCTTATTATAAATGATTAATGGATGAATGATTGCCCGATTTACGTTGACATGCCAATTGTTTTGCTCGCTAGAAGTACCAATTAGCTCAAATATTTTTATAGTGGTTAAATGAATTATAATTTTTGACAAAATTGAAATATTCCAACAAATACATAATATTCGGTGATTATTGAAAAATGTTACACATTTTAATGGAATTGGAGTAAGTAAGTTGCTAAGTTAGCTCAGCAATGTCTGCAAATGTAAGCCTCATTAACAGTCATCGATGATTTTTCGAAACCATTCAAATGATTTTAGTCTAAAATCATTCGAATTCTATTCGAATGCTTAATTTTCACAATCTAATGCGGTGTTCACACCAAAGAAAACAAAACAGCAACACGGTGTTTGAAAACACGTCGTATTTAAAAATGCATAGGCTTTATTGCACTTTTGTCAAAAAGACACGATGTTGCTGTTTTGTTTTTTCGGTCTGAACACGGCATAATAATTTAAATATCGAGTTATTCGCATACTTCTAATTCGAAGTATGTATGACCAAGTTGGTAGAAAAATAAAAGATCCGTGGTACATTTCAATGTCTATATGTATTGGTCACTATATACATAAAATAACATATCCTGACTGACTGATTCATCATCGCCGAGCCGAAACCCCTGGACCTAGAAACGTGAAATTTCAGGAGTGTCTTCCTTTTATGACGTAAGTAAATTCAATAATTCAATAAAAACACTACGGGGCGGGAGTCTTAGGGGTAAAACAACCCCCTATCTCTCATAGGAACCGAGATATTTACGATTTTGTATAAGTAATGAATAAAAAGCAAAAAAAAGAATTATTTAATATTTCATCCCCTGTCATGTATGGAGGGTTGTAATTAGTTTTATTCGATCCGGCGGAAAAAATATTATAGGGGAGGAGGTTTTAGGGGGGGGGGAACAACCCACCATCTCTCATAGAAACCGAGATATTTACGATTTAGTATAATGAATAAAAGGTAAAACATAAGAAAAATTTAATATTTCATCCCCTGTCAGGTAGTGGTGGGAGTTTAGAAATCAGCGCGAGCAAAGCTGCGGGTATTAGCTAGTATTATACATATATAACGCTGTAAAATTCTTGAAAGAATAAACAGTTTGAAGCATTTTTTTTGATTAGCGTAAGATACTTTGCATATTATAGATCATTTATTCTCAACTACCACATTTTTCGAGATAAATGAAGTGCAATATTTACAGTGGATGAACGCACATGTTTTATAAAACTAACCCTTGTGCAATGATTTTGCACGCTTTGTGCATTATGTCAAGGATGGCCGGTGCAAGAAAACCTACTTCAAATGGAACAACGATTTATATATGTAGTTATTTTTCCAGTACAAATATACATATTGCTGCAATATTCTCATTATTTCTAAAATATGAGTCATTACACAAATGGTAGATTTAGATTATATTAATCATTTATTATCTATATATAAATATATGTATACAGGTGTCCCAAGAAAATATATATAGACTTTCATTGTATATAATCAGTGGTGTATTTACGTTAAGTGCCGCCCTGGGCAAAAAAAATTGCCGCCCCTCTACCAAGGGAAAATATTATTTATTTTTGATAGTCAGAATTACTATATGAATTGAAAAGTGATAACTGTTTTTATAAGTGATGTAGAACAAAATATAATATAAATTAAAAACTGGATACCTTTTTTTTGGTCACGTCAATTGAAATTTATTAAACAAAAAATTTGGATTACGTAAATTAAAACTTGAAGACCTTTTTTTTTTAGCCGCACTACTAATTTTTTGTCTTCCTATTCTGTATTAAACTAAAAAATCTGCCGCCCCTCTCAGCCTTTCGCCCTAGGCCATGGCCCCCATGGCCCCATGGTAAATACGCCACTGTATATAATGGCGTTTTTTGACGTGAATAACGTCTAGTGTTGCAGGCCAGATACTGGGTGGGCATTTCAGAAACTTGATGTAACGCGCAAAGATCAGTTTTGCGCGCTAGTGTAAATTTAAAATCAGTATATCTCGACACTCAGAGCAGCTACTACGAGAGGTTCTGGTCTCAAATTATAGATCTCGATAAGATCTACGAGGAACGAGTAAAAATTAAAACATTTAACCAGTTGAAAAAATAACGGTATATTCGAATAAATTTTTTACTACAACAACGTTTTTAATTTTTTTATTAGTTTTTTAAATTGAATAAAAAATAAAAAGTAAATTTCGTATTTCCACAATTTTGTATGTAAATATTAATTAATTGTTTTTATGTTCATACAAATTATATGAAATAACTAAGTATATTAAACAATACTAGTCTGAGTTTTATTTAACCTCACTGCTATGTAATCACGTCATTCCCTCGACTGTGCATCCAGACACAGTCACATTTATTTTTAAATGCCATATTTATCAAACTTTTCGAAATAGAAGAGGCAATGTTAAATAAGAATCCTGACAACTGATTAAAACCCATTCAATTATTTTTATGCGTGTACCTCAAAGGGAATATTCACAACAGAAACAAACGGCAAGAAATCTGTAGCACAACTATAAGTGATACGTTAATTGATGCTGTAGATCAGTTTTTCATCGATCCAGCAATGTCATCGATGTCTTGAATGGAAGACATTTTGAATATTTATTGTAAAAATAAACACACCTATTATTGATAATTAAAGCATCTACATTGCATTGAAATATTAATCGTATGTATAGACTAAAGGTGTATAATATGTTATGCTGTAGGAGCACGAACTCTTATTGTTTACTTTGAGAATAAAAGAACAAAATCTCCTATATATGTATATTCTTATATACACATTACACGAATACTCATATATACATGTTAACACTGGGTGATGTGAATACAGTCAAATATGTAAAAGCTTATACTGTACATGACCATACGTACTATGTTGTACAGTACTATATTTTCAAAATTGAAATACATGCACTATATTTTCTGCTAATATTCCCCAATTCATAAATTCATTAAAAATATCATTGTGAATTTATTAATCGATGATGTATTTTCAAGCAATTATACTTTAAAATTTAATTTTCTGTTATTAATGGCTCAATTAAAACAATTATTAACCACTAATAATTAATATCTCAATAAAACCCAACGTTGTCTACATTAGTAGGATAGACATTGGACCATGGACATGGCAAATATAAATGGTGAAATAAATATTTCTGTTATTGTACGATTTTTTTAATTTAACCCTTTGGACGCAAAAGTTGACTAAAGTCGATTGTATTTTTTTCCCTTATCGACGCGAAAATAGACTGTATGTCTCGAAAAAAAGACACGACAGAAGTTCAGCGGACCCTAGTTTAAGAACCACTGCTCATAGCAAACTTGATTGAAAAAAATTGATATAAGTATTTTTTTCCTTATCGACGCGAAAATAGACTATAGTCCACGACTCAAAAAAACACCATTGCACGCGGAAATTAGAAAAAGATGTAAATGTCACTGCAATTTTAGGTAAAATACTTCACCCCACTCTTTGTTTATTCATTTTTGTATGTAAATTTTATATTTACGTAAAATAAAAATTATATTAAAAAAATTTGTTTTACTAAAATATTAATCCTTTAGTTATATACTACATACGAATATCAACTTCCTGCAAAATTGACATCATGAAAACAAAATGTAAATAAATAAAAAAATAGGTCACTTATTTTTATCAGAAAATGTGCACATTTTTTGGAATAAGTGTTTCGCGACATGGTCGCGTCTAAAGGGTTAATTACTTTTAATATATTTTGATTTAGGGAAAACGACCAACTTAAATATATTTAACATTATTCAAATTGTAAGTAAATATTTGATTTTTGGTGAATAAAAAAAGTATTAAATGCAAATTGAATAAAAATTATTTACTTAAAATTCTGACAATTTCCGTATATTTTTAGTACACCTGATTGGCGACTTGAGAGTTATTGTTAGTACAGCTTGAATTACCAAACTAGTTTTTACTTTTTATTTTCATCATGTTAGTATTACGAAAAGTTTTAGTCGAAAAGTGACATTGCTCAATTTTGATGAATATTTACGTTTCAAGACTCCCAGAATCAGAACATTTTCTTAACGATTCAGAAACTTTGGCCGAAAGGCCTTTTCCATTATTTTACTTTTGTGTGGGGTCATTTATGTCACGAAACTCGCTATACGACAAGAAATTGAAGATAATTGTTGCAGAATTAAGCTAGACGTGCATACAAATGCAGGGCACTCAAGATATAATGCCTTTATATCATCTTCCTAAATGTATTTATTATTTTAATTTTGTGAAAACTCTAAATTATTTGCAAGTGTGTAAAATACATGCAGGACATGAAATCAATTGTCAATAATGCAATAATTGTTGAAAGTGTGTATGAACTTGGTCATTGGTATTCGCCAGCAATGCTCACTACATAAATCATTTTATATGGGGTGAATGCTTGTTTTCTTGTTGTTGTTTACGCTACATGACTGATGCATGCTTTAATTTTCAATACTTATTTTATAAGAAAGTGAAAACTTTATATAAGAATTGAAATTAATCAGGCAATAATAATGTTAATCGGAAGAATTCTATAATCAAATATACATAAATATAAATTGATATAAATATAATAAGTTACGTGTTTAACTATGTCCAACCCCTGCAGCTCGCCGGCCACATGTGACTCAATTGAGGCTTTTCTGTGGTCCTTTTGAAATTTCGAGTAATTTATAGTTTACATAACCTATATCTAATGTGTTGTATAATAGATATCAGAAATATATATGTAAGTTAAAAATAGCACGACTCTTATTAACTATATGGATGTCGCCAGTTTTAAATTAATTAAAATACCTATTTAAAAAACATTAATTACTGACCACTTTCAAATCCGGAGAGGGTAGGTATGTCTCCTTGCCGACGTCCATGCTACATAAAAACAACATTTATAGTATTTTTACGAAATTAAAATATGAATAAAACGTTCTCATGATACATTTTAAATGTTAATGATATCGTGCACAAATAAAATATTAAAATAAATATATGTAATGCAATTACAAAAAAATCTTATATACGATGAAATAGTTACCACAATTTAAAATTGTCTGGGAAAATAAAACAGAGAAAGTAATGTATTATATTATAATTAAGGTAATTAGCTTAAAAAAATCATGTAATTTAAGTTTCCCTTTTAAACAATTGCTAGTTACTTTTAAAGAGTAAACATTCTTTAATATTTGTTTTTAAGTATTTATAAACACTAGTATCGCTTATAGTCGAAATTCGACCAATATTTTACCAGCCTTAACGGCAACATACACGCATGATTTTTTTTGTGCACATCTATAGCACAGTACCTTTCGAATGATATAAGTAAGTTTCATTCACCTTTTATAATAAATACTAAAAAATAGTACGGCAATTTTCGATCTTCACGTATTAATATATAGATCAAATTCACATTTAAATGCAACTGTTGAAAATAATAAGTAGACAAGTGTTGGGAATTTTTCAGTACTATACAATATCAAAAATTCAGTAGCGTACCCAGGAGGGGAGCAAAGGGGGTTCCTACCCCGAATGGCACTTTGCTAAGGGCGGCAAATTTCAATTTCAATCAATTTTTATATAGTGTAGGGGGGAGGGGCGGCAAATTTGCCATCTGCCTCGGGCGACAGAAACCTACGGTACGTCACTGCAAAAATTACTTCATTGTCCCGTGCCCCGTACAGGCTAGGGCCATAACTACCACCGGGGCAGTCGAAGCAGTGCCCCGGGGCCCCCTGAGCATAGGAGGCCTCCGAACAAACGAATTTGTCACATCTTATACCAGTGTAGATAATATTAATTGGGCAAAATAAATATCAGTTGTTTTATATATTATGTAAGTAATGCATGTATTTGATTTTTTAATTTAAAAATGTAGTTTTTCATAAGTCAAAACTTTCCTGGTGTCCCACATACAAATTTTGAAAGTCTTTGCCCTTGAGACTCGTACAAAATTGTTTTTCCATATAAGTCAACGGAAATATTATTGAGTATTTATTATTATTTTTTATGTTTAGGGAGGGGGTCTGGAGGTCCTACGTCATTTATTGCTGGGGACCCAAATTATCTTAACCAAGCACTGATTTTTACCTTAAAAAAGTGTGTTTTGTACAAATACCTATAATATTAAAATTACCCAAATTGATCAACAATAGAAACCTATAAAAAAAATTTGATAATAGCTGGTCAGTTGAGAGAAATTAACTAGGAATTGTATGTATTTTACATAGAATCCCTACTTAATTTTATCACTTTTATTAGTTAAAATAAAATGTATGGATAGATTTTATTAGGACAGTCTGTATTCGAATGTACTGAATTGTTTACATTTTTACTGTCAGTTTATATTATTTCTTGCAGCGGAAAAGGGGTAAATGACATGTTTAGGCGGTACCTGCAATGTATTGTAATCCTTTTATTAGTTTAGACTGCGTTTCTATAAATGTAACAAGGACGTATAGTAGACATATCTGTGGTCGTCGGTCTCTGCACATTCTAGCATTGGAATGCCCCACGCGTTGTTTTTTTTTATTGTCGCCGTGCAATCCGAAAGTACGTTTACAATATTTTGTATGTATATATTTACGCTCTATGTAGTTAAAACACAAATATTAAATTATAAATAATTGCATTTTATTTATTTTTCAACTCAAACTTGCAATTTATTAGTGCTGGAAACCGATTTTTTTTAGTACTAATAACTCATTACTCATTTCGTCATAGCAAAAATATTGCAATTGGCTTAACTTGTTACAACCCAAAGATCAAATTTATTGTCTTTATTGTTAAATTAAAAAATAGTTCCATTGAACGATTACTACACGGACAAAAATACTGTAATGTTATAGTTAGAAGTAACGTTATACCTATAAGAACAGAGCTGTCATAAGTGTTCTTAAGAACAAGTGGTGTTTACATACAAATAAGTATAATACACATATTAAGTACAATTACTTTTCTTAAGTATACAAGTAAAAATAAAGTACTTTTAAATATAAATACAACAACTCAAAAAAGTGGTGCTTAAGTATAGATACTATAATAGAATTTGGTTACTAAAATGTGTAACATAAAAATTAAAAAAAGTTTATTCTTATTGTTAAAAAATGTTATTGGTACGATTAACATTTTTGAAATTCAACGCAAAAATAATGTTATTTCGTTATAGTAATAACTCCTAAGTTAAGAACCACTGTGAGATATGTGTGAGATATTTCTGAAGTAAATATCAAATAATTTACAAAAGACTGTCTTTGCAAAGAACATAATCGGTAAATCGACTGCACTTTTATAAATAGAAACACGTGGCGTGTTAAATTCCTATGGCTTCCTTATATATTTTTAAAATTATTTTATTTCAATGTTTAAGGCAAGCTTAAGCTATTTTAAAACATGTACTAAATGCGTTAATTTGATTCACACTTCAATTCTATGTGAAAGTTATTTTAATTTATATATCAGAAGTTCTAAATTTAATTATGTACCTTCATTTTGCCATCAGGGTCGTAGGGTTGCCATATGTCCTAGATTGTCCGTGACAGTTTTGATTGCAAGTGAATTATCCAGTAATATAACACTGTTTCCGGACACAAAAAACATATTTCGTTTATTAAAATGACATTAGTTAATAGTTTAATACAATTATTGTCTCGTTTTATCAAATTATTTATTATTTGTTAAAACTCAAATTTGCGTGGGCAGTGTTGAAACCAGATTGGGGGATTTTAGATGAAATAAATTGGTCTAGTCTATAGGGGATGGGATTTATATTTCTGGCTCTAAAAACACCATGGCTGGTCACAATTAAACACTCGACAAGAAAAAACTATTTTATTAGTCTAATGTCCGATAATATAATGAAATTGAATCAGTCAGCTTGCAATCACTTTAAACAGGGTATTAAATTTATATGTCAGTTCTATGACATTTATAAATTTGTAGTGCATGCGCGATAAGTAATAAACAATGGTATTAAAACAGTGGTGATACAAATATTACACTGAAAAAAGAATTTAGTTGTAGGAAATAAATGTATTTAGTTGACGTGTTTTCGATAATATTTGTTTTTATTATATAATTATTAACTTTATTTAAACATGGGGTTTATTAACAGTTACTAAATATCATGTTCGCCATTAGTAACAGGGAATTTGTTAACATCTATAAATAATATATTTTCTCAATGTACAATGTACATGAAATATATCTTGTCGGTTAGATTTAGCATGTTTTAGTACCACTGTTCTAAATTCCAAAACATCCAGAGAATAAGACAGAATTAATACTTTGTTCAAAGTGCTAGCAAGCTAACAATCAGGCATAATTTTAACAAAATTTCAGTATAGCGTGACACTTCATAATACCGGAAAATAACCTACCACAATTTGGTGGTACTGGTTAAGTTTGCGGTTAGGAGATAGCTGACAGGGCCCTTATGCAGATTCATTCAGGATGGGGCAAAGGCATAGTATTAATGCATTTTTTCTTTAGGAAGAAATATAATAATTTAACAAGTTATTATCATCTGACTAAATATCTTAAAAATCGGAAAAAGTTATGGCCCTAATATTAGTTCACAATTTAGGTGCTGAAATATTGCGCCACGGCCCTGAACTCATTATAGACCGATATTAATTTAATGCGATTGTACACACTCCTATAATTGTATGATAAATTAGTGGAATTTATATAGAATAAAATAGATAATTATCGATTAAAGACAATTTTATGATAAATTATTGGAATTTATAGAATAAAATAGATAAATTATCGATTACTGATATCCAAAATAATTAAAGATTAAAAAAAAAAATCATTTTAATCAGCGTTTCTGAATCGCTGGCCCGTGAGATTTTTACCAACCCGTTAAAAATGAACGAATATAATATAGTTTCTATTATAGTTTATAGGTTTTATAAATTATCATATTATGATGGTATAAAGACACATAAAAATGGAGTTTCCAACAAAAATATTAATCTATCGGTTCGCATAGTGTTGTGAAATACTGTATATATAGTACATATCAATAACTATAAAGTTGTATAAAATAGACAATTCAAAAGAAATATGATTACAATCATTTCAAAAATAAAAATTAACAATAATAAGTAATAAAGTACTGGTACCCGTCTTGGCCGCTTTAAGAACAAGGTCTACTCTTTTTTGGGATTGATAGGTTTCTTTTTTGTAATTCTCGTGAACTCATGTTACTAATAAAGCAAATACCTCTTTATTAAATCAATTTAAGTACCAAAGTCCGCAAATATAGTTTTTTTTAATTATAGTTTTTTATTTTGTTTATGTTTCTTCTCCAGTAATGGATAAAATAACCAGTAATGGGTACCCAGTGATGGGCACTTAATAATAATTACAAAATGATAAGTACTATGATACAAAAGTTATAAAATAAAATTTGAAACAATATAAAGCAGATGCTATAATATAATAATTAATAAATAGATTACACTAATAATTATGTAGTTTAAATATCCACCATTTTGACACCCATTGGTCGATTGTCACCAAATTAAGCTGTTTTACAGTCAAGTATCTATATGTATATTATGATTCAGTAATGGCAGTAATCAAATATCAACAAATATTTCTAATTTAGTACATTTAGTTAAACATAAATCCAACACTAGGGTATGATCCAAGACTGGTGTCAGTACCTTATAGTACGTATTTTTGCATTCTTGAATGTGTTCAATCGATAAGGTTACAAATAAAAATAACATTCATTTAAATCTATTTTTCGAGGGACTGGTACCACAATGCAATCATCTTATCTGCTTTTGAATATAATTCTGTACACATCGTTAAATTGCGTGTCGTTCTATGAGTTTATTCAAAACGTAGAGAACTATTTTTGTTCACTTTTAAATATCTTTTCACATTTTAATAGCACCTAATGATAAGAATTATGAAAGATGTTCTTTTTTAAAATTAAATACACGAGTATAAATTTTATGGTGTCAGGACTTTTTATATTGCCTCCATTTTTTTCGTACGATGAGAACACTTTATGGTAATGCAGTGCGTGAACATTTATGAAAAACCAGTGGTTTTTAACATTTTTACTATCTTTTACCCATGAACGAAAAATAAATCTAAAAGTACTCCCTTTAACTGTTTAGTTATTTTATAGGAATCGCCCGTTAACTACGTATGGATGATTTTTGAACTTTTCACGATTAATGATTTTTATGATTTTGCAATGTCGAATTTGTACTTCATTGATTGTATGTGTTGTTAAAATACGAAAATATGAATAAATAAAGGAATTTTTTTAAATTGATATTTTATTATACATTTATAACATTTGAATATGTCTTCGTGGTGACGTCAATTTCCGCGCCAACGCTGATTGGTCAAGGAGCTGATGAGACTACCTTGTCTTTATATATGTACAACCTACGAAAATCCATAATTTCTTCTCCAGGGGGCATCCAAACATTCAATGTTTATGTTTATTTTTATGTTTATCTCCTAAAGGAGCAACTTTCAGAAAACTTTACAAAGGATGAAAAGTTCTTAGAATTCTTAATTTTGTGCAAAAAAGCCCAACCAAAAATCTAAAAAATGTCACCAAATGTTCTAAAAAAAATGTCTTTGTATTCATTCACCAATTCGTAGTGGGTACTTTTTATTATTTGCAAATTTTCCTAAAAGTAAACCCTTCAGAGGAGATAAACATAAAATGATGTATTAAACATACAATGTTTCGACTTTTAATGCCTCCTGAAACAGAAAGATTTTCGTAGGTTGCGCCCATTACAACTTTTGGACAGCACACTTTGAACTATCATTTCCACAAAAAAATTCAACCAAAAGGCAAAATCCATTACTTTTTTGCGGGGTCTTTCCTTTTGGTCTACTGCTAAAACGGCTCTTTTCAGGACATGGGCGATTATTTTGATGTCCTCTACAATTTCTAAAAGTTTGTCGGTATATTTACGGGACACCTGTATATCAAAATACCAATAAACACTGATATTGTATCGTGTCAACGGCTTTAGTCGTTTCCATATCCAGCCAATTGACTGGAAATAACGAACATTATTGTCTTTATTAGATGATTACACTTATGTGGTTGTCACACGACACCTACACATGTAGGGAATGCATATCTATAGCATGTCTTTCGTTCGAACATACTGTTTTTAATGTGTTGGTTATTCGATCATTTTTAATAACGCTAGTTGACAAATTTTAAGTTATTTTTTCAAATATTAAGCAAACTGTCTTTTATTGAGTAAAAATATTAACATAATTTTTCTTTCACGTTACATTTTTACTTTCTTATACCATGTATATGAAATATACATTAGTATAAGTAAGTAGTTATAGTGAAGCCGATTTTTTTCGAACCTCGGATTTTGACGGAATTATCTATTTTGACCTTCCCTTAATCCATTCTGACTATTTTCGCCATGATGTCTGTGTGTCCGTCTGTCTGTCTGCCTGTCCGTAAGCGTTGTAACTCAAATACGACAAATCGGGGTGATATTTTATATTTAAGATTAATTTTTGGCTGGGAAGAAAACGTCCTATTTTTGAAAACGATCTTTCAACCGAATACGGATGTTTACCTACGTCGATTTTTTAATTTTTCAAATTACTCTGAAACAGTGCGAAATAGAGAAAAATGGTCAAGTTAAAAAATGTAGGTAATATTTATATCTATAATTTATGTTCTATTCATTTTTTTGTAAAAACGAATTTTTGAAGAAAAAAAATTATTATAATTCATAACAGAGGAGAAATATCTGCCATGAGTGTCATGGGACTTTCTTATACGTATAACAGAGATTGAACAGTGTGTGTATTTGCCGTAGATAACATGGGATTTTCTTATACGTAATACTGAGAGTGAACTGTGTAGGTGAATCTAAATAATTACATAAAAAAATTATTTCTGGCTAAATCATAAATGTTGGAAAAAAATGTATGGGGAATAAATTATAGATAATAACATACTTGACATTTTTTATCTAAAACATTTTTTTCTTATTTCAAAAATAATTCAAAAATCCAAAAATTTACAAGAGTAAACATCCGTTTTGAGTTATTACGTTAAAAAAATCACTTGTTATATAAATATAAAATTATTCATTTTGTTCTTTCTTGTTAGTTTGTTACAAATGTTTTAATAAACAAAGAATCACGTATACAATTCACTGTTAGGTTAGGTTAGGTATAAGAAAGTCCCGTGGTTCCCAAGGCAGATATTTTTTGTAAACAACAGACTTTTTTAACTACCCTTTCCGATTATTTAAAAAATATATATTCCCCAAGCTAAACTATATAAAAGAAGGTAGGTATATTAAAACTTGTGGTTCCACAAATACGAAAGGTTTTGAAACATGATAAGTTCAAAAGCCTTATGACGGAAAGAGTTGCTTGCGGAGGTCATTCAAAATGGTAGTTGAAAATTTCTTGGGAAATAGAAAAAGTGACAAATATGGATTTATGAATCTTTTCTGATTTATTGATTAATTACCACGAAATGGAATAAATATGTCACTTAAAATTAATGTTCTCATTCCCGCCTGGATTTTTTCCGGAAAATTTGGGGCGATGTAATGGGGGAGGGTTTTCATCAGTACTTGAAGGTTTTTGAAGAAAGATACCAAAGTTTTGGAAATCAAAATATGGCGGAAAATTATTATTGATCGTTTATAAGGGAAACAAATTGAAACATTTATAAAAATAAGAGTAAAATAAGCCATTTTTAAATGAAACATCACAACATTGTAACGTGATGGATTTAAAAAAATATATAATTTCAGAATTCAGTAACAATGTCTTTCAACTCTGGAATAAAAATGATAATTTATAAAATCATAAACTTCGGTACATCTCTACTTAAATAAGTGTTTAAAGTAATATAAATATAGATTATTATAATAATACTGTGTTTCTGAACATGGATTTCCAAGTGCGTATCTATTTTTAGAATTGATTATATATCTTACTTAAAAAATTGGGTGAGGGGAAGGTCTTATAAAATATACGTAATTCGAATTCTGTATAAACGTGTACTTCTTGAAAGTCTAATGCACGTACCGTACTTTAGAAACACTGACTTAAGCAGTGTTCAAGAAGTACAAAGCAATATAAGAACCGTATTATATTAAAACAATGAATATGTGAATAATGTGTTTTCAAAAAATAATCATTATCAGATCTTATTTTGATGTACACAACTGTTTACAATTCGTATATTAAATTGATTGAATTATTACATATGTATACCTAGGTATAACTTTTTAATCTGTCTGACAGAAATATTTATAATAATCCCTAGATTGTTTTTATTCTGATTATTTTACTTATGATTATTTTTTATTGGAAAATATTAATTACGTTAACTTTAATTTGTAATAATCGACTATAGCTGGTTATTTTTGTATTTAATATTACATTATAAATACGCCTTGAAGATTTTTGCGTTTGTGCACATTCGTCTAGAAAGTGAACGTACTCGTAGTACCATCAAAGTGTATATCGAAAACAAATACTAATTTTGCCAACTGTGAATGTTTCGGTCGATTTAGGATTTTGTATCAGAAATCAAAAAGGTATCAATATGTATTATTTTGCATTTTGCCAAAGAAGCGCCTATTAACTAATTTCATCGTTAGCTGAGCGACCTGCAACCCCCTTATTTTGTTCGGTTAACAAAATTATTTCTATTACGTATTCGAAAAGTAACTGAAACTCAATAGTCAATTAATCGATAGAAACATATAAGATAAAATGTTTTAAGATATAACCTTGTATTCCGTTTCCTTTTAAGGGGAATAAGCACACAGAAATAACCGTGACCTTTCGAGGTGATGTATTTGCCGTACTTTAAAATAAAAACAAAATAATGACTTATGACAGATTATTTTTTTCATTAAACTGGTTGGACATGTGGTCTTAGATGAATTGTAGATTCTGATTTTGACCTCGTTTCGGTATCAGATTGTGCATTTGATTCAAGGTACAAGAATAAAAGTGAAAATGCAATTTTGCTGCAAATGTTTACGTAGATTCTTATATTCACAGAAGGTTAAATGGAGTATTTAATTTGCTTTACAAAACAATCACTTCCGTAAGTGATCGTATTTTAAAGTAACCTTAGCTAATCAGTTTGGAGAAGTTTCACTGAGCATACTACATATTCGCTTTAAAATATTCTTAAATCAGTGATGCGCAACCTGATGGCTTCCTAGTAAAGAATATACGAGGACTAGGTATACGTTAAAATATACTTTTTAAAACAAGATATAATTTGAATGATCAATCTTCAGTATACATTATTTTTTGGTATTCTTATCGTATGCGGTCTACAGTTATTTGTACCTATGTCGTATTCCGGCAAGTAATATCCTGGCCACGGTCCTACAGGGGATGGGGGGGACCTGATCTAATGGGGGACAAGTCCGAGCTTTTTTTGTCGTCGTCAAAAAATTGTCATAGGTTTCTTAGCAGGACGGGGTCCATCGAAAATCCTGGCGTGGAGGCCTGTGATAGGATGTGGGGGTCATGATCCTGGTAATTATTTTAGAGAAAAAAGGAAATTCAATCTTTGCCGTAATTAAAATTTGGTGGTGAATCAGGCAGTGAAGTAATTATAAATAATTTGAAGATCCACCCGTAAAATATATTTTGGGGCTTCTCTCCAGAAATTGTTCTTTTAAATTAAATTTAACTCAACGATGACTACATTAGTAGAATGTGACTATCCGAGGTCCACAATACCCCATCTATCCATTTTTAAATACAAAGTTTTTTTTTTTAATGTGTCCGTACGAACTCGAGTTGATTCAGGAAAAGAAAGAAAATTTGAGAGGGGAGTTGTGGACGAAAATTTAAAAAAATGGTTTCTCGGAGTATTTATATTAATAAAAATTATTATATCATAATTATTGCATCGTTGGGAGGAAAGCAGAAGGGACACTCTGAATTCAACCCTGTTCGAGCTGGTTCTGTAGGTAATTGTAATTACATGACAATTAATGCTGACATTATAATCTTGCAATTTAGGTAATTCAAGGGATTCACTTTTAGTTATTTGTAATAACGTTTAATTAATTATTTCCAACTATTCTCGGTTTGCAGGTATTTTAATAATGCATTGTTTTTATTTTATTTGTTGAATTCACCCAAAATTGCATTTATTATGTGATACATGTAAAGTGGCAGTTATTTGTACATAAAATTATGCATTTTTTCGATTTCTGTCTACCTTTTCAAAGCTTAAATACAATACAAACAATACTTATTATACAATTGTTAAGTATCTAGGTACATGCAGATAATATTGTTCCCTTTCATTTACTTAATTAATCGAAGATAATAAAAGAAAATATAATGCGAATTTTAGGAACGCTCAGAAGCACATTATAAGTATACACAATTATTAAATAAAAATAGAAGAAAAATGAAAGCTGTACAATGTACATATATTAATAAAAAATTACCTTTCTATAAACAGTAGATATTTTTCTGTAATCCTCTGTCAAATGAAACACATGTATATTTTAGAACATTAAATTCACTTTAAATAAACTACTAGTTTTTATATGTAATGTATGTGTGATAAAATCGAATTAGTAACAAAATAAATTACATCTTACGAATATTAACAGCATAAATGTATAGTAAAAACGAAAACATTGATTTTGTTAATTTTTGACAGCGCATTCAACCACGAACAGTTTCAAGAAGACTAGCTGTTATGAGGGTAGAGTTTCCAGAAACAATAATCAAATCGACCAATGCGCACGCTTTGTTTCAAGAGGGAGACTAAATGATGCGCAGTTGTTTACAGCGCATTTAATGAACTAGAAGTGTCTCTAAAGTTCCCTCCTTTTAATATAAATATTATTACCAGAGGCGGTCTAAGGCAATCTACAGCCTAGAGCGTTGCGTTTTTAGGAATTTATCAGGTGTTTCTACAATTTCGACATGAAATACTTTTTTGTGCAGTAGCACTTTTATGTGTAACTAACGTAAACATTTTCCTAGTCTCACGGGTGATTTTACAATTAAATAATAACCTGAGTGAATAAATTCTAAACCCATAGAAAAAAGTTAAAAATACAAAGTAGTTTTTTATATTATGTAAAATTTTTAATTACTTAAATTTTAATTTTATCTGTAATTTTATAGACAATCTCACTCATATATTTAAAATTTAATTAAAAAATAATTTTATAAATTTTCAAAAAAATTCAGATGCATATCAATAGCAGGACTTCAAAATTAAATTTTGATTACTGATGGTGAGTTACTTAACCCACACTATTTTTGAAATTTTTTCTTTCGGCTTGGCAGTCAAAAAGTTTGGCTGCCCCTGCTTTATAACATATTATAAAAGATAATATATTTTTATCTGTAAAAAATCAAATAATAAAACACTAATTGTGTGATGTGCATAAATTTACACTAAAATATGTTTGTATATTATAACATTTATATTACAAATCACTAATAACATAGATAGATGACAACGTATTTTTGTAATAATATTATTAAAATAAAAAAGAAAAATTACATAGATTTGTGTAAAATATATCAGTTTACAGATATCTTTTGATATAATATTAAGTATAAAAATAATATTTAAAATATAAGTTACTGCATTATACCAAAAGATATCTAATATGATAAAACTTCACATCAATAGTATGGAATAAAATTTTTAACTACAACAAGATTGTGGGTTAGGATCCTTTCCAGATCGTTTTGTTATGTTTATACGAGTAAATTCTTCAGCTGTTGTCGGATGAATTCCTACCGTTGACATCAGAATTTCCATTGTTAATCCGGCTCTGAAAATATAAAATAATATTTAACATACTTTGAAAAAATTTTGCTTAAGGAGGTTGGCTATCAAAACCAAAATAGTTAAATCGATCTCAAATGTATACATGGCATTTAGAGCCATTTCTCACTAAAACGCTATGGCAACAAAATATTTTATATTACTTACTTCACTGCCGCAGCAAAACCTTGTATAATTTCACCAGCATGTGGTCCAATGAAATGCATTCCTAAAACCTTTTGCGGTGCTTCAAGCAATGCAATAACCTTGATATAGCAGTGAGCTATTGAGCGTTGAGGAATAAAAAATTCTGTCGGTTTGTAGTATGCATGATAAACTTCAATGTTATTATCACCACAAGCTTGCTTAGCTTTCTCTTCACTCATCCCAACACATCCGTACTCCAGAGGAGTGAATACAGTTGTTGCTACATTTGTGTAATCCATTTGTGCACTGCTTCCACTGAATAATCTTCGAGCGAGTAGTTTGCCAGCATGGATAGCAACAGGTGTCAGCTCCGGTCGCCCCTAAAACATACAATCATTTCAAATTGTGATTTTGTAATTCATTTTAAGGATGTATTTATGAATTAGTTATTATCAATACATAAATATTTTTACACATATTATTGATGTTTTTGCTAAAATTGAAAATCTGTGTATGTAATAAGAAAAAATCTTACATGCAAAACATCACCGACTGCATAAATATGAGGTACATTTGTTTGCTCATTAACAGCTTCAATTTTACTATTATCTTCTCTTGCAATGACACCTGCATTTTCCAACTTTAAATCGGCAGTTAGAGCTCTGCGACCAACAGCAAACAATATAGTATCAAATGTATCAGACTGTACCTCGCCCGACTTGTTTGTCCACTCAATATTCAATTTGCCATCAGGCAACTTATTTACTGATTTCGGCAAGGATTCATGCAAGAACTTGATACCTTTTAATTTCATCGATTCTGTTATAATTTCAGCCATTTGTTGATCAAAACCTCGAAGTGGTATAGATCTTACCATAACCGTTGCATCATAACCTAAACCATGAAGAAAACCTCCACATTCTAACCCAATGTCTGTTGGCCAAGTTAAGAACATATAAATTTGCTGTATTTACAATTTTTTACTAAAATATGTATTTGTTTTTATAATTAATTTATTGTTATTTACATGTAAATAATGGAAAAATATTTAATTAAATGCTTTAATACAGGAGAAAAGTTAACTACTTCTATTATGTATAAATAAAAATACTGCATTTCCTCGATTATAAGGCACACTCTTATTTTTATTTACCAATAAAAATAAAAACATTATGTAAAACTTACATATTTTATTATAACAGTTATGCAATCACAATAAAAATAATTTAAAAATAGGCATATTATTGTAAGATGTGACTGATTATAAGACGGACCCTGAATTCAGAGACACCAAAATAGGAAAAAACATACATCTTATAATCGAGGAAATACGGTATATATTAATATTGTATATTTTCCACATCTAGTTCTTGTGTACATGATAATTTTTTATAAAAATGTAAGGTTTTTATGATTTAAAGGTTTAAGCGAATTATATTATTGTTAATAAGATATTGTTTATTGTATAAAAAGGATACATCCAGCACCGACAATTAGTGTTTTTCCTGGTGGTTTTTGCAAACTGAAAATATCATCACTAGTGATTCCGTATTCAAGAGCACCAGGTATTTCTGAATATCTAGGTCGACCACCTACAGCAATTAAAATGTGTCTTGCAGATAACAGTCTCTCGCCTTGTTTTGTAATTGTATGGATTGTATGGGGATCTTTAAACGATCCTAAACCGTTTACATATTCTACTTTCCTATAAAAATAATAAAAAAATATTAGTTCCTACTATAAACTATTAATTTAATGGAATTAAGTACTTGAAGAATCTTAAAAAAAAACCATTTAATTTATATTTTAAAGAATGTCACATGATGATCATCTACAAGTTCTTGTAACATCATAAACAAGACTTTTAATATATATTTTTTTAAAGTTAATTTCATTTATTTAGTGTTAATTTCTAAAAGTATACTACTTAATCTTTTTCTAGAAAAAAAAACAACGCTTACAATTATTTATACTTACTTATCTCTAAGTTCAACCCTGGTAACCCAATTTACTGATTTAATGTGGTTTTGAACGGACTCCGTTAATGCAGCCCAGTCATGTGAAATACTTTCAGGTTGAGGTAACTGCCATCCATATGCTTGGGCATCCTTTTAAATTACAATACGAAATATATTTTAGAACTTAATACATGATTATGAAAATATCTGATGAAGCTAGCTCATGAATTTTGTTATAAAATATGAATAAATTTAATTATCTTTTATTTATTATAAAATCTTTTCTGTTATGGCTAAAAGAGTAATGATTTTAATGAATAAACAGTCAAGTAACGTATCGTTGTTGTACATGCAAAATCTGTTATGTCACAAACATATAATTTTTCAAGACACAATAAAAATTTAATAATATTACATGATACATTTACTTACAGCTAGCAGACTTCTTTGAGAAGTACATAGCAGTTAATACCAACTATTGCAAAGCAGTTTTTTTCAAATGTTTAGCACCATAAAGCTATTCTATCAAAAAATTTCACAAAGCAGGTCTTGCATACCCAACAACAATATATAGCTGTTTCATTCTTATTTGTATTAAGTCTTAAGGGTACTTATTGATAATTTTCATTTCATGATACACTCAATGTCAATTATGAACTAAGTGATATACACCTGTAGGTTTTTTCATACAAAATTAATTTACCTTGGGAATTGAAAAAAAAATAATAAGAGCTTAGGTTTGTCAAAATTTACAATAATTTTAAAGTTTGATTTAACATATTGCATTAATCAATAAAAGTAGGAAATTCTAGGACTGGTTTTACCAGGTTATTAATTTTTTTAATTGGTTACTAAAATTTTCATGACTTCAGTCGGGAAACACTTTTCTAGATGATACACATATATCCCAAAACTATAAATAAATGTGAATTTTATCATGATCTTTTACATACAGGTACATAACAAAACAAAAGCTAAATTAAGAGTTAATGACTTTTTCATGAATAATAAATATAATTCACATTTATAAAAATTTCACAATTACAAAATAAACAAACTTACATGTACAGCTTCACCCAGAAGAGCAGCTTGATGCATTAACTTTTTTGGAATACATCCCACATTTACACAAGTTCCTCCTAAGCCCCATTTGGATCCTTGGGGAGAGGGTGTTACATAATCAAGTACGGCTACTTTAGCACCAAGTAAGCTAGCTTCTTTGGCTGCGGCAAGACCTCCGGATCCACCACCCAAAACGACAAGATCATAATCATATGTATCACCTGTGAAATGAAAAAATATTTAGTTAAATGATATAGTAAAACACATACTTAAAAATTTTGTTGGTGATTTTTGTATATTAAATAATAAAATTTTGTGACTTTTTCCAATATTGCCCTCAGTATCACAGCATCTGAACTTTATCTAGTTAGACATCACAATATCATAATAGGGTAATATTTTTCAAACTGCAGATGGTAACTAGTTCTTAAATATTTTAATATTGTTTACTTCTGGATATTTTCTATATTCTCTATTTTTTAAGCAGAAACGGTCAATCCATAGCTTGTAGATTAATTGTAACCTATGTGAATATTGTATGTGGTTTGAGTCCCGGTTAAATAAATGTTAATAACTTGAATCTCTGCTGTAATAGTTATTTTATTAATTTACGTTTTACTCTAGAACTATTTATGTCGAAATATATCTTTAGCTATAAGAGCAGTCTGAATATAAGTTTAACTATAAGTAACTAATAATAATTTTAATATAAATTTCAATATTAAGAGAATACTGTTTCATAAAAAATAAAAATAAGTATATCTTTTTAAACTACTGTCGATTCATTATTTTTAATACCTAATTAAAATTATACATTATAATATAGGTACTATTATAATTTTACACCTTATTGCATTTTTTAGTAGATAAGAAGCTCGTCAGGTCACACATTAAAAATAGATTGTTATTTTTTCAAGTTCTTCAAATTCATGTATACTTTTGCGACATACTACATAATTACACCAATGAACAAGTATAATTATAAATATTGCATCATGTTTAAACAATTTAAAACTTCCGAGTAGGTAGTTATTATCATAAAAAAATGTAGACTGCACTGGTAAAAAGGCTGCTTAAATCAATATTATCAAGTTTTTCAAATTACTTACAAGGACAAGTATTTTTTGGATACATTTTATTTATTGTAAAAACATAATTATCTTATTTCAACTTTTCTTTCTAATTTCTAGTTATATTGGAAAATTGTTTACCTACACATATTCATTATAATATACAATATTCACAAATGATTTTTTAATTAAGTTAAAATTATAATTACATGAACTGTCATTTTAAAAATTTAAAAGAAAAAACACTATCATTTGATTTAAAATAAAATAACTACCAATTTCACCTGAATGATTACGAAAGTAATAAAGAAATTATAATATTTTTACGTAAAAAATAAATGATGAAATAAAAATATATAACCTTATTTTATGTACGTAATTCGCATAAGAACCACCTAATAATAATATGTATGGATATTAACTTACACTGGCTAAAATATCTGATTTTATTATTTATTAACAAAATATGTCGAGTTCTTTTAGGTGTCTGCAAAACTAAATGCCGAAAAAATAAACTTGTCAAAGCCATATTTTGTGAACCATTTGACACTACATTCGAAACGTGAGTGACAGATTCAGAAATAACATACACAAATATTAACAGATATGAAATCGGTTTTAATAACTGGTTGTAATCGCGGATTAGGCTTAGGTTTAGTAAAATATCTTACAAAAAAAGCGAATTCACCAACACATATTATAGCAACGTGTCGAAACGGTTCGCGTACAGAGGTAAGCTAGAAAATAACCTTTAAAACTATCAACTAACAATACGCATATTTATTTAAATAGTAATTATAATTATGAAGTATGAATTAATGATTATCCACTTACCGATTGGTGCCATTTTGTGATGGATTTTAATACTTTTTTATAAAAACTTAAAGGACTAGTACACAGGGCACTGGGTAAATACTGTTTTACAAAGTTGTGGTCGCTGTGGTGTAGTTATGAACTACAGCGTGAGACAGCCTTTATGCAATAGCTATGTAGGTAATAATTTATCCAGTCAGTGGCGATTTTAAAGTTAGCCTTGTAGGTATTTAAAGAAAATAATTATCTAATAGATTTCCTTTCGATTTTTTTTTGATTAAATTAATGCATTTAATTGGTTATCCCTACTTTATTTATATCAAACTGTGGTTTTACAATATGCTGACTCATGGTATTGAGTTTTAAGGACATATACGTACGTTCTACATGCATGGGCGCCAATAGAAGAAGTACATTTGTCAGCCACCTCTCAATTTTAAAATGACCAGTAATCATTATATTTTGGCTAAATTGATATTTGGCTAAACTTTGGAATTTGTGACGTCATGCGGCATGCCAGTATATTTTTAAGTTACTCTAACGCCGTCTAACGGAATCGGTTACACGTATATTCACCGTGTATACTGCATGTATTTGGGAATTTTTTATACGCGTGTTACACTGTGTTTACTGAGAGTACTTGTGCGGTACACACGCGAATCATACGTAGTAAACTCTGGGTAAACACGTTTGTTATACTGTGTTTACTGAGGGTAGTTGTGCGGTACTCACGTATTTACGCGAGTAAACACTGATTGTGAGTAAAAACTCGGTAAGAACACAATATACTGGGTATACCCAGAAGTTATTCTTCGAGTAAATTCAGTGAATATGTGAAGTTTATCGCAATAAAAAAAAATTAAACCGCAAGTTACCTCTCGCTAGGAAATCATGTTTGTGGTTTTTTAAAGGTTGGAAATGTTATTTGTTGTTTCATATTAATATTAAACGAGAAGTAGTTTAATATATGATTATGTGTGGTGCTGTTAGTACCAATGGTAAGCCATCGACGTTTACAAATATATAAGCAAGAAAAGATGAATAAACGTCCAATGTCTCACGTATCCAATATTGCTGTAATCACCGTATACCTTATATACGGCGTGTTACAATTATAAGTTTACACGTATGATAACGCGAGTTACACGTATGAAAACGCAACATAATACACAGTGACTACACGTATGAAATCGCGATTTATTCGAATAATCACCGTGTATCATCCGTATATACTACGTGTAAACCGCGTATGATCAATACCGTTAGGGTAACCATGAAAAAATTGTGAATTATACTTTTCCCCAATTTCATTAAATCTTACAATACAACAAAATATCCTCTCCCCCTGTAAAATATTATGGCGATGTCCATGTTTACATGATTAATAATTTAATTAATAATGAACTAGCGTTTTTATCATCTTATTTAATTAAATAATTTCTTTTTCAGGATTTAGAGAAAATTGCCAATGAATATAAAAATGTGCACATATTAAATCTAGGTAATTTTACTTAAAATTTATAATTAAAGTTACCAGATTTTCTGAAGATAAAATCAGTACATTTTTTTAAAACTCTCCAATGTTATCTACATTAATAGAATGTGACATATGTAAACCCGGTAATATCCTAGTAGGGTGAGACAGTAGCGAACTACCCATTTTTAAATTTTTTAAAAATAATTTTACTGAAAAACAATGACCTAAAAAGGGGAATTATTAATCTTTTCATGGTACTCCTGCCTGCTTTCGTACCCCCTCCTCTTGGTTCGCAACTAGAGTTAGAATAATGGATACAAGAAAATGGTTTAAAATAATTTTGATTTTTAAATTCGTTTTTTATTTAGTACTTTTAAACAGGTGCGGATCTAGGTTTACAATTTGAGGGGGGTCAAGGCTTGAGAAATGACAATTTGGCGGAAGGGGGGTGTGGAATGGACAAAAAACTACTTTAGTATATTTAATAAAAAAAATTCTATTTAATTTGCTTTAATTTTTTAGATTTGGTCATGCCCTTTATGACCCCCCCTGGATCCGTGCTTGATTTTAGATCAGTTATATTATATTGAAAAATCAGTAACTCTGATTCACCTTTAATGCCAACAATAGTTTATTTTGTTTTATTTCTTTACTGAACTTTATTTCTATTTTTGTATTAATGTAGAAAAATAATGTATATTTTAATTGTTTTAGATTTAAAAAATATTTCAAATTTTGATAATTTTTCCAAGGAAGTACAATCAATTGTAAAAGATGATGGGCTCAATGTATTATTCAATAATGCTGGAATATCAACAAAATTTACAAGATTAAATTTAGTAAAAGCAGACCAACTTTTAGATGGTTTCTTAATTAATACAGTAGCTCCTATAATGTTAACTAAAGTAAATATTTTTTTAATAAACCTTTAAATATTCAATACAGCAGAAAAAAAATTACACCATTTAATTTTCGATTTGCACCTATTGTGTTAACCAACTCTGGAAATTTTTGTATTCAAATTATATTATTGAATTTAAAGATTTGTTCTTTAGTTTCAAGCAAATAATGATACTATTGAAGAAGTTAGCACTTAATTATTAAGCTATTATGATGCATTTTTATTATGATTCTGAAAGCTCAAACAATGATGCGCCACTGTTAACATTAAAGGAAGAATGTTAGCTTTAAGTTATTTTACCTATTTTTACTTTTATTCTCAGGGCCGTAACTAGAGGCTCTAGGGCCCCGTGGCAGCAAGTGACCGAGGGGCCCTCACTATATGCATAATATAAAAATTTAAGACTTTTTTTGTTCCACAATATTGTCAACCCCTGCCTCAGCTGCCCCGATGGTAGTTACAGCCCTGTTTATTCTATAAAAACACCTTAAATAATGCATTGATTGCAAATGTAACACGAATTACCAAAACCATTGTAACATGAGGGACCGGTATTTAGTATTTGACTGTTCAATTGCTTAGAGCCCTGAGGTGAAAATAGAAAAAAAGTTAAGACTTTTATATTTGTTTGGTCACGAAAATAATTTGAAGATAAAAAAAGCTTTGTAAAAAAGTTTTCAGTTATTTATATGGTGACAATTTTGCCAATGTTAATTAAAATTTTTTAATTTTCTATTACATTTTTCTACCTGAGGTCCCTGATTATCATAATGCGCCACTGATAAAAAACTATTTTTATGGTGGGATATGGATCTCAGAGGATAACGTAAAGCAAAGTACTTATGAGATTTTTTAAAATTATTAAAATTGACCTTTATCTTCTGAATTAAATAACAATATTAAATGTAATCATCATAGTTAATAATTCGTCGTTGCACATGCAAAACATGCTCTGTGACATTTTTCAGTCAGCTGTATGGGGCCAAATATTAGAAAAAAATTATGCTTTGCAACAATCAGTAATAACTGTCATATACCTACTAATATTTCCCAAAGACTACTGACAGTATAGTAAAATCTGCTAATTATATGTAAAGTGTAACAAGTATTGTTAATTGTATGTATTTGTATTTATTTATTAAAAATTAAATTGAATTATATTTTAGGCAATGTATCCTTTATTGAAACAATCAGCTCATAAAAATTCTTCATTATCAATGGGTGTATCAAGAGCAATAGTAGTGAATATGAGTTCAATTCTAGGATCAATTGCCCAAAATGATACAGGAGGTTTTTATCCTTATAGATGCTCAAAGGTAAATATTTGGTTATTGAATATTTTATTTTTCAAATTGTTTTATAATAATTAAAATTTTCAAACATTTTTAACTAACATTGTATAAAAGTGATTATGATTAGCGACACAGGTTTTTCAGCAAAAATTAGTAATTTTTTCAAAACTGTGCAATGCTTTTAATCCAGTCAAATAAGATATTGTCTAAATAAAAATTCCCACCCAGCTGAAATTTTGTAAGAAGCTTGTTTTCGATATTATAAACAAATTCAAAACGATAATATTTTCAAAACGGTTACTCCTATGAAAAAAAACTAAAGGACCTTTATTATTGAAAATTTTGTAAACTATAATTATGATAAGAAATATTTTTGTTGTCATTAAGCTAACAGTTTCCCAGATATTTGCAAAAAAATGTTTTTGTTGATTTTTGACCTCTTGTAACACTAAACGCTCTAGTGATATCTTTGAGGACTATTGATATTTTGTTTATAATATCGAAAACATGCTTCATACAAAAATTCAGCTGGGTGGGAATTTTTATTCAGATTAGGCAATTTTTAATGCAATTTTATTGGACTATTTCTCTATTAGTAACACACACTCAACATTGTCTACTACAAATACAATATTATACATATATTAGGAACAGTACCAATATTTTTGTTTTTGATGCATTTGGATATATAATTTTTAATACCGATAAAAAATTTAGCACAAATTTTAAATCAGTACTAGCTTTAAAATTCTGTGCAGTACTTATTTTTAAGACAATATTGGCTACTTTAGATATGATTTACTCTAATTAATCCAATATATTTAATAAATTTTATTTACTTGTGAAGTACAATGATTTTTTGAAATGCAAGATGTTATTCTAACCTGATGTATCCATTTTATTTTCATCATTCTCAAGTGTTGGTCCATATAACTTCTCATGAACTTGTATAAATTCATCAGGTATAATATGCTGACTTTGTGATGACATATTATTTACACTATTTACATAAATATATTTAAATATATAGAAATTGCAGTCGACAATAACCTTACAAAAGTCAACTGTCAAATCAATGTTTTATTTTTTCCGTTGGTATGTTGGTAACACTAGCGGTATTACCAACATATATACATATAGTCCATATCACAAAAGAAGACCGGTTCGGTAATGTAACTAGAATCACTCATACTGAGTTTAGACAACGCGAATTGATTTCTGATTTAGCCAAGTCTTTCTCACAGCCCTATTTCCTGTTTTTACTAATGAACATTATTAAATATACTTCTTATTATTACATTATGGTAATTTTTTATACTTGTTTAAAATAATACATACCAAGGTTAGTAAACTATACAGGTTGCCTCATAACGAAGCATTTTGGCAAGGGGACTGAGCGGGAGAGGAGTGTGTGTGACGTCACTGGCCGTCCAAATGTCAAATTGAAAATTTGAATTAATAGATCTAGTGCTTTGTTTTTTGCAATTAATATTTATTTGTCAAATAAAAATCAAAATGATTAAAATATAATTCAGGTAAGTTTACGTTTATATGTACCTACATATTAATATAATTATATATAAAAATACAATATTGTTTCAAATGGATTATTATAATATAAGTATTAATTATATTATAATTAAAAAATAATAATATTAACAAATTTTTTACAGATTTTTACTAAAAATAAAATGCCAGGCAGTAAATGCTAATAAAAGTGTGTTAATTTGGTCCCTTTATATATAAGCTGTCTTGAAGATGTCTACAGAACTAATAAACATATCGAAATAAAGACCTCAATAGACGTCAGTAGGGACCAATCTAAAAGTGATAGTAGATATTTGAATAATTTACATAAGTACTATTGTTATTAATATTGTAATAAAAAATCGAATTATTTTTAAGTAATTTGCAGTTTTCAATTATCATCACTTTGGTTTGTAAAGGATCTGTGTTCACCATATGTACGAATAGAGATGTAACTAATATGAAGATTAACATAAATTGAAACATTAATATGTACCTACTTCAAAAAATAATTATTTTAAAATTTGATAAATATACTTTTATAAATGTATTTTTAGAAAAAAAATTTACGACGGATATGTGTTTCAAAAATGGTGTGCATGTTACCTAATCTATAACTTCTTCGCGCTGAACAAACACACTCAATACATAACATCTTTAGATTTTTATTGTAGCATTATATTTAAGCAGGTTTACATTATTTTTATGTTTTCAGAAATAATTGAAGAACTGGAAATGATACATTAGGTTCTCAAGATAACAAATAAAAACTGTATTTGTGCATACATTTTTATTTTATATTAATTAATTATGGCATAAATGATGATGTATTTTATTAATTAATGTCATGGTAGATTTAATTATTAAAATTTTTAAGATAATCTGTCATCTGTGAAAAATATATGACAAGATTTGACTCTAACAAAGCAATTTAATCAAAGTTTGCCAATAATATATAATTTATTAATTTTCTGTTTTTAAAATGTACATATATTTTCATTTTAAATATATTATATTAATAAATAATTTTAACACATTTTATTCTTTATTTCAATAATCTTCATTTCAGATTTTTTAATAAGTTATGTCTTATGTGACGATATATTTTATTTATTAATTAACTGTATCTTTCGTATAGAATAATAAATTTAAATTTCGCGCGTAATTAAATTCCACTATGTTCCGATATACACTGCGAGCACTGTGACTTCTGACGTCACTCCACTTTACTGGATTGATCGCAAGGTTAGTAAATGACAAGGTTGCCTCACAACTTTTTGACCAATCAGCGGCTGCGTGCGATGACGTCACCCTGAGGAACCTTCAAACGTTGTTTCATATATTAAGTTGTTTTCAAATTATTTCGAATTTTTTGATATTTGTATTTAAAAAAAGTAAATATTATTGTTTATTACAGAAGCACAAATTATTACATATAATATTTCTTCATAAAAATTTAAAAATGATGTCAGAAATCAATGCTTACAGAAAATACGTTTGTTGGTTACACATAAAAAAACACTTGTTTAAAACTATAATTTATAATAATAAAATAAAAATTTTGATTTAAAACTCAGTAAACTATCAATATCAAATGAAAATATTTAAAAACAACTTATAATAAATCAGCTCAACTAAAATAAAGAGTAAATATAGTTTGACAGCCATTTATAATGTCAAAGAGTTCCTCACGATGACGCAATCTCCCGTCTCATGCCACTCCCCGCACAGAGTTATGAGGCAACCTTGTCATTTACTAACCTTGGATTGATCGTTCCGTTTTAGATTTTGCAGTTACTGTAGACCGCCATTTTGAAACTAATGTCAAAATAAAGACCAGCTATATTTATAACGATGAAGTGGCCAGATTCATAGTATTTCTATGCATGACATCACTTTTAATATCCTCTGATCATATAAAGTACAATAATAAATAAATAATTCAAATATTATTTTCAATAATGAAAAAAATAGCAATTCAAAAAATTTATATTGTTGCGTCAATTTGCTTAATTATATTAGTGCATTTCTATTAAGGCTTAATTATTTATTCTTATTTGTACTTACTTTTGATTATATATACCATAAATGTTATAAATTCATCTTCAAATAACCTGATAATAAAAAATACATCCAATGTTAACCTTAAATGCATCTGCTTCTGTCAGTTGCATTCAAATTTTGATCACGTGATCAGAGTACTGTGAGCACAGATGCAATAAAGCTACAGTACTGGCAGTAGTAAAAATGGCGGCGATCAATGACGTCATCACCACTGGCCAGCTCACAGTGTATATCGGAACATAGCCTAGTTTCCATGGATTTTGACGGCTGGCTACGTCACTAGCCGTCAACCAATAGCGTGAAACTACCTTATATGAGACAACCTGTATAGTTTACTAACCTTGAATACATACATGAATTTTTAATAAATCGTGTCATCACCGGTTTGGCAACGCTCTCGAAACTCACAGAATCTAGAGTCATTCCAGACTGAAATGACTCTAGGTCACTCTGGTCTCAGGGGTGTGCTGGAGCCGGCTCGCGCGAACCGATTGTTAAGATTTTTGAAAATCGGCGAGTCGATTGTTAAATTATTCCGCGAATAAAAGTTCAGACCATTTTTATGTTTTCGTTTTCACGCGGTATCTGTTGGTTTCTTTTTTTTTTTATATAGCGAGCCGGTTGTTAAATGTTTGGCAGCACAAATATGTTTATGTGTAGGTATTCCAAAATATGTATAATAATGTATATGTTTGAATATTTTTAGTCAGCAATAAATGCCGCTACAAAATCAATGAGCATAGATCTAAAAAAAGATGGAATTATTGTAATATCATTACATCCAGGATGGGTAAAAACTGATATGGGGGGCACTAATGCTCCTCTTGAAGTTGAGACAAGTGTTTCTGCAATAATTAAAGTTGTAGAAAATTTAAATGAAAATAATAGTGGTAGTTTTATGCAATATGATGGAACAATTCTTCCATGGTAAGTATTGAAATACAGTAGACGTTCTATACAGTGAACTCGGTTAGGCACGGTACCTTCCATACTGCGAATCCCCACTCGTCAAAGCCCCTATATAATTTGTTACAACTGTATTTGAACTGATTGCGCCGGCGCGGTTCACAGTATGGAACGTCTACTGTACTTTATATTTAACAAGAATTAAAATTAAAGTTTTCAAATACCTATTTGCTTTTAAAAATGTTTATTAATTATTTATTCACATTGTATTATATTCTTATAATATATTATTTTTGAATTATTGTTTTGTTTCATATATTATATAATAAATATCAATACATAAATTTTGTATTTTATAAATTACTCCCATGGAAATGACCACCAGATAGTGTTTAATTTTTCTGGACATCCTAGCCATACTTGAGGTGCTGGTAAGGGATAATTTTCTATTGTTTTTATCAAAAAATTATCAAATCTCCAAAATCTAGTATCTTTAAAAAAGTACGTGGATCCTAAAACAAAACAAATAAATTTATAAATTGATCACTTGACAAATAATTATTAACGAACGAACCATCAAGCCACGTTAATGCTGCATCCAAATCATTGGGAATTCCTCTCCATCTATCCATATTTTTTGGATAACCTTCATCTATTTGTTTTAATGTTTCGTTATATCTCCAAAAAATGTTTTTATAATAAAAGTAAACTTTTTTGTTCTTTTCCCACAACTGTACAGCGTCAATTTTCAGTAAATCCGATGGAAGACCATAGTCAGTTAAAGGTCTTGGACTACCATCGATCAAATTCGTTCCATCATATACCCAAAATAAATTATCTAAATAATTATTTTTTTAAGATGTATAATGGACTTTACCTGTAAAAAATATTATTGCACCATCGTTTCTTTGATAAGCACCATCGATTTTTGTAATATCTTGCGGCAATTTAGGAAAAAGTCGATAAAAAGGCACTGGATATCCTGGTTCTACATTTCCTGGACTTTTTAATCTCCATACAAACTAAAAAAATATTGATAAAATAGTAACTTATTACTGACAAAGAAATACTCTTTTAATAGACCTTTTCTTTGAATACAAATAATTCTCCTCTTAAGACAGTAACACTGTCAAAATAGCCGTCGCATATGTTTGGAAGATTGGAATACGGAATTCCATGTTTATCATCATGATCTTTGTGTTCATCAACTGTTTCATCATCGCCCGTGTAAAGAATTTCTGGAAGATCAAAAGTCCTTGTTTCTTCAGTGTAATCGGGATAATTATCCTCTTTTTCGGGTGTATCAGTAATTGTTGATATTTGTGTAGTAGTAGTTGTAATTGTTGACATAGTAGAAGAGGTTGAAATAATTTCAGTTGTGGGCGATGTTTCATCTTCACCATCAGGTGTAAGTGTTGTAGATTCCTGTATTTTTGTTGATGATTCTGATATTAAATCTTCTTCTAATTGTCTTTTTACTAAAACAAGTAAAATATATATAGCGAAATTGTAATATATTTAGTTTTATAGTTGCTAAGAAGTAAACTTGAGCTTACCAATGAAATTATATAAATGACTAGCTATCAAGTGTCCCATTTTGCACCCCCCTTGCAGATTTCAATGAAATTAGTGAACATATTTACTTCAACTGATTGAATTTATGTTTCATTTAATCATAAAACCCCCTTTGGATTACAAAACTTAATAATTCATGTGGTTTCAATTAGGAATCCTTGCCATTGGTAAATTCAAAAGTAATTTTTAAACTTACTATAAAGTTCATACATTCCAAGAATGTCATCATAATCTAAATTAGTAGTTTCTCCCTTATAATATGGAAACATAACTGCAGTTGAAATTGGCGAATGTGACAACCCTAACGAATGACCAAGTTCATGAAGTGCTACTGAGAAAAAATCTGTTCCATCTTCTTGATGAGCTTTAGTTTTTGTTGACCATTTTTCATCTGCATCAAAGTGAATGTCTCCACCAAACTGCATGGTTTCATAAGGGAAGAATGCGTGTGCAAGTACACCACCAACTCCGTCGAATGGATACCTACATTAACGTTTTTCTCTCTTAGTTAAAAGTAGAAAATTTATTGACACGAAAGGTATATTTAAAATCGCATTTATACGATTCACTTTGATAACATCAACCGGAATGAATCATCCAAAGTTATATATAATTTAATCAAAATTGAACAATGAGGGCGATACATTAATGAAGTAGAGAAGAGTAGAGCTAGGTTCTACTTTTGTCTACTTTTTTGTAATTTACGTACGGGTCACCATGATGTCCATTACCAAATGCAACAACAATATCTGCGGATGGGTGGTTGACAGCATGAAAATTCAATCTTCCATACCCACCCCAAATATCCAACGCTTTCTGTATCAGAATACCAACTGTACGTTCTCCTATTTCTGGACTCCAGTTAGCTATACTACAAAATGAAATAAAATAATTACAATACTTCCATATATTTATTCTACGAAAAATTATTTTCAAGGTACTGAAGTCAATGAAAATATTTGTTCAAAAAGAAAGAAGCATTAATAAATTGCACATACTATAGTGTTAGACAAGTTGACATGTGACGTTAGTGAACAACGTTTTATGTATAGGATTTAGTCGATTATAAATTAATTTATAAAACGATAAGTTATAATAGACAATAATGTTATTTTTTTAAATGTACAATAGTACTATCAGTTAAAATAAAGATTGCTTATTTTAATACAAACTTACAAATAAGATATATGTCGTTTTTTCCAACCTTGGACAATAGCGTATCTTTTACTTCTAGTATTAGATTGTCTTGTTATATCAGCTACTCCGCATCTTTTACTCTTCATTAACTGCAGAAAAAATAATTAACTACTCATTATTTTCAAAACAAAATAGGTCTTTATTTTCATGCCTTACATGTAGCTACACCAACAATAAATAAGCTTCAAATTAATTTATAGTTGGTTATGGTAAATAAGCGTAATGTTAAACTAAATACACATATACACCTTAACCTTCCAGTCTGGAACTATTTGGCTCCTTCTTTTGAAGCCAAAACATGTGTTGAGTGACATTGTTTTATTGAGTTATATATCTTTGTATTATTAAAATGGTGAACAATTTAAATCAATATTTAAAGCTCTGTAACTTTGGTCAAAATGATCAGAATGAGGTCGAAGAACATGTTGTAGTTCAAGAGATATATTTTTAAATTGCTCTTGGAGATTTGATTTCTATTAATTTAAATGTGGCAAGATAAAATTATTAAATTATTTTGTTGATTGACATCAATGCACAAGATATAACAATAATTGCTAGACGTACAAACACTCATACACTTCCTTGGTAAAACATTTAAATTAAATATGTATATTTACAGTTAATGTTGCATTATCGATAATTCCAGTTTGCGGTATGTCACCAAATTTTTGCATATTTTTGACAGCGTTTTTAATACCTTCTTCAGTGTACATCGCTTCAGAATTATAAATACCTTGCTCTAGATAGCCAAAACGTTTTAAGAAGGCGAACTAAAATTTAAAGTAGAAAATTAATACGTATAGTTCATAGAAGCGTAAGTGCCTATTTAATCATTTTCAAAGTTTGCAGAGTTACGCCGCCAAAAGTAAGATTTCGGAATTTGTCATTTCAAGAATCTTGACTTTTATTTTCTTTATTAATTAAATCAATAAGTTGAGCGCCCTATAATTTGTATACTTATTATGATTCGTACTTATTTCATATTATATGAATTAAAATTGTGTATGTCTTCAGACAATAATTTTTTGTTTAGTAGGGTTAATAGGTTATGTCTCACGAAAAACTTCCGTAAATTTTTTATTGGAAGTTTCGTATCTAAATTATTTTATAATAACTTTGTAAAATTCGACATATTATGATTGTTTTTAATTAAAAAATAAGTTTTAGAAACATGTTTAGTAAATATTTAAGACAACTTACAGTTTCTAGAGAAGGTATAGGACTCGAAGTTATTGCTTCTTCCTTGTTTAAATTTTTGATGGGAACGCATTTTCCAGAATAAAATAAAATAAATAAAATAATTAAATTCTTTATAATTAACTGACACAGTTCAGAAGACATTTGTTAAATTTTAAATTATCATTAACGATATAAATATGTAAATAGAGAGAAATAATATATTGCAAAATAATTTTGAAAAGAGATAACCCATTAAAGATTATCTTGTTAAAGAAAAAAAGTTTTTATTTAATTTTTTATGTAAATATGTAAACATAGATTAGTTTTATTTTAATTATTTTAATATAGGTACCTACAACTAAATAATTTTTATAGGCCAATAGATCAGTAGTGTCACCAAATTTTTGTTGATGATTTTTTTTCGTTTTCTCTTCTTAAATTTTGATATAGTATTATTTAGTTATTTATATAATATTATGTAGAAAATTTTTAAAAAATCTCATTTTCAAAAAAGCTTTCTAATCTGATAGCATATCGATTTAAAAAATATATTAAAATATTTTTGATCTTATAAAATTATACAATTATTATTTTTGCGCCTCAGGCTTCAAAATGTCTAACTGCGGCTCTGACTGTAACCGAATCGTTAATTGTTGTCGCTCAATTTTCTAGAATCATTAATAGTTACCAAATCTTCTAAAAATGCGCGAGTCCTTGAATTGTAAAAACCATCCCTAGTAAATACTACCCGTCTCCATAGAAACAATGGGAATTAAATCTATACTATCATTTACGTTTCTCTTGTATTAAATGACGTTTCAGTATATTATTTATACACCGTTTATATTATAATTTAAAAAATAAAATAAAACACATGGATACGAGTACCGTAGGGTCGTCGATAACGTCTTCAATATGGACCGTCGATACGGATGAAACTTCATCAACATCACAAGAATCGAAACATTCTAAACAAGAAGAATCGGAAATAAAATTAACACCGTTTGTAAGTTGTTAAAATCAACCCCTTGTATTTTTTTATTTGTTTTATTAATCGAAAATTTTACGGCAGAAATTGCAATGGGCTTATGGTATAAACCGCAATTTGCCTGTACTGAATTTGACAACCAAAGAAAAGTCCATTATAGTATATGCATGTACTCATGCTGCAGTTAAATATGACTATAAATCTAAGGAAATGGTTTTAATGCAAGGCCACGTAAGTTATCTATTTTATTAACTTTAAAGTAATAATAGGTAGATATAAATAATCTTCAGAGACATATTTTCATTCCATCAAATACTAGAGCAGTTTTGGACTTCAATAAACGGATTTTTAAAATATAGCTCTCACCAAGACTCGCGACTTGAAAATATTAAAATGTCCGACTCAAGCAACAGAATTCAGTGAATCAAACCTTACATTATCGTATTTGCATTTAAATTCAAGGAGTTATTGAACGAATCTTTTTATTCAATAAACTCAAATGACTCAAGTCATTTAAAAGACTTGTTTTCCCATCTCTACTGCACAGGTATCAAGGTATCATTCCGGACAATAAAAATCTTGCAATTGATAAAAAACACATTAATGAGAGACTTGACCTATAATAATGGAAACTGATAGGTATATGCTTACTTTCAAATTCTGAGTGTCTGCTAATTATAATCCCTAGTTAATAGTGGAATGCTTTTTTCAAACTGACCAGTTATGGTTACTAAAAAACGGTTGCTTACGAATTTTTTGGATAAATTATTTAATAAAACACAATCAAATAACTAAAGGAAGAGGTCGTGTAGGAGAAGGGATTCGTTTAGAAGTTTTATTGTATATCATGATATCATATTGGTCTCTTTTTAAATTATACAACTTTCCAGAAGACTGTATTTTGAAAATCTATAATATATACCTAAAAATCTATTATTTCATTTTATTTTTCAGAAAAATTGCATTACAAATATCTCAAATGATTTTAAAGGTAGATTCCTTGTCACTGCAGACACAGGTGAAGATAATGTTGTGATTATATGGGATACAATTACGTGGTGAGAAACAATTTTAAATATTCAAAACATATTGATGAACATGTATTTACAATATATGTATGAGATATTTTAATTTTATATTTCATTACAGTGTATATGTAGGTATATTTTTTAGTGCTATTGTTTCCTGATGATTTTCATTTTCAGTGTTCCTATAAACTGTATATTTGACCCGTACCCTGGTAGTACAATAGGTACTGCAGCTATAAGCGGTGATGCCAAGTATTTAGTTACTGTTTCTAATTGTACCAATCCAAAAATTTCATTTTGGTTGTGGACTCTAGGAAAGGAAGAACCTGATGGTAATATAAATTAGTTAAAGGTTCTGATTTCGACCCCATATATGAATTTATTCCCCATATTATTCGGCGAACACCGAATATGTTTGAGACATTAAAGCGATTTTAATTTAATTATAAGAATAATTATTTAATATAATATTTCAGGTGAATATGAAGTAAATGAAATTACAGGAAAAGTACAAAGTGTACGTTTTTATCCAAATTTCCAAGAGTATTTTGTCGTGACATTTGAAAACGCTGTTGTATTCGGAATATGGGTATTATAATTAATTTTTAAAGATATTATATTTAGTTACATCTTTGATAGAATCGATGAGTACTATTATACAGCGCTGTTATTCCGGTTTTACTGTAACCGGTGTAGTAAAACCAGGTTTAAAATGCGTATAGATAGATGATGCATTACACCCGTCATTAGGTTTAGTTATTCTATTCCTCTTGACCTACAGGCATAGTATAACTAAACCGGAATATAGACGGAATAAAGACGCGTGTAAACTGCACGAACATAGTGATATCTATTTAGCCAACCCCTAAAAATATAAGTATCTTCGGATTATAAGAATTTCATCATACTGCACTTCACATTAACATTTTAAAAGCTCCGTCAGTTAAACCAACTGAGTCGAAGAGTTGGAAAAAAACGTGATTTGTGGGATGTAGAGGAGATGAAGTATTTTTGGGATTTCTTGTTGGTACGCTATCTAACTTATAGCGGACTTCAAATCAGAATTATAATTCCAAGCGGCATTACTTATTCTTGTATGTGTAAATAGCACCGCACTTAAAACGGTGTAGGTGTAACTACATCGGTTATAGTAAAACCGGAATAACAGTGCTGTGTAAACGTACTCGATGATATATTTTTGATGCACAATGAAACATTACCGTAACATACACGAATATAAACTATTAGGGTTTCGTAGACCTAATGAATACCATATACCATAACTTTCAATATTTTACTTGTTAATATTATCGTAGTATAATATCACCAAAGTTCTATTACCATGAATTTTTCAAATTTTTTAAGCTAGTATACTTATCTTACCAACATAAAGGATATTTTTTGTAACCCAAAAATAGTATTGAGTTACAAAAAATAATATCGTTCTATTTATTAAGACTTACATTTTTGAATTCGACATTTTTTTACATAGGTATAAAAAATTATTTTGCCTAACTAATTCTATTATTACCCAAAATTTTTACAGCTATATCAGGGTCATAACTCTCATGTTTAGTTAAAATTACGAGTTTTTAGCTTATATTGTTTAAAAGATATTTTGATGTGACCAATGGCAATCTTTGGAGATCGGTTTTAATTTTTACGATTTGTGACATCTTATTACAAATTCAAGACGAGATGAAATGAGACGAGATTTGTCAAAATGGCTTCTCGTTTCGTGTGAAGCCCTACTGTAAATCGAGAACCATAAATGATACGAAATTTTAGCAGTTCGTTTAGCTTCTTGTAGGTAATAAAACATCGTTAACATTCTTTCAGAATTCGGATCAATTGACGATATATTTTCCGGACACGTCTTCTATGCGTTCTAGAATATCGAACATGGGATGTTATAATGATTCCACATATATGCCAGGAACAGATGGAGTGTACACTTGCACCAACAATGGCTGTGTGATAATGTGGGCAACTAAAGTATCAACTGGACACTTCGAGTCGGAAACAATGACAAATGTCATTGCAGAAAACAAGTCAAAATTTACAAATTTCAAAAATTTTCAGAAATATGTTCGCGTCCAGCAAAATGAAATTAATTTTATTACTTCATTGAAGAAGTAAGTTTATCCATTGATATTGGGTTTGGTTGGATTATAAGATGGGAGGAAATTTAAATTGAACTTGAGATTTGGTATATCAGAGATGAATTATAAAAATTAAAATTAATTTTGGCGTGCAAATGGGTTCCAAATTTGTTTTTTTATTCGATCCAGGCGAGCGAGGTATAAATAAAAATGCATAATTTAAGGAATTTAAATATGCAAACGTTTGGTTTTTTATTATTCAAATCTTTGTTTAACAAATTTCTTTAAATTTTCAATGACTTTCTAGCCGACTACCTCGCTAGTACAGAAAAACAGATATTCAACTGAGCACAATCTCTAATCCTTTATTAACTCCGCAGCGTTTGTGATGCAATCCAGCATAAGCGTCTCACTAATCTTAAATTGTTTAACTTATTATAAAAGTTATTTTTAATTATTATTATTTCAGATACGTTGTAACTGGTGACGATATGGGAAGTATTCGATTTTACGGGCCTCAAATTCGAATTCTTTATTGGCTGACAGAATTCAATCTAGGACCAATAACAGCCATACATTTTCAGATGCCATCTGATGGAATTTTAACAGATACGGTACCATCGACTGTTGGTATTTATCTAATATATTTATATCGTTCAATTTTTCATTTATTGCCAATAAAAATATAAAGAACACCGCACTTTCCTTATGTTGTTTCAGTTAATTTTCCTGAAATTTTAATATGTTACAGCTCTTAACCTGACACCAAGATAGTTTTAATAACTTTGTATACTAAATCCTTTTTTTTTCTCAGAGGTTACTGATGGCGATGAAGACATAGTTGATGAAATAAAAAAGATAATGTTAATGAAAGTACCTTCTGATGCGACACTTGATGGAAATCCATTCTTCGTACCTGATTTTATAGTATGTACGTAATAACAATGTAATAGTAGATATTTATCTATATCATTAAACGAGATAAACTCTGTATTATATATTATATGTGTTATATGTCAATGGTCTCCATAAAAATGCCCTCCCCCCTAAAAAATAATGGCGGTAGTACATTATCTTATTTACTATTATCTCTTTTTGCATATTACATAATATTGTGATTTTTCACTATGTTCTAAATGAAAAATAATTAATAAAATAATAACAGTAGATACGTTCAGAACTTTCATACTAATATTTTGATTAATTTTCCTGTTGCAGCTACAAAGAGAGGAGAAATAGTATCTGTAAATTTTCTATTAAAGAAAATAACATTTCTAAAAGATACCTGTGAGTCAAAAGTAACGGCACTTGATACTCATGATGATAAGTAATTATTTGAGATTATTACATGTTATTAATAGGATTTGAAGATTTGATAAATTTTATCGTCAAACTAATTCATTACTTGGCGATTTGATATCGGTCGAGTTGTTGGAAAAATAATCATTTTTATTATATTTTGTCATTAGTATTTTATTTAGATATGCTTGTAATTTTAATAAAGCCAATTACTGACAAGGTTTTACAAATAACTGAATTGTTATAAAATTTTTTACTATTTGTACATACAGACATTTTGATAGCTAATATGTATCTACAATAATTTATTTTAAAATTGAAATTATTTTTTAGAAACATACTCGTTATTGGTAATGCCGCTGGATTTGTAAAATGTTATAATTTTGTAAGTCACGAACTTTTAGTGAATAATCTACTTCCGAAAGTAAAAGACAAGAATAGAGCTGATGTGGAAAAAGTCTATGAGGTCTCTTGTCTCAAATTTTCTCCATTAGGTAAGTATTGAATACTAATGAATTAATTGTGTGATCGATACAGATATCGATAATGTTACAAACAATTTAACAATTCAAGCTTTTAATTTCCATATAATTCACATCAATTTTTAAATCAGTATAATGGATATTATTGGTTTAGAAGTTTAGTGGGTATATTTTGTTCTAAAGATGTACTTAAGTTTGCAAAGAAGTTTCGAACCGAAACGCAACTTTATAAAAACCTGTGTGATTTTTCAGTATAACATAAAATCTTTTAAAAAATTCAGAAAATGTCTTTCGTTCCTTTTTTGTAACGAAAAAAATAAGCAATTGTTCATCTCTCAACGACAAATAGAATCGGAGATATTGCGATTTAATGTTAAGGTAAAAAATAGTTATAAACTACTCTAAATACAACATTTTGTATAACAAAAATAATAGATCCTTAAAAATTGCTAAATAAATACTCCTAGTAAACCCGGTACATAAAGAATTCATATGAAGGTATGTAAAAAAAATACATACTATAGTCATAACCAGTGCCGGCCTTAGCAAATCTGGCGCCCTGGGCGAGATTTATTTTTCTCTCCCCCTAAAAAAATTTTAAAAATCACCGAAAATGTCAATTAAAATTGATAAATTAACAAATAAGTTGAATAATTCATATCTCAGCTTGGCGCGATCTTACAGACTCAAACTTTTTTAAAAAATATAGCTTACATCATTAACTTTAACACTATCAAATGCCCTAAGAGTCGAGACTTCCTTCCCCTATTATGAACAAATTAAAATTGGTAATTAACAAATAAGTTGAATAATTCATATCTCAGCTTGGAGCGATCTTACAGACTCAAACTTTTTTTTAAAATATAGCTTACATCATTAACTTTAAGACCGTCGAGACCTCCTTTCCCTATTATGAACAAATTAACATTGATAAATCAACAAATAAGTTGATTAGTTAGTATCTCAGCTAATACCTTATTAAAGGTTTTCTGGGTTGCTGAATAAGTGTTTGTTAATTAGCAGCTATCAAATAATCGATTTTTTTTTTACAAATTAACATTGTTTATATTTAGATATATTTTTTGCTTAATCGGGTTTAACTGATCGACAAAAAATTTAAAGATAAAAAAAAGTTTACTCAAAGATTACAGCCTATACACTAATTTGAACAAAAAATGTGACTTATGCTCCATTGTGCGCCGCCCCACTTGGCCTGGCGCCTCGGGCGGTCGCCCTGGTCGCCCCCCCTAAAGCCGGTACTGGTCATACCCCCAAGTTACAATCTTCCGTTCTTGATGCATGCCGGAACTCGAAAATGTCCACTAGTTTTTACTTTTATTTATACATATGTACTGTACATATGTTAGAACCTGATCGATTATGCCACTAAATAGGCGTAGCTCTGAAGCCAGCAATGGCGACTTTGGGGGATAGTGGTACTTAAAAATCTATGTAAATGTGAAGTAACATAAGCCGAACATCTGTAACTCGGAGAATGGTTGTACCTACATAGTACATATGTATGTTAGGAGTAGATAATTATCCATTAAATGAAGCTAGCCCAAATTATAGGTTGCAGTTTTATTTCAAGTTTGATTATAGGTGATATTTTTTATTAAAAATTAATGATTTATTTTATTTTACTTACAATTAGGTTTTTATCTGGCATGTGGATTAGATAATGGAGCGGTCTGGTTTTTGGACCCAGTAATATTGAGGCCAACAACAGAAATGCCGTTGATGCATACCAGACATAGAATTAAAAAGTTCTGCTTTTCTAGCGATTCTACATTTATGGCATCTATTGTAAGAATGAAATACAGTATTCCATATCACATTTGTGTTTTTTAATTGAATTTAATATATTTTGTTATTAGGATGATGGTATGACTGTTTGTCTATTCAAATATGATAAAAATCAACAGCAATGGCATTTTAATGGCAAAATACGATCTCATTATAAAACAATACGAGATTTATTATTCATACCTTTCCAAAACAATAAACAGTGTCAGTATAAACTGTTTACTATTGGTGAAGATTTCAGACTTGTTCAGTATGACGTATACGATAGGTACTCAAATATTATTTATATTCTAATCTGGCGTTTAAAAAAATAGTTGTGGTATTAAGTATACTTCCCCTATTGCCATTTCCTTCTGAATTCGATTATGTTTAAAAGCATGGCATACAAGCTCTGCGTTTCGACGTGATTTGCAATGCTGTGAGGTACGCGTGTGTGTTGTTCTAACTTCTAACTAACAATAAGATATCGCTGCAGAGTATTAATATTCTACCGCGTTTTAAGTGGTAAGATAGATCAATAAGGTGCGAGAGATGGCAACCCTATTAAATATTAGATAAACAATATTTTATATGGCATACTAGAAATATATTAAGACATTGTTAGCAGTTTAAGTCTTGAGGATTCCGCGGTGATCTTGATATGGATCTTGGCTTCTGGATGTAAGCCGCGTCGATTTGGTCGTGTTATCGGCCAACGTTTCGTCACACATTGCAGTGAACATCTTCAATGTGTGATGAAACGTTGACCGATAACACGACCAAATCGACGCGGCTTACACCCAGAAGCCAAAATCCATTGTTAGCAATTATAAATAAAATATTATTTTTAATTATTCAAAGCACTTGTTTGAGCAAAACTAATTACCATGTTTTTATTCGTCAAAAATCAAGTACCAATTTACTTATTTAGAATAAAGTTAAGTAAAAGCTTTTACTTGAATTTATTAATATAATAAAATACTAATATTTGACTGTATTATTTTACAGTACATCAGAAGAACTGAAAGTTGTTTCTTATGAACGTATAGAACAATCCGCTAAACCGCAAGCATTTTTTTGCCTTGATGAAAATTTTGTGCTTGTTTCTGAAGATCAGGTGAATAAATTTTATTTTACGATATTTTGTAGAAAAAGAGATTAATAAAATTATCCAATTTTTTGAACAAAAATGTTTTTTGTTCAATATTAACATTACATTTATTTTTAGTATAAATATAAATACATCAATTATGACACTGCAATGTGTCATAAAACAGTTTTAGGACCGTCAAATGGAGGATATGTACAAATGATGAAGGTAAAAATAATTAAAAATGTTTTTTTTTTGTAATTTAAATTAAATTTCCTATTACAGTACTTAAGGAAGCAAGAAAATGAAGCATCCAACGTAAATGGATACATTATATTTGCTACAAGTAAAAATATTGGTATACAAAAATTTCCTCTCGATGGAAATCCTTATAAGCACGTGTCTATGATCGGACACCCTGAAAAGGTATGCCATTTTAGATTTTTAACGTGTCTACTATCACTTTGCAAAACGTTATCTCGCCGCAATTGTTTCTTTAGTCGTTGTAACGATTCCCGAACTAATAGTATCGAGTGGTGATGTGCAACGCGGTGTTGTTGCAAACGACAGAGTAAAAGTTGTCGACATTTTGTGTAGACTACTTGCACAGTTCGGTAAAGAGACGCTACTGGAGGCGCAAATTGGTCCGCCACAGAATTTAAAGCATCTTTGGTGTTCTTGCATCAATGAGACTGTAGAAAATATTCGTTGCATGCTCGATGAAGATCACGTGCGCGAATCGTAGAAATAATATAACATAGAGTAGGTGAATCAGTCGAAAAAGCGAACATTCGGTAGAATAGGATAGAGAAAGGATGGTGACCTATTCCACCTTTAACGGACCTGAAACAACAATGTGCTAATGTTCCGCAGCAGCTCCTAGATTTTTACGAGGATAAAGGGGAGGCATGTACTGATGTACTCATGTACATACGTAGCCGACACAAAATTTCTACGGCCTTAATATTTTCGTTCGCAAGAATGTTTATTGAAAATGTGTTGCGCATTGATATTCGGTACTACTTGATTTGGATATTATAATAACGACTATACAAACAACTGCGATGAGGTCATGAATATGCAGGGTAGCCATTCATTGTCAGTGGAAGCATATTTCCACCCAAAAAGTCTTGTTTTTATTTGTATTACCTTCGTAATAGTAATTTCAATGAATACTGCGCCATTCGAAGGTAAAATGTGTCCTTAATGAAATATAAAAATCCAAGGCTGCAGACCATAGACCCTTTTATAATTAGATGTGAAACATACAAGCCTTGAGGCTTCCGCGGTGATCTTGATATGGATCTTGGCTTCTAGGTGTAAGCTGCGTCGATTCGGTCGTGTTATCGGCCAACATTATAGTGGACATTTTCAGGGCTCTGAAGATGTCCACTGCAATGTGTGACGAAACGTTGGCCGATAATACGGTCAAATCGACGCGGCTTACACTTAGAATCCAAAATCCAAATGTGAAACATATTTATCACTGCATTTTTTCAGATAAATGGAATGTGTTTGAGTCATGACGATCAATATTTGTTTACTTGTGGTGAGGACGATTGCAGTGTTCTTCAGTGGCAAATTAATATTCAGTAGGTATTCTTTTTTTGAAACGGTAGCATTAACTACCAAAATAAAACGGATTAAACTGAGAAGCCAAGAATCGTTGTTATCATTTTAAATTATAGTTTTCTTTATAAGTATTTTCCGTAAACTGACTCACGGTGTTATGTTATACACTCTATAGTATTTGGATGCTTATTGGAATACATTTGAATTCTTAAAATAAACATTAAAATATAATTTAAATGTAATATCACTTAACATTTCCCAAAGTGTCATATAAAGAAAAGCGGTGTTTCCAAAAACAATTAAAAATACAGTGATCCCTCGATTTACGCGCAATAGAAATTGCCTCATTACGTTTCCACCCTTTTTTCCTAACTTTTACAACCGCGTAAAATTGAATCCATGTAAATAGAGAGATTACTGTATGTCTATTTTATGTTTAATATAATTCGATTAACATAAGAAATAATTAAAATATTTAGTTCCTAATACGAAATAATTCTCCTTATTTTTATAAATGTCTATAAAAAAGTGTTACAGTAAATACAGTTATGTTTTTTTCAGATCCGTAGAAATGATGGCGAATTTAGGTGGTAAAGGATTAAATCCATATTACTGTTTATTAGAAGGGGGGCAAGATGGATGGCTATTCAATGAGATGAAAGATTTGTTTTATTTGATGCAGATAATGCACCAAGGCGTAAATACACAAGAAGCTCGAATAGTAAATGATTATTTAGATCTTGCTGAACTTCCAGATCTTATGAGGGCATGTGGATTGTTCTTAACTGAATTTGAGGTAATTTAGTTAACAAATAAAGTTTATGTATGTAGTTTAGTCTGACTTAACTGTTATGCTCATAGGCGCCGATTCCAAGGGGAGGGATAGGGGCGATAGTTAGTTATGTTTTAAGTTATATAGATTTTAACACGCTGATCAAATTCGTCAACTAAAGTCAAATCCGATCAACAGTTAAAAAGTTCAGGCCATATTTCTCAAAAACTAAAACTTTGAGAGGCTATATCTCAACAACGGATTGAGATACAATTCTGCGGTTTGTATATAATTTTTAAATACATTCTTAAATACATACTATTAACGAAATCTAAAATTCAAAATTTCATGCATCAAATCGGAATTTGTCAGAAAATCAACTTTTTTTCAACTTCCGTATGCTCACTTTGGGATTGAACAAAAATTATGAAAATGTCGCCCCCATCGTTAAAATGAAATAGGTACTTATGGAAAAAGAAATTAAAATACCTATGAAATGGCTGTAGTTATTTCAGATACGTGCAAATATTTGCTTTCCTTGTTAATATCACGATGAACTCATAAGTATTTTTTTTCTTGAAAATGTTAAGCTTTGATCTGAATTTACTATTACTTTAAAAAATATCGTCTTCAGACTTACCTTGCTGTTATCACACAATTCAATGCATAAAACATAATAAAAATGTAGGTAATTGCAATGTTTTTTTATTATTATTTCCAGTTAGAAAATATGATGGTTGAAGCAAAGTACTTCAATATTCATAACACGAGAGATGTGGCTGAAAATATATACTTTGAAGATTTTGTGAAACTCTATATTAACCACAAAGCAGTCGATGGACTATCAATTCAGAAAATTCAGGAAGCGTATGAACTTTTTTCCACTTTACAAACAATCCCATTATTAAACCATTTTTTGGAATCTACTGGGGGATCAATGATTCAACAAGTGACTTCAAATTTAAGTATGTACAGTGCTGGCGAAAGTATACATTCAATGCAAGAAATTGCTCCAAAAACCGCACTTTCAGCAAATATGTCAATGTTCTCGGTAACTTCAAAGGTATCTGCTGTTACGACGAATGTTCCGAATAAAGATTCGATTGTTGTCACTGCGAAAGAAACCGTTTTAATGAGGCAACAATTCATAGAAGTTTTATTTAATCAAGGTATAAACTTTTCAAAAGTCATCTATGTTGATTATTATTGCTAATACTAGGTTAAAAGTGAATTCGCGCTCATTAATTAAGATGGGTTACATCAGTGGCGTAGATAGCTTTTTGCGATGTGGGGGGGGGGGGGTGATATGACTTAGTATTTAATCTCATATTTTTGGTTCAGAGACCCTCAAGACGTGTAATTCCGTTAAAATCTCGAGTTCGATTTTTTTCATGATTACTATACTTTATTATACAGTACCTACATTTCATGTATGTATAATAAAAAATGTAAAAAACGTTTAAAAAAAATTAATTTGCGTTTTTAAAACCGACTAAAAAGCTGAAAATCAAATCCTATTAGACTCTTTTCGTACTAACTATTGCATTTTAAAAAAAGTTGATTTTGTTCATACTAGAAGAGTTTAAAAAAATGTATTTGAGTTTATTATTATAAATTCTTTTGATCAACTTATAATTTTCGTAGACTCATAGGGGGGGATTGATCCCCTTGACCCCCCCCCCCCCCTATCTACGCCACTGGGTTACATCAAATTACATGTTTATGCATTTTATGTAAAACTAGCTGGGCCCACGCGGCTTCGCTCGCGTAGACTACGGAATTATTGTTTAGGATTTTTGAAAAATATAGTTTAATTAATTAAGTACAAACACGATTAGTTATTATTGTAATAATAATTTATCAATACCTAAATTACCTAACAAAAACGAATCAGAAGAAAAAAGTACAAATAATTTGTGTTCTGTTTAAATTTAAATGTTAATTATTAAAAACAAAATTAACTCAAACGTCAGCCGAGGGACTCCGAATATCTACCGAACGTAAGCGAATCCAGTCTGATGTACATCGCTTCGATGCGGCACGACACCATACATTTAAAATGTTACCTTTATAAATATATTTTAAGATATTTTCTAAACTATACGACCAAATTGGATGCTGTAAATGGCAAACTATATCTACATTAAGTACTTATGACGATGAAATCATTTATTTCGATAAGGATTAATGTTTTGCAGGTCATAAGTCCATGTAAACAAAACCCAAATATTTTATGTTTTTTTTGTAACATAAAATCAGTCATTGTGGCTTAAATATAAAAGTTAGACATATCGTGTCGCTGACTTAATTGTAGAACTTTTGATTCTACACAATTCTTTAATACATTATTTTGTTCTATATTGAACGGTTTAGGCAGCGTATTACAAAACAGCGCGCCGACGGCAAAATTTTTTCCGACTTGATTTACTATTATCGTCACTGCTTTGTTGTTATGTTACCTAACGTAAAAAAATATAGCCTATAACCTGGCCAGAGAACGTACCTATGAATTAAAAAAAAAAACTCGTAAATCGGATAAGTGGTTCTCGAGTGATAAGGTAACTAACGGACAGACAGACAGACAGACAGACAGACAGACAGACAGACAGACAGAGAGACGTTGAGCTTTATATATATTAAGGATGATACCCATGCATATTATATAAAAACACCAGTTTCGAAAAACCAGGTGATTTTATATAGAGATAGGAAACAAACGTAATTTTTCATGTTTTTTTTTGCTCTGCTTTCTAAACCCGTCGTTACTTATGTACGTTCAATACTTATCTACTTTCCATTTGATTTTCGAATAAATGTAAAATTATATTGACTAGAAACCAAAAGTTATATTAATTATAAAAAAAATTCATTTGATAGGTGAAAATTTTACAAAAGAAGAGTTATCAAAGTGCCTATCTATTTTAATACGAAAACAAGAAGAAACATTCTCTCCATCTAAAATTGCAGAAAATATATATGAACTTTTACCTAAGGTGAGTTTCTATACAAATTAATAATTCAGATTTTTGTTAATGTTAGTACCTACCTAATAAAATCATATTTTGTAGGATATCACATACAAGCAACTGACTGAAGATATTTTAGGTATAAATGTTATTGGGGAAAATCCAATCGTGTTTGCCGAAATTGATAAAAAAATATAAATCTTGTCGAATATTTACAAATATATTTATTTTTGATATTATAATCATAATTATTTTTAATTTATATGTCATAAATATGTCTATACTTACATTAATATTATTATGGATTATGTGGTCTATACCAGTTGTTTCTTTTTCGACTCGAGGTGCCATTGTCGAACTAAAGTTTTCCCATGACTCCCTTCCCTAAGTCGAACTAACCTGTAATGAACAAGTCAAACAATTGCATAATTGAACAAATTCATTCATTTATGATTTATTCATTAGCATTTTGTAAATTAATGCGATGGATGAGCCTGCAGATCCACGGCACTCCTGTACAGACGCTGCGGCGCACACTTTAAAAATCACTGGTCTACATATATTATAATATCTTACATTAGAGCACATAATTATCACATCGCTGTGCTTTCTCATGCTTATTTCACTAAAGGTACTTAATTATCGATTTAAAAAAATAAACATCGATACATTGTAGTCTTATGAATTGCCATTGGTTATAATCATTATTAGAAAATATTAATTCGAAATTTTTCTTTTAATACTTGCCTGATTATATTTTCGTATATTTTTAATTTAAATTTTTCTGCTATACCACGAAAAAATGTGATTTAATATGACAATGTAAAAAAGCAACAATAAAAAAATGTAAAAATGCACCAATGGAATAACCAGGATATTTTTGGGGGAGAAAAATTAAAAAAAATCAGATTGTTTTCAAATTCACTCAAGCTTCATTACTTCTCGAAATATTCCGATGTTTTTAAACTGCCTTTTTCAATTTAATATTCACAAAACGGCTGGGGGTCACTTACAATCGAAAGTGTTTATCCAGCATGACTGCTATACTACACAAACCACTTATCCCCTCTTATTGTTAGTGGTGCACGAAAATAGAGGAAAACCGCTCGCCTAATTTACCTATAATAAAATCCACCGCTCCATACCATCTGCTTTGGCGGACTAAGGGCGTGGGAGAGGGGGGGGCGCTTCGGTCGGGTGCCAAGGTACAGGGGAGGGGGGTGCCAAAATGAGATAGATAGAAAAGTTTGATAAGGATTAAAAAGTGACATGGGAACTGAAAATAATGTATTCACAAACTGCAGGAGGGCGCAAAAGTAATTTTTAGACGTGCTAAATTTGACCTAACAACGAAAAAACATCTGCCAAGTAAATGCACAGTGCTTCCTCGTGCTAAATTCACTAAAGGTAGTTAATTATTCAACAATTTAAATAAAAACCGATAGTGTTTATATAAATTGCCTGGAATTGGTTAACCATTTAATTTTTATACAATTTTACTTAAAAATATTAGTTCGAAATTTTTCTTAAAATGCACGTGAATATTTTTACTTTCTTATACCATGTATATGAAATATACATTAGTATAAGTAAGTATAGTGAAGCCGATTTTTTTCGAACTCCGGATTTTGACGGAATTATCTATTTTGACCTTTCCTGAATCCATTCTGACTATTTTCGCCATGATGTCTGTGTGTCCGTCTGTCTGTCTGTCTGTCTGTAAGCGCTGTAACTCAAATACGACAAATCGTAGAAGGGTGATATTTTATATTTAAGATTAATTTTTGGCTGGGAAGAAAACCTCCTATTTTTGAAAACGATCTTTCAACCGGATACGGATGTTTACCTACGTCGATTTTTTAGTTTTTCGAATTACTCTGAAAAAGTGCGAAATAGAGAAAAATGGTCAAGTTAAAAAATGTAGGTAATATCTATATCTATAATTTATGTTCTATTCATTTTTTTGTAAAAACGAATTTTTGAAAAAAAAAATTATTATAATTCAAATGGTTCATAACCGAGAAAAAAATGTATGGAGAATAAATTATAGATAATAACATACTCGACATTTTTTATCTAAAACATTTTTTTCTTATTTCATAAATAATTCTAAAATCCAAAAATTTACAAGAGTAAACATCCGTTTTCAGTTAGGTATTACGTTAAAAAAATCACTTGTTATATAAATATAAAATTATTCATTTTGTTATTTCTTGTTAGTTTGTTAGAAATGTTCTAATAAACAAAAAATCACGTATACAATTCACTGTTAGGTTAGGTTAGGTTAGGTATAAGAAAGTCCCGTGGTTCCCAAGGCAGATATTTTCATATATTTTTAATTTTTTGACAATTTCAATCTAAATCTAAATTTACGCAAATGTCAAAATGACATTTAAAACGCCAAAATGACATTTAATATATCCAAGCAAATATCAATTTAGAAAAACAAATACGAATTATTAAAATAAATTGAGATAAATCTTTGTAAGGTAATATTTTACAACAAACGTTGTAGACCCATATTATAGGAAATTTGATGCTCTACAAAAAATATTCTATAAAATTTTCACGAAACATGTGTCGTTCTTGAGATATCTTGAAAAAATAAATATTTTGGGGTGTCACCCCTCCCCCTTACATACGTTTTAATATCGGTTCAGCGGTTCATGAGTTATACTTGTGACAAGGATTCAGGGGACACACGGACAGACGGACAGACAGACACGGAACGAAAAGTGTTTGTCTTGACGTGAAACGGATGAATCAATTAAAAATTTTGAAATCGGAGAACATTTTTTTTGTCTCAATTTGAAACGATCACAAAGCTTCTCGTATCTTCGATATTGCGAGAAGCAAAACGTTTTGCTTCCTCGCAATATCAGTAATGTAATAATAAAAAAATAAAAAAATGTATTTACATTTTAAAAAAATACTTGTGAAAAATGATTTAAAAATTTTTTTTGAAGAGGGGGGGTGTATAACTAATATTTTGCCCCGGGTACCAACCTTTCTTAGTCCGCTACTGACCGCCTGCATGATAAGATGGTACGCCATTGACAAAGTATTCTAGAAAATATAAAATAGGAAATTTCTTATAAAAGTTTATTCACATCTTAACTTTAATTAATTAATTAACGTTTCGCTTGATTATTTGCAGAAAATTATTAGTGTTGTTGCTTACAAGGTGGAGCTAGCATAATTGGGAGTTTTCTACGTTGTTGGCAAGCCTTTCAATTGTTAGCTATCAAATTGTTAAGTCAGTAGTGCCAGTGCCAAGTAGTGCAACTTATCTATGACTGAATGCAACAAACTGCATTAAAGGGGTGTTGATTTGTTGCGACGTTATTGATAGTAATTTAGTAAAATTGTGAAATAATAAAGTTAAAAAAGAAATTGAAAAATTATATACACAATGGTGATTACAGTGTATATCAGTGGTATCAGCGGCAACAAGGAGGTATTGTATTTTCTATTTTTTGACATTTTAATTGGCCTTGATTGTCAGTATCTTTAAATACTTGGAACGTTTAATGTGAAGGTTATATATATAATTTTAACTTTCCATTTTCTATAATGTTATTGTTTTTGACTTTTATATGCATTTTATTTATTCAAATTATCATTTTATGTCAATTGATGAATGCCACGCCTAATAGATAAAAGTTGTCTCTACTGTATTTTTTTTTTGAACAGGTAAAAAAACGACAGCAACGGGTATTAATGATCCTGGATTCAAGGAATATTAAGTATGAAGTGATTGATATAGCAGAACCTGGAAGGCAAACTGAAAGGGAACTTGTAAAAAAACATGCAACACAACCTGGATTACCGCCTCAGTTATTTAATGGAGATGATTACTGCGGTGTAAGTAGTAATAGATAACCTTACCATATGTCTTTATTTTCTATTACTCTTTAATAAATTTAAAAAAGTAATTATAGCGGTACCATCGTACCAAATATTTGTTTTTGAGTTTTTGATTTTTATTTTAAAATTTGTCTGTTTTTGATTATTTCTTGTATCATTATTTATAAGGCTTTAGAAAAACAAACTGAAATTATATTTAATATACACCTAGTACTGAATTGAGAAGAATTAAAAAGGTCTCTGCTGTCTAATTTAATTAAAAGTAAAGTCAATATACATATATTTTTTAAATATATTAGGAATTCTAGTGTTTTATACATACATAAATTAACAGTTTTATTAAAACTGGTTATAATTTTTTGACTGTTTGAAATACTTTGGAATTTTCTTATAACAAAAAATCATAGTCCGTTGATGAGGTCAAAATACTTCATTGTCAAGAGCCCTTATATTCATTCTTTGGATTATAGTTAATTAATCAACTAACAAATTATAATTTACCCTATAGGATTATGATCAATTTGATCTTTCAAATGAAATAGACGAATTGGATAAGTTTCTTAAAATGGAGTTGGCATTGGATGTAACGCCTGTTATTGGAAATGGAATATCAAACAGTCATGAAAGTACACCTGACGTCAATACAACCCTTATTGAAAATGAACAAACGCATGTTGAAATTGTAAAAGATGATATCACAGAAGAGTCAGAAAACAAAACGATTTCATCAAGCACAGTTAATAACGAAGACAATGAAGCTGTTGTTGAAGAAGAATAATTTAATATTGTAAATATTTATAACTACGACTATATATAAAAATTCAATTTTAATTGTAAATGAGTATAATGGTAAATTGGCCATTTATTTTAAACTGCAATCTTCAAATAATATAAAGTGATATTTTGTAATTATTCAGTGCTCATGCAAATATAACTGTGCTTTAAGACAAAAACACTATATTTAATAAATATTAAAACACAAACTATTATTGCGTAGTTGATTCAATATGATTCAATGTCTGTTATAATCATTATTGTTTAACATTTAGGTTGTGACAAACTTTCACTAACTTATGTCATACTTACATATAAAGCTCGCTTTCATATAATTTTATGAATTGCATGTGCATTTAATTTCATGCGCATAAAAAGTAAAAGCAGTAAATGTGGAATACGTTGGTAATATGGAATACTGGCTTAAAAATGAAACCTGCATAGTAACTATGATGCAGATATTAGAACATTACAACTTATATATAGCATTCATCTTGTGTCTTTAATTTGTACTCACAATCAGTATAAAATTATATAGTTCTAACATGTATTAGTTATTGATTTCCATAAATTTTTCTTAATACACTTATTAATTAGACTAGAATATTTACACCGCTTGTATTTACACCGTTTTTCTATTCGGACATCACATGTATATATTTTAAATTTGTTGCTATAATTTTTTTATACATATATAAATATAGTGGCACGTTATACCTTTATGAGGCCTAAAACAATGGAATTTCATTCAAACTAGGATGTGACTCAATGTTATCTACATTAGTAGAATTTGACAAATTACAATTTTTTTATTGACATCTGACAGCAACTGCTTTTTGTACTGGGAAATTGTTTACCATTCTCAATACTTACGATTTAGAAATAGTAATAGTTGTATAGACTTACACAATTCTTTTAATGTAGATAAGCAAGGTGAGAGTGCCGATTTACATCAGATTTTTTATGCATTTTGTTTAAATTTTTTTAATTTTGATGATTTAATGCCTAAACAGACTGATAATATAGGAATTGAGTAGGTAAAATAATAATACTCCACTTTACCTTTACTCTACAGGAACTGTGGAATTTTCTATTTAATTTTTTGTTTCTAAATAATATTTTAACTATTTATTTTAAAATGAGTATTCCACAATTGTTGCGCTTACCTTACATTATGTTTATTATTTATATTGTATTATGCATGCCTTGAAACAGCCATTTAACCTGTAACTATTATACACGGGTCAATGTGTAAACCTATGTTTATTTTAATTATACATTGTTTTTAGTTTATTTAAATCTCACTAGGTTGTGCTCGTAGGGATCAGACAATCTGCCATCATTAATGTATGTATTAATATAAATTGTAATCTAAAGTGGAAATATATAGAAAAAATTATAAATAAAATAAGTATACACAAAAAATGTATGCTGTCAGGTAGTGTCAGTACTAGTGAACATTTTAAATTATGCATTTATTGAATTATATTTTTTAGGGCAGTTCATTAGTAATCGGTGATATATTATTAATTCTAAAATGTCCAAGAGTGTTCTATAATGTTAACCACATTCAGACCATTAATTATAAATATTTAATCTGTTGCTCTGATAAAATCACAGATAATATGGTGTTTTTACTGATACATACGGCAAAAAGATCTTGGTTTTTATAATATATCAATTTTTAATAATTTTAAACAATGATTATTTTATGAAATATTAAAAATTTCATACGGGGCCCTTGATGCTGCCAGCCTCTTCCTAAATATGTGGCACTGGTGTTTGTATATATTAGTTTATATTGTTACAATGTGCAAAATATATTTATAACCTAAAATAAAATATTTAAATATTGAAATTAATGTTTCTTTTATTAAAAAAACATCTGCCAAGTAAATGCACAGTGCTTCCTCGTGCTAAATTCACCAAAGGTAGTTAATTATTGAATAATTTAAATAAAAGCCAATAGTGTTTAGATAAATTGCCTGGAATTGGTTAACCATTTAATTTTTATACAGTTTTACTAAAAATATTAGTTTGAAATTTTACTTAAAACGCATCTACTTATGTTTTCGTATATTTTTAATTTTTTGACAATTTTAATCTAAATCTAAATTTATGCAATGTCAAAATGACATTTAAAACGTCAAAGTAACATTTAAAACGCCAAAATGACATTTAAAAGCAAATTTATTAAGCAAATATCAATTTATAAAAACAAAACACGAATTTTAAAAATAAATTGAGATAAATCTTTGTAAGGGAATATTTTACAACAAATGTTGTAGACCCATATTATAGGAGGTAAGTACGGAGAATAGGGGTACAGGCTGTCACAAATGTCAAAAAGTAGGTGTTGGTATGTTAGAATGAAGTAGAATTTGTGCTGTATCTATAGTAACGTGGGTAACGTGTAAACTAGTGTTTTTTTTATCCAATTTTGACATATCGCTATTTAATATTTATTTAATTTATTATCTGTATAATGATGTTTTTCACTTGACATAATATTTTATTATTACAGGTACATCTACTATATCAAATCAATGATAAATGATAATGAGGTTTTTTACTTGACAAAATATTTTACTATTACAGGTTTATCTACTATATCAAATTAACGACATGTCAAAAATGTATGTCTGTGATAATAGAAAAATCATAAACTCACTGTATTTTTTCTTCTTTAGTATCACCATATATTACACAACACAACATTATTATTACAAGATCTTCTATACAATTAATTTTGAATTATTAATTAGTAAATATTTAACAAAAACACACTTACGGAAAATATAACTAAAATTTGTGATCTCATTTATTTGTTTGTTTGCCAATACCCACCTACTTTGTTATTATGTGAAAACAATTAAATATTTATATGAATCTATAATTTAACTCATATATACTAAAGACAATATAGTACATAACATTACTACATTTTCGCTGACGCGAAAATGTTTTAATTTGATATAATAAAAAGTAACGCATATTTTTTAAACTATAGTTTATAAGCCCCACATTCAAGAAATCCTTATAAAAGAACATCAATATTTAATATATAAAAGACAATATAGTACATAACATTACTACATTTTCGCTGACGCGAAAATGTTTTAATTTGATATAATAAAAAGTAACGCATATTTTTTAAACTATAGTTTATAAGCCCCACATTCAAGAAATCCTTACAAAAGAACATCAATATTTAATATACTAAAGACAATATAGTACATAACATTACTACATTTTCGCTGACGCGAAAATGTTTTAATTTGATATAATAACAATTAACGCATATTTTTTAAACTATAGTTTATAAGCCCCACATTCAAGAAATCCTTACAAAAGAACATCAATATTCAATATACTAAAGACAATATAGTACATAACATTACTACATTTTCGCTAACGCGAAATTTTTTAAACTATAAAAATACAAAAAATAATTTGAATTACATACATTTATCAATAAACGTCAAATTACAATTATGAACAAATGAATCTGGTCTCACATGATATCAACTTTATTCTATGTAACTATGTAAGTGATTTTTGAGTATTTTTGACAGTAGTGAAAGCTTGTACCCCTATTCTCCGTATCAACCTTATAGGAAATGTAATGCTCTACAAAAAATATTCTATAAAATTTTCACTTAACGTGTCGTTCTTGAGATATCTTGAAAAAATAAATATTTTGGGATGTCACCCCTCCCCCTTACACGACGATTTTGAAATGAGACCGTTCTCAAGCCAGACCAAACCATCCAACCAAGTTTCAACAATATCGGTTCAGTGGTTCATGAGTTATGTGTGTGACAAGGATTCAGGGGACAGACAGTTTGTCTTGACGTGAAACGGAAAGATTAATTTAAAATTTTGAAATTGGAGAACATTTTTTTTGTCTCAATCTGAAACGATCACAAAGCGTCTCGTATCTTCGATATTGCGAGGAAGCAAAAATGCAGAGCATACTTTTTTTATAGTTGTTGATGGAGTTTGTACACCGTGACAAGGAAAAAAGCAGGAATCCGTTTCTGCTCCTAAGTAGGTATAGGTAACCAATAAAAAACATGATGGTATAATAACAGGTAGGTGGATTACTGAAATATTTGTGGAAATTGGAATTTGTTTGGATTGGAAGATGAGTAAATGTTTTTATAAAAATACATCTGGGAGTTGACTAGATTAATTTTTATAAAATGCATTCTCTCCCAAAAATGGTAGTCAATATTTCTTGTAAAATTATTTCCAGAGAAAATGTTTTAATTAAAACAGGTTTTTGTAATATCGACTAGATTATGAATTTTTTTAGGATATAATTTATACAGTACAACGAGAAAGTTATTTGATTATAAACATTATATTTAATTTAAACACATTTATTAAAATATAATATAAATTAACACAGCATTTCACATATTATTCTTTCTTTTCATTTGTGATTGTAATTTCTGTAAAAAAAAAAATTTTATAGTAACACAAACCATGGTATTTAAAAAATTTAATGAATATTAATTTTGTTGTTTAACTGTTTTTTTTAATAGTAGCGTCGATTTATCTGAAAAAAGGCTGTTTCGTGAAATCTCTTAGTAGTGAAATTTTTTTCACTAAATCGCTTGATTTTGGGTTCAAGAATATGTGTGTAAGTTTTCCGGATTCTCAGTGCTCCGGAACAGGGTCAAAAATGCCTTTGCTTGTAACAAATTAAGGTTTTTTGACGGTAGTTCGGCTAATATTTTGAATAAATTTAAAAAAAAATATGAGATGATGCGCTATGAAAATACAATTAAAATGACACTGGGTAGAGGTCAAAATGTCATTCCGTTCACCCGTAAAAAAATGAAAACCGCGGAAAACACGATATTTCTAAAGTTAGGATAAAAAAATAAATAAAACTCTTAATTTTTCAAAAATATCTTCAAAAGATAGCTTTTAACGGTACAAACTGATGTGCAACATCTCATCTCATAATTTTTATTTAAACGGCCACAATAAACAAATTAAGAAATTTTTTGAAGGTCAAATTCATTGGGTGCAAATAGTGTAGGGCCAAATTTTTTTTTTCATAATGAAGGTTTTAGAGAGTACTATCAAAATTAAAAAAAGTTATTTTTTTCAATTACTCCTTGACCCTTTTTTTGCTATTTGTTTATAAATTGTAATACACAAATAGCAGTTTAACCCCTTAATATTGCTTGAAAAAAATTTTATTTTCTTTCACTTAATAGCATTTGTCAAGATGATCAGTACAAAAAAAAACATAAATAAATATTGACTCTTTAATGAGTTATTCATTTTTTTAGTTTTTGGCCAATTGTTAATAAACAAATTAACATTTTGACTTGAATCTTGAGTAAATAGCTTCCTAAAGCATCTGTCTTTCTCATATGCCAAGAAAAAAAAGTTTACAGTCATTTTACCAAATGTAATTACGATTTAACTGTACGCCTTTAATTTTCTCGTTTCACTTGTGATCACGTGACTCCTATGGTTAATATGTTTAACAATTAGTAATAAACGAATAACTTGGCCAATTTTTGACGTAGAGAGATGTTTTTTTTTTTAAACTTGGTTATTTTTTTCCGTAGAATTCAAATATGCAATAATATCTGTATACAAATGCTTCAAATTTGTTATAAACAATAAAAATATAGTTATTTATTTATTAATTTAAATTTAATTTCATCTGTTTCTAAGGCAACATGAATTGTAGACTTATTTATTAGTATTTAAAATTCAAATTTTGAGAGTGGTTTTCAGAGGGTCATAGAGTGATTGAAAAAAATAATTTTTATTTATTTGATAGTACTCTCTAAAACCTTCATTATGAAAAAAAAAATTTGGCCCTACACTATTTGCACCCAATGAATTTGACCTTCAAAAAATTTCTTAATTTGTTTATTGTGGCCGTTTAAATAAAAATTATGAGATGAGATGTTGCACATCAGTTTGTACCGTTAAAAGCTATCTTTTGAAGATATTTTTGAAAAATTAAGAGTTTTATTTATTTTTTTATCCTAACTTTAGAAATATCGTGTTTTCCGCGGTTTTCATTTTTTTACGGGTGAACGGAATGACATTTTGACCTCTACCCAGTGTCATTTTAATTGTATTTTCATAGCGCATCATCTCATATTTTTTTTTAAATTTATTCAAAATATTAGCCGAACTACCGTCAAAAAACCTTAATTTGTTACAAGCAAAGGCATTTTTGACCCTGTTCCGGAGCACTGAGAATCCGGAAAACTTACACACATATTCTTGAACCCAAAATCAAGCGATTTAGTGAAAAAAATTTCACTACTAAGAGATTTCACGAAAAAATATAATTCGACGCTACTATAAGGATTAATCCTTAAAATTGGAAAAAAACTTAATTGTAGAAGCAGTGGCATAACTACAATTTAGGACCCTTGGTGATTTTTTTATTTGGGGCCTTCTAAAAAAAGCTGAGCAACTTGGGATAAAGTGACAAAAAAGAGGTTACTGGATGAATATCTGTCAGCTCTACCGGATTCGGGTACACGCGTATACTGTGTGTATACGCGCAGTATACACACAGTATATGGCGTGTAAACGCTGTATACGCATAAAGTCTGTGTAACAACCGTGTAAACACCCGGTATACGGCGTGTGCTTGGGAAAATTATATACGCGCGTTACACTGTGTATAGTGCTGTATACCGCACTATACACAGTGTAACGCGCGTATATAATTTTTTCACAAATGTGTATAGTGCGGTATACACGCGATTCATACGTAGTAAACTCTGAGTAAACACTTGTGTTATACAGTGTTTACGCGTGTAAACACTGAGTAAAAACTCGGTAAAAACACAATGTACTGGGTATACCAAGAAGTTATTCTTCGTGTAAATTCGGTGTATATGCGAAGTTTATACGCTATAAAAAACACAAACCGCAAGTTACCTCTCGCTAGGGAATCATGTTTGTGGTTTTTATAAAGGCTATAAATGTTACTTGTTTTTTTAAACGAAAAGTAGGGCTGTAAGTATAAATACTGTTAACATACACGGTTTATTCGACGTAATCACTGTGTAAATTCTATTAGTTACACGTCTACTACACGTATGAAAACGCGATACATTCGAATAATCACTGTGTAAACTGCGTGTAAATTCTATAAGTTACACGTATGAAAACGCGATACATTCGGAATAATCACCGTGTAAACGGCGTGTATACATCGCATAAACGCCGTATAAAAAATTCCCAAGGACACGTCATATACACGGTGACTACACCCCATAAAAGCGCAATAATCAGCGTGTATACCGCGTGTAAACCGTGTATGATCAAAACCGTTAGGGAATCCAGCCACCCTGTAGTTACGCCACTGTGTAGAAGACAATAAACCATAGGTTCCCAAACTTTTTAAACTCGCGGCACCCTTTTTGAACTAAAGTTTTTCCATGGCGCCCTTTCTAAGTCAAAACATGACTAACTTGTAATGAACAAGTTAAAAAACTGCATTATTTAACAAATTCATTAATTTATTATTTACTCATTATCTGTCTACAGATTAGCTGCGCCCCTGTAAAGACGTCGCGGCTCCCCAGGGTGCCACAGCATACACTTTGGGAATCTCTGCAATAAACTGTTTACATTAAAGGCCTCTATACACCAACCAATCTGCAGGACCGATTTGACAGGAGGTAGAGTGAGGGTACTGCAGATTGGGTCGTGTATAGGCAAATCGGGTCGATATGGGGTCGATTATTCTGCAAATAGTCGGCCTGATTTGTCCATACATGACTCAATCTGCAGTATCCTCACTCTACCTCCCGACAAATCGGTCCTGCAGATCGGGTGGTGTATAGAGGCTTTAAAATAGTGATGTAAAAAGTGGTTCTAAAACAGAATGCTCTGAAATTTTAAATTGACAATTCTTTATGTTAGTATGTATATTTAAATTCTAGATTTTATAGTCTTAACATCTAAAAAACCACATACCTACAAGTACTAGTGATGAAATTTTTAAACTATTATGAAATATGTATTCACAGTTTCCAACATAACCTTTTATATTACAATGTACATACCGATAAAATGTCGTGATTACCATCATCTGATTCATTATAATTTTCATTTTCAAAATTTTCACTTACTGTTGACTTATCATTTAATACATTTCTTGAATTTCTCTGAAATTTAAAATTTAGTTAATTATAAATATACATCATAGATAATACCATATATTAAACACACATGTTTAATATATGATAATACGTACGTATTTATGCATATTATCTAGAGAAGTTTTTAGATCACTTAAAGGAGATCTATACAAGGTGCCCCAGATTTTTAGAAAATGGTTTAACAAAGAATTGAAATAAAGTATAAGCAGGATCAACTGTATTTTTTTCAAATTGCCCTCGATCAATTTTTGTACATCGCTGAAAAGATTTTTTAATGTTGAATGAAACTGTTATAATATAATTTATATCTAGCTATTCACTTTGTTAGTCATGTCCCGATTTTTAGTTTGATCAATCCAATCACCCTAATTTGATGTGTGAGAAGTAATAGAATACAGTGATAAAAATTCATATCTGTCTTCAAAAGAAAGGAAAACCCATGCAAAATGATCTTTATTTCAGTTATCTTAAGTTAAGCCGTTTTCAAAAAAATTGCCTGGTCCTTCAAAGCTGGGACACCATGTATATAAATAGTATTTATTAATGGCACCTTAATAAATTCAATAGCACAACATTCAAAGGTCTTTTCACTTGAAAACTGCATTAGATCTTCACATACTATGAAATCGTGTTTTTCATTAATAAAGATACAGGAACCACCATATATTTTATTTTCTCTGTAGAAAAAAAGCTACTAATTTAAATGATGAATGATTGTAGTATGCACAATTTCATATATATACAGTAAGAAACATTAATTTATACAGCTAAAAATGTTAACTTTATGAAAAAAATTTATTGATTAATTATTTGCTAATATTTCATTATTTTCATTTTTTATGTAATGACATAGTTCAGATATTTTCTTATGAAGGTTTTCGTGGTTGTTGTCCATATGAACTAAATTTCATCTAAACATCGTGGTCAACAACCAGAAAATTCAGTTCATACACTTCAGATAAATAATGTAGACTGACTTAATTATTTTACAACTGATATATAAATGTGTCAGGTTTTCACATGTCCAAGTGTCTTTTACAGTAACAGTAATAAAAAAATAATTGAAATTTTATTATTTAACTGTATAATTATAAACAAAATTTAAAAAATAAAAAAACTTTTTTATGAGGTGCTGAATTGTGTTGTGTTGTTTGTGGCTTGGGCACTGTTTGATAATTACCTAACTTAAACTCAGGTCCGGAGGAAGGCAGGTACGATATATGATGCGTGATTTTCACGCAGGCGCAAATCACCAAAAACGGCGAAATTTGAATAAAATACGTGAAAACAGCATTATCGGGATAAAGTAAAAAGTGATATGAGAAGAAAAAAAAAGGAGAGTGCAAAAGTAAATTTAAGGGGCGGCAAAATCGTAATGACAACTAAAAAAATAGCAGGGGCACAAAAGAAGGCGGTAATATGAATTTTTTACACACCATTTGAATCCCTAGCGCCAGTCCTGCTTAAACCTATAGGCAATATAACAGATGGCCAGCACCTCATATAGTGATTTTCCTATTTATACCAATTATAAGATCAAAATGAAAATATATAATATCTTACCATGTTGTCAACAAACTGTTCAATATATGCCTCGTTTTCTTCTTCATTGTATTCTGTATCTGAATCACATATTTCCTCTTTTAGTTCTAGAAATATATTAAATAATTTAAGATATAGCTAGTAATAACTGACCTACACATCCAACTCCTGATGTGGATTACAAGATGGAAGGCGAAATGCCCTGAGGTAATCATTTTTAAAGATCTGGTAAAAATGGCTACGCATGAATTAAAAAAATGTATTTTAAAGCTTGAAATCTTCTCTACTTTCCAAAAAAATTTTGTAAAATGTTTAAAAAAAATGTTTTTACAAACTGAATCCTTTAATTCTTTTGAAAATGAATGAAAATTTGATCTGCAAAAAGCATTAGAAAGCAGAAATTTCAATTTTAATTTTTTTATGTACAATGATTTTTACCATTATTACAGCTTTTTTTTCTAGAAATAATTTGAATCCCTTTTTTTATGAATATTTGAGCTGTTTATTTTGAAAGTGGCCTAAGTCCACTTATGTTTAAACTGAGATATTTAATAGTTTACGTTTCAATAAACTTAAAAATATACGTGTAAGATATCAATGTGCCACATTGATTAAGTGTTTCTAATAGAGTTAAATTTACAATTACTATTAAGATAACCACAATTATTAAGTGAATAATATGTGCTTTTTTACCACAAATGGAGTTAAGCCACTTTCAAAATTAACAATTACATTTGTTATAAATTTAAAAGAACTTAAGTCCATTTGTTGTAATTTAAAATGGTTCAAACTGAAAAAAATTTTATATTACTTCTTTATAACTCCTAAAAAATTTATACAATTCAGGAAATCTAAATATGTATACAGGATAATATTTTAATCTTGAGATTGCTTAATATCTGGAAAACTATGGATTTTTAAGGAAAATATTTGGTACAAAAGTTTCAGGATTTAGACGGGCAAAATCAATGAAGTTAACAATTTTGATCTTGAGTGGAGGTTTGAAGGCCATTTTCAGGTCAGAAATTTTTTTTCAAAGGAAACATATTTTTTTTAAATTCGTATTTTGCAGAAAAAAAGAAACAACTTGTGTCTTAAAAAAATTTATAAAAAATTTCAATTTTAACATATTTATATTATTACCTTAATTAGGTTTGCCCCGCCAAATCCTAAAACTTTTGTGCCCAACATTTTTCGTAAAAAGCTTTAGTTTTCCCCAGCTATTGTGATAAATTAACAACATTATCAAAAATGAAGTGGACTAGGCCACTTTCAAAATAAAATTTTTAAAATTAATGTGTTCAAAAATTTTTTTTTTTTGAATATATTTAACCAAAAATTGTTTTCTATGATAGATTACTTATAATTTTACACGTTACTACAGTCAACAAAAAAAATTGAAAAATGGACTTATAGGCCACTTTCAAAATAACCGGCTCATTTATTTTTGAGTATTACCTTTTCCTGGTGCTACTCCAGGATCTAAATGTTCATAATATGCTTCTTGATCCTAGAATGTTTCACAATCAATAAAATAAAATAAAAATATATTTTTAAACAACTTTCATAAATTATGAAATGTACAAAAGAAATCTTACATATTCTTGCTTTATGTTGTGATCATTATATGTGTTCATATAACTATATGTTGATACATTACAGTCATATCTGAAAATGAAATTTTTTTATATGTATATAATATCTACATTTAATTGATTTAATAATGACAAATTCTTGTAAGTGAATATCTTTTAATCAGTTAAATCATATATTAATCAGTAGTAGATTAATATAATATGGTTAAATTTATTACAAACTGATTCAGATAAATTTCAGTTGCCCATTGTTGTGACTTTATGATTAAGATATGTTGCAGTGTTTATGTTCAGTGGTTAGAATTATGACATATTAAATTTATAATATTTTAATCGTATATTATAATGACAGATGTAGGATTTTTTGACAATTCTGACAGCTTCCATCCATACACTCCGTATATAACCAACAAGTTTTTTAATAATTTCACAATACTTACTGGTAATCATCTACTTCTTCTTTTATTGTCGTTTTTAGAAAATCACTATTATCAGGTAAGCCTTTTGATTGATTAGTAGATATATTAGTGTTATCTTCATTTGTATTAATGTCTACAGATGTGCTAGTGGCTGTTGAAGGACATGGTGCCTAAATGTAAAAAAAACTGCCTGTAGTTTTATAAAATAGACACAAATTATCATGGGCGCCGGGAGGGGGGTGCAAGGAGGTGCACTTGCACCCCCCTCCAATGAAATAATTAAGAAATACAATTGTTATTTTGAAATTTAATACATTTGCACCCCCCTGGCAAAATGAAAAAAATTCACCCTGTGAATAATAAGTTATAAATGTGAAAATATAAAACTGAGGACCTTTTTTTTTTTTTTTTAGTCGTGTCGGTTTCGAATTTTCTATATATATAAAAACTGAAGACCTTTTTTTTTTTTACTCATGTTAACTTCCATCAAAATTTTTTTTTTCGTATGTACTTTCATCTCAATATATCTAAATGCACCCCCCTAAAAGAAATTCTGCCGGCGCCCATGCAAATTATGTATAGTATAATTGAAATATATAAAATAGTACAATTACCACGACTTTGCTTTCACCTGGCATTCCTGCAGCAGCTTTTAAACGTCTATATCTTATATTTAAACTTTGTTCACAAACCATACTTCCATAAGTGGAACGCAACATTTTTATAGATTCATCAACACAGTTAAATCGAGCAAAGGCATATCTATAAATCAAATATGAATATGTATAGATCAATAATGATAAAAAAGATGACTTAATTAGCGGTTAATAGCAAAAATACTTACCTTGTTTTCTTAATTTTATCTGATGGACCAATATCTATTCGCGCACCACTGAATAACTTTTTAATTGTATCAGCTGGTGTATTCATACTTATATTACCAATAAATAGAACATATCTGAAAAAAAATAAACATTTTATGTTTGTTTGATTTATGTACAGGTGTTTACATAGTCCTTGTTATCTATATACATATAATAACATGTCCTGACTGATTCATCATCGCCCAGCCGAAACCCCTGATCCTAGAAATGTGAAATTTTAGGGGTGTCTTCCTTTTATGATGTAACCACCCACTAAGAAAGGATTTTTCGATAATCAACCCCTAAGGGTGTAAAGATGGTGTAAAAGTTTGTATGGGAAAAATATTTTTTGGTCGGATTTACTTGAAACTTAAACTAAAAATACTCTTCAATACAAACAATGAATCACGTATTTCAAGCTTTTCCAAAATTAACTCCTTAAGGGGGTGCAAGGGGGTGGATAAGTTTGTATAGGAAAAATATTTTTTTGTTAGATTTACTTGAAACTTAAAATAAATACTCTTCAATACAAATAATGAAACACATATTTCAGCATTTTCAAAAATTAAACCCTTAAATGGGGTAAGAGGGTGTAAAAGTTTGTATGGGAAAAATATTTTTTGGTCGGATTTACTTTCAAGCTTTTCCAAAATTAAATCCTTAAAGGGGTGCAAGGAGGTGGATAAGTTTGTATAGAAAAAATATTTTTTGGTCAGATTTACTTGAAATTTAAAATAAATACTCTTCAATACAAACAATGAATCACGTATTTCAGCATTTTCCAAAATTAAACCCTTAAATGGGGTAAGAGGGTGTAAAAGTTTGTATGGAAAAAATATTTTTTGGTCAGATTTACTTAAAACATAAAATAAATACTCTTCAATACAAACAATGAAACACGTATTTTAACATTTTCCAAAATTAAACCCTTAAAGGAGGTTGCAAGGGGGTGAAAAATTTTGTATGAGAAAAACATTTTTTTTTTGTATTCACTCGAATGAAACTAGGCACAGATACTCTTTTCGATGTTTTATACATTTATTTACATACATTTATACATATATTTATTATTCTGTGGTTTTATACTGTAGGTTATAACTATCTTGCATAGGAGCCGATATATTTACGATTTTGTATAATCAATAAAAAACAAATAAAGGAAAAATTAAATATTTCAGCCCATATCACGTATGGAGGGTTGTAATTAGTTTCAAAATCCACACGAGCGAAGCCGTGGGTAGCAGCTAGTATATAATATTTTGACAATTATTTTTCTTCAAAAGTAATTTTGAAATGGCTTAAAACTGTTTTTGTAACAATTTCAAAATCAAAATTGACAAGGATCACGCAAACACCCATATAAAAATTCAACATCGACAGATGTAACAAAAGACAATATTTTTAACGTTATATAAAAAATATAATATACAGGGTTACACATTAAGAGTGGATATCGACTTTATTTTGAAAACTATAAGAATTAGAGCAATATGTCAAATTGTAACTACCTTTCAATTTGCATTTGGAAGAATAATAAAACATCATTTAACCCCCACCCATACTCGCATCGCCCACACGCCTCTCAACTTTGAAATTTCAAATGGAACCCCCCATATTTTATTTCAGAATATTAAAGCTACATTTATTTAATAAACTTTTTACTTCAACAAAATTTTTCTATGGGTGACCATTCAAGAAATATTGGGCAAGATGTATATTTTTTAGGGTATAGTATTTTTGTCACATTAAGAGTGGATATCGACTTTATTTTCGAAACTATAAGAATTAGAACAATATTTCAAATTGTAACTACCCTTCAATTTGCATTTGGAAAAATAATAATACATCATGCAACCCCCACCCATACTCGCATCGCCTACACGCCTCTCAACTTTGAAAATTCAAATATAACCCTCCATTTTTTATTTCAGAATATTAAAGCTACATTTATTTAATAAACTTTTTACTTCAACAAAACTATTATCAAATCAATATTTAAATACAAAAAAAAATCATTTTGTATTGTTATTTTAATTATGTAATGTCTGGTATTACAGTCCAGCAAGTTTTACTAGCTCACTTTAAAATGGGGTATACAATTTATATGACAGTTCTTTTGAAGTTTCATGAAGTGATTGATAAGTATCGCGCACCCGCGGTCAGTAAAATTTAACGGTATTAAAATAGTAATGATGTTATGAAAATTATCTTGTACGGTCAGAGCCGCTAATGTTATAAAATTTGAAAAATCACTGCTCTAAATTCCAAAACGAACCCATAGATACTATCACAGTAATACGGGCATAAGTGTTTGTAAAAATTCTAAGGCAGTTAAAATTTAAAATGTTGCTATAACTCATAGATTCCAAAATTAGTCGATATCCACCCTAAATGTGACAAAAATACTATACCCTAAAAAATACACACCTTGCCCAATATTTCTCAAACGGTCCATCATAGAAAAATTTTGTTGAAGTAAAAAGTTTATTAAATAAATGTAGCTTTAATATTCTGAAATAAAATATGGGGGGTTCCATTTGAAATTTCAAAGTTGAGAGGCGTGTGGGCGATGCGAGTATGGGTGGGGGTTGCATGATGTTTTATTATTTTTCCAAATGCAAATTGAAGGGTAGTTACAATTTGAAATATTGTTCTAATTCTTATAGTTTCGAAAATAAAGTCGATATCCACTCTTAATGTGACAAAAATACTATACCCTAAAAAATATACATCTTGTCCAATATTTCTTGAATGGTCCACCATAGAAAAATTTTGTTGAAGTAAAAAGTTTATTAAATAAATGTAGCTTTAATATTCTGAAATAAAATATGGGGGGTTCCATTTGAAATTTCAAAGTTGAGAGGCGTGTGGGCGATGCGAGTATGGGTGGGGGTTGCATGATGTTTTATTATTCTTCCAAATGCAAATTGAAAGGTAGTTACAATTTGAAATATTGTTCTAATTCTTATAGTTTTCAAAATAAAGTCGATATCCACTCTTAATGTGTAACCCTGTATTGTTGGGTTTTTCATGAAAATAAAAAAATTGTATTTTAACAATTCTAATTCTTCCGTTACATTAAAAGTTATTAAATAAATAAAAAATATGTATTCGGTCTAATATTGTAAAACATACATGAACCTTCTAGTACAGTAATTTTAGATATTAATGCACTCAATCTGGGAAAAAAATAGCAGTTAGCTGAATTTTTGTATACACCTTCGTTAACGTGTAAAAAGACCCCAATGATATCATGCTTGCGTTGCGAGATATTGAAGGTCTAACGTGACGAAAAACGGTTATTCACGAATATCTCGCTTCCTACAACTCGGAGGTCAATGGGGGTTATTATATAAATGGTGTATTATTAAATTCTTAAGAAAAAAGTTTCTTTCCATTTTTTATAAAACAAAAAAATATCGCGCGGACACCAATTTTCTTGTCATCGTCCAATATTCGTTGATTTTGGCTTCCCATTACACGGAAAATATAAAATTTAGTAAAAAATAATTGATTGTTTATTATTCAAAATTTTATGGCGAATCTATTTCAAAATTATTTTTTTTAATTTGAAGGTTTGTATATCAAATAAGAACTATCAAGAGATATGTGGTAGTATGAATAGAAGTTTTTCTAGCAAAAAAATAATAAAAAACATGTTTGTAGTTTGTAGCCTAAAAATATTTATAATTTTACTGTTTAGTTATATTTATAACATAAGTACACATAAAATTTTAAAAAGGGTGCATTTTACAATATAGTTTTTTTTCCCATTTTTTAACTTTTGACGTACCTATTGTTAAATGCAGGTCAATTTAACACATTTTTTCTCTCTTTTCTACTCAATATGTCATAAGCTTATTTTAGTAGAACCATTAAATAACTTTGCAAAAGCTTAGGTGTAGATTTTGAACACTAAAACCAACAAGAATGGGAATTTTTCATAAATCGCTATGTTTGTAGTTGTACTAAATGTAATTAAAATTGATTAAAAATGTTTTTTTAATATATCCGAATGACACACCTTATAGATTATTTGCTACTCTTTAATTTTTGTCCTGTAATTTTTTCACGTAGAAATAGTCATATGCAAATAGTCAATTGCCATAGAGTGCGACATACCGTATGCAAATATATAGCCATACTTTCTCCGCGCTCTACCACGAGAATGGTTTTTTTTTTTTTTTAAATGGAAAGAACCTTTTTTTTAAAATTAAATAATACACCATTTATATAATAACCCTCATTGACCTCCGAGTCATAGGAAGCGAAATATTCGCAAATTCATGTTTTTCGTCACATTAGACCTTCAATATCTCACAACGCCGGTATGATATCGTTGGGGACTTTTTACACGTTATTTATAACACTGTAATGACGGTGTATACAAAAATTCAGCTAACTGCTATTTTTTTCGCAGTTGAAATCTAAAATTACTGGACTATTCTATTATTGAAGTTTTCAGTTAAAATTGTCATAAAACCAACCATGCAATATTCACAAATTACATCTTGGATGACACCAATTTTGTTGGTATGACAATTTATTTTTCTTTCATTAGGGACTCCGTGAAAAAAATTCTTTAAAAAGTAAAAAAATAAAAAATGAATCTATCTTCAATTGCATTGTAAAAAATTTATCTATCTCCAATTGCTCAAAAGAATTGAAAAGTGGATGCTTAAATGCTTTTTTTTTTTTAAATTTGTATGATAATTTGTAGAGACTCGTGAAGTAAAAATGACAATTTTAGCTAAAAACTTCAAAAACTCGGTGAAAAAAACATTTTAAAGCATTTTTTACTTTTTGGTGCACATTGTTTTTGTAAACAATTTTGAAATTTTTTGGTGCACTGTTTTAAACAGCCTGTAACTTTTTAAGATGTTAATAAAAATAAAGGTATTTAAAAATAATTTTTTTAAATATTGCACAATTTTTTGGGAAAATAAAAATTCCTTTATGGTTTTTGACAAATGTATTTGTATAATACTAGTACTTACGGATCAATATCTTCTGGTTTATCATCACGTTTGTAAGTTTCATGTTTTAATTCAACTTTTAAGTAACCATTTCCAAACTTTGTGTTTCGTAATATTCGTATTATATCATCAATATCAGCATCCTCAGATAACTGTACGAAACAAGATCTACAATTTAAATATTTTACAGAATTAAAAAAATTATTAAAAGTGCCTAATGTAAGTATATCATGGCAGCAAAGTAAAAGAAGGTTATAAAAATTATTTGAATTCTTTATTAAAATATGTAGGAAATATTATAAAATGGCTAATTTACTGAAAAGAAATGGTTATTATTTATAAAGAAAATGAAGTACCTTGGTGTAGATGGTTGTCTAAAATAAACTTTCTTTATTGAATCATGGAAATTATGAACCATTTCTCTATCCAATGGAGGATCTGGAAACCATATTACTAACTGTTTACTTTTGCTGATTAATTCATTTTCTGCCTAAAATATAAGTATTTGTCATGTAAACTAAAAATCAGTAAAAGTTATTATGTAACTATTTAATATAACTAAAACAATAAACAAAACCTGTAACGCTTTAGCTGCATCTTCAAGATTTATAACTCTTGTAGGAGGTGCTGAGGCTTCAGATTGTTTCTTTCTTTTCTTTGATGGAAATATATTTTTTGCTAATGGTCCTGTGTTTCTAATTTGTAAATTACCTCCAGGTAACCAAGCAGATCCGTGTGGTGAATTATGAGATAATTCAGGTCTGTATATCTGATTCATAGAATTTCTTGGTACTGGGCTAAAAATATTTTTTATAAATATTAAAGATGCATTAATAAAAAGTAGAGTTAGTATAAATTTACTTTGCATTGTCACAAAATGGTACAAATTTTATAAATTAAAATTAGTTACAATGCAATTGGCTAAAATAAATAAGAAATTTAGAAAGAAAGTAGTAAGTTAATTATCTTCACAAGAACTGAAAAAAATATTGTTTTTCATTCCACTGTATTTTTTATGTCACTTTTATTTGGTTTTAGCTTTTCACCATTGATATGTTAGCAAAAAAAGTAACAAAAGTATAATTACCTGTACATAAAATGTTGTCGATGCTGCTGAGAAATAAAAGATTGTGATGCATGTAGTTGTGGTGAACTTCCTCCTCTTTGATTCCATTGCTGATTATTTAAATTTCTATTATGTTGATATCTGTAATTTCCTCGCATATTTCCTCTGAGTGAATTATCAAATCTTTGCCCAGGTAAAGAAGGAGATAATTCTGGATGTCGACGTTTCATTTTTAAAAATTCAATACAAAATTAATGTTTTGAGCTATAATCATGATAAATATTATTTCAAAACCATAATATAAGAAATATTAACATTCAATTTTACCAAATAATTATAATACATAAAACAATAGAATGTAGTCTGGTAAGGACATTAACTTTTCAATATCTAAAAAAATATCAAATAGGTATATATTTGACATATAATATGACCACAGAAAAAATCACAGAGAAACATCTATAATAAGTTGGCAACAATTTGACTTTGACAGCTTGTTAAATTGGCAACACTTTTGTTCGTAAAACACACGCACTAGGGAATATTATCTATGGTGGTACAATGAGAGTTAAAGGTGCGGCTACACCAAGTGCGTCAAACCGCACTGAACAGTGCAAAATGTACAACGCATATATTTAACGATCTGCTCGGAGTCGGTACATTAAAGAAGAATGCACGTTTGTGCGCACTCAATTTTGATGGGTTGGAGAACGTTTAATAAAAAAATTTATTTACTCCGATTCTTAAAAGTAGATTGATCTACTTTTAAGAATTGGAGTAAACTACTACAAACGCAGCACTTGTAAGTACATACATTATTCAATAATTCATGGTGAACTAATTGGAGCTTACGAAAACAGTACACAAATTTTTGGTTTTGCGCGGTTCGACACAGCGCAGCGCACTTGGTGTAGCCCATAGACATAGAGAATGGACCAGGCATTTGACTCGAACACAGAACCGTGTCAAAAGAAAGAGATAGAAACAGGTTTGGAATAACTGTGTAACTCTATGTCTATGTTCCAAACTACACTGCATCTCTCTCTCCTTTTTTGAACAGATGTTACACCATGAGTTAATACAGAATGCACTGTCCATTCTCTATGTCTATCGTGTAGCCGAACCTTACATTTGCTTACATTGACTGCCAACTTAAATATATAAATAAAATAAATCTGCATATCTTTATCTGCATCATTATTTATTATTCTGTGATCTGCATGCGGTTTATTATTATTGCTTTTTATACAAATTTAATTTTGCAGAGCTTTTTTCTCTGATTAGATTATTTTAATTTGTATGAAATATAATTATTATTTATTTAATGGAGACTACAGCTGGAAAGGTAAATCAACGATTTTATAACAAATATTCATAATTAATTAATAATTTATTTAATAATTAATAATTAATTAATACATTAAATGCTAATATTAAAAAAATAATTATAAACTCGTTTCTTATATTGTTCAATATGAATTTTTTTTAATTGATTCTACAAATCAAAAAATTGCAGTTTTTCATTAATTTATTGAGTAGTTTTTACAATTTCCAAATGCATAAAACGCAAATTTATCAAAAATACATAATAAAAATATCTGCCTTGGGTACCACGGGACTTTCTTATACCTAACCTAACCTAACAGTGAATTGTATACGTGATTCCATCGTGATTCTTTGTTTTTTAAAACATTTCTAACAAAATAAAACAAAATGAATAATATAGGTAATATTATTCTCTCCATTATATAACAAGTGTTTTTTTTAACGTAATAACTGAAAACGGATGTTTACTCTTGTAAATTTTTGGATTTTTGAATTATTTTTGAAATAAGAAAAAAATGTTTTAGATAAAAAATGTCAAGTATGTTATTATCTATAATTTATTCCCCATACATTTTTTTCCAACATTTATGATTTAGCCAGAAAGAATTTTTTTATGTAATTATTTAGATTCACCTACACAGTTCACTCTCAGTATTACGTATAAGAAAGTCCCATGTTACCTACAGCAAATACACACACTGTTCAATCTCTGTAATACGTATAAGAAAGTCCCATGACACTCATGGCAGATATTTCTCCTCTGTTATAAACCATTTGAATTATAATAATTTTTTTTTCCAAAAATTCGTTTTTACAAAAAAATGAATAGAACATAAATTATAGATATAGATATTACCTACATTTTTTAACTTGACCATTTTTCTCTATTTCGCACTGTTTCAGAGTAATTTGAAAAATTAAAAAATCGACGTAGGTAAACATCTGTATCCGGTTGAAAGATCGTTTTAAAAATAGGACGTTTTCTTCCCAGCCAAAAATTAATCTTAAATATAAAATATCACCCTTCTACGATTTGTCGTATTTGAGTTACAGCGCTTACAGACAGACAGACGGACACACAGACATCATGGCGAAAATAGTCAGAATGGATTAAGGGAAGGTCAAAATAGATAATTCCGTCAAAATCCGAGGTTCGAAAAAAATCGGCTTCACTATACTTACTTATACTAATGTATATTTCATATACATGGTATAAGAAAGTAAAAATGGACTATTTATAACTGTTTATAAACTTCACTGTCTTAGACAAAGAAAGACATAAACTTTATAAATTTGTTTATAAAACTTCCTAATCTTTAAGGTTATCACACAAACCTTATGGAAAAGTGGTTTCGGTCACAGAATAAAGATACGGTTAAGAATTTTTAAGTCAAGTGTCAATGGGCACAAGTCTTAAAAAAATGGCCAACTTAACAAAATTTTTATTAAAGTCAATCGATAATAATTTCATTATGTATATTTATAATTATATAAATCTCTATATTACTATATTAACTATTTTCTTGTACAATTCAAACTTTGCACTTGTATACGTGTACATCTGTACGTCATATGTACTCCAATAAAACCTGAAAGGATTATTTTAAGATTATCTAAAATAATCTAAATAAATGTGCCTTAATGAAATCTACATAACAGTAGTACTTGTCACAAATCTATACATTGTTTCTTATCATCAGTTTCTTCTGTTTATTGCTATTAAAGTAGAGTTCTAATTCTCACACTTCACAACTTTTGGATTTCAATAATCTTGTTTTATTACTTATAGCTCCAGAGTCGTAACTACAGGCTCTGAGCCCCCAGGAAACAAGTGATCGAGGGGCTCTTTATCTCTCCATTTTAGTTTGTTTGGACGCCCCCTATATTAAGACTGAATAAATGAATGTCTTAGATGAAAGACTGCTTGCTTTATTTTAAAGAATAGACTGCTAGTAAAAAATCTTAAGAATACTTTCTCAAGGTCATCAGTTTCTGCCCCCCCCCCCCCCCCCCCCCAATAAATTATTAACTTCTATCTGAAACATTTTTGCCTATAAGACTTCCAAGCTCTGAAATTTTTATTTGGAACCCAACCTGTATAATAAATAATAATATTTATTTAACATTTAAAAATATCAAATTATTCTATGTATGAATAAATCTATATTTATTTTATTAAATAAAAATTGAGAAATTTTTTTTTATTTTATTAAAAACGTAAAAAAGGTTTACTTGTGGCCAATATTTATAATAGTGATAAAATAATAAAAATGAAACCCAAAATCTTTTATGTCTCAATACCCTAATACAGTTTTAAGCAAAGTTAGAATCACCATTTACTCCTTTTGAGAGTTAAGTGTTGCCAGCGTTTTTCATATTGCAATTAAAAAAAAAATTAAATAAATTACACATAACAAAATTTAAAAAAAATTTATTAAATGTGGTCAACACTGCTTTAATATATAGATTTATACCACTTTCAAAAATAATCTATTTAATTAATTATATAATTTTTACAGACTATTACTTGTCGTGCTGCTGTTGCATGGTCTGAAAAACAGCCACTCTCAATTGAGACAATAGAAGTCCAACCACCTAAAGCTCATGAAGTTCGAATAAAAATACTTGCAACTGGAGTGTGCCATACTGATGCTTATACTTTAGATGGATTAGATTCTGAAGGTTTATTTCCTTGTATTTTGGGACATGAGGGTGGCGGAATTGTTGAAAGCATCGGTGAAAATGTTACATCCGTGAAACCAGGTACGGTTAATATATATTATATTTAGATGATTCTTAAATTAATGAACTTTTGTAGAACATGATTATGGTTACTGGGTGTTATTACATAAATTCTTTATAAATCTTGTTTACAGCATTATTTGTAGCTGACCAATTTTGATCTATTCCTTGATAATGCCTAGTTAAGGTTATTCAATGTTATGTTTTTTTACTTTTCTCTTTATTACTACAAAATAAAAAAAAATAACATAAAGGCTCTGTTAAACAGGAGGCGGACTGTCCGCGCGGACAGTCCGCATGGACAGCTGCGAACTCTGTATCGTGTAATGTTGCATTACCCTGGTCAAACAGAAAGCGGACTACTGCGGTGGACAAGTTCTGTCCGCGGCGGACAGCGGACAGGTTGTAAATTTTTACAGAGTTCGTGCGCGGACTGGATGGCAAAATGAGTAAAAGAGAAGATAATGATGAAAAGTTGATTGATCTTGTGCGGTAGTGCAGTTGTTTGTATGACATCACTTCAGTATTTCACTTGGAAAACAACCCTATCGAACGTAGAATGCCTAGTCACTATATAGAATGCCTGCATTATGCACATTGACTATCGCATACCCATTTCCTTTTTCGTCTTGCTGCTGAACTCTCAGCTAAGAAAAGAAGTAATTTTTCTTCGTCAGACGAACTGCTGGACATAGATGAAGAAAGAATTTACCCTGGTTTTGCCGTCACTTGCGCGTTCTGTTTGATCACCTTAGTCTGCGACGGACATTCCGCTTCCTGTTTGACAGAGCCTTAAGAGTTTTATATATCATTTTATATATCACTACTGCATTATTTATGTATTTGTGTATGTTTGTCCAGGTAAAATACCCAAATTTTCAATATAAATTAAAATTAAATTAAATAATACAATTTTCTGGAATGTTTGATGGTGAGATGATATATAATCATATAACCTAACAATAATTTTTAGCATTTATTTAATTTATTTTTGAAAAGTAAAGTAATTTATATAATCAATTATATAAGTTATTGATTTTTAAGGTGATCATGTCATTCCTTTGTACATTCCTCAGTGTGGTGAATGTAAATTCTGTAAATCACCAAAAACTAATTTGTGCCAAAAAATTCGTATAACTCAAGGAAAGGGAGTGATGCCTGATGGAACTTCACGCTTTTCTTGTAATGGAAAACAATTGTATCATTTTATGGGCTGTTCAACATTTTCTGAATATACTGTTGTAGCTGATATATCAGTAACTAAAGTATGTTAAATATAATTATTATTGTAGATATTTACTTTATTATTGTATATTATTTTGTATTTTTAAGGTGAATGAAAAGGCTCCTTTATCAAAAATTTGCCTTTTGGGTTGTGGTATTCCAACTGGATATGGAGCTGCTCTTAACACCGCTGGTGTTGAGAAAGGTAGCACTTGCGCTATTTGGGGTCTGGGAGCAGTTGGATTGGCAGTAGCTATGGGCTGTAAAGTAAATGGCGCTTCAAGAATTATTGGAGTTGACATTAATGCTTCTAAGTTTGAAATAGGTATATTAAAATCAATAAATTGAAGTTAGAAAAGTTGGAAGGAAAAGCATAATTTAAAATTTAATTATTTATTCTTTTCATTTTTCAAATTAATTCAATGATTCGATGCTATTTCCAACAGAATTTTGTGTTGAATTAATTTATAAAAAAATACCAGTAGTATAAAATGACACAGGGATTCCAATGCTTCATTCACTTTATAATTTTTTTAAGATGTTGGTTTTAAATTAAGAAATAAGTTTATTTATTTCTTTAAAGCAAAACAATTTGGATGTACTGAATTTGTAAATCCAACGGAGTATGAAAAACCAATACAGGATGTTTTAATTGAAATGACCGGAGGAGGTTTAGATTACACTTTTGAATGTGTTGGTAATGTACGTACGATGCGTGCTGCTCTCGAGTCTTGCCATAAAGGATGGGGTACTTCGGTGATTGTTGGTGTTGCAGGAGCTGGTCAAGAAATAAGTACTCGTCCATTTCAACTTGTTACTGGCCGGACTTGGAAAGGAACTGCTTTTGGAGGTAGAAATTTAGTAATATATTTATTAGAATCTTTATACTTGCTATATAATCATATTCATTCAGGTGACAGAACAAAAATTTATATTTTTACTAACAAACTTTGGTAAATTAGGAAGATCTAACTGTTTTATAATAAATGGAATACTTACATCAGTTGTAACAAATGAGGTAAAGGTCTGTCGAAAAAATATTTACTGCTGATGGGAATATCTCGGATTTGGTTCATTTGTTAAAAATTTTTTATTTATTTAAATATTTTATTAAACTAAAATAGTGTAGTTAACCCATCCACTTTAAAATTTTTTTAATTTCTCACTAGTTAGTTTAAAATAATGGTTTATTGAAATTTAAAAAAAATTATTTTTCAGGTTGGAAAAGTCTTGATAGTGTTCCAAAGTTAGTTGATGAATATTTACAGGAGAAACTTATGGTTGATGAATTTGTTACTCATGAACTACCCCTTGAAAAAATAAATGAAGCTTTTGATTTGATGCACTCAGGAAAAAGGTAATATAGTATTTTTTAGAATGAGAATACATAACTGTAGTTACTTGTTTCATAATATCTTGATGAAACTTTTATATAAATTTTATATTTCTTGAGCTTGATATTCAAGGGGTGAAGTTGAATTTTGAAAATAAGAGTAGAATTTGATTTTTTTAATTTCTTTAATTGTTCAAAATATTGAATTATAACAAAATAAAAGTTGTTTGATATTTTAAGACCTATACAATGTGTGATATTTATATTAGGTAAGATCATTGAGTAAAAAATAACAAGAGAAACAACGTATACGGGAGAGTTGAAACGCAGTAGATATATGAACCATGCACTATTTGAGCCCCAGGAAGTGCTGGTATCTATTGAAAAAATTATTAATTATACATATGAAATATCTGGTTTTCGACTCTGCTAAATCGTCAGATTTTAAGCTCCGCCCTTCTGAAATGATTTACGAACGTCTTGTTTACATTATTTTAAGTCGGCTGATACGTGATACAAAGGCGGCAAGAACGTTGCAAGAAATATTCGTTACTTATTATCTTTTTCTTTTAAATAAAACAAAAAAAATATGTAATGTTAAAATTATTTTAGATAATTGCTGCTATCAATAATATAATAGATTTTTGCTTTAAAATAGGTTTTTATAAGTTGTAAGAAATTTAAATTTGTGACGCGATGTTACATTACTGATGATATAATAAGTAAAATTAGATTGATCGTTTTATTCATTTCAAATTAATATAAAAATATATCAAAACTAAAAATATGGTTCTGCGGTTTTTTGTATCTACATTGCTTTAAACATAGAATATGGATTGTGGACCGATACATATTACATATAATAATATATACAAAATAAGTTTTTTTATCTTCTTCAATGAAAATTAAAAATTCTTTTGTTTTTATTTCTCAAATATTATTTATTAAAATTACTTTTGACCAAATATCATCGAAATTTTTATTATTTATATACATTTTTTTGATATTTTGAAGAAATAAAAATCCTTTTTTTAGGCCGACGCGACGGCTGGAATGTTTCTACATATAAAGAAAAACAGAAAAAATAATAATTTAATATTGCATCCCCTGTCGCGTATGGAGAGTCGTAATTATTTTCATTCGATCCGGCGGGAAAAATACTATGGGGAAGTACCCTCTCTCGCATAGGAGCCGAAATATTTACAATTTTTTAAGTTCGGTTAGGTAAATAATACATATAGATAATACAAATTTTTGTATGATAATCGATAAACAGGTAAAATTTTACACACCCATTTTTTTATCGAATACATTTTTCGGGATACAAAGTAGCATATGTCGTTCTTCAGGATGCAAGCTATCTTCCAGCCAAATTTCATGAAGATCGGTTCATCGGTTTAGTCGTGAAAAGGTAAAAAAAAACAGACAAACACACTTTCGCATATGTAATATTAGTATGGATTTAAAGCAATGAAAAAAAATTGGAATAAAAGATTTCACGATTTCTATTACTAAACATTACATTCTAAAAGGTAAGCTGAAACGTCGAAAACCACACGTAAAATCTCGGCTTGAAACATTGAAAGCTTGTTCAAATTGTCCAATAAGAACTAGAATATTGTGTAAGGAATGTGACGAGATTTTTCGATGTGTTTCAAAAACAAAGACTAAAATAAGTCAGCTATCAGAGAGAGGCAAGGGGACTCACAATAAAAAAGCACCCCAAAATGTACACAGTAATTTGAATATGACTGAAAGATATAAAACATGTAGTTTATAATGTTTTATCACTAAAAATTCCGAAAAAAATGATGATTTTTAAATTTTTACCCCCACCATATTGAATTAAAAACGGGGAATGAGTGAAAATATTTACTGTAATAGTGTATTTAACATAGAATTTCACTTTTATTATAAGTAGCTCATAAAAGCATGATACAAAAAAAATCTTAATTTTAGAATTTTTTTTTTTATTTTTACCATTTTGGTGAGTTTTAAATGGTTTAAGGTGACAAAAAAAAATGTTTTCTTAAACTCTGATACCTCCGATCACCGTTGATCATAGTTTCAATTCAATTCTGATACTCTTTCGACTTGAAAAAAAGTGAAAATAAAAAATCTCTTATTTTTTGATACTTTTCGATTTAAAATCCGCCATATTTTTTTCAGAGCCATAAAAATGCAATTTTGAACCCGGAAATCGAAAGAGCACACTCGAAAATAGTAAAATACATTACTTTTATTTATATTAGTTCCATTATTCTTAATGAGTTTGGAGCTCAAAGATTGACGAAAAAATTGTTATTTTGGTCCTTAATGAGTTAAATTGCCATTACCCAAAAAAGTGGTATTTCATTAAGATCGGTTTAGCTGTGAAAAAGTAACAGACAGAAAGATAGACCCACATTCGCATTTATAATATAAGTACGGAATATTTCGGTATTTTGGTTTTCATTCATTGTACAAAATTGTAAATATCTCGACTCCTATGTGAGATAGGGGACTGTTTTTCCCTCTAAACCTCCATTCCCGTAGAATTTTTCCTACCGAATCTAATAAAACTAATTACAACCCTCTATATGTGAATATATAGGAGGTAAAATATTTAAAAAAAATTTTTTTTTGGTTTTCATTCATTATACAAAATCGTAAATATCTCGAATCCTATGCAAGTTAGGGGGTTGATTTTCCCCCTAAAACCCCTACCCACGTAGTATTTTTCCCGCCGGATACAATGAAACCAATTACAACTCTTCATATGTGACAGGGGGTGAAATATTAATGACCAAAAAAATGTTCCCATACAAACTTTTCCACCTCCTTGCAATTCCTTAGGGGTTGTTTTTCGGGAATCGAAGTAGCTTTTATCCTTTCCCAGTATGCAAGCTATCTTACTGTCAAATTTCATCAAGATCGGTTCAGCGGTTTAGCCGTGAAAAGGTAACAAACAGACAGAGAGACAGACAGACACACTTTCGCATTTATAATATTAGTATAAAAAAAAAATTCTACTAATTGATATCTATATTTTGACACCCCACAAATTCTATGACGTCCCTCCCTATTATTCCAAAATTTAAAATTATATTGTTGACTTTAGTATTTTTCTTTGGTAGTCTCACCACAGCCTCATTACCAATTTTTTTTCAGATTTTTTGAGCCAGTAGTTACAAAGTTAGAGGGGGGGGGGGGGGTCAAAATAAAATTTTACTTTTAGCCTCCTACAGGAGCCATTTTTGAGTTAGAAAAAAAAATAAAAAATATGGTCATATTCTACTAATTGAGATCTACTATATTTCGATAACCCACATGCCTAGATATGAAAATTAAACTTAAAAATTCTGACACCCGTCCCTATTATTCCAAAATTTAAAATGATATTATTGACTTTAGTATTTAACGTTGGTAGTCTCACTAAAGCCACTTTACCAAATTTTTGCAGATTTTTTGAACCAGTAGTTACCGAGGTAGAGGGGGGACAAAATTAAAAACTGCTTTTAGCCTCCTGCTGGCGCTATTTTTGAGTTAGAAAAAAAATATATAAAAAAATAGGGTCAAATTTTACTTATTGAAATCTACATTTTGATACCCCACACGTCTTGATATACAATTTTTTATTTATTTTTATTTGCTTTAAAGCTCCCTGCTGGCGCAATTTTTGATTTAAAAAAAAATAAGAAAAAGCGTCAAATTCCACTGGTTTGGTTATACATTTTAACGTGCCACATGCCTTGATATAAAAAAAATATTTTGTTTACCTAGCTTCTCCTTAGCGTCAACCCTGAAAAATTATTTTTTCAACAAAGTACATCTTTTACTAGAAGGCATTATTTGACATGTTCAGTAAAAATTTCAAGTTACTAGCTTATATAGTTAACGAGATATTTTGCTTTGACTGAAAATGACGGACAGACGGGCGACAAAGTGAGATTAATAGGGTTTCTTCGGAACCCTAAAAAAGAGTTTGTTCATTATTTTAATTTTAATAACACATTTATTATACCAATAATTTTTCCAACTACTAACATAACTTTTTCAATTACATATAAATACATATTCATGTTAGAAATGTATTAAATAGATCAGTCGCGCCCGACAGAAGGTTAAAAATAAAATAATAGTACGAATCACAAGTCACAACGTGTGAAATAGTTAAAGCCGCGTCAATGTTTACATTAACGTGAACAGAAACTAGTAATATATATATTAAACTGGTTTGGGTAAAGGCGGAGCTTAAGCTTTGTGTGCTGTCAAGCGAGGGGCACGGGACGGATAATTTTGTATCTTGGATAATAAGTTAGTTCAAGTTCCGATTGTAAGATGGCTTGAGTGCTGCCACCTAGAGCTTGGAACATCGTCCCCGTTTCATCAAAATACATTGCGTTGTTTCTCTTGTTATTCTTTACTCAATGGTAAGATTTAATATGGATATTTAAAAAAAAAATATAACGATATAAATTTTTAAAATAATGTCTGAATTAACACTATATTTCTAAAAGTTTCTGGTAACTTCCTTGTTAGTGATTTATTTCATTATTTCTCTAATTTTGTTATCTAAGTTTATTTTCTGAATTGATATTACATTAAATATTTTAATTTTTAGCATCCGTACTGTTATTGAAGTAAACCATAACTAGTGATTGAAGTGGAAAATTGTTATATATAAATATATTGTTATTATATTTAAAGATATACTATTTTGTTATATACTTGTATTGAATAAAATGATATTAAATGTGTCTGATCATCTGATACATCTATTGAACTTGATGATATTTATTATAAACTTGATATAATATGATTAAGTGATATTATTTTCAGTACTTGATTGTTAGGTGGGTGCCAATCACAGAAATGATAACATAGGCAATAAGTGGATTATATTTGGTTGGATTATCTTTGCTGCTTCTAATCTCCATTTTATTTACAATAATTAGACCAAAATGACTAAATATAGAACTACCGAATGGCATAGATCCATAATTTTAATACATTGGCATCTGCCTAACAGTCAAGTATCTCAATTTCTTATATTGTTTGAGTGTCCATTAATTATGTAAGGATGATTTCCTAAAATTGTCGATATTAATGTCCGGTATTAAAAACGAGCTAGTAAATTTGCTAGTTAGCAAGCACTTTCAAATGAGACACATATTAATTAATTCTGTGATAGTATCTATGGATTAGCTTTGGAATTTAGAGCAGTGATATTTCAACTTATTGTAACAGAGTTGGTGACTCTGACCGTACAAAATAATTTTCATAGTATTGCCACTGTTTTAATACCGTTGGTGTTTACCTACCACGTGTGCGCTAAAATTTCCAAACACTTTACATAGGCATGTAAAGTACAAGGTAACCTCAGTAGCTCGGCGCGAGCGAGGGATATACGTCATCTAGGGTGCCCAAATGTGGAGAGGGGGAATGATGTGCCCAATCATAACAAATATAGCCTTGTAACTTGGTGTGAGAAGGGGAAAATATGTCATCTGGGGTGCCCATGCTGATTGGTCAAAAGCTACTTAGGCAACCTGTGTACATATTTAGGTACTAACCTTGGGTTAGAAACCTCATTTGAAAGTGCTTGTTAGCACGTTTATAATACTTGAAAATCTTTTTTTTTTGCTTCCACTTTTTAAAATCTGGGCCCCCAAAAATTACGGGCCTTAGGCAGTTGCCTAGGGGAAAGTCCGCCCCTGCTTACTTGGTCTAATTATTTTTGATTTAATTACATCAATATAGCCACTGCTATTTGTTAACCACTAAGAAAATTGTATTAAAATAAAGAGGTAAACATATTCATTTTTATACAGTTTTATTAGAAAATAATAATTTGTTTTTTCTTCGATATATGTAACTATGATATATATATAATATATAATATATATAATATAATATATATAATTCTTGACAGTGGCGTAGCGAGGCGGGGGGGTAAGGGGGTCTATCATGCCCCGGGCGCCACTTACAGAAGGGCGCCAAATGGTCCTTAAGACCAACCTTTTGAACCTCATAGCATAAACCCAATTTACGAAGGGCCCTAGGCCATAATATGCAACTGAAGACCTTTTTTTTTTGAGTCACGCCATTTTGCTACGCCACTGGTTCTTAATCAAGAAATATCAAAAGTTATGCTTTCAATTATCTTAAGATTTTATGAAAATCAACTCTACATTCAACTGAGTAACTGAAAACCATGGCACCCAGAGAGAGTTGACAGGACTCTAATTTGGTCACGGGGCTAAGCGGGGCCCGGCGCGACGAATCAACAAGATTTTTTTTAATTGATAAAATGTGGGGACCATGCTGTACATTAATGAAAAAATGTGAATATTCCACTTAAATGACGTAACGATAAACCACAACCTCTCGAAGTTTGCATGTAGTTATTGTTTGCACAACCAAGTTTTCCGACCGACCCAAAAACTCGTCACTCACAAACTTTGTTTTTGCTTGCTCCGTTCTTAGAAATAGCGTATATTTCTAAAATACAAAATGTTCATGTCCGATATCTATACTTATCTAGCTGTTGGATGGATACATTTTTGTATTCAATTTAATTTCTGAAGTTACGACTTTTTGTAAAGCTAGATAATTAAATGAGACCAAATGTGGGCAATGAAGATATTGACATAATTATTTTAGGTTCTTTTGGACCGCACAAAATGGCACCAATGTCGGACCTTATAAGGTAAATACAGTGGCGGAGCGAGAGGTCGGTGCATCCCCGGCAAAAACCGAAAAAAACTTCTCCCTGGTGTAATAGAGACCTTTTTTTTCGTTATCAGGTCACTTTTGCCGGGCCCTCTTGCAATTTTTTTTGTAGTCCTCATGTCAGTATTTAATCATCATAAAGCTCTTCTACTATATTTTCGCGCCTCCCTAAGCCTAATCCCCAAACTCATTCAAGGCATGTCATAAAGATTTTTTCTGACATTTAATATTTTCAAATGTTTATTTTACAGGATAAAATTTCATAGCAGAAAATGTGCAATAAAAAAGGATTATCGACTTGTAACATTTCATTTTTTTCCATACTTGTGTACTTACAACTAAATATTTGTTGAAAACACGGATCAATATACGAACGGCATATAGTACCTAACTTATATGCATTTCACTTTTTTACAGGATATACATACATATATAGGAGATACAATCTCAGATAAAATTTGTTGATAAAAATTACATCATTTTAAACTTGAATACATGAAGGTTATTTTCATTTCAACAAAACTTTGGACAGTTAATATATGTATAATAATTTTATTACATTATTAATTTCTCTAAACCGGTGTTGTGAAGTCAGTGAACATAAATACAATTTTGTAAAAACTTTCATCTGTTCATAAACTGGACGTTCTTTTTGAAACGAAACTACCAAAATATTATTTTGATGTTATTAAACTCGAAACGAGCTCACAATGCGTGCTTCAGAGTAACTTCAAATAAAAATATAGATGGAACACTATATCGTATACCTATGTTAGCAAAATACCATCGTTAATCAAAATTTCACAATATCGGTTTATGATTACATAAATGTGATTTTTTTTCTACATATATTTTACAATAAAATATCTCTATAACGTTGTCTTCGACTAGTATCTTAATATACGAAACGTTATTACTTTACTCAGACGGATTTATATTTCACGGGGCCCCTGGTGCTAAATTGATTAGGGGATGGGCTCCTCCCACTTTATTAAAAAAATGTTAAATTTTGTATAATTAAATGATTATTATATTAATAGGGGAGGGGGCAAAATTAATTATTGTTTGGAACCCTTTGCAGGTGCTATTTTTGAGTTATAAATAAAAAAATTATTTAATTTTTTATTGACTTAATTTATTTTAAATATATTTTAAGAATAGAATATTTCTTTCAAATATTAAAAACTTAGTTTCGGAAAAATACATATTTGAACAAGAAAATATTTATTTCGCCATAATTAAATACCTGTTTATATTATATATTTTCCAAACTAATATTTCTAATAATAACGAAACAAATTAAAAATCACTTCTAAAACCATTAATATATTACAAAGAATTTAAGCTCAGTTCGGAGCTATAATACAATAACATAAACGAAACGAATTAAATTAAAATTTTAACTCAACATGTAGAATCTTTTCTATTTATTACTTCCATGTTCCGAAGGAAATGAAAGTATTGTAATACCGTAGAAAAATCGTGTCCAAGATAAAAGCAGAATCTGATTGTACTACCTTTGAAACGTAAAGAAAAATTAATTTCCGCATGGCGGCTGTGCGTGTGTCTGTGTGTTTGTGTCTGGATGTAGAATTTTCTTTCGTTCACGATAAATTATTTTTGGGGAAAATATTTGTCTCGGAGAGTTCTCCAGACTTATTAATTTGGTGCTAATCGGAATAGGGGTTTTAGAAATATTCGAAATTTTATACCTATTATCGTCTAAAAAGTGAACTTTGCGAGTATTATCTCACTAATTTTGATAAGACTTGGTACATTTGCAGTTCAATTGAACCTAAGGGACATTTACGAATGTGTATTATGTTTTTGACACTAGGACATTAGAAAACTAATATTTGTTATACAAAGGTAAGTTTTATTTCTGACAATTCCCATTGAAATTTCTCATATAAGTACTTATTAAAAATTATTTAAAAATATATTAAAGAACATGAAAGTCTTGTATGGTTCTCCATACCGATATTTTTATTTTATATTATAATGCTGACATCTCAAAAATGTATATTACTGAAGTCGATGAAAATTAATTTTAATAAAAAAACACTAGTGTTTTTAAAATTCTGTGTGAGACACGTCGTTTGGAACGTCTCTACTTTACTGGGGCTGAAATACTAACGAAGCAAACACAGTCCGTGTACAGCGAGTGAATTTTCAGTAAGACAAAGGAAACGTGGTTCCCGATCTTTTGATTAATAATTCAATGTAGATAATTTAATTCAAAGCGCGTATAATAACACGTTCAGTGTTACCTGGCCTCACTGCTGGTTTTAATCAAGCATTTCAAAGAATTGCTTTGAGGTATACACAAAAATAATTATGGTACAAACGACGTACAATCTGATGCAGTTTACAGATTTTAAATATTCTAAAACTTTTAAAAAGTTTACGATGATTTTTTTATCAATTTAATTTTTTAGCCCTTTGAAGTACAGATAAAAATTAATGCGGTGTAAAATAATGGATAAGAGAAAATTTCAATCTCGAAATTTAATTGCAATGTTTACATAGCCATGAATATTTTTTACATAATTCAATTTATTTATTGTTCGGATTCAAATATAAATTTTGGTTTGGGTTCAGCATGGTTCAAACTATTTGGATTCAAAAACCGTTATTTTTTCAGGGTTCAGGTTATTTTGTTCGAAAAAAAATTATAATTAACAAATAAAGCATTTTCTGAAGAAGAAAAAACATTAATAGGCATTAAAATATGGCTAAAAAAGGACAAAAAATAAAATTACTTATATTTTAAAGATTGGAATCTCTATTTTTAAGATTTTTTTGCAAATAGAAATGTAATTCAATTAAGTATATGTACTAGAATTAAAAAAGAAAATAAAAAATATGTAAATTTTAGTAGTGGACTTGATTACTCACATCATACAGATTTTCAGTTAGTTCATTTTATATTTTTATAATCTCTGTTAAAAATAATTGGAGAAAAATATTAAAAATGATTTATTGAACATTTTAAAAATATATATTACCGGTTATCCATGAAAAGGTTCGGATTCAGATTCAGGTTGGTTGACTTTGAAATATAACGGTTCGGTTCGGGTTCAGGTTAATGAAAAATAAAGGTTTTTTCGGGGTTCAAATTCGGGTTCAGGTTCAAATTCCTGATTCAAATGCATAACTATAAGAAGTTATACATTTTTGTGTTCTTTTCAAGAAAACAATTCTTTTTTCCATTTCCTTATTTAAGAAAATGTTCGCTAATATTACTCCACTGAATATTGAATTCATTAATTGCCACATGTCACTAATCGCTCAAAGAGTGACTTTAAATTTTAATGAGGAAGTGATCGGGGTAGTCTTTGTTACTTTTTCACCTCTGAAAGTTCATTGGAAATCCATTTACGAAACTCATATGTTTCAACAGGATTATGTAAATGCAAAGAGAATATTAATGTCAATAAATTTCAAGAAAATGTACCTTTTGTTATATAAATTCTAGTTAATGTCGGAAGAAATGCTTCATTTAATAATTTTTATACTTAAAAGTAGTTTCAAGCTGAAAACAATATACTATTCTAACACATGAATATGTCTAACAAAAAAGACACATTTAACATGATTTTCTCTATTTACTGAATTAGTTAAATCAACTAATGAAGATTTATTGCATATGTGTGCTACCGCGATAGAATTTATATGTTTACTGTTTGTTTGAGATTACTTAAATGTGATTAATGTCCTTACCCATGATAATATATTCCAATAGTTTAACATGCATTAATTATAAACAAATGTCTCCCAACCCCGAGTTTGCTTTAGCTTCAAGAATTAATAAAAATAAATACACTCAGGGAATGTACTAATGTTACAAAGAAAACGTAAATGGAATCAAAAATTGTTAACGTATGATATACTGTTATATTTTTCGAAAAATACTAATTACAACCGTTCATACGTGACTGGGGGTGAAATATTAACTCCCGTTCGATGCTGGGCGGGTCCGCTAGTATAATATAAGCACAAAATAAGTGTAAAATTTTGAATATTTCCAAAACCCTTAATCCAATTCGTACCAAAATCAATAAATTCAAATCGGTGGAATTTTTCAAGTGATCACAAACGATAAAAAATTCTACATCGAAAAATCGAGACACACACTGACACAGTCGCCATATAGAAAAAAAATTATTAACGTTTTGAAGGTAGTATACAATCAGAATCTGCCCTTATCTTGGACGATTACTTACTTCCATTTTCTTGATGGAAGTGAAAAATACCCTGAAACACGCAACTAAAAGAAAAGTTAATTTTTACTTCCGTGATTTCATGCAACATCAAGATACTACAAAATATCAAAAGATAAGTTTTTATTTTATTGTATTGAAAAAGCTGGCTAAAATGTACAGGTAATTTTTCGCAATATCGAAGATACGAGAAGCTTTGTGATCGTTTTAAAAAGAGACAAAAAAATGTTCTTCGATTTCAAAATTTTAAATTAATCTTTCTGTTTCAGGTCAAGAGAAACATTTTTCGTTCCGTGTCTGTTTCTCCCCAAAATCCTTGTCAAACGCATAACACATGAATCACTGTATAAATATTAATGAAACTTGGTTGGATGGTTGGGTCTGGCTTGAGGACGGTTCCATTTCAAAATCATAAAAATCACGTGTAAGGGGGAAAAGGGTGACATCCAAAAATATTAATTTTTTCAAGATATCTTAAGAATGGCCCATGTTACGTGAAAATTTTATAGAATCTTTTTTGTAGAGCATTCAATTTCGTATAATATAGGTCTACAACGTTCGTTGTAAAAAACTTATATTTACTTTGACATATTAAATACCATTTTGACGTTTTAAATGTCATTTTGAAGTTTGCATTTTAGATTTAGATTGATATCGTCAAAAAATTAAAAATATACGAAAAAATAATCAGGTGCGTCAAAAATTTCGAACTAATGTTTTTTAGTAAAATTGTATAAACATTAAATGGTTAACCCATTTATCTGAACACTTTATCGGTTGTTATTTAAATTGTTCAATAATTAGCTACCATTGGTGAATTAAACACGAGGAAGCACTGTGCATTTACTTGACAGATGTTGTTTTTTTTTAATTATAAAGTCCTAAATATTATAGGTATAATTAATTACATCTAGTACATTAAAGCAGTTTTTTGAAATTAGTTCTATCTGTTTAAATGCGTATCAACCATCAACCGATATCACATATTGAAAGATTCTACTTTCAAGTAATCATGTTTTTATTACCTGTTATGATAACAGCGCGCGTAATATTACGGTATTCTGAAGCACATCATTGAGACATCCATTTCAATATGTAACTTGAAAAACGCTCCTTTCAATAAAGCATTATCGCTCTGGTCTTGAAAGGGTATACAAAAAGTATAAATTGAAGCTATGCGCATGTTTGAACTGATACCGCTTTATAGACGCCGGATTCGGAAGTTTGCAGTTACGGTTAACGTCATCCGCTGATTTTTTTTGATAGCGGCGCTGAAGGAGCAGTACCGTATTGAGAGATTATACCGGGTTCTCTATTTTAATTTCCTCAGGCTAAACTAACTAAACAAAATATAGTAAAACATGTTTCAGACAACAGCTGAAACATTTCGAGGGGGACATTTATTATTGCTATGGGTTTTTATAGTTTATGGGGTTCTATGGGGTTACTATTTTTCAAATAGTAACCTGTGTATATAGCAATTGCATGCAGTACATATTTAAAAAAATGTTTAATAGGTGCTTACCTTTCGTGATTCGAATATTTATTCTTCTATTTCTAATATTTTCTATAAATATAAATTAGTTTTTTTTAAATATATGTATATATTGGCAATATTGGGTTCTTAGAAAAGTTCGTAGGGATTTTAAAGGTAAATTATTTTTTAATATTTATGTCTATTGTTCTTCTACGACCTCTGCCATTATTTAAATATATTGTTCTTCAGTAAAATAATTTATGGATTTATTTGTTTTCAATATTTATTTTTCAAAATAAATAATAATTTTTTTTTATAATTTTTGAATTTGTTAATAAACAATGCAAAACTGGGATTTAAAATAATATTTATGTAACGGTACCGAACTCTTAGGGCGCGTGTTCTACTCGCACTTCTCAAATTTTTATATTTCATATTTGTTAATTTTTTTTATCTGAATTAAAAAAATGCAATAAAAAAAAACCATTTTTTTAATCAAAACGATAGTACTTTTGATAGTAAAATTAAAACTCGATAACAATTAAATTATTATCGATAGTGTCTATTACCTATGTCGATAGTATCATATTCCTACCTCTAATTAGCAAGATATATTTTTAAGAAGTTCTTGGTACATTTCTACTATTTATAAAACGCTGCACAGACAAAGTATAAGAAAGAAGTTTACCCTGTTCAGTATATCACAAAAAATAATTTTACCAGTTTCATCAAAGAGAAATACGGCAAGTACTTAGAACACATGAGAACTTTGATTATCCGTAATCGTAATAAGTACTGTTATGTCAGCTAGGCAGTGGGTCCGCTGAACTTTTGCTGGAAGTCCGTGAAACATGTTTGGCATAAATTAAAGTAGGTACTTTTATATTTTTATTTACCAGTGAAATTATTCACTAGTATCTAAGGGAGACGGTCCCTAGACCATATAAGTTTAAGAACCGCTGAGCACACTACACTTAGGGTCGATCCAGACTATCGAGCCGGTTTCGGTCCAGTCTCGCTTCTGTCAAATATTCTGTATCGAATCGTGATTGGACCGAGACCTGAGCGATATCTACAGTGTGAATTATTTCATTGTTTATTATTTATTTATATTTGATTGAAGCGAGACCGGACCGAAACCGGCTCGATAGTCTGGATCGACCCGTATTGTTATAAACTCAAAGATTAAAATTAATTTTCGTTCGATGAGTTAGTGAAAAAATGAAACACATTTCGACAAAGCAATTTTTATATTTATGTAAAAATATTTGATTTCTGTAACATATCAAGTTGTATTTACTTCCAATCTTATATTATAATGTGTAATTTATTTGTACAATAATCATAGAATAAGTCACTCATAAATAGAATAGTTAAGCATAATATCAATAAAATAATAATAATATATAATTTGTATTATGCATGTATGTACAATGTACATATTTGGCAGGAGATTACATTCGTTTAACTCATATTGACCGATGAAAACCCCTGTAGAAATTTAGTATAGTATCTTCAACTAACAAAAAATAAAGATTAATTATTTTATTTTAAATATTGAAATAACCAGGGCTTTTTTGTAATGTAACGCAGTGGATCGGTGTTCTGGCACCTTTTTTTCATGGCATAAGAAAAGCTGCTTTAAATTTAATTTAAATGATTTTTGAATATAATTTTTTTTAGTAAAAATCTTGAAGTGAGTTCCGGTAACTTTTTTTAAAAAGCCCTGAAAATAACTGTTACAATTCAAAAGCATTGACGGAAAAGTGATAAAAAGATTCACAATATATTAAAAATTATTAAATGTGTATTCGTATAATATAATACTCAAGATTATTGTAAAGAAAACTAATTATTGGAATAGTAAATATAATTTTGCTTGAAAATGAAGTAAAACTATTATAATGTAATTTTCAATCAAATGCCTTTCTTAAAAATATGATTGGATTAGATTATAATATGTTAGTATTGTGATAACATTTAAACTAATTTTGGCGATTTCGAACAAAGATTTTCGACATATTGTGTGGGAATTTCAAACTACTACTGATTCAAATTTAAGTATATCGTGCAAATGTTTAGCAAAGTCTTATTTGACGTTTTTAGAAAAACAACTTTGATGTATAGTAAGATATTCCAATTAGTTATTGGAATAGAGTGTGTTATCGGCATGATGGAGCGCCGCTACATATTGAAAGAAATGTTGTTCCGTAGAATGGTTGGCAAGTCTTCAGATCTGAGTTCATTGGATTTTTTCTTTTGGAAATACATAAAATAGTACGTTTACTATTAATAAAATTGGGGTCAGAATGAATCATATTAACCACTTAACGTCCATTCACTTAAGTTAATTAATGAAAAAACAAATAATGCTAGGATTGCCAACAGACGTTTTTTGGAAAATATAATCAGTATAGTCCTATTTGGAAGGATTATTTGTACTTATTAATATTACGCCTTTTTTATGAAGCATTATTTATTAAAAAGTATATAAATGAAAATTGTCTAATAAGTGAAATAAACCACGGAAAACATACAAGTTTATTTGTGCTTACAATCCGAACCTGCCACCAGTGGCGTCGCTAGGAAGAGTAACACCTGGGGCCAAAAACGAGATTGTCACCCCCTCCCCCGCCAAAAAATCAATAGATTTTTTTTACTCATTAGACAAGTATCACCGCTATGATTTTTTAACGACAGAATAAATATCTATTTTTTAAATACATTAGATGGTTATCACACCCTGGAAGTTAAAAATAAACAAATAAGGTAAATAGACTTTATTTTTTAACACATTACACGAGTGTCTCCCCATTGAGGGTGAGACTTGGGGCGACGCCACTGCCTACCACTTTTGTAGCAATCCTGCTATAAATTATCAGTTTTTGCTATAGTGATATTTGAATTTGTTTTTCTATTTATTGAATACCTTTCTTTCAACATTTTTTAAAATTAAAATTATAAATAGTAACCCATTTTTACTGACTACAATTGGTTTATATATATAAAATATAAAATTATATTATATAAAAATTGATATTTTTTCAATAAACTTTGAGTTCAAATATCTGAAAATGAATAAGATCTATCTATAAAGCTTGTAGTCATTTTAGCAAAAAAATAGTACATAAAAATAGTAATTTGAGCATTCAGTAAGAAGATTGAAAATTTTATAGGATCAGAGAAAATTAATATTTTACTGTCTTACCTTAATACATTTTTCATTGTTGTAAACTTGTATTAAAATTGAAGTAATTTATTAAATTTGATATTCTGTAAAATCATTTAATGTATTTTTCAGTAATCGTTTTTTTAAATATACATAGGTATTTATAGTTGATTCAATAATTCAAATTTTGTGTGATTTTAAATTGTTGAACAAAATATATAAAAATTGTTACTATAATGGAAACAACAGACGACTTGAAAAAGATTCTTTTTAGTCTTTTGATTAGGTTTTATTTTTTATACACATATAATAAAATTTACGTCGTTACGCATTCATTTATTTTCGTTTTAAACTAATTAATTATTATATACATACATAGGTATTCAATATTTGTTTCTTAAATATAATGTAAAAAAGTACTTTTTATTTAGCCGAAAATCTGTGATTAGGAAAACAAGTTACTTGGAGAATTTAAACCTATTCTTAGTTTGGAAATTTGTTTTATCTTATACCTACATTAAAGTTTAAAAATACTTTTATATTATTTAAAACATACATATTTACGTTTCATATTAAACCAACAATAAGTAATAGAATAATATGAAACAATAAGATTTTATACATTGAAAAAAATCGATATTTATTAAAGAAACAAATCATTGGTCAATATGAACACACGTTAATTTTGTTTTTGACTATGAGATCGTCTCATCACTGTCTTGGTCACTCCAGTTACCGGAATCAGGAACATTTAGAGGACCTGTTGTTGGGATCAGATGAACTTCGGGTCATATCTCCATTATGAGGTCCTGGTCATCTTGCAATGATCGCCGTTCATGTAACACTTCCGGTAACGTGTCATCCAGTACTTCGTCGAATCTACAACTGTACTCACTTAAAACTTTGTGTCAATATATGTACATATGAATTATATAATATAGTATGTTTCAGAATGAAGGCTCCACCCATTTATTACCAAATTTATATACGAAAACTTTTATTATTTAAATACCATACGATAACATTTTGTTTTCTAATTAAAATTGTAATGTTGATTCAGACAGGTAAGCTATAATAAAGTTTAATAATTATATTAACAATTATGTGGCGTTTATTCTGAAACTTTGTATAATTAGTGGCTCAAATAGACAAATAGATAAGTGCCTTATTTTTTATTGTACGCAATGATAGTTAAATTTTTAGGGTGACCATTTGCCCTTGTTTGAACGTGATATTAATTTTTTCCTGTGTTCCGATCGTTTCGCCGTTATTGTCAAAGTAATAAATACATAGGCTCCAACCGATTTTCTTTAAATTTTATAAACAATTAAACGTACCACATCAAAGTTTACATAGTCGTATATTGGTAGTAGTGGTTTCAAAGTTGGGATGGGAATCAATAGCAAAGTAATCGATTATTTATAAACTTATATCGAAGGGGCAATCTCAGGTAATAAGAGTAGTACAAGAAATTACAACTACAAGTCCAAAACGTGCAAAAAAATATAGAAAAGTATATAAATTCGCTTGAAAACGAACCACAAATGTTGTCAAAAGATGGTGCTTCAGCAAAGTTTGAAAAAGGTGCCAGAGAAGTTTCCATCTTACAAAATAGTTCAAGCAGCAAAGAAAGAATGATATCTCAAATCTGAACACAACGATTAGCTCTATTTCTACAGAAGTTAATTTACAGACATTGCTCAATTACACTGTTGGGCGACTATTTTCTGTACAACAATGAGTAATAAATTCACTTAAGAATGAAGAACTAGACAAGCTGTATTTATACACAAAATTAGGCTTTGACAGCAGTTCCGGCCATTTTTGTGATCTAGAATTACGTCCATCGCCCCTTTTTGCTTAGTTAGTACTACCGCTGTAGTTATACATTCCCAAGCTTTTTACGTATACGTGTCAAATGTTTGAAACCACTACCAAACTACCAACTTAACACTAGTATACAAACTTTGAATGTTCTTAAAGTGAACATGGCGGCCGTACACATTGCGGAAAACTTGACAGGTATGTATTACTGTACAGGTAAACCTGTACTATACCGGAACGTGTAGATGACAAACCTGTACAAGGTACTGAAATAAATTCAAAAAAGCATTTGGTCTTCTTCGCCAGATTGTGACCGTACAGTAAACCGGAGTGTATTTTTTCCGTATATATCTACTCAATAAGCGCAACGTAAAAATACTGAATAATTTATATAAATATATAAAGATGAATCATCTTTGTGGTTAGTAAAAATTAAAGAGTATTACGACTGCCAGAGAAGAAATGCCGCGTACAAAAAATTAGAAGACAATTTAAAAGAAAGTGAACCAGGTTCGAATAAAAGTATGATTGTCGATGCCATGATTTGAAAATAAACTGAGAAAAGTCGTCAGTTTCATCAGAGTGTGTGTGGATTGTATGGATCTTTGGTATATCTGACTGTGCAAATTTTACCTGCACAAGTATACAGCATTGTGTATGGTCGCCTTTAGACCTATTATAATAAGTATTTACAAAAAATAGAGTGCCAACTATTTGATATTTAAAACCTTATTAAAAAATTAAATATGAACTAATAGGAAGTATCCCATGTGAGTCGTTCAGCGCTTGAGCTATACAACTGGAAAATCAATTATTTTTAGTTGCATAGGTTATTAATGTTGTATTGTATAAAGTTTCAAAGCAAAAATTTATAATTATGTTTCTGTTAGATATTAGCATGCAATTATTTAACATTAACTTTTAACTGTTAGAGAACTCGCGCTACTTGCGTGGGCAAAACTATCACATTTGTTTAAAACTACCCTTTAACACCATTTATACAATTACTGTTGTGAACAAAACTGAAGTATATTAACCTCCATTTCACCAGTTTTGAGAATAAAATGAACCAAAGCGCAACATTTGCTATTTATGTTAAATGTGTATTTCAGTAAGAACTTTAAAAAATATGTCTTGTATATAATTATTTTTATGACTATTAAAAAGTAATATTTGTAGTTTTTATTGAATAGAATTATATATTTATTATATATTATATTTTTAAATACACCACACGTGTAATAATTCCATATTTTCGTTAAATATGACAATAGTATTTGTAAGTTCAGTGGACAATATTAACACACTGAACGACTCACTACTAATATTAAGGGGTTACATCTAATCGTCACTTCAAAATTTTTTTTTTTTTTAGGATTTTTTTTAGAATAGCAAAAAAATCAATCAAATGAAATTTAGAAGGTTTGTTGTACATGTCTCAAAACATACAAAAACATATTTTTTAATATATATAATATAAAACAAATTGTGACTTTAGCGATGCTACACTCACAAGGGGAAGCAACAGCACGGTTAATGAGAATTTCAATGAGCTTGTGGTATGTCAAACTTTAGCAAAAATAAAAAGACACGTGTCCAACAATTTGATCTCATAGGCCTTAATTACAAAGATAATTAACTTTGAAAATTTGTGTATTCAATATAACCGTGTATTATGTTCGCTCGAAATATAAGTGTGTTGGCCCTACGGTCAACGCGCTGGTGTCTCGCCTAGTTTTAAGATTTTGATTTTAATTTTTATTTACAATTATTTTTTATTTTTTTGTACACATTACCTCTCCCACTTGCGTAAAAATCGATAAATTAGACATAAATAAAACATATATTATTATTGACAATAGATGTTTGTGGTTTCTTTCAAGTTTGTTTTTTATTAAAACTTTTCAATTTATTAATTAAAAACTAATGAGTTGTGTCAATAATAAATTAAATTGACTTTAAAACAATTTAATAATTATGTACTGGCGTATATATCAATATTTTCATTGTCAATAATAATATATGTTTTATTTATTTCTAATTTATCGATTTTTACGCAAGTGGGAGAGGTAATGTGTACAAAAAAATAAAAAATAATTGTAAATTAAAATTAAAATCAAAAGCGCGTTGACCGTAGGGCCAACATACTTATATTTCGAGCGAACATAATACACGGTTATATTGCATAGACAAATTTTCAAAGTTAATTATCTTTGTAATTAAGGCCTATGAGATCAAATTGTTGGACACGTGTCTTTTTATTTTTGCTCTAGTTTGACATACCACAAACTCATTGAAATTCTCATTAACCGTGCTGTTGCTTCCCCTTGTCAGTGCATCTTTTTTGTTATGTGCTCCACTGCGGAAAACAGAACTTCAATGGATCAACATCCAGTATAAAAAAAAAAAATGCAAACGTCGACGTTAGTTTCGACTTTTTTTCGAGACTATGTCGGTTTGGTGGTTTTTGGTTTGCATATTTTGCTTCTGTTTTGGCTTGAGACCTAATTACGGTGCCTCGTTATATTACCATATACTCATTATCACTCATTTTTCACCACTTTCACCATCTAGGTTGTTTCGTTCGTTCAGAGACACTTTGGAAAGTGAGCTCTAAAAATAAAAATATTTTGTTTTGTTTATAATTCCTTTTGAATATCATTTTTAAGATGTTTGTACGCCATTTAAGCCAGTTAAAAAAATTAATTAATAGATAAGATGTAACCCCTTAAATTAAATGGTTACGTTGAAGCTTATTAAGTAGACTGACCTGTCGAGACTGTCTGTATCACCAGCACCGGCGGTTGGTTGTTGCAAGAGGCGATCCGAGCGACGTCTCCGCTGCCACCGCAAACATTCCAACAGAAGATGTAACGCTGCGAGTACTAGCAGTTGCGTGCCAACAACGTACGAGAGCCATAGACCACACGGATACAGGAAAGGTACTGCCGAGTAAGCAGTGTACAAAGCACACCGTGTCCATCCACTGCACGCGCTATTTAAATTTAACCAGCAGTTCCAGTAACGGTTGCCGCTGTCTTCTATATCCCTGACAAAAATTAAAAGGATATGTCATTTATTGTGTACCAAAATTTGGTAATTGTTTATTTTTTGGTTAATACGGAGAATATGGATGTCCCGACGTCACTACTATCAAAAATCACGTGTTGATGTGTTAGAATCGAGTAGAATGTGCTGTATCTAATGTAATATGTAGGAATTGGTTGAGGCGGAGATTGAATCCCCGTTTTTATACTATATTAACCTCCTTTCGCCCCAATAGATTGTTCTAACTAAGTACAGTTAAAGTGTATATTATTAAAGCATCAATTTTATTCTGAATAACTATATACGTGTTTTTGACAGTTGTGTCGTCAGGACATTCATATTCTCCGTATTAGCGTATTTTTTAAAATATAATCAATACTCACTTAAATATTAATTGTGAAAATAATGTTATCACCCACATAATTTCCAAGAAAAAAATAATAGTAGATCCAATTCTGAAAAATAAATAAAACACAATTAAAGCAATATAGAATATAAATATTAGGGTGGTTTTTTATTTATTTTCATTTTTTTGGCCCCATTGGCCTATGTTTTAGCTTTGGATCAAAAGTTAATTGTCACTTTGTGAATGGCGCAATCTGTCTTTTTCCCATTTGATTAACATGAGAAAAATTACTTTTGACTTAAGCGTTGAATTTTTTTAAAATTTTCTCATACCAATATTTTGTAGAGAATTAGGTGATCAATTCATAAATCTAGTAATTTTAAAAATATGTCTTTAAAAATTATCATAAAAATTCGATTTTTCTTTTTATGATAATGTTTAAACGAAAATATCCTTAAAAATACTGGATCTATGAATTGAAAACTTAGGATCTTTTTTGTAGGAAATTTAATTCTCTTTAATATGCTGCTATGAGAAATTAAAATAAATAAATTTTACAACGAGCTATTCACGCATAAGTAAAAAAGTAATTTTTCCTATGTTTATCAAATGGGAAAAAGACTCAATTAATTTATTGGAAGTGTTATTTTTTTAATGCTCTGAAATTCGGTATAGGATTATAAAATTGCATTCTAAACAAACTTTTTAGTGGATTTTTTCATATTTTGAAAAATATAAGTAGGTAGTTTGTTCTTGGTTATTTTAAAAGTTTGCTTATAAAACACTCTGTAGAAGATCAAATTAACTACTTTTTGGTATACGTTAGTTTAACATCAGTACTCAATCACCAAATGACACACTGTACAAGTTCTTTTGGCGAAACGTCATAAAAAAGATGCTTTTGAAAATACGTTAATTCAATAAAATTTGAATGTTTAACGAAATAAACGTTTAAGAAAACAATAATAGAAATACTTGTAAAATTAACACTTACATCGCATACACGCCGATTAAGTGTCCCCTGGCTATTATGTCAGCGCCTACTCCGCTCAGCACTGAAACAAGAAAACACAGAAAGTAATCAAAAGTATGTTGCTTCTTTATACATTGACATTAAGAGTATAATAAACTTTTATTTTATCTAAGCTCTTTAGCCATATAAGAATACTAAATTGACCTTAGAAAAGAAAAACGAAAAGATAGCATCTTCATAGTTAGTTTGACTTTAGATGAAGTCATTAGGTGTGTTTTATTATTTTAATAAAACACACCTAATGTGGAAATATAAAATATATTAAAAAACCTATGCTTAATAAAGATAGAATATGTATTAACTAAAGGCTGTTTTATATTGAATCGTTACAAAAATATATTTACAAAAATTATTTGTGTGTTTCAATTATTAATATGAATTAAATATCTTCTTCTATGCTCCGGATATTGTCGAGGAAGTAAGAATTAAATATGAAATTTTTAACAATTTACTAATGCTGTCTTCTACTTACAAGAATATATATTACACAATTGTAAATAAAAAAATGTTGTGTATAATTAACGCCTTATCTTTTATCACCGACAGATTGAAAAATTATTCTATATTATATGTAATACATATAGTGCCTCAGGGCCAAAAATCCGTCTTATGGACCCTCATCCTTTAATTTTTTACTACTTCATTAGGCTTAGAATTACCCATTTCTCTGAAAGGTTTGGTTTAAAAACCGATGTTAATCGAACTTTTTTTTCATTTTAGTTTATATTATTAAGATTTTATTGAAAAATATCTCATTTAAAATATAATTTATTATTATATATATTATTCCTTCGTCAATAACGTAATATTATAAATAAAAGATAAATACAGAGTTGAAGAAAACGATTATACAGACATGTTGTTGTGAATATGACAAACGCAGAAACAAGTCTCAAATTATCTCGAACGAAAGAAAATTGTACATACAGTGACACACACACACATGCGCCATGGGGAAAACAGATCCACTTTACGTTTTGATTTTATCTCAGATACGATTCTACAACGATATAGTTGTATTTCAATTCCTTCGGAATATAGATGTAAAAACTACACCATTTATTAAACAAAATAGTACAATAATATTTAAATTTGTAAAGCTAAACAATAACAAATTAGCGATGATATTGAACACAGGTCAAGTAGGAGTAAATGTAAAGGTAAGAAATATTCAATTTTCCTTTAATAAGCACTGTTATAATAATTTTAATGTACATATAATATGTCATGCTCATGAACTAGGATGAAATGTTGATGGAAGAATGATCAACATTTTGTAAGATCTACGGCTAGACCGGAATTTTAACTTTGAACATCTGGCGTTTATTCTTTTTGTAGCTTTTAAGCGCTGGCATTTAACAAAAACGGAGACCGTTACTGTATCGACCTTGAAAATCTATTATATGTGATTTAATACGAGTGGCATTTTAGCACCGTCGAAACGGCGCGGCGGGCGTTTAAAAAAACGTTTTTCTGGCGTGTATGAACGACGGCCGTCGTGACCTCGAAGATTTGTATTATTTAATTCAATCAGACTGGCATTTAAGAAAATTGGTGTCCGTCAAACGCTGGAAATCTGTTCTTTTGGATTTTATGTAAATGATACAGTAATGGTTTTTGTTTTTGGTAAGTGCCAGCGTTTAAATGTGTTAGATTTCAGATTAATTCCCATTATGATAACACTTTGTATATTTCTTTAATGTGTTCACCAAGTTATTTTGTTTTCTTAACTTGATTTTTTGTTTGATCTTTTTTTAATTTTATTTCTTTGTAATTTATGTCTATTACTTTGGTATTAAAAACCTTTGCAACTGAATTAAAGGTTATATTTTTGATTATTTAGTTCACATAAAAAAATAAATTTAGTCGGCTTTTAAGTAACATTTTATTATTTTTTGTAAAATAAAATAGTTTAGTTTTAGATTTAGACTTGAATGAAAGAAACGACTACAAAACAAATCGATGATTTTTCATTAAATATGGAATGGACGGTATAATAGCGTGTAAAGTTTTCGAAACCCTTCATATTTATTAGACATTGTAACAAAACCACCTGGTGCTAAAGTAAAAGCGGTAGAAAGACGTTCTTATTAAATAATTTTCGATTAGGGTGAATTGTGTGGATATTGGATGGTACGTTCATGATTCTTTTTATTTTGTTATTTAAGGTGTATATTTAACAATGATTATTACATATTATACCTCAATCATATCAATATTTTGGTTTTGAATATTTGAAGTTGTAGTTAATCGTACAATAAACATATCTGCCGTGTTTCTCTATTGAGACTTTCTAGTAGAGGTGGACGATTGTTAGTTGAAAAAAAATATTTTTTAATAAATATTGTTGAATTTTGTACTTTGTGCTCAATAAATCAAAAATGGTTACAGATAGCCATAAGGATATATGTACAAAAATTTCTCGTTATGTAATTCTACATAACAACGTTAAAAATATATAGGGTGTTCCATTTGAAAAAAATGAGAAAAATAACTTTAAAGTTATTAAAATTTGAAAATTAATTTTGAACATCCTGTTCATGGCGGTTGTACGATATTTAAACAAGAGTATCTACCTTACAGCCTCATATTTAATTTCGTGTTCCACGCTGCAGCCGCGGAAGTGGCGAATTGTTAAGTGGAGTAATGTAAAAACTATTTTTTTGAAAAAAATATTATTATGTCTAAACCAGACATTAGATGGGGCTAATATTTTAGATATGAATAAATATTCCAAGAAAAGTGTTAAATATATACAAATATTCAGGGCATTCCATTTAAAAAATTACCTTAAGTGTACCTCACTTTTTTTGTAACACCCTGTATATTTGAAAATAATTTCTATGTATGTGAATTTACCGATAGTTAACATCTGCATTAAAAAGATTTTTTTATGGTGCACGAGCTATCGAACATCCACGCATTATTGCCCCATTCTGTATATAAAATATAAATATACATACTTTGCAAGCTTTTTATTGTAGCTAACTCCGAGATCGGTTTTAAACTTGTTGATAAAAACAAACAGAGCAGAAATGGTTTTCAAAAAGTTACTAATTTTACTAATACGAGTTGGAAAGTTTTGTTTTTTGACAGAGTTTCTATTTTGTTGCTTTGGTGGAAAACCACCTTTTTGATAGGATTGTTTATTGTTTTTGTATCTTTTAAGTTTTTATTGTTATGATTTTTATTTGATAAATAGATTTTATTCAGTTTGTTAATTTAAATTTTTGAGTCGATTATTTAGTCAGTTATTTTATTTTAAATGTTGATAATAAAGTTTAAAATCATTCTTTGTTCCGTTAAACGCAAACCTCTGTTAGTACACAAAAAGATGAATAATGAGTATGTTTATTTCACAAGCACCAAAGTACGTTGCGTTTCTGTTTTTACAACATGAATGTGTTTTTGTTTTTGTTGTGTTGGTTCTCTCAGATAAATTAAATATATTATGTTAGAGTAGAGGTTAGGCATTTTTATTCCGAATGTTAAATATTTGTATTTCCTTTTTTCGCGAAAAGTTCATTTCGATATATGGAGAAAAAAATATCTACCAAGTAGATGTATAGTGCTTCCTCGTGCTAAATTGACCAAATATAGTTAAGGGGAGGTTCTCATCAAGCACGACCAAAAAATCGATTTTTTTTTGCTTAAAAAGTTGACAAATGTCTCGTAGAATACGCTCGTGAAACCTGTTTTGCCGAATTCAATTTTTTTTAAAAGTTATAGTCAATATATACACACATACACACACATATATACATGTTGTACTAAAACTTTAAACGCGTATTTCTCGAAACCATGTTTTCTGAGACGGGCGGCAAGATATCTCAAAAACTACTATAGATATCGATATGAATTTTTTTTTATTTTAAAGATAATAAAATTTTCTGGATCTTGAACTAAAATCATAATTTTACAATCATTATTTTTATTGTTACAGCACTTTTTAGAGCCAAAAAAAGTGCGATTTTTTTTTTTTTTGCAAGTCCGCCATTTTGTTGATTTTTAACTTTTCTTAGTGATTTTAGTGCAGGATCCAGCAAATGTCTTCTATTTTATAAAAAACTTTGATTTTTTGATTTCAGACAAAAATTGGATGCGTTACCTTGCCGCCCGTGGAGGTGTCTTTTTTTTCGATGACTATCTTTGAATGCATATAACTAATAAACTATTCGGTATTTCTGTTCATAAAAATTTGTAAAAGTAGTTAATAACATACTTAATAAGTACCAAAAAACTTGACTACTTTATTTACTTCCTTCGCGAAAATCACGTAATTTTTGGGTCGCTAGATGAGAACCTCCCCTTAATTATTGAACAATTTAAATAAAAATCGATAAAGTGTACAGATAAATTATCTGGCATTGGTTAACCATTTAATTTTTATACAATTTTACTAAAAAATATTAGTTCGAAATTTTTTTTTAAGACGCACCTGATTATTTTTTCGTATATTTTAATTTTTTTGACAATTTCAATCTAAATCTAAATTTATTTAATATGTCAAGTTAAATATCAATTTAAAAAAATCGGAGAACAATTTTTTCGTCTCATTTTAACCCATTACCGCCCAGCGTCCTATATATAGGACAGCAAGTTTTATGCTCGCTTTTGTTCATGTTTCCTAAAACAAAGGCGAACATAAAAAACTCACTGTTCTATATATAGGACGCTGGGCGTTAACGGGTTAAAACGATCAAAAAGCTTCTCGTAATATCGATATTGCGAGGAAGCAATAAAATTTTGATATAATTGAGTTGTTCATAAGTCAAAACGATTTAGTGGACATTTCTTTAGTGTTCCGTACCGAAATCAGAAAAATAGAACATTTATGGTATCAACACTGTCTGTTTATCTGTCCATCATATAAATGTATCTTGTATAGTGGTTTTAACTTTACTAATGCTATAAATTGAGGATATACAATGTTGTGTGTGTAATCAATCATGTGCAATTGTTTTTACCTGTACATACCGCAAATATTTGTTATATTTATGGTTAGCTTTGAAGTATCATTGAAATTGGATTTTCGTTGTTCAGTTTCAGATGTATTTGAGCCCTCTGAGGACTTTGAGATACAAACGAAGATATTTGCGTTACAAACAATGTAGAATCCGATGCCGTGAATTGATTTGAAATATTCAAAAAATGACATACTCTACGATGATTTTTTTGTAGTTATTTCAAACCCCTAGAGTTAAAAAAAGCTCATGGTTAGTTTTGTAATTTAATTGTGCTCATTATTCATGTCATTTAAATACATATCTGTATCAGAACATATTTTCTACGTATTTGACTAAGAGCCAATATTTTCCAATTTCATTTGGAAATTGTCATAGGAATTTGAGTGTCTGATATTTCGTTAGTTTGGCTGACGACTTTGGCACCCTTAAATAATATAGCGCCAAGATTCCTAACATTATGTATTCACCCCAATTACAGCACTCTCGTTATTTGTATCAAAACATTAACTATTAATGTAACATTAGACCGTAGACCGTTGTGTTATTGTTGATTTTAGTACACAATAACATTTCTATCACGCCGCAAAAGATTCATTTATATTTTGCGTCACCAGTATTTGTATGAAAAGCAAAATTGTTTAATATTGTTAAAGTGTTTTAGAATAACCGAAGTGTTAAACGACATGCGAGTAACTCCTTTGTTCTTTCTACCTTTTAGTTAATTTTGCACCGTTTATATAATAAACAAGGTTTATAATTGTTGTTTCAAAATGAAATTACCTACCACAAATACGTGTGTACAATATTATATATATACATGTTTCAAATCTAATTTTTTTTTAATTTTTAACACTTTCAAAATTCTTGGTAACCTAGAGTCCTAGATTACTACATGGACTGAAAAGTCTTTAGCCTAAAAATCAAAAAACGATTTTTTTAAATAAAAAACTCTTTTATTCTTTGACATAATCTCCATGTAGAGTAATGCACTTGTCCTCTAACATTTCGATACCGGTCTTATAGTGGTTTGCGTCAAGTCTCTCACAATAGGCGTTTGTTTCCAACTCGACCTCTTCATTAGAGTAAAATCTTTTGCCAGAGAGCCACATTTTCAATTTCGGAAAAAGGTAGTAATCGCTGGGGGCCAGGTCAGGATAATACGGTGGATGTGGAACCAATTCATACTGCAATTTCTAAAATTTATCGGTCGTAACGTGAGCCTTGTGAGATGGTGCATTGTCTTGGTGAAACAGTATTTTTGGTACCCAAGCCTTTTCATATGTAAACATTCATGAAAGATATAATCAACATGTTTCTTTGAGATGCCTAGCTAGTTCACTCTTTTTCACTTTGCGGTCATTCAACACAATTTCACAAATTTTTCAAATGTTTTCTGGAGTAACTGCCTCATTTGGCCTTCTTGAACGTGGTGTATCATTTGTGCTCGTACGGTCACGACGAAACTCAGCAAACTAATATTTTACGGTTGAATTAGTTGGGGCAGATGTGCCGTAACACTTATCAAGCCTTTCCTTTGTTTGGACGGTATAATATATCAAAACACGAAATTCACTTTTTTCCATGATTAAAAAAATAACAAAAGTAGCGTCACTTCGAAGGCTGTAACTTGAACAAGAGTACATGAAATGTCATGAAATTTTGACAGTATTCTAGTTAAGGTTGGTACTCTATGTTTATGTCGCCATCTGTATGTCAGGCCAAATGCTGGGTTCTGATTGGTCCATTTATAGCAGCTTAATAAAACTTGGGTTAAGTGTGTTGATTTCTTGATATTTTATATTTTTTACTCCATTTTATTTTTATATTTGGCGGTTTAGAAACCATAATGATATTAAACCAAGCATCTATCATTAAGTTTAATTTCTTAGACACAAATCGTAGAAAAAATCTGAAAATCGATATATTTCAATACCTATGTTTCAAAAACCGCCAGCGAACAAAATACAGCAAACAATCTAAATATTAATGCTTGTTTTAAAAAAATACGAAGAGTTTAAAGAAAAAAGTTCAGGTTATTATCAGGAAAATACCCTTGAGATTGATAATCTTTTCAGCGAAAAACAGCACACATTATAATATTGTAAAAATTTTCTTTCCAAATGCTGTACTTCGATTAATACATCATTTATATGTGGCACACTATTTCAACGACAATAAGAAACAGCTATGAAAATGATTTAGGGAAAGACAGAAAACGTCCAGACAAAACAATCCAGAACAAGAAATAACAAAGTAAAAGATTATGGAAATTTTTTAAAGAGATGGAAAAATGAAAACATGTGCCTGTGCCATGCTATGGGATTTGGTATCTGAAAATTGGGATCGATCGAGATACTTTTTTGTAAGTCTTAAATCTATGCATAGTATGAAAGCCGCGTCTGTCTATCTGTGCACGATTTTCTCAGTAACTACTAAACGGATTTTATCTCGGTTTTCATTTATGGATAGTGTTTCACGAGGAAGGTTTAGGTGTATAATTTGTGTAAATTTCATGAAGTCGGAAATATCTACGCGTCCGCTGCGTCAATAGCGATAAGTGAAAGCAATGTTTAAAAGGTTTATTACAGATTAAATTTATATCCTCGGGAAACACCGGGACCAATGCGTTAATATATTATATATTACAGACGTTAATAAGTTCTAATAAACAAAAAAAGGAAACGTACAGAATTAAAAATTAAAATTTACCTACATATTACTTCTGGCTGTCTGTCTGAAGAAAAATAATTAAAATTATCAATCAGTACTACTTAATCAGCTGTTAAAAAGGAAATGTACCATTTGAATTTATAAGAATCAATTAGAAAAAATGTTATTTTGATATTTTAATTCTTTGTTCTAAATAATATTTATTATTTAAAAAACTATTTAAGCATAAAGTAAACATTATAATAAATATGGATTAATGTTTCGTTCCTCATCTTCCTGTAACGCCATGTACCCAATAGAAGCTGTACCCTTTCTCCCTAAAAGGATTATGTGGGAGTTTCCATACGTGTATGTGATCCTTGAATAATAATTTTGATATATTTTATTATTATAACATATTATGTAAATATTATAAATATTTTCTTAATACATGTGTGTCTTAAAACTTACCGTTTACTAATATAATATTTATTAGATATGTATATTATAATTACTTAATGAATAACTCGATGAACTTTATGGAGAAGTAAAGAAGGCGTCCTGAAAACGATTATTCTGTCTGGGGAAAACGCGAAAACTTTTCAACTAAGTATAAGTTAGAGTTATAAACTTTTAATAGTTGTTAAAATGAGTCAAGATGCAAACCTGTTCTATAAAGCTATTAGAATACTAAAATATATTCTACCAAGCACATCCTTAAACTGTCTGAAATTGAATTATAAAATTTTCACCATGTTTATTGCGCTGAAAAGTTGCATTCTGGTATTTTGATGGTTGTACAATATATAAATATACATATGTAAATTTGATGTATAGTATTGGGTATATTATTTACTTCTTATTTATTTGGAGTAGTATAACATTTGTTAAATAATTTAACTAAGATTTATATTTTTGGAGAGAGAGAGGGGAATAAAGTATTATGTTCTCTTCTACTTTTTTAATATTTCTTATTTCTATTTGTCCCATTTTCTTCTCCTTCAGTTTTCCTATCTAACTGTAAAAATGAATCTACACATTTTATTTTTTATATTATCTCTAAACTTAATTAAGTAGTCTATATTTTTGAAGGGTCGAAAATGCGAAACTCGAGCAATAATTTGGAGTGTTATTATTTACCTTTGTTATACTAAAAATAAATTTACAATAATAATAAGAATTCAATATTTTCTCTTTTCTTTCGTTAATAAATCTGATTCAAAATCCCTGCTGTGCACTCAATATTATTATTATGTATTATATATTATGTATTTATTGTATTAATATAGCTGGCACAATAAACCATTTAAAAATGACTGAGAATTTAAATCAATTAAAAAAATACATATAAACTTCTATTGTATTTAAAACCAACTTTTCGCTCCAAATGAAAAAAAGATTTAAGTGATCTAGAAATTCTTTGCCAATAAAGAGAAAAAATTACACATTGTTTAATGAGCTATGTAAATATCCTGATAAGTTTTTCAATAACTTCAGAATGAACATTTTTTGTTATGACGAACTACAAATTATAAAAAAAGTAAATATTTTTTTGTATATAAATACATACATTGTGGTAAGCTGTTTCATCGGTGGGAAGAGAGTTGAAATAAAAAGTTTGATCGCAACATTTTCCCATAACTTTATTTTAGATTTGTGTCGGTATATTCGTTTAATGTTTTTATACAATGCCCGACATAAGTCGATTTGCATACAGAACAAAAAAAAAGAAGAGCATACAAAAACATGGTTTATTGATTGGTAATTTAAATACAAAAGTAACGACAGTTTAAATGTTACATTTTGTGTTCAAACTGCCTATCACCCTCGCAGGTACAGAGTCAACAGACAGATTCGTTCTTCTTATTTTGTTTTCTGGCAACGTTAACTGACTTATGCTGTGTCCTGTATATAAAGCTGGTCACATTAAAACCTCTCCTGTAAGTATATCTTTATATTATATAATTCTTAATTATCGCTAAAACAAAAAATATCGCGTACATCTTTTTCAGAGATGTCAAACGATACTGATCATACTAACGGTTACAAAGTGACAGGAATGTCACCAATGCGCGCATTTTTATTGATGTTAATAGACATGGTGACAGTTTCCCCGCATTATTGTCAGTCGACCAATGGAACAAAAAAGTCCACAGTCTGGGATATAGTTAATTTTAGGAAACTTGTGACGTCCATCATTAATAGCCACAATTTTGGTCCTGTGCGGATTTTCAAGTGTCTTCCCATTTGAAAAGCTCTCTTTGGATCTCATCTATGGCCATATAATGTGTCTTATTCCAATCAAAAAGAGCTTTTTATAAAAAATCGGGTTTCCACCATCTTCTCGGAAAATTTGAGGTTATGTTGAAACATGTCTTGCATGAAAGTTTAAGATTTTTTTATTATCAACAACTTTTGCATTGTACATTTTTCGTTAGGAGGTCACATTTCGCTGAAAATAGCAAAAAACCACTATCAACCCCTAAACAGCACCCCCATTTACTAAATTTTTCGACTGGTCTTTGCCTGTTATTAATTTTTTTTCTTCAAAAAGGTATTGGCACTAGCTTAATAGACCATTGCAAATTTTCGACAAAAAATTATAAAGTAATATTAGGGCATAGTATAGAGACATATTTCACAGCTTTCGTTCATAAAGTGACAAGCGTAATTAAACCTAAACCTACACGCCTTGTAGGCTTTGCTATGTAGTATGCATCTACATGAAAGTGTGAGCTTAGAAAATGATCAAATGCATACTAAACATAACCCAAATCGCACACCGTTACAAACCTAATATTCAGTAACATCTAGGAAAATCTCTGCTGTAATTTCCATTACGTGGGTATTCAAGTTAGTTAACTAAAACGATGTTGAACTAAAGCGCGGACGCGAGAAATAGGGATGAGTTGTGTTGGCGACGAGGATACGGAGGGAAGACAAGCGAGGGTGTAGTAGCGTGTATAGAACAGATAAGGTAGTCACGGATTTATAGAATGTGTTTTAGTAGAAATGTGTGTATTCAGACCCCGTCCCTTGTTGATTAATTTTCAAATTATGGCTTTTTGGGAATTACATAAAAGCTTTTGTTGTATATACCAATTTACACTCTTCCTGGATTTTTAACACTAATTGGTTTCTACTACAAATTTATTACCAATGTTGATTTAGTACAGTATAAGGTTAAATAATCAGTACAAATTATGTTTCAGTACCTACAGTTTAAGGACTGAAGGTTTATACGGTTTGTTTATTTTGTATATGAACTTTTATGATCCTCATATAGAACAAAGTGATTAATAATATTGGTATACGAGCCGTTTAGAAATAAATTAACTACTTTCACATGAGCGTATTATATTACACAGGACCACAAAAAAATAAAAGTCTTGTATTCTTAGCCGGATTATGTTTTTTTTACGTAATTTTGGACGAAAAAAAAACAACTTTGGCAATAAAAAGCTACATTTTTTTACAAATTTAATAGCCTATATTAATTTTTTTACTAAATCTAATCTTTTATAGATTTTTTCTTCATAATTCGGTTAAAAATGGTCGTGCAGCGATATAAAAATAGCAAATTGAAAAGAATAGTCTGATATACAAAAGTCACTCTTTCGAGCTGGTCAAAAAAAGTTAACACGGCCTGTGGAGGCTCTTAAAATTAATATCAATTTTTTATGTTTTGCTATTTTTTGACAATAACAAAAAAATTTGGGAACACAAAGAAAGCAATTAACTTAACTTATACACCCAGTTTTATCAAATTCTGTTATTGGTACCAGTCATATAACTCTCCAAATGGACCAATCAGAACCAAGCATTTGCTGTTTAACACATGTGTACCAAACTGTCAACACAAACAAACTGGTAACATAAATAAAATAAATCAGGCATCAAAGTATTAAAAATATTTTCTATGGAAATTTCTTATACGTATAAAACATAACTATAAATTTAAATTTAACATGTAGATGTAGGTACATATTATCTATCAATAAAAAAATACCTATTTATGTAAGAACATCATATAATATTACAGAAAGTATAAATAGTCTTAATAAAAATACTTAAAGTTGCCAATAAAACAAAAGAATAACCATTAGTGTTATATGAAGTTTTATTACCGTAATAGGAAATGTTGGCATATATTTTTTGATGAAATATAATATCCATTATTATTTACTACGCAAAACGTAAAATATATATAGTCATTTTTATATGTTATTGAAATAGATGAAACAAACCAACAAATAAGTATGTAGGTACTCTTGTTCATATAAAATATTATAAGCACAAGGATTCAACTAACATAAAAGTTAACCTCCAGTGTACCTTCTATATTTGCCATTCCTTAGTTCCATTTGGTGCTTTATATAATAGCATGACGGATAACATCAGAATAGAGGCTACCTTTTCTCATTTCGGTTAAACTATATATTTTATTTACATGCATGTGTACATACAAATGTCTAAACCAGTGTTTCTCAAAGTGTGGTATGTGACTGTCCAACAGGTGGTATCAGTAATTTTAAAACGTAATTTTACGTATCTCCAAATTGATTTTAAGGAGTTTAATAGGGTTGTAATGAAAGTACTTATAGCAACAACGAAAACGAATGCAAGCGGATTCGCTTTAAGAGGTATTAATTACCTTCGGATAACGAGGACCTCCTGTAACTTTTTTTATTTTTGCAACTAAACAAAATAAACCATTATTTTTTAGTTAGATCTACTAGGAACCAAAACATATTGTTCGAAATAATGAAACCTCAGCTTAACTTTTGTAATAATAATTAAAACAATTAAAAATATAATATAAAATCCCACCCTGAGATTGAAAGAAATTGTCATAACTTCTTATAAAATTAACAAAATCAGTATTCGATAGAATATGCCAGGAAATTATTAAAATATGTCGCGAAAGTGAAGGCGAATGCGAGAGTTAAAACAATCATCAATAAAATGCAAAAAGACCTGTTCATTGTCAGTATCAGATAGACTGTTAACAATTGGTTTGGCAATGGTTTTTATCCATACATATTATTATGTAGAACGTGTAGGTCTTCTTATTCATTTTTATTACATATTATCCATACACTTTCCATATCCCAACAGTAAAAAGGCTTATATTTTTTATAGTTTATGTTAAAAACAAGATGCTGTAAGTGAGACTACAGTGTGGAGAGCAAAAGTTAAATAATAAAGAGATACTATATTATATACAGTCAGATTATAATTGTGGTTGTAAGAATTAAAATTGTAGGTACGACCATATCTTGTATTAAGAAATTTCATTTTATTAATTGATTTACATTTCTTAATGGGTGGTATGTTTTTGAAATTCAATCTTTCTTTTGTACTCCAATTTGCTTTTTAGTTATGATATATTAAAATTTTACTCTTGCTTTTGAATATAAAAAAAGTATAGAATTTTGAGTGGAAACTTATAAAAACACATTTTAAAATAAGTAGATAAATGGGTGTTAAAAACAACTTTAAAATACCTATACCATTACCCTGATTTTAATTTCAATTTTTTTTCACATAAAAAAATGATATACATATGTAAAGTTCATTTCTAAAAATTTGCCCCCATTTTGAAAAGGGAATGTGAGGAATTAAAGTAATTTAACTTAAGATATATGGCTTTCAGCACTAATTTGTAACTAAATATACAATGAAGAAAAACCTAACTTGGATTTTTAACTTCAAAGGAAACCTATAAAAAAAACTTCAGCAATTTTCGCAACTTGTCAAAGCAATTATAATCAAAATCATCAGTAATAGGTCCTTATGTACCATGTAAATATTTGTCAATGAATATTTTCAAGCTTTAAGTACGAATAACAAATTAAACTAATAAATTGAGATGTTTTGACATTATTTAAAAAAATACATAGATGGGAATTGGGTGGTAAAATTTTCTAGCCCCCACCACCCTACCATCGATATTTATAAAAAATAAGGGTGTTAACATAGCTTCATACAAGTATGTTCTATATTAAAACGTTAATTAATTTAGAAAAATCAAACCCAAAGCCGGACACGTTTCAAAATTTTTAAAACGGTTATGCCGATAAAAAAATTTATTGTGCTTTTTTGGATGCAACAAAAATGGAAAATATATTTTTGTCATCAAGTTTATGAATCAATACTTATTTATGCATTTGTTACAGCTCTAAATTGCATATCAAGCAAATTTATAAAAAAAATACTACACAATTACACCTCACACCCATTTCCCCCCACTTACCCTATATCATAAAGTATAATTAATTATAAATCTGATGGTGAATTTAATATTACAAAAATTATTAAAATTGAAACTGAATACAAAAAAATTTTATTAATCAAGTGTGAAGAAAAAAAAACTAACAATAAGTAATACAGGTAATATTGAAAACCAATAAGTACATTGTTTTCATTTCATTTCGTGCATTCAGTGGCGTATTTACGTTAAGTGCCGCCCTGAGCCAAAAAAAAATGCCGCCCTGGGTAAAAAATAATTGTCGTCCTGGGCAAAAAAATTGCCGCCCTGGTAAAAAAAATAGCCGCCCCTGAATTAAGAGAAAATATAATATAACCACATAAAACTGATAACCTTTTTTTTTTTTTTTTAGTTATGTTAATTGAAATTTCTAATTTTATAACGTAAAAAAATTATTATATAGAGAAACAAAAACTTGACGACCTTGTTTTTTTTTTAGTCTTACTACTCAGTTTTTTTTCCTCTATATTTTTTCAAATGTACTACAAAAATTTACCGCCCCTCTCGATCTGCCGCCCTAGGCCATGGCCCCCATGGCCCCATGGTAAATACGCCTCTGCGTGCATTACTCTGTACAGGATTTATGTTTAGCGAATTTTATCAACCATTTAGTAAAATGTCAATAAGAGAATCTGTGACGACGATAATACAGGAATCTGATAGGATTTGAACTGGATTCAATTTAATCCACGTCAGTTACATTCCTCACTTACTAATTTATCTGTCAGCGAGAAGTCGGATCGTCTTTGTTTCTTTTTTATTCTTAGTTTAATAAAAATGTGCCGCAACGACCCGAAACCACAAGCTCTTCTTTACAGCCGTTTTTTTACTATAATAAAGAGGAAAGTTTTCTGACAATGATGAAGACAAACCATCTATAGTGAACGAAAGTTGACGACAAAGATTTTTCTTAGTTTAGAAATGACAGTTGTTCAAAATCGATTGTAAAAACTTTCTAGAATTTTACTTTGAATCTGCAATGTATGAGCTCCGTTAATTATTTAATATAGTAAATATCATATGGTACTGGCACCAGTTAAGGCTGCTATAAGAACAAGGTTTACAGTTTTTGTGATTGACGGGCTTCTTTTTTGTAATTCTCATGAACTCATGTTATAATAATAAAACAAGTAAGTCTTTATTTAATCAATTTAATTACCAAAGTCCGCAAATATAGTTTGTTTTTTAAATTATAGCCTTTTATTTTGTTTATGTTTCTACTCCAGTAATGGACAAAGTAAAACCAGTAATGAGCACGCAGTGATGGACACTTGCTAATGATTACAAAATGATAAGTACTTACTAAAAATTAGTTTAAATATCCACCATTTTGACACCTATTGGCCGATTGTCATCAAATCACGCTGTAAGACAGTTAAATGTATATAGATTAATATTCAGAAATGGTAGTAATCAAATATCAACAAATATTTCTAATTCAGTACATTTAATTAAAAAATAGCCATTACTGGGGTCATATCCAAGACTGGTGCCAGTACCTTATATTTTTTGTTTAAATTAATAAAAACTAGAAAATACAGATTCGTATGGGGGCGATGCCTTCGTGGAATCACACCTATATGGGGGCGACTGCCTTCGCTTGCACATTATTATTTTCAAAATCTGCCATTACTTAATTAGCTATAACAACGAATTATCCTTTCTAGCCAGTGTTATACTTTAACGCACTGTATAAATTAGTATAAATATCATTATATATAAATTATAAAATGTAATTTTCCGAGCACATTGTATATAAAAAGCCAAATGTACATATAAAGCTTTTATCATTCAAATACTCGTTTGCTTGTAACAGACGGTAACGGCACCTTTGGGAAATTTCAGAAACTTTTTTATATAAACATGTATATTTTGTTTGTGATTAAGTTGATAACAATTATTATAATGCGTCCGGTGTATTGTCGTTGGTTCTTTTTTAAAAAATAAAATGAAAGATATAAATGTACCTAAGTTGATTTATTTTTGCATCGAAAGTAATTTATTATTTTGTGTAATTTATAAATTCACGAATATTAAACTTTTTTTGTGAATACATATAATAGAAGTTTCGGTGACAATAAAAAGAGTTGTACAGGAATTGCGTTCCTTTGAAAGAGACATTTTATATTGCTTATTCGATGAATAATGTTTTAATTAAATATACATATACATTTCAATATTTTACTATTAAAACTAGTTTCATTACTATTAAAGTGCTGATTATGTAAGTGATAATAAAACTGAAGCCTTTTAAATAGCATACAATACACATAATTAAATGTATATATTATCGATCTACATCACAATAAAATCTACATATTATATTATTTTTCTAAAGAAGATATTCGACAAAAAGTAATAAAACTTTATTTTGCAAAAAACGTCAAGAACCATAAAATATTTTTAGTAGCCAATACAAAGTTACTACATGCACGGTTGCTCCGGAACAAAGCAGTATATCTGGTATCATACCATTACAGAGATACAAGGAATACCTTTTTGACTTACATATATAAAACTCACGGAAATATCAAATTCGTTATATTTATTGTTTGCAACATGTTGAACTGCCAATCACAAAACGTTAAATATAAAAATCTTTATTTATACGAAATCTTTTTACATATTTTTTAGCTTATATTATTATATGTAATATACTTGATATAGTTATAAATTAATATTATTATAGAAAAATAGTGTTTAATATTTGAATTTGATGTCTAGGTAATCTTATGTCTGTTTCACAGAAATAATTACGTAAAAATATATGTATTAATTATAGTATAATATTGAATTTGTCATAAGTACTAATTCGCAATTTAATAATAAAATAATTCACTGTATTTTTAAAAGGATACATATAATTTTTAACTACATATTTCCATTTTCCATTTATTCATAAATTTTTGTCTGCTGGCTTAATCTTTTCAGACTGTTCCTTCGTGGTTAGGGATCGCGGGGCGCTAGACGGAATGGGAAGTTGCTGATGAGACAAACATAGGAGGTGGATACAAACAAAGTGGTCGGGATTATAGGAATTATGTAAGGAGTCATTAGGGTTTTTCACATAGGATTTTTCCTAATAAAATGAATTTTTGTGAAGATGTTTTCTACCTATTTAATTGATGTATTTTGAATAAATAAACATAGCATATATTTATAAAATAAAGTTGTGCCACATCGTACCAACATATAATTTAACAAAAAATATTGTAGTTTATTTATGTGTCGCCATGGTGCACTTCGGTTCATATCATGGACAATAAAAAGCAAAATCATTGTTTGTTTTATACAAATACACTAAATTATATGCATGCGTTCCTCAAAATAACATTCATCAAAGTAGAACAGACAAAAAATACTATTTGCGATTCTACACCATTTAACGATAAAATGAAGTATCAGGAAAGTACTTACTATAATGAATGTGGTTAAAATAAACTAAACATTAATTATGTCTAATCATGATTACATTTTCCAAACATGTTTTTTTGTTTATTTAGTCTATTGTTATCATTTTTTGGGTAAAAATACAACGCTAATGGATACACTTTTTAATACATCATTTTTTATGATTTTGTGTGTCTTCTTTTGTTTAAATTTCGAATCTTTGTAATACAACCATATAATTATTATTTGACGATAAATGGAGAGATTTCCTTTTATGAGTTACATTGTTTAATATTAATATTAAATTATTTTAAATTATAATAAACTTTACAGTTATTCATATAAAATTATATAACACTATATTTATTTATTCTTGAACCAATATTCTTTTCCTCTAAAATACTCGTATATATGAAGAGCTTTCTGTTTAATTATTACTGATTTACTCGAAAACTATTGAACCGATTTTGATTCGGTTTTCATAGGTAGAAAAGAAGAAATATAAGAAATTGTACAACCTATATTATTGTACACTATGTCTTTTCTATTTATAATGAATTAAAATAACGAATAAAATCGATTGAAAATAAAATAAGGATACAAATTATAAAATTATTCAAAGGTGTATTTCATTGGTAGAATTTATATTAAAAAGGTATTAACTATTTTTATGTGTTAGGGTGGTGGCAGTAAAGTTACGTCACTGATAAATATAAAATCGATACGTTCACGTTGCTGTTATTTTAGCGAACATCCAATTAGTATTTTTGCGCGTTTGACAAATTCCCATCACACTCGGATGTATCACATAACGAGTGGTGTATACATATATTTGCATAATAATATAATAATCCCTAACGACGCAATCAGCGGTATATCGGTAGCTTAATTGTATTTTGCAACACAAATTTATAAAATTAATTTCAAAGAATGTTCAAACTCGCATTGCATGTACATTGTACACAGATGAAAACAATTATAACTCACTACCTCCCTTAACACCCATGTATCTGAAAATTATGATATAATTGAATTACAAAGTTCAGCTATATTAGCAGTCATGAATTTCCCTGTATATGTACACTTTAGGCTCAATTAATGGTTGTTTAGTATTATAGTACGCTATTGTGCAAAACATTATTCTGTACAAAATGCTTGATAATGCTCTTTCTTTCTTATAATTTTATTCAGCACTAGCGCATTGGACCCGGTGTTACTCGGGGATATTAATTCAATTAAACATAAAGTAATCATGTCTACACAACATGCCCTCAACACACGATTCACCGCGAAATGTTTTTTTTCCGACTTTTACACAAAATATAAAAAAATTATACACTTAAACTTTACTTATCCATTAGTGAAAACAGGAATAAAATCCGTTCAGTAGTTATTGAGAAAATCGTGTAAAATTATATTTTCAAACTCCCAGGAAACACCAGTTCTTGTCTTAGAATTTGTATGAAAATCAAAAATAATTTAATAAATAGGTTAACAACAATCATAATACATAATAAATTTCGATATTTTACCTTTCTATTGAAATTGGTTCAGTAATTGTCGAGTCTATGAGCCTCATACAAACGAACATTAATTTTTATGTATAGAGATAAAGTTAGAGAAGAAAAAATCATATAAAAATATTTTTGTAAACACACCACGTAAATCTTCATATAAATACTTTATGTAGGTATTTTAGATCAATTGAAATCGAAAAAAGTTATTAAAACTTATGGAATCAACATTAAATCTGTTTGTCATTTCCTTCTAGCTACGGAATCGTTTGACCTAAAAAGTTGATATTTAGTATACCTAGACATAAATATAAATGGCGGATCAACAATAGATCTGACAATGAGTTATACATTTTTTTTTGTCGATTTTAAAGTAAAGTACTTAAGAAGATTATCAAATTTTATTCAATCCCAGTAATTCGGTTTCAAATGAAAACTGATAATTCATGGAATTTAAATATGTAAACGTTTTGTTATTATTAAAATCTTAGCAAAAAAAATAGTAAACATATTTTGTCTCCTGCCCATATCTCCAAAAGTAGCAGTGAGAGAAATCTGAAAAATGTATAATGATGCCGAGATCAAAAATAAATAATCAGAACTCAAAAAAAATATTGTGTTACCACATTTTCGATAATATTTAAAGTGCTACTAATATCATTTTCTATATAAATTGGTTGTTAGCTTTGCTAACGATTTGAAAAAAGCAATTTAATCTCAATAATTAAATTACTTGAATAAAATGTTTTGTAAACATCATCACATCCCACATCAAAAGTTATTAACGTATTCTTAGAAATGTTGAGTTTTTAAAATTATATTTTTATATACGGTGGAATTTTAAACAAAAAACTGAATTCGGAAATTCTTCGTGAGAAGCTATAGTCTACCAATAATTTTTTCCAAAATTAGTGTCTGTTTTTTAGTTATGTTAGTACAGTACCTACGTATTATAGTAATACAACTGGCTATAACTCTATTATGACATGTATTAGGAAATATATATTAATATTAACTTTTTATCTTGTTTTTAATCATAGAACAAGAATATGTGTAATTCGAAACATCCGTATTAAGTAAAATTCTGCAGTACTTTCTTTTTTCGGTATTTCTCGAAAAGAATTGATCCTATCATAAATGAAGTATCCAACTCAGGAAAAATTGAAGAACAAAAAAATACTTGATAAAAATCGGCGGGCCCACTGGCCCTATACACCCCAGGTCTAAAATATTATTGTTTGATACTGAAAATCGATAACACTTATTAAATAATAAACCATTTATCAAATTTCATAACTGTACCACAATGATTTCTCTAGACAGAAATTTTTGGAAGACTGTACAGATTTTCCAGACACAGGTTCACATAAAGTTTTTTACTTATAATTACTAGAGATTGGAAAAATAGTTGTTATTTTAAATGAAATAGTTACTATAAAGTTGATTATTTTTCTGTAAAATAGTTGGCAAATAGTTTTTTTTAATCAAAATAGTTGTGAAATAGTTACATATTTTTTTACAATAATTAATTTTTTTTGATTTAATCAATAATTTGTGACATTAACGTATTAGTAAAAAATGTCAAATCTGAAATTTTCAAGGAAAACATGTTATGCGATTCTAGATAGATTTTAGAAGCTAAAAAAAAAGGAAAAACAAATAAATATGTAAAAACACAACTTAAATATCTACAAAATGTATTTCTAAAAATATATAAAACTACAAAATTTTTAACGTTGAATAAAAAAAAGGCAAATAGTTTAAAAATAGTTGGAAAGGTAAAATAGTTGCAAATAGTTGATTTCAAATTGGGTTCAATCAAACCAGTTTTCTGAAATCGATGGAGATATGTAATAAAAATTACAATAGTTACATTTTTCGCAATAGTTGAAAAACTATTTTTCCAATCTCTAATAATTACTTCCTCCGTAAATCATCCTGTATATCCAAATGTTGAAATATAAATGCATTGGCTGCATTTAGTAATTTAAGAGTTAATCGTAATAATAAATAGGAAAATATTACTCTTGAAGCACGATACTTTTAAAGCACCAATAACAGTAATTTTACTTTTATGTTGTAGAAAATGAACATGTGAACTTCTTGAAACTTTACAGCTCGTGCTTGTAAAGTTTATACAACTAACTTTGTAAGACTTCTTCACTCTTTGTAAATTTAAGTAAAGGATAGTTTCTTTACACCCGAAGTGTTATAATACCTAATGCTAAATATTCTACGTAGTTTCGAATGTAGGAAATAGTCCGGACGTTAAGAACCGGTGTTGAAACCGAAGTTTAATCGGGGGAGGGGGATTCCGTAAGGGGGGAGTGCAAAATTTTGTATGAAAAATCGACATCGGACATTTCAACTGACGGAAATCCAAACCGAAGTTCTAAATTTACTAAAAGTTTCAAGTCTGGTCCTCGAATTTTAAACCATACATACATAATTAAAATGATATCTTGATTTAGAGCTTTTTTAAATTCTAATTTTGGATTTTAGCAATTTTAAGTAAATGTAAAAATTTTACAAAATAATAATTTTTATCTAAGTATAAAAGTCACATACACTTAAGAAATGAATGAATTAAATAAACTATTTGAAGTTATCATTTGCCTTGAATTCTTAGCATTTTGTTAATTTTTACTATGATCTTTTTCTTCTTCTATGCGTTTTTTGTCAGTTGAATCGTCTCATTTTTTTGTTTTTGTAATTATAATATTATAATATTTTATATTATAGAGCCTTTCCTGAGGTGTTGGCTGCCCTAACAAAATTTTGCATCCCCGTTAAGAACAGCCCTGAATAAACTCAATATTTAAATCTGATAGTTTTGTATCAAGCTTAAAAAAATGCATGTTTTACTGTAATATTTACAAGAAAGGGGAATATTTACATATACCCTAAGTCCAAAATAACGGTGTTTGTATACATACATTAGTTAAAATTGACACTTTGTAGTTACAAAATCGAAAACATTGTAATACAATTATTCACTAAAGCAATTTGTTTTTAACCTTTCAGAGAAAATCCATTTACTCAACACAGCAATATCTAAAGTTACGAGCATCCGTAGGTCTAGTACAGGTTGTAATACATTCTCCCTTTGACGATTTGATTGTAATATTATCAACCGGAATGGCGGGGGGTTAATGCATACAATTCCGGTTAGATTTAATCAACCAAATACAGCTGTTGGAAAGCAATCAAACCAACGGAAGCTTAATATAAAATTTATTGTGTGTATCGGATCGTAAGTTTTCCTCTACATGCTTTTTTTGAAAGTTTTTATTCATTTTATTTTACGTTTACAGATTGTGCAGAAAAGGTAATAGTATAGAAAAGTGCATTGCTTTGTACAACAAAATATTAATTAAGGTGGAACTACTCTGTATTACTTTAAATACATTTGTGCAGATGTATTAGATTTGCAAAATACATACTTATATGGTACCTGATATTACATTTAGTCCCTGAATTAATATTTACTAACTTATAATAATTATAATAGAGTAAAAGTTTATGAATTTGCTTGGGATTTTAAAGCAGGTTATATTATATTAAGGTTATTGGCCTGGCACCCGTTTAGTTGTGAACTATCCGTATTTTCTCAGTAAAAATTTATTTTATTATATTTATTTTATTATTATCATCATTTACCATGTAGTAAATACTCTATTTTTAATATCCAATTACTCAAAAACCATATGTGCAATATTATTTTTTGAAATAGTAAAATATATGAGCTATTCATAAAATCATAAAAAACATATTACAATTTTAGACTTTAATCTATATATTGCTCTAATGATCGAATAACCTTAATACATTTGTATAAAGCTGAACGTCTCTCTGTCTGTCTGAATATGTCCGATTTACGTGGTTTCTTTTTTAATTCATAGGTACGTTTTCTGGCCAGGTTATAGGCTATATTTTGCGACGTTACATAACAACTAACAATAAGCAGTGACGATAATAGTAAATCAAGTTGAAAAAAAATTTGCTGTCGGCGCGCTATTTTGCAATACGCTGCCTAAACCGTTCAATATTGAACAAAATAATGTATTAAAAAATTGTGTAGAATCAAAAGATCTACAATAAAGTCAGCGACACCATATGTCTAACTTTTATATTTAAGCTACAATTTAAAATATTTGGGTTGTTTACGTGGACATGACCTGCAAAACATTAATCCTTATCGAAATAAATGATTTCATCGTCATAAGTACTTAATGTAGATATATGTAATTTGCCCTTTACAGCATCCAATTTGGTCGTATAGCTTAGAAAATATCTTGAAATAAACATATTATCGCGCGATGAGAACCCGTGTCGCGGTGTGCGGTAAGGAAGGAGCGTGCCGAGTAGCCGCGGGGCAGAGGGAATGATCACAGGCCGGTATTCTTTTGATTATCAATTGTTTATATTGTTTTCAATAATTAACTTTTAAATTTAAATAGAACAAACATTTTTTTTACTTTTTGTTCTGATTCGTTTTTGTTAGGTAGGTAATTTAAGTGTTGTTTGGTTTTTATTACAATAACTAATCGTGTTTGTACTTAATTCAACTATATTTTTGTTAAATCCTAAACAATAATTCCGTAGTCCACGCGAGTGAAGCCGCGCGGGTCCAGCTAGTATAATGTAATCGGTTACTCGCTTAACAGCATTTTCAATAACGGTGCTCTAAAATCTCGGTCTACGATAGCAAGTCATGTACTATATGTACTAAATATATAATTAAAGGTAAACATTGTGTAAATTTCCTTTTCTATCATTGTTTTATAGTTAGTGTTATTACACACTTAATATATAGTATATAGTTATTCTTGCAAGCACTCGCGAGGCACAAAAATGTCTTAATTCACTTACCGGCGTTTTTCAGTTAACGGCGAGGGTCTGGTCCCAATTACGTCGTTATTGCGAGGTGCTACTGTACCTACATGGCTTTTATCTTTTAACACATATGACCTTATTGATTTTTCATTATTCGGTCATACTAAAATAATAACAAAAGTTAGTAGTATCCGTGTGCGGTTGAAATAAATCAAGCAAATGTTGACTTCGCAAAGCCACTGCAGTAAACATGTGCAAGTACTTTGTTCTTAATTTATTAACGTGTAGTATTGTCTGCTGCAACCACAGCAGATAAAACTGGATTATTATATTTTATTTGTGCCATATAACTCTTGTTGTTCTGTTTGGAACAGTATATTAAGGCAAAAAAAAGATGTACAATACTTACTCTTGTACATGTATGCGTAGATCTATTTATTTATTTATAATTAAAATCATTTTATTTACTGTAACAAATGATATGTCAAAATAAGTACATAAAGAAAATAAATCGTTTAGTAAATATAATAATTAATGAGAGAGCTTCAATGTGGCCCGGGCCAAACAACATTTCGAGGGGCCCATAACTTAAGGAAGCTTCTAACAAATTCCGTATTATCCTTAAATTTTGTTTGAACTTATATTGTGTAAGATAATATAAATTTTAAATAATTATGTAAAATATAAATAATTTTTGGGGCCCCTGAAGCCCCCCCCTCTATCTGGGCCGTCATATACCTATATAATAATAATCACAACTTTCCGCATTCTGCTTCTTGTCCTACATAATATTACATACCTATATCTATAAAAAATGTAAGTTTAAGAATCATACTTCTCTTGGAAATTAATATATTGGGGGAATCTTCCCGAGATTACATTTTCCTTGTCGTTTCTAGCCCGTTTCTCATCAGTATTCTCAATGTGGTAGGCGAAATTGTTGTAAACGGTAAACTTTTTCGTGTAGTCACCAAATAGAATAGGTATGTTACTTTAGTAGTTAATAATTTTATGTATTTTTTATTGGTATGCAATAAATCAAATAGATATACATATAGCTGGATTAACTATGTTAATTATTAAAAATTCAATTAAATAATACACTTTGCTTGAAAAATGTACAGTGTATTAAAATTTTACCTGTAACTTTTAGTAAATCTTGAAAATAACATATCAAAAATTATGTAATATATAGGATTGCAAGAGAAGATAGAAACAATAAAGATATAGTCTTAAAATTATACAGTGTGTTCTATGTACAATCAGCGAGTCGAAAATTGAGATTTATTAAAATTTATCAAAAATTAAAATATTTTTCTGAAACTTATATAAATTTTGTTACTTATCTATGGGTTGGTGAAAACCGCATTAAAATCGGTTTAGTAATTTTCGAGTAAATTCATAACATACAAACAGAAAGCTGTTTATATGTAGGAATATATACGAGAATATTATATAGGTATTACATATATTGATTTTGATGAAATTATCGATTTTGACCTTCCCTGAATTCATTCTGACTATTTTCGACATGATGTCTGTGCGTCTGTCTGTCTGTCGGTCTGTCTGTCTGTCTGTCTGTAAGCGCTGTAACTCAAATACGACAAATCGTAGAAAGGTGACATTTTATATTTAAAATTAATTTTTGTCTGGAAAGAAAACCTCCTATTTTTGAAAACGATCTTTCAACCGGATACGGAGGTAGATTTTTGAATTTTTCGAATTACTTTGAAATAGTACGAATTAGAGAAAAATGGTTAGATTAAAAATTGTAGGTAATATTAATATCTATAGTTTATGTTCTATTCATTTTTTCGAAAAAACAAAATTTTGAAAAAAAAAAAAATTTATTATAATTCAAATGGTTCATAACATCCCATTCATTTTATTCTATATTTTATTAGTTTATCAGAAATACGTTTTAATAAAATAAGAATCACGTACATAGTTCACTGTCAAGATTACGTATAAGAAAGTCCCGTGGCTCTCATGGCAAATATTTTATTATTTTTGTCCATTTTATGGAATAAGAAAAAACAATTTTGTTATTTTTTGTGCTGTAAAATTAGGATACAAATTATAAATAACTAATCTAGTTTTGATTTTATTTTATAAAGATACCATAAATAGTTATTCCAAATATGTTTCGATCAAAAAGTATCAATATTTTTTCATAAAATACTGTGTATATTTTGACAAGACGTATTCAATAGGGTTCAGATCAGTACTTTTTATCGGCCACGGTGACATATTAATCCCAATTTCCAATAACCATTAGTTTTCCACTTGACTTTTGTAAACTGGGGAGTTGTGTTGAAATAAGTTTTGATAGGTTTGTGATACTGATGGTAAAGATAAATCATTTAATATTTGCCTGTAAAGCACACACATAATTCATCCATCAATTTTACAGCAAATACCCACCCCCATTTGTTTACAGAAAAAATGGGTATGTTGTATATATTGCATATCTGTTAACTTGTTTTCGTACATAATAATGATAATAAAATGTTTTTTCATCATAAAAAACATAAAGCTCAAAAACGCACTGCCTCTATTAAATAAACAAGAAAAAATCGGTTATACATATTAAGTAGCTGAAACATCAAATTAAGAAATTACTGAAGTTAAATAAAAGAATACTTTTGATAATGATTTTGAATCTCAATATCAGCAGATATGGGAAATTATTTATATATTAATAGGTGAACATCGAAATTTGTCGTAGGTTTTTTAGTATTTATCATAAAAGGAAGTGAATAAAACATAGCAATACCCCTAGCGCCACCAAGCGGCAAAAATAAATAGTATTGGATTTCTGTCAAACGTAGAGAATGATGAGTGTTCAATTGTAGTATTTTTATTTGGAAATTTTTGTTGTAAGGTTAGGTTAGGTTAAGTACTATGCCATAGATTTGCACAAAAAAAATCATGTGTGTATGTTACCGTAAAGGCAGGTAAAATATTGGTCGAATTTCGACGATAGGCGACACTAGTTATTATTATTATAAATCAGTAGTTAACCGTTATATCGAAGAAATATTGCTAGCATAAACAGTTTTGCTTTACCGGAAAAAGCTTACACAATATATTTAATAAGAAAATGAAAATACTCAGTGAGAGGTAAATATAAATGCAACCCAAAATGATTATATTTATGTAGATGTAGGTAGGTACTTTTCATTTTAATTATTAATATTTTGATATTACCTGCATATGAGTAGATATTATAATATGAAAATTAAAGCAAAATACTTTCATGTCGTTTTTCTTGTCGTTATGCGTCTCTCGTTTGCTTAACATTAATTATTCATTGCCATTTGGGTTTTAATACAAAATTCCATTATTTTTTCATTTATTATACAAATTGTTTTTGCGTTACATTACTCATGCCCCTTGAAAATTTCATCCTCGAAAAAAACCAATTAAAAATAAAAACGTGTCAAAACAGAATGGTACTTTATAAAGAATTAACTTAAGGCTCCAACATCATAATAAAGGGAGATTCTTAGCAAATAGCGATTTGTTCCCCTATGATTTTGAAAAATTATACAAGATTATGTTTTGTACGACAACCTTAATATTAATTTAAAATTAAAAAAAAATATTACGATTTATTAATATTATATCTATACTAATATTATAAACGCGAAAGTGTGTCTATCTTTTTGTTTGTCTCTCTGTCTATATGTCTGTTTGTTACCTTTTCACGGCCAAATCATTGAACCGATCTCGATGAAATTTGGCAGAGAATTAGTAGTTTGTACTCCGAAAAATTTATAAGATAAAAAATGGGTATTTTATCGACTACCATAACAGAAATCTGTATTACCTTACATTCTTCTGTTTCTTTATAGGTTTTATGTCAAGTGAATTTTCTCTTTTTCTGACAGCTCTTACCTAACCTAAGTCCCACGCGAACGAAGTCGCGATAACAGCTAGTATTTTATAAACCTTCTTATATCGATATTTACTACAGTCTTGACGTTCCATATTTAATCTCACGTAACCAATAATATAATATTTTTGTTACTTTGAACAATACATATTATGAATTAAGACAATTTCAGAAGAATATTTAATAATATTAAAATATAAAAATAAAACTTTTATGTATTATGTTAACATAGGTACTACATAAACCATTTATTAAGTTAACAAAAATATTAATATTATACAGGGTGATTTACAACTAGTGTAAAAAAATTTAACAGTAGATCGAGGATGTAATTTTGAGCAAGAAACTTTATGTGAACCTGTATCCAAAAATTCTTCGTGAGGGAGCTATAGACCTTTTCCCAAAATTAGTGTTTATTTAATATCTAAATTTTACATAGGGTTTGGTATTAATAAGTGTTATTGACTTCCAGTATCAAATAATAATAATTTAGACCAGGGGTGTATGGGGCCAGTGGGCTCGTCGATTTTTATCAAGTATTTTTTTGTTCTTTAATTTTTTCCTGAGTTAGGTACTTGTAAAAGAATATTTAATACAAAATACACAAAAATATACTTTGTTAAATTATTACAAAATCTACCGGTTTCGGGAAATATTGAAAGAAAAGTGTTGCAGAATTTTACTTAATACGGATGCTTCAAATTACACAAAATAAGTTCATATTCTTGTTCTATAATTAAAAATAAGATGAAAAGTTAATATAAATATACCTCTAAAACTGCATTTTTAACAAGAAATAGCCATTTATAGTTTCATTTTTTAATCATGTTAGTAAAGTATGTGTAACAGTAATACAACTGGCTATAACTCTATGATGACAAGTTTTAGGAAGTATATTTATATTCACTTTTTAACTTATTTTTAATTATAGAACAAGAATATAAACTTATTTAGTGTAATTTGAAGCATCCGTATTAAGTAAAATTCTGCAGTACTTCCTTTTTTACGTTATTTTTCAAAAACGGTTGATCTTATGACAAATGAACAAAGTACATTTTTGTGTATTTTGTATCATATAATCTACAACAAGTACCCAACTCAGGAAGAAAATAAAGAACAAAAATATACTTGATAAAAATCGGCGGGCCCACTGGCCTCATACACCCCTGTTCTAAATTATTATTATTTGATACTAGAAATCGATAAAACTTACTACATAATACCAAACACTGTATCAAATTTCATAACTGTATCACAATGGGTTCTCTTGACTGTTAATTTTTTTACACTAGTTGTAAATCACTCTGTAGGTATAATAAACACTATAAAGTATTATAATATAAAAAAATAGAATAGTCGGTGTACTTATTTTATCATACCAAAAGCTGTAAAACAGAATAAAGATGTAAAATAAAAGTGAACAACCATTTGTTTGCTAATATTGTAAGTTACGAACGTTGAATGAACAGAATTATATCTTTCTTGGTTTTATAAATAAAAAAATAAAGCTAAGTGGTATAGAATGAACGTCAATAAAGCTAAAAATATGTTATATGTATAGGTACTTAAAGCTTGAAAAAGTAGGTGGTTTATTTTCATGTGTTAATGCATCAACTTTAATATTTTTTAAATGTTTTTATTTTTCCTTTAGGGTCGATCCAGACTATCGAGCCGGTTTCACTCCAATCAAATATAAATAAACAATTATATCATTTACACTATAGAGTTGGGGAATCTTTATATATTTTTAATAAAATAAAAATTTTCTGTATAAAAAAAAAGTTGTTTTCACTGAAAGTTTAGTCCTTAGTACATAATAGATAATATAATAGATTGTCATATTTAAGTATGAATTTCATATTTTGAAAAAAATAATAATTGACAACTGTATTAAACCACCCTGACCCCAGGGACCCTCGATACACGTGTCGGGAAGGAATAATAAAAATATAAAAAAAAGTTAGTTCGAATACAGTAATGTAATATTGCTCATACATACAGTTTTATAGCTCATAATATAACGAAAAATATTAAAAATTACAAAATAAATTATAAATTAAAATAAACCTCAAAATAAAAACAAATTATAAATATAGATTATGATGATTGATTAGCACATATAATAATTTTATTAAATTAGCCAATTAACCAAATCATTTTGGACGATAATAAAAGACGTAGGTCGGTCATCAGATCAATACAAACGAGAAGATCGGATGGTTTAATCAGTATTATACATTACCAAACCTTATATAAACGCTCCCTGGGTGAATTTTTTTATGAAATTGTGTTTTGAAAAGATTGGAAATATAGAAAAACGAAATCAACATTACAAAAAAATAAATGTAATTGTTACTGTTTGTTACTGTTTTTAAAATATTTTTGACAACTCACTAAAATTACTTCCACGCATTGAAAATGAAAATTGATGAAAATGACCATCAAGATGACAATTTAAATAGGGTGTTCAACACCTATTGGTGTTACACATATTTTCGTTATTACGTTAGTACACTAATTAATCCATCATATAGAATTCTCTCAGTGTATAATCCTCCCCATCCCCCTCTAGGTATCAGTTAGATCTCGGTCCAATCACGGTCTGATACAGTATAGTATCGAATAATATTTTACTGGAGCCTTGATTGTACCAATAGTGTGAATATGAACTTTAGTTCATCTTCGATCATCCTAGTAATTCTAGTAATTCGGGATCTAAACTAGCGCGCAGTGGCGTAGTACCCCCCCCCCCCCCCCCACCCCCCGAAATATTCAGTGTTCTAAAAAAACGTATGTTTTAAAAAAAACATCAGTTCAAAATACTTTCAAAAAATTTAACTCATATGTATTACCCCCCCGAATTTATTCTTACTACGATACTGCTTGTGCGATAATATGAATATTATAAGATTTGATTGGAGGTATTGGAGCAAGACGGGATCGAGACTGACCCGAGAATGGCTCGATAGTCTGGATTGACCCTTAATTTCAACGTATAATATTCTTAACACAATAATAGAATGATTAACAGTTAAAAAAATATTCAAATCATTTTGAAAGTACAAATTTTATCGGAACTTCTTAATTAACAATAATTTTATAGTTTATATTTTGAAAATTATAGAATATTTAATTGTAATATTAGTTATTTATTTATTTTGTGTCAGGCAAAATTTTTACAGAGTTTTATTTAATTTAATTTTTTTGGCAATCTTAATCCGAAATAATATTGTGATCACATGCGAGGTTATTTTTGTATTGATTTATAATAAAATGAGGAAAACAACGACATGAATGTACGTTTGTTAAGTGCATACCAAGTTTTTTTTCGTCATTGAATGTAATGTATTTTGCGAGTCGAGCTTTGAACTTTGACTTTTAAAAAATGCGTAAAAATTATTTATTACTAATAAGAATAAAAATCGCGTGTTGGAATTTCATTAAAATTTATTATCACTATATTATGTTTATTATTTTACCATGATGCATATTTTTCAGTTATTTAAAATTCAATACAAAAAGTATATCTACAGGAAAAAAATCGATACCAAACAAATAATTTATAAAATGCTATGAATTTGTTTACACCGCGCTGAAGAACGAATATATATGTCTTAAAAATAAACATCATTTTATTTTCAGGTCGTATCTTACATATGCTATATTTATTCCCCACATTCGTAAATATTATGATTCATGTGAAAGATGAAATACCAATAAAAACTGCGAAACAAAACAAATAAAATGGATTCTTTTCATGTTATCACTAAAATATATTCACACTTAAATATTATAATATTATTATATTATATCGCGTATATTTATGCTTGATAGCTACATTTAGTATACAGGGTGAGGTATTTAAACTGTTACAGATTTTTATCTCAGAACCATTGCATATTTGAAAAAAAAATGTTTATTTGTTAATTTTTCATAGCCTTCAAGGATATTTGAAGGTCAAAATCATTGAACCCTATAGTGTTTATTTAGTAATTTTATTCTATGTAAAAAACAAGAATCTTTTACTGAATTTTTTTTATGAACAACCTACAACTTTCCAAGATATCCAACAAAATAATTCGAGATTTTGAACTTTCAAGAATTTTTTACTCAGAAACTATCAACTTTAGAAAAAAAATAGTAGACACTTAAAATATTTATTTTGGTCTAATTAAGCTTGGAGAATTATTTTAAAAAAATTATAACTTTTTCTATTTATTTTGCAAAATAAAAAAAAAATCAAATGTTAAAAAAAATTCTCCATGTTTTATTAGCTCAAAATGAGTATTTTTTATTTCTTGTATTTTTTTCTCTAAAGTTGATGATTTATAAGTAAAAAATTCTTGAAAGTTCAAAAGCTCGAATTATTTTGTTAGATATCTACGTAGGTTGTTCAAAAAAAAGTTTTTGATGAAATTTTTTTTTTTTCACATAGAATAAGATTATTAAATAAAAACTATAAGTTCATATTTAAAAAAATGATGTTGACCTTCAAATAAAAATTACTATTTGATTTCCCCCGCACAACCAATTTTTGGTTAAAAAAATATTTTTTCAAATATGCAATGGTTCTGAGATAAAAATCTGTATCATTTTAAATGCTCAACCCTGTATAGTAGAAACAAATAAAAAAGTTTAGTATGAGCATCATAATTTATTCTCTTGCATAAAAGTGTACTTGAACTATTAAGTGTTACTACAGACTTATTAGTGATCACAAAAAAGCCAGATCCGCGGATACGGGGGATATTGTATTTACGTACAAATTCGTAAGATTTCGAGCCACGTTTCGCCTGAAAACAGCCTTATGGCGATAAGTATTCAAGTATTTAAATATATTTTTTTACATATAGGTATACAAGAGAAATCCTTTTTTTATATTTCAAGATACAGGTATTAGAATATTAATACAATTTAATACGGATACAGATTTCCGGCACACTACTACTTACGTACTGATAACATTATTCAATAAAATGTTTATGGTTTTCAAAATCATTTTATTGAGAAAACAAAAAAAATAAAATACTAATATTCTTTAAACGTTTTTTAATAATATTAATAAATATCTCTAGTAAATTTTTTATTGTTATAAAGCTCTATATATTTTATTTCTTCTTAAAAAAGCACTCAATAAAGCATTATAATAAATAATGTACATTTTTTTTGCTTGTCATATATTTTTAATTTACGACATAGGTTTTCTTAACACTTATAACAGTTAATATCATAAAAAAATATAACTAAACGGTTTTTAATAATATTTATAAATATCTCTCGTAAATTTTTTATTGTTATAAAGCTCTATTTATTTTATTTCTTCTTAAAAAAACACTCAATAAAGTAGTATAATAAATAAAAATGTACATTTTCTCTCATATATCTTTAATTTACGACATAGGTTTTCTTAACACTTATAATAGTTAATACTTATTATAAAAATTTATAATTATCTTTATGTATATTTTGTAAAGATAATAAAAATTAAATTGGGACATCGTATAATTATAATAATTAATACTAATTAGATATGTGTTAATTATGTTTTGTCTATTGTATAGTTATATATGTATATGTAGTTCATGTTGTTAACATCTAAATAATAAAATAGCTTTAAACTCAACATAATTCTGTTGTTAGTAATGAAATTTTAATTTCAACCAAAAAGTTCAAGCTTTACGTTTGTTCCACAGGAATACAAATCTTCGCCAATATTACGTATATAATTTTAAACTTTGGAATTATTTTGCTAACAGAGTTTGTACTGCTGTTGATTTATAATGTTAAAATTGTTATATATAAAGTACTTTTGGCTATATTAAACAACTGATTATTGTTAGGGACCATAATCTGTGGTCATCATATTTACATAATTGTCTACATTTCCGTTGGTTGTTTTAATAAATATAAGAATATTATTTTAGTTTTGTAGATTTTATTAATGCATAAGGTACTAGCACCAGTCTTCAATAATACCCAGTGTTGAATATTTTTAAATTAAATATACAGAATTAGAAATATTTGTTGATATTTGATTACAGTAATTACTGGATATTAATCTATATACATTTAGCTGTCTTATAGTGTGATTAAATGATAATTGATCATTTTGTTTAAAAACAGTGGATAAATAATTATTGCGGTTCGACGCACTATCAAGAAAAGTGTATTTTATAATGTTTATGTAGTAGTACTAATCATTTTGTAATCTTTGGCAAGTATTCATCACCGGTTCTATTTTATTCATTACTGCAGGAAAAACATAAACGAAATAAAAGGTTATAATTAAAAAAAAAACTATATTTGCGGATTTTGGTAATTAAATTGACTTAATAATTACACGGAAAAAATTCAGATCTGAAGTGATCAAATCAGATCTTGATAGATCTGCATTTTGCGACAAAATCATATTTTTTAGACTGGTTTTTGATCTGTGGAGACCTGCAAAGATCTACACTGATCTTACAAAGATCTAAAACGATTTATAAACATCTCTGAAGATCATTGTAACGTTGAAAATTCATGAACATTCAACGTTGAACTTTCATGAATTTTCAACGTTTCAATCTCTATCACGATTTTCAACGATCTTTATAAATCTTTGTAGATCTTTGTAGGTTGTTGTAGATCTTTGCAGGTCTCTACAGATCAAAAACCAGTGAAAAAATTATATTCAGATCTGAAATTTTTTCCCGGGTAGTTAGTTATTTTATTAGTAACATGAGTTCATTACTTTGTTCAAACATAAACAAAATAAAAGGTTATAATTTTTAAATTGACTTAATTGCGAGTTAGTTGTTTTATTAGTAACATGAGTTAATTACTTTGCTCTTAAAACATTCAAGACTGATGCCACTACCTTATTGACTAATATCCATTTTAGGTTAAAGTGTTGTACCATACATACTTCGGGTCATTAGAAAAACAAAAATATATTTAAAGTTTCTTATATCCCCGGTAGGATTTTTATGTTTTTTACTTTATTGTATATTTTCTACATATATCTTATATCTGTTTGCAGTGGCGGACTAATAAATGTTGGCACTGGGAACGGAAAGTTATTTCTTGCACATCCCCTCCCCCCACACAGAAAACAATTTATTTATTTCTTTTCAAATCTGTTTATACTAGTTTATTTATTAATTTTTTTTAGGTCCGCAGTAATATACAATAAAAGATAATGTGCGCTGATATATTTCCTTGTCGTGGGCGCTAGAAACCGTAGCTACGCCTCTAGTTAAAGTACAACTTTATGATTATTTTATACCATACAAATAAATCACCAGTCAAATCAATTATAATAAAAAATGACATTGAATACAACATCTTCCTACATAGTACTGTACATGATTCACCAACTTGGTGACAACTATAAAGAGAATAAGTAAAACAGATTTAAAGTACATATGTTATGACACTTACCTATAGCGGTGGCAATACCCCAGAACCGGGTGAAAGGCACCAACGCAACCCATAAGCCGGGACAGCGGGAGTCCCTGTAGCCGGCCGACGACATCCGGGAACTCATATCATCACTAACACTCAAGTGTATGTGTTTTTGTCACTTGCTGTTTATACCATGCTTTCACGACTACAAACTACAAGAATAATTTGTCGATCTGTCGACAATTCTGTCTATAGATATTTGCATACAGTATATAATACCTATACGTATTCGGATACTATCTTATACATATTATGTAGATTTATATTATCTTAGAATCTGTACTGCAGAGTATACATCAGTTTTAGTACTTCTATTAGAGCAAAGCGTGCTAATTTTTTATAATACCGGACATGAATCAAAATAAAACTGACAATGAGTATAACGAAACTTATGAATATATTATTTGAATAAAATCAAATTCTAAGTAACCGAGACTTATAAAATAAGGTTAATATATCGATATGTTCTTGTTAGAATTCAAGTGATATCGTCTCGTCCGAATTTAAACCAACCTCGTCTCGGCATGTAACTCATATCCGTATTTATATTTACAAATCTTACTTTATAATACCAACATGACATTATTTCTTTTGTCAGTATGTGTTTCATTACTACATAGTTTATGATAATACTTACATGGCTTAATTCAAAAAAATTTGCAATAAAAGTTTATGTAGATACTTATATCAATTTCTTTTTGAAATTTTGCCAAACGATGTTTTCTAGAAATTGCTTAAGAATAATAAACAAAATTTTATAAAACTTTAGTTACATTAAATATGTATGTATGTTATAAATCTTTAAAAGTTTTAATGAAACGATATTTTGTGATTCGCAGTAATGAAGATTAATTTTGCATCAAGTATAATTTACATTACATTTACATTTTAATAGTGCTCTTCAGTGGCGTATTAAAGATGTTGATCGCCTTAGGCCAGAAATAATTTTCGTTTCTTATAGCGTTTTTTGCTATCTTGTAAAAATCTGCCGCCCTCGACCTATTGGCAAATCCTAAACTGGTACTCTTTATTTATTGTCATATTTTAAAAGTTAATTAGTATTTTACGAAAAATGAATCAAAAACTATAATTTCCGCTGTTATAATTTGTTTTGTTGATGAATAGTCAGGTAGGGAGTTATTTTAATTAATTTTAATTTGTGTTTAAAATTGAACCCCGAAAAGCAACAGTTTGAAATTTTTATGAAACAAGACAGTTTTATTAGGTTTCCGTAGAAAGAAAACCCTTATAATTTTGCTCTGTTCGTCTATTTAAATTTTATACCGATTAAGATGAAATTTGGTATACATGCGTTAATTGATAACCCAAAAACAGAAATAATGAAATTTTTGAAAAAAAAATTTTTTTTATACTCTTTCAATAGACTGAAAAGTATATTCTATTTTTTTTCATTTATCCCCTAAAATGCAACAAAAACTATTTTAGGATCTTTTGAACACTTCAGTAACGATATATTTATAAAGTCGTTATCAGAGCGTCCTTCCCCTCTATTTTCTAAACTATTGATGTAAAAAATCTGAAATAATTCCAGAATGTAGCTTTTAATCAGTACTTTCACTGAAAATTATAACGAACACTGTAAAAAAATGTTTGGACCTCTCTCGCATTGACTGAAAAGTGTACTCACATATTTTTGTTACTTATCCGATAGATAAATAGTGTGAATTTGACTTTAGTACAACATACACTGTAGATACATATTATGTTTGTGTTTGAGTTAATATTCACAATTAACTTCATTAATTAATGAGAGACCGTATCAATTAGGGTTCAATTACCTACTACAAATATTGTGTTTGTTGTGTTTGCTCTGATTCGAACGTGACGATTTTACTTTAACGAGACGAGATGAGACCAAAAAAATATCAATTTTATTTATAAGTTTCGTCGAAAGATTCTGTTTTAAGTATTATCAAATATATAACTCATTGTCAGTAAAAAATATAATTTAATTATTAATTATTATATTATTATAGAAACTGCTTTACATTGTTTCAAATTTAATAATTCTTTCTTTTATATATTTTGTGTCGTAGTACTTATCATTTTGTAATCATTAACAATCGTCCATCACTGCGTGCTCATTACTGGTTTTACTTTATCAATTAATGGAGAAAAAACATAAACAATATAAAAGGCTATAATTTAAAAAACAAACTATATTTGCGGATTTTGGTAATTTAATTTAATTTTATAAAGAGGTACTTGTTTTAGTAATAACTAGTGCCAATACCTTATATGTATTTATTTATACGACACTTTTTGGAATTATATAACACAATTTATTCGTTAAACTATAAAAATAAAAAATTTGTTATGAGTAAATTACTGTATCACTTTGCTCAACTCAAGAAAATCTAAAAAAATTGCAAAAATGGAAAATTTTTCAGATTGTTGATCAAGTTCTCGTTTATTTATTTATCAACATAATATAACTATCGCAATTAATTTAACAATATTAATAAAATATGAATAACTAAACAATAACGGTCAGTCGGGAATACCATTGAATTGTGCAGAAATAGAAACGAACAAAATACATTAATTTCTACAACAACATTAAACATTACATTATATGTGTTAGGGTCTAGGGTAGCACAGTTGCCATAACATTTCGTTAGATTTAATCGCTTGTAAAATTTAACAATCGAATCACTGTTTCTGCACAATGTATCGTTACAACTTGTCGATAATGTTTTGTCCTTATAATTAATTTATCAGTAATTACAAGTTTCTTGTACATAAATTGGGAACTGTATGTGTACTATAATAAAGCAGTTTGTTATATAGTGAAGCTGCTTATAAGTTAGGCACTGCATTGTTCAATTTGTATTTATTGAACTGAAACATATTCAACATATTTGTTATAGATATTTGTTAACGATTGTATCTATTGGTTTATATATTAAATTATAATTACAATCAATAAATGGAATAAATATTTTTTGCGATTAGTTAAATTTAGTTAAACAGGGTTTGAATTTGTTAAGATAAATATAATCATTAGATAATTAAATAATTACTTTATTACTTCCATGTTCTGAAAGAAATGGAAGTATTGTAATAACGTCAAAAAATCGTGTCCGAGATAAGAGCAGATTCTGATTGTACTATCTTCAAAACTTAAAGAAAAGTTAATTTCCGCATGGCGGCTGTGCGTGTGTCTGTGTGTCTGGATGTAGAATTTTCTTTTGTTCACGATAACTACTGTAAAAATGCACCGATTTGAATTATTTTTTGGGAAAATGTTTATCTCAGTGAGTACTCTAGACCTATTGATTTTGGTGCTAATCGGATTTTGGGTTTTGGAAATATTCGAAATTTTGCAACTTTTATCGTCTTATAAGTGTACGTTATAATAATACTGATGAGCCTTGGTACATTTGAACCTAAGGGACATTTATTATTTGTACGTGCCTAAACAGCCATTGAAAGAGTGAAAACCCCCCTCAAAATTTGAATTTTAAATACTAATAAATATGTCATTAATTCATGTTGCCTTGGAAAGAAATGCAACTAAATTCAAATTGTCAAATTAGTTGTTCTACGAATGTGTTTTATTTTATATGTTTTTGACATTAGGATATTAGAAAACTAATACTTATAACACAAAGGTGATTTTTATTTCTGACAAATCCCATTGAAATTTTTCATATATTAAAAATTATTTAAAAAGATATTAAATAATATGGAAGTCATGTATGGTTCTACATACCGATATTTTTCGTTTTAACACAAAAAAAGTTGAGCACACAGGATATTTCTTCCTCGGGATATTGAAATACCAATTAATAGATAGATGAGTAAGTTTTTTCTTTTTCATTAATTATTTTTTAATACGTTAGTTAAAACATTTTGGTTGTTGAAATTTCTTTTTCATTTATTAAATTAACAAAAGTTTTTTTAATAGATAAAAACTATAAAAATTACAATTTTTCACGCATCTGAGTTGCTCGAATTCTGAATTTTTTCATTATTACTGGATTTAAGAATTGTAAATTAAATTAAAAATAAATCAAAACTTAATTTTTTATTTTTATCAAGATAAGTATAATAATTATCAAATAATATTTATCAAGATAATTATCATTGATAATTTTATTCCGAACCCTGTGTTATAAAACACGTTTGCGTATAAAGAAAATATGGATTGAAACAAGTCGGCAGACAATAAATTATGTAATGTAGTTCGAATTCAGCAGATGTCATTTTCAATTTAATAAAAAATATATAACACTTATACAGGGTAATTTACAACGAATGTAAAAAACTTGAACAGTGGATTGAGGATGTTATTTTAAACAAAAAACTTCATATGAACTGAACATGTGTTCGGAAATTCTTGAGGGAGCTACAGCCCTCCAAAAATGATTTGTTTTTATTTAATATCTGGAGAACCCATAATGATACATTCTTGATCAACTGTTATTATTTTTAACTAGTTGTAAATCATCCTATATATGTCATATATTTGGCCAAGGCCGGCTTATGAAATTCTTGTGCCTTGAGCAAACATTGATATTGTGTCTTTAAATAATGCAAAAATCTTTTTTATGCTTTGGCAAATAACAGTGTCGATATGTTTCAATGTTATGTTATTAGCCAAGGCATTAATGCAGCGCTTTTCAACTTTTTTTATCCTAACGGAGCCCTTCTAATAATATTTATGTTTGAGAGAACTCCTACATAAAGTTTGTATATATCATTTTGTATATCCTTTTATTATTTATAAACTTAAAGTTTATAAAGAAAACATTATATATTTTTTCTATTCACACTAAAAACTAAGGAATATGGGATTCATACACACAAAATAAATAAACATAAATAACCAATATCGCATATAACAGAATGAACATAGATAATAAAAACTACAATGAGAGTCGATTCAGACTAGCGTGTCGGTCTCACTCCAGTCAAATATTCAGTATACTGTATCGGAGCGTGATTGGACCGAGACCTAAGCGATATCTATAGTGTGAATCATTTCATTGTTTATTGTTTATTTATATTTGACTGGAGCGAGACCGGACCGAGACTGACTCGATAGTCTGGATCTACTCTAAATTTATTACAATTTCTTGTAGATCCATTAGCCACATCTCGTGGAAGCCTAGGGTTCTGGGGAACCCCGGCTTAAAAACAATGCTTTATTGTATCGCTTATTACTCGGTAAAATCGTAGCTTCGACCGGCATACGGTACTGTCTTTGGTACTATTCTGAATTTCTTAATTCTGTTTTCGAGTGTTATAAGTCAGTGCTTCTAAATATTTTTCAGTTCGACGTTTCCGAATTGAAAGCTCGAAATTTTAAAACTCCTCAAATTAAAAAAATTCTTATACTATGTATTCAAAACATAGTATGGCCGTATAAAAAGTTGTATTTTTATATAAATTTATAATAATAAAAAAATGAATACATACAAATGTATGACAAATATAAAAAATAAAAACTTTAATGGTAAAGTTGAGCCAGAAGATTTTTACATTAGTAGTCCAGGTTTGGTTTAATGTTTGAAATCATAATGAAGTACCATTATTTTAATTATGATTTAAAATTTAAATTTTCCAAAGGTCAGAGTAAGAATGGTAAAGCTCCTTCAACATGGATTGAGCTAATTTTTTGTGGATGTTAGTAAAGTTATACATATATTGTAAATTTACAAAGTATTCGATTCCAGAAAATAAGGGGTGAACAGTAATTAAAATCAAAACTTTAAGCTCAATTCATATTTTGTTTTTTGTTTGATATATTTAACTATAATTTCATTACTAATGTTTACGAATTTTCTGTAAGAGGTTGAGAAGCACTGATATACCAAATTTCGTAAGGTTATATTTTTTGATAATGTAAATATTTAAAATTATCATATAATAACCGATTTTCCATTCAAGGCCCTCCTAGAAAAATACAGAATATTATTTAAAAAAACTCTCGTAATAAAACATGCATTTTCGTAGTAAGAAAAAAAATTAATGTATTTTTAGTGAATTGGAAAGTTCAATGAAATTAAGAAGTAAATAATTTTTTATAATTATAATTTTATATCAAAATACAAAGTTATCTAAATTTTAAGAGTAAATGCAAGATACAATATATTGTTTATATATTTTTTTAATTTCTTCAGCCTTTTAAATTTGTAAAACTGTCGTGTAACTCAACAGCCAGGTGTTGTTTGTTTTAGGGAGTTAGAAGTCACAAGTTGCTAATAAATCATGTTAGAATTTGCCTGTATTATAATTTACAAGTGTTGCTATTTACAATGTTGTTAGCTAACATACTGCATATAACTCATTTTTATGGCGTCTTGGGAAGTGATTTACTAATAACTTTACTTCATGAAATTTGTGACACTGTAAAACAAAAGAGCAGGAGTATGTTAACTGCTCCCTCTTGGACGTTTGGTGTTCGTAAAATTGAAATAAGTTCGTTAGTGTTGTAATCTACTTAAGACAAGTTTTAGTTTTATAAAATTAATTTTTGCTGGAATCAGATAAATTCAAATGAATAAAAATATTAAAACCTGTTGTATACTTGTATTTCAAAATAATTGTAATAAACGTACGTAGATTTATACATAAAAAAAAATATTATTTACTTTTGTTTTGTCAACAATTCCTTGTATCTATTAAAAAAATGGCAAATGTTCTGTAGAAGTATTAATTGTTATATTATATTCATCATCATTTGTATTATATCAACTGTAGATTGAGTTCTTCTTTATCTAAATAAATATTCATTTGTTTATGAATTTTATGCTAGTGTACAAAAACTGCTCAAAAGTATTAATTTCTTAATAAAAATACACCATCAGCCTGTGTGTTATAATAAATATAACAAATACAAATTAAACAGACAGGCAGGCATTTGATTTTTGTATAGGCATATATACATTAAAAATAATCCACTCAAAGTACTAAAAGTAAAACTTTTACTAAAAATTCTCTAAAAGCATTGGCTTATAGGCTTTCGTGAGTATTAATAACAAATTATGTATATTTAGTTTGTGAATTTATCGAATATATTTGCCTAATCCAAAGAAAGACATGCCAAATATTGTATGTATTGATTACGTGCAAGAATTTTGAATGTGTGATTACTGTGGTGTCGTAAATAACAATGTTGATATATAAATACCGTAGCTAATAATATTGAATATGCGAATTAACACTTTCGAAATCAATTATTTAGTCTTGAATAAATTATAGCAAAATAAATTACAAACGATTTTAACTAAAGATATTCCATTTATAATTTTATTTATATTAATTATTATTATTAAATTAAAAATATTATTAAATATGACTAATATAAAATTGTCATTAATTCAAAAAATGTTTACAGTAATAGTATATTTATATTATATAAATATTAATATTTGTCATGAATGTTTACATAAAATCAAATATAACCAAAAACGACATAAACAAAAATAATACCAAAACATTAGCAATTACTTTTTACAGTAGCTGTAAACAAGAACATGGAAATGTGTAGTTATTTTTCTTAATCTGCACAAACTTTCACAGCCCTTTACGTAAAACATTCACCACCGCAAATACAGACACTTGACAGCAACATTCCGAGATAGAGTGCGCGCACACAAAAGCTCCCTCTACACAAACATAGAGCTTCAAAGCGACTGGCGTCGCGATAGAAACCTGGGAGATTCTGTAACACAGCATCTAAGCGCTTGCGCATCATCATTCTCAATCGCCATGTATTTTTAAACATGTGTTATTTATGTTCTTTTGGTGGAAAACAAATGAAAATAATACAAAAAAACCTTCTTGTTGCTTTATTTGTTTTTAATTCGTGTAGATAAATAATTTAAAATGTGTGTTGTTGTTCTTTCTACTTGCGCTGAAAATTTGAACAAGTTAATAAATAAACATACTTTACTATCTATTCACTTCTTTTAGAAAAAAATACAAATCTGTAGGGAATGGTTAAAAACTATCAAAAAATATTATTTTTTAACATTTATAAATTTGAAAATAGGTACCTATAAAACTCAATACATTACAATATTTGATAAGATTTTGGGACAAGTATAAACTTCGAAAATTTAGTTTTTATTATTGTATCGAATATATCATAACTAAAAATAATTTGATATTCGAAAAAATTAAAGTTGTTAGATTATCACGTAGTTAGTAAAATAATAATAAATAATAATAAATAATATTTTACAATGAAAATTATGCGAAAAGAATAATTATAGCTGACTTCTTCACTGTAATAACATCATTTTTACATGTATTCATTATAAATATTTATTATAATTTACAAAATTTAGATTGTTGTTGAGGAAGAGTGCATTCTGGTACAATAAAAAAAATGCAAACACCAGTGATTGTTTTATTGTAACCAGGGCCGGATTAAGCAAGCGCGGGGCCCGTAGCAAATGTTATAAAGAGGCCCTTGGTAGTGGCGTCGGGGGGGGGGGAACTCGGGGAGTAAATCGATTTCTCCACCCACTCCCCCCGAAAAAAGTCAATAGGATTTTTTTTGCACATTAAGCGGGCGTCACACCGCTGACTGACTTGATTTAGAATATACAATCCTTAAAAAAATTGATAAGTTAATAAAAAATTAAGGGGGTATTTTTTTGAACCCTTTTAACCCTTGGCAAAGAACAGAAAGGGATGATAAAATTTGTTGAAATTTTTATTAAAAAATTAGAAAGCACAAACTTTTAAATGTGCTTTGGAACACGTAAATTAAATTAATTTTTGCGGAAATATAACTGTTTGAAAATTTGATTTTTTTGTTTTGCTTTTTTTTAATTATCCTTTAATTTTTTTGAGGTGTGTATAATAAAACACCACTTTTACAAACAAAATTTTCTTGATTTGAGCAAATTTAGAAAAATCGATTAAAAAAATCAAAGATCGGAGCTTCAAAAATCGATTTTTCGATTAAATCGAATCGAGATCGGAAACCCTAAATTTAAATTATTAATTATTGTAGATTTGGACACCCCGTATCAACCATTGGACGGTAAGTGGTAAGTCCAATAAGAGATATTTTTCCGCGGGGCCCGTAGCATTTGCTACTCCTGCTACGTTGTTAATCCGGCCCTGATTGTAACAGTAACATATCGTTGGTAATTAAATCTGATGTTAGCAAATAAAATTCGATGCATTTACTTCATTTAAATTAAATTCAAATCAATCAAAAAAGTTTCAAAATTAATTTTTTTTACCAAAAAGTATTTTTTACATTATAATAAACTTTATAATTCTTCAAAATATCATAAGATATAAAAAATATTCCTGTGAAGATTTCTTTCTGTCGTACTATTCGTCCACTGATGTGTTTGTTTTGTTGAACATACTGTCCGGATTTGACATGTGTAACAATGAAAATTCTGCATATTGTTAGGTCGATTCACTGATTCTCCGTATCGGTACCTTCGTCTATAATGTCCTTTTCTGGCTGTAGTAGTGTGATGATATATGTATATCAGGTCGTCAAATATGTCTGTCAAAACAAAAACAAAGTTTATTAATGTTTTATAAATACAAGGAACAGTTTTATTAATCAAAACATTCATGTTGTCAATGCACTTTTGCCATTTCAGCAGTAGCTTCAGTCCGGTGGTGTAAAAACCTAGTAATAAAGAGTTAATGAAATTATGGGTCTGTTTTACAGCATTGTCGGAATTAAAAAAAGAATAATTTTTTATTTGAATTGGAACGTGTAATGATAAATGGATTCAGTATGATAATCGTAAACGTTCAGCATGGTGGTTGGACAAGGACGAGCCATCAAAACACAGCTCAAAGCGCAATATTCATCAAAAGCTGATGGTGAGTGTTTGGTGGTCTGGCGCAGATGTGATCCATTATGATCACCGTAGAAGTATACTGCAACTAGCTGGGCCAAATAATTCAGAAAAGCAATCTAAATTAGTCAACCGATCGACTTCTATTCTATTGCACGACAATGGTAGACTGCATAACGCACAAATGACAGTGGTAAAACTACAGGAGTTGGAGTTGGAAGTTCTCCATCATCCACCATACTCACCAGATCATGCCTCCACTGACTACCACTTTTTTCAGAATTTGGATAACTTTTTAATAGGAAAAAAATACTGTAAAACAGGCCTTCCAAGATTTCATTAACTCTTGATTACTAGGCTTTTACACCACCGGACTAAACAAGTTACCGCTGAAATGGCAAAAGTGTATTGACCACGTTCCTATTCCTTGTATTTATGAAACATTAACAAACTTTGTTTTTTTTTCTACAAATTTCATATTTAAACGACCTAATAGCCTATATAATAACTATAGAAGTCCTATTATAATAGATCCTGTCGTTTTCGAGTATTCATGGAAAAACATACGATTTTTTTCAAGAAATGGTTTCAAAATGTAAAAAAGATGAGAAAATACTGATCAGCGTTGCTATCTATTTTAAAATCATATGTTACTTAAAATTATCGTTTATGAAAATTGGTTAATAATGACGTTTCATTTATTTCATATTTAGGTGAATCTTTGATATCTTTACACATGATATCACATCTTCAAACCGTTAAATAACTTCTTTAAATTGGCTTGGAGCCAACTACTTTTTTTTTGTTATGTACACGTAATTACTTGTTGGAACTATGCAAATCACACATCTTCGATTACAATAAGCTCCACATTTCAGTAAAATTATTCTTTGTAAATACACTTACTCACTCTTTTAAAATAACAGTACGTATTATAAAAACCAAGAAATAAGTAGGTACGTATATTAAAAAAACACATTTAAAGCTTTCAACAAAAAATGAAATGATAAAAACTTGCCATTCTACTGTTTTTCTACGCTCCAGTGTTTTTAAGTTATGTATAATAACCTCAGCAGTTGAGAATATATAAGTTTAAAAATATACAAAAGTTAAAATAATATTGAAAGAAAACATGCAAACTAAAAGTCAACAACAAAAATTCATAAATGTATTTATATTTCAAGAAAAGAAAACAATTGAATTTATTAATTCTTAGTAACATGTCTGCTACGAAAAATAAATATATTATACTCTGCAAAAACATACCCAACGAATATTTACTTTATATTATTCAATAAACGAATTTCTATTCTTAAAATACAAGTTTTTGATAAATAAATATTTATTTTGAAAACAATTATGTTTCCATGAAGGTTTAATGCCATGATATGAATAAAATGAATATAAATGTATACACGGTAAAATTTTAAATCATCGTTTTTTATTAAAAAAATTAATTAAAATTTTATTGTTTATAAAAAATACATGTTTGCATAATACATACATACATATTAGACCGGTGATTTTTTTTTAAATTCTCACCCCCTGAGGTATACTGAAGTAAAAAAATGAATTTCCACTTAGGTAGGCCATAAAAAAATAGTTAGGGTGCCACAAGCTTTTAAAGTGCAAAATTTCGTTTTTCACGTACAGCACCTCGCAATAATAATGTAAAGTGAAAACTCCGGTAAGTGAATTAAGGATTTTTTTGTTCTTCACGAGTGCCTGCAATGTATGTATTAATATATTATTAAGTGTGCAATAACACTAACTATAAAACAATGATAGAAAAGGGAAATTTACACAATGTTTACCTTTAAATATATAATTAGTGAGTACAGTAAATAATTTACTGAAGAAGAAATATAAAATTTAAGAGCGCCGTTAAGCGAGTAGCCGTTATTGCGAGGTGCTACTGTATTACATTTTTTCCATTTCTTAATGCAGTGGCAGCAAATAAAATTATTATTAATAAACTGTTTGTTAGGATTGGCAAATACAGTGGAACTTCGTTAGTACGTTTTACTTTAGTACTTTTTTCGCCATAGTACGTTTTTTTAGGTTCCGGTTTTCTTCCATTCCAAAACTCAATATATGTTAGTACGTGTTTTCCCCCAGTCCACTAAAAAATGTACTAAACTTATGTAGTCTAAGGACTCCCTATTGAACAATTATTTTTCAAGGACCTCCTCCCTGCGGAGGTTATTTTAAGAAAATTTTACAACCATATTTTTTTGCTACATATTTACAATTTTTGCTTTTCAACTGCAATGACCTTTGTTTTTTGCATTAAATTTGTTTTTACAATTGCAATACCTTTTTTTGCTCTACATTTCTTACATTTTTTGCTTTTACAACTGCAATGAGCTTTTTCCACAAATTTTATTATTTTGTTTATTTAATATACATTTTTTAAATTTTTTGCACTACACAAATTAGCTTTTACAACTACAGAAACAAACTACAGCTACACACTAAAATAACCCCAGCTTCGTTAGATAGTAATAAATCATTGATAAATATAAATGTAAAAGTACTTTAATTTATGCCAAACATGTTTTACGGACCCCCAACAAAAGTTCCGCGGACCCTAGTTTGAGAATCGCTGTACTAAACAGATTCCATTGTATAATGTATTTTATTTAAAAAATTATATAAAAAACCCGAGTAAAAATAGTCGTGGTGCGACCGTGTTATGGCCGTGGTGCATTCGTACGGCTGTATTTGTTTGTGAAACAAGCACGGCCGTACGAAAGCACCACGGCCGCACCACGGCCATAGCACCACTGCACGAATGCACCACGGCCATAGCACAGCCGCACCACAACCATATCATGGCCGTGTGTTTTTTTTTACTCGGGAAAATATTTATTTTATTTTAATAACCCTAATCAGGGTGAGATAATAAAAAACAGTTAAATGCAAATACATTTTAATAACTAATAAACATAAGTCCATATCAATTAAAATGTATTTAATCAGAATTTTTGGCGTTATCATTCTATCAATAACTTAAATATTTATTCAGAAACTTAACAAGCACATTCATATTTCCAGCTTGATATTAATGAAATTAAAGTACCTTTAAACTGCAAGCTTATCTTCTTAAGATAAACCCCAAATGAATGCGAATGTAAATTAAAATAGATTAGTTTGATAGAACTGAATGCTTTTAAATTCTTACTAATTGTAAGACATTTTACATTCGCCATCCATTTGTACAAACTTTTAAGACGAATGATAACATTTTATAAAAACGAATTTTTCATTTAACTAAATTTCTTATAAGTGGTTCTTAAACTTTAGCAGTCTGTCAATGTCCATATCATATATTTTTTCGAGGACTAATATTCACTCAATTATAAATATCATAGAAAATTACTTTTATTTAAAAACAAATTAATTACAATAAATTCTTACAAATTCAATGAATTAAAAAAATTAAAACTAATTCATATAAAAGAAAAAAAATGTATAGACATACAATGTAAAGGAAATTGCACACATAAGTTTTTATTGCGGAAGGATGTTTTTGTTTTCTTAAAACTAGAATTCCAATGTTTGGCTCGATGTTGGATAGCTTTATCTTAAATCCGATTCTACATTCGTGTCCGGTATTATAAAGAATTTACTCTAGAGCAAAAGCTAAGCTACCGCTATCTGCGGGGTATTAAATATAAATGACAACCCATCGACAATTCTTATCAATGGTATGAATTACCTCTTGCGTTAAAGTAGTTTAAAAAGTAGTGGTGACAAATAAAATCCATAGCATTTACATGTATATAAATTTATTTTTACTACTCTAAAATCCCGACTAAATTCATTACGATTTGACATCTTGCAGATAGAGCTCTAGAGCAAATTATTTATAATACCGAACATCTGTCGGTTTTTGTAAATTGATTTTACATAAAATAGCATCAGTGGTGTATTCTAAACTATCGATGTAAAAAATCTAAAAAATATCCAGAATGTATCTTTTAATTTGCACTTTCAATGAAAATTATAACGAATAGGTACTGTAGCAAAAATAGTTTATGAAATTTTTTGAAATAAGTCTTTTTTATTAATCGTAGTGAGAATGACTACATGTGCGTGCCCAACACACACTTGTCCGTTTTATTATTTTAAATACCTTTCAGCGTCGTCGGACTTTGCCCAGCGGCGTATCATTTGGGGTTTTAAAAATGTATAATTTTTGGAATTATGAAATTAATGAATAGTAAATGTTTTATATTGCTTTATTCAAATAAGAACTTAGATATATGTTAAAAAGGGTTAAAATATTTAAATAAAAGTTTGAAATTATGGTTTTTAATTATTTTTTTATAATACGCTAAAAATTCAATAGAAATAAAAATCTTAAATAATTAATGGGGTGGGGGTAGACGGTTTCACTTATGATAATGTGGCGATGAAAGGATTTAATATTTTTTTGGTGAAATATGTATATATGTATATTTGAATTACTATTGTATAATACAATTAAATTTAAAATCTTAAAAAATAATGGAGTTGAACGGTTTCACGTTTTCGAATTTTGACTGTTGAAAGAGTATAAAAAAATCATGAAAATTTTGTATTATAGATTTTTTAAATCTCATTAGTTTCAGAGTTATTTGAAATATACGATTATTTTGCACATTTTCATAAGGGTATTTCATCCCGCTAGAAGAATTTTTTTCTTACTACCCTTGACTCCCTCTAACTGTATACAAAATTTAAAGTTAGTAATTAGATTTTGCTTATTTCTAAGTTAATACGAACAAACTTTCAGATATAGTAGCATAAAAACAATAATAATTACGACATTGCTTATATTAGTTCCTTTAAAGATACATATATAATAATTTATTTTACAACTTAATACTGTTTTATAAAATATACCAGTTTTAGTTCTATACACATATATCCCTGACTACTTCTCATGTATAATATAATCTTCTACTACAACTTCTAAAAATTAATAACAACACAAGTGGAACTTTGTAGTGAGACTAACTGAATAACAAGAGCACTTCATTTTTTCATATCAAACTTATTTGTATTGCACACTCACTTTTTTCATATAAGTTCTGTGCAAACCCTGTTTATTATTTTTTTGGGTCTATAAAAAACAATAGAAGATACACAAAATAAAATTATTTTTGAACTCATGCGTTGTATTTGAATCTCCTCGCATTAAACATAATACCTTACAATACTTTTTTGCATTAAAAACCCCAGGTGTGTAATTAATGTACCTATTTGCAATCTGTCAATAAACTGTTAAAAAAAAGAGATGATGAAGTCAAATGTGTTTATTGTAATCAGAGACGTAGCTAGTGGCCACTGCACTTCCGGCTAAAACCGAAAAAGGCGTTTTTTCGTCATGTCGAATTTGACGCCTCTTACAGCTAATTTTACCGTCTTCCTAGATCTTGCGCTTCCGGCAAGAGCTGGTTTCACTAACCCCTAGCTACGCCACTAATTGTAATGACAATCATCCAGTCAACTAGGGGTTGTATTATTTTTAAACAATTACAGCAACGTAGTTATCCAAAACAGGAACAAATTAAACACGCACTTTTTTAAATGAAATGAGAAATAGTGAAGAGCATTAAATAAACTATTCTAACACAGAATAAATTATTATAGCATTTATAAACAATACTGAACAGTATTTTTTGTGTTTTAGCAATAGTTAATATAAACTAGCGTTAAGAAAATATTTTTTGTTCATTAAAGAAATAAAATGACACAAAGAAAAATAATTAGTCCTTAGAATGACTAAATGAGTATTAGGTTGGTGAGATTTGTACTAAATTAGCAATATCAGTACAGAGTTGATGTTCTAATAAACTACAAGTTAATTGTCCTTGGTCAGGGCAATCTATTAGGACGAAATCGAGTTTTGGGTTGGTTAGTTTTCGTTAGGTTAGGTTAGGTCTATTCTAACACATCAACACGTGATATTTGATAGTTTTGACGTCGGTAACGGCAAATACTTTAGGTTAACCTTATTTTATTTGAGGGGAGGTAATGGAACATTAAAATTAAATGTTATAAAATGAAAACAAATTCAATAATACAATTATTTAATTTAATTTTATTTGTGGCGAGGAGGGTAATAGAACATCCCCCTCCCCCAAAAATAAAAGTTATAAAATTAAAGCAAATTAAATTATACAATAATGATGAACGCAAATATTATTGCGCAAAACAAAATTTTAATGCTCAAAACGGAAAATGTCAATGATAAAAAAAATATTTTTAATGTCACACTTTATTATAAGTATAATGCTAAGAATTTAAAATGTAATTGCTCAAATACAATATATTTAGTGCTCAAAAAATATAAAAAATTGCGTGCTTAAATACTACTCATCCAAAACTACGCGTAAAAATTAACGCGACAGTGGAGTAAGCGGGTGTAAGTACCCACAAGTGTATTAGAAACTTTTCGTTTAGTTTATTTTGTAAGTAATAAAATGCGCAGACACCCTAGATCTGCTGCCCAAAGGTTTTAATTCATATTGTTATTGCTATTCCCTATAAAAGCGATGTATTTTCTGTGGAACCATATTATGTAGAACTTTACATACTTAAATAATTAACTCGTGAAAGAAATTTGTTAATAGCTTATATAATTCGCATTCAGTATATAAAACTGTAAAGTGGTTGTAAGCCCGACAGTGGCCGTAGCGTGAATCCACTTAAACAAATTGGTATTAAATATGTCGATTTCAATTTCGCATTCGGAAACGCAGTATAAGCGAGTGAGTGACGCCGCAGATGTGTGGGAGGCGGTCGATAGCGTGTCAAACCGCGCCAGAACAACGTATACGCATATACAACGCATTTACATAGATACATGTACAAAAGTGATGCGCAAAATTGCGTAATCAAGTATTAAATATTAAAAAATAAGCAATTGATTTAAATAAGAGACTATTGTGGCCACCATGTTATGACTTTAAAAAAAATATTTTTATATAGAACCTTGAAGATGGTCTGTTATCTACATAAACGTGACGTCTCTCTGTCTTTCTGTCCGTTAGTGCACTTATCACGCGAGAACCACTTATCCGATTTACGTGTGTTTTTTTTTAATTCATAGATATGTTCTTTGCCTAGGTTAAAGTAAAGATTTCGTTACGTTAGGTTACATAAATAATAAGCAGTGTCGATAATAGTTAATCAAATTGGAAAAAATTGGCCGCAAGCGCGCTCTTTTGCAATACGCTGCCTAAACCGTTAAATATTGAAATAATGTAGTAAAGAATTGTGTGTTGAATGAAAAGATAAAGCGAATAAATAACATTAATTCTGTGGTGCTATGGCAAAAACAGATTATTTTTTCAAATATTTCAAGAGAGGAATATTTAATAAAAATAGGAATTAAAAAATGTTTAATATTAATGTATATTTTTTTTATATGTATAAAAGCTCATAGAAATCCTAAAATGTCACTCTTCTATGTTTTGGAGTTAATTTACTGCATCTTCGATAGAGATAGAATATTACTGGAGTGATAAATCAATGTTAAAAGCTTGTCCCGCGAGATAGCTAGGGCAACGTACCGCAACCTCCTTATTCCGGAAGGTAAGATTGAATGATATTTTTTTCTACCGCGCCGGGCCCCCAGTCAGCTCTTCTCCTTGTGGGGCCATGATACAGTTCAAATAGATTTAAAGAACTTCGAATGAGTATTTTCATTACAATCTCGAAATTGGTGATTACTATAATCAGTACCTACACTTTCTTGTACATAGATACTACATTCTGAATTGTAATACAAATCTAATGGCGTGTTAAACACTTTTAAAAGAGCCTTGAAGATGCTCACTGCAATGTGTGATGAAACGTTGGCCGATAATACGACCAAACCGACGCGGCTTACACCCAGAAGCCAAGATCCATAATGGCGTGTTAATACCAAAAATATAAAACAGCAACACGGTGTTTTTTTGACAAAATGGCAACAAAACCTATACATTTTTATATAAACACGGCATAATATGTATAATAAAATTTTGTATCAATGAATTACATTTTTCAAATAATTTGTTTGAAATATCTTTGATACTCTTTATTTGTACATAATCTACATACATTTAATTAAAACATTGTTCATAACGGCTATTAAGTGTTCTTAGATGCGGTTTTGAGCCTTTGTAATGGTAGTAAGTAGCTAATCCTTATATTACCACTTTGCACAATTGTTTGAAAACTGCCGATGCAGGAGATTATTTATCGCCGAAAACTTTGACGCCAAAATGTTATAAATGGTTTATGTGACTAGTGACTTCATATATTTGAAGCCATTTTGTGGCACCATATTCTTAAAAGTTATTTTTATTAAAAATCAACTATACAGTAGAATCTCTATAAGTCGAAATTCAAAGGAAACGCCGAAAAATTTGAGGTAAAGATGTTTCGACTTATAGAGATTCGAGTTAGAGAGGTTTTTACAGGTATATGTTCGACTATAAGTTTAGCATCTATGTTATGCGTTGTCTAGTTGTGGAGGTCACAAAACAAACTTCAAGTTATAAAGGGTAAAAATGAATTGAAAATATAAACATAATTAGTTCGAGTTATAGAGGGTTCATACTTAAAAAAATAAGGGTTTTGGCATCTGTAGGGAACGAACTGACATTTTCTTTGGCTTATGGAAGTCCTACTATATAATGAATATGAACACATGCTTGAAATACTGATATACAGAGTGTTACATGATCGTATCCTTTTTTAAATTAAAGGTGTTACGAGTGACAAAGGGTTCAAATAAGTTTTTTTATTCATTCTGAGATAATTATACCAATCACGTGGATGTATCTTCAATTCACTCAGTAAATTAATGTGGAAATAGGTTTTTCTTTTCATTACCCACTTTTTACATCACATACCACATTTATTCTTTCGTGTTTTCCTCTTGTGGACAAAGCAAAAAGCAGCCAAAGCGAGCACATCGTTGTTCGAGCTTAACATAGTCCAAGCACAAACTGGTACTTGTTTAAGCAAACTTGTACAGTGTGGTGGTGTCAGGGAAATTTTGCGTGTTTGTACAAAAAGATGGATCATGCATGCTTGTCAAGCTTGCAGTTACGTGTGTAGCCACCTTTAGAAATGTTTGGAAACGGTTAAATATCTCGAAAACGAACGTTTCTGAGAAAAATATTTTAGACCAAAGTTGTAAAGTTTTAAACGTTCTATTCAATGATCATATCCGTTTGACCTTGAGTTGAAGGATCAAAGTGAGGTCAAGACCAACATGAGTTTTTTAAATTGAACACTCTATTTCTATCATACAGTGTTAAAAATGACAGCGAAACGTTTCCAAAAAACTACTTGAAGGCCTATTTTTGTTGATAATTGTCTGACTGACAATGAGTTATGAGCTTTAGAATTTTTTTTGTACCAAAAACTACAAAATACTACAAAATGGTATTGACTATTTTGTAGCATCCCCAAAAAAACATGTCGCTGGGTTTTTGGTACATCCTAGATAGGTAATACTAATACTGGTTATTTAATAAATCGTTCCTATACGAAAGGCAATCAATAAGTGTAACGTGCATGATTAAAATTTATTTTTATTTACGAGTACTTGAGTTGGCGATACAGTTTGTAGGTAGGTACTATTCGTACTATATCGTATAATTTAGGAAATATATGTTTCTCTGCCTTCCAAATATTTAAAATATTTATACTTCCACTATACCTCTGCACGTTTATATATTTGCTTACTTCTTTTTCTAACAAAAGAGTATTATCTTTTCCAATACTCCAACACATTTTTTTTAAATTACATTTCTCATCTCATCTTCTGGTAATTACAATCATATATTTAATTTGATGAGATTGTATTGTCTTATAAATAAAACATAGGTACCTATTTATATTTTAATTTATGTTATAAATTACAAGGATATATAAAATCTTTTTCACAAGAAGTTGGACGATAACCGAGAATCTGTTATAAATATGGAAATGAAACATGCAAACACTAAGAAAGCTTCCATTGGGCCCGGGCAAAACAACATTTATGGGGCACCATACTCCTCCGTTTTGCGAGCATAAGGAAACTAACATATTAAAAACTTAAAATCCAGGGGCTCAGATCATATGGCCCTCCTAGCCCCCCTCTATCTGGGCCTGATTATATGTATTTCGATATATTCTTGACTATTGCATGTGTAGTATTTAGTTTTATTCAATACAGGGCCGGATTAAGCAAGCGCGGGGCCCGTAGCAAATGTTATAAAGAGGCCCTTGTCAGTGGCCTCGGGGGGGGGGGGGGGAACTCGGGGAGTAAATCGATAGCTTCACCCACTCCCCCCGAAAAAAGTCAATAGGATTTTTTTTGCACATTAAGCGGGCGTCACACCGCTGACTGACTTGATTTAGAATATGCAATCCTTAAAAAAATTGATAAGTTAATAAAAAATTAAGGGGGTATTTTTTTGAACCCTTTTAACCCTTGGCAAAGAACAGAAAGGGATGATAAAATTTGTTGAAATTTTTATTAAAAAATTAGAAAGCACAAACTTTTAAATGTGCTTTGGAACACGTAAATTAAATTAATTTTTGCGGAAATATAACTGTTTGAAAATTTGAATTTTTTGTTTTGCTTTTTTTTTAATTATCCTTTAATTTTTTTGAGGTGTGTATAATAAAACACCACTTTTACAAACAAAATTTTCTTGATTTGATTTGAGCAAATTTAGAAAAATCGATTAAAAAAATCAAAGATCGGAGCTTCAAAAATCGATTTTTCGATTAAATTGAATCGAGATCGGAAACCGTAAATTTAAATTATTAATTATTGTAGATTTGGACACCCCGTATCAACCATTGGACGGTAAGTGGTAAGTCCAATAAGATATATTTTTCCGCAAAGTCCGCGGGGCCCCCAGAGACGCGGGGCCCGTAGCATTTGCTACTCCTGCTACGTTGTTAATCCGGCCCTGATTCAATATAACCATATATTATTATATGATATACGCATATATAACACACATAGAGTTTGTAGTGTGTTGGAAAATCAGATATGTTTATAGTCAAAATGTGACGTAACATACAAAACAAATGTACATATATTTGTAGTGTGTTGGTTATGAGATCCACTTGTGAGATAGTGTAGTGCTCATGTAACATAACTTTATTAACCTTTGTAATTATTATAAACAATATTACCTTTAGGTTTTAATAGCTTGGGATTTAACATGGGCTGCCAGACGCCTGAGGGATTTGAGTCCCTGATCTCCAAGTTTAATCATTACCTAAAAGAGATGTGCACAATCACACTGGCGAAACACTACTGTCCTTCTCTTTTCCGTTGATCGCATGTTCAGATCTGCAGTTCAGTCGTTCTTGTCCCAACCGAGCCATATATATGCGTTACAGTAGTAATACCATCAATTGGCTCTACTGGAAAACAATGAAATTGGACAATTCTGTTTTTGCCATCACACCACAGAAGGTTTGAATTTTATGTTTATATTATTTATATTTTTGACATAAAAAAATATACATGCTAAATCAGGGGTATACAAACTAGAGGGCACAATAGATAATTCGAGAAGCACGATTATATCAATGAGTACGTTTACACAGCGCTGTTATTCCGGTTTTACTGTAACTGATGTAATAAAACCGGGTGTAAAAGTTCGTGTAGATGGCATTTTACACCCGATATAACTAATCTTGTTTATGAACTTATGGCGTACTTCAAATCGGAATTATAATTCCAGCTGACGTAACTTATTCTCGTATGTGTAAACAGCATCACTTAAAACGGTTTAACTACATCGGTTATAGTAAGACCGGAATAACAGCGCTGTGTAAACGTGCTCTATGAGACTATGATTTAAGTATAAATGTAAAAAAATTAGTTCAAAAACGAAGTAACGCTTAAGATTATCTTGAGTTAGTATTGATAATGGTGGTTTCCAAGATTGACCGAAATTGTTAATAAGACACAAGGGTCAATCCATATGAAATGGTCCAAAATTAAATTAAATGGTTGCTTGGCCATTCTAAAAAAAATTGATTTTTTGTGTGTAATTACCCTAATATGTTGGTAGTTCGAAACGACCATTATTTTAATTTTATTGTTTTTTGTTTTCGCGTGACGGCCATATTTGTTATACAGGTCGCAGCATTTTTTGTACTTTAAAGGGTTCGCGGAAACTAAAATATCTCAGCTTCTACGAAACCTTTCAACACGGGACTAAAAGCAAATTGTTCAGAATAAAACGGGCTACAAGATTACTTCTAGACATTTTCACCTAAATGTTATTCTAAGGGGTGAAATTTCAGCCTTAATTATTAGTTATATTTTTGAAAAAATCCCATTTTCAAGGGGATGTTTTTGCAAGAAGGGGAAAAGTTAACAAGTCAAATTATTTTTTACAAATAGGTGGGTACTAGTTGTATTCACACACCAAAGTTCAACTCTGAGACTTGCCCTCCTTTATTTTAAAAAATTCTCAAAATTTGAAAATTCGAGAAAATGGCACTTTTCAAAGCTAAATAACTCTGGTGGGGGACCAGATAAAAATCTGAAATTTTAGCCCATAATAGTACTACATAATGGTACTATGTACCAAAAATTTTGAGATTGAGATTTGACTACAAGCAGTGGTATTGCAACCACAATATTCAATAGGAGTTCATATGTTAATACAGAGTGTCAACATTAATATAATATCTATTACTATCTATTTTCTTCTTGGAAATAGAAGAATGCTTGAATGAAGAAAAAAATTGTATTTTTTCTGAATGTTTTTAAAATCTCATTTTTTATTTTCTGTCACTTCCGGTTGAACCGGAAATGATGTCAACTTTTGTTTTCAAAGGTGACACCCTATATATATTTTATTTTTAGATAGAAAATTAGGTCAGCTTTAAAAATTTATAACACATATAATAACTTAAAGTAACTCATAACAAAGATATAACATGTTTTAATTATTATTGAAACAAAATCACAACATGTATACGCTCATTGAAACATGCATTTTTGTGATTGCAATACCACTGCTTGTAGTCAAATCTCAATCTCAAAATTTTTGGTACATAATACCATTATGTAGTACTATTATGGGCTAAAATTTCAGATTTTTATCTGGTCCCCCACCAGAGTTATTTAGCTTTGAAAAGTGCCATTTTCTCGAATTTTCAAATTTTGAGAATTTTTTAAAATAAAGGAGGGCAAGTCTCAGAGTTGAACTTTGGTGTGTGAATACAACTAGTACCCACCTATTTGTAAAAAATAATTTGACTTGTTAACTTTTCCCCTTCTTGCAAAAACATCCCCTTGAAAATGGGATTTTTTCAAAAATATAACTAATAATTAAGGCTGAAATTTCACCCCTTAGAATAACATTTAGGTGAAAATGTCTAGAAGTAATCTTGTAGCCCGTTTTATTCTGAACAATTTGCTTTTAGTCCCGTGTTGAAAGGTTTCGTAGAAGCTGAGATATTTTAGTTTCCGCGAACTCTTTAAAGTACAAAAAATGCTGCGACCTGTATAACAAATATGGCCGTCACGCGAAAACAAAAAACAATAAAATTAAAATAATGGTCGTTTCGAACTACCAACATATTAGGGTAATTACACACAAAAAATCAATTTTTTTTAGAATGATCGAGCAACCAGTGCTGGACCAGTTCATATGGATTGACCCACAAGCCAACAGATATTATTGAATTTTTACAAAAATCAAGTGTTGTTATTAACTGAATATTCGCGGACTTGGTTAAGTACGTACAAAAGACCCCCCACACATTTATAATCGGCCTTTCTCACCACACAGAATTAAGGTCCCCTCAAACCGGGGCGGTACAGGTAGCGGTAGCGGTACTGCGGTAAAGTGCGGCAGCGAGATACAGTCGGCTCATTCAAAAGAGCGATAATACCTACAAATCTGGTGGTATTTTATTTTAACTGAGTGTTAATGAAAGACGATGAACTAAATGGTAGTAGGTAAATGGAACCTGAATTGAATGCGAACAGTAAAATAAAGTATTTTTAGGACCCTGAATCTGAGTCGAACCGTTATACCTTCTATAAAAAAATACTCCCGAAATTTTGCGTGATGTATGTATTAAAAAAAAAAATGTGTTTATGTTGGTAGTACTGTACATATATGTCATACGAAGTTTGAGGGCGATATGTCATCCAATGTGTTTACAGCAGCTGTTCATGTGAGTTTACCTTAAGTGTGTTCTTCGATTTTTAACATAGAAAAAACAATTGAGCAAAGAGAATATCACAGAGTGCTAAGTCAGGCGAATAAGCACCGTATTCGCCTGATTACAAATTACCACTTCACTTAAAACGTTTTGAAAAAAAAGGTCATAACAAAATTGAAGAAGGACCTGAAGGCTATTCCAAAATCGGCGTTTGAGAAGCGTATAGAAGATTGGATTAAACGTTGGCATATGTATATTGTATCAGGCGGGAACTATTTTGAAGGCGACAAAATAAATTTTGATGATAATATTTTGAGTTTAATTTAAAAATTCCGGGAATTTTTTTTACATAAGGTATTTCAAAGACTGTACCTGAACCCGTATCGTAAATGAATTCAGGTGTAAGTCCCTAATTTAAACAATACAATTGATAAATTTATTTACTCTAAATATATAAATGAGAAAATAAATTCATGAAGTGCTTTTTCTCGTCATATTTTATCTTTTATTACAACGTTATTATAGTCAGAGTTACTCAGATCAAATAAAATCGAATGTGATTTCACCAATTCTATTAACTTTTGAATGCATTTTTTTGTAGGCGGTATACGATACACGGCGGTCAACTGTGCGTGTAGCGATACATTTTTGTATCGCTTTCAAATTCCATTTGCCGCTATGTTAAGAAATATTGCAGTACCGCTATTACTATCCATACTACCCCGGTTTGAGAGGACCTTATAACTTAATGGTGTTACCTAAACGTTAAAATATATAATAATGCTTTCTAAAGATTACTACTGAAAGTATAATTGCAAAATTGAAAGTAAAAATTAAATAAATAAATAAATAAGTAAAAAATATTAAGGGAGACAATTTTTTTATGGGGGAATATAAATATAACATATATATTTTACAAATATATTATATATCTGACCCCTCATCGGTTACAAAAATGCGCGGGGGGGGAGGGCAGGCCCCCTTGGCAACGAAAAAAGGTCTCCAATTACACTCTCAATTTTTTTTACACTCATGTTTTTAAAAAAGAAAATTTGAGATCCAACACATGCTCTATCTCTTTCTTTTGTGACGACTGTTTTCGAATTAGATGTCTATGCATCAGATATTTTTTTAAGTTCTCTCTACCCCCCCCCCCCCCCCCCCAAAAAAAAACAACTGGTAACGTCCCTGGTTTATTTTCAGTATCTAGGTAGTTACATTTTTTTGCTTATCACTGATTTAAGCCTACCTTCAAATACATACGTTAGTAAGACTGAAAAATACAGGACTGAAATCCTTGTGAAATCCTGCTTTTACGACGTATTTGTTAAACAACTGCCATCTATAAATATTTAGTAAAATTAATACTAAAACATGCACTAGCAAAGATACAAACCATTTTTCGTAGTTCTTTAGTAAGCATTAGTATAGATGGCAGCAGTATATTTAAAAATACATTGTTTTTAATTATTTTTATAGTACATCATTTTTTAAATAGGACTAGTGGCTAGAAAATACAAGAAGGGTTATATAAACTAGTTGAACCAGTATTTTAACCACTAAAATTAAAATGCAGGACATTGTTATACGGTCTTGGTTTGTTAATTAAAATTCCGAAGTAAATAATTTCCGGTAGACTCGTTAAAGTTTAGTTCTTAAACTGCTCTACAATTACCCCTTTTGCCGCTTTTTGTGATCCCATTTTGATTAGGGGTTGTTTCTGATTACGAGATAAAACAAATTTAACTTAATTAATAAAATATTATATACCTTAATTAATTTTTTGCCCTTATTTTGAATATATATTACATAAAATATAATTTGATATTAAATTGATTTAAGGTACTTTGGGATATTTAAGGTTTTGTTAAATTAATATAATAATAGTTTAAATTACTTAATTTTATACAATTATTATATAATCTGAAAATTCGAATAGATACTTCAGAATTTAGAACATTGATCTATCTTTGAGTTAATTTTATTATTTTCAAATAATACAAATTTTAAATTTCATGAGATAAAAACTAAAATTGTTATAATACAAATATCTATTTCAATATAACAAATTCAGATCTTCTGTCTTTAATTGAATCAGTGGTGATCGATCAGTGGCTATGCCTTACTCTGCACTATTTATTACTCTGCACTATTTTATAGTGCAGAGTAACGAACTGCTAATCAGTGGATAGTCATTGAAAAGATCAGTGGATCATTGTTCCAAGGATCCTCAATATACGAGTAGTCTAAATCACTGATTGATCAATAAGAACTGATATAGATCACTAATTTTCGGTGACTTTCACGTTCTCTGAAGGAATAACTAAAATTCTCACTGATAAAATTTAAGAGAGTTTATAATGGAGATGTATTTCAATTAAAAATAAATTAATTTAATTTTTAACAAAAAAAACACAAAAATTTAAAACATAATGGGCTAACTTCAAAAAAGAAAATACGAACAATTAAAAAAAACATCTGCCAAGTAAATGCACAGTGCTTCATCGTGCTAAATTCACCAAAGTAGTAAATAATTATTGAACAATTTAAATAAAAACCATAGACATAGAACATGGACCGCGAATTCTGTATTAATATAATGGTGTAACATTTCTTCAAAACAGTGAGAGAGATGCGGTAGGTTTGGGATATATCTATCTCTTTTCCTAATAAGAATGAAATAGTTTAAAAAAGGACAAGTATATTCCAAACCTATTTTTGTCATTTTTCACGTAACGTGTCGTTCTTGAGAAATCTTGAAAAAATAAATATGTACTTTGAAATGTTACCTCATCCCCTTACACACGGTTTTGATGATGGACCGTCCTCAAGCTAGACCCAACCATCCAACCAAGTTTCATTAATATCGGTTCAGTGATTCATGAGTTATGCGTGTGACCAGGATTCAAGGGACAGACACACAGACAGACAAACATGGAACGAAAAGTATTTCTCTTCACCTGAAACGGAAAGATCAATTTAAAATTTAGAAATCGGATAACAATTTTTTTGTTTAATTTTAAAACGATCACAAAGCTTCTCGTATCATTGATATTTTGAGGAAGCAAAAGCAATTTATACATGTTTAAAATGTATAGTTTTTGTTATAAAAATAACTGATTTGATTTTGTTTGGTGTAACTAAACAATTTCGTATTACTTTTACAATAACATAATGGGCATATTATATCTACTTCAAAGCAGTTACTTTATTTAATACTATTCCATGGTTTAAATGCATGTCTATTAAAATATATGATACAGAACACTTAACACTCCCTATATACTATGGTGTTTAATTATATTTCTCACAAGTTTCCCACATTAATAGGTCACTTGATAATAATCTACTATATATGTAGCCTTATACACGGTATATATTTGTAATGGTACATGTATAGGTAATTGTTACCCCATTGTTCTAGAAACAATAATTAACACCTTGAGCGTACATCTACAGCTAATTGATTAAAAAGATATGGTTTTCTATATGTCGGATTGAATCAATTTTTTAGTTGTTACAGCTAAAAATAGTTTTTCGTTGTTATACTGCAATGGGTAGTTGTATATTTTCTAGTAGGGAGACTAGATTTAGATGTCATATTTTAAATAAAGTACTGGCACCAGTCTTGGATATAACCCCAGTAATGGCTATTTTTTAAATTAAATTTACTGAATTAGAAATATGTGTTGATAATTGATTACTACCATTTCTGAATATTAATCTATGTACATTTAACAGTTTTACAGCGTGATTTGATGACAATCGGCCAATAGGTGTCAAAATGGTAGACATTTAAACTAATTTATAGTTTAATTTATTTATTAATTATTATATTATCATAGCAACTGCTTTACGTTGTTTCTTTGACGATTCTTTCTTTTATATCTTTTGTGTCGTAGTATTTATCATTTTGTAATCATTAACAAGTGTCCATCACTACGTGCTCATTATTGGTTTTACTCTATCCATTACTGGAGAAAAAACATAAACAAAATAAAAGGCTATATTTAAAAAAAGAACTATATTTGTGGAAATTTGGTAATTAAATTGATTAAATAAAGAGTTACTTGTTTTATTAGTAAAATAAGTTCATGAGAATTACAAAAAAAGAAGCCCGTCAATCACAAAAACAGTAAACCTTGCTCTTATAGCGGCCATAACTGGTGCCAGTATCTTATAATATTTTGTTATTAATGACTGAATTATTCATGGTTATAGAGGAAATATTCCAACATTAAAAAAAAAAAATCCCGGAATTTGATAATAATCTCGCAACTAATGTCCCTAAATATAATGAAACAAAATAAATAAAAAAATGTTTTTTCAAACGCATCCTGACAACAGTGTTTATTTGAATTTACAAGCCGTAGTACAAAATAGAAAAAAGAATAATGACGGATTTATTGTCCGGAGCGGAGAACTAAAATTTAAAATTTTTAAATCAGCATAATGTGGCAGAATTGGTCCCCATTCGTATTTCCCATCACTACAGCTGTGTTTATGGATTTTTATATAAAATGTTTATTTTAAGTTCCCTCCAAAATATCGAGGTTTTAAGTATTAACATTAAGATATTATTATGTTTATTAGTTTACGAAATAGAAAATAATTGAAAAGTTTAATTAACATAAATAAGTATATTAATAATATTTATTTTAATTGTCATCATGCAGATAATTTATTACAATAGAAATGACAACTCTTGGGTATGTCAACCGCTTGTCCGCATTTCTTCTCATTGAATACCATTATGTCATTGTAATATCACTTATTTTACTTAATTAAACATTGAGGTCAAATTATTTACTAATACAATAATAGTGATGTAATATTATAATTAATAACAAATAAAATTATTACTTATAGATACGTGTCTGCCTACATTCAAATAAATATTTCTTCCAAATGCAGATTTGTCTTATACTATGCAATCTACATCGTTAAGATTGTTTGTATTTATTAATTGTAAGGTACTGGCACCAGTCTTGGATCATACTCCAGTGTTGGTTTCTTCTTACAATTAATTTAAATGTACTAAATAATAAATATTTGTTGATATTTGATTACTGTCATTACTGAATCGTAATAAAATAAATATAATTTGTTTTAATAATAAGTCTTTTATATATCAAATTTATTTTAATTAGTGTTAATTTTATAAAATAAAAAAAAACTGCTTAAAATATAAATTGATATTATGGCATTTTACGTCAAGATATTATCTAATTTTGTTTAAATTACACTTTATTTGTATTATGTATTATTATAATCCGTGTGACATTAAGCAGGTGGATGCAGTTCTTAATTCATATGCAACTGTAGCTGAACCTTTGGTTAATAATCGATCATTTCGACGTATCGCTCAACAGACAATCGGCGTTAATCCATCAAACATGTACATATATAAAAACTGAAATAAAAGTACCTACTTTATTAAAGTGTTAATAATGCATTAGATTATACCGGGTGGATAAATAATAATCAAAACGTCACCTGTTTAGTGACGTAGTTCTATTTGGAACTATAAATTCAAAATAGCCTTAAAATATTGGTTATATACCTAATCTAATTTTATGCACTAAAATTAGTTTTAAGTTATTTTTATTTATTGCATTAAAATTTAATTAATAATATCAATATTTTTTTCTTACCAGCCTGTATATATACGCACGCATACGCATGTCCAATTAGCATTGAGGATTGCCAATCAGGTCGGGACGACTTCCTGAATTCACATGGAGAGTAGACCGAATCTGATTGACATTTGTAGATGTCTTATCTTCTCGTGTCACTTTAATTAAATTGATTTGAAACTAATTATCAGCTTAGGACAGTTTTTGTACAGCGCTGATATTTGTCTTATACATAGGTGTGAATTGGTATAATGTGTCGTAGAGAGATTAAGTGTACCTTTATGCATTATACATATTATTTATGTGACGCAATTTTTATTTTAAATAATTAATAAAATTCAAGATGTATTGATACATATGTTTTATTGTTATTGAACTAATATAGGTAAAAAGCTTATTAATACCTAATACTTGTCAATTTCTTCGTCGATTTGAAGTACAAAAAATTGGTGAAAATGACTTTTAGGCCTTGAAATAATTTAGAGTTACACTCAATTTTTTCAAAAATTTATGTGATATCAATGTAGCCAAATTATATTTATACAACAAAATTTTCAATAAAGTTTTAAGAAAAAAAGTAAATGCACAGTGCTTCCTCGTGCTGAATTCACCAAATGTAGTTAATTATTGAACAACAGTGTTTAGATAAATTGCCTGGAATTGGTTAACCATATAGTTTTTATACAATTTTACTAAAAAATATTAGTTAAAATTTTTTCTTAAGCCGCATCTGATTATTTTTTCGTATATTTTTAATTTTTTGACAATTTCAATTTAAATCTAAAATGCAAACATCAAAATGACATTTATCACGATTTTTTAAAGCAAATTGAGATAAATCTTTGTAAAGGAATATTTTACAACAAACGTTGTAAACTTATGTTATAGGAAATTGAATGCTTTACAAAAAATATGTGTGGTTCTTGAGATATCTTGAAAAAATAAATATTTTGGGATGTCACTTCTCCCCTTACACACGATTTTGATGATTTTGAAATGAGACCGTCCTCAAGTCGGACCCAACCATCCAACCAAGTTTCATTAATATCGGTTCAGTGGTTCATAAGTTATGCGTGCGACAAGGATTCATGGGATAGACATGGGACAGACAGACTCGGAACGAAAAGTGTTTGTCTTGACCTGAAACTTTCCTGAAACATAAATTTAAAATTTTGAAATCGGAGAACAATTTTTTTCTCTCACAAAGCTTTTCGTATCTTCGATATTGCAAGGAAGCAAAACTTACTGAATAATAAATAATTTAAAAATCTCAAGTGGCTAACGTAAATATCCCTAGAATAAAAAATAATGGAAAAATAGAACATGTTTTATTTTCGTCAATAATATGAGTCGTCAATTTTAAGTACTGTTTGAACTTTGAAGTTTTAAATATTGCCAGCGAAAAATGTAAGTCCCAGTTTCAACTATTTTACAGGAGAGCAGGAAAACTGTATAATACTAAAACTCGTTTTTTTAGCATGCCGATTGATACAATTCACGTCAGTATGGTAGTATTATTAATTATTACCCAAATAGTCAACCTCCAATATCTACTATTTTATTTCTATAAATTCTAAGATTACCCGAAAACAAGATGTTTCTTATATATGTATGTGTGCTGCAGGTTCAATGAGGCTTCCTGGAACATAATGTATTGCATTCAAGAACACGTCGCAACTCTTCATGCAGAGCCCCCAACTGCGCGCAGCCGTTCTTAAAGACGGAAGAACAAACACTTAGTACGTAACTTTATCTAGATTAAATGGATAATAAAGCCATTATGTATTATGTACTTTATTTTCGTAAACATTTTTGATAAAGTTCAAAGGTTAAAATAACGTAAATTTCGTGAGAAATGTAAATCTTGTTAAGGTAAATATCTTACACAACACGCAGCTTTATGTTGGAAAAGTTTTCTATGCGTTACGCCTTTATTGTAAAATAAACCTAAGAATTGTAAATTATAAAAGAGTATATTGTATCTAATAGTATATATGTATGCATGTAAATATTATAAAGTTATTGTAGAGATTTAAGGCTGATAGGGCCCGTGGCAAAATTTTGAATTAGGTTTTATAATTTAAAGATGATCGTTTCAGCTAATGAATTTATTTTAAGTAAAAAATTAACTTTATATACCTATTCACACACATTATGAAAAAATATGTTTTTTCTGAAACAAATATTTACTTAATTTTTAAGTATCTTTTATTAATGTTTTTTATCGCATTGTCTATTTGTGGTTTTTCAAATAAAAAATTGCCTTCGTTTAATGCAAATAAATATTTTTAGCGCAATTAAAAAAAATCATTCTTTACATTTGAAGATAACATTTTCATACATACAAAAACGACACAATTTTCATGGTTAGTGACAGTAAAATTTGAACCAAGTTTTTCAAAATATTTAAATAAATATTCAAATTTAAACTACAAAAAGTCCAGTTCGACCCTGCAGAATTTTTTATAAAAGGTTATCAGCTTGGCAATATGTAGTTATTTAAATGAAATACATATATTCAATAAAAAAATATTTAATCTATCATTATTTTTATTAAATACTTGCGTATAAATATACATATACATATATTATATACATACTCGTACACAGTGGCGTCGATAGGGGGGGAGTGTCACCTCACCCCACCTCCATCACCAAAAAAATCAATAGGTTTTATTTTTTACACATTAGGCGGGTGTCACCCCTGTGATTTTTTAACGACAGAAAAAATTTTTTTTTTTTAAATAAATTGGATGGTTATCACACATCCCTTATAGACTTTCAATGACCAAAAGTTATTTTTTTTGCACATTTTACCACCTGGAAGCTTAAAATAATCAAAACAAGAAGGTAAATAGGCTTTATTTTTTAACATATTATACGGGTGTCACTCCATTGAGCGACGCCACTGTTCTTACATACTCATGTATGAATATGTATAATATAATTTATATAACTATGAAAGTAACAAGCACTATAAAAACTAAATTTTATACCACAACAGGTAGATACATGTTATCACGTTTTTTGTTCCAATTATATTTTCTAAAAAAATTCAACGTGCAGTACATACATATATATCTAAACATTATTCTGTTTTTCGATTACTTATATTTATTTTAGCTATACTAATAATTATTAATTTTGTAATAAGTCACTCTCCAACCTATGACTTTTCGATTCACGAATATTTATAGATACCAACAAAACTGTCAGTAGCAACGTTGTGTGTGGTCCACTTTTTAATTTTAATTTTGACCATTACTATCAAATAGTACATGATCAATAGATACTGGCAACGTTATTTGTATTTTTTTGGACGTACTATTCAAAACTTTGATTTGTTATTACGATAAAGATCTCTTTAAATGCTAAACTGTTCAGTAGAAGAGAAAAACAAATAGGAACTTAAAAAATCTTTATAAATAACAAAAACATATTTATTTTATAAAACTGTTTGTTTGTTCTGAAATATTGTAAAAAAAAACGAACGATGCTCCATCAATTGAAGAAATAAACTACTTTTTCCGTGGCGGTGAGACGCGCGAACAACAAAAACAAGACTGGTCGTATGGAAAGAGGCGAGTTTAATAAATCAAGGAGACGCGGAAGAGAGCGAACACCCCTTCAGGCAGTTCACAACACCACCCCCTTTCAGCTGTGAATATCGAACCAATTGCTTATAACTATTTATTACTCTGCTGTGTAATTCCAGCTTGAGTCCCACACAGTGTTTTTGTTATTCCTTTTTATATGCGGTTGTGTTTAAACAACCAGTGGTGGAGATTCCACTAACGTAATAAGGTAAATTGTCAATTTTATTAAAAGATACATCAGTATTGATATAACAAAATATATAATTAATTAAATGGTACTAATCTGAAATACTGAAAATTCTATTAACAAGTTTATTATATTCACGTATGTAATACAAAAAGCAGCGTTATAAAACATGGTTAGGGTTCCGGCTCGGGTTCAACATGTTGCAAACTATTTGAGTTCAAAAACCGTTATTTTTTTAGGGTTCAGGTGCGGGTTTGGGTTCAAGTTTATAATTGAAAGAAAATTATTTTGTTCGAAAAAAATTATAATTAACAAATAAAACATTTTTGAAGAAGAAAAATCATTAATAACCATTAAAATAATGTTAGAAGAAAGGGCAAAAAATAAAATTACATTTTAAAGATTGAAATTCCTTTTTTCAGATTTTTTTGCAAATTGAATTGTATCATTTATAGAATTAAAAAGAAAGTGAAAAATATGTAAATTTCAGTAGAATTTAAACAGATTTTCAGTATTAGTACATTTTATAATCTCTTTTAAAAATTATTGAAGGAAAATATTAAAAATTATTTATCGAAATTTTAAAAAATGTAATAACGGTTATCCATGAAAAGGTTTGGATTCGTTGACTTTGAAATATAGCGGTTCGACTCGAGTTAAGGTTAATGAAAAATACGTTTACGGTTCGAGTTCGGGTTCAGGTTCAGGTCCCTGGTTTGAGCAACGTCAATTATTTTCAAAAATTGTTAAATTCGACATGAATCTACAGTAGACGTTTCATACTGTTGACCGGTTAGGGCACGGAACTCTCTTTACTGTAAATTTTTATTTTATCTACTCAAAAAGATCTCTAGAATTGATGGCACTGGCGTGTGCGGCGACGCAAAATCTCTGATAATAAACAGTATGGAATGGATTAACAATATAGGTCATTTAATAGTACGGGAATTTACAGTATGGAACGTCTACTGTATTGATGTTTCTTATGACAGAAAAAAAAAACAAGTACTATATAAATACAAATACTACAATATTTATATAATTTAAAAACGAGTATTTTTTCTCTGAATTTTATTTATTTTTGGATATATTGTGAATAATAATCTAATCATTATTTTATCAATAACAAAAATTCGTTTGAGTACTTACCTTCGATAATATATAGCAATGATATTTACGAGTATATGACTAAATGTCTTGTGACTGTTATATTTCTTTCTTTTTTTATTTAAAGTATATTTGTATTATATATTTGTAAAAAATAAATATGATTACACTGGTCTATGTATTAAAAAACTTTCTTTTATACCGGAGATTTGAATAGGCGATCTTTGTTTTAGTTTTTGGTGTACTGAAAATAGAAACCGAATCCGTTGCCCCAAATTGCTCCATCACGTTAAGATTTTGAGATATTTTAACTTAAAATTATCAAAAATGACGATATTGGTCATATTTATGAAATTATTACTAAGCAGGCATTTTTGTAGATAAATAAAATTGTAGGGTAGACACAATGGATTATACTACACACAAATGTATAGTGAAAAGTTATTAAAACAATTATCTGAATAATAAATTCGAAAACTACTAAAATCGCCATTTTTTAGCTTTTAATATAATCATAAAAAATTGATGTGATGTAGCATTTTGGGGAACGGATTCAATTTCAATAAGTCAAAAACCTTGATTTCTTTCTGTGAATGATTAATTATATTTTATAACATAGAACATATCTTATGTTTATTTAATTTATAAAAAGTAAAATATTGTAAAATAAAACTGAAATAATCTATACCACTGGTAAATCAACTTGTGAGATATAATCTATATAAATTGTTGTTATAAGTCGCGAGCCACCCTGTCATTAGGGTGCATCATCGAATCAGCCCAATTACAGGTGCAAACTTACAGCGGCAAGGGTTACCTACTACTTACAGCATTACTACCATTCTTGACACAACAAGAACAAAACAACCGAATGCAGATGAAAACCGCTAAGTATCTCCTTCTCGCACATATTCTGATTTATGTTTAATAATTATCGATTCCACTTTTATATATTTTTTTCCGAGTATCAGTAATTGATTTAACGCGTTGTATTTGACATTATTATTACAGTAATTTTCTACTATTATAACATTTTCATGCTTTTTGCTGTGGTATTTTATAAAGATAAATTCACGCTCGTTTTGAGGTAATGGCGTGTTATGGAGGTATCGAAAAAAAGATGTGGTAGTTTATTGGTTCAGATATTCAATTTACAATAATTGTAATAAAGTGTTTTTTTTATTTTTATTTTATAGGTTTTTAATCAATAATTGTGAAGGTATATTTTACATTTGAATTATGAAAATTATAGCGTGCGATTGGAATGCTATTTGTTTAAAAATAATCACAATTTATAACTTTCAGCTCATGTTTCTAGGCTAGAAGTACCTGGTATTTAAATAACGAGAAATTGGCGATATACACTACCCTGCAAAAGTTTAAGGCCATCTATAAATTTATCTTTTTTTGGAATTTTGCGAATATTTTTATTAGTGAGTATTACTAAAACAAAAATATTAATAATTGTTTGTGATTTAGGCGGTATACTCGAAAATCTGAAAATTCGTAAATTCTTTAAATGGCTATAACTTTTTTGCCAAAGTAAATAGGTTTTTTTTGTTTGCGGTTTCTTACGGCACTTTTTGTGTATAATTGATTGGTGTATTTAGAAAATGCACTTTTAGTTTCTGAGTTACAAGCCCTAACTTCAGTTTTTCTTATGCGCCACTAAGATGGCTATATCATATTTGAACGTGTTTTTTACTCTAATTTACAACGACATGTAACTTGTCATATTTATTTTCGAAAAAAAGTAAGAACATTTTTTTGTAATATTATTATTTTCAAATATTCATTTGTTATTTTTATTGTTGTTATTTTCGAAAATAGATATGACAAGTGACATATCGTTGTAAAGTAGAGTGCCCCATAAGAAAAACTAAAGTTAGGGTTTGTAATGCCTTGTAACTCGGAAACTAAAAGTGATATAAAACTTTTAAATACGCCAATCAAATGCCTTATTATTTATAGACGACTTGTTGATTAAAAATCGAATTTTCGAGATGCAACGTACTGAAGTATCTTCAAATATGTGGTATATAAAGCGATTTGAAGACAACCGAAACATCAACGTCAGCATTAAATACGCTCTCTATGAATATGCTGACAATGAGACAAACTGTTACAAAAATATTCCTTCCTTTTAAATCCATTGAATATCCTGGAATAACCATTTCAAAAGTTGCCACCATTTCTTATAACATTGAAGTGCTAGAAGATTATAGATAATTATAATTATTGGAACTTTTATTAAGTACCGCGCCTGAGTTTATCTAAAATCTTGATGATAATGCAGCTCGTGCACTAACTGGTTCAAGGTTTCATTTTGATAAAACAAAATATCTGCCGTCTTTATTATAGAGATTTCTTAGACGCTTGAATAAATGGTAAGGAACATTGATTCTAAAGTCAAAAATATTTTATGAAGTCTCGGTTTTGATCTCGTTTGGACTTAGTCACGTGTATGAAACGAGAAAGGTTTAATTTTTTTATGAAACGAGAACGAGACGATATGGTTTCAATTTTCACGAGACAAAATTTACCTGAGTCTCACATTGTCTCGTGTGCAGCCCTACCTCTATTAACAAGAGAAAATCATGTTTATTTATCATGATTTAATGTGACATTTATACATTTATTTTTGATGTATTTGTATTATTGATTATACATTTTTTATTGTTCATTTCTCTATTTATTATCATTATTTATATTTATATTATTATCTGATTATTTATTATTTGCATATTATTTATTTACACATATTTTATCATTATTGTCTCATTATTGTTTACCTTTGCGCTTTGACACCTCGCGACTCAACGACGTTGAAACAATCGTTGCCAGCTAAATAACTTGACACCATTTGAACGTCAACAATCGGAAGATTATTCGACTTAGCTTGCATGAAACCAATTTGAGGATTTCGGCTAATTTTTATTATATTTTTAGTTTTTATAACTCGCGCGTTGAAACTTTATATACAAACAACATTGACAGCTGAACAGAACACGGTTGATAACGTTACAAACGGATTATTCTATTTACGAAACCACGCTGATATCAGTACAACAAAATATATTTTAATTTACTGCGATTAACTGTCCTTATTCCGTGTTGTTTGTAAGTGCAATCCACCTCATCATTTTGTAGCAACCACATGGGAATTAATTTAAAACTATTTTTTATTAATATATACTCCTATTTAATATTTTTGGTAGCAAAAATGTTATTTTCCCAGAATATCCGTTCATAATTTTGCAAATTTTTATCAGATCAATTGATGTTTTTTTTTAATTTCCTCGATGAAATATGAACCATTATAGTATGTTTATTGTTTATATTATTTACTTTTCTAATAAAAAACTTATTGCACAAAAATCACAAGATAGATATACAAAAATATATCGGACAGAAATACTACCCTGAACTATAGTAAGCTACCAATCAGATTCTTAGAAAAAGAGATAGATATATTCCAAACTACACTGCATCTCTCTCTCACTTTTTGAACAGATGTTACACCATTGTGTTAATACAGAATGCACTGTCCATTCTCTATGTTTATGAAGTTAACATTTTTGGTCGAAATGAGCTATTTCTAATGCTATTATATAACTAACAATAAGGTATTATCTAACGGTAATTGATATATTAATATCAATGTAAAGTTAGAGGTAAACAGCTAATTACTTATACATTAATGAAGTGCCTGCGTTAGTAAGTATATAAAGTTTATTTGCATTGTAATAACCCAAAGAATGTCAAGTGAGTTGCAGAATTAGATTCCTTCCACGTTGCTTTCCTCCACCACGCAAAAATAATATTTGTTCTACTCTCATCGTAGAGGTCGTCTATGAACTGAGACACGAAGCGAAACGAAAAACAATGCTGATCATTAATGAAGATTTTTTTTATAGGGCCGGATTTTGAACGTGGGGGATTTTTGGAAACCGAGTAAGAAGGAACCGTTAATTCATCATTAGGTAAAGTATAGATCAATAAAAATGTTTATTTTATTTTGTTCTATCGATAGACACGTTATAATATGTATGTTTGATATTTGCAATCTGTAAAAGATATATTTAATAGTTGAAAACGAATTAATTATCAAAATTCGATTTTTTTCTTTTTAAATATTAAAATTTGTTTTGTATTTATTGTAATTTTTTTAAATCTCATCAATATTTAAATCACTATATTTACAGACTATGTTGGCGCCACTAAAAAATATTTGTTGGAACCCACACGTAGCAGATTCCTTGAAAAAGAAGCACCATTAATATTACAAGCTGTATAGTTTTTATATAAAAATAATTTTAATGTTTTTATTTACGCAGAACCTTAGAAAGGATTTATCTATTTAATAAAAATAGGATCAATATTATCAATATTATGTCTCATGAAACGTAGAAAGCAGTGATTTGGCATAATTAATTATAGTAAATGATTTAAAATAAAATTTTTAATTTTTGCTGTTTTTATAAAAGGGCAAAAGATTTACAAATTTTTTGTGTCCAAGTCTGTCGAGTGGTGTATTAATTAAAACAATTTCAAGGAATTCAAATATGCAAACAATAACCTAAAAAATGGGAATATGTGTAAAGACTAAAGATGCTAAAATCAACAGAAAATTATTAGCACTCACCGTATTTTACATATTTTTTCTAAAAAAATTAAAAATGATAATCTACATAATATATTATAAATGCAAACTACTTTGTGCTGCCGCCATTTCTATTTAACCTGCAGCTAATAGAACTGTTCCAAATTGGTTCTTAACTAAAAATTGAAAAGTTTTAAATTACTTGTATTCACAATTGGAATTAAAAAAAAAAATATACGGTACGGGACACTAGTACACAAGACTTAGATATGGTGTATTTACGGTTGGACAAAAATAATTTTCGATCACAAGAATTAAAGATAAATAAATTTGAAGGAATCGATTTTAATTTTATTAGGAAAATTATATTCAGCATAAAATCAGATTTCCAAACAATAGAATGTTATTTGACAAAAGATAGTGACACAAAAAAAAGTATTTTTTAAAACTGCACAAGTTTCAGGTCTCTTAACTAAGCAGATTTCAAAAAAATGCTTATTCCTTCGAAGTTGAGAAACAATATTAATCAACACATGTTTACTTGTACATATAATTTTGAAACCAAATTTGCTCGAAGAGGTATATTAATTGACAGTTTAACAAACGACTTAAGCAGTCAAAATAAACACCGACATTTGTTATTGAAAAAAAATCTAAACATATGTAACTGCGATCAGAATTGATTGTAACGTCTTGTTTTACTAAAAATATTTATATGTATGTGAAGATTGCTGTAAATTTCTTATTGATATTGTTGCCCAGTAAATTTCACCGCTATATTATTTTCTTCTGCGAGTGGGACTTTACATGCACATGTTTATGTAACGTTGATTTATTAAAGTGTCTATAAAAAATATCACCTTCAAATCTGATATTTTATCAACATTTATACAGGGTTAGTTATATGTATCGATAAACGATTTATTTATCAATTAATTATATAAAAAAAATCGGTCAAGACATACACGGGTGTATGCCATAAGGATCCTGAAATACGTACTACGTGGACTATTTAGAGCCACTTATAGGTGCATTTTTGAGTTAGAAAAAAATATAAAAATAAGGTCATATTTTACTAATTGAGATCTACATTATGACACCCCACATGTCTAGATATGAAAATAAAAAAAAATTCTATGATGCCTTTCTCCATTTCTTTAAAATTTGAAATGATATAGTTCACTTTAATATTTGTCGTTGGTAGTCCCATTAAAGCCTCGTTACCAAATTTTTTGAGCCAGTAGTTGCCGAGTTAGAGGGGGGAATAATGGAACCCCTACAAGCGGCACTTTAAAATATATATGTATATAAAATAATAATAAATTAAAATACATACACTAAGCTTACTGACTATATTCGAGGATAAGAGATAAAATAAATACAGAAAAACTCTTAAATTGTGAGTTATTTTAAAATTAACTAAATTAATTAATATTAATAAAGTAAAAAGTAGCATCAAAAATTTTAAGAATTTATTATGCACGTGGCTGTAGGTACTTATGTAGTCATAAAAATAATAAAAATTCAAGGGAAGCTAAGTCGATGAAACATGAAATTGATCAACGATATAGATATCTAAAAATTATGAATATAAAATCAGTTTGTTGACGGTTAAAGTTCGGTAGTTAAATAGTGATTGATGTAAAGATGATATGCAAATATTATCTGTAGGGTAGAGACGATATTTCGGTATAATTTTATACGTTGCTCAAAGGCAGTGGGTATGTAAATATATACGAGTACAAGTATATATTGTTGCTAAACGATTATATAAAATAATATGACGCCTCATAACCTGTAGTAATCTGATATTTGCCCCGTGTTAAAGTGTTTTATATAGGTGTTATGAGATTGTTATCATTTGATATAATACACTGGTTGAAGCTTGTACTTATACGTATGTGACTTCTTCTCAAACATTTGCGAAACTGATTTAATATGAAATATTTATACTAGTATATTTATGTTGCTTAATATTTATTTTCCATTGCTACATCTTAAATCAGTGTAATTTATAGTACCTACCTATATGAAAAACGGAAACGTTAGAAAGTAAAGGAAACTACAATATATAAATCTATTTATGAAGAAACTTTTAATTATTAAGGTATTAAATATTGGATATTTAAATTAATATAACTTGTATTGTAGCTATACAAAATTTTCCTTTTTTTACATCTATTAATTGTTATAAATGACAGAATAATCAATGATAATATACAGGCTGTTCCAGACCACTCGTCCACTATATTTTACGCCCAAACTATTGAAGATAAAGTTTTATGATAAAAAATTGACTATAAGCAAATTTATTTTCAGTAAATATTTTCTATATTTTCCTGAAATTCTTTAGGGTCGATATATATAGTAAATTTTTTATCATAAAACTCTATCTTCAACAGTTTGGGTGTAAAACATAGTGGATGGGTGGTCTGGAACACCTGTATAAAAATAATACTGTATTATAGTTAAATAATATTTTCTAAATATCAAATAAATTCACTGGGATTATGCAAATCCTGGATTAACTTTTGGGGTTTATTTTAATACAAATAATTATTTTGTTTAATTAATCGCTTTGAGCTGAACCGAAAACCGAAAAAACCGTTATTTTTTGCAGAATGAAAACTGAAACCGAACCGAAATATATTTTTTTACTCGAACCGGAACGAAAACCGAAACGAAAAAAATAACGGTTTGAAGCCCTGAAATATACAATTACATACATTACAATGATATTTTTTTGTTATTTAGCTTTAATATCATTTTTGTAATATTTAAATTTATGTCAAAATTAGTAAATGTGTGATATGAATCTATTGTTCATTTATTTGATTTGTCAAAAAATTGTAAACAACAACTAACCCTTTTAATAATAGAATTGGGTTACGTTTGAAAAGGGATCGTTTTGAATACTAATTTAATTTATTCAATTTGTTTTTGTCACTTACAGTGTGACTGACGGCACAACAAATAAATCTGATGTGAGCGTAATTAACACTTATTAATATGTCATTTTGATTAATATATTTAATAAAGATTTTTGTTTACGATACATACATATTTTAGGGTTCTTGAATTTATTTACACCTATATCATATACCAGTTTAGTACAATAGCTAATATTAATTATGGAATATAAAACGTTATTATTCTAATATTTTTCATAAATAAAACTCTATTTGAATGAACCAAAATTACATTTTTTGCTTCCTCGCAATATCGAAGATACGAGAAGCTATGTGATCGTTCCAGATTGAGACAAAAAAAAAGTTCTCCAATTTCAAAATTTTAAATTGATTTATCCGTTTCACGTCAAGACAAACACTTTTCGTTCCGTGTCTGTCTGCCTGTCCGTGTGTCCGTCCGTGTGTCCGTCTGTCCCCTGAATCCTTGTCACACGCATAACTCATGAACCACTGAACCGATATTATTGAAACTTGGTCGGATAGTTGGGTTTGGTTTGAGGACGGTCCCATTACAAAATCATCAAAATCGTGTGTAAGGGAGAGGGGTGACACCCCAAAATATTTCTTTTTCAAAATATCTCAAGAACGACACATTTTACGAGAAAATTTTATAGAATATTTTTTGTAGAGTATTAAATTTACTATAATATGGGTCTACTACGTTTGTTGTAAAATATTCCCTTACAAAGATTTATTTATTTTAAAAATTCGTGTTTTGTTTTTCTAAATTGATATTTGATTGGATATATTAAATGTCATTTTGACGTTTTAAATGTCATTTTGGCGTTTTAAATGTCACTTTGACGTTTTAAATGTCATTTTGACAAATAAGTTGAATAGTTAATATGTCAGCTTGGCGCGATCGAGGAGACTCCAGTTTTTTTTTAAATATAGCTTACACCATTATCTTTAAGACTATCTAATGCCCGAAGACCTTCGAGTGCGCCTTCGGCTATTATTAAGAAATTTAAATTGAAAATTTAACAAATAATTTGAATAGTTAATATGTCATCTTGGCGCGATCGAGGAAACTCCAGTTTTTTTTTAAATATAGCTTACACCATTATCTTTAAGACTATTTTTAATGCCCGAAGACCTTCGAGTGCGCATTCGGCTATTTTTAAGAAATTTAAATTGAAAATTTAATAAATAAGTTGAATAGTTAATATGTCAGCTTGGCGCGATCGAGGAGACTCCAGTTTTTTTTAAATTTAGCTTACACCATTATCTTTAAGACTATCTAATGCCCGAAGACCTTCGAGTGCGCCTTCGGTTATTATTAAGAAATTTTAATTGAAAATTTAACAAATAAGATGAATAGTTAATATGTCAGCTTGGCGCGATCGAGGAGATTGCAGTTTTTTTTTAAATATAGCTTATACCATTATATTTAAGACTATCTAATGCCCGAAGACCTTCGAGTGCGCCTTCGGCTATTATTAAGAAATTTAAATTGAAAATTTAACAAATAAGTTGAATAGTTAATATGTCAGCTTGGCGCGATCGAGGAGACTCCAGTTTTTTTTTATATATAGCTCCTATCCTAGTCCCATTTCAAAATCGTGTGTAAGGGAGAGGGGTGACATGCCAAAATATTTATTTTTTCAAGATATCTCAAGAACGACACGTTACGTGAAAATTTTATAGAATATTTTTTGTAGAGCATTAAATTTCCTATAATATGGGTCTACAACGTTTGTTGTAAAATATTCCCTTACAAAGATTTATCTCAATTTGTTTTAAAAATTCGTGTTTTGTTTTTCTTAATTGATATTGCTTGGATATATAGTATTAAATGTCATTTTGACGTCTTAAATGTCATTTTGACGTTTGCATAAATTTAGATTTAGATTGAAATTTCCAAAAAATTAAAAATTATGAAAAAATAATCAGGTGCGTTTTAAGAAAAATTTCGAATTAATATTTTTTAGTAAAATTGTATAAAAATTAAATGGTTAACCAATTCCAGGCAATTTATATAAACACTATCAATTTTTTTTTAATTATTGAATAATTAACTACATTTGGTGAATTTAGCACGAGGAAGCACTGTGCATTTACTTGGCAGATGTTTTTTAAATTTTATTTAAATATGTGCTATATCACTCATTATTAATTTGTAGTGGAATTTGTCATCACTGTTAAACATACTGCGATGTTTAACAGTGCATGGTAGTATTCCAGTTTGTCGGCGGGATAAAGTTGTTGCACCAACTGAATCTTATTAGAATAGATTTGCAAATCAGTATGTAAAATTATCTGTAACTTAAATTGCGTCGAAAGAGCTGTAATTGAGTAGGGCGTCTTCTAGTTGTTCTTCAATACTCGTCGGACTCGTCGCTTTGATGTTGCCTGATCCGTGATCTTCTTGTATCAATTACATCTGCCACAGACCCCCGTTTCGCCTGTATTTTCTTTAAGTTTAAATAATTAATTTATTGTTTTGAAGGTAATATGAGACAGTTTTCGCACGTTGTCTTATTGTGTATTGCTCGCGGAACTCTTACACTGTAGGTTCCCAAACTTATTTGTCCTACTACCCCCTTTTCAGCTATAACAAATCACAAGGCTCCTCTAATAATTTACATTTTTAGTAGTGAATTTTTTTTCATATAGGTACATATATAATGTTGTATAATAATCCAGGGTTTCCCAACTACACCAAGGCTCCCTTTGATCCACCCAATACCGCCAAGGGAGCCGAGGACCGCAGTTTGGGAACTAGTGCCTTACACGATTAAAATATTCGTAGTTTTTAGTAAATAAATATCATTTAAGTAAACGAAAATCACCTTCTCGTTAAATCGATTGTCAATATATTTTCTATCAATAAATTTTTTTATTAAAGAAATGAATAAATTGACATAGAAATAAGAAGCACAATGCTGGTGGTCTGTTGATTCATGTTTATAGTGCTTATCACGTTGACTTTAAATACCAACATTGAAAGCTTTGACAAATTGGAGATACGATCAGATTTATTTTATACCAATTACTGATTTATACATTCTCTGCAATTGCTACATTTCCATTAACTTTTTAATGCATTTGTATGTATTTACGCTCTCGCAATTATTTGTTATTAGTTTTGTACTTAAAGTGTATTTAAAAAGTATGTCAGAATATCTAATGAATATGTCTTAAATTCACCGATAAATAATAAAAAATGCATATATATACTTATTGTTAGTATGTATTCATAATAATATGTCTGTATTTATTGGGGCTACCGGTAGTTAATATATGTTTACATATTATATGTATGTGCTATACGTACCTATAACAGTTTTAAATTTCTAGTAAGTTTCATTTACAATTAAATTTTGATCACCAGTTCGTCAGCACGTACTATGATTAGCACATAAGCATATTTCTTCTTAGATTACACACCGTACTTACGTTTAGTATAAGGGTTGATCCACACTATCGATTCGCTTTCGGGTCGGTCTCGCTCCAATCAAATATAAATAAACAATAAACAATGAAATCATTCACACTATAGGTATCGGTCAGATCTCGGTTCAATCACGCTCCGAGACAGTATAGTATTAAAGAATATTTTACTGGAGTGTGATCAATTTTGGCATGGATTGTACTCATAGGCTTGTTTCACCTAATAGATCCGCTTTTGGGGCCGGTCTTGGTCCGGCCTCGCTTCAATCAAATATAAATAAACAATAAACAATGAAATCATTCACTCTATAGTTATCGATCAAATCTCGATCCAATCACGCTCCGATACAGTATAGTATCAAAGAATTTTTACTGGAGCTTGATCGAACCTGGCATGGATTGTATCAGTTCGTCTTCGATTATTCTAGTACTGATCATCGAGTAAGGCGTGATCTAAACTAGCGAGTTAATGTGAATACCATAAGATTTGATTGGGCCGAGACCGGCCCGAAAGCGGCTCGTTAATATGAATATCATAAGATTTTATTGGAACAATACTGGGTTGAGAATGGCTAGTTAATGTAAATATAATAAGATTGATAGTTTGGATCGACCGTAAACCAGCTAAAACTAATATTGAATATTACTGAATTATAGGGCCAGATTTGGCTAGATCAATCTTTGAAAAATTATTTTGAAATAATATATATGCTCGTACATAAATGTTAATATAAGTACACATCTAATATATTCAATACATATTTAGTGACATACTGGTAGTATAAATTTTTACCTTTCAAGAAAGTGTAAAATATATTTGAACGATCTTTTTCTTTACCGTTGAAATACCTATTATCGAAAAGAATACTATAGTCTAAGTAAGTTAATTAAAGTGATTGGCAACCATTCATCCTGTTGTAATGGGCTTGAACATAATTGAGGCATTTAGGTACAGTCCATTGGCTCAACCACCCTGGAGATATCGCGTTTGTGCTCTAATCGGTTACCACAATTATCTTGTATTTTGTGGCAGGCGCTATGGTTTTTAAACATCTATATATTATACCTAACAGATTTTATAGTTGAAAAGATATTAGTCTTATTATTGTTATAAATAAATTTTTTATGTCTGGCGACATATTGTACTTTAAACTTTATTTTTTTTTTGTATAATCTAGTTTCACGTGTGAAAATTTTTAAAATATATTTTACTACTTTACTTTTAATATAATTTTGAAATACCATAATTTACAGTTTCAGAGTACTATGTCGTCAAAGAACAGACTTTTTGATCAAAATTAATATAAAATTTAAAATATTATAAAGGAAGAACCATTTTACGGCAATAAAATACTAGATTGTATTTTACACATCATATTTTTAAAGTCATTATTTACTGTTTTATCGTATTTTATATCAGCAATGTTTTCACATCAATAAAGTAAAAAAGTATGTAGGTTTATAATATGATCATAAATAAATTAGATACATAAAAACATTGTTTTATTATTTTCAATACGGTCCTGAAAAATAAAATTGACAGAAACAATTATACTACAGGGCATTAGTTTAATTTAAAAATACTTACTGGTTGATAATTGGATAACGAGAATAAGCTAAACATTTCTAACTACCCCAATATATCTGGGAGGTCTGATTAAGATGTTGGGGATGATTTAGACGTTTGGGACTGGACACCTTCATTAGTGCCCTAATTAGAAGGTGGTCGCCTCTGGCAGCACTTATTGTTGCTTTATGGTTTTGAAAATTAACAAGAATGTCGGCAATCGAATTTAAAAAGACTTTTGATTTATAAGATCAAAAATATAATTCGTTGAAATATATAGGCTCTACTTAAATGTTTTTATTAATGATAAATGCACATCTATTAGTTAAATGTTTTCGTTTAACTTTTATATGAATTATGATGATAACAAATATAGTTTCCCCAATTATATTGAAATTAAAAGAAATAAAACATATAATTTTTATTAATAATGTAGTTTTTATCATAGTTTCAATTGCTCTATAAGTATTAAAAAACTTTCCGTCTTAATTATTATTAATGGAATAAATATATTTTTTCCTAATAATAACTACAGTTATATGTATGTATATAAATATTTCCATTGTCTTTTTTATAAATAGTTAAATTAATAAAATATGCTGATAGAAAATTAGAAATTTTGGGACAATTAACTTTTGATACAAAGCTAAACATAGTCCAATAGGACCGAAAAAAAACACATACGTGATTGGTAGCCTAGCAGTTTAAATACTAATGAAAAGGTAGCACCACGACCTATTTTCCGTTTGTATATAATATGTAGACTGCAGATTATAAGAATTATTATAAAAAAATACGTACAAGTGAATTTTTTTTGACCTCGGCATTATATTACAAATTCAGATTTTTCTCATGTTATTTTAAACGCAATTTTTGAACAACTAACATGGTCACACGTTAACACATTCCTTGATTGATTTCCCCCTTTTTGATATTATAAAGTTTTGAATTCAGATGTGTTGAGTATCCGACAAAGACGATTCAAGTGCACGGTTTTTTAATTTACCCGCAATGCGCCATTTAATTATATACGTATAATGGGTAACCACGGTATTTACGATGTATAGATTTACTTATTGATTATTTTGGTAGGTGCTACGACCACCCGAGGGCACAAGTTTGAATATTATTCAAGTTTTGACACGCATGGCACACGAGTGGGCTGGAGTTTCTCCATAGATAACCGAATAATAATAACTATCACCTAAAGCTAGCTGGTTCTAGCAGATAACCGATCGGTAACGGCTCTTATTAAATTTATTGTCAGCGTAGATAAAAAAATACCTTTTTCTCACGAGTTAAGTATGCAAGAAATGAATTGATATGTTCTGCTTTATGTATAACAGTAGTGATATCGCTGCAGGCGCTGTTATTGATATTATAAATGATGCCGAATCGATATAAATTAATTGCTTGAATTTATTTCGGTTTGTTTGACAGGAGAATAAATATCAATAGTGATGCAACTAAATCCATTTCACTATTGTTCTAGAATTATAAAACACGTATCAATGGTTTGTAGTAAGAAAAAATATTTTTTTTACATGATTAACATTCTAAAAATATATTTTTATAGTTAATTATCATAAAAAATATAATTAATACATTTATTTTTCATACACTTAATTATTCATACTATGTACTTGCCCCAAAGTATACATTATAGTTACATGTTATTACTCTGGAAATCGCAGAAACTTTGGTTTCTTATGCCCGGTATTATAAATAATTTATAAATAATACTATCTGTTAGACACTGAATATAAATGACAACACACTTACAGATGTAGCGAATGAAATCGTGCATATGATAAGTTTGACGCATGTGAGATAAGTAGAAATCAGCGACTCATAAAATGCATATAGCATTTACATTATTATACATTAATTACCTATGACTGCGGGTTAAAATATCGAGCAATTTTATAACAATTTGAGACCTTGCAGATAGTTTTAGCTGGAAACTAATTTGATTTTGCACGCAAGCAAATTCTTTATAACACCGGGCATTGTCACTTAAACGTAATATTTACCTACACCTACACCACAATAAAACAATGCTACTCAACACGTGTTTTAACTTCACAAGATAAGTCCTCATCAAGAGCCTAAACTTTTATAAGGAAAACATTCTCAGCTATAAAATCTAATTATTCTATTAAAAATGTTATATGTCAATACCTATATCTCTCAAATTTGACATTTAATTGTTTTTTTCATTTCGGAAAAATACTGACACTTTGCCCATTTAACCAATCTTTTAGTTCAAATTGTAAATGTTATTACAATTACATATAAGAACACGTTTTGCTTATGAAAAGTACATTATAACGATAACGATATACCTAATCATTTATAAATCATGCAATAAAAAATCTTTTATTTGATTTTAATTAGTCACCACAAATATTACGACACGCATATATGAAAAATGTGTGACTTGTTCAATAAATATATTTTTTATCAATAAACAACATTCTTAGTACATGTAGGTCAAATTCATTCAATTAAACATACGGCGCATGATTGTATTCGGCGCCTAATTGTAAGTGTTGTATAGAGATATGTTTTTGTCCTTATCTTGAAGGAAATTTTAAATTAACAAAATGCAATATTATGTATTATCTCTATATATAAAAATGAATGTTCGTTTGTATGAGCCTTATAGATTCGGGATTTACTGAACCGATTTCAATGCAGTTTTCGTCAATAATTAGATAATTTTTCTGTGCAGTATCGTGACTATTAATATTTTATGAAAATCTAAAATTTAACATCAAAAGACTAAAAAGAATCTTTATCAAGTCGTGTTTTGTTTCCATGATGTCACAGCATGCAATTGTTATTTGGATGTGGATCGGCCCTAAAGATACGAAGAGTAAATAAATAAGGATATTTGAGTATTTTGAAAGTATATTTGTGTAGTAGCAAAAAATAAAAATTATCATAAAATGACAAATAAGTAGAAAACATTTTTACCCTCCTATATACTCTTATTTTTTTACTTTTTATACATTTATTTACATATTCTTATAAGATTTTAGTTTTGCAATAAAAATTATACAGGTAACTATATATTTATGTGGGCATATATAGTATTTGTGAACATTTATTTTCATATGTAAATATTTTGACATAAACGTTATGTACAACAACTTTTGAAGCAAAATAATTTAAGCAAATGTATGTATATTATTTCAAATATTTAGCGTAAATTAAAGATTAATGAAATTTCAATAAGAAACAGCTTCTGTGTATCAATATTTCACCGTCTCTAAATCTGGTCTTGCTGCGTGGGCCCACTAGTCAATAATTATTTTACATTTCTTCTCTCAATTTGTAGCTATCATTAATTCGTCTAGATTTTTTAAACGTATGCGAAGTACCTGCAGACACAAAACATGTACTATAAGTATAATAGGTAAATGCTTTATAATTTATGATATAGTTCATTAGATCGTGAGATTATGTACATCTGTTTCGAGAATTTCCTCGAAACATTATTTTAACATTGGTTTTGTTTATTTATTATCTTAGCTATTAAAATAAATGTTAACGGCACATATATGTATATTATACAGGTATGTATGTATACTATTGTATTTAAACTTGCTGTTCATATATTTGACCATTTTTTAAAAATATTTATAGAAAAGTGTGGGGTGTTTTAGTTAAAAAAAATCTTTTTATAAATAATAAGATAATTATGGTTTATTATTTTTTTACCTAAAACACCCCACACTTTTCTATATATACTATTGTATACATATGTATAAACAATATTGTACATCTTGCCGATGAGATAAAAAGTTTTAAAACATTTATGCCTCGTGTTATAGAGAATTTGCTCTAGAGCTTTTGGTTAACGCTATCTGCTAGGTATTAAATATAAATGACAAGCACTACTCACAGATGTAGCGAAAGAAATCATTTATATGATTAGCTTGATGCAGTGCTGACAATTGTACATAAAATGCTAAGCATTTACACTATTGTACATTTATTAACACTGCTCGAGTCCCGAGAAAATTCATAATGTTTGATACCTCGCAGATAGCGTTAGCCAAAAGCTAATTGACTTTGTTCTTGAGCAAAATATTTATAATATTAAAGGGTATTAAGGTTGTAAATAGTCAAATGTTTGTTAAGAACAAGAGGTAAAAAGATGACATGCTTTATTTCATAAAACCAGAGTTGTCAATACTTCACTTAAAGTATTTCATGTACTTGTTGGCACTTGAAGTACTTTACTTCAAGTATTTTTAAAAATAGTAAAAAGAACTTGATACTTTAAGTTCTTTCTGAACGTAATATTTGAATTAAACAAGTACTTGAAGTACTTAACATTACTTAACAAGTACTTCACATTTAAAAATAGCTTCAAGTATATTGGTAAATAGCAAACATTATTTTGTGACTGCTCTGATAATTATTATTTATGAAAAGGAGGTAATACATATTCACATAATTATTTTATGTTAGTATGTAACAAATAACTTACATTTGGCACCAATATACAAACATGCAAATGAATAATGATTATATACAAGAAAAATAAGCGCCAATAGATGCCGTGTGATAATCAATCGTCTAAGTCTAATTTACAGTACGGCACCCGCAGTTAGAATAAATTATTTCAATCTATGACCAAATGTTCTATGCAATATGCTAATGAGATGCGAAGGCGTATAGAACAGCCATATCGAAAAATTAATGGTCATTAACTTTGATTTGTATGGTTCTGTATTTAATACATATATCTTTCTGCTAAAATGTTATTTATTACAAAACAAACAGTGGCGGTTTTCTCTATATTTGATATTCGGATTCAGATTTATTGTAATGTGATGACCTGATCGACTCATTGTTAGTAGCACATTCCCTTAATATGATTCAATAAAAGTTAAACTGATTCTCTATATTTAAGACTAATTGGCATGTCTAATGTTTGGAATACTTGTCGAGTCGAATCTACGTTTAATTTTCGGGCTCGAGTCTAATCCAAAATAAAATTTTTGTTAATGAATTTTTTTATTTGTTAAGAACAATCGTAAATAAGTATTTAATAAAACTTAAAAAAATTAATGAATTGTCTGATAATCTAAAAAGAATTCTTGTACAGAAATTAGATGTTACAGAAAATGTTCGCTCGGAATTTGTTGATGTTGGTTTCATTGTCATTAACGAATGGTATAATTTTGTTTTTGAAAATAATAATAATAACATATTATACATATGTATATATCTTACAAATTGACAATGAAATAAAGAGCGCTAACTAGAAGATGTTGCTTACATTCACATACTTTTTTGTATGACAATCTACATTAATTAACACATAATAATAAAATTTAAAAATATTATAAAAATTAATATTTTATTCTCATTTTACTATTAACGCGAACGCCATTGTACTTTAGTACATGAGAACAGGTGTATACATACATAGAATATTTAACGTATTTCTGTCTGTTGCAATGCTTGCAATAAATATCTCTTCTTGTCAATTATTTACACGACAAAATTTATTACAGAAAAAGTATTGCGGATATTTAAAACGTAATAAATAAAATTATAAAATCATTAATAAGTCAAAACGCACTTTCACACATAATTTAAAAAATCTCTATCAATAGAGTACGAGATTTATTATATTGATTAAACTTTAGCTTTATATGTTTTCATCATATTTTACTGATGAATTATTGTATTTGGTCTTTAAGTTATTGTATACTATACATAATGACTCGGTAATGAAAACTGAATGAAGACAATAAATAACATTTTATTTATCAGTTTAGGTAGGACTTATAAAAAAGATTGAAATACAGGCCATTTTACATCTGTAGATGGGTAAAGGAGTCTACTCTAATTCTTTGTTTATAATTAAAGAATAGAGGTAATTATCCTTGTCGCAGATTAATGTGGAAATATGTTTCAAATTGTAATGTTTTTTGTATAATCCAGCTTTATAATCAACGATTTGGGAATAACAATCTGACAGAACAGAATTATTTATAATGCAATTATAATCTAAAATAATTGTTTATTGGATTCCAAAAAAATGATTTTTTTTTTATATAATTGTTTATGATGAACAATTTTAGTGCGAGCGTTACTTTCTTTTAAATAAATTATGTTCTGTTACATAAAATTGCAATCAATTTAGCAAAAACGTCATTTTTGTAACAAATTTTTTTCTGGACGTGGAAAATTTTTGTAAGTGACGAGCAACAGAACAAAATTGGATAAATCCATTTTTGTAAATTTTACAGGAGAGATCAAAATTTAACTACCCTATTTTCATGTAGTTTTTAAAAATAGATAGGTACAGTGAAGATTTTTTAAATTTTGAACTAGCGTCTTTGCACAAGTTGGAAGATGGATAACTTAAAAAATTAGATATCCGGTTTTGTTCCATTATAAGTTGGAGTTATCCACATTTGAACCACAGAGACATAACCTGTAATGGCAAAAAGTTGTGTGAAAGAAAATAATAATAATTAAATGTAATATTTTCTGGCTACACGCTTATTTTTAATTATATATTAAATTACATAAAACTTTTCGTGGAATCAGTCTTGCAAAGTGGAATAAAATCATTCAAAGAACATTAAGAGAGTCTTTACAAAGATAATGAGTGATTTACAATATATGTACATTGTATATACATGTAGTTATTACGTCGTGGAAGTACTCTCCTACAATCAGCTGTCATTTGGTTTGTTAAGATTAAATTAATTACAATAAATTGAGAATAACATACATGCATACAATTTACATGTATAAGTGTATGTAATTGTATTGTAAACGTTTTTGAAATGTATTAATCATTAATCATTAATTTTTGACCTGCCTTTATGTATAAATATTACGAATTTATTTCACGTATGGAATTGTTCACATTCTATACATTTTTTTTATAATAATTTTACTTTCATATATTTTGATAATATACAGGAAGATTTACAATGATATTATTTTATGCAAAAACTTTATTTGAACATGTATTCGGAAATTCATCGTGAGGGAACTAAGCTCTCCCAAAGATGATTAGTTTATTATTATTTAATATTTGTGTCCGGTATTACAGACTAGCTAGTAAGTATTTCTTAGCTTGCAAACACTTTCAAATAAGGTATAAATTTTGTGAAAGTATCTATGGATTTGTTGTGGAATTTAGAACAGTGATACTTCAACTTATTATAACATAGTTGGTGGCTTTGACCGTGAAAAATAATTTTGATAACATCACCACTGTTTTAATACTTATGGTGTTTATTTACCACGCGTGTACGAAATTTGTTAAACACTTCATGAAACTTTAAGAAAACTGTCATATAAGATTGATACCCCGTTTAAGTGCTCGCAAGCTAGTAAATTTTTTTAGCTAGGCTGTAATACCGGACATTGGAGAATCTATGCTGTTTCTCACATCAATACTATCAGCTAATCAAAATTTTCAAGGCTCATAGACAAAACGGGTGCGATTTTGTTTTCTATTATCTGTACTCACTCTCACTTATACAGTAGACGTTCCATACTATGAATCCGGTTGTATACATAGACTAACAATAAGGTAGCCATAGCATTTTATGTAAGTTAGCCTCAATCATAAATAACAAGAGAAAGAAATATTGAGTTTCTACGTGACGTGGACTGTCGTTTCTGGCGTATCCTTTATTCTGTGGTCCACAATCTCATTCTTTCTCTTTCTACTGTCTCTATGTCATATTATTATTATCTCTATGATGGTATCTTCCATACTGTAAATTCCTACTCCTCAAACCTCTATATATTTGTATAGTTGTCATTTACAATAGAACTGTTGCGCCAGTGCGGTTTAGAACAGTAAGGAACATCTACTCTATAAAGAAAAAAACTTTTTTAGAAATATTTGATACTGTATAATATAAGGAAATCGAACAAAAGTTATTTTATTTAAATTTATGTATTATAAATTAATCTAATTTTGAAAATAAATTTCAAAGCTCAAAAACAAGACCAATATGTTATAATATATTTATTTGTGACGTATATATATATAACAAATGACTGTTGTTCGTATTTAGTGTTGGGATGAAGAATGTTGTGAAGGTTTTACGAGAACATAAACATGACGTATACGCTGGTGAAGAACCAGCTATTATTTGCAGTGCTATTTAGCGCCCGCCGCGGCTCAGGTGAGTCGGCCACAGAGAGGTAGACGGATAAACAGAACGTTTGTGGCGCCATATCTCCGCGCACCGCACATCACCACCGTGCCATAGCCATCTCAGATGCGTACCCTCAATCTTTGTCTATCGTTAAATAGCAGTCCAATGTTTGCGCACTCTTTTGTGTATCTATTCAAATTAGTGTTGATATTGTACGTTGTGTTTATTTTTTTCGTCTTCATTTCCTGGAATAGAACATTGATAAACTTGCACAAAATATTTTTGCTAAATAAATAATAATAATGCGATAAACGTGTATGTTCTTTTTCTTCTTTCTGATTTGGAGGATACTTTTTTTTAAAACTTGTTAATTTTAAATAAAAATATTGTTTTAAGATATTATCGTTAAATATATATAACATTCGTATCATAAAGTTTTGATTAATTCAAAGCATTTCCTCTTGACTTAACAGATATTAATATTAACTTATATCGCCTATGGTCGAAATTCGACCAATATTTTACCTTTTACCTACCTTAATGGCAACATACACACATGATTTTTTTGTGCACATCTATGGCGCAGTAATTTCCAAATAAACACACTGCAATTGCTGCAAATGTCTGAATTCAAAAGTGTACATAGAGCCCCCAAATTCAAATTGATTGAGTTTAAACGCACCACTGCTTGCAGCATACGTTCAGTTGTCAATGGTCGTGTAAGACAAATGAATTCTTGTTTTCGAAGTACCTACCTATGTATATTAAATGTACTTGTAGTAGCTCCCATTTAAAAGTGTTATGTCCGGTATTATAAAGGAGCTCACAAAATTTGCTAGCTCAAATGGAGTATTAATTCTGTACTAGTATCTATTCATCAGCTATGGAATTTAGAGCAGTGATACTTCAACTTATTGTTACACAGTTGGCGACTTTGACCTTACAAAATAATTTTCAAAATATTACCACTGTTTTAATAACGTTAGTGTTTACATACCACGCGTGCGCGAAAATTGTCAAACATTTCATAAAACTCAAAGAAAACTGTCAGATACGTTTGAAACCTCATTTGGAAGTGCTTGGAAGCTAGTAAATTTTGATAGCTCGTTTATAATACCGGATATTATTTTACTTATATTAAAATATAGGGATAAGAAGTGAAATTTATTTTAATAATTTTCTTTATGATTGTATTAACACATACGTTAAAAACCACTAATGCTTATCTGATATTTTGTAATACTTAATGTATTTTTTCCTTATAAAATGAGAAACTAAAATAAAAACATAAAATATATTGAAAAGTGTTTTATGGGTGGTTGATATTAAAGTTGATCAATTAAAATTGATATTATTGTGGTATTTCACAGTATGATATTACTTTTTTATGTGCTTTTATTGCATTCGTATAATATTGTAGAATACATTTTATGTGATTTGTGTATGCATAATATTGAATACAATAAAATACTAAAAACCCACATTATTTTACAAAGTCGAATTTTATGTTGAATTTAATATGAAATGATTTTTACATTTATAATTTATAGAGAAATAAATTAGCAGATGGTTGAAGAATTTACAAATATATTAAATTTAATTTGTATATAGGTATTTACTTATTAAACTAAATCGTTAAAATAAAGTATGATTTGTAATTTAAAACTTGTCAAAAAAAAAATTAACTCTACCATATATTGTCGCCGTTCTATCAAAATTTACTAATAATAATCCATTTTGTCAAAGAACCTCTCACAAAACCAATGTACATTGACTGAAATTGAAATATGCTGTAGTTTGCCACTTTCTGATCAAAAGTACGGACACGAGGTCCGAAAATGGACAGTTGCATATTATATTACACAAAACTTAATTTTTAGTCATATTGTTAACGACTTATCATTGGACGATGGTGATTTTCTATTCTATATTTAATAGGCATCTATGTATAATATGTACGTACATATATATATTTTTATCAATATACTTACATACATTTTGAATATACTGTAGTATCTTCTTTCCTGATGTTGTTTTGAAATTATGAGAATACGAACTAAATAAACAAATGCTAATAAAAATCATGATAGACATGCATTTTACATTAGTACAAGAGTTAAGTTTTATAGAATAAATATACATTACCTGTTTATGTTTATGTTAATTACACATAATTTCTTTCTCGTAAAAAAAATGATAAATATTACTAGAACAATATAAAAGATCGTATAAAATTTCGTAATAAAATAAAAATAGATAATGTTGTCATCTCTTTGCTTGTTTGGTGAAAATGGATGCAGAAGTGGTCGACCAGTTTTCATTCAAATTTGCTCACCACAAACTTAGTAGGCTCCTCCGATTTGATTATTATAATATTTAAATCATTTTTCCACGTACCAAACAAAGACAGATATTTTAAAACTCATTTGCTAGATAAAGAAGTATTTACTCTTCGTTTAAACTACTTATATATATTTAGTATTTAAATATGTTAAATTTTTGTTTAAAAATTTATGTTAAAAATTTGTTTTTTTATTTAAAATGATGTAACTATATAAGCTTAACTCTAATAAAAGATAACCGATGATATTTGTCTTAATATTTTTGAATCTGTTTAGGGTGGCAGATGACTTCTGAAGCCCATAGTACTTATTTGAGTTTGTGGTAATGACGTAAATTATATTTATCATTATAAAAAGAAGGAAAATATAAAAACTAAAATAATTCGAACTAATATCTTCAAGAATCCTTCCTACTGTACAACATATAACACTTTTCTTTTAAATCGATAGCATTCTGCGAACATATCAAAGAACTGTGCGTATGTATGTATGTATATGTATATGAGAATCTATCTATTAATATCTATAGAGAACTGAGAGAGTATAATTTAAATATTCTTCCAATTAGAAAGGTACTTACCAATAAATAACAAGTTTGATGAAAATTCTTTGAATCACAGGTACTTTTGAGTTGTTAGCTTGTTAACAAAAGTCAGTACTAGAAATAAAATATAGTTACAAAACAAGTATGGCGACAATCTTGTTTGTACAATCGTCCAATTTGTAGAATGCGTGAGTTCCACTTATCTTTTATGCGTGGGAGTTTAAAAAAAATATTTTTAAATTCTTGTCAACTGTGGTTTTAAATAACACATTAACCCAGCAGTGAGAATTATAGTTATTATATAATAATTCAAAAATATTCGATATTAATTGGTGCTAATAAATAACATATATTCAAAAAAATACATTAATTTTTGTAAACATATGGTTCAGTGTTGAATTGTAAGTCGAAATTAGCTCAAAAATAATATTTTTAAATTACTTTAACATCTATATTTTAGATTCAAGTGGGTGATTAAGTTTGATAAATTAGTGAAACATATTTAATTTTATAGAGATTAATTATTTTGCCAGTAATTTATATCTATATTATTTAGTCTACAATTATACAATATTAGTATGTTCTATATACTAAGGCTTTCCAAACAGTCAATTGCGATCAACCAATCGATCACGACATGCTTTTATGTAGATCTTTTTTCTTCCAAAGCATCAATTCTAATAAAAAATATGATTAACCGAGAAAGTGAAATTAGTTGAGTTTTTTTCTTTATTTAAGGAAATCTACCTTATTGACTAACATATTTTAGTTCTTTAATTTGTCCATATAATTTTGAGATTTTGAGAAGATGTACAAAATGTACAAATTTAGCAGAACCCGCATCTTCCGATTTGAATATTTTAAGTCATCCAACTTTGCAAAAATTGCCAAATCTAGACTCTTACTTAATTTATAACATGATTAAATTTTAAATTTAATAATGTATATTTTTTGTTCATAATAAATTTAAAATTATTTTATATGATTATAATTTTATATTTTTTCTTATTCATAAAAAAACGAACCATCCCTGCTTTATATTTTATCATTATTTATTTATTTTATGTTATTCTTAGGTAACCCTGATAATCAATAAATAATCTTAATTTTCACTAACTGTTATTTTTTATTATTAACTAGCGCATTGAACTCGGTGTTATCCGGGTTAATATCCACAAATTATACTTTTAAATTAATGAAATTTTGGAACCGTACATTATGCAATTATTTATTTAATGGCTATTTATTTTATGACATTTGTATGCTACACGACTTGATAAAATATTTTTTAGGCTTTTGGTGTTATACACTGAGAAATTATCTAACTATTGGTAAAACCGCATTAAAATCGGTTCAGTAGTTTGCGAGTTTACCTGTACCATGTAGAAAAATAAAATTTCCTTTTATAGAGGTAGAGATTTTTACACAACGAGCCCCAAAAATGATCTTGTTTGGTTATGTAAAGAATAAAATTTCAAAAACAAGGAAAACATAGAGACACGTTACATCCATATTATATAACAACCATATAATATATTATGTAATTGTAGAATCACCCAATTTGTGTTATACGTGAGTTCCACTTATTTTGAACCTTCACCTGACGCGTGGGAGTCGTAGACACTCGAGCAACGAGGGAGACTTTAACTGGTTGACCTCCTGAACATTGTTATCGCCGCATCATGGACCAAAGAACGCCACAGTAAATGTTTGAACAAGTCTGTTAGAGGGTACCCACTGCCGATCCCCTAATGATCTCACCAGTGATTCCTAATGCTGTTTACTGTCCTGTCTAACGGGCAAACACTCACCACATCTATCGTCTAGACATAAAAGCGGGCCAACATTGTTCTTATCAGAACCGGATTTGATTTCTAAAGCTACAATTGTAAATATCTAATATGTACACATGATATTTAATAAATATGTAATTTTGCAATGGTTTTCTAGCTTGTCAACGTATCGGCACAGGCAGAGCCGTATTTAGATAATTGAGGTCCGATTGAGAAAAATTTAAGCTATTGGTGTCTGACAAAATTGTATTTTAATTTTTTGATACTGTCATTATTATTATTTCATTGATTCTTATAACTTGTAATATACCTATAATAATCGTATGATATTATTCGAAAGTTTTAAAAGTTTAAAAATGAAAAACCTTAATCAAAAAATATAGCATCAAAAACAAATATTTAGAAATATAAGATTGATTTAATTGATATATGCAATTTTACAAAAATTAAGTATATATTATACATACATATTTCATTTAGTACAACTCTGATATTTTTACAAGCATTTTATGCACTTTGGGTTGAATTCACTTGTAGGTGTAAAGTGCTTATATATGTTTACAAATGTGGATTAATTAATCTACTTTTAATTTTTTAAGAGTTTTGTACATATTACATATATATTATAATACGGCGTTTATTAATTAAAATAAAAAGTAAATATAGATGACTTACCTTATGCACATTATGTGAGTGTGTGTGTCTGTGTGTTTGTAAGTGATGAAGCTCCCTTCTTGAAGGTTGATTATGTATATATTATATTAAATCATCAAATAAATTCCCCCTTTATTCTTTTAGTACTTCCTGTAATGCCTATGCTTGTATGAGTTTTCGACAAATTGTGAATAAAAAATATAAACAACATTGACTCAAGTATATATTTGCAATACTTTAGCTATTTTAAATTTTTTCCATAGACATGTTTGCCTGTTATGATATTTAACTTATCACTTTAAACATTTGATTTTTTCCCTGGTGATATTTTATTTTAATTTATGTAGTAGGTTCTCCAAAAGTATATACAGATAAGGTATAAATAATGTACACAGAATTTATTGTTAATAGTGTATTTTATGTGTTTTGTTTATGAGTTTGGAATGTTTACATGACACTACCCAAATGCGTCTGCATTGGTGCAAGTACGCATGGGGCAATGTAACAAGCATGACTATGATTGGCAAAATAATGGTTAATTAAAAATATGACAATTATATAAAATGATAAACGCTAATTATAATACTTGGTATTTATAATAATATTATTATAACGTATATAATACAAATAGAAAATTGATTAATTCTTCGGATGAGAGCTATATGATACACATAGCAATTGTCCGAAGGATCAACAGATTTGGTTTTTAAATACAGCAATTTTAAATTGCATAAAATAAAATACCTATGAATGTACACAATTCATATAAATAAATTAATTATTATTCTCCCGAACGAAGAAAGCATTCGGGCGGCAGCATTCTCACTTATTCTCTAACGGTTCCGTCCATTTTACGAATTGTACAATACAAAAGTTCCGTGTTGTTTTTTATATTTTGTTATTTGTATATTTGCATCACTGTTTTCCACTGGTTGCATTCAGTCCACCTCTCGGCTAAGCGTATAGTATTGAAGGGAAAACTGCGTTTACTATATATGTATGTATAATATGTAGTATATAACAACTCCCCCAATGTTAACTAGACCACGTGACATCGACAGCCGACGCCGATCATCAGAACGAAATATACACTTGTCGGTATTTAGACATTGAGGCGTAGAGGTTATAGTGCGTATATATAATATCTATATTATATATAATATTTATATAAATAATACATGTGGCGCGCAATACTGCGGACTGCGGACTAGCGCTGTTGAGACGATGACACTGAGGTGCATATTGGCGGGCGGCGACAGCGACCCGGCGCGCGCCCCTACTACGAAGCGGCCGGCAACAAGCGCGACAAGCCGTCACTACTGCAGCTGGTCAAACTTCACGTTGTGATCGTTCACGTTGAACTTCTTGTCGATCTTCAGGAAGTTGAAGCAGTTCGTCCTAGGGTGTCGGTGCCTCTTTCTGTGTTTCGAGATGTTGTTGCCTTTCGACATGTTACGCGGGTTGATCGGTTTACCTCGCACGTTGAACCCCATGTACTTGTTGTGGTTCAGGACAGACGAAAACCTGTCGTAGCCACCCATGATTTTGTGATCAAACAAACATGACGGTCTCGGCTTCTTGTGCCTTTTCTGGAATATAAATAATACATTTCAGACCTTTCATTTGCATTTTAATTAGATTAATATTCATTTATGTTATTTGTTAGAAAATGTATTTTAAATAAGCTAATATATATAGTAGAAGAAATGTATAGATATTGATACGAATGTTGATTGAAATTTCAATAATAAAATAATATGAATGCAAAGAAAAACTTATTGTATGCGATTAACTCGTCCCATATAAAATACATAGATAAAACTCACCATGGCAAATAACCTCCACTTGGAATTAAAACAAATCGATTTATTCACCACCGCTGAATAGATTTCTATTTGAACAGTCTCGTTCCGGTAAAACGATGCTATTGTAAGGTTAGCTGTAACAACAACAAAAAATATTATTAATATTAATCAATTATTTTAGTTTTTTTATAAATTATTTTTAAATTCAAAAATTTGCTAAGAAAATAATTAAATATAGCCATTAAAGAAGTACATAATTCAATTATTTATGTATTTGATTTCCATCTACAACTAAAGCGTTACTTTTTAAATATTTCTATCTTGTTTCTTGTTAAAATATCCCATTACAATAGATGAATATAATTTAGCTTAGATATACGTTTTATAAATCAACATATTTTTAAATATGTATATTGCAATTTTATTGTAAGTATGTTTATAATCTTTTGCTTTCGACTTATTAAAAACCGATAGTTGTTTGGTATTTAGGAATGACTCGGCGCATTTACTTTGATTTCTACAATCAGCGATCTAAAAGCAGTGGTGATTGGTGATACACCAAAAAAAAGATTGTAGCTTTTCATTATTATAATTTTATTATCACTATTTTAAAATCCAAATCAAATTGATAACGATTTGACACTATGCAAAAAAATATTGGTTTAGTTTTTGAAATTATTATATTTATTTATTGAATTATTATATTTAGCATTCTTTAGATCAGCGTTTATAGTAACATTACAATATTTTTAGTAGACTAATTAACATCATGCATATTGTACATACATATTTATACATATGATAGTACGTAATTATGTAACAATGTACTACTGTAAGATCCACCCGAAAATAACGTCAAGAAGAAACCTCTTTCTAGCACTATAGTAAAGCAGTATTAACCCATTAACGACCGCCGTACACACTTGTGTACAAATTATTTTATAATTCGTGTTGCTTTCTGTGGATATTAATTCACAATATTTCCTTAAAAATCAGATGCTAGTAGTGCAACAAACAAAATCTGATAACGTTATTAGTTTCATGAGTGTTTAAACGTGTTTTAATTGCTGCGAATTATTTGTATGAATGGAGGCATGTGATATTCTAATATATTTTATCCACATGAAGCATGTGATTTCGAATTTTGTTTAAATCATATGGAATAATTTAAATTTACTTATAACTTGATTTGTAATGTAATTTATCTAAAAAAAAAAATGATATCAGTATAACAGTCTCACACAAAATAAACTTCATATCTGCCAAATTTACTTGCTCGAGTGCACACCGTTATTTTTTTGTTGTAATATTTAGTTAAATATATTGTATGTGTACTTAATTTCATTAAAAAAAATCATCTGCATGTTTTTAGTTTTCTTTTGGGCGTTAATGGGTTAATTAAACTTTAAATTATATTATATACATTTAAATTTTATTGACAGAGTAGATCAAAAATTGATTGAGTGTATTTCACACACCTAATTTTAACAGCTCAAGCGACAAACTTTGCAATACAATTGTTGGTGGACTACATTTTGGTAAACTTCAGTTTTGGTCAACTCTGAATAACAATTATACTGTCTCTTTACTGGACATGACAAAGTGTTACGAGGGATCGTACGCAATTTCATAATATATCCTGACCAATTACTCGGCTGTCACTTTTATTCTCGTTAATTAAATCTGTTGTTTAATCAAAATCGCGGTTGTTTTGTCAAGCTATCACAACTTTCTGTTTTTGGTATGCTTTATATTTATTTATTAAAAAAATTAATTAAAAACAGTGTGCATATTTTTACTGTAAATTAATTTTTAAAATAGCAAGAATGCTTCAACTTTTTGAAAAATTGGAATTTTCATATTTTCTATATTAAAAGATGAAGTAAAAATATTAAATACGTATTTTTTTCGTTTTGATATATTTACTCCGTTTTTTATTAGGGTTCTGAAGAATCTTACTTTGTCGTTCGTCCACCCATCCGTCCTTTTCAGTCAAAGTAAAATATCTTGTAAACTATAAAAGTTAGAAACTTGAAATTTTTACTGAATATGTAAAACGATGCCCTCTAGTAAAATATGTACAAATTTTTGGAAAAAATAATTTTTCAGAGGGGGCGCAAAGGGGCTAAAGCAAGACAAAAAAAATGTTTATGCTAAAACATGTGGCACGTCAAAATGTATAACCAAACCAGTGGAATTTGAACCTATTTTTCTAAATCAAAAATGGCGCTTACAGGGGGCTAAAAGTATTTTATTTTGTCCCTCTCCCTCTAACTCGGTAACTACTGGCTCAAAAAAACTGAAAAAAATTTGGTAACGAAACTTTGGTGGGACTACTAACGACAAATACTAAAGTAAACAATATTATTTTAAATTTTGGAGAAATAGAGGTTGTATGCAAAAATTAAGATTTATTCATGGAATCTATAAAAAAATGTTACTATTTAAAAAAATAGAGTCGGATGCCATAGTAACATATAGCACCATTTTTTTAAGATTAGCATTAAATAATAAATAATTCCTCTAAAAACTTTTACTAGATACAAATTTTTTTAAAAATAATTAATATTTTTGAAAATATGAGCAATTTCCATATTTTTTACTCAACCTGTATATTATGATATAGGTATAGATTAAGGATAAAGAAATAGGTATATATATTTTATCTAAAAAACAATACCTGTTATTTATTTAAAAATACTTGTATACATAGTTTAGAATATAAAAATACCGAATTTACTTCTTTTAAATATGTCCTTTCGTAGTTTATTTAATATTTCCGTTGCAATTTTGTGTAATAAATAACATTATTTCCACTTACAGTGAATACAGAACGATGCAATAAGTACATACGTCAACGATTATCCATATTGAATTAAACAAAGGTGATACATTTGAGCAATCGGACGGGTGAAAGCCGCTCGCGACATCCAAACACATAAATATTAACTGCGTGCACCGCGACCGTCGTGAGCAACAGCAGTCGCCGGGTATCGGGTGACGCGAACGGCTCAAGCATATCCCACGGCGCGCGGCAGTTTGATTTATCTCTATAGCTACTGGCGTACTAAGCGACATCATCGACTCATTCTTTAATTTTACTTAGCAATTAAACGTGCACGCAAAGTCTTATTTATTCAAATTTTATTTAATTGAATCCGGTATTATTTAGAGGCGTGTCGTACGTAAGAAAGAAGGTAACATACTCACTGTAATATTTTTTCATTATTTGTAAATGGCATTCCAGTTTAAATTATGACGCAGATGAAATAAGATTTTATATTAATGGGTAAAAATATGGGTAAAGAGAAAAGGCGTAGATAGAGGTCACTGCGCTCCTGGCGAAAAATAAAATAAGCACCCCCAATCAATTTCGGCACTCTCGAGCTAACTTTTGCGCTCTCCATAAATAAGTTTTGTGCCCTTCTTGTATGAGAGACAACTTTTTTTTGGTTACCGAATTTGCTAACCCTTTCCTACGCCACTGGTACAGAATTACTAAAGAATTGAAAATGTAGCAAATATATAATTAACTAATGTATCAACCCATACAAAGCTCATTTCGAAATTCAACGTTTTTGATGCGCGCAAAGAAAAATACATTTTGATTTTGTTACATTTATTTTTATTGGAAGATAAAAGTGTTTTTGTTAAATTATAATTTAAATAAAATTTTAATAGACATGAGCCATTTTTTAGGGTTCCGTAGAAAACTAAGAACCCTTATAGTTTCTCTCTGTCCGTCTGTCTATATAAATTTTATACCAATTAAGATGAAATTTGGTATATGAACGTAAATTGATAACCTAAAAACATACATTTTTTTAGACCCCCTTCCCATAGACTGAAAAGTACATATATTAAAAAAAAAATTCTACTTAACCCATTGAATCTTAGATAGGTCTACTAAAATGCAACAAAAAACTTTTTGATTTTAACCCTTCAGTCACGATATATTTGCTTATCAATGTCGTTATCAGAGTGACTCCCCCCTCTAATTTCTAAACTATCGATTCAAAAAATCTGAGAAAATTCCAGAATGTAGCTTTTAATTAGTATCTCCACTGAAAATTATAACGAATACTGTCAAAAATGTTTTGAACCTCCTCACATAGACATAAAAGTGTACTGACATTTTTTTCACTTACCCCATTGAGTGGGGTGTCTTTAGATAGGTCTCCTAAAATGCAACAAAAAATGTCAAATTACCTTTTAATTTGAATTTGAATGTAAGTATGAAGTTTTTAATTAGTACTTTGAATGGAAATTATAACGAACATTGATGAATGAGAATGACTACGGAACCCTATCATGTGCACTTGGCCGTTTTATTTATTAAATTTTTTTACACTGTTAGATAAAATGAATGAAATCAATATTTGATATATTTTTTGCTTTTATACATTTTATTACATATTATTGTACTTTTCTATTAATTACAACTTTCTTCTCCAAAACAATTTATTAATTTTAAAATAGGAGGCACATCTTACTACTTATATATCACGTGATTTAAAAATATGAACAAGGAACATTTTCACTATTGTAAAGAATAAAAATAAAAACTAGAGAAACCTAAGTGTATGTTGTAGTGACACCCTCGTTACAGTTTCTTTATTTATACATGCACTACCTAATATGCGTCGTTGCACCAAAGTAAATGATATATATGCTGTAGCTACTGACACAGTGAGTTACAAGGAGCTATGTGTTGTTGTATGTATGCACGGTGGAATTCCATTTCTTCCACTTTATCACACCATCCTTGACATGTCGTCGTGTAACAGCTTGGTGCTTCCAATTGAGTTTCTTTCGTGGAACCGCTGTAGGAATTCAATTTCTTTAACTTTATCAACACATCAATTTTACGGATGAATAATAGATTTTCGTTGCATATCGTCCTAAATGTTTCTCATACTACTAAACTAAATATATGTACTATTTGTGTTTATGCGTTTTAAAAATGTTGTGCGATAAGATATGATTAATAAATAGGAACTTGTTTTTTATTTATTCATTTAGACATGTGTTGAAGAAGTAAAGAATGTAAGTAGGTATATTTTTATTTAATAGTATTCGTTTTTTATTTAAAAAATAAACAATTTTCGAAAACATGAAAAAGTAGTAGGTTTAATAAAAGAAATATGTACTTATAAGTACTTATACCTAATTTATATTTTTACTTTCTTATATCTATGTTAGTATATGAAAAATACATATAGTAAAGTTATAGATCTTGGCTTCTGGGTGTAAGCCGCGTCGTTTTGGTCGTGTTATCGGCCAACGTTTATCGGCCAACTTTTAGAAGAGCCCTGAAGATGTCCACTGCAATGTGTAACGAAACGTTTGCCAATAACACGACCAAAACGACGCGGCTTACACCCAGAAGCCAAGATCTATATCAAGACCACCGCGGAAGCCTCAAGACTTGTATATAGTAAAGTTAATATTGCTAAGCCTATTTTTTCCGAAATCAGGATTTTGATGGAATTATCCACTTTGACCTTCACTGAATCCATTCTGACTATTTTCTCCATGATGTCTGTGTGTCTGACTGTCGGTTTGTATGTAGACGCTGTAACTCAAATACGACAAATCGTAGAAGGGTGAAATTTTATATTTATGATTAATTTTTGTCTGGGAAGAAAACCTCATATTTTTGAAAACGATTTTCAACCGGATGTTTACTGAGGTCGATTTTTTAATTTTTCGAATTATAGAAAAATGTCCAAGTCAAAAATTGTAGGTAATATTATTATCTGTATTATGTTCTATACATTTAAAAAAAAAAATTTTTTTAAATAATTTTTATTACATTTCAAATGGTTCATAACAGAGAAGAAATATCTGTCATGAGTGTCATGAGACTTTCTTAAACGTATTACAGAGATTGAACAGTGTACGTGTTTGCCAAAGGTACCATGTGACTTTCTTCTACGTAATATTCAGAGTGAACAGTGTAGGATTATAATTAATTATGTAAAACATATCTTTCTAGTTAAATCATAAATGCTAGAAAAATGTATGTGACATAAATTACAGATAATAATAAACTGACAATTTTAATCAAAAACATTTTTTTCTTATTTAAAAAAATTCGAAAATTCAAAAATTGGTAAAAGTAGACATCCGTTTCCGGATTAGTAATTACGTTAAAAAAAATTCTTTTGATACATGTTCTTTTATTAGTTCGTTCAAATAAAAATCACGAGCACTGTTCACTGTCAGTATTACGTATAAGAAAGTCCCGTAGCTCCTTTGGTAGATATTTTAGTTGTGATTTCTTGATGAAGAGTACATATAAAAAGGTGCCAAATTTAATATCACTAGAATTATTATATATTAACACATAAAAAAGGTTTCCAGAATATTTTCTCTATATTTTATTGTATTTTGAAAATAATAAATACCCAAATTTTTTCTTATAAATTATGTATTATCTAGGTAAGAATTAAGTTAGTTACTTCAGAAAAAAAAAACAATATCTAATGTTTTGTAAAAATATTTAATTATGCCATCAAAATAACATTACTTTAAAAAGAAAATATGTACTGTAAGTAACATAATAATACTTGTAACATTTAATTACAGTTAATTGTATACATATATTCACAAAACTAACTACATATCTCTTACTAATTGTAAGTATAGCATACATAGTATGTATAAAACTAGTTATTATATAAATACATACTTGCATTTGTAGTATTAATATCTATTTATACAAATTACTATCAATTTTGTTGTAATTATTACAGTGTTGTTTTGAATTACTTACAACACTTTACCAAAGATTTAATAAAGATATCCCTACATATTTTTATGTATTTTGGATGACACAAAATATATATATTTAAAATAATGATTTGTTTACATAGTTATTAGTCTTTAAGTTACTATCTTATCAAAATAAATAAATTCCCACACACAAAATTATCAATAAATATACATTTCGTATAAAATAAATAACGTAATAGGTAAAAATATATATGCACTATGAGTAATAGTCCTGATATTTCAATTACTAATTCAAAATGATTAATAAATAATTCTATTAGATTGATGATGATTAACTACACTCTACTTACTATTCATGAACTTAATTAAAAGATAATTTGCGAGATGGATGTATGTAAGGCTATGTATTATTCAAAAATAAATTTTAAATTGAAAATTTAACTTTAGAGGAATATTGTTTTAATTCGAAAGTACTTATTACTTGTTGCATTTCTATATACTTATTAAAAGTTATTTTATTGATCGATAACGTTTCTATTAAGTAAGAAGAAATGTTTTTTAAAGAATAAAGAAAAACTACATTTGGTTTCACAATTTACGAAACTATATGAAGACACACGAAATTTAATTGAGCCGAGAGTCAGCTAAGTCTCGTCTTGTTTTTGTTTCGATTTTGCATTTATTTTTATGTAATAAAGATTAATAATAAATAATTAATTGCTTCCTCGTCATATCGAAGATACGAGAAGCTTTGTGATCGTTTTAAAATGAGAAAAAATTGTTCTCTGATTATTAAATTTTAACTTGAACTTTCCGTTTCAGGTCAAGACAAACACTTTTCATTCAGTGTCTGTCTGTCTGTGTGTATGTGTGTGTACGTGAAAATTTTATAGAATGATACATCCTGTACAACGAATAGAATTTTGTAAATGTTTGATGTGATATCGTAATAAAAGAGCATATATACCAAAACTATTTTTTTGGTAGAGAACATTTTTTTGTTGTAATTAGATTTAATTACAAGTTGTTGAAAATATTCCAATTTTCTTACAAAAATAATTTCCAATGCGCTTAATATAATCCTACACCTGCTATATCAAAATGTCCAGAAATATGAATGCTTTTATATTATCAATTAAATAAATATACTTTGTATTTAAAAATATATAACGTTTATTTGTAACGCACTTATAGGACATCCTATATAAATGTAACTATTTTCAAAATATGCTGCTTGTCTATCCTGACAACTTTTGCATTTAAAGTTTTCTTCTATGTGTTATAATAAATGAAATATTGAATTTTGAACCAGTGTTGGAATACCCTGTATTAATATATCTTATTTAAGTATGTTATGTCAGCTTATCTGATATAAATCTGAATATATGCAGCAAGAGTTTAGTGTATTTATTTAACAAATAATCCAATTTTGTACATAAAGTAGACAGATATATGTGCATTATACAAAAGCTGGACAGTAAACGTGATTGCATTGGTAAATAAAGCAGCTGCCGTATTATTTGTCTACACTTGAGTCTATTTTCCGCAATTGGTTTCGATCGGTGTGGCGTACGATTTATTCTGCAAAGAAACAGATACAATGGTCGTTCAGTCGAGCGACTGTTGGACTGCATTGTGCCTATGGGATTATACCTCTTTTGAAACGTAAGTATATCACTGATTAACAATAACCGAGCTTGACAGTTTGATCTCATTGTTATTGTAACAAATGGGTTCTGAATCCGACGTGTGGCCAAATTAACCGTGAAAATCACTGTGGAAAATGGTTAAAGATCACGCCTGCATATGGGTGGCGCATAGGTCCCTTTATGCCCTTTATTGCACCTCAATACAATTATATCATTGTGTAATTTTGATTTATGTTTGTGACGCGGGATATTCTTTACGGTAAATGGAAATTATTATTATTCATGAGTATCATATGTTGAGTGTATACTATAGTTTAATTCTGTGAAGATAAATGCAATGATAACGTGTAAATGTGATTTATTCATTTAATTCCACAGTGTTTGGTTTCTTAAGTTATGTACATATATCACATTTTATGATATTAATTTCAGAAATATATTTTATGTCATGTTAGTTATTAATTTGAGAATGTTTTAAGAATGAAATATTTTTAATTTGGAAAACAATATCCGTACAGTGAGAATTTCATTTGAATAAAAATATATTTTGTGTTTTATTCGTTTTGTAATTATTTACGTAAAAGCTTATTTTGATTAAAAATTATAATTTTTAATGGATAAATGGGATAAATGTCACGAATCGTTTTGATGTGTAAACATCTTTGCTATTAACTAATAAACTAATGGACCGATTTTGATGAAACCTGCACAAACGTAGCTTGTTCTTTGAAAACTCAGAAGTGCTATAGGGTATACTTAATCACACTATCACTAAAAAGAGCTGAGTAGTAAATAATTTAACTGCGCAAAACATGAGACGTTTTACTTTCTTATAACCATATATATGAAATAAATATACTATATACATAGTATAAGTAAGTATTGTTAAGCTGATTTTTTTGACCATTTTGACCTTCCTTGAATCCTTTCTGACTATATTTGTCTGTAAGCGCTGTAACTCAAATACAACAAATCGCAGAAGAGTAAAATTTTATGTTTAAGATTAATTTTTGTCTGGGAAGAAAACCTCCTATTTTTGAAAACGACCTTTCAACCGGACACGGATGTTTATTGACGTCGATTTTTGAATTTTTCGAATTACTTTGAAACATTACGAATTAAAGAAAAATGGCGAAGTTTTTCTTCTTCTTCATCCATTTTTGTCTGCTGGCTTGACCTTTTCAGACGGTTCCATTGTGGTTGATCTTTAATTTGGAGTATGTGAAGTGTGTGTATTTGTAAGAGTATATGTGTGTTAGGGAGCACAGGGACACAAGATGGAATGGGAAGTAGCTGATGGGCCAATCATAGCAGGTTACAAATGGCGAAGTTAAAAATTGTAGGCAATATTATTATCTATAATTTATGTTCTATTCATTTTTTCTAAAAAACAAATTTTTAAATTTTTTAAAATTATAATTAAAATATTTTAATAAAATAAGAATCACGTACACTGTTCACTGTCAGGATTGCGTATGAGAACGTCCCGTGGCTCCCATGGCAGATATTTTCAATTAATTAACATAACAATCTCTATGTATTTAAGTAATATTATATTCAAATATTTCAACAGTAGTTAAAAGTCAAATTGCAAGACTGCATGTCCTATTTTACGAACATATTTATGTTACATATTCGATGTAAAATTCAAATAATAAAGTCATGTATGTATTATGTATATTAGTATATTATAAATAAGAAATTGATTCTTGTTAGTACAAAAATAAAATAAATGTAATTACACCGATCTGTTAAAATAACTAGGTTACGTCGGTCCTGATGGTAATGAACTGTCTACATTTTACGGTTTATCAGATTGTCAAGCTGTCTTCACTCGATTGCTGGCGCCCTACAAGAGAAGATCTACAATGTAGCCGTATCATTTCAAATATGTACAACTGCGCCCACGTAATTATGATAGACGGCTCATGCATCGTAACATTATTTTATTCTTTTTTTAAGTTGTACTTCAATATAATTAATGATTAATTTTTAAACTTCATGTGTGTTGAATATACGTGCGTTTGTAAATACGTAAATGTTTTATACATTACTTTTTATATGATATTTATAAGATTTATTATGTCAGTTGTGTAATTTTTTTCCAGCAATTTATCCTAATTATTAATAAATTTATTACTACTATACTTTAACTAGATAATAAATTAATGAAATTATTGGATTTAACGATATAAGGTACTGGTACCGGTTATGGTCGCTATAAGAGCAAGGTTGACTGTTTTTGTGATTGACGGGCTTCTTTTTTGTAATTCTCATGAACTCATGTTACTAATAAAACAAGTAGGTAACTCTTTATTTAATCAATTTAATTACCAAAGTTCGCATATATAGTTTGTTTTTTAAATTATAGCTTTTTATTTTGTTTATGTTTTTTTCTCCAGTAATGGATAAAGTAAAACCAGAAATGAGCACGCAGTGATGGACAATTGCTAATGATTACAAAATAAGTACTACGACTCAAAAGATATAAAAGAAAGAATCGTCAAATTTGAAACAATGTAAAGCAGTTGGTATGATAATATAATATAAATTATACTCATAATTAGTTTAAATGTCGACCATTTCTAATTTAGTACATTTAAAGACTGGTACCAGTACCTTATATACACTCAATATATTACTATATAGGTATCTAGTTGAGTTCCTATAATAGTCGAATATTAATTTATATTATAAAACCAATATGTGCAAGAAATGAGAAAAAAAAACTATAAAATTAAATCGAATGTAAGCGTAAATTAGTATGATGTCTATATTTTGTAAATAAAATGTAAACAGTGTCATATAAAATAAAGATAAATTGTTTTGTGGAACAAAAATTTAACATTTACATATATTTCAAGAACATAAACGACGTAAAAGTCTTAAATAAAAGTTGGTAATTGCTAACAGAACGATAGTACTAAATGAGCAGATAAAAAAACCGTTTAATTTATGCAATAGTATGCAATCATGTACATAATACAATAAATGTTCTCATCTGTAACGTATGTTTGAAACAAGTGTACAGATCTTTATTATTCATGAATATGCGTATTTAAAAGTAATAAAAATACAAACATGAAAACTAAAGTGTACTAAAATAGTTGTACGACAGTTTGATACAAGATGTACTCGTAGGTACATGTTGAGAAATTTAAATATACATCGAATTGAAAATGCTAATTATTAGATTTGCAGGGTATGTTGACATAAATAAATAAAATTTTAATTTTTTCGCAGTATACGACATTCTAAATGAATAAACCTAAACTCGATAGGTCCGACAGAAAACTCTACATCCATTATTCTAAATATCTTAAGTGACGTCTGCAGATATTAGGTAGTTAAACAAAACACTAATAGAAATATACATTAAATAAAATAAAAATCGTGCAGATAAAATATCTAAGAACATAAATAAAATAACAATTAAAATTATAAAATAAACAGTTAACAAAATAATAAAAGATGCAATAAACTGTATAAACACTAGTGTAAAATAAAAATAAATAATATGGTTTATGTCTGGTTGAGAGATCATGCCAATAACTTAAATTAAAAACAATTTTTGAAGTCAATAATTAAAAAAACATTTTAATTTTTAAAATGTAGGTATATTCCTACTACTCCTTTTCCAAAGCTTGACAAAATTTTGAAAAAAATAACCTTTTTTGAATGCCATTAATTGGAAGCTCTTAGGTACCTTTTATAATGTGACTATTTGTATTTTGATTGTTTTTTTTTTTAGAAAAATATTCCTTTAATTTTTAACGAATGTATTTCTTACGGTAGAGGGGCCAAACCTACCCCTACTTTTGGATCGTGCAAATTGATGCAATACTGTTTTTTATAATCTATTTGTGAAATAATAAATAATTATATAAAAGTTTTTTTTATGTCATTATTTGTCTTCAAGCTTTGCCCTTCTGGAAAATTACTGCGAACGCCCCTGGTAGATGAAATACATTTTTATGATATTTTTTGAGAATTTGAACTACATTTTTAATCAACCTTTTTATTAATATAAGATTCGGGGTTCACAGAATAAGAACATTAAATTCAAAATGATTTTACAACAAAAATTATTATTTTATATAAATAATTTCAAAACTATTTAAATAAAACTAAAAAATATTCAAATCAAAAAAACTATAGAATAACAAAGTACTCACAATCAGTGAAAGTAAAAACAGGTTAACATTTGTTATAGTTAAAGGTTGTCAGTTTTTTGGTTAATGCAAATGTCGGTTTTGGTTAAAAACCACATTTTCAGACAAAAAATAATGGATTACAATTTTTTAAAACCGGTTTAAGAAATGTATTGTCTGATGAAATTGAATATTTAATAATTATGTATCTAGAGTAAGATTTCTATTAAGAATAATTCTACAATAATGAAGTTTACAATAATATGAGACAAAAATGAAAAATACTATATTTAAACATGAGTGTCCACATGTGTATATAAACAGTAGACATGAAACATATACTTTGCGCATATAGGTATGCAGGCAGTCATCTTAATTAATGGCCATATTATACTATAATAACATATAAAATTGCAGCCACACAGAAACGGTTAAGCAAGACATTAAAACAATCAGAAAGGACAAATAAAACGTTTACATGTATATTTTATCGTGACTTGTGTCAGTCTCTCAGCGACAACAAGATTATAAACAAATCCACATCTGACATCGAAATTCAAATACTATATCCTACTGTATGCAGAATTGATATGCAGATATTTATCTGTCGTATTCAAAAGTGCATTTTCTGCTGTTGTTTTCAACGTAAATTTTATTTTTGTAAAATGATAGTGGTTATTCTATACAGATATTTATAAACGTGCATATAAAATAATTAATTTTATTATTTAGTTTTATTGCATTATACAAATTCATCGTTAAATGTATATTATATGGAAGTTCTTTTAATATTTATTTAAAATCGTTTAATATTGATTTCAGTTGTGAGCAAAACATAATTTTCACATTGACAAACTATAAAGAGTTGGCACTTAACAAAAACGGAGACTGTTACTGTATTATTTGCATAAAATCTAAATGAACTGATTTCCAGCGCTTGACGGAAACTGTTTTTTCTTTAATGCCAGTCTGATTGAATTCAATAGGTCACGACGGTCGTCGTTTTTACACGCCAGCAAAGCGTTTTTTTAAACGCCCGTCGCCACGCCGTACCGTTTCGACGGTGCTAAAATGCCACTCGTATTAAATCACATATAACAGATTTTCAAGGTCGATCGGTGACGGTCTCCGTTTCTGTTAAGTGACACCGTTTAACTTAAAAAAAAAATATTTTTTAATTTAATTTCTAGTGCTAAATATTCAATTTTACTAGATATCATAATATCATTCAATTTTGAAAAACGAAAAAAAGCAGCTACGGGACTTTCTTACACGTAATACTGACAATGAGTGAACAACAGTGTACGTATTTATAATTTTATTTAAAAAACTTATCTGATTGATTAGAGAGAAAAAAAATAAAGTTCTCTATAATTTTTAATTTAAACCTTTTTCCTGTTGTGAACTTTTCAATTATACTTTTTCTAATCGATTTTTTTAACATTTTAAAAATGAATAAAATATAAATTATAGATAATAATATTCTTTACAACTTTCTCAAACGCGCCATTTCAAAAATAATTCGAAAAATTCCAAAATTGACAAGAATAAACATCTGTTTCCGGTTGTAAGATTTAAAAAAAAAATTGGTTTTATTTCTTGGAAGATGAAAATCTCGAATTCGAAAAAGTCGGCTTAGCCATACTTTCTTATATTTATAGTAAAAGAAAATCAAAACTATGAATAATCTTTCCTTAAAAAAATAAATAAATGGATAGTATAATATTTTTTAGTTATTCGTTTTTCCAAGAGTTTCGTTAATGAAACACTGCAAATGTAATATAAAATAAAAATACATGTCCGTAAATAAAAAGTCGTGTCATACAACAAGAGTAATCAATTATATTTATTAAAATTCATTTGATTAAGAAAAATATTAGCACTTAAGTCATCTCAAATAATACTAGACATTTTAGTTATGATTATTAGACATATGTATTAATTGGTTTCATTAAACAATTCACTGAATTCTTGGAACTACATAATAAACACTGAGTATACATACAAGCGCCAATAATAATATATTCTGTACATATCCATTCAACAAAAATACTTCATAGATTAAAAAGCAAACAAAATCACACTGTGCAAACATAACACGACCGTCCAATAACATGTTATGACGTACCTCTGTTGTAAAGCGTACTTATTTATTTGATTCATGTTTTTAAAATTATTTTATTTTGCCCCAATGGCGAACATAGTATTAATAATAATATCTACGTATAAGTAAATCATAATTTAGCGCAATACAATTTTTAATGAATTTTACAAATATATTAATCAAAATAATTTTATACACGATGAAAAGTTTGTATCTCTAGAAGGTATTAAAAATTGTAGGAATTTTTAATGGAGTGAAGTATCTACGAATTAAAATAAGTAAAAAAGTCGAATCAATAACCGGCAAACTAACTCTGCTATATTTCCAGCTTCGTCAAATAGGTATTTTTCATCGTTTTATCAAGTTTGCTGTGAATTTCATAAACTCATTTAAACCAAGACTTGCAATCGCCATATCTCCAGAAGGTTCGGTTTGTGGGGGTCATGTTGATTAGATTTTTTTGACTCAATTTAGTAGATATTTTACGCCTTTAAAATTCCCGACATGTTTTTTTTTAATATCCTGTATAATAAATAGATTTTTTTCACTTTTGTAAATAAATTGTAGTTTCTACAATAAACTATTATTATATTATAAACTATATAGTGCTGCAACTCAAACCGTAAAAGTCGCTTAGAACACGAGTAACCGGCAAGATCGAGATAACTCTTTCTGTCCCATACTAATCGAAAGTACATTAGTTGACAATACTTTGGACAAAAATTACCCAAAATTACTGCGTCGGAACACAGCAAAATGGGGCTTCACAGTACGCGACACTCACGCGACGTTTTAAACGCTTTTTCCACTGATCTATTTATGAAATTTGAAATCTTTTGTAATATGCTCATTAGGCATACATCAGGCTTCAAGAATATATAAACATATATATAAAAAATGTTGTTTAAAACTAAAAAAATGGGAATTAAAGGATGATTTCTGGAATTTTTGGGGGATTTTTTAAAGACAATTTTAGTTATTATTTACTATTCTGTGAAAAGTATGAACCTTATACAAAAATGTTTCAAATAAAAGTTGTAGAACATACATTCCTGAACAAAACAAGTGGTTGCTCATTTATATGCGACTAAAATTGTCGTACTTAGAGTAAATTATAGCAAACCGTACAAAACATTTAATTGACAAATATTTTCAAATTTTTAATAGAAAATCATATAAACTTACACCCATTAATAATATCAAATAAAATATAATATTTACCAGATATGTAAGGTTTTATAGTACATTGACAAGGTGTAACTAGGACACAAAGCTTACCAAAATTACTTCATGTATCAACCCCTAAAATCGAAAAACCATCCCCAAAACATTACTCGCCACTAGTTTCAGGTAATTATCTCGATAATGACCACTGATGGGAGAAATTTTTACTAAACTTTATTTATAGAGAAGGAAATTTTAGACAAGAATCGGTAATTATATTTTACATTTATGCATTAAGTAAAGCAGAATAAATATATTTACGTATTGCATTAACACCTTAACCTTACATTAACGACAGAATAAACAAGCCCATGTTATATAATATATGTAAGTCCATGTTATATAATATATTCGAATGTATATCAGTTGAGAATACTTCGGACAAAAATTACCCAAAATTACAGTGCCGGAACATAACATAATAGGGTCTTCAATGTACGCGACTCGCGTAAAATGTTTTAATCGCTTTTTTCACTGATTTATTTAAGAAATTCGAAATCTATTGCAATACAGTTGGCAGACATCAGACTTCAAGAATATATATCAAATTTTTGTTAAAATATGAAAATAAACACGCATTAGTTTTATTTGTGTGCAATTATATATAGCAATATATCAACCTAACTTCTATTAAACATCGAACTAAGAAAATTTACCTAGCTGGTGGTTACGCCAATCGTCTTGTAACAAAAGAAATTACCAACACAGGTTCACAGGACTCGGTTATTTTATCTTCAAATCACACAGAAACAGATATACGGATTATGTTATATATAAATTACGTGTGCAATCAATATTCAATATTATTTGTAGTAGTACGATTTCCTGATACAGATGTATTTATTCTTTTAATATGTCACTACACAAAATCAATAAGACGACTTGTTATTTTAAAATTAAACTTAAATTACACCTTGTCAATGTAAAAATAAATTTTTCTAATAAAAATTTGAAAATATTTGTCGATTAAATGTTTTGTACGGTTTGTTGTAATTAATGAACTACCACTTGTTTTTTGATTTGTATATGTTCTACAACTTTTACTTGAAGCACTTTTTTAAAAGGTTCATACTTCATACTTGTCACATAATAGCATCTTATCTTATCCAAATGTAACATAATCGCGGAAAATCAAAAAAAAATCTAATTTCATGTTTTTAATGTCATTTTCTTTATTTTAACAAAATATTTGATATATGTGTTTATTATTCTTGAAGCCTGATGTCTGCCAAATGAGTGCATTGCAATAGATTTCGAATTTCTTAAATAAATCAGTGAAAAAAGCGATTAAAACATTTTACGCGAGTCGCGTACATTGAAGACCCTATTATGTTATGTTCCGGCACTGTAATTTTGGGTAATTTTTGTCCGAAGTATTCTCAACTGATATACATTCGAATATATTATATAACATGGACTTACATATATTATATAACATGGGCTTGTTTATTCTGTCGTTAATGTAAGGTTAAGGTGTTAATGCAATACGTAAATATATTTATTCTGCTTTACTTAATGCATAAATGTAAAATATAATTACCGATTCTTGTCTAAAATTTCCTTCTCTATAAATAAAGTTCAGTAAAAATTTCTCCCATCAGTGGTCATTATCGAGATAATTACCTGAAACTAGTGGCGAGTAATGTTTTGGGGATGGTTTTTCGATTTTAGGGGTTGATACATGAAGTAATTTTGGTAAGCTTTGTGTCCTAGTTACACCTTGTCAATGTACTATAAAACCTTACATATCTGGTAAATATTATATTTTATTTGATATTATTAATGGGTGTAAGTTTATATGATTTTCTATTAAAAATTTGAAAATATTTGTCAATTAAATGTTTTGTACGGTTTGCTATAATTTACTCTAAGTACGACAATTTTAGTCGCATATAAATGAGCAACCACTTGTTTTGTTCAGGAATGTATGTTCTACAACTTTTATTTGAAACATTTTTGTATAAGGTTCATACTTTTCACAGAATAGTAACTAATAACTAAAATTGTCTTTAAAAAATCCCCCAAAAATTCCAGAAATCATCCTTTAATTCCCATTTTTTTAGTTTTAAACAACATTTTTTATATATATGTTTATATATTCTTGAAGCCTGATGTATGCCTAATGAGCATATTACAAAAGATTTCAAATTTCATAAATAGATCAGTGGAAAAGGCGTTTAAAACGTCGCGTGAGTGTCGCGTACTGTGAAGCCCCATTTTGCTGTGTTCCGACGCAGTAATTTTGGGTAATTTTTGTCCAAAGTATTGTTAACTAATGTACTTTCGATTAGTATGGGACAGAAAGAGTTATCTCGATCTCGCCGGTTATGTCGAAAATATATGGTCAAGCTGCAGCTCTAATATTAAAAATACTTTATATAACTTTATAGCGAATAACTTTTATTTGAAACTTTTTATTGTATAATACTTATTTTGACCGCTATTTAGCAAAAATCAGATAATCTGAAGAATTTTGCAATTGAACCATGGTTTACCTGTGACGCGGACAACCAAAATCGGAGCAAACATAGGATATTATTCTAAACTACATTTGTAACAAAACTGTACCTAAAAATTCCTATTTTAAATACTTTTTAGCCTAGATATGGTTTTTTACAAAATATTTTGTTTTCTAAATTTTTAGCTTTTTAACATAGTACAAAATCGCTAATTATAATCGTAATGTGTCATTACAGGCCTTATTACTACAGCATTTAGTTACTTTTATGTAGATTCGATTAAAATCTAATTTTCTTATACAGAATGGTGAAAAGTATTAAAAGCTATACTTAAGAGCATTTTCATTTAAGTGTTTATAAATATTCAAATGAAGCAAGCGAGAATAAATACATTCTTTTATCATACATATGTAATTTAGCCGCGGCCTTAAAAATTAATTAGTAAATTACTGATTAGAAACAGAAGTCCATTAATTTGAGGCGTCTCATTAAAAATGTGTAATGAGTTGAAATGGGAAGATAAAGGGGTATTAGTACGACACTTTTAAAATGTACTAACTGCATTTCAATGCCTTCGTATATTTTAGTGGATTGAAATAACTGAAGAATTTCTGTTGGTAGCCATGGGCGTGTATAAAAATAATAATTATTCATTCAATATATCTGTGTTTCATTAGTGTTAATTTAACAGGTGAAAACAGGTGTATTTAATAATTAACATTTTTTAGTCGTAGAAATTCGTAAAAGTTCGTTACTACTTATTTAGTTTATTTTAGTTCAGTAGATAAGGATGTGCCTTACAATAATTATTTACTTGTCTTCATGTTTTCATAACAATAATATAGAGTTATATATTCAAATTTACTAATGAAATTAACATTTTATTAAATATATGACGATGTATGAATGTATAACTATGAATTCACATAGTTACCTTAATACTAGTTTTTTAACTATATGTTTTTTAATGTTGGCGGTGATAGCGTATATAGGTAACTATCGCGGAGTAATTATTATTCAACGCGCAAGATCATAAATGGTGCAAAATAATTAACAACCAAGTGAAAAAATATATTCATTAACGATGTAATAACAATACCAATACATTTGAACTCGCTTAGGGTCGATCCAGACTATCGAACCGGTCTCGCTCTGGTCTCGTTCCAATCAAATTTTATCATATTTACATAAACGATCTGGTCTCGTGCCGGTCTCGGTCCGATCAAATCTTATAGTATCCACATTATTGTGCAAGTTTAGATCACGTTTTACTCGGTGATCAGTACTTGAATGATCGAGGACGAACTGATGTTCCTATTCACACTATGGGAACAATCCATGCCAGGTTTGATCCCGCTAATTGGACCGAGATCTGACCGATATACCTATAGTGTGAATGATTTTATTGTTATTGTTTATTGAGCGAGATTGGATCGAGGCCGGCTCGATAGTCTGGATCGACCCTTATGATGATCAGATAATTTTTTTATAGAGCATATTCAATAATCCTTTGTCGAGTTTGTTGGATGTGTAATTTTACCACTGAATCTTGACCCATTTTTAATGATCAATCTAAGAATTAAAAAAATTTGTCTACTTTGACCAAGTAACCATACCTACATACTATGTTGCATAGAGTACAGTAGTATATTTTGCAAAGTAATATTATTTATTTAAATTGAAAACATGTAGGTAATATATTCCTGACTAATGTACAATATAATACATATTTATTATATCCATAGGAGCTGACTACGAGGGGAGTGGGTGGTGACTAGCCATGATTTAAAATTGTAATTTGGGTACTTTAGACAATTAATTTAACTAAAAAGGATTTTTAATATTTATTAAATTTAATAAAGTTTTTGGGTTTAGGTTGAATTTTTCCAAATTGGCTAAACCCAAAATTCAAGCTGAAATAAAAAAAAACTGGTAAACAGAAAATTCCAAAAATTTGGATTTCGACTATGATCGCTTTTTTGGTATCGCACACTTTTTTGTGTGTGGCTGTGTTATTGATTTCAGATTTCCTTTAAATATATCGGTTTGTTAAGTTTACGAATGAATAAATTATGTTGTTAGAAGGTAATGTTGATTTATTATAAGTGTATGTACATACCGTATATATTATCACTAGCGTCCTCTACGGCTGCGACCGTGTTGTTATTTGGGTAGACCCGGATGAACCTTCCGCTGCAATCGTTTCGGATGAGCACGGACCGAGTGGTCGGCACCGCGCCGCAGATCATCACCTGTAAAACATACACACAAACACACATACAATTATATCACCATTCATATTTACATATTATTGGAGATTGCATCATTATTTCAAAAAATAAATTAGTAAAAACTAATAATAAAGACTTTAAAATATATTTTATTTTGTAGGTTTGATTATTTATAATAAATTAAATAAAATTTGATATATTTTGCTTCTTTGCTATATCGAAAATACGAGAAGCTTTGTGATCGTTTTAAAATGAGAAAAACAATTGTCTTCTGATTTCAAAATTTTAACTTATTATTTCCATTTCAGATCAAGACAAACACTTTTCGTTCCGTGTCTGTATGTCTGTCTGTCCCCTGAATTCCTGTCATACGCATAATTTATGAACCATTGAACCGATATGAATGAAACTTGGTTGGTTGATTGAGTCTGGCTTGAGGACGATCCCATTTCGAAATTATTAAAATCGTGAGTAAGGGGGAGGGGTGATACACCAAAATGTTTATTTTTTAAAGATATCTCAAGAAAGACACATGTTGTGTAAAAATTTTATGGAATATTTTTTTGTGGAGCATTCAATTTCCTATAATTTAGGTCACCACAACGTTTATTTTAAATAGTCCCTTACAATGATTTATCTTAATTTGCTTTAAAAAATCGTAATTTTTTTTTAAATTGCTATTTACTTTCACATATTAAATGTTTGCATAACAGAAAAAAATAGATTTCGAGTGAAATTGTCAAAAAATTAAAAAATATACGCAAAAATAATCAGGTGCGTCTTAAGAAAAATTTCAAACTAATATTTTTTAGTAAAATTCTATAAAAATTAAATGGTTAACCTGCAATGCCAGACAATTTATCTGAACACGAGGAAGCACTGTGCATTTACATGGCAGTTGGTATTTGGCGACTAAGTACCTACTCAGTTACTCAGGGACTGGTAATTAGATTAAATTAATTAGTTAGTTCAATTACTTATAAATTCATTTTAAATAATTTGTTATGCAGTTATACAGTCATTTAAATAAAGTGCACGAAACAACCGCTATCTAGCGAGTGAATTATTAATTAACTAGATCGATATTAATTACATAAAGACGTTTTTAGAATCGACCACTTCTCCTGCATGACCCTTTTCTTAAACGACCAGTATTTGATGGAACATTCATTTTTTAAATATATTTTTTCCGACCACTTTCAGAGATGTGTTTCGAATGTATATTTGTTTGTCTGTCGGTTCCCATGTAGCTCTTTATTTAGTAAGGTACAATTGTTTTTCAGGCCACGAAATCGAAAATATAGCTCCTAAGTTATCTAAATAATTGGCTATCGGGATTAGTTCCTCAGCCAGTATTTAAAACTTAATCCATGCGATTATTATGGATATAATTCTTTGAAAACAGTAATCATGTGTACCCAAAAAAAACAAAATATTTTTGATCAATATTAGTATTAAAATAACGAATTAAAACAATTTGAGTTTAAAGATGTATTTGTTCTGATAAAATAATTAAGATAGTTACATATTATTGGTAGATTTCATTAAACATTAATGGATAATAATCGTTATAGCTAAATATATCATAAAAAAATTTTTATGAAATAAAAATATTTATTATACCTACTAAAAAAAATTAACAATTATTATAAAGTTAATGTAAAACTTAAATATACGTAATACTGAACATAATGGACACCCGGTATATTTTAAATTAGTTTTATATTTATATACAAATGTATTCTCAAACACCTGTTAGTGTAACCTTAATGCAATATTGTTTGTATACCGATCACATACTGTCTTCAAGACGCGAACGACGCAATGTTAATAATTAATTGTACTAACCAGAGGTAATAAATTTACAGACAGGAAATCTTTTTGTATATAAAACTAATTTATAAAAAAAATTGATTATTTTATTTATACATTTTTAACTAACTTTCTCGTAATGTAAAATTTTGAAAGAATTAATTTCAGAAAATGATGTTAAATATGAAAATTTTGGGGTTTGAAATAAGTATATACTTTTTAGTACAGGATGCTATGCTATTTGTCTTACTAACAATAAGTCTAAATAGGACCCGGAATCTAAAATATAAACTACCTATTAAATAGCTAATTTTGAACCCTACAACTTTCGTTTATTTAATTCGATGCTTTCGGGTTATTTCGAGATCCCGATCAATAATGTACATCTTTTATATTGAAAATTTAGACCAGTCTCGTCTCAGTATGATGTTAATATAAATAACATTTTTAAAATATCTACCATGGGGGCCACGGAACTTTATTATAAGGAATCGTGACAGTGAATAGTGTAAGTGATTTTTATTTTATTAAAACATATTTTTGACAAACTAATAAAATATAAAATAAAATAAATGTGGCATAAACTATAGAAAATATTATTCATAAAAATAAAAAATAAAAACAACTTCTTTGTCTAAACGTCAAAAATTTAATAAAGAATAAGTAATTGCAAGCTTTCGATTCACATAATCATCGTCAGGCTAAAATATAATAAATAACAATTAATATAAATTAATATAATGAAAATATTGATATTTTAAAATAAAAATTCACAAATATACTTATTAAGGAAGAACAAAATGTGAGAGCGATGTCGTTATCTCAATAATATTAATAATAACTTAATCGAAAACGGATGTTATTTACTCTTGTCAATTTTTGAATTTTCGAACTTTTTTTTTGAAATAAGAAAACAATGTTTTCGATAAAAAATGTAAGTATATTATTATCTATAATTTATTTCCCATACATTTTTTCCAACATTTATGATTTAGTCAGAAAGATTTTTTTAAAATAATTATTTAGACTCATCCAAACTATTCACTCTCAGTATTACGTATAAGAAAGTCCCATGGTACCTATGGCAAACACGCACACTGTTCAATCTTTGTAATGCATATAAGAAAGTGCCATGACATTCATGGTAGATATTTCTTCTCTGTTATGAACCATTTGAATTATAATAAATTTTTTTTTCAAAAATTTATTTTTACGAAAAAAAATGAATAGAATATAAATTATAGATAATAATATCACCCACAATTTTTAACTTGACTATTTTTTTCTTATTCACACTGTTTCAAAGTAATGCGAAAAATTCAAAAATCGATGTATGTAAACATCCGTACCCGGTTGAAAGATCGTTTTCATATAGTAGGTTTTCTTCCCAAACAAAAAAATAATCTTTAATATAAAATTAACCTTTCTACAATATGTCGTATTTCAGTTACAGCGCTTACAGATCGACAGAGAGACAGACACACATACATCATGGCGAAAATAGTCAGAATGGATTCAGAAAGGTCAAAATGAATAATTCCATCAAAATCCGGATTTCTAAAAAAATCGGTTTCACTATATGTACTTACTTATACCTATATAAGTACATTTCATATATAAAAATAATTTTTTTGTTTAAACATCAAAATTTATTTAAAAAAAAGTAATAGCAAGCTTTCGAATTCACATGTATGTATATTTCATATACATAAGAAAGTAAAAAATAGCTAAAGAAACTCATATAATGAAATATTCAAATGTTGAGAAATTGAGATATAGGTAATACACAAATTCACAATAGCCGATTTCGATGAATGTGCTTTACCCATACTTATCCAAAAAATGTCCTTCAGAATAAATATTATTTCACGAATTAGAAACAGAATGAGAATTAGTATGTGTATATGTAAGTATTGAAGACTGATTACCTGATAATTGAATTTATAAACTTATCATTGAAAACGTGAGCAAATTCCAATGCGATTTATTGTGTACTCTATAATACAGGATGAACATTAACCAAAATGTCTCATTAATGTCACTTAAAAGGTAAAAATTATATTGTGCTTCGATAAACTATCATTTACATTTTTCTTCTTGGGAACTCCTGGACTATTATAAATTATCAAAATTAAATTGATTTACTTTAAAATGTTTTCAATATTTATCTGCAAGTATCATTTTTTTAAATTGAATCTTGATTTTGTTTCGCTAATTAATTGCCCCCCCCCCCCCCCCCATCTCCCCCTTAAATTTTTCACATAAATAAATCAAATTTATTTAAAATATTATAAATGTAAATTTAATAAATGTATTAAGCCAGATTTACCAAAAAGAAATTATAAAAATAAACTTTTCAAGTAATTTTGAAAGTAAAGCATTACTTACGTGACTTACCATCAGGAGAAGAACTATTTTCGCTTTGACGGTAAGCTGTGGTAACCTGTAACAAAAGAAGTATATTTTTATATTTTTTCTCTTTTTTCCTTCATTAAATATGTGTTCAAGGTTATTTATTTTTTTTATTAATTTCCGTTAGTTTCGAGATTAGTTTAAAAAAAACTTTTCTGCTGACGTTAATTTCTTCTTAAAACATATTTTATTATTATTAATCAAGAAAGAAATAGGATAAAGTTTTTCACATTTGTTTTATTTTCTATACTATTGTTTTATATAATTTAGTATGTATTCTTGAAAACTATAACATAAAATATTAATATATACGCCGCTTTCTTACAAATATCTTCTATTTGATTTTTACTGATACTCTTATATAGGTAATAGATAATTTAATTGTCACTAAATTACCTTGTTTGTTTGTAGAAAGTTATATCTTATGTTGTGAAATGCCGTTATAAGTATTTTTATTTACATTGATATTTTATATGTAGCTATAAATTATATATTTTTCTGGATTTCAAAAAGGTGTTTAATGATCCATCTAGACAATATTGAATCATGAAACATTTATACTTATAATATCAATAAAATATTGAAACCGTAAATTATAGAATTATGTATTTCATGGCTAATTGCTCAGTACTATGTTTCTATGTATATATCTAAATGATAGTTGTATGCTGTGACATCAAAGAAACAAAACACGACTTTGTCTTTTCATGTTAAATCTTAGGTTTTCATAAAATATTAATAGTCACGAATTTGCACAGAAAAATGATCTAACTATTGGTGAAAACTGCATTGAAATCGGTTCAGTAATTTCCGAGTCTATAAGTTACATACAAACGAACATTAATTTTTATATACATATATAGAGATAAAAAATGTTAATCAATTTACTAGGAAATAAATCAAAAAGTAAAGCGATAAATAGTAGATATAGTCATATTAGCAACTGAACGATTCTTACATCAATACTTTTACATAAGCGGTAATCTGAACAACACAATACCATATTGTTCTTGCACTTGTTCGATATCAGTGAATCATTGACTTATGTGCAGAAACAATACGCTAGCGTTACTGCATTGGTACAGTAGCGCGTTGCTGCGAGCTATGTAAGTCTTCATTCTGAACACGTACATACTACATCGGTGATCGCGTGCGCTTGCCAAGTTTTATCTTAAACGCTGCATAATAAGTTACAAATGTAACGTGCGTTGTGGGGTAAAAAGCACGCGTTACTGTGGTTTTGTAACCGAACAATTAGTGCTTGGTATTTATGCAAATGACAGATGTAGTTTTTTTTAACAAAAAATATGATGTGAAATCGTGATGTTAAATAATTCATATATTCATAAAATATAGTTTATTTTTGCAGATTCTAAAAATCAGCTATTCATAAATTTAAATTTTATTTGTATATATTTTTTTTCTCATGGCTAAAAAGTTAAACATTTGAAACTGTTAAAAAGCTATATCCCGTATTAGAACTAAAAACATTAAAGTCCATAATCAATATGAATTGTATAGATAAAAATTAATAAGGTACTGGCACCAGTTATGGCCGATATAAGAGTAAGGTTAACTTTTTTGTGATTGGCGGGCTTCTTTTTTGTAACTCATGTTACTAATAAAACAAGTAATTCTTTATTTAATTAATTTAATTACCAAAGTCCGCAAATATAGTTTGTTTTTTAAAATTAGAGCCTTTTATTTTGTTTATGTTTTTTCTCCAGTAATGGATAAAGTAAAACCAGTAATGAGCACGATAAGTACTACGACACAAAAGATATAAAAGAAAGAATCGTCAAATTTGAAACGATGTAAAACAGTTTCTAAGATAATATGTATAATAATTAATAAATAAATTTTAATATTAATTACTTTAAATGTCCACCATTTTGACACCTATTGGCCGACTGTCATCAAATCACGCTGTTAGATGTATGTATATTGATTAATATTCAGAAATAAGTAATAATCAAATATCAATAAATATTTCTAATTTAGTGCATTTAAATAAAGAAAAGTCATTACTGGGGTCATATTCAAGACTGGTACCAGTATCTATATACTAAAAATCTACAATTTTTGATAAATTATTATTAATCCACCAACTGAAAAAAGGAGAGAAACAAAGACAAATAGATACAAAGTATAAGAAAACATAAATATAGGAAGTATAATATATTTATATACATTTAAGTCAAAATATTATACAATTGATTAGATTCAGTATTGAATATTTACATGCAGTACCCAAAGGTGAACGATCTGAGTTGCGGCGCTACGATAAAACGGTAAAAATTTGTAAACACACGAACTTAATAAGCTGATAAGATTACAGTAATGCTCTGATAACAAGTAATAGAAAAATATCTGTCATAACATCATGTAGAATCCTTATAAGAATTTATAACTTTGTTATTTGTTTTTTTACTTGAAAAAGTTATAGATAAATATAAACCAAAATGTGTGTACTTTTAACGTTACATATAAAACCAGCCATTTATAATTATTGTAACTCCTCTCCCCCCGTATTCGTATAAGTAATATAGAGGTCATGCAAACACACTTTCATTTAACCCCCCCTCAGTCGTTTTGTGATCATTAAAAAGGTAATCTTAAACTAAAAATTTTGTGACTTTTAAATATTGAAAATTTTAAGAAGTGGAGAGCAAAAAAGGTCATTTAAATACACTTATGCTAGCAAATTTTATTTGAAAACTGAAAGATCAATTGGTAAAATAAAAAATAAAAACAGAAACGAAAAAAAATTTATCCCCCCCCCAGCCCTAAAAAAAATAAAATTATAAATAAATAAATGAATGAAAATGTATGAAAAAAATGGCCGGGGAGAATTTCTACGTGTGTACCAATAAAATTAAAATAAATAAGTGTTAAGCTTTATCATAAGCATAGAAAAACATTTTACCTAACATGATATGGTGATTAATAATATAATGCAACAATGCATTTAAAAAATATGGAAAATCACATATGCACGTGCTTTGTGGATCACAAATTAAGAATGCAAAATATTTCCGCACAGGTAACGTGTGGGAGGAGAGATGTTATGTAAACAACTCAACGATCTAGCATTGTTGTAACGAGCGGGATACACGGCATGTATGTTTGGTCTACACGAGGGCGACACACACACACATTCATGCTGGCAGTCTTCCGTCACAGCAATGCGGAACAAACCGCGAAAACAAACATCGACTGCGGCTCAAATCATGGTTTGCCGTCTTTCCTCACGCTGCAGTTACGTGTTTTATACCTACTTGTTTCATTTTTAAGACGGCAATTTTTATTTAGGTAACGATAAATGTACAGTTTTATAATTACTCATCTGTATAAAAATCAGCTGCCTATAGTTTCAAGTTATAAATGGTAATAGTTATTAATATAATATAATATTTAATAGTATGATCTATTCTGATATATCGGAAAAAATAATTTACGTCGACAGGCTATAGCGTAGTTGGTCTAATAACGAGACATTAGTCGTACTAACGTCGTTAAACTTATTGCTTCCTCGCTATATTCAAAAGATAGAAGGACGAGATGTGACCATTTCTAAAAGAAGAAGATTTCTAAATCCACAACTATCAAGTATTTATTATACTTGGTATGGATCTTGGCTTCTGGGTGTAAGCTGCGGCGGATGTCCACTGCAATGTGTGACGAAACGTTGGCCGATAACACGACCAAACCTACGCGGCTTACACCTAGAAGCCAAAATCCATATCAAGATCACCGCGGAAGCCTCAAGATTTATTATACTTATAATTATAATAATTATTTTAACAATAATTCCTTTGTTTTGGTAATACTATACATGCATACAATTTTACGTAGATGTTAAGTTAGCTGGGTTTTTGCGACATGCTGGAAAATCTTGGTTATCCTCTATGTTGATCAAATTAATTTTCAGGCGACATGCCAGCTGATATGCACCGATAGGACGGATACAAAATAAAGAAAACAGTAAAGAGTCTATTTTATATGATTATAAATACACAAAGCTATTATTATCTTATCAAAAACAGTTACAGTACCAATAACATATTTTTTTTTAAATAATTGTAAGTAACGGTTACCTTTAACAGTAACACAATTTTTTAACGTTTGACGGTGGTTTTACACCAAAAAATAAAACACCAACACGGCTGAAATACAAATTATTTTAAAAACACCATGTTTGTGTTTTTTTTTGGTATAAAAAAAACTTTAATTATACCAGTAACAAAATTCTATAATTCTAAATACAATAACCTTATTTACAGCAATAGGTAACATTAAAAAATATACAAATGTAAATAAAATGTAGGTAGGTATATACATATTATAAGAAGTAAGAATAATAAATTTAATGTTTATAAATCAATAATAACGGAATTCAAATAAACCTCGGTAGTAAAACAGCAACAAAATAATGCAATTATATACATATACTCATTTCATATTATATGATAACTAATTAAATGAGTTGATAATTAGTATGATAAGTAGTAAAACAAATATAAAACAATTACATTCACATTAACCAATTAAGTAATAAAGTAATTAAATATTATTACAAGAATCACTAAAGAGATGAAATCGGTTTGGTAATGGATCTAATTAGCGAATCTAATAACCCATTATTTGGTTGTTTGCATTCCTTTGATAGATGATAGATTAATACAAAAGTCTACCGACAGTAATTAAAATTGATAACTTATTAATTACACCATCTATAAAATGTAAACAAAATATTGTTGTACTATAAATATTAATATGGTTATTAAACAGAACTGAATTAATACAATTATGCGGTTTGAAATGAAACAAAATAGGATATTTAACTAATATGCATGTTTTTGACAGTTTCGTATGGTTCTGTTAGATATATCAAACACACACATAATTAGAAAATGATTGATTCAAGATAAGAGTAAACTTTACCTATTATCGTTTTTATAGCAGCTTATATTTAAATTAATTACTAGTCATTAAAACATAATAAGATACTGTTCATTCAGTTAAAAAGTAAGGTAGTGGCACCAGTCTTGGCAAGGACCCCAGTAATGGCAAATTTTTAATTAAATGTACTGAATTAGAAATATGTGTTGATATTTGATTACTACCATTACTGAATATTAATCTATATACATTTAACTGCCTTACAGCGTGATTTGATAAAAATCGGCTAATAGGTGTCAAAATGGTGGACATTTAAACTAACTATTAGTATAATTTATTTATTAATTATTATATTATCATAGCAACTGTTTTACATTGTTTCAAAGACGATTCTTTCTTTTATATCTTTTGTGTCATAGTGCTTATCATTTTGTAAAAGTGTCCATTACTGCGTGCTCATTACTGGTTTTATCTTTGCCATTACTGAAGAAAAAACATAAACAAAATAAACGGCTATAATTTAAAAAACAAACTATATTTGCAAGCTTTGGTAATTAAATTAATTAATAAAGAGTTACTTTTTGAGTAACATGAGTTCATGAGAATTACAAAAAACAAGCCCATTAATCCAAAAATATTAATATCTCAATTAAAGTAAATATTAAAATTGTAAATACCTATATTCGTGTTTCTTTTATAGCTTTAAAAATTTCGATCTACGATTTTCACGTTCAAATTGATGAAGTTGCTTTTTTAAAGCATACATTTAAAAAAAAACAGCATTTCAAACGTATAATTAACAGTAACAGACATAGCTTTACGTTTATAATGTGCGAGAAACAAGAGAACCGCAGCCGCACGCTGCGGACGCTAGTTGTTACGTCTAAAATCACACCTAATGGCCAGAGGCGTAGCTAAAGGAGGTATAGTTTGGAAGAAAAGCGAAATAACGTCAAATGCTTGTTCACCACTTATTGTTATTTGCTTCTGGTTATTTATGAAGATACTGAATTATGTTTTTAGAGCTATGCATGTACTTAATTACTTAAAGTATAACTTTAAACTATAAGAATTTATTATACTTAAGAAAGATTTTACTGTAAATACAAAATGTATAAAAAAAACAATATTTCTTTTCTTCGTCCTTATTACGAAATAAGTTAGTTTATGACTTAAAATAATATCTTGTCGAAGGATTACCGTGTAGTTCAATTTTAAGAGGTGCAGCAAATGGGGTCCCGTTCCCATTTAAATAACATTTTTACGTCAATTTTCTGTAAATATCAATGACCAAGGCAATAACTAGCATTATTAGAACATAATTTTATCTTCTACAAAATGATGCCCTTAAAAATTTTTCAATAGTTAACATGAATCAGTAATACCAACTTTAGTACCACCGACTTATTTAAATGGGAATCGGGACCCCCTTTGCGACACCTCTTAAAATTGAATTACAGGGTAATCTTTTATTGTCAATATAATATACTCAGGTGATCCTTATAAATCAATTTACAAATATATATCAGCTGTCCTATATGTATATTTACTTTTTAAAATGTACAATAATTTGATAGATTTCGTTTTAATTAGATTTTTAAGGGCAGATAATTAGACAATTATTAGTCAAATGCAGTAAAGAAGCTACAAGTATTACACTCATTTTACATCCATTCTTGTTTATGTTTAAAATTAGTTTATTGTTAACCATTTAAAAAGATCCCCCCTCTTCGATCCGACCTTACATGTATATTTATTACAACCATAAAACACAAAACTTATTTTCTGTATAACCATTCTTGTGTTGAGCGGCGGCACTTTGACAGGAATGTATTTAAATAAGCATTTGTTTTACGTCCGTGACTTGTGTATGTATACGTATTCACGTTTTCCCGTGATTTTGCGTGTGTAATAGTCACTGCGTATGTACATGTACAAAGTGCATACGTGACAGAGTCGGACTTGTGTTGATTCCAGTTTTAATATAATTTAGAAGATTCATTCCAAAACTTATTTCCTCTTTTACAATTATTGGATTTTTTTCGCAAAAAACATTGAATCCTATGTTTATATGATGCCACATTAAGATCCTAACGAATAATAATTTTTTCTTAATTTAAAAGTTATTATAGTTTAAATCATAGGTTCCCAAACTTATTTGACCCACTACCCAGTTTTCAGCTATAAAAATCATAAGGCTCCCCTGATTATTTACATGTTTTGTAGTGAACATTTTTTCATATACATATCTAGTGATATATAATAATCCAGGGCTTCCCAATTACACCCAGAGCTACTTTTGATCCACAAAATACCGCCAAGGGAGCCGAGGATCGCAGTTTGGGAACCAGTGGTTTAAATCATATATCTGTGTCAAAAAAAGCATGTATATTTTATAATTATTGATCAATTGTAAAAGAGTTTATCGATTTTAACGTAAATAATATCTAGTGTTTCATGTCAGCCAGATACTGGAGGGGTATTTCAGAAACTTGATGTAACGTTTTCAGGGTGATCTAAAACCATTGAATAACTCAGAAATTAAAAGTCCAACTGGGATGATTTTGGTATCATTATAACCGACGTATTGGTTCGTACCCCGTGGAAATGTGGTACGAACGAAGGGGGGCTAAACGTGCAGCGATCACATTGCGCGCTAGTGTAAATTTACAATCAATATGACACTCATATATACCAGCGATCAGGCTGGTTTTGGTCTCAAGTTATATATCTCGATTAAATCTACGAGGTATAATACAAGTACAAATCAAAACATTTAACCAGTTTTAGTGAGTGAAAAACACGCGCAAATGCCAGTATGAAATATAAATGACGCACATAATTGGAAAGAGCGTTTCAGCAGCTATCGGAAAATATAGCATTATCAGTAGCTGAAAGGGTCAGGAGGTACAAGCACGCCAAAATGTGAAAGTCAGCGGCTTGGTCAACGACGGCGCAAACACATCATAAGTTTGAGTTTTATCTTACACCACTGCCGCAAAGACTTTTGAAACGTATTCACGTCAATCCCTCGACTGTGCATCCCGACACAGTTACATCCATTATTTTTTGTTGACGATGTGGTGTATAACACTAATATCTGGTACTATAAAAATTAACAAAATTAATTAACTTGCAAGCATTTTGAACGGGGTATTAGTTCTGTGATATTCGCTATGGATTTTTTTTGGAATTTAGAACAGTGCTACCTATATATATTATATATAGAATATAGGTACTCGAATTTACTCAGATCGTACAAGAAATTTATCACCACTGTTTTAATACCGTTGTTTTCTAATTGTTGTGAATACAACAACTGTCAATAAACCATATGGAAATATTATATAAGTTTGAAATCCCGTTTCAAAGTACTTGTAAACTAATCAATTTTATAAATTTCTTTATAATACCGGATATTAACCATACACAATGAAAAATCCGGTATTATAAAATAAATAACTATATTTGTTAGTTAACAAACATTTTCAAATGGGGGTTTCAAACCTATATGGCAGTTTCCTTAAAGTTTGATACGTTTTTTACACGTATGGTTAATACAGTCATGGTATTAGTAAAATTATCTTATAAGGTCAGAATCACTAACTGTGCAAGTTGAAGTATCACTGATCTAAATACCAAAAAAAATCCTGTATAATATCACAGAATTATTACCCCGTTGAAAGTGCTTGTGTGCTGGCAAATATTTTTTAGCTCCCTTTAATACCGGACCTATTAGAAAAACAACTGTTATTCGAATTAATATTAGTAGAATTTTCAACATCCTGATTACGTCTCTGCATATAACACAAGTACATATATATTCATTAAGGCCCTTTTATTTCACATGTATGTGTGTAATGGACGATACATGTACTCACTAATTAACGATCTCATCTTTTATGAAAACTTATGCATGTCTGCGAATTGCATGTAGCAAAAACGGCTTCGTGTAACTACGTTAATATTATTTGATTATATTTATTATATACTTTATGACAAAGTGTACAAGTATAGTGTTAAAGTTTTGCTTAGTGCAAAGTTGTGTAAAAAAAATTACGGTGCTATTAATAGTCATAACGTCTTAACATGTTAAAAATATCTGCCATGGGAGTCACGGGACTTTCTTATACGTAATGCTGACAATGAACAGTGCACGCGTGATTCTTATTTTATTAAAACATATTTCTAACAAATTAATAAAATGAGTGGTACATAAATTATAGATAATAATATTTTTTACAACATGTATCAAATGAATTTTTTTGAACGTAATTACTAAGCCGGAAACGGATGTTTACACTTGTCAATTTTTGAATTTTCGAATTATTTTTGAAATAAGAAAAAATGTTTTAGATAATAATTGTTGAATATATTATTATCTATATAATTTATGTCCCATGAATTATTCTTTCATTTAACCATTCTTATATCTTTAGTATTAAAAATGATAACAATAAACTGAGAATCCTTTATACACGTATTTAACAATTAAATAAAAGTTAATGTTGTTAATAGATCATTAAAATAATATAACTAACTGCACATATGATGTCAATACGATACAAAAAACAGAATTATTAAAATATATAAATAAAAACTGACATAGTAATAAAATACCAGACTATAGTGTTTTCAAAAAATATAAAATCAAAATTGTGTGGACGTTTAGCATTTTATAGTAAACAATAGCAATTATGTATACAAAAAAACAGTGTCAGTCGTAAAATGTATTTTATAATAAAGTTTAGAATAAAATTAAAATAAATACTACAAAAGGTGCCACCTACCTGTTGATGAAAAGTAAAGGACGTATAAAATAAATTAAATAAGACATTTATGTTTTTACCTCACACATGTAAAACATAATGAAGGAGACACGGCGTTAAAATATTGTAGACAGTAGTACGAAAAAAACTTGAAAAATATTTCAAGAAAATTAATTAAAAATTACGATACGCATCTGTCATGATAATATTTCTACATTTTAGAATTTTAATTAATTTTAGTGATGAAAACATAAATGTCTTTTAAAACACAAGGATGGTAAAAGTTACATAACTATTGCGTTGAAATAATTATTTAAAGAAATTATTTATATTATTTTAGAAATAAACTACTGTGGCCACCGCATGACTATACATTACATACAAACAGTTTGTTATAAAAGATAAAGAACTTGTTTTAAATATAAAAAACAAATATTTAAAAAAATAATTCGATAAACGTAAATATTGCGAAAATTAAATTTCCATTATTCGTTTAGTTATTCTCATCACAAACAGAATATTAATATCTACTCTATACAAGAAGTTACGCCATTGCGGCTGTATAGCGTTTAGTTCAGACAGACACACAGGCATTGTCGTACTCGATTCATGTTCAAGCAGTAGTTTCGATTGGTCAAATCTGCAATTTACGTTTATCTTTTAGAAATCAATATCCACTGTGTGGTTAGTTACTATCAAGGATCTTCAGAATATGTTACATACTCCATTAAAATTTAGAATTTTTAGTGTTCCGTACCGAAATTGAAAAAAGGAACACTTATGGAATCAAATGTATTTCGCAGGTCAGAGCCTTCTAACTACTGAACTGTTTGACCTAAAAAGCTGACGAGGGGAAGCTACCAGAGGTTCATAGGGTTACGGGTAGAGACTCCGCATGGTTATAGTTGAGACAGGTATTAATTAATCCCCGCTAGGCGTGGGTGACAATTCGTCCCCGTTTCCAAGAAATCTCGGGTAGAAATTTAAAAAAATTACCACTATATATGTATGTAAGTCATAAACTGCTTCATTTAAACAGCGTTCATATGGGCCAGCGGACAATGCACAAAAAAAAATAGAAGCTCTTCGGGTTTTGAACCCGGGATGCCTGGGTGAGAATTCTGTGTATTGGTTGGTTGGGTCTGGCTTGAGGACGGTCCCATTTTAAAATTATTAAAATCATATTAAATGTCATTTTGACGTTTGCAATGCAGACAAATTTAGATTTTGGTTGAAATTGTAAAAAATTAAAAAATATATGAAAAAATATTCAGGCGCGTATTAAGAAAAATATTGAATTAATCTAATACTAATTAATCTAATACTTTATCGGCGTTTATTAAAATTGTTCGATAATTAATTAACTACTTTTGGTGAATATAGCACGAGGAAGGACTGCATTTACTTGGTCGATTTTTTTACTATTGTATAAAGAATTCATATATGAGGCGGTGAGTTTCAAAACTCGTTTTATTATGATAAGCAAATTTTACTCAAAAGTGACATTACATTATGAAATATTTCCAAAAAAATTTTCAAAATACATTGACATCTCGATTTTTTTTAATGAAACGAACGTGTTTTGGAACTCATCGCCTCATATGTTAAAATGATGGAACTTTCATTCCAAAACTGTTTATCTTTATAAATACATATCAATTAGTACAGAACAGATAGAGTTATCAAACGTATTACCTATTCTGTTATTCTATATGCGAAGCAATATTTATTTCTCAATTTGTCCGTTAAATCAAATATTATGGTTCCCTTCTTCTAAACATTAAATAAACATTAAAGTACTACTCTATATAAGTGGCTATAGTAATTGACCTGACAGATTTTGACAAGTCATGTGGGTATGATGAAGCAGCGGCATGCTGTTACATGTTTTGATAACCGATTTAAGCAAATTCATTGACTGCACCGTAACAATAAGCGACAGGTTTATAAAGACGACACGTTGGCCACCGGGATGCACGTTTATTGTGTCTTCATTAAAGACTTCATAAGTTGTCACTTTGGCAGGTGAAAGTAATAGAATGTCGTGTGTATATAATGCAAATGTTGCTATCTTAACAATTATAAATGGTTGCGTTATGTATCTTTCAACTGATACAATAATTGTTATGACTGGTTTGTTTTGTGAAGATGCAGTTATGTAAATATCCAAACTTATGCACATGATAATCTCTTCAATTAGTCAAGTATTTATTTCGTAAGTGTTAATAAAATAAATTATTGAAAATACCAATTGATCATTAAAGATAATATTATAACTGAGGAGGTGAATTCCAAAACTCGTTCGTTCCATTTTAAAAAATAATCGAGATGCAGTGGATTTTAGAATAATTTTTGGCATTCTTTCAAAATCCACTGCATCTCGATTATTACATTACTATATATACCTACTATGCAGATAGCTTTTGCTCTAGAGTAGAGCAAATTCATGACACTGAAGTTAGCGGCCGAAGCTAGCGGCCAGAACTCAATAGTCACTATATAGAATCGCGGTTAAAACAATTGTAAAAATCAGTACTCCACATTTTTTTAGAACTTTTTCGTCTTGATAAAATTAATTTTACAATTAATTTAGCCATGTCAGATATCAGTACAAAGATTTTTTTATAACAAATTAAACATCAAATATTACATATTTGACAATTAAATGGACTATTACAGGCGGAAGCATTTTTTGGGAATGTTTATTTTTTTTTGTATGTTATTACAACTGTAAATACTTACAATTTGATACCCATATAAAGTGGAAACAGTGATTTTGACAATTTACTAAACGGTTTTTTAAGGCGCGCGTCGCGTGGCGTGAACTTTTTTTTTCTTAGAATTTTTTGTCTTGATAAAATAAGTTTTCATGTGATTTACAATTAATTTAGCTATGTCAGATATGAGGACAAAGAGTTTTACGAATTTTTAAATCAATTTAAATATCAAATCTGACATATATATTTGACAATTAATGCGGAAGCATTTTTGAGAATTTTTATTTCTTTTGTATGTTATTACAACTGTAAATACCTACAATTTGATACTCATATAAAGTGGGAGTAATGATTTTTTACAATTGAGGAGCTGGGGAACAAAACTGGATGAATCCATTTTTGCAAATTAAAACTTTTTCTGTCTTTCTATAGAGGATTTTTTAGCTTTTGTTCCACGACACGCTTTTAAAGCTATTTTTAAACAGGTTTTAGCAATATTTGATCCGTGATCTTTGGTCAGTCGGTGATGCTTAGAAATACCGAATCGAAAAAAATCATTTCGGTTCAAGGTGGATTTATCCGGTTTTGTTCCGCAGTTCCTCAATTAATTTGACTGCTTAATTCTAGATAGTGACAACTGAGGTCTAGCCGCTAGCTTCAGTGTCATAGCAAATTTTTCGTGAAATAAAATTCATAAATTATAAGATACTAAACTTTATAACTAAAAACAAATAAATGCAAAACTGCGACATCACGTACAGTGTAGAGTGCAGAGTGCAGAGCATAAAGTGTAAACGACAGACAACATGACTGCACAAAATGTATTTAGTGATAAACACGCCGATTAATTACTCACTAACACGGAGTGTACACGCGCCGGCAATAAACCTAGAGGTGTGTGAATGTATATCAGATTTACATACAATGCAGTCGAGTCGACCGGCTTTATTGTCGCTGATACTGATCATATTAAACGTATATCATTATCTTAAATGTTCCGTTCAAGTCTACTGGAAGGTAGTGTATAACTTATTCAACTTAACTACTGCAATTTTCGGCGAAACTTTAGATTACGTCGTACACTTAAGTTTTATTATTATATTATTATTAAATACTAGAATTCCCCCGCGTTTTCGTCTGTACTACTGGATTTTACAATATTTTCGTTTTTATTTTTTCATAATATGAAGAAATTTTACAAATTTTTTTACCTAACTCAATATATATTTCTTGACTAAAATTTGTAATGAATAGATGCACATATTGATGAATAAATTTTACCAAAATAAATTGAGCAAAAAAAAAACACGGGAACAAATTAAACGCGCACTATTTTAAATGAAATGAGAAATAGTGAAGAGCATTCAAACTTTAAAACAATTATTAAAATAGTATTGAGTAGTATTTTTTGTGTTTGAGCAATAGTTTTTGTTCATTAAAGAAATAAAATGACACATAAAAAAATTACTCCTTAAAATGGCTAAATGAGTATTAGGTTTGTGAGATTTGTACTAAATGAGCAATATCATGTATTTATATAATATTTTAAAAATCGTAAATAAAATATAAGTTAACTATCCTTGGTTAGGGCAATCTATTGGGGTGAAATCGAGTTGATTAGTTTTGGTTTGGTTAGTTTTCGTTAAGTTAGGTTTATTCTAACACATCAACACGTGATATTTAATAGTTGTAACGTCGGTAACGGCATATTCTTTAGGTTTACCTTATTTTATTTGGGGGGTGGTAATGGAACATCCCCTCACCCCAAAAAATTAAAAGTTATGAAATTAAAGCAAATTCAATAATACAATTATTTTATTTTATTTTATTTGGGGGGGGGGGGGGGTGGCTATTGGAAGACCCAGCCCCGAAAATAAAAATTATAAAATTAAAACAAATTAAACTACACAATAATAATGAACGCAAATATTATTGCGCAAAATAAAATTTTAATGCACAAAAAAAATGTTATTGCTAAAAAAATATTTTTAATGTCACACTTTATGTTTAGTATAATGCCCAGAATTCAAAATGTTATTGCTCAAATAGAGTATATTTAATGCTCAAAGTATATATAAAATATTGCGTGCTTAAAACTACCCAAAAAACACCAACGAATGTCATATTTGAAATCAATACAATTTTTAAATATTTTAATAAAATAATAAGTTTAAAAAATATAAATCTTTTACTTTTATGAGTGAAAAATGGATATGTTGTATATTATAAAGCTGATACAAATACTGAAACAATTTATAAATTATATAGATAACATACAATTTTATATAATATTAATGCATAAATAATCCAATAAAAAGTTGCTTTACAATTGCGCAACAACGTACATACTCATATACAGTATACATATACACTACACGTATGTATGTATTAGCTGCTATCGTAGTGTTAAATGATTGATGAATGTATGAGAGATCATCCAGTAACCGGTTAAACTTTGTAATTGTTTGTGTAGGTGTGTGATATTGAACGCAATTCACTTCTTAACTAACACTAGACATGTTAAATGGAATATTCATTGGACTATTAGACATTAGACGCAATTTTCTTTGTTGAAATATTTAATTTGTCATTTTGTTAAATCAAAACTGAAATGAAAAAAAGTAAACGTCAGTTAAAAAATAAAATTAAAAAAACAATAATGATGACTGAATCAGTGGATACATAAATTTTCAAAAATTAACATTATATTGCAAGCTAGTAGGAAAAATAGTTTTTAATTATATTAACCAATACATATATCCCGTAAATATACCGACAAACTTATCAAGAACTTTTTGTTAATAAACCTATATCAGCAAATGAGCTGTTTTAGCAGTAGAACAAAAGAAAAGATCTCGCACAAAAGCATTGAATTTTACTTTTTGGTTGAAAATTTTTGTGAAAATTATAGATCAAAGTGTGCTGTTCAAAAGTTGTAAAGAGCGCAACGTACGAAAAATCTATAATTTCTGCTCCAGAGGGCACCCAAACATTTTATGTTTATTTTATTTTTTTTTTCTCCTAAAGGGTTAATTTTAAGAAAAAATTGCAAAGAATAAAAAATGCTTCGAATTAGCCAATGAATACAAAGACATTTTTCATCCTTTGCAAAAGTTTCTAAAAATGATCTATTGCAAAAGTTTCTAAAAATGATCTATTTGGTCACTTTAGGAGATAAACATAAAAATAAATATGAACATAGAATGTTTGGATACCCTCTGGAGTCGAAATTATGGATTTTCGTAGGTTACACCCATTACAACTTTTGATCAGTATACTTTGAAGTATCATTTTCCCAAATTACAGAAAATTTCAACCAAAAATCAAAATCCATTGTTTTTGAGCAAGGTTTGTTGGTATGTTTACGAGACATCCTGTATATGTATAGGTAAATAGGCTTATATTAAAATGTTCAACATAATTGTTGTTAAAGCCATCGGGGTTGTCACTGGTCATAAAAAGTCATACGAAATTTTAGAATCCACCTATAAAGACCGAATAACTATCGAAATAGTGCATGAAAAAATTAATCGAACTAGAAACTATACACGTTGCACGTTTGTAAGAGCGAGTTGTGATATATGAATATATACCAACACCTTGATATATATTTTTCGGTGTGGCCTGTGTCCATTTTCTATTTGTGGCGTAAATGACATAATGTGTATTAAATTCCAGATTAAAATATGTAAGTGACGCAAGAGTTTCTATGATTCATGTCTGTTTTTTGAACCCCCTAAATACGGCGCCTACAATGCTGTCTGGCTGCTTTTCTAAGTTTTCCACCCAGATCCGATTACTCGATAGAGCATTATAGTACAGCTTATCCTTATAAAGGTTAAGTTTCAACATTTAGCCAAAAATAAATTCAAGGGGTCAACTACTCCATCTAATTAGTATTATTATTTACAATCAAAAGTCTGCAAGCAATATTGCTACTGGCTTCTGAGTGTAAACCAAAGGTTAGTAAATACATAAGTTGCCTCATTACCTTGGGCAACCCAAACGACGTGCTTTCCTTCTTGCACCGAGTTACGAAGCTACATTTGTTATAATTGAGCACATAATTCCCCATCTCCACATTTGGGCACCCCAGATGACGTATTTTCCTCTCGAAGCTATCTTTATATTTTACTTAAATGTAAATCGCGTTGTTTTAGGTTCGTCATCCAAGCTAACATTTCATCAGATATTGCAGTAGATAAATAAAGAAAAGTTGTGGTGGGAGTAGGGGGAGGAGGTGAAATAATTCTTACTCATGCTAGTAAAATGGGGGTAAATTGCCTGAAATTAAAAAAAAATGAGAACCACCGCTCTTGATCCACAGAATACAAAATCAGTTAGTTGAACACATCTGTATAATCTATATTATTATTCTGTAATATAAAACATTTTTTAAATTGAAAGCAATAATACATAAATTATAATGTTATGCTCTCACATACAGGTATAATTGATTCATAAATATTAATTGAAACACGTTTGATAAATATACGAATATTATTATATCAATGATTTTTATCGATCTTAATATCGAAATTAAAATATTAAATAAAACAATACATCAAATGTGAATCAATAAAAGGAATTGATGATCTTGTAACTTGTAATATTCACTTGCAGCTATTAGTGTTAAATCATGGAACGCTTGAAGAAATATAAACTGTTTGTATTCATTAACGTCGGAACGTTTGCGTCGCATGTTTAATTAAATACAACTTAATTGTATTTTGTAATTTATTTTGTTAATATATCATGGACTTTCCGTAATGTGTGAAACGTGTTAATGTAAATATGTAAAGCTGAGCTTCCTAATTACTTGATTTTGCATTAGACTTCATTTTATAAATATAAAATATTGTAATTGTGTTTTTAAAGATGGTTAATTTTTTATAAAAATTAAAAAAAATTCTTTTAACTGGTATTAAAATTGAAAATTTATTAAATAAATGTAATCAATCATGGTATACACCACCAGGACTCAATAAGATATTATACTCAAAAATATTATTATTATTATTAAATTAATTCAATCGCTAAATGTATGACTAATTTAGGGATGGTCAAAAAATGAACATTCGCTCTCGTTACGAAATAAGTTAGTTTATGACCTAAAATAAATCCTCGCCGAAGGATTACCCTGTAGTTTAATTTTAGTCCCGTTTTCCATTTAAATGACATGGGGAAATGATTCTTTAATACTAAAGTTGGTATTACTGATTCATGAACTGTTGAAATTTTTTTAAGGTATCAAAAAAAAGTTATATTAAATATATATAAAAAGTTACAGTCATTCTAAGTGATTTATTTGTTAAAATAAACGTCTAAAAGGTTTTCACAGATAACAATAAACTAATGTTTTTTATAAGGATAAGTTAATAAATGTTAATTTTATGGGAAATTTAATTTTCTATAAAAATAGTCTATAGAGGTAGGTATAAGTGTAAATGTAATGAGTTGAAACTTATAAGTGTTTTAAATATTTTTTTATAAAAATCAGCATTTTACTTGAAAAATTCATTTGTTTCTCTAACAACATTACACTTTTTCTTGTTTCCGACGCCAACGTACATACAGCATATGGATCAGCGTCGGAAACTCGAATATAATAAAGTAAAATACCCCGATGATACTTTGAAATCGCACACTGTGCTATCGCCAAAAGAATGACCCAGCTGACAACTGGCATTATTCGAAAATAATTTTATTCTCTACAAAATGACGTCCTTAATTTTTTTTATCCACTATCATGAATCAGTTATATCAACTTTAGTACTAATGAATAATTTTTCAATGTTATTTAAATGGAAAACGGAACCCCTCTTGCGACACCTCTTAAAATTGAACTGCAGGGTAATTCTTCGGCAAGGATTACTTTAAGGTCATAAAATAATTATTTTCGTTATGAGAGCGAAAAAAAAATTTTTTTTTGACACATCTTAAGACTATAATATATAGGTCAAGGTCAGTTACATAAATAGCATTAAGTCAAAATTGTTGTCAATAAATACAACCGTTTTGCGAATATCTTTAGCACGTTGTTTACACTTGATAAACAAGCTACAAAAGGTTTCCTTTACCCAATTCTCGTGTTGATCAGTGATCTATATTAAATTGACCTATTTTAATACAAACAGTACACTTATCAGTAAATTTTGTTTACAAACAAGTGGATTGCACTGCTCGATGATTTGTTTTGGTGAAATTATCTGTGATCCTTTTAGGAAATTCTTCCACTTGATGAAATTGCACACGGAAACCTGATAACAACCTCTTTCTAAATTTATCTATATGACGTAATCGGGTTTCGCTTTTATCAATTTTTCTGTTTCTGGGTTTTATATTTTAATTTTAGAAATGTAAAGAATGTAAACGATATTGTTAAATATATGTGGTCATTTAATGATAATTAAAATTAAAGACCGAAATTTATTTATGGTTCGGGTTCAAATATACATTTTGGTGTAAACTATTTGGGTTCAAAAACCGTTACTTTTAAAGGGTTCAGGTTCGGGTTCGGAGTCAAGTTTGTAATTGAAAGAAAATTATTTTGTTTGAAAAAAAAAAATAAACAAATAAAACATTTCCTGAAGAAGAAAAAATATTAATATTTATTAGCCATTATAATATGACAAAAAATAAAATTATATTTTGAAGATTGAAATCTCTATTTTTTAGATTTTTTTTGCAAATTGAAATGTAATTCAATTATAGAATTAAATAAAAAAGAAAGTAACAAATATGTAAATTTTAGTAGTGGACTTGATCGTACCATAAAATTGAAACAGATTTCCAGTTAGTACATTTTATAATATAATAAAAATCATTGGAGAAAAATATATATTATGTAATAACCTTTTAAAAATATATGGTTACCGATTATCCATGAAAAAGTTCGGATTTGGGTTCATTTACGGGTTTTTTCGGGTTTCGGTTTCAAGATCAGGTTCAGGTTCAAATTCCTGATAATTTTTTTTTCAAAATAAAATTATTTCTGGAACAATGACCTAATATTGTACAGTACCTATCTAGTTTTTGAGATCAATTTAAATAAGATAGGTATATTAAAAATTATAATAAATAGTCTCTTACAAATTCAAGAATTTTACTATAAATTCTTCTTCTACTGTGCAGTACATATATTTAATTTATACATATGTATGTGCATAAACATGTAGAATGTCCTCATGTCGTTTCAATTTACAACTTTGTGGATTGGCTGCTGAGCAAGTATGCAGATATAATTATGTTATGATAGTTAATGTAATAGTGGTACTGTAAAGTAATGTGTAGATTGCTATGTATAAGTAAATATTGCTATTTTATCAGTAATTTCAATTTAAAATTATAATCAAGTCAAAATATCTTTCTCGTTCAATAAATTGTGTTCAGTGAACAGAACCTTTGACGGCTTTATTTATTTAAATCGATATTTACTGAGTCATAACCGGCATTTTCTTTTGATATGATGAATTGCTCTAAGCTCTTAATAATAGTCCAGTGCGCAGAAAAAAGTAAAAAAAATTAAAAAATAAAATCCAATCAAAGCTTTCAGGACTTATGTATAAGATTTATGCATGTACATTAAAATAAAAATTAAGTTTACACTACTAAGAGAGGAGCTTTCCCTTCGAAAATGACCTAAAAAACTGTTTTGTCAAATATTTCTTAAAGTTTTATAGATCTATTGAGAAATTAAAGGTCATTATCAATTATTTTGGGACATATTAAACGAAAATAAATTTAAATATTATTATATCAATATATTAAAGTAGATATGAACATTTTTATACATGTTATCTTAAATTTTCGGAGTAATCTGAGCCCTTTATCCATTGCAGGTGTACCAACAACGGTTTCTTACGTTCCCCATAGTTCATGTACTATATAAGTACAAGCACAGATAACCTTTCTTTTGTTTGAAACATGTATATGAAGTTATCCAATTTTAAACAATCGAAGTATAAAGCACGCAACTCTATGTAACAATTGAAGAATTACAATGATTATGGTGTTTCAAAGAGTAGCATTAAGAGATCGTGCGGTTTTGAATTTTAACGACTCAAGACGAGGAAGTACTTGATTTTGGAATTTAATTAAGCACTTATAACGTTTTCAATTCCTCCATCATCATTTTTAATTATACTATATCAAGCGGTTAGTGATCGCCTAACTCAATAAACGTGGGAGCTTTTAAAAATTTAAATTATCAGGTAAACTACACATAGTAAAGCAAGTTTATCATTTTATGTATTGACTAGTATTAGAAAAGGAAATTTGAACATTAGATTCTAGTAAAACTATTTCTCAAACAAGCAGTAGAAAATACCGTCGTAAATTATCGGTCGCTCGTGATCGACATTTTGATGACTGCTGTTATAACTTTGAATTAATTTATACCTTTATTATAATTAAAGTTTTGATAATCATTTTACAAAATTAAATTATTTTTTGTTTCCTTATTTAAAAAAGGTAAAATGTATAATAATATACCAGGTGTTTTTTTAAAGACTTTCCAGTGGATTATTTCCAAAATAACGAATTTCATGATTTCGAGTGCGCTAAATTTAACTTTGATGGATTTTCAGGTTCAACTTTTCTTCTTCAAATCTAAACCTATATTTTTTATTGCAGATTCCTAATTAAAGAGATAAAATAAACAACTTTTGTTTGAAACATTTTTTCTAAAAATGTCAATTTTTTATGATATGGAGCAAACCAAAGAGAACTTTCTGGATTTTTACTCTTAAACTATAAACTTTAAAAAAAAATCACATAATTAAAAAAATACTTAGAACTAAGCAAGAATTCTAGGAGAAATAATGAAAAAATTCTGAAAAAACTACAAATTAAAAAAAATAATCTGAGATTCTTAAATCTAAGCTCTTTTATCTTTTGCGATTATTTTTTAGTAACTAGTAATTTTCGAGTAAAAAATTATGGGAAATCCAGAAATTTCTCTTAGGTTTACTCCTTATCATAAATAATGGACATTTTAAGAAAAAATATTTCTAACAAAAGTTGTTTTATTTATCTCTTAAATTACGAATCTGCAACAGTTGAACCTGAAAACTCATCAAAATGACTTTTCTAAGGTCACCACATAATGTCAATATTTAGCCCCCTTAAAACCATGAAACTTTTGTATGAAACATTTTTTTCTGAAAATTCGTTATTTTGGAAATAATCCACTGGAAAGCCTTTAAAAAACATCCGGTATGTACAACTTTAATAGTATTATGAATTTAAAGCTTTAATTAAATAATATTACGAAGCAACGTAGATTAAATACAAATGTTAATTAAAACAGAAATACTGACATATTATAGTTAATATATTATGTTAATTATAATTTTACATTAATACATTTTACACATACTATCTACTTCTTTGTAACATGTCTTTTAAATGCACTTGTAATATTAAAAGTACCTATTACATTAATTCATACCATATTGGTTTCATGTCCCACAGAAAACATGTGTGCATCGCACACTTCATGTTCAATATGTAGTGAGGTTAGGTATTTAAACGACTTGTGAGGTTTAATATTAATGTTTACAGAATATGTAACTATGCCAGGCAGTGAAGTGATTATATAGGACAAGAACGAAATTGGTTAGTTTAATTTTTATAATCGTTTAAACTTGGTGGTCCAACTTCTGCGGAACGTGGACTGTATGTTTTGATTCTTAACTATTAAACTGTAATAAACAGGCGTTGTTTTCCATGAATTTCTATTAAAAAGTTGTCTTAAAAAACTTTTTTTACATTAACTAAATTTTATACTTTATTTAATTATAGTTTAATACTATTATTTTCGTTTTGTTGCTATTAATGTATTTTAACGAGTTAATTGCACATAAATAAATTATAGGTATTAAGGAGCAGGATTTACCATGAACTACTTGCAACTGTCATATTTAAAAAAAAAAATTTATTGTTTTGTATTTTTAATAAGTAAAGTAATTTTTAGCAATTTTCATAGCTGATAAAAAAGAACGATATTACTTACTATCAATATTTTCCAGTTATTTACAAATAATGAATGAAAAAAAATATTGATATTTTTTTAATATTCATTTGTAAATATTGATAGATAAGTTATCGTTTCGGTTTTAATTAACTATAAAATGTAATATAATGTAAAATAACAATAAAATGTAACTATTTTGCAGTTTCTTACATCTCTGAAGATAAGTTTGTCGCGCCATATTGGCACCTAAAAGGAAGACATGCATACAGACTCATATGTTACTGTGCGCTAGTGATTCATATTGTCGTCATTGCAATAGTTCAAAGTAATCAACGTAGGAGGTATGAAAAAAAATCTCCTCATAGACTCACATTTGTGTGGGCGATAGAGGCGCCACTGTCGCACTGTGACCTTTGCGGTCACATTTTCTATTTCTACTTTATATTATCATTGTCTTGATGAATAGTACTCTATGATTAGATAGAGTCGCATGCAGAAGTGGTCGACCAGTTTTCAATCAAACTCGCGTATCACAGACTTAGTAAGCTCCTCCCATTTAATTAATAGGTATGATATTTAAATCATTTCTTCATGTACCAAACAAAGACATATATTTTAAAACTCATTTGCTAGATAAATAAGTATTAACTCTTCGTTTAAACTATTCATATATACTTGTGCGATTAAATTATTATGTAATCTATTGAAAATTGTATAAGTATGTAAATTTTGTGGAAATAAATATTTGATATTCCGAATTTTAGTATTTAAATATGTTAAACTTGATATAAAATTAATTAATGAAATAGACGTATATTTGTATTTTTATTTAAAATGATGTAACTATATAAGCTCCGCCCTACAAAAAGATAACCGATGTGTTTTCTCTTAATATTTCAAATCTGTTGTCAGTGATTCTGACCTTTACGGTGACAAACGACTTCTGCAGCCCATAGTACCTATAGTTAATTCTCAATATTTTATAATGTTTATATAGCAAATGTTTATACTATTTTTATGTATAATATTTACATTTCTATTTTTTATACCATAATAATATATTTTTAAGCTCATAATATATTACTGGAACAATATCTTCAGTATTGTCATTCAGGTGCTAATATTTTTAGCAATTTACTAATTTTGGTTTCAATGAAATATAGTACTTTCTTTTGAACGATATTTATGAATATGGAAGATCGAAAAGAACTTTTTTTTGTTTCAAGTATTTTATATCATACATGAAGTAGTAAATAATTATTATGTAAATCGAATACATAAATATTTTGATTACTAAGTTCCACTGACAAATCCGTATCTAATCTTTGGATATTATAACCGTATTTAATTTCAAAAAGACATTAATGCATTGAAGTAAATTAATACATTAAAAAAATGTTGTAACATATAATCTGCCTTTAATATGTCATTGTCAAACGCGTCATTATTCAAAAAAATTAAAAAATATTAATAAATGCTTCTTTAAAAACATTTTGGATGTCACCCCTTCCCCTTACACACGATTTTGATGATATTGAAATCCTCTAGCCAGACTTAACCATCCGACCAAGTTTCAATAATATCGGTTCAGTGGTTCATGAGTATGCGTGTGACAGACACAGGGACGGAAGGACGGACAGACAGACAGACGCGGAACAAAAAGTGTTTATCTTGATGTGAAACGGAAAGATCAATTTAAAATTTTGAATCTAAAACGATCACAAAGCTTCTCGTATCTTCGATATTGCGAGGAAGCAAAATATTTGGAAACGAATTTTAACAATTTAACAACTAAAGTAGTACTGAAATAACGATATCTATTTTGATCATGTATGTATGTAAGAAATTTAAAATAATCAACATTAACGATGAAATATGTATATAAAATTCAGACAATATTATTTTATATGACACATAATTTGACTAATATTTATTTAGCATGAAAATAAAAATAAGATAAAATCTAAGATTCTTATTATCCATTTCAATGTTATAGTAAAAACTAACATGAATTAAAACTAAATTTAAATGTCGTAGTAAAATAATATAATTTAAATATTTTAAGCTCGAATGATGACTTAATTATAAAGTTGTTTATAGTAACATTATTCTTTTCAACACACGAAAACTTCGTGTTTAGGTTTTTTATGTCACTATTAAAATAAAACTACGTCAAAAAATTGTGTAGGTACCTACTACTACTATTTTAAAACATTAAAGTTAATAATAAACTCAATATTTAAAAATAGTTTTAAGATTGCACGATAGACACATCTTAGAATATAGTTTCGGTTTGTTATTTGTTTACATTTTTATTATTTTAGCAAATAATGGTTATTGAAGCTTCATAAATTTTGACAAAACGAGGCTTTTTAAATTTTGAATTAATTTTTGATTGGAACATAATTGTAGTTTCGCTTTGAAAAAATAGTTAAATAGTTGAGACCGAAAATGTATTGTTTCGGTTTTATTCATGACGAGATAGGCTTAAATTTTCATGTGATTTTCCTAAACCTAGTCTTGCCTTGTCTCTGTGGTTGGTTATTGACGTTATCATAATATCCGCCCATATATTTTTATTCTTATACAATAACATCTCCATGATATGAAATGTGGATATAAATTATAAAGCATGTATTACTATTTTATTAACAATAAAACTAGTTATATCCAATTGTTGTTGAGAAAATAAACATATGTTTTTCTTCCCACTTAATCATTTTTAGCATGATAATAAATTGTTTTCTTAGAATCTTTTATTTAAAAATAAACCAAAAGACGCACCGAACACAAGAAGTACTAAAAACTAACAATTTCGCACATTTTCATCAACCTACAACAGAATAGGAAAATCTAGCCGTCTAATCGATAATTTACATCAACGAGTAGTAGAGAAACATATGCTGATGAGTAAACCACACACTTACGAATGTTTATTTTTATAAGCAGACATATGATACAAACAAAATTATGAAATTTATTATTTTGACATTTAGAGTCCAGACATGAAATATATATTCTCTATCTACATGACTTAAGTGCTTGACATATATCCTACCCAGCAATATGTAAGATGATTTAGTTTGTATATCGACAAGTAGTTTCTAACCTTTTATAATACGAGAAAAAGAATTATTATTTAAAGTGAGTAATTTATATTAAAGAAATAAATAAATTTAAACCAAAAACACGTGGCTTGTAGGATCTTAATATGTTTATGAATATTAATTTCTATCGTGTTTTTATGATTTCATTGCCTTGTACAGAATTGAAAACCCAATTAAATGCGTTGTACTTACTATAATTATTATCGATACGGTCATACCATCTTTTTCTCATATCTATACGTTAATAAAATTGTTTTTGTTTACAATGCAATATTTTATTTTTTATTATAAATAAACAAATTATGTACAATACAAATGGATATTATTGAATACGTTAGAAAATACGATGAACGAACACATAGTATAAGACTTCAACCATGATATCGATATCAATTTATTGTAATTAGATGTTGTTATATATGTATGAAACCACAAAATCATGGAATTACACATTATAATAACTCATATACCTATATGCATTATTTTTTTGTACAATCTATCTTATTTAATATTTATTAATAATGTTCAGGTAAAATCTGCACTTGTAATTTAACCTTTCAGTACCTATAGTCATTAATTAAAAATGTGTATTGAGTTTTTTTTACTGATTTTAAGAAAAATAAATGTAAATGTATGAAAAATATGAGTGTCAATTTCTTATATCTATTATATTCTAATCTTATTAATGGTAAGTTGGCATACACATTACTATACAACGGCCTCAGACAATGTCACATCTTATTAGTCAGGTTTGGATAAATTTTCAAAAAAATTGTACACTATACGTCTTATATTATTTAATAGAGTACGTAAATGTATATAAATAAATAAAATAGTATATAATAAAAAAATTTATAGGTATATAATTGTAGTATAAACGAGAGAAAATTTCTATATATATTGACAAAACATTTTAATAGAAGTATTGGTTCACTTTACACCCACCGCGACGTGACCGTATTGTTGTAAAAAATTTAACGGGTGTAGAATTTATAAAGTAATATAAAGTAGGTATGTAGATTGGGATTTTAATGTTATTTCGTGGTTATTTCAGATATGTATATGTAAATATTTACTCTCCTGTTAATATTACGATAAATAATTTTTTTATTTGAAATGTGATACAAAACTAATACGTTTTATTAATCCTTGAATTTGATCATAAATATTAGAATGAGTTTTTTTTTATGATTCGGGTCGTTTTACAACTTTATTAATTTTATTTTGACATTTAATAGTTCTTAAACTTAATTAAAAGAAGTGTGTAAAAAATGTACTCTACAGTTCATAGCGGCGAGTGTAAAGCACATTACATAAGGTACTGGCACCAGTCTTGAACAACACCCCAGTGGTGATCACTTTTAAATTAAATGTACTAAATTAAAAATACTTGTTGATATTTGATTACTGCCATTACTGGATATTAATCTATACTATACTTTGAACTGCCTTACATCGTGATTTGATGACAATTGATCATTTTGCTTAAAAAACAGCGGACAAATAAACATTGCCGTTCGGAAAAATTTATTTTCTTATATAAATAATTTAATTTACGTTGTTCATTACTGGAGAAAAACATAAACAAAATAAAAGGCTATAATTTAAAAACAAACTATATTTGCGGAATTTGGTAATTAAATTGATTTAATAAAGAGGTACTTGTTTTATTAATATAATCAATTCATGAGAAAAACAAAAAAGTAGCCTATCAGTCCCTAAAACAATATATCTTGCTCTTAATGCGTTTAAGACTGGTGCCAGTATCTTATTTGTTAAAAAATAAAATGCATAGGCATATAAATTACAAAGTATGCAATATACAGATACTCACGTCAGTGTAACAAACTTATTATATATTGGTCAATGTTTACCACATTATTGAAATGTGTACCTATATATATGATAGCTATTATCGTTGCACTTGAATAATAATAACTGTACACCACACAATTATATTGTTGCAAAGGCGATCACGACACTCGCGTACTGGACCCGAGCTTGCTGCGTATTGTACTAAACAATGAGACCGGGTTGTTCTGTATTTGTTGACTGTTTCTTTATCACTAGACATGCAGTATATAGGAAGCGTTATCAAAGTTCAAGCCGAAACAATAATAAATACATATTCATATATAGGTGCCACGGAGTGTACAGATTAATAAATTATTTGTTTGTTTTATGACAGGTATTAATAAGGTGATGAAATAAAAACTTATTTTGATGGTTTAATAATTAATCTAATTAAATATAATATTATTTGTAATATCATTTTTATTATATTACTATCGCAATCACATAGCTTTAATATATAATATTTATATATCTATAATATAAAAAATGGGTGTGACTGTGTCGGGATTCACAGTCGAGGGATTGGCGTGAATACGTTGTAAATCCAAGGTCGCGTCGTTGACTAATGTGCTCTGTACCTCCTGGCCCTTTCAGTTACTGGTAATGGTATATTTTCCGATAGCTGCTGAAACGTTCTTTCCAATACTGTGCATCTTTTATATTTCATACTGCCTTTTACGCGTGTTTTAGCTGACATCATGATTTATTTTATTATTTTATAAAGTTTACCACTCATTAAAACTGGTTAAGTGTTTTGATTTGTACTTGAGTCTCATAGATTTAATAGAGATCTATAACTTGAGTCCAGTGTCGAGTTATACTGATTGTAAATTTAAACTAGTGCGCTTTGCTCGTACCCCATTTCCACGGGGGTTGTTTAGTGTTTAATGGATACAGACTAATACGCCGGTTAGAATGATACCAAAATCATCCCAGTCGGATTTTTAGTTTGTGAGTTATTCAATGGTTTTAAATCACCCTGAAAATGTTACATCAAGTTTCTGAAATACTCCTCCAGTATCTGGCTGGTGTGAAACACTAGACGTTTTCCACGTCAAAATTTATAAAGTACAACGAATTTCGAAAAATTATGCTGGGACATAGTATTTTATGTGTGAATGTTTTTATGATTTTTTTCAATGTTAATGATTTCACGTATAATTTTTTACAACGATTTATTTAAAAAATTATAGTTTTCTTTTAAAATATAAAAAACATGATATTTCCCCATACAATTTAAGTAAATTTTGTTTGGCATTTTTCTATAAGCAGTTTAATTTTCGAAATAAGAATTTTATTTTGACCACCCGATATATGTACATCGTAGTTTATGTGTATTAAAAATATTTCAACCATCGAGTTTTATTGAAATTAATGTACACACATATTACATAAATATAATAAATCATTATATTTTTGTTTTTGCAAAAACATCAAAGATAATAGTATCATGTTCTTAATTGATTAAATAACTCAAAGAACAAATTAGTTAAATCTAGAATAAATTACAAACATTCAAGAAAATTATATCAACATTCCATATATTTTTATAGAATGACGCGAAATAAAAAATACAATTTCTAGTTTGTATATACACAAACACATAAATTAATTGTTTATTTGTTATCAGTGGGTTGTTAACAATAATCCTCACAGATAATCTCTGAGCACTTACTTCGAGGTCAACTGATTATATAATATTATTAATTGAATGTTTTCCTCTATTTTTATTAAAATATCAGTTTAAATATCGTTTAAGGCCGTGGTCGCCAAACGGTCGATCGCGAACTACCGGTAACTCGCGGCGATATTTTTAGTAGTCCGTGTGAGAAATACTTTTACTGGAAATCTAGTCATATAAATATTATAAATATGCTTTGTATGTATAGCAGGTATATTTTTCTGTGTATCAAAACTTTATTATCAGTGCATTCGAAGAGACCGTTTTGGGGATTCCGTACCTCAAAATGAAAAAACGGAACTCTTATATGATCACTTTGTTGTCAATCCGTCTGCCTGCCGTCCGTTAATACCGTTCTTGTTAGGAACGGCTAGAGATATCAACTTGAAATTAATATCAAATATTAATTGTAAGATCTACAGCCTCATAGTCCTATAAAAATTTAAGTTTCTAACTCAATGCAATAAAAATACGACTTTTCAAAGCGTTTTGATACTGACAGTCTGACTCATTAACTGATCATCAAAACTTATTAGTTCAGGCAACGTAGAATTTTTTACTGGTGTAAAATTAGGAAAAATGTAGTAATTTCAGTGTACCATATCGCCAAACACAAGACTCGAATCCAAGTATGTATGAACATATTTACCTAGTTATTGCAAAAGTCCGATTAACCCCATTTTTAATTTTTTGAAAAGACAATTAAATAAACTACAATCAATTATAACACATTCTTGATCATACATAACTTTATACCTATCAAAAAGACTGTCCAACTCAAAATTGTACTTTTTCCTTTATTTCCTGGGCTATATAGGGTTATTTCCCGTTGACCTAGAATCTTAAAATTTATTATTTGATATTAATTTCAACTTGATACCTCTAGTCATTCCTAAGAAAAAAGTCTTAACGGACGGACAGACAGACAGACGGGCAACAAAGTGATTCTATAAGGGTTTCTGTTTTTTTCATTTTGAGGTAGGAACCCTCAAAACGGTCTCTTCGAACGCACTGATAATAAAGTTTTGATACAAGTGTGTATAGTATAGTATACCCGTACAACTCATAATAATTTAATTATTATTGAATTTGGAGACCACTGGTTTAAGGAATTATTGTTTTGTTTATTTACTTTATATAGTAACGCAATAATAACAAGAATTGTATATTTGTATATTAGATTTCGTAAAAATATATCAGTGAAATTGAAGATAATATGTTTATTGTTAATTTCTGAAAATAAAGAATTAACTTAAGTATGTTTATCAAATCAATTAATGAATTATAATTTTGTTTTATCTTAATTTAAGCTTGATACATACAGATAATTTTTAAATGTAGGTGTACGTAAAAGATCATTCTTTAATACATAATAAATATTTATTTGTTAATTAAATAACATGAGTATATTTGAAATATAATTTAAAATAAATACATATTTATAATATAAACATACAGTTTCTTATATTGGTACAGAAATTTATTAATCAACACTTTCTCACGATGGTTGAAATTAAAAATGTAAATGAAGGTTCTATATTTCACTGCTCACACGTACAATCAATTTCATGTCGACGTACCGTCCTTAACAAGTAATTATCGGTATGAGTCGCACCTCTTTGATATCATTAAACTGATTAACTATGCATCGGCCAGTAATTAAACTAACCGTATAAGGAACTTTAACGAGTTCAGACTTGTCTACCGATTACAGCCTCTAACAGAATCAAATACGAAAACGCTATATTATTAACGCCATTTCTTTAAGGTTATGTAAATATCATATATTGGCGAAAATTATAAATCTATAACACATTATGCGAAAAAAAACTGGCGGAATTTATCCCTGTTGTAAAAAAGAATGAATGATGTGTTATAACAACCCTTATTTTCATTTTTATAACTTTTACTCCCATTCTTATCAAATTCTGTTATTGGTACCATTCATGTAAATCTCCAAATGGACCAATCAGAATCCAGCATTTACTATTTAACAGATGTATACCAAGCTATCAAAACAAACATACCGGTATCATAGTTAGAAGAAATAAGGCAGTAAAGATTCTTATTTTTATGTTCGGGAATTCTAAAAGATTTTAGTACCTTTCCGAAGTTTGTCATATGTAAGATTATTATTATATAAACATTTATTTGATTTATATTCGTTTTTTGGGCAAAATTCATTATGAAGACCTACCAATCTGAGCTGATAAAAATATATTTTATATATGTAGTTAAAAGTCATACAGTATCTGTTTTACAAAAATATTTAAGATTTATTTTCTATTGAAGTATTTTGTAGTTTTTTGACTGTTTCTTAGTTTTTTTTAACTTCACATGAAAATTACTGTACCGATTTTGATATAGCCTTCATTTCCAAAAATCCTAATTCCTAGAATTTGTTTAGGCTACATGAAAATTGAATTAAGGCAGACCAGAAGAATTAAAAATCATAGGTACCTAAGTAATAAAGACAAAAATACATTGTATATTTTCTAACAGAACGTATAATAAAGAAATGGATTTAATTTCAAAGAGAAACGTGGGCGAAGCCGCGGGAAACTTTTAGTATAATAAAAAAATAATAATAACAAACTAATGTAAGAAGAAATCAGGTATGAGAATACACGTTTCCTTAAATAAATATGAACATATGTTAGTTATATTCCTGTATATTATATGATTGATACTCTTTTAATCAAAATAAATCATTTTCGAGTTTTATTGCCCGTGGTTAATAATGACAGCCATTAGTGTATATATGTATAATCTGACCTATAATAAATGACAAATGCAAGTAACACATAATAACTGAATAATAATTATAGATCGGAGCCATTTTATTTCACTTTATAATTTAAATACCAGTTTCAGTTTGTGGTATGATGGACCAGGATTCACAAAATATTGATTTTATTTACTTTGAATAATTTATAAAAGTGTAATTGTTTTTTTTTATATAAATACAATAAAAATCGTACCAATTGTTAAAGTGTGTTTTAGAATAAATTTCAATCATTTATATCCTATTTTCATTAAGAAAAGTTATTAAAATGATAAATAAATCAATTTTGAAAATTAGTAAATAAAAAGTTAAAACTGCATAAATATCTGCGAAACGCAGAAAAATAATACAATTCGCTATAATTTGTTAATATTGTTAATTTATAAATAAAACATCAAGTAATGTGTGCCTCTTCTTATATGAAAGTATACATTTAAGGGGATATATAACAATATTTAAACATTTTATTTATTTAATCAAAAGCAATATATTATGTGTGTATGTAGTATTTAATGTTATTTATCTTATTCCTCGAACATATATAGCATAAGCGTTAAAATTGCTTTTTTAAAGAAATACCAGTATTTTATTTCAGAAAAAAGCCTTGTCAAAAAAGTAAATAAATGCTTAAAGGAAAATCAAAAGTAGGTGAAATATAACTGAAATAAAGAGAATCCCAGAACAGCGTAAGACTTGATTGGCCAACTGTTAGGTACACGTTTAAATACCCAATGTAATACTGCTACATTTAAACGATAACTTGCTAATAAATGCCGCCTACATTTTAGATGAAAAATGTGTTATAATTATGTAAATTTGTGAGGTTTAATTGCACCGCCAAAGTGTTCTCTTAACATTTGTTATTACTCAACATAGTCTCATTTGGTAAATATTATTTCTTGTAACTACATATTATGGAGACTTTACTATTTTTAAATTAAAAAAAATTTTGAAAATAATCTAAATTATTATATAATAATACCTAGTTGATACAACTTATATTTATTTAATTCAAATATTTGTAATTATAGATATTATAGAATAGTGAATGGGTATAATGTTATTTTTTTTATCTTTCTGTTCTTATTGTGTATAGTGTAGGTACGCAAATAAATTTATTTTACATATTAAAAATAACACCCATAATAAAAAATGAATAAAAATTAAACGTTTTTATTTTTTGAAAGTAAAGATTTATATAACATAATATGTTTGTACGTGTATAATATTCATTTAGGTATAATAAAACGTTCTTCCAAAAATTAATTATATATTTAAGACAGTTAATATTTTATAAAAACCTACATTAAAAAGTTAAATAACATACCTACTATAAAAATCAATTTTGTAACTTTATGTATAACGCCTCACTTATAATAATTTGCCCGTAGAGATTACAAATTAAATAAACAAAATATATCAATTATAATCATCAAAATTACTTTTATTTTAAGTATGGTTGTTTTTCATTCATACAAAATTTATCTACTATTTTTTGCATCTTTGCGAATCATAAAATATTTATATCATGCAGTAGAACTTCGATTTTCCGGACTAAATAGGGATTAGATAATCCAGATAACGAAAAAACGGATAACTAAAAAGATAAATTATTATATAATTAAAAATATTTTTTTGCGAGAAATTCAAATATTGATCATTGCATAGATTACAAACGCAATAACACTAATATATATAATATATAATAATATAATATCGTGCCACATGCCTTGGTATAAATTTTTTTTTTGCCTAACTTTAGCTCCTTAGCGTCTGTCATTATAAATATTATGTTAAGTAATATAATAATATTATATTAATATAAATGATTTTTTTTCCAAAAATGTTAACATCTTTGTCTAGAGAGCATCGCTTCACATTCAGTAAAAATTTCAATTTTATAGCTTATATAGTTTACGAGATATTTTGCTTTGACTGAAAAGAACGGACGACAAAGTGAGATATATAGGGTTTCTTCGGAACCATAAAAATAAATAAATAGCTCATTTTACAATTAAAAGCATCTAATAACGGTGCATCGGGACGAAAAATTGCATCGCGAAAAAAAATCAAAAGTGAACCAGAACTGAAAGTAATTTGTTGCTGTTCAGAATCCTGTTTATTAGTACTTAATAAAACATAATTACAAATCTAGTAAACGTGTAATATAAACTACACAAATTAAAAAGATGATTACATAAACACTTAAACACACAAGTATACTAACATGTAACAGGAAATGTTACACATTTTTCGAAGATTTATTTTGTCACCTGTACACACTTCACACCATTTCATATTATTTAAATATATATTAATTTGATACAACTCCACTTACGAAATTGTGACTCGTGTGTATAATATATTTAAATAAGAGTATTATTCGATATGTAAATACAAATCATGACAAGTTTTTGTGTTTGTAGTTGATTAAATGTTGATAGCTATTCAGTAGTTATAATAATATGTATATTTCTATAATAAAAATAAATTGATTTTAAAGTAAGGCTATCGATTCGGTTTCTTTCACTCAGGGAAAAAAACTTTAATTTGCATATTGCGTGTTAATATAACAAGGCTTTAAAAATATCAGTGTAAAGTGTTAGTAGGCATATATTAAAAAAAAACTTAAATAATAATTTCGTATATTTTTGTTTGTTCACAAGGAAATAAATAATAGTTCGCTTTCTATTTAAAATTCTGGTTTCTTTTTGGTTGCAATTTTTACTACTAATCAAATGATTAAGAAATTGCTTGACCCCTTAACGCTTATTTTTTGGGAAAAAGTGGTAAATAAATGTTTTTTTTTTTTTTAAGACATAATGAAACTAAATGTTTCATTTAATAATATTAAATAACGATGAAATAAGAATATATAATAATTTTTATCTAAAAATAAGTGTCATTTTAAAATTATTTGTGAACGTAATTTTCTTGTGCGCAAAAATTAAACATGCCCGAACTGCGCTCGGGTCTGGTTATTTCTGTCGGTTTAGAACATATACCCGAGCTGAACTCGGGGCTGGGCGTTAAGGAGTTAAAGTAGTTCGCTTAATTTTTCATCATTAATATTACTTTGTATATCAGCACGAATTTCAAGATGCAAAGGAAAGGCATTTTTTTTCAATCCTTGTGGTGCATATAAAGATTTAAAATAATTTAAATTTTAAAATTAGTTTATTTTTTATAGCATTTTGTACAATTTATAATCTTTATATCAATATTAAACTACTGAATAGATTGTACAGAAATCCTAATCTAATCAAAAATAAAACGGCTAAGTACGTTTTATAAAAAAGAGTTATTTCAAAAATTTTCATAAACAATTCTTCCTACAGTTAGTCGCTATATATTTCATTGAAAGTACTAATTTATAAAAGCTACATTCTGAAATTATTTAAGATTTTTTAGTTTATAAATAAAGGGGGGGGGGGAGCTCTGATAACTACATTGATAAGCAAATATATCGTGACTGAAGTGTTAAAATCAAAAGGTCATATGACATTTTTTGTTGCATTTTATAAGATCTATCTAAAGACAGTCTATGAGAAGGGGGTTTAAAAACTTTTTTTTTCAAAAATCTCATTAATTCTATTTTTGAGGGTCATCCATCTACGTCCGTATATCAAATTGCATCCTAATAGATATACAAATTTTATAGACAGACGGACAGAGCGAAACTATAAGGGTTTCTAATTTTTTTACGGAATTCTAAAAATGATCAATATTAATTTTTAAATGTAACCATTTCACTTTTGTTAAAGAGAATTCGAAAATCCCCAAGTATGTGTATCACATAACTTAAAAATAAAAATAATAAAATAGTACTTAAAAACCATTGAGGATAGTACACATATTCCATTATATATTTAATCACCGTAACATAAGTTTACCAACAACTTTGTCTGACACATAAAAATTTCACGCTCATCAAGCGTACAATTTATATTCAATTTAAGTGCGGATCGAAAGCATTTAATACACTTTAACCATGTTATTAATCGCCGTATATAAATACCGGCATTTTTAAGCAGACAGACTTCACTCAAACTACTTTCGTTGAAAAGAGATAATGATACATGACATATGTTTTATAAGTCATAGGAAAACACTCATATGGACTAAATCACAATCAGTGATTGATAAATATTGAGCACGTGTGTAAATTATCATTAATAAGGAAATTTTAAATTAAGAAAGTTTTGTAAAATGTTTAATGGAAACAAATCTTAATTATACTGGTAGGTAAAATTAATGCGACATAAAATTATAAGTAATGATTTTAACACAAGTAAACTCGAATATTAATTGTGGTCTTCAACGTTCTGCGATTCATGGAACACTTTAAGAAGTAAAAAATGCATTTTACGAAATAAAATTTTACTAAGAAAAAAAAAACCTGTTTTTCATTGCTTAATATTAACACCCGTAGTAATTATGATTTGCAAATGCATTATATCTGTATTTTTTGTTGCATTATTAGTGGAGTCATATAAACGAAATTTTTTATTGAATAAACCAATCTCTCCCTACAGCGATTTTATGGTTTTAAAATGTTCTAGGGATATCACCAATTTTTCCTATTTGCGGTTAGGTTTTTCGCGAATATCTCGGCTTCTACTTGATCAATATCGACAAAAAAAATAGAGTCATTCATGAGAATACCCTCGATCTGTGGAAGGCGGAACACTATAATTTAATTTCTAACCTAAAAAAACCTAAAAAATTACAAACTACGCTTAAAACAAAATTTTCTCAATTATTTTGCAACAAACATAAATATTTTAATGAAAATAAGGAAAAATATACTTGTTATGATCCTAAATAAACCTCAAAATTACCGCCAAAACTAATATTTAAAAAAAAATTTGATTGACGCGCATTAAGGGTTTTTTTATGCTCTTACAAATGATATATGTATCTTACCCATACATATTGAAAAAAAAAGTTATTTAGGGTTTTCTGAACTGATTTTGGCACTATCGGATTGTTGTCGTAAATACATTTTTCCCGATTAAGTTTCATTATTGTTCAAAACAAATTACAAAATTGAAAATCTAATTAAAAGATGAGTGTTTGAAACAAATTTAACATATATTTATTATATTAATTAGTAAGCCGCCCCAAAAACTCAGAAAATTGAAATTTTTATTAAATTAAAATTAATATTAAAATGTTAATTAAAAATATCAAGTATACAAATATATTTTTAACAAAAAAAAAACTGATTAATAAATCTGTGTGGGTGAAATTTTCAAATTTCTGAATTTTTGGGGCAGCCCACTAATTAATATAATGAAAATATGTTAAATTTGTTTCAAACACTCATCTTTTAACTAGATTTTCAATTTTGTAATTTGTTTTGAACAATAATGAAAGTTAATCGGGAAAAATGTATTTACGGCAACAATCAATCAATACAATATCCACATAATACTTAATGATAAGTATCGTTTAAAACAGTGAATTCTTACTCATATTTTTAAACTATTTTTCAACTGACTTGAAATATAATCCCCTAAAGCCCCTAAAATTCTACCACACACATTGAAAAATTAGTAACGATAATTGCTCCAAATAATATATCATCACTAATTGATAGGTATCATTGATATACAGAAAGCTTGCTCAATAACAGTGCACACTATCGCCCTCACCCGGTATTTAATCCATGCATGAAGGATTTGGCACCTGCTTAGCGTAATGATACACTGCGGTAGATGGCTCAGTCGATATTGCAGCCATCTGCACTTGTTTTATTGCTGTACCTGTCAATATTACATGGAAGATAAAGTTAAGATACATATATAGTCACTTGGAAGTTATATCGATGTAGCTTTGTTCTTAACAAATTGAAATTTTGAATGATATTTTTAGCGCTGAAGACGACATTAAAAAAGTTATATCAATAATGCCCAGTATTATAAAGAATTTGCACGCAAATTTGCTTCCAGCTAACGCTATCTTCCAAGAGTCAAATTGTTATGAAATTGCTCGATATTTTAAAACAGTGGTAATAAATGTATAGTAATGTAAATGCTATGCATTTTATGAGGTGCATTTGGCATTACTTATTTTATGTTGCTGATTTCAGACTCAATACGCATGCATCAAAGTCATTATATATGTACGATTTCATTGGCTACATCTGTCAGTGGTTGTCATTTATATTTAATACCTATCAGGTAGCGTTAGCTAATTTGCATTTGCAATCAAGCAAATTCTTTATAATACAGGGAATAAATGATACATTTTTTTACTTTATCTAATAAATAACTTTTGTAGATTAGACTTTTCTCTACAATTTGCCTTTTTTGTATCGCTATACGACCAATTTTGAGATAAAAGCAAAACCCAAACTTTAAATATTGAATGCTTATAACTAGGGAACAAATTATTGTTAAAAAACGCTGAGGTTAGGTTAGGGCAGATGTGGAAAGCTCTAAGTCTTTTCTTCATAATTCGGCCAGAAAAAATAAAGACAAAAAGTCATTAATTAGGTTAAGTAAAAAATATCATGGTCACTCTCGAATTTGATATAAATTTTCTATTTTTTTTTTAAATTTTTTAACGATAACAAAAATTGGGAAATCAGCGAACTTTTCAATTTAGTTTTGGCGTCCAAAAATGAATGCATAATAAAAACATTGGGGGCCTGTGTAATTAATTATGAGTACTAAGGCACTCAATTGTAGATAAATATTGTTTGATTAGAATATAAAATAAAGATATTTAAAAAATCATGTTTATTCATGTATAATAATTGAAATTTTATATTCTTTCTTTACATTTATAAAATGTCTCGTCAGTATTTTGTATTATCGATAGGTTTAGTGATATAACACTAAAACAACACATTTATTATGTGTTGGAACAAACCAAGAACATATAGAATGGAATTTCAACAGATCAACTTGAAATAAAAACTTTGGTTATCTTTACTCTTATGGATAAGAGATGTAATGTTAAGTATATTGTCTTTTATATTGGATATTTTTACGAATACAATTTAAACATAAAATGTTAGTTTTCATGAAATTATTTAACACAGTTAAAAAAAATTATAATTAAAAAAAACTGAATAGCTTTGTAAGTGTCTAAAATATTATGATACAAGCAAATATTCTAATTACACTCATATTTTAGAAATAATGCACAATAAAACTTTGGATTCCCCTACTTTTCATAATAATAAAAAAAACTAGATAAACTTTAACTAACTTGTAAGTAAGATATTTGTCATCGTTTAAATTCTAAATAGTTCAATAATAAATTAATAGATATAATAAATAAAGATTTTATTTACCAAATGACACTGATTTGATATCACATATTTTTTTACCAATATACCTACATAAAAAATTGATAAGCTTTGGATATTAATATACTACAATAATAAGTGTCTGTTAATCAGAATAAATGACATATTTACAAACATATGTTTGTTACCGATCACTCCATTAAGGGGTTACATCTAATCTATTAATTCATTTTTGACTGGCTTTTTTATTGGCTGAGGGGATGTATAAACATCTTAAAAATGATATTCAAAAAGAATTATAAGAAATTTTTTATTTTTTTATTTTTAGAGCTGTGGATGAAATGGGCTTCGTGACTGTTTCCTGCCCTGATTGCCCCAGGGCACTTCCCGATCCCCCCAGTCATCCATGTCTGATAGTGGCATAGTGACGTTAATAACTGGCTGTATATGAAAATAAATGCCAAAAAAATAAAATAAAAATTTTTAGAGCTCACTTTCCAAAGTGTATCTGAACAAATGAAAGAACCTAGATGGTGAAAGTGGGGAAAAATGAGTGATAATGAGTACATGGTAATGTAAAGGGGTACCGTAATTCGGCTTCACAGAAACAAAATAAGCAACCGAAAACCGCCAAACTGACATAGTCTCGAAAAAAAGTCAGAGCTAACGTCGACGTTAGCATGTAGTAAAAAAGTTTTCAAACCTTAACTTCATTTTTATCGAAACTATACGTTTTTAAAAACTGCGGAAAACGTATCTTGGTCATTTTCCATCTGATCGACTTGAAATCTTAACTGTAACGTCTTAGATAGATTTCACATCGAAATATGCATGATTTTTTACAATTGGTTAACAATTACGGTTTTTATAAACAATTTAAGGTCGTTTTTTTCGTCAAAAACGCGATTTCTTGTTCAGTGATACAAAATTTGCAAAAATCGATATTTTTCAATAATCGTGTGTACTTTGATGGAAAAACTTATTTAAATAACGAAAAATGTTCATTTTGTTTGGGATGTTGATCCATGGAAGTTCTGCTTTTTGCAGAGGAGTATACACATCAAAAAAGATGCACTCAATTTTGCAACGCTAAAGTCGCCATTTTGTTTTATATTTCATTAAAAAAAATTTTTGTATGTTTTAAGACATGTACAATAAACCTTCAAAAGTTTATTTGATTGCTTTTTTTATTATTCTAAAAAAAAATCCTAAAAAAATATCATTTTCCGAAGGACGATTAGACGTATAACCTCTTAAACGAACCAAATTCACAACAAAAATATATTTTCTCTGCTGCCAATATAAAATTTAGTTTGTAAAACTATTTATAATTGCGAAACATTCAATCTTGATAATTACAGTATAATTTAAATATATTAGTGTAATCATTGTTTCAATGTAGGTTAATGGGTTTGGATACTTCCAATGTGCAAAACAAAATAAGTGGAAGCTGTAAGTGATATATACGAGTATATATATGTAATGTGACCAAAAGTAAATGATAAATGCAATTCTACATTCTATTCAATTATGTCAGCGATTCTCAACCTATGGGGCGCGCTCTCCTAGGCGTCTAAAAACTAAATGGGGGGCGCGACCATATCGAAAAAAAGTGAGAAACAATATTATTAAAAAAAATTATTTAATTTCCTGAAAGAAAAGCAATAAAATACATTCTGGCATAATAAAAAGAAAATACACGTTTACATTTACACTGATATAATACACTTATAAATAGGATTGTAATGTATTTTTAATAATTAACTTATCAATATTAAATTAAAAACAATATTAATTATTATTAGTGACTCCCTAGGGCCTGTTTTGCAGAGCAAAGTTTTTTGAAAGAAGGTTTAATAAAATTATTATATGGGGGAGGGGGGGGGGGGGAGAGAATTCTGATTGAAAATTGGGTCGCAAATACTAAAAGGTTGAAACGCTGAATTATGTGTTACAATTAATTGAAAGAAAAAAAACGTATGTAGATTTTAAGGAGTGTTTAAATTCAAGGTTTTTTTGCAAAAAATATTCACCCAAAATTTTATCAGCATAATAGACGAAATTCATAGTTTAAAAATCTAAGATTATCCTGAAATTAATCCGCAAAAAGTAATAATATGTTTAACATTTCTATTTATTACACAATATTTAAAAAAAACAATATTGAAAATTTAACACTAGAACTACCAACATTTAAAACGATTATAAAAGTCTGTAAAGAATACGTATAGAATATGTTTATATTTCTTGATTTATTATTATTATATTAGTATTTTTAAAATACATTATTTATATTTTATAATATATTATGATTTGTTATTATTATTTCATAATAAAATATTTATAAAATTGTATATATTTTGAGTGCGTAGTTCTAGTGTTAAAAAAAATAAAATAAAATGCATGTTACAGTTTTTTCACATAGTTACAATACGAATTTACCTATTAACTGAATCTTTTACACTAATCAAATGTCCGTAAATCTGTCACAACGTAAAAGAAAATAAAGCCAAGAATAAAATTTTTACGAGGTGTATAAAAACCATAAAAAATGTTTATATGTCTATGTATGTCAATTATGATTTTCAAGTAGGTTTTTTTATAGTTACGGTTTGTTGAATTTTTCTAATTGTTTTTTTATTTCGGTAATGTAAAATAATTAAAAAATGGGACTTGAATATTTTGTGGGTGCTAGTTACAGTTTTATAGATATATCTTTGGAGAACATACATACATAAGGTAATGGCACCAGTCTTGGCAAGGACCACAGTAATGGTAAATTTTTAATTAAATGTACTGAATTAGAAATATGTGTTGATATTTGATTACTAACATTTCTGAATATTAATCTACATATACATTTAACTGCCTTACAGCGTGATTTGATGACAATCAGCCAATAGGTGTCAAAATGGTGTAAATTTAAACTAATTATTTGTGTAATTTATTTATTAATTTAATATATAGCAACTGCTTTATATTGTTTCAAATTTAACAATTCTTTCTTTTATATCTTTTATGTCGTAGTACTTATCATTTTGTAATCATTAGCAAGTGTCCATCACTGCGTGCTCATTACTGGTTTTACTTTATCCATTACTGGAGAAAAACATGAACAAAATAAAAGGTTATAATTTAAAAATACTTAAACTATATTTTCGGACTTTGGTAATTAAATTGATTTAAAAAAAGTTACTTGTTTTATTAGTAACATGAGTTCATGATAATTACAAAAAAGAAGCCCGTCAATCACAAAAACAGTAAACCCTACTTTTATAGCGGCTATAACTGGTGCTAGTACCTTATGTAATCATAATAATCTGATACCAATTATTTGATGCATATTTTATTCTTCCTGAAAATCAGTACGGACGTATGAAATAATATATGCTATACTCTTTTCATTTTCTTGACTCATTCATTATTTTATGTAAGATCACGCAATCTACCGAGTGCGGAAGACCAAAGGCGCCACACGAGTTAACTAACTAATATCAATAACTTTGAAGAAGGCTCTGAAATTGACTTGCTATCTATAACAGGACCCAGTCGTAGCTACAATAAAAACACCGAGAACATTTATATTGATTTCAGTAAGAGAGTTCAACGTTTGATATATACAACATACATATTATATATTATAGAAGCAGACGCTCTACCTGACAAACAAGGCTTGTTATTTCACTAATAGTAAGTCTAGCGGTGGGTCACTTATTTTTGCTTCATATTTAATTAATATGGCAATGTGATATGAATATAAAATGGATAGAAATTGTTAATTAAATTTTAAAGTTACGACTTTTTATTTAAATTAAAGAATTGTTACTTCGATCGTTGAAAATAGGATTTTTTAAAAGAGAAATAAGAATTAAGGCTGAAATTAAGCCCTTTTAGGATTACATTTCGAAGAAAATGTCTAAATAATTCTGGTGCCATTTTTTTCTGAACAATTGCTTTTAGCTCAATGTTGATAGGATAAATAGATGCTGAGAAATTTCAGTTTCCGTTAACGCTTTAAAGTGTAAAAAATGCTACGCGAAAACAAAAACAATAAAAATAAAATTATGATCGTTTTGAACTACCAATGTTAGGATAATTGCACACAAAAAATCAATTTATTTAAGAATGGTCATGCAACCACTGATATGGAATGGCCCATAAATAATTGAATAATTATTAGCAATATTTTTTTAATGTAAAAGATTTAAGTTTTTACGATTAGAAACTCAATGAAAAAGTTCAATGAAAACCATTTACTATAGTTCCGAGGTAAAAAGCTAACTGCACCGGACTATCATCGCTTTAATCATTTTTCCTAGTGTTACGAAAGTTATGGAAGTCTAGTCTCGTCTCGATGTTATAAGCGACAATATCGTCTCGTAAAAAATTAAGCCACCCTCTTAAAATATCATTCATACTACCACCAAAAAACTACTTTGAAATTAAGAATGAAATAAGTATGATTAACATAGTTTATAATCTATGCGATGACATTAAATAAATGCCTCAATTATCTCTATTATAATAAAATTTAAATATGTCAAGATAAACATAAATGGGTTTTCCCCTAGATACGTCCTTATAAATATTTTAGCATAGGTAATATTTTAATAATCAGTAAATAAGAATTAATGGAATGTTTATATAGGTATTTATTATAACAGTATATAATAAAGATAAATCCGTTCTGTATACAAAAACGAATTATGTATAGTATTATTAATTCAATTTGATAAAAATTACTCCCCATTAGCTATCAACAATACACTCATTATTTTAACCAAAATCAAAGTTGGTACAATTTATTTACTCCATATAAAATCATCACTTGAAATTTATGTTAAATTAATACATTATTATTACTGATATTGACGATATTATCAATCAAATAGTGCTTATTATGTTAAATATAAATTAAATTAAGATTTTCCTCGCTGTAAATAATTCATATATATAATATTTAAATGATTTATTTGACTGTAATGTGTGAAAACTCCGCAGGCGACTGAATAATGTAGGTATTAAAATGAATTAGTAAAAATTATTAATCATTGGTGATATTTGCATATCGATTATACTACATACATATATAATCATAAGATTTTATCAATAGTATCCGACAGGTTTGTTGATATTTATATATACATATACATAAGTATTAATTTGGTTAATTTACACAATTGTAATGAATACAAATTTTTATACACCTACATACGTACCTATATATTTATATGTAGGTAATTTTGTTAACTCACGGTTATTTTTCTTCAATAATGTATGATTTTATTTATTGTAAGTTATTTATATATAATCATTTTATATTTTTTGTAGAAAATATCACAGCTACACAAAAAAAGTTCGGAGCCAAACTTATATAGCATTGTAGTATTGGTCGAGCATAATCGAAATCCACATTTTTGGAATTTTTTGCTTACCAGTTTTTTTAAATTTGAGCTTGAATTTTGGGTTTAGGTTGAATTAGCCAAATTCAAAATTCAAGCTCAAATGAAAAAAACTGGTAAGCAAAAAATTCCAAAAATGTGGATTTCGATTATGCTCGTCCAATACTACAATGCTATATAGGTCGTTTTTTTGGTACCCCCCTCCCTTTTTATGGAAATATTCAACCTAACCCCAAAATTCAAGCTCAAATATAAAAAACTGGTAAGCAGAAAATTCCAAAAACTTGGATTTTGACTATGCACGACCAATACTACAATGCTATATAGGTCGTTTTTTTGGCAACGCACTTTTTTTGTGTAGCTGTGTATTTATATAAATTCAATAATTTTTCAAACTATTCATAAAATAAGATAAATATTTTTACCTTTAGTTTTTGAAATTCATATAAACTGTAATTTAAAAATATACCAAACATTTACTATTTACAATTTTTGTACACAAGTATAAAAAATTAAAATTAAAAATAAGTAATTAAGTACATTTGTAAGTAAATAAGTACAATTCATTTTCAATAAATGTATTTAAGTACAAAATACTTTTAAAATGCATTTATGTACAAATGCAATTATTTTCATTTGTAAAGTAATTAAGAACAATAAAAAATTCTATATAAAAAAAGTACTTAAGTTCAGGTACTACTGAGATACAAGCACCGCTCTGTTATGTACATAATCTACGTACGTCCCTCTTTATGTAACTACAAAATGCTATAGTAAGAAAATAGATTATACACATTAAATATTTTACAATACTGCCATTATTATTGCCAGTTTCGTTCCAAATGATAAATTCATTATTTACTTATCAGCAGGCATGAAAAAATTATGTTTTACAATATGCGCTTATCTTGTGTTTTCTGGGCTTAGAAATGATGTCAAATCAAGGTTACCAAACAATTTTTACACTATTTCATGAAAATACGTTTTTCGTTATAATTAAAATGACCTTTTAAAATAAAAAAATAAATAAAAAAGATGAGTAATTATTTTGGCAGTTACCATCATTACCATATTGCGGCACACTTTTCATACTCAAATTATATCGTCACACTTCTAGAGTTGAACTTCAAGAAAAAGGTTAATTAAATTAATTAAATTATAATTAATAAAAAAATAGTCAAGTGTATTTAGATATCATACGTGCCAAATACCTACATAGCATGTTAACTTCTTCGCCGTTACCCAGCATGCAGAGAGTAGAAGCATAATCCGTTCAGCATCCTATACATTTGCATCACTCTATTCTATTTCAGATCTAACCTATGTCCGAATTAGTATATCCGGAGAAAAATTTTTAGATCTAAAGTGATCAAAATCAGGTCTTGATAATCTGCATTTTGAGACAAAATCATATTTTTTCACTGGCTTTTGATCTGTGGAGACCTACAAAGATCTACAAAGATAGAGATTGAATTCGTTGTAGATCTTTGCAGGTCTCCACAGATCAAAAATCAGTGAAAAATACGATTTTTTTCTCAAGATCAGATTCGATCACTTTAGATCTAAAGAATTTTTCCGAGTATTCACGGGTTTTGGAGCTCCGATCTTAAACCGTATCCGAAACTATCCGAAATAATGGCATATCCGTATTCGAAACTAAAAATAAGAAGAAAAATATCCCTATTTCTATCTGAAACCAAAACCAAGGCAAAAATATCCCCATTCGTATCCGAAACCGAAACCATGAAAAAATATCCGAAACCGATATATCATATCCCTAACATCCCTAATTTACACACATTTATTTCAAAATCTATACTTATATATTTATTCTTTTATACGATAAATCAGTTAGAAGATAAAATATTAACATACTCGTACCTATATCATACAAATATCTCTGATTTCCCCGCGGCTTCGTCCATATGTATTTTGAAATCGATGAATGCTTGTTTATTATAAAATATTTTAAAATAAAAAATCCTATTATAACCTAAAGTAATTCTAAAATTTTAGGCTTTAAAACAGTAAATCTTCCATCAAAGCAATAAATAAAAAAGCAGACAGAAAAAAAGTTAAATGGTACAGGCAGAGCCTAAAAATTTATGAATTAGTTTTGATAAATAAATATAATAAATAATAATAAAAATATTATAATTACTGCATGCAAATAAAAAAAATAAAAAAATTTGCTTCATGCTGGAAAACCACCACTATAACTGTAAGGTTTCATTTTTATGTTGTGTACATAAAGTTGAATTAATATGAGTAAATGGATATGTGTGAAATAAATAATTTTATTGCGAGTAAAATTTATTTCGACACTAATTAATGTCGGCATTTACAGAACCTAACGGTACGATTTGTTTTATTTTATTTTGATATTAAATAAAGGATTTTTAATAAATTATAATAAATATTTATTTATATTACTGTCCATTATACAGAACTAAATCATTTTAATTTATTTTATTCTTTTTGGATTAAATATTTAATTTTTATCATTTTCGATCTAATAATTTATTAGATGTATGAAGAGAAAGCAATGTTTCGAATTACACACTCATATTATTTATTGTAATAAATAATAAATCGAACAATAATTAGAATTATTTATTAAATAATAATTTAATTTAACTCGCTATTTAAATAGTCCATTCCTACATTAAACCATGAACTGAAGAATAAATCAAAAATATTAGATACATGCACATTTAAAATTCATATATTTGCTACACAAAAATACCGTTACTACTGTAAACTAATAAACCGTACACACAGACATACTTATTATGTATTATATATCTACATAAAATATAAAAACCGATAAATATGTAGATATAATAATAATATATTTTGTATATAATTTGGTTCACAACAAATAAATAAATAAGAATTAAAAATAGCAAATACAAATATATAAAATTCTATGAAAAAGTTAATCACTTCTAATACGTTAAACAATTTAATTTTATATATTTATTTATATTGCACATTTTAACCAATAAATATAATAATAAGTAATACATATTTATAAATTTATAACTATATAAATAATCATGATATTCTAGACCAGTAGATAAATTAATATGAATTATTTAGTAAAGTATACTCGACGGTTATAAATTCTGCTATATCATGGTTTCAATAAAATATTGAATATTATATTTATTGGAATTTTGAAACAAGTTGAATAAATAATATATTATATATAATATAATAACGCGTATCAGTTTATCAGTAAACAAGTATTGTAAAAAACATAAGAAAGGAACTTTAGGAACTATCTTTTTTATTTTCGTATTTTATATCAGTTATATAAATTTTCCTTCAGCCAACTGGATTTTGTTTATTTGCTTACTATCGCAAAATTGTATTTGAGAGAAAAATAAAATAAAAAAAATAATTTAGAGGCTGACTTTAAAATGCTGATAAATTCTTCTATATACGAGTACATATTATATATAGTTTTATTTTAAAGATGAGAATTTTTTTAATATATATATATATAAATATTAATAAATATATATACTATTACAAAAACAATATCAATTCATTTCTGAGATAATCACATACATAGACTTCAGTTATTATTAGTTGTTGAAGTGTTTTAAGATAACTAAAATTAACCGTTTTCCATGAAACTTATTCATGTTGTTAGGAGAATGATAATTTATGGAATTTAATCTTATTTAGATTACGATTATAAATAAAAAAGGTAATTTATATTAATTGTATTAAGAAATTAATCCATCATACAATATTAACTTTATTTTAAACATCAAATTTTATTATTTTATGGTGAATTTTAAATACAAATTACATATGCTATTCTAAAAATTAAAATTATAAACATTTTTTTATGTTAGTATGTCCTTTGAATCGCGAGACTCATTTAGATAGCCTTTATATGTTTTGAATTATAGAGTTTTTTTTTTAATTACTAAACGTAGTTTTATGTATCAAAATTAAAAAAAAATATTTTCTGCGTCGCGTCATTCAGATTAGGTGGTCAAATAAAAAGTACCATTAGAGATTAAATACAGTAATATATCGCTGCAAATTCCTTTGGAATTATTAATTTAAAAAATAATAATGTAGTACTTTGCACGGACTGTGCCATATTAACAACATAAAACTGTAATAAAACGTACCTATTTAACAAACGGTCGGTATTGAATGTTACAAATATATAGCTACGAGTATAATAGAGTTTTAATAAAATGTTACTTTATAGCTCTTAATTCTTACTATATTATGTTAACTATTCTATAACGACAAGTTGAACAATATTATTTAAATAAGTTAAACATGTTCAAAGTACTTTTATTACTTGGTTAATAATAATATCACATTTCACAAATTGCTATTCAATTCGAAAAAATTCCACTAATAAAAGAAAAATTCAGATTAAATTTATTGTTTAAAAAACTACGGTGAAATTACACCATAGAACATTTAATTACTTACAATTAGATTTGCAATTGCATTTATAATAAATATAAATTAATTAACTAAAAATAACAATAAATAAAAAATAACAATAAATAAATTTTTGTTAATATTTAATTAAATAATTACACACACAGAAAACAATAAAAACAAGTGTGATATCCGCATTCCGTATTTTTTAAGTTTAAGGAAATTCCAAATATGATTTGCATGACAATTTATCAGGATACGTTTTTTTACGAAATTCATTTACGACAATAAGTTTCGAAATTCGATAAAAGTAATAATATATTCACAGAATGTAATTATTGTAATAAAATGACTGTAAATATGCGGAAAACATACTCTTGACGTTCCTTGTATAGAAAAAAAATTTGCCGAATAGGATTTTATAATGTCATATATTAAAGTTTGGCGTTAATTAACAGTTAACACGATTTTGAATATGTTGTTTTGAAATAATTACTATCATATAAATATCAACAAGATCAACTATTTATGATTGTCACATTTTTAATGAATATTTTTACTTTTAATAAGGTTGGTATATATGTAATATAAATATGTATATTGGTTCTTTTATAGCTACATGATAGTCAATAATTTATTATTGAAAAATTGTATTTTTTTCTATATATTGAATGCTTTTTAGATTAAGTGTTTTTGAATAAAATTATCGCATGATTTTATTATTGAATGTTATCAAAAAAATACCGGGAAATTAATTATTTATTCGTCTACATCTGTAATAAGATAAATTTCAAGTATTTATTAATCCTTGTATTTTCTTGTTAATATTTATCTGTATAACACCTATATATAACAAAATACCTCCGGTAGATAATACAATAGTACGCGATAGTGTTTTATATACTTCTGCAAATATTTGCGTTTCACAAAAATATTTAGCAGGTTATTATTGTAAAATATTCACCTGGTTTATGCGACCAAAAGAGAATATAAAATTAGTTTACTTAAGATAAATTTATCAAAAAGTTTTATTATTTAAAAATACATGAATATTTTTTCTACACGAATATATAGTATTATTCAACAACATATTTTAAAAGCATAATTAAAATAATTGATTACAAATATAATGATAATTTTTGAATAAAACTAATTAATAATTAAATAAATTGTACAGAAAAAATGTATTTCATTAGTGAAATAATTAAAAATGTAAGGAAATTCAATATCATTTAATGAAGTAAAATTTGATGAGTTTATAATTAGAATAGTCTGTTTTAATGAGCGGCATTTGTATAGTGACCGAGTAGTGGGTAGATAACGCGCGCGGCAGACCGCGCGAATCAAAGTGTCAAAGGGTTATAGAGCAGTACTCACGTGTACACATTGAGTAGCATCCAGTAGCAGCGGTTAGGGGCTGGTGGTGCCACCACTAGGAGCAGCAACCACTAGCTCCACACACATGATCGTGGGGCTCAGCACCCTAGCCCCGTTCACACACCTCGCGACACCATAAACATCCGAGCATCAAAAACTCAACTGTCCGATCGCTAACTAGCATCAATAAGTAATCATCACACAACAACAAGATCTAGCATACACAAATGATACAAGTTCGACGTGTAACAATGCACTTTGAACAACAACAATATATCGAGAGCGCAACTGCGGCCGTGTGGAGTAAAACTGAAACACCTTGACGGGACAGACTCTGATAATACACTAGATCGCGCCGGGCCCGAAGCGTCGCTCGGCAAACATCGTCATGTTCGCGCGCGTGCATTCGTTCGGTCTGCCCTTTACCCGACAAACATCCCCATTCCATACCGCCACCCCGGATTCCCCTACTGCCAGCCTCGTACCTGTAAGTATAAAGGTCATTTCACACCGTCACTACTTTCAAACATTCATTGCATCTGCAACTATTTTTCATCTAATTATTTTATTCTGTAAAGTCAGGTATGATAAATAATTTTCGCTCGAGCAAAGGCTTAGCTAACGCTATCTGCGAAGTATCAAATAGTTATGAATTTACTAGGGATTTTAAGGTTATTCGATCATTAGAGCAATGTATAGATAAAAGTCTAAAATTTTAATATGTTATTTGTGGATAGCTCACATATTTTACTAATTTTTAAAATAATATTGGGCGTATGGTTCTTGAGTAATTGGATATTAAAAATGGATTTTTAATACACAGTAAATGAGAAAACTCGCCGGAAGTGTTCTATTTACTGAAATTCTATACAGAGATATTTTAAACACTGATTATTCGAAACTTCAACTCTTTTAATTACTATAAAAATTATAAAACACATACTTTCACGTGTAGTTCCAGAACCAGGTTTGTTCAAAGTAATGAAAAAAGCTAGAAATACAACACTGCCATGACAGCATGTTTATAAAGACGCGTGAACAAATCATCCGTAACAGTAATAGAGTGCGACTTACAGGTAAACAACGTGTTCGAGTGCAACAACTAGAGTTGGCGAGGCTATAGTATAAATTAAAGATACAGTCTGTATAATACTGCGATCGCCAAAATATATTTAATTTTTTACTAACTCCATTTTTAATGTACATGTGTTCTGCATATAAATTAAAAACTAAATATTTCGAAATCAAATATTTTTTTATTGAAAAAAATACGGATAGTTCACAACTAAAGGGGTGCTAGGTCAATAACCTTAATTCATAATAATTGTATATTATGCTATGCATTTTAAGATGTACATTGTACACTTGTCACCACTGCTTTTAGATCGTTCATTTCTTCATAACGCAAGGGCGTCTAGGTCACTCATATTGATTAGAACTGCCAGTGAGCATATTATTATTTAATAAGTACTCCGCAGATAGGGTTCGCTAAGCTTTTCAAAATAATTTTTTATGATAATTTTTTTTATTCGATATTTATATAAACGTACTTTAAAGTATACATCGTTAGCTAAATATTGGCTTCATAACTTCAAATAAATGCATATTTTGAAAAATTAAAACTTAAATAATTTGTGTGAATAGGTCTTTATAACCAGTATGTATTGCGAAACTGAGTTAATGCATATTATGTAAGTATATCCATGCGGAAAATCAAACCTCGGTATGCATTTTGCCTGCTTTTTACTTTCTAGTCAGCTCTTTGACATATTTATGTTCTAATGATAATAATTATTTATATGATTAAAATAAATTCAAAAATACAATATTGCGTCTAGTTCACAAATGATTATATGTATAAATCAAAAATCCAGATTAAAAAATTATCATTTTTAGTAGTTAAAATAGACATTTTCAACTATGTACATTATAGCATATTAATTCCACAAAAATGATTTATAATATATACCATATTTACTCGCTAAAATTAATATAAAAAAATGCAATAAAAGTAAGCATAAGTATAGTTTAAGGTTATTATATCCCATTGTGTTTACAGTAATCGTATATACAATAACTTTGATTTATTAAAAATAATATTTGTGTAAACATGTTTGAAAATAATTGATTTTTCAAGCAGCTTGTATACTCTATATGTCATGTATGCAGGTGTACAACATTATTTTAGAAATGAACACTTAATATAACTGAAATTTATTTATCAATGGCGCTTTTAGTAACTGGATATTAAATTTTGAAAAAGTATTATCGGTATCCAAATAAATAGCAATAAACCAAAATTATGTAGGTATCCTATGTTTTTCTGTAGATAACCTGTAAAATATCAAGACAACATGTTTAAAATTATAAATCATAATATGAATGTTTCAGAAACTATGACGAAATTAAATATCCAGAAAAATGTCAAAATGTAATATATGTAATAGACTACAAAAGTAACGTACAAACCCTATGAGAAGACGAAATAACTCGTATACGTCGTATAAGTATATAAATAGGGTGACCAGATTTTAGTTTTGGTAAACTCTGATATGTAAATGAAGACCCATTTTTTATTTTATTTTATCCTATTTATTTTTATTTTATATATCCTAATTTTCACTTTTGCGCCCCTGATATTTTTCTTTTTTTTTATTACAAAACCCGGAGAAAGTACACCGAAACCCGAAACCCGGAAAAACAGTATACAAACTCTGAAACTCCGGGTGACAACTTGAGACCTGGTTACCCAAGTACTTGGCGTATAAATTGTTCCGTGTGGAATGATATTAAATAATTAAATCTGTATGATTTTCTTTGGTTTTCTGGAAAGTACTTCACTAATTAAGTACTTTGACACTTAATGGTATATAAAATTAAGTTATTGCCAACTAATGTTTATATGTACGTCGTTTTAAAGTAATGTGATCGTGAAAACGTATCTGTTTTGAACATCCTGGAATCTATTATAACTATTTTAATTATAAATATGTCGGTATCCGCTGTAATTAAAAAAAATATTAAGAGCAGATTTTCAAAGAGCCGTGAACGCGTCTTCATAAAACAATATTTTATCGAATACGGACTGTGGGTAATAAACCAGGAAAAAATGTATTTCTTAGTTTTAAAGTGAATTTTATAGGTATGTTTATGAACGTTCTGTAATTGACAGATATTTCAGAATGTGATACGTTTTTTTAATAATTTTATTTATGTACTACGCAAATTATAATTATACTGAAAACTGCACTGTGAGTATTACATTTTTTTTAAATAATTGAACTTAAATACAAGTACCTTGTTATTACCATGAAACAACAATAAATAAAATTCGTTACAATAATAAAAACAAACAATGCAACATAAAGGCTTCTTTGTAGATCAAAGGGATTATTGTATTACATATGAAATATTTAAATAAATATTTCACACATTCGTACAATAACCGTTTATGACCCCAATGGTTTAATTAAAAACACATTTAAATAATATTGAATTTTTTTCTCATTGATGCTGATTTTCTTACAAGTAGGATCATCATGCATGTAATAAAATACCTATACTCTTACAGAAACATATATACCTACTATTTTTATGTATTATAACATTACAATTGTTTTTATATCCTAATTGGTATCACTATCATTATGTAGCATATCGATGTACTAAAATGTGATAAGAGTAATTTCTACATTACAATATTAATAATATGTATATTAAAAATCAAAAGAACAGTATAAACTGTCTACTTTTAGCCACCTGCCTTTTTTTTAGAAAATATAATTAAAAGGTTGGAAAAAAATCATATACAACGTTTCGGTTCACAAAGCTGTCATCAAGCTGTAAAATATAATGCATAATTAAGGTAAATATAAAATAATACAATAATACTAAAATGAAAAGTTGATGTTTTTTAGGGGAATATATCTTAAAAATCAATAAAAAATTGATTTTTTATAATTTTAAAATATTTTTAAAATCAATAAATCGATCTCCAAAAATGATTCAGTATTTTAAACAAATAGAGAACATAGACTTATGGAAAATGTGAAATAATATTAAGGCATAAATCGATTCTGAACAAAGTACCGGTCATTCATCTATATATAAAAAAATGTTAAATTAAGAGAAAAATAATCGCGTGTCAAATTCGACCCACGGACCGTCGGTTGGAAACCGCTCAATATCTCTACATATAAAAATGAATGTTCATTTGTATGAGGTTTATAGACTCGGGAATTACTGCACTGATTTCAATGCGGTTTTCACCAATAGTACGATCATTTTTCTGTGCAGTATCGTGGCTAATAATATTTTATGAAAATCTAAGATAAGACTAAAAAATCTTTATCAAGTCGTGTTTTGTTTCCATGATGTCATTAAGGTATATAAAAACATAGTACCTAGCCATGGAATACATAATTCTATAATTTATGGTTTCAGTATCACGTCTCTTTAAAATATTTTGTCGAACAAATTGATGATTTTTGGCACATGCTAACAATTAAATATTTTGATTACTGAACAGAATTTATTTCATTTTTCACTAATGAATAGGTAAAGTTTAGGTGTATAATTTTTGTATATTTTGTGTAAATTTCATTAAGTCCAATTTGCGGTGAATCGTGTGTTGTGGGCATGTTGGGTGGGTATGATGTTTAATTAAATTAATATCCCCGAGTAACACCGGGTCCAATGCGCTAGTAATTAATAAATTACATTATTAGTCAATAATAATAATAATAAAACACGTTTATTAGAATATAGTAAATATAACTAAACGCAATAAATGGGTAATAGAGAATTTCTTTACAACAATCACGACCGATAGGATCGCACACACGCCAAACATCTCAATACAAGAAGTAGCGAGTTGTGCAGCATGCGGGCGGGCGGCTGGCCGGCTGGCCCCCGTGGCGGAGTCGCCAAATCATAAATAATTAGAGACTGACACGTCGCACATTGTCGCACAGAACGAGACCAAAGATTAAGGAAGATTTGTGTCCACAATAGAGACTGTGTGTGCGGGAAGTAACACCGAATACTTGTTCTGTTCGGAGGTCAATGTGGTCTACCAGTGGCGTATTATTTATATATATATTTTTTCAAATCATTTTGAATCAAAATATTTATTGTTTCAGAAATAAAATGGAATTATAATAATATTAAGAAATTCAAGATGATTAGATTCAAATTGAATATTTATTAAGTGAGGATATATTTGTGAGTGTACATAAACATCCAGGTATGTGTATAACAAATAACAACAAAAATCGATTTTCAGATGAAATTAATTGGGCAATCTTAAATGTTTTCATAATTGCTATGTTCTGTTGGATTTTCACAATTATTTCGATTATGAAAATTTCTGAGAAATTATTGAATACAGTAAAATTTAAAAAGTAATTATATTTTATATACATTTTACAAGTACATTATTGAAAATAAGGGTCGATCCAGAGTCTCGGTCCGATCTCGCTCCAATCAAATATAAATATACAATAAATAATGAAAGCATTCACACTATAGGTATTGTGCCGGTCTCGGTCCAATCACGCTCCGATACTGTATTAGGTTCCGGTCCGGCCTCGATCCAGTCAAATATTCAGTATAGTAAATACTATATTGAGTATAGTGGATATCTATAGTACGGATACTTTAATTGTTTATTGTTTATTTATATTTTGATTGGAGCGAGACCGGACCGGGACTGGCACGATAGTCTGGATCGACCCTAAATTATTTTAGGAACATGTTGCACAAATATCACTTTTGTAATGAAAATGGCATTGCAGAATTATCGAGGTAATTGGATTTCCATTTAAAAAAATTAGTACAAATGTATTCGTTATAGTGTTTTTTAAAAACGTATTATTATCAAAAATAATTAACAGAAGTATGTAATAAAAAAGTTTATTTATAAACACGTTTCTAAATTTCTAAGAATGTGTTTATTTACGTAAAATACGGAACTTGTGTTGTGTAAATTGATTTTAGTCATTTAATTGATAAAAAGAGAATATATTTCAGTGGTGTACACTCAAAATGTCTAGAATGAAAAATATTTTTGCATTACAATTTAAAACTATTGAATTTTTTTATCAAATTATAATGATATTTTCTTCGTTTATTTTCAATCAAAATATTTTATTTTATTTTACTCATTTAGATTATTTACTACGCTACTGTAATTAGATCCTTCATATTTGTGATATATTTGGTAGGTAAAAAGTCACGCGCTAAAATATAATAAATATGAAATATATTTAAAATATTTTTTTATGATATGGTTTAAGTATTATCTCATTTATATAGGTATAGAATATTTAAATTTGTTAAGATATGATTATAAAAAAAATAATGATAAAATATTTTGACAGTTTGTATTTTTGTTGAATCACATTTATAATGTTATTTAATAAATTGAATAAATCATTTACGTTTTAAAATCCTTTTTTTTATAACTATAACTATATCATTCTTTATTTACCTATACATTAACATAAATTTAGTCATTTACAAAGAATTTATATGCTTTAAATAAAACAAAAGTAAAAAAATGTTGATTTATCATGATCTCACATGTATAAAAACTGTTCTTAGAAATAAATTATTTTTACACAGAAATAGCACAAAAATGTTACGAAAGTACTTGAGTAGCAAAATTTTGTGTAGTTAGGTAGTAATATTTTTCATTAATTTATTTTAGTATTGCTAATATACAGATCAAACTATAATATTTATTACATATACAAATGTATAAATGTGCAATTATATTGTAACAAAAAAGTATTCGATATGTTTAATTTAGCGCAAGCAATTGTAAATACGCATGTAAAACTTGAAATAATAGAAGGCTTTACAATGATAATGATTTAAATTAACGAATCACAAATGACTGTAATTGATGTGAATCCGTAAAGGTTAAATACCACAGGCTTACAAGATGATCCAACAAGTACTTTAGACTTTTTTCAATCTCACTTACCTTGAGTCGCTATGTGGAAAGTTCTCAGTTAAATATGACAACACCTACACTGAAATTTGATAAAAATTGAATCTTCAATATAAATCAATAATCGATTCGTTTGTAAACAATCAATATTTGCTTTAGTCATGTGGATGTTGAAGACTTGAAGAGAAAAAGAAATAATACCCATTCGAGCAATAACTTTAACAAAATCATTTTTTTGTTTGTGAATTACTTATAGTAAACAATAAATGAATAAATTGTGCTGTTTTTTAAAACATGTGTATATTTTTAAATAAAATCCATTAATATAAATATATAATTTGATATTATCATTATTTATAAATTATTAAAGTAAATATATTAAAAGGTATTAACAAATTAATAACATATGTTACACACTTTTATTTTTAACATGCATTATGTTCGTACATAATATCTATGTAGGTACATTTCAAGTTATACAAGTCATAGTATATATCTGTATAGTTATATTGTAGTATAGATATTTGTAAAAAGTTTTTAATGACTTCGAACAAAATACTTTCACACTTTTTTATGGTTTACCTGTTAAAATTTTAGCATCTTCATTGTCAGTTACCTTGCCGTATCCCAGGTAGTATTTAAACCAATCGATCCTGTTTTTAAAAGAAATTTGTTAAATTTAATTATGTAAAGATATTTCATACAAAATGTGACTTATTGTTAATATCTACTTAAATATAAAAATATATAGGATATATTTTAAGAATGTAATTAATAGAGTAATGGCATTGATATCCTCTTACATATTATTTGACATTATAATTTTGGGAAATAATTTTTAAATGTAGTTCTTTATATTATTAAATTGATAAATAGAAATTGTTTTCTAAATCAATCTCTGTTAAAAGTTTTGTACAGGGTACTGTATGCGAGGTATTTCCAATTCGATTGAGATTGTCTATGAATTTGATTAGTTTAGTTTCTACACAAACAAATAGCAAGGTAACATAATTTGATATCCTGTAAAATATTTGGGTTTGATTTGTTTGAAAACGAATGTCTTTAAATTTAGTGGCAGTAATATTAAAACTCAATTTGACTTAAAATATAACAGAATGTGTACTCATAAGATATTTTATAAAAATATATATTATATAAAAATGTTCATAAAAATGAAAACAACGCAGGATGTCCAAGATAAGCATAAAATACACGGTAAGAGATATAGATTCGGTTAAATGAGATGAATTATTTGTAAGGAAGGGGTGAGTATTTCTACATTAAAAAATATTAATAATTCTATGTGGTTTAGGCAGTATACCCAAAAATCTGAAAATTCGGAAATTCTTTAAATTACTATATTTTTTTCAAAGAAGATAGACAGTTTTTGTTTGCGGTTTCTTAAAGCACTTTTTGTGTAGAATTTATTGGTGTATTTAGAATTTTTATATCACTTTTCGTTTCCGAGTTACAAGCTCTAACTTTAGTTTTTCTTATGGGCCACTAAGTTAACTATAACATATTTGAACGTGTTTTTTTTATTCTACTTTATAATGCATGATATGTCACTTGTCATACTTATTATCGAAAAAAAGTAGGAACATTTTTTTTATAATCATTATACTGAATGTTATTATTGTAATTTTTGTTTAACAATTTTTGTTTTTCATGGCCTATTAAATCGTTGTAAAGTAGAGTAAAAACACGTTCAAATATGCTATAGCCAATTTAGTGGCCCATAAGAAAATCTAAAGTAAGGGCTTGTAACTCGGAAACTAAAAGTGATATAAAAATTATAAATATTCTATACAAAAAGTACTTTAAGAAACCGCAAACAAAAAGTACCTATCTATTTTGACAAAACAGTTAAAGCCATTTAAAGAATTTTCGAATTTTCAAATTCTTAGGTGTACTACCTAAACCACATAGAATTATTAATATTTTTTGATGTAGTAACACTCACCCCTACTTTACAAATAATTCATCTCTTTTAACCGAATCTATATCTCTTACCGTTTAGGAAATCCCCATGCTTTTCACGCTTATTTTGAACTTCCTGTATTTTCTTTAATACATTTAACTAATAATATCCTAAATCATGAATTTGATATACATTAACACCAATACTAAAGTTGGATATAACAATAAACGATACAAATTAATATTGTTTATTTATACAATCATAAAAAAGATAAAATAGTGTGATTACATACATATGTATAATAAGTTGTTATCAGAAACTGGTATATTTAACAATACTGACGCCGGCGCATACAAAAATAAAGAATTCATATCAATATTTTTATCCAATAAAATATGTATATGTACTCGTAGAAACGTGTATATAAGAAATACTCAATATGTTATTCACCTGGTTTTTATATCTGCCACAAATAATGATTTCAAATTCATTTAGAATATTTATTTTAATTATTAATTTTTTTATTATATTTTCGATAATTTTATTTATATAGGTATCAGATGTACATAATAAGTACAAGAATTATTAATTACTATTAAATTATCTTCCGCGTTGCAATTAATTAATTCTTAAGTTGAATTTTTATGAATCTTTACAAAAAATGTCGGTTTCTATCTGTGCTCGGTAAAATAGTCAAATGAAAATTTGGTACATTTGCTTTCTGCATTCGTTCGCATTTGTTTGATGAAAAATTACTATACCTAAGTATCCCATTTTAATCTGACTTCCGGGTTTACTGAAAAAATATTTTATAATTTACCTTCTTTAACATAAATTGAAAAAGTCAATTTGTAATTTGTTTGCTCTTTGTTTGCCAGTCTGTTTATCCGGCAAACTAGTCGATTGATCTCAAAAACTACTAGATAAAAAATTGTAAAATTCGGTACGCCTGTTATTTGTCTTATTCCGGTGAAAAATTGTTAATGTTATTATAATACGATTTCCGGTTCTATCGGAAATATATATATTTTTCTGAAATGAATCAATATTTCTTCTGTTCGTATAGCAAAGTGGCCAGGACATTTGCCAACTTGTTTTTCAAAGCTTTTAGTTAATCAAAGACAAAATGTATATTTGTAAAATGATTATGTACATTTTCTAATAACATTTTTTAATAAAATTACGTGTTTTTCAAGATTATTGAGGTCAAATGTAAAACATTATGTTATTATATATTTTATCTAACTTTTTATGTAGGTAAATAATGATTATCTATTTATTTTACCTATATATATACTACATTAATTTGAAATTAGCTTATTAAAGCAAGCAGATCCGTTTTAGATACGTACTAGTATTTCTGTTATGCATATTTATTTAACATCTCTGGTATATGAATGTATAAACATACACTGTTACGGATTAGTGTCGACATGCGTGTTTGAGAAGGGATCAGTAAATTATAATAAAAAACTTAATGTCGATAAAATGAGATAATGCAGCGATTGGATTTCAAAATGTCTTCTTTGAAAGTCTATTGAATATGTATTTGTTTGTTTAATGTCTTTATGTCAGTTGCATTCCATATTACAGACTGTGTTTGATCTTCAAATGTGATACACAGTTAGAGATTAATTCTTACAGTATTAGTCACCATATATCATTGCTCTTAATTTTCAGTTTGTTTATCGATCATTTACTTAAGTTACCTTGCGGTTTCGCCTGTGTGAACTCGTACGACTTGGTCCTCTAAAAATGAAGATGTTGGTTTAATATCATTTAAAATCGCGATTGTTCTTTACATTTTCATTAGAAAATATCAGTTGTCAATTTTCATTAATAAGGGATTGTCCTTAAATTATTCAACTATCATATAGCGTACACTAATTCTGCATGGTTAAAATTTCTAATAGTGAAAGTCCCATCAAAATCGGTTCATGCTAAGTCGAAACAAATAAATAGGTAGATAAAAATTATAAAAAACTATTTCAATTGATTTTAATGCCTGTTAAAATGATGTTTACACTCGCAATTTTTTTGTAATTTTTACCGTTTGAACATTGAAAAAGTTAATTAACAACTTTTATTTATTTTAACAAGGAGTTTGCTCATATTTCAAGAAGTGCTAGTCGCAAGCCAGTTATTTACATTTTTAGAAGATTTTTATTAGCGATTCAATTATTATTTATTTGGTAGCACGACGCTACTTATGTATGTATATTATATATGTATAAAAGGTATTGGCACTAGTCTTGGCAAAGACCCCAGCAATGGTAAATTTTTAATTAAATATACTGAATTAGAAATATGTGTTGATATTTGATTACTACCATTTCTGAATATTAATATATATATGTACATTTAACTGTCTTACAACGTGATTTGATGACAATCAGCCAATAGTTGTCAAAATGGTGGACATTGAAACCAATTATTAGTATAATTTATTTATTAATTATTATATTATCATAGCAACTGCTTTGCATTGTTTCAAATTTGACGATTCTTTTTTTTATATCTTTTATGTTGTAGTACTTATCATTTTGTAATCATTAATAAGTGTCCATCACTGCGTGCTCATTACTGGTTTTACTTTATCCATTACTGGAGAAAAAACATAAATAAAATAAAAGGCTATAATTCAAAGAATAAACTATATTTGCGGACTTTGGTAATTAAATTGATTAAATAGAGTTACTTATATTATTAGTAACATGAGTTCATGAGAATTAAAAAAAATTAACCCATTCATCCAAAAAACCGAAAACTTGCTCTTATAGCGGCCACAACTGGTGCCAGTACCTTATTTAAATATTAATTATAATTTTAATTTCTTAAACATAAGTTATTTACTTATGTACTTTGGTGATATTTGAAGAAAATGGACCATAAAACCCGAAAAACCAGTGATTGTGAGCTAAACATTTATTTTAAATTCTATATTCAAATTATATGCATATTATACTAATGGTTTTTTACATATTTTTAAAGATAACAATATTACGTGTATTCTTTTTAGGTCGTCGCAAACATTTTTGCACAAAATTATTATAATCGTCCACTTAGTCTAAACGATCCTAATTATCATATGATTTAAATTATTCTGTTTTTATAATGATCTCATTGAAATTCAAAGATAAAATTGAATTAAATGATGTAAACTTGCAAATAACACCATTTTTATAGTTATTAAATTCACCTTACATGAATTCACTTCAAAGAAATTATTATAATATTGTAATTATGAATATTATGTATACCTTTATAATACCTTATGTAGGTAATAAATATATTTAACAATATGTTAATATTACATACATTCTCTTATATTTTCTTTTTGCCGACTACTTTTCATTTCACTTTTCAAAGTAGGGAGTATCGTTTTTAACGTAGTTTTTTTATATTAAAAATATGTGCTTTTCCTACTGGATGCGAATACAAAAAATGCTTTCATTAAAAATTCATTCAAATGAGTTCATTCTGTAGGCCATATATAATCATAGTTACAATTATGTGTTATCAAAACCGATAATTTCTAAGTATAATATTATTAATACTTTAAAAATCTAGCCAGTAATTAAACGATCAAGATTAGTGTGGCGCCAATTAATGTGATATCAGTTTTTTAACAATGAGTATTTTATAAGCATGGTCATACACATACATACATACTAGGGTGCTTTTTTTTGCGACTATTTTTTTTTTCACTCCCACCTCAAAATTTTCTTGGAAATACCTCAAAAAAAATTCCCTGAAAATTTGAGCCCTTAATATTAATATTAAGTACTCGCTTTCAGCGTTTAAAGATTTCCCATTGAAAATACACGTAAACTTGAACTTTTTTTTTTTTACTTTTTATAGCTCAGAGGCATTTTATCCTATTTGAACGTTTAAAAAACCAAATTACGCAGAATTAAATGTTCTATAAAAGTATTTATTGCAACGAAACTGTAACTTACAAGGGTGAGACAGTACAGGTGATTAAAGTCAAATTTTTCATGAATTTCTTGTTTTTTCATTGTTATTTCATAAATGGCTGAAAATACAGAAAAAGTTTAAATAAAAAAGTTGTAGCAAATTCAATTTTCTTCAAAAAAGATCCTGAGCATCAAATCTCTATTATTGATATTTTTCAAGATAATAAGCTTTTTGTTTTTTATGATTTACGATTTTCATGAACATAAAGAACATCTATTTGAGGTTATTTACCTCTTCTTTTCTTCTTGACTTTGAAAAAGTAGATAATAACTTAAAAAAAAATTGTTTTTAATAATTAGAGTCGCGAATTCATGAAAATCGTAAATCATAAAAAACAAAAAGTTTATTATCTTGAAAAATATCAATAATAGAGATTTGATGCTCAGGATCTTTTTTGAAGAAAATTGAATTTGCTACAACTTTTTTATTTAAACTTTTTCTGTATTTTCAGCCATTTATGAAATAACAATGAAAAAACAAGAAATTCATGAAAAATTTGACTTTAATCACCTGTACTGTCTCACCCTTGTAAGTTACAGTTTCGTTGCAATAAATACTTTTATAGAACATTTAATTCTGCGTAATTTGGTTTTTTAAACGTTCAAATAGGATAAAATGCCTCTGAGCTATAAAAAGTAAAAAAAAAAAGTTCAAGTTTACGTGTATTTTCAATGGGAAATCTTTAAACGCTGAAAGCGAGTACTTAATATTAATATTAAGGGCTCAAATTTTCAGGGAGTTTTTTTTTGAGGTATTTCCAAGAAAATTTTGAGGTGGGAGTGAAAAAAAAAATAGTCGCAAAAAAAAGCACCCTAATACTTATACATTAAATTAAATATTACATTAAATATTATATTTACAGATGTTCTGAGAGATATAAGTATTATGTATATGTGGTTGTTTCTCATTTAAAAATATAAATTGTAGGTCATTAGTTAAATCACACTGTCAAAATTTTCTCAACAAAATTATTTTAGAATAATGTGTGTCTTTCATATCGAATTCAGAAAAAGGAACACTTTGAAATAATCAACTATTTATCTCTCATAGCCTTCTCATTACTGAACCGCTGAGATTTAGCATAAAATGGTGGACCAATAATAGACCTAAGTTATAATAAATTTTTTTTTTTAAAACAAGCTTTTATTAAAAATGTACTGAAAAGTAAAATATAATTGTTCAGTTATCATTTTTGTATGACTAAGACCATTAAAAGTGCGGGGCGCTCATGAAGGCAAATGTATAGCTTTTAAGGAATTTAAAAAATGTGCAAATTTTCTACCCTTATATCTTTTATCAATTTATACTTCATTTTTTATATTAGATAAGATATTTTTTCCATACATTTACCTTTATAGCACTCCGCGCTTTTATTGAACATTTTGTGATAGCTGAAAATTTATTTTTTACTTTTCAGTACATTTTTAATAAAAGCTTGTTTTAAAAAATATTTTTTATTAATAAAATTTTTAAATTTTTAGTTACTGACTAACTAACTAGCATACTAACAGGTAAAGCTCGTCAAATCCATTCATTTGATACCCATATCAAGGGGGTTGTGAATAAAAAGGTAATCCGCCATCTTGGGGCGTTCGCCATATTGGATTTAATATGATGTCATGTATCTTTGTGAAGAAGCAAGGTTATTAAATACACAAGTTGCCTCAGTAGCTTTTGACCAACCAGCTTCGGCACCCCAGATGACGTATTTTCCCCTTCTCGTGCCGAGTTACAAGGTTATATTTGTTATGATTCTACTCGTCAAACCATTTCATTTGAGGTCCATGTAATCCGACATATACGTGTACAAAATTTTAAAACTCTAGCTTAATTAGAACTAGTCGAAATTTTGATTGCAATATTTGTCCTTAACATACTAACTAATAAGTGAAGTTAAATATAAACTTGTAAAAATAGAATTTTTGTAACTTTTTAATCGGGGAAAATGGCTTTCCGAATTTATTCAATGTAATGTTAAAACTAAAAACGAGTAAATTAAAAACGGTTCTTTCATTTTATAGATTATTTTAGTCAATAATATCAAGTTACATTTATATTTAATTTACGATATATTAGACTATACGTATTGTCAATTATAACCAAAATATCATGTGATTAATCCATTGAAGAAATCAATAATGATAATAAAAAAATAAGTTATAAAATGATCATATTAAGTTATCAATTTAAAACCAGATTTCAACAGTCTCAATAAATTCATATTTTATTGCAATATAAAACAAACCTTCCATTTCATATTTTCTGTTTATATTTTTGTTCTCTTTATAGTATATAAATATCTTATTACAATAATGTTAAGAGCGATGATATAAATTTAGGTTTTTTTTACTAGAAAGACATATAATGTATAATTATAATAAAATAATAAAATTAATTATATTTCTTAAGTTGAATACGTGATAAAATTTAGTATTAATAAAATACTACACGGTTGTAAAAATTTACAACCTAAATTAATAAAGACGTAGGTATTACATTACATTATGATGAAATAATGTAAACTAATAGACGTATTACTGTTTTGTTGTTTATTTATGAGGACTTTTATAAAAAGATTTATACCCATATTTCAAATAATAATTACACTAACACACGCTAAAATTTATTTTAGGAGAGAATTTCGATAACCAGAAATCAAGTCTACAATTGTTTTTTAAGCTTCTAATATTGTCATTTTATAAAGTTTTCAATAAATTTTTTATAAATTATATAATGATTATTATAAAAAAATTCATTTTGATCATTATTTAAATTATATAAAAGTGTATATAAACTCATAAAATTAAACGATTACTTAATTGCAACCCTTGCAGTATAATTTTGATTTGGCACACGCCAGCTGCCTTGATAACAATACACGAGAGACTGACTAGATTAGGGCACGTAACTAATCGAAAAAAAGTAATTCGGAAGGGGTAACAAATACCCATCCATTGTGGTGCACCTTTATGCATATTTAAACACAGTAAAAGGCTGTAACAAAATATTATTACAGCCAGGGATATGTAAACGGTATATTCTATATTAGATACAGAAGTTTTCAAACTTTTATAAATTAATATGTATAGTTTTTTTGTATTTAAACTAACCAAAATGTTTTATTTTTCATTTAAGATATTTTTGCATATTTATGTACAATCTTTTTTTATTCACTTGTGATGTAATGACAAGAAATAAAAATTACATTTAAAATATTGATTGATACATTCGTCAAAAAATATATATTTCCTACGCTTTTCACTGCTATTTCTTTTTTTGAGAGTTGAGATAAAGTTTTACTCCCAAAACTCGAAAAATGTTGAAAGCATTATATTTCACTGGACATAAGAAAAACCAGATATTATTATCAAATCTGTTTCTTTTTTTTTATACGATCCGCTACTGTTCCATAGAAGGTTATAATATGAAACACGGGTGGTCAACTGATTTAAAAAAAATAAAAACCAAAATAAATCATCTATTTTTGGCAAGAAATTCAACAAATATATTTACAAATTATGAAACTGCTTGTTTTTGTCCTCATAATTTCTTTTGAACTTTTCAACTAATGGTTATATAGAAAGGAATGAATGGCTGATTTGATTTTGTAAGCCGCATGCGAAATATCAAAGTGCCGCGCACCCTGGTTTGATTATTAATATAAATTAATTAATTGAATTGTCATTGTGTGAGAAGTATTTTTTAATTGTTATTTTCTAAAAGTATTTATTGTTTAGACCGAATCAGATTAGTTTTCTTATTTTATAATGCACTCAAAATTCTTTAACAAATGATAATCATTTTAATTACCGATAAAAAAAACTATAATAATAGGTACCTATATTAAATTCAAATCAGCACGTATAGAAATAAATAAAAGAATTTGAGATAAACATACAATTGAATGTGGATAATTTACATGTGGATACATGCATGCATTTATGATTTAGATATATAATAATAATAATATTTTTTTACCAATTAAATTTATTATTATGATATTTAGTACCTAATTATAATTGGATTTATAAGTGTAAATAAATACACACAATAATAGGATATTTGACTAAATTTTAAAATATATTGTAAATTATGTGTATGTAAGTATATAAAAAAAAAAATTGTTTTGACATTTTACCCTAAAATGATCTGCAAAAAGAAGTTATGGTAATTTTTATCAAATCTTTATAATAGGTATTAGATAATTTACATATACAAGGAAAAAGGCATAAAAATGGTTTTATAGCAACAAAAAAATAACAAAATTTACAATTTTTTAAATTCTGTTAAGAGACATGTTAACTTTTAGGATATATATATGTTAAAAAAATACATTTTACAAAAGATGGGGTCTGTGTTACCCCAAACTACCATCCGAGGTTTAAAATATGTATTTATTATTAGTAAAAACACATAGATGCATTATACAGTTTAAAAAATCAAATAAAAATATTAATGTATTTTATATGTAGTTATTTTTCACACATGTAACTAAAGGCTTGTGAGCAGCTACCATCATGAAATGCGCCACTAAAATGCATATATCCACAATTTTCATTATTACCTCCATTAGGTTGACCTTTTTCCCATTTTGCATAACCAGAATCACTCACCAAACTACCTGAAAAACAATACCAAATATTTTTTATTGATATATTTTTTCGAGACTTAAGAATCTTATTATTAATATATACTAATCTTAAGTGAAACTTCTCCAGATTGACCTCGTAAGGTTACAAAAAACTTAATATCGTGAACTGCTGGTTGTTTTTAAGAAGTTTCACTTTACTTATTTAGTTATATACCTAAAACAGTTACAAATTCGCCTTCCTTGTACATGTCATGGATGCCTAAAGATATATAATCAGGTTCCTTAACAAGAGCCTTTGGATACGTTTTGATGATCCCAGTGATCAAATCTGCCTCGGATTGAGAATTTATCACAACTAAATGAGCTCCTTCCAATTCACAGATGTATTTTGCATTGTGCCATTGGGCCCCATGGATATGATATTTGTAATAGCCGTATCCAGGGTACAGGATGTAATCGTCGCGGAATTTTAACACCTTTTGCGAACTATTTTTTATACCATTTTCGTTATCTGCTGAAGAAATAATTACGAAAAAGTTCGTTATTTATAAAAAAACGAATAGTTTAGATTCGTTTTAAAAAACTCACCTTCATTATGAATTGAAAATATGTTTACTTCATTTTGTGGGTCATTTTGATTGAAATTATCGATTGGTTTTGTATTGATCTACATTTAAAATTATAAGAACAGATTAAATATTAAACGTTATTATAGTTTTAACAATAATATATACATACTTACATACAAGACAGCGTGAGAATAACAAATAGAAGTTTTGAAATATATAAGAAACAAAATTACAAATACTTTAGATTTCATGTTTCTGCAGTTAATGTAACACTAACATAGAAAATATTTTAACTGAATTTATTAGTCATTGCTATTTTGGTGATATATTAATCAAGACGATAGGAAGTTTTGACCGGAATACTCTTCACAATAAATATATTTATCAGATAATTTTATTCAATCATGTCTAAAATGTGTGAGATATGTCGAATCATTGGTGAAATATAAAAATATGTATTTTAATAAAAAAATATAACATATTATTATAAAAATCTGCATTTTGATTGAAATTTCTTGTCACTAGATAGTTCAAAGTTTCAGATCAAAATTTCAGATCCAGGGGGCTCCGAAATATTGTATATTTATTTTCGCTAGTGTCACCTATGGTCGAATTATTTTACCTGTCTTAACGGCAACATACACATAATTTTTTTGTGCATATCTATGGCACAGTACCTAACTTAACCTAACATAACTTAACTTAACCTAACCTGCTTTTACAACAAAAATTTCCAAATAAAAACATTGCCATTGAGTGACGCCACTAATATATATCAATACACTTTTTACAACATTTTAGTCTTTATTATTAATAGTGTCAAATACCCTTTTCTTTAATGTACGCATTATGGACGTATTAATTCAAAAACAATGAGGTTTTAATACCCATAACTCTATAGTAGATAAACTATACTATACTTTTGTGAGTGACTTGATATGATACATTGTTTATATTTTAAAACATTTCATTCATAAAACAGTGCACTTACTAATACTTTTAAGCAATATATACATTATACATATATATGTAAATATACATAGATTGTTATTATGCCGTGTTTAGACCAAAAAGACAAAACAGTGTTTTAACAAGATAGCAACAAAACCTATATTTACATTTTAAAATATGAATTGTTTTTAAAACACCATGTTTCTGTTTTGTCTTCCTGGTGTAAACACGACATTAAATACACAAGAATGATTAAAATTTTATTTTGCAGGTCATAGAAAACAGTTTTGAAAGCGTTTATACATTTTTTTTCAAAAAGCGGTACTACTTTAATCTTCCAAATGATACCGACGAGTAGACATTTAATACATAACAAGATTTCTAAATTAGCATTTCGATTCCGCCTACTGTGGCGAGGTAAGCTCTTCTCTCAAGCAGGTGCGTTACGATTAGCGCAGTAGCGAACAGGGTTGTCAATCTATACGTACGATTACACTGGCAGAAATTTACATACAAACATATATTAATTAATCCAAGCATGGACAATTATTATTTGCCTATTTATTATTTTGTTTGATGTTTATTTTCGATATAAATTAATTTTAAAAAAATGTTTAAGTTTAGACTGGGATAATTTATATATACAGGCTGATTTACAACTAAATTTAACTGTAGATCGAAGATGTTATTTTAAACAAAAAATTTCATATAAACATGTATCCAAAAATTCTTCATGAGGGAGCTACAGCCTTCCAAAAATTTTGCCCAAAATTAGTGTTAATTTAATATCTCCAGAACCCATTGCGATACAATAATGAAATTTGAAACAGGTTTACTATCGATTTCCAGTATCAAACAATAATAATTTTGACCAGGGGTGTATGGGACCAGTTCTCGAAAACGGTTGACCCTATGACAAATGAACAAAGTATATTTTGTGTCATATAATCCACTACAAGAATCCAACTCGTGAAAAAATTAAATAACAAAAAAATACTTAAAAATAATATATACATTCATTTATATCCTTATAAATTTATCAAAATTTTCATGTAACTTCATATAAACTTCTTCGTTTCGACATTTTATTATTTTCATTAGTTTTTTTTAAACGATTAGCTTCTTTATAAACTACTAAATTAAATTAAATTAAATTGGCAAAGACAATTGAAATATCTTCAACAATAAAACAACATTTATTTATGTAGTACCTACTTTATATAATTTCCAAACTTACTTATTTAAGTATGTGTACCTATATCAATAAGAATTGATATTCTTTCGTATAAAGTATCTGAAACTGATAACTTATTATCTAAATGTTTTGATGGTACATTACATATGTTATTTACTTAATAATACGGGTGACAAAAAACTTTCACGATGTCGGAGAGTTTAGATAAGTTTTCCAAACAAACATGACCTTAAATCAGACATTTCTTAATTTACGAAAAAGGTAAATGTTGCTTTTTTTACTGATTTAGTATTTTGTTTTAGGTTTCAAGAATTTTTCTATTTCGAATTTAATATTTATTTTTGATTATTTGATTCTATAGCTACCTCCCCCCCCCCTTCTTCTGAAAAATGACATCTATATTTTTGCATGTTTAATTCACATTTTATATTTCTAGTTTTAGGTTTCAAAAAATTTTGTTGTGACAGACAGACGAATGAATAACAAAGTAAGTTTAGCAAGGTTCTGATCGTAGACCTAAGGAACCCAAAAAAATAATTTCTATGTTATGTAAGAGTTTTTACGGAGAATACAAAGCGTTTGATAAAATTTAAATAGTGCACACTTTGAGCTACGAAGTAGTTAATTTAAAAAATCTGAACGGTAACATATTACAACGGTAATTTCCACGTCTTATACATCATCACAGTTGTTGGTGCGATGAAGCGTCTGCAGTAGATCAAACGTACCGCTATTAGAGAAAGATACAGAGCGTGTGTGTGTGTGTATACGTACATGGTGGCGGTGCAGTCGAGGTGCAGTGCGTAGGGCTACGCCCTCACCGGGGATCACTTGACCCCACGGGTCGCGAGTAGGCGGTGCTGCGTCTCGGTCCGCTTCTAACCTTAAAACCTTTCGTCTGTCTGTACACTGATCTTCATGTATTAAAATATATACATGGAAGCGTGCATGACAGTGGCGGGGTTGGTATTGCTAATATAATTTAATTTATAACTAGCTGATAGTTTGGCGTAGACATAGCCCAGGTAGATGTCGGAATGACACCGAATATATAGTTTTATATGTATCTGGTACTTTTATCAATGTATCGCACTATACAGGGTGTTCAAGATAAGCGTGAAATGCATGGGGATTTCCTAAACGGTAAGAGGTACAGATTTGGTTAAATGAGATAAATTATTTGTAAGTAAAGTACTTATCTACTTTGACAAAAAAAAAATATGGACATTTAAAGAATTTTGGAATTTTTAGATTTTTGGTTTTACTGACTATACCACATAGAATTATTAATATTTTTTGTTGAAGTAATACTCACCTCTTCCTTACAAAAAATTCATCTCATTTAACTGAATTATTTTCCCAGCTTTATTGGCGAGAGCTAATACGTTAATATTATATATAATTTTCATTTTGCATTTATAATTTCCTTCTAATAAACATTTAGGTCAATTTTGTTATTCCGTTTTCAGTTGGATATGAATCTTTGAATGTCTATTAGGTAAGTGAAAATAATTTTGCAAAATGTGTATATTACAGTCAAAATTAAATTGGTATTTTTAATAAATCAGAATGTTTTTTTTTGTCAACTACCCACTAGTGAAATTTTTGCTAAGAGCTTGTTGGTTAAAAGTAAAATATAGAAACAAAATTATTCTTCTTTTGCCTCTTCAGGCAGCTCCTTCATGGTTGATTTTTATTTGGAGTATGTTTTGTGTGTGTATTTGTAAGAGTATATGTGTGTTAGAGAGCACAGGGGTACAAGATGGAATGGAAAGTTACTCATGAGTCAATCATAGCAGGTTACAATGAACAGGGTGGGATTATAGGAGTTATGTAAGAAGTCATTGAGGTTATTTACATAGAACATATAAAGGATTTTTTTTTTTTGGAATTTCGTAGAAAAATGTAATGTGAGAATAGTGTGCTTTAGTTTTCCTTTGATATTTTCACGCAGTTTAGATCTTTCTTTGTTATATTTAGGATATTTCAATATAATGTGATTAGTGTCATATAAGGTACGGTTGTTGCAGTCGCATAAAGGAATATTCATATTGCTCTGATGTTTCTTCTAGATTTCTTCATTGTATGAAACCATGGCTTTTTGATTGGATGAATGCTCTTATAAAAAAAATTATAAATTAATATTTTATTACTATATGGACTGCCACTGTTTTATTTTATCAGTGGACATATTTGTATATATATATCAAGAGGATTTCTTTCAAACAGGTTTTTTATATAAAAAAATAAAGGTTATCAGTTTACTAGTACAGTTTTTGTCCTGTCTTTGCAATACACAGAAACTAGTTTTAACGACAACTGATAAAAAATGTGTTGGAATGAATTACTTTTTGCTGTTTTAAATATTCATAAGAATGAATAACATTAGTTTTATAATATTTATAAATTTTATTTTGACAGGATATTATTTTATTTCCATTTTAAACAATCAATTTTTAAAAGTCATAAATAATTAATTCATCTTACTGTGAGGAACGCTAAATAAAAAAATAAAAAATAATACAAATATTTTTAATAAAACCCACATAAGAAAAAATTAATATAATAAAAGCAGACGTGAAGAAGATTAAAATCGAAAAAAACAACCAAAAGTTTTGAATCGGGTAAATTTTTCTTTGGTGAAAAAAAGTAACCCAAGAAAGAAATATTAAATTTTATACATCTTTTGTACTGGTATAATACGTAAACATAAAAGTTTTCATACTACAACGAAATAATCAAGATCAGTGGTGCAATATAGCTCTGGTAGTAATTTTTCGGTATGAAAGAAAATTATGAAAGTAACTCATATGGTAAGAAAGAACGTTTAAAAGTAGAAACAACTAAACATGGTATTTAAACTATTTTTATACGATTCACCTCGGTCACGGCTCGATCTACCATATTACAATATCCTGGCGTTTCTCACTAATCGTCAATCGAGACTACATACTACATATTTTATGTAGGTACATACATATTATATTCATACTCTTACTCCCAGTTTTATCAAAATTTGTTAATGGTACCATTTAACAGATTGTACCAAACTGTTAACACAAATAAACTGGTAATAATGGGAATCAAGAAAAAAAGTATTTAATATAGAAATCAAAAAGTTTAAAAGTTACTCACACGTAAAAAATCAAAAGCACAAAATTTAAATAATAAAATTACACCCTTGTTACAATATGAATACAACTTTACAATTCCAAAATTTAACATTGTTAAAATACGTATCTGATCTCAATATAACTATAATTGACGAATGCATCTAGATGAACATAGCTACAGAATTATGATTTAAAGATTCGCGGCGACCAACAAGAAGACTTAACTAACACCGCTGTGTTTGTTAGCGACGTCCCCCGAGGCTTGTTCCAGCAACGACTTGGCAGTTTATTTAATTTGATCTGAATCACACAGGCGCGATCTTTGTTGTAAGTGTCGCCGTAAATCAACCTCATGCATATTTTATCAAGTTTATTTTTAAACGCCACAGCGTGTTCGGATTTTACACGTTTCGATATATATTTTTTTCCTTTAGATATACTGATTTTATATTGTGTACCTGTGTAACTAAATTTGTAGCGGTAAATTGTATTAGTTAAAATGTAGTAGGTACGGTTTAATTTAAATTATTTTCTGTATGGGAATATTAATTTATAATCTATAGAGAAATAATAAATTTTATGACAGTTATTTAAATAACAATATAGTTATAAATCGTCATTATGTATAAAAAAATAATTACAGTTACTTGTAGACATTACCGGACAAAATAAAAGTGAATTGTTTTACATATATATATAAATACCTGCTAGTATATATTATATAGGTAAGTAATTCTCGGAACTATAAAAATTTTGGTCGAGACCAAAATCAGATCTTAATGAAATTATGATTTGTCTACACTACACCATAAAAAATATCGCAGCTTTAAGTAAATATACTCTAAAATTCATTTAACACCTTCTATATAGAAAGCATTTGGATTGATTTTGGTCTAAACCAAATTCTTTATAATACCAAACAGCTTATTGAACAGCCTTGTTTCTATAAAACCTGGTATTACAAAGAATTTGGTGTAAATCAAAATTCAGCTATAACAGCACTCAACAGGGTACTGTATTGTGTTATTTTGTCTATGAATTTTAGTCTGTATAGAAACTAAAAATAGGTTTTGGTCTAGACCCAACTATCCGGACATCAGTATAGTATTATTTAGTAGGATACAATTTATTTAATCCATACAAATTTTTTGCAAAAGCTGCATGTTCACACTTCATCTGCGATGTTCATAAAATAAACTGCTGTCAAAAAAATATAAGACAACGTTTTTGCAGCATATACATAAAATATAAAATAATAAATAATCTAAACATTTTTAAGAATGTTATAGGTACATTTTAAGATAATAAATGCATGCATGTAGGAGTACGTAAACACAGAATAAATGATTACATTGTGGTAGCTCTGTGTTGCAACTATATTAAAAAATAAACGACCATATAAGTGTACCTAAAAATCCAAATATTGCACCATAAGACCATTAACCCATAAAGTATAAAGGTGATATGAAAAAAGAAAACAGATTTACATGAACTTCAATTTATATTCGTATGAATATATTGCACAGAACACATTTTATGACTTCATTCCTTGGGAAACTTAATATAATAGAATACAAAACGACACGATAGCATATAATTCATTTACCAGCGTGCGAGTCTGGGCTATTGTTTTCGGTCGTTTTTTATATTCACCGGTTTTACATACATACTTTTACATGGGTCTTTGCTGAAATGCAAATTAGATTATGTATAATATTTTTCAACACTACCTTACTTTGTTTGTGTTTGTATTTATTTATGACATTCCATTATTTTCAATTGATATGATATATTCTGTGGGTACATAATATATATTTTTAGTTTTTAATAAGACATCAAAATTATATTCTATTTTGTCGATTTTATAGGAATTTTATAGAATTATATGTAGATATATAGTTTTTAGAAATGCCAAAATATATTCACGGAAATATACATCTATACAATATATACCTACCTTCGATCCTTTTTTAACTATTTTCACCACGATGTCTGAAGACGTTATAACTTAAAAAAATAAATTGTATATTTAGAATCCTTCCATACCTTGGCAGGAAACTTCCTATTTTGAAAAACACTTTAATTAACAAGTTGTAGCGTCTTGGAGTAAAAAATGGCATCTTAATCAGATTAGATTGTACAATAATTTAAAAAATATAATAGGTACATGCATGTAATTAATTAAATAGTTGCAAAAACTTTTATATTCGTTATAGAGGCAAAATTATTCACAAAATATGATTTAAAAAAGTTCAGTATCTAGAAACCAGTATATCTACCGTATATCTGTACAATAAAATGGCTGTGGTGCAGTAGAAAATGGAATTGTATATTTTGTTAGCAATTAAGAAAAATGCAATTGGAAATATTATTCATTATTTACTTAGTTATTATTTAATTAAATAATGTTATTATATTTTGACATTTCAAATTAAATACAGATTTTTGTGTTCAAAATTGATTTTTTTTCTGCAATACTCAATTTTGCCCCATGAATGTTGATAACTGGAAACAAATATTTACTTCTGTAATTTTTTATTTATTCTTATTATTTTGAATACTATATTACTGTAAACACATATAAGAAAGTCCCATGATACATATTATAAAATTAGCAAGAACTAGTATACACTAAAAATGGTCAGCTTTTCGATAGACTGCAGCTAAATTTCTGCAAATCATAATTTTTTTTAACTTTGTAACTTTTACAAATACGTATAAAATGTTGACATAATGAAACACAACGGTTGTACTATATTGATATATTCAGGTATGTATTCAAGTATTTAGATATCAATATTATATAAAAATTGACAAAAACTTAACATATATAAGGCTGATTCTCAAAAAAAATCTAAATTGTTGTCCTTTCTGATTTCTATAAAACGAGATCGAAAATTAAAGTTAAGGAGATTCTTTTATGAAACTACAACACTAGGTGTACCAAATTGTATATTAATTTTATTTCAGTTATTATAAATTGTAAAAATATATTAAAATTTATACCTCAAAAATCATTCCCTCACTGTGTCCCAACCACCAAATTTAAATACATTTCTAATTTGTTTCGAAAAGTTTTCTAGAATGTGTTTAATAACTTATTATTTATTCATTTATAATAATATTCTCTATTTAAAAATGTACAACAGTAAGTAAAACACAAACAGAAAATAAATTTACAAGTATGTCCTTAAAAAACGAATCATTCCCTCACAATTTCTGTAACAGTGAAATTAGACCGTAATTTTAAATCTATCTGAACGCAGTGTTATTGTTTTTATAATGTGGCAATACTGACATTAAAAAATAAATATGGCAAAAGGGCTGAGTGTTGAAGTGTATTGTTGAAATTGTTTTAAAGTATTATTATCCAAATTTACATTTTCGCTCGTCATTCCCTCACAAAGTGATCATTCCCTCACTAATACACTAAGCTATCATATCATATCCTCACTTTTGAATTTTTGTTTTAACCCTCTTTAAAGTAAAAAATATTGGGGACCACTATAACCCTTCAGAAAATTACCCTATGTTTTATTATATTTACGAAAGAAATTGTACATTATTAAAAAAAACCACAATATAACAAAATCATTTTTCTACTTTTTTTGAGAATCAGCCATAAATGATTAATTATTTACATAAGTAAATTAAACTTCCCCCAAAAATATATAAGATAAATAATTATTGGAAAACTGTTATTTAAATGAGTAACATAATAATATAATATAGACATGCCAGGTACGAATTCTTTACTTTGTACGCGTAATTTCACGAAGCGTGGTTGTGTGAAGGGGTTACAGCGGAGAGGAGGAGGCGACGAAACTACCGCAGAACAACTCTAACCAGTTGACTGAGGGGGTTAAGCGGTGCGCTCAAAAGAAACCCGACAGCACGCAGATGAAATATTGAAAAAGGGATAATATTCATAGACTAAAAGAGATTGTGGTGTGAGAGTCGTACAATTGGGGGAACTACGTGCATGTCGTTTATAAGACTCGGAAGTGGTATAGTAATCGTACCTACCCAATAAAATGCTTTTATTAAGGTATTATTTTTGCATAAAATTGTTTTTATTTTTATTTATATAAATAAATTAAATTCGTATATGAGTTCTATTGAAGACAAAGCTCTTAAATATACTATAAACTTATTAACTTCTTTTTCTCGATAGTGTTTGTTATTTGTTTCAAGATATATACTTATTTTTTACAAATATTAATTAATTACTCATTCAGCCCAGGGGATATTTTAACCGTTTGAGTGCTGAAAGTCGATATATCGATCTTTTAATACATAAAGTTTATTATTCAGCACCGAAGCGATTAAGGAAACTTTAGAACTGAACAATTTGAGGTAAAGCATATTAAATAGACCTATTTTTTCGATCTTTCAGTTAAAAAGATATTCTTAGATACAAATAGATAACCTTTTTTTAGTTTTTTTTTAATTAAAAAAATGCAGACTTTTTTCGCTCTTCACTCTTATACTCATTAACTTTTACAATTGCACATTTTAAATTAAGAGCTGCACAAAAAGTTACAAGTTTACATCAAAATAACTCCTGATAGAGCGAAATATAATTTTATAATTAACACGACTATACCATAAAATATTATTAGTAAATTCTTGCATAAGATTATATATATAATATTATTAAAAATGAGAGCGGTGATGGCTTATTTAGCGGCACTATATATATAGGTCAAATATGTTTTCTGAAAAAATATTACCTCAGAAGTCAATGTTGACCGAGATATATTTACTTTGTGCACCTCTGATATTGTGGTCATAAAAACGAAAGCAAACTATGAAGTAACTATTTTCACATCAATTTCAATTTATTTTAAAAGTATAATTTCTTTCACACGACAATCCACCTTTATCATTCAGATTATTGAATGCCTGTGTACACAACTCCATAAATGTAAATATCATTAATATTTTTCTTTGAAATATTTTAAAATTATTGTGTTACATGTATACATATTTGAAAAATGGACCGCATATTATTTTCTTGACATTTATAAAAATATTTTGGTGGTAAGCTCTCCATGGATCTATTTTAAGGACTTATAATCCTTTACAAACGTATTGTTCTGCTAAGCGTATACTATGTTACCCTTTTTAGATTTGACATAAAAGTAAAATGTATTTGATATATGTTTTTATTTATTGTGTGAACATTCTTTATTCGGTTAAATGGGTAACTAAATTATTTTCAAATTTTGAAAGAAAAAGTTATTATGCTATAAAAAGATTGAAATTTTGTGTAACTATAAACGTATTATATTATAATTAATAAAATTATTTCGTTTATAGAAAATATACCTACGCTAATTATTTTATTTGCTCAAATGAAACATTACACCTGTTGTAAACTTGTAGACAATAGTTTTTACTATAAGATATTCAGGCAGGTAAATATTTATTTTATTGTGACGTTAAAAAATGTGATAACATAGAATTCCTCGCAATCTTGTTAAATTTGTAAGATATATTTTAAGAATGTCTTATCTTCATTTTATTTGCAAACTAAAACTAAACTTCCAAATAAATATTAAACTATGGAAACATAAAATATTACATTTATTAAAATAAAAATACCCACCTATTTCAAATTAATTTTATTTTTCAATTCTAAACATTAATGTTTACTTTTTATTGGACTTAATAAAAATTTAATAAAAATCTACAGACGTAATCGCACTTTTCTAAAATTAATTTCATGTGTTCTTTCCGAATGTTTATTTTTATTTTATACTTTTTTAGATCTGTTAACGAACTATCTACATACATACAAATACGAGTTAGATGTAATATGAAAAGGCAATCAAATATATGTAGGCATCTGAAATAATAATAAAAATGTATAGTGTTGGTATATTAGTTTCAATTACAAATTTTGTCATAGAACATACCTTTTTCCTCATGTATAATATATTTTTGAAATCGTTATTTAAAGCTCTTTAATTTGATATCCATCATGATGGGTTTTGAAGAAAAAAATATTTTCATCTATAACAATATGGCATTTTACGGTTACCATTTTGAGTTAAAAAAAATGTATAGCCTGTGGTACGTGGATATTCAAGACAAATCTCTTGATACCTCATTTGTTGAAATCAGTCAAGTAGTTTGGCTCTGTGAGGGAACAGTTAAATATATGTATGTACTTTAATAAACTGCCAAAATCATAACCCTCCTTTTGACTTTTTCGGAAAGAAATACTTTTATTTTTCAATGTTACATTTATAGCAATTATAATTTTGTATTAACGTATTAATAATAGTAAAATAATTACTTATATAGTCTTGTATTTTGTACGTAATTTAAAACTATATACAAAATCATAACCCTCGATTTGGCTTTGCATATAGTCGGATAGAAAAACTTCTCTTTTTCAATGTTAGATGTTTAGCAATTATAATTTATTATTAACGTATTTGATGTTTCCATTCTCTTATCATAGTAAAATAATTACTTGTATAGTCTTGTATTTTGTAAGTTATTTATATCATCTAATAACGAACCTAACTAAATACTTCTAAATCCTCTCCTGCTGGTCTAAACGGTACGTAAGAATAAGCAGTCGACAAGTGTTTGCTCAGTGAATTCCTCTTTTACCTCTACTACTTGTCCCTGGGGTCCAATCACTCGCGCCTGTTTTGTACATTCTATTTTCGATGTTTAGTTTCCAACACAAAAGTACTGTGATTAAAAGTACTCCTGTGCTGTGCGACATCGCACAGAAAGAATTCTCTCTGTCGATGTAAGTGGGCAGTAAACATTCAGATTTATGAATGAAAGTTACTCTTAGAATCGAAGTCAGTCAATATTATTTTTATATGGCCGATCGTAACGGTAAAATTGTATGCATAATTACGTATATAAACATTTAAGTACATTGGTTTTGCTTCTGGCGTATATTTTACATTTAAATTATATCTGTATTTTGGTTATTTGCTACTACATGAGTTCATTAATAATAGAAAATTGAAAAAAACTTGTGCAATATTTTAAATAATTCAATAGTTATTTGTTTTGTAGTGTACTTTATATTCATTCTTAGTTATAAATTATAAATTGGGCCCAGTTATGAAATGAAGAATTAAACACCAGATAAAAAAATATCGGTATGGAGAATCATACATGACTTTCATGTTCGTATCTTTTTAAATAATTTTTAATATATGTAATATATGAAAAATTTCAATGGGATTTGTCGTCAGAAATAAAACTCACCTTTGTATATAAATATTAGTTTTCTAATGTCCTAATGTCAAAAAGATAATACACATTCGTAGAATAACTAATTTGACAATATGAATTTAGTTGCATTTCTTTCCAAGGTAACATTAATTAGTGACGTATTAATTGTTATAAGATTCAAATTTTGAGAGTGGTTTTCACCCCTTCAATAACTGTTTAGGCACGTACTAAAAATAAATGTCTCTTAGGTTCAATTGAACTGCAAATGTACCAAGTTTTATCAAAATTAGGGAGAGAATACTCGCAACATTCACTTTTTAGACGATAATATTTACAAAATTTAGAATATTTCCAAAACCACTAATCCGATTAGCACCAAAATCAATAAGTCTAGAGTACTCACTGTGATAAACATATTCCCCAAAAATAATTCAAATCGGTGAATTTTTACAGTAGTTATCGTGAACGAAACAGAATTCTACATTCAGACACACAGACACGTACAACTTTTCTTTACGTTTTGAAGTTAGTACAATCAGAATCTGTCATTATCTCGGACACCTTTTTTCGACGGTATTACAATACTTCCATTTCCTTCGGAACATGCAAGTAAAATGAGTTAACTATGACTTTTGTTTCAATTGGTAGAAAATTGTCTCCTGGTCCTTCCTAAACTGTGAATTAAGCACCTACTTTATTATAATATCAATGTTCAATGTATAATTAACAATATTTATCAACTAACTATTGAAAATCGTATAAATATAATAAAAATAGTAGTATTTAACGATAAAGAGTATACGTATCATAATAAAATAATTGTGAAACTGTATGATTTCTATTTATAGAACTAATAAAAGAATAAAAAGATATTAGTTAAACATAAAATACAGTAAAATTGCAAGATCAAATCACATTATCATCTTTTCACGATATTATATTTCTTACAACTCTTAGTATAATTTCTGTCAAATGAGCTTAAAATAGACCATTTAAGACATCAACAATTCCTACAAAACTTGTAAGTAATTTGGTTTATGTGCTATTTATTCGACAACCAGTTATTCTTAGTGGAGCTACACTAAAAAAATATTTATTATAATTACATATACTACGAAAAATATATTTGTAATAAAAATTATGAATGGAAAATATAGCTTCTTTACTATTTATTAGTGTTAGTTATGTCGCCAAGAAAAAAATAACATAAACAATTTGGCATTGCTATAAAATAAATTTAAGCAAGCAAGATAAAATTAGTTTTCAATTTTTCACAATTAACTATCGAATTTAGATTTGAATTTATTACTTTTTACTTTTTTATACTTCCATATAATAAGTAAATATTGTTACACCAATTGTTTCGAATTCGACATTTTGGCGGGAATATCCATATTTACCTTCCTTGAGCCCATTTTGTCTGTTTTTGTAATGACATGTGTGTGTGTTTGTCTATTGATCAGTCTATAGATGAGACGCTATACCTAACTCAAAAATGATGGAATTTAATATTTAGGATCAATATTCGTCTAGGAAAAAAATTATTTTTTTAAAACGATCTTACAACCGAAAAAGGATGTTTAATCTTACTAATTTTTTTAATTTTTCAAATTCTCTTTTAAGTAAAAAAGAATTTAAGGAACTACAATCAAATGATATAAAATTAATTAAATTTAAAATTATATGTATTATAAATACATAAAAGAAAAAATAATGTTTAGAATAAAAGATGTAGATAACGTTATTTTCTATAATTTTATCTATACATTCAGTATTGCATATAAGAAAGTCCCGTGGCACTATTATCGCTGTTTAATTTCATAGAATGTATTAATACATATATATACATATATAGTAGATTGAGCTCAGTTTTAAGAATATCAATAAAAAATAACAAGTGATTTTAGCATATTCGTGTATATGTATATATAATATTATACTTATTTAAAATAAAAGTCAAATGTTTGGTGTTTATATATAATGTTAAGATTACACAACAACCAAGATGTAGTTATTTTTAACTGTGTAAGAACATATGTAAATTTATAAGGTTTTTATTAATTTTCCTTTCCAGCTTCTACATGACGTTAACACGAGATATTTTAATTTCACAGACATCGTCATAAACACATCAATCGAACAATATTTGTGGTTTTGTTGTGCCGTATAAGCTTCTTGTACTGTTATCTCACGTCTACAGATTAAATTTCATTCATTAATTTGTCTTACAGAAGAAACATATTTATACACGGACATTATTTATAAGATGACTAGATTCTCACATAAATTTTTATAAGTATACGTATTCTATGTCATATCCTTATGTTTATAGTACACTACATGCATATATTTATATAAATTTCTTGTATTTACTTTCATTAAAAATATTATAGATAAAATAACAAAATCAAATTAATATTCATAAATTTTAATAAATAAACACATATAAATGTAGATTTATGTTTTATTTATAAGGGACCATCCATAAGTAACGTCATACTAATTTCATGAATTTTTGACCCCACCCCCTCGGCCTTGTCACAGGTTGTCACGTTCGTGTAACCCACATAATAACGTCACATAATTTGTAATTTGAAATCTATGTAGAATATTTCAATATTTTTTTTTAATTTAAAATCTTTTCACATTAATTTAATAAAGTCACAAGTACCAAAAAGTTTAAATACAAACAGTTTTGGATTTTAAAATATTATATGGAAGGTTCGTTTTCGCGTGAATTGTTTGGATTTTTTAGATGTGACGTTACGAAGCTTGATATTCCCTCTCCCCTCCACCCTTATCACACCACGTCACATAGAACACAACTCGAGATTCTTGTATATTTGCAAAAATCAGTATACATATCAATTTTAAAAATAACATGTATTTATTTTTATTTTAGTTTATTCAAAATTCATATTTTTAAACAGTTTTTTTTTTGTGGTGTGGGTCCCTTTATAGCCTAGGTAGCCTGTGCGTAAATACGACCCTGTATTTAATACAATCTTGATGATATTCATCTTGAGATTAGAAGACATAAAGTGATATCTAAATATGTTGCTCAATAATTTAATAAAAACTATTCTCGATGTAAATATGTTTATTAGATCTCTCCAATCATGATAAACTGCTATAGTATATATTATATGTATGTATAAGTATATGTGCATACACATGAATTGTAGTAGAGATTCTTTAAATTATGTAGATGTGTACATTAAATAAATTATTTCGATTATGAAATTTCAATTGCCATCCTCGTTTATTTTTAATGATATACGATATGGTTTATTAGTAAAGTAGTTTGTTTGACCGCAAATTAAATTACTTATGAAAAGTATTCACAAATATGTACATACCTTTATGTGTTTAATAATAAAACTAAAAGGAGATAAAAAATAGCCAGCCAATAAATTAATTATTTTACTGATTGTTAATTAAATAACTTAAAAAAATACAGATTCGGTATATCATTTATCGTCTATCTCTAATTATAATAAAAATAAATAAAATTTGACTGATAATTAAGGCTTCAAGCCTAGATGAGACCGGCCTTAATTTTGACAAGACGACACCAAGACTATATCAACTTAATTAATGTCTCGTGAAAAGTCTTGGTATTAAGAGTTAGTCAATAATAAGTATATTACACATGATTCCATGTTGTCTGAATATATTATACATATATAAGTAATTTTCCCACGAGACAGTAAAAAATTTAAGACCGAGACAAGAAGAAAATCACCTAAACTTAGTCAGTTCAAATTAACTAATGCAGTAGTGTTTATAAAAAGACAAGTAGATAGTATTATCAATGCAATTTAAGGGGGTCGTCTACCTTCGAGGTTTTAAGAAATCGATTATTTTTTTGTATATTATTTCGACGTAATTTTTTTTAAGTCTAATGTAAGAGTGTGCTAATAAAATACGGAAAACCGTTCCTCAATATCATGTATATTTTTTTCGCAAACCATCGTTGATAATAGACTCGAAATTTTGGCGCGAAGTACTTAGATATGTATGGCTAGTTTTATGAAAATATTGTTTAAAAAATAACTCAGATTTATTGTCACCGTTAGTGCCATATTAATGTTGTATGACATTATTAGTAAAAACTTATTATTTTATATAATTGAAATTCCATTAAAAGCAAGTGCTTCATTCGATATACAAATTACATTTTTATAACTATTTATATTCAAATTTGTACTATTTGAAATAACGGGTTTTGTCCTTTTTAGGATATTAATGATATATAAAGATAACTTACATGATATACTACACAATAACAGTCCTTTATTCTTATGACAGTAGCGAGTAGAGGAAATAATAGCATTACCATATTAGAATGTATTTGTTCACCTAAGAGCCCATTGAATAATATATAGGTTTATAAACAGCCGTCAGATGACTTAGCGCATCTAATGCAACGCTATCTAGACAAATTTTTATTTCTGCGGTACTCTGAATTTTGTAATTAAGATGTCAAAAATGTTCACAATATTTATTAACTTGTAATTTAATAAAATTAATATTTTTAGCATCTTAAAACTCACCATATCTGGAAACATGTAAAACCATAGAATTATTTTATGCTGCAATAAGGAACTTGACTAGTAATCATAAAGTTTGAAACAGTAATCTAAGTAATTTGTCAACTGTAGCAATAGAGACCTTAATAGGTGATCTTGAATGTTTTTGACGTGTTGAAACAGAATCCGTTCCCCATTAAAATAGTGCGAAAATAACGATATAGGTCATATTTATGAATTTATAACCAAGCAGGTAATTTTTTCTAAAGTTTTCGTTCACGGCAACAAATAGTACTATTTTTCCTCTTTAAAATGAATTTTCATGTTTAACTGTTTGAGAAAAAAAATTCTAGCTTGGTAAAAAAAATCATAAATATAGCCAAAATCGCCATTTTGAATCTTTTGTCTGTCAGGATATAAAACCTAGAGCAATTTAATTCATTCAAATATAAAAGGTACTGGAACCAGTTATGGCCACTATAAGAGCAATGTTTACTGTTTTTGTAATTGACGGGCTTAATTTTTGTAATTCTCATGAACTTATGTTACTAATAAAACAAGTAACTCTTTATTTAATCAAAGTCCGCAAATATAGTTTGTTTTTAAATTATAGCCTTTTGTTTTGTTTATGTTTTTTCTCCAGTAATGAGCACGCAGTGATGACAACTTGCTAATGATTACAAAATGATAAGTACTACGATACAAAAGATATAAAAGAAAGAATCGTCGAATTTGAAACAATGTAAAGCAGTTGCTATGATAATACATATAATAATTAATAAATAAATTATATATACTAATAATTAGTTTAAATGTCCACCATTTTGACACTTATTTGCCGATTGTCATCAAATCACGCTGTAATACAATTAAATGTATGTAGATATTCAGAAATGGTAGTAATCAAATATCAGCAAATATTTCTAATTCAGTACATTTAATTTAAAAAATAGCCATTACTGGGGTCAAATCCAAGACTGGTGCCAATACCTTATACTATTCTAGGCTGATGTTCCAGTTCCTAATACCATCAAATATAACTAGTATTACTTGCGTGCATGCATGTTTTTATTGAATCAGTTTCTTATGGTTTTTATTATTTATGCTCACGGATTATTATCACCTACGACTAGTGAATAATAAACTCACATAATTTCTTTTCATATGTTAATAGAATCTACGGAGAGGGCTAAAGTTTCTCTGGTGGCTCCTCAAATTTCATTAGTTGAATATTTATCGCATATTTTTAAACTTACTATAATTCGATGTCTGTTTTAATGATATATAAAAGCATTTTGGGCTTTTATTACATACCATAAAATTTAATTAATTAATTAATAACGAAATAATGTTAAATCGCAATTTCGGTGAATATTATGTAAACAAAAAAATATATAAAAATAAAAAAATAAAAAATAAATATTAATCTAAAAAAAGTATCGTTTATATTCGAACCACCCTATATATTAATAGATAAACATAGAAAATTGTCGTGTTTTTTTAGTATTTATTATAAAATAAGGCGAATTAAACTTATCATTCGTAGGGTACTGTGCCATAAATGTACACAAAAAATCATGTGTGTATGTTGCCGTTAAAGCAGATAAAATAAAGTTAATATACAAATATGATTTCCTCTCTCGTTATTTGTTTATTTCCCTTCACATCGTTCAAAGCATAGTAATACTCTAGCGCCACCAAGCGATAAAAATAAATAGTTTTGGGTTTCTATCAAACGTGTAGAATGCATATAGAGATTTCAATTTGCGTTCAATTGCAATGTTTTTATTTGGAAATTTTTGTTGTAAAAGTTAAGTACTGTGCCATAGATGTGCACAAAAAAAATAGGCGATGCTAGTATTGAGTATTCGTTGTCGATTTGGATTTACATACATCAGTCGGTAAATGAGCACACATTAAAGTGCACGAATGTTATCATAAAAGCATAAATTTTACACGAACGCGAACATTATAATATCGTTTCGACGTTCTGCAACGTTACATTTCATTTCAAACACTTGTAAAATTATATAAAATGACTATAAACAATATTATAATAATGTATGCTGACACATATGATTACAGATATTAAAGTTAATTGAATCAATTCTTCGTACAGCACTATTCCATATCTAAAAAGGGTTATCACTAAAGGGTTAATAACGTTTGTTCCAGATGAGTAACAATCACTTGTTTGTATGCAAACGTATATTAGCTTGACTAGTATCGGCATTCCTTTTCACAATATATCAATTATAGCATCGCGTGAGAATAATTAGCATTACCAATTAATTATTCGCTACTTGACAATAACATATTGTTTAAAAATATAAACATAATAAACGTTACCATCATTATTGTTAGTTATACATAGGTAGTACATATAGTACAATGAAAATGTAACTCGAGAAATAAATAGCATTATTACTATAAGTATAGAGATTATTTTGTTTTGTTTAAAAAATATGACTTGAAGTATCAAATATATATGTAATTAGTAATTAGGTAAACTTAACAAAAATAAAAATACGTACCTATATTTTTTTATCTACATGGGCAAAAAAGTCTTTGGTCTGACATACAGATGACGACATAAACAAAAAATCCGTATGCTTTCCATAAAGTACCAACCTTAACTAGAATACTGTCAAAATTTCATGACATTTCATGTACTCTTGTTCATGTTACATCCTTCGAAGTAACGCTACTTGTATTATTTTTTTAATCATGAAAAAAAGTGAATTTCGTGTTTTGATTAAGCAATGTTTTTTGATCGGGAAAAATACGGTTCAAACAAAGGAATGGCTTGATAAGTGTTACGGCACATCTGCCCCAGCTAATTCCAATCGTAAAATATTGGTTTGCCGAGTTTCATCGTGACCGTACGACCACAAATGATGCACCACGTTCAGGAAGATCAAATGAGGCAGTTACTCCAGAAAACATTAGAAAAATTCATGAAATTGTGTTGAGCTAGCTAACACCATAATATCTCAAAGGAACGTGCTGATCATATCCTTAATAAATGTTTACATATGAAAAAGCTTTGCGCGCGATGGTTACCGCGTTTTTTAACAATTGACCAAAACATGAACGTGTTTGACTTTCAAACCAACTGTTTTACCGCAATTAGAAGGATTTTTTCATGCGATTTGTGACAATGGATGAAACATGGATCCATTACTACATATCGGAGTTCAATCGGTAGTCAGCAGAATGGTTTTTGCCTAGTGAAAGCCGTCCAAATCGCCCAAAAACATAACATTCGGCCGGTAAAATTCTTGCTAGTATTTTTTGGGATGCACAATAATGCACATAGTATTATATAATATTTATTGACTACTTTCAACGGTAAAACAATCAACAAAGAATATTTTGACGACGAAGGCTCTCTGGCAAAAGATTTTATTCTAATGAAGATGTCGAGTTGGAGACTAACGCCTATTTTAAGGGACTTGACGCGAACCACTGTAAGACCGGTATCGAAATGTTAGAGGACCATTGAAACAAGTGAATTACTCTAGATGGAGATTATGTCGAAGAATAAAAAAGTTTTTTCATTAAAAAAATCTTTTTTTCATTGTTAGGCCAAATACTTCTTAGTCCATGTAGTATCTACATAAATTTTCTAAATAAATAATGGGAAAAATATAAAAATAAACATACATAAATTTAAAATCATATATATTAAACTCATTAAAGTCAAATAAAATGATAAGCACCTATTCACTGTTCATATTTATTAATACAAAGACAAATAAATTACAGCATGACTTCTAATAATAAGTCATTATATAGAAATAATGTAGGTATGTAATTAATAAGCCTACAATTAATTACTTTAAAAACAGAAAACGTAAACCAATTTTTGTTCGTAAGTATTACCATTAACTGTAAAACTCGCGATGGTAATTAATTAAACGGTCAGTGCAGGCCACAAAGATGCACCTAATTATGTATTTATCAACCATAAAATCAGACAATAAACCGTTTTTTTAATCTATCAATCTATCTAAATCAGTCCTGAAGAAATTGAGAGCCTATATTATGATGTCAGAATGTATAATAAGCTTCAGCAGCAGGGGTATCGATTTAATTTGGGTTATTTTACAGATCCGTATTCATACACAGATGTGCTGAGCTATAAGATTAATTCATAAGGTAATTTATTAACGTTCGTACTTTAATATAATTTTTCTTCTGGTCCACTACATCAATTCAAATTCGATATTTGACCACCATATCAAAAAGGTTGGAGACCCCTGTACTAGATTAAAAATCAAAGTATATTGTAAATAATTATTTTTTATTAACATGCAATGAAATTCAGGCGATAATTACATTTTGAAGAAAAAATTAGATCACATAAAAATGTTTGTTGGTTTCCCAGGTATATACCTTTTTTAAATATTTATATTAATAATTTTTGAATTAAATCTAAAATAATACATAAAATTCTGTATCAATTTTAATAAAACTATTCTAAAAAAACATCTGCCAAGTAAATGCACAGTGCTTCCTCGTGTTAAATTCACCAAAGGTAATTAATTATTGAGCAATTTAAATAAAAATCGATAAAGTGTTCAGATAAATTACCTAGCATTGGTTAACCATTTAATTTTTATATAATTTTACTAAAAAATAAGAGTTCGAAAATTTTTAATTTTCTGACAATTTCAATGTAAATTTTAATTTATGCAAACGTTAAAATGACATTTAATATGTCAATTTAAAAAAACACACAAATTGAGATAAATCTTTGTAAGGGAATATTTTACAAAAAACGTTGTAGACCTAAATTACAGAAAATTGAATGTTCTACAAAAAATGTTCACGTAACATGTGTCATTCTTGAGATATCTTGAAAAAATATATAAAAAACATATTTTGGGATGTCACCCCCTTTTGATGAGTTTCATTAATATCGGTTCAGTGATTCATGAGTTATACATGTGACAAGGAGTCAGGGGACATACAGACTGACAGACAGAGAACGAAAAATGTTTGTCTTGACCTGAAACGGAATGATCAATTTAAAATTTTGAAATCGGAGAACAATTTTTTTGTCTCATTTTAAAATGATCACAAAGCTTCTCGTATTTTCGATATTACGAGGATACAATATACATTTCTTTAAAAATTTGTTGTGGACAAAATACTTAATGATGAAAAAAAAGGTAATTTAAAAAAATAATAATTCTATACCAAGAATTTTAAAACAATTTTTACGTGTTTGTTATTTTCAAAAAAAATTAAAAAAAAAATTCACGCAAAAATTAAAACGAATATAGAATTTTAAATTAGCCGTCAGCATATATCGCGTGAGAAACCCGCCTCTGTAAAAGGGTGTCGGCATTTCATAAAGATATCTGGTAGTTTTTACACGGAACGAAACGGTGAAGGGTGAATCGTTCTTATTAATAAGTCCGCACGTTCAATCAAATTGACTATTTAGCGCCCGCCCATTCAGCAATACCCATACAACCATCAAAACTCTTCAGTAACGCTCTGTTGGAGAGGATGAAGCAATTAATGTTTTATTCTTTTATTATAATATCTGAAAATGTTAACAAGTATGTAGTTGATTAACAAAACATGCTCAAGTGAAGTATATGTGAACATTTTATTAACATGAGATAGACATAGTCATGTTTATAATATTACACCATTAGCACATTAAATTGTATATTAATTAATATGCATTTTATCAAAAATAGTCCACGAGAACTGATTGAAATAAAAAAAAATTATAGAACCTTGAAATGTATGACTGTGTTGGGATGCACAGTCGAGGCATTGACGTGAATACGTTCCAAATATAAAGTCGCGTCGTTTGTGACAGTGAGGTTAAATAAAACTCAGACTCATGATGTACTTGATTTCCCTATACTTCAGCTACTGAGAACGGTATATTTTCCGATAGCTGCTGAAATGATCTTTCCAATGTTACGTGTATTCAATATTTCATTCTGGCTTTTGCGCGTGTCTTAGTCGACATTCTGAATTTATTTTTATTGTATAAAGTTTTGATTTGTACTTGTTCCCTGTAAATCTAAGGACCTGAGTGTCGAGCTATACTGATTTTAAATTTAAGTTGCTTCGTGACTGTTTCCTGCCCTGATTGCTCAAAGCACTTCCCGATCCCTCAGTCATCCATGTCAGGTCGTGGCACAGTGACGTTAATAACTGACTGTATATGAATATAAATTCCAAAAAGAGTTAATTTTCTAGTGTTAAATCAAAAATAGGTTGAAATTGTCAATTATAAGTATATCCGATACTTAATTCAACGTAATAGAGTCTTGTCTCGTCTCGTGTGTAATTCTACCCTGGAATACGATAGATCGCCCCTTTAATATGGCCTTTATGTTGTTATTACGTTGTTTAAACATTACACTGAAAATTTAAAAGATGAATACCAACCAATTAAATGTTTAAAATGTACCTATATATAATACAAGTATCTTCAGTTCATTACACTTGAATTCCAATCTAACAAAAACTCTAGTTACCGTAGTCGGCTATAGATTTTTTTAAACAAACAAACCTTGAAGTTAATATGACTAATTATGTATCTATTAATCTAAGCAACGGACGTTCCTCAAACGGCGCCATCTGTTGATTGGCCATGAGGTGAGAAATAATGAACTCATTAGAAACGATATAGTGATAATTAAATTTAAATGAATTTCGATATGATCTCAAGCAGGCACTCTGTCTACCAGTCATCGGATATTTGTGTACAGGGTCGCTGCAACAAACATTTTTGACGGTACGAATTACAATACATATGAAATTATACAGATAATCATAAAAAAAGTTTAAAATGCTTCATTACTTTTTTCCAGAACCGACCCTTCAAGTCCAGGCAATGTAGATTTTTTTACTGGTGTAAAATTAGGAAAAATGTATGAATTGGCAAAAAAACAGCAATTTTACGTTGGTTAAAATTATTTTTAAAAGCAAAAAAGTTCAGGGGACTGATTTTTTTTAAATTAAAAAATATTTTCAACTAGGGTAAGTATGGTAAGTATTAAAAAGGGTGTTTTGTTCGATGTATCGTGCTAATTTTAATTTGGAAATTGTTAAATATATAACTACACGGAGAAAAATATTTCATATTAATAATCACTCAATTTTTAAAGAAATATTAAATACTATTTGATTCGGTTTTTTTAAAATGGGAGAGAATTTTGTAATTTGCGTATTATAAAGATTACAATGGAGATTGAACTGATTGTATTTTTTAATATATAATAATACAAAATTGAAATTTCGGCAACTGTAATTTTTAATAAAAAATCGACTCCATTTTTCTCTATGTGCTAAACTATAATTACTACTGATACTACCAATAGTTTTATTTTATTTTATAATAATTCAATATCACCAGATTTAGTTAGATATTCCATTTCAATTATCAGCTCAGTTGATATATTTATTTATTTTATTTTTTTAATTTAAACTATCAAAAAGTTAGAAACGGTCCTGTAATTTGTGCGTCTACTAACATAGAATAGTGCATATAATGAATGTTTGTACTTATTTAGAGAGTTATGTATATATACGATTGTCACGCGAAACGTGAAGCAATTCTTGTGCGCTGAACTGGGAATAAACAAATCATTTTTAATTGTATGTCATTATTTCGTGTTATTTGATTATTTTCGGTTATATTAATTTAAATACTCACTTCGAAAGAATTATCGCATTTGCATTCGTTATATTTCAAGTGAAAACAATATTGAATACAAACAAAAAATTATCAAAATTATATACATACTAATATAAAAATACATAATGGAAATGTTTAACATAGTGATTTTGAGAAAAAATAGTTTAGATTCTAATCTGATATTTTCTACGATTCTGCATTTTTCACTGATTTTTTTTATTGAAAAACGTAACTCTACCAAATCAAACAATTAAGCAAAAACTTTGAGCATATAAAATACGTATTACTTCGTAAAATTTAATTTTTGACGATTTATAGGGAACTTCAGAATCAGTTTCTATTGGAAGTACCTAAACACTATTTTAATTTCTTTTAATATTAATTTTAAAAAGAAAAATTAAATGAAATAATCGAACATTCTACAAAAAATACTGTATTGTTAAGTTATTATGGGTTCTATCCCTGTTGATCTCAATATTTTAACAATTATTCATATTCGTTTAATACTTATTGTTGTCTGCTTAAAGTTTCCTTCCAAGAAAACTAATAGTAGGTAAAAAAATATTATATTATAAAGTGAAAAAAAAATTAATATTTCATGATATTGCAGAGTTCCATTCAAAAATCAATTTTTTAGACTAAACAACTTTCTCTATTCACTATTTACCTTCGATAACACATGAATGAATTTTAAACATAGCGATAAAATTGCTAAACATCATCAGGTTTTTATTTTATTAAAAAATTTACATAATCAAATACTTATCATTTTTTTAAACTTAATATGCTCTCAAATCATTTAAAAGTTATGTATTTTAAACACGCTTTTTATGTGTATGCAATTAAGTATATTTAATAGATTAAGTAATGACCAATACTACTTTTGAGTCTATGGCGATTTGCAGCAGCAAGTAAAATATTATTCCGGTTTTACTATAACCGATGTAATAAAACCGGATGTAAAAGTTCGTGTAGATGGGCACATTACACCCGACATAACGAATAAGGTTTAGTTATGCTATTCTTCTTGGTCTACAAGAATAACATAAGTAAACCAGAATAGAGCTGGAATAAAAAAGCGTGTAAACTGCATGGACATAGTTAAATCTATTTCGTCAACCTCAAAAAATATAAGTATCTACGAAATATAGGGATTTCATCGTAATGTACTTCGCATTAACATTTAAAAAAGCATCATTAGTTAAAATATATGTAGTAAAAACACCTGAGACAAAGAGATGGAAAACAAAAGAAAACGTGATTCATGGGACGTAAATAATAATAAATATTTTTGAGATTTCATTGGTAGGTACACCATCGAACTTATAACGTATTTCAAATCGGAATTATAATTCCAGCTTATTCACTTATTCTCGTAAGTGTAAAAAGCATTCCTTAAAACGATTTAACTACATCGGTTATAGTAAAACCGGAACAACAGCGCTGTGTAAACGTACTCATATCATATATTTTATAGCGATCATTTTCAGGACTTCTTAAATTTCAAATTAACTTGCCTAAGAAAACGTGGAGGCGCATACCTGGAATGCAATAATTAATTAAATAATTTGATCACTGATGAAGTACTAAATCTTTCGAGACGAATCATTAATTCAGTTTGTAAATTATTTCATATATCACTAAATCTTATACAATATACATAAACATTAGTCAATGGACATCGTAAAGCCCGTTATTCATGGACTTCTAAATGCAAGCTAGCACCTTGACAAATTAATTATCTTTACACATAATAGTCTCGGTTATTTCGTAAATTGTCAAACAAAACGGCGCAGTTTCACCTGTCTTGACAAATATTTATACAAGTCAAAGAACACAGTGTATGGAACGAGAATCGATTTACCTTTTTCCCCCCTCAACACCAACAATCGACGGCATGTCAACAGTTCTAACGATGACGGTTCATTGATGGACTGGTTTCAGTCTCGACAAGATCTGCATACTAAAGATGCGTTCACGGTGTAACACAATTGATTCTTTTATATCGTATATGTATCAATAGGTCAATAAATGATGAAAAACACCACCTTATTAAATCCTTCATGTAAATTTTATTAAAATATTAAAAAGAAATCTAAAAACTATATATACTTATTATTTAACATTTTCTGATTTAGATTATCGATAATTTTCATAGAACTCGTAAATTGACAATTAGTTAATCAGTTATTTTCAAACCATTATTATGTCAATTCTAAAAAACAATCACGGTTATGATAACTTTTTTAAGGAATTGTTCATTTACATATTGAGATTAAGTTTAGAATTATGTAACATTAATCATGGTTTGAAAACAACTGATTATTGTGATTAATTTTGCTATATGCAAGCCAAGGTAAGTATGCAGTTTCAATTTTTTTAATACTAACTGAGTTTCCTGGCGTTACCCGGGTGGATGTCGGAATGTCACCTAATTTAACTTAACTACCATATTGATATATGTACATATATCTGATACTTTCACTGATCTGAACAAATTTTTTCTTCGGCTTTCATCATATTTCATTACTGCTTATACTTATGAATGCCGTTTTTATTATCTATCAATAGTAAATTCACTTCATTAGTGAGAGTCAACATCAAATTGGTAAATGTAACGAGTTAAATCATTGTTATATACTGTCGCGTACTTTTCTGTAGATTTAATTAAACTCCACATAAAGTCAATATACGATTTTAATTTTTTAATCTATTATAGTTTAACCTGGCGTACTGCACTCAAAATGAAAAATTATTTTTGAAATATATAGTATATAATATTATAATATACACTATCCAACATAAGTAAGTATGTAAAATTGCAATGTGTATGTTTATGTACGATATGAGACACTCCTTACGTAGAAAACATTATCATTTTAAATAATCGGATTTGTTCAATAAATATGTTAAAATTTAATTTTTTCTATTAAAATAAATCCTTTGACAAAAGGTTGTATTCAAGACAAATTATAATTACAATGACGCGATAAAACAAGTATTCATAAGTGCGACATTTCTATTTGATTATATCAGAGATGATTGCAGAAATAAATTCAGCATCTGACATCAACTGTACTCACATTTATAATATAAATAGTACTATTATAAATACATAATACTAAATCACCAGGATATCAACTTTTATATGTCTGTGCATATTTCATATATTATCAGGACCGGCATGAAGTCTTGCAAGGCCATTCATACAACTATTATGACCGGTATTATAAAGGAGCTAACAAATTTGCAAGCTTACAATCACTTTCAAATGGTGTATTAATTATGTGATAGTATCTATGGATTATATAGTTATGGAATTTAGAGTAGTGGTACTTCAAATTATTATAACACAGTTGGCGACTCTGACCGTACAAAATAATTTTCATAACATCACCACTGTTTTAATACCGCTGAACTTGACAAACACTTCGCGAAACTTCAAAGGAACTGTCAGATAAGTTTGAAACCCTATTTGAAAGTACTTGCAAATTTTGTTAGCTCGTTTATAATACAGGACATAAGAGTATTTAATGCAGTGGATACAAGTGGTAACTAAATTATGTTGTATATTCTTAAATTTACTTCATTAAGATTATTTTTATATAGGTACAGTTTACTTTCATATTCTGAAAAAATGGAAATATGGTGATAGGGTCAAAACGTCAAGAAAAGTTGTTTTCTGCATGGCCGTTGTGTGTATGTCTGTAGAATTTTCTTTCGTTTATGACAACTTTTATAAATACATGAATTTTTTTTGCAAAATATTCGTTTCATGATCTGGGTGTCAAATTCCACTGAAATTTTTTAAATTAAAAAAAAAAGATTATGTAACAAAGATATGTAGGTATGTAAAATAAAAATACAATATTATAAATTTGAAAATAAATACGAAAAAATATTAATTAAAAATTTTTAAATATAATTTTTTATTTACCTATTGTCTAATATCATGATTGTAGCCACAATGTTAAGCGTCAACAGCTCTTCACTCTTCCAAAAGCATGTTTTTATCACCTCGTTGATTTCTACGAGGAGGTCCAACAAAATATGGAAATTGTTTGGTTATAAAAGAAATTTACTGGTATCGTCGGTAAGAATGCTAATAATATATTAAAAAGCTATAAATATTTAATATACTAAACCACCGTTTTACAACAGTTTAATTATAAACCACATCATTGTGTTGTCGGATAGGGTTTATTTTAAATTTAAGTGTTTCAGTATATAAAAGTTAATAAATAGCATATGACATATAAATATAAATGTATTATTTGATTTATAATCGTGTAATAAAGTTTTTATTAGGGTGTTTCAATGCTATTCAGTTTGCTGTTTAATAAATATTTACTTATTTTTGTATAAACTATCTACTCATTTTATTTATTCCATGGTCTTTATGTTTGTCTGATACATACACGCAAATGCTTTGATCGACCCGAAGTTAATCTTTTCCATCTCAATGTCCCTGTGTTTGTGTAAGGCTACAATAAAATATATTGCAAATACAAATAACTATAAAATTGCGATAAAATAAATTTAAAATATCATGGCCCTCACATCCTATCTTGGCCCCTGGGGCCAGGATTTTCGACGGGCAACCTCCTGAGAAGACACCTAAAACATTTTTTGACGACGACCAAAAAAAAGCTGGTCGACTTACCATGTCGACTCCTGTCAACCCTAAGGAAATAGAAGTGGAACGATTTAAAAATTAGACTGCTTTAAATTTCGGTTAAAAAGAACATTTTTTTTTAATATTACTTCTACAAAAATGTTTGCACTTAAGTTCTGAAAAATAAATAATAATACAAATTAGATTTTTTTAAATACTCTCATTACGAAATACGTTAGTTTTTGACCTAAAATAAATCCTCGCCGAAGGATTACCTGTAGTTCAATTTTAACACAAGATAGATATACAAAAATATATCTGACAGAAATACTACCCTGAACTATAGTAAGCTACCAATCAGATTCTTAAAAAAGAGGTAGATATATTCCAAACTACACTGCATCTCTCTCTCCCTTTTTGAACAGATGTTACACCATTGAGTTAATACAGAATGCACTGTCCATTCTCTATGTCTATGAACTACAGGGTAATCCTTGTGTTTTTGTTTTGTTCATAAACTATACTTTATTTCGTAACGAGAGCGATTTTTTTTAACACACCCTAAATTATTAGTATCTAAAACACAAAACATTACAGTTCTATCTGCATCCTGCATTATATTTCATCATCCAGACGACAAATTTACAGTAGACTTCGTCAATATGTTTGTAATGACATGTTGCAATCGGTTAAGGTTAAACAAACACGGTTTTGTCGTAGTTACCATAACATTTACACTGGCTGGACACCGTCCACTTGTTGGTTACTTTGTAAGGTTCATGCCCACATGTAGATTTGCTAGTCATCACTTGCGTTGTTATAATCTTATTCTGTTTGAATGGAAATTGAAATAAATAGATAGAAAATAAACGTAAATAAGTTATCCCTTGTATACTTTGTTTTATAAATATCTGTTAGTGTTTGCATATGCTGTGGTTCTTGTAATAACTCTTCAATTATGTTTATATTGTGAAAAATAATATATCTAGTCAAATAACTTATCTCAAGAGCGCATATCCGGTGAAAAGAAAAAATAATATTTGTTACTAAATTACTATTTGAGTGTAGGTACAAGCTGTGTTTATAAAAACACACGTTGCTCATCTTCTTCTAATGTCCGGTATTATAAAGGAGCTAGCAAATTTGCTAGCTAGCAAGCACTTTCAAATGGGGTATTAATTCTGTGATAGTAACTATGAATTAGTTATGAAATTTAGAGTAGTGATACTTCAACTTATTGTAACACAGTTAGCGACTCTGACCGTACAAAATAATTTTTATAATATTGCCACTGTTTTAATACCGTTGGTGTTTACCTACCGCGGATGTGCGAAAATTGTGAGACACTTCATGAAACTTAAAGAGAACTGTCAGATAGGTTTGAAATCTTATTTAAAAGTGCTTGTTATCTCGTTTATAATACCGGACATATCTTATCTTGTCTGAAATTATAACTAATAATTTTTATTTTACATTTAATACAATAAAATAAGGTTTTAATAAAGAAAAAATGGAAAGCTTAGAAATTGCTTTTGAAATGGCTTCAGAAATATTTAATCTTTAAGACACCGAAGAATCCCTGGTCGGGATTGGGGAGCTTTAGCCGGTATTTTGATTTAAAGTGAGGCGCGCCAAATAGGCGACGAAGCTAGTCTTGTTTTTGAACACTTACCGGCTTATCGTGTTCTATAAGCAAATGCTATGAAAAGAAATTGATTTTTAAGCATTCATTTTTTTTTAATTCTTATATATCATATGATATATATTATGCATTTACATTTAAAAGGCTCCCATTGGCGGAAAAATCAGTAAAATACTCATATTCATAGGCGCCAGCTTTTTATTTTATTCATTTTCATAACCAGCGTTAATCAATTAATTTTATTTAAATTAATACCGGGACAAAATTCTTCAGAATCACTCCTAGAGAGACGATCACCCCCATTGTCTCCCGGAGTCTTGTTCTATTGCAAAAATGATTTCATATTTTTAGTTTTATTATGACGTAAATTACAAAAAATCGCGGATATAAACCATGTACCGGTGTTTAATGGGCTTTTAATCTTTCAACAAAAGACGGATAAGAATTTACTTTCTCTTGTGTTTGTCATGCTCTTCATACGACCCACGCGACAATTCCCATCGTCTGCTCTACAAGAGATGTTAATTGGAATGGAGACAAAGTTGTCGCTGATGAGAGATCGATGCGTTTTGTAAGATTAATTGATTTGTCGATGACACTGTAACACACATGGTTCAACCTGAAATTAGGTTTTCTCACATAAAATACTAACCTAAGTATTAAATGAGGCGAGCAGAGAATATGGTGGGAGAAGGGGAACACTGAAAATATCACCGTATGGAATAATTACACTGATCAATAGCCATTTTTCTGCAGGGTAGACAAAAACTTTTCTAGGGTAATTTGGACATTTTTTTTGTTGCAAAAAACCCTTTTTATTCGATACGCAAACATTCAAATTCGTATATATTTAAATCAAATACTTCAATCAATGATCATTTGTAATGTAGCTATGTGTCTTTATTGAACTAAAAAACAATGAATTATACACATTCATAAAGTTATTACTTTTGAAAATCATATATACATATTTTAAATGAAGAAAAATCGATTTTTTAGCCAAAATTCAAAGAGCTGTTACACGAACAATTTTTGTTCAATTTTAATGCAATTTACCAAATTTATAGCTTTATCTATCTTATTAGTTGTGTTAAAATTTTAACGTAATCAAATGAAAATTGGCGAAATGGTACTAATATCAACCGCGCAATTTTTATTTATTTAATAAATTTTTTTGAAAACAATTATTATGTTTGCCGGTTTTGTGCCATTTATTTTTTTTATAAAAAAAAATTATGGGCAAGAACGTTTTGTATATATTTTTTTAAATTTTAACAGTGTCATTGTTTTTTATTTTGAAACTCAAGAGCTGATTGAGCAAAATGATGGTCATTTTTGGATTCAGCGTACCCAAATTACCCTAAAAAAGTTTTTGTGCACCCTGCAGCAAATAGAAACTTTTTTGTTGGCCAGTGATATCTTATATTTACAATTAGTAAAATCATTAAATCAATTACATTTAAAAGAAGAAATATAAAATATCTCAGGTTTCCACGGTTGAAAAGTTCTTTAGCGAGTTTCTAAAAAAGAGAAAAACAAAAACGATGTATACAAGACATATTGCAAAAAACAATAGCAGACATTTTGAACTTAGACATTAAGTTTTATCTTGAGAGACAGACGTTTTTTAGCGGGCTCCTCTTAGTCGGAAAACTTGCGGTTATACACAACAGCTCCGTTTCGCATTATGAAACTCACATTATAAATAAATGCAATCAGAAAACAGTGTAATAAAATGTGTACCATTGTCTGGACTAGGGATGTACAAGTACATTATACTCAGATCTATTACTCCATAAATTATGAGTTCATATAAATATACAGCTAATGTAATTAAAATTGCTAAAAAGATAATCTTCTAGTCTAGAAAATTATATTTATTTCTTGTGTATCTAGACAACAAGATAATATAATCAGAAACCCCATATTATATTTACTTAAAGTTGCATTTGATGAATAACTTCAGAGAGATTTATCTATTAATTTTATTGTTCAATAAATCTTTATATTATTATACAAATGGATACTGACAATAAGAAGTAATTATTTCTTAATTTTCTTAGTGATTAATTATATAATATAATTACTATTTTATTATTAAAAAATAAAATGGTAGTTATATAGTATGAGCTAATCACTGAAGAATTTTTTTAACATATCTAAATAAAGAAAATGTTTTTTAAAAGTTAAACTTCTTTTATGGAAAAATATAGTGAAATTCTTCAAACTGACAGCTTCTTCTATAGAACCTTTTCCTTTTAATATATTTTTTCTTAAAAAAGGCCACTTCCACAAACCGTTTTTAGTAACCATAAATAAGTTATTGGCACCAGTTATGGCCGCTATAAAAGCAAGGTTTACTGTTTTTGTGATTAACGGGCTTCTTTTTTGTAATTCTCTTTTAATTATAACCTTTTATTTTGTTTACGTTTTTTCTCCAGTAATGTATAAAGTAAAACCAGTAATGAGCAAAAAAATGGATACTTGCTAATGATTACAAAATGATAAGTACTCGTACTACGACACAAAAGATATAAAAGAAAGAATCGTCAAATTTGAAACAATGTAAAAGAGTTGCTATGATAATATAATAATTAATAAATAACTAATACTAATAATTAGTTTAAATGTCCACCATTTTGACACATATTGGCCGATTGTCATCTAATCACGCTGTAAGATAATTAAATGTCTGTAGATTAATATTCAGAAATGGTAGTAATCAAATATCAACAAATATTTCTAATTCAGTACATTTAATTAAAAAATAGCCATTACCAAGACTGGTGCCACTACCTTAGTTGTTTCTTTGGAGAAGTTTAACTGTAGTATTAGTTAGTAAAAATCAAGAAATAAAATAAAGTTGATTGCTTAATTTAACTTTTGCTTATACGTGCGGATACTTATAAATAAAAAAAATATTTATTAAAATTTCTATTTGGTTTATTTCAATAAATATATTTTTCTGCCAACTCATTCTATCCTCCATCCTTAAATCCCCACAATAGACTACATTTACAAGAAAGTCAATGATTCACCGGAAGAATATAGAATACCTGCGCGTCCTTGGCGCCACAAAGCTTCCTTCCTGTTGTTTTTGTTCCTGCCATTGTCGTCAATTAGACGAAAAACGTTCGACTATAATACCCCAGTCATTTGTTTGGACAAATGATGAATATGTCAAAAGTTTTTCTCTTGAGAAATATAAGTCAATGTAACAAAATCGTCTCGTAAACAACTAAATTAATTATTTTAATGTTTAATAGAAATTAATTTCTTCATTCCGAGAATTTGTGCAGTTTTTATATAGTATTTTTATTTTTTAATACAATATTATTTTTGTCGAAAAACAAAATGATATAATGTTCCAACTTCAAGACGACTAAATTTTCATGATTTTAAATTTTATCCTATTATTAAAGTTCTTAATATAATTTCAATCGACTATTCAAATCGACGATATTTTATCTTCAATTAAAAATAAATTAGAGTCATTAAATAAAGTAGATTATGGTTGAAAAAAAAATTATTATTATTATAAATTGGAGATAAAATATCTCCAATTGAAAAAATTAAATTAATTTATATTTAAATTTTACAATGACAATTGTATCCAGATAAAAATCAATACAGTGCAATTTGAAAAATTTAACTTTTGAAAATTGCTTGTCCTCCAAAGCTGGACTATTAGTTACAGGGCTAGTTTCACTGAGCTTAAAATAAGGGACTTAAACACGAAGCCGAAACCCGAAAAAAACCGTATTTTTCATTAACCTGAACCCGAACTGAACCACTATATTTCAAAGTCAACGAACCTGAACCGGAATCCGAATCTTATCATGGATAACCAGTAACCATATATTTAGGTTCAATAAATATTTTTTAATATTTTTCTCCAATGATTTTTAAAAGAGATTATAAAAAATGTGGAAATCTGTTTGAATTTTATGGTATGATGTGAATTATCAACTCCACTACTAAAATTGACATATTTCTTACCTTTTTTTTTAAATTGTATTACATTTCAATTTGCAAAAATCCCCTGAAAAGTAAAGATTGCGAACCCTGAAAAAATAATGGTTTTTGAACCCAAATAGTTTGCACCATGTTGAACCCAAACCCGAACCCGAACCGAAGTTGTTTAAAACATTCCCTTAAAGTTCATAAAAATAAAATTTACAATCATTTACATTAAAAATATACTGTTAAAACAATAACAATCTATTAAGATTAATAACACTATTATTTATCTTAATAGACGCATATATTATAGAAGTATATTAAATTACAAAAAAAACTATTTATTACACATGTTTTTAAGTACATATAGTTACTCTCACTAAATAAACGAGTTGTATAAAACAAGAGATAACTACAATTATTGTGCAGCAGCTTTTACAAATGCAAAAAAGCTGTCAGATGCAACAACATTATTAGACATGCACAAACGTGCACAGAGTTCTAAGAACAAATGACGACCGTGTTATTCTTAATGATCAGCTTGGCTCTGAATCCACTCAATGCAATCTTGTGCACACGTCAATCAATTTGTGTAAACAAGAAGGCGTTACGTGTGCATGTGTGTGTGTGTGTATGTGTGACAACTCATACGTGACGAAAATAAAACACGACAGATACAATTGTGATAACTTCACACCGTTCGATGTTTCACAATATTTACTGTTACCGCAGTTCTGTTCCAATGTTTCTGCTGTGTTTCAAGTGGACCAAGTTTGGAATAATTATGAAAATAAATGTTATTTTTGATGACTGTGCTAAATGTAACGAAATGTACGTGTGAAAAAACTAATATACTCGTAGATCTATTTAAAAGTTTACTCTCTTATGTCTGATATTATAAAGGAGCTCGCAAAATTTGCAAGCTTGCAAACACTTTCAAACGAGGTATCAATAACAGTTACTCAAGATTAGTAAATATACTTTAGTAAATATACTTTACATACTTATTTTTACTTCCTATACATGAAACTATCTGTCAAAAACTCCAGTATAACTGTCATATAAGTTTGATACCCCATTTGAAAGTGATTGCGAGCTTGCAAATTTGTGAGCTCCTTTATAATACTTGACATTAATCTAAATCAATGAAAAGACACTGATTAAAGACCCTTCACTGATTGCAAAAGTTATAAGTATGAAACAGGGAATCAGTGAAAAATAAAGAATACTAATAAAATCAATTAAATTCACAGATTTATTCAGTAGTCAATTTTTTAAATCTATTCATTAAACCTTATTTTTAGGAGTGCACACGAGAGAAGGCGAGAGTTAGGTAAGTATCATCTCGTCTCGTCTGAGTTTTTGTAACTGAAGTCTCGTCATTTCTCAAATTTTACAATTGACAGTCTCGTCTTGATTTCGTAAAATTCAAGCCATCCAATCTCAATCTCGTTTCAAATTAAGCCAGCTAGATTACTTTTGCTATGTAAGAGTAGCATACTGAATTTCCTATGGATAAAAGTTTTATCATTATCAATGAAATATTGGACTAATTGTATTTTTTTTTAATACTTTAGTATCTACTTAGGCTACACACCGAGACGAAAGTGACCTTATGTAAGATGAGACGGAACCAGAACGATGCTACTTGAATATGAACAAACCATGACCGAGACGAGATGGGTTCGGTTTTCACAAAATGAAAAAATATGCTAAATTCACCAAAGGTAGTTAATTATTGAATAATTTAAATAAAAACCGATAAAGTGTTCTGATAAATTACCTGGCATTGGTTAACCATTTAATTTTTATACAATTTTACGAAAAAATGTTAGTTCGATATTTTTCTTAAAAGCAATTTGAGATAAATCTTTGTGAGAGAATATTTTACAACAAACGTTATGGACCTATATTCTAGGAAATTTAATGCTCTACAAAAAAGATTAAATAAAATTTCACGTAACATGTGTCATTCTTGAGATATCTTGAAAAAATAAATATTTTGGGATGTCACCCCTCCTCTTTACACACGATTTTGATGATTTTGAAATAGGACTGTCCTCAAGCCAGACCCAACCATCTAACCAAGTTTTATTACTATCAGTTCGGTGGTTCATGAGTTATGTATGTGGTAAGGATTCAGGGGACAGACACACAGACAAACAGACACTGAACGAAAAGTGTTTGTCTTGACCTGAAACGGAAAGATGAAGTTAATTTTTTTTCTCATTTTAAAACGATCACAAAGTTTCTCGTATCGTCGATATTGAGAGGAAACAAAAATGAAAACTGACATAAATCCACTTGACGTAAAATCCCATGAAAAAGAAGAAGATGAAAAACTGAAATAGATATCAATTGCTCACATCAGAAATAGTTACTGAAACAGATAAACATATAGAGACGGTGATGATAATGTACCTTGACACTGATTACATTTATAAAATTTACTATTTCCAAGGTAATTAATGCACCTGAGATCCTTTCACGTAACTGGATACACAACACTAAGTAACTAACGTGATTCACAGCTTGGGGTGCGACAAACCTCGCGTAGTTATGATATCGAATTAACAACCTTCACATAAATACCCACAGGTAGGATTCATAAGCATACATCAATTGTAAACGTTGTCATTTCACTATGCAGTATGTATATCATTAGAGGCAGTCATATTAATGTTTTAATGTGCTTCATGTAAAGAAAATCGTTAAAAGATTATTGTTATTAACGGCATAAAAATCACAAAATACGTTTTTCAATAATGAAATAAGTAGGTATAATAGGTACATAAATATTTGTTTTCATTTCTTCAAATGAATATAATCATTCATTTTCTCAAATACTGCAGTGCTTAGGTAAAGGGCAGTAAGTTGTAAAAAATAAAAACGAAGAAAACTGAACTCGAAGTTTTTGATTTTTTTAAACTGAATTAATAAAACTTTTCTTCATAAAATTTATTTAGCGACCAACGATAAGTTACATGACTTCATTATAAGTCATTTGAGTGCCATTTTAGTTAACGATTCATCAAAATGTTTAAATTAAGCGACTTACTGTCTTTGATTTCTGGAAATTTAAAAGCAGTAAGATTTTTTCAATGTTTTAATTATTTAAATAGTTTTTTTTGTCAGAGGTAAAACGCAGTAATGTAGAATAAAAATTCAGTTTTATTTCAATGTATTATGTAAAGTTAGTAATACAATAATCTTTGTCTAATGAGTATCGAATTACAAAATCTTAAATAGTAATTAACATTTATTGATCTTTGTTGAACACATAACGAAAAATTAATATATATGACAGTGAAAAAATAAAATTAAAAAAACAATTTACTGTATTATTTATTTGAAGTATTGATTTTGAATATTGTATGTATATTTTTCAGTGAATGAAAGCAGTATAGTTAAAATGTTACTGCTTTTTTATGTTAAAAAATGATTTTACTGCTTTAATATTCAGGAAAAGTTACTAATTTAATATATTCGATAAACTAAATAATATTCTACTGAAATAACATTCTTAATGATTAATTTTATGACTAATATGTAGAAAATCGCCTGAAAAACCTAATAGCATCAAAATTACTAAAAGGCAGTAAAAGAAGTTTACTGCCTTTTATCTCAGCACGGCAGTATAGGTATTGGTACTAAATAATTTATAAGTATACAATTTAATGATATCTACTTTCCACAATTTGTTTTATACAAATAGACATCGATATGATTTGTATATTATCTATGCTCTCATTACAACAATCAGACATTCAATTACTCAAATGTCACTGCACTTACGAAACATATTCAACAGTAAATCGAAGCGAAGAAAACTATCGCTTAGTAATTAGATAAATTTTTCATTTACTTTCATAGAATTCTTTGATAAACTTATAATTGACCACTTAAATAATTTAAAAATAACCCAATTTTAATTGGTACAACATTCCAACGTACGTGTGAAGAAATTTAAAATGTTCGATAATATACAAAACTCAGGAGCCGTTAAGTGTAATGGAATTAATTCCATCTGTCAGAATATTTTAGAAAATAACTATTTTATTGTGATTAATAGAATACTTCACGTTTTTCTATTACGTAATTTACTTAAATTTAAAACACGTTGATGTATTTAATTTTATAAGTCAAAACAAACTTATATTTATTTGTGTCATTGTATTAAATATTGAATAAATACTATTGAAATATATGGAAGTATTATGTCCTGATTATGAAAGAACAATCTTACAACTCGAAAAGGACGACAAGGCTTTACAAAAAACTAACATCTAATTTTGTACAGCGTGGTGAAAGAGCGTGAATTTTTGTCCCATATATAATTATTTATATTACAGAAACTCTTCTGATTCTAAGATTATTTTGATAACTTTAATATTAAGTGGGGGAGTTAAAAGCATCTCTTATATTTGCAGATTCAAATATATAATGGATATAAGTACATATCTATTGTGTAAGATATACATAATAGCAAATATAAAATGCATTTGATATAATATGATCTTATATATTACTAATTAGTTTGCCTAATTAGATTAAATTTAAGTATTACATGTAGATATATAATTAGTGTCGCAAGCTTTTGATCTCTACTTAATGTCGTTTACACGTATCTTGAACTATCTACAGTATATATGTATGTATGTATAAGAAAATAAGAACATACAATATATATAAGTATAAAGATTGACATGATAAATTACTAGCTTACATGTAGTAAGTTTATAAATCTGTGGGAAAATATGAAGACAACAGATTAACACCTTTAATAATATTTACTATTACATAATAATTAGAATGCTATCTTTAAGAATGTTTCATTTTAATAAAATATTATATTAAATATATATACAAAAAAATGTTTTTCCAAAATTAATTCATACACTTTTTTAGATTTTATGCGGTAGTAACATGTTATTAAAAATTCCATTTTAAGAGTACGCCTTATTATATTATATAGGAATATAGGTATTCACGACTAGCTTGCACTGAAATTTTAGATTTCAATTTTAATCTAAATATTTAACTTTTAGTTTTTACTTAAATAAAATCATTAATAAATAATGTTATATCAGTTTTAACTATGAACAATAATATTAATAGAATTGCCGATATCTTAATTTCCCTTTAAGCATGTACTAATAATAATTTATAGATGATTTCTACTGCAAAACCGCTCAAACTGTTAATTGTGTGATAGTAACATATGTTGGAATAAATGTCGACATTGTCATCGTGTCCCGATAAACATCTGCGAGAAAAGGTACGTCTTTTTTGTTAATTTAAATACAGTATTTTGTATTAACAGCACTTATATGTTGAAGATTATAATTAATTATCATTTTTTGCAAATCTAGATTAATCATTTAATTAAATTGATTAATTAAATTTAAAAAATCAACGTTAACTAATTTATTATTCTTAATTGCTATTCATCAATGAAGGTAAATTTAATGGTTTTCTTCAAATGAACTTTTTTCATATTTTTTATTTTCTTATTTTTCATAAAATTATTTATAATTTGAAATCCGGATAAAGTAAAATTCTTGATCATTCTGTACATCAAAAATAAAGCGAAAATGGACCTATGTTTATTTGAACTTTTTGTCTTTAAATCATGAACAGATTAACCCCTTTCAATATTGATATTCAATTATGAAACACCCTATTCTAGTGCTTTAATAATGTACACAATATTGAAGAATATTACAAGGTGACCATGTAAATCTTCAATATTAACTCTACCTTGATGTTATGTTAAATACACGTTTTTTTAATAAAAGTAGTATAATCGTAAAGTAAATATCAAATATGTATCAGTATTGCTGTATTAAAAGGATATTTTCTTCATGAAAGAGATCAAATGTATGTAGGTACTAGGTTTGTATAGATATAGCTTATCGTTTTCCATGAATATTAAAATAGGTCGAATGGTGCTGCTGCTCGTAAAGAGTTAGTGAAAATCAATAAAAATTTAACATATGACGACTCTTCACCTGGTATTCAAAAGTTCAGTTCTATTTATAGAAATAATAATCTAATACTATAGTAGGTACATATAATATGAAGCAATTAATTAAATTATTAAAATAATAAGAACACTATAAGATGGCTCTTTAAATAGAATGTATTTGTTGAAATATCAATTGATACATTTTTGATTAAATACGTGTATTTATTACATATAGTTATAAATATTAATTTATTTCTTTCACTTTCAAATGACTCATTCTACCTTTCTTCAATATATTCGTATCGCCGAACCAAACAGCCTGTATATATATTTTTAAGTTATAGAAATCAAAAGACATAACAGTAAAGAGGGTTGGTCGACAAGAAAAGACCGCAAATTCTTTTGAATAATTTATTTGATCTTTGTATTTTAGAATATTTAGAAGATCCTATAATAATAACATTTACTAAAATTAAAAGTGATAAAAAATCTCTACCAAGTAAGGGTAAGTAAAATATTAATAAAAAAAAATATTTTCATACATGTAACACTTTTATGATGTTTTCATGATATTTAACAAAAAGAAAAAATGTCTAATATTTTGAGGGTGGTTTTTAATCCTTCAATGGAAATCTATTCAAAATTAGTGAGATACTCTTTGCAATGTTTCCTTGTAATGCCTTGTTTAGACCAAAAAACAAAACAACTGCGTGATGTTTTAAAAATGTATTAAGTTTGTTGCAATTTTGTCAGCAAAAAAACCCACCGTTTAACTGTTTTTTTCTTTTTGGTCTAAGCACATTTTTTTTCATTTTGAAGGTATTACAATCAGAATCTGTTTATGTACTTCGGACACGATTTTTCAACTGTATTACAATACTTCCATTTTCTTCGGAACATCGAAGTAAAAAACCAGGGCTTCGAATCGTTATTTTTTTCGTTTCGGTTTTCGTTTCGGTTCGAGTAAAAAAATATATTTCGGTTCGGTTCCGGTTTCCGTTCCGAAAAAAAATAACGGTTTTTCCGGTTTTTTCGGTTTTCGGTTCAGCTCCGAGTGATTAATTTAAAAAAAAATTATTTGTAGGTATTAAAAATTTATTTTCTATCATAATTTTTAGAACATTTTATGGTACTTGTATAATAGCCCGAACGACAATTAAAGTGGGAAATAAGATCATGTTAACGCGTATTTTAAAATGTACTGAACCGAAAAAACCGATATTTTTATTTCGGTTCGGTTCCGGTTTTCGTTCCGGCAAAAAATAATGGTTTTTCCGGTTTTCGGTTTTCGGTTCAGTTCCGGTTCGAAGCCCTGTAAAAAAATACTAAAAATTGAAAAATACACTATTGTTCCATATACGTGTCCTTATTATGACAAAAAAATGTATCAAAATAATTTATAGAGTACTCGTTCAATATTCGTATGCCTAATTATTTTGTCATTAATCATAAAACAAACAATACATTTATATGTATATAAAAATACCCCCACTCCTGTGTAAACAAATACCTCTTCCAATTGTAATCCTTTTCATATTAAACATTGTACCATTATAAAAAAAATAATAATTAAAACGATCACCATAAAATTTTTAAATTATATTTTATGCATATACAAATATACATAAAACTGTATGATCCACGCACACGTACAACATTAATACTGAATAAAATCCCGATGGCAAAAAACATAATTGAAAAAAATAAATTATAAGTATTAAATGTCAAACGAAAGGACGACCTACATCAGCTGCATTCATAAAGTAATATTAACATTTTTGTGTCTTATAAAAATATTTACAACTTATTTTCAATAATTCTTAATAACTTTATTTGACCAAACCAAAACAAAACAACCTATAAGAATTTATGATAATTATGTTCGAATGATGAGCAACTTAAAACCTTTTATAAAATTGAACACGAAATATTGAAACCAGAAGGTCATATTAGTCTATTAAATTATTATGATTTATTTAATCATATTTTAAAGCCAGAGGGGTAATAAGATCCATACAGATATAAATATTAACCCACGAAAATGATTATAATTAATTATATTTATTAAAGTAGGTACCAAATGACCTAAAGACAACCAGAAATAGATCAGGGATGGCCTACTATTTTTTTTTCAAATGTGACATGAACTAACATCTGAAGTAACGTAACTAGACCCCCTCTTCTCGTACAATTTTTTACTCACAATGAGCCAAGGAATCAGCTCCTAAAATATCTGTATCCCAAACCGGACCAGTACTATAAACAAAGAGTACTGCTTTATCTAGAAAATTAATTTCAAAACATCTATCTTTGTATTGTACATGAAGAAATGATTTAAATATTATCATAATCAAATGGGAAGAGCCTACTAAATTTGTGATAAGCGAATTTGAATGACAACTGGTCGACCACTTCTGCATGCGACTCCACATACGCTTTTAATATTTTATGAATCAATTTAACTTAAAAATGTTTGGAGTTATGAGTTCAGATGTGTCAAAAACAACTACATAAACATGTATTTTCACATAATAGTTACTAATTGTTAGTTCTTAACCTTTCACTAGCTGCTAAAAGAAGGTTACATGGATCACGATCAAAACAACTGTTGACAAGCAAAAAAAGTTAATTGACTTTCATATAAATAGTTAATGATATATGTTCCTAATTAAAATACCCCAACATCAATTGTCTAAAGTCTAAACAGAGCTTAAATTATTTGTAGCCTTTAAAACAAACATTTCCCGAAACTATTATATATCATTATATCAAAATGATTATATGATATAGTATTGAATATTTAATGATGTTTATATTTGAGTATAAATAAAACTGTTATATACGAGTACAGTTATAAAATACTCGTATATTCTCTTAAATTGATAGATGCATTTTTTGAGAAAGAAAAGTAATTATAATTTACGAAAATAAATAATTTTATATTACTTCCTGGGCTACATGTATTTTTATAGATACGATAAATCATATTATTCAATGATATTGAATTTATTTATTTGTTTATTATTGTATTTATGAGTGTACATTTCACTAAATATATTTAACGAAATAAAATAATAATATGATGCATATATGTATATATTTTTAGTATTAATAGGTACCTATGAATATTAAAGTTTTGGTCGAAAAGAGACATTACACAATTTTGATAGATCTATGTTTCAGGAACACGTTTTTGTAAGAAAAAAATGGTCTAGTTGAATGTATTGGCCTGGTAAAAAATCTGTATATCATGCTAAGGTTCTGGCACCAGTTATGGCCGCTATAAGAGCACGGTTTACTGTTTGTGTTTGACGGTATACTATATAATTAGTTTAAATGTCCACCATTTTGACACCTATTGACCGATTGTCATCAAATCACGCAACGAAGACAGTTAAATTGTATATAGATTAATATTCAGAAATAGTAGTAATCAAATATCAACAAATATTTCTAATTCAGTACATTTTAATAAAAATTGCCATTACTGGAGTCATATCTAAGACTGGTGCCCGTAACTTAATTCTATTTTGGATTTGACTGTAAATAGGTAAAAAGTAAATTTTGTTATACAAACTTATACTTTTTGCCAAAAATTAAATAAGTATAGATTAAGTAAAATTCTTATATTGTTGAAAATAAAAACAAACATATTTTATGTAGTAATTAACATGTAAGTTTTTTATTTAAAATATTGTATCTAATGAAAATTATTTGAAAACATTGTTTTTTAACTTTCTAAATATACCTCTTTGGTATATAATTTATCGAAGAGATTTTGTGATAAGGACATACACAAATCTCAAGTATGCAGAAATGTCAATAAGTTCAAACTTGGCATTATCATGCATGCAATTGCCAGTACAGTAGTACCTACAAATCCCTACATTTCGTTTGATCGGTCCCACGACCACTCTTATTGGGAGTACAACGACCCACCAAGAGTTCAACAGTTTACGACCCTTGGCAGTATCACACACATACACGCATATTTTTACATATTTATTCAGGAGTGGGCTAATATTTATAGAATTTTAATAATTATTTAAAAAGAATTAAATCAATTATTATTTAATCATTAGAGATTGGAAAAATAGTTTTTCAACTATTGCGTAAAAATGCATTTATTGCAATTTTTAATACATATCTCCACCGTTTTCAGAAAATTCGTTTGATTGAACACAATTTGAAATCAACTATTTGCAACTACCTTTCCAACTATTTCAAAACTATTTGTGACACTTCTTACTGCTTCGTTTGCACTAATTATTATTTAATTGTAAACAAAACTATTTACCAACTATTTTCCGAAAAAAAATTCAACTAGTAACTATTTCATTGAAAACAACAACTATTTTTCCAATCTGTATTAATCATCAAATAATCCTCTGGTTTATAAATGGACAATGTTGTGCACTATGCATTATCCCACACAAAGCTCATTTCGAGATATTAACGTTTTTGATTCGCGTACATTTGTGATTTTGTTACATTTCTTTTTATTGGAAAAAAGTAAATTTGGTTTTTGTTGAAAATTGTTTGTTTTTTAAAATAGTTTCCTATATTTTTTGTTACATTTAAATTTTTTAGGTTCATATAAAAATATTATATAGTTGCATAGAAAAATGTTCAAGAAAAATCATTTCAACATTGGATAACACTGATTTACTTCATTAGAAAATATTACAAATATTTATAATTGTACAATATTTTTACATTACCTAATAAAGATAAAATAAAATACAGAGTTCAAAAAAAAATTAACACTTAACAGCCAAACTATGGCAAATAACTAGCCAAATGATTTCTCTAGAAAACATTTTTTCACAAAGATAATATTTTAGGCTGGTATAATCAATATTCTTTATACTTTGGATTTTCGATAGACTAACGTCCGGTATTATCAAGTTTAACTAAATGCTCCTTTAACTAACTGTCATATTATTAACAGAACCAAGCATTTTTAATTTTCTGCGCTATGTTTTTACAACAGATATTTTTCATTGAGAATCTAAATATTGTATACATGTATACAAAATTTAGGTTAAAGAAGCATTTAGCGCTAAAGGAGCTTTAAATTGATTGTTAATACCGGGCATAATTATAATATAGAAAACAGTTTTAGTGAAATATAAAAGCCGCCCCTGCACAAACGCACGGTGCTATTGTGTGTGACACTTTGAGCACAGAGACACGAGATTTGTTTTATTGACTTTTCAGTTTTTAAAACAGGTATTGTCGAAAGACCCACTCCCTGCAGCATTCCATCGCGCACCGAACTTTCAACGCACACTCGATAATACTGCTTTATGTGTTTTTGCATTCGGAAATGTATTCAAATTTCAATATTGTATTGATAGATATTTGTTGAGGAACATAACACGGAAACGAATACGTTTTTCTGCCGGTTAACTGTTACTTACGTTTTCAAAAGGTTGTTAATAATTGTTCTGAAACGGTACCGTTCTTTATAAGACAAAAGGTTTCATTTTTAAAATACTTTTAAACCGACACAGTTCAATTTTCATGTTTATGTATTATTTAATGTTTAAGCATGACCTAAATTTGAAATAATTTAAAATTTCATACGGTGGTATATTTTCACTTTTAAGGTTCATTATGAGTTTGGTATGGTCCCTACTGATAAAAATGTGTTCCAATTTGAATGCTTAGGTGAAAAGTGTGGTTTTTCAATAATATTAATTAAATAAATGTCAGTACAACAGTACACAACTCAATTTTTCTGTACTTTTTGGGGCCAAACTGAATTATTGATAAAATGATTTAGTTGAGTTATCTTTGTTACATATTCATTATTCATCCAATCATTATATTTCATAGATGATACTGCAAGAATTATAAATAAAGTACTGGCACCAGTCTTGGATCATACCACAGTGTTGTTAATTTTAGATTACTATCATTACTGAATCAAAATCTATAGACACTTAACTATAAAACAGTGTAGTTTGATGACAAAAGGCCAATGGGTATCAAAGTGGTGGACATTTATTATCATATTATTATTTATCAATTATTATATTTTGTAACTTTTGTGTCGTAGTACTTATCATTTTATAATAATTAGCAAGTGTCCATCACTGGGTGCCCATTACTGGTTTTACTTTATTCATTACCTTGTTCTTAAAGAGGCCAAGACTCGCGCCAGTACCTTAGTTTCAAAATTGTGTAAACAAATCTCTATCACATTAAAATATGCAGATAAAAATTAGCCTATATGATAATCCTTGATTTCTACTATCCTAAAAACGGTAAATTAATCCGATTAGTAATTTTTGCATTATTGAGAAACAAACAAACAAGCATGTAAACAGAACTTCGCTTTTATACAAATATTTATCTAGTTAAAAGTTTTTATATTTATTATGCGAAAGTTTAGCCTTAAATCTATATAGATATCATTCTGCTTTGAAAAAAAAATGTTACCGGTCTTATACATATTGTAATCCTTAACTCTGGTGAACCAGAAACGTTAATGTAATAATTGATCTCGGTGTATTAAACATAGAAAAACGTTATATCCAGAAAAGAAACGAGGAAGTCAGTAACTTGGTAGGAGGTAATTAAGATCACAACTAAGGTTGCCTTGCAACTACCTGGGAACTGTAAAATGTCATGCAGTAAAAACACCTGGAAATAGACAGACGTACCATTCTCGGAACGGGTCTTTTGTTACGTTAAAAAGAATCCTTTGAACAAATAAAAAAAGTGTGAAAGTAATAACTGTACTTTACTATTGACAATTTTATGACAAGCGCACAAAGTTAAATGTTAATTCACTTAAATTCGTATTAAGTTATTATCTAGTGCTTATGAATGAAAATGTCAAAAAGTGCATGTACGTTTCAATTTAAATAAGTTTGCGTGTTTATTTAAAGAAATACGTTTTGTAAAAAACGACGAGATTACATTTTGTACATAAATCATTCTAAATATACGAAATACGGAAGTATGACTATAAAATTTATAACTAAATATCTGTCATGGGAGCCACGGGATTGTCTTATAGGTAATCCTGACAGTGTACAGTATACGTGATTCTTATTTTATTAAAACATATTTTTGACAAACTAATAAAAGGTAGAATAAAATGAATGGGACATAAACTATAGATTTCTTCTCTGTTATGAACCATTTAAATTATAATTAATTTTTTTTTTCAAAAAATGAAAAGAACATAAATTATAGATAATAATATTACACACAATTTTTAATTTGACCATTTTTCTCTAATTCGCACTGTTTCAAAGTAATTCGAAGAATTCTAAAATCGACGTCAGTAAACATCCGTATTCGGTTGAAAGATCGTTTTCAAAAATATGAGGTTTTCTTCCCAGACAAAAATTAAACTTTTTTTTTATTTCACCCTTCTACGATTTGTCGTATTTGAGTTACAGCACTTACAGACCGACAGACACACAGACATCATAGCGAAAATAGTCAGAATGGATTCAGAGAAGATTAAAAAGAATAATTTCATCAAAATCCAGATTTAAAAAAAATCGGCTTGACTATACCTACTTACTTATACCTATGTATATTTCATATACATAGGTATAAGAAAGTAAAAATAATATTAAAATAATATTCCATTGCAGTTTTCCAAACATAATATTTTTGAATTCAATTTATCACATAAAATTCAAATTAGTAAGAGGAACAAAATTAATAAATTAACAATTAAATTGAAATTGGAAATAACTAACTTAAAAAGACCTTCAAATGGCCCTGATTGAAGAAATAATAATATCTTAATTACATAGTTATTAAAAAAAATGATTCTTTGTTTTAATCTTACATAAATAACCTTCCTAAATGTACACACCTGGCAACTTCTCTAAAAGGATAATCCCCTCTACGTTTTACTTGATAAAAACTCATTTCTCGCCCAATAGTAATATACGCATTTTGTTTCAAACCGATATCACGTATTGCATCTGAAGGGTTGCTTGATTGTAAATTCAATTATTTAATTAAAGAAATACTTTCAGTTGCATGCTAATTAAAAAGAAATATTTGTCTTTCATTTAACTACACCTTAGTCCAGTGGTTCTAAACCTTTTCGAAGTCATGGAACACTATTGATTGTAAAAAAAATACGGAGCACTATCTTACTAAATCATTAAGGTCTTTTTTTATTAAAAACTACAGCTAACGTATTAAATTTCAGTCAAATATAAAAAATAAACCTAATCAACAAAATTCGAAAAATAATAACCCTTGTCAAAATTCGTAATTCGACATAGCAGCAAATGGATTTCGAATCCAATCGTAATTTTTTGTATTTAGATAAAAAGTAATGTACAATTTTTAGTTCTAATAATGATCTAATCATTTATTGTTTTGTGAAACGACTAAAATACGATTTTAAACACAGCTCCTCAAATGTATTGTAAGTAGTAGGGATGAAAATCGGGCTCGGTAGCACTGCTTGTGAATTGTTTTTATTATTTCGCGGAGCACTTGTAACATTTTCTTGGAACACCTTTAAGAACCACTACCTTAGTCTATTTATAAAACTAGGACATTCTCGACAGTTTGACGAAGAAAACAAAAAAACATTTCAGGATTAACGTAGCTTATGCAAAAATATCTATATAAAACTAAACTAACTAAATAAAAAACACGGATAATATTTTCAACAAGTTTTAAATAAATGTGAGTTATAGATAAGGTCGTATATTCAACAATAAAAATGTCCATTCTACATAAAAGGCGATGACAATTAAAAAAGAAACTTTAATAAATGAGATAATAAATATATGCATGTAAAAGTAAAGTTTTTCCGCTTTCAAGAATCGGATTATATAACAAATGTTTTGTAAACGCACGCACATAAACATTTCAGCTTCGCAGCAACAATGAACAATAAATAAACTTATTCATATGACATATATTGCACATACTGTATTTTAAATGCTTAAGCATATCACAATATCAATTATCTCTTTAAATCAATAAATGATTTACGACAGTCTAAGTATAGATACATTATTGTTTCTTTTTACTTATATACAATTTATTAAGAATATTTTATACGCAACCTTATGTCTGCATTGTAAAATACTGCAAATTGCTATTTAAAATGTAAAACAGTTAAAAACAAGTAAATATACTTTATATATTTATAACTATAATAATAATTATAAAAAACATTGCGTCGCTCTGCGCTGCACTTAAAATTTTATATCTTAAAAAGTATTAAAAGTAAACTAACTAGCGAAATGGCATTATCTTCAGAATAAAATAGGCTATAACATATATTTTTTTTTTAAATCTAAGCATGAGTATTTGTTAAAATTTTTTATTTTTTATAAAAATAGAGATAAACTAGTATTTTGTCTCAAAAAGATTTATCTTTTAAATAATGCTGTATTTTGTCGATAATTTTGCGTAAAATACACATTTTTTAAGATATTTAGCATAAAAAATTCAATATGTTATAACTTTTTTATAAATAATTATAAAAAATTAAAATTATGCTGGAACATATCCTTATAAAAGCCTTTATAACATATTGTTATGAAAATCCTCGAGTGATTTTTCATTTGTGGAATGACCCATAAAATATATTTACTATATTCACAATTAATAGTAGCATTACTTTAAATAAAGTAGTACTGTAAACTGTAATTTAACTTGTTAGTGGATATGTCTGACATACGACACTCTATTTAAGTTTTGTATGTATAGACACACTATAAACATAGGTTAAATGTAGTAAATTAAACACTTTATGAAAACGTTGGATACAGATTGGTTACGAGAAAGAGTTGTAATGAAAGCATTAAGTAAATCACGAGGCGTAATTTACGTACATTCATTACAGTTTATGTTTTATACGAAAAAATGTATAACAATAAAACAAAACGGTATTATTTGTTATTTAATGTACAGCTGATAGAAGGCGTTTGGTATTTAGATTAGATGTAATTTTAATCGATAATCAAGTAATGTAAGTATGTCTGTTTCCAGTAAGTAATATTTACAGTTTTATGGAGCTTTTACCTTTTTACTACAATAGTATTTTTTAAGATTTTATCATAGGTAAAAGTAATAAACCATGATGTTATTGACCTACAAAAATTATAAACAGTACAAAAATGTTTTATTTTATCAGTGATGATTTAAAATTTTATAATATACAGAGGCGTAGTTAGGGGTTGTCAAACTGGCTCTCAGAAAGCCTAGGGAGCGGAAAATTAAGCTAAAAATGGGCGTTGATATTAGTAATAGATTAAGGACGTTTAGACAAATTCTTGCCACGGGTACATAATAAACCTAGAGCAATTTTTCACCCGAACTTGATAACTGTTATACAGGACCATCTACTATCCAGATCTAACTAACAAACCAAGTTTCATTAATTTCCATTCAGTGATTATTAAGTATGACAAGGATTTAGTGGAAACAGACGCGGAACGAAACGTGATCAACTAAGGATGGACTTTTTTTGTAATTATCATGAACTCATGTTACTAATAAAACAAGTATCTCTTTATTAAATCAATTTAATTACCAAAATCTACAAATATAGTTTATTTTTTAAATTATAGCCTTTTATTTTGTTTATGTTTTTTCTCCAGTAATGGATAAAGTCAAAACCAGAAATGGTCACCCAGTGATGGACAATTGCTAATAATTACAAAATGATAAGTACTACGACACAAAAATTATAAAATAAAGAGTACTAAATTTGAAACAATGTAAAGCAGATACTATGATAATATAATAATTAATAAATAGATTACACTAATAATTAGTTTGAATGCTCACCATTTTGACACCCTGTTTTACAGTTAAGTGTATATAGATTATGATTCAGTAATGGCGGTAGTCAAATATCAACAAATATTTCTAATTTAGTACATTTAATTAAACAATTATCCAACACTGCGGTAGGATCCAAGACTGGTGCCAGTACCTTACAACTTTTGAAATCGAAGATCAATTTTTTTTCTGATTTCAGAAATGTCGTTGATTTATGTTGATTTAGTCGAGATCGCTGCAAACTTTAAATTTAGAAATCAATTCTAATTTCTGTGTTATGAATTTTGAACACTTAAAAGTGCTTACCTTTATTGCGAATATAAATAATAATGATATAAAAATATGTAGATAATTTTCTTTTTATAAGCATTCACTTGAAATATATATAATTATACTTATTAAATATTAACGTGTAATACATACATGTGGTGCTACACATCGGCGCCACCGGCAGCCTTGGGCATGTGAGTGTTTGGGAAGTAGAGAACTGGTAAATATCTTATCCAATTTATACGTTTATCTTTCACGTGCACATTCAATTGAGTATTTTCACCAATCTGAAACAATATAATAAATACTGTAATATCTTATCAATTAAAATGTATACATACAAGGTGTCCCGTAAACATACCAACAAACTTTCAGGAATTGCTACTGACATTAAAACATTCGCTTTTTGTTAATAAACCCATGTCTGCAAACAAGCCGTTTTAGCAGTAGAGCAAAAGAAAGGACTCTGTCCAAAAGCAATGGTATTTTGCTTTTTGGTTGAAATTTTTTGTAACTTAGAGAAATAATAGTATAAGTATAGTGATCAAAAGTTGTAATGGGTGCAATCTACGAAAGTCCATAATTTTTGCTAATGTGACTTAAAGGATCATTTTTAGAAACTTTTGCAAAAGATATTTAAATATATATAAATAAAGATATATATTTGGTAGAATTTTTTATAACACATTGATTTTATAAACAAGCGTCCAAAGCCTCAATTTTATTTTTTAGCAGATTTTATAAAAATAATATAGAATTTTTTGTTTGGCAGATTATGTTTTACTCTAAGAAATGAGTCATTTAATAAAAAAAAGTTGAAAAATTGCATTTATTAATTATGAATAGAAAACATCTTATTACCAAAGTTCAGTTTGAAATAGCAATTATTGTATTTACTTAAGAATATTCGAAAATAAATTGTTTTGATGAAATCATGCAAACGCTGCACACCTCTATTGTAGACAAATATTGATTATCATGTTTTTGACAAATATTATTTCAAGAATAAATGAATGGTTAATAAATATCACATAGAATACAACACGGTCAACAGTTTTTCAATAAATTATTACCTTTATCAACAAATATATTTGCTATGGATTCGTTCACTGCACAATTTTATAGATATTTATATAAAACTTGTTCAAACTCATCTTCCGAACTTTTTAATAACACTCCACTAGACCACTTAAATGCACTTTTGGTACCACTGTAATCCATAAACTAAACTTTGTTTCGCACAGTAAGCAAACAAGTAACAAACATAGATATATATAACACCAATACGAAAACTAACTTCTGATTTATTAAAGTATTAAACAACGAATTTCAAACACAGAAATATAAGTCAGTAACATTACTACAATTTATATGTTTGCAGAAAATTGAAGTGAAATGTTACTCTCAAGTATTGCAATAGTTTTTTAATCACTCTTGTAAATGGTAATTAAGTAAAATGCAACAAATTATAACTAAACATGATAATAATTTCAATTGGATTAACAATAGGTTAAATTTTTGCATATTTAAATACCCAGATAGTACATTTGTAGGGGTGGGAGGAGTAAGAATGAAAAAGTAAACATTAATAAATCGATGTTGTCTACACTAGTAGGATGTGAAAATCCAAATTTTGAAAAATGATTTTATAATTCTGCTCTGCTAAGCTCAAATGTGATATCTGACAATTTTGTCAAAATTGAGTTAAGCACAAAATGGTATTATCTATGTATATCTTCTTGCATTTCACTAGTGTTAAATATGGTATATAGTATACTTATTTTTTCTAATAAAAATTACCTTTTTTTTACAGTAATCTGCATTTTAGATTTGAATTACTAGACTATATTGTTGTGTCTGCAGTTTACTAAGAATTGTTTTGTATCTATTGTAGATACAATATTTTATAATCTTTTGAGAATGTGACAAAAATTGGTTCAAGTCTTTTAATTTTAAAAATTAATATAAATCAGATTTAACGCAGTTTTACTTCATTTTTAGAATATTTAATGTAGATACAATAAAAAAGCAAAGCTAAAAAACTAAACTTACTAAACCGTTTTCACATAACTGTACTTTACTAGGCATAATTATGGTATTTGTGTGCAGATACTATAATTATGTCTAGTAAGTAAAGAGTAGCTTAGTAAAATCAAGTGAGTTTACAAATCTGTAAAATGTTAACTGATTTTTTAATAGGAAACATTCATTCTATCACATTTATAGTTTAAAAAATGAATGCAGGGCAATTTAAAAGTATAAACTGAATATTTCTACTTTCATCAAAATGCACATACCATATTTGTGTTTAGCAGGGCAAAATTGTTTTTCTTAAAATATGTCTGGATTTAATACTATTAGGTACTTAAAATAAAAATTCAATTCTTATTTAACAGAAGCCTGAGAACTTGAAATTATGTACATTTCCAGAAAAAAATTTTAATTTTTAAATATTTACTTTAATTTAAATTTATTAAAATTATACAAGAACCATAAACTGCAGCTTGAAAAATATTTCACTCTAATATTTCCCACCATACAACACCAAAACAATCACTTTAATGCACTGCACTTAAGTTCCACTTAATTTACTTTAAATGAATGCATAAATTTTTAAGTATTTTATGTCACATTAAAACAACATTTGGAGTTCGTTGTGTTTTAATAATCCGTGATATTTAAATAGTATGCTATACGTTTTTTGTTGTTTTATTATCGATCAAGAAATCTGTCTTAGCAATCGATATTAAACAGTCACCTCGAGATACACCTGCAAAACAACTAATAAGATGCCGGTATAGTATGCGGCTGGACCACGTGACCGTGCATTGCTTTGAAATAACGCAGTTTTTAATTTTTGCGTTCGCTGTGCAAACGCAATCGACTTTGTAAAAATGTACAGACGTGTGGTATATATGTACATTCATATGCATACATGTGTAGTATAAACTTGTATGAGTAATGTTTGTTGTAAGCAGTTGACGAGAGTATACTTTTTTCTGTAAGTAAGTATGGGGTAACATTGAAATTGTTTAATTTTTTTTATATTTTTCTTTTTTATAATATTATAATGTTAGGTAAGTTTTGTTTTGTAAACCAGATATTATAGCGGCTTCAATCAATCAATTTGTTCTTATAAACATTCATATTTATAAATAATAATTCGGTCAAGACATACGCTATAAGGGTTTCGAAGTACGTATTACGTGGATTGTTTGGAGTCACAGGTGCATTTTTGAATTAGAAAATAATATATAAATAGGGTCGTATTCTACTAACTGGGATCTACATTTTGACACCCTATACGCCTAGACATGAAAATAAAAATAAAAAATTCTATGACCGCCCTTCTCTATTTCTCCAAAATTTGAAATGATATTGTTGACTTTAGTATTTGTCGTTGGTAGTCCCACCAAAGCCTTGTTACCAATTTTTTCAGACTTTTTGAGCCAGTAGTTACCGAGTTAGAGGGGGATGGACAAAATAAGGTCAAATTCTACTGATTAAGATCTACATTTTGATGCCCCACACGTCTTGGTATACAATTATTTTTTTTGCTTTAAAGCCCCCTGCAGGTGCCATTTTTGATTTAGAAAAAAATTTTGACGTGCCACATGCCTTAGTATAATTTTTTTTTTACATAGCTTTAGCTCCTTAACGCCCCCCGTTAATTGTTATTTTTTCAACAAATTTGTACATCATTTTACATGTTCAGTAAAAATTTAAAGTTTTTAGCTTATATAGTTTACGATATATTTTGCTTTGACTGAAAAGGACGGACTTCAAGGAAAATTGTCATAGGTTTAAAACCTCATTTAAAAGTGCTTGCAAATTTTGTTAGTTCGTTTATAATACCGGACTTAATATTTTCAAGGTATTATATAAACTTTTAAAGAATTATACTTTATCATATGAAACAATATAGCCTGAAACACAGACACACGCAAAATGAAGAGAGATATAAATATTTGCACAATTAATTGCATTAGCTAAGACAGCGCCATGTGCCGACCGATATGGATTTAGTTTCGTGAGGCCCCGTTGTAGGATTGTCGTGTTTGCACGAGACGCATTCCATTCACAGACACTTCAGATACCAGTAATTGCTTTTACAAATTGGTGGCCCTGCGTAGGCAAATATTTATACAGTCTGGCCAAATATTTCGTGAACTACTTTTTACTATAAACCTAGAAATTACCCATTAAATACAAATATGTCTGCAAGTCCCGCTGCTCATGTAAATTTTCATCTAAAGTCAATACATACGTAATTATCATAATTTCATTCAATGATTTTTATTTCATTTATTTATACAGCGAAATTCCCCATAACCATATTTAATATTTGCTTTATTTTATATTGCTTTAATTATCAAATCAAATGCAAATACTGCTTTGAGATTAGATTTAATTCATTGTTTATGATTAGTTCCCAAATTAGATAAGATTACACGTTAAAATATACTTACTAGAAATTGAAAACATATATAATACAATAGAAAAATGTCTAAACAACTAAATTTTCGGATAGTCAGAAGCCAAAATAACCATGTTCACTACTTATCAAATAATCGAGAAAGTCGATATTTTTTAAACATAATAAAATATAAAAAATGAAATATTTGATAATTTTCATTCTGATAAAGAAACTTGTTGCCAATATTTATTTTCGTTCAATCGTGATTTTGGTCTATAAACTAATAGTATTTTTATATAAATATGTATATATTATGTAGATGTATTCTTCATAAAAAATCATAACGTTATATTGTTTAATACCAAACAAGTATAGAGATAACATATGTACTTAGAATTACTCTAAAAATATATTTTTATTCTATATTCACATAAACAAGCCATAAAAATTGCAGTGATTCATTTGATTGTAATGCAGTGACAATTGAGAACAATTAACAGATTTTATGATACAAAAATATGTAAAATGCAAACATTATTATGATTAACAATTGTAATACTTACATGTTTTCATGTACTATAATTGAGTGGTAGTAAAATTATGTGTCATTTTGAGTTTAGAGTTAGAAAAATGCGTGTAATAAAAAAATCAGGTAAATCATACATACATACAATAAATGAAGATATTTTAATGCTATACAATTCAATTTCATATTGTAAAAAAATTATCTTACAGGATTTTGTAAAGTTTAACGTGTAATTTCGTAAATCAGTAAGGTTTTAACGTCGAGACGAGGCAGGATTAAACTTTTACGAAACGAGATCGTCTGAATTTTGACAAGACGATATGGTACTGGTTTGTTGTTTCCTCCCGAAAATTCCCGTTCGGAAATTTCCGGGAATTTTTTTTCAATTTTGAATCCCGGGGGAAATGAAATTATTTCTCAGAATTTTAAGAAATGAAAATAATTATTGGAATATTTTAAATACATCATTTATAATAAAATTTTCAATAAAATTTTTAATCTTAACGATTACTTAGTTGGTTTTCTTAATATCATCCTCAGGACTCAGGACAATTCAAATTTAATAATTAAGTATTATGTCTACAGAATACAATATAATAGAAAATATAAATCACAATGAAATTATAAATAGATTTGCAGAGAGTAAATGCCCAAAAAAAATTGTTTTAATAATTTTGTTAAGCTTTTTTCTAATGTGTATATTTTTTTGTGTATTTGTATATTATAAATAATAAATACATATATTATAAATATTTAAGTGCAATGTTAATTACTTATTAATTATTACCTGCTTATACGGTCCTCTTGTAATAAATATTGTTTACGATTATTGTTTTCAATTAATTAGTTATTATTATAACTAATTGTACGTACTAAATTACAGTTAATTATTATTATTATTTAATTATTTCATAAACTACACAACTAAAAAAAATATGAGAAGCTATGAATATGTATAAAAAAATGATTCGAGAATTACAAGTTAGAAAATTCCCGGGAATTTGGAAAGTTTGATGTAGGTGCTTGAGGTCATTTCGATTGCAAAATTAGAGTATTTTATAAAGATCATTCGATGCAATGACCCTTTAAATAAATAAGTTTACTTGACCATTTTCGATTTTCTTTATATTTTGATTCAGGCATTTTTAAATACTAATTAATATGTATGAATATATGTAAATATAAAGTAATTCTAAGTTATTAAGGCCTCTATACACCACTCAATTTGACATCCAATCTGTAGGGTCCCTGCAGATTGGGTCGTGTATAGGCAAGTCGAGGTGATTATATATAAAAAACACTACTTACTTTAACAGTACTCGATTTACCCTCACTCTACCTCCCTGCAAATCAGCCCTGCAAATTGGGTAGTGTATATAAGCCTTAAGGAAATTTATAATTGTGTGAATTAGAAGTGAAACTATTGATTAATTTAAAATTTATCAGTTCGATCGTTTCAATAAACATTATGGCTTAATCAACTTGGAATACACTGTAATATTTAAATTGAATCAATAAAAATACGAGTATAATATAATTCCCTTGTTACATATGCAGATGTATAATATACACATCCACATTTAATATTTACTAAACTAATGAGTACACATGTACCTACATGTCAGTAATAATAATCTCGGCTGCACAAAATCACAGCACGTGAGGGAACGAACACACATCGGCACGTTTACGTGGGTTCTACTCGTGAGTTACACGTGTATATGATGCAATTCAGCGTCAAGGTAACTTTTATTAGCAACCCGTCATCGGATGCTTTTTACACCTCCTATGTGTCTTCACGTTCCAAGTTCAACTACACTGTGTAATATCATGCGTGCATTAATATTTTTATTCTGCGTGGTTTTTATTGTACACTGAAAACTTAATGACCAACTGAAATGTTTATTTTTAGGATAGTTATTACATCACCGAAACATTGGCAATAGCAGTATCTACTACCTGTTAGTATTGAAAAAAAAACTAGGATGTTATACACTAATGCTTCATTTCTTCTATCTATTCACTTGTTTGTTTGTATTGACAGCTTTGGTACACTACACATCTATATCTATATTATAAAACGCAATATCTCTTTGCCTGTCTGTCCGTCAGTGCGCTTATTACTCGAGAATCACTTAATTTATAGATATGTTTTTGCCCAAGTTTTAGTATATATTTTGTAACGTTAGGTATCATAAGGAATAAGCAGTGATGATAATAGTAAAGCAAGTCGGAAAAAAGTTTGTCGCATTAAATATTGAACGATATATGTAGTAAATAATTGTGTAGAATAAAAAGATCTGAAATAATTCAACTATATTTTTTTAAATTTAAACAATAATTCCATAAGATTTTGATAAAATTTGGGGGTAACAATAACAATTAACAATGGTCTTACTGACAATATACTTTTGCAATTTTTTACTGGTCACGAAATTATCAAGATAATTATAATCTTCGATAGTTATTAGATACTTATCAACATATTATTACTCAATAACTAAAAAAAACTAAGAGTTTATACAATGAAACAAAAGCTGCACACGATATGAGACGAGAATTAGGCAAGTGTCATTTAGTCTTAAATTTTATAATTAGACAACCTCGCCTTGTGAAAATTAAAATCATCTCGTTTTGATAAAAAATCCAACCTTTAATTTGTATTTTAATTATAAACTACATTTTCTCTCCTCACTTATTTAAAATTATTTATCAGTGAGGTGCATAACTGGAAAGAAAATAGGATTAGTAATCAAAAGCAATAAGTAAAATGAATTTATGTATGATAAAAATTTTATTCAAATACAATGCAGTCTAAACTCTAAAGTGTCTAAAGGAAAGAGGCGGGCCTTTGAATTGTTTCTATTTTGAGTTCTCGAATATATGTACCTACATTCATATAAAATATCCTTTGTTTATGTTACATAATACACACCCAGCATCATTTATTCTTAGAACCCCTGTACGTACCGTCTTAATATATAAAATCTACACAGAATATTGTACTTTTTTAGTCAACGCCCCTTTTATTTTCAAATTTTATGTTAAGTAAGAATAGACCTGAGTTTATTACAAAACATTAATTTGATAAATAAACAAAATGGATATGTATTTATGTATATCATATATTATATATTTTACTAGTTTACATGAGTTTTCAGAATTATTCAGGTTTTTATAGTCACTTTTAATTAAATATGTGACACATTCAATATATTGGTAAAAAACGATATCAAGCTACTACGATAGAATTATGTTGTATTTAATCAGACATAACTGCTGGAAATAATTTGTTGAATAAATATGTTTTAAGAACGACTAATAAAATTTCAATAACTTATAATTATTGAAATAATAATTTATATATTCACAGCTACAAACAAAATTTTAACAAGCTAAAATAAATTAAAGGACTAATACCCATGATATATATTTAAATGTGATTAGATTTGATATATATTTTTTATAAACAACCAAATAGGTATTGTGATATTTAATTTACGATATGCAAGATGTATTTCTATATTATTAAAGGACCAACCCCTTGATTGTTTTAAAATGCAAATTAATTGTCAGTAGCATTCTCTTGTAGTTGATAAATGATATTACAAAAAAACGTGTTACTAAACCTTCCTCCCTCTAACGAAAATAACTAGGGAAGAAACTTAGCATGTGGTTAATTGACGTTAGACACCTACCAAGCTATGTTTTTATTTTGTTAGATATTTTTTATAAGATTTAGTGTATAGTGTCATAAATATATCAAAATATTAAAAAAATACATTTAAATAATTATTTCTATTAGATTGTTCAATAATTTAAATTGGTATTTTTTTATAAAATAATTTTGTATATTAGGGTGCTTTTTTTCGGTCCTATTGGTCTATGTTTTAACTTTGGATCAAAAGTTAATTGTCTCAAAATTTCAGACTCATAGATCAAACCTGTGAACGACGCAAACCGAATCTTTTTCCCAGTTGATTAACATGGGAAAAATTACATTTTTACTTACGCATGAATAGCGCGTTGAAAAATTTTTTGAGCAATAATTTGTAGAAAATTAAGTGCTCAATTCATAAATTCAGTAATTTTTAAGATATATTTCTTTAAAAGTTATCATAAAAATTTGACTTTACTTTTTATGATAATGATTAAACGAAAATATCTTTAAAAATACTGGATCTATGAATTTGAGCACTTAGGATCTTTTTTGTAGTAAATTTAATTATCTATTATATGTTGCTGTAAGAAATTAAAATAAATACTTTTCAAGGAGCACATGTTAATCAAATGGGAAAAAGATTCGGTTTGCGTCGTTCACAGGTTTGATCTACGAGTCTGAAATTTTGGCACAATTATCTTTTGATCTAAAGCTAAAACATAGGCCAATAGGACCGAAAAAATAAAAATAAAAATAAAACACACTATTGTATTTATTATGTACTAACTATTTAACATAATAAAACAAGTTGACCACCACTCTAATATACACACCATGTATTCAAGTCCATCAACCTCGTCAGTTCCCCCTAAACAATAGTATAAATCACAAATAAATCATGTAATACAATAATTAACCGGTTGCTTACCAAAATGTCTATTACAATTCAACCATAAAATTACCATATAAGCAGTTCAATTATTGGATCCAGTTTAGGGCGAAGATGACATAATTTGAACAGTGGCGTAACCTAAAAAGAAATGTGAAAACATTTTTCATTATTAAATAAAACATTTTGACAAGACGTTTGTTTCTGAATAGGAAGTGTTTAGGGGAAGGAGAATAAACTGTACCCCATTTCAGTGGCGCGTTATGAAAGTTGGGGGTCCTATGCAGAATAAATATTCGGGGCCTCATTTAAAATTTGTTATCAAATAAATTTTTTTTTAATTTATAACGAAATTAAAAAAAAATTTATAATCGAAAACAAAAGGTATTCACATATATTTTCCCCTTTATAAATATATTGGTTTATTTTCAACAGCTCGATCCTCCTTATATCGGGGCCCTAGGCAGTTGCTTAAAGTGCCTTCTTTAACACGCCACTGTTCCACTTAATCTATGTACATATAATAACATGTCCTGACTGACTGATTCATCATCGCCGAGCCGAAACCCTTGGACCTAAAAACGTGAAATTTCAAGAGTGTCTTCCATTTATGACGTAAGCAGCCACTAAGAAAGGATTTTTCGAAATTCAACCCCTACGGGGATAAAATTTTGTATGGTATTTTTTTTTAATTTCATCTCCTGTCACGTATGGAAGGTTGCAATTAGTTTTATTCGATCCGGCAGGAAAAATACTACGGGAGCGGGGGTTTTAGGAAGGAAAAAGAACCCCCTATCTCTCATAGAAATCAAGATATTTACGATTTTGTATAATGAATAAAAAACAAAATTTTTTTTTTTTAATATTTCATTCCCTGTCATGTATGGAGGGTTGTATTTAGTTTCATTCGATCCGGCGGAAAAAATACTATGGGGGAGGGGGTGTAAGGGGGGGAAATAACCCTCTATCTCTCATAGGAACCGAGATATTTACGATTTTGTATAATGAATAAAAAGTAAGAAACATTTTATATTTCATTCCCTGTCATTTATGGAGGGTTGTAATTACGGGGGTGGGTATTTAGAAATTCGCGCAAGCAAATCCGCGGGTATCAGCTAGTTCATAATAATTTAACACCACAGAGCAGTTGAAAAAAGAATACCCCAGCCGAAAAGAATTGCATCTTTATCATCATCCTTAATATATATAAAGCTCAACGTCTCTCTGTCTGTCTGTCTGTCTGTCTGTCTGTCTGTCCGTTAGTTACCTTATCACTCGAGAACCACTTATCCGATTGACGTGTTTTTTTTTTAATTCATAGGTACGTTCTCTGGCCAGGTTATAGGCTATATTTTTTTAGGTTAGATAACATAACAACTAAGCAGTGACAATAATAGTAAATCAAGTCGGAAAAATTTTTGCCGTCGGCGCGCTGTTTTGTAATACGCTGTCTAAACCGTTCAATATAGAACAAAATAATGTAATAAAGAATTGTGTAGAATCAAAAGTTCTTCAATTAAGTCCGCGACACCATATGTCTAACTTTTATATTTTAGCCACAATGACTGCTTTTATGTTACAAAAAAAACATAAAATATTTGGGTTCTGTTTACATGGACTTATGACCTGCAAAACATTAATCCATATCGAAATAAATGATTTCATCGTCATAAGCACTTAATGTAGATATAGTTTGCCCTTTACAGCATCCAATTTGGTCGTATAGTTTAGAAAATATCTTAAAATATATTTATAAAGGTAACATCTTAAATGTATGGTGTCGTGCCGCATCGAAGCGAGTACATCAGGCTGGATTCGCGTACGCTCGGTAGATATTCGGAGTCCCTCGGCTGATCGTTTGTGTTTATTTTGTTTTCAATAATTAACATTTAAATTTAAACAGAACACAAATTATTTGTACTTTTTTCTTCTGATTCGTTTTTGTTAGGTAATTTAGGTATTGATAAATTATTATTACAATAATAACTAATCGTGTTTGTACTTAATTATTTAAACTATATTTTTCAAAAATCCTAAACAATAATTCCGTAGTCTACGCGAGCGAAGCCGCGTGGGCCCAGCTAGTATTATTATAATTTAAGTATAGTATAACTTATTTCATAAAAAATTACGTAGTTTAGATGCAATTAAAATTTAATAACATAGTTTATGAACGTAATATCTGAAGCGATGATTTTTCGTATTGGAAATTTTTAAAATAAATTTTCTTCTATTTTCTGTCATGAGAAGTAACGCCAATGCTTGGAAGGGATGAACCTACGAAACAGTCGTTGTTGTAGTCGTAGTGCGTGGGCCACACAAGACAACCAGCAAATAGGACCTAAATATATTCAATGGGTCTATTGTTACATGTTGATCTAGGTCTTGATACCCATGTGTGGGCTATAATTGCCCCGTATGTAGAGTAGTACTACATGTCGAGGTCAGGGGTGTGAAAATAATTAATGTTCGTGTTCACAAATAGTCCTTACAGTTTTATTACAGCATTGTTTCCAATCAACACAGTTGTATCGAACATCTATAACGTACTATAAAACACGTTAGTTATTAAACTATAACACGTAGATATTTTAATTATGTTGTACTATTATGTCCAGAGTTTTTTATTTTATTTTTTATATGAAACTACATCATTAATGTTGTGAAAAATGGTAGTTTTCCTATAAAAAACTACATCATTTATTAAATATTATAAAATTATTACATGCTGTAATAATAACTGGAGGATAGTTACTTATTATTATTTTATAGTTAATATTTGCAACAAAAGTTAAAGATCCACATTTATTTTATTTTTTGATGCAAAATATATTTAAATTCAAACTAGAAAATATCATATATTCTTATTAAAATATAATTCTTTGAATAGTTTATATTTTTAGGGACCATCTATAAATTATGTCATTCATTGTTTTTTTACCCCCCCCCCCCCCAGCATCACAGATTATCACATTTGTGCCCCCCACCCTTGTTGTGATGTCACACAAATTTCAAAAAATAATTAGGTACACAAAATCAACAAAAAAAAAAAATAAGAAATTTAGTTTTTTATTTATATCAAATTTTTCTATGCACATTTGAAATTTTCCCAATAACTCTTCACTGGTCTCGAGTTAACAAACATTTTTAAGCATTTTTCCCATCCCTGAGATTTTGAAACATTTAATTGTATAATCATATACAATTCAGTTAATTCAGAATAAACAGTTTAATTAAATTAAATTAAATTAACATTGATTAGTTTTAAATCTGATAGGTATAACTGTATCAGTAGTTAAATAATTTAAGATAAACTTTCATGTAGGTATGATGATAGTTTCAAACTCGAAGGATTCAGAGATGTGATGATACATTTTGGGGGTATTTTATTAAAAACTAGAAATTTCCCGCAGCTTCGCCTGCGTTTTATTTTTATAAATCAAACTTTTATCAATATATTTTAGAAGAAGTGTGTTTCTGAAAAGGTCTAGATTTGATTACCTATGTAAATAAATGTTATTTCTGCAAAAATTTGGAAGGTAGACGTAATAGATTATATTTTATTCTTAAGTATTCTGAATACTCATGCATTAGTACACGATAGTTATAACCGATTGTTGCAAAGCAGTTTTGACGTGAATAACGCCTAGTGGTATTTCAAAAAGTTGATGTAATGTTTTTAGGGTGATCTAAAACCATTGAATAACTCAGAAACTAAAAGGTCGACTGGGTTGATTTTTATCAATATATTTTAGAAGAAGTGTGTTTCTGAAAAGGTCTAGATTTGATTACCTATGTAAATAAATGTTATTTCTGCAAAAATTTGGAAGGTAGACGTAATAGATTATATTTTATTCTTAAGTATTCTGAATACTCATGCATTAGTACACGATAGTTATAACCGATTGTTGCAAAGCAGTTTTGACGTGAATAACGCCTAGTGGTATTTCAAAAAGTTGATGTAATGTTTTTAGGGTGATCTAAAACCATTGAATAACTCAGAAACTAAAAGGTCGACTGGGTTGATTTTGATATCATTTTAACCGGTGTATTGGTCCGTACCCCATTAAGCACTGAACCACCCCCACGGAAATGCGGTACGGGCGAAGGGTGCTGCTCGACACTCAGAACAGCTAACACGGTGGTTTTGGTCTCAAGTTATAGATCTCGATTAATCTACGAGGTACAAGCACAAATCAAAACATTTATAACCATTTTTCGTGAGTGTAAAACTTCATATAATAATAAAAAATAGAATAAGTCGGTTAAAACACGCACAAACGCCAATATAAAATATAAAAGACGCATAACATTGGAAAGAGCGTCTCAGCAGCTATCGGAAAATATACCATTACCAGTAGCTGAAATAGTCAGGAGGTACAGAGCACACCAAAATTCGAAAGTCAGCGGCTTGGTCAACGACGGCGCAAGCATATCATAAGTCTGAGTTTTATCTAACCCCACTGCCCTAAATGATGCGAACTTGAATTTGGAACGTATTCACATCAATCCCTCGACTGTGCATCCCAACACATTGGACCCATAAAGCTATTCCGCAGAATTATCGGATACCCTTGGTATTAGAAAAATAATTTTAGTGCGATTTCAAAATATAAATATCTTGTGACTTAATTTGATACATAATATAAATAAATACATACATCATACCAAAACCGACTTCATATGTATTATATTTCGATCGGCATATCGACAGAAGCCGAATGGTTGCATATAATAGGGTACTAAAACGCAGTCTGGTTAATTTTATTACTTTTTGTCTTCAGTCATAAAGACAGCGATATTTATACTAAAAACTTTTTTAAATGTCTTTACTCCCCATTGAGATACTACCACATAAATTTAATTTCATCGCGAAATTATTACAAAAGTGGGCGTGTCTACCAACCAGATTGTCCCACGATGCCAATACATCAGGGGTGGTATAAGAACCAAAACATTTGTTATTTGATTATTCCTGAAAATTTAAAAATGTTAGTTTTAAAACGAAATAAATGCAGTTGCAATTTTATGAAATAAAATTGTAATATATCGTTCAAGCGGTACAAGATCTAACTAATTTGTATAAGATAACTATTACTTATTATTTAAGTAATAGAAATAAGGTAGGTATGTAAAGAAATTATGACTCGAAATATATAACCTTATGACCTCAAATGTCAACCTTACCTCTCTCATGTCTCTTGTAATCGATCATGTTGAAAGAAATGGTGATTAACTACCGTGCACTGCCGGAATAAGAATATTGTCGACGTCCAGATCTTAAACAAAGAAAGATAAAGGACAAATAACACATTACCTAGCGTTGTTACCATATCGCTCCACAAGTCATTGGCGTAACATTCAGATTTTAAAATAAATAACAATTGTTTTGAATTATAAAATTAAATAATAATAAATGTTTTATATTGTCATTAAAATCATTTCAGTGATAATTGATTAACAGAGAAACGTCTATTTTGAACTATCATCTCTCATACATACCAAATTCAATTGTAATTTAAAACATATTTGCATATTATTAATTTTCATCTGACGTCTCTGGGATAATATGCATAGAAATGGCAAAACTGACATTTAATAAAAGATGGCCGCCTTAAATTTTGATAACAGTTTCATATATGGACTCAAGGTATGTAAAGTACAAGGTAACCTCAGTAGCTCGGCGCGAGAGGGAGAAATACGTCATCTGGTTGCCCAAATGTGTAGAGGGGGAATGATGTGTCCAATCATAACAAATGTAGCCTTGTTACTCGTCGCAAGAAAGAGGAAACACGTCATCTGGACTAGCATTGGTTGTTATGTAATTATGTATCCATAGTCTTTCCTAATCTAAGGTCCAGATAATCAGTTTCTATGGATACGGCTTGTCTCGGACCAAGAAGCATACAAATAAAAATTATATTTATACAATTTTATATAATCAAAAGAAAAGTAATATACATTACCAGCTGAAAAAAAAATCAAATTTTTATTAGTTTTCATTGTAACAGTCAATAATAATAATGCACAATTAAATTTCATTATATTATTTTTGATACCTTGTACGTTGACAACATGGCTTTCGATTAACTTGTTACCTACGTGTTTCAGAAGAAGATATACAAACCTTTTCATGAAAATAATTTTATTTCAACACCCCTGTACAAAATATAATTGGTGGTTCTCATGCCTTCGTGATATACTTAATACGAGAAAGCTGTAGACAAATATTATTTATGTAGGAGCTGCTGCCATCAAAATACATTCACCATATAAATGTTTTATTGTTAAGTTAAAATTTGTGTCGGAAAATGTAATGATCCATGTACTTTAATATACTTTCTGAAATAAACAAGTTTTCTTACTTTTGGTTTAATATTTCTTGAGTAAAAAAGGTAAGTAAATTTTATACTTAAAAATAATGTGTTATTTAGTATAAAATATTAACATTTATATCAATGTGATTCTTTGATTTTTAGCTAAGTGCATTATGCATGGTGAAAAAATAAAAATCGATTGAGAACTGCTGAGAAATACACTTTAATCCTATCAGTGATTAATGTTAAAAACATTGTACTTTTCCAGTTTTACAAATGATCAATAAATCGAACATTATCTTAAAACCATTTTACAAAACCACATGTAGATATGTATGTACATGTACAAGTCACGGTTCCAAGAAGTCACCACACAATATGTAGAATGTGCAATATAGTATGTATAGAACCTATATTTGTATTTTAACCCTTTGGGCGCGCAACACAAAAAAAACAATACATTCTGAAAAATGCAGTTTTGCCACCAAAAATAAAATGTTCCAAAACATTTTAAAAACATTTTTTTTATTATGTACTTAATGTAAGGCATCAAATAAAATATTTACAAAACATGAGCGTCGCATGGTTTTAGTTTTGAAGGGGGTAGAAAGAACAAAAAAATTAATTAAAGGAAAAAAAACAGCAATTATTAAATAAATTGAACTTTATTATAGTAACAGTATGAACATACAAATACATAAAAATGTATATATTGCATGTAAAATATAAAAATATAAAACATATACAGTATGAATTACGCGTGCAACGGAAACATTTTTCATAAGCCGTGGACTATAGTTGATTTACGCGTCCAAAGGGTTAAGGATCTGATTCTACGTGAAAAAAATAAGAAACTCTTGTTTGAAACATTTTTTTTAATTCGATGCGATTAAAAATTTGTTTAGGGAAATGAATGGCTTAAACACGACTTTTGTCGTTCTAAATATTTTAATTTAGAGAAATCGTATAACGGAAAATAAGTACCTATGTTGTTTTAACTTTTTTTTCATGTAGATTTATGTAGATCCTTTATAGAAATCTTCAAATTAAGTTAGCTTCTTTTTCAAAATAAGAATATTTAACGTTTTATTTCAAACATAAAAAAGGTAAAAAATTGCTAATAATAGTTTCATAAAAACCAAAATATAGGTTCCCAATTATAAAATGGAAGCACCCACAAATATATTACCCTCTCGAAACTGAGTAACTTTCGTTTGAAGTTTTAATTTTAGACATAAAAATTTATAACGTTCGCGTTATTTTGAACCTCGGTATTAATATTATAAAAGCCCTTAGTCTATCACAAATTCTCATCACACACAACAAATATTTATTATAATAAATACTTAAAGTTTACAACTTCTTTAAGTATAAGAAAATAATAAAGTTTATTCTGACATCGGTAATAAAAAGTATAAAACACACGTGAAAATTGCAATGTATTAATCGGATCCCAAGACGGTAACTGAGAATCGTAAACGATTCTGTTTACTGCTTTGTGAAATGATTGTCAGCAAAGCTGCCGATTTCTTAACTGCTGGCGCCATATCTGTTCCGATCATTATCAAAGTCATAAAACATTAGTGACGATCAGAGAGAAACGCTTTTTTATGTTTACCTGACTAAAGAGCAGTTAATAAATATGCTGATAACAAATTCTCAACACAAAAGAATATCTTCGTCGAGAATAATGATCATAATTAACATAAAACTGGAAACCCATGTCAATCAACTCATCTATGTGTTTCTTTTTTTTGTTAATTTTATGGATACACGACTATGCTATGCATGTGAAATATATTAAAACAATCGTCGGAATTGAAAAGTTATGTTCAAATTGAACCCTCATTTGTTTAACGCTCCTTCAGTGTTTTCAAGATTAAAAAAAATATTTAATACCGTTCTATCAAAATAAGGATATAAATAATATTTATATTGAAGCTTTATTCCGTACCCATCTTTCCATAGTTTATTTAGTTACAAAATAAGCATAAAAATGCATCGAATTTATTGATCAAATAATAATTTATGATAATTCTACAAATACCAATATAATTTATTTATTTTGTAATCTTTGTGATATTTAAGGTCTTATTTTTATTTAAGATATTTGGAAATAGTTTGTTTTTATTTGGAGGAAGCACATATTTTTATGATTAAGAGTTTCAAATAATATGTGTCCCCAAAATACCGTACTATGAATTTTTATTTAAAAAATCAGACGCATAAAGAACTTTGAGTAAGATTAAGGTACCTTTAACACCCCAGGAGTAAGCTGATTAACAGTTATTGGTATAAAAATGCGATCAAAATTCATAAATTCCTCTATGAAAAATATTAAATATAATAATATTTAAAACATGTTTTTATTATACCTAGAAAATTTTAAAAATGCTCATTCATTTCATATACAATTTTTCGGAATGGGACAACAACAAGTGAGTTTAAGTTTAAATGACAAAATTTTTGCGCGAAATTTTGTTTCAAGCCAATTTTCAACCAATTTGAATGAAGTCGGTCTTATTTGAAAGAAAAGTAGTTGTAGTTTATGAAAATTACCCCAAGAATGGTGTATCAACTCTCTTAATTACTCTTTCACCCCCTTAAATCTGAGTGAACGTATTACATTAAATTAAAATAAAGCAGAAATAAAATTTTATTACCTGCATTTACAGTAATTAAAATATCATATATAATTTGAATGTTTTCTCTATATCTTAAAAGTTATCGAAGAAATATAAACTATCGACTCATTCTGTAAAAATGTTCACACAGATTTACACATACATATTATACCAGTATTAGCAAATAAAAAAAATATATTTCTGTGCAGAATTTATTACTCGATTTAATAATTTACGAATTTATTGTTTAATCAGATTTAAGAGGGTGGATATACCATTATAGGAGTAATTTTCATGAACTACAACTACTAAGGTTTCAAATGAGCCCGATTGCATTCAAATTAGTTGAAAATTGACTTAAAACAAAATTTCGCACCAAATTTTGTTATTTAAACCCACTGTGCGCCATACCAGGCGAAATCTCCGGAGGCGAAACTGGGGTTAATAAAGGTTAAAACGGCGATTCAATCTCCGCAGCAATGAAATGTTTTTAAATAATCCAACTTAGATGTATTTTTTCATAAAAAAATAATAAAATTACATATTTTCGGGCCTTATAAAAAAAATCACTCTTTTAATTTTATATTATCAAATTTTTATATAAAGTAGTTCGTCACTTTACAATACTTCTTCACATGCATGAGCTCGCATTTCACACGCTCGTACATCTAGCTTGTCTGACACAAACACCAGTTCTATCTTTTCAAAATCTGTTGAATGAAATGAAGTCACAAACTACAAAATGGCACACCAATTAATAAAGCACTTACCTTGTTTACCTGCTCTGTCGGTAAGTTAGGCGTCTCTAGTAACACTATCTTTAACGAGTGACTTGGTTTTCAGATTAGTTAACAACTAAACTCTAGCTAGATATTCTGAATGTTATCTACTGTTGCCGATCGGATCACTTTAAAAGTGCTACTGAAAAGAATCGTTGGATAGTGTATAAGGAAAAGAATGTAAATAATTGTTGTTATACTTTATTTTTACATATTTTATCGAACAAAGAATATGGCATGATATAATTATAAATTCATATTTACGCAGTAGACCAGTATTTCTTAATGAAAAAATTAGCATCTATATGTTTAAATTGAATGTAAAAAAATGTTATTTATATATTAAAATAATGAGAGTATGCCCGAAACTAAGAAAAATCTCGGTCTTGGTCGGTGTACAAGACGAAATCGAGACGAAACTGATTGAAATTTAGACTTGACCGAGATGAGACTTAACTTACTCACATCCTGTCTCGATTGAAGCCCTATATATGCGACAGTCCACTATTGTGGTACGTATACAGTAAGAAAAAGTAGGCTCTAGTTCAGGAGTGAGAGTCGTTCATAACTATCAGATCAAAATATCGTTTTTTGCCTGTCATAATATCATTTAAAAAAAATAAAATAATAATAAACACGGTTTGACTAAACACTTTTTGAAGATACTAACGAAAATGATTAAAAAAAAAATCATTTTAAATTGTGATCATTGAAAATATACTAAAAAATATATATATTTTTTTTATAACCTGTTTTTATCTTAAATTTTTGTTAAAATCGCAGAATAAATCAACTATATTTTTTTTAATGATAATTTTATTCTCTATACAAAAATCTCTTGATATTTAAGCCTTGGCACTTTACAGAAACGGTCTCCATCACCGCTTCGACCTTGCAAATCTATTATATGTGATTCAATACAAGTGGTATATTAGCTGCGTCGGAACGCTGCTGCGTTTCGACACAACTAACATGTAATAGATTGCATAGTGCCAAGGCTTTAGTCGTAATTGCAACCGTTTGTCTGCATTGTTTAAACTAAAACAATATTTTGGTAAAATTAAAATAATATTTAAAGAAAAAATGCTGTGGGGCCTTTTAAATATAGTAAAATGTTTCCTATCTACCTTTCTTTATTAGTTTATACAATGGTTTAATACAAAGAAATAATCAAATATGATTAATTACTGTTATTCATCATTTTTTATTTAAAATTTTATTTTTATTTTTATGATCTTATATAATTACAATTATTTCTATACAATTATTTAAAAAAAATTAGTTAACCCATATTTCCATTTCCTCGTATAACTGCTATTTTGTTGATCTGAAATAAAAAAAATTGTTTTAAGTATCCTCTTTGATTTCATAATAAAACTTCAATATTTTAAACTCGATTTCATAGTAATTTAAAAAAATTTAAATATAATTACCAAGAATATCTTTTACGTTGACTGTAACTTCCTCTTGAATTGTCTTGATACTCATCATCACAGTCTAATGGCGATTTCATTAGGTATTGATTAGCTCTTGCCCTCAAATCGTCCAAATAATTAGTCCGTTCTATTCTATGACCCCTTGCTGCACCAAATTCTGAAAAATAGACGAGTTAAGAAGACCACTGTTATGTCTAGTGTTATAATATTCTCTATGCGTCGGTTTGGCCGTTCTGTTAGCTAACGTTTCGTCGCACATTGCAAAGGACAGTGGACATCTTTAGGGCTCTAATAAAAGTGCAGTTGTAGTAGCGTCCTAAATTTAATTCTTTTATTAATAAAATGAATCCCGAGTAATATTTATACAAACTGATTGCTTTTATAAACAAAATCTAATATTGTTGAGGGCTAAAAAATCTTTCTTCATTAAATCATGATTTTCAGCTGAATTTCATCGTAAGATATATTAGACAAAACACAAAATACCTATGCAGAATTATGTAAAATAATCTAGAATTAATATGTCAATGTATATCAAAAATTTTGGTTTCAATTACACAAAAAAAGTGATTTATTAGAATATATTAATTTTTAATCCAACTTTATTAATGTTTTCGTCAAACAATAATAAAGTAGGAGTTCTTAAGAGATTAAGAAAATAGCGATTTCGTTATATATATAATCTCTTGAAATGTTAACGTAAAGTTACTGTTTACACAGCAAAGTTAGTCATGTTAAAAAATCGTCACTCGCAAAATTAGATTATGCCTGCTCTGTTTTTAGAAATAGTCTATTATAAAAAAATACAAAAAGCTTATGTCCACTATCCATAATGATAGAGATTTTTTTGTAGCAAAAATTTTTAGAATTACGGCCTTTATTGTACCAGATATTTATCATATGTAACACCAATGTTTTAATACCGATTGTTTTTATTTGCATCAAATTTGATACCTCGTTTCAAAGTGCTTGTAAAAATAAAATCAATAAATTGTTTAATATCTGAATAATTCAAATCATCGAGTATTTTAATTTAAATACGCAGAGAAATCTATTGCATTAACAGAAAATGCTACTTATTTTTTACATAATAATTTAAAAATCAAACATTATTTAACTTTTGACAGTTTTTACACAAAATTAAGTTGTACCATGGCGTTGAACGTACCACTAGCGTGCTGGAACAAGTAACATTTGTCATTTTGACTCTTTAATTATTGGTGATGACAGCTACGTACAATACAAAACAATAATGTAAAACTTGTAATACCGACAAATATTCACACCGCATCTGTATATTATGTGTATGTACATAATGACATCTGACATAAATTGGTGTCATCCTATAATATTTTATTGTACAACCATATGTATTCAATTTAAAATAAAACTATAATAAATGTATAAATCATATTTGGTAGTACATCAATTTTATTTTGATACAGACAAAAAACTACTAAATAATAATAAGCTACATGAGCTTTTCAGAACCTATAGTGATTAACTCCATAATAATAACTAATGTAATTACCTTTTATCAATTTAAAATAATACATAATCAAGATTCTAAATTAACATGATTATGCATATTGGCATATATTTTTTTATCATGAAAATACACCATATAGTCTGGAATTTATTGGTATCGTTTAAAACTTGATTATTTCAACCGAACTGTCGTTTCTTCCATATACATACGGTATACGGCTTTAGTTAGTAATCAACAATAAAGAATATTACAAAAAATAAGCAAAACCAGAAAATAATGGAATTGACTGTCCACACACTATCGGGATCTTCGAAACACTTGTGACGTAACATGTCAATTCAATGAACTCTTTAAAATATCCGAAATAAAGATATTTTACATCTACCTTAAAATTTGTTTCAGTTTTAAATATTTTTTATTTTAAAATGTCGTATCCCCGTCAGTTAGTGTTTTCACTTTCAAAATGTTGAATTCCAATGTAGAAACATATATATTTTAGCTTTAAATAAGGTACTGGCAGCAGTCTTGGATAAGACCCCAGTAATGGCTATTTTTTAATTAAATGTACTGAATTATAAATATTTGTTGATATATGATTACTACCATTTTTGAATATTAATCTATATACATTTAACTGTCTTACAGCGTGATTTAAACTAATTATTAGTATAATTTATTTATTAATTATTATATTATAAACAAAGGCTATAATTAAAAAAAAAAAACTATATTTGCGGACTATGGTAATTAAATTGATTAAATAAAGAGTTACTTGTTTTATTAGTAACATGAGTTCATGAGAATTACAAAAAAGAAGCCCGTCAATCACAAAAACAGTAAACCTTGCTCTTATGCGGCCATAACTGGTGCCAGTACCTTATAAGCATACGCATGACATTTGATTTTGATAAAACATTATTCAAATCGTTACGATAAGCACAATTTGAATAATAAATAGTTTTATTCTTCTTCTCTTAGAGGGTAACGACTTATTAAAATTATTACATCGGTGTTTTTTCCCGATTAAAATCAAGCCCAACTATGATGAATTTCAGTCATTCCAGTTTTCTTGCTCGGATATTTTATAAAAGTTTTTTTAAATCGTAAATGTACGAGTGTCTTAAGAGATAAAAAAAAATTGGGTGTTCAACAATTTTAGGTACCCATTTTTAAGGGTACAGATCTATTTTAGATCGAATCTAAGAACCCGTATAACATCATATGACAGATATTCATTTTGCAAACACTATGAGATATAGGCACTCACCTCTGATAGCAACATCAGGTTGCATCCCCAGTCGATCAATCATGTATCTGCATACTAGATAGCCAGTTCGATTGATGCCATGAGTGCAATGGATTCCTATCACATAATCTATAACAAACAACACTTATAGAGTACGTTCACAAAGTTTTTGGAATGTTGTAAAGGGAATTTTAAATAAAATATAATAAACTGTATTATTCGCACTACAAGTGAAATGTGTGCGAATATAATAATAAACAATAGTCATATTTAGATAGATCTAGGAATTCCGGCCGGAAGTAACGGTTTTATTCCGGTACCAGTTTCGGGCGGAACTGGCAAATTCCGACCTTATTTTGCCGGAATTTCGTATATTATTATTAATTCATAAATAATATACGTTATTTTTGTTAAAAAAATCAAACGTAAATATAATAATTATGATATAACAACGTTTTATTAACAAAAATGTTATGAAAAACAATCATTTTATAACACAAATGCAGTTTTTCTTACATTTCGTTAGTATGATTGTAATTATAACATTAATAAATTGATCGTAATTATTCAACTTATTTGTTAATTTACCAAATTTGATTTGTTTATAATAGGGGAAAGGGGTCGCGGCAGTCTTAGGGCACTTAATACTCTTAAAGTTAATGGTAAAAACCATATTTAAAAAAAATCTGAGATATTAATAATAATAATATATTAATAAAAATGTCATTATATTACGAACATTGAACTGTGAAAGTATAAATCAAAGATTTTTGGAAATTTCAAATTGTTATGGTGTAAAAACGATACATGTTCTTCATTTTTTAATAATACTTAATAATAATTAATAATATCTAGCCCTAGATCTGTTTTCTTCAAAAACATTTCCCACCTCCGAAAATAACCTCTCCGAATAGACTGCACTGTACTTATCTAACAATATTGTTTATCGACAATGCTATATATGTAGGTCACTTTTTTGTTATCGCACACTTTTTTTGGAAAAATTCAAATTAAACCCAAAATTCAAGCTTAAATAAAAAAAACTGGTAAACAGAAATAAAAAAAAATGGATTTCGACTATACTCGACCAATACTGCAATGCTATAATATATAGGTCGCTTTTTTGGTATCGCACAATTTTTGTGTGTAATTATCGTGATTATTTGTAGTTTATGTAAATTCATTTTAAGAGTTACATTGCAATTTCTTTTAAATCATACAAATATTAAAAAAAAGAAGTTATTATTCGTACCTATACAAATTTCAGAGACCTACTAATAATACTATATCGGTCTTTTTTCGAAACAAACAGATTATTAGGTATTTACCTATATATACATACGTATATGTTTCAATAGGCAAACTACTGTACACGCACAGGTTGGAGACCTCAAACATCAGCTGGAATGCACTAAAACACGCGGTGTATAGGTAGACCTTCCAGGAACTGGCGAGTGCACAACGCTAATCAATAGTGCCTACAATATAGATAGGCATTTGTTTAGACAACAGCAGTCGGGTGCTGCCGCCGTCGCCATCGCGCAACAGCAGCTTAACACTGTGCTTGGCTGTGGAAGATATTACTCTATGTGTTTGTCTTATTCGTAATGTGTGGTCAATTCCGGAATAAATATGTAAAATTACAGTTTATCAACTCAAACCAACATTTTGGCTAACAGTTATAGTTTTTTTTTTGGTCTTCCGTTTTCGAAGATTTAGTCAGGACTCTTTTTTTAATCTCTCATTCTTTTCTTGGTTATTTTAATATATATATTTTTAATTTTTTTGTTTTTTTAGTTTCTGTTTGTTATTTTTTTATTTTCGTATAGTGAAAAAAAAATCAAGCTAATAGATATTTTGAAATAGAAACTTTTTTTTCTCTCGAAAAACTATCATTTCAAATTATTTCGAAGTCTTAAACTTTTTTCAATCTAAAAATCTCTATTTATTTTGTTAATTATTTAGATAGATAAAGGGGGGGTGGAGCGAGGCTCCTGCACTTAGGACCCATTGTTCCCCCTTGAGGTTATCAAGGCTTCACTCTTTGAACAGGTCCGTTTCTTCCGCGAAGGAAAGAATCCTGTTCATCGGTATGTCTTGAATGTCTCTCGGCTCAAGAAAAGGGGAGCCAAGGTGTTTTGTTAATTATTTAAAAAAAAGTTAAAGTCGAATAAAAACAAGTTTGAGATATAATTATTTTTAATGAAAATGAGATTCCGCAATAAAAAATATAAGTTTCCAATAAAATAAAATTGCCTCGACTGGTCGATTACAGGTCATCCCAATATTTTTAAACCCTAAAACTTTTAGAATTAATGTTTTTTTCTCAAACTCGATAACTTCGGAGGTTTGATGTTTTTTCTAACCCTTTATATAAGAATATATCCTACAAATAATATACAAATATTCGAAATACAACTAGTAAATATCAATTTGTTTAACCTTCCAATCTATGAAATCTGTATAGGTACTAAATATATGACATTTCATCCTTTAGTAAGTCATGACATTTTTACGTTCTGATTTTTGATCAAACTCTAGAACAGTGAAGCACAATAACATAATAATGATTGAATATAAAAAATGTTTTTTTATGTTTAAAAAATTAATTTTCGCACGAGACTGGTTTGAATTTTAACGAGACGAAAACTTTAAAAATCAGAAAAAAGAACAAGAATTACAAAAAAATATATACATCTCGTCTTGTATGAAGCTCCAATTAATTATTTTGAAGTTTTAACATTTATCTTCAACAGAATTGAATGTATCATTGTATTTAATTAAAAGCTAAAATTTTGAGAAATTATTTTTATAAATATTGAACAAAATGTTTATAATTATTATATCATTTTTATTATTTCTTATTTTTTATTCATTATGTTTTAAGGTTCTCACACATAAACATAAATTAATTATACATGATATACCATTCATATATTATGAACATAAAATAAGAACATGACATTCAGAAAACTTTACTCATCAGTAAATTTTTCATAAACATACATAATTACATTTATATTGCATATGTCGTGGTTGTATTATTTTATGAAATGCGTTTCGCAATTTATGTTTAATGTTCCACGTTTCTTCGTTAAACATACAACTCATCTTATAAAACACGTAATGATTTCTTTATTAATTCTACTAATATTCAGTAAATGTGCAATTATTAATATAGCAAGTACTTATTATATGCGCTGTATAAAAATAACTAATTTAAATGCTGCACTTTGAACGATGGTATTTTAAAATACATTACACACCGCATTGTGAATGCATTGAAAACCCACAGTTCGTTCTGTGATACACATTTAAAATACCTATAATTTGTAGACCGCAGTGCGGCAACAAAAGGGCATACATCACCGACATACGCGGGCGTAACTAATGACGGATTCTACAGAACATTGACATGCCTCAAGATTTACAGCTCTTCTCAATACAACCTCATCATAAACACTGCTAATGATTATCATCACCAGTTACCAGTGGTATTCTCAATTTAAAGAATATCCATAACTAGCACTCATTTATGTTACAGTAGAATATTATTATTATCCGCATCGCTATTGTCCGTTGATCGTTAATGTCCGATTGCTTATCAACTTCTCCTGATTGTTTGTCGACAATTGTCGAATACTAAAAATAAAAACTGCCGTCAAAGTACAAGTGTCTCATATTTACATGTATTCTACGCATGTAAACGAACATATGTATTCGTATTCACTCTATGCGCGTGAGGAGTAAAAATACAAGGAGACAGTATTAATGTACATATGGATGCCTCAACTGGCGGACAGTAATGATGTTCTACTGTACTTAAAAAGGTAGTTTTTTGTAATAGTTGTGAATATGTTTGAATATTATAAAAAACACACACACATTTTAATAAAAATTAAAAATTATGCACGTATTTTGAGAAAATATTCCAGTTTCCACAAACCTTTTTAAGTGCAAAAAACATGTTAAGATTATTGTACATACTTTTTTTAAATATTGGCCCAAATGCATAATATATACATAAAATAAAATAATTCAATTCCAAATCGATTTTGATACATTTTAGAATTGTTGTCCGTCTATTTTGTTTGTTAATTTTGTTCCAATTTGACATGAAAACTGCTAATCCGATTTTAATGGAACTTTTACTGTTTAAAAACCTAAGACTAGAATTATTTTAATTTCAATTGATATTTTCTGATAAATATATAAAAATGAATACGTTTACACAGCGCTGTTATTCCGGTTTTACTGTAACCGATGCACTAAAATCGAGCGTAAAAGTTCGTATAGATGGCGCTTTACACTTGACATAACTAATCAGGTGTGTAAACTGCATGGACATATCTATTTAGCCAACCCCAAAAAATATAAGTATCTCCGGAATTTCATCGTAATGCACTTTTTATTAACAAAAAGTGTCGTCAGTTAAAACTTGGTTAAAATACCTAAGATGAAGAAATTGAAAACAAAAGAAAGTGTAATTCGTGGAACGTAGAGGAGACAAAGTATTTTTGGGATTTCTTGTTGGTACGCTATCGAACTTATAGTGTACTTCAAATTGGAATTATAATTCCAGCTGACGTTATATACTTATTATCGAATGTGTAAACAGCATAGATTAAAACGGTTTAACTACATCGGTTACAGTAAAATCGCTGTATAAACGTACCTACTCATTGACAAGAAAAATTTATTGTGTTGTTGATGTATTCCAACCAACAATTTATATTGAAGAATTAGGCCAGGAACATATTACAAAATATTTACAAATAATTTTTGATATTTTGTAAAACAAAAATAAAAACTCTAGCAAAGCTGCGGTGACTATCCGCTCTACCGATAAAAAACAAACTTAAAACTATAGCGCTGCACTCGTTTTTTTTAAAATCTACTCAGATCTCATTACTACAAAATTTGTCTTACACAACCAAGAACAGTAGGAAAATGATCAATTGTTACAATGAAAAGATATGCCACGTGATCGCCCGCTGTCAATCAAACCAATAATACATCACCGGCAGACCTCCGCGTGTAGTACCATTGACGGGATTTGAACCCGTGCACCTTCATGTCATCACTCATGGCCATAACTATGATACCGGATTGTGTTTATGACATGTGAATGTGGCTTAAGAATCATTGTTGTGTAATACGTACAGAGAAATAATAAACAACGATAGTGTTAACGCACCTATAATAGTGTTTCTTTTTCTATTTCTATTATGTTGATCCTTTGTGTTCCTTTTTATGGATTTTAACACGTGATTTTATTATATCGTAATTCATACTTATTATTAAACTTTTAACAGCTTTCGGTTTAATTTGAAAATATTTTTTTTTACTGTAGCTAACACCAAGCAATGATTTTTAAACCCACTAAAACACAAATATTAAATTTTATTAATAATAATAATAAGATCGTATTTTTCATGCAGTTGTTTAAAATATTATTGTACTTATATTATAATATAGGTATAATATATATCCTGTTCAAGGACGTAATATAACGTCAAGTAGCAATCAGCGCAATGGGTGAGATTTTTTTCGAATTCCACCCCACCTCCTCTCAAGAACGACCATTAAATCATGAACATCCCAAAATATTTATTTTTTCAATATATCTCAAGAACGACACATGCTACATGAAATTTTTATAGAATCTTTATTGTAGAGCATTTAATTTTCTATAATATAGTTCTACAATGTTTGTTGTAAAATATTTCCTTACAAAGATTTATCTCAGTTTACTTAATTTTAAATCGATATTTATTTCCTACACGAGGAAGCACTATACATTTACTTGGTAGATGTTTTTTGTTTAAAAATTGATTTTAAACACGTACGTTTTATCAACTTTATACATAAAAAGTTATTATTATACGTTAAATCAAAGCAATAAATAATATATGTTATACTAATTTATTTACTGTAATAATTTATTTAACATATGAAACACTACATAATATATACAATCAACAATAAGGAGCAAACAATGCTATAACTTGTAAATGAACACAACAAATTTAAAATAACGAGAAACAACAAATTGAAAAATAGATCTTGCGGCGTATTTCAAATTAAATAATATATATCACCAGTCCTACACAATAGATCAGTGAATTTAAAACAACTTTAAACCATTTTCTTAAATAAATACACACATAGAATTGTCTTTTTTATAATTATCTGTTTTCATTAAACCATCATTTACTAGAATCGCCATTCATAAACATACATACGAGTAAGTTTAAAAGTAGGTATTATTTTGAATCTTTTAAAGCTTCAAGGATATACAATATACATGTTTATTTTAATTACTAATGGTTTTACCTGTACAGTATATAATATTCTTTAAGTTTTTTTTTTAATTTGAAAGAAATTATTTTCGAACTAGTAAACGTAATAATTTTAATATAATTATTTTTCAATATAAAAGAAACAATCATTACATGTTTGGGAATCACTGTTCTAACAATTGATAGCGTTAAGTGAGTTAGAGTAGTCGGTAGATACAATTCAAAAAATGTAACATTATATCATTTAAATGCATCTCCCGATAAGTTATTACAGGTAAACTAATTTGGAAAGCACCAGCGCCTGCCTTGATCTTGAGCACGACTGGTAAAGGAATGTATTTAACGGAAGAGAAATGAACTTCTAGATTTATGATGAAGCGTTACTGTTTAAAGTTTACCGATCAAAACAAATGTTCTAAATATATTAGCTAGAAAACACAAATAGATGTAAACAAAACACAAGTGGCATTATCTTCATGTCATGCTTATTATTAATTGAATATTGTTCTATTTATAATTTTGTGTACAACTTTTATTTTACATCCGATTCTGTTTTTACTCGATTTTGAAATAGTACGGACGATAACAATAAACAAATTTTTACACGTATTGATTTGATTTTACACGATTCATTTTTTCTCCTTTTTTTAATCCTGAGAAAAAAATATTCGTGGAAGTTTACGTTTTTATATTTTTAAGGAATTTCTTTACCTATGCATTTCAATTTTTTCATGTTACAATAATATATTTTAGTTTTTGTCCGTCTGTCTGTGTCTGTCCTCTGAATCCTTGTCACGCATATTAATGAAACTTATTTGTATGGTTGGGTCTGGCTTGAGAACGATCCTATTTCAAAATCATCAAGGGGGAAGGGTGAAATTGCCCTGAACACTTTTTCGTTTTTTTTTAAAATTGTTCAATAATTAACTACCTATGGTGAATTTAGCACAGAGAACCACTGTGCATTTACTTGGCAGATGTGTTTTATTGTTAGATTTATAAAACTGAATTGTTTTATTATTATTATTAATTTTATATGAAATATAATCTATGATGAAATCATATAAAATTAAAAATAATTTTTTATTTGTAAATTTTATTTAAAAGTTTTTTGAGCCTTTGGAGCAAATCCCCATTTTTTAAATGTAATTTACACAATTATTTTTACTCGGTGATACGCTGTACGTATCTACCGTACAAAAACAGAATTGGATGTATTTACAGTAACGGTCATGAAAATGTTGCCAGTTATAAATTTTCAAATAAATGCTATTAATTCTATTAATACGCCTAGTATTTGGGAATTTTTATGCAAAAAACATGTATATAGTATTTATAAAACAATCTTTTTAATATTCATTGGATATAACAAGGATTAAAAGGATTAAGTGTCTAGAATCGTTAAGGTTGTTATTGATTAAAATATTGATACGTTTTGAAAATATATATTTTTACAAAAAAATCATATAAATTTACAATTTTTTTACTATAATAATATTTTATTTTGTTTACAAAACATAATAACCGATATTAATATTTAGTAGTCCCGCCTTTATTCTTCAGGACAGCTTTAATACGGGCCGGCATTGAATTTATAAGTTTCCTTAAATACTCTTCTGTTAGGTCTTCATTCCAAACCTTTTCAATCACTGCCTTCAATTGGTCAGTAGTTGTTGGCTTCTTTTCATTAATTTTCTGACTCATTATATGCCAAAGGTTTTCAATTGGGTTCATATCAGGACTATTACCTGGCCAATCCAAGGTTGAAATACCGCGTTCAGATATAAATAATTTTACCTGGAAGATAAGATAATATAAATGTAAGGTATTGTCTTTTAATATTGTTGACAGTAATATTTTGAATAGAAAAAAAAATATACTCACAGATTTTGCCCGATGACATGGTGCAGAGTCGTCTTGAAATATGCACATAGAAATATCATGATACAGCGTTTCAATGGAAGGGAGTAAATATTGCTCTAAAATTTTTATATATTTTTCAGCGTTTATATTACCATTTACAAACGCCATACGACCTATCCCATGATATGAAAAACATCCCCATATCATCTGGCCAGCAGGATGCTTAACCGTTGGTTTTAGGCATTCTTCCTTAAGACGTTCTCCAGGTCTACGTCGAACGTACTGAATTCCGTCCGACCCGAAGAGGTTAAATTTACTCTCATCAGAGAATATAACTTTCTGCCAGTCGATTTCACTCCAGTTTTTATATTTTTTGGCCCATTTTAACCGCTGTTCTTTCATTTTTTTAGTTAATAGTGGTTTTTTTGCTGGTCTTCTTGCGATAAAACCACTTTCACGAAGCCTACGACGAATTGTCTCTACACTAACTTCACTTCCACCGGCTTCAATAAACTCTGTTCTAATGTCCACAGCAGTTTTGAAGCGATTCCTCAAACAAAAACGTTTTAAAAGTCTATCTTCTGCTTTTGTTGTTTTCCGCGAAGGACCCGATCCTTTTTTCCTTTCAACAGTCCCAGTCGTTTTATATTTTTTAATAAAATTATTTACACATGTTTTGCTACACCCAACCTGAGCAGCAATTGTTCGCGAACTTAGTTTTTGCCGCATTAGAGTCAATATTTCAGTTTTTTTAATAGTTGTTAATTTCTGCACCTTCGCCATATTTTAAATTAAAATTCACTGTTTGTCACTCCCTAACTCAAAGGACCACAACAAAGTGACTAATGGTAGTTAAACACATTACTTGTTTATAAAATAAATCCTAAATGTAGTGGGGAGGTAGTACTGGGAAAATTTAACTTAAATTAATCCTTTTATATACCTGGCAACATTTCTATGACCGTTACTGTATGTTAATAAAACTAATAATATAATTTTAATAGGTACATAAAATCGATATAAATACTAGTAGACCGTGTAAAATACTTAATTTAATTAAGTATTTCGCATCTATTCTTTACTCGTTTTTTTTTGGGGGGGGGGGGGGTGATTTCGGAAAGAGAAGAAACTTTATATTTACTATAAATTATAATTATAGTAAAGTTAGAAACCGACCAGCTATGGTTCCTAAAAAAACGATCTTTTAAATCTAGAACGGTCGTTTAAGGAATTAAGACAAGACTAACGCGGAAATGACACTAATGCATATATTAATTAAATCTAACACCAGATTACATGACTTATATAATGACTATTCATTTTTTATATAAATAAAAAATAACAATATAGTCGAAAAAATCTAGGAGTGGTAAATATGATAAGATGAATGAGAAACACGGATACCATATCGGGATAGATGTACTAGATGTAATCACTCATTGTACCGCCAAGCTCCGGCTGCTGGGAACAAGCACACACACATACAAATGCATATAGAAGTATATAACATACACACACATTTACAAACACAAATACAGGTGTATTGAATTAATCAGGTATTGTAACTTAGCAGACTGTACGTGTACATGCATTAGGATCGTTTCTTTGTGTTATCTATTTAACCTTCGTGTAGGTTACATGTTAGTTATACAATGATTAAAAAATTACTCGGTCATTTCATTTGTCATGGGAAATATTATTGATCATTTGTTTATTATTTTTACTTTCTTGTTTGAACGTGTATTTTATTGGTTATAAATATTGGCATTCCTTTCTCATCAATATAGTATTCAAGAATAATAAATTAGGTTAAATACATATTATGAAGGTATAAAATATGTTAATTTTCTTCGGCACTATTTTTTTCTGGATTTATTATATGATAGTCTACTCGGAGACAAAATATTTTTTATAAATAAATAGTGTATGTATTTCATTCATTCCTCCTCATAAATCAAAAAGCAGTACGTACAGCTTCTAAGTTTGCGAATATAATGATATAAAATTGTAAGTAGGCCTACAAATATGTATATTAATTTATATGCAATGTAAAGTTCCCTTTAGTATTTTTGGGATGCGCATGGTATAATATTTATTGACTACCTCCAACACGGTAGAACAATCAACAAAGAATATTACTGTGCATTATTGAATCAATTGGACGACAGTTAAATGCTGTTTCTCCAAGACAATGCACCATCTCACAAGGCTCACGTTACGAGTGATAAATTGAAGGAATTGCGATATTATTCTGACCTGGCCCCCAGCGACTACTACCTTTTTCCGAAATCGAAAATGTGGCTCTCTGGCAAAAGATTTTACTCTAACGAAGAGGTCAAGTTGGAAACAAATACCTATTTTAAGGGACTTGACGCGAACCACTATAATATGTTAGAGGACCGTATTAATACATACTATGTAGGTAAGTTTATTTACTTTTTCTTTCCTCTTTTAAATTTCATTAAGTTTATTATTCTCAAATTACTTTTTGATATTTTTTTTATTTACGATTATTTTGCATATAAAACCTTATTTTCAATTAATTACTTCCAATTTTCCATAAAAAAATCTCTCATTCAAACTTACAAAAAAATATTCAAGTAGCGTCTGATAGAACAGACTCATTAATTTGATAGTATATCGAAAACTGTCACTTGTACAGCTATTAATATACACCTGTAGCAAGTAATAGTGAGGCTCTGTACAGTTAAAAATAAACATTATTTCAAATTACGGACAAAAGTACCCGGCAGGCCAGCATTCTAACAAGTATATGACAAATGCAGCCTACAATAAAATAAATAAAGCACGCAGCATGAGAGTGGAATGTGGTAAAGTCAATGTGTGAGAGTTACCGCACGTTTTCTATTGTTTTTAAGAATAACTTAAAAGAAAGCCGAAAGGATAAAAATATATATAGGTCTTTGGGTTGAACACAAATTTCACAAAATATTAATGATGTAAACCAGTTGTCAGTAATGGCCGGCTCGCGAACTAATTTAAAATGGCTAATGTGAACATTTTATAGCCAAATAGTCCAGACGCTAAGAACTATATTACGACTCAACCTTGCACTTTGTAATATGAACATGGAAAGTACAGCTATACATGTACTATGGGCTTCAGAAGTCGTCTGCCACCCTAAAGGTCAGAATCGTTTACAACAGATTCGATAATTTTAAGACAAACATCATCGGTTATCTTTTTCTAGGGCGGAGTTTATATAGTTATACCATTTTAAGTAAAAATATACATGTCCATTTCATTAATTATATTTAAATATATAAGTACTAAATTAATCAAATAATACTAAAATTCGGAATACCAAATATTTATCTTATACATTTTTCAATAGATTACATAATAATTTAATCGCACAAATATATATACTATAAACGAAGAGTACTTCTTTATCTTATATTTAAAAATATTTGTATTTGTTTGGTACATGGAGGAATGATTTAAATATTATAATAATCAAATGAGAGGAGCCTAGTCAGTTTTTATAATTCTCCTATAAACAAATTAGTTTTTTAACTTGTTTCACTTTTACCGCATTTTTTTGGTGTTTGTTGACTCCGCTCTACCCTACAGGTAAAAATTGGGTACCTCCTTCTTTTTTAAAATCGATTAAGAAAGAATTACTATCGCTTAAAAGTAGTATAAGCAATATATATACTAACACTATAAGAACCGTATTTGGATTGTATTAAGATCGATAGATCCCCAAGTGTCACTACCATCCATTTCCGGAGCTCTTAGCCTCCCAGTTCGTCTAAACCTGCACAACAACACATCTCGATACTACTGAGCTGTCGGACTAGGACCAAGCATACCACATCAAATTTGTGAAAAAAAAGATCGTTAGAAAAAAAATATATCTGCACCCATCTTATTTATTTTAATAATTAATATTTCATTTATGAAAATAAAATAAATCTACTTGTGTCCAATTAAAAATATTTCTTATATAACTGATAAAATATATTTGGCAGAAAAACAAAACCAATTACATTTTATATACTGTGTTGTTAATCACATAATTTTCAGCAAGTTAGCAAATCAAATTAAGTGCCAAATTGTTATTTTTCCGCATATTATAACAGCGCCAACACTCTTACCCATATATCCTACTGAAAAATACAAACGTCAACATTATTACATTTCGTTATAGCCATAATATGATATATCGTCAAACCATATAATCGGAAAATCGAGAAGAATCTTCAGTCTCGCCGCAGTCCTTTCAACCCAAGTCCATATGTATGTAGAGTCGCATGTAGAAATGGTCGACCAGTTTTCATTGAAATTCGTTTTTGAAATTGTATATTTATGTTTTTATTTAAAATGATGTAACTATATAAGCTCCGTCCAAGAACAAGATAACCGATGATGTTTGTCTTAATATTATCGAATATGTTGTAAGTTATTCTGATCTTTACGGTGGCAGATGACTTCTGAAACCCATAGTACGTTATGTTCGAAATATTTAATGTGAAATATTATAAGATTTTGTTTGTGTTTGTGTTGGTTTTTTGTTTTGTGTTGGTACTATCGTACATAGTAGATTAACATTTTGCGTAAATGTCACTATTTCTGAAATATGAAACTATTTAAAAGTTTTAAAAAAATCTTTTTCTTTCAAACTCTTGCCACTTTTTGGCGGATTTTCGTTTTAACTGATATAATAACAAGGATGTAACGAATATTCGCTTTGGCATCATTTTTGACTTTGTATTCGCGATTTATCTTGCGAATATTTTAACGGAAATTTTTAATTTTTTTTTCAGCTAATATTTATGTTTATTGTAAATTCTATACCGAAGATTGTTTTTGTTATTTAAAAAAAAAGAATTTTTAATAAAAAGAATTAAAGAGATATTTTATCACGTGTTTTAATTAAAGGAGTGTTAAATATCAAATTAAACATTTCATTATCAATTCTAGCTCTCCTATATATCAATTGCATCACGCATATTAAAAAAATTCAATTATTATTCGCTTTCGTTTTCGCTTTCGCCAAATGATTTTTTGTTCTTTCGCACTCGTATTCACTTTTGGTATAAGCACTTTCGTTACAACCCTAATATGTTGGAAATGTATATTACATTTTATGTGAAAAAATTGAAAAAGCGAAAAACGTATTTAATTTTAATAATTCGTTTTTACTAAATCTCTAAATTCAATTTTCTGTTATTCAGTAAACATTAATTTTCCTCTCCTGAACTAATTTAAAAAATCGACGAATAATGTACAACTAAAATAAATACATATAAAATAATAAAACAAATATTGTAAACATTGTCGATAAAAACATAACATATAATTTAATTTCTTATTGTGATATAGAAAATACTTCTGGCACTTTAAATCATTGGTAAATATTATATATGTAAGTAAACGTTATAAAAATATTCGATATCACTGGCGCCAATACCGGCAAGATTAAACATACTTTTTATATTTAAGTGAATGTTTTAAAAAATAATTACATAGACCTCATAAATTATATAACATATCTCTGGAATTCCACTTCAACTAGCATTACGTATATAAATATATGTAATGTAAATAGTTTCAGGGTTTTTTATATTATGAGTTATATTATATTAAATGTTTATTTTCTATAAATAACAACAAATTACTACTCTTACCTCTCAAACGCGTTGATCTTATAAACTCATCGACACAATCAAAAAAACTGAAAAAAATAAAATTACATATTAAACTAGTAAATAGGTATATAAAACTATATAAAATATATTTTTATTTTGTTAGAGGTTAGATTGCAAGAATAGTTTAAAAAACATTGTGTACTCTCTCTAGCTAATAAAACGTGTTTTTAGAAAAAAAACCTAAAAACACTGAAAAGTATACCTTATAATTAAATTTTACAGTTTTTTAAATCGGTTTTCTTTTTTTCTTAATTAAACAGTTTTTCATTGGCTTGACACCAACTTCAAAAACTATTAAATTTAATTATTAGGAATACGAGTATTTTTCAGTGTTTTTTTGAAGTCGGTTTTATTTTTTTTTTAAACAGATTCTGATGAAATTTATATGGGATAACTTCGGGAGTATACTTTTTCCAAAAAAAAACAACAGTTTCATCGAATAAGTGCATATTCGTCAGAGTTAAAAAGTAAATAAATTATCTAAGAAAAAGTGTAGGGGTGGAAATGATTTAGCAAAAAAAATTCCACCCCAACAAATGGTATCAAATGAGAGCTAAGTATTTATTTTAGGAACTTAAATATTTGAGTAATAATTTTATACAATAATCATAATTTTAACTTAAGTTCTTAAAAACTAAAAAGTCTCAATGATTTTTTTAGGAATGTGTAAAATCTTACCGCGGTGTTAGTATATAAAAGTAGCATCAGAGGCACCGGACTAGGGGAGGGATGTTAGACACACCCAATAAGTGCCCTCTCGCGAGTCAATACAGTCTATAATAATATGCTGTTTCGATCGGTACGGAACACCAATCGCGGGAGGCCCGACTCGCATTCGACTCATTTTTTTAAACAACAAATTTTTATTAAATACACAAGATTTACCTATACTAATTATTATACTTATGTATATTAAATAGCTACCCTTACTGCAATACTAACTCTTCAATATTATAAAATAATAATTCAAGAACCACTGTTTAACGTTAAACAATTCACTGACCAGCACCAAAATGTGTCCAGCCGTTGACAAGACCTGTTCAAGAGCCCGCGACGGCTTGCTGAGAGTGTTGTCAAACACAACCCTTTCAACCACGAGTACAATCCTAACCGCGGGCGGTAACCCTTTGCCGCTGTCATGTTCCCGGAGGACCACCCCCTCCCTCCACCCATCAACTGCATATTTATGTACCCTTTATGCTTATTTAATCAAACACTTTATGGCCCGGAATAATTAACAAAGTATTGTCGAGATGTTTGTTTTCAGCCGTGTCTCGTTAAACACGAATATATTAACCTCCCGTATTCTATTTGAATTCTCTGAAATGCTGTTTGATGCTGGTTCGTATTTATATTGTTTACATAACAAGGGTTCATTGCATGTAATTCAATCATTATTGGAATTTTGATTTAGTACGTGAGATTAATTTAACCTTTATTCATATTCAAATCAAATAACCAAAACCAAAGTGTTATTATTTAAGTGGGTGAACATCGCATTTCATTTTATTAAAACTGTTAAAAATTATTTCCAGTATATTTATATGAAAAAAATAAAATAATTAGCCGACGAAAGTACTAGAGATTTATCAACATTATGAATGAGAAAATTGACGAAATCTATATACAACAAATGTACAATACAACAAATGTGTTTACATTTGCTGTTACACTTGGACGATTAACAGCATGCTGATACTATTTAGTATTTTTCTGTCTACACCCAGCTATGCACATCTAGTTAAATAATATAATAATAAATAATTTATTTTTAATCTGATTATATAATAAAAATAGCATAAAAAATAATAACTTTTAAAATTAAAGACCATATAAATCTTAACATAAACATAAAATAAGTGCTTCTCAAATTTTCTGAGTTTAAGGACCAATTTATTTTTCATTTTAATCTATTTTTGCAAAGTTAGATAAAAATAATTTCAAATTAAAGATACATTATTGTTTTAGACTCGATTAGCAAGAAAAATACGATAATAAAAAATAAAATAAGATAGAATTATGCATTATAACATAATATATAAAATTACGAAATTTTACGTGAAATTCCGTCACAAGCCAGTAACAACGCGGGCCAGCACTGGCCCAAGAACCATAGTTTTAGAGGCACTGCATTAAAATACCTTTTAAATAAAGAACGAAACGTTGGTTATAGGAGCCACGGCAGCTTATACACCAAGTATCTTGACTTGCATTGTGTTTTATTACAATAATATTTAATAATAAATATTAAGTTTAAAAACATAAACACAACACTTAAAAGAATTTTTATTTGATTAAGAATAAAAAAAATCAAACAGTTTAAATATATTATTGTAAAGAATATAACCGTTATTTAAGAGCTATTTTATGTTAATAGATCCTAAAATCACTGCCTTTCGGGTTATTAGCACGCAGGGATTCTGTAGAAGGATCCATTTATCAACATTTTAACTAATAGAACTATATAAATCCATAGATTTGTCTATTTCCTATGAGATTGGTTTCTTTGTAGCACTACCCAAAGCTGCTTTTTGCCATTTCATTTGGTACGATAATAATTCATAATACTAATAGAAATTTGTCAGGAATTCAGTCATAACTCAAGTAGAAGAATTCATTTCTAGAATTAGTTTTAATATAAATAAAAGTTTCAAAATATATTTTAAATAGTCAACATTCTTTAAATTCTAATTCAATACGATAAAGATTATTTGAACATTTGAATATCTAATAATTGAAATAAAAACATTACTATTTTACTTAGTATGTACATTTAGGTGTTTTTTGGGATCTTTTTGTAGGAAATTTAATTCTCTAATATGCTACTGTGAGAAATTACAATAGATAAATTTTTCAATGAGCTATTCACGCATAAGTAAAAAATTAATTTTATAAAGACTCGGTTTGCGCCATTCACAGGTTTGATCTACGAGTCTGAAATATTGGGATAATTAATTTTTGATCCAAAACTAAAACATAAGCTGACGAAAATCCTTGTGATTATTGAAACCTATATTCACTTTAAAAAGTATCGAAAATTTTAAAGGCATCTAGTACTAAGAATGAATGAAATTAATAAGTACTGTGTTGGTTTGAGAACACATGTTGACTTTACTGTTTACCAATTACATGAATTTAATAATAAAAACATTAATTTAATATCCACCGTGTTTTATTTATTTTTGCACTATTACGATTCATAAATCTTATAACTTAAAATTGTTAGTTCGGGCCCTTGTTTATTAGACTGTTTTACTTATTTTAGTAAGTAATTTAAAACATCCTGTATAAACATGAAATGTTTTTAAAATTAATATTGATTATTATTTTTACCAAGGCTTTCATGTTTCATATCATCCGAACTTTTTAAATGTGAAAATGGCTACCAACATAACAGAAAAAACATTAATTCATTTTTTTTAATATACATATTATAATGATTAATGCAGAACTAAAAAACTGCGTTGAATATAGTCACCGGAAAGTAATTACGATAGTGAGATATACATAATCCATTTATAAAAACAGTTCGTTGAAGTGATATATTAAGAATCGATTATACCTACCAGGAAAGTGTGTCTAACAGACAAAAAAGGCAAGAAAAAAAGCCAAGCGATTCATTTTTGTTTCTAACACACCATAGTAGTCGGCAATACAAAAGAGAAACATCCCCGAATGATATGTGGCTAATTTAGTAGGCATTCACCTTTTTGACAAGTGGGGGTACAACGCATTCATAGAAACATTTATTTTATTGGAATGACAGTGTCGGTTTTTAATACTCACCCCCTAACATAGAACAATGAGTCAATAAAAAAATGATTGAGTATGAACGGAAAATAAAATGATAGGATCACTTAATTACAGAAAGTATTTAAGGAAAAACTAAACCTTTTTATACATATTGACATGCCATAATAAAACTCATTGTGTTATTCCATAACGTTTTTATTAATTTATTTTTATTTTTTTGCTTCCTCGCAATATCGAAGATACAAGAAGCTTTGTGATCGTTTTATAATGAGACAAAAAATTGTTTTCCGATTTCAAAATTTTCAATTGATCTTTCCGTTTCAGGTCAAGACAAACACTTTTCGTTCCGTGTCTATCTATCTGTGTGTTTGTCCCCTGAATTCTTGTCACACGCATAACTCATGAACCTCTACTGAACCGATATTAATTATTGGCATTGCTTTAAAAAATCGTCATTTTTTTTTAATTGACGTTTGCATGAATTTAGATTTAGATTGAAATTATCAAAAAAATAAAAATATACGAAAAAATAATCAGGTGAACTAATATTTTTTACTAAAATTGTATAAAAATTATAAATGGTTAACCAATGCCAGGTAATTTATTTGAACACTATCGGTTTTAATTTTATTGTTCAATAATTAACTACCTTTGGTGAATTTAGCAAGAGGAAGCACTGTGCATTTCCTTGGCAGATGTTTTTGTAATAAATAATGAAATTGTATAAAATTTATTAAATAATGTTATCAAAATTTTTGAAACTGTAATTTTTATTAAAAATTATTAATTTTTACTAAAATTGGAGCTGTTTTTCTCTGGGTGGCCGTCCGCCGCCTCCTCTAGCCCCCCTTCGATACTATTTTTTGGCCTACCTTGCAATATGAAATCAGTGGTTGCGGAACAAGAGGAGGGATATTGGTTTTAATCTTGACTCACGTTTATTGTTACTACATTTATATTTCTCAGATCATTTTAAATTTAGACATACATTTGTTAATTCTAAAATATTCATTAAAACTTAACCACAGAATAATAAATTTGGATACACCCTTCACCTGAATATATTTGTATTTACACATTTTATACCCACTCGTATATGAGTCATGATTCTGCAATCATATTGTCATTTCCGTTTTATTCATACCATGCACTTACAATTTACATTCGTAGTAACTCAAAAGGAATTCATTATACATATAAGTATATAATTGAAAAATGAAAAAGTCAATAAGAAAACAAAATTTAAATTTAAAGTACTTACATCGTTTCAACATCTTTATATAAATATTGAATTTAATAAAGACTTGCATACACAATTTTGGATGTAATATACTTGCGACATATTAATTTTAGTTGTCGTCAAAGTTATTTGAATTTGATTCAAAAAGTACATGATTTGGTTTGTAGGTATATGTATAATAATAACTTTATTATATAAATATCGAAATTTAAATAAATAATATCATTTATAAATGTAGTTCATTTTCAAACCAAAATGTTATATAGCTTATTTAACTCACAAAGAGAAGGCTTCATGTTTGTCTCATCAATTTCGATTCAAAATATATCAAAAACAGAAATGTTCCAAGTGATGCCAAGAAAGTTGCAGCCATTATCTTCGCGTTAAAAAAAAAGTTCATTTAAATTGTAAAAATTGCTTTATACAACGATACTTCATCAATGAAAAAAATTTGTCAAAGTTTGATATAATTCCCTCCCCCTATTTTTATAAATTTTAAAATAAATTTTTTATCATATCTTTTATTATAGCGAAGATAGGGTTACAACTTTTAGAATATGTTATTGGAAACAGCTAGAAGATTTGGTTTTAAAACGAAATTGGTGAGACTTCTCAAGCTTAAATTTAATTTTTGTTATTTGCAATAAAAAACAACTTTTAAAATATTGGTATGATGAATTTGTTTTAATTGTTTTTTTACGAATAAATGCCAACAAACAAAACCCAAGGTAAATAAAAACAAGATAGTCTCAATAATTCCTTGACCAATCAGCGTTTGCGCAGGAATTATATCACCCAGGGAATATATTCAAATGTTATAAATGCATAATTAGTACAGTAAAAATAGATTTTTTGAACACAATAATTCCTTTATCAACGAAAATTGTTATAGAAATAGTTTAGTACCTACACTTTAAGAAAATGATGAGTGTAGTCGATCAAGGGCTGCAAACACTGTTTTTACGTGAATAATTTCAAAATGGCAACTGCACTCATCGGTTTTTTTTTTTAAATATAGGTACCAAACTATTTCCGTAGTTGAAACTACCTTGTCTTAATATACTTTGGGTAAAACCAAAAATTCAATGCTCTAGTTTATTTAACATTATATTCACTATGAATCTATCATATTTTAAATGATATTATAAACACAATACATGAATAATTAATATTGCAACAGCAATGTTTATTTGAAGTAAGTATACATACATTGAGAAAATAGAATATTATAAAATAAACTAAAAATGATTTTGTTGTCTTGTAAGTGTTCCTAGAATTTGTGTGGGCGACGTAAATACAATAACGGTCTTAAGTGAAAGCTATGAGGAGGTCATTATCAACTGTCCTATTTAAAATAAAACTATAATAAATAATATCTGTAGCTAATTATATACTTTTTCAAATATTTAATAATAATTTTCTTAAAAACGTGTTTTTTATATGTTAATGTCAGTTGTTTAAATTTAAATTAAATCTTTAAAAAAACACTTGTATCAAATCTTCTATGAGTAAAAATAGAGCCGGCCCCAAAAATGGTTAGATTGTTTACAATATTAATTTGAGAGGTTGAATTGTTAAATGAGTTCGTATTGCTTTCTGAATTTTGATACCAATATTGTATAATTAAATACCAAAAGTTTAAAAAAGAAAAGAAAACAATGCATGTTTCAATTAAATCACAGAACATTATATTCTTTTAAGTTTTAAATAGATGTTGTAAGTTATAACTATACTTTTCATCAACTGTACAAATAATTTTATTTATTAACGAAATTATATGTATAAGATTTCTTAAAAAGTTGTGCCTTCAAGCGGCATAATATTTAGAGCCAGTACTGGATTGGCAATTTGTTTTATTTTTCACAAATTCGTTAATAGTTAAGTGTGTGCTAAAGATAATTATAATATTTATAATTGAAAATTAAATTATCAAAACTGAATAGCTTGAGTAACTTCTAAACTTACAGTTTCTTTTTTATCAAGAAAGCACAAAAAAGACTAAAGCAACTAAATTATTATTATGTAATATAATACGGTGACTGAGGTAATCAAAAAATAAACACATTAATTTTTCTTTGAAATGACTTGAAGGAAACATATACGTAAGTAATTATTTTCAAATAGGATATTAAATCCAATAGTTTTTTAAGCAATGTGAAGTATATGGCTACTTTTTTCCAGACAAATAATAAATATCTCAAAGGTTGTCTATGACCTCAAGGTCGTTACAATGACGTATTTTACCTCCCACGTTTTATTTATAAACGTATGTATGTGAGGGCATCATAATATTATAAAAAATACACACACGTTTAATTAAATTAAAAATATGTGTTGACAGTACAGCAATTATTATTTACTTTTTACAAAATAACTGTTAAAAAATATTTTACTTTAATTATTAATAACAATACGAAAAACGACACAATGTGATAAGTAAAAATCTATACAATTAGAAAGTTTGAATTCTGTGAAAATATATAATTATAATGTTTATCTACTTAATTTTTTACACTTGTATCTTTTACAAAAACAGAACGTGTATTTATTTTTATTATGCCCGGTTTTATAAAAAATTTGCCTGACAATGAGTGCAAATGCAAATTAGCTTCCAGCTAACGTTATCTCCTAGGTATTAAATATAAATGACAGCATACTCATAGATGTAGCGAATAAAATTGTAAATATCATAACATTGACGCATGCGAGATAAGTATAATCAGCGACATAAAATAAGTGCTGCCAAGTGTACCTCATAAAATGCATAGCATTTACATTATAATACATTTACTACCACTGCTTTAAAATATAGAGCAATTATCATAATAATTTGACTCCTATCAGATAGCGTTAACTGGAAGCAAATTTGCGTGCAAAATCTTTATAATACCGGGTATAAGAGGACTAAACTTACTTCATGAAGTAATAATTAATTTATCGTACAATTTAAAAAAAATTACATGCAATATAAACACAAAAATATCTTTAAAATATCGAATTTTGAAAATTTAACCAGCTTTAATTTTTATTTGAAACAATTTTCAATAAAATTCGCGAAAAGAACAATTTTTCATCCCTTTCACCCCTACCAAGTTCACCGGTTTACTAACGTGCAGGTATAAAACTACACCTGTGCCAATTTTCGTTGATAAAGGCATTTTTTGTTTAAAAAGTCTATTTTCACTAAGGTACTAAAACATAACAAAAAATAAATAAACGAAAAAACGGTACTAAAATTCTTACATTGATACTATATTAGCTGTAACTAAATGTTTGACAATGATACCGATCCAAGTATGTATAAATCCCATAGATATTATTTATGATAAATAAAAAATTGTCAGGCCCTGTAATCTGAAACCGAATCTGTACAAATTGCTGTAGCTAATAGACAAATTACCAATTTCACGGTAAACACGTTTCTATTTATTTAATTTGAAAATTTTCGCCGGTGTTGAAAAACTTAATACTGGCGCCACTTTGGCATGCGGTTTAAGGCGTGAGGCAGAGGCGCCTGTGTAATTTACATCCGTGATCTATCAATGTGACATAGTCGTCAACAATTATTAAAAATAAAAACCTGTTGAATATTTTATACTACGTTGCGAATAATTACATAATCGTGAATGTTATCGCACAGAAACGAATATGGTGAGAAGATATTCAAGTGAAATAACTGTCAAATTTCAAACCGCCAGATCGTCAATTATTTCATTTTGTACAATTAACTATACATATTGAGACTTGAAAAAATATGTGTGTATTTACATGCACTTACTTATGCTTAATGAGATGATGATTATCAATTTTAATGAGCGAATCTGTTCACTGTTTTCAACCGTTTTATTAATAATATCTGCAATGTATTAATTATAATTATTTGACTTAAAATCTAAAAGTAAAATATGAACGTTAAATAGTTTCTTTGAAATCTCATACCGTTTTGAGAAATGTATTAAGGGGTTACATCTAATTGTCACTTCGTAAAATCTGACTTTTTTAAAGAATTTTTTTTTAGAATAATAAAAAAAGCAATCAAATGAAATTTTGGGGGTTTTTTGTACATGTCACAAAACATACAAAAACATTTTTTTAAATTAAATATAAAACAAAATGGTGATTTTAGCGTTGCTACACTGAGTACATCTTTTTTGTTATGTGCTTCACTTCGGAAAATAGAACTTCCATGGATCAACATCCAGAACAAAAAAAAATCTCGTTATTTACATGAGTTTTCCCATCGAAGTACACACGATTATTAAAATATATCGATTTTTGCTAATTTTGTATCACTTTGGACAAAAAATCGCGTTTTTGACGAAAAAAAAACTTAAATTGTATATAAAAAACTGTAATTGTTAATCAATCCTAAAAATTGTGTGTACTTCGATGTAAAATCTATCTAAGAAGTTACAGTTAAAATTTCAAATCGATTGGATGGAAAATGGCCAAGATACGTTTTCCGCAGTTTTTAAAAACGTGATTTAGATAAAAATTAGTTTAAAGTTTGAAAATTATTTTACTATGTTGGTTGGCGGTTTTCGGTTGCTTCTGTTTTGCCCCTTTACATTACCATATACTCATTATCACTTATTTTTCACCATCTAGGTTTTTCCGTTCGTTCAGAGATACTTTGGAAAGTGAGCTATAAAAATTAATATTATTTTTTGTTTGTTTATAGTTCCATTTGAATTTTTAAGATTATTCATCATTTAAGTCAATAAAAACAATTGTCAAAAATTAATAAATACATTAGATGTATCCCCTTAAATGTAAGGAATATGTGTGTTAATTGTTAGTTCTACTTTCAATTATGATGTTTAAATTGTAATTACTATAACTGAGGTTTAATAATAACTTACCTCTGTACAACTGTATTACTAGGTGTCACGTGTCCTTCACAAAATATTTTTTGATAGTTGATACCTTTACTTAAAAATATCTGTAAAATTAAAAAAATGTATTAGAATATTTTAATATTTTGATTTGAATGATTTTATTTCTCAGGTGTTAGTCCAGACTCTGAAGGTTAAAACAGATTATTTTTGCGTACAGTTTTAATACTAATTGGTTTAAAATAAAAAAACTCAACAATAAGTTTTTAGTGCTACTATTTGCCAAAGAATTGAAATTTTTTACTTTTTTAAGGCGACAGTCGATTATATAAGTCTTTGAGAATACATACAAACAATTGTACAAAAATAAAGGTTTTACAAAAACTTTTATTGTTAATCCAAGACAAGCATGATTCCATTATTAACAATTTAATAAAACAAAAACGGTCGAATATGAATGTTCTGTACCACAGAATGATTATTTTCCAGGGGTATCAACTTAAAAAAAAATTTTTTATTAGTTATTACAGCTTAAAAAAAGGGTGTTTTCAGCCATTTTAATCAGCGTAGCGGATAAACAAATTAATTTTTTTCAAAATGGAGGTTTTAGGGAATTTTGTAGCGATTCACTTTTATTTGAAATTTTTTTTGTATAATACTTATTTGGACCGCAATTTAGCAAAAATCAGAAAATCTTAAGTATTTTGCAATTGATCCATGGTTAACCCCTGTCGCGGACAACCAAAATCTTAGGGTATTATTCTACACCACTTTTGTAACATATCCTGTAAGTATTAAAACTGTACGCAAAAATTCCTATTTCAGGTACTTGGCCAGCCTGGACTATATACTATTAGTCCACCATTTACTATAATTAAGCCAAATCTTAGTTTTGTAGGTCAGTTGTTAGAAGGCTATGACAAACACATACAATGTTAATTCCAAAACAGATGCATAATTTATCAATTACATAAAATTTCTATTCATTAATCATTAAAAAGTATACACCTCATTAAAAACTATTAGTTGTAACTTGCAACTGTAAAAATAAAATAAAAATTACCTCTTTATCATAATATTTCGTTGTGTTCGTTAGATCCACTATCATGGAGAGTTTAGGCACTTCGTGTAGCAGTATCGATGGTGTGAATCTAAAACATAATTAACTGAAAAAATACACACATAAATCAACTTAAACTGCAGATTCGAATGATAGTTTATCACTACTTTCAATCTTTTAGTTAATTGGTTTCAAATATTTTGTTTTGTTTTAATTTGTTTACTAGTAACTATTTTCTAAAATTTGTATTTTAGGGTTTTATTTTACGAAACGTAAAATGCAACAAAAATACGACGCGAGATAAAACCTGTGTTAAGAGAGACAAGTTGCAATTTTGTTGTAAAAATGTTGCTGTTTTGTCTTTTATCAATTGTTTTTTCGGTGTAAACACCCCATAAAGAGATACAAAGTTTGAACAAATGAATAACCCCAAAAGACTACGTATTTCTATGTATTTATAAAATTAAATTTTTTTCAGAAACTAAACAAAAAATTAGATAAAATTCAAAGAGCCCGCTGGCCCCATACACCATTGAATATATATTTTAACGCATAAGGATAATATGTTATTAACGAACAATTCTTTGAATCATTTTGTGAATCGCCTATCAAATACTTATTATAAGAATGGGTGGTACCTACATCATTTATAACAATCAAAATCGTCAAAAGAAATTATATTGGTATATAATAAAACATAAATATATAAAAAAATCAGAAATATATTAACAATTGTAAACTAATTGATATTTTTTATTGATAAAGACAAAAGAAATGAATATTTCTTTTAAAATTCCTTTTCATTTATTAGGTCATTCGGTCGACGAAGAATAATTATTACTGACCCAAATTTGTCTGATAATTATTTTTGGTCTAAGGGGCGTTCTCGTGCCAACACACCCCATATCCGAAAACCACACAAGGTGTTACACTTTTTCAACACTGAATTATTGAAAAACAAATAATTTAAAATATCCTGTGGATTCTTATCGAGATGCAACCTAAAATATGTAGTAATAAATCGTTGTTGTTTATTATAATTTTTTTTAAATACGTTTACATCGTACTAATTAGAGATTGATTAATAGTTCTATCAAGTAAGTAAGCATATATGTAAAGCAAAAACAAATGTTCTACTATAGGTAGTGTCCCTGAATATCCATCAAAAAATTCGAACTGATACGAGCTGTAGTATCGTTGTCATGTTAAAAAAATGGCATACAAGTCACATTTTTCTACGGTTTTTCGCATGTATCACTGAAACCGTTTATTCTATGAAGTTATACTGGTTTAAAAAAACATGGTCCACGAATTTTTTTAATTTTCGAAAATTTTTGTATTTATATATAATTTTTCCAAATATCATAATTTTGGGCGTATAATACGATTAAAAGCATCATGGTTAATGCAGTAGGGAATCAATTCTCGACCTGTGGTCTAAACTAAATGGGGCGCGCGAGCATATCCACAATGCATTTAATTATTAACTTATTAATAATAAATTAAAAACACGAAAAACAGTGAAAATTATTGTTGGGTGCGGAGGGAGGGGGATTGTGATTAACAATTGGGTCACAAATACTAAAAGGTTGAGAAACGCTGCAGTAGGGTGTATACTAGAACAATATATGTTCGTACTGTTACTAGAGTAATGATGTAAAATGTTAAAATTATAAAGATATTCCATTACAAATTTAATAATCGATCATACAGTGTATATCATTATAGTTCCGAAGGTACCTACTAAGTACATGTTTTGAGCACTTTGTAGGCCCAAAAAATAAATAAAAATAGAGTCGAATTCTACTAATTGAGATCTATATTTTAACATGAAGATGATCGATAGGATTCGATCGAAACGTCCGCGCTGCATCGTCAAGAATACTTACAAGACTTAACGCGGAGTTATCCGGAAATCATCGTTAATATATTATATACAGATATAGGCAATATTACATACATACAAAATTAAAACAAAGCCAATGAAGAAATACTACACGTTATGAATAGTATTGTCTATATATCAGTTAGTATATAATTTTAGGGTCGTAAAATACATCGTTTGCAGTTACCTTATACTTTGTTATTTTGATATTTAAATGCCAAGTATAACTGTCGTGTACGTTGTTAACATTTACAGCCGCAGAGAAGGTTTTATGAATTATGACAATTGTTGCAATATCGTTAATTTATGGGCTTTTAATTACAAGTATTTTGATATATCACGGTTATTATATCTTATTTTAAACCCATTTAATTACACAGAAAACATTGTTTTTATGTGCAGATTATACCTAGAGTTTGAATTAAAATTCTATTTACTTAACTCAAAAGCAAAAACTAAATAAGATACTGGCACCAATCTTAGATATGACCCCAGTAATGGCAATTTTTTAATTAAATGTACTGAATTAGAAATATTTGTTGATATTTGATTACTACTATTTCTGAATATTAATATATATACATTTCTCTTTTTTTATCGTAGTACTTATCAAGTGTCCATCACTGCGTGTTAATTGCTGGTTTTTACTTTATCCAAAAGGTTATAATTTAAAAAACAAACTATATTTGCGGATTTTGGTAATTTTATTGATTAAATAAAGAGTTACTTGTTTTATTAGTAACATGAGTTCATGCATGAGAATTACAAAAAAAAGCCCATTAATCCCCAAAAATAGTATACTTTGCTGGTGCCAGTGTCTTATACCCACGAACCTTTAAATCACATTTTACCTAAATCAACCTTAAGACTGAACGATATATATATTATTTAAAAATTGACTTATTTATTTGGGTTGAAATTATTTTTTTTTAAATGAACTGTCCAATACTTCAGCAAAGGTTGAGCGGCTGCCACAAAATGATACTTGTATACTAGGTGAAATGCATACGTGAGGAAACTCGCAAAAAATTAAAAATACCTGTGATATTAAATGCATTCTCAATCAATGGACTAAAATTTGAATTTTTTCGCAGAACTTTAAAATCTGATATTTGTTCTAGGATTTAGTTCAGACCATCTATTGTACAATAAATTCTTTACCATATGTATTTTTTAATATGCTTATGTATTAAATACTAACTTTAAATATTATCCTATTGCATACACGTACAAAAAATTGGTTTGACTGTATATTAGCACATTCTTGTCTATTTTTGGTATTTGCGTGCAAACTATCATAGATAAGAATAAGTCGACACACACCTATGTCTATATTTACTTGCACCAACAGATCAGACGTAGTCTGGAGGATTTGTTTGAACTCTTCTGCAGATACTAGAAAAGTTCATGGTCAAATACAATTGCATTAAGTTAGATACACATATATGTTACCTATGTACAATTATACATAATATACGTTTGTAATACATCCGTATATAGGTGAAAATTCATAAATTTTGTTACAAGTATTTTACAATAAAATATTCTAATTTTAATTCTTCTCTAGTTTCCTAAATACACAAAACAAACAAACAAAAAACAAAATTTTCTATAATGTCTGTTAATTATAATTTAAAGTTTTCATTAATTTACAAATTTCGAATTTTCTGAGCAGAATAATTGATATAAGAAAAGTTCTTTAATATGTTACTGAGTTTGTTGAATTGTAACTATTATGTATATTAGCTACGCCAGAACGCCACTGAAACAATTAGTTTAAAACAAATTATGATAATTTAATAGTTACGATTGAATTATTTTTAACAATATTTTAGGACTCCCAGTAAAAGGTATCAAACATATCTGACAGTTCTCTCGAAGTTTCATGAAGTGTTTGACCAGTTACGCGCACGCGTTAAACGGTATTAAAACAGTGGTGATATTATGAACATTATTTGTACAGTTAGAGTCGCCAACTTTGTTACAATAAGTTGAAACTCCTTTATAATACTGAACATAAGTCTCTTACAATAATATATATAATAATAATACTTATTACATAATCATGCATGAACACTTTCAATAATGCTTATTAATTAACATGAATGTCCAAAATAAAAAATAACCCTTATTATGCAACAGAATGCATTACAAATGACTATATTAGTAGTGAGTTTATGTAAGTTAATTACGCGAGCAATCATAATTAAATTGTCCAAGGTTTTCAATCAGCCCATAAAGACTCTGTTAACAAACGAGATCTTTAATGCTGAAGACAATTTTATCACTTGCACTTTGAGGTCGAGCCGACAGCGATAGATCACTTCTGTTGAACAGGGATCTCCAAACTTACTCACGAGTGTTCTAGTACACATTATGCAAGCAAATAATTGAACGCTAAACACCACCAGTAATGCGTTTGAATAGTAACGCTACCTATGCAGTTCTATAGTGTATTAACTTATAAGTATTTTAATATTTTATTTTATTTTCCTACGTCCTATGGAACCGGAGATATTTCAAAAACAGTGTAGCGATACACTCGAAATGTATCAAAAATGCACAATTATGCAATTTTCTCGGAACACACATGGCCGATTTTCTCAAATTTTTGATTTTCAACTAATCTTGGAACATACAGTGTATTCCAAGTTGATTAAGCCATAGGAAATGTAACATGGGGGCAATTAGAAATGTTGTAGTAACCTTTGGTCAAACGATGATGATTGGTGCATTTTGAAATGCCGCCACAAAATTTAATAAAATAGTAATCAGTAATTTGTTTTCAAATCTGTCAAAAAATATTATTATAATTTTATCTAGGATGCTTAAATTAATGAATTTAAAGTTGAGAACAAAATACTGTTGATTAATTTAAAATTTATCAGTTAGTTTCGAGGCGGCATTTCAAAATGCACCAATCACATATCGTTAAATTTGATCAAAGGTTACTACAACACTTGTCCCTATGTTAAATTTCCTATGGCTTACCCAAGAGAAAATCCAACTTCCCGAATGCATCACTTCAAAATGCTAATTTCCCTGTACTAATATACCTGTAACATCCCTAGAACAAGAGCACTAACAATACGCAACTTAACCCTTACTGCTGCACAACTCGGCACGCAGTAGATTGGAACCGGGCAGACATCGGCTTCGTAACAAAAGTAAATTGCTTTTAACAGTAACTATCACCTCGGCTGATAGAGGGCACACAGCCTTCATCAATCATTTAGTTCCACAAACTCCACAGAACAATAACTGCTCGTTATTTTGATGGTTGCTTACTGCGATTTCTTGTAAATATTTTACGCAACAATGTAAACGCATTCTAAACATTTATAGGTACAGTCGCCTGCATTAATGGTCTTGCAGTTTGTATTCATTTTCGTTTATCACAAACTTAGTAGGCTCCTCCCATTTGATTATTATAATATTTAAATCATTTCTCCATGTATCAAACACAAATTTTGAAATTCATTTGCTAGATAAAGAACTACTCTTCGTTTATAGTACTCATATATATTTGTATAATTAAATTATTATGTAATCTATTGAAAATTGTATACGTAAATTTTGTGGCAATAAATATTTGATATTCCGAATTTTAGTATTTAAATATATTAAACTTGATAGAAAAAGATAACCGATGATGTTTGTCTTTAAATTTGGAACCTGTTGTAAGCGATTCTAGCCTTTAGGGTGCCAGACGAGTTCTGCAGGTGACTGTACATGCATATATTAATGTGTGCAGTGTGCATGTGCATAATATTATGAAATTTACGTATCAGTAACTAAGATGAGTGCAGGTAAAAATGATCTGTTTGCAATTTTTCAAATAAAATTCAAACTATGTACTTCATTATAATATGTATGTATTGCTTATCGTTAGATACATTAGTATAGATATATTAGCTTTTGCATAAATTTGGTTGATTTTTTTTGGAAGTCACATTCTATTTAACTTTCAACTAAATATTAGCTTCCAAAAATTTAGTTTTCGAAAAAAAAATTGTTTTCGATTTTCAAATCTTTTTTTTTTTTGATAATCTGTCAATTGAATTTGATGGTGTTTGTAGTATATTAATAGAGGTACTTATGATTCATCAGAGGTAATTTTATTATGATCCTAAAACTATAAATTTTTGGAAGCTAATATTTGGTCAGGTTGAAAGCTAAATAGAATGTGACTTGATGTTTTGCATGCTTAACCGGCTATAGCCTTTCCTATAGAGTTTAATTAAACGGGATGTTGCAGCTTCTCAGCGCCTGCCTGCATGCATACGAAAATTGTACGATTTAAAATACCGTGATGTGCAATTGATACACGTGCTACTTTCTTCTCTAATATCCGGTATAATAAATAATTTTGTTGCGACCAGTATTTTTATTAATACATATTTTTTCAGCGTTATTGATAGCTATGTTATGTTGTCTATGGACCTGTACAAACCAAATCCATAGACATCATAATAAAAATTAGTATTCTACAAAAATATTTTGGTCCTTATAGTAGTATCAGTTCTCGATTATAGTTGAAATTAGAAGTAGGTTCCTACAATATACGGAATGGGACAACTCGCCGCGGTCATCTCGCCGCAGAGCCAACTCACCGCAGAGCCAACTCGCCGCAAGGCCAACTTTTTCTTTTCTTATGTAGTGAGAGGAAAGAGGGAAAAGCCCATCGCACTAGATCTAATAAAATATTCCTAAGTAACTAATTGCGTTAAAGGGGAGAATGATCTAATAAAATATTCCTATCTAACTAATAGCGTTTTAGGTGAAGGGGGAAAGGGATGAAGCCCCTCACAAATGATCTAATAAGATATATCTAAAAACTTACTAATGGATTTTAAAGGGGGAGTAGAGGGGGCGGCAGGATGGCTGCGGCGAGTTTTCCTAATCCGTACAATATAGCCCCATTATAACGAAAATGCAAAGCAAAATTTTATTTTAAAAATATTATGTTATAGACTTTACTGAATTTAATAGCTCTCGTGTTATCTATTGATTTTTTTAATTTTGATATCTTTATATCTATACAAAATTAAAATTAGTAAACTGTAAAATAGAGAACACAATAAATAAAATATAAGGAGCTAGCTATAAGAAATAAATACCATGACATAAGTACCTAACGAAAATCAGAAAAATAATATTTTCTTTTGACGATTTAGTAATGTTCAGCATTTATATATATATATATATTATGATATCAAAACATAGAAAAAATCAGAACAATATTTTTATATAAAATAATGTTAACATATGTGTGCAAACACATGTTATAATTTTAATCCATCTTACCTGTCAGATGGCGCCATGTTGCTGCATATCGTCTGAAACAAACGGTGATTTACTGTAGTACAGAAAGAATACAAAACTTTGCCAAACTGATACATCTCTCAAACTTGTGTTCACAACTTGTTCAACCACGTCACATGTTTTATAAACATAATTTACATACAATATCGCATGCACACGCGTCGCTTGTATCAAACTTTTCAAAATAGAATTTCCTTGGCGTCTGTTTGTCGGTCTGTACGTGTATTGTAAAATTATTTAATCAGGTAAGTAAGTTTAAATCTCTTCTGATTTTTTGACAGTTATATATCATAAGCATAGTGTATGGTGAAGAAATGAAGGAACACATTTTAAGATTTCATAATTAAAAATAACTAATTATTTTACATATTTTCTGATACTTTTATTTAATGTACAATCTAGATTCGCATTGTGGCAATAAATATTTGATATTCCTAATTTTAGTACTTAAATATGTTAAACTTGATATAAAATTATTTAATGAAATGAACATATATATTTGTGTTTTTATTTAAAATGATGTAACCAAATAAGCTCCGCCCTAGATAAAGATAATCGACGATGTTTGTCTTAATATTTTTGAATCTGTTGTAAGCGATTCTAGCTTTAGGGTGGCAGACGACTTCTGAAGCCCATAGTACAATATATGGAAAGAAAGTATGATCTACTATCAGAAACAAAAAAAGTTAGTTGGTGTTGGTAAAATTTCTAAAACATTTTAAGATTTCAATGATATGTAGTGTAATATTTAAATAAGTAATAAAAATATTAAAAATCATATTAACCTAATGACTAGATCCCATTATTTTTCCTCAAAAAAAATATGTTAAGAAACATAACTATAATTCTAATCTTCACACACGTGCACGCAAGAACAAACGCATCAACGGATACATGAACAAGATAAACAACAAACACATCCATACCTGCCTCTAAACATAGCAATTACTTCATCAGAGATGAAAACATCTTCATCTGCTCATCAAACACGTCAGACTTTATTACAGGAGGGAAACCCGATGACAGAAAACATAATGTGCTCCATAGCACACAGCAATAACCAGTGCTTCTCAAAATATTATTCTATAGCTTCGCCTTTTTTTTTAATTCGCAAACGAAATTTCGTCAAAGAAAAGTGTTTAATATTTAAGGGGGAACATATGAATAGACGGCGGAAAAAATAGGTGAATTTTGGGAATTATTATCTTAAAAACTATTTATTCGATTTCATTTAGGTTTATTTTATTCTAAAGTATCTATATTGAGGTATTTTTACGATATTTTTATGAATATATATCAACTGGGAGCGCTGCTGTCGTGGCCGGCATAAAACATATCCCAGGATTACTGGTAGTCAGTTGATCTGAAACAGAAATGTCAAAGAGAGTCTTAGAAGTTAATGTATGATTCCCTTCAGTACGTAGGATTTTTTTACGCAATTATTTTTTTTTTCAAGCCAGAAGGGTCGGAAATTGTGGTTGAAAAATGAATGTAACGTTCAATCAGGCGCCATTTCGTGGAAAAATTTTTTTTTCATAAAATCCTACGTACTGAAGGGCATCATACATAACCTTCTAAGAATCTCTTTGAAATTTCTGTTTCAGATCAACCAACTGCTAGTAATCTTGGGAACCGCATCAAGCAAATTCTTTATAATACCGGACATTAGTTTGTCTATGCCTATACTAAAACCATTGATTTTTAAAAGTTTTTATTTAATATTTTCAAAACGAGACAGAAAAAAAAATTGTGTAATGATTAATAAATATTCACTACAGTATTTTTTAAAACAATTTTATTATTTTCTTAATAGAGTTACAGAAGAAAATTTTGAAAAAAATACCATGGAATCTCATTAGAAGTGTAAATATTATGCATAAATTTGCATTCTCGGTGGTCAATCTCTTTAAAAGGTACAACACTACCTACATACAATCCACCGTTTGAGAAATACTGTTATTACCATTTGAAGATAAATATCCAACGTGCACGAATTATATTTAATATGACGAGAATGTTGGTCTCACGTCAGAATTCATTCGTCGGTTTTAATTTCATAAATATTAGTTATGATGTTTAACACACGCTGTATTTATATGTTTATTTGTTTATTTAAGAAAATGTGGGAAAATATTCTCACCGATGTAATATTCGTTAGTTTAATTATTATATACAGCTGACAGGTAATATTATTTATTCTATAAACACTATATTTGCTTAAGAAAAAAGAAAAATGATCATGTAGTCGAAATATTTATGTGCTCATTTTCTAACACTTTACTTATTGTAAGTTAATATGTCTGTAAGAATTTCTTTAAAATATATAAGATAATTTTAATTTTTTGTTAATATATTGCTTAATGCATGTCATATATTTTTTAGGGAGATATAGTTTAAAAATATTTAAAAAATGATTATTGATAAATAAAAACACTTTTTGTTCCATGTCTGTTTATCTCCTGAATCTTTGTCATACGCATAATTTATGAACCACTAAACCGATATTAATTAAACTTGGTTGACTGAGTGTAACTATAGAGGACGATCCTTTGGATGACATCCCAAAATAGTTATTTTTCAAGATATTTCAAGAACGACACATGTTACGTGAAAATTTTATAGAATCTTTTTTGTAGAGCATCCAATTTTCTATCAAATAGATAACTACAACTTTTGTCGTAAAATATTCCCTTACGAAGATTTATCTTTTGACATGTTAATTAATTAAATGCCATTTTGACGTTTGTATTGCAGAAAGATTTATATTATGTTTGAAATTGTTAAAATATTAAAAATTACGAAAAAATAATCAGACGCGTATTGAGAAAAATTATTATTCTTAATAAAATTTTATAAAAATTAAATGGTTAAGGTAAGAAATGGCAGGTCAACTGAATACCAGTGTTTATTATAATTGTTTGATAATCAACTATGGTGAATTTAGCACAAGAAAGCACTATGCATTTACTTGACATATATGTTTTTTTTACTATTATTTGTTTCTTGGCATATTGTTGTTCAAATTAAGCCATAACATGTTTTGAATTTTGACATATTTTTGTTGTAAAATATGTGAATGTAAAAATGTAAACGATTCATAGAATTTTTTTAAACTAGATTATATAACGAAAATTTTACGACCATTCCAAAATTTCTGTGAGTCATAGTTTCAAAGTACTATGTCATGAATTAATTAGTTAAATAACCATTAAAAATATATTATAATTTCAAACATTTTTTAACTTGACATACTTTGATAAAAAACTATAATAAATACAGTTTTCCAGGTATTGCATGCGGTAAAATTGTAAAATATCTTTGCACTAAATATTAATGACAATATAAATATGTACTCAATTTTTATCTATTGACAAGTAAATGTCATTTATTGCAATTGTGGCGCCATCGTTTTTACAAATATTTAATATCACAATTATTTGCATTATAAACAACATAAAAATATGTTTAATGCATAATTTATATATTATTTTTCTCAAATATAACGTCTTAGATAAACATCAAATACATAATTACGCGTATGATATTACTGATATATCTTTTATTATGACTACAAAAATAATTATTTGAATAAATTTGAATAAATATACGCAAATAACTTGATTATTAACATCACAAATAATAATAAGGTAAATCATTAGAAAACCATAGCCATAGCAAAAATTATATATACTTACATATATTTTTTCAAAATAAATTGTTTTTAGTACCATAAGGATTATACATAACTCAATTATATTACATTCAAAAATGATATCAATAATCTGAAAAGGGCCTAAAGGAAAATGAAATTGTATTTTTATTTTTAAAATCTATTCTAATGCTTTTTTTTTAATTTTTCAAAAAAATATTTCAGTAAAATATAAATTTCCTGAATTCAGTATCAATTCCAATTATTTAATATTTAATTGTGTATACAGTTTCTTATATCTTTCATTTGAAACTATAACATTTTATTATTTTTTATTTCATTAATATTTCTGTAATAAAAATTATACTAGTTCAAATATAAAAACGTCAGTCATTCTAAATAAACCACAACTTAAGAGATAATAGTAGTACGTTTAGCAGACCATAATTGGTTCAGTCAGGTATATTACTTATTTAAAATTATTATACAGGGTAAGATTTAGGTTACATTTAAAATTTAAAAATAGAGAATTTTATAATACTAATGAAATATTTATGTAGCATAAATCTTAATTAAAATAGATATTTACAAAAAATTATAATATAAAATACACAAAATTTAATTTAACCCTTACTTCCGACTCTAGTATGAGGGTAGAAAGTTGACCAAAATATCAAAGTTGCAAAATGTATACATTTTAATTTTAATTGAAATTTTTTATATATAAACGAAGAGATCATATATTTTTTAAAACCTTAATTTAGAGGTTGTAATTGAATTTCGATACTATTTTAAACCTTAACCCTTTCGGAGCCACTTTCCGTTTTACGTTTTAAGTGATTTTTTTTAATATACGATTCTAGACATAGGTATAGGTATATCCCATATTATATGGAAATTTTTTAATTCAGACGTCTTTAAACATTGTCTGGGATATATGTGTCCCAGTAGCTACAAAAAGGTTAAACGAAATTTGAAAAAAAAATTGAAAGAAAGAATACATTTTTATCCTAAATTAATACTAAATTATAATGCGTGGTGTGCTTAATTAATAAACAAAAAAACATTATCCATTTAATCTTAAATATACGTTACTAATACCGTCAAATTGATATCAATATTTCATCAAAACATATGACATAGTGTCTCTTGTAAAACAAAAAATATATGGGCGGATATAATGTGTACCACGCACTGTCTTAAAGCCGACCATGCACTCACACATCCACGCCTGATTGTATGGATGTGTAATATATACCTACATACATATATAATATGTACTGTAAACGGACCATTGTAATTAAATACTTGGTAATAACATACGTTAATAATGATACCACGGGCCATTCGGCTACAAAATGGACGTATTAAGTCAACTATTTCAATTTAAAGTGAGCGCATATAAGTTAAATTACGACAGACCACCCAGAGAGACGCGAAGACTGATTATGGGAATCGAGCGGGTTCGAACTGCACGATTCGGGATGATTAGTCGTCCGCGTCGCCATAACGCAGTTATCTACACCTACTGATGTTTGGTAAAATGACAGAGAGTGTTTGTTATGCATCAACAAGAGTAATAACAATGTAACTAACAAGCTGTAAGTGCATATAGACAAAACAACTACGATATTCGTATTCGGTCTAACAATGAGCGTAAAGTACCGTTTATTGTGGTCATTTATTTTAGTACTGCAGGTCAAAGTTAAAAATTCTAAACTGTCGAAATTCGTTTAAAACATAAACAGTTTTGGAGTTCTAAATTAATAGTACAGGCAACGAAGGGATTTAAATAGAACAAATTCGGAGTGGAATGAAATTTGGTACCCATATAATATACATAATAGTACGTCTGTACACAAAAGTCCCCATCCATAGGCCTTGTGGAAAAAAAATTACAGCCGTTTGAAATTTAATTTAGTTTTTATTGAATAACTTCAAGACAAATAAAGATACCGAGACGTGCCTTACATTAAAATTTTCAAAAATATTTGCTTTACAACTTTATTTCAAAATTTTCTCCAACGTATCTACATAGATTGCTGAAAAATCGCCGTGAATCTGAAAACTAAGTGCGTTTAATCAAAAAAATATGTTTAAATGGATTTTTAAGATCTTAAAACTGATAATCGAGACAAATGTCCTCTATAAAAGTTGTAGAGAATAAAATTTTACAATTTTTTTTGTAAGGTACAGCATTCGATGTGTAAATTTTTGTTAGATATTTCTATTTTAAAAAGTCAAAAAAACAAATTTTAATTTATAAAATCGTATAAATAGCATGCTATGAAAATTAGCATTACATAAGAAAATAACATATTGGTATAGAAAATTAATGAAAATAAAAGTAATTAATAATTCCAATACTTCAAATAAGACTTTTAATAACATATTATGATAACAATGTACTGAGGTGTAATTTGTAGCCCCTAGATTTAATATTATTGTATGTTTTAATAGTTTTAAATATAAATCTTCAAGACATTTTATTTTATTATCAAAATACGGATATTAGATAAGAACAAAATCAGAGTATCATAAAAATTTGCACATACAGCCACGTGCAAAAGTATTAGGCACCCCTAAAATTTGTCACTGTCTCAACAATTAGTGATCAGATAAGGGTTTTGTGGTTTTACTGTTGCATCGGCGGTATTTTATGACAGAAATAAAACAAAAACAAATATTTATGACACCCAGATATGTTTTAAGACAGTATTTCTTCGAATTTGCTATTTTACGTTTTAGAGTTTTAGTGTGTTGCCAGTGCTTGTAGTGAGCATACACGTGTTGTATGCAATTGTTGCTACCATATTCCTAAAGACTAACATTTATCGCCTTAATCATGCCTAAAAAAACTGAACTTAGTGCAGAACAGCGCCAAAAAATTAAGATTTTACATGAACAAGGCATGTCTCATGTGAAAATTGCCCAGGAAGTGAAGTACTCGCGTTGTGTAGTGCAATATGCACTAAATCGTTTCAAAGAGACCGGTTACCATGAAAATAGACCAAGAACAGGCAGAAGAAAAATAATTACAGAGCGTGAAGACCGATTTTTGCTTAGGAAGTCTCTACAGGATCGCAAAAAAACTGCTGTACACCTCGCTGCAGTTTTATCTGAAGCAAAAAGGAAATCAGTGAGTGTCTATACTGTGAGAAGAAGGCTTCTTAAAACTGGATTTAAAGGCTGCAAGGCAAGAAAAAATTCGTGGCTGTCGGAGCACAATAAGAAAAATCGGTCGGAGTGGGCCCTCAAATATAGAGATTGGACAGTGGAAGATTGGTCCAATGTACTGTGGTCAGACGAATCTAACTTTGAGGTATTGTTATTAACTTTATGTATTACATTAAAACAAGTCAACATCTTTGAAATTACGTTCTGCAAGGAAAATAATTAAATCTTAAAATAAATATATTTTTTTCTTTTTGCATAGGTATTTGTAACACCCGGTGTGACTTATGTCAGGCGAAGGGTGGGCGAAAAATTCAACCCAGAATGTGTGGTGCCCACTGTTAAATACGGTGGAGGCTCAATCATGATCTGGGGTTGTATAGCTACCACTGGAGTAGGCGAAATGGTGTTATGTGAAGGGCGAATGAACAGTGCGAATTACACTAAAGTTCTTGAAACAGCTCTAGTGCCGTCGATAACGCAAATTTTCGGCGATACAAACACCGACGGAGTAAAATTTCATCAATACAATGCTCCTTGTCACAAATTAGCGCACACCGTGACGTGGATGGCTCAAAACAGAATTGATCCTTTGGACTGGCCGCTACAATCACTAGACTTAATCCAATTGAAAACATTTAGTCCATTTTGAAGAAAAACATCCGAAGACACTCTATAAGTAATAAGCAATTGCTACTAGCCGCGTTAAAGCATGAGTGGAAACAGATATCCCAAGAAGAATGTTTTAAGCTGGTAGGATCAATGGCGAAAAGGGTGGCTGCTGTCATTAAATCGAAAGGTGGACCGACAAAATATGAATTATTTTATTAAAATAAATCATAATAATCATATATTCAGTTTTATTTACATTTCCTATTCGAAATCACTTTAAAACTGGCAATACTGTAGGGTGCCTAATACTTTTGCACGTGGCTGTATGTAGTACTTATATTACATTAGACATGTGCAAAAGTCCTCATAAATTGGGGATATGGAAAAAAAATTATAGCTGTTTTAATTTTGATATGATAAATTACTATGTATCATATTTTCACTTATAATTAACCGTTTTTTACTTGGACATTTACATATTGTGTATCTCTGTATAGCATGTACATTATGAACAATTGAATTATGATCATTTTGATAGAAAATTTTGATTTTTAAATCAAACGGTTGTTAAGATATAAATTTATTTGTTTAATTCGATTTTATAAAAGTATATTTTGTTATGTATTTTATACCTGTTTACAGATACGCTTATAACATTTCTTTCGGGGTATCAATTAATGGGGATTTTCAAACAAGCGTAGTAGATACATTAGTGAGTGCATCTGAAAAAGTCCCCATACATTGAAGCCATAGGACAAAAGTTACAGCTGTTTTATAATTACGGTGTGGTAAATTGATATCTATGTAATGTGTTAAATTATGTAAATTATGTAATTATGGGTGATTCTCTCAAAAATTGAAACTGAATTTTATTCCTATTTGATCAATGTTATCGTTCTTATTGAAAGTAGTAACCATTTTTTTTAATTTCCCATCGAGACTCTCCATAAAATATTCTTAGGTTTTTTTTTTAAATATGATGTATGAGTTTTAATTTGTTTTTTTAGTTTTAACTTGTTTTTAAAAAGGGAAGGAGCACGCGAAGGTCTTTAAGTGCGTGATGCTCTTAAAGATAATAGTGTAAGCTACATTTTAAAAAAAAACTGGAGTCTCCTCGATCGCACCAAGCTGAGATATTAACTATTCAATTTACTTCTTTGTTAGCGTATGAGTTTTAATTTGTTTTTTTAGTTTTAACTTGTTTTAAAAAAGGGAAGGAGCACGCGAAGGTCTTTAAGTGCGTGATGCTCTTAAAGATAATAGTGTAAGCTACATTTTAAAAAAAAACTGGAGTCTCTTCGATCGCGCCAAGCTGAGATATTAACTATTCAATTTACTTCTTTGTTAGCGTATGAGTTTTAATTTGTTTTTTTAGTTTTAACTTGTTTTTAAAAAGGGAAGGAGCACGCGAAGGTCTTTAAGTGCGTGATGCTCTTAAAGATAATAGTGTAAGCTACATTTAAAAAAAAAACTGGAGTCTCTTCGATCGCGCCAAGCTGAGATATTAACTATTCAATTTACTTCTTTGTTAGCGTATGAGTTTTAATTTGTTTTTTTAGTTTTAACTTGTTTTTAAAAAGGGAAAGAGCACGCGAAGGTCTTTAAGTGCGTGATGCTCTTAAAGATAATAGTGTAAGCTACATTTAAAAAAAAAACTGGAGTCTCTTCGATCGCGCCAAGCTGAAATATTAACTATTCAATTTACTTCTTTGTTAGCGTATGAGTTTTAATTTGTTTTTTTAGTTTTAACTTGTTTTTAAAAAGGGAAGGAGCACGCGAAGGTCTTTAAGTGCGTGATGCTCTTAAAGATAATAGTGTAAGCTACATTTTAAAAAAAAACTGGAGTCTCTTCGATCGCGCCAAGCTGAGATATTAACTATTCAATTTACTTCTTTGTTAGCGTATGAATTTTAATTTGTTTTTTTAGTTTTAACTTGTTTTTAAAAAGGGAAGGAGCACGCGAAGGTCTTTAAGTGCGTGATGCTCTTAAAGATAATAGTGTAAGCTACATTTAAAAAAAAACTGGAGTCTCTTCGATCGCGCCAAGCTGAGATATTAACTATTCAATTTACTTCTTTGTTAGCGTATGAGTTTTAATTTGTTTTTTTAGTTTTAACTTGTTTTTAAAAAGGGAAGGTGCACGCGAAGGTCTTTAAGTGCGTGATGCTCTTAAAGATAATAGTATAAGCTACATTTTAAAAAAAAACTGGAGTCTCTTCGATCGCGCCAAGCTGAGATATTAACTATTCAATTTACTTCTTTGTTAGCGTATGAGTTTTTATTTGTTTTTTTAGTTTTAACTTGTTTTTAAAAAGGGAAGTAGCACGCGAAGGTCTTTAAGTGCGTGATGCTCTTAACCCTTAATTGCATCTTGTTAACATTCGTGAACAATGTTTTCAGAGGTATCTATTAGCAAAAATGTACAATATTTTTTAGCCTTTGCGATTCTGGCGCCCCAGGCGAGATTTCTTTTGACGCCCCCCCCCCCCCTTTCCACCGCCACAGTGACGATCATTAAAAATTTTCCGCACAAAAAAAAAAAAAGCGTGAGAAAATTATCTTGTTATTAATTCATTAGTGTAATATAATAATATAATATAACATATAATTGATAAATAATATATAATATAACTAAAATTATATAAAAGATTTCTTCCTGGCTTTCATATCTGCAAAATTATCGATTGCTGTCTCAAAATTGAGGTTTGCTACAACCTTATTTTCAATTGAAAGAATAGCCAAATTATTCAACCTATCTTCTATCATAGCCGATTGCAAATAAGTTTTTATGAATTATTTTAATTTACTAAAACTTCTTTCACCACTAGCTACACTAACCGGAATTGTTACAAGAATTAGCAAAGCCACCCACAGATTTGGCACTGTGCTTTTCAAGTTTTGTAAAAAAATGTTTAATAAATAATTTATTTTTGATATTAAGCATTTTATTAAGTAAAATGAATTATTTTGCAGAAAAAATCAAAACTATTATTCAAAAAATATATATAGCTTAAATTTGGCGCCCTAGAACAGAACATAGAAAAAAAGTTTAAAATAATTGGCGCCCCCACGAAATTAGCGCCCCAGGCTGTCGCCTGGGTCGCCTGGCCGTTCGGCCGGCCCTGCCAATATGTTATTTTCTTATGTAATGCTAATTTTCATAGCATGCTATTTATACGATTTTATAAATTAAAATTTGTTTTTTTGACTTTTTAAAATAGAAATATCTAACAAAAATTTACACATCGAATGTTGTACCTTACAAAAAAAATTGTAAAATTTTATTCTCTACAACTTTTATAGAGGACATTTGTCTCGATTATCAGTTTTAAGATCTTAAAAATCCATTTAAACATATTTTTTTGATTAAACGCACTTAGTTTTCAGATTCACGGCGATTTTTCAGCAATCTATGTAGATACGTTGGAGAAAATTTTGAAATAAAGTTGTAAAGCAAATATTTTTGAAAATTTTAATGTAAGGCACGTCTCGGTATCTTTATTTGTCTTGAAGTTATTCAATAAAAACTAAATTACATTTCAAACGGCTGTAATTTTTTTTCCACAAGGCCTATGGATGGGGACTTTTGTGTACAGACGTACTATTATGTATACTATATGGGTACCAAATTTCATTCCACTCCGAATTTGTTCCAAAAACAGGGCAATTTTTCCCTTCATTGCCTGTACTATAAAGGATCAGATCATTTTTAAGGTATTTTTAAACGATTGTATCTCAACGAAGAATGATCGTAGAACAGTTTAACAAAGGGCTTTAAAGCTTATCTAGTTCTTTAGGATAACCTATTTTTTTAAGATAAAGCGCCGAAAAAAATTGTAAAAATTTATATCAATTTTGATAACGTTCTTGGAGCGTCATAAGTTTTTTTGATCAAATGTAATTAATGACTTTTAAACGCTGGCACTTAACAAAAATAAACTCCAAATGAATAGATTTACAGCGCTTGACGGACACCGTTTTTTCTTAAATGTCAGTCTGATTAAATTCAATAATACAGATCTTCGAGGTCACGACGGCCGTCGTTCTTACACGCCAGCAAAGCATTTTTTTAAAACGCTCGCCGTGCCGTTTTGTCGGAGCTAAAATGTCACTCGTATTAAATCACATATAACAGATTTTCAAGTTCGATACGGTGACGGTCTCCGTTTTTGTTAAGCGCCAGCGAAAAGCTGAAAGTCTTGTCTTCAAATTCCTTATATTGTTAATTCGATAAAAAAATTAATTCAGTAATATTCATTTGAAACGATTTTAAAAATTGCATATTTTTCATTTTTCATAAAACGTATAAACTTTGGGAGAAACCATGCGATCATTAAAGAGACTACGTTTACTTTAAGTTAAAAGTATCCCTAAAACATCTATAAAACCCCGAATTGTTCAGATTATTTTTATTTGTGTATTGAATCTGTAAACTTCAGTGTAGATTTAATTTTTAGACCAAAAAGATTAAACAGCAACACGGTGTTGTTTTGACAAAATAGCAACAAAAAAGATTCACTCATTTATTCAAATTCAGTCATTTTATTATTATTGATAAGAAAATAAATTAAATAATACCATAAAATCAATTAATTTTGAATACTATATTGAACATATCAGTTCATTCGTACGAACAAAAAAACGAAATGCATTCATCTGTTATGATGTTAAATTAAGTCTGGATGATGACATTGAAGTGAGAGAGCTTGGTGCAATCACTGCACTTCTGATTCAATCGGAAATCATTCCACCGTTGTAATAGAATCAACGATAAATCGCCGCTGTGAAACAGGAAACGTTATTCAAAGTTTTAATGAGGAAACGCGACGTTCATTAAAATATTTTAAATAAAAAGTGATTACTACATAAATTAATGAAAAGTGTAAATAAATGAAAACTTTCAAATATTTATAATATATATTTGAAGAATATAATTATAAAAAGTATAAGCTTGTATTCAAATGCACTTTTTTAATCGTTTTCACTAATAACAAATATACTGCAGGAAAAATAAATTATTCGACATAAAACAAATATATTGAACTTAAAACAAACTATGTCACTTTGAATAGTTTCGATTAAAAATTAAAACTTTACACTAAATGATTCCAATAATGTTTTGATATATTTAATGTGATTTTTTTATGATTATTTATTATATATTTTTGATATATTTATTGTGATTTTTGTTATTTTCTTATATTTTAACCTAACCAAAACTAATCAACCTCCTTTCGCCACAATAAATTACCCTAACCAAGGACAGAGTGGGATTTACATACCCTCTCTCTTCAAAACGATTAAATATTCGCCTTATGCATACTTACATAAATTTCCCCTTATACATTTATATTTTCGAATTTTTTTTAAACATTGGTTTTATTAATTTTTATTTTATTTAAAACAATACGATTTAAAATTAAGTACAAAGTATTAAAATTTATGTTCATGTTTTTAATGCAATGTATTAAAATTTATTCTCGAGTGTACAGTAATAAAATTAATAAAAACATTGCGAGTATAGGTATTATGCTCTTATAATTGTTTTCATATAATTTCTTTAGTTATTTACAAAATTTAGGGTTACTCCTGATTTTTTTGATTTTTTCTCATTATTAAAAAAAATTATTATGCGAATTTTTTTATTTTAATAAAATATTGATTATTTTCTACAAAGCTATAATAGCCCTTTTAGAATCATACCCTTTTGTGCAACAAAATTTATTTTTCTTTACAAAAATATGATTCTATTAATATAAGAATATTCATTTAATTAAACTATTTATCGTTTAAAAAAATAGTAACATGAGCTAAAAAGCATTGCGTGAATCTGAATTTCAAAAATAATAAGCATGCAATACATTATGTAAAAATGAACGTACGAGAACGGCTTATATTAGATATCAAATATCACACATAGATACATACATGTAACTTGTACATAGTTCGTAACGAGCAGCAGCCGGCAGTATGAGATACGGCGCTGTCAGAACACCAACTTCTGGTGATCAATTCCAGTTAAGCACTACTGGGCTATCAACGCCGCCGACCACAGAAGTTCACAAAGCACGCGAGATACATATTACACGTGTACTTGTTTCCTTCATTATGCACCGACCTTTAATTTTAATAACACGTATTCATATGCATTTGGGTACAATATTATTAAGGAGGTTGGGAAGTTACGTCAAACCAGTAAGAATAAGTTGAAACTTACAATTATTTTAAAACTCAAAATGAATAAAATACGGATATTAGATAAGAACAAAATCAGAGTATCATAAAAATTTGCACATACAGCCACGTGCAAAAGTATTAGGCACCCCTAAAATTTGTCACTGTCTCAACAATTAGTGATCAGATAAGGGTTTTGTGGTTTTACTGTTGCATCGGCGGTATTTTATGACAGAAATAAAACAAAAACAAATATTTATGACACCCAGATATGTTTTAAGACAGTATTTCTTCGAATTTGCTATTTTACGTTTTAGAGTTTTAGTGTGTTGCCAGTGCTTGTAGTGAGCATACACGTGTTGTATGCAATTGTTGCTACCATATTCCTAAAGACTAACATTTATCGCCTTAATCATGCCTAAAAAAACTGAACTTAGTGCAGAACAGCGCCAAAAAATTAAGATTTTACATGAACAAGGCATGTCTCATGTGAAAATTGCCCAGGAAGTGAAGTACTCGCGTTGTGTAGTGCAATATGCACTAAATCGTTTCAAAGAGACCGGTTACCATGAAAATAGACCAAGAACAGGCAGAAGAAAAATAATTACAGAGCGTGAAGACCGATTTTTGCTTAGGAAGTCTCTACAGGATCGCAAAAAAACTGCTGTACACCTCGCTGCAGTTTTATCTGAAGCAAAAAGGAAATCAGTGAGTGTCTATACTGTGAGAAGAAGGCTTCTTAAAACTGGATTTAAAGGCTGCAAGGCAAGAAAAAATTCGTGGCTGTCGGAGCACAATAAGAAAAATCGGTCGGAGTGGGCCCTCAAATATAGAGATTGGACAGTGGAAGATTGGTCCAATGTACTGTGGTCAGACGAATCTAACTTTGAGGTATTGTTATTAACTTTATGTATTACATTAAAACAAGTCAACATCTTTGAAATTACGTTCTGCAAGGAAAATAATTAAATCTTAAAATAAATATATTTTTTTCTTTTTGCATAGGTATTTGTAACACCCGGTGTGACTTATGTCAGGCGAAGGGTGGGCGAAAAATTCAACCCAGAATGTGTGGTGCCCACTGTTAAATACGGTGGAGGCTCAATCATGATCTGGGGTTGTATAGCTACCACTGGAGTAGGCGAAATGGTGTTATGTGAAGGGCGAATGAACAGTGCGAATTACACTAAAGTTCTTGAAACAGCTCTAGTGCCGTCGATAACGCAAATTTTCGGCGATACAAACACCGACGGAGTAAAATTTCATCAATACAATGCTCCTTGTCACAAATTAGCGCACACCGTGACGTGGATGGCTCAAAACAGAATTGATCCTTTGGACTGGCCGCTACAATCACTAGACTTAATCCAATTGAAAACATTTAGTCCATTTTGAAGAAAAACATCCGAAGACACTCTATAAGTAATAAGCAATTGCTACTAGCCGCGTTAAAGCATGAGTGGAAACAGATATCCCAAGAAGAATGTTTTAAGCTGGTAGGATCAATGGCGAAAAGGGTGGCTGCTGTCATTAAATCGAAAGGTGGACCGACAAAATATGAATTATTTTATTAAAATAAATCATAATAATCATATATTCAGTTTTATTTACATTTCCTATTCGAAATCACTTTAAAACTGGCAATACTGTAGGGTGCCTAATACTTTTGCACGTGGCTGTATGTAGTACTTATATTACATTAGACATGTGCAAAAGTCCTCATAAATTGGGGATATGGAAAAAAAATTATAGCTGTTTTAATTTTGATATGATAAATTACTATGTATCATATTTTCACTTATAATTAACCGTTTTTTACTTGGACATTTACATATTGTGTATCTCTGTATAGCATGTACATTATGAACAATTGAATTATGATCATTTTGATAGAAAATTTTGATTTTTAAATCAAACGGTTGTTAAGATATAAATTTATTTGTTTAATTCGATTTTATAAAAGTATATTTTGTTATGTATTTTATACCTGTTTACAGATACGCTTATAACATTTCTTTCGGGGTATCAATTAATGGGGATTTTCAAACAAGCGTAGTAGATACATTAGTGAGTGCATCTGAAAAAGTCCCCATACATTGAAGCCATAGGACAAAAGTTACAGCTGTTTTATAATTACGGTGTGGTAAATTGATATCTATGTAATGTGTTAAATTATGTAAATTATGTAATTATGGGTGATTCTCTCAAAAATTGAAACTGAATTTTATTCCTATTTGATCAATGTTATCGTTCTTATTGAAAGTAGTAACCATTTTTTTTAATTTCCCATCGAGACTCTCCATAAAATATTCTTAGGTTTTTTTTTTAAATATGATGTATGAGTTTTAATTTGTTTTTTTAGTTTTAACTTGTTTTTAAAAAGGGAAGGAGCACGCGAAGGTCTTTAAGTGCGTGATGCTCTTAAAGATAATAGTGTAAGCTACATTTTAAAAAAAAACTGGAGTCTCCTCGATCGCACCAAGCTGAGATATTAACTATTCAATTTACTTCTTTGTTAGCGTATGAGTTTTAATTTGTTTTTTTAGTTTTAACTTGTTTTAAAAAAGGGAAGGAGCACGCGAAGGTCTTTAAGTGCGTGATGCTCTTAAAGATAATAGTGTAAGCTACATTTTAAAAAAAAACTGGAGTCTCTTCGATCGCGCCAAGCTGAGATATTAACTATTCAATTTACTTCTTTGTTAGCGTATGAGTTTTAATTTGTTTTTTTAGTTTTAACTTGTTTTTAAAAAGGGAAGGAGCACGCGAAGGTCTTTAAGTGCGTGATGCTCTTAAAGATAATAGTGTAAGCTACATTTAAAAAAAAAACTGGAGTCTCTTCGATCGCGCCAAGCTGAGATATTAACTATTCAATTTACTTCTTTGTTAGCGTATGAGTTTTAATTTGTTTTTTTAGTTTTAACTTGTTTTTAAAAAGGGAAAGAGCACGCGAAGGTCTTTAAGTGCGTGATGCTCTTAAAGATAATAGTGTAAGCTACATTTAAAAAAAAAACTGGAGTCTCTTCGATCGCGCCAAGCTGAAATATTAACTATTCAATTTACTTCTTTGTTAGCGTATGAGTTTTAATTTGTTTTTTTAGTTTTAACTTGTTTTTAAAAAGGGAAGGAGCACGCGAAGGTCTTTAAGTGCGTGATGCTCTTAAAGATAATAGTGTAAGCTACATTTTAAAAAAAAACTGGAGTCTCTTCGATCGCGCCAAGCTGAGATATTAACTATTCAATTTACTTCTTTGTTAGCGTATGAATTTTAATTTGTTTTTTTAGTTTTAACTTGTTTTTAAAAAGGGAAGGAGCACGCGAAGGTCTTTAAGTGCGTGATGCTCTTAAAGATAATAGTGTAAGCTACATTTAAAAAAAAACTGGAGTCTCTTCGATCGCGCCAAGCTGAGATATTAACTATTCAATTTACTTCTTTGTTAGCGTATGAGTTTTAATTTGTTTTTTTAGTTTTAACTTGTTTTTAAAAAGGGAAGGTGCACGCGAAGGTCTTTAAGTGCGTGATGCTCTTAAAGATAATAGTATAAGCTACATTTTAAAAAAAAACTGGAGTCTCTTCGATCGCGCCAAGCTGAGATATTAACTATTCAATTTACTTCTTTGTTAGCGTATGAGTTTTTATTTGTTTTTTTAGTTTTAACTTGTTTTTAAAAAGGGAAGTAGCACGCGAAGGTCTTTAAGTGCGTGATGCTCTTAACCCTTAATTGCATCTTGTTAACATTCGTGAACAATGTTTTCAGAGGTATCTATTAGCAAAAATGTACAATATTTTTTAGCCTTTGCGATTCTGGCGCCCCAGGCGAGATTTCTTTTGACGCCCCCCCCCCCCCTTTCCACCGCCACAGTGACGATCATTAAAAATTTTCCGCACAAAAAAAAAAAAAGCGTGAGAAAATTATCTTGTTATTAATTCATTAGTGTAATATAATAATATAATATAACATATAATTGATAAATAATATATAATATAACTAAAATTATATAAAAGATTTCTTCCTGGCTTTCATATCTGCAAAATTATCGATTGCTGTCTCAAAATTGAGGTTTGCTACAACCTTATTTTCAATTGAAAGAATAGCCAAATTATTCAACCTATCTTCTATCATAGCCGATTGCAAATAAGTTTTTATGAATTATTTTAATTTACTAAAACTTCTTTCACCACTAGCTACACTAACCGGAATTGTTACAAGAATTAGCAAAGCCACCCACAGATTTGGCACTGTGCTTTTCAAGTTTTGTAAAAAAATGTTTAATAAATAATTTATTTTTGATATTAAGCATTTTATTAAGTAAAATGAATTATTTTGCAGAAAAAATCAAAACTATTATTCAAAAAATATATATAGCTTAAATTTGGCGCCCTAGAACAGAACATAGAAAAAAAGTTTAAAATAATTGGCGCCCCCACGAAATTAGCGCCCCAGGCTGTCGCCTGGGTCGCCTGGCCGTTCGGCCGGCCCTGCCAATATGTTATTTTCTTATGTAATGCTAATTTTCATAGCATGCTATTTATACGATTTTATAAATTAAAATTTGTTTTTTTGACTTTTTAAAATAGAAATATCTAACAAAAATTTACACATCGAATGTTGTACCTTACAAAAAAAATTGTAAAATTTTATTCTCTACAACTTTTATAGAGGACATTTGTCTCGATTATCAGTTTTAAGATCTTAAAAATCCATTTAAACATATTTTTTTGATTAAACGCACTTAGTTTTCAGATTCACGGCGATTTTTCAGCAATCTATGTAGATACGTTGGAGAAAATTTTGAAATAAAGTTGTAAAGCAAATATTTTTGAAAATTTTAATGTAAGGCACGTCTCGGTATCTTTATTTGTCTTGAAGTTATTCAATAAAAACTAAATTACATTTCAAACGGCTGTAATTTTTTTTCCACAAGGCCTATGGATGGGGACTTTTGTGTACAGACGTACTATTATGTATACTATATGGGTACCAAATTTCATTCCACTCCGAATTTGTTCCAAAAACAGGGCAATTTTTCCCTTCATTGCCTGTACTATAAAGGATCAGATCATTTTTAAGGTATTTTTAAACGATTGTATCTCAACGAAGAATGATCGTAGAACAGTTTAACAAAGGGCTTTAAAGCTTATCTAGTTCTTTAGGATAACCTATTTTTTTAAGATAAAGCGCCGAAAAAAATTGTAAAAATTTATATCAATTTTGATAACGTTCTTGGAGCGTCATAAGTTTTTTTGATCAAATGTAATTAATGACTTTTAAACGCTGGCACTTAACAAAAATAAACTCCAAATGAATAGATTTACAGCGCTTGACGGACACCGTTTTTTCTTAAATGTCAGTCTGATTAAATTCAATAATACAGATCTTCGAGGTCACGACGGCCGTCGTTCTTACACGCCAGCAAAGCATTTTTTTAAAACGCTCGCCGTGCCGTTTTGTCGGAGCTAAAATGTCACTCGTATTAAATCACATATAACAGATTTTCAAGTTCGATACGGTGACGGTCTCCGTTTTTGTTAAGCGCCAGCGAAAAGCTGAAAGTCTTGTCTTCAAATTCCTTATATTGTTAATTCGATAAAAAAATTAATTCAGTAATATTCATTTGAAACGATTTTAAAAATTGCATATTTTTCATTTTTCATAAAACGTATAAACTTTGGGAGAAACCATGCGATCATTAAAGAGACTACGTTTACTTTAAGTTAAAAGTATCCCTAAAACATCTATAAAACCCCGAATTGTTCAGATTATTTTTATTTGTGTATTGAATCTGTAAACTTCAGTGTAGATTTAATTTTTAGACCAAAAAGATTAAACAGCAACACGGTGTTGTTTTGACAAAATAGCAACAAAAAAGATTCACTCATTTATTCAAATTCAGTCATTTTATTATTATTGATAAGAAAATAAATTAAATAATACCATAAAATCAATTAATTTTGAATACTATATTGAACATATCAGTTCATTCGTACGAACAAAAAAACGAAATGCATTCATCTGTTATGATGTTAAATTAAGTCTGGATGATGACATTGAAGTGAGAGAGCTTGGTGCAATCACTGCACTTCTGATTCAATCGGAAATCATTCCACCGTTGTAATAGAATCAACGATAAATCGCCGCTGTGAAACAGGAAACGTTATTCAAAGTTTTAATGAGGAAACGCGACGTTCATTAAAATATTTTAAATAAAAAGTGATTACTACATAAATTAATGAAAAGTGTAAATAAATGAAAACTTTCAAATATTTATAATATATATTTGAAGAATATAATTATAAAAAGTATAAGCTTGTATTCAAATGCACTTTTTTAATCGTTTTCACTAATAACAAATATACTGCAGGAAAAATAAATTATTCGACATAAAACAAATATATTGAACTTAAAACAAACTATGTCACTTTGAATAGTTTCGATTAAAAATTAAAACTTTACACTAAATGATTCCAATAATGTTTTGATATATTTAATGTGATTTTTTTATGATTATTTATTATATATTTTTGATATATTTATTGTGATTTTTGTTATTTTCTTATATTTTAACCTAACCAAAACTAATCAACCTCCTTTCGCCACAATAAATTACCCTAACCAAGGACAGAGTGGGATTTACATACCCTCTCTCTTCAAAACGATTAAATATTCGCCTTATGCATACTTACATAAATTTCCCCTTATACATTTATATTTTCGAATTTTTTTTAAACATTGGTTTTATTAATTTTTATTTTATTTAAAACAATACGATTTAAAATTAAGTACAAAGTATTAAAATTTATGTTCATGTTTTTAATGCAATGTATTAAAATTTATTCTCGAGTGTACAGTAATAAAATTAATAAAAACATTGCGAGTATAGGTATTATGCTCTTATAATTGTTTTCATATAATTTCTTTAGTTATTTACAAAATTTAGGGTTACTCCTGATTTTTTTGATTTTTTCTCATTATTAAAAAAAATTATTATGCGAATTTTTTTATTTTAATAAAATATTGATTATTTTCTACAAAGCTATAATAGCCCTTTTAGAATCATACCCTTTTGTGCAACAAAATTTATTTTTCTTTACAAAAATATGATTCTATTAATATAAGAATATTCATTTAATTAAACTATTTATCGTTTAAAAAAATAGTAACATGAGCTAAAAAGCATTGCGTGAATCTGAATTTCAAAAATAATAAGCATGCAATACATTATGTAAAAATGAACGTACGAGAACGGCTTATATTAGATATCAAATATCACACATAGATACATACATGTAACTTGTACATAGTTCGTAACGAGCAGCAGCCGGCAGTATGAGATACGGCGCTGTCAGAACACCAACTTCTGGTGATCAATTCCAGTTAAGCACTACTGGGCTATCAACGCCGCCGACCACAGAAGTTCACAAAGCACGCGAGATACATATTACACGTGTACTTGTTTCCTTCATTATGCACCGACCTTTAATTTTAATAACACGTATTCATATGCATTTGGGTACAATATTATTAAGGAGGTTGGGAAGTTACGTCAAACCAGTAAGAATAAGTTGAAACTTACAATTATTTTAAAACTCAAAATGAATAAAATATTGATATTTCAGACTTTTTAACCAATTCGTTTTAAAAAAAAAATTTTAAAATTCAGTTGTAATACATGGTGTTAAATGGTAGTTGATGATAAAAGAATATTAAAAGATAGAAAATGATAAAAATCAATTTAAATTAAAACTGAAGCGAAACATGGCAACAGCGCCAGCATTATAAAATGGCAACAGCGTTGCATTGTAAAATGGCAAGTAAAGACAAATACATGAGTGCAAGTGAGAAAGGCAAGTCGTAAATTTGGCAACAGCGAACACTGCGTCCTACCCCTCAAAAGTAACTTCAAAACCTCCTTAAATTAGGTGTAATTCACAAAATATTTACATTAAAGAAATATTCCTAATATAAAATTTATTTTCGAACAATCAATCAATTTAAATACAGTGAGACTTCTCCAACCCGATCAGCTATAGTGACAAAAATAAATGATCGTTAATGGAAGTTGTCTTTTTGCGAAAAAATTATAATTAAAAGGCGGAAAATAGTCAGGCCGGATCAGGCTCCATAACAAAATGCCCTATTCAGGTATTCAGATACGAACCTGATCAGTTTCTGATATGGAATGACCTATAAGGGCATTTCCAAACAGATTTAGATAAGGAGTATTATATTTTATCATCTTAAGGCATTCAATTTTTTATCCGACCCTGATACGATTAACATATTAAGGAAACCCATGTTTGAACTTATTCGTTGTGTTTTTAACATAATGATGGTTGATAATTTAAAAATAATTAATCCAATTTTTTTATTAAAATTTATTAATTTTAATAATTTAAGCTGTATGAAATTATGGAACACTTCATAAAAAAGCAGTTATTATTTAAATTGCTATTCGTTTCGAACAAATTATGAGTCACAATTACATTTTGTATATCCCATCGACTCATATATCAAAAAGGATACTTAAAAAAACTCAAACAATTATTATATTTCAATTGTTGACACAATGCAGCACTCTGAATCCGACATTGATTGGTATATAACATACATACATAGAAACCAATGTCTACAAAATATCTGTGAGTTATTGTTACCTTGTGACCGTTCCATCGTATCCTTCCATATTTATGGCTTACACCATGCTGATATGTTTTATAGGTTTCAGATTTATTACGTGGACGCATACCGAAATATGCCGAAAGTTGAACACCTCAAATCAGCGTTGAATTTATATTTAAATAACTCAAACAATAGTAACTGAGCTGATTCATTTCAAGGGCTGTATTGTAAATAATATATTTATTACTTGTATTGTGGTACCATTTCTTCAAGCAAATTAATATTATAAGTATAAATCTCCGTTCAAAAAGGAAAAAAATGCTGATCATTGAACTTGTTTTATTTACTACAATAATAAAAGACATACACCTAATTATATTATAGTTAATTCTTTTCGAACTATTTTTGTGGAATAACCACCGACCCCACTTGATATTTGGTATCACTTGATTTCTATTCAATGTTTGCGTTATACAGTATGTACTTTAGGCAACTACCTAAGGCCCCCGAGGTAAAGGGGGCACTGAACTAAGGAAATAAATAAAAAATCGAAGACTTTTTTTCTGTTCAAATAAAAATGGGTCTTCAGATACTATGAAATGATTTTTTTGTATATAGAAATATGCATTTTAATATTTTTTTAACAAATAACTCGAAATTAAGAAAACTTGTTGACATGTCTACATAACAATAATTATTGTAATTACACAAGGTATGGCAAAAGAATATAGGCGATATTTACAATAAAAGACTACAGTTTTACCTCGTACCTCCTCTACCCCTACTAGCCAATAAAATACAATAAGTGAGGAGCAGCAGAACGAAACCGAATAAATCCATTTTACAGGAGAGGTCAAAATGTAACTACCCTATTTTCATGTACTTTTTAAACTTTTGAGTATGATTATAGATAGATACAGTGGAGATTTTTTAATACCCAAATTTTGAACTAGCGTTGCACAAGTTGGAAGATGGATAACTTAAAAAAAACTAGATATCCTGTTTTGTTCCGCGACGATAGATTTATCCGGTTTTGTTTCACTACAAGTTAGATTTATCCACATTTGAACCATAGAAACAAAAAGTTGTAAGTGAAAGAAAACAATAATAATTAAACTATTTAATCAATAAGGTACATTTTGTTCAAGAAATTTTAACGTAATAATCGCACACTGTCTTTTTCTAATGAATTTGTTAATTTTTGTTCCGAAACATGTTTTTAAAGTCATTTTTAAAGGAGTTTTAGTAATATTCGATCCGTGATCTTTGATGGTTGAAAATGCCGAATCGAAAAAAAAATCATTTCGGTTCAAAGTGAATCTATCCGGTTTTGTTCTGCTGCTCCTCAAGTTATATACTTTAATATAACAAAAATAAATTTAATACATACGCCAATTAAAATTTACACAAGGGCACCAACCATATAAATTTATATTTACTTGTGTGCCTGCATATTAAGAAATTATAATTAAATAACGATTAACAATACTAAAACTCCCATCATTCTAAGTACGCAATAACGGATAGTTTATATTTAAGAGTACATTATAAATACACACTATTACTATAAATCAAACGGCTATAATTAAGCCATAAAATAACTAAATATCTAACAATGACCATCCAACATGATCATATGGCATTTGTGCATGCGCTCGCTACACAATATGGCGAATATAAACGGCGTCGTCATTAAACGCTGGATTTAAACTACGTATAAGTTCAATACATTATTACGATACATTATTCTATAAATTATGTTTTCCACAAGTCCCTTTATAATGTTAACATGCACATAAAGTTTTTTCTAGGTATACAATATTCTGTAATGTATCAACGTTTTATAAGTACATGAATTATCATCAATCGTATGGAGTCATTTTTGTATTGTATTGTATATGCAACGATAAACTATACGTACGTACAATACATTACATACATTAGTCTTGTCAATTAAATTTAAAAACTAATATTTTGTTAACGAAACAATAAAAGATATGTAATAAAACGATTGAAAAGTAAACATATAAATTAAATTAAATTGCAGAAAAAAGATTTTGATCATTAGATAAATAGAATTTATACAGGTGTCCCGTAAATATACCGACAGACTTTCAGGAGTTGTCAAAGACATTTAAATAATCGCTTTTTGTTAATAAACCCATGTTCACAGCAGTAGAGAAAAAGAAAGGATCTCATACAAAAGCAATGGATTTTGTCTTTTGATTGAATTTTTTTGTAACTTGGGGAACTAATAGCTCAAAATATACTAATCCGCCATTTCTGCTCCAAGGGGCACTCAAACATTCTACGTTTATGTTTATCTTTTAAAGTATCAAATTTTAGAAAATTTGGCAATGGATAAACAGTTCTTAGAATTAGCTAGACAATATAAAATACTATTTTTAGAATTTTTAATACCTAACATTTATTAATTTTGTAAAAAAACTGCGCCTAACCAAAAAACATTTTATTATATGCTAATTTTTCTAAAGTTGATCCTTCAGGAGCAGAAATTATAGGTTTTCGTAGGTTTTGATCAACACACTTTGAATTATCATTTCAACCAAAAGGCAACATTCTTTGCATTTGTATGGGGTCTTTTTTTAGCTCTACTGCGGACATGAGTTTATTAACAAAAAGCAATTGTTTTAATGTCTTCGACAACTTCTGAAAGCTTGTCGGTATGTATACGGAACACCCTGTATAATTTATTCAATACGAAATAAAAGAAAAATCAGCATCGAAAACTTTAAACCATACAGTAGGTAATAAAAATATATCATGGATAATAACAATCCAGTAATCCAGGTATAACTAAATGAGGTTAACATACACGTCACCCAATTTATCACACAGACAATAAATATTTATTACAACCGACTTAATCTTCGCGAACGTTCCACGCGGTGGCGGTGCACACAGGTCAAGGGGGCGGTTGTTGGACGTTCGGCGGCACAAAGTGTGTAGCAGATTGATGAAAACGCAATCTGCTTCAGTGTATTATGTGTGTGTGTGTGTATGTGTATGTATGTGCCATATTAGGCAAGACGGGTGTCTGTGTCGCCGCGCTGCCGCAGGCGGGGAACGGCGCGCCGTTCGCGTGTGGGAACGTCCAGACAAAAGCGTCGTCACAGCAATACAAGTAATTATCTGTGGGATTTCCGTACCAATCTACAACTTTTCATTTTGAGAATACGATGAATTGCAAATTAAATCATCAGTATTCGTACATTCCATTATAGTATCTACTATGCCAATACCAATAATGCTGCTTCTTATGGTGAATGTTCGCAGTTGGTATTAATTTACTATAATAATATACCTGGTTTTTGCTAAGGTGATCATGTTTCGTATTTACTGACATTTCTCATTTTTTAATATTTTGTCCAAGTATTCCAAAAATACTTTTCGAAGCGATTAAATGTCTACTATATTAATAATTTATATTATTATATTATATCATTTTTCAATAATGATAAAGATTTTATATTGGATTAAAATTAATAACAATTTTTGTTTTACTTCTCTTCCCTTTATAAACATCATATTTACTTAGGTTGTAAGGGATGTGACATATCGTCTACGAATACGAATAGGGATTTTTATTTACTTGTTTTCGGTTTCGGATAAGAAATTATTTCAGATACAGTTTCGGATGCGAATTTGTATTATTTACATTTTATTATATTTGTTTTGCCTGCAGTTTAGCTCGCGTTCATTTGTTTGTCTCGAGGCAACGAGTAAAAAAATTTCGAAATAATTAATAATTTTGGATATCCGATACTAAACTAATTGTTGAGTTTTTACAAAATTGAATAAAAAAAATTAATTCGACGGAGTTAATAATAATTTACGAAACGAGATTGTCGGTTTTAAAATTTGAGTCCGATACGAAGCACATTATTCTTATCTTGTATAGGATAAAGTCCTATCAACGTACATTTATCATGCATACTTTATGATAGAAGACAAATGAATTGTATTATAAGGTACTGGCACCAGTTATAGCCGCTATAAGAGCAAGATTTACTTATTTTTTGTAATTCTCATGAAATCATGTTACTAATAAAACAAGTAACCCTTTATTTAATCAATTTAGTTACCAAAGTCAGCAAATATAGTTTGTTTTTTAAGTTATAGCCTTTTATTTTGTTTTTGTTTTTTCTCCAGTAAAAGTAAAACCAGTAATGAGCACGCGGTGATGGACACTTGCTAATGATTATAAAATGATAAGTACTACTACAACACAAAAGATACAAACGAAAGAATCGTCAAATTTGAAACAATGTAAAGCAATTGCTATGATAATATAATAATTAATAAATAAATTATACTAATAATTAGTTTAAATTTCCACTATTTTGACACCTATTGACCGAATGTCATCAGAAATGGTAGTAATCAAATATCAACAAATATTTGTAATTCAGTACATTTAATTTAAAAATAGCCTTTACTGGGGTCATATCCAAGACTGGTGCCAGTACCTTGTACCCATTTTAAACATTATTCATTTTAATACTGTCAAATATACATTATCTTGAATAGTTTTATGTGACCGAAAGTTTCAAATTTAAGCCATTCAAAAGCGCAAAAAACAACATATACATTCAATTATAAGTGGCTGCTAAAAAAAATACCACACACGCACTCGCCGTATCGAATAAAAAGCTACACGGTATTTGTTATTAAAAGATTGCTCATAACACGTCTGCTTTAACTACTGGTGATTAGAGCTTTTTATATTGCGTGAGTTAATTAACAAAAAATAAAACATTTAAATTATATTTACATTTAGAGATAAGAATACTTTTACTATGTATGTACATAAGTGCTACGAAAAATTATATGTAGGTATATATTCTTTTAAATATAATTATAAATAATTTTGATAGTTGATTTTTGTTGAAAATTTTATTTGTTATTTGGTCTAGACTAAAATCTAACCAAATACTTTCTACAAGGTGAAAAAAAAGAATTTATTGTATGATACATTTGATTGAGATTTTAGAACAATGATAATTTTATAAAAATGTAAACCACTGCTTTTAGACCTCTGATTTGTATTTAGTTCACAAGTGCTAAGTAATTAATATCTATACTATAAAAATCTTTTAAATCCTATTTATTAATTAACAACTATTTTAATATAAATACAGGGTGGTCCGGTTTGGGATACAGATATTTTAAGAGCTGATTCCTTGACTCATTGTGAGTAAAAACTTGTACGTGAAGGTGGGGTCTATCTTCAACACCCTCTGAGGATGTTTAAAAACTTGCTTCAGCGAGTAGTACTTACAAACAAAGATTATCTCATAACTTCCAAAGTAACGTAACTAGAGCAACCACCATATAAGCGTCGTTGCTACCGTGTTTTCAGTTCAGAGTTATTGCTTATTAAAGTCAAAAAATATGTTTATTTTTGAATTTGTAGGTAACATTATGGCACACCAAAATAATGATAAAAAATACCACATATTATAGGTACTTTTGGGGAAAATGTCATTTTCATAAAAATTTTCAAAAAAATAAACATATTTTTTGACTTTGAGGACAATAACTCTGAACTGGAAACAGGGTAGCAATGACGCTTATATACTAAAAAATACATTAGTTAATTACCTATGAAACTGACTCATTGTAGTTGCTCTAGTTACGTTAATTTGGAAGTTATGGCCCAAAGAATCAGCTCTTAAAATATCTGTATCCCAAACCGGACCACCCTGTATATATTTGTTGCTAACTTCTACAGTAACTCGACTGCATATTTTACACATGAACATGGACCTAAAAACGAGCAATAAACTACTATTTTGTTCGTACATAACAAATTTGATATTTTAAGTGCCCATATTTCCCGGGAGTTTATTGCACAAAAAGTTTGTAGCAAAACAAAATCAATAACGTAAAACTAATTACCGATGCTAATTGATGCGGTTGGTTAGTTATGAGCCCACCGTGGAACACACAATAGTCTTATACAGAGCCGGACTTAGCATAAATTGTGTAAAATGCAACCTTCTCTTATTACAACATAAAATGTAAGTACTTGGCAGATGTTTTATTTTAATAATAATAACTATTTTTATTGAGAATTATTACTATCTTAAAATGCTTCAATTCGTTAGAATAAACCGTTAAAAGGGATTCTGGCCATAGCTGTTAAATATTATTTTAATAAACATATTTAAACATAGATATAAATGCTTCAAAAATCATATAACGTGTTTTTCATATCAAAATAAATAAATACATAAATAAATAAAAACATAGCTCATTTATTTTACGGGGCATAAAATTCCATGGTTTTAGGCCGCACAACCCTACATCAGATTCTCTTGGCGGTTATATTATCCAATCACTACAAAAACTTTTTTATTAACTTTACACACCAGTTGAGACCAATGAACTTATATATATTTATTATATATATATACATTGTACCTACAAATAATAACGTTATTTTATTTAAGTAAGCATGATTTAACTACAAACATATGGAAATAAATTGATACAATTCATATAATAGGAGCGGAGGGAGAAAAACGGAAAGTTTGACGATTAAATAACGATGTTCCTTAAAACCATTATTGAAAAGCCAATAGGTACTTTAACAATGTAAATATAATTGAAGAAAAATATTAACTTGATATTAAAAACAATTTTAAAAATATTTTACTTATAAATTTCATATTTATTAATTATGAATTAAATTTTAATAAAGCATTATAGTTGGCACATCAATATAAAAATAATTAAAAATTACATACGGTAAGGGAAGATAGCTTTCGCGATATATAAGATACAATACTATATTTTACCCCCTCTTCCACCACTGTTAAAATTTTACTTTTATAAAACAAACTAAAGTACTAGCACCAGTAATGGCCTTATTTACGTTTTTTTTTCCAGTAATGGATAAAGTAAAACCAGTAATGAGCACGTGGTGATGGACACTTGCTAATGATTATAAAATGATAAGTACTATGACACAAAAGATACAAACGAAAGAATCGTCAAATTTGAAACAATGTAAAGCAATTGCTATGATAATATATCTAATAATTAATAAATAAATTATACTAATAATTATTTTAAATTTCCACTATTTTGACACCTATTGACCGATTGTCATCAAATCACGCTGTAAGACAGTTAAATGTGTATTGATTAATATTCAGAAATGGTAGTAATCAAATATCAACAAATATTTCTAATTCAGTACATTTAATTAAAAAATAACCATTACTGGGGTCATATCCAAGACTTATCAAGTCTATAAAATTATACATAATAAAATAAAGTAGTAGGTATACTCAAATTCAATACACACATTTTTTTAGAAGAATGTTGGATTTCAAAAAACTATCTTTCCAAAATAAATGTTTTTCAATTGAAGGACGACCAGTAAATTTTAATATTGTGATATATATAATAATTTATTACCACCCGCATAGAATAATGCCGTTAGGACAAATACGTAAATCCTCAAGAGTGACATTTCATTAAATTTGCTACATTATTACACACAAATCTAGAATACTAGCCATAAAATATAAAGCATATAAAATAAACTACATAGTAAAATAAGTAGCAAATCGATTACACAGTTCTAGGAAAAAAATCAGTTCACGAATTTTATAACTCTTTCATGATATATGGTCATATAAATAAATATGAATATATCTTATTTGTAATGCTTTTTTATTTTCTACTTGATTAAGTTTAAAGTATTTCTCAGTGAGCAACAAGGTATATCATAAAAAAAATATAAATGTTGCGCAATTCGTGAAATATCTCGGTAAATAACTCAAAAAAGGTCATAAAAAACTCCATGTAAAATCTTGGAATGATTAACCACCTGTGAGCAAAGATATTGTCAATATAAAAACAATAAATTTAACATTACGAGTATAGGGATTACGCTCGCAACGCTTAAATTGCACACCCCAAGCAAGCTATGGTTTGGAGTGTGTTCTATTCTCGACCTAATTTTTTTTGCGTATGTAGGTACATTAACTAAATTATCATTATATGTTAAATTTATTTAGTAAACCACTTAAAAGTTAACAATTTCTGAATGACAACATTACAGTCTCCATATTTACCTAGCTTAATGTCGATTGGTTTTAATTTTTTCTTATATTTCTTATTGATTTTATTTTGACGATATTTTTGCTCACAAATGGTGAATCATTTCAGGATTTTGAACGAAGCTTTATATCGTTTTTTGTTTAGTTAGTTAAAAAATTTGAGCTTACTCTTGATTTTTTTTATTTTCCCGAGAAATATCATAATATAAATATACTGGCTTGAAGTAGTGAGTCCTGATTAATTGACACGAAAAAAATTATTATTAGGCTCAGTGAACTCTACAAATAGTTATTGAAAATAAAAAATAAAAAAAACTTATTACGAGACAAACTTATAAAGTACATACATATAATATTCATTAAGTAGGTATATGTAGCTTTAGATAACAGTGGAATGAAAGATATTTAAAAATAAATGTATTATTTCATCTAAAAACACGGCAGCTATCAAATAAAAACAACCACATCAAGACCACCTGTCCTGCAGAAAAAATTCAATTATGCACACTAGAACAAAATTAAATTGTTGCATTCACACAAATAAAGCAAGCAACACGGCACGCGGAAACCGAAAACAAAAGACACATTTACAAAAAACACGAACGCATTCCTGTCACAGCGGGTCAGTACTGGCCCACCTCCCCCAGGTAAATGCGGCCCCCTGTGGAGGGCCCACGCCACTCCAGACGCGGTTCCTACAGACAAGGGGACGCAAAACTAGCTGTTTACCCTAAGCGGTTTTGTTCTTGTAACTTTAAGAACCCTTGTACAGTTTTTATAATAAAGTTGTTTTTTGTGAGAAAAAACAAACTTTTATTTTAATTAGCATTGAACAAAGCGAAAAACTTAACGTTGTTGTAGAAATATATATGAGCATTTCTAGTATTTTTTAAAAACAAGGCGCACGTATGTCACCGATTTTGCTCTTGATTTTTGTTTCAGAAAGTACATATAAAAAAAACATGATTCCCATTTGTAAAAATAGTTTTTAAACTACCACCAAAAATTTTGGTTTCAACCAAAATACTTCCGGTATTGGTCAGTTTATTTAGTTTTTAAATATCCATTTTTTATTTTGGTGAAAAACTTTTAGTTACATAAAACGCTATATTCACACCCTTTAAACTTTTTTTCTCTATATTCCAAATTGCACTAAATTTTGGCCAAAAGTTCTTTTTTTTATCCTCAAAACAATCCTCGAAAAACTTTTTTTCATATTAAGCTCCTAAATGATATATAATTTTTATAAAACACCTAATTACTCGTGTATTAAATATAAGAAAATAGGAATTTTCAGTGTTTCTGAAATGTCGGGGCTTCTAATAATCGAATAAAAAATAAACCACTTAAATTCGTTAAAAAATTCCCTATAAATATAAATTCTTATATTTAGTACACATATCAATAATAAAAGTAATTAAATAGTTAATATAATTTTAAATTATCATACTCAATTAAACTATCTGTCCATCCCCCCATATAACAAAAAGCACGTATCAATTTCAATGACACACGTGAGCGATCAGTAATTAGAGATAGGAGGTGTGCGATACGCGAGACCACACGAGTGGACGCGGGCGACATCGGACACTAGGGCATCAATCACGTTCAGAGAGACCTAGGGGAGACGATGCCGATGATGGTGGCTGAAATATCAAACCGTGCATGCGAGACGAATTGCCTAATCAGCACAACGTAGCTCAATAAGTCACAGAATGTCGCATAAATTTAACGTCTCGTTATGGGGATAACTATGTTTTATTTTTTGTTTACATAAATTATTATAAAATTACTTCAGTAATTGTTAATATTACTTACACATAAATCGTATATTACAAAAAATTAAATTGCATAAATATTGAATTCGACACATTTCCAATTCGTATGATTTAGAAATTCTCTGTCGAGATATTCCAGAACTTTTTTCCTGGGAATTTTCTGCTTTTTCGGGACTCGAGACTTTCTAATAAAAATGTGCGTAATACATTGAAAATAGGAACATAAACCTTTTAATAATATAATTTAAAAAATTGAAAATAAAATTGTAATGTTTGAGAATTAGAAAATTTCTCCATTAAAAAAAAAAAACTAAATGAGTTTAAGATTTTTCAATCAACTGGAGAACGGACGCAAAAATTTTTTGTATAAATCATTGCCGGCGATAAAACCAACATCGACAAAAAACGAGCGAGTATTCTCAACAGCTGCAATATTTATCACAAAAATTTTAAATAGGTTATCTGATTCGGATTTGACAAAGATAAAATTTAGAGGCCTTAACCAAGAAAGTATGGGAACTGTGCCATTGAATCAATTTGGCTATTTTCCTCATAGGTTGCTTTTAAATAAAAATTAAATGACCATGGATCCCGCCAAATTCCCGGTATCCCTCCAGGCTAGTCCAGCCCTGTTTAGTAACAAATTAGAGGTGTTTTAAAAGTATCTTTATACTTTTAATACATCTTGCACTCCTAAAGTCCGCCCGCATCACGCTCGCGCCGCCCTGATACAATCGCATGCTCATTTATACAAGTATGTTATACCTTTTGAATCAGTTTGGGATTTTGATATGTTGTTTGGGCACATACAAGGTATATTTTATGTAAAAATGGTGATTGCTCTCCGAGTACAACATAGTGTTTTGTTTTTTTTTGTTTTTTTTTCTGGTTTACTATGTACAGAGGATCATAGTAAAATTACCTTTGATAAGTCATAAGGTCCTCTATAATATACTGCAAGTGACATCAAATTCGATTAACGGATTATCAAAAAAAAAATTTTTTTTTCGAAAACCACACATTTTTGGCCAGGTTGAAAGTTACATCGAATATGACTTCCAAAAAAAAATCAGACAAATCTATGCAAAGGCCGATTTTGCATGCTTATTCGGCTATATCCTTCGAGAAATAGTTCTTTTAGAATTTAGATATTAAAACATCAGTAAAATTAAAATCTAAATGAAAGAACGCATGATTTATTATTATCCAGTCAAACAAAACACTATTAAATTAATATCATAAACTCAACTACAACTCAATCACAACCGCCATCTGATATAAAACAAATAAAATCCCTCACATGTCTATTACAAACTGCATATCTAAATGACTGACATGTATTGCACATTATAACCAGTTACAATTATCAACAACAATTCATACTACATGTCACAGGCAAGCTATAATACACAAACTATTGTTTCTATGTTTATAGTCGCAGCAGCTATCACGCGCATTTCTCGCAATAAAGATGTCAGATCCACGCAGTTTACGAGCGATCACATAATCCTCAGGGATGCAGGATATCATTTTAATATGACTTCGTGTCACTTCTTCTTGGGGGTAGCAATGTACAAGTGTCAGATAACAATCTTATCTTACAAGTGAGACTTCACACTGTGGCTACTCTTGCTATTTTAAAATCTAGTTTTACTAGCTTTCTATGTTTATCAAGTTATAGTTTTATTTAAAGTAAAGGTTTTTGGGAACTCTATAAATTTAATATTTATTTAGGTAAATACATAGATATAACAGATTTTTTCAGATCAAATAAAGCTAAAATATTATTTGAATAAGTCGAAAAACATTTTTTTACAACATAATGGTATCATAATACTTATACACTCAAATTTTGAGGTATAAGGAGAACCCAGAGAGTTCGATAATTATTGCATTATTATCAGATAATTATCCAGACATCTAATTTATAGGAGTAATTTTTTTAAGATATATAAATTAACCGTATTTTATAACCTAATGATTTTTATTATTTACAATGTAACAAACAGTTCGCTTTTAATTTTTTATCATTGTTATCAACGAATTTTTTTTAAATAATTTTATGAAATTTTGATTAAGCAGGATAATATTCTCATCACCATCATTATCTTCATGATGTGGTCTGATGTCGTGTTGAAACCGAAAAAACAAAACAGCAACATCGTGTCTTTTTAACAAAAGTGCAATAAACCCTATACATTTTTAAATACGGAACATGGAAGTAAAATGAAAATAAAAAGAAATTAATTACTTAAAGATAGTTGTGATACGTTGATGTAACAAAATCAAAAATGTACATACTTGCACAAATTAAAATGAAAAGGATAAACAATGGCAGCAGGAGTTATTTAAGGAAATTTTAGAACTGCACAATTTAAGCCAAAACAAATAAAAAAAAAATTTGATCTTAACCTCTTTTTAGTCTTTCAACTAAAAAAAAGTACCTAGGTGCAATTGGATCACTGCATTTGAATATGTGGAACTTACGTATTTAGAGGCAGTTATGTCCGATATTATAAAGGAGCTCGCAAATTTGCAAGCTTTCAAGCACTTTCAAATGGGGTATCAAACTTATATGACAGTTCTATTGGAGTTTTTGACAGATAGTTTCATGAATAGGAAGTAAAAGCAAGGGTATGTAAAGTATAATTACTAGTGTTACTAATCTTGAGTAAAAACGGTAAAAATCAACTTACTGTGCACGAAACTATCTGTTAAAAACTCAAAGAGAACTGTCATATAAGTTTGATACCTCGTTTTAAAGTGTTTGCAAGCTTGCAAATTTTGCGACAGGGATAATCTAGTCAGTAACAAGATATCTTATTCCAACCCTGTACAAAAAATTTTTAGATCGAAAGAATTCAATATTAACAAAGAAATATCGAAGAACAATGATAGTGATAAATTTATTGTAAATATGATATTAAAAAATACAAGGCCGCCCCTAAATCACAGTAACAATAAAAAGGCGCGTTATTTAAATATTTATACATGGTGGGTCACAACGGTGTCGAACCCCGCTGGGTTCTGGCACTTCAAGGCGCGAAACCCTACACATCAGAAAGGCTCCTGCGATCCAAATGAACATCCTTTCGATTAAAAATATATTTGATTTATTATTTTATTCTCAAAATATAATTGATTTATATTTTAATAAATATTTCTTAAAGAAAATACATTCTCAAAAGATTATTTTCAAAAGGTCTAAAATAAAACAATATCGTATATACATATTTAACATAGTTTTATACATCAATTTAAAAAAAATACCTTTAACACAGGGTTTCCCAAAGAGTGGTAATAGCGAAAGGATTTAAGAGGGTATGCAATTGAATGTTTACAAATATGCATTTTTACAGTAGTTATCGTGAACGAAAGAAAATTCTACATCCAGACACACAGCCACCATGCGGAAATCAACTTTTCTTTAAGTTTTGAAGGTAGTACAATTAGAATCTGCTCTTATCTCGGACACGATTTTTCAACGGTATTACAATACTTCCATTTCTGCCAGAACATGGAAGTAAAAGTGATACGTTTAAAGCTCCGCGCCGTTCAAAGTACATTTTTCCTCTTTCATTAAAATGCATAATATAAGTAATAAGACAAACATTCAGTATTACTTAATGCCAGTTTCACTAATATTATAAAATTGCATCCTGAATATCTAATTTTAAATTATTTAAATTTACATAATTAATATTTTTAAAATCCAAAAACATTACGGTACCTGATGGTTAAAACAATAAATTACAAATGCCATTGGTGTAACAATATTGCCAACTTACAGTTTGATCAAAACATGTACGTATGTATGTATGTTCATAAATACATTATCCATAGCAGGAGGGTTCGAAATATCCCGTCGATTTAACAACGCGTAACATTATCTCTTATTAGCATTATTGGAGACAGAACCAGACTACGAAAATACTCATATATGTTTTCGAGTCCAAGAAGACATTAGAAAAGTAAAATATGCATATTTACTAGGACTGCAAACGAGACGAAAGTCAGGTAAGTGTCGTTTGTCTCGGTTTTTGGAACTAAAGTCTCGTCTCGATTTCGAATTTTACAAGTGACAGTTTCATCACGATCTCATTTCGTAAATTTCGGTATGGAGAACCATACATGATTTCCATGTTCTTTCTATCTTATTAAATAATTTTGAAAAATAAATTTTGTGAAAAATATTTTATTTATATAACCTACTACAATGCATATTTTCGTAATACATAAAAAAACATATACCTACAACTGTTACAGCAGTTATTGCCATTTGTATACAATATTTTAGTTTTCTAATGTCCTAATGTCAAAAACATAATACACATTCGTAAAATAACTAATTTGGCAATTTGAATATTTCAATTTAGTTGCGTTTGTTTACAAGGCAACATGAATTAATGACGTATTAATTGGTATTTAAAATTTAAATTTTGAGGGTGGTTTTCACCTCTTCAATAGCTGTTTAGACACGTACAACAAATAATAAATGTCTCTTGGGTTCAATTGAACTACAAATGTACCAAGTCTCACTTTTTTAGACGATAAGTTACAAAATTTCGAATATTTTCAAAACCCCTAATCCGATTAGCACCAAAATCAATAGGTCTGGAGTACTCACTGAGACAAACACTTTCCCCACAAATACTTCAGATCGGTGCATTTTTACAGTAGTTATCGTGAACTAAAGAAAATTATACATCCGCACAAACACACAGACACACGCACAACCGCCATGCGGAAACTAAATTTTCTTTAAGTTTTGAAATTAGTACAATCAGAATCTGTCATTATCTAGGACACGATTTTTCGATGGTATTATAATACTTCCATTTCTTTCAGAACATGGAAGTAAAAATTGAAGCCACCTCGTATCGGTCTCGTCTCGTAGATACACACGTGCTTCGTTTATCACTGAAAAAAATTCAATGTTGCAGATTGTCTCGAAAATAACTAAATCCGTCACTGTGTACACTATAACTTTTACTGCCTTGGATGATAAATAACAATAAAGCAAGCCATTTGTAAACTGCGTGGAAATACGTTTAAATGAATAGCACTCAATTATAGTGAATACACGCCTGCGAAATTCCTCATGCATTTTTCATAAAAAATAGCTAAGAGCATAATTTTATTACTTATCGGCCACCCTTGATCCGAGACTACAGCATACTAAACGATCCCGCAATTACAATTTGCACCACTTTGTTCCCTATTATATTGTTCAATATTTAATTAACAGTTTAGGCAGCGTATTGCAAAAGAGCGCGCTGGCGGCAAACTTTTTTCCGACTTGATTTACTATTATCGTCACTGCTTGTTCCTTATGTTAACGTTACAAAATATATCGTATAACCTGGCCAAAAACATATCAATGAATTAAAAAAAAAACATAAATCGGATAAGTGGTTCTCGATCAAACGGACAGACAGAAATACGTTGAGCTTTATATATATTAAGAATAGTTATGTATACAATTATCAGTTAATAGGGATAGCATAGTTTTACATATAACAGACAAAATACCTATATAATTATTCATTATTAAATATGAATTATTACACATAAATTAATAACAATTAAAAACGATTTTTAATAATAACTACTAAACTGACCACACCAGAAGAATATATTCATAAAAATATAATTTCAAACATTTGCAATAAAAACAGACGATGTAAAAAATATGTAAGTTCAAGAACCTTTCAACTTTAAAAGGAATTGCGTGCTTAATCAAGATTTTTTTGTTTTAACAACGCCATAAATTTTACAAAGCCGTCAAATATTCAATTAAATGTATCGACCAATTAATACAGGGATTTTTGTGACATTCAAAGAAAATTATTATATGTTGCGTATTCGTGTTTTCATCAATAAGATAAAAACAGAAGATTGAACGGCGATTGTTATACCTATTCTCTTATTTTATGTCACTATAGTTATTATCTATAGATCTTTATGTTAGTTTAGAGATTGTTAATTATTATTCTGTGGTTTTTATTTTGTATTTCAATTTATCAGAAGTCCAGTCATTTTAGACGAAAAAAAGTATGAACTTCTAAATAAATCCTAGTGAACATTTTTTTTACAAACATCTTTATTATGGTATCTCAAACAACATGCAAAAAGTCCATTTCAAATTATGTTCGCGTAGTGAATAGGGTGACCAGGTCTCAGGTTTTCACCCGGAGTCTCAGGGTTTGTATACTGTTTCTCCGGACTCCGGGTTTTGTAATAATAAAAAAATAGCAGGGGGCCGCAAAAGTGACGATTTGGATTTAAATTAAAATAATGATTGAAATAATTTTATTTAAAATAAAATAAAATAACAAAATGAGTTTTCATTTACATGTCAGGGTTTACAAAAACTAAAATCTGGTCACTCCAGTAGTGAATTATTTAAGGTCTAATATTACAAAAACCAGTTTTTCACAAATATCCCGTTTTCTATTGGTTGTACGCTTTTAGTCAATATAAAAATTGCTTATAAAAAAATTATCTATAAAAAGAGTTATTTACAAGTTTCACTTACGACAAACAGTTTTCGAGATAACGAGCTTTTAAATTTTGGATCGAGGCACATACTTCACTATATAGGTACAGTGTATACAGTAAAGTAAAAATTAATTTTTTGAACACAATAATTCCTTCATTAATGAAAATTGGTATATAATATGTAGTTTTATATCTACACTTTAAGAAATCGATGAACGTAATCGACCAAAGGGTGCACTTACCTACTCAGTTAACTAATTTTATTATTATATCATAGTTCGGTATACAAATAAATAATATAAACAGAAGATTAATCGATTTATAAATTTTGTGTAATTAATGAAGATAAATGTTAACAAAAATATGTCAAAACAAAAAAATATACTGTACTTGCTAAAAATTAAGTTACTTTAGGAGAGCAATTCATTAGCGTTATTTAATTGCATACTACTTGCATATGCTGTGGACCAGCAGTCTTAATAGTAATATTCTTGTATGTATATTTTTAAACATTAAAATTAACTTCATACCAAATTAAAAATTAGTTAAAATAAATAAATATTTTGTTTGTAAACATACAGATTGCCTCATAACTGAGCATTTTGGCGAGGAGGATGAGCAGGAGGGGAGTGCATGTGACGTCACTGGCCATCTTGTCAAATTGAAAATTTTAATTAATAGTTAATAATTGGTTAATTAATAATTTCTATGGGTTTTGACGGCTGGTAACGTCACTAGCCATCAACGAGTAGCGTGAAAATACCCTATGAGACAACCTTGATTCGCGGCCATATGGTACAAAATGATTGTCTATGCCTGCTATGGGTCATTCAATTTTTAAATGTAATATTTGTGATGTCGCTAACCAAGAATACAAAATACATGTACATATATTTAAATTGTAATTGTGATATGGCATGATTGTACATTATACATATTTATTTATTAATGTAATAAAAAGTGTAAATATAAAATATAATACACATTATAGAATGCTGTGATCTGTCTAATAAGACAACACTGTTCTAGAGCCTAAAAAATAGTTTCTAGTTCATAAATTTAGGTATTCTTGGCATAAATATATGCTCTACAATTTTTATACATTATATTACTGCAACTAGTCTAGGTAAAAAAGTATCTCAATCTCTGTTATACAACTGGGGGTTAATTTTCTGTAGAGCATGTAATATGACGAGATTAACTAAATACTGTTTTAAATATGTAAATAACATTGATTATTATTTTAACTTTTTTATTAGAAATAAATGGTTTTTTTTACCAGCTTAGTTAAAATTTGTCTGTACTAATGTTTGGTTATTCACAAAGTGGTATGGGAATGCCATAAATTTGAGAATAACTGATCTACTTTTGTAAGTGCTGTATTAATTTTTTGTTATAAAAATAATAAAATTAAAAATATACATACATCATGTAAAGGTACTTTAAATGGCAAAAAATTGGTCCCAGTAATTTTTTTACCAAAAGGTTGATATAACATCCACCTGAAAAATAATATAAGATATAGTATTTTATATTATTATTATTTGTCTTAAATGTAAAATCATAAGTCATTATCTCAAACTAACATCACAAAACAAGGCACCACCGGTTTATGTAAATAGTTCTAGAGATCGAATATTTGTTGTTATCTAAAATAACTTTCAGCTCTGTCATCGGAGATTGGAAAAAGCAGAAATTATCTTAACGATTAACCTTCTAATTAATTAAAAATTATTATTTCTTTTAAATTTAAAAAAAATATATTTCAAACATCGTTCAAAAATATAATTAAGATTTTATAAAATGAGTTTGTGAGCTATTGTCCACTTTGTCTTATTTTCTTGACGTTTCAATTCTTAGGTCAGAGTTTTCTTCAGAAGTGTTACTGAAACACTTCAGAAGACGTCAAGTAAGAAAATTCAACAATGTGGACAACGGCTAGGAAACTTAGTTTATACGGACAACAGCTACGAATATTTACACAAGAAAATTGATTAAAAGCCTTATCACAGTTTAATTATATTTAATGACCTTAAATAATTTTAATAAAATTTATATTGAGGTTAGAAAATAAAAATATTTTGAAGTTGTTTAATGTTTTAATTTAGATCAAAAATATTAAAATGTATGTAAACAATTTTCTAATATTGAACCAAATTTGCGTTTTAGCCAACAAAATACCACATTTACAAACTATCAGTTAAAATATAAGAATTTATAGGTATGCATAAAATTTAAAATAGTTACCCGTCAGGTATTCGTTTTTTCATATTGTATATTTTTTTAACGAAATTAATAAAATAGGTGTATCCCAATTGATAAAAATTGTAATAGGTACTATTTAGTATTCATCCTATTTACGTAAAAAATAAAAAATAAATAATTCCAGTAATTTTGACAGTTCTCATGCATCACCTTTCATGTCGGTAAATCAGTGTACAATTTGACATTAAATGAAAGTAAACAATTCTAATTATTAATATTATATTTTTCAAGTTAAAAAATTGTTATAAAAATAAAATTATATATTAATTTGTGAATATAAGAAAATATGATATGACATAGGAAGGGTACTCGCAATATGTCTTCTGAAAAAGTAATATTTTAATAGTCATTTTATTAAACTTGTTTATTAATAATATAATAACATAACATTATTTCTAGCTTTTATACCGACTTGAGCAACCCCATGGCCCTGGTGAAGTTTACATATCTTGGCAGAAAGGATCTGGATCGTATCTTGCAATTACAGGTTGCGATGCCGCAGTTACTATATTTGATCGATATGGACAACAGCAAGCTCGAATCAAGTTACCAGGGTATGTGTATTAATTAATGCGTCTCATTATCATATAAAATATAAATTATATAAAAATTTTCTAGATTGTGTAGTGGGTTTGGATGGGATTCCGATGGAGATATTTTAGCAATTATATCATCCAGTTCTCCACAAGTAACTCTTTGGGATGCAAATACTACTCGACAACAGACTATCGATGTTGGATTACGAGATACAATGAGTGCACTTTTTTGGTCAAAAACAAAAGCGGTGTTAGCAGTAGCAACAACTAAAGGAAATGTTGCAATTTATAATCACAACACTTCTAAGTAACTAAATAATTTTTTTTATTTATTCTTTGTATTAGTAGATGCTATATTAAAATTAAATATAAACCTGAAACTGAAGATTATAGTTACATATTTATATATTTATTTCACAGACGTATTCCAGTAATAGGAAAACATTCAAAAAGAATAACATGTGGCTGCTGGAATTCTGAAAATTTGTTAGCTCTAGGAAGTGAAGATCGGACAATATCAATTAGTAATGTTGATGGAGATACTTTAAGAATATTGTCTCTCCGATCAGAACCAGCTGATATACAATTTTCAGATATGAAAGTAGATGAACGTATTGGAACAGAAAATACTGTATGTATATTTTTTAAATCTATATCTTATTACAATAAACATATTTTACTATATCGTTATAAACACATTTTAGGTCAGTGTTATAGTTGGAAAGCGAACACTATACCTGTATAATTTACTAGATCCTGAAAATCCAATAGAGTTAGCATTTCAACAACATTATGGTACAATTGTCACATATAAATGGTTTGGCGATGGTTACATTATGTTAGGTTTCTCGACTGGTTTTTTTATTGCTATATCTACTCATATTAAAGAAGTTGGTCAAGAACTGTTTCAAATTAGAAATCACAAAACTTCTTTAAATGATGTTGCTTTTTCTATTAAATCTGGAAAAGTTGCTACTTGTGGAGATAATACGTAAGTTTTTTTTTGTATGACTCCACATTGCATTCTAAACTAAAATTAATTTGAAATTATTTTAATTAGAATTAAAATTCATGATGCATCCAATTTGCAAGAAACTGGCAGTATTATCATACTAGAACAGGAAACAGAAATAGAGAGAATTGGTTGGAGCGAAGATGGACAACTACTAGCTGCATGTGGACGAAGCGGATGTATTAGTCTCTATTTAGCACAACTACCTACTCTATCTGCAGTGTGTGGACCCAGAATAGCATTACTTACTGGATTAGTTGATATTGCATTATACCAATACAGTACAGACAATGTAAGTTTATTAACTTTTCTTCTTTACAAATTTTTCTATGGTGCTCTGTTCTATCATTATTTCACAGATTAAAAAATTTAATTTTTTAATTTGTAGGTAAACTTAAATAATGACAGAATTTGATACTGGAAACTATTTTTTTTAAACTAATGTTTGTTATTCAACTATTTTATTATTTTTAGGGCAAACAGACACCTTTAATTATATCAACAGAAGTAGAACCTAGTTTTATAGCATTGGGACCTTATCATTTAGCTTGCGGATTGAATAATCGAGCTTGGTTATATGATTTAAAATATTTATACAAAAAACCAGGCAGCAAGCCATATTCAATAAAAGATAAAGAATATTTATCTGCTGTAACAAGTATGAGAATGAATGCTGAATATGCATCTGTATTGTGTGATGGAAAGTTGCAACTACATAAGGTATGTTTCAAATGAAAAGATCAAAAAATTAAAACAGTTTAATATAATTTAACTGTCTTTTAGATTGATCAACGAGACGCAGATGATAAAAACAAAAGTAGCAGAATATTTCCTGATGGAAATAATCAAGAAGAAATAATTACTGATCATGCATTAACACCTGATTTTTTAATATATTCAACTGACGTTAGTATAGTAGTTTGTATAATATTTTAAAGAATTATTTTTATTATATATTATTGTTTTAGATGGGACACATAATCTATTTCTTCTTAGAAGATTGGAAAGTGTCTATGGAATTCGAACATAGTATTAGTATAAAGAAAATATTTGTTGATCCAGCCGGTACAAGACTAGTATTTATAGATGATAAAAGTCACGGATATGTTTATAATCCCGTAAATATACATTTACATTGTTTTATAAACATACCCGATCATTATTTTTGTCTTATTTTAGGTAACTAGTGACACGATAAGTATACCTGAATTTTCTGCAACTGTAATTGGTGTTCTGTGGGATAATAATATTACAGATCGTAATGTTTTTGTAGCATATGATGAACATGAAATTATTACTTATATTTACATAAAACATTCTATTAATGGTATGTTTTTTTATAAAAAAACGTTTAATAAGTTTTAAAAATATATTTTTTATATTTTAGGATCTCTTGTTGAAAAAGTAGGCTCAACTAAACTAGTCAGTCAACAAACAGCTCTTTTGTTATATGCTGGAGAGTTGACATTAGGAACATCCAGTGGACAGTTAACACAATTAACATTAGATACCCATGAAAATTCTGTAGTAACAAATAGTAATGTGTTTGGGTTAGAAGAGACTTTTAATAAACATTTGAAACTATACAGGTATACTTTAATTACAATTTGTAACATATTATACACTATCTAAAGTTTACAAATTTTTTTAGATATCAAGAATCATGGGAAGTGTGCGAACAATTAAACAAAAAAGAGCTTTGGTTACGTTTAGGAGAAATAGCTTTGAAAAATTTAGAAATTGACTGGGGTATGTAAAAGTTGTGATCAATGTATCAAGCCCTAACCACTGATTTTAAGCAACAAAAAGTTAATTTTACAGGAGAAGATGTTTTTTAGAAATACATACTATTGAAAAATAGAATGGTAATTTTTTGCAGTTACAATAAAAATACTTATTTATGTGAATTTGTTTTATAATTTTAAATGTATGATGACATCGTTTTTGTTACAAAGCTCAGTTTTGACAAAATTGTTGCTTACAATAATTAGGTGGTTAGGGTTTGATATATATGTATGTATGAGTAAATCAAAAAGTAATGTGTCAAATTAACACACTTGTTTGAACATTTATCCGTGATGATTGTACATACAAAAAATCTCTCCACTTTTTGATTTACTCTTGTACATATCACAAATTTTAATTTTATATATAATTTTAGCACTAAGAATATATACTCGTACTGATGATGTTGCTATGTCTAATTTTCTTCGAGAACTTTCTGAAGTAGAAGATTATCGTGAAATTTGTGGACACGTTTTAACTTTATTAGGGCAGTTGGATACAGCTCAAAAATGGTTTTTAACTGCTGGTAAACCTTTGATAGCATTACAGATGCGACGAGATGCTTTACATTGGCACGAAGCTTTACGATTAGCTAAACAACATGCACCAGAGGAAGTTGGGAGTATAGCAGCAGAATATGCCCAGCAACTTGAATTTACGTAATGCATAAAAATCATTTTATTCATAAAGTTTCTTTAATATTAAATACAAATATCTTTCCAGTGGTAATTATGCTGAAGCATTAAGTCATTATGAGCGAGGTTTGCAAGAATCAAAATCAACAAATGACATCAATGGCAATTATATTACCCATTGTAATAATGGAATTGCACGTACATCAATACGGTGTGGAAATTTTAAAAGAGGATTTACTTTAGCTCTTGAGTCTAATAATCAAACATTGCAAAGAGAATGTGCTGAACTTTTAGAAAATAAAAAACAATATAGTGATGCTGCTACTTTATATGAAAAGAGTAACTCATTTGACAAAGCGGCATCTGTTTATATCAAATTAAAAAATTGGCAGAAAGTTGGTGAATTCATTGGAAATATTACTTCACCGAAATTACACTTGGAATATGCTGTAGCGAAAGAAGCTGAGGGTAAATATGAAGATGCTGTCATTGCATACTCGTTAGCTAAAGAATATGATGCAGTTATTAGATTACAATTAGAAAAACTAAATAATCCTGAAGCAGCTGTTGAATTGGTACAAGAAACAAAGAGTGTCGAAGGAGCTAAAATGGTTGCACGGTAATATATAAAAATTCACATAATCTTATTTTCAAATAATTTTTTATTTTATTTTAAGATTTTTCCAACAACTTGATGATTATTCCTCTGCCATACGTTTTCTTGTAATATCACAGTGTTTTGATGAAGCATTTCAAATGGCATCTAAACACAATAAACTTGATTTATATGGAGAAATATTGATAAATTTGTTAGACACTGAAAACATTAGACAAAATGATTTCAGAAGTATTGCTTTACATTTTGAGAGTGAAAGAAATAACTTATTAGCTGGGAAATATTATTTTCATGCTAAGGATTACGAAAAAGTAAGTTATATAAATATCTAAAATATATTTATGTAATAGTTTTATCATTTGTTTAAAAAATGTTGTATTTTCATCCAGGCAATGAAACATTTACTCCGTGTTGCCAAATCTTCTAATGATGATAATGAGGCTATATCATTAGCAATAGATGTTGTAGCTTCTTCAAATAATGAAATATTGACAAATGAATTGATAGAATTTTTGCTCGGTGAATCAGATGGCAATCCAAAAGATCCTAAATATATATTTAGACTTTATATGGCACTAAAACAATATCGTGAAGCTGCAAAGACAGCTATTATTATAGCTAATGAAGAACAAATTAATGGAAATTATAGAAATGCTCATGATGTCTTATTTGGAATGTACCAAGAGTTAAAACGAAATAGGATAAAAATACCAATGGAAATGCAGTCAAATTTAATGCTGTTGCATAGTTATATTCTAGTAAGAATACATGTTAGAAGAGGTGATCATTTGAAAGGTGCAAGAATGCTTATTAGAGTTGCAAATAATATTTCAAAATTTCCTTCACGTTAGTACAGTTTTAAAGTTAAATGACTAGTTATGATCTCTTAATAGTGTGATTTTTATGTTTTACAGATATAGTTCCTATTCTTACATCAACTGTTATTGAATGCCATAGATCAAATCTAAAGAAAGATGCTTTTACTTATGCATCAATGCTAATGAGACCTGAGTATCGCCAACAAATCGATCCAAAATATGCAAAGAAAATTGAAGCAATTGTACGTAAGCCACCGAAAGGTGACTATAATATAAATGAGCAAGAACCAACTACACCTTGCCCTTATTGTGATTGCAAATTGCCAGAAACTGATATGACTTGTACACAATGTAAAAATACTTTACCATTTTGTATTGCAACAGTAAGTAATTAATTCATATTTATAAAATATTAGTAAATGTTTGTATGATCATTAAAAATTGCTACATTTTCAAGATTTGAATTTAGTAATTTTTATTGCTATTATAAATTATAACTTTGATTATTCATTTTACAGGGTAGACATATTGTTAAAGATGATCTCAGTGCTTGTCCTTCATGTGATTTTCCTGCTTTAAGAAGTGAATTCATACAGTAAGTATATTTTAAATAGCATAAGGATCGATCCAGACTATCATGCCAGTCTCGCTCCAATCAAATATAAATATAAATAAACAATGAAATTATTCACACTATAGGTATCGTGCCAGTCTCAGTCCAATCACGATCAGATACAGTATTACTGTACTGAATATTTGAGTGGAGCTAGACCGGACCGAGACCAGCACGATAGTCTGGATCGATCGTAATTGTATTTATAATATTATGTTATATAATATGATTTGAAAAATCTCTATTAGTAATCCTTAACCTTTTAACTAAGGGTATGTAAGATAAATAAATACGTACATGAAATAAATTATTGAATGAATAAAATAAATAAATAACTAAATAGATAGACTCAAAATAACACGTAATGAAAAACAATTAAATATTTTTAATGACAGCCACTTTTCATAAAATATCTAGTGAAAAGAAAGTATTATTGGTTTATTAATTTTATTTTAAAAATAGTTTTGACTGTATTATAATATTCAATATTTTACTTTTCAGACTTGTTGATTCTGAAGGTGCATGCCCAATGTGTGGTGAAAAACTAGACCCACGAGCATTAGTTTTAGTTACAAATCACCGTCTTTATGTATATTCAAATGATGAAAATTAGTTAATTCTTAGATAAACTGAAATTGTTTCCGTCCATTATTAGTGATACATTTTAAATACCTTGACGTGTTTGTTATTTGTTTGATTAAACTAAAGATAATGTGTAATATGTATGTAATGTAATGGGACTCTCCTGCAAAATATAGTTTGGAGTTCTGATAAATTTTTGACAAAATCCAATCCAACATTGTCTACACCAGTAGAATATGATAAGACTCGCAATTTCCAAGATATATTTTTACATTTTCTGTTTTGATTTGCCTGAGGGCTCAACTTACTGCAAGGTCTTGTGGACCCTGTTTAAACTACTGGATATATAACCATAATTATCTGGGAACACAATGGTACTTTGAGGTGAGAAATTGATTTATATTTTATTAAAATTATGCTCAATATTAATACATAGTAATATTGCAAAATCTTATACACCTTGTACATTGCACAAATGATTTTTGTTGAGCATAATTCGTTTCTGTTTTCACATTCTAAATTTCTATTAAATTTACTTGTCAGGCTTTAGTTAATATCGATGATCTTAGGTCATAACACGATAACTTTTTATTTTGATTTAGTTTTGTGTATTCTTTCATTTAGTCTGTATTATATTATAATTTAGGAAATATGTTAAAATAAATAATGTTTTAATATCTGAACATAACAGGTATAGTTTGTAACATGAAAGATAACCGGTCTAAGCATTGCTATTACATTGCAAAACTGGTCATCTTTTCAAACTTTCATCTTTGTTCAAACTTTTAAATCACTCTTTTGAGAAATTACATTTTTGCAGTTATCATGTTATGACTGTATTTTATTCAATGTGTGAGTGGAGCAGTATATTGCTGACTACTATTAAAAGTAGACCCTGTAATATATGCTACTGCTTCCAAATGTATTTTGTTGATTTTTTTTAAATGTCCCATGTTCTTAAGTTTAATGAGTTTTAAATCACAACACAATGTCACTTTACTAATAATTTATTTTTACAATAAAAAAATGATATATTAACAGAAAAACTAGATGTCACAGACACAATTGCCATATGAAAAAAAATTAATAGCTTAAGAATTGTAGAAGTTCATAGGTTATCCAAAACTAATGGAACTGTAAAAGAAAAAGAAAAAATAAATTATTTTAAAAATGTATATGTAATTTTAAGTAATTACACTTTATTTTCTTAATAATTTAATTTAATTTTATGCAAAAAATTAGATATCATTGCATGTGCAATACTTGCTATGTGATACTTTTCAAAGGAATAACTTTATGGTGCTAAACATTTGCAAGTTGGAAATAACTGCTATGTGCTAATACTTGGGATGCAAAATCTGCTTATTGTAAGTAAAATACATCAATATAAAAATTTTGTTCTCTGAAAAATTATACATTTGTGACAGCAGATTTTGCACAAGCAACAAAAATATAAAAAAAATTTGTGTCCCTTTAAAATAATCCTCAGTTACAACTGTAAAAGCATATGACAAAAATACTAAATTTTGTGTAATTATTATTGTCACGATTTTAATATATTATTATGTGCAAAAAATACTGATACATGCAGTATACCAAGACTACACCTCAAAAAATGATTTCAAGCAAATTATCTAACAAACTCCACAACCCTGCTTCATGCCACGAATCATCCATAGTAAAGTGGTGCTCAACATATAGTTCGCAAACCACGCATTTTCTTGTTACGCATTTGAATTCTAAATATTCAATCTTATTAAAATATATATACAATATATACAAAATTTTATCGCTTTTATTATTGACATTTATAATAATTTTCAAGCAGTTTCATAAGTGCTTTGCAGCATGGAATTTATAATTTCATTTAAATTTCTGTGATGGTTTCACAAAAGTAATTTAAAACTAATTTTAAATAGTAACCACATTCTGTGAAGTGAAATCAGGACTCAATAACAAATTATTTTTAAAAAAAATACATACGTAATCTGTAAGTAACAACCAAAATTCCAAACATTACAAAATTATTAAGAACATCTTTTTGAACTTTCTTCTTCTCCTCTGTTGGATCAGGACGTTCACTACCAGGTAGTTCTAATCGAAACATATTGATATAATTATAAAATATGTATTCTAGAATTCAAAGTTGTTCACAACCGTGTTCAGAAGTTGATAAGGTTATGTTTGAGATATAAAATGACAGATGCTTCGACAATGTTAGTCAAATCAAGATCTACATAATTGTTTTATACTATTTTTATTTTATTATTATTATTCTTAAAACAATTTACTTATCAATAATAAAGTCATATTTACTTGTCACATACATTTCGTATTTATTAATTTTTTTTATTAATAGAAATGTAGATTTTTGAAAAATCTATTTTTCTCTCTTCAACTTGTTGCTTCAAGAATAAACTATAGGTAACTATCATTTTCTAATAACTTGTTGCGTCCGGTGTATTAATGATGACGTGATATTTCTGTTTTGACAGTTTTCATAATTATTATAAAAGGGAACAATGCATTTTATCTGTATTATCTCAATTTAAATAATTGTATATCAAAGAAACATAATATGTAAGTATAATTTTACATTAAATATAGAAACATGGAATGACTAAACTTAATATATTGAAGTTTTCAAATAAAATTATTTATTAAAGGGTATTGTTTATGTGTGTATCAATGAAAAATATTTTTTTAATGCAATATTTTCTTTAAAGAGTATTTACATTCAATGGATAAATTACGAAGAGCTTTGAGTGGAGCTGAAAATGATGAGGAAGAAAGTAGTATTTTTGCTCAGGTATACTATTTAAAACAGTTTAATTATTTTATTTTGTACATAACGCTGATAACAATTTTCAAATAATTTTTCAGGTAGATAGTGCTACAACATTTAGTTGGACTACAAGAATAAAAGGATTTTGCATTTGTTTTGTCATCGGCATTTTGTTGTCGTTCTTAGGATCGTTTGCATTATTCTTAAAACGTGGCTTAGCCACTTTTGCAGTTTTTTATACTTTGGGAAATATATTATCAATTTGTAGCACATGTTTCTTAATGGGACCACTTAATCAGCTCAAAAGAATGTTTGCACCAACTCGACTAATTGCGACAATAATTGTTCTGGTGTCATTTGGATTAACATTATTCTCTGCAATTTATGTAAGTTAAATTTGATTTAATGATGATTAAAATTATTTGTAAATAAAATCATAATTTATAAATCGATATATTACTAAGACATTATTCGTACCCACAATGCTGAAAAAAGATTGAATTCACTAGGCCACCATTTAACATAAAAAATTGATAAAAGTACAATACGAGGTGATCATTTGCTTATTTCAGATTCTCAAATTTGCAGTAACAAAGGGTAGAAATTTTGACATACAGTAAACTCCATTTACACGGTTAATTGGTTCCATGAAAGCAGCGCATAAAAAAACCGTTTAAATGGAGCAAAACTTTTTCAACCATGTGTATAAATATTTTGAAACCACCAATTTCAAAATCTACTATATGCTACTGCTGACCAATGAATCTGAGAAAATAAATGATCACCTTATATTGGACTTTTACCAAAAAATTATCTTATTTTGAATATTTTCCAATCAGTGCTACCAATTTGCAGAGCTCAAACATAATTTGGCTTACTAGACTATGTACTTAGAATAACCAAATAAATTAATATTTAATAATTAACACTTAACTGGCCGCTAACACATTAATGTGTGTTTTATTCTTTAGTGGTAGCTGGCCGACATGTGTGTCTTTCGTCATCAGTGTAAATAAACACAAGTCATCGCTTAAACTGATTTCATAAGAAAGGAAGTGGGTGGATTAGGTCTGTTTTCGCCTATCACTCATGCATTAAACAAAGTATAATTTTTTTTTGTTATTGCATTATTGAGAATATGTACTTTACAAATATATTTGTATTTTGGTTCACACTGCACTTCTATGTAATATAAAACAAAACAGTTCAAAAAAGGTAAAAATGCGTAAAAACGGTGCTCTTCTTTTTGACGTGCAGTTTATATCATTTATTGTTTTCTTAATAACATAAATCTTCTTTGTTTGTGAAGACCATATCCTCAATAATACAATAACACCAAAAATATTTTAATACATGATACTTCGTTTTAACGCTTGAGTGATAGGCGAAAAACTGGCCTTATCTACCCACCTCCTGTAATATTATGTTTTACCAACTGCACAGTCAAAGTCTCCACTGATAAGGCTGGCCAATTAAGTGTTAAAATTGGGAAATGTATGTGGTTTTATGTAATTGAAATTTGAGAAAATAAAATGTTATTGATGCCAAGTCTTATGGCTTATAATTATAAAGCCATTAATGTTAAGAACTCATTGCGCAATATCACATAGCGAATAATGTGTTAATATTTGAATATAGATATAATATGGATATTTAGCACATAAGTGCCATATGTACAGATGAGCCAATATATCATGATTTAAAATTCTGATCCACTTATATAACTTTTTTGAAACAATTAAAATTTTAAATTAGGGCAAAAATTATGATTAGTTTTATTTTCATGCTAAAGAATATGGAAAAGTAAGTTAATTATATAAATATCTAAAAAATATGAATAGTATATTTTTTTCACGTTTGTTAATTTTATGATCTAAATAAAATCTTGCTGAAGAAATACCCTTGTAGTTCATTTTTAAGAGATGCCGCAAGAACAGGTGGGGGTTCCATTCTAAAAGTGACTGTTTTTTGATAAAAGGAAATAAATTGCCTGTCGACATTTACATTAAAATGTTGATTTTTGTATAAAATATATTTCAAACGTTTGAGTTTCTAACCCAATGCACATATAATTATACAAACTGGCTTAAATTATTAAGTAAGGCAATAAATTGTTGTAAATCAAACCATTATAAAATGCGATCTTAGTGTTTTTTTATATTTACTATTAATTTACATGTATTTTTTTTAGCTTGGAAAAGCTAGTTTAGCATTACTGTTTATTGTGATTCAGTCTTTGGCTCTAACGTGGTATTCATTGTCGTATATACCTTATGCAAGAGATGCAGTGAAGAAAGCATTTGAAGCATGTATTGTTTAAACTGTATACATTAAGAACATTTTATCTATGTCAATTATACATTTTACACATTTAAAAACAATTGTAATATAGAATATTTTTTATATTTATTTAATACCTACTTAATAAAATATGTTAACTGTTAATAAATAGTTGCTTAATAATATTTTTATTATGTTTTTTTTTTATAATGTGTTACTATGGATTTATAATGTGACATCTGTCATATTTAAAAATAAGGAGTAATTACTTTTTTGACTTTAAATAATTAAATTCCTTGTATAAAAAAATAAATTACATCATAATGTATAATAATTGTGCGGTTGGCATGAAATGTCTACACCAAAATTACTCATAACAAGTTCAGAAGACAGGGCTCTAAAATTAAGAAAATATAAACTCATTAAGATACTAGGAGAAGGTTCCTACGCTAAAGTATATTTGGCAGAATTTAGCGGTGAGAACAAAAATAATTTGGCCTGCAAAGTGGTGGATACAGTGCTCGCTCCTAAAGATTTTGTTGTCAAGTTTTTACCACGAGAATTAGATATATTACTTAAAATCAATCATCCTCACATTGTTCATGTCCACAGTATATTTCAACGTAAAGCAAAATATTTTATTTTTATGCGTTTTGCTGAAGGTGGCGATTTGTTAAATTATATTATGAAACATGGAAATATAGTTGAAAATCAAGCAAGAGTTTGGATGAGGCAATTAGCACTGGCAATGCAATATTTGCATGAAATGGAAATCGCTCATAGAGATATTAAATGTGAAAATATATTGATTACAAACAATTTTAATGTAAAACTAGCAGATTTTGGATTTGCTCGTTACGTCATAGACCACAATGCAAAAAGCCAAATGAGTCAAACTTATTGTGGATCATTGTCATATGTTGCTCCTGAAATTTTAAGTGCAAATCCTTATAACCCAAAAATTTCAGATGTTTGGTCTCTAGGAATTGTTCTTTACATAATGTTAAATAATGCTATGCCTTTTGATGATGTCTACGTAAAAAAACTGTATGAAAATCAAATGGCTAAAAGATGGAGATTTAGATCAAAAGTTGTAAATATTCTTAGTAATGAAGTAAAACAAGTTGTAATAGGTATGTTAGATCCTAATGCAAATACCAGATGGAGAATCAACCAAGTATTAACTTCAGATTGGGTTGCAATGGATTCCAGATTGCAAACATATTCTCAAGCAGAACAAAGTGCATTATCGCAAGCTACTGAAGAAAGAAAGAAACTTATAGAAGAAGAACAACGTAAAATGAAAGTAAGTATTTATATATTGTACAATCTGGTATGCTACTCTATAAAACTAAATATTAAATAAGATTAACTATATTTCAATATGTTAAAAATGTGTATTACGATTTAAAATATTATAATTTTAAAACATCACTGCCGCTAGTCATAAATATGTTGATATGATATTTTTTTAGGCAAAGCAACATAATTTTGTGAAGAATCCACCTGTTAGAGAGAAATATTCTCCCAGTATAAGTGCAAGACAAGAAAAAAGAAAAGAAGGCGTTAATGAAGATATAAGAGAAAGAGATGAATTTAAAATTATTAAAGAAAATCAAAAAGTAAGTAATATTAACTAAAAAAAAAAACACATGTTGACATTAGCTAGCATGCCAAAAAATTTAAAAAAAAATCCTATTTCCTGCTTAGATTTATTGTTATCCGGTTTTTCAAGAATCAATTGACTTTAAATTTAATAAAAAATTTAAGTAAAGTTTTAAAATACTTTGCAACAATTTTTTTTTTTTAAAATTGTAATTTTGCTTATATTTTACAGAAAAGTGTGGTAGCTGGAAGAAGTTCTGTCAGTAAAACAATAATAAATGCAAAAGAATCAATTAATACACCTGCAGACCATTCTTCAGGATCAAGTAAAGTTAAAAAAATAGAAACAGAAGTAAGTATTATTATTTTAATGTTACCTGAATTATTTGTTTTTCTGGGGGCCACTATATATAATCATATATTTTTTTCAGAGTGACAATACAAATATTTCAGAAGAATCTGATTCAGATAATTAAGTCTTTTTTGATATTTTTTGTATTCAATCTTAATGTTCTACATATGTTTTATTTAATGGAATAAATAAAAAAAAAACTTATTTATGTTTTTATATTATTATTAAAAGTAATACATTTCAAATAATTTACATATCCAATTAAACCACAAATATTAGAATTGTCATTGAATAATTAAAATACAATAAAAAGTCATTAATCTGGACAAATTGTAGAAAGAAGTCAATATGTGAAAGATAATGGTTCTATGAATTAAAAGCTTGAAATTTAAATGATTAGATAATGCTGGATCATTTTATAAAATAATGTATTGATTTACATTCTAAAATGTTAACCTTAATTTTTATTTATAAGAAATGAATTTCTATCTAGAATAAACATCACCAGTTCCATATTTATCTTAAAAAACAACAAAAATATTGAACATTGTCGGCTTCATTGATCCTGATACTATATATTTTATAGCTATAATTGTAATGTGAAATTTATCATTGTTTAGGAACTGATTGTGATTTATCGTAATTGTGGCATTATATTTTTGGTAAAATTACATTAACACGTTGACTACTAACTACAAGTTAACTCGTATACGAGTAAATGCAGATTTGCTTTTTAGTGCCAAATATAACATACGGGTAGTAAATATATGTAAATAATGGATAATGTAAATGCAAGTAAAAGTGAATAAATAAAAAATAAATAAAGTGAATATTATTAATTAAAAAACTGTCTGTTTCTTAGTGATATATCTTGAATTTCTGGCAATACAGCTTTTGGGTAAAGAATAAATGTTATAAACTATAAAATAATGTGTTTAACTCAGATTGGCATCATGGGTCAGTTCATATGAAAATCAAATTGTCAAGTTACCAAAATTATAATGTATCAATTTTGCCAGTTATTTATATCATGGCTCTAATTATATTGACAACTGCACACATCGTTCAATTTAAGTGCATTCATTCTCTATAATATATATCTATTTTCCTCGATATAAAAATTAATCAAAAATAATATTACTTATCTTATATCAATTAAATAAATTTATAGTTTTAATAATAACAACTTTTAAATACAAATTTTAACTGAAAAATACTATTAAAAGTTGTTTAATTTTTTCACATGTGCTCATGATAATACAATATAATAATATAGATAAGTGATATTTCACACATTTTATACATGCGAGTCTTAATACAAATTAGATTTACTTGATTTAATCTATATGTAAGAGAACTACTGTTTATGTTGGACTTTTTCTTGTTCTCTCACAAATATCGCCAGTGATATAAATGAAAATTATAATACGTTTGGTCCTTGCCATTTCAATATTTATAATATTTGTAGTCATTACTTACGTAATTAAAATATTGTAGTGTGGTTTATATGAATATATATTATGAAAAACATTTAGATTAACCCATTAACAAAACACTATGAATAAGATACAGAAAAATTTTCAGAATATAATATTTTATATTTATTTATCATATTTAAGATAAATATTTCTATTTCATTTTATATACCAACATAAACTATTTTTATTTACATTATAGACATAGAGACATGGACTGCGCATTCTGTATTACCATACTCTATCTTTTTTCACTCATGTTTAACCAAACATCCAACACATGCTCTATTTCTTTTTTCTGATGAGCTGTTTTTGAATTGGATGCGCGGTCCATGCTCTATGTCTATAATTTACACTGATTTTAATGGTAGTTTTGCTAATTTGTTTGGCACAAATAATAATTCTTCTGTATTTCCAATAAAAACAATCCCCCCATTAAAAATTATTGGCTACATATTTATTTATATTAAAAACTAAAATGTTTATTTTATAACCTTAATTGTGAAAAATTTAACAACCCTAGTTGATGGGTTAATCTTTTAATGTTTTTGTGTACCATAAAATATTTGTACATATTAATACGACAATTCAAAATACAAATCAGTCTGAATTGTTGAAAAAATTTGTAAAAATTATATTAAGTATGCATAACTTTATAAAAGGCTACATTAATATGTTTGTATATTAAAAACATCTAATATAACGTAATGTTATTTAAAAATATATAATTTATATAAATTAAAATATGAATGTTTTATCATGTTAATGATAATTTTGATTATTATTTATTTTACAGTTTTAATTTATCAATCAGAGAAAGAAATGTATATTATTATTATTTATATTTATAAAAAAATAAATAAATAAAATGTATTACATTAATATAACGCCGGGTTACTGCAAAAACCAGATAAGTCACATTTTATAGTTTCTAAGATATCTGGTTCTCAAATTTTGGTCAAAGTGGACTTTACCTTATTTTTTGCACATGCGTACTGACCCTTTATATCTGTAAGAGATTTATCATGTTTTTACAGTAGACGTAGGTAAAATTTTTAAGTATAGAAATGTACTTAACTAAAAAAAATGTAAATAGTGGAGTTATCTGGTTTTTGCAGTAACCCGACATTAATAGATAATAATAAATTAATTGTAAAATAAATTTAACCATCAATTTGGTTCGTATATATTTTTAATAATTCACATTTCTTAACTGAAAATTTTAACTTTAAAATAAACAATGTATTGATGTTATTTTTACTTGGGTAAAATTATTTGGGCACATACAATATAAGGCAAATGGTGTATAAAACAATTGGGGGAAGACATACGATCATTATATTCACTCAACTTTCTTTTTTGCTACTATGTTCATATGTATTCACATCTCGTAATTAATATTATAGAAATAATGAGGTAACTTTCATATGTTGGTATATTCCAATTCAAATCAAGAAAATTAATTTTAAATAAATACTTCTAAAAAGCTATAGATTTAAGATTATAAAAATCTAAAACGAAATACTTTCTTACTTATTAATATGGTAATACCAATAAATTTGTAATTCACTTACTAGATGTAGTGTAAAATTTCCATTAAATTCTACAATATATTTATTCTTTGTATATTGTTATAACTGCGTTTTAATATAAAATCTAAAGTAATAATGATTTTTATCAAAGGTAAAAATACATCCGATAAGTCATGTATAAATATAAATCAAATTAAAAAAACATGACAAGTTGGTTTAAATTTTCTGTGTATTTAATTATAAAACATTCATTTTAGATTACCTTGTCATATTGCTTTAAAGTATTTAAAATTAAAATTAAATTTATAAATACAGTTTTTTAAACATAAACAGAGTCCTTAGGATGAGAAGATGAATTTCTATCGGAATGAAATACTTCTTCAATGAGATTTGGATCATCACTGAGACGACAGACATCCCCGGCCTTTACGGTGGTTTTCTTCATCATCTGTACATAAAAATATTCAATTCTATTAATATGATAATTATATGTAAGAACGTTCTGCACAAAAATATTTTCATAAAACTTGATAAATATTTTTGTTATCTCTCCTGTATACTAAATGTGTGGATCAAAATGAAATCCAAATAACAATTAAAGCATTAAATTAACAAAAAAAAACTAATGCTGACATAATTTAAAAATATGTATGTAACACAATTCGTTTTATTATCAATATTTTCAACTACACATGTACAATTATTGAAGCAATTTTAAATTGATAGACACAAAAATAAAATAGTATACTAGTGGTTGGCCATCTTCTGTTCTTTTTTATAACATTTATATGATGTTAGGGTTAAAAATTTTAAATCATTATAAACGAGTATTTTTATTTAAATAGAAGAGTATTTTGATGAAATTCACCTTTAAAATATAAGCAGTTATACTGATATGCATCAAATTAAAACAAATTTAACACCCTTTTCCCTACTTAGGGGTTGAATTTAGGAAAACCCTTTCTTAGAGGGTGCTTACATCATAAATGGAAGAGGTTTGTTAAATGAATGAGGGCAAACTCTTTTGTATATGTTGAGTTGACACACACAAACGTTTATGCATGATGTATACCTACTAAATAACATTATAACGTTCAATGACTAAAAAATAAATCATGTATAAAAGTCTATGCATAAAAAATTCATATTCAAAATAATATTTTTCTATAACAAAAACTTTACTGTTTTCTAAAAATAAACACAATTACATGAAAAATGAAAATAACAAAAGTTAATATAAATATTAATTTGGTTACAAGACATGTTGATAGTCGGAAACTTTATTTAGTAAAAGATATTTTCATGAATATTAGTTAACACATAATTTTATTAATATAAAATATCTATGGTATAATGTTAGTATACTTTCTAGTTGTTTTAAAATAGTTTATAAAATTAGACTTACCAAATAAATAAACTGACTCTTAAGAGAATAAATCTGAATCTATTTAATACCACAAAATAAGAAAATTAAGCACATTATTATCATTGTTTCAAATACAAGTATTAAATATTTGATACTTGAAATTTTTTTTTTTGCATACAAATTGTAGATAAAAAATTCAGCGTTAGTGAAATATCAAAGTGTCAAAATTTAATGAATCTCAATTTCCCAAGTATTAAGTTGATTTTGGTAAGTGAAGACCAGTCTTGATTTGATCATATATTAATCAACTATAGACGGAATTCACTGTTATATTTTTTGATTAATAGCTAATTTTACAAATTCTGGTTTGATAAATTGTCAGTTGCAATTATTTTTAATGATTATCAATATATATTGTTTTGCTATAAGATTGATTAAGAAACAACTACCAAACTACAGTGCAATATACCTATATCAAAACTATGGTAAAAATCTGGTTTGAATTCACTAAAACTACTTATGTGTGTTTGTATTTCACTGATAAGTTACTAATCAATCTAAGTAAATTGAAGATTGATAAGGCAAATGATACACTATTTGTTAGTTAAGTTAGTGAGTTAGCAACTTACACCACTAGCATCCCCATGAGCAGAGCCATTACTGGCCGAAGTTAGTTCACCTGACTGCATGTTAGAGTTGTTACTTCCTGCTCCCAGAGGGCAAACCAAGTCTCCATAATCGAGTTCGCCTTTACTCTTTTTACGTTTCAATGAGAACTGTGATTTTTTGGCAATCTACAAATATAAAAAATATATTAATTATATAATATAATAAGGTCAAATCTAATCAACAAAAAGAAAATTACTTTTAATTTAGCAGCAGGTGTTAGAGGAACATAACCTAAAACAGTTTCAGCTTCACGTTTTTCTTGAATAATTTCTTTGCCAAGTAAGTCTTTAAAGTGTGTACTTAGATGTCTCCGTAGAAGTGTTTTACTTGGAGGTATGTTTAATAATGTAGCTAACAATTCGGCAGTGAATTTGGAGTCATAGACCATCAAAGCTCCATGCACTCCAGCACCTCTTAAATTAGGAGCATACTCTGCTAAATCTACTGCCCTGAGCCATTCCATAACCCTATTTGAAACAGCAGAAAACATATTTTTATAAATAATTACATATAAAAAAATCATTTTGAAGCGAGGGAATATTGCAAATTTAGCTAATTGTAAATAATTTTGAAATTTTTCGGCGCATTTTTATTGGCCAGTAACTTTTTAAGAGATTAATGAAAATAAAATTTTTGGAGGGAACCTTAAAGAAAAGATTTGAAGCTTTAATATCCTTTTTGAAAAATTTCATTACAGTCATTTTCACCAATTTTAGAGATATTTTAATATTGCACAATTTTTTATGAAATAAAAAAATTCTTTAATTTTTTTGACAAGTGTATATGGTACAATTAGAAAGTACCTATGTGCTGTCCAAAGTGCAATTTGTTTTGGTTCTGGATTTTCAAGATCATCTGGTGACGATCTTCTGATTAAACATGAAGGTTCAAAAGAATTTTCTCTTAGCACTTGAATTCCTCTTTTTATACTAGTTGCATGTAAAAGTGAAGTAACATGTAAAATTGTTAAATCATCCATTGTCAGTCTATGAAGTAATCGGCCATCCATTCTGGCTTGTAGAAAGGCATCTTTATGTTGAGGAAGTCCTAAAAAAAACACATTTATACACACTTTATAACCAAGTAGTCATTTGTAATTGTAATTGATTCTGGACTTGGGACACAATTAACATATCTACTACCTACATACGTACATAAATACGTTAATCACCTAAGTGCAGATGATAAGTACGACGTACAAGTCATTGTAAGTCGAGGGCGTTGTTAGTTCGGTACCATCTATTTAAAATTTAAAGGATGATAAATAAATGAAACAAATAAAATGAAAATAATTTATCATTGATAAAAAACCTATTGACCAGTGGTTTTTTGTTTGTTTAGATAATGTTTATCATTTTACAAGATGTTTTTATAATATAATATTTTATAAATTCAATAAATAAAAATACTCCTCAATCCTCTGACTTTTTTAATATATGAAATAATCGCTAGTGCGGCAAATTAGTTGCAAATTCTTTTAATTTCATCATTGTCATCAGAATCAATTAAATTTAGTAAATAGAAAAAAAAATCTTAAGTAAATAATGGGGTGGGGGCAAGTGGGAGTGAACACTGTTACCATTCAAAAGATATATAAAAAATCATAACAATTTTGTATTACAGATTTTTTAAATCTTCATTAGTTTCAGAATTATTTGAAATATGTATATAATTATTTTGCAAATTTTCATAGGGGTATTTCACCTTCTTAACCACTTTACTGCAGCTAAAATAATTTTTTTCTTACTACTCCTGACCACCTCTAATTATATACAAAATTTGAACTCGATATGATTTTACCACTTGAAAAGGTTCCCTTGTAAGTTCTAACACTAGTAAGATCTCATATAAACATATCAATCACCTGTATCATCCAACCACCGTAGTACCCAAGGTGTATCTAATCGACCAGCTTCTGACAAATGTTTATCACTTGTGCCGTTATCAGTCATATCTAATACAGCTAACTGTAATTTTTTGCGGTGTAAACTATTTTTGATGCCTAATTCTTTTTCAATATCATGACTAGATGCAGACTGTAGATGAACACCATTTTTAATCCACCGTTTCGCCTCTGTTGCATATGACTCAAGACCTAAATCTTGCATCCATTCTACAATTTCATCCGTAGTCCATTCATGGAATGGCTTATCAGGTCTAAAAATATAATATCAAAAAATATTATTAAATGTCTAATAGCGACATCCAAAATGAAATTTCTTTAAGATTAAATATTGTTTGCAACCCCAAAATTTTATTCTTCAAATCTTATTTTTTCTAAAAGCTTGGCGATGATTCGATGAATAATAATATTTTAGAAGTACTAATGGATCCTTACTTCTTTGGTTCTGCAGGTTGTTCACTCCATCCTAATCTAGCACCAGCTGTAGCTCGTACTCCCCCTCTTTTAAACTCCCCATCACCTGGAAGATCATCTAAGTTTTCTGAGCCAGAACGCTTCATTTTTCCAAAAATCTTTTTGATTCCTTTGTTTTTATTATAAGATGGTGACATATGAGGAGAATAACTATTTACTCCATCATTAATATCATTTGACTTATCAGGTTCAACTAAAAATATATAAGTTACATGAGTATTTTTCTAACTTATATAGTTATCAGTAGCATATTTATTACATAATAAATAAATAATAATCAAAATGCACATAAAATATATATTAGTGACAAAAAGTGTGTCATATATTAGTATGTGTCGTTGATGGTAGCGACACCTTCAGTGTTGAAAATCGAAACTAACGCAATCGGGTTAATTGTCATCTAACTTAACTTAACTGATGTTTAGTAAACAATTAAATTAGTGGTTATATACGTTTAACTATTAGAGTATTTGATTTCTTTTATAAAGAAAATAAGTATAATTCTTCAAAACAATTTCCCATTTTGAAAAACACGTTTTTTAAACTAACAACTGACAGCTGACCCAATAGGAATAGTTCCCTTTTCACCACACCGTGGTGTATGATCAAAGACACATATCAATACCAGTTAGTTAGTAGATACATTATAAATATATATTACCTATGTTGGGATTTAAAAATTACTCAATATTTTGTGCTACAAAATTATAGCACAAAAATAAAAATAAATAATATATTTACAGTGTTCTCTTGAAAATACAATATTTACAAATTCAACTGGCATCTAAATATTTAATATTAAAGGTGGCTGATAAAGAGTTTACGTTTTATAAATAGCGCATGATATTATAAACAATGTAATTTTTATCAAACTATAATAGAAGGCAATATGGCAAAAGAGTTAATGAAAAGAAGTACATAAAATATCAGATTTTATAAAAAATATTACAGAGATAAATGCAAAAGCTAAATATACATATTGCAGAGTTCTTTATAATAAGCAAATTATATACCATTTTCCTCTGTTCTTTTTTTACATAATATTAATTCTATATTTAATAATAATGTTAAAAAAATTAAACAATAAAGAAATGTGTTAATTTATAACCAAGCTGTTATTTATTGTTACGTATATATTCTGTTGACATGCGCAAGCTTAGAACATCCGGATTTGGGGTCACCTAAATTAGGCACTGATTGGCCTCTGCCCTTGCCCCCCAGAAGAGAGAAGCCTTTACCAAACGCAACGCCTTTACGAGTGTTAGGAGTTCCTGTCGAGCCACTTATTGGTGATCCTGAATAATTATCTACACGTCCATTTGTGGAAAATGCTTGCCGCGGTAAACTACCATAATGTATGTCAATTGTGCGACGAAAACTTGCTGGTGGTGTCTAAAAATTCAATTTTTGTTAAAATATGGTTTAATAATTGATGTATTTAAAAAAAGAGTATTTAAACATTTTGAAGCACTCACTCTTGGTTGCTGAATTTCTATTCTATTTGAATTATTGTCCGATCGCATTGGTGATACAACTAATGATGCATTGGAAATTGAACTCGGAGATGGAGAAGTAACGTTTACAGGTATCTGTAAAATATAAAAAATTTAGTCATATTTACAATACTAAAGTTGTAATATCAAGAATATATTTAAGAATCAAGATAAACTAAACTAACCTGATTAGTAACTGTATGAATAGGTGTAGATGTATGCTGGGGAACTGGAGATGCTCTAGGAATCATTGGAGGTTTCTTCAACGAGGCAGAAGTAATGTGATTCGTTACTGCATTGTTGTTGAAATGACTTGTTCGTAATTCCACGTTTTCTCTTTCAAGGGCAGCTTGTTGAAGTTTCAATTCACTCATTGCTGACATCAGTTCCAATTTTTGAGTTTCCAATGATGAACGCGATAACATTTCCTTTATTAACACATTAATTATATGTCAATCATTAATTCAAACGTTTTATGAAATAATAAAAATATATTATGATAATTATAATCAAATAAAAATAAATGTATGAACTTTATACACATAAATATTTATTCTTGTAGAAATAAAATATTTAATTAAAGTTATTCTTTGAATAAGCTAGCAAAACGATTATATTTAATTCAAAAAGCTTTAAAATAAAAATGAGCTTGTGAACTAATGAACAATACATATTTTGTTATTTTTAAATGTAAATCAAAATGAAATATTAATAATGATATGTAACAAAAAAAGAATATACCTAAAATATACAAAAATAAAATAAATAAACAAATAAAACAAACACAACAGTTTTTAACCATGCAATAATACTGGTACAATTTTCCAAGTTGACCCCCTAATTAATAAAAATAATATCAACTCAAAATTTAGGGGTCTGACTTGCATTCTACAATCATAAATAATATTTCATCAAATAAAAATAATACGGAGGCCAACTTGACAAACTTAATACATGACGAAAATTTGCATGCAGAACACAAATTATATTTTGCACTTGGTATAAAAATAATGATTCTGGACTTAAGGGGGATATTTAAGCATATTTCACCATTGTACACCACAATTCATCATGCCCGTGCAAAAAATAAAATAAAAATGAATATAAATAAAATAATAAAATACCAACTTGATCTGCATTTTTTTCAGAGTTGCCAATTATATGAAAAATATGTAAATGCAGTAAAAATATTAATTAAATGATCATTAAATATCATATATTTAATATATGCATGGTTCATACCAGAATTTTAATTACAGAAATTAAAATTTATGATTAGTTTAGGTACTGTGATTTTGAACTAAAATTCATAATGAATCAAATTTTTCATAATTGTTGCCTCTATAATAAGGAACTAATAAAAATAACAGTATAAACCATACGTTAAGTGCATATATTAAATAAAAGATTATATTAATTATCTCAAAATTGAACTAGAAAAGAATATTTAAGTTTTATAATTTTTATTTTGGCATAAAGTTCTTTATTGGCAATTCTTATTTACAGTCCAACATGCTATCTAGCTTAGCAGTGCAATGAATTTATATACAGCTACTTGTGCTCGCAAAATAAATTGACATCGAAATAAAAATACTTTTTGTTTGTCAATGTGGCTGGCTATGTAAGTAGCGAGGGCCCTTACTCTCTGCAGCAGGTCTTCTGCGTTCCCGAGCATTTGCTTCTTTTCCATTAACATCTTCTCCAGCTCGCTGATCTTGTCAGTCTGCGCTTCGATCTGTTCTGATAGCACCGATACTTGTAACTGCAACGACTCCTTTTCTGATTCTAGTTTACGGATCCTTTCATCTTGTTCTTGATGCTGTAAAAAATATACACATTTTAGAAATTTTTAAAAGTCTCGGTAAAATTAGATTATCTAATTTTGAAATATAATGAAATAATCAATTAGCAAAAAAATTTACAGAAATATGTATTATAATTTTATATTCTAAATTTTAAAAATGATTTGGAAAAAAAGTTTACTACTTATTACTTCTCTAATAAATATATTATATATTATTATTTTTAAAATACAAAATAGTACATACATAATGGTTCATTTACACCAAAAAAACAAAATACAAGCGTAATGTTTTTAAAACAAATCTTATTCAAAAATGTACAAGTTTATTGCTGTTTTGTCAAAAAAAAACACCATATTGGTGTTTTGTCCTTTTGGTGTAAATCCATCGTAACACGAAAAAAAAGTTAATCAAACAAAGATCAAAAAGCATACAAATAAAATAAAATAAAGTTATAATTTAATATCTAACACATAAAGTACCAAATGAGTATAAAAATATAATATTTGTAATTAAATCAAATTAATTGTTTTAATTTTTAAGAATTATAACGGGCACTTAATGTGTTAATTATATAAATTGTACCGCTTTGTTAATATATCAGTTGAGAATCAATCACATATAAAATACGAAAGAGTGAAAGCATGTAAAATAATTTGTTATACCATACATCGTGCTTTGATGATATAGGTGTATTAGATTTATTTTTAGCTTTACCATACGCACGCAATATACCTTAAAAGGGATCCACGAATTTGAACCATAATTTCTGGCATCCATATTATAACGACAACATGGCATTGGTGGTAATGTGTGATACGCACAACAATTCATAAAGTTTCCTCTTTCAGGACCATAATAACCATATCTGTACCCGTAAGGCATAGAATGATGATCATTATTTCCACTTGTATGTAATTCTGGTTGACTTCCCAAATGTAAATCTGAACCATGTTTGGTTTTATTGTAATCCATAAGTTGTGAAGAAGACCCATATCTTTTTGGATCAATTCTTTCATGATGTTTATGAAAACAATTGTCATTACAACAACAAAATGGTTGTTGTGGTGTAGATTCATTCCAATGACTTTGACATGATCCAGAAGGTGATTGTATTGACTGTAACATCGCTTCATTTCCACAATAATTAAAATGTGCTGGTTGTTGATACACAGGTACAGTAAGATCGTATTTTGGTGGTGGAGGAGGAAAATAAAATTCTTTATTTTGTTCAGGTGATTTATGTTCTTTAAGTGTATGTGAAGATCTGGATTTTTGGTCTCTTTCTTGTCGATTTAAATGTGGTTTTCGTCTATCCAAACTTCCTGGTGCTGATTTATCAGAATTGTGACGTCTAGGTGAATTATCAACTCGAGGTCGAACTGGTATTTTATTCATTGGTGGTTTTGAAGTTGTATGCAAGGATTGTTGATGGAATTCCAGTTGATTTTGTTGTGGAGAACTGCTACGAGGTGACATTTTATTTACGGTTGGATTCCTTGGAGAAGATTGGCCTCGTAAACTTGCAAACCATTGAAAATCTTCATCGCAACATGTTGAATCATCTGTGATATTTAAAATGTTGATTTCGAGTGCAATAATACAAGAAAATATTATTTATTTACACTGAAGTTACATTCGTGCAATGAATGTTATACAGTTTATATTAAAGTCCTATAAGGATATTTAGTAAGGATTAGGAAGAACATATTATAAAAGCAAGGTACATGTAGTGTGACTTTTAGAGAATATTTAAACATGTAGTTCTAAATTCTTCAAAGTAGGTACATTTTTCAATCCTTAATGTAGATATTTCATTATCTTTAAGTCACATTACAAACACATATTGACCACACATATTTGGACCTGGTTGTCGTTTTCTGACACCAGCAGGTTTGTAACGATGACCAGTGGCTGCAGCGGGAGTTGGGGATGGGGCAGAGGACTGATCAGAGGTAGACACTGCATGCCGTGAGGTTTCTTTCAATGTACTAGACTCATCATCTGTGCTGGAGTCATCTGTAGTCATGTGTGTTTTGGATTCGCCATTTCCTGACGATCGAAAATAATATAATAATAATATATGAAGTATTATTATATAACATATGTATTTTGCTATGTAACTGTATTTAAATTTATTTTTATATTTTGTCTATGTAATATAAATCTTTATTTTATTTGTTAAATTAAATCGTTATTATTATAAATAATTATTTAGTTTATTTTTAACTAATTTATTTATTATTTGTACAAAAATTAAAATGATTTTTATTTTAAATTAAAAATAGTTATTAATAATATGTTTAATTTATTGGATTAAAGTTAAAAAAAATTATAATTTGTTTATAATTGATATTTAATTAATATCTTCTTTATTTTTATAAAATAATCTAATATTATTTACATAAAATGCATTTTTCTTGAAAATATAACTAAAGTATGTGTACTTATAATTTTATATTGTTTTTTCAAAAAAAGAAATATTAACCAAAATACGCTTTATAGTCCATATTGATTCTACATACGTACGTATTGTATATTGAAAAATAAATTGTAACTTCAATAAGATATTCAGAAGACTTAGCAGTGTTATATTAGTATTGCAATCCCGGAATTGGATCTCGAAATCCCGGGATTTAAATATACCATTTTAAACTAATATAAATATAATGATTTGAAAAATACATGTGGATAATGTGGATGTATATTCTACCAATAAGAACCATATATTATATATGTAGTAATATATTTACAGTAGAATTTCGTTGAATAGAGCAGGAATTACAACTGTACTTTTTTTCATCTTTTTTATCAAGTCATATATATTTTTTAAATCTTATTCCAGGATTACAATCCCTATTTTATACCTACACAGAAGCTTATTACTGAATTTTAATAATTACAAATTCTTACCATAGGCGTAGCGAAAGGAGGGACTGAGATGTTGCCTCCCTTTTTGAATTTATACATACATTTATATAAAAATTACCCCCCCCCCCCAACACTTTTTGGCTACGCCCATGATTCTTACTTATAGTCAGTGGTTATCAGTTAATTCTTCTAGCGTTAATAACAATTTACGAAATAATTTATAACTACCATATGAATAAAACTCTGTAACACCTTCCATCTCCCTTAAAAAAACTGAATTCATCACTTTTCACACTTAAAATCAAATTTCTCTAGATCTTCACCGAATTTCGAACCGTATATGTACCTATTATTTTATTCATAGTTTGTTAATTCGATTCATAATACAATTAATATAAATATTCTGTTTGTAATAGAATAACCAAATAACATAACTAATAACTAACGGCAGTTAAATTATCAACAGTAATTTTGTGGTAGGTACAATACATGACTTTAATAGACAGAATAGTCACGTTTATTCTTAGAGTTTAATAAAGATCATGGAGGTCATATCAATTATCGAATTATAAGTAAAATTTAGATCAAATAAAACATGGGATAGTGCAATGTTCATATACATATACTAGAGTATTGTGTTTTAAATGTATTGTGTATACATATATTACCTTGTGCTAAATAACACATTACAAACAAATTCTAATTTGTTATATCTATTTACAATAATTAGTCAAATCTGTGGTTAAGAATTTAAAATATAATTTACTTATGTCTGGTATTATAAAGAATTTGCACGCAAATCTGCTTTCAGCTAACGCTATCTACTGGGAGTCAAATTGTGAATTTGCTCGATATTTTAAAGCAGTGGTAATAAATGTATAATAATGTAAATGCTATGTATTTTATGAGGTACACTTGGCAGCACTTATTTCTAAGTCGCTGATTTTTACTTAATACACATGCGTCAATGCCATTATATGTACGATTTCATTAGCTACATCTGTGAGTGGTTGTCATTTATATTTAATACCTAGCAGATAGCGTTAGCTGGGAGCTAATTTGAATTTGCACTCAAGCAAATTCAAGCAAATTCTTTATAATACCTGACATTAATTAAATAACTATTTCCAGAAATGTTACGCCTTTTTGGACACATTATAATAAGAACCAGGGTTCGATAATTATCGCATAGTTATATTAGACGATTAATTCGTTTTAACACAAACAAAAGGATCCTTCTTTCTCGGCACATTGAAAATAATTACTAGGTATACTAATTGTAAATTGAATACATTTTCATTACATTATAATACTAAATTTTGTTGTCATTATAAAATAACGTACCTAACTTCAAACAAAGCGGTATAATTATCCTTTGAGAAACTGACTTTAAACTACCTCAAAAAATAATATGAGAATTCTTCCACTTATAATAATTTGAACTTCTTGTTAATTTTTTATTTATTTTTTATTACGTTCATTAAGTAATATAAATGTACTTGAAAAAAACTAAAATCCTGTAACTTGTTTGAGAAAATAAATTTTTCGATTAAAGACTAAAGATTTTTAAGTAGTATTTATTTCTAAAATCGTGAAATTTTATATCTAGAAAAATAATAGAGATAAAAAAAACTGTAGTAATCAGAGCTATGGAATTGATAAAAATATTCCAACTACAAAATAAGTTTGAGTTTGACCCCGACTTCACGATTTCAACTCCCTTGAGTCCCTACTTATGTAAATCGATTTGGACTATACTCTCAATATCCCATGTAGGAAATGCTAGCCTTGACGATGGACCCAAGCTTGGACCAATATTGGGTTGCCAGTGTTGCTTTTCCGATATTGATCCCAGTCTAAGCCAATCTTCAAATATCGAGCTTCGGTCACCTATTATTTATCCAAGATAGGACCAACCTTTACATACCGAGCTTCGGATCAGCTATTCTTTACCCAAGATTGGACCAACTCTGGGCCAACCTTGGTACGACAAGCCTTGGTCGACAAGCCTTGGCCTAATCTTGAACGAAGTTATCATTTGTATCTTGGCCCAGTGTTGGCTAACATTGGCACAAGCCTGTGCCAATCGTGGCCCATTTGTAATTTCAACAATAAATCAAACAGTAATATTTATCCTTAACGAAATCTAATCTAAATCTAGTCTTTAGAGTCGGGAAATTTGTGTTAATTCCAACCCTTACTCTATAATATTAACAAGACAAATTGGCAACGAAATTGCATATATGAATTATAGACGACATAATACAGTGTGTCCCAAATTTATAGGGGCACCTACTTTTTCGGACATAACTTTTTTTTTCTACAAGCAAACAAAACTTAATTTTTACAAGGTATTTCTATCTATTATTCACGACTTCTGTCCCATTTATATGATCTTACGGCAATTAATTTGTTTATTATTACAGATTTTGTGAAAAAAGTGGTGTCCCACATTAATAGGGGCACTGGGAAAAGACACGTTTTTTTTATTACAAAATCCACTTTATTTGTGAATTTCGATTATGACTAACAAAAACTCGGTATTTACTGACATACCTGTCGTATCTGGACATTTTTTGATACCATTTTAAAACAAACACGCAAAATATTTCACATTTGAAGAGCATCTTTCTGATTGTTGCAAGCTGAATTTGAGAACTTCGAGTTTCAAAACACATAAACATAACATAATATCTCTGTCTCAAGCGGGTCTAAAATTTATATCAGACCCGTTTGAAATTTTACGGATTTTCCATCGCTCCGTCTTTTTCTTTTCCATTACGTGCTTATTTACGACGTCGAACGCGATTCCGAGGCCGTTCGACCGAGAATCTCTGCACTTAGTTCGGGAAAAAAATGCAGAAAACGCCGAAGTTGAAGCCTCACTACAAGCTGGCACGCTACAAATTTGCCGAGGAGAGGTTGCATTGAACGCATGAATGGTCGAAGGTACAGAACTTATAGGTTTGCATTGTTGTCATTCAATCCTGTAAGTCTACGTGGGGTTGGATTATGATTTGGGGTATTTGTATGTGTTTCAGATTGTCTGGTCCAACGAGAAAAACTTCAACTTTTTATCATACATACATATTATTATACAAATACCCCAAATCATAATCCAACCCCACGTAGACTTACAGGATTGAATGACAACAATGCAAACCTATAAGTTCTGTACCTTCGACCATTCATGCGTTCAATGCAACCTCTCCTCGGCAAATTTGTAGCGTGCCAGCTTGTAGTGAGGCTTCAACTTCGGCGTTTTCTGCATTTTTTTCCCGAACTAAGTGCAGAGATTCTCGGTCGAACGGCCTCGGAATCGCGTTCGACGTCGTAAATAAGCACGTAATGGAAAAGAAAAAGACGGAGCGATGGAAAATCCGTAAAATTTCAAACGGGTCTGATATAAATTTTAGACCCGCTTGAGACAGAGATATTATGTTATGTTTATGTGTTTTGAAACTCGAAGTTCTCAAATTCAGCTTGCAACAATCAGAAAGATGCTCTTCAAATGTGAAATATTTTGCGTGTTTGTTTTAAAATGGTATCAAAAAATGTCCAGATACGACAGGTATGTCAGTAAATACCGAGTTTTTGTTAGTCATAATCGAAATTCACAAATAAAGTGGATTTTGTAATAAAAAAAACGTGTCTTTTCCCAGTGCCCCTATTAATGTGGGACACCACTTTTTTCACAAAATCTGTAATAATAAACAAATTAATTGCCGTAAGATCATATAAATGGGACAGAAGTCGTGAATAATAGATAGAAATACCTTGTAAAAATTAAGTTTTGTTTGCTTGTAGAAAAAAAAAGTTATGTCCGAAAAAGTAGGTGCCCCTATAAATTTGGGACACACTGTATAATAAGCTGACATGTTAAGCCAATATTTTAAATATATTATAGTAAATATTATATAATACAAATAATAAAACATAGATAAAATAAAACATCCCTTATAGAAACCATTTTGCCAACTTATATGAAAATAAATACGAATGAAAAAAATGGTCTACTAGTATTAAGAACGTAATTCACTCTCATTATTGTGTAATTTTCACGCCAATAAAAAGAACAGTTGCGGATAATGTTAGTACTTTGTTTTAAGTGTTGCTAAATAGAAACCAAACAATGTTTTTTGTGCACTTTTTCGTTTCTTCTCGTATTTCTACGACACAATTTTCGAAACCACAATAATAAATATGGTATATGTCGAAACCGATAAACCTAAACTTATAACCACAAATATAGTAATTTTGTTAACAATTATACAGTCCCAAAACATGAATAATATAGCAACTATACTTATTGTTAGGGAAAAAATATCGTAGTTAATAAGACTTCAAATCAATTTATATACCGACATGTTTTCATCAGTAAAAATAAAGAAAAACAAAAATTACCAGTCATTATAAGGAAGCTCCATTACAGATACATACAACAAATGACAATTTTACGAACTTGCCTTCCAAACGAATTAAAAAAAATCCATCACAAAAATGCTGCACCAATATTTTTTTATTCGAGCACAAATGAAATGTTTACTTTTACATTGCTTAAAATAAACAACTACAGAAAAAACGCATGTACCGATGTATCTACTGTGAAGTTACTTATTGACATAAGATGAATAAATTAGACTTCTGTATTTATAATATACGTATCTTTTTTTAATTCATTAATATATCTAAAAGATACATACAAATGTTCTTGAACGTTTGTAAAGGAAATACATATATGTATACCAAACATTCTAGCCCAAGAACTATAGCTGTCTCTATTTGTATAGATCTCCTACATGGAGAAGCTAACAGGAAAGTGATTTCTATTTTAAGCCAATGTAAGAAGTCCACATTGCTAGAAGAGGCTTACGATGGAAATGAAAGAGCGTGTATAGAATCTTGGAAATTCGCCATTTTATGACGTAAAATTAGTCATTAGATGAAAGAATATTGAAATGAAAACATGTAAACAATATATCTCACAACAGGCTTTTTGAACGAATTGAAAATTTGGAAACTTTATGTAAACTTTTGCTCTTATTTTAATATACAGAGTGAACAAAAAAAAGTATACTGTTTAGCAATATATCACTTTGGAACCATGAATCACACAAATACAGATTAGTCTAAAAATCATTTTGTTTAATTATTTAGTAGTTACAGCATTATAAGTAAAGTGCATCAAAAACACCGGTATATTAATAAATATTTTAATTTTACAATTATTACTGACGAATGTATACTATGACAAATCTATAGTATACGGTTAAATAATTACAATATTAATATAGACCTACCTACTTTAACTAAATCAATTAGCCTACTTGCTATTCAGGTATTTATAGTCCCTTAGTACTATGTTGTCGAATAAGAGAAGTTATTATTCATCCATGTATAGTTCATTAGTTATAATAAGCATTAATGGCTTAATAACTTAAGTTACAACAAATATGGGGCTTCTATAAATTACGTTTTTGTGTTTTCAGTAAAAGTTGATCTCAGGAAGATAAAATTTTCAGTCAATAACAATTGGGGCGAAGAGACTTAATTATTTTCCTCTATAATTGTGGGGCATTAACTGTAGCATCTTCAGCCTCATAGTAAATACGGCCCTGTTGATAACTACTGCAATTTTGATTACAAGTTCTATTTATTACTCTAGAGAATTGTTAATTATTATCTATATCAATTTACGAACTTACATATACATGTATATGGTTCATAAGTAACATGTGATTTATTTTAAGCTGATAATTAATTTATCAAACATTACATGAACAAATATGGATATGTTATTATTTATTAAATATAAATGTCGGTTCATAAAGCAATTCATATTATTAAATGATTTATTTTTGTTCGAATTTGCATATCTAGTAAGTAAGTAGGTATGCTTGTCAAAAAGAGAAAATTAAAATTTTTAGGTCAGACAGAATCAATTTTATATGAATTATTTTTCTGTTTCTAGTCGATTTTACAACACTGTCTACACACTAATGATGTTTATTTTTAAAATCTTAGATTATATTTATAAATACACGTAGGGAAAAAGTATTTAAGAATCAATATGACTAAGACGCAAATAAATAGAATAATGTAAACTGAAAAATATGTTATACGAATAAAAATTATAAATTTATATATTTTTATAATTAAAAATATTAAATACTACGAAAAGTTGTAAAAAAATGCATTTCATGTAAATATATAATATATGGTTCTAAATTCGTTATTATATACTAAACGTTTTATTAAAACCTAAAAAAACGACGTCAAATTACAAATAGATAGAAAATTGATCAACCGAAAAAATCCTTCAAATTTCAAATACAGGTCAGTTCATTTCATTTCCAGAACCACGTTATTATTCAAGCATGTGCTTTTTCCAGCTGTATCGTTCGTCCCCGTTTTGTAATAAGATATTTTTATACCTAAAAAAACCTATGAAGGGATGAACTAGTGACGGCTGTATCCTGGTTATTTTGCAAGATGTTAACGAGTGGAATTTTGACGCGAATATTTACAAAAAAATTATTATTCTATATTAAATATATGTGTTATTGATATTAGATGAATTTAAATATTATTTTAGTTTAAATTAACTTTAAATTATTAAAGGAGTGTTTAAAAATGGATAAAAATACGTGTGGTATGACTGTAGACGTACCTAAAATAATGTAGTTTATTAATTAGTTGTTTATCATGTCAATATTACTACTGTAAATTCATTGAGTTGGCAACCCTTAATATAGGTATGATATAAACATCTATTGATAGAAAAATTAAATAAAAAAAAAATTATGAATCATAAAAATATAAATAATAAATAAGACGTTTACACCATACACATGAAGTGCAACTAAAATATAAACAATAACTTAATAATGTACAATAGTAAACCTTCATCAGCTGTACTAGCAGTCGCTGGTCTCTCTTCTTCAGTTATTGGCTCCAACCCCCCACTTCTGGCGTTGATGTCATCTTGGAGAACAAACTCTTGACCACTTGATGTCGTCGTATCATCTTCGTCGTCATCTTCCTCATCGCTACTACAACTACCTGTACTACTAGTTTCCTCATTATCAGAACCCGTGTAAGAGGTTTGTCCTCCGTGCCAACCGTTGGCAGGTACTGAATCGCCACAATCACTTAAAGGACGAGCTTGTTGGCTACCATTCGAATAGTGTTTAGTCCGATTTTGATGATATTCAGCTGAACCTGAGTATCCAGCTGAGTCATAAGAATGCACGTCTCTGTTCTCGTTCGTTGTTCGTTCATCAAACATTTCTTGATAGCTTTGTATTTTTTTGGAATGTTCCTCGTCTTGACCGTACGATGCTGTTTCTTTCATTTCTGACTCGATACCTAGATTTGTTGGTTGGAAGATAAACTGAGATATATCTTGTGTGTAAGCATCGCTCTTATTCCCCATATCTTCCAAATGTTTATCTTCAACAGAGTGAAGTTTGTTGACAGAAGAATTATCGTATTTCCGTTTATCGCTTTTAGAATTACTTTGGTCGTTGAACCGATTTGGCACACAGTTTAAATGATACTTTGATATGTTTGGATGATTTTTCGCACTGTCTTTACCATTATTCGATGGATATCCTTTATTAAACATTTTATCACTTGACTGAAATAACTGACTAGATTTATTTATTTCATTTACTACACTTTCGTCTTTCTCACCACTGAAACATGTTTTTAGAGATGCATCATTATTATCATTTCTATCAGAATTCTTAGATACAGATGAATTTGTTTCTTTATTTGTCCGAGAACTAGCTGCTGATGTTGATCTAGATTTTCCACTGTCGTTGCCATCAGGAGTTGTTCTTAAATCTTTACTATCTATATCGGAAGTATTTTGAATCGTCTGCCTTGTATTATTATATTCTGCTAAATTTTCACTAGAATCATCAGATTCAATGAAATCTTCATATACATCATCTTCTAAAGATTCTTGATTAAGATTTGGCACATTTGAGTTAACATTTCTTTCAGCAGTTACTGAGTCAGCGGTACCTTTCGTTGTTAGATTCGATACATTTTGACTAATTTGAAAAGAAGCAACATCATCTGAGAAGGAAGTTTTCGAGACACGAGAGCCATCTGTCGGCGCAATACTACCCTGGACTCGTACGGGACTGCATTGATCCGCTTCTGGGGAGTGACGTTGGTGGTCTTTGGCACTGCTGTCTTTTACAGAACTCTTCGTTAACTGCTGGACCGTTGTGGTGACTGTTGTGGACGGATTACGACGATGCGATCGTGTGATCTCGGTGGAGGCCGGATTGGCACGGCTTTGTTTTTGTTCTAACATGGCGACTGCCGACGCCACAATGGCGCCGCTCGCTAGACGACGCCCGCCACCCACCTCGGGAAGAGGCATCTCGCGGTATTTTTAGCAACTGTTTGACATGTGTTCTGTCGGTGCGAACGGTTTCCGCTCTTCATATGAGATCACGGTGACACTAAATTGATCGATTCACTGATCCAGATTTTACTTCTCACATTATTTTAAATAATTACAAATTTTAATTTGCTACCCATATTTGAACTTTTATTTTTTACTGTCTTTATAAAAAAGCATATTTCTTGACACTTCCTATATGCTATAAATGAAACGTAAATATGTAAGACTCATATATTCTGCAGATAGTAAATAACACTTTAAAACTATGTATCACAGCAAAATAGATAAAGATAAAGAAAGAGAGAGACAAATAGATAGTTTAATGAGAATTTAATAACGAAATAAATGCCAATTCATTTCAGTATACGTTATTTGACCCCAGAGTCAACACAAGAGAAATTTAAATTAAACAATTAAGTAAAAGGTTTCCAAGAAGATGATTATTTTTTCTCATTTACAGATTATATTTTTTTAATGTACCGTTTTTAATTTTCTTTTTGATAAAATAATTTAAAAAAAATGCAATCCTTTAATGGTCTAGTTTCATTAGAAGGTTAGATAGTTGAATTTTAGATATTAAATAATTATTTTTATGTAAACTTCCGCTGATATAATAATTTCGCTCTATAATAACTCACAGTTTCGAGAAGTTTTGTACCTCTACACTACTCTACAGAAATATTTTAAACTCAATGTTAAAATATTTGAATAATTAATTATTTTAGCAAATATGCGATAAGATTATTATACAGGAACAGTGCATAATAAGTTTATTTAGTTAATTTTGTTTAGTATTTCAAATATTAAACTATCGTGTAAAATATTGACAATATTAAACAAACTATCCTAAAGATTATTATCTTAAAACAATTATTATTCACATGTATACAATTTGCACATAATGACAAACTAATTACATATTTAAATCACACACTTATACACCACAGCAGACAATTGCTCAAACTTTTCTGAGAATACAATGTGCAAACGTCTATTTACAAAATCATAATTTGTTCATTATTCAAACTACTGTTAGCAAACCGGTTATCTGAATTTGCAGTCTGATATCCGGTGAGAGTTGATTCCAAGTCAACTTCCGGAATATTTTTATGTAGCTGCAATTTAAAAAAAAAACGCACGTGTTGTTTAACCGGTTTTTATTTGGAATTCATCTTAAATTTTTAATGAGATTAAGTACGGTAAAAAATGCAATAACATTCTTTTCACTTAAAACCCATTAAACAAAATAACATATTAATAGCTTTATGAGTATTAAACAACAAGCTCGTTTAAACTTTTTTTTTACTAATCGTTATCCAAAAAAGTTCTTATATTTCTTATTGTTAGCAGGGAAGGGCTCGCGGTAGAATGTGGGAACCATGATTAGTTACTTAAAGGTTACTTAAAAGTAAAATTCAAATAATTATTTTTTATAATTTATTTTAAGGCTCCCACAGACCAACGCGAAATATTCGCAGCGGCTGCGGCGCGGATAATTCGCAAGTCTGTTCACACTGACGCGGTGCGTTTATTTTCATCAAGTTATTCATTTTTCTTATACACGCACTATTCGATGTTATCTGTAAAAAAAAATTTAGTAGGGGGGGGGGGATAACAAACATCCGCTATGTCAACTTTGTTTAGTTCACCACTGAATAAGATGAATTCTTACAAATTATATTACTTTTTTCGGTCTTTAGACAAGCGCGGTAGCGATTAAAACGCTGTCGAACGCGTTTTAAATTTCCGGCGAATAAAAACGCTGCAAAACTGCACTCTCGGCGATTAACTGCCGCGCCGATGTAAACACGTACATAAGCCGCCATTTACTTCATTTCTGCGGCACAAATTGTTCGCAGCCGCTGTGATTTTTTTCGCTTCGGTTTGTGGGAGACTTTAATTTTTAATAAATAATAGGTGTGCCGAACAATTCAAAAAATATTAAATTCATTTAGAATGAGACTACTAAAAATAACGTTGTTCCATAAAAATTAAATATATTCTGTTTTATTTATCAATTAACAATATTTTTTGACAGAAGAATTTCCAAAATACTAATCATAAACAATAACAGTAGGATATATATTTTCAAGAATATATTGTATCAAACATATTAATTATGTTTTGAATAAATGAAATACGAAACTAGAATTGACGGAGAAAACATATGTTTATAGTTTATATTGTATAACGTTCCGTGATGTTATAATCATATCTCCTTGGTTTCAACTCCGATCTCAAAGAAAATACATTTCTGTGTTCTACCACTTCAAAGAAGTTATTTTAACTCCGCTTGAAAACAAATTTTTGTTTTGTAATATCTACTAACTAAAGGAAGAACATCAAATATAACATAATATGGGATCCAAGAAGTTAAATTCAGGAAGTTAAAAATCGTACAGTTATCATTTATACCTGCGGAAGTTTCCAAACAGCGATTTAAAATTTTTAAATATAATAAAAATTATATAAATAACTTAAATAAGTAATTAAAATTATTAAAATGTAATCAAAAATAAAAGAAAAAGTAAAACCTTGTGTTGTACCAAATTGTAACAATAATTCATCCAATAAAACATTAAGTTTTCATCTGTTACCAAAAAATGCAGCTGTAAAAGAAATATTTAAACTTAACCTCCATTAATTATAAAAATATTTATGCTTGCTGTGCACACTTTACGCCCAATGACATTTTTAATAGTAAATTTACATTGAACGATAAATAATATTAATAATAGAAATCTTAATTTGAATTCAAATCGCTGTTTGGGAACTTCAGAAGGGTTCAAATTTTATCCGATAGGTGGCAAAGTGGTCACTGACCATAGCGAATAGATGAACATGAATTTAATAATCATGAAAACATATACATACTTGCAGATAAAGTATCCAAGACTGTACTGAGTCGGGTCCAAAGACATTTACATTTTAATAATAAAAAGACTGTACTGCCGTGCTTATTGTTAGCTATAAGATAGCAAGAAGAAAAATGCAATAACAGAAAATTGTGACCAAAGTTCCACTGAACTATGCAAATAGTTTGAGGATGATTTAATGCTGGTGTCTTATAATATTCCAAAATTGTAACCTTTACTGCCTTTATGTTTTGTTTCTCACTTTAAATAAACAACCAAATTACGAAAGACAGTAAACTAATTGTATCTCGTTAGTAAACCATATTTTATCGCTTTTTCTCTCAGTAACGTGTAGGAAATCGTTCATAAAGTCTAACGGTATCAAAAAAAAAAATATTACCGCCTTTTAACTTTAAATTATTGTTAAAGAAATAATAAATTGCGCAAAAACCGGATACAGTACGACATGTACAAAAAGAGTCACTACTTTATGTTTAATATTCTATACAATCACTCAAGCATTTTAAAAATATTAAATCTGTTGAATTTTATGCCTATTGATTTTTAATCACCGGATACAAATTTTATAGGAAGATACTAATGTGAACAATAATTCATTCTAGAATATAATAGGTATAAACTATATAATTTTTTTAAAGCGTAAATTTGAAATTCAAATCGCATAACTAGAATTTATAAACTCCATATGTTTATTTTTAACTTGTTAGAAGCAACCCGTATTTCAATCGTTATAATTCCTTAAAAATACAAACTTCTTTTATACATTTTTCACTGTTGAAGTGTATAATGGGAACGATAAATAAAAAAAGGACGGTATAATTTTTTACGCTGTGACGCGCAATCGCACAAATATATTATATAATAATCCTTTTTACGACGTAAAATTGTATTTGTGAATTTACACATCAAACGTTTATTATGCTTTGAAAAATTGTAGAAGGCAAACAAAACTTCACATACATTCTTTAAAACAAATACAAATGCTTTGTTGAAGGTACCTATCTAACAAAATGTAAAGCAGTGTACATTTTTTACATTACCTATATAAAATTGCACAAAAAGGAAAGAAAGTATTTAAAAGTATATATATATATTATTTAAATTGTCTTATACCGTATAGTTTTTTAATTTTTTTTCGATAATGTTAATTTAATTTAATTTTAGCAAAGTTAAGAACTACTTTATTAGTTACTTTTTTATTACATCTATAAGAAACCCGTTGGTTTAAAATATACCACAATTAAATCATTTATGCCCGGTATTATGAAGAATTTGCACACAAATTTGCTTCCAGTTAATGCTATCTACTGGGAGTCAAATTGTTGTGAAATTGCTCTATATTTTAAAAAAGTGGTAATAAATGTATAGGTAGTAATGTAAATGCTATGTATTTTATGAGATACACTTGGCATCACTTATTTTAAGTGGCTGATTTTTACTTAATACGAATGCGTTAAAGTCATTATTATGTACGATTTCATTGACTACATCTGTGAGTAGTTGTCATTTATATTTAATATCTAGCAGATAGCGTTAGGTAGGAGATAATTTGAATTATAATTATAAAATAAGTAATTACGTTGAGAACTGATAATTTTCTTTTGATTTTAAAAACAGTGCTTCGCCCCTTTCACCCCCTGCAAAACTACCTTTGCACCTTTTGGTCGACTGCACTTATTAGTTTCTTAAAGTGTAGGTACTAAACTATCTCTATACCAATTTATATTAATAAAGGAATTATTATGTTCGAAAAATCTATTTTTACTGTATTAACTATCTATTTATAACTTTTGAATATATCCCCTGGGTGACGTAGTTCCCGCGCAAACGCTGATTGATCAAGGAGATATTGAGACTACCTTGTCTTTGTTGTTTCCATAAGTGATCCTTTTTTCAATTTTCGGTACGAAACACTAAAATGAGTCAAAACGTAAATAAAATCACACTCTACACAACGTATTTTAAGTGCAATTGACAGCTGTGTTATGGATTTAGCACTTTAGTTTCTAGTCAAATACAATTCGGTAATCTGTATAAAGCGTTTGTTATATTTTCTTTATAATATTGGGAATTATAAACTTACTGTCCGAAATCAACCAGATTTTTAAACTGATTATGAGATATATATCAGTTAAATATATTAAATACACTAGATAACTGATTGTTCGTTGAAACCGGGCATAGTTAATGTACTGTCTAAAAATTACATTAATTTAATTTAATTTCTGGTGACTGACCGCTCAATTGCAATCGATCTTATTGACAACACTGCATAATGCAATCTCCAGTTTTCAGGCGAGTTATGTTGTTGAGATACATATGTCACGATAATAGCGAGAGATTCTTCTCCCATAGGAGTGATCAATTTTGGTTACTACGTCATGGAAGATCTTTTATCATCATTTTTGATACAATTTTCGCTTAAAAAGGCTGATTATGGAAGTGTTTATTGACAATATCGTTTGTTAGACAGTTGATAAAATCAATAATGCATTATTTAGATAAAAAATATATATTATATATATTATATATATTATACATTATATATTATATATTATATATATTAATACGTGAACATCGAAAATTGTCGTACGTTTTTTAAAAGTATTTATTATAAAAGGAGGTGAATGAAACTTATATCATTCGAAAGGAACTGTATATACTATGTACCATAGATGTGCACAAAAAAATCATGTGTGTATGTTACCGTTAAGGCAAGTAAAATAAAGTTAACGTACACTCATGATTTACCCTCTCGCTGTTCATTTATTTCACTTTGCATCGTTCAACAGCATAACAATACCCCTAGTGCCACCAAACGGCAAAAATATATAGTTTTGGGTTTCTGTCAAACGTAGAGAATGCGGATAGAGATTTCAATTCACGTTCAATTGCAGTGTTTTTATTTGGAAATTTTTGTTATAAAAGCGGATTAGTTTAAGTTAGATTAGGTACTGTGCCATACATGTGCACAAAAAAAAAATCATGTGTGTATGTTGCCGTTAAGGCAGGTAAAATATTGATCGAATTTCGTGTTATGATATTTATAAATATCATAATACGTTTTGTTAATTTGAAAAGGGGTAGTTAAAACACTTCCAATAAATAATATTAAAATTATTATTTTAATTTTTAACTTCCTGTCTTCTTACAAAAACATACAAACATTTGTTTTAGTCGTTTTATCTTTTGAACGGTTCAATCTTAATATATTTGTTCAGTAGGGTATTATATTATATTTCGTTATATTCGATATAACAATAAATGAAATAAATATATATATCATTCAATAAATACGTATAATAATAAAATCTACTACAGGAAACGATTTGAATTATAATTAGTATAAAATTATAAACACAAAACAATTCAGTTCAGACGAATCATAGTTATTTATAGAACGCAAAAGTATGTGATATATTTGCAAATGTGTTTGTAACAGATTATACTGTTAATTATACTCTAAAATTTATATTTAAAATAATAATCGACGTAGAAATAATATTTGATTTATCAAATTTAAATTATATATGCATATATACTTTAATAATGTATTTATAAATATATAAAGTTAAAAAAATAATTTTTTTAAACAAGATACAGACAAAATAATTGCAAATCAAACAGCAAAATATAAATAATAAATGTAGTATAAGTATTATACAATTTTTTTCACCTTTATTGCTTTTTAAATTGCATTGTGCATTGTTTACAATATTGAACAGTTTTAATATAATATAGGTATAAGTATATAAAATCTATCACAGATATGTCTATTAAAATTTAAATCGTAACACATGGTTTTATTTGTTCAAAGCAAGTATTTAAATTTAATTGATATATGTATTAATTACATTTACAATTACGTAAATATAAATACATAAGTTTCAAATATAAATTATGTATTATTAAAATATAACTCATTGAATTGTATTAATTATTGTGCAAAGTTAAATCTTACTGCATAAATACAATAGATAAATGTTATTTATATATTATTCAAAGCTAATTATCTTCTCGTTGACGTAAGCCCACTAGTCAAATATACCTACATATTTTATACATGAACAAAAAGTAACTCTATAAAAAGAAGTATGTATAATGAGTTCATTATAATTGAATATAATCACATACACGAGAGTTCGTAAAGTATTTAAACAATGTGTTACACAACATTGGCTAATTATTATTTCATGAAGGAATGCTTAATGTTTAAAGTGGTCCACGACACCGAATATAGGGTCTAAAAGTTTAAACAATACATCCATATTTTGATAGAGTTAGATATTCATCATGCTACTCTTTTCATCCAATATTATTAATATAGATATGCACAAAAATTGAAATTTCAGATATTTTAGACATTATATATAACATCAGTATTTGATTATTCTTAATAACTAATGTCCGGTATCATAAAGGAGCTAGCAAGCACTCTCAAATGAGGTATCAAACTTATATGACAGTTCTCTTTGAGTTTTTAACGATATTTGCATGCGCAGTAAGTTGTTTTTACTCAAAGTTGGTAAATATACTTTACATACCTTTATTTTTACTTCCTATGCATGGGATTATCTGTCAAAAACTCCAAGAAAACTGTCATATAAGTTTGATACCCCATTTGAGAGTGCTTGCTAGCTAGCAAGTTTTGTTAGTTCCTTTATGATACCAGACATAAATATTTAATTTTTAAAGTATCTAATAATTGTTAATTATCAAAAATATATGTTAAAATGAAATTAATAGTTGTAAAATTATCCAAACTTCTCTAGATATTTATAACCAAACTCGAGGACGAAAAAAACGATACTTTTGAATCAAGTTTAAATATTTGCATATCTGAAATAAAATTAATTTTTCTGTTTTGTTTTTATTTAAAAATCAAAATGTTTATGTAGTATTAGAAACTCAACTTTCTAGTGGTGTGTAAATGATTATTTATTAATCAATAGTAATATTCGGTTTATTTTAGTGTAAGAAGGTCCTTTAATATGTAAATATGCATACCTACGATATTTACTGTAAACGCCAAAACTACAACTTTCAGCTAAGACAAAAAACATTTTTTTTTTAAGTACTTCGTTTAGCAAATATTTGAAGGATTATTAATAGAACAATACAAATCGTTAATGTTTATAAATTGATGAAGTTTGGCGATATATTAATATTTTTTTAACATACCAACAAATATAATAAACAATTTTGTTACTGAAGTCTTCCGCGCGGTGATCTTGATATGGATCTTGGCTTCTGGGTTTAAGCCGCGTCGATTTGGCTTACACCCAGAAGCCAAGATTCAATTTTGTTATTGAACTTATTTTTTTAAATGGTCCATATAAAAAGACATTGGGCTTATTCGGGTTAATAAACTCACATCAGTTTAAAATAATTTGTTTACAAATTAACAATAATAAAACGATAAGTTATCAAGTGTATATTTACTAATTTATGTTCTTCAATCATAAACGTTTGTTATTGTTTATAATAATATCTCATGCTACGCTATACGAATTATTAAACAAGAAATATTTGATAAGAGTGACAACTAATAACATACCAATATTTTTAGTATAGTAATAATCAGTTGATTAAAAATCAATTATTATACATATTACAGACCTGCTAGGCGAGTTTTTTTTTTTTAATGATAAAACCTAGTTTTATAAATATTAATAACTGATTAGTTTTTATTTTTAATATATTATATCAAAGTATAGTTTAAATCATGTAAAATAAGTATATAGTTTATATAAATTAAAGTATTACTGTTTAGATATATCGATATTTACATACTGCAGAATATATTTGATATAAATAAACAAAAAACCAAAACAGATCCCAGTAAACCCGATGAATAAATCAATTTGACATAAAATTAACTAAAAACACTTTTAACCTGTCATCTTAACAATAACACGAAAAATAATTAACCGCACAAAGAAGACATTGCCAAAATCCCCGTAATGCTAGTCGAAACACATTAAATAACTTCACTATAACAACATAAACTTAAACAATAATGTTTTAGCAACACACATACAAAAACAATACAATACATCCACTATATTGATTAAATATATTTCTTAATATATCAACTGGAGAAGTAGACGAGATACGGTCGAAGATTCGTCACAGACTAACTAATGTTAAGTAAGAAGTTAAGACGGGGGAAGCAGAAGCGATACACGCTATCTGACTTCTCCTGTCATTGCAATACATCATCGGCGTACGGTTCAAGTGACTGTGGATATGTGATGTTAGTTACTCACTCATGTGAGTGTGTGTGTGCAGTAAAATGTCTGGCCGATTATGTTTGTGTTGTTTTGTTTATGTGGATTCGGTAATAGACGTTCATGTGTGTACGTATGTGTCCTGTATATGAATACCAGTGGTGTTTCGTAACGTTTTTATGTATTTCTAATTTTAGGAAACCTTGTATTAAAGTAAACAATGTAAAATATACTCGAATACAAATTGTAATTCTATGTATTTTGAGTATTACTTTATAGATACTAATATGCATAGTCGCCGACTACAGGGAGGCGATTGCTCCTTTAGAGGAGCTTCATACACACACTCGTCAATAAAATGAAAGGATTTTTTTTATTTTCCTAAAAAATTGTGAAATGAAAAGTCGGCGCCTATGTCCTACCGAAAAAAACCATACGGATCCAATTGTTAATCGTACGTGGTTAAATTCATACTAAACTGTATCTGGCATAACATACAACAAATAAAATATATAAAGAGATTGTATTTGGCCAAAGTCATCTCGAAAACTACTGAACTGATTTTGATTAAACTTAACTTTAAATTTCAAATATAATATATCACGCTATCACTGAAAATACCTGAGCAGTGATAAATAAGCTTCGTGCGAACTATTTAATCCATACTCTGACCTAAATTATAAGCGATAATTAAAATTATGTAGGTATGTGCGTTTATTTAGAGTTCAATAAGTTATGCATAAAAATCCGTGAGACATAATATATCTAACTTAAATTTTTAGTCGATGCAGACGTTTATTATTTTTTAAACAAAATACACACGACCGAAGCCGCGGGGAACAGCTAGTATAATAATATTAAACAATTTATCAGAAATAAACACGGCCATATATGAAACATTAGTAGAACAAACTCTTCAAGTAACACAAACTTAAAATATTAACTTTTAATTTTTAATGGTACGCTACTGGTATCTTTGTGTATTAATTCAAACTGTTGATAACTTAATAAAATAACGTATGTATACATATTAGCTGTTCTGGTTAACATGAAGGTTGAACAAAGAATGAAAAATTGCTAATACATTTTTCATCATTTACATTTTGATTATACCTACTACTACAACATGGAGGTTATCCACAATAACACAGTAGGTACGAGTAACAAAGTTAATTAAAATAATTAATATTTTACCATATAAATGAACTTTGAAGTTCAAACTTCCAAAACATATTCTTATCAAAAATGTATGCGGTTTTTTCTATGAAAAATTTGTGAAATTCAAATCATCAAATTTTTGTTAACAATAGTTGCAAATAAATATGATCAAATAAAGTAAAAACAATTTCGTAATTTGTCAAACCCTCAAAAGCGAAAACCATACTTGTCTTTATGAGAGCATAAAAATCAAATGAAAAAATAATTTAAATCTCAAAATTTTTGTTTGTTTATTATAATATTTTACATTATCAAACATATATGTACTTAAATAGGTATAACATATGTACTTTATTATCTATACCTATTATTATAAAATTATAACACATTAATGGTAGTATTCATAAGATGAACGACACCAATATTGTTCTCTTTGCAGCTGCTTCTCTGGTATAAAACAAGATAATAATCCATATGAGTGCAGAGATATGAATATTAACGCTAAAAATAGATTCTGCAAATTAGGATGTACATGTCCGGTGTTTATTCATTTAAATGAAAATCTTAAATATTGTTGCAGTCAAATGGTACATATATGTGATCATCATTTTCTCTAACAAAGTTAAATCAAGAGTTTTACTCAAAAAATGTTAAATATAAAGAAATAGTTAAATTTAAATGAAATTAATATTCTCTGCAATGTTTGGTGAGAGATATACATGTTGTTTATAATCATACTGTATATTCAGGAATTCGATAAATTTAAAGCAACACAGTACGTATGTGTATATAGGCATTAAATCTACCAAAATAGACTAATTTGAATGTCTCCTGTCGACTGAAATGTTAATAATCTCTAAACTATTAGCCATACTATCGACTAGAATAAATAACCTTATCTATTTGTGTATCTAGAAAGTATAAGTAAATAAAGAACGCAATAATAATTACTTTCCTCTGTTCCCACTTTTTGAAATCTTAATGTAATGTGTCATATAACGATTCATATCTGTTAAAATAAACTAAAATAAAATAAATGAAGAAGAAATCGTAATTATGTATTTAATTTACTTAATTTCCTTATTATTGTTTTACTGAAGCAATAATTTCTAATTTCAACAAAATAATTTTTATTCGTGTATGGAATTAATAACTAAATAATGTGCACCTATTTAAAGTCAATAAATAACCATTTTTCTTTATTTACTATGGCATAAAAATAACAGTAGTGTATTTGAAAAAAGGGAAAACAATTTCTCAATTATTGAAAAATAATTTTAAACGGGACTCTAGACTGGTGATTAGTGCTAGGGCAATAATGTAAGTGTTAAAGAAAAATAAAGTCATACTAAAATTTATTTAAGACAAAAGCTGCTTGTTTTTTACCATAAAATAAGGTATCGTAATAAAAAATATTGGTTTTTCCGTTTAAAAAAAAATGTTCATCCTATTTGGCCTTGAAAACGTCGACCAAACAAAAAATTAATAATACTGTTTTGGTTCCCCCTTATTTGAAACATTTTTTAAATTTAATTGGTAGATAAAAAAATTAAGGGGGGTGATAGATTAAAATGGGACAGCCAGTATAATTGTATAATGTATATTTTGTTTATTTTAACAAAATGTCAACATACATAGAGAGATATGCCCTTTGAGAATTGTTTAATTATTCTGACCCATCTCTTTTCGGAAAAACGACATTTTTATTTAACTTAAGGCCATTCCTTGCTTGTTTACAGAATTTGTTTGTTCACAGCCAAAATAACTAATTGTAAGCCCACGAAACAAAACTGTTTATAAACAGATTAAGTATACGTTGGAAGTTAAAGGGATAAAAATATTATGTTCGTAGTTAAAAAAATTAGAGAAACTTCAAAAACTGAAATTACTTAATTAGACAGTAATGTTTAGTAATGTACTACGCAAATGGCAATTCAGAGCCGGCCTTAGCAAGTCTGGCAGGGCGCCAGGAAAAATAAATCTCGCCCAGGGCGGGCGAGATTTATTTTTCCGCCCTCTACTCTACTCTAAAAAAATGTTCAAAAATCATCAAAAATGTCAATTAAAGTTGATAAATTAACAAATAAGTTTAATAGTTAATAACTCAGCTTGGCGCCATCCTATAGACTTTAACTTTTTTTTAAATATAGCTTACACCATTAACTTTAAGACTATCAAATTCTCTAATACCGTCGAGACCCCCTTCACCTATTATTAATAAATTAAACTTTATAAATTACCAAATAAATTGAATCTCATTGTCAGTATATCATCTCACATTTTTTTAACATTACTATACAAATAAAATGAGCTCAGTTTGAACTCTCTACCACTAATAGAACCGGAGATATGTCGTCAGTGCATCATAAGTATATGTGAGTATTCTTTAGGTCGTAATTTAACATATAAAAACTAAAATGACTGATTGACCTTATCTCCTTAACAAATAAACAAAGTTTGTTCATTTTTAATTTATTTTCGTTGTAATTTTATACAGAACAAAAAAAGGTACCTACAGTTTTGATGGATTTCGCAATAGGGTTGCAGTTAAATCACAAAAATTACAGCCTGTACACTGATTTGAACCAAAAAAGTAATTTATGCCCCATTGTGCGCCGCCCCACCTGATCTGGCGCCCTGGTTCGCCCCCTCCCACTCTTAAAGCCGATTCTGTTGCAATTAGTATTTATATAAGTTTAGAAACATTAATTTCTACCCTTTTAGAGTGGTGATGAATATATAATTTTATTATCATAAGTACCATTTATTTTTAGATTCATTTTTGTTCGTTCTTAAGAAATATTTTAAAATCACTTATTCAATTCATTGCTAGATACTTTCTTGAAAAACAAATATGAAAGTAAAAGTAAATTTTCATTCAACTAAGTTTTTCAATAAAATTATTTAGATGGAAATTTTACAACTTTCATGTAATATTTGGTATCATTAAAATTAATTTGTATTCAATTTAAAAATAATTGAGTTTAAATAAAGTATCTACTATTTTTAAATGTATTGAAGTAAAAAAAATAATTAGAAGTTATAACGTGGTGGTAGTAATAAGTACATAGCGGTACCATATTTATAATTACTATTAATATAAAACTTCATATAAAATAATTACACCACAAATTTTTTACAAACGCTGCTTATTTAATTCTTCTTTAAATGTTAAAGTGCATCAATTGCACACATACACTTTATTTCAATTGAAAATAATATTGTATCACACCATTTCAACACTGAAGGATAAAATTATTTAAAAAAACGCCTTTGTGTTCTTAAAAGCAGAATATATAAAACAACAACAAATAGGTAATTGTGCATAATATATTTGATTTAACAATAGACAAAAGAGTTAATATTTCACCCCCTGTACTTATGTAAGGTTGTAATTGTTGTTTAAGCTGACGTTTTTCTACCCAAAAATAATACTGGGTTCATTATATTTTTTTCCACGTAACTAACATATGTTCTGAATATAAGGTAAATCGAATCATACACAGTTTTGTAAAAACCTACCGGGTCCAAAAAATCTATAAACTTATCAGAGCACCAAACGAACATATGGTGTGAATACGGCTTCGATACGTCCAGTGGTTTAGGCCTGATGAGATCACATACATACGCACCAACGTTTTTATACATTAAGGATGTATGGGAGGTATCTTAAAACGGCGTCAAATGCATAAATAGTATTCTGATGCAATAAACAAAATATTAAACTGATTCACTAAATCGTTTAAGAAATACATCGATTTAAATTTAAATAAATTATGAAGTATTATAAATCGATTATAATTAATTATTGTTTGACGGTTCTATTTACCAACCTGAAAATGTTTACAGTGTTGTAAAAACTGATATTAGATATTTACGTCAATAATGATAAATAACAATAATTGTTATATTTGTAATACAGGATCGTGTTTTTGCTTCCTCGCAATATCGAAGATACGAGAAGCTCTGTGATCGTTTTAGATTGAGACAAAAAAAATGTTCTCCGATTTCAAAATTTTAAATTGATCTTTCCGTTTCACGTCAAGACAAACATTTCGTTCCGTGTCTGTCTGTCCGTCCATCCGTCCGTCCGTGTGTCCGTCTGTCCCCTGAATCCTTGTCACACGCATAACTCATGAACCACTGAACCGATATTGTTGAAACTTGGTCGGATGGTTGGGTCTGGCTTGAAGACGGTCCCATTTCAAAATCATCAAAATCGTGTGTAAGGGGGAGGGGTGACACTCCAAAATATTTATTTTTTCAAGATATCTCAATAACGACACATGTTACGTTTTTTGTAAAATATTCCTTTACAAAGATTTATCTCAATTTATTTAAAAAAATCGTGTTTTATTTGTTATTTGCTTGGACATATTTAAATGTCATTTTGACGTTTGCATAACGTTAGATTTAGATTTAAACTGTCAAAAATATATGAAAAAATAATCAGTATAAAAATTGAATGGTTAACCAATTCCAGGCAATTTATCTAAACACTATCGGTTTTTATTTAAATTGTTCAATAATTAACTATCTTTGGTGAATTTAACACGAAGAAGTACTGTGAATTTACTTGGTAGATGTTTTTTATTAATTATGTAAACTGTATTTACTCATTTTCAGCAATAAATAACATGTAAGTCAATACTAATAATAAAATAAGAATATTTAAAATGATTTTTTTTGAAAATAACAAACATGATATTTTAATTAGACCGTACACATATACAAAGTTATGTTTAGAAAAAAACATCAAACAAAAAATACAGCCTCCACCAAACGTATAACATATTCTCTGCTGGAAATAGAAACACATTAGCATAAACAGGAGATTTTATTGGTTGCCATTACTTTTGTTTAGCTGTAAACATCAGCTGAATAACCCTACCTAGGGGGAATCGTTCGGAGAAAAATTAGTACCGAATGTATGCTGTAATTTAATACGAATTGGAATTATTTACGAATAACACTCACAAATGTTATCAGTTTAGATCAGGATATATTTTTAGAAACATGATGTATACTACTGCAAGTAAAATGGTAGTTAGGTATTAAAATAAATATTACTCGTATATAAATAATACACAGTCAAATCTCGTAGTAACAAACATTCAGGAACTGCTGTAATTGTCTTTTTGTGAAACAATACATGTCGAGTGACCAGTTATTTTTTTTAAACCAGCTCAACCAAGAGAACTGAAACAAAAGCCATTTTTCATGATTTTGTGTAATCACAGATATGAATATTTTTTTGCAGCGTTTAACTGGGTCGGCTGCAGGATATGTTTTTTCGAATTCTACTCATAGGCCAGGAAAGTGTCAAGTCGATAATATTTACGTAATTTAGAAAAAAAATCAGACTAGATTTTTTTTTTAGATAATGATTTTTTCGAGTCACCAAAAAATCCTGAAGTTTCCCTCCTCCAACGAAATCGACGTGTCTCCACCGAAATGGGGAAAGGTTAAAAAAACAGATTTTTCCAATGTATCGGATTTATTTCGACATTACGAGAAAAATTGAAGCTAGTTAAATTTTCAACAAAAAAGGTTTCATCAATATTTTTGTCAAATTCGTACTTCAGCTTGTTAAAGTTGCACGGCCTTCAATATTTTAAGCAAGTTTTCAGATAAACTACTTGATAAGAAACTCGTACACATACTATAGCTAAAATGTGTGCGAGGTAGGTATTTTTATATATAGAGTTCGAAATTCCGATCAATAATTGGATCTCGAAATCCCAGGAAAAACGACACAGAAATTTCGGAATTTTTACATATTATTTTGCATTAATAATTTAATAGAAAATTCATTAAAAATTACATGATATTTTAAAAATATATATTATGGATACACTGGCAGTTCCCAATTGATAAACGATTTCTGGTCGTTCATAATGTCATGTTTTTAAGTTCAAAGTTTTGGGATTTAAAAAAAAATAGACTCGATATTTTACTTCATATAAAAGTTATAAAGGGTACCACAAAGTATATTTGATCCTACAGCTGACCCTGTTAAACGTCACAAAAATATTAATATTTTTTCATCAAAAGCAGTGCAAACAATAACCATGAAAAATGGCATGTTTCAGCTCTCTAACAATAAGTTAAGCGATTTCTGTAAAAAAAGTACTTGGTCTTTCGAACTTGGGACATTCTGTATAATACTTTAAATACTGTTTTTCAATCAAAATATAAATGTACGAGATGTACAATATTGTATATTGTACAAATATAATATGATTAAAATAAATATGCCTTGCTTAGAGATAATTAGTATTTATTTCAATAACTTTCGGAATTTAATATAATCTATTAATTAACTTGTTTTGTTTATTTTTACAGTAAATTCATTATGAATGTCTAATGAAGTTTAAATTTTCTTTGATGTTTTTATTGACGAAGTTGAATTCTCATCAAATCACTGTTAAATAAGTTGGGTAATACATAGCAACCATTTTAAATGAAATCGGTAAAACAATATTTCATAGATAGGTATAAAAAAAAAAAGATTTTACAATACTGTATCGGATTTTATCGGTTCCTGTAAAATTTTCTCAATAAAAATTATGACCGTTTAGAATTAGCCAATTGTTATAAAATAAAACTTTAAAATGAGGTTAAAGAGAAATGTGTGAAATCTTTAAAAAATGTTCTCTGCACATATATAATATTATGTAATAAACTATAAATACATTTAATTAATTGTAAGATTTGAAAGGTCACGTATGTAGATGTTCAAAAAATGTTAACCAGATGCAGTAGTCACATGTAGAAAGAGGAACGTCCCTCATAATTTGTATTAACTAGTATGTATTTCAGTTTTACTTTCAACAAGGCACGGCATACATACTTAAATATTTTCACGTGTGTATTTTACATTATTTGAATATTATTTTATAAATAAATTTATTATCCAATTACCACAATCATTCCAATTAAACTGCAATTCCATCTGATATCATCATTACTTATTATTTTTTTAATATGTATTCTTTATAAGTAGATACGAATCTTTAACAATAAGTATTATTAGAAAATGTAATTGTATGTATAAGTAGTAAATTGCTAATCATAAAATTTTATAAAGAAGTAAAAATAAAACTGTAATAATGATGATATAAAAAATAATTTCATTAGATGTTTTATTATCTATATATAGGTAGGTATTATGTAAAGTAGGAATTGGTATTTAAGAGAATAAGGGCAATTTTGAGACAGCTATAAATTGTGCTGGCCACGTGCTCCATAGGTATCATTCGAAAGGTCTTAGCTTGAAGTTGTATCTTTTGGGAATTCTACGACCCCCTCTTCCGGTTCAGAAACTACCAATTTATATGGTAGAATATGAACCAGTGATGACAAATCCAAAATCTTTCGAGTACAAAAATTAGCGTAAGCATTAAAATATTAATTATATATACCCGCATAATAATTATCAAACACACAAATAAATAAAAATTTCGGTTAATTTTTAAAAATGTTACATTACTTTACGTTTTTTAAAACATTCATTTTAATGAAATTGCGATAGTATAAACTAAAAATAAACAAAGACAAAAAAAATTTCAAGATTTTATACACAATTGTTTTCTCCTTTCTCTGCTTCTCTTTTGTATACGTATTTCGAAAGCCGGACCACTTTACATTTAAAGTGATCTTAAGCCAGTGCCCTTTATATTTACATCGAGCTTTTCTTCATATACACGATTGTAGAATACAAGCAAGTAAATATGAGTACCTCCTACCTCGCTCTTCTTGCCCTATATTTAGTCGGATGCAATTCAGTTTCAAGTGTTTTCCAGTCTAACATAAGATTTATACGCAAATATTGTTAACAAAAAGAAATGTATTGATATAAGATAGTATTCAAGGGACTATATTCACATTCCACCTTTTTTAATTTACAGTGGCGTAGATAGCTTTTTGCGATGGAGGGGGGGGGGGGGGGGGGGGTATGAGTGGTGGCTGAGGGGCCTCTAAAATATGCGAAATTAAAAAAATTATTATTGTAATTTTGAATTGAATGACCTTTTTTTTTTTGATCATATAAACTGTATTTAGTCTACTTCTTATTTATTTAACAAAATTGAAAAATAACTGAAGACCTTTTTTTTACTCTTAATTTACCAAATTTTCCCTATTTCTTGTACTATTTTATTTTGTTCATGCTAGAGGAATTTAAAAAAAATGTCTTTAAATTTTCTCATGAATTAAACTCATGGGGGGTGATTGATCATCTTAATCCTCCCCCCCCTATCTACGCTACTGGCTCTGTAAAATGAACGATTGTAGTATTGATTATGTAACTTATAAAATAAAAGTATTTAATATAAATTTATAGACCTAGAGCTAGTGACATACAAACTAATCTACCTATGTAATTTTGTCAAGGGAATTTCTTATTATTCTCCTTGTAATTACCATTCAATTATCTTATGTATGCACGTCTGGAAACTGTTTTTAAATTAAATTATTGTACAGTAGGTATTAACCCTAAATATTAGTCTCGCAGACTACATACAGTCTGTGCGAGTAGAGCGTGTACGCGATTTTTTTTAAGTACAAGAGTAAAATAATTCGGGCAAGACATACACGAGTGTATGCCATAAGGGTTCCGAAGTACGTACTACGTGAAATGTTTGGAACCACTTACAGGTGCATTTTTAAGTTAAAGTTAAAATATAAAAAAGTGTCAAGTTCTACTAATTGATATCTATGTATATTTTGACATACCACATGCTTAGATATCAAAATAAAAAATTCTATGACACCCCTCCCTATAATTCCAAAATTTAAAATTATATTGTTGACTTTATTATTTGTCGTTGGTAGTCCCACCAAAGCTTCGTTACCAAATTTTTTTCAGATTTTTTGAGCCAGTAGTTACAGAGATAGAGGGGGGGGGGCAAAATAAAACACTGCTTTTAGCCCCCTACAGGCGCCATTTTTGAGTTAGAAAAAAAAATAGAAAATGGGTCAAATTTCGCTTGTTTGGTTATACATTTTAACGTGCCACATGCCTTGATATAAAAAAAATATTTTTTTTACCTAGCTTTAGCTCCTTATTGCCCCCCACTTAAAAATTATTTATTCAATAAATTTGTACATATTTTACTAGAGGGTGTCATTTTACATGTTCAGTAAAAATTTCAAGTTTCTAGCTTATATAGTTTACGAGCTGTTTAGCTTTGAGTGATAAGGACGGACGGACGACAAAGTGAGATTAATAGGGTTTCTTCGGAACCCTAAAAAGTGTATTAGTGTTTGCAAAGATGAATATTATTATATAATTATAAATACAACACCAATAAAGCGTGAAAAGTCACATTAAATTATTTATTAGAAATTGTATAACTGCATAAAATTTTAAGAAAAAATAAAACAATGTCAGTAATAATAAGTAGCAAGATCCAACCTTGTGCAAGTCAACATAATATCTATAATATGTCATGTAAAGTAGAATATACACATACATTACTCTATACGCTCTAATGAATACTGCATTATAAACTGTACGGTACAATGATTGCCTGAGCAAAAATTATCTGACCGGAAAAAGTTCTGATTCAATTACATTTATCTCAAATAGGGGGACAAAATCACATTTACGCGAGAGAAAAATTTAAATTTTGTTTCTGCTCGACACATACCATAGGTGTTGTAACTAAATGTGGGTTTTATGTTTCTATATATTTTCGTACACAGGGCCGATCTTATATAATTTATGAATTACATATTTCCAGTGCATATAATCTGTTCCATTAAAATTATAGGTAATTTAATTTGGTAATCATGCATATTTATTAAAATATTTGAGGTATACACTTAAAAATGAACGGTATCTGCCTATATCAAAATAGTTAAACAGCAAGATTCTTTTGAATTTAATAAACTGGTTACTGATATTAGAATATATAAAATAAACTTAAAAAAAGTTGAATCAACTCAAAAATAAAAGCACAAAAAAGTATGAAATATATTTTTTTAATTTAACTTTTTGATTTAATGAAAATAAGTACTTAACATGTAAGGAATGTAAGGATTCATCTATAAAATATTAATAGTTAACTACCTTATCAAAATGACGATCAATTTTTTGATGTCGGGGCGTAAATCTCTACAATTACTAAACATAATTTTTAAATAGCTTACTTTATTTGATATTTTCATTTTCAGCTTGTACTTATGTATTACTTAGGAATTGGTTCAATTTTATCAACTGGTTTTTTTTTATAGACGAATATCATTTTTCGTTATATTAATAATTTTCACTTAAAATGACGTAACCATGCTATGCCTGTAGGTCAAAAGGAATAGAATAACTAAACCTGATTAGTTATGTCGGGTGTAATGTGCCATCTACACGCATTTTTAAACCCGATTTGACTACAACGGTTATAGTAAAACCGGAATATCAGCACTGTGTAAACGTACTCTATATGAATGTAGCTATGGTTGTGCGTACCCGTTTAATTTAATTTAATTTTTTCACAAAATGGCGACGGTTTGAAATTTTTTTTCATTTTTAACCCCATTTTTTAATTCTAGCGATCTTAAAGAATTGTAATTATCAAAATTTCAAAAATCGGCTACGCACAGACTTAGCCACTGCAATTATGAAAATTTATTACGTTTCAAGAAAACGCGTTTATTTTCTGAGGGTCATAATCGTTATCTGGTCTCACTAAATTGACTGTAACTAAGGCAATTTTCGGAATTTTAACTAAAATTTTGTTTGACATATTTAAAAAAAAATGCATACGATTTTTTTTTCCATCGCAGAGACTTTTTCCCTTAAGGATTAGATAAAATAATTTAATAATGATGATATAACGTTGTTGATGTCAGCTGAATGTTGTCTTTTTCGGACAACTTCTTCGTATTTGGGAATATATAATTTAATATATTAGTAACTCTTATTCAGTACGTTGGTATAAAACATAGCATCAATTCATAGAAAATTGATTAGGTACTCTATACAAATTGATTTTATATTAAAGATAAATGAAAAAGAAAAACGAAAACAGCACGATTGATATAATAAAAATTGTATGAACGATAGAGATAATCTTATATAAAAGTTTCAATCCCCCATAGTTTTGTATAGTATAATAAATCCTATGAGAATATAAAAATCAATAACAAATTCAAGATCATTAGTTTATTATAACTGTATTCTTATACTTTGCATTTCATTAATGTAAGTAAAACACATTTTAGATATATTTTTAGTAACGCATTACTTCTACTATAAATACCTAAAGTAATATATTTGTGCTAGATACTACCAATAAAAGGGAAGAAAAAGACTAATTAAATATTTAACGAAGTTGTGAATGCAATAAACAATTACAATTGCAATTATCTCTGTAATACAAGTACTTTGTTAATACCGTTTAAATTTACTAAAACTCAAATTAAGAACAAAAAGCTTCTATAGAAATTGAAGTATAGTGTGTAAAATCTGAGAAATCACTTGGGTGCGTGAGTAATTTTTGTTCACGATCACAAATACGAATTGTATTTTTAGTCACGCTAGATCACGCACAGGGATTTACGTTCGTGACACGATTTAATTATTTAAAAAAAATCAAATCAAATTTTGAAATAATGAAAATATTGTTTTTTTTTACAGTGTGTATTTTATATTCGTATAATTTTTTCTAAACTGCATGTGAAAGTAATAGGGGTCACACGTTGTGGTAGAGGGGGGTCTACAAAGTGTGACAAGGGAGGCGGGAATCACAAGCTTCGTGACGTCACATCTAAAAAAATCAAAGCAATGAATTTTATATGAATTCTTAGAACAAAAAGTTGAGGAAAAATTACTATGTTGTTAGTAACTCGAGACCGGTGAAGAGTTATTGGAAAATTTTCAAACGTGCTTGGTAAAATTTCGTATAATTTTTAATTATAAACGAAAATGTTTTATATAAATAAAAATAATATTAACGGCCAAGATTTCAAGTTTGATAGCAAAAATTATAGCATTTTTATAAAATGATTGTTTGTTTAATGTTTCAACATTTTTTCGTCCAATGATTACCAAAAATTCATTTTTAATATTTCACAAAATAATGTCATAATGATTAATATTAGTTTTTATAAATCTTGTTAGTTGAAAGTTTCATACGACGCGATGTATATTTTTTATGTCCGTCAAGTTATTACCACATTACTTAAACAAAAACTCATTAACCGATAAACAGGGTAGTACCCCTATTACCAACACAATATTCAAGTTTGTAAGGCAACAACTTATACTGTATCCGTGTGCACCATATTTTCAGTATGGAAACAATTCACGGAGCATTATTCAACAAAGTATACAAGAACCTGCACAATTTCCCAACTAATTAAGAAAGAAGAGAAAATCAACAACAGGAAACAAAGGTATTTATCACGACGTCTCTGGCGCAAGGTAAGAACGATGCAGGGTAGAAATCTTTCCCATGTTGAGTAACACCTGAGCCCCGAGTCTGGGAAAGCATTGATCCCGCGGGAATCTGAGTTAATAATGCGGGACGCGTGCACACCGACACACTCACACAATTGTTCGAATTCAACTTTATGTACGTTAAGAAACTTTCTTTTTCATCTTTTATTTTCTTCGATTGTTAATTCCTTATGGTATTATAAAAAAAATTAATTCATTTTTTATACAGAATAAACGTTCAATTATGTTTTTATCTTCTGACTAGAGAGAAGACTCGTCCAAATTAAACAATCTTACTATAGTAATAAATCTTATAAAAAATAATACTTCAAGAGATATTTTAACATAAAATATATAATAGAGTAATTCTATTTTTGCGCCGATATTGTTAACTGTTATAATTTGTATTATTGATCAATTATTTTCATATTATCATATGAGAATATAAAGAAATATTTTAAAATGATACTTTCAGCATGGTATCATTAATTAAGTCAAGTGTATCAATAACTACTGCAGTGCTATAGTTAGTTTTTTTTTCTTTCTCTTGACGAATTATTTGTCGGCAGAATCTCTTCTAGTCCGACAGCTCTATGATGTGAAATGAATAAAAAAAACAACTAATTTTCCAAAAAATGTCAGTTAGCAAGTATTGTCAGAATGCTGACAATATGATTAAAATGGTTTGGTTCGCATATAAACTGTTAAGTGGCTACACATGTAACTGCAAGCTTGACAAGCATGCATGATCCATATTTTTGTATAAACACGCAAAATTTCCCTGACACCACCACACGGTACAAGTATGCTTAAACAAGCGCCAGTTTGCGCTTGGACTATGTTAAGCTCGGACGACGATGCGCTCGTTTTGGTTGCTATTTGCGTTGTCCACAAGAGAAAAACGCGAAATAAGAAACGTGGTAGGTGGTGTAAGGAGTGGTTAATAAAAAAAAAACACCTATTCCCACATTAATTTACTGAGTGAATTGATGATATATTTGCGTGATTGGCATAATTATCTAGGAATGAATAAAGAAACTTATTTGAAACTTTTGTCACTCGTAACATCTTTAATTTTAAAAAAAGATACGATCATGAGAGAAGCTATAACCCCCACGAAAGATTAACAGTAACATTGCGATTTCTCGCAACCGAAAGGAGTTATGAAGACCTGAAATATTCAACTATCCCTACAATCTCATTCACGACTGACATTTGCTTGTACAAACCTGCACGTCGTTGGTACACACGTTTAGTTTTGCTTGTGCAAGCGTGGCTTGTTCAAGCTTGCATGATTTAAATGCAATCAATTTTCAAGCGGCTTGTACAATTAAAATGCTTGTGCAAAATTATTCTACAGACGCTACAGACTGCTTGTACAAAAAGATGGATTATGCGTGCTTGTCAAGCTTACAGTTACGTTTGTAGCCACCTTTATATTGAGAAAGCAAAATACTTGGACAACAGTGAATCGAAAATATTAATTTACTATAAATATCGAATAAATTCAAATAAAATTAAATTTCACCATTTATTTATTATTTTATACTGAATTAGTCTGCCTTAATCTCAGTCTTGGTCCTTTCACAAGTGGTTGATGAACATTTCGACTATCAGCATATTATATAATATATATGTACATATATGCGTGAGGATGATAAATGGCAAAACCAAGTGAATGATTGATACGGTAACGTTCGCGAGTGCACCCCCGAGGATGCGTGCTTAATCCAGAGCGGCTGTGAGAAGATTTATGTAAGCGCGCACGCACGAACGCACGCACGCACAAACACACGCTACTAGACGTGCAATAGAGAGAGAGCGAGAGAGAGAGAAAGAGAGAAAATGCGTGAAGGTTTCTGCAAAATGTCTGTCTCGCAAAGGCTTAGTGCGGTTGGAATCAGCGAGATAATGTACCGGTCACAACACTGACAGCTCCCCCAGGAAACCATGCATCATCGACTTAAATTTCTTACGCACCTTCTTACAACTAAAAGACCGACACGAACTTACTTTCAATTGTGTTTAAATAAAATATATCAAGTTTTTGTCTTATTGGAAACTTTTAATGTTGTTACGTACCATAAGATAGGGTAACTTCGATCCAATTGAGGTTACTATAGCCGTTAGCCCAGGTCTGAAAAATGTTTAGCTTATTGCTCGATTAAATTGATTATGTTGTGAAATAGTAGGTGGTATAAAAGATTAAGGGACCATTCCATTGTGATGGGCATGAAAATTACTGATTTTAATTATTTTTTTTTATTGAATAAAATTCAAAAATCAGCCTGATTGTTTTTTTCGTTTATCACATGACATGTTGTACACAAAAATATTTTTTAATGTTTTGCTTTCATTTTTTATCTAATTTTTTTGGTTACTGCAAAATGATGTCTGACGGCGGAGAGTCCTACTCCTCCAAAAATTACCAAAAAGAAAAAAAAACAAAAAGTAGCATCTTACGAAGGATTTTTTGTCCGATGAAAATTAACAAAATGGTAGCCATTTCAAAATTAAGTGTCAAATTGGGTTTTTCGTTAAAAAAAGTGAAATTTTCAAATAAATAAAAAAAAGCTTCCGTAGACATGTGAATAATGATGTGGCACAATTTGAGACGGATAGCTTGAAAACTCTTCGTTTAAAATCTTCCGCCGTTTTGAAAAACGACATTTCAAGAAAAACGTGTTTAAAGTTGGCATGCTATGTTATCTTGCACGAAGCTGGTTGATCTGTTTTTCTAAGAAAGGCTGTAGCGACCGGAATAATTCAAATGTTTAATAGCATGTTTATGAAAGTCCGTATTTTTCGATAATGTAAAAAAATATATTTTCAAATTTTTTAGAATTTAGCACATATAAACTTTTTTTGACTTAAAAATTCTTGATTTTATGACATTTTAAAATTCGGTGCTGTTTTTTTTGGCCGTGAGAGAAATCAAAAAAAAAAAAACGGTCGTTCATATAGAAGTAGTCTTTTTGACGGAAAATATTTAGTAAAAAAACGTGAATGCACAGGTAAAAAATTGACGTTGACTAAGAAATCCTACTTTTATATAAAACGAAAACAATATTCTCTTAATATAAGAATATACTCTTAATCCGACTACATTATTGTTTTTCTTTAAAGCAATATTGACGGACGAAAACAATAATATAGTTGGATTAAGAGAAAGTTCTTATATTAAGAAAATATTGTTTTCTTTATACATAAAACAAGGATTTCTTGGCCCAAATCAACCTTTCTATCCGTGTGATTCCATTACAAATTAGTCGTTTATAGAAGGTTGAAAAAGTTTCATTGTATACCAATTATACCATATTTTCTTCAGAAAGATCACTTCCATAAGCGACTTTTAATGGTCGGAAAAATTTCACTGAATATAAAATATTGAATGAATTTCTTTAATTTTCTGCAAAATAACTCACTATAAATCAAGTATCTGCTACAACAATTAGCAAAGTTTAAATCGATTTTCAATATAAGGATCAAATTACCGAATCGCCATTAAATAAACATGTACGTTTTATGTTTATTTAAACAGAAATAATTAGCAGCGTACGTACACAGTTCAATGATTCAAACAACAAATCTTATACAGTCGTAAACTCGTAAAGTTTACGATTGCAAAGCGTTTTCCTGTCGTTATCTCGCTTCCTTCCCGTCTGGAAAGGTAATGTTACTTCTAGAGATTCTTATTCTTGTTTAAATATTGGATCTTAAATATTTGTTCTTAAATATAGTTGTAGGTGTATAATCGTTGGAAGAAATAAACGTTAAATTGTTTTTCTTGAAAATTAGATTAAAGTTAAACAAAACAGGTATGAAATAAAATTTTAAAAATGTTTTATAACATATTCATAATATTGAATAAACTATCTACCTATATAATACAAGGTAATAATAACATGTTTAGTGTAAATAAGTACTAAAATATGTATATAATTTATTTTTGCAAGTATAAAAAAGTATATAGGCTGCCAGATGTTTATATTACACATTACATATTTATTTATTATTAAAAAGTAAAAAAATATTCAAATACAGAACAACCTCTCTAAACGTATACAGGGGAAAGTATGGTATGGCACTCGCTAAACTGGACCCCCCTTATATCTCGAAAAGTATTTTTTTGATTTTTTAAATGGCAACACTGTGCGATAGGCGCCTAACTCCATTGCATATTGGCCATATTGTTTTCCCTTACAAGTTGAATGTTAGTGTTTTGTTTCCGCAAATGTAAATAAGTGATTTTTGATGTAATTTTGAGTGATTCGTGCTAAGGGTGTATAGTTAGTAAAAAAATTAAGCATACAGCGTTTTTAATTTATAGTTTGCAGCAGCAATTTATCAACAATTAACTGCCACGAATTGATTGACGGCTTTGATAGGTTATGTTTTTGTTAGATTTATTTTCTGACTTTTCACACTGTTGGTTAAAATGAACCCCACAGTTGCCATAATTGAAATCATGAAACTTGTATCAATAATCCTGACATATGTGATGATTATCTTTCTTGAATAATTTAATTGAAATAATGTAACGAGACTGATTTTTTATAGTTTTCTGTTTTAATACTTATGATAAAATAATTGTTTGATAGTCTGTAATTTATAAATATATATTATGTTTTGTTTACAGGAATATTTTTGTGGAGTTTATGATAATTACGTTGATTAATACTTAATAAAAACAAAATCTATAAACTGCTGTTTCATTTCAAAAAAAGATAATTAGTCTAAACCTAAAACTAGTATACTAAATATCTTAATTTAAAAAATGGTCCAAATTAACCCACGTTCCCCTAATTGGGAACTGACAACCTCGTTGAAAGTATATTTTCTCTCTACTCCTAAATACCAGATAAAAAATCCAAATACTTGATAAAAATTCGTTCCACTCCATGTTAAACTATAAAAGTATTTGAAGTTCTCTCTCTCTCTTTTTGATTTAAATTATTATTATAATTATGATAATTTTATTTAAAAAAAAATTAAATTTATGTGACAATATACAAACACAAGTCAAAGTTTAACATAACCTTAAACTAGCATCCAGTAATGGGAAAAGTAATCAAGGGGAAAATATACTTTTTTAAAGTAGTTTATATGTTAAGTGATTCTACTTTTAAAGTACCTATATCATAAAATTTAAAAATATGTATGAAGTAAAGAATTTACCACTACTTTTATTTTTATCGATTCTGTATAACACTTATAAAAATAATTCTACGTTATTTAATTAAGTAAAAGGAACTCGATAATATGTTTTTTACTACAGTCGAAATTATTAGTACTGTATAAATTTGCTTAAGAAAATAACGAGATAAAAAGAAAAATGCTCCGCTCCAGAAAAGGGTGTTAATTATTGAACAGACTGTATGCATTACACTACTACACATGAATAATCTGGTATATTTATTTTAATTTTTACGTCCCAGACAAATTACTTGCATTCACATCATACTGCACCGTCTGTTTTAATTTGCAAGGATTAAAAAAAAACACTGTTTCATTTTTAATTAGTTTCATGACCGTCGGTCTCATAAAGGAAGATAAGCGGAGCATTTTATAGATATAAATTCAACACTTTATAAGATTTTTAGCTGTGGTAAAAATTATACATTTTTAGAAGATTAAAAATAAATTTATTTAATTAAAATAACATACATTTCTTATTATATTAATCAAATGTTCAATCAAATACACTTATTTAATTAACATAAAAACACAGAAAAAATAATTTTAATAAAATGCATCGTAAAAATTAGCAAACATTGTGTTTTTAAATACTTTACAGTTATTTCATTTAAAATGCATTAAGTACCTACTAATAAAATCACCAACGTTATTTTTCGTAATATACGGATATCTATCTCGTTTATATTCAATTCATGATTTACATAAGTAGATACTTGCCAAAAATTATTTATAAAATGTTCTATAATCGCAATGTGGTACCTAATATTGATGGGAAACCAGTATGGCCTGCAATATGGATAGATAAAAAAATCCGTGTTTTCTAGATCAGTGATCTCCAAACTTTTTTGATCACGTACCTCTAAGACGAACATAATGATAAGTTGTACCCTCTATACTCTATAATATAAAATAATACAATATAACATACAAACAGTATTTTGTGTACCTCCTGGGGTACGCATATCCCACTTTGGAGACCATTATTCTAGATAAAATGCTACTATTCTAGTAGTTGTTAAATTTATATGAATAAATATCATATATTACATACGACGTTCAGATGCCAAACTAATTAAAATGGTAAAAGAAAATAGAAATAGGGTTTTATAAATAAATTACGTATAAAATAGAAAACTGTTCTACACTGGGCAATTGATTGATTGATTCGTGACAAATATTTAAGTTTTAGGTATTTAACTAATCAAATACATAGATAATCAGGTATCAATAACAGAAAATCAACAAAAAGTATTTTTGTTTTTTAAGAACTCGTAGAACTCCCGTTGATTATTCAGTTATTCTAAATCTTACTAATTCTAGGAAATCTGTTAAAAACTGATTATATAACTTGTTCAAAGTATAATATTAAAAAAAAACTAACATAAATTTAAATATTCTTCATAATAAACCCAACATTTATAAATTAAAATTACAACAAGTTCAGCTCTTTCGTGGATATTACTGGATATCCATGTATAAACTAGCAGGATATTATCATAAATCTTGTACATTACAGTCCACTATGTATATAGTATAATATCCACTTGAAAATATTACAGGCTGCCTCAACATTATCAAACATACATACATTCATTATCTTTTTTTTTTGTTAATGAACTTGACCTCAATGTTAAGTACCTATTAAATTGTAGACCAAAGTAACAAACTGTACGAAATATATGCATTAAAAACGAAATAAGTATAGACATCTCTATATACATATTTATGTATTATAAAAATACTTCGAGAAACAATTTAGAAACAGTACATATTAAGTTGTTCAATAAAATAAAGATGTGTTCAACATAATTTATTGAAACACCAAGAAAATTAAATGTACATACAATTTTTAACTGAAAGTTATATTTTCTTATAATCGTAAAAATATCGAAAACTATAAAAATGCGACCCAGCAATACTATTTTTCTTATTGAAACAATCTTCGTGTAATATATAAATGCAATTCGTCGAACAGATGGTTTCCAATATTTTATGAAAATAAACGACCACAACCAATCCCATTCTTTACAAAAATTGATTAAAAACATCCGCAACAATATATTCCATTTATGGCCGTTCGAGATTCCAACACGAATTTCTAGATTGCATTTCGTTAACACCACCTAAGATAACAAAACTGCGGTAAAAACAACGAAGCGTTTAACGGAATAGCGATACGGTTTAAACAATCCATGTATACACAAATATTTTCGTGCGTACAGCCATCCGTATCACAGAAACCCCCGGCCTCTCCCATCAAAAAACATAAACCCGTATCAGCAACTCACCACTAACAGAGTAGGCAGCAGGCAGCATCAGCTGCCGTAAGGCTTGGATGATTCTGTAAAGGTACATTTAAACCGACGCAACACATTGTGATTACATTTTGTGGTTTTTATTTAACATTGTTACCCATCGTTTAAGTTTTATATCCAGACATTTTGTTTTCCATTTGTGTAGTTTAAACAGTTCAAGAACGGGTGCTATTATGTCATTCATAATTCAGGAACGTTTTAAACGTGTAAATCTTGATTTTTTTCATGATTTATTGATATGATTATTTTCTTATACAATTAGTTAAATCAAATTGTATTCTGCATTGTTATACAGAATCAATTTTTTTTATTTAAAAATGTTGGGGGGGGGGTCTGAGCACTACATTAAGTTGGCGCGATCTATGGCCTTAAGCGTAATCCGCAATAAGCGCAAAAACTTTAAACGTAATTATCTCGTAAACCGTTCATCCTTCGATAAAATTTGCATAACCTTTTTTGTTCTTCAGAGTCGAATCTACAAATTTGTTCACAGGTCCAATTCTCTATCTTCAATTGATGACGAGATATAATGCAAAAGAGTTAAAACAATGATTTTTTTGCATTTATGCTCAAGGTCATAGACCGCGCCAACTTAATGTAGTGCTCAGAACACACCCCCCAACAATTTAAAACAAAAAAATTGATTCTGTAAAATAATGTCTTAAGAACCACTATATTTTAATAATTTGATTGGGCTAAGTGCAATTCAAATATTATAAAAAAGTTAAAATAATTTCAATTTTGGTTTTCACTTATTTATTATCAAAGTATAAACGCACCCTAATGTTTCACAAATAACTGGTTGACTATTTTATATGCATTAAAACAAATTGAACAGTTGGAGTAGTGCAAGTGACAGACTTTGTCGTTCTGTATCTCCAACAAACCAACAACCATCAACAACGGTGACTGGATTGTTATGTAGTAGAATGTATTACGTCATATTGTATAACTAGAGTATATTCTTTGTAAAAATTATAAAACACAAATTCAATTTTTTGCAGTTATTATCATCTATAATATTCTATATTATAAAACGCAACGTCTTTCTGTCTGTCTGTCCGTTCGGATGCTTCTCACTTGAGATTTACGTTTTTTTTAATTCATACATATATACATATAAATTCTCTGACCAGGTTTAAGTATATATTTTGTTACGTTAGGTAACATAAGGAATAAGCAGTGGCGATAATAGTAAATCAAGATAGGGGGTTGTGTTTTCTGCTTAAGCTTCCGTGGTACTTTTCCGCTGGATCTAATGAAACTAATTACAACCCTCCATACGTGACAGGGGGTTAAATATTAACTCCTGTACGAAGCCAGGGCGAGTCCGCTATAGTTATACATATAGATACAGTAACATTTGAAATTATAAACTGCCTGATTTTATAATCTATTTCGTGAAAATATACCCATTCAGGCAGAGCCGTACTTACACATTTTGAGGCTCGAGAAGTATACATTTTTGTGATAACTCTACTCAAAGCTAGAATCAGGGACTTGAACCTGAACTCGAAACCTGAAAAAACCCGTATTTTTCATGAACCTGAACCCGAACCGAACCGCTATAATTCAACGAACCTGAACCTGAATTCGAACCTTTTCATGGATAACCGGTAAGCATATATTTTTGAAAGGTTCAATAAATAATTTTTAATATTTTTCTCCAATGATTTTTAAAAGAGATTATAAAATGTAAACTCGATACATGTTTCAATTTTATGGTATGATGTGAGTTACCAAGTCCACTACTAAAATTGACATTTTTTACTTTAAAAAAAAATTCTATAACTGAATTACATTTCAATTTGCAAAAAAATCTGAAAAGTAAAGATTTAAAAATTTAAAATGTTATTTTATTGTTTGCCCTTTTTTATAGCCATATTTCAATGTTTTGTATTCTCCAAAAAATATTTTATTTGTTAATTATATATATATTTTTTTTGAACAAAATATATTTTTTTATATTACAAACTTGAACCCGAACCCGACCCCTGCAAAAATAACGGTTTTTGAACCCAAAACCGAACCCAACCTAAAATTTATATTTGGATCCGAACCGAACACGAATCATAAATAAATTCCGGTTCAAGTCTCTGGCTAGAATACTAAATTTTTAAACGGTTCGGTACAGCTTTGCTTACGTGCCCCATTACATCAAAATACCCTAAAAATACTCCGGCAAATATGATTTGGAAAACGTGTTGTAATCATTTTGATAAATATAAACATAAAAGAAAAAAATAATATCCCAATTTCAAGGAATGAAATATTTTCTCGACAAAAGTGGACGTGTATGCATTAATTTCCTGACTACAACATAGCAACAAAACAAATCCGATGAGGGCGTTAATTCACAAGTCGACTGTTCTAGCTGCTGTCCATCCATCTGCTGTCCAACACACACATACACTCTTCAGCAAACACACAGAAACACACAAACACAAATAAGCGTATCGGTAGCTAACCGCATCTGTAGTCGGGACACCGACATATTGCCTCCTGTGTCACCCTTGTTTGGATCTGAAATCCTGTGTGCAGTGGCGTGACTTAAAACACCCATACAAATCTACTAAATAAATTCATTTTCACATTCAAGATTTTTGTCACTAGCAAAAATGATACCTATTCAATAATGTTTTAAGAGTAATAACTTATTAGTTCATATAAAGTCAGTACCATTAAAATTATTTAGTCAACATGGTTTCTTTTAATTTATTGCTTCCTCGCAATATCGAAGATACGAGAAGCTTTGTTATCGTTTGATGACAAAAAAAATGTTCTCCGACTTCAAAATTTTAAATTGATCTTTCTGTTTCATTCCATGTCTGTCTGTCTGTGTGTGTGTGTGTATAACTCATGCACCAGTAAATCGATATTAATGAAACTTGGTTGGATGATTGAAACTAGCTTGAAGTCCCATTACAAAATTATCAAAATCGTGTGTAAAGGAGAGGGGTGACATCCCAAAATATTTATTTTTAAAGATATCTCAAAAACAACACGTTAATTTTGACATATTAAATGTCATTTTGACGTTTGCATAAATTTAGATTTAGATTGAAATTGTCAAAAAATTCAAAATATACGAAAAAATAATCATAGTACTGAAAAACATACCTATTCTATTTTTTCTTTAATAAGTAACAACTTTAAAACACATCGAAATACTAAATGTTTCTCTTTATATGGATCTTTTAGAAAGCTCAAAAACGACTAAAATCAGACATTGTAAATCGAGCCATTTTATAAATGTATTATGGATAATAAAGAACTTTAAATTGAATTAGCGATAGATAGTAGTCTCGGTTTTACGAATGTCATTACCAAAGGAAAAAGTGTACAAAGAAAGAGATAACCACAGTCATAATAGCTTTTAATATTTCATTTTATTGTCTTTTATATATAATATTAAATATACTTTTACTGCTACATTTCGATGCTTGTTACGAAGACTAGCATATTTTATTTATCTTATAAAAACTAACACTAAACTTTTTTAATCAAGAAAACTAGCAATATTGAATTTTCACCACGAATAGTAGAAAATTTTATTTCACCACGATAACTAGTATTTATTATAACTCGCCGCAAATTTTAAACGTGCACTTTTTCGTTAAAATACGTTAAACGTGCGAGTTTTTGTGATAATATTTCAAATATTTATGCTAGACTTCGTGACAAGCTATGAAAATGAGTTCATGAAAAAATTTAATGAACAAAAATATCCTCCACATTTTTGTCGTAGCATCATTTTGCTCACAAGATATTAACGTTTGAAGTTTTTGGAATAACGCACCCCCCCCCCCCCCCCCAATCCATCTTAACGGAATACTGAAGAAACATATAACAATAAAAAAATAATTTAGTTTATATTTGTAACACTACGTCTTCTAAGTAAGGGTTACGACTGTTAGCTTGGATACTGTTGATATATTCGAAAAACCCTTAAGTTTACGGTCATGCCACTGCACTGGTAGGGCTCCTCTCTTCGGATGATCTTATGCTATCTCTTCCTGTATCCCGACTTTACTTAAAATATATGACAACGAATCTGCCCGTTTTTTGTCATGCGTCTGAATAAACATTACACACTATGTTTAAAATTCTACGGACGATTATTAATATTTAAATATGTTTATCCTCTTCTACTTTATCATCATAACAACTACAATGGTGATGAAGTGATGTGTACATTTTGTTCTGAAACTTTTTCATCAGCATAATGCAGAAAGTTATGTTTTCACTATCATCGTGTATATTGTACTTATTTATAAGTGAATTTACCAAATGTCCTTTTAGTAAAACGTTGCTGGTTGATAATGAAATTATAAGAACACCATAAAGTCAATAGCACCTGCACCATTTTTAACAAACATTCATAGATAGAATAGATGTTAGAGTTAAGCGAACGGATCGGTACCCGGAAATACTTGTTTTTTCAATGGTTAAATGTTTTATCTACTTAAAGCATTATGTAATTAAGCGGATTAAAAAATATTAAATATCGAATTGATAACTGTTGTATATAACATTAAGCTGGAGTACCGGGAGTTGTACGGGATTAATAATATTTTTATTTTTTTATTATTCAGATTAAATCATATAATAATGATATGGAACACGTCAGCAACAAAAACAAATATTAAGATATAAAAATAAAAAATTACAATAATAAAATTTGTATTATAAAAATGTCCGATGCTGTGGACGATGTACCCCCAAAAAATAAGGGCGTAAGATATATTAGAGTAAATATAGCCATAGTATATTGTTAGTAATATTTCCATTGGTACCTTATTTGACATAAATTTTAGCATATAAGAGTATTTAGAAATTTTACAGGCTAATAAATCTACATATGGTTTCCAGTTTAAGTGCTTGTCGATAATAACTCTTAGAAATTTAACTGTATCTTTAACTGGAGTTCGATTATTAACTAATTGTAAATATAATATCTTCAGGCAAATTACCATATTCTCCAAATCTTATAAATTGTTATCGAACCAGATTAGCAATTTTTCAATAGAGTGGCTGACATCCGATAATAGAACTTGAGGGTTGTGGCTAGAAAATAGTATCGTCTGCAAAGAGAATCGTTTTATTTTTTATGGCATTAGGCAAATCATTAATATAAATTTTAAAAAATGGGCTCTAACATAAAGCCTTGAGGTACGCCTCTAAGGATCTCACGCTTATTAGAGATTATTCATATTTAAAAAAAAATACTACTTGTGCTACTTTAACATTAAAAAATTATTATTTTATTAAATCATTTTATGGTTTCGTTTCGGTTAAATTAAAGGTTATGGTTCAATTTAGTTTCACTTTTACAGAATATTTTTAATATGCGCTGTAATATTGATTAAAACGTTTACGTGCTGTTCTTAACTACCGTTTGCTTACTAAATGCAGTTTAAAATCATGAACATGAATCGATATGTTAAGAACCTTAACATCACTTTTAGGTTTCGTACTGTAAATAACGTAAATATAAAACATCTGTACAATTTACTTTAATTTTAATAAATATGTCAATATATAGCTAAACAAAATAAATAAAATAATGTAGAATAAAGTACAATTAACAGAAATGTAAATACTAAGCGTGAGATATTTTTGCAAACACACCATTGAAGAATTCTATATAAATATGAAAATTAATAAAAAAAAGTAGATATGCCAGAGGCTTAAAGAGTAGAAAAACTGTATCATGCTGGTAAATAGAAAACTCGGTATAATTGCAACAGTTGAATATGGTCATTAGTTCTGAAGTTTCTATGTCTCTTTTTTGTAAAAAAAAGCTAAAGCAGAAAACTCCAAACAATAAATACAGGCTGTAGATTTCAATACCTATAGGAAAAATAATCATGTTTCAGATACTATGTTTGAAAATACTTTATTTTCTTGTTTTAAAACTTGACCCTAATTAATTTTATATTTCGCCCTCGAATCCGCACACTCGAAGTAATGGATTGAATAAATAAAGTTGTAAAACAACTTAAAGCATTCTGTTTTATGCAATTTGTTAGTAATTTGTAAGAACTTCTTCTCGTGCCAAACTTACAAAAAAAATAAAACAACTTTGACAGGCCATATCTCGAGAACGGTTTGAAGTACAGACCTGCGGTTTAAAAATTTCAATTTTTCACGTCTTTTTCTATATAATAACCGAAACACGAATTTTGAGAGTAATATTTCATGTATGAAACTTAAATTTGTCAACTCATAAATAAGAAAATTAAAATTAAAATCATAACTTTCTAAATATACAAAAAAATCCCCGTGGAATCATGCTGAGGTCAGTGATCACCCCCTCATAACTAGAGTTGTAACGGATATTCATATCCGCATCCGCAACTGCGGATTATCCTCATTAATTTACATATTCATCTGCATCCTTATCCGCAACTTTGAAATTAAAAAAAACCGCATCCTCATGACATCTATAAAAATTTGATTTCATGAATTTTAATACATAAAATTGAAATACATACATATGTTGTTAAACTTGATATCAAAATTGATGTCTCATTATCATTCTTTAAAATTTTGTATAATCTTGAATATTTAACTGATTTTCAAAAAAGTGATTATTGCAGATATAGTATGTTTTTTAAATTATCTATTGTAGTGAATTTTAAAATCAGGCATTAGCGTGTCATTATTTTCATTTCATCTAATGCAAAAAATTATATAATGTCGTACGGAAATTTTTATCACCTTCACCTGCTAGTGTTCCTAATGAACAACTTTTCAGCGGAGCATGTTTGATTTATGACGAATTGAGAAGTCGTTTGAAAGGCGAAAAAGCCTGTAAATTTATTTTCATTAAATATAATTTATCATTACTTAATTTTAAGTATTAATTTTTTTCTAAATTCACATTTAAATAAAAATATAAGAAATCTTATTTATCACATAAATTCCTAACTCACATCCTCATCCGCACTCATATTCGCATCCTCCAAAATAGTATCATAATCATCCGCATTCCCAAACTCTACCTTACCAATATCCGCATCCTCATCCGCTAAAACGACATCCGTTGTATCCCTACTCATAACAATTTATTCAGACTATACTTTATACATTAAATTTTGTCTGGGTCTGTTTTGGAACTCGTATCCGGCTCTGTTAGGCAAATTAGATTGAATTTACTCAGCACTCGAATAAAGATATTTTCTACTCGTACACTTCATACATTTAAATATTAGTTGCATTTGAGAACAGTTTCGTGTCAAAACGAAATTGAATTATTCAGTTCTCGTCAATAATGATAAACCGTTCAATTTGGTTTTTCAAAGATACCGTATTTTGAGAAAATTACTTCAACAAAACTTTTCTACTTTCAAGTTTGCCATTTTCTTTCAGTTTCAAACTTTTTGTATCTCATATGATAGTATACATACATATTACATATACAGTAAGGGACAAAATTGTGGGTACGATCTTCCTAAATTCATAAATTCCCTGAATAATGTCTTTCTGATTACCTGACAGTGTAGTAATAACATGTGGAATTCTATTGGTGATTATAAAACTAGGTGGACATAGTTTTACAACGTTGTGACTCATAGGGTGGCTAAGAAAAAATCCAGGTAGTATATAAGTAATCCTTCTTTAGGACAAAATTGTGGGTACGACATCATTAAGTGTTTATATTTGTAAGAGTTCGTATCAACAATTGATTTTGGTTAGTGGTCATAATTATATTGGGTTATATCTATACACAACAATTTCTGTTTTTAATATTAACATTGTTGAATATTAGATAAACCGATAAAAATGGTTCGCGGTAGTGAAATTCCATTAGATATTCGAAAAAGGGTTGTTGAGGATCGAAGAACTGGACTTAGTTATCAAATTATTGCTAAAAAGTATAAAATTTCGAAAAATGCGGTAGTGAGAATGTGCAAAAAATTTGAAGCTACACATAGTGTCGCAAACATCACTGGGAGAGGTCGAAAAAAGAAAACGACACAAAGAGAAGATACGATAATAATCCGTGAAGTGAAGAAAAATCCCAATCTTACTGCGCGAGAAGTTAAAGAAATTGTTGGTGTTGATGTTTCCAATAAAACAATCAAGAGACGATTAAAATCAGCCGGGTTAGAAAGCTATTTTAAACACAAAAAACCGTTCATTAGTGCGAAAAATAAAAAGAGACGCTTACAATTCGCTAAAAATCACATAAATAAATCAAAAAACTTTTGGAATAGTGTAATTTGGTCCGACGAAAGTAAATTTGAGCTTTTTGGGAATAAACGAAGGGGAAGAGTGTGGAGGCGCCCTGGAGAAGCGTTAAAACCTCAAATGGTACAATCAACAGTTAAACATGGTGGAGGTAATGTTATGATTTGGGGGTGTTTTAGTCGAAACGGGGTGGGTAATTTAGTGAGAATCGAAGGCAAAATGACAGGTGCTGTATACGTAAACTTACTAGACGAAAATCTTAATGCCTCCGCTGAAAAAATGAATTTAAATGAGCAATTTGTCTTTCAACAAGACAATGATCCAAAGCACACATCAAGAGTTGCAAAGAAATATTTTGAAGATAACGATTTGGAACTATTAGAATGGCCAGCTCAGAGTCCGGATTTAAATCCAATCGAGCATTTATGGTCGTATTTAGATACAAAAGTGTCTCGAGTGAACGTTACCAATGCTGAAAATTTTTTTGAGAAGCTGGTTTCTGCGTGGGAGGAAATACCACAGGAAATAATAGAAAATTTAGTGGACAGCATGCCCAGACGTTTACAAGCTGTCATTAAAGCTAAAGGTGGACATACAAAATATTAAAAGTAAGTAAAACTGTGATACACGATATTAAGAGGTTGATTTTTCGAACGTACCCATAATTTTGTCCATTTCTATTTTCAGATTGCTGGCATCTATTCATTGGAATGAAGAAAATAAAATTTATTTATTTATAATACTGTGTAGAAATTATCTGTTGATATATTAAATAAAATATTATCATACATTTTTCAAGTATTTCATTTAAAATCATTATAAAACATGGCATTTATAACATTATTTTGCTACGTACCCACAATTTTGTCCCTTACTGTATATACATTATACATACCTATATCCTTTATACATTTACTATGAAATCTTAAATAAATATTTGTCTTTCTTGGAGTATATAGCTTTTGATGGTATTAATGATCAATAATGGGATATATGCATAATATACATAATGTAATATGTATACTAGGGTGTGTAAAAAAATGAACATTTGCTCTCGTTGCGAAATAAGTTCGTTTATGACCTAAAATAAATCCTCGCCATGTTATTTTTAAATAACATGGGGAAATGATTCTTTAGTACTAAAGTTGGTATTACTGATTTATGACAGCTTTTTTAAGGACATCTTTTTGTAGAAGATAAAATTCTCTACAAAAGTGTCTACAAAGTCATGACCCTCAATTCAACGTATCAAAAGTTACAGATATTCTTGTTTGTTAAAATGAACGTCTAATGTCCGGTATTATAAAGGAGCTCACAAAATTTGCTAGCTTGCAAGCACTCTCAAATGGGGTATTAATTCTGTACTAGTATCTATGGATTAGCTATGCAATTTAGAGCAGTGACACTTCAACTAATTGTAACACAGTTGGTATTTTTGACCATACAAAATAATTTTCATAATATCACCACTGTTTCAATACCGTTGGTATTTACCTACAACGCGTGCGCGAAACTTGTCAAAGTCATCAACAAACTCCAAAAGAACTGTCATATAAGTTTGATATCTCATTTGAGAGTGCTTGCAAGCTAACAAATTTGCGAGCTCCTTTATAATACCGGACATCTCACAACTAAACTATTGTTTTTATAAAAATAAGTTAAATGTTAATTTTATGGGAAATTTAATTCTCTATAAAAAATGTCTAGAGAGGTACTATATAAATCCAATGAGTTGAAACATGTGTTTTAAATATTTATTTAGAGCGAAAAAAATTGTTTTTTTTTTTAAACACCGTAATGCATACATCCAATACATAAACGAGTAGACATTATTATTGTTTACTATTGTTTTAAAAGTAAAATAAATGAAGATTTTATTTTTACTAATAATTTAATAAATAATGAATTAAGAAGTAATTACTACCAGAAAATACTATTTCCTTCGTTATTGTATTTTAATACAATCTAGTACTTCAAAGGCGGTATAAAAGCATTGGCGACGCGGACGTATTAAATTATTTTACTTTATTGAATGTTGTCTACTGAAAATTCAGACATTTTAAAGTGATTAAAAGCTTAAAATTGGTTTATAGAATAAACAATAGAAAAATGTAAATAGAATAGAATATTTTATTTATTTTATCAAGCCTTACAAAAATGATAAACAGCGTCAGAACAAAAGAAGGATTATACATTTGTAAGGACACATTTACAATAAGTTTGATTATATGAACATTTTTCATATGTAACTAAACGCTGATGTAAATTATGTGCAGTACAACTTCTCTAAACGTTTACATTTGGCATCTGATAACCTCTATCGGCAAAATCAACTGTTCACTTGATAAAAACTCATTCCGCATTAGGGCAGTATTGCGGTGTGACGCCTAAAATTTTTAATTTATTTCATGATTTTTTTTTTCGTAATAAAATAAAATCTTTTCAGTCTTTATATGTTTGTATTTGCATCTTAAATTATACAAAAAAAAATTTTTTTTGTGCATTTTTTAATACTTTCTGTGGACTCCTCGAAAAAAGGTGGGTGGGCGGGTGGTGGGAAGCACATCTCCATTTGTATTTATTTGACTTGTCTCTATCGTATTACCTAGAATTAGATATTTATATTATTTAAAAACAAAATGGCGGACTTGTGAAAAAAATTGGCAAAAGTCGTGTTTTTTTCGAGAAAAAATAAGAAATTATTAACAAAAACAAATAATTTTAGGTAATACGACAACTAGTTTATGTTGGTGGTGCATAGTTTAAGCTAATGCTACCCCAAAACACAAGAATACATTTCCAAAATTAAGTTCAAAATGATTTTTAAAGTTATTTAAAAACGTTCAAAAAAAAAGATTTTCAAAAATTTTGTAATACGGTATAGACCTTCGTTACATGTTACAAGGTAAAAATAAATCATTTATTATATATATTTTTTCAGGACGACACTATATATGTATTCTCTATGAATTTTTAACATCATTCAAAATTTGAATATTGTTTCTATCTCTTAAAACAGGATATATTGAAAAAATACCAACTTTTGACTCATCCTATAGTAAATATATTGATTTTACAAGATTTGAAGTTATATAGCAGTTACAAACACAATTCAAAGTTAAACATAACCTTAAACTTGTATCTAGTAAAGGGAAAAGAGACAAGGGGTAAAATATACGTTTAGGGAATATACTTTACGAGATGTTGTATTGTATAATATGTTCAACTCCTGACATTTTTTAACAATAATAATATTATTATTAATACGAACTTTATATATATATATGTACAATAGTTCATTGTATCACAATTATGTAACATGTATATTTAACTGATGTAGTTAGTCTTTGTTAGAGCTTAAAATGTCTGCTGGTATTGTTGATAGTAACTTTTGGCTTCTATCCAATTTTCAAAAGTTGTTGTAAGTGTATACTCGTACTACTAGTACATGAATACACAATTAACTATAGCATAGTCATGTATATTTAGAAAAACTCAGATACACGAGTATACTTAAGTCATAGTTCAGTATGAAAGAAAACAAAGAATTACTTAATAATAATAATATAATAAGGTACTGGCACCAGTTATGGCCGCTATAAGAGCAAGGTTTACTGTTTTGGTGATTGACAGGCTTCTTTTTTGTAGTTCTCAAGAACTCATGTTACTAATAAAACAAGTAACTCTTTATTTTATCAATTTAATTACCAAAGTCCGCAAATATAGTTTGTTTTTTAAATTATAACCTTTTATTTTGTTTATGCTTTTTCTCCAGTAACGGATAAAGTAAAACCAGTAATGAGCACGCAGTGATGGACACTTGCTAATGATTACAAAATGATAAGTACTATGACACAAATGAAAGAATCGTCAAATTTGAAACAATGTAAAGCAGTTGCTATGATAATATAATAATTAATAAATAAAGTATATTAATAATTAGTTTAAATGTCCACCATTTTGACATCTATTGGCCGATTGTCATAAAATCACGCTGTTAGACAGTTAAATGTATATAGATTAATATTCAGAAATGTTAGTAATCAAATATCAACAAATATTTCTAATTCAGTACATTTAATTTATAAATAGCCATTACTAGGATCATATCCAAGACTGATGCCAGTATCTTACTTAATAATGATAATATAATATGCCTCGAAACGAAATAAATGATTGTAATCGTATTTTTCAGAATCCAATATAATGAAGATGTTTGTTGCTGATGTAATTCTTCGTATACCTTATTCTCAAACTAAAACACTCTGTTTTGAGAATTTATTGTGGGATAGAGAGAGTGTAGAATCCAAAAGAAACTTCGAGAAACATTATTTCAAGGTAAAAGATTTAACAGAGCTTTGTAATGGAAAATATTTATATTCTCTCTGAAGAAATAATTTAGATTGCTTGAAATAAATATTAACTTGTTTGTGTATTTATATATACTAGAATATTTTATTTGTTATATAATAATATAAGACGTACGATTATTTATTTCACATAACGTAAATTGAAATTAATATTATATTCACTACAAGACCAAAGAAAAAAACACAGCACAACATTATTAATAAATATAAAACGCAGGATTAAATAAAGGAAAAAGTTGACAAGCACTCGCACATAAGAATAGCAGCAGTGTTCGTCAGTAGCATTTGCAGACAACAAAGCTATCAAAAACAATACGAACCCCCTCATTCTGTACAGTTCTCTCTGGCGATGTAGGTGGGGGCGTCATTGTTACTGAAGTCCCACCGCCCACCGGGCTGAGACGGAAACCACCTATAGTATTCATAATAGTATCTTCGGATGACGAACCATATGACGGAATATCGTTGTTTTCTTTGGTAGCGAAATCACGCATTTCTTTCCTATTGCTAACGTCCAATGCCATTTCTCGTTCAATTAGATTATTGAGGCGCAAGTCTTTAATTGGCAATGTTGACGCTTTGTTCAAAACTGTCGAATGTTCTACTGTTTCACATATTGATCGTTTCTTATCTTTCGAAGATTTCTTTCTGTATTTAAATACAGAAGAAAACAAAGAGGTTCTTTTCGTTTTAGGATTTTTTACATACTTGTGTTTAATATTCAACAGCGGTTCGATTTCTTTGAAATCTTCGATAATTTTATTTTTATTAAAACTGCAATTCATTTTCAAAAAAATATACTTATTTTGTTCTACATTATCTGGTGGCATGTAAGCATGATTGGGAAAAAAGTGTATTTCTGATGGAGAACCTGATTTTATTGTTAAATGAGAAGATAATAATTTTTGATCATTACACTTTTTTAATAATAGGTCGCTTTCGCGATTTAAATTACACAAACACATTTCATTTGCACTATATTTTAATACTGTATCAGGAATGATATTAAAATTATTGAAAAATGACATATAAAACGGTTCTTGTTTCTGATATTTCTCATGAACTATTCCGACGTTTTTTTCTTTTGTATTTAAATAAATGTCTTGATAATGTTCTTCTAAATTAGGTAATGAATTTGCCAATCTTTGTAAAGCATTTGATATATTTGCATCTTGATTCTCAAGTTCTAAAGGTGGTGCCGATGGAGTGAAATCTAAGCTTGCGTTTCTAATAAATACGTTTTGAGATGTTGCCTTCTTTATAATTGTAGATTTTTGTAATATGTTAAAATTAACAATTCGAGGTGGTATTGGAGGTGGGCTATTAGATTCACTAATCGATTCTAAAGATTTTGTTTGTGGTGTTTTTGTATCAGATTTATCTGATATTATTGCATAATCATCCTCATCGAAATCATATAATGATTTACTTTTTTCTCTCCAGTTTCTTCTTAGATCTTGTTTAAAAGAAGAACTATTCTCACAATACTGAGAAGAGTTACAACATATTCTACTTTCGTGAATGTCTGGGATTACAGCATAGTCATTGTCTATACCAACGCTTACTGATTTACTTCTGCCTCTACAATATCTTTTTAATTCATACTTTTTATTTCCCACTTCTTCATAACATTGGCATTGTTCTTTATTTTCTTTATTTGTCGTAAACAAAACTTTATCATAAATATCATTATTAAAATCATACAATGATTTACTTTGACTTCTACTCACAATTTTACGATCATTTTCTAATAAGAATTCAAGTTCGTCATACAGTTGAACTGAACTATTAGAAGAGTTTTCAGATGATTGACTTTTCAAAACATCGTAATTTTCGTCTAAGTCGTCCAACGACCTGGATCGTATTTCCCAATACTCTCTCGAGTCTCTCTGCCGTAATGATTTAACAATAGCTCGCGGTGACATAGGAGTAGAAACATTTTTCTCGAAATTACTCTCTGGAGTATCGTCGGATTCATTTGTTCTTGTTTCATTGCTCTTGTTTTTTGCTGTCGATTTTCTTTTAATTTTTTTAACAGTACTAATAACACTGTCGCGTATATTGCGAGAAATAGAAAAGTTAGAAAACAAAGACCATCTGGAGTTACTCCGAGATGATGATATTACAGTATCTTCACAAATGCCATTTAATTTTTTCTCTTTATATGTATCTGATGTAGATGATGACATATTATCAGAAGGCGAGAATGTTCTTCTTTTCATTATTTAAACACATCAGTATTTTCTACAATTCATAAATCACCTTAAGGGGTAACGTACCTTCAGAATTACAAAAAAAGTTTTTATTTTTATTATTCTCTTTACTTTTATAAACATTTTAAAAAAAATACTCGAAAATTCCTTTTAATAACGAAGTTATAACTATAAATGTGGCCGCTCGATCGATTAAAACATTCCAAAATTCGCGCGACTTAGGCAACGAAAGAAGCTCGAACAGTCGGCAAATTACAAAAAAATAAACATAAAAAATACAAAAATTCAGAAGGAGACATACAGTATGGACTCAGAATGGCAGATTAAACGTAAGTTAACCACAAAAATTTTATACACAAAATTCACTACAATTTATGACATTCCCGTTAAAAACTTAAACGTGTTTTTCTCAAATCTAACTTTTTCTATACGGTCTGCACGATAACTCAAAAAGTTTTCTATATTTTTAGATGCTTTTTTAAAATCTTCCAAAATACATTCTCTATAGTCTGTCGACCTTTTTTTATTATATTTTATTTAATAAATTTTTAATAAAAGAACAAAATTTTTAATTAAATAATTTTTTTATCTTCAAAATGTCATGATGCTTATTTTTTCGAAATTAAAAAATTTAGCTCGACAGATTATAACGAAAACATTACTGTACAAGAATATTTTTGAATTTTGAGATCCATCGATCTATACCAGAGAAATCATGCAGACCATAAAATAACGTTTTCCCAACAGTGACCTAAAGAATTTCAATTGACGTATATAATTTATGATAAAAAAAAATGTTTAGCCATTTTTTCTTACTTTGAAATGACCAATAATAAATAATGTGTAATTAATATTATAGTTTACTTTAAACAATATAGTCCTTAAAATACAACCTTAAAAGTATTAATTTTCACCAGCACTGGAGGTATGTAGCCCCTTGTATATTTTGTGTGTAAGAGTAATAAATTTTGAAATATTATTAAATTACTATTAATTTATTTTTTGTTTTAAAGTTTCAGTAACAAATTGATTTCATTAGTTTTGTAATCAGTATTACAAACTGAACGAAGTGTTTATAATCAAAAAGAAAACGAATAATTTCAAGTGATAATAAAAATTATAATAAGAGAGTGATTTTATTGATATTGTCAAACAAAATAAAAAGATTTTTTATATAAAAATAAGCAAAATTCTAAAAGTCACATCTTCGACAAATTTTAATCGAAAAACAATCAGACAAAAAGCATTTTAAAGCTTGTAATCTCTACTCTTTAATATTTCTCTTGATTTATATTCAAGAATCTTTTTGAAAAGCTGGATAACAATAAATTGAAGCCGAAAAAAGAATAATTTAAAAAAACTTTATTAAGATTTCATTCGATAGAAAAACTTTGCGAGAAAAAATCTTGGAGCATGCAATTAATAAAAAAAAAACATTTTTTTACATAAATTTCTATCAAGTAGACCCTTTTACCTATTTTTAACAAAAAATAGTAACATGCTTTTTTAACGAAGTGTATTTATATTTATATAATAGAAATTGTAAAATTTTGAACTAGGTACAAACGAAATGAACAATTTACGGCATTTTTTAGTAAAAAACAAAAAATTAAAATGCCATTTAGTAATTAAATATACCCAAATAATTATAATATAAAATATAATATAGATGCATTTAGGAGATTTAAAATTTTGTTATATTAAATTAATTTTAATTAATTTAAATTTATATTCGAAAAAACACTTTTAAATGCATATTTTCGGATGCTAAAAGTTATCATACTCTTTCTTGGATTCAATGATACAATAACTGTATTTTTTTCACTTTTGATTCTTAAATTAATCTGAGTATTTATATATGTATTAATAATAGATTTAAATTAATTAATCGTGCGATGTTTTTACATAATCCAATAAATCGAAAAACTATACAGGACTTTAGTGAGCCTCGAATCGTACATAAATATGATAAAAATAAATACTAATTTTTTGATAATATTAAACCTCCCCTTTAGCAATTATTATAAATCGAATATAACAATATTTTTTGGGTAAATAAATAAATTTTCGGCGGACCCCTTCTCGCAAACAAATAATAGAATTTTTGTTTTGGTGACGACCAAAGAAAAAGAAAGCTTGTTGACTCGTCATGCCCCCCACCCCCTCATGCTAGAACCCTGTCAGCTCCCCGCCTTGTGGGGACTGTGATTATTGCACTTTAGGTTCTGAAATAAATAATAATCAAAAATGTTTGCTAATTCCTTTGGTTTAAAACATTACAGTAAATCTGACACAATATTTACTAACGTTTTGATGTATGCAATTAACTAATAGTCACATTAGTTATCACTTATGTACACGGATTACCCCTTACCCACCGTTATGGCATTCTATGTCTGCAGTAACGAGATAGCGCTGTTGAAAAGGGTATGTTTGCAGAATCGATTACCAGCGTTAGTTAATTGAAATTACAGTTTAATATCATCTAGCCATATCGCTAACGTTCAGTAGCTCTATGATTGTATATTATATTTAAATCGCTTATTTTTATAAGATTACTTGCTAAGATCTTATTGGAATCCTTCAGTTTAAGATATGTACAGTACACTGAATAAAATTGCTGAGAACAAATAAATATTAATTGATTCAAGAAAATAAAATATTTGTGCAGCAGCTATTTATTTCGTATTAGGATCAAATAAATATTTCTTTGAAATGAATTATTTAGTTCAAGTAAAATTTACTTGCTTGCAGTAAATATGATTAAAATAATTTGAGTTATTTGTATCCATTAATTTTTTTTTCAATGTATGCATTAGAAAGAATTATTTCACACAATATAATTTTTGCGACATAATTTTAATTTTGAAGTAGAATTTTTTCATGTTTTCAATAAATTTTGTTTTGATTCTAATCGTATGAATTTTTTTATTTCATCCGTTTCTACAGTTTGACGAAATTCAATATGAAATACCTATACAGGATAATTGTGGTTATTATTGTAATTACAAGATCGATTAAATAGGTCACGTATTATTATATTTTCACGATAAATAATAACGTACAAAATTAATTAACAGATATTTAAAAAAAAATAACTTTTTCTAATAAAACTAATAGCGAATATTACAGCCAGGAATGTAACAATATGCTAATCAATATTTTATTTGAACAAGTTGTAAAAAGTTTTATATAAATAAAAAAATAGTGTTTTGTGATTTCATAAAATTGATACTTAATATAAATGCTCAGTAAAATAATAATTTCGGTTATTTATGCAATTTTCTTTAAGGTTTTTATAATTTTTCAATATTATTGATGAAAATATATACATTATATTGTACATACTTAATTATAACAAATATTATACATATTTTATAAAAAAAATACTCAAAAATAACTGCGAACAAGAACCCAAAACTTGTGTTTTACAATTTATTGTTGAGCTTTTGTATGAATTTTATTAAATTTTTACAGAATATTATTTTTTGATATTTTCTATTGAACAAAACTTCTTACAACTTGTTCAATATGGATCACTGACAATATTCCTGGCTATACATTTTACTATGAATATACACGAAATTTGATATTCAAATTTACTTTTTCTTCACAACGCCATTTCCGGAAAAATAATAATTATTATTTGTATGGATCCCAACTTCTGGGTATAAACCGCGTCGATTTGGTCGTTCTATCATTGCAGTGGACATCATTCATTAGAGCTCTATTGATTCTTTGCCCAAACCAATCTTCTAACTTTAATAATAACAAAGTTAACAATGATCACTTGGTACCCACCAATACCCTGTATGTTAATTTTAGTATCTATAACTAAATAATTCCCAGTTCTACGAATATTATTCTCTAAATTTGTGTAGCTGTATAGACTCACAGCGGTTATAGAAATTTAATGTAGGAAACATTATATTGCGTTCCAAGAATATTGTATTTTAAAATAAGTTATCTTTACCAACGAGTATCGTCGTTAGCAATGATTGCAAAATGTGATTTAATCATTCAATATAAAGCAAAACAACTTTTACGAGTCGATTCAGTCTATCGTGCCGGTCTCGGTCCGGTCTCGCTCCAGTCAAATATTCAGTATAGTAATACTGTATCGGAGCGTGATTGAACCGAGACCGACACGATAGTCTGGATCAACCCTTAACTGTCAAAATTCATATAATAAATAAGTAATTAGTATAGTTATTTATAATCTGCTTTCTCGGTAATTTTATGTGTAGGTACATGCATAAGGTACGAGTATTTAAAAAATATACAAAAATTTTGTTTTCAATTCGCTGATTGAAAAATTAATGTATAATTGAGGCAATAATTTGCCAAAATTAAGAATAATTAATTTCGAAATAAGAATAAAGAAACTATATGAATGGAAACCAAATGAAAATGTTCATTTTTAGCTGTGCGTAGGTATACGTTTAATTTACATCAAATACTATAATAATCATTTTGACATTTTAAAATTTCACCGATTTGGCGTCTGTCCAATATGTTTTACATCTGAACAGTTCTGTAAGCGTGGAAAAATATAATTTTTGTTATGTGTAACAAATGAACGTATAAATAATAAACACACTTTATCAGATTATTTATAAATACGGTGATAAATCGTCCAGTTTACAAGTATCCGAGACATGCTAAAAATTATAATTGGCTAACAAAATAAATAGTGTATAATACAAAAGTTTAATGCCACGATTGTGATACTATAGAGACATTATACATATATTTAACACATTTAATAATAGCAGTAAGTTAACTTTATTTTAAACTGATAAATAGTTTTAAAAAATTTCTTAAACATCAAATGAGTTTTTAATTTTTCCATTTGACACAGCTGTAGTAACATTCAAAAATAGATTGCGTGCAATACACATCTGAGTTTATTGCAATACATATATAAAAGAAAAATACAATATTTTATAACTATGTATATTGAAATTTACAAAAAGAATTCATTAAACGCATTATACAACACAAAATATGCATATGAAAATATTATAAACGAAGTTAAGGTTCATATCCTTATTAAATGAAATACCGGAGCACTGGGTATGCTCCGGAATGCGGAACAATATTCATATTTTTATTCACAGGGATCTAGGATACTAGAGAGGAAGTCTCAGTTTAAATATAAATAATATTCATTTTCACGTATGGTATGCACCAAACGTGACAAAAATAATTCATACGGTCAGTTATTTATTGCAACTACTTCATTTCATTACTTGTAATTAATACGAATAATAATTTGTTGAATTTCATATAAAAATAAACTGTTTTTCTTTGTTAATATATATAGAAAGAGTATATAATATAAATAGATAAATATTTAATAACAACAAGGAATTCATAAAAATGAAATTACATTCCAATTTAAAACGCACACACTGCCATAAAAAATATTACACAATATTTTAAAATAAAATTATTCACAACGATATTACAATTTTAATTTATCCAAAATCACTTTTTAGTATATTATTTCATCACAAATCATGACATAACTGTTAATTAAAAACGAACCACACTCATGTCTATTTCAATAAAATAAACAAACATAAAACTATCAAATGTACTACTATGTCGTAAACACGAATATCATATGATACGTCCGTCCTAAAATCGAGCTACGTCGTCCAAAGACTAGCTAAGAACGTCCACGGTTAGGACAACGGTTTAGCAACGCGTCACCCGCGCACTTAAAAATATTACTGAAACGATTTGCCGGTAAAACATTTCTGTGAACGTTACTCAACGCACACCGCATACTACTTGTTTTAAAAATACGGAGTCGCGTTTGTTTATTTTGATTTTATTGAGTCGATGAGTCAGGTGGCAAAGACATTAAACTGCAAATTTTATTACATTGGTAGTTGAATACGGTTTCTAAAATAAATCGAATACAGGGACTGAATCTCTATAAATGTTAACATGGGAAATACATTTATTTTTTGTGTTGATGTTTAAAGTACTGGCACCAGTTATGGCCGCTATAAGAACAAGGTTTACTGTTTTTGTGATTGACGCGTTTATTTTTTGTAATTCTCATGAACTTATGTTACTAATAAAACAAGTAACTCTTTATTTAATCAATTTAATTACCAAAGTCTGCAAATAAAGTTTTTTTTTTTTAATTATAGCCTTTTATTTTGTTTGTTATTTCTCCAGTAATGGATAAAGTAAAACAAGTAATGAGCACGCAGTGATTGACACTTGCTAATGATTACAAAATGATAAGTATTGCGATACAAAAGATATAAAAGAAAGAATCGTCAAATTTGAAACAATTTAAAGCAGTTGCTACGATAATATAATAATTAATAAATAAATTATACTTATAATTAGTTTAAATGTCCACCATTTTGACACTTATTGACAGTTAAATGTATATAGATTAACATTCAGAAATGGTAGTAATCAAATATCAACAAATATTTCCAATTCAGTACATTTAATTTAAAAATAGCCATTACTGGGGTTATATTCAAGACTGGAGCCAGTACCTTATTACAAAATTAGTTATATAAATATTTCCTGGAAATATTTGAATTTGTTTAATTTTTAGTGAGTTAAAATCTGGTTTAAAAATATATGCATTACTTTTTAAACATATTATTTCTATTATTTTCATTTGCATCTATAGATGTAATTTTTTAACTGGTATGAGACCTACACCAATTTAATGAATTGTATAATTTGTACCGGAAATAAGACATTATTTTCAATGTGTTATAAAGACAGTTTTCAGCCACTAGAAACAATGATATGAAACTATTAGCAATAGTTATCTCAGATAGTACAAATTGAACTGTATATTATTAAAAAGAAGGTATAATATATGCGTCGTAAATTAGTAATGATATAAAAAAATATTAATTAATAGTCCGATTAACCAGGTACTGATTAGTAAATCCTCCTCCACACACGGCGTAAGCGGTATTGTGAAAAATAACTATAATATACTGTACATATCAATTAAATGATTAAAATAAGCCGTGGGGTGCGACTTTTGAGGTCCACACAACCAACTTCACAACATGGTATGACTATCAACACTTGAATACTGATTATTTATTGTTTTCATAGTAAAGGTAGGGGCCTAAAATATCACTTAATACGCATCTGGACTATTTTTTTAATTGATTAAATAATTTAATTATTATAACATTCAAGGTTTCGAAGTATCCATTGAGATCAAAATTAATTAGATCTGATGTTCTTTTTCGAAAAATTCTGAAATCTACTTTTTTGCAGTCTTTTTGTTCTAACAAAAAAACAGCTTGACCGAATTCTATAAAATTTCTTTCAAATCATACTCACGCCAAGATGCTTTGATTGATACCCCAACGAAGTCAATAGCATTTTTTAATTTGCAAGATTTCGTGCAGGAGAAAAATGATCACGGACATACGGACATACATTACACACACACACATTTTCTGAAAATAGTGTAAATATACAATATTGACCTTATATTGAATTTTTATTTTCGATTGTCGGATCGATTACAATAACTGGGTATTGGGAACTGAGAAGTTAATAAATAACATAAATCTGTGTTATGGAAATGTTATTCGCTTTACGCATAAACGAGCATTTCTTGTTTGCACTTTAATAAATTAAAATAAAAAAGTCCATACGTTTTAATGAAACGCACACAAGTACAAAAAAACAAAACAAAAACAAATGCAACTGTACACGAAATTCGCATTAAAAAATGAAAAATATTTTAACAGAAGATAAATGTTATGTTTTACCTCAAAAACCCTAAATATTTAATGTTTATTTTTTTGTTGACTCAAGTACTAAAAAATGTTTGCACTACGTACGTTCCTGAACAGCAATTAATTAAAAATAAAAATAATAACTTCCAAAACCAATGCATTTAGTAAAAAATATACACGCCGCGGTTTGTATTATGAAACTTTTATCATAATACACATTTAAAATGTTTTAGTACAGTAATTCATCTCAAGAACTTTTAATTGATTAATGTTTTTCATAAATTGGAATTTTATAAAATGAAATTGTGGATATGCGCCAATGTTTTAAAATTGTATACGTTGTGAAATATTTAATGGTTCCCTCTATTTATTTTCAGTTTTATAAAAGCATAAAGAAAATAAAATAGAACAGTTTAAGATAAGATTTATGATTATAAATGACGGATTTAATTTAACAAATATAAGTACATACTTGCAGTAGTGTATCGTTAATCTAAATCATAGAAAACCCGAGCAACTTGCAGTTGCAGTTAAGTTATGGCTTTACACCGCGCATTGAGACGGGGCCAATATTGGCGAGACGAGAACGAGACGATAGAAATTACACAGAACAGAAACCCCGAACATACGAACAGAAGACTAAGGGTCGATCCAGACTATCGTGCCGGTGCCGGTTCCGGTCCGGTTTCGCTCCAATTAAATATAAATAAACAATGAAATCATTTACACTATACTAAATATTTGACTGGAGCGTGACCGAACTGATTCCGGCACTATAGTCTGGATCGACTCTAAAACTAACTTAAAAACTAAAACTTGTGGTTAAAAGCACATTGACCATACTCCTTTTTGTTTTGTGATAGAAATCCTGGCCACATTAGGATGTGGAGGCCATGGTTCTACATACTTATTTTAGGTATTTGGATCAACATTACTAAATACCAAAATGTTGAAAGTATGTTTTTATAGAAAAAATATCATTAAAACTAGTATTTTTTTTTCTGCCGTGACATTAAAAATTATATTCCGCTATAGAGTTAATAAAATAAATACTATCGTGCCAAACATCATTTATTCAACTTCACACGATCCATTTTCCAACACTATGAAATATTTATCACAACAATGATGGATCACAGAAAAGAAAAAAAATACAATAATTTATAAAAACATTACAATGGTGCCATGATTCACGAACCACGTAACCGCCACCTGTCAGTCAACTTTAAAATCAACATATTTTCAGAAATTGGACGAGCAATTTTATTAAACACTAAATTCACCATATAAAGTTTTATACATGCTCAAATATTGAACCAACGGCATTTCATTGTGCAGGGCCAGGACATGAAACATTTCAGTTTTTACACCGAGATTGTATGTTGTTTCGAATTGCAATATATAAAAACGTTGTTTTAAAATAGTAAAATAAAAAAGGTAATTTCTTTACCGCTGAAAGAACGAATCCCTGTTTCATGTAAATCGAAAACTTTGTCTTAATATTAGAATATAATCTTCATAATCCGACTATATTATTGTTTCTCTTAAAAATAATATTGACGGACGAAAATAATAAATTCTCTGTTTCAAACAATATTTTCTTTTGCTTTAACCCGGCAGTGGAAACGTGAAAAATCCTGACGTTAGTGGGAACGTTGGATCAAATTGACCCGTTAGACATTAGGGACTATTTAAAGCACTCTTTAATTACATAATTATTTTATTATTAAGTAAAACATGCCATTAAGTCCCCAGTTTAATATAAATCACATAATATACCCCATTTTTTTTTTTTTTAAGATTAGTGAATATGCACGTACCTACAGTGTACAACGTAAAAATTATGAAAACGTAACATTATCTTAATCACAACAATATTGAGAAATATCGGTGGGCAAACTTCTTAATATCCCACTTTCAAATAACAGAAACAATCAGCAAATCACGAAATTTTAAGAAATTGAACCTTATGAAGACAGGATTATCAGATCTTTTTAATATTTCAAATTATACAATCTGACATATAGTGGTCGGCTTGCCTTCACTGGCTGGGCCGGTAGACCTTCCCATAGCCTTCAGTTTCCATCATTTGGATGCGTCATATTGAATTTTTCATCCGCCATTTCTAGATTGATATACCTGTTGCCAAAATCGTAATCATAAACTTTGCAAGTGACGTTAAATAAAGTTTTTGAAACTTCTGCAATTTTGTGGTGTGATTAGATTTTATATAATCACAAAACTCTAAAAATTACGTTATTTTATTCTGTGCTGTCACAACGTGTTTAAAAATTTCATGAATATCGGCGAATGGCACTTGAGTAGTGTTACTTGTAAGAAATTGTTTCACAAGTCAATAAATGTATACGATAACTATGGAAACTTTTCGATCACCATACTCTTATCCCCACGATATCTGACAAAATTCACACACACACACATACATATCAATTTATATATCACCGCACGTCATTTGTACATCACGCTCTTGTGCACGTTTCCTCCATCCGAGTCAATGTCCTCCATTTTCACTCGTTGTTCCGAATGTTTATGTCAAACCGTCCTCCTCCCTTAGATTTCATCGCAATAATAAATACGATAGTGACAAGTTTGTGTACACTGCATGCATGTGTTATACATTTTAGAGGACATGTATAGTACCTATCTTGTTTTTATTATCGTGTTATGTAGAGCAATCATATTTATTACTTCAATAATCACTTCAGAGGTGTATTAAAAAAACGTGTATCTTCGGACCGACACATGGAAATGTATAAAAGATAAAAATATCTTCCCGGTCTCATTTCGGTAAAATTTCAGACCGTTTCTTATCCGAATTCAAATCAATCCCGTCTCGTCTAAATTTTAAACACTCTAGTCTTGGTGTTATTATTTTTAATAATAATAAACTGTCGGTTATTATTTATGCGAGGAAACCGAAAGTCCACTTAAAAAATATCGTTTTTGAATTATTCATTGTTAAAATTTATAACTTGTTATATTTTATTTAATAACAATTTTACAACCATACATGTATACGACTTTTATAAAGAGAACATTCTTAGTTTTAAAATCCAATAATATACAGGACATTCCATTTAAAAAACGTTATATTTCAATATATCTCTGAAATTTGACATTCAATTGTTTTTTTTTCACCGCAATTATTCATCCCGGAAAAAAATACTGATACTTTGCTCCAATAATAACAAAATTAGCAATGGTCACTCGGTTCAGGCGAACACCCTATATAATTATATTTAGACAATGAAAGCAGTAAAATCCACTAGATTAATAAGGTATTTAAAAATTGACTATTAACTGTTTTTGGTAATAAATTATAGAAGTTTATTAAATTTTACAATTGAATTCTTATAAATTCACTTTTGGTTTGAACGACATAATTTAATATACATAATAATATGTATATTAAATTTATTCAAACGAATTCTACTTTGATTTATTTAATAATAAAATCAACTTATATTCTTCGAATTCTAAAGGTGCTTGAAATTTACATAAGTACCCAATAATTGAGATACATGTATTGAACTGAAATTTTTCTTTGTTATGTAATTCTAGAGAAATGTATTTACATGTCCAATAAAAAATATTCTTTCGATTCAGAAATTAAAAACGATTTCGCAATTATCTGAATTAACTTATAAAAAGTTATTGTATTTCTACCAGTAACATGAATAGGAGGAGATAGTGACCAATCACTAATCAAAAACTTTTAAGGAGAAGAGCCCTAAAATATATTCTTTGGGGGCCTTCAAGTTATAGTTACGCCACTGGTTGTAACATATTGTATGTATTTGTAAATAAGTATCGCTAAATATTAATTTTAATTTAAAAAAATATAGAAGCAATACTTTAAAAGATATGAACATATTTCAAGCTCTATAAAATTCTAACAAATAACATTTTCTACAGAGAGAATTTTTTCCTCGCATCTGTAAATATAACCTAATGTTTTTGTCTTGGATCTTTTTTCGAACAATTGACTTCGAATTGCATCAGGGGATGTGTGCGTAGTTTTTAGTTGGCATGATGATAAAGCCATTTCGTACCCTTCGAACAGACATTAGAATTGGTGATTTGGTTCACTACACAATGTTTTTTTTCTAATATTGCTAATGTATAAAACATATATATGTGTGTATGTAGGTATAAATAGTGATTATAATACAATGATAATGTTATATTTATAACATCTTTTTATATTGAGCATTAAAAAAATTATAATTGCAAATTTTTTTTATAATTTAAAATTGAAATTTATTAATTTTATATATTTTTTTCGTTATTTTTGTAAAACATGACTAGGAATGTAAAATATTTAAAAATGTAATTCAAAACAAAATAATCACATGAAAAATTAAAGTAAAAAAATCGAGAGCATTAGTTCCATAAATTTTCGTCTCTTCTTGACGGTTTTTATACCTTACTATTTTACTAAATCAAAACCTAAACTTAATTAAACTATCGTGCTATATACATTTGTAGCTTAATATTAAATAATGAAAAAGAAACTAATTTATTTTTATTCATCCTCTTAATCAGAATCGTGTGTGTTTTTTTTCTGTACAACATATAATATTTCTTTTGCTCATGTAGCAGGAGACGTTATATTCAAGACAACACAAGTCAACGGTACAGGGTAATGTTCGTTTTTATTTGTCGTAGAAAACCCTTGGATAAACTGCAAACTGCATTCGTGTAAAGGTTATGTCAGGATATTCTCAGAAAAATATACGTCACAATGTTGTTATCCTAAAAAAGTATTCCTATTACGAAGTAACTATTATATACAGTGAACCACATACATATATATGAACAGATAAAAAATTGTATCAACGGAAATTATAAATGTCTTGTTGTTAGTGCCGTAAAAAGTTTTCATGCTTTTGCTGGCATTGCAATAAGAAGATAGCATGACCATAGAAACCAAATAACAAAAAAAATTTCAGATAGATATATCTTATGTATAAACACATAAAATATATATATATTTTTTTAAAGCAGTAATACTACACAATAATAACACAGGGAAAATTTAGAGTAAAATATCTCGAGAACCTAAGCTAATAATTGAGCAATTTGAGGAGCGGATACGTATCAGTACAGTACGCCATAATCCTTCAAGTTCGTAGGTACATTCAGGTATCGGTAACAATTTTTTGTTCCACTATATAATATATGAAATGATCCACACTAAAATTAATTTTATTGTAGCGAAAATGTCATATTACACGGAAAATATTGTCAATACATAAACCTTTATTATAAATAATACGTTCAAAAAGAAAAAAATTGAAATTTTCTTTTATAAATTAACATTTAATCTATTTTCCTCAACGATATATTTTCATGTTAATGGTATATCCTCTGTCTCCATTTTTCTTCTCAAGCAATTGAGTTCATATTACACAAGCAGTGGTGTGTGCTTCTTCCATACTCAATATTGGCTAGACATAAAAAAGCTCTTACTGTTTGTATGATAATAACACACGATAATATATGGCACTAGTGTTCTTACACTCGAATTTCTTAAATGTAATTCTTCTTAAAGCAACGGGTTGGTACTTTAATTCATTTTCTTTTCAATTAAATGGATGTAAAATATTATACATTTGTTATGTACGAATATATATCTATACATAAAAATAGTAGTAGATTTATCTATTGCTACTATAATCACGTCTAGTCAGTTTTTATTTCAATACTGTTGCCAAAATTTAAATTTTATTGTTGAATGTGTTCCAAAAGGGTATGTCAACTTACATTATTATTTATTGTTTTGTTGTAAGTCAATATAGACGTCTATATTTGTATTGTATGTATATTATTTTTATATACATACAGGATGTCCAAGATAAGCGTGACATGCATGGTGTTTCCTAGACGGTAAAAGATACAGATTATTATATTAAATGAGATTAATTATTTGCTAGGAAGGGATGAGTATTATTACATCAAAAAATAGTAATAATTGTACGTGGTTTAGGCGGTATACAAAAAAAATTTAAAATTCGGAAATTGTTTAAATGGATATAACTTTTTTGACAAAGTGATAGGTACTTTTTGTTTGCGGTTTCTTAAAGCACTTTTTGTGTAGAATTGATTGGCGTATTTAGAATTTTTATATCACTTTTAGTTTCCGCCCTAACTTTAGTTTTTCTTATTATTTGAACGTATGTTTCACTCTGCTTTACAACGATATGTCACTTGTTATATTTATTTTCGAAAAGAAGTCAAAATACTAAATATTAGTGATATTTATAAAGTATTTTATTACAAACATTTAAGTAGGTCATGAAAAACAAAAATTGTTACACAAAAATCACAATGACAACAATCAAAATAATAAATGAATATTTGAAAACAAACTATTACAAAAAAATGTCTTACTTTTTTTCGAAAATAAATATGATAAGTTACATATCGTTGTACAGTAGAGTAAAAAGCACGTTCAAATATGCTATAGCCAGCTTAGTGGCCCATAAGAAAAACTAAAATTAAGGCTTTTTACTCGGAAACTAAAAGTGGTATACAAATTCCATATACACCAATCAATTCTACACAAAAAGTGCTTTAAGAAACCGTAAACAAACAGTATATATCTACGTTCACAAAAATGTTATAGCCATTTAAAGAATTTCAAAATTTTCAGATTTTTGGGCAAATTGTCTAAACCACATACAATTATTAATATTTTTTGATGTTGTAATACTCACCCCTTCCTTAAAAATAATTCATCTCATTTAACCGAATCTGTATCTCTCACCGTTTAGGAAATCCCCATGCATTTCACGCTTATCTTGGACATCCTGTATATGAAATAATACATAGTTTAACATTTAAAGTAATATGCTCCTATATAAAAATAAATATAGCAAATCACAATATAACATAAAAAATACACATAGGGATCTTTTAAGAAATATAGATATTTCAAATCACTTTATAATACTGAATTGCTCTTATTTAGGTTTTGTAGCACTTTTCAAACAGAATTATTAATTTATAAATAACTGTACATACATAATATATTAGGGTATAAATTCTACAGAATTAATTCAATATAAAGAAGAATGAATGGTTAGAGTCGAGACCAGCGCTTTGACTACATTAAATATTTGATTAATTGTACCAAAAGAAAATAACAAATGATCTGAATACTCACTAATTAAAATTAATTAATTGAATTTCTTGAAATCGAAATTCACATTTTCAATCAGAAATGTTAATGTGGAACGTAATAAAATTATATCAATATGCATTATTTTTAATTAATTTGTAACCATGTAATTATTAATGTTAATGAATTTGTCGACCCATGTTTTATTTTACAATAAATAAAAAGAAAAATGAAATCGATGTTGCCTATTAGGTATTCATCATACAACATGTTAAATAAAAAAGTTTTATATCAGATAAAATCTTTCATTCTAAATATCTCTTATATTAGTAGGTATTATTGATTTAAATATCCTTATAAATACATACTTATCTCTATATATAAAAATGAATGTTCGTTTGTATGAGGCTTATAGACTCGAGAATTATTGAACCGATTTCAATGCGATTTTCACCAATAGTTAGATAATTTTTCTGTGTATCATGGCTATTAATTTTTACGAAACCCTAAGATTTTTACTTCAAATTACTAAAAAAAAATCTTTATCAAGTCGTGTTTTGTTTCCATGATGTCACAACATACAACTGTCATTTATATATATAAAAACATGGTATCTACCCATGGAATACAGAATTCTTTTATTTACGGTTTCAGTATTTTATTAATTTATGTCACTATGATCACGTCTCTTTCAAATATTTGATCGAACAATTTGATGATTTTTGAAAATGTTAACACTAAAATATTATGAAATACCTATATTAATTGAAAATTGAAATATAAAGAAACATTTCACTTCCATGAAAGGCAAAAAATATCAAAATTGATTATGATTGTTGCTAACCTATTTATTTTTATTTTTTGATTTTCATACAAATTCTAAGACGGCACCTGGTGTTAACTGGCAGTTTGAAAATATAATTTTACACGATTTTGTCAGTAATTACTGAACGAATTTTATTCTGATTTCCACTAATGGATAGGTTAGGTTTAGGTATATAATTTATGGATATTTTGTGTTTTCACGAAGTCAGAAAAAAAATTCGTGGTGAACTGTGTGTTGTGGGCATGTTGGGTGGGCATGTTGGGTGAACATGTTGAGTGGACATGTTGGATATTTTAAATCACTATGATTTTGTGGATATTAACTCGAGTAACACCGTGTCCAATGCACTAGTTTTAAATAATAAATATCGTATTCTGCACATAGCGAAATGTTTAAAATATAGCAGAACATTTTTCTACTGACAACGACTTCTTTTCTCTTTTATGAAAAACGTGAAGGTTGATTTTATTTTCCTATAGGCAGTCAGTCTCTACAGACAATCCAATATTACGAAAGAATAGAAAACCATTATTCTCGAAAGGCGTTTGCATTACAAACAAAAATATATTTTTATTCAAAATTTAAAATCTTTTACTTTATTTTTCCTTATTCCACCGCGGCAAATAATAATGAAAGTAGATAGGTAATTTAATTTTTTCAATTGTTATAAAATACAAAAATTTAAATAAACAATAATTTAAACTAATGAATCGTTTCGATTTTTTGTTTGGAACTTAACAATTTCGTTTTTTAACAGTCAAGTTTCTGGAAAAATTCAGACTTACGAATTCATCCGAAAATTCAATAATCAATAATACCTATTGATTATGTCAATTGTTACACGACCAGTTAACAACGTACTCGCGAATTTATCGGAAAAATCTACAATCGATCATGCCTATTCGTGGAAGTTTTAATAACAGGGGTTATTTTAGTGTGTAATTGTAGCTTGTTTCTGCAGTTCTAAACATGAAAAAAGCAGTTGTAAAAGTCAATTTGTGTAGTTGTAGAGCAAAAAAAAGAAAGAAAAAAAGTCATTACAACAGTACATCTGGTTGAAAAAATACAAGTACAAATCAAAAAAAGGTAATTGTAATTGGTATATACAATACATATAACAAAGATGATACGAGTATTATAGCTAAATTAGGGTTACCAGATGGGTCTAGCAAAAAACCAGGACACTTAAAAATACGACCAAAAAAAAAAGGTCACTTGCTATCACTGTACTGTAGAAAGGATGTTTATTGCGATCAAGCATGGTCAAAGGCATTACAAGTCATGCTTATTCGAGTCCCCAATTTGGCGCAGCAACTTCAAATTTTCTGGCTTAATTAGATATTGATAAAATTGTTTGCAATTCAAATCGTTGAAGTTAAATTGGATCGACACGAGATCGCGCACAGTCTTTTCCCGTCGAATTCTCGCACTAAATCCACAATTTGAATATCGCGCGCGTTTCTGTAGAGTCACGTTAAGTATGATGAACTGTGATTGTTAAAATCATAAAATTTGCTGAAAATCCTTGGTTTCGTGAAAACCAGGACAAAAACAGGACACCAGGACAGACAAGGCTAAAACAGGATATGTCCCGGAAACCCAGGACGTCTGGTAACTCTAGCTAAATACAGTTGAAAAGCAAAAAAATGTCATTACAATTGAAACATAAATATACTACAAAAAAAGGTACATCCAGTTAAAAAATGACAAGTACAAAGCAAAAAAAAAATAGTAAGGGAAATGTGCAGTTGTAAAATTTTCTTAAAATAACCCCTGTTAAAGTACATTTTGTTCCAGTTTTTTTTTCGAAGTTCTTATAAATTCCATGTCATAAGTTAAAATTGAATGAGTTTCAAAAGTACATACAGCATTTAATTCACAGATATAAATGAAATACTAACAAATCGAATAAGTATACTTGAATAATATAATATCTAGTTTGTGTAAATTAGTTTTGCTATCAAAATCTGTACAGAATGGTATAAATTTAACCAGAATAATTTAGGAGTGAAAATGTATTCATGCGATATCGGGTAAATCACATTTTCTGCACGGTGAGAATTCTATCTGGACTCACATTGAAAATCTATATTTTCTACGTCAGGTCATATATAGTAGTTCTTTACAACATGTTATCTAAAAATGACAGTTCCGAATATAAAATGATACGTTCAAATAATTCATATCAAAATGTTCTTTCTTTGAACTTTTCATTTTTTGTGGGAACAGTTTAATTCATTTCGAATGTTTTTGCTACGTGGGATGTTTGTGTAGAATAAAATATATAAAATTATTTTATAACAACTTTATAGTTTCAAAAAAACAACATATTACCACTGTTAATTTTAATTTTTGTTTAAATTAAATACCCATTACATGTTTCAACACAGAGTAGGCAAAATTTAAAAATAATTATTTTATATTATCCTGGAGTATATAATATCTGGCAAAATGTGATATATTGTATGTACAATATCGTCCAAAAGTTTGAAAGCAAAACTTTATTATCAGTGCGTTCGAGGATACCGTTTTGAGGGTCCCGTACCTCAAAATGAAAAGGATTCTGATAGAATCACTTTATTGTCCGTCTGTCTGTCTGTCAAGACTCTTTTACGCCTATATGTATCAAAAGGGTCTTGACGGACATACAGACAGACAGACGGATAACAAAGTGATCCTATAAGGGTTTCATTTTTTCATTTTGAGGTATGGGAACCGTCAAAAAGGTCTCTTCAAATGCACTGCTAATAAAGTTTAAATACACAGAAAAATATACCTGCTTCCAAACTTTTGGACGGTAGTGTATGTATACTTTATTCCAGGGGTTTGAATTTCTCCAGCTGTTCATAACATCATAATTTATTCAATAAAGAAGAATTTAGTATTTAATTTATGGATCAATTTTGTCGAGATTGTGAATATGAATTAAAAAATCCATTTTATAAGTTTTTCGTAAAAAAAGTTGATTCTATCAATCATGTATTTAAAAAAAACGGACTTCAGCTCCAGTCAAAATATCATTGCTTCGCGGCTTGCCAAACCATTATTTCAGCAGTACTTTTTAAAGCTTATGTACAATATTCGATTTCTCCAGAAATATATTGGAAGAAAATTCATAAATATCGATCTTGAAGCTTCCACGAAAGCGTTCATTACTTCGCAATAATAATATAAAAAACCGTACTAATATAAACAAGAAAACCCACTGACCTGTTGACCGCAAAGCCATTGCACTATAACCGCCTGCACGTCCGGATCTGCGGGTGGTGAGACTGGGGCGCTCGGAGAGGTTGTCGCCGCATGTTGCTTTAGTAGCTGGGCCAACCGGGCGGCCGCTTCGTGCACTGAGCTTACATTAACACCCTCCGTAATGTCGCCGCCACTATCCACCCCCAAGGAGGTCGCGGTTGTTGTGGTGCCTGCGAATATAGAAACAGATAATAATTAATTTGAATTTTACGTGTATTCACATGCGAAGTACTTCGCTAACACACGATGAGAAAATAAATTTATTTTCCTCAAATGAACCACCACAAGATTCTTCGGGCCAATATCTCGAAAACTAAACAAAATGGTAAAAACATCCGCCAAGTAAATGCACAGTGCTTCCTCGTGCAAAATTCGCCAAAGGTAGTTAATTATTGAACAATTTAAATAAAAACCGATGCTTTCTAAAAATGCACCTGATTATTTTTTCGTATATTTTTAATTTTTTGATAATTTCAATCTAAATCTAAATTTATGCAAATGTCAAAAAAAAATAGAAGATACGTGTACTGTATAAAACAGTTAATTAAGTAAGCAATAGTAAATATTATGAATATAATAAATGATAATATATGGTTATAATAAATCATTAAGATTATACGGTTTAAGAATTCACTTTGGCTCCTTATATCGTTCGAGAGTCTAGAGAATAAATAAGAAAAAGCCAGTATAAATTAAACTTTTTTTAATAAAGCAGTTTTGTGTTCATTGAACTGAGTCTGCTTCGAGTATTATAGGATTTATCTTAACATTCTTTACAATAAATACAGTTATATGTATGTACAAGGAAGTTAAAATTTCATATGCATATATATTCTATACTGGTGCTTATTTTAATATAAACATTTATAAATTGGCGAATATTCTTCAACATCGTTTTAATGCGGCACTGATCAGATTGATCCAATCAGAAACTCGTTACACGAATTGATATTTAAATGGAATGCGGTCGAATTGCAAAATAATATACATCATTTGCGAATGACTAATTGTTTATATTGATTTGATATAATTGAATTAACATTGCAAATACTATACTTGTACATCTGTTCCATAATACAATAACCGAATATTTCATAAATACGGAAAGAGGTTATGCAACAATTTTTGACAAAAGTGACACACAAATTTATAGGAACTTAAAATTTTTAAATAAAATAAAATATAACTTTAGTAATATTGTTATACAATTGAATAAATGTGCATTGTAATTTTAAATAAATAATAATAAAAATGAAATAGATAAAAAAATACAAAGGTAGAAGTTTTTGTAAAAACTGGAATTAATGGAACCAAAAAATCATTACACAAAACTGATATCTTAGCCACCAATATAATTATAGCCAATTTTATACGAGCAACTACACTGAACAAAAATTAATGAATACAAATAACTTATTTGAATCTAATTTATTACAAAATAATGAATATTTTTGACCAAAATATTTACTAAGTTGAATCCAATTCAAATTATGTGCTACAAATATATACCTTTTTAATTTGATAAATTAAAACTAATCGACGCAACTAATTTAAACATTCGATCTAGATTAGAATTTCTATTGATGCAAATAGAAATTATTTGATGCCAATAACATAGTATCTTGGACCAACAAAATACAATTACTCCAGAACACGCAAGTTATCTCGCGCTAGGGAATTGTATTTCTGCTCCATATATAGGAACGTATAAGCCAGCCATGTTCTAACCGACTTGGGAAAACCCAGTCGTATAATTTGGAGATGACGGAGTGTGACACCCACTTTTTAAAGCTTCAGTCAATTCTACTTGCTCGCTCCTCTTCAAGATTTTTAAATCCGCTATGCGGTAAGTTAGACCCCATACCTTTAAAAAGGATAATTTAAAATAACCACCTCCTCCTTCTCTACAAGAAATAAGTACAAACAATTATTGGGTTGAACGGAAAAATAATTTTTTAAATATAATAAAGGAAAACTTGGTTCAAACTGTTATTTACTTGATTTAATTTATTAATTCAACCAAAGAAATATTTATTTGGCCCTAATACGAAATTATTGGCTGCTGCACAAATACTTTATTTAATTGAATCAATTAATATTTATTTGTTCTCAGCAAATTTTTTTCAGTGTACATTACATGTAAAGAATAAAATATAAAAAATATTTCATAAATAAAAACTGATCACACAAAGAAATACAAATAATTGCGGAACAAATCATTTATTTTAATATATCCGTACATACTTTAATTACTTTTTACTTTTATTGTCAAAACCCACATTCGAATCAAAATTATTATATAAAATATACAAAAAAACAGAATAAAATATAATTGGTTTCTAATGGCAATTAATGGTCAACAAGCGGTGGACATTTTATCAGCGTCCAAGTCGAGAGAGATTCGATCATTCAATTTAACAGAGACGGTGGTAGCCAGTCAATCTTTTTTCCAATCAACTGTAATATTGACACTACCTCTCACATATGTACTATATATCATGTTGCAATCGCATAAACCTGCAGAAAAAGTATACAAATATTGTTGTGTCGACCGCAGACGGTATACGTCATATTTTTATACGAGTAAATTTATCAATATTATTTATAATAGATATATTACATAAATGTGTAATTATTTAATTATATTTGCGTCATTCTACTTCAAATTGGCTTAAGTTTGGAGGGTGGTATAGAATTATAGATAATAAATAATTCCAATTGTTTTGAAAGTTTGAAAATGTTTTTTTAGAATATCTTACAACGAAAACGGGCGAAGTAAAACGTTTGGAGCTAAAAAATAATTAAATAACAATAATGTATTAATTTGCATTTGCTCAAAAGAATTACATACAAGAAGTCAAACGAAAAAACTTTTAAAAAATATGTAATTAAACAAGAATGGTTCGGTTTCAGTAATTTACTTTCTAAAAAAATATTTCAATGATACAAAATCTAAACATTTTGTTAATGTGGATGTTTTTAACAAACATGTGATGAAACGATGCTTCGGAAAATTTGATGATTGATTTTATGTTTATACTAGCTGATATTAGACCCGATGTTACCCGGAAATTTAAAAATAAAATATTCACTGCTCAGTAATTCTGAGATTTCAAGAAACAAATTGATGTAGGTTTCTGCCGCCCGGGGCAGATAGCAAATTCCCCCCCCCCCCCCTACTACGAAAATTGAAAACCTTTTTTTCGTTGCTACCGAAATATACAAAATTACCTATTTAAAAATATTTAAATTAATAGTACACACTTTACACACATTGGCGCTGATCAAATCATACACTACATGACACTTGCCATCTGCAAATACCGGGGATATAATAGACAAGTACCTATACTTTTTCTAAATTCGCCCCCCCCCCCCTTAGCAAAATCCCGCCCGGGATTTAGCTAGGTTGCTTTGTATAGGTTTAACCAAAATCAGTCTAATAGTTTTCAAAATCACTTCGGTCATTCATAAATATAATTTTAAACATCGATTTGTACACAAACGATATTTTTAATCGTTTCAATCATGATACTAAATAAATGTTTCAAAATCATAAATTATATCACCAAAATCCATTTACCTGATTGTATAGGCTACCATAAAGCTTTGTTTAAATGATACATTTTGTATACATATTATTAATTGTTAAGTAGCTTTCTACATGATGGCGCCGAAATCATTAGATAATATTAATTAACTTATGATATGAATCTTTATATAAATGTTACGGAAATACAAACAATATCCACCCATGTAAAGTGAATAGATTAACCAATCAAAATGATTATTACTACAAAACATTCAATACTGATCAATAATTTGTATGATATCAATCTAATGTTTATATCAATTTAACACTGGTGACTAATCTAATCTTATCTATACTATATACTATATAGTTACCAATCAATTTCATAGAGTAGGTATATACTAGTTCAGAGCTGGCCAACCTGCGGCCCGCCGTGCCTTTGTGTGCGGCCCGTGGCCACATACAAACAAATTAAGGTTTTTTAAGTATCAGGTGTTTCAGAATGTCTAAACTGGTGTTACTTTTCCGTTGCTTTATTTAATATAACATTTAAATAATTTATTTATGTAACTTAACTAATAATTTTGTTTGTTAAACCTATTTTAAAATACGAAATAAGAATTTGGGGTATTTTTGATCGATTGAGACCAATCAAAAAAGGGAACTTTCTTTTGCTATTTATTTATTATACAAAACCGTAAATATCTTTGCTGCTATGCGAGATTGAAACCAATTACAATTATTCATTTGTAACAATGGGTGAAATATTGTAGATTCAAAATCGTATGAAAATTAACTTAACTTTTTTTGTTATCATAATATATTTAAATGGAAGATTACAACTCTTATTATAAATCTATTAGCGTTTTTATATGTAATCCCTCTACGATTATTAATTTTAGAGATATAAACTTTCAAAAGGTGGCATATTTTCTTTGCATTCGTGCTCTCAGGCTACCGCCGCGCTTGGAAAGCTGTAGTTCTAAATACTTTTAAAAATTATTGATTTGAAAAAATTCAATAAGTACGAAATTTGTTGTAAAGAATTATTTTTAGTTATGTGCGGCCCTCAAAAAATGTTACAGGCCTGTACTAGTAAAATATGAGTAGTAGCAGTTTACAAATCAGAACATATGATAATTATTAACTTTAATGTTATTTGAGCAACAAAAATGTATTCAATTTTTATAATATAACGTTCATTCCTTATACAAATAGTAAATATCTACATTGACAGAACGCGTTCTATGTTAAATGTAAATAACGGTTAACTTTGTGAAATGTGAATTCAGTTCGGAAATGTCAAAAATTTTCCATGCATTTAAATTTCTATCAATCACAAATCACATATAAATACAAAAATACATGTATATCCACTTTCATATGGTGTTAAAAATTGTATACATTGATTTTATTTATCCAAAACGTTTCCAGTGTTTTAATGTATTTTATATACATAAGTACCTACATATCTTTTAAATTTTAAAATTTGTAACGATTTCTGTCACATTAGTTTTATGTGTATGTAAGTATTTTTGTTAAATAATTTTTTTTTATTGTTTATTAAATTTTCAAATTAAATAATTAGGTATGTTTATAAACAAAGTGAATTTCTCAATGTCACAGAAAAGAGGGTACTTTCTTGTTTTGGGTAAAAAAAGATCAATTTTTTATTTTACATTTTATTTTTTATGATATTAGAAAAATTACACCTGGTCTGGATTTGAATGCAGTAACTTCTAATTTTTTGAAAGCTATATTTTGAAAATAACATTTTCAAAAGTAAATAAATATACATATATATGTAGGTATACTACAAAACTACCTAGTTGTAGGTTATTATTATATAGTTTGTTATTTTGCGGCCTTATAAGAGAGAAATTGAAATAAGCTTAATCAAAACAGAATATTTTAAATAAATGAAAATCAACAAAACAAGTAAAATATTAGCTATAAAAAAAACATAAAGATAAATTTCAGTTTACCACTCTGATTAAAATTGGTTGGTCGGTACGCGATTGAGTTATAAAATAAAATTCATTAATTTTCATTCATATTCTAAACTTTTCAATTTATAACCAAGATAAAAAAACTTCTTTGATATACAGGGAAATAAAAAATAAAAAAACAGTTTGCAACATCGACATCTCCCGGAGCGCTATACAAGCATTATTTTAATATACAAAGTCCTATACATACTCATCAAAAATCGCTTAACGTATGAAATTTCGACCCTCGTTAGAAATCAAACAAAACACTACAAAATAATGTGGGTAAAAATTCAAAATAAAGAGGGAGGATGAATGATAAACAAAGTTGGGTTTACAGTGGCGAGCTTCCACGAATGCTGTTAATGAACGTGGCCTAATTCATGTAATAAATTTAATGTAAAAATTTAAAGTAAAATACAAATATTTTTACCAAGTTTTGTTAAAAATACTGCACGTATTGAAAATAGGTAAGAACTTGCTGGTATAACATAACGATAAAAAAAAGGAACATTTTTTTACCCAATTTCATTATTTATAAACCACATTTATTATACTATTTAAAAAATCTTCTGCTTTTCACAATCATTAAAACATTTTTATCAAAAATTAGTTAACTCTTAGTCCCCGAAGTGAAAAAATTTGATATGATATGCCTTTGGGGAGACGTTCATAGTAATATAAAATGAAATACTAAAGGCACTAATTTAGATCCCTGCCGAGGGCGCAAAACATTAGCAATGCATCTGTCAGTGGGCACGCGTTATGATTTTCATTTTTTTTTTTAGTTTCAATTTTTTTAACTTTTGCTGAACAATCGTAATGTTAGAGTTAAATAGGAAGGTACACTTTGTCTAGAGTTTCTAGAAAAAAACAAAATCGTCTGGAATTACCTATGTTTATGCCTCACAGGAATACCTCAAAGACAAAATATTAAATCGTATCTAAACTTAAAATGATAATATAAGATACCTAAAAATGATAGTAAAAGCGATTCGATTAATGTAATGCCTCATTTCGAAAAAGTTAGGTGGCTATATTGTATGTATGCAATATATGCACTACCGGAATTCGCCGTCGCGCAACCGGGTAAATGCCCAGGGGGAAAATGATCAAACTAATTACTTACTAATGAAAACAGTTTTAAAATTACATTGTTTAATGTATTTGTTGAATGTTTCCTTCTTATTTTTTTATTTAACAAGCCCAATCGAATAAAATTCTTATTGATTTTAACTTTATTGTACGTTATATTATTATAAAATTAACCTAACAATGGGATGAAATCCGTTACGCAATGTAATACATAACAAAACATGTATTTTTACTTTTTCCTTTATTTAAATTTTATCGAAATTTAAAATAAAAATAAAAACACTTTTCTATCGTAAAATCCATAGAATCGATGAAAATTGCAGATTTTCCTATATTAAAAATACAAAGTTTGTACCCATGTAACACTGGACGATTAAAATGATATAGTTTTAATTGCCTTTCTTATAGATTAGAGGATATAATTTTGTATAAAACCATATCTGTTTTTGATGTAACATGAAGTTTTCAAGATATTTAATAAAAAATATTTAATTAAGTAAAAAAATATCCAAAATATCCAGTTTACAAAACAGCCTGTTATTAGACCCATACAATAGGTAAAACCAGAGCATTTTCTGTAGTAGAGAAACATATTAGCTATACATTTTTATGGGTTTCATTTTTTTTTCTAAAAAAAAATATTTCTGTACGAAAAACGGAAGTAATAAAAAACATTTCACTGGGTCAAAACTTACTAGTTCGACACTGTATGTATGTCATGCATGTTGTAACAATAATGATAACGTGACCAGTTTTTACTTCAAAATTTTCAATGATTTAATCAAAATTGTATTTTTGCGTGTCGTAATAACAATAATAAATATAATATACTGACACTGATGTTATTAATGGATTTCCAATTGTAAACGATCAGAACTGACATTTGGGGAACATTTAAATTATGTACAAAAATATAGATGTGATTCTTGTATATTGACAACTCTCGTAAATTATACTTTTTTTTCAAAACAAATCAATATTCATATTGATTTTAGATACTGAACACTTCATATTACTGTAATAACTACATATGTATATGTATATCTCCGACTGACTTATGGTTTAGTTTATTTAAGTCGGCTTAAATAAACTAAAGATCTTATGGTCTGTTTCATTTAAGATTGCAGTGGTGGGCAGGGATTAGACGGTACGATTCACACAGGCACTATTTTCGTACTAGGCTAGCCCACAGAATAAAGATAGTAAAAAGTGATACTCCACGTTAAAAACTGGCAATCGTTTTTACATTCACTCTATGTAAAAAAAAAACTCACCTTTGTATTATGAATATTAGTTTTCTAATATCCTAATGTCGATAATATAATACACTTTTTAGAATAACAATTTGAATGTAATTGTATTTGTTTCTAAAGCAAAATGAATTAGTAGATGTATTGCGTCAGTGAAAATTGTGTTATTATGAATTTGCTTGGCGTTTTGCTTAATCAGTACTATGCTTCCTATGTTAGCTACCGCTGCAATCTTAAATGAAAATAAAACATTATTTTTCACTTGTGTCATTAAAATTTGCTATAAATGAATGCAGAAACTAATATACATAGGTACATCTAAACAACTGAAGAAAGTTTAATTGGTTTTTGATGACAATTACTGACCACTGTTCAGTGCTTGGGTCCGGTTACAGCGCCATGAGACCCCTAGTTTATTTATAATGAACCAAACATTAATACGATTACAAATTATATTGAGTTATCTGATTAGATGTAGTTTGCAAACGTCTCCTCGCGGTATCCTACTTCCAGTAAGTTTCTTACGTTCCTACAATTACTCCTCTAAACTTTGATATCATATAATTCACTACCTACATACATACGTACTTATGTACACATGGATATCTCTGTATCTTGATATACGTGTGTGTATGTCTTTCTTTGGAATAAGATACTGGCACCAGTCTTGGATATCACCCCAGTAATAGCAATTTTTTAATTAAATGTACTGAAGAAGAAATATTTGTTGATATTTGATTATTACCAATTTTTGAATATTGATCTATATACATTTAACTGTCTTACAACGCGATTTGATGACAATCGGCCAATAGGTGTCAAAATGGTGGACATTTAATTTGACGATTCTTTCTTTTATATCTTTTGTGTCGTAGTAGATACTTATCATTTTGTAATCGTTAGTAAGTGTCCATCACTGCGTGCTCATTACTGTTTTTACTTTATCCATTACTAGAGAAAAAACATAAAAAAATAAAAGGCTATAATTTAAAAAAAAACTACATTTGCGGATTTTGGTAATTAAATTGATTAAATAAAGAGTTACTTGTTTTATTAGTAACATAAGCTCATGAGAATTACAAAAAAGAAGCCCGTCAATCACAAAAACAGTAAACCTTACTCTTATAGCGGCCATAACTGGTGCCAGTACCTTAATACAAGTTTCTGCGTTGTGTTCCGTACTATTTGCGTTAGCGTATGGAGGTTATATATGCACTGCTCATGCAAAACACACTCAAAGTGAAATTACAATATACAATGGTATATAAAAACAATTTTTTTAAATGGTACTTTTATAGTTTCATGAATGAATTCCTTGGTAGTAGCCTTATACAGGTAATTACTAATTGTACAACAAAACAAATAAAATTCTGTACAGCAATTAATACAAATGTCGAATTACATATATTCAGAAGCGACAGTACTTCAAAAAATTCGTCCCAGCTGTGAGTACTCGAGACAAACGAAGTTCTCAAATATGACAAAGGATCGTAGTCCTGTTGCTGTAAATTAGAAATTCCTCGAATATTCAACTTGAGCCATGCTGCTCTACTTTGAACATGTGAAAACGTAAAGTCTCTGCGTTACTAGATTACCATATAGAGAGAAATTTAATGCTATATATATTTTCATGTAGGTAGGATAACTTGTCATGAATTTCAATAAGTGCTTTTTCAAAGAATAGACTACATATGATTTTTTCCACCCTATAATTTTCCTAAAAAACTTTTTCTTCTTACCCGCTGAGAAAAGTCGTTAACGCAAATAATAACGATTTCCGAGACCGTCTAGAAAAGTTTCACATTCACAGTGTTTCTTTTCTCTACTTTTGACAAGGCGTACTTTGAAATGCAATTTTAGAATATATATAAAAAAAGTTACAAATATAATGTTACGAGCGCAATTAAAAAATAACGTCTTTATTTTATACTTAATGCTTTTATCTCTCTATTAAGGATTTTATTGATAAAAAATAAAGATGATTTATAGAAATACTTGGTATCATATTTTCTCTCTTGAATTTCCATCGAATATTTGTACTTTCAAACAGTATATTTTCATTTTAAGTGAATATTTAGGAACCAAAAATATTAAATTTATTTTGGATCAAAAGTTAATTGTCCCAAAATTTCAGACTCGTAGAATTTTTTACTTACGCGTGAACAGCTCATTGAAAAAAATATTTTTGAAAATTTCTCAGAGCAATATTTTGTAGAGAATTAAGTGCTCAATTCATAAATCCAGTAATTTTTAAGATATGTTTGTTTAAAAATTATCATAAAACTTGGATTTTACTTTTTATGATAATATTTAAACGAACATATCTTTAAAAATACTGGATCTATGAATTCAGCACTTGAGATCTTTTTTGTAAGAAATTTAATACTCTATAATATGCTCCTATTGGAAATTAAAATAAAACAAATTTTCATGTTAATCAAATGGGAAAAATACTCGGTTTGCGCCATTCACAGGTTTGATCTATAAGAATGAAATTTTGGGACAATTAAATTTTGATCCAAAGCTAAAACATAGGCCAAAGGGACCGAAAGTAAAAATAAAAAAACACCCTAATAAATATATGCCTGAATATGTGTATGGATTATTCTTAAAATAAAAGCAAAGAAGTTATATTTTTTAAACGTATCAAAAATGTGTAAAATCACAAAACATAAAACCCTTTTTTAATAAGAAATTCATTGTGTTTTCAATACCAAGCTTAGTTCTCGTATTTGCTGCAAACACAACACCAGTTACATTCTGTTTTTATACACATATGTACATTGTTTATGGTATCTCAAATATTACGATGGACTTAAAAGAAAACGTATAAAAATATGAAGAATATAAAGAATATTGCAGTTAAAAAATAAAATAGTACTATTAAAAAGGGAAAATAAAATTTCAATATTAGTACACAAAAACAATAAATACCAGATAGGAAGTAATGCTAGTTAAAAAAATGTTGTATCTAATCAGTACCTATATTAAATAAAATAATTTCTTTAGCGAATAGAAATTCACTAATAATATTTATTATAACTAGTATCGCCTATGGTCAAAATTCGACCAATATTTTATCTGCTTTAACGGCAACGTACACACAAATTTTTGTTTGTTCACATACAAATATGGCACAGTACCTAACCTAACCTAACCTAATCTGCTTTTATAACAAAATTTTCCAAATAAAAACACTGCAATTGAACGCGAATCGAAATCTCTACACGCATTCTCTACGTTCGACAGAAATTCAAAACTATTTATTTTTGCCGCTTGGTGACGCTAGGACTATTGGTATGCTGTTGAACGATGCGAGGGGAAATAAACAAACAGCGAGAGGGAAAATCATGGGTGCATGTTAACTTTATTTTACCTCCCTTAACGGCAACGTACACACATGATTTTTTTGTGCACATCTATGGCATAGTACTTTTCAAATGATAAAAGTTTTATTCACCTCCTCTTATAATAAATACTAAAAACACGTACGACAATTTTCGATGTTCACGTATTAATATATAGATTATTTTATTACTAAATTTAATAAACGTAACTTCATTCAATTAAATGCAGTAAAAAAAGTCAAAATTATTTGTAATAAAAATAAAATTACTTGATTATTACCAAACCACTACATTAAAGGTTGAAAATATCGCAAAATCAAAAGGATTTCCATATTTTCATATTCACAAAAAAATGATAAAATATCGTTAGCATGTGATAAAATTATAATTGTGAATGATAATTAACATCATGATAGTGATGGTGACACGGAGAAAGCATAGGGGGCAATATCTCATTTCGTAAATCGAAAAATAGCATTACTTGAAAATTAAAATATACAAACAAATTCGAATTTAAATCACCAAATTCACATGTAACAAAATTTTGTGTGTAATCACACTACTTAAATAATATAAAAAATAATCTGCTGTGGTCACCAAAACTTTTTTTTTACTTTGTTATACAGAAATCTTGTAATCGGTTTGTTATACCAAAAAAAGGTTAAACATGATAAATAATAATATTATCTGTAATTTTAAATAAAAACATTTTTCTTTATTACCGATAGTTTCAAAAATAATTTTAAAAATAATTACATCTTAAAAACAATTTCAGAATTTCAGAAAAGCTTAATAATTAAAAAAACTGACAAGTAAAAAAGTGTAGAAATCTGTTTCCAGTTTATGATTGTCTTCAAAAATAGGAAATGTGCATCTATATGCAGTATACAAGAACGTTTTTAAGATTCGTTATTTTGGTTATATAAACGATATAGTCGTAAGTGATCCAAGGACCTTCAAAACATATAATTGTGTTAAAATATCGAAAATTTTCATCATTACTATACTTTATTATACGTTTATACGTATACTACATTTCTTGTAGATATGTATAAAAAAATTAAAATATCCAAGTAATAAATACAGATAACAACACGATATACTAATGTAGTGTAAATATCTGAAAACTTCAGTAATGTTGGCAATTAATGATATAAAACAAGATAAACATAGGTATCCCATAAACCAAATAGCGTGACTTGAGGATCCCGCAACAAATAGGCTTTAAATGTAAATAACAAAATGTTACTGTGACATGAAGTTAATAGTATTTGTTTACAAAACGAAAGACGGAAAACTTATGTGTATCACTTTGCAATATATTCAACATATAAAGTAAATTTACATGTATAGTGAAGCTACAGTGGATAAAGGTTTGTTAGAATCGATACCACGCAATTGTCAACAAACTGTCATTTAGGGCATTAAATTTTAAATTTATCAGATAACTGATCAAATGTTTGAAAGTATTTTTAATTAAAATTCAACTCAAAAATTCGGTTATAAATAGTAAATGATTTGAAATGCCAGAAAGAAATCGTGTTTTAAATTGAGGAGATGAGTTGCAAAACTCGTTCGTTTCATTTAAAAAAAAAACGAGATGTCAGTGGATTTTAAAAGAATTTTTGGCATTATTTCATTTATTTTGAGCAAAACTCACTTATTATTATGATAAAGCGAGTTTTACTAATTTTTTTTAAATGGAACTACGAGTTTTGGAACTCACCGCCTCAATTAAATATTGTTTTGGTTTGTAGATGTATTTTTAGGAATGATTAAACAGATCTTTTTTTTTAGTATTATTTTACCTCAAATTGGTTTAATTACACCAATACCTATCATTTCATTTGTATATCTACAATTATTATGTGAAAATATGTAAATAAAACTCTAATGAAAAATGACTTTCAGTTGGTTTAATGAAAAAAAGTCACTAACAATAAGAAAAAAAATTCTATAGAAGAGGATACTATTATTAATATCTTGATATTCTACATTTTTTATATGCGCATGTTTATACTACATTAAATCAACATTTTTATAATATCATTTCTAATGTTAACATGTATAATTTTTAATACATTTTTTAATATACGTTTAATTATTCAAACGAAATATTTTCTTAGTATATTGTTCCATCTAATATATAAGACAAAAAGAGAATGTATTTTTAGATGTCAACAACAACTATGGAAGTTAAATTGAATTCAACTCTGTTTATGAACATACATAAATGTATAAATTTAATGGTTAATAATTAATTAATGTACCACATAAGTGTATTGTATATCTACATTGTTCTATGGTATAATTTAATTATATACGAACTACTAGTAGATGTACATTTTACTACATTAAAATACTTAGTGTCTCATTTGATTATAATATAAATACATTGTGTAAATTATGAATAGATATAAAACAATAATTATTGTGTATTATAATATTCAAAAATTAAAACTATCCTACATTTTTATTAAAATGATTTTTAGTCTGGACTTCGACATCTTTATTATTATATTGATAAAATTATAAATATTTCTCTATAAGATTTAATTTTTAATAAAATAATAAATATTTACGTTTATAAATAATAAAATCCTGAGGCCATTCTATAGCCAAAATAATTAACCCTAATTCATTTGTTTTCAACTTGTTGGTAAACAAACAAAATACTAAGCAGGATTATTTTATGTTCATATCAAATAATTGTTCATTATATAATTAATATATGATCATATATACAAATATTAGCATTAATATACATATTATGCAGATGCATAAAACAATTAGGACACTAAATATTCATTTTATAATTTTGATGGAATCAACAAAAATACAAAACGACATACATAAATATTTCTAAAACGAAAATACAATATAAAATTATATATAGAAAATATAATTTTTGTTACAAGAACCAGATATGTACATTCACTGATAGAAATGTATCTCAATATGTTGGGAAAATGTAGGATACTTTATTAAATAAAATTTTATCAGATATGCGCACGTACTTATATTATCACTTTTACACCAAATTAACAAAATTCGTGCAATATCACATTTCCTTGTTCATTGGAAGCGTACAACGATACTAAATTAATTACTTCGTGTTTTGGTTTCTGTTGAGAACCTACTTTTGTATCAAGGAGAAGTTAAATAAGAAAAGTTTATTTACTAACTAAATACATTTTGGCACATGATTGGAGTTTCAATAATTATATGTATTTAGGAATAAATTATTTATATATAAATAAAATTACAATAAATAAAACAATGTAAACGTTATTTCAGTTATATAAAAGCTCTAGCCGGGTAAGAAGAGCCAAAGTGCCCACAACGAATTTCGAACTACCATTTGGTCTGTAGTTTCATAATAATACTCAACAATTTCTTGAAAACATATTTTTAACCTCATTTATAGCAAAAGTTAAGGCTGCATGACCGAGGTGATACTTTATTTTCTGCATCAAAATAAGATCGAGAACTTTAACGAGATAGGCTTAAATTCGGACGAGACGATACCACTTGAATTTTAACGAGACGAGACTGTCTAAAATTTTGATGCGAATCACGTTTTTAATTAAAGCAACAATTAAAGTAAAAAATATATCAAAAAATAATTTATAAAAATTAATGGAAAATTAATTTTTTTAAACACATCGAAATTAAAGACTGAGCACGCGAGACTTGTCTCGGTCACGTATACGAGATAAAATCGGTTTATTGTTTTACCAGACGATACGGCTTAAATTTCTACGAAACTGTCAAAGAGACCAAGACCTAATGAGACTTAAGGCGCGGTTACACAATACGAGTTGCTGACCTGACAGTGGACAGCTACTGCACCTGTGTACTCGTATGACAGTAGCTCGACTCGCCTCACCCGGTCACACAAGTGCGAGCTGCTGACGTGAAAGTAGACAGCTACTGCATGTGTGTACTCGCATTTCACTAGCTTTCATGTACTCAGTGTGGTCCCGAGCTTACGAGCTACTGTCATTTCGCAATACCGTGCAAGTTGACGTCCGAGTCGCATGCGAGCTGCTGCTTGTGGCGTGGTGGGGGAAGGCGAGAGATGATTAAAAACAAAAAATGTTGTAGTAACTCGGATGCGAGGTACTGACCGACTTGCACATGACAGTAACACGTATGATGCGGTCACACGGTGCGAGTAGCTGCACTGCAGTAACTGACTAGGCCAGCTCGCACTGTGTAACCGCGCCTTTACATAACTCACGTCTGATCTCGTGTGCGTCTCTAACAAAGGTAATTTTCAACACCAAAAATATTGATATTGCTGAAATTTTTTTTGTCTCATTCTAAAACGATCACAAAGCGAGGGAGGAACTGGTGCACTTTGTATATTTGCTCAAATCACTTCCAAATGACTCATTCTACCTTCCTTCAAAATATTCGTATCGCCGAAACAAACATCCTGTATATTCAAGAAAAATACCACATCAAAGTCTTGTCATTCTCAATCTACTCTATTCAGCTGTATTAAAACAAACTAATTGGTTTACAAACTTCAAATACAGTGGCTCATAAAGGGACGTCTTAATGTTAAGATTATATTGAATGACAAGGGATCAAAGCAGTTATGAAGGATTCTACCATATACAGTACTACCTTGTTAAGCTTTATCATCAGAAGTAAGTCAAAAACATACATCCGTATTTTTATTATAAAATATACATATGCACAAAATAAATACGGTGTATCTAATCAATCATCGACACAATTTGCCTTCTATTCATACGAATTGTGTCCCTTAATACACATACATGTTGTCAACAATAAATCCTCACATCTTAATGTCACTCGGATGTATGTAGTATGACAAAATCGGAAATAAGAGAATTGATTGATCAGAAAGATATGTGCACAAAATATTAAAGGTTATAAGTCAAAAAATATATTGTGCGTGATGTATAATTCTTTATTGTGTTCACAGATACAAATATTGTAAAAGGTTTTGGAGAAAAAGTACTGTGATATCTTTAAAACGGTTCATTATACTGGAAATATGAATAGATTATAAATTAAAATTAATACTAAACTTCATATCCAGTAAAATATAAATAATTACTTATAATACAAATTTTATAATATATACACCCTGACAATTATATTCTGATACAACTCTTTATCGAAGATGTACCATTATTAGCGTTATTCTAGCAACCCATTCTTTACCAAAAAACAATTAAAAGTACCGTTATGTTATCTAGTATATCATGTAAAACAATTATGCAATTTAATTAATCTTAATAAAAAATTCGAGCATGAAAGAAATAATATTAAAAATGTCTTGGCACGCTGGTGATGAATTTATATTTTCCGATGAGAAGTTATTTGTTCTGGAACAATCCCACAATTCCTAGAATGACAAGAGTTTAGTCTGCTAAGATTGAGGACATCCCGGAAGACAAAAGACACGTTCCAAGATTCCGGAATGTTGCGTTGGTCATGGTTTGGGGCGTCATCAACCCAAGAAGCAAATTCCCCTTAATTTTTTATCGAAAAAGGCGTAAAAATTACTACAAAATACTATTTGAAGGAAGTATTGAAGAAAAATGTCATGACAAATGCCAAAAATTTATTTGGAGATGATTATTATTATTTTCAACAAGATGGAGCCCCCTCCCATAGAGCAGACTTTATTGAATCATGGTGTAAAGATAATTTGGTTAATTTTTTGTTGAAGAATGAATGGCCGCCAAGCTCTCGCGATTGCAATCCTCGGATTATTTTGTATGGTCATATTATACATACATATATAGTTCTCAGATTAAAAATTCTCAAATTTGCAGCAATTTAAGAATGTTATTCTCAAAATTTGGGGAAAATGCCAATGGAAACAGTGCGTGCCGCTTGCAATGACTTTGAAAGAAGATTGAAGCTAGTTATCTAAATTAAGGAGTTATTTCCAAAAATTTATTATAAATGTTCAGTACATAATATGTCTACTTTAAGAACTGAATAAACTTTATTATAAATTTAATATTTTAGCGTTTTGATTTGTATCAGAATATAATTGTCACGGTGTATATAATTTTCACACCTTGCAATAGAGCGACTCCATCTTCTGGCTGATCGACGACGACAGATCCATTCGCATTGTCTGGATTCGTATCCTGCAAAGAGCCACGACCCGTGTGGCATGCGTTCAACCACCACCACCGCGTCATCGAATGGACCACTGACCACTTAAGTCAGGACCGCATTTAATACAAACATTGTATACACTGCACTACGTTTTTAGTTGATTTTAATAATAATAATCTCAATTATTGTATTAATCTAGCCCACATTATTTTAACTAGATATTTTAAAAATTATTTAACGTTAAAGATTCTCGAAAAATTAAATAAATTTGCATTGTCTGAAATGATTTTATTAAATTAAAATTGAAAAAAATCAATGAATATTAATAATTATTGTACTTCAAATTTTAACATTTTAAACGAAGGGAATTAAAAATGTGACATGTTGTATATACTTTTTAATTAATTACCGTAGTAGATAGCAATATAGAATAATAATTAATACGAAAATTGTCGCCTGTATTCGTAATATTTGTAATGGATATTAAAAAATAATAACAATATCATTTTTTCAATAAATTATTAAAAATAAATATTTTACTAATTCAATAATAATAATCCTTAAAGATTAAAGTAAGTACCTACATTATTTTTTCATAAAAAAGCTGTTGATATTTAATCAAGTTTCATCCTTTATGACCGTTATACGTACCTACCTATACTTAAATAGCTTTAATAAACTAATTCTTTTTCATATCACATAATATACCGGGAATTCATTTGAAAACTTACCACCTGAATATTCCTGAAACTAAGCATTTTTTTAAGGTTTCAATTAACAAAATTAAACAAAATGATTTCGTAGACGTTTTCAGGGTAAAATTTGTTTTTACAAATTTTATCACGGTGTTCTCTATAGAAAACATTAAACAACTTTTCTCTTAAATAATTTTTGCGCGATATTACAGATTTTAGGAATTTTAAGATTTTTTTACGTGGAAACCAATAACTTAAGATAAATCTTAATTTACTAAAAAACTAAACATTTATTTCAGATTTTTTCTAAGTAAAAAAATTCTGAAATAAGAGTCGATCCAGACTATCGTGCCGGACCGAGACCGACACGATAATTCTCTGAGTTTTATGAAATTAAAAATAAACATTTTTTTAATGTTTTGCACATTTTCTCTCAGGTTGATAGTTTCCGACTACAAAACCTTTAAAAGTCCCAAAATTTTCATTATTTTGATAAATGTGTCGACAAATTGAAGTCACACAAAAAATGATTTCATACAAAAGTTACTTGTTTTTTTTCATAGAATAAGGTATCGTAATAAAAAAATCATTTTTATAAAAAAGCAATTTTGTTCTCTCTCAAAACCAAACAACTTTTATTTTTTTTAAATGCATAATTTCGTAAATATTCAGGTAGTTAGTTTTTAAATGAATATGCGATATACATATTTAATAGAAAATAAAACAGGAGTTACATAAAATGAAATCTCTCGGAACAGTACATATATCACGTATGAGATTTTAAAATATGGTTACTGTGTAAACACATGTACAAACACAACAACAATAAATAATTACAGGGGTAAGCAAAACAAAACACGAATGTAGTGTAATAACGAGTCCATCTGGTATATTTCATTCGTTGTATAGATGAAATAAAAAGTACTATTTATTTTCAATTTTAGTTCATAAGACGCGTTCACGGCACTACTGCATAGTAAATTTTAAATTATTCTACACGTATTTAAACTATGTGTAAACTTTATAATTATATCAATTCCATTCTGCAGATATGTAAATTCCGTTTTATTCATTGTGAGTGAAATAGTTTTTTAGTTATTTTTTAATACTCAAGTTTGCATTTTATTTTTATTAATCGCGTCTTTTTAAGTTTCGTATACATTCCATTTACAGGATTTATAATTATTATAGGACCAGGCATTTATTTCTGAAACTATTGATAATATCAAAAAAGTTTAAATAAGAAATATAAATAGTTTTTTATCTATAATCTGATAAGTGGTTCTCGAGTGATAAGCGCACTAACGGACAGACAGACAGACAGAGAGACGTTGAGCTTTATATATACTAAGGAAAATTACACATGTTGTTCTGGATAACTTTTGCATAAAATATTTTTTAAGGCAATAATTTATACGTCGTTTAATATTAAACAAATAGATTTATAAATTTATGGTTAAATTTATTTGCGAAACGAAAAAAAAGAATTATTTATTTTCATTATTTCATAAATTAATTTACAGTACAACCTCTCTAAACGTATACTTTTGGGACCTGACAATAAAGGGATTTGATTTACATATATATATGTATGTATATTTAGAAGTAAAATTATATTATGAATGCACTGTTTTAGATATGGCTATTTATCGATTCCTGTTTTACTATGAAAACAATATGTACGTATACATAATTTAGACAATTATTAATGTAAATACTCGTATAATATACATTATACATAGGCATAGTTGGGAACTGTAATTGATTATATGTGTTCTATTTACAAGATCCGCACATGATTAATTTTCAATCGCGAATCTCATAAATAATTTAATCTATGTGAAATGCCCATAAATGCCTACACTACATATACAATATACATTAGGGTGTTTTTTTGGTTTTTTGTCGGCCCCATTAGCCTATGTTTTAGCTTTGGATCAAAAATTAACTGTCCCAAAATTGCAAACTCGTAGATCAAACCTGTGAACGGCGCAAGCCGAGTCTTTTTCCCATTTGATCAACATGGGAAAAATTAATTTATACTTATGCGTGAATATCTCGTTGAAAAATATATCTATTTTAATTTCTTACAACAGCATATTATAGAGAATTAAATTTCCATCAAAAAAGATCCCAAGTTCTCAATACATATCCAGTATTTTTAAAGATATATTTGTTTAAACATTATCATAAAAAGTAAAGTCCATTTTTATGATAATTTTTAAAGAAATATTTTTTTTTAATTACTGGATTTATGAATTGAGCACTTAATTCTCTACAAAACATTTCTTTGAGAAATTTTCAAAAAAACATTTTTTCAACGAGCTATTCACGCGTAAGTAAAAAAGTAATTTTTCCCATGTTAATCAAATGGAAAAAAGACTCGGTTTGCGCCGTTGATCTACGAGTCTGAAATTTTGGGACAATTAACTTTTGATTTAAAGCTAAAACATAGGCCAATGGGACTGAAAAAATAATAAAAAATACCCTAATACATATACAATATACATACTACATTCATATGTGTGTATCATAGTTTATATATCATGTTATCAAATTTACAAAAAAATTTAAATACATTTTGATGTACAATATATTCATATTTATTACGTTAAAACAATATAAAAATTTATTTTAAATTAAGCAACAGTTTTAAATGGACTATAATAATCAAACTATATTATAATATCCAATCTTAAAAGAAATAAGAAACAACTTTGGGTACTTGTCTATTATATCTCCGGCATTTGTAGATGTGCAAGTCTCATATATTATAAGATATAATCAGCGCCAATGTAAGTAAAGTGTGTACTATTAATTTAAATATTTATTATTGCATATTAACCTAACAAAATTAACCAAATCGATTTCGCCCCAATAAATTTCCCTAACTAAGGACAGTTCGATTAAATCTTCGTATTATGCATTATTTAATTACTATGTTGCAATTTTCGAAAATAATAACCGAATATACAATAATTATCTATTTAAAAATATAGAAATTAATAGTACACACTTTACACACATTGGCGCTGATCAAATCATACACTTCATGTCACTTGCCATCTACAAATGCCGGGGATATAATAGACAACTATACAACAAATGAAAATTACGATATTATATTTTAGTCTCGGGTCAAATAAATCCGAAACACAATGCTACAAATTTTGAATTCATACCGATGATTGATGCGATTAATAAACCGTTCGTTAAAACAATAGTTAGTAACATTGCATTAAAACGATATATTCATCGTTTAATTTTGCAAAACAAAAACGAACCCCGTTTTGAGATACACATACACACAAATAAACGTATTACATGTAGAGGATCTGTAGTGAGTTGATAAACATTGAAAAATACCAATGCAATTGTGGTAATTTGGCATTATTGTCAACACGCACTCGTGTTTACAACAGATACGTGCTGTTTAGTGTTAATTTACGTACACCACTCGCACGCAGAAAGTCAGTTTGCGTGTGTCCATTATTTCACAAGCCAACTATGGTACATGAACAAAAATATTTTACCTAAAATGTCCAATAAAAATAAACAAATCAATATGTTCAAATTAAAACAATTTGAAATAAATAAATAAGGTATTGACACCAGTTATGGCCGCTATAAGAGCAAGGTTTGCTGTTTTTGTGATTGACGGGCTTCTTTTTTGTAATTCTCATAAACTCGTGTTACTAATAAAATAAATAACTCTTTATTTAATCAAATTAATTACCAAAGTCTGCAAATATAGTTTTTTTTTTTAATTATAGCCTTTTATTTTGTTTATGATTTTTCTCCAGTAATGGATAAAGTATAACCAGTAATGAGCACGCAGTGATGGACACTTGCTAATGATTACATAATGACACAAAAGATATAAAAGAAAGAATCGTCAAATTTGAAACAATGTAAAGCAGTTGCTATGATAATATAATAATTAATAAATACATTATACTAAAAATTAGTTTAAATGTTCACCATTTTGACACTTATTAGCCGATTGTCATCAAATCACGCTGTAAGACAGTTAAATGTATATAGATTAATATTCAGAAATGGTAGTAATCAAATATCGACAAAAATTTCTAATTCAGTACATTTAATTAAAAAATAGCCATTACTGGGGTCATATCCAGTACTGGTGCCAGTACTTCTTTAAACTAATAACTAATAAATGGAATTGTTTTGAAAAGTATTGAGAAGTATTACAGCAGAGTTTATATGTATATGAAAACTTTAATTTCAAACAAAAAAGTTTCCTAATCGAGCAAAAACTAAATGACTTAATAAACTGTATAACTTTTATCTAAAATCTACCGTAATTTCAACCTTTTACCATTAATTTCTATTAAAATATTTAAAAATATCCATGTTTATATAAGATTACATGCAGTTCTTTAAACTTTTCAATTTTACTGCAAAAACAAGTTTCCAAATCAATTCGATTTCCGTAAGTTGTTTGAAGACTAAAATGAAAAAGTTTAACCGTGAATCCCAAAAAACAAAATTTTAAAATAATCGTATTTCGTTTCTGAGTTATAAACTTTTTTTTCCACCCTTTGATTTAAAAAAATCGGTTTTCAGGATTAACTTGTGAACATTTTAATTTAATTAATTAAACAATTATTTTTTATATCGAATTCTACAAAATTCAAAGCCCCAGCCTCCTTACCTATCAAAAATTGAAAATCTTAATTAAATATTCCAAAGATGAAATTCTTTGCATTTGGACTAAAAATTACATTTCTTGGTAATATATTAAACATTTTATATCAAAAAACAAGAAATATTATTCCTCTAAGTAATATTGATTTTCTGTCATTATTTCTATGAAGATGAAAAAGAAGATATTCATTTTAATGACATTAAAAAAATAAGAAATAGGCAGGAAAATATAATGAACATTTTAATTTAATGGCAAATTGTATTACTTATAAAACAGTACCTATATATAAATAATTTAACTTCATTGTATGCTTAATATGTATATAAATAAAATAAGAAAAAACTGTATTAATTATTATTAATCAAATTCATTTTTCAAATATAAATAAATGTATTTCTGTTTTTTACTCATATTTCGGAGATAATAATACTTATACTTAATATTATAAGGTTTATTTTTAGTGTATAAAAGTCATAAAAGTATTAATTATGACATTCATAAATGTTTGGAAAATTGAGTTATGCGTTGACTAGCAGATGCAAAATGAATTTATTAATTATAATTCAAGACATGTACACCCCTAACAATCCAGGGATATGGCCTTAATTAGATTTCTCCAACGTACAACAAATTTACTTAATAAAATATTTATTTTTATGTTTTCATGTTACTGAGACAAGTGTAAAACACCCCTTAAATTATGCATATTCAAGATTAATATTTCACAAATGAAAAGCGTGTTAATGAAAAATAAATTTTACTGGGTATATTCTTCATTTATTCGCGTTTATAATATATGTATTTATTATATTACAGTGCAATTTCTTTTTAAAATAAAAGTTTCAATCAGTGAAGAATTTGAAACTTAATATCAAGTTAATAACAGTTTGTTTAGGTTATTTTAAATCATAAATCTTCTTTTTTAAACGCTTTAATGGTTTTATTTATTTATTTTTTATTTTACCTTTACAAATATAAAAATAAAATTGTAAAAAAATATATTAAAAACACAGCACCATTAAAACATATAAGAAACGACACACTATTAAATCTCAGAAATATTCAACAAAAAGGCATAAAAATAAACATTTAAATACATTTATCACTTGTAAAACTTCAAAGACTGTCACGGATTTCGTATAAATCTGTTATCATATTCTAAGAGGCGAAAAAAGAAAAAGGAAAAACACATATACGCGCCGTGTACGAATGAAAATCCGCGTGCGACTAACAACTTGTGTGAATGTGCCTTCCGAGCTTGAGCGGGACGAAGTGGGACGGAAAACAAAGGGCGGGTGGGCAACGGTGGAGGCGCACCGGATGGTGGCGGCGGTGGCAGTGGACCGAAAACTCACAGAGCTGCGCAGCCCCCAAGTGTTGATGAAAGCTTCGTTAAATCAGTGTGTGTGCGTGTGTGTGCGGTTAAACTCATGATTACACTTTGAGTACGTTCGACGGACATAACTTTGAGCTTTAAAAATCTACGTGAAAGGACTATTGATGAGATCAAATCAAATTGATTGCGTTTTTTATGAAACTTACAGAATATGAAAAATGTTAACCTTTTCAGGTCTGACATATTCACTTCTGGAGCAGGGCCATAATACGCCCCTTATAAAATTAATAAAAGGGGTCAATAAATTACGGCGCAAGGGGGGGGGGATCTACAAAGTGTGACATGGTGTGACATAGGGAGGGAGGAGTCACAAGCTTCGTGACGTGAGATCTAAAAAATCAAAACAATGAATTTTATATAAATTCTTAGAGCAAAAATTTGAGGAAAAATTACTAACTCGAGACCGGTGAAGAGTTATTAGCAAATTTTCAAACGTGTTTGGTAAAATTTTATAGAATTTTTATTAATAAACGAAAAAAAGTATATTAATAAAAATAATATTAACAGCCAAGAACAATAGATTTTTTTTTTATTTCGTTAATTTTGAGTAGGTACCTACTACTACCTACTTATTGTTTCGAAAAACCCATGAAATTTGTGTGACATAATTTATGGATGGTCCCTAAGATACTCATTAAGTTGGGTTCAAGATAAATGCATTTTTCGCATTGTAAGTTATTCATTACAATACATTTATGCGTTAAAATGTAACGTCATATACAAACGCGTTATTAACGTTTTGAAGACAAACTCTTAAGATTATTCAAAAATTAGTAAATACAAAATCTTGTAATTTACAGTGTTGTTTATTTTGACTGATATACCGAATCTTTTGAATTGCCATGTTTTAGCTATTCATTATTCGAATTTAAAATATTTTCAGCCCAAGACACGTGAAATTGTAGGAGTGTCTACTTTTTATGACGTAAGCACAGACTAAGAAGGGATTTTCTAAAAATCAACCCCTAAAAGGGATAAAAGAAAATTAAACTTTTTTTTTCAAAATAAAATATAGAAATATGATAATTTCAAAAAATGTTCATTAAAGGATTACATATACCTAAAATCTAGACTAGATGGATGAAAACAAATCGATTGCACAATCTGAACATTTCATTTAAAAAATTGTAAAATTGACGAAGTTATAGCCTCGGAACCATATTTTTAAAAACGGTACCCAATATATCTCGATAACTAATGGACCAATTCAGTTGAAATTTTGCACAGAAAACTTTATACGACTATTTAGTAACTGACGACCAATTTTTTTTAGAAAAAGGACAATTTTTTCGAATAAAAAACTACAGTGAGAACCTACCTAAGTACTTACCGCACAGCATTTATTACCAACAGGCCTATATAAGATCACTTAACATGTTTTACAACTGAATACCTTACAATTATTTATTTTACACTGTCTATATTCAATGGATATAATATAACGAGAATTAATTAAAGTACAATATACTAATCAGGACTTTTGATCTTAAAATAAGTTTACAAAAGCCTTTCAATTGGGTTTAAATAACTTACAAAAAATGTTGAACAAAATTTATTAAATCCAATCTTTTTAACCACAACTCACTTAGAGGGACAAAGAACTCCGCGGACGAGCTAAACACATTTATTTTTCCAGGATAAAAATAATTTAATGTAGGAGCATTAGAGAAATATCTTTCTTATATGATGAAAATGGTACAAAAAGTCCAACTCGCATTAAATTAGAAAATTCATTTACCTACTGTCGGAACAAAAAGTAGGTATCATTATTAAAAATATGTTTTATTTATACGTATTTAAGATAAATAATGAAATACTACATGGGCTGAAAAGTCTTTGGCCTTAGATACATATGGCGACATAAACAAAAAATCCTTATGCTACCCATAGAGTACCAACCTTAACTAGAATACTGTCAAAATTTCGTGACTTTAAAGTACTCTTGTTCAAGTTACAGCCTTCGAAGTGACGCTCCTTTTGTTATTTTTTTAATCATGGAAATAAAGTAAATTTCGTGTTTTGATTAAACATTGTTTTTTGATGAGAAAAAATACCGTCCAAACAAAGGAATGGCTTGGTAAGTGTTCGGCACATCTGCCCCAACTAATTAAACCGTAAAATATTGGTTTGCTGAGTTTCGTCGTGATTGTACGAGCACAAATGATGCACCACGTGAAATTGTGTTGAATGACCGCAAAGTGAAAGTGAGTGAGCCAGCTAACATAATAGGTATCTCAAAGGAACGTGTTTGTCATATCCTCCATGAATTTTTAGATATGAAAAAGCTTTGCGCGCGATGGGTACAGACAATGCACCATCTCACAAGGCTCACGTTACGGCCCACAAATTGAAAGAACTGCACTATAAATTGGTTCCGCACTCACCATATTCTCATGACGTAACCCCCAGCGATTACAATCTTTTTCCGAAATTGAAAATATGGTTCTCTGGCAAAAGATTTTACTCTAATGAAAAGGTCGAGTTGGAAACAAACGCCTATTTTGAGGAAATTGACGCGAACCACTATAAGACCGGTATCGAAATGTTAGAGGACCGTTTGAATAAGTGCATTACTCTAGAATCTAGATGGAGATTATGTTGAAGAATAAAAGAGTTTTTTCATTGTTAGGCCAAATACTTTTCTGCCCATGTAGTATAGGATGATTTTTTACAAATATTAATTAGTTAATATTATTTTTAAATTAGTAAATCGGCAGAAAGTAATTTTAAATACTCATATCCAAACAAATCAATATTTGAGAAAATCATATTAATAATACGGTGGATATGTTACACATTCTTAAAAAAATAACATTTGGTTTATAACATACAATTGTCAGTATATTACTACTATAATAGTGGCATTAACTATAACGTAAAATGACAACCAAGTTTGATATCTGAAGAAAAAGACTCTGAGTCAAAAAACAACAAAAGAGAAAGTATCTAAATGTGTATTTTTGACAGATACAAACGAGAGTAAATGTGAAATAAGAAAAGAAAATCCTGATATATTCAAGAAATGCCACTTTGCGATAAAACTGTGTACACGAATTTAAACATTTTATCTTGATTTCACGCCTTCTTAATAATGCATTAGATTTTTTTCTTTTAGAGTCGTTTTTTGATAGCTGTCTTATAGGAGTATTTGTTTCTTTAGAAAATAATCCTAAAAAGAACTTCAGCACTCAAATCTGCATACATTTACGAATTTCCAATATCAAATGATCCTGAACGAATACAGATTTGTACGCTTTAAAATTCTTCATGCGTGCTATAAGGTTTTCATCTCCCGTCTTTACGTACAACATATTGTTCAAATTCATAAAATTATTCAAAATTATACTTCAAAATATATACGTTTCTATATATTTGCAATTCAATTGATTTATAAAGTTTTACATTTTATCATTTTTGTTAAATATGGCAAATAATATTTTTTATATGTATGATGCTTTGTAATATAAATATTAATATGTAAATTATACAGGGTGGGGCAATAGTGTGTGGAAGTTCGATAGTTCGTAGACCATAAAAGATAAAAAAATCTTTCTAATGCAGATGTAAACTGTGGGTAAATGCGTATACATAGAAATTATTTTCAAATATACAGGGTGCTACAAAAAAGTGTGGCGTGCTTAAGGTAATTTTTTTTAAATGGAATGCCCCGAATATTTTTGCATATTTAACACTTCTCTTGGGATGTTTATTCATATCGAAAATATTAGCCCCACCTGATGTGCGGTTTAACCGTAATAGTATTTTTTTCAAAAAAATTGATGTTTACATAACTCCACTTAAAAATTCACCACTTCCGCGTCAGCATCTTTGAAGACGAAATTAAATATGGACCTTATTGTAGGAGGTTGGTGGGTGCTTTTGTTAAAATATCTTAGAACCACCATGTACAGGGTGTTCAAAATTAATTTTCAAATTTTGAGAACTTCGAAGTTATTTTTCTCAACTATTTCAAATGGAACACCCTATATATTTTTTAACGATGTTATGTAGAATTACATATCGAACATTTTTTGTTGTACATCCTTATGGTTATTTGTAACCATTTTTGATTTATTGAGCAAAAAGTACAAAAATCAACAATATTTACTAAAAAAAATGAAATTTTTTTAAAATAAAATAAAACAACATATACAGAGTGTTCATGTTGCCCATAAAAACAGCATTTTATGTTTCTGTCGCGATTTCACACTGCGTATTAGTGAATTTATATGGTTGTAAATTATTTTGGTTATTTGTGTTTGATAAAATAATAAAGCATCTGTTTGCTAACTGAAAAAAATTCATGCTGTTTTAATGGGCAACATGAACATCCTGTACATGGTGTTTTATTTTATTTTTAAAAAATTTCATTTTTTTTAGTAAATATTGTTGATTTTTGTACTTTTTGCTCAATAAATCAAAAATGGTTACAAATAACCATAAGGATGTACAACAAAAAATGTTCGATATGTAATTCTACATAACATCGTTAAAAAATATATAGGGTGTTCCATTTGAAATAGTTGAGAAAAATAACTTCGAAGTTCTCAAAATTTGAAAATTAATTTTGAACACCCTGTACATGGTGGTTCTAAGATATTTTAACAAAAGCACCCACCAACCTCCTACAATAAGGTCCATATTTAATTTCGTCTTCAAAGATGCTGACGCGGAAGTGGTGAATTTTTAAGTGGAGTTATGTAAACATCAATTTTTTTGAAAAAAATACTATTACGGTTAAACCGCACATCAGATGGGGCTAATATTTTCGATATGAATAAACATCCCAAGAGAAGTGTTAAATATGCAAAAATATTCGGGGCATTCCATTTAAAAAAAATTACCTTAAGCATGCCACACTTTTTTGTAGCACCCTGTATATTTGAAAATAATTTCTATGTATACGCATTTACCCACAGTTTACATCTGCATTAGAAAGATTTTTTTATCTTTTATGGTCTACGAGCTATCGAACTTCCACACACTATTGCCCCATCCTGTATATTAATATATAAATTTATTTAAAATTCAAAAGCGTTGTATTCGCATCATTGCTAATATAGGTATGAGAGAGAGTTGTATTGAACTCTTTAAAAAATTAAATATACTCACACTTACAGATCTGTATATCTACGAATGTGCAGTATTTTTAAAACAAAATAGTAATATTGCCAATATGTTTATAAATAATCATGATTATGACACACGATATAAAAACAAATTAAAACAAAATGCAACAAATTTAACGGTAATACAAAAAACATTAACTATCTTATCAAAATATATAATCACATTCCTTCAGAAATAAAAATATTACCCCTAAAAAAATTCAAAATAATGCTGAAAACTAAATTAGTTGTCGAGTGTCACTACACGATAGACGAATTTTTTTCTAATAATAATTAATTTATACTGTAAAATTTATTACACTTTTACACTAAATAATGTTCTTATTATTTTCTTGTTGTTTGTTTTCAAATTGAATTATATATTTTTTTTCTTGTGACTGTTTCTATGTACTTTTTTGTATATTCTATGGAAATAAAAATTCTATTCTATTCTATTCTATCTATAATCAAAAATAGGTGATATTATTACCACTTTATTACTTAAAATAAAATACTGCATCTTATAATATAATTCGAATCTTCATATATCGGTCAAATAATTTACATTTTGATTTAAAATTTTACAATTTACAATATTAATATTTCTCAAATATATCAATACTTATAAAAGTACATAAACATTCGCATGTGAGTATATGAATTAAATTCTTCAGGATATTCCATGGGACTGCTGCCGTAAAACATTTTACAATTGAATTGGTGAGAAGAAGAACAGTACAAGTCCAAATTCTGCCTTTTTTGTTTTTTTACATGAATCGGTTCGATAAATGTAGATCTAAATATTGAGTGTAAGAGCAATATTACACCAGCCTTCCTTCATTAGTTCCATGTATGTTTAAAATTTGAGTGAATGGAAGAACAGTACTTGTCCAGCACTAGTTCTGCTTTTCCACTCAGTCGCTAGAATGAGCTTGGGTCTCTGACTGACTGCACTTGCTATAGTAATATATATACAGTGTGTTTGATCGAAGCAGTGGCGTCACTAGGGGGGTGCGGACCGCACCGGGTGACACCATCACAAGGGGTGACACCCAAATGCAAAACATCACTATCTACGATTCTGTCACTCCATTTTTTTATTTATTAGTTTAATGGTAAATCTTTATTCTTTACTATAATACAGGAATTTAACATAATTTTATGTAAAAAGACTATTTTTGAAGCCTTACTGTTCATTATTTTTGTGGATTTTCAATTCAAACCTGTTCGCTTTATCACTTTAAAAGTTAATTTTCTATAAAACTTTGTAGGAATATGTATAATGTATTATACATTTCTGAAAAGCTCATCTTATGGAGATTTTAGGACAATTTTACGTTTTTAATTATACGGTTCAGTTAACGATTAATTAATTGAACAATAAAATAAGAAAGAAAAAAGAAAAGAAAATTCTATCTATGGGGGTGTCGTGAGGGGGGTGACATCATGAGTTACCGCACTGGGTGACACCAACCCTAGTGACGCCACTGGATCGAAGTAATCTCGATAACTACTGGTCTGTTTTTACAAAACCTGCACCAAAAAGCTAGAGAAATACATACCCACAGAAGCAACGGATTTTTATCAAAGTATCTATTCTAGTAGAAGAAGTTGGTTAATAAGTGTCTCACTTCTTTTTTCAAATTCTTTAACTTGTAATGTTTATATAATACTACTTTTTGTTCAAATTAAAGTGACTTTTCAGATAAAGTGCGAAATTGAGAGGACCAATGATTTATTAATTTTTCTAAGCAAACAAAATATTTTTAATGGCCTGTGATTGCATTAACAAGTCATTAGGGACTGTGCGAAAGCAGCCGTTTCAATGTTAAAAAGTTGTAATCTGCAAATTTTTAAAACTTAAAACTTGATTATCTCGAATTGCGGATTTTAGTAGTACTGTTCTTCTTCTCACCGATTCAATTGATTTATGTAACGTTTTATAATTTAAATGTATTTTAAATATTTTCAATAGTACTTAATTTTTTCGTTACATTATAAATATTGTTATTTCAAAATGTGTTAACTAAAATTATTCTTGCTCGACCGAAAAGTGGCGACCACATTAAAAGTGTATCGCAAAAATGTGTATACCTATTAATTGCAAAGGTGTAAAATACATTTTTCATTTTGCAAATACATTAAACAAATACTTTATTTTAAATAAAAACCTACACCACAAAAAAAATCTGGCTACGGCTACGCCACTGCCTACCAATTCGTGCGTGATATATGTTATGTACATTTCCCTTTTAGTTCAGGAAACTTGTGCAAAAGTTCCAAATAATTCCAATAGTTCAGGGATTTTTCATGGATTTAGAGATAGTTGTGAGGAGTATTTTCTGAAAAGTCCCCATTCCTAGGTGTTGAGCAAACCCTACAATCAGGGTTGAAAGAAACAATTTTGAGTGTTTATAAAAATCGGAATATCTCCGAAACGATAAATACTACACATTTGCAATTAGGCCCAAATGACGCAGAACTAAGTTCTTTATAGATACAGTGAACATTTTTTTAAATGTGGTCCCGTTAAATATGCTAAATTTGCAGTTAAACATTAAAAATATATATAATTCCATCTTGTACCACAAATATAACCTACTTTGCGGGCCCAAATTAAAAAAATATGTTATTTTTGTCTGTGCGCAATTTAATTTCGCGTCATTTGAGCCTAATTGCAAATTTGTACTATGTACCATACAGGAGATATGTTTTTTTTAATTCCAAACTTAGAAAAATTGTTGGTTAAAACAGTAGTAGTCAGAGTAACGAACAATTACATAAATAGTCCAGTAATTTTAGATATAAATGCACTCAATCTGGGAAAAAAATAGCAGTTAGCTGAATTTTTGTATACATCTTCGTTACAGTGTTATAAATAACGTGTAAAAAGTCCCCAACGATATCGTGTCGGCGTTGCGAGATATTGAAGGTCTAACGTGACGAAAAACAGTTATTAACGAATATCACGCTTCCTATTACTCGGAGGTCAATAAGGGTTATTATATAAATGATGTGTTATAAAATTCTTAAGAAAAAAGGTTCTTTCCATTTAAAAAAAACAACAACCGTTCTCGTGGTAGAGCGCGGAGAAAGTATGGCTATATATTTGCATACGGTATGTCGCACTCTATGGCAATTGACTATTTTCATATGACTATTTGTACGTGAAAAAATTACAGGACAAAAATTAAAGAGTAGCAAATAATCTATAAGGTGTGTCATTCGGATATATTAAAAAAACATTTTTAATCAATTTTAATCACATTTAGTAAAACTACAAACATAGCGATTTATGAAAATTTACCATTCTTGTTCAATTTTGTGTTCAAAATCCACACCTAAGCTTTTTCAAAGTTATTTAATGGTTCTACTAAAATAAGCTTAGGGCATATTGAGTAGAAAAGAGAGAAAAAATGTGTTAAATTGATCTGCATTTAACAATAGGTACGTCAAAAATTAAAAAATCGAAAAAAAAATTATTTTATTATAAAATGCACCCTTTTTAAAATTTTATGTGTACTTATGTTATAAATATGACTAAACAGTAAAATTATAAATATTTTTAGGCTACAAACATGTTGTCCGTGCGATTCTTTTTTATAATATTATAATTTTAAAACATTCGATTTTAAATAATTTCGCTTTGTAAAAACAAGTTCTTTAGTTAAGAATCTTAAGGAAACCTACCAAAACGTACCGTAAAAAAATCACTAAAAACCAAAACTAATAATATCGATACAATTTTTTGCTCTACACTTACAATTAGATACATATAGGGATATTTGTGAAAATATTCATCTATGTATTAAAATAAAATAATGTAATAACATGTATAAGTATCATTTCATTTGAATGTTTATATGGAGCTGTGTTAATTAATAAATTAAGCTGTGTTTTTCTTCCCTGGACTATAGTAACATTTTCAGGCTAAAATATGAATACTAAGGCCTTATCGGTTTTACAGGATTAAAATGTAAGGATTGGGGTTCTCACATTAAGGTAATAAGAACATTAAATATTATAGAATATGAAATAATTATGGTTCCATACTATTAATGAATTAGTTGCTCCTTTATTTGTATGCCTTTTGTTTATAAAATAGATGGATCTATTGTACCTGTCTTGTTACGATCCTATAAAAATTGATCCAAGTATATTGTTTGGCTACTAAAATTAACTATTTAATATAGTTAAATAAACACGCAAATATTTGCAGTGAATCGGTTAATTTTTCACAAATACCCGGACCGAAATTCCTCCCTAAACCGTTTCTAATAATACACCATATACTCTGTAATGTTGTTGAAGTAATACTTATAATAATACTCTATAATATATTTAATGGAATATGTTCATAATTTGAATTTTTTACATCAATACTGTAATAGGAACGTATCTGTTCTGGTATACAGCAATGTAGTAGTTAAAAAAAATAACCTTTTTTCCGTTACCACTGCATTAATCTTGATGTTTTTGGTTTTTATTATACGCGAAAATTTCTGATATTTGAATAAGATTCTACAAAAAAATTTCGAAATAGCATCAGGGTCAACTAAAATCGAAAAAAATGCAAAAAAATGTTTTTTAGTTAACTATATTTTTTTAAAGTCACAATGCTCCTTACGCTAGTACATAACTGATCTTAATAACCTTGATCTTATTTTATAGTAAATTATATTCTCTACAAAAAAAGTTATTTGCATCGTGTTCGTAGAGTGAATATTTTCAAAGAAAAACGCGAAAAACCGTGGAAAATTGTGCCCCGTCCGCCATTTATTTACGATGGCAGCGATATCACCGCTTAGGTTAGTCACAATTAAAAAAATATATGTATATTATCTATGCAAAATTTAATTCTGCGTCATTTAAGGGTAATTGCAAATTGGTTCTATGTACCGTTCAGGTGCTATTTCAGTTTTTATAATCTTTTAAGCTGTTTCTTCCAACCATGATTGCAGGGTTGGCTCAACACTTATGAATGGGGACTTTTACGAAAATACTCCTCACAACTAATTCTAAAACCCTGGAAAGTTTCATAACTATTGGAATTATTTAGTTCTTTTGCACAGTTTTTCTAAATTAATAGTATCGAGACTGAAATAAAATTGAAAATATTGTAAAAAAATTACATTTCGTTCACTATTTTTTCAAAAACCCAGCTCTCCTAACATTAATATTTAACCGATCTCAATGTTCTTGATCTTATTTTAAAGAAAATTATATGCTCTACAAAAAAAGATATTTGCTATGTTTTCGTAGAACGTACGGTTTCAGATAAAAACGCGAAAAACTGTAGAAAAATGTGACCCATTCGCCATTTTTTTAAGATGGCGACGGTAGCACAACTCGGATCAACTTGAACATTTTGGAGAATAACTAGAGTCATTAGTAGAACATTTTTACCAAAAATCATTTTGGTCCGAATTAGTTTCCGATAGTTGTTTAAATTTATGTTTATTTGACTTGACTAATAATGTGTATAGCTAATTTAAATATCTTCTCCCAGGCAGGTAAATAAATTTTTCGGGGTAATTTTAAAACTTGGTTTTTGGACAGAAAGGTTCACTTAAATGACTAAACAAAAAATAATATTTTCTTTTCAAATGTACCTATGTAAGAACCTAAAGAGAGTACCTCCATTTTGATTTTTTTTTAAATATTCGACATAATATGCATTTTTAAGTGTTTGTACTATAAAAGACCTAACATAATAAATTATATTCATTTAAATCATTCGATTTTAAACAATTTAGGTCCATGAAAAAAGTTTGTCAGTTCTTTAGTTCAAAAGATACAACCATATTAAGAAAGCACTTCATTAAAAAAAAATACCAAAAACCAAAATTAAAATAAGTGTATCTTTTTTTGCTCAACACCTACATATGGGGATATTTCTGAAAAGATGCATCTAAGTACTGGGAACAATATGTATAAGTATCATTTCTATTGGAATTATTTAGAAGTTTATATGGAGCTGTGTTTTTGTTTCCTGAACTATTTAACTATTGTACATGAAGTTGCAGCATATGTATCTATTGTTTTGAATTGATGCTTTTTGAATTGCAGTTGATGTTTTATGAATTACAATAAAAGTTTTCTTAAAATCATCTGATGTAAAAGGTATGTACCTCCAAATTCCAAACCTATTATTCTACAATTAGTGTGTAATTAAATTTAAAAAAGCTAAGCTTGTGTGGTTTACATGCACAGTAACAATATCATGCTAATAATAAAACGAGATGAATATGAAATTTAATAACTTAAAAGAAATATTTATAATTTTAATCTTTTTTTTACATTTTTGACTTCTTAAGAATGAATATTTTAGCTCTAAATTAAATGGAAATCGAATGAATCTTAATTCGATTATAACAGCTTTTTTTAAATTCTTTGTTTTTTCTATAAATGATCCGTTAGTTCTGGATTCTTATGAAATGATACAAATTAATAAAAAATACATTTTAATTTGGTATAATTTTTAAATGAGTTCTGAATATTTTTGATATTATCTACCACAAAAAAAACTATATTATTTACTTCAACACAAAATATTAAAAATCCACATATTTATGCACTATTAGTCACAACACGTTATAAATAAAATGTTTTATGATGACTACAAATATTAACGTTATGGGAATAAATGAAAATGTAAATTATTTCAAAATAAATGAACAGATAACAAAAATGATGACTAAAAACAACAGCGTGTAATAATGAAACGACAACTAAACACATAGTACTTATATATATTCTGTACCTCCTTTCGTAAGTTCTGTAGTATAGTACCTTCCGCTGCATGAGATCAACAATGAATATAAATTAGTACTTATGTTTAAAAAACACATAAATATAATATATTTATGTAGGTACACTCATGGACAAAATTAGAGAAAGTAAATGTTTTCGAAAAAATTGTTCATTTTCGAAGTAGTGCCGGTAGGTTAATTATGATCGTTTTTGGACTTAAGGGGATGAAAATTGAAGGAATTTTTTTTTATTTTTCGAAAAATTGATTTTTTTTTACAATTTTGAAAAGGTTACACGCTCACTTCGGGATGTCTGATATTTTTGTTCAAATTTCAAGATAAACATTTTTAGGTAAATTTTCTGTTTTATAACGCATGGTGGTACGTAAGTTTTTTTAAATAAATAAATTTAAATTTAAATTAAAAATTAATTAATTAATTAAAATTTTAATAAATATATTAATTTTCATTTATAATACATTATATACAATATATGTACATGTATATGGGGGGATCTGACCCTAACCTCTAATTTACTTCATCGATGCGCCACTGAAATTTAGGTGGTAATACTTAAAATGTTTGTGGTTAAAATAAAAAAATTTAAATTTTCACCAGATAACTATTAGTACGCCATAATACCAAAAATCAAAATTTCAAACGTCGGTTTTTGAAAAATCGAAAGGAGAAAAAAAAGTGAATTTTTTGCTGATAAGTTCAATAAAAAGTTATAGGAAAGATCTAAGACGTATTGCAATGCGCAGATTGCTACTATAAATGGAACCGAGACAGGCAGAGTGCTACACGAAAAACACTTTTAAATGAGATAGACCTCTTACAAACTTGCGATTTTCAGCATTATATGATCCAAAAAATATATTACAATATACAATACAAAAAATAAGAGAGCAAAAGTCATGAATTATTTCTGCACTCATCAAATCGGTACATAAAATATACCTCAAAAGCTAATTTAATAGTAATTTATAGTCTTATGATAAATTCTGAAATAATATCCCCGATCGACTAGTGCATATGAATTATATTTATGTGAATAAAAAGTGTGTAATTTGTGAGAGCACATATGCAAGTCAGGTGACAAAGAGAAACTATGAGTAGTACAGTCATTTTTAAACTATTTTCAACATCTTTTGATAATTTTGTAAATTTTCAAAAATAATATTAAAATCTCTTCATCAAATAGAATTTTAATTATGACATTTTGAGTAATACTTGAGTAATGTATAATAGATGCACTGTTAACATTGCAACAATAAATTATTTAAGTAGGTATATACCTATACATTATTTAATTCTGATAATTTTTTATTTTGGAATTTTATTTATTTGCCTTATTTAATATAGGTAATACATATTATGTAAGCTATTTATTTTTTAAAACGAATTTATCGAAAATATTTGTAAGCACAACTTTATATTATTATTTGGCAAAAGTTCAATATATAGTCCCCCGATGTATATTTACATTCTCGCGTTGGCAATGAATTATATTTAAATAAAAACTTAATTCCAGACAATTAACCTTTTAATTAAGAAATGTTTCTTGAATTATAAAAATTTAAATAAATGGAAATAAGACAATGACCACAGATTAAAATTAAATGTGGTATACACCTATGTATATACCCAATACTATGTTACTAATATATATTAAAAGTGTTATAATTGCCTGATAGTAAATGTTTTACTAACCTGAAATAATTCCATCCATTTCTAGTAAAGCGGCCTCAAGCATTTTACTAGCTTCTGATTGTGGAGAAAGTACGGGGGCGCCGTCTTCCTGATTTTTGTCTGGTTTACCCATTTTTTTTTTAATGTAAACACTGTAATATAAATAAACAAATATGAATTTATTAATTTTCTAGTCATTTATTATACATGTACAATATTTTTATACAAAGATCACACCATATTACGTATGTGTTTAATTTATTCACAAAAAATATGTAAAATTGTATATGATTTGTCAAACTTTTGACATTATAATATATAGGTTAAGTGTGTTTTCATAATAATAAATTAATTATAATTTTATTTTTAACGTACCGTAATTAAATTAATGGCATTATTTTAATATTTCATCAAATATAAAAACGACTTATGGTACACTTATGGTGTTATAATTATTTAGGAAAGATAAATCCTTTTACAAACAAATGACGCGAATGACACATTTTAGTTCGAATAAATTATTGGTGGCGCTACTATCTTTGCGTTTAAATCAGAGACGTAGTACAAATTTGTAAAAATAAAAATAAATCAGTGGCGTGTTTAGTTCACAACTTAACTTTATTCCGTGGTTGACAATGAAAATTCATTATAATTCGAGAAAATTATTTATCGAAATATGCAAAAATACAAAATCTGGTAAATATACTAATATAATTTTAAACTAAATAGATTTCACGAATCTGCAGCCTGCAGCTACAATCTTTAAATAAGTCCAACTACACAGAGAAAAGTTTTTTATACATAAACAAAAAATAAAATAAAATTGTTTTCTCACCATATCGAAGATACGAGGCGACCGCCCGGGGCGCCAGGCCTGGTGGGGCGGCGCACTATGGAGCATAAGTCACTTTTTTGGTTCAAATCAGTGTACAGACAGTAATTTTTGACTAAACTTTTTTTTTTCTTTAAATTTTTTGTCGATCAGTTAAACCCGATTTGTAAAAAAAAAATCGATTATTTGATAGCTGCTAACTAACATATACTTATTCAGCAACCCAGAAAACCTTTAATAAGGTATTAGATGAGATACTAACTAATCAACTTATTTGTTGATTTATCAATTTTAATTTGTTCATAATAGGGGAAGGAGGTCTCGACGGTCTTAGGGCATTTGATAGTCTTAAAGTTAATGATGTAAGCTATATTTTTAAAAAAAGTTTGAGTCTGTAGAATCGCGCCAAGCTGAGATATGAATTATTCTACTTATTTGTTAATTTATCAATTTTAATTGACATTTTCGGTGATTTTTTAACATTTTTTAGGGGGAGAGAGGGCGGAAAAATAAATCTCGCCCAGGGCGCCAGATTTGCTAAGGCCGGCACTGTAAAATATTCCCTTACAAAGAAAAAGTTCTTGGAACCAATGATTTTAAAAATTGGGGGCCATATCTGCCCAGACAAAGTCTTCTTGCTACATTTATCACGCCATTTAAATATATTTTTTTAAATTTCTTTTTCTTTCTATGGGCAGCTGCCCTCCTTCTGAAACACTAGATTATAATATAATCTAGTGTAGTATAATAACTAAACACATGTGATATTTGCCACATTTTTCTGAATTCTGTGCTTACATAAGTTAAATAACCATTTATGAAATCAAATATTAATCTACTAGTTGATAGTTTTATTATGATGAAATGTGATTGGTTCAATACTTTACTACCTAACCTAATCCATACCAAAATAGTATATTAATTTTTATATCTTAAGTTTGAATGAATATCGATCCATTAGCATTAATAATTAATTTAAAAAAAACAACTCACAGAAAGAAACAAAAATATTTTATTCTAAAATAAACCCTTATACCAACAGTATAATAAACATTTTTCACATAAATAAATACCCTTGCTATAGTTACAAACATAAATCACAAGAAACCAAGGTAATATCAAGGAATGTATCGTAACACACCATAGCGATATAATATTACTGAAGTGATAACTATAATGGGAGAACGCGGGCTTGTAGAAATATAAAATGACTAATTGCTCAATTTCTTAAATGTTAATATTGTGCTAAGATTCGGATTGTCTAAGATATCGTGCGAATCTTATGTTTTCAATAAAGAGACTTATGAACTGTACATACTGTTAGCCAATCAGAGCTCAGTAGACAAAAGTGTTTTTGTACATTGATTTATCTGTTTTGCAGGATATATTTTTAACACTGAATTATCACTCCAGTAATATTATATTTCTATGTAACAAACAGAATATAAATTAAATGGAAGCCATATCCAAGTTAAGCAAAAACCATTTCTAATTACCCATATTGTTATATTAATAAAATATAATAATCGCTAAATTTTAGTTTTTACTTTCAGCAATAGAATGTTTTCAATTTTTGTTAATTACTTAACCCGAATGTGGCTCCAAATATATATTGTATTATAAAAAGCTTATTAATTAAATTTTTATCATGGATGGAAATATATATTAGGACATAAGGCACTGCCAAAATTATTTACACCTATTGCACAAAATGTTCTGCAAAATAATATAAATATTTACTAGCAATATTAGCATATTTATGAATGTAATAAGAGTATCAATATAATGGACAAAAAGAACATAAATTTAAAATTGTAATAAATTTTTGATACACAAATGTTACATAAATAAAAATTATAATAAATACTGTACATTTAAAAGTAATACTTCTAACTAAATTATAAATTCCCATATGAAACAACTGGAATGTAAATAAGAAAATTATAGATTACTATTTCTATGGAATAATGCATGAACATATTTTATATTTTGATATAATGGAATTTTCAATATCCAAATATAATTTATATGAATATATACATATTCATATACTTTAGGACGGTTCAATGACTATGCACTCAGCAATATTTAATATTTTTATTATTAAATCTATTTGCAATTAGTATTTATTTTCTTGGTCAATGTTTTTATGTTATTTATATTACAAAAAGCAAATAAAATCATTTACACTGCAAAGTATATAATAATATCATTTTGAAAATGGCATTTAATTATTACAAGTATAAAATCAACTCTTGACAATTTTTATATGCTTTAAAAACATTAAACATGTATAACTGTAAGGTCATTTTAACTACTAGGCAAACCATATTTTTTAAAATAAAAAATTATATAATTATAATAACAATAATACATTCTTTATAATTTTAGCTCTAAATATAAAAAAAAAAAACATAACTGATTATATTCCTGATATTTGTATTTCATGAGATGGATTTCAAAATTCGCCTAGAGTGCAAAATTGTTTTGGTACTGTAACTATCCCGTAATATACAATATATAATTATTTCCTTGTACTAATATTAATTTGCACTAGCATATTACAGAAGGTATACAATATTATTTATAAAATTTAAAATAAATATTCCGTTATACTCTACAATGTTAATGATTATTTTACATGTATTTTCTTGAATATTCTTTTTAATTTACATTATATACACAATTGATTTACTCAGGATAAAAAATCATTTTCTATTTAAATATATTTACTAAAATTATAAAAAATAAAGACTTCTTATCACAAGTCAATACTGAAAATAATTTGATAAAAATATTTTTAATTGTACATTATACAAGGGCAAATAAATGTATGAATTGATAATTCTGATTTTATTATTCAAATTATAAAATTTGCCTTTCAAAGAATACCACTGGCAGGTAAAAAAAAGTTTTTAAAAATTTTAGTAGAAGGTATTGTGACCAAATCTGACTGGTCACAAGGTTCCCCATTCTTATTGAATTCACAGGAATTCTAGAACCCAACTTTTTTTGTATAGAATTGTAATATAATAAAGATGTTGTTAGAACCTTATAATGGTCGAAATTTTATAAAGTTTACATAAACAAAACATTTTGTTAATCTTTCAAAGGTGTTTTTCTTAAAATTTTTTAATGGATTCATCAATCTTCACTTAACCCTTTTCATTACGAGGAGAAAACATATATACGTTTTGTATATATGGGTCCAATAAACAGAGCGTATATTTTCAATATTTTTTATTTAAAAAAATGCCCGTAATGAAAAGGTTAATATTTATATAAATATATAATTCTTACAATCATTGCAAATTTAATGTTACAAAAAAAATGTGTAAAAGGTACTTTTTGGGCTGTCAGTGAGCTCTCCCTTAATTTTATATGAGTTTTAAATTTCTATATTTTTATTTATTGATGAACTTTATACAAATAATTTAAAACGTAATTCACTTTCTTCAATGTCATCTAGCATATTTACTAGACACCTCACAATTCAGAATTTGCCACTATATATATGAACAAAATATTACATAGTATCACACTAGGTTTTTTTTTAAATACTATGGAAAATTACACTTTGCCAAGCACTAAAATTCACTATGTGGAGAGTTGAATAGACAAATGGCTGATGTCTATCCAGGCAACAATAACCTTTGCGTCACAAAACTTTGCACAAGAAAATAATCATAGCGCTTGTCATTGCTAAAAAGTAATTAACTGTTATGATCAATATTCAAGTAAATACAGTAACTTGCAAAAGCACTTTTGTTTATAGTAATTACAGAAGCTGGTTTAGCAAAATAAATTACAGCTTTTCATAAAAAAATTCCCGAGATAACTTTTAAATTATTTTGATTTGATCATACATAAATAAAACTATTTAATTAATAAATTTTATACAAAAATTTCATACTTTCTAAATTAACAAATATCTCCATATGATAATCAAAATATTTTCAAAGTATTAAACTCAGAAAGGAATGCAGTTTTAAAGCTGAAATTAACTATAGATAGTTTTATTATTATAGATTTTTGTCACTGAACACGCTAAATAGTACAATGCACAATTATTTACAAATTAGTATTATTAAAATACTTTTATATAAATATTTAAATTTAATTTTAATATTACCATTAATATTTGTGAAATTAAAAATATATATATTTTTTATAACATAAATTAGCCATACATAATTAATAAAACTATCTAAATATATGAGCCATAATTTTCTATCTATACAACAATATCGGTCAATACTTATATCACTAAATATAGATATCTAATATAACATGTATGTAAATAATTAACTCTGAATATAAAGATTGTAATCAATAGTTAGATTTATTATAGACAAATAATTATCATATTAATTAATAAAATATTTTTCTTTAACATATAAATGGACGGATGGTTGGAGCATCAAATGCACACAGCTCTCGATTGTATTTTGTTTAAGTTACAGCCATTATTTGGCTGATGATTAAGTTTCGATATCAACTTAATCAATAAGATGTTGAATAAATTTGTCATATCAAAGAACTTATTAATAATATAACTAATTTACTTATTTGAAGATTAAACAATTGTTTTCTAAACATTTACTAAAAATAATTAGTTACTTTTGATTTCAAAGCACATAATTTTTAAATCATTCGAATGACATTTTATAAATAGGCACTAAAAGAGGCACAATTTATTTGTGTATAGCTACTAAAATCATGTAGTATTATTTTATCAAGACAAATTTCTTGTAAATAAATATTTTAAATCTTCAATTTTCTTGTCAAGGCATTAATCATCACAATTTTTGAGTCAAGTGGATACATTTTTGAATGTTTAAAACAAAAATATTCTAACCATATATACCTATTCAAAATTTAAATAATTAAATAGATATATAAATTTTAAAGACCTTATATTATATTATTGGAATCGCTGTCTATCATTTCTCACATATTTGGAAATTGTGACAATGGTTCACCATCACTTACATACATACTTCTAATATACTGTATTTTTGTACAAAATTATACAAAATGCAGTCAGTATCCTGTTGGTACACCATTTTATATTGGCGACCAATCATTTTAGTAGGTATGTATATATTTTTTGAGGTACAGTAGAATTTGTCAAATTTAATAACAAAACCACAGCTAATGAACCTTGAAGTTGAAGTTAGAATTATCTTGTTACTAAATTTACCGCATTAGAAAAGAAAAAATACATCTATAGTATGAACTTAATTAATCTTTCAACTATGGTTATAACATGCATAACAACTTTGTTGATAATCATAGCAATTACTGAAATATTTTTTTTATGTTTGGACGACCAGCAACATTGTTTGAAACCAAATATTTTAATTAATAATTTTTTATTTAGAATTTCCAGGGAATGATCATTTTAGTTTTCTTTTAGACAGAATCATCGTGCAACTATTTAAAATGTAGATGAGGACAAACAAATATTATCCTCCTTGTGAGTGCTGCAGCCGGGTAAAAAGTTTTTAAATAAATGAGAAATGATAAACAAGTGTAAAAATTAATAAAACCGTGGCATAACTATTATACTCTTAACGACTTGCACAATATAAATTGAGACACAGCACAATTTATTTCACTTATTTCAGAGAGTAATGTAAAGTTATACCACCGAAAACAGATGTTGAATATTATAGTTTATTAAATAAACATATATAAACCGGAATGTAAAATAATTTTATAAATGCCTCACAATGAGAAAAAAAAATAGGCAAGAATATAAACATTAATGTTATAGTCACACAATCTCTTTGCTTCACACCATTTTTATGTCACAATATGTAATAAAAGTACTTCGTTCATTCGTTTACCAAAAAATATATTTTTGAACGTTCTTCAGAAAATTTTCATTTAAAAATATATTTTTACAGAATTTTCCATGTCCTTATAATTGCAAAACATATCCCCTTTATGTGATTTATAAAAAAGGATAGTTTATTACACAATTACTATTGGTGACTTTTACTCAATAAATGAGAATTGAATTCATATACATTAGAGCACTGCTCTCCGCATATATTACACTTCCAAGGATTAGCATCAGAATGACATCCTTTGTGAAGGAAGTAAAGAGTTTGGTCAGGAAAACCAATACCACAGAATGTGCATTGCAAACCATGCAGGCCACGCTTTGCCAACGTCCTCCATACTGTCGAATCTGACGGTTGTTCTGGACCTGTCGATGTTATTGTTCCATTGGTTGCACTACTTGGATCAGCAGAATTACTTTCTGAATTCCCAGGGTTTGGTGATATAGTAGCACGAGCTCTTGATGCTGAACCTCTGGTTGCCATTTTACGTTTCAAATCTTCTCGAAGTAAGGATTTTAAAGGAGAAACCTATAAAATAAAATAAAAATACAAAAAGTGATAAATGAATTACAGTTAATATTATTATCATTTATTAAATAAATACCTTTATTAATGATGACAAACTACTAGATGTTGCTGACTGTAAAGTAACACTAGCAGTTGATGTATTCACGGGACCATTCAATGTAATCCCACGTAATTTAGTCGTATCGTAGTTAATATTTTCATCTGATTGTGGTTCTTGTTTAATTGGAATCAAACTTATAGAAGGTGTGATTGATGTTTCGGCAAGACCACCAATATGAGAATTGGAATGTGCATGACTGCTTGTTGGAGCATTTGAATTTGAATCTGCGGACTGAGGTGAGTTTGGGCATTCTCCATTAACACGTTGCTGTGTTGCTTCGTTGTTATTATTATTGTTATTTGTCTGAAAATAAGATCCGGGTTGATCACACTGAAAATAAAAAATTAACCAAATTCTATTTAAATGGAACTGTCAAAATTAGCATAAATAGAGGTGATTCGTAATAGTGATTTTTGTCTTTGAAATATTTAATATTAAAAGATTTATGTTATTGGATCCGTATGATTCTTTTAGAAAGCCATATGTTTAGAGAAATTTCTTTAAAATATATTTTTGAAAATGATGCATTTTATTATTAATATATAAAAAAAAGAAATTTAAGATGAATGCAGTGTTTTCCAGTTTTTTTTTTGGTAAGGCATTTATGAACTAGATTACATAAAACTAGAAATTTTACTGTTTGTAATTGTAACTACACTCTGTTTAGTGACAAAAAAAGGAACTAATCAAATTGGGTCATTTTTAACACAAATATGCATTACTGATAAACTGTTAAAATGATTTTAAATTAATTAAAATTACTATAAACTATAAAGTAATTAAACATGTACCTGAGGTGGAGAATATGATGCTGGTGCATCAGCCATGGATATTTCAACATGCGGTGTAAGGAAATGCATAGGGGGTGTTGCATTATCTGTTGATCGAGCTCCATTAGAATCTCCAGAATCACTATAATTGGAAATACTAACAGATAATCCTGTTAACGCACTTATAGTTCCATCTAAAGGTGCTAAATGTCCGGCTGCAGCTGCAGCAGCTAAAAGAGAGGCTTGACTGCCTGGTCCTGGATTGTCAAGGTCTATACCATGTCTGTAAAAAAAAAACATTTTATTATATTCAGACCAATACATTTTAATTTTTAATGAAATATCAAATTACTCCAAAAATATTTTTAAGGTGCCTGAGTCACTACTTTCATACATTTTTAGTAAGACTATTTGAGTGGGTTAATACATACTTATTGGAAAAGTGGACCCTTAAGCTCTTCATTGAACCAGCTCTGTAACTGCACAGCGGGCAAGATTTAACTAGATCATGTTGACCAACATGTTCATTCTGAAAGTGTGCTCTCATAGCAATTTGTCTTTGGAATCCTCGGTTACAAATTGGACAGTGATAAGGCAATGTTTTTGTATGTGTTGTGAAATGTTCTGCCAAATGATCTTTACGAAAAAACCTGCAAAAAGAATGAATAAATTAAAAACGAATAATTATAATTTAATAACATTCTAAATTGTAAGCAATGGTATTCATAAATTATAAAATATATATACATATAGGACTTTGAAAAAAAAAAAATTTTCATGGCAAACATAAATTATAATTTAAAATTTTGACTGACATTTCGCAATCTTCTATCATGAGATAAAAGCTCAAGATTGAGAATTAATACTTATGTTGAATTGATCTTGTAGCAATTATGTTTATATTATATTTTTGACTTATTAGTATAAAAAACCTTTTATGAACACAATCTCTACACAATGTGCTAATACAAATATATCTCAAATATCAATTGGAATGTTTAGTTTACCTTTACATTGACCTTAGATTATAGAGATAATAAGTTCATGTGACAATAATTTTGATATAATTTATAACATACATACTGACATATTTAACAGTAGGTATTTAAAATTTTTGGTATATGCATGTATAAATTAATGAGCCATTGTTCTGAGTTACGTTGTTGCAAGAATTTACTGTAGATCAGTAAATAAAATATACAAATATACATATTAACTGATTCTGTAGTACGTATTGATAATGTGAAACTTGTTTTGTACCTCTACACCTAAACAGTTTAAAAAATGATCACAAAACGTCTTGTATCTTCGATACGGCAAAAAAGCAATAAATATTGCGGTAGGCTTTAAATTTATGGAAAAAAAAACTCTGATGGGTTAATCAAATGTACACCTTACCTTTTTTGGCAAACACGACATTCATATGGCTTAACGCCTGTATGTCTCATCCGATGACGCCTCATGTTGGCGCCATTTGAAAATTTCATATTGCACACATCGCATTCGAATAATTTGCGATGTGGTCGATCCGCTGGAGGATTGTTGTTCTCCACTTTCTCCGGTTCGGCTTCGCGTGTCGTATGACATTGTGCCACGTGTGTTAATAGAGCAGATTGCGTCGTAGCTTCAAAATTATCACATTGTTCGCATCTTAAATAACAAATAATACATTGGTTAATTGATTTAAAAAACTCAATATTTGCTCAAAATAAAACTATTTCATCATTAATTATACAGGTAAGGTATTCTGAAGGACTCAAGGGTTATTTTAGTGTGTAGTTGTAGCTTGTTTCTGCAGTTCTAAAAATGAAAACTACAGTTGTAAAAGCTAATTTGTGTAGAGCTAGTAGTAGTAACTATATCAACAAAAAAATTTATAGTTTTATTAATAAACAGGATGTTATGTATGTATGAATAAGTTCTACGTTTAAATAAGATATCAAAATTTGAAAATCAATAGAAAATGTATGTAGATAATAGCTTTGGATTTTCAAGAGTTCATTTTATCATTTATTTTAATTTATTACATATTATATCAAATTATACATATGTATAAAAATCTTTGAAATGAAAGTTAGTCAGTTATTTCAATTTATTTGAAATCAGCAAACTATAGAGAAATTAAAATTATATGCAAGATATGCACTGCATATTTTAAGGATAAGTAAATACGTTAGAAATGATTAGAAACCTGGACTTTGATACTGTATTATACAGTGGAGTATGTTTGGAATATGTGGAAAATATATAACAACTTAACCAAGGTCATTTGTTTTATAAACAGGGAAACAGAGATAACAATAAGTTATGAAAGTTATACTGGGAATAGATTATCAGTAATATAAACTTAATAGCCAGATAAGATATTTAAGTTTATGTCATATTTTAATAATATCAATAGCATGTTTAATTTTGAATTAATTATTCTTTATAAAAGTTAAAATAACTCTGCTAATATAGTATTTTTTAATTAACTTATATCTAGCAAACAATAATATCGTACAAGCTACAATTTTCAGATTTTTAGTTAAAATATCCCATTCCAAAATAGAAGTCTAAGAATATATAATATGTAAGCTCGTGTGAAATCACAATGACATCAATCTTGATTGAATGACAGTACTGAGAACCAATATATTGACAAGATAGACCATTACTTCCAAAGTACTTAATATAAGATTCTGCAATAAGAGTATGGACAATTCTAAATATCTTATAACATTGATTTCACACATTGCTACTATTTCAAGTGCAAAAACTTACCTATATACAGAAGCTTCAACCGAGGCTTCAACGGTGGATGCGGATACGGCTGCCTCCACCTCGCTTTCGGCAGAGGCGGTGGCGGTAGTGGACCGGGTAGTTGGAGGCCGCGCACTCCCAGAATCTGCCTCCCCCGCGCCCGCCATCGCCCGCCCACCGCCCTCACCGCGCGTACGTTTTTTCGTCGTGGCGACTTCTTTCAGAACACCTCGCAGACCACAACATTACTAAAATTAAAAAGAGTTAATATATATTTTAATTTTTAAATGGCATAAGAAAATAAATGTAAATAAGGTCTACAGAATGTAACGACGATAAATTTAAAATAAGAATAGAAAGTTAATAGAATGAAAATGTATTTTTCACGATCATCAGTGATCAGAGAGAGGTTAGATAATTTATGAAATGTATTATATTAATTTTTATGTATTTGAAATGGATAGTAATTTTTAGAATTTTACAAAAAAGCATTTTTTATAACTAAATAGAAATAATTTTTAACTTTGCACTGTTCGTTATGTACATACATACAAAAATCTTTTTTAAATATTGATTAACGCCTAATATATTCAAAATTGATTTGTGAAATGTCATTATATAGCAACATGCATGTGACTTAAATATTATTTGTATCAAATAGAATATTAAACGTGAAAAACTAATATAATTCTTATAGTACACACTACTTTCGAAAAAAAATCATCAAAACACCTGTTGATAACAACTAACTTTAAGAAATAATAAAAGGAAGATATAAAAACAAACATTATTTATTTAATTGCAAAAGTCATTCACCTAACTTAAAATCTATACCTAACTTTCCAAATAAGTGACAGGTAAAAATGCAGATGTATATTACATCACTGCAGCTATTAAAAAGAGACGAAATAAAAAAATTACAGCTGATATTAGCAATTTAATTCCACCTCTTTTATTAAAGACAAAATCCACGTGTGACAAACACAAATAAAATCACTCATAATATTAGTAACAGCGTCATTTTTTAAAAAGCATACGTCAACAAAATTAGTGCAGTTATTTAGGGTAGACAGCTATAAACCGTGGCCTAAAAACGGGTACACTGCACTATGTTTTATGCACTACTCAAATTTGCTAATACAATTTAACCCATATCTTTGCAATATTTGTAACCACAAACATTGTATCACTAAATCATGAACGAACGTTATTTATTTACTTACATAATTAGCAAATAAACAAAACATGGTAAATTAAAAACTACAAACACACACTTGTTCCCGAGTTATGTTTGACCGCTTTTCGGCCATTGAAATTGTACATTTTGACCTGACACAGTCTTGAAATCAAACGAGAGAGACAAAATCATTTTGTTGGTACAGTTTTTATCTGCGTTCTTTCTCTATGTGGTTGAAGATATGCGTTACAGATATATTTGGCACAATAACACAATACCACCTGTTCAAAAAGAATCAACTATACGGAATACAAGGATTACTATACTTCTCTCTTTCTTTATATCAGGTTCATTATATGTGGTACAGTTAGTTTGGTTTGTTGTTATATCGTCTGCAAAAACGGGACATGACTGACTTTTAAGTCACTAGCGACACCACAAACGTTAAAACAGTTTTCTCTGGTTTGTATCTTGGATGATTATAATTTGTATGGTTTTCTATAAAACGGATTGGAAAAAGGAGCAATTTTTATGATTCCGTAGAAAACTAGAAGCCCTAGTTCCACTATGTCCGTCCGTCTGTCTGTATGTCACAGCCCTTTCATTCTTTCACTTATATATGTATTTATTAAGATGAAATTAAAAATTTGGTATACGGGCGTAGATTGATGACCCAAAAACAGAAATGATGAGATTTTCGACTAAATAGTGTACTTAAATTTTTTTTAACTTGTCCCATTGAGTGGGGTGTTTCTAGGTAGGTCTCCTATAACGTAACAAACAATTTTTTGGGACCTTTTGATTTTAATCCTTCAGTCACGATATATTTTCCTCAGTGGCGTCACTAGGGTTGGTGTCACCCAGTGCGGTAACTCATGGTGTCACCCCCCCCCTTGAAAAAAAAAATTAGACCCCTTCTATAAAATGAAGTGTTTTCAAAAAAATTTCACCTACCCCATTGAGTGGGGTGTCGTTAGAAAGGTCTCCTAAAATTCAACAGAAGCGTGGGAAGCGTGGGTGACTGCCAAATGTCTCGGTGAACTTGAAGAATTTTCTTTTCTCCCTTATTTTATTGTTCAATTAATTAATCGTTAACTGAACCGTATAATTAAAAACGTAAAATTGTCCTAAAATATCCATAAGATGAGCTTTTCAGAAATGTATAATACATTATACGAGTACATATTCCTACAAAGTTTTATAGAAAATTAACTTTTAAAGTGATGAAGCGAACAGGTTTGAATTGAAAATCCACAAAAATAATGAACAGTAAGGCTTCAAAAATAGTCTTTTTACATAAAATTATGTGAAATTCCTGCATTATAGTAAAGAATAAAGATTGACCATTAAACTAATAAATAAAATTAAAATATAATGTATGTAGGGACTTTAGTAAAAAACATTTATGATATGTTGTTGTTAATAAATTTTCCATAGTGCGCTGGGCCGGCTAAGGTGAAACAATGCATAAGAATAATTTCATGGAGTGACAGAATCGTAGATAGTGATGTTTTGCATTTGGGTGTCACCCCTTGTGATGGTGTCACCCGGTGCGGTCCGCACCCCCCGCACCCCCCTAGTGACGCCACTGATTTTCCTTCAAAGTCGTTATCAGAGCGTTCCCCCCTCTCATTTCTAAACTATCGATGTAAAAAATCTGAAAAAAATCCAGATTGTAGCTTTTAATTAATACTTTCAATGAAAATTATAACGAACACTGTAGAAATTGTTTACATTTCATTTTGTCGAAACGTAGTTAATTTCGAATCATAGTGAGAATGACTACAGAACCTTATCATGTGCATGCATAACTAGTAACTACTAATAATTTGTTTTAGGCATCATCAGTGGCGCGTTGTACAGTAGGCACTTTAGACAACTTCCAAGGGCCCCGAAATAAAAAGGAGTCCTGAGCTGACGAAAAGTGCCCCGTAAAGTAAAAATAATTGTTGCCTGAAGACCTATTTTTTTGTTATTTAACCAATTATACAGATCAAAATTGTTTGAAGTGCGAAATAAAGTCTTCATGCATTATGTATTTTTTTAAATTTTGTAAAAAAATTTTATGCGATAAAATTATATTGACTGAAAAAACATATTATATAAGTGCGCTTTTATTGGTCGAATTGCAAAAGTAAAAAATCCGTTTTCTTACTAACGAAGAAAATGATTTTTTTATATAAATATATGAAAATAATTAAAAATTAAAATAGTTAAAAATATACATATTAACTATTTTAATTCTTTTCATAAAATAAAAATAATAACCATAGAATTAGTTTTTTTGTAACATGACCATGACCAATAGTAAATTGATTTTAGGAAAATTTTAGGCAAAGATATTCTTTTTGATTTTAAATAAGTGTACTAAATTCTAAATTTAAAAAAATTGAATGCTAAAAATCGCATTTAAAAGATAAATTTTTGATAATTTGTTATAATTAAGTATCTTGTCATATTTTGCTCAATATTCATTTTCGCCTTTAAAATATTAAAAAAAACATTTTCCGCTAATATTTTACCGAAGTTTTAACATAAATATTTTGGATAATAGATATTAATTAATAAAAATTGTTTTTTAAACATAAAATGTTATAAAATTCTTTCCAGTACCATCGTAAAGTATTTAGGTACATAAAAAATGAGCAATTAACAAAATATTCCTCTATCATATGTTGTTATTAAAGAGTAAATTTTTTTGTAGAACTAATATTAAAATTAAAGGAAATGTAAATATAAATACACCCCCTAATATATGCCCTTGTTGATATATAGCTAACAGTGTTACCGTACACTTCCGGTATAAATAATAACTATTGGTTGATATAAAAATCGATAGCACTTATTAATTCTAAACCGGGTATCAAATTTCATAACTGTATTCAAATATATAAGTATACCTACATCTAATAATGAATAAATTATAAATAAATACTCAAGGGCTTCTAGCTCCTCATAAAGAATTTCCTAACAAATTTTCATATAAACATTTTTGTTCAAAAACAAAAATGTTTGTTGATAACCTGTTAAAAAAAGGATGTCCAGTATCGTAATATTAAATTAGTGCCACAAGTACCACATACATAAAGTCTTATACACTAAAAGCGGGTTTTAGGTCAGGTAAGAACATATTACAAATATATTAACTCAAAAATAATAAATTCAGAGCTGTATATTGTGTATGTGGTATATGTAGGTAAATACATTTTTAAATAGTTGTACTTATACTTAAGTACTTTAACTATACATTTATTGAAACGTAATTGTTAATTATTTTTAATGTACTTAGGCACTTTTATTATGTATGTTAGTGCTTTTGTAAAATTACTTAAGTACTTTTTGTATAGAATAATTGAGGAGATGAGTTTCAAAACTCGTTCGTTCCATTTTAAAAAATAATCGTGATGCAGTGAATTTTGAAAGAATTTTTGGCATTCTTGCTCAAAACCTAATGGTTAAATGACAGTACGTCTACTAACCCCCGACTATAGGGCTAGTTGATCAACGTGGAAGGTGTGAGAAACACATTCAAAAATGTTATTATCACATTGAATTCACTTTAAGAACATAATCTGGTAATACGCGTAAATTAAAATTAAGGCTTTTTGCGTATTATAACTGCAATCTATATTTTCTTTGCTCGTTACAACCAATTGCTAAAAAATACCTGCAATTCCTACTCCTACATATGAGTCGGCCCACAGATCAAGTAGTCAAGAAAATCAGTGTTTAATAGATACACCTTAGTGCTTATATTTTATGAAATATATCTACACAGTTTTTAATTTATTTTTATTTTTTCGTTTTTTGATTTTTTTATTAAGTAAGTACTCAAAGGTCTTATTGTTAGTCACATTGGCAACTGACTGATTCATATACGTAATACTTACAGGTATCTTTTTATTATGGTATTTTTTCAAATTATCCATATTGATGTTTTAGAACTTTTCTCGTAACTTCAAGTCTATACGGACTTTTAATATTGATAAGGTATTTAAAGTTCTATAGAATTCTGATACTGTTCAAGTAGAGGTAGACCCTCGAGATCAGTGTAAATATACTATGTAACGTATATCTCAACATGTCTAAACTTATTTCGGTGGCAATAGTTTATAAGTAATACCTAATATCTAATCACTAAAAAATCGCATTAAACTATATATTTAAATTGTAAAACCAATATATACCTGTATAGTTTCGTGTCCTCATTTTTTTGACAAATAAAAAAAATCGCTAGAAATAAGCGTTTTAAAAAATTCGTGAATCAAACCTACAAAAAGTTATAAGAAATTGTAAGTAACTGTCTTATGTCCGATATTATACAGAATTAAGCACGCTTTGCTTCTAGCTAACGCTATCTACTGGGAGTCAAATTGTTGTGAAATTGCTTGATATTTTAAAGCAGTGGTAATAAATGTATAATAATGTAAATGCTATGCATTTTATGAGGTATAATGAAGAACTTATTTTAAGTCACTGATTTCTACTTATATGTACGGTTTTATTGACTACATTTATGAGTGGTTGTCATTTATATTTAATACCTAGCAGATAGCGTTAGCTGGGAGTTAATTTGAATTTGCATTCAAACAAATTCTTTATAATACCGGGTATTAGTCGTATAGGACCAAACGGAAAGTACGAAAAAATACGTTTTTGTCCGCCATTTTTCCAAGATGGTAGAGCACCAAAGTCAAAAACTCAACACAATTTATTATACTTATAATATCAAATATCAAAACTCATGGATTGGCTATTCATTAACTGACACGTAGGTATTTCTAGTATAAATAACATATCATTTGCGTAATTCGAGGGATTATTATATAATTATACTGTAAAAAATAATACCATTAATTATAATAAACCTACTACTGTAATTATAAACGTCAAAGTTGATGTAACAATTTAGTTAGTATTGTTTTCTGTAAACACAGTTTAATAATAAACACGTGCATACCTATATGCTGTGGAATGGTATTTGACGTATATCTCCTCGTTGAATTCAAACAACCGGATACAAAGTGTATTTTAGTCACACTATATTTGTCTGTAACCGCTAACACAACCGTTTCCGCTTCAGAATTCGCTAGAGGTGACAGATATCTTGAAGGAAATGTTACACTTACTGACGGATTTATTAGTTACAAATCGGAAAATGTTTGAATCCAAAATGCAAGATATTTACACAATGAGTTATTTTTTACGGAAATGATGCTATTTAGGTGGTAAATATTTAAAAATGATAAATTACTTTTTGATGTAATTCATGTAGTAAACGATAAGTATAAAGTAACAGCATACAATAATAATTTGGTTTAATACTTTTGATCTTTTTTATTTATACAACATAAACTTTTAAAACTACTTTTACCCTATATTTCCTCTGTGAAATTTCATAAATATTTTAAATTACATGCATAATAAGTATTCCCATCTTTACGAGTTAATTGGTTCCAAACATTTGATCGGAAAGCGGGAGCTTTTAAAATGAAAATAATGGTCGAGTTACATTTATATATTAACATGTACTAAGCGAAATTCACATGATACAGGGAAACTCACAAAACCAAAAAATCGTAAAGAGGGAAATATCTGTAACTTGTAATCTAAATATTTATTTTATATTTACTATAGATCTGGATTTAGGTTTCTGTTGAGTTTAATTTTAATTCAGTTTTTCTTTCGTTATTAAAGTTCTAACAGGAAAAATACAAAATTACTAATCGAAGTATTGTATTCTAAGTACATTTAAAAAGGTCTTTTCGGAGTAGACAGTTCAGTTTCAGTAGGTCTGAAATGTACTTTTATGTTTAATGTGCGACCTAATGAGTTTTAAAGTACGAAAAGTTTATCTCCTGATGTAACTTTTAATTATTAGTAATATATGTATATTGATTGTTATTTTAAATACTGTGTCGCTTTATAAAAATATTGATTTTGGTCTACAATTTTTTTTATGTTAAAATATAAGTTCGTAAGAGATCGATACTTTTCTTAGTTTCAGTCTTCGTCAGAGATAAAATCGGCTAAGATTTTCACTAGACAAGACCGAGACGAAATTTCTTAAATTTTCACGAGACGATACCATGTCGAAATATATTTTCGGTTGTAATATCCAAGCTCGAGACGAAACTGTCAATTATAAATCCGAGATGATACGAAACTTTCCTATTTCTAGTCTCTTTAGTGTGTAATTGTAGCTTGTTTCTGCAGTTTCAAAAATGAAAACTGCAGTTGTAAAAACTAATTTGTGTATAGTTAAAAAATTGTAAATGTAATGTAGAGCAAAAGAAAAAGGTCACTATAAATTGTAAGAGAGAAATATGTAGAAAAGAAAGATTATTGTAGTTGATAAATTTTCATTAAAAAAAACCCTGTCGTCTTTGTGTGAATCCCTATTAATGATAGATAATATAGACATTACTTAAATCTTATTTATTATATTATTTCTAATAATTTGCAAATTAGGTACTTACCGTAAAAATTGGTATGACATTTATCAGGTGAAATTTATTTGGTCATTGTCTTGAACATCCAAGCTGTATAGAAATACATAAAACAAATAGATAATATACATAAATATATATGAATCCATTTTTAGAAGCAACGGTTCTAAATACGGAAATAGCAACTAGCTGAACTACTGATCAATGTCCAATATAAGATACAAGCTTCATGAGCGAGACGTGCACATTGAACTGCAGGCGATGACAAGCGAGAGGTCAGAAGTCTGTAGTCGGAAGGAAGCTATTTCTTACAGAGCGGAAACCATATGTCATTGGTAGCGATGCGTTCGCGACGCACCTGGTTCGAATTAGACATGTTTTGGCCTCATGTGAATGCTACTGTTCATATTATGACATACGGACTACACATTTGGGCGGGAATATAGGATAACAAACGTTACCCTAAGGCCCTAAGGCATATTAGGACGAATCGTTCCTGAATGGAATACTGTTGTTGATTATACCTATATATAAAAAACATCTGCCAAGTAAATGCACAGTGCTTCCTCGTGCTAAATTCACTAAAACCGATAGTGTTCAGATAAATTGCCTGGCATTGGTTAACCATTTAATTTTTATACAAATTTTACTAAAAAATCTTAGTTAGAATTTTTTCTTAAAACGCACCTGAATATTTTTTCATATATTTTAAATTTTTTGACAATTTCAATCTAAATCTAAATTTATGCAAATGTCAAAATGACATTTAAAACGTCAAAGTGACATTTAAAACGCCAAAGTGACATTTAAAACGTCAAAATGACACTTAATATATCCAATCAAATATCAATTTAGAAAAACAAAACACGAATTTTTAAAATTAATTTCGATAAATCTTTGTAAGGGAATATTTTTATTTTACAACAAACGTAGTAGACCCATATTATAGGAAATTTAATTCTCTACAAAAAATATTCTATAAAATTTTCTCGTAACATGTGTCGTTCTTGAGATATCTTGAAAAAATAAATATTTTGGGGTGTCACCCCTCCCCCTTACACACGATTTTGATGATTTTGAAATGGGACCGTCCTCAACCCAAACCCAACCATCCGACCAAGTTTCAATAATATCGGTTCAGTGGTTCATGAGTTATGCGTGTGACAAGGATTCAGGGGACAGACGGACGGACGGACGGACGGACACACGGACACACGGACAGACAGACAGACACGGAACGAAAAGTGTTTGTCTTGACGTGAAACGGATAAATAAATTTAAAATTTTGAAATTGGAGAACTTTTTTTTTGTCTCAATCTGAAACGATCACATAGCTTCTCGTATCTTCGAAATTGCGAGGAAGCAATTATTTGTATATGATAATATGATTCGCATATTTCTCGCAGTATAATAAATTATAAAATCGTAAAAAAATTAAAGGGATTTTTTTAATGAAAATTTTTGGTAAAATTTAAATGATCACATCTTCTACAAAAATAATTTATACTAAAAACATTTTTGAGCTTCTAGTTTAAAATATTCAATCGATTTTTTGAAAAGCTGGGTAACAATAAATCGAAGCCCGAAAAGGGATTTTTTCCAAAACTTTGTTGAATTCTCACTGAATAGAAAAAATCGAAGTTGGTGGCAGTTCAAACTTTGAAGAAAAGTTTTGAGTTTTTCAATATTTTTTTATCGTATAATGATTCCTTGGATTTTTATGCAGAAGTATGGTTTTCGATTTAAATATGTAAGAAAAAAATCGTAGAGCAAAAATCAAAAAGCATTTAAAACTGAAATTTCATGCATTACAATTTACAATGCAATTAAGCAGACTTTTCTACAATTTTCCCATCGAGTCGGAGCTTGACGTTTTTTTACAAAAATATCTTTTTTTTAGCTTCGATTAAATTAAAATGTATAGAAAATATTAAAAATTCAATATTACAAGTTTCAAAATATCTTTTGAGCGATGTTCACTCTGCAATTTTTATAATTTTAATTTTACTTTTTTTATAGAATTTTTTGTGACATTTAAAAAAAAAATTAATTAATTAACTTGTGTTCATTATGATATAAAAGAATTTACATGCCTCTTCACTAACGAAAAATGAAAATTATATTTATATAATAAATAATAAGTGATATTCATCTTGACTTGTGGGTGTAAGCCACGTCGATTTTATCGTGTTGTTCGGCCACATTTGTCCATTGAAATGTGTGACGAAACGTTGGCCGATAACACGATCAAATCGACGCGGCTTACACCCAGAAGCCAAGATGCATATCAAGATCACCGCGGAAGCTTCAAGACTTGAATAAGTGATATTTGTCGATGAATAAATTTCTATGCTACAAATCTTATAAAAAAACTTTTAAAACTAATAAAGTTGATTGGACTGCCAGTTGTTCTGACTTGTTCTATTTCTGAGATGAGTGATGTAGTAATATTTCTGCAAAACACTAAAAGTTAAATTAGAAAATTAATGCTCAGGAAAAGTACATTTACGTCATTGCAGAAAAATGAAGAAACTGTGAAAATGTAAATATTAACATTATAAAAAATTGCAGTATAGACAATATCATATCCAATTAATATTAGATAATATTGCATGTCGATTTTTTCACACATATTGCAATACACATCGTATAAACACAATTTTATAAATTTTTTTTATATTTTAGTATTCCATTGATAAACTTTCGATTAATTTTATTATTATTTAAATAAAAACAGGATATATTTATTAGAGTGACATGTTTTGATTCCGTTTCATAACCACTTATCTTTTGAATATTTTTATAAAATATAAATACATACAAATTTTGAAAGAGGAAGTTTATATTGAGTTATAAGCATTACTAAGAAAAGATTATTAATTTTAAAACTTAAAATATCTGTTCCATAAATAAAACTATCTCTAAATAAATATAAATATAAAATTTCAATGTTTTTTCATCTACGTATATACAAATCTGTTACGCTGGTTCTCTTGAGGTCTGAGGTACATTTAATCCAGATTTGAATCACAGTGGAATAAAGTATTAAAATATTCACGTTATAAATAAACAACTTTTCAGTAATATCATTTTTTTAATATTGGATATATTTATGCAAAATAAGGTTTGGCTAAAAATTGTTCGAACTTTTGTTATAAACATTAAAAAAAATTTTATATGGTTTGAATAATCTAAATACATTATACGTACATTCATCGATGTAAAGTCGCATGCAGAAGTGGATGACCAGTTTTCATTCAAATTCGCGTATCGCAAACTTAGGAGGCTCCTCCTATTTGATTATTATAATATTTAAATCATTTCTCCATGTACCAAACAAAGACAGATATTTTGAAACTCATTTGGTAGATAAAGAAGTACTCTTCGTTTATTGTACTTGTGTTTTTAAATGTAATCTATTGAGAATTGTATAAGTAAATTCTGTGGCAATAAATATTTGATATTCCGAATTTTAGTATTTAAATATGTTAAATTTGATTTAAAATAAATTAATGAAATGGACGTATATTTGTGTTTTTATTTAAAATGATGTACCTATATAATCTCCGCTCTTGAAAAAATTAACCGATGATATTTGTCTTAATATTTTTAAATATTTTGTAAGCAATTCTGAAACCCATAGTACCTACATATCTTAAACCATTACTTCATGAATGTATTAATAAAAAGAAGGTATGCTATATTCATAAAATTATACTAACGTACATTAAACATAAAACTTTATACCAGATGTACTCACATAAATCTAAAATAATATACATTTAACATAAACCTGTGAGTATGAATTATGAAATAAATAAATAATGATTACATGCGATGATAATTTTAGATGATATTTTTTTCGGGTGTCCATATTCATAACTAGATCTACATATAAAGCACATGTTGAAGATGTTAAGTACAGATATTTAGCTGATTATGAACCATGTGTTTTATATATTTTTTATATTTATTTTGTTCCGAGAATAAATTTCAGGTAATTTATTTTTTACATGAAGTGTACATTTTTTATTACATTAAATATAACTTATTAATTGGTATACAAAAACAATACTATAAAGAACGTTAATAATGAAGAAACTAAATGAGGAAGTGAGTTTCAAAAAATAATAGAGTTGCAGTGGATTTTAAAAGAATTTTTAGCATTATTTCATATGATAATGTCAGTTTAGAGCAAAACTCGCTCAATCATATTATAACTGAGCGAGTTTTGCTCTAAACTGGCATTACAATAAATATAATAGAATTCTTTCAAATCCACCTACATCTCGATTATTTTTAAAAATAGAACGAACGAGTTTTGGAACTCACCTCCTCAAATATACTTAATTGAGAATTTTTTGGAAATTTCGTCGGTTTTTATATTCGTGAATTCTGAGAAAATAAAATAATTTTTCCAAGTAATTCGTGATTTTTTTTCTTTTAATCTTTGTATTATAGTTAGTATACTGTAATTTATATTGTTTGAAAGTATATATTTATGTATTTTAATAATTTACTGCATGTACCTAAGTATGCTTACATTTGTTTAATTTTCTTTACTTCTTAATCATTAGAAGTTTATTTGATGTAGCAATTTTTTCCCCAAATTCGGAGGCTTTTTATGAATATTCATTGTGATTTTTATATTATTATTCATTTATTTGGGTTTTAGTTATGTTCTCTGTTCGCACATTCCATTTTAAAAAATTTATTTTAATACAATTTTGGAACGTGGGTACTATCAAAGTTTCACTTCTTTAATATTAATATTAACCTAATAATTTTTTTATTAACCATATTTTTACATAGGTATTTGATTATTGAAATTTCTTATTCCAATGCAATTTGAAATTATACAGATAATAAAACTCAAGAATCTGTTAACAGAATGAAAATTCCATAAGAGTAAATAAAATAAAATTAAAAAATAAAATTTTGAGATACCTTAGAGATTATAATGTCATATATGAATAGTAAATATTTATAGAACAAACAGTGCTAACTCGAGAGTTGGGGGTGGAAGGAAATATTGAAATATTAAATAAGTATCTTAAAAAAATTGTTAGGAATTATCTAGATATGTCATTTTCTGTTCCCGATATCTTTTCATTGTATTATATGTACATTGATGCCCTAAGGGTACTTTTTGTCTTTCAAAGGAAAATAATATTTTTTCAAAAGAAAAAAAAATCAATCTAAATATAGATGAACCAGGGTCACGTGACTTGGCAAACTCTCACGGGAAAAGGGGATTGACAGAAAAACAAAACTGAAGGTTTATTTGATCGTTAAATATTTTTTCCTTCATGCAAGGAAAGATGTTAAGGTATGCACATGTTATTCAGAATCCAAAGTGGTTAACTACACGTTCATCAGTATTTTTATTCTAATATTGGATTATTTTTTGTTAATTACAAGCTACACAAAAAAAGTGCGGAGCCAAAAAAGCGACCTATATAGCATTGTAGTATTCGTTGAGCATAGTCGAAATCCAAATTTTTTGCATTTTCTGTTTACCAATTTTTTTTATTTGAGCTTGAATTTTGCGTTTAGGTTGAATTTTTCCAAAAAAAAGTGTGCAATACCAAAAAAGCGACCTGTATAGCATTGTAGTATTGGTCGAGAAAAAAAAATTGGATTTCGACAATATTCGATAGGTCGCTTTTTTGGCTCCGCACTTTTGTTTGTGTAGCTGTGTTATCTTTCGACTTCTAGACCCTTATTTGTCTTTAAGACAGCTTATTATTAAATTTATAATGTTTGTTATTTGAATAACTTAATTTCAAGAATCCTTGCATTCAAAAATTGTATAAAAATCCTGTAAAAGGAAAGTATAAAATGTTAATGAAGAAATAAAAAACAGTGGGAGATTGCAGTTATAAGTATTTTATTCAGAATAATGACCAACATTAATACATACATACATTGATTTTATCATTGAATTTACATTTTCATTATGATATATTTACATAAATGTTATTTTATAAAACATATTACATTTAACATTTGAAACACAATATACAAACACCTAAAGGTATAAACTGGATTTTTAAAATATATTTCTAAAATTATACATACTAATTAAATAATTATTTACATTGTGCAAAATTATACAGAAAATTAAATTTTAAATTCTATAATAAATAGTAAACTGACTTGTGTAAAATTTATCATCATTTGAACATTTTTTAGGATACGCTATCATGTAATATTAATAAGTATAATACATTTGCAGTCGAATTTATTATATCATAATATAGTATGGATATTATTTTATAATAATAATTAATTAATAGAATTTGCAATCATTATTAGTCCTTTCGTGGATGAATTAATTATAAAAGTGAGTTTAATTTTAAAAGAATTATATTTCCAGAACGTGTCATTGTCCCCAAGAAAATACAAGACAGTTTTATTATGACATGTGAAGCTAAATGTTAATATAAAAAGTAATGTTATTTTTAGAATTACAATGATGAAAATACAATTAACTATTACATTGAACGTATATTTCTTATTTTATACTACATACTTATATATTAATAATTTATCATCTTCCGATAAGATATAACTTCTGATACTAGGTACATAGAAACACATATATATGTAATATTATTTATTTTCTAAGTTTTGTATATGATACAAAATTAATATTTATATACTGATCTATGTTTGTATATAATTTACAGGTACATTTGATTCAGAACTGATATTTTCTGAACTTGTTTGGAATATGGATATACATTTTATAATTTCCAAAAGAAATCAAAATGTTATACATAATATTAATTAAGTGATTAGATATATGTACATTTTAATGTTTTGATTAAAACTGCCTGAAGACGAGATGAGAATTAAGATTTGCGTAACTGAAGTCTCGTCTTGTTAAAATTCAAGTAGTATCGTCTCGTCCAAAAAGTCAATGTCATATCGGTCTCGACCAAAAAAAATCTCGTCTCAGTGTGCAGCCTTAGTTTTTTTGATAAAACTGTTATGTCTTTTTCAATTATTTAGTAATTACACATATAAAAACGCAAATAGAGTTGAAAAGACATATATTTACCATTATAATCTACAATTAATATTGTCCTACCTAAAACAACATTTTTTTTAAATAAAAATGCTTGTAGGTGTTGTCTTAATTAGTCCATTATGCAAGTTATACATAAGTATTAGTAACTGTAAGTGAAAATTCATTTAATATATTATACGGTGAACACCTGGTACTTAAGCATATTTTGCATAAATATTTTTTTTAATATTTATGGTTTCTAAATTTATCAATCGTGATCCTCAGGAAATAATTTATAATCTGCCAACACTTGGTGCTAGTTTATTTAGTGAAGTATTTTACTCATTTAAAATATCTACTTATGTAGTGATTCCCAACATTTTCAACTCACAGCGCCCTTCCCGTAGTCAAATTATGACTTATCATAAGTAAGAGATAAAAATAAATAAAACACGTATAACACCAGACACATTGTAATGGACACATAATGAAGAAGTAAAACAACTGCATTAATGAATAAATTCATTTATTTCAAACGAAAAAAGAATTATGAAAGCTTTTGCAAACTTCTTGTAAAGTCGCCGCGGTTCCCCAGGGCTCCGCAGCGCACACTTTGGGAACCACTGTTCTAATGAATCTAATTCTGAATGATAATTATTAATTGTTTAGTTTAGGGGAAATTTATTACATCAAAAAGTTTCATATATAGCATATTATATACACTTTTATTTAATGTTTAAGAAAGAAAACAACGATTCAAAAACGAGTAAATACGAATATTTTAATGAAGATGAATTTAACAATTATGAAGAGATATATATTATATTGTGTTTTTTTAATCGAAGATAAGACTAAATGTAATATTAATTTAGTGTTTAATTGGGGGGGGGGGGGGGGGTTGTAACCGAACTTTTTTTATACATATCGAGAAATGTAGTAGAAAGGTTCATCCCCACAAAATCAGTTTTTATCCTCCCAGAATATGCATTTTACTTTATTGTGTGAGAACATACATATATTTTCTTAAAAATATTAATTCATTTATTATTTTGTTTTAGATTAATATTAAAAACAGTTAAAAGTTTCGAAAATATAAAGGAAATATTTATATAATTATTTGAAATTTGATTTAATTTATGGGATTATTTACCGTTGATATAAAAAAAATATTTTAATTTAAAAAAAGTGTCAATTTAAATTTAAAAATTGCATTGTTTGAATTTTTTCATCGGTATTTTATGTAACTTTGGTTTAAAGCAGTGGTGTCCTCTTATTGCACATTGCAATTTTATTGTGATATACATATAAAACACGATATCATAAACGGCAATATAACGTAATAGAATTTTAATTATTTTAAACTTGTATATTGTCTTTATGTATATTATCGATGTTTTTAAACATGCTGTTAATTATTATACATTTATATATACACGTAAAAATAAATTTTATTCCGCCTAAATCAAATTTATGGCAAATATCAATATATTAATTTTTTAAATAAATATTTTGAACTAGGGTACGCCCAAAGTGTATAAATGTATAACGAGCGAGACTAACACAAAATAAAACTGGTTATTTATTCTAGTCCAAATAAATAAAATAAACATTTTAATAATTATATTTATCATTGGAATAAGAACTAATTAATATTTGTTCAGATATTTTGTCTCTAGTAGATACTATTAATAGACTATATCATTCACTCATCGGAAAAAGAAATATAATGCCGCGTTTAGACCAAAAACACAAAATAATAATACGATTTTTTTAAACACTTTAGGGTTTGTTACTATTTTGTCAAAAAACATCATTTTGTTGTTTTGTCTCTTTGGTCTAAACATGACATAATAATCTGCAATCGATTATTGTAATTTTAAAACTTTACACTGTGGTTATATTTATTTACAATACATTTCACATAAATGAAAACATAATATTATTTTATTTATCTAGATTTGTATTTACTTTCAGAATATACTTAACTTATAAATAATATCCCTGAAATAATATATATTTTTATTTACAACTATACAATTAATGTTTAATGTATACTAAAGAAAACGAACTAAATATACATACTATATGCATTCAGGACTAAGTACGGTATTGTAAAAATAGCGATTTATAAACACATGACTATCAAAAGATATGGGGGTAGAATAAAGAGTATAATTATTCGAAGAATTCAAATAGAAAAAAATAATCTATGAATATACATAAAAAGCGTTTGTGTTTCGCTTATTTATAGCATCTAAATACTTTTATAGAGACAGCTAAATACCAATTTCAAACAAACGGATATGTAAATATTGTATAGTGTTAAATGATTGGTTCGGGCCACAGCTTTTAAAGGATTGTAATTCATTTACAATATACTATATGACATTTAAAAGAGTGGTAAGATGACAAACTATTTTCTGTTTATTTTTCAATAAAATATTTTGAGAGAAAAACTACAAAACTGCAAGCAAAGTTGACAGTAGCACAGAAAGCAAAGAAATGGTCATTTCAAATTATGTTCTCTTGTAGGTACGTCCTTTTTGTCTACGTGCATAAACTAATGTTTATCTCCAACAACTTGTAATGTTTTATTTGTATTCATTAACAATAACAACATTAAAAACAACATCAAACATATTTGGGTGCTACAAAACACATTAGATTCATTTTGGCAAATCGTATAAGGAGCACGTGAATTATTTACTGTTTAGAAAACTCGCAAACACCGACACTTCTGCTTCATCTTCAATCAACATCTTTCGACGGTACTGTCGGAATGACTGACATGTTGTTGTTGGCCTGGTTGTTTGTTTCTTCGATGTACACGTTGCCGTTTGTTTCTGACCGCATCTTTGTTTCTTTATTAACTGAAACACGAAAAGAAATACCATGTAAGTGTAACCATCGACAAATATTATAACGTTTTATCAATATTTATACATTATAAATTATCTTATCAGTTTTGGATCCGAACGATAAATATATACATAAATGGGTATAGTATTGTATATACGATAGGTTCCTAAACTTACTTGACTCTCTATCCCCTTTTTAAATATAAAAAATCACAAGGCTCCCATGATAATTTACATTTTTAGTAGTAAACGCGACCTCCTTCCCTTTTTAAAAACAAATTAAAACTCATAAACTAACAAAGAAGTAAATTGAATAGTTAATATCTCTGCTTGGCGCGATCCTAAAAACTCATTTTTTTAAAATGTAGCTTACACTATTATCTTTAAGAAGATCACGCACTTAAAGACCCTCGCGCCCTCCTTCCCTTTTTAAAAACAAATTAAAACTCATAAACTAACAAAGAAGTAAATTGAATAGTTAATATCTCAGCTTGGCCCGATCCTACAGACAAATTTTTTTTTTAAAATGTAGCTTACACTATTATCTTTAAGAGGATCACATATTTAAAGACCCTCGCGACCTCCTTCCCTTTTTAAAACAAATTAAAACTCATAAACTAACAAGATTGAAATTTCCCAAAAATTAAAAATAAATGAAAAAATATTCAGGTGCGTTTTAAGAAAAATTTCGAACTAATAGTTTTTAGTAAAATTGTATAAAAATTAAATGGTTAACCAATTCCAGGCAATTTATATAAACACTATCAGTTTTTATTTAAATTGTTGAATAACATTTTTACATATATACATATCTATAATAATCCAGGGCTTCCCAACTACACCCAGAGCCATAAGGACTCCCTTTGATCCACCCAATACCACCAAGGGAGCCGAGGACCGCAGTTTGGGAACTAGTGATATATACGAATGATATATATTTTTTAAAGTATGCAAGTAGTACCTACATATTCATATACAAATAAACGCAAAGTAGGAATACAGTTTGTTTTATTGTTAATGGCGTAGAAAGTACACACAATAATTTTGAAATATCATACACAGCATCCAGACGTAGGCATTTACTATATTTGCGGTTATGTTTAGCGCGCGTAATATTTAAACACACAGGAATTCGGGGCTTCCGGATCCGCTCAGAGAATGATTTATTTCACTGGTTGGTAGAATTAAACATAACGTATATGACCGTTGTTTATTTTTCCATTATAATTATTTGGTTATCATACAATACAATTTTATTCACAAAAAAGATTTATTTCAATTAATGTATTATATTTTTTAATAAAGAATTTGTATTTTATGTTTTCAGACTAATATAAATAAAATAAAACAAACAACTACAAAGCGGTGTTATATTTTATACAATAAGTTAAGCTACTAAATTGATTTAAAATAATGAGTTAAATAAATTTTTTAGTATATAAAGGCAGTAATGCGGTGTGACGATTAAAATTTTTCTATTTTTTAATACATATTTTTAAAGTAAAATATATTGAGAGTGTACTGTGAAAATTGTAGACTGAAATTCAAAGTATTTAGAACATCTGTTATTAAATCTTTAAAAGTGTTTTTCTCTAAAACATTTTTTATCATTTGGTGGGACGCAGAAACGAAATTCTAATCAACCGATGGGGCTATAATTTTTAACACTTTGTTCTACACACTAATAGTTATCGTATTATCTAAAATGATATATTTTTATTAATAATTTCGTATGTTTTTTCTTGAACTTTTTTTACAAGTCAATCATTTTGTGTTTTTTTTTATCAATATATGTAAATGTCTGATTTTAGGTAATACGATAGAAACAAGTCTATAAAATGAAAATGCTAACGTCTCTGTTAAATGCTACAAAAATATTCGTTCCTATCATGAAAGGTAAAAGATAATAAAAATAGTATTTATTTCAGATATTTATGTTACGTTAATTTTCCATTAATACTAAGATAGCCTGATGTATAAATTGTTATTAAAGAGGCTTAAATTATTTCCATAAATGCATCGCACACGTTTTATTTAAAATTACTTAGTTTAAAAAAAGATAGAAGCAATGTGAAAAAATAAAAACAATTTAAAAAATACTCATTTTTAAAATATGTAAAATAAATAAACATTTTTCTTACATATATTTGAAATGTAATTTGACCTTTCCAAACCTAATATATACAGTAACATACATATGTATTGAAATTTAATGAAAGCTTTTTATCAAAAATAAATATTATTGTAACGAGAAAAAATGGTAATATTTTTGCATTAAAATTTGTTTTATGATTTTTCTTCAATTTATGTACCAATGAAAATATTCATCTCATAAATATTAAAAAAAATCTTGACTGTAACTTGATGTAGCGTGGAATACAAGGATCCTAATTAAATCTCTTGAGAAGTTGCTTTGCGATTCTGTCAACAGTAATTGGTTGATTTTATTTTAAGTTTATTAATTTATTCAGTAATTTCTTATGCTTTGAAAAATCAAACATGTTTTGATTAAAAAAATTATATATTGATACTTGCGCATTATAAAAGTTAAAAATAAATTGTAATTTTCTATTGGATTGAAGCAAGGACAGAAACATAAAAAAATGTAATAACTATTCAACTGCACAGGTAGAAAAGTAACTTGGACCAAGAAAATCTTGTTTTATGTATAACGAAAGTAATATTTTCTTAATATAAGAATATATTCTCAATTAAAGTATATTATTGTTTTCGTCCGACAATATTGCTTTAAAGAGAAACAATAATTTTCTGGATTAAGATTTAAGAGTATATAGGTATATATGAAACAATTAATGCGATTAATGGTATAAAATAAACACCAAAAGTTTCAGTTCTTTTCCAAGATGGTTTATAAATTTTAATACATACATATTAAAAAAAAGATAAAATTTATTGAACTTTCCAGCAATAGCAATTCTATTTTTTAATGTTTACGGAACTGAAAATATTATTTTAAAAAAATATACAGGAAGTAATGAAAGATACCAGATCAAAGTTGTTTATAGTTTTAGTCCCGGCTACGATACAAGTCGAATATAATTTTAGTACACGAAAAATTAATTATACTGATCGTATATGAAACAAACGATAATACATTTCTTGGTTTATTTCTAAACATAAATTAATAATTGTGATCAAATGCACAGGTATGTTTTATTAAAATTATTTTTAATGTAAAATTTTACAAACTTTCCATATAATCATATAACCAATTTTCTCATATGCTTTAAAAATATTTTTCAACAAATTAATGAAATATACACATAGACAGAAATACTCTTTTTCACAGAATAGAAAATTATTGATAATTCAAAACTACGTAGATAAAAAAAGTTGAGTTAGCTGTTTTAGTTTTATAACACCCCAATAATTGCATCATGCAATAATTAAAATCAGTAAGTTTAAGGATTCAATATAAAAATTGAAAAAAGTATATTAAAGAAATGAATGTAAAATTATTTATTACAAAATCAACAAGCAAATTAATTAATTAACAAACAAAAATATTACAAACCTAGAAGCTGTTCTAAATACACACATTGATTGTTGTGGTAGTTGGAATCGTTAATTGGAGCTAAATTTGGTTCCAAGTTATCTCCTGAAGCGATCATTAGATTCAGGCGTGCTGATAATTCTTCAACGTCTGAAAAAAAAGTTGCTTTAATATATAGAAATTTAAAAAATAATCATCTGCCAAGTAAATGCACAGTGCTTCTTCGTACTAAATTTACCAAAGGTAGTTAATAATTGAACAATTTTAATAAACGCCCATAAAGTATTCTCATGAACTGGTATTTAATTTAATTTTTATACAATTTTATTTAAAAATATTTATTCGATATTTTTTTTAATACGCGCCTGAATATTTTTTAATTTTTAACAATTTCAATCTAAATCTAATTTTTTCTACTATGCAAACGTCTAAATGACTTTTAATATGTCAAAGTAATTAGCAATTAAAAAAAACAAATGACGATTTTTTAAAGAAAATTGAGATAAATCTTATATTTTATTTTATATTTTACAACAAACGCTATGGTGACTCATGTGATGACCTATACTATAGGAAATTGAATTCTCTACAAAAAAATATTCTATAAAGTTTTCACGTAACATATGTGTCGTTCTTGAGATATCACGAAAAAATAAATATTATGAGATGTCAACCCACCCCCTTACATACGATTTTGAAATGGGACCGTCCTCAAGCCAGACCCAACCAACAAAGTTTCATTAATATCGTTTAAGTGGTTCATTCGACAAGGATTCAGGGAGCAGACAGACAGACAAACAGATACGGTAGGTACGAAAAGTGTTTGTCTTGACCTAAAACGGAATAATCAAGTTAAAATTTTGAAATCAGAGAACAATTTTTTTTTGTTCATTATAAACGATCACAAAGCTTCTCGTTATTTCGGTATGGCGAGGAAGCAAAAGTTGTGATTTGTGGCAATTAGTTATTTAAGGCCTCTATACACCATCCAATTTGACATCCGATCTACAGGGACAATCTGTAGAGTCCCTGCAGATTGGGTCGTCTATTTTTAAAACAAGTAAATGGCAAAAAAACAATTTTAAATAACATTTGATAACATTTTAAATTCAATTTATTAAAATGCCTAACAGTAAATTAAAATAGGAGTAAATAGAAATCGTTTACAGAGGGTAATTTGTATATATTTTTACTTTATTGTTATTTATACGCAAATACACACATATGAATATTTTATGAATATACAAGTATGAGTATTTGTTCGACAAACAAATATATGTAATGTTAATTACATTTGTACATTTGGCCTTTTCATATTTGTCGCAAAACGTCTACAAAGCAAACAAAATGAAAAAGGTTTTTCAAAACACAAATACTGATTTAATTAAAAATGAATGTAAGAGGAAACAACATCTTATTTATTTAATAAATATATGTCATGGTTAATTTATGTATTTGTATCCAATGTTTAAAAATAAGTATTTAATAAAATAATAAGAAATGTATTATAAAATACTTTATTTCTATCCTTAAATATTTTATCCAAAAGTATGATACATAGTATAGTATATGAGGAATGGAGTACCTTTTTACACCTAAAAATCATTTTTAGTTTCGCTCTGTCCGTCCGCCCGTCTGTATACATATAAATTGTATACCAATTAAGATGGAATTTGGTATACGGACGTAGATTGATAACCCAAAAAAAGAAATGATGAAGTTTTTGAAACAAAAAGATTTTGGACCCCCTTCTACAATGCAATAAAAAATGTTTTAGGACCTTTTGATTTTAACTATTCAGTCACAATATATTAGTCTTCAAAGTCGTTTTCAGAGCGCCTCCCCCCGTTCTATTTTGTAACTATCAATTAAAAAATTCCAGAATATAGCTTTTAATTAGTAGGTACTTTTATTAAAAACTATTTTTTGGACCCCCCTCCCATAGACTGAAAAGTGTACCTAATTTTTTTTCATTTATCTCTTTGAGTGGGATGTCTTTCGATTTGTCTCCTAAAATACAACAATAAATGTCTTATGACCTTTTGATTTTTAACTTTCAGTCACGATATATTTGCTTTTCAATGTCGTTATCAGAGCTTACCTATAGATTTTGATTAGTATATACTTTCAATAAAAATTATAACGAACACTGTAGCAAAAATAGTTAATGAAAATTTTTTGAAATAACTCTTTTTTATAAATCGTCATGCTAATGACTACAGAACCCTATCATGTGCGTGCCAAACACGCATTTGACCGTTTTATTTAGTTCTAGTTTTTCTAAATTTAAGATAAAAATTGCCATTTAATCGAAAGATTATTATTAAGTCATGTTAATCTGTTATTTATATTTTTAATCAGGGTTTAATAGTAATTGGAAATCATTTATACTTTTGCTACATATACCACTACTAGCACTGAACATGAAAAATTAATTGGTTTCATATACCAAACATATTTTAAAACTATTTTACAGAAGATCGTACTGATATCATGACAGTGAATAATCACAATCAGTACAGAAAAAGGCCGATCTTAAGTCGTAGATTCCTCAGCCCTGGTATAAACATTACGAATTTATCGATGATTTTTTTATAGCAAATATATCAATAAAGAAATAATAAACGTTTTAAACAATATTTATACAATGAAATTGGTAAATTTTAATACCTATACAAAATATTAATAATTTCATTGAATTTTAATAAATAAATTAAACATAAACGTGCACTGTTTTGACAGAAATAAACAGTTTTGTTTTGAAGTAGTTTCATAAACAAGTTGAGAAAATAAACTCCTTACATCTAAAAATTTAAAACACGAAAGATATACACACACTGTTACAATTTACTCTCCTGTGTGCATACATATACATATGTACATATATAAAAGATATACACAGTAAACATTACACATATGTATATATTCACGAGAACAGTAGACACGAGTTTCAGTTGAAACTCAAATAATATATTATATAAATTATATGTAGATAAATTTGTTTTCAAACAATTTTTCTAAATGTTAATATTTTACAATTCTTTTGAAATTCTCCGAAATTAATGTCGACGGGGAAAGATTTATTTGAAAAAAAGTATATATGTATTCACCGAGGATTAATTATATTATGTATACATATTCGCATAAGTTTATTTAGCATAAATTTTGCATGATATTATAGTGCGATTAATTAATATTATAATTAAATTATGGTCAAAAGCACTGTTTATATAATCATTAGCAATGAGAGCTAAAACCAATCTAATTGAGTATTTAATAATGTGTATAAAATCTCATTTGTGAACTGTCAAAACAGTACGCAAATGTGTACATATTTATATTTAATTTTACCATTGAAATTATCATTTTAGGCCAATTTTCATTTGCAGTGCTTTTTCATAAATACATCGATGTATCTATCGTACATTATTACATATAATTTATAGTTGTTTGCTGTTCTTTATATTTGTAATATTCACTTTATTTTTTATTTTTTTTTCGAAAGGAATTAATAATGAATATTAATATATTATGCGACTGATTGGTTTTTGACAGAGTACTGGTTTTACTGTCAACATAAAGAACATAATTTTTTTTTTCGTTTTTCACATTTACAACTTTGTTTAATTTTCTCACGTATACTCATGTATGTACATATGTACTTGCAAAAATATGTACTTCAGGTTAACGTGTACAGTTTAATAGCATTTATTTGCTATAACATTTTAAAATAAGTAAACATTACTTTTGAATATGAAATAACTAAGTTTTTTTTAATAAATATTGTTATTTAAAAACCAAGATTTATCTTGAAGTGTATTTTATTTTTATATATAATATTGATATAAAATATAATATTTTTCTTAAATAATGCTCCTTAATGAGGATATAAACAGTCGAACAAACAGATATAATAAATAATATACCAAGATAATATTCTATTCAACCACTTGTAATATCATGAAAATTGATATACAAAAATCAAAAGTGAAATAAATTATATTTATTTTATTACAAATACGCCTCTGTATATGGTTTCGTGTAGTATATAAGTTCAATATTTATGTGAGTTCACTAATGAATGGCACTAATTACTGCAGATACCCTTAATGGCTTTATTTCCACGTAGTGTTATTGCGGATTATTTTGATACGGCATAAAAATAATGACCTAGCTCCAGGAATCAATGCCAGCTTCTTTCTGTTCTAAGAACTTTACTTTAACTTTTTCATTAAATGAATGTAATCTTCTGAGTAATTAAATTATAAATTTCCAATCGAAATTAATTACATTTTGAGCAAATTCGTTCCCAGAACTAAATATTTTTCTTCTGTTATACAACAAACCGACATATTAAAGAAAATTGATTATTTTTGTAAATAAATTGATATAAATGATTCATGTATAGAATGGGATATCGTAATTTTATTTCCAATACGTTAACTCTATTGTTCAAAAAACAATTTCCTATGTGAAGACGGATATGGTTTGTTTTTATTTAGTTATTTTTTCATTTACTACTATATTTAAGCCCATACAACGGATTTCACTACAATCAATCAAACCGATATCCTGAAGAAAGGACAATGATAAATCAATAGATGAATATACTAAGACGTTGATTGAATTTTCAATAAGATTTTTTCAACATAAGCATGGTTTTTGCAAAAAAAAGACAATGTATTCTTTTTTTATTCGATAAATAAAAAATAGTTGAAAACTTTATTTTTAAATCCTTTTCTGTGTTTTATCAAGATAATTATGAATGTAGTCATTTAAATTGTTATTTAATCTCTTGATTAATTAAAACTTTTGTATATTTATAATATTTAAATTCAGATTTTTAAATCTGTAACAATAATTCAGTAGTATAAATTGGAATATGAATTCATGTATGGAAATAAAAACGTTTGAAGAGATCATTATAAATGTGAACTGGCGTGTATATGTAATTGTAAATATGGTTAGAAGAATGAACACATTATTGTTTTGTATTGTTATCGTTTTCAATAATCATTGGAACTGCCATTGTTATGTATTTATCAACCGAACGTATTGTTATTAATAAACATACTTCTCTACCTCAGTAATAATTTTGTACATATGTATAGGAATATAAATTATTTGAGACTTTTATTTCATATTCATCAAATATTTAGAAAATTTAAGTTTCAAAAATACTCCCGGAAAAAAAATTCAGATCTGAAGTGATCAAATTAGATCGTGGTAGATCTGCATTTTGAGACATCATATTTTTTCACTGGTTTTTGATCTGTGGACCCCTGCAAAGATCTACAACGACCTACAAAGATCTAAAATGGTTTACAAAGATCTCTAAAAATGGTTGAATACCGTGATAGAGATTGAAACGTTGAAAATTCAGTAAATTTCAAATTCATGAATTTTCAACGTTACAAAGATCTTCAGAGATTTTTGTAGATCGTTGTAGATCTTTGCAGGTCGCCACAGATTGAAAACCAGTGAAAAAATATGATGTCTCAAAATGCAGATCTATCACGATCTGATTTGATCACTTCAGATCTGAAATTTTTTCCCGGGCTATTTAGTCTATTATTGTACGTGCTATTCGATAAAATAAACGAAATGGCATATAAAACTCATTTCAATCTTTCAGAAGTGATTTATATCACATTACTTTATTATTAGACACATACAGTGTATTCCAAGTTGATTAAGCCATAGGAAATTTAACATGGGGACAATTAGAAGTGTTGTAGTAACCATTGATCAAATTTATCGATGTGTGATTGGTGCATTTTGAAATGCCGCCACAAAATTGAGTAAAATTGTCATTAGTATTTTGTTTTCAATTTTATATCTGCCAAAAAATATTATTATAATTTTATCTAGGATGCTTACTTTAATTTCATTAATGTATTTAATTCTTGAAAACAAAATACTGTTGATTAATTTAAAATTTATCAGTTAGTTTCGAGACGGCATTTCAAAATGCACCAATCACACATCGTTAAATTTGACCAAAGGCTACTACAACATTTCTAATTGTCTCCATGTTAAATTTCCTATGGCTTAATCAACATATATACAGTGTATTCCAACACTGTATATAAGTACTTACCTAATATACTAACAGTTTATATAAGAATTTCTATGAATATTACTAGGATGTATATTCTACCATTTTTCGCCCCAAAATTCTAAATTTACCACCGGTTGAACTTAATTTCAACGAGTGGAATTTATTTCGTCAGGGGATGGATTCAATACTGGTAGCAAACAATAAAACCAATCGAAACAATCGTGGATGTGAATCGATTGAGCAGCAGTTGGTACCTATACGCGATATTGTCAGCAGGGATTATAAATCCAACAACCTAACTGACATTATCAGCGGTAACTGTAAATGTGGGCGCGTGAAGACATCCACACATAACAGCAACAACTAGTGTGGAGTTGCGTGCAGAAGGTGCGTCTCGGTCACGCCCACAGTTATCGCGGCGGCCGTGATTTATCGTTCTGGCCAATTCGTACGGCTTCAATTTCTTTACATCGGGAAAAAATCATTTATACGCGAACGACACATGAAAATGTTTCATCTGATTTGTCGATTGAAACTTGTAGTGTTTGATTTCAGTTCGAAAAGAAATAGTTTTAATGATGGATACTTTACACAGGAGATGGACAAAAGTCGAACGGCACTCTCTACTCCTCGATTTTTTTTACATTTTATAAAATATTTTATTAATTAAAGCCCGGTATTATAAAAAAATCTTCTCGAGCAAAAACTAAGCTAACTCTATTTGCGAGGTATAAAATGTAAATGACAGTCCACTAACAGTTCTAATCAATGGTATGGTTTATATGAATGACCTTGACGCAAGCACGTTAAGCAGAAATCAGCGAGCAGTGGTGACAAGTGTACCTCATAAAATGCATATCATTTACAGTACCACTTCTCTAAAATCGCGGGCAAATTAGTAACGATTTGGCTTAGTTTTTACTCTAAAGGAAATTCTTTATGATACTCGACATACATACATATACTGTTATCAAAATTCAGCTGAAACTTCATTATTAATGCATATTTTTTTATAAAAATCACGTTTAGACTCTCAACAAATCTCAAGCGTTGAGATGTGATCCAATTTACCTTTCAATTTCTCAGACTACTTAAATGTAACATTCCAATTGAAAAATAAAATACAAGGCGAATAACAAAGAAAGAATAAAATTCCCATTATGAAATATTTCGTAGAAATCAAAAGAAAAAAGAATATATATGTATCATACTATACACATAATACCTATGTTTCATTTCATATAAAAATAATGACATTAAGTGAGAGTACTTGATACTCAATACACTTTTTATAAACAGCCAATTTTCTATGTACACAATACCCGTCAATTCTTTATCGATATTCGATTTGTCTGAAATTTATACGGCCCATACAAAAAGTGTAATACTCGAAATGTGCGCAACAAATTTGGGAATATTTCACATATAATATAGCAGCAGGATGGATGCAGCCATTTACAGAAGGGAGCTGAGCAAAAAGTGTATTTGGACATGATGATGTATTGTGTGAGCTTTTTAGAACAGGAATCTTGAACAAAATGAAATAAGTACTTTATTGAATTTTCCTTTCACTCGTCAATGTATAGAATAAGTTAGAACAATAACGAATTGTCTGATATTGATAAAATAAAGCTTATTAAATTTTCATATTTACAATAATGAAATATATTGAAAAACTAATTTTAAAAGATACAATAAGTTAATGCTTGAAGCGTTATAGATTTTTTAATTAATTTTTTTAATGCCTCGATGTTTTAATTTGAAATCTAAAAATTCGGAATTTTCATATTTTATAAATTTTAAATTTAATTAAAAAGAAAATTAAAAATATTTTAGAAAGTTACAATGCATTTTTTAAATTTCAATCCGAATGTTATCGAGTTTTTTCGAAGCGCGTTTCACGTCACAAGTCTGTATAGACTTTTGAATATATAGAAAAAAACAGACTTGTGACGTCACTAGCCGTTACTTTAAAATATTAAAATTTCAGCACTGTGAAAATTTAACTTTTTATCGAAAAAAAAAAAACACTTCAATTTTGTTTTTTCTTATACGAATTATACTTATACAAGAATCCAATCTTGTATGGGTTAAATCACACATTAGACTATTAATAAATAATAGTCGCATTGTCAAGGTTTAAACTGTTTATTTAACAATTTGAGAAGCTGGAAGAAATTAACGGTCATAGAAGAGTTAAGTTATTTAAACACATAATAATGAACATGTGCCGTACAGACTCCGGTATTAAAATCTCTTTCAGACGGTTTACGTGTATTTTAACAGATGCTGACCATTCTCTGTGAAGCCATTATGTTTAAACTCAAAGAAAATATGTATTTAAAATATATTTATATTTTATAGTAACGTCTATTGTGAACTCATGTATCATAGAAAGATGAAAATAGATAATTTATTGTTAACGCATTTCTATCGTACTCAATATTTTCTTGAGTATGTACATGGGCTGAAAATTCTTTGGCCTAACAATGAAAAAACTCTTTCGACATAATAAGTAATGCATTTGTTCCAACGGTCCTCTAACATTTCGATACCGGTTCACGTCTAGTCCTTCAAAATATAAAGTACATTAAAAAACGCATATTTCTTTTCGATTTAAAAAATGATGTACCAAAAGATAACTATAAGGTGCTAATGAAAACAATATACAAAATTTAATATTAATACATTTTTTGCATGAAAAGATTCTCTGGGGAAATTTGAAATCATATATACATATATAGGTACACGTTTGTACAAGTGGGACAATGTGTCTACGAATAGCTTTAGTAATCTGACAGTTTTTCAACTTTTCTCTAAAACATGAATTATTAATCGTAAATCGTACATAATAAATCATGAATTATGTATTATAAGTTGAAATACAGTTGTTACAATTGCTCTTCTATATAATTGATAAATTTAGAAGCCCTGCTCTAAAGCGCCCGCCGCTGAAAAATTATTTCTTCAACAAAGTACATCTTTTACTAGAGGGCATCATTTACTATGTTCAGTAAAAATTTAAAGATTCTAGCTTATATAGTTTACGAGATATTTTGCTTTAAGTGAAAAGGACGGACGGTCGACAAAGTGAGATTAATAGGGTTTCTTCGGAACCTTAAAAATGTTTGTTATAAAATATTTCTTGTAAATAATATAGTTATTACTGAGATATAATTTTATATAGTGTTTATTACTCATGATGTTATGAATTATTATTACTAATTATGGTAGATTAAATATGCATTTGCATGTTTCCAAAACAATGCACCTAAACATAAGATAATTTACAAATAAAACATATATTTAAAATACAATATATTCCGAAATGTATTTGTAACATATGCTGGCCATCCTTGGCACAGACTACATTGTGTTTTTAACTCATAGTGACATTTGTTTGGCCGTAAACCGCGTCTGTGTGTCTAGTAGGGTGTGCAGTCGAAATATCGTCGGAGACGTCGCCAAAACAACATCACCAGCTGCAGTTTTGCAAATGAAGCAAAAATAAACTAGCCAGGATAAATACACAATCGGCGCACGCTATATTTCGCACCGTTTCCTTAGCCACAGCTGCTGCGATCTAGACAACAACTGTGAAGTGATATGTTATGATTTGTATAATATAACATATATGTTTCTAATATATAACTCATATACACCTATAAACTATGTGCCTATATATAAATAGGGTATACTATGAGTATAATATACCAATACGATTATTTCAATATGAGTTTTGTATTTATTGCATGTCCAAGATAAGCGTAAAATGCATAGGGATTTCCTAAACAGATTTGGTTAAATGAGATCAATTATTTATAAAGGAAGGTGTAAGTATTACTACATCATAAAATATTAATAATTTTATGTGTTTTAGACGATATGCCCAAAAATCTGAAAATTCGGAATTTCTTTAAATGGCTATAAAGTTTTTGTCAAAGTAGATAGGTACTTTTTGTTTGCGGTTTCTTAAAGCACTTTTTGTGTAGAATTGATTGATGTAATTAAAAATTTTATATCACTTTTAGTTTCCTTGTTATATGCCCTAACTTTAGTTTTTCTTATGGGCTACTAAGTTGGCTATAGCATATTTGAACGTGTCTTTTACTCTACTCTACAACGATCTACATGCTACATGCTACATCTACATAGATATATAAGTTAATTTAAAACGCAAATACTTACTGGTAAAATACAAAATATAAAATTATCAGGGGAAATAATTAAACTTAAAAATAAATCATAGTGTAAGCGTAAATAATAGCGTTAGAAACTATTAAGATAAAATTTAGTGGATGTTAGCCAAATAAGAAGGTTAAAATAAAATAATGAACGGAACTAACAATAAGATAATTAAATAACAATTTGTTCTCGTATTTCCAACAAATCTTTAAATAAATGTATAAAAGACGCACGAACGATCAATTTATTAATATTTAGTCGTATATCAGATACGTCAAAATAGAATTGTTTGGAAATTCTTTTTTTAAAACTGCCTCGGGTGGAAATTTTATTGTATAAGTTTTATTTTTAAATGTATGTATGTACAGCGAAAAAACAAAGAAGAATGTTTTTAAATTGTTTATTTAACTGTGAGCATACATTTTAAATAGTATATGTACAGTTTTATTTATAAAAATGTATATTCTTTTTAATCAGAATCTAATTTAATTTGTATATTGAAATTAATTTATTGTATAAACAATAATATAATTTTTTAAATGTATTTTTCTTTCATTTATCTACATCTCCAATGATCTTGGAACGCCAGATGTGGCACGCGTTAAAGAATGGTTTCTTCTTAAGGAAAAAATGATTTCCAATCTCTGTTTACATTACATACATTACAGTTTTTTTGTTAAACAGAGACAGATAAATAACACCAAATTGAGTCTCTGTTTAAAAAAAGAGAGAGAGAGAGCAGTTGTATAAAAGTTGAAAATATATCATATACTCTTTCCTTTTTTATTATGAACGTGACTTATTATTTTTCTAGTAGTTTTTCTAGTCAGATATTCTGTTATGTTTTTGAGATGGTAATGAAGTTATGTTTACATTTTTTGACAGCCATTGAGTAAAAAGCTCACACGTGCGCCCATTCTGGTCAACTACTTCGAAAAAATGTTCAGTCGTTGAAACGAAATAATATTTTACTTATTGGTAGTGTTTGAACTATAGTGAGTAGAGATGGCTGTTAAAAGGTACATAAATAATGTTTTATCGGTATAAATTTAGATGGAGCTTTTTGAACACATCATTTGATCTTATACTTTATTGAAATGTTTCTAAAAATAAATGCTGTGATTTAAGTTTATTTTTTATTAACAACATGTGGAAGACTATCGATTGTGCATCATATAAATTTTAATTTAATAGAAATTACTTATTTTTATTTCAAAAACATTAAAAAAAACATTGTTATAAAATAGTTTGTAGATATTAATACAGCACATAAAATACTAGAATTTAAGTAAATTGGAAAATATTTCTTTATTATTTGAATGTCTATATCCTAGATCCTTATTTTTCAACTGTCACACAGTGGGTTTTGCATTCAGGGCTCTTCTTTTAGAATATGTATACATATAAATAATTATGTTAATAATGAAAGAATCCAATCTCTCGAAAAAAAAATTTAAATAAACGTTAACCAAAAATATATGTCATTAAGTCTAATGCATCTACATATCTATGCATCACTAAAACCATTAGAATAATTGATTTTCTTATACTGATTAATTTTAAATTATTATTTCTAATAAACAAGTGTGTGATACACTAAATTTTACATTACAATTTAAATAAATACATTTTATTATAGTTTTTATATCAATGCGTAATGAAATTGATCTTAATTAGCATTATGTCATATTGGTCAGTTGAACAATTTAAATATATGTTAGACAAATTACAGTTAATTGATTAGTCATTGTTACATTCATTAATCAATGGTTGGCTCCGTATTGCAATTCAATTATTCGTGGTCTCGCAAGTTGTAGAACTGAATAGATGTTTTGCCAGCTGACCTTATCGACGTAACCATGCTTTTGCTAATTTGTCGCTTGACTTATTTCTGTTCCCTCCTTACGTCATATTTAGATGTATGTACCTACTTGTGTAACGTTGACGTTCGAAACTAAATTAATTTAGTTAAAATAATCGTGTTCAGTGTTCTACATAATATTAAAATATATTGACTAAAATTCGGTAGGTATACTTATACTTATGTATTTTGTGAGATTAGTTAATTAAATTAATTCGAGACACTATAATGAATATTGTTCTGTCTAAATTATCAAGCTAACAATCATTTAAGTTTTAGTATATAGACTAGTAATTTTATTTATAGCATTTTTAGATCATCTTTTAATTAGGAAATCTCGTTCTAAATGATATATAGACTAAGCGTGGGCAAAACTCTGAGTAATTAGTCTGGTCTGTGACGATAGTTTCCATGTAAAATCATTTTAAAGTATGTAAAATCTTTTTAAATACAAATTTACTGTCATATGTTAACAAAGAATCTTTTGGTAACTGTGTATTTTTGGGAGCTTACTAAAATTATTAGACACAAACAAATTTAAATAAGAATTTTTTCTTTTAGAACTTTTTTTATTCGGTTGAAAATTCATTATTTTGTAAAATCGTACATTTTTTAGGTAGTGAGAACAAACAAAAATCAATTTGTTTCAAAATACAGTTTTAATGTAAAGTAAGACTATTGATCCATGAATTAGTTATAATATCAATCTGGCTCTTATTATGTTAGTCAAAAGTATTTGTGTACCCCTGATATATACTTTACGTTTTATAATTCATTAATGTTCAAACATCTAGTTCAGTATTAAGTTTGTTAATTTATAATATTATAATTATATATTAATTTGAATTTTCTTGAAAAGACAAGCAATCGCTCGGTAACTCGATAGAAAACTTTCTTTGATTATTTTGCTGTAAAGGAAATGTATGTTACATACATTTATAAATTTTTAATCAGTGACATTAATTAGAGAGGTTAATTTTGCCTTTAAATAATATGGACAAATCTACTATTAAATTCGTATCTATATACTACGTATCTATCAACGAAGATATGCAAACTATATGTGTATGTTATAGTATACATACAAGTCAAAATTTACGCCTAGGCAAGATATAGGCAAATGCTGAGAGCCCTCGAGTGGAGTGGTATTTGAGTATTATGCAAAATATAAGATTTTTGCTTGCAGAAATATTATTAAGTATTATTAATTTTTCAGGAAGAGGTAGGGGCTACATCACTTAGTGCCGAAAGCTCGACGAGGTCTTAATCCGACACTGTATACATATGTTCCATATAAAGTGCGTTTACATAAATTGTTTAAATTACATTAGCAACATTTGACGTCAACAGTAGTGGTGAAATTATGTTCAAAAATGAGGTGACATAGTTAAATGTTATTATTTTAATTTTATTAACGCCATATATGAACTAATTTTATATCATAAATGGATATCTAATGAAAAATCCTTGAACTAAAAATGACACAATATTTGATATATAGAAACATTAGAAATCATTTTATTTATATAACTAAACGTGAGGGATACAATAGAATAATAAATGTAAAATAAAGACATATTAGGATATGTACTCATAATTAAGTTTTATAAAACTTATGATATAGGCTTTAGATAGAAGCTATTAAAAAATATATATAATTTTTTTATTAGTAATTTGTGTCAAAACATTGAATTCCCAAGATGGTTTTACATCAGTAAAAAAAGTTGTTATTGTAATTCTTTTGGGAATAAGCAAATATAAATTAGTACGTATGTATGAATTTCTTTTTAAGTGGACATCTATACTCTTTATTGCAAACCTACTAAGTACCTATGTAGATTGTAGTGTAATACATAAATTGTATTTACAAAAAAGTTGGGGTCGGGTTAAACATTTAAATAAATAAAAATATATCGTGCATATGACATACATATTTGAGAAAATATTTACCGTTTAAAAAATTCAGAATTAGCGCGTAGATATTCGGTGTGAAAAATATGTCAACGTGATTTTTTCAACATAAACCAATTCATGAAATGTGAAAATGGATGAACGTCATTTTCAGTTTGCTCACATTTCGCATGTTTTGACATTTGATTTATTAAATTCATTTTTATCTAATTTCAAAGTCAATTTTATTTATTCTTTCATTTATTTTGACATATTTGTAAATGCCATTTCCGATGTAATGATGATACATGTTGAGATATTTTCACATCACGTTTGATGATTATAATTCACGAAATTTAATTAAAAATTAAATTTAATTAAACAAAATTACATTACAATAACTGAGGTGTTATTTATTTTACATTTGGACAATATAAATTGACATTTGATAAAATTTTAGGAATATATATATTGTAGATATATAAAGTATAATATAATTATTTAATATAAATTATATAAAATTATTAAAGATATACCGGATGGGTAAATATATAAAAACGTATACATTCTCTTTGGCGACATAGAAATCACATAAATCATACAAAAACTTTGGAAAAGTCTTATAAATAATAATCTATTTACGATTTAAATAATTTCGAAAATTACTTTATTCGTAACAGCAATGGGTGTCATAAGTCTTTCTTATACGATGTACTGAATGTACAGTGGCCCTATAAGTAAGTGAAAACATCGATATCCGAAAAAAAAATGTTTTTTAATTTTAACTTTGTCTATCGAACTGTTAGTTCATTTAGACAGCTGTTTTATGTTCTGTTTTAAAAAAAATAAAAAAATTTAATTAATTTAATTAAATCGGCTAATTTACTAATATGAGTCGATGTTAATATTTCAATTGTTTAGAATAACATTTCAATAATTTAAACCTTAATTTACTCGATTACTGTATCCGGAATGAAATTAAAACATTGCATTGGTATATACCAAAAAAGCTTATATGGCCAGTTCTAGAATTTTCCGCTCTTTGGAATATTTCAAAATGATTTAAACATTAATGTCCGGTATTATAAAGGAGTTTTATTTAGCTATTTTATTTGGTTTGCTAATAAGCAATTTCAAACGGGGTAACAAATCTATATGACATTTTCCTATAAATATCATTAAGTGTTTGACAAGTTTACTGTACGTATATACACTATGAAAATTGTGTTATAATAGGTTGAAATATCAATTATATAAATTCTAAAACAAATTCATAGATAATATTACAGAGTTAATACCCCGTTGCTTATTAGCTAACAAAATTTGTTAACTCCTGCCTCCTTTATAATACCGGACATATATTGTACCATAGTTTGAACTTAATATAAAAAAAAATTCTTAAAATAATATTTTTGAAAAATTGAAAATAATATTTTTTTTAAACTATCAACTAGCAACATTCACAATAAAAATTAATAAAAAAACATGAAAAATGTATTTGAAATATGTATGGTTAATAATTAAATAGGTACTATGTCGCCAAATAAGTTATTTTTTTATTGATATACCTCTTAAATATTATAAAGTGCAATCATTCATCATGTGTTTCTAGCGCATCTAAAAATGTACGCATATAAACATAAATACACAACCAATAAAAATATGTAAGTACGAAGTAGCTGCCAGTAAAAAACAATATAGAAGTAAACTGACAACATAATTCATCATCATCGACCTCAATATTTAATAACATTTTTGTTGATGGATTTATGTTTAATACTTTCAAGATATATATTTCATATTTCGTACCTATATATTTCGTTACCAGTGATGACACTTAATTAATAAATAAGTAAAATATATGTACTTACATACACCCAATACCTATAAGGTACTGGCACAAGTTATTTTCTTTTTTGTAATTCTCATGAACTAATGTTTCTAATAAAACAAATAACTCTTTATTTAATCAATTTAATTACCAGTCAGCAGATATAGTTTATTTTTAAATTTTTTATTTTGTTCGTGTTTTATCTCCAGTAATGGATAAAGTAAAACCAGTAATGAGCACGCAGTGTTGGACACTTGTTACTAATAAGTACTACGATATAAAAGATATAAAAGAAAGAATCGTTTTTGGAACAATGTAAAGCAGTTGCTATGATAATATAATAATTAATAAATAAATTATACTAATAATTAGTTTAAATGTCCACCATTTTGACACATTGTCATCAAATCACACTGAAAGACAGTTAAATGTATATAGATTAATATTCAGAAATGGCAGTAATCAAATATCAACAAATATTTCTAATTCAGTACATTTAATTAAATAAGAGCCATTACTGGGGTCATATCCAAGACTAGTGCCAGTACCTTATACGTGTTTGTATATTACATTACGTTAATATAAATATACATTGCCATGCAAAATTTTCATGTATATACTACATGTTCTTTATATACTTTTATAAATAATTAATATTAAGTATTTATTTGAAACCAATCTAATGAAATTTTTAAATCTGAAGAAGAAAAATGTATTTTATGTGATAAAATTTTATATTTCTATGTTTAAGGCAGATTTTATTAACTTAGACAAGGGGTTCTTTTTCAAGCTCATAAAAATTTTAATGGCTCGTAAAATACTGTATGCTGTCTGGATAATTTTTCGTTTTATTTTACTAACTTCGTTGAATATAAAGCAAGTTATAATTTATGAAAAAATATGTTAAACGAAATCATAATAATTATTATACAGTAGGTATAGTTTATACGTGGTTTCTAGATTCTAAATATTATTTAAATTATAATTTTAGATTTGGGTTTACTAGTGTCATATTACCTACTTGTTAGTAATTTATAAAATAAAGTATTTTTTTTTGATTATTCATAGTTTTGTAAAATATATTACTCTATTGGTTTATGTAAATATCCTTCGATTAGTTATTACATTATTATTGTTATTATAATAAATTTTGATACTAAATATGTGTTCATATGTGTTATATTTTAACAATTTATGTTACTTTAATTGATTAAATTTCAAATGATCTTTAACTGCGTATCTGAACAAATGAACAAAAAGTTTTCAATATATTTAATTAACAAATATTTTAAAATTCTACGAAAACGAGATCAAACGGAATTTAAATTAATTAATTTGTTTTTATTGGATTGCTTCTTTATATTTGTATAAATACTTCAATCACATGATATATTTTCTGTTCTTTTATCCAAATAGAAAGAAATAACTTTTTGGTAGATAAACTACAAGAAAAAACATACACTATTTTAATCTAATTAAAATATTTATATTCTCATAATAAATATTTAGATTTTATATTTCTATGTATTTATTTAAATTATTACAAATATGTTACTATATTATAAATAATTTTATATATACGTGCATATATGTATATTGTATGATACTATAGAACAGTGTTTCTTAAAGTAAGTTCCGTGGAACCCGAGGGATTGTGTTATTGTTACTAAAGAAATGTTACCACCGCACAAGCCTTTTTAATAAGCAATATTTCTTTTCTGTTACCAATTAATTAAAATTTTAGTTTTATTTTATATAATTTTACTATTTCTATATCGTTTTATAGAAACTTCAATTTGTTTATTTTATGAAGTTGGTCGCATGATTTCGTATATTCCTAATTATCTATTTGAATATTCATCAAATTAAATATTTTATTGCTTCTTCGCAATATCGAATATACGAGAAGCTTTGTGATCGTTTTAGAATGAAACAAAAAAAATGTTCTCCGATTTAAAAATTTTAAATTGATCTTTCCGTTTCACGTCAACACAAACACTTTTCGTTCCGTGTCTGTCTGTCTGTCCATCCGTCTGTGTTCCTGTCCCCCGAATCCTTATCACACGCATAATTCATGAACCACTGAACCGATATTATTGAAACTTGATCGGATGATTGGATCTGGCTTGAGGATAGTCTCATTTCAAAATGAGCATTTTATCGGTTTTTCTTTAAATTGTTCAATAATTAACTACCTTTGGTGAATTTAGCACGAGGAAATTGTGCATTTACTTGGCAGATGTTTTTTTCTATGTAAATCAATTATTTGAAGAGTGTAAAAGATCTCTGAATAACGTATCATCGCCACTCAACTTCTGAACGGATGTTTAACAAAAATCAATTAGCAATTATCATTAAAGACAAGTACGTCTCGAGTTTCGAGAGATTTATAGTTCAATAGTAAACTATTCGGTAGTTAATACAAGAGGCTTCCTTAGCATTATGCGCAACGACGCCCGTAGTGAAACTACATATAGTGTAAAGTTCTAATTCTAATAACCTCCGGGTTATAATACATCAATAATCAATATGAAACTTTCTGAATAATATTTTATTAAATATATTATCATTAAGTGAATTGGCATATTATAATACTATTACTATACATATAAGGCTGTCATTAAATTAGTATACGAAGATTAAATGTTTAAACCATATAAACTATGGGGCACAGTAGCAACTGTGCTGCAAATAATAACGTGTAACTTTTTTGCTATTTTTCATTTTCCATTCATTTATTTGACTTCTATGCGAGATAGAGGTAAGATTTTGCTCCTAAAACTTCTACACCCCTCTAAAAATTTTCTCACTGGATCGAATGAGACCAATTACAATTCTTTATCTGTGAAATATTGAACGTCGCCAGCTATATATACAAAATCCTTGAACATTATTATTTTATGTGTAATCAATAATTTATTTAAACTACAGTATTTAAGGGTTGAAGATTGGAGTCGTTTTATTATATATTAGACTATATAATCTATCTATTGGTGTTTTATTTATTGCTCGACTAAAACTAGTTCCGGAGATATACGCTTTCAAATTATGACATATTTTCCTTGCATTCGTGTTGCAAGGAAAATAGTTACCCCTAATATTTGGATACATAACGTACAGAAGATAATAATATAGATTATTATTCAATATTGTATTGGTAAGTAAAAGATATAATTAAATTAAGTCAGATTAAAAGCGTCAATTATGTATTTAAAATAGAAATAACGTGACAGCTCAATGAAGGTTCTTTTTTAATATTTCTCTGTATATGACATTATAAACGGGTATTTTATGTATTATAATACATAACGGTATTAAATGTAGATTAAAATTCTTTATTAAATATTTTAAACAGTACATACATGTTTATTTTCTCATAATATAGAATATTTATATACAAAAATTCAATTAAATTTCGTTTATTACGAAATGAATATAATAAATTGAGAAAACATTTACAAAGCTGAGTAATTTTAAAAAGTATTCAGAGTTAAATGATTTAATTTTAAATTATATAGAAATTTATAAACTAGAAAAAAGTGACACGTTTTGCGAACCGATGAAATATAGGAATGCGGTGAAATAACTTGAACAAATCTGTGCATTCAATGAGAACGACAAAAGCGTTACCAGTCCGAAATTCATTCGTTGCTGGTATTCAATTTTATCGTCGTTACAATGAAATATAAATTTAAATCCGATTTTTTGGTGAAATTCCTTTACATTACTGCTTTGATTAAACCGACATACTTTTTTTAATATTAAGCATATATGCATGGATAAAATTGAAAGGGTAAAAGTAAATACGGTCTGTCCATTAACAATCAATAATAATTTTTATAGAAATAAAATTTTATTAATTTATAAAATATCTTTTTATAAATTAAAATGTTATAAGAATATAATTTTAATTTATATTTTATTATGACCAAAAAAAAGTATGTAATGAATTTTAACAAATAATGTTAGATTATATTGTATAAAATAAAAACGCTTATTTTTATAAATTTTACGTTTTTCTTCAGTGCGTTTAACTACAATTTATGTATGTGTATATAGTTTGTTGTACTCAAATTCCAGAAGACGAACACATTATTTTTAGCATTGCATAATGCATATATCTAAATCTGTCGTATTAAAAACAAAAATAAATATTCAGAAAAAATCAATAGAAGCTTCTAAGTAAAGTTTTAAATTAGCTATCTGTGTTTTTTGTAATCTGAGACACTGAAGTATGAAAACATTTAAAATATTGTATATTTAACAACAATATTTTTCAATTTATATATTGAACTATTATTTGTGTGGAGATAAAAATCTGGTAGTCAATATTATCTGAGAAAATAGAAAAATATATCGATACATTTTAATAATTAAAAAAAAAAACATTATAGTGAACTTTTAATAATATTATTATAATTTATTATATATCTACAAATTTTAAAATTACAATTTTTTTTTAATTCAAAATTTTGTTATCATTATATATTGTGTCTTCGTTTATTACGTGTTAAGATAAAGTAAATAATTTTAAAATTTGCGCGAAACTAATAAATCTTTTGACTTCAATTCAATTAATTTTTTTATCGGTAACTACTGGGTCAAAAATGGGGATTTGATAAGACTATTAACGACAAATATTAAAGTCAGCAGTGTCATTTTAAACTTTGGAGAAATAAGGAAGGGCATCAGAGTATTTTTTTAATTTTCATATCTAAGTATGTAGGGTGTCAAAATGTAGATCTCAATACGTAGAATATGACCTTTTTTTCTAATTCAAAAATGCACCTGTAAGTGGCTTCAAACAGTCATCATATTACGTACTTCGGTACCCTTATGGCATACATCTACTATGTCTTGACCGATTTATTTAATTTAAACATGAGTGTAAAAAAGATAGAGTAATGTTAGAGGTTATATTTCTATCTTCACTTTAATATAAACTAAATTTGACACATTATGTTAATACAGAATGCGCAGTCAATGCCTCTATGTCTATGATTCGTGAGCGTGCGTGATCGTGAGCGAAAATTACTCATGCGTCTTGCGCTATTAGATGTCTCATATTAAGTCCTGCATTAAAATTGCAAGAGACTACAATAATGTACACATAATGAATATGGAATATGCCAAGGATAAATAACATAAGCTGTAGATTCCTTTTCCTTATATGAGAGTTGCAGCATAGTTGCGTGTATGTCATTGTTCTCGGGTTTCAAAAGAAGGGCCTCTTCGGTAAGTGTTGCAAGATGTTTATTCACGAAAAATACACACAGGACCGGAACTACCAATGTTTTCAACACGCTACCAGATTTATAAATGGCATGGTTAATAGATTCGTATATGCAAATTTTAATGTTTTCAATTGTTATGTTTTATTAAGAATTTCCTGTAATATATCATTTATATTAACAATATTGACAGCAATTCAAAATATACATAGATTGGTTTTTATTAGTTTTCAAATAAATAAGGTACTGGCACCAGTTATGGCCGCTATAAATTCTCATAAACTTATGTTACTAATAAAATAAATAACTCTTTATTTAATCAAATTAATTACCAAAGTCCGCAAATATATTTTGTTTTTTAAATTATAGCCTTTTATTTTGTTTATGTTTTTTTCTCCAGTAATGGATAAAGTAAAACCAGTAATGAGCACGCAGTGATGGACACTTGCTAATGATTACAAAATGATATGTACTACGACAGAAAAGATATATAAGAAAGAATTGTCAAATTTGAAACAATGTAAAGCAGTTGCTATAATAATATAATAATTAATAAATAAATTATAATAATAATTAGTTTAACTGTCCACGCTGTAAAACAATTAAATGTATATAGATTAATATTCAGAAATTGTAGTATAATCAAATATCAACAAATATTTCTAATTCAGTACATTTAATTAAAAAATGGTCATTACTGAGGTCATATCCAAGACTGGCGTCAGTATCTTATTATTGTATATAATCACATGTAATATAAATTATATTAAATAGAATGTTACAGCCCTGCTAATAAAAAAAAAACACTACTAGTCAGATATAAATTGTGTTAATCTATGATAATAATGCATTTTGCAATATTTAAGCACAAAAACGAGAACAGATTATGAAAGATCTATGTACTCGTACGTAAAGATGCACTTGGCCAAATTAACCTACACTAACTATAAGTAAGTTATCCGTCTGGCGTACAAATTAAATTTATTGCATTATTTTGTGCATTTAGAATCGTAAGTGTCTTAAACCAGATGTACTTATAAGATAAGTGGTATAATTTTGGGTTGCTTATTTATGTAGCATATAAAAAATAAATTAAAAATATGATATTAGTTTTTATAAGTTTTACGATAAAAATTATTAATTCAGAAAGAAATGGATACTATAAACCGAAAGCTTGATGAAAGGAAAACAAAATGAACAATCACAAAAAGAGTAAAGATAATCGTATATATGATTTTTTTAATAAAATACAATGTGATATTAGAGCTAACGTTATATTTCCATTATTATATTGGATTACGCACAACTGGTTTGTTGGTGGTATTTGCAGAAAAAAAGATATAAAAATAAAAAAAGGAATTCTTTCCAGTCCAAGGCAGAGATTAAATGATAAAAGTTCCACATAAGTAGCAACAAATGTGTGGATTTTTCTCCGAGGATTTTATCAGATTCAGACAATTCATTTAGGTTTATCCACACTTTGGTGATTTCTATTTAAGTATAAACGTGAAGTGAATGTTTGTATTCTTCATTCGATTTATTGAAAAAAATAATTTTTCATTAATAAAACATTACACAGGCCCACAAAAAAAAGTTGTCTGTGCTGGGGTACAGACCCAACTTTTGTATTTTTTCCCGCTGAACACGAATCCGTCGTCATAATTGGGGATTGATGACCAAAATCACGAGAAATCGGTTTTTATCGTTTTTTTGGGTTTTCTAGTGATTTTGTTCATCAACCCCTAATTATGACGACGGATTCGTGTTCAACGGGAAAAAATACAAAAGAAAATTTGGGTCTGTACCCCAGCACACACCACTTTTTTTAGACCTATGATGGTTTTTATCGGTTTTTTTGGGTTTTCTCGTGATTTTGTTCATCAACCCCCAATTATGACGATGGATTCGTGTTCAGCGGGGAAAAATACAAAGGAAAAGTTGGGTCTGTATCTCAGCACATACCACTTTTTTGTGGACCTATGTTATTAATACTATAAGAAGACTAATGGAAATTAAAGTAAGGTACTTGGGGGTAATAAGGTCTAAGAATAAAAAAATAAGTTTAAGATCCCCGCGCACACACATGGACCTGTACACACATACATTAAGTGTAGACAAATTCATTCCATTACATAACCTCGTGATTCCTCATGCCCTGCCACCAATTTTTAACTTTTTTTCAAATAGTGAAAAAAATTCGCTCGAATAGTAAATGATTGTTGCAAATGATTGTAAGTATTTTCTATATTAATACATTAAACTAAAAAGTTTGTATTTAAAAACGTTCTAGGTTTATTATAGGTATTTCATTTTTATTATTTTTTTTGTCGTTCTCAATATAAATATTTTCTAAAAAAAATTATTGGACCTGCGGGTTACAAAGCCTATCTATAAAATTAGTATCTAAATCTAATCTTCAGCCACCAAAGAATGTTCGTACTGAATTAATGGAAACGGAATGGTATTACTACGGTTGTGGAGAAGACAGACTGGCTGATATGATCCATCAGCAGAAGATGCAAATGATTTATAATGCCCTAAAAGCTATGATTAGAGTTATTATTACTGTTAAAACTATTTACAATGTTTAATTTGATCTCAATTTCCAAATATATGTTGATACTAAGAAGATTTTACCCTTAAGTCTTATTATGCTACCGTAGTATAATAAGGCATATTTATGTTAATTTTAAAAATGATTATTTTTGTTTTGGTTATTGATAGAATTTATATTTTTTTGTTTTAGTTTATTTATAATACTCAGAGAGACAGATTGATAATAATTTTTTTTGATTACATGCAATGTTTTTCATTTTACTTTAAATTTAAGTTTAACAGGCTTTATTACTCGTAATTGCCTTATATTATGTGTTTACAACTACAACTGAAACAAATATAAAAACACTATTTTTACATTGCAAATATTATATATTTTTTAGAACACGATTCTGACAATATATCAATTGCACCTCTGTAATTAAACCAGAGATATTTTTAAACGTGTTATAGTTTGAACGTCAAAAATAACATAGTTAATTGACACATCAGTCTGTCAGTATCCTAGGGATCGATAGCCCGTCGTTTTAACAATACTATAAAAATAACACAGGGAACTGAGAAGAATTATAGCAAAATATTTCATTAATGATGTCATTTGTACTTTACAGAATGTATTACTGTTATACAAAGTTTCTCTCTTCATTATGCGCTGAGTATTTTAATTAGTTAAGTTCGTTGCTGTTAATAAATTCGGCGTGGTTTTCTTTAACTTTGATCAACAGTCAAGGATATTTAGAGTAAACAACTGTTCATGAATAAATGATAAATATATGTAGTTTGAGTAAATTGCCTGCAATTTATTTACATGACAATAATTAAATTCGATTTTACGTTGACACTGTAAATATAAACAAAAATGGTTTATTATAAGTACATGTATGTATATATTATGTATAATGTGTATATTAAGATATACATAAGTTTTTATAGATTTTAACTGAAAATAATTATGTTATTACTATTGAAAATTCTAATTTAAAATATTTAAATTATCGCATGTCTACATTTGTAAATTTTTTAAATATGAAATAACAATTATGATAATTTAATTAAAATATATATAAATATGTAGACTGTCTGTACCAACTATTAGGTAATTTTTGAGTCTATAAATCATTTAATCCATTTTGACTGTCTGTTCCGATTTGATAGAAAAACTACTGGACTAATTTTCATGGAAATTTTATTATTTAAAAGTCCCAGGAATTAGTTATATAATAATTGTATTAGGACAGAACTGTATTCAGGAAAATTGACAACTGATATTTTACAATAAAAATGTCGATCTGATAGAAAAATAACCGAATTGGATTTTATGAGACTTTCAATGTTAGAATGCTCAAAACTCTAGAATTAGTTTAGGTTACAAGTATAAATGAATAGAAAAAATGGGTGTGACTGTGTCGCTTGACATGAATACGTGGAAGTGGAGTTAAATAAAATTCAGATTAATGGATTGATATATCTTTGTTATACAGAAACGTTTGAATATTTGTAAAATGGACACAAAATGTTGCCGTAAATTTATTGTTAGCCTAAATAAAGAAAAATATAACTAGTATTGTATGATATAGTTATTCCTTATAATTTATACGAACAGAAAAACAATAAATTGATACGAAATCACTTTTTTATTTTTTATTCAATTAACCATACCATACCATAAAAAAGGTTGTGGTTGTGATAAGAAAAGTTTGTAATTCATATTTTCTAATAGACTTTAAAAAAATATTATGATCATATCTTATATTGGTTGTAATTAAACCAAAAACTCATATTGAATATTTAGATCAGAAAATTTATTATCCATTAATATTTTCTTATAAAAATACACTTTTGTATATATAAAATGGATGAAAATGAAACCAATTTGGTTACAAAAAAACGCGAGCAAAGCTGCAGAGATCTGCTGTGTAAACATGCAATAGTAAGATTACTAAAAACCATAACAAATAAAAACATTTGACGTGAAGGTATATCTACATATGTAAAACACGTACAAAAACAACTTATTTTGAAGCGAATATGATTAATAACGACACAAAGTTTATTTTCTTAACAAAACTTAATATCGTCTTTACAACTCACATCTGATCACTATAGAGTCGGTTCAACGAATGTGTTATGGTTAAGTGAAATTTACTCAATGGAAAATAAACAAATTTTCTTGTTCTTAATACGGAACGAATATGTTTACGAGACTTATTTTTGAACAGTGTACAGAATTCCCTGTACTATTTGGTTGATGGTCTGTATCTACATATCGTTTTTAGTTTGTGCTCAGTTTATATGTTGCAGTGGCAGTAATATGGATGTTTGTATGTAATATATGTCAACATAATATATATTTACATATACGAAACATATAAATATGTTTATGTAATGTATTAGGTTACACAGAAAATAAATATACACAATATACAATAGACTGCAATCACCTTCAGATTTAAAAGTGAAAATCTATAATTTTTTTATACATGCATATCGTACATGACATTAAAAACTGAAAAAACTCAAAAAAGTGATACGATAGAAAGGAAATTTTTTAAATTTAAAATACGTATAGGACACGCTGTTGCCAAAACTATTTGTCTTTCTCACTTGCACTCATGTATTTGTCATTACTTGTCATTTTACAATGCCAGCGTTGTTCACATATTTTTCGAGTTTCTTATATTGTTTTTTTAACAATGGTATGGTCGAAACTTCTAATTTTTGTTTAAATAATTACATAAATGTATACATTACAATATCCTTAATTACAACGTATTCCTACTGGTTTGACGTAACTTCCCAACCTCCTTACGTTGTATTATTTTTCCACGTCACTTTTGAGTTGATATGGTAGGTAGATTTTGAAGATTTTGATGAGTTTAGAATCCTAAAATAATTTGCCAATTTTCAGTTATTACTTTTCCAAGTGCGTTATAACAATTAATTGAATTTTAATAAAAAAAGAAAAAGACAACTGTCCGAATTATTTAGCGATTTTTTAAATATTTTTGCTTGAAATTTAATAAATATAAAATACAAGAATAGAATGAAAACACTATTTATTTATTTAAATTAGGTTCCGGTGGCTAAAGGGCTAAATCCGATGATCAGTTAATTTTAAAAAAGGTTTTATTATCACTTTATGTTATTAAAAAAGCTGTTTTAATTTAATCAATGTTATTTTTTATTTATTAACTTCATTAAGCTAGACACTTTGGAATTTGAATATCTCATTTATGTAAATGCAATTTTTGTTAGATTATTTTAGTAATCGTTGACCTTATAAAAGTTCAGTGAATCTACCCTATAAATACAAAAATTAATGAGAGAGAGAGAACATAATGAATATTTCAACATGCCTGTAAATTCGCACAATTTAATTATAACTAAATAACAGTCGTACAGAAGACCCTTTTCACGATTTAATTCCTAATTAATTTCAGTACTAAACACGAGTTTTAATCCTCAGACCGATCCTGTAATTCTTCCGAATGTTCTGTAGAAAGGATGTCGAAACTCGTACCCAATGAGGATCATTAAAATTCAACGGAAACCAAGCACACTACACCATTCTAAAACAAACATCGTACAGTCTGTGATTCGAGGGAGGGGGGTGTGTCTTATGTCAACATCAAACACCACGCTGATTTTTTATATTCTCTAAAGCTCACACCCCTTTAAATAATTTATTTTCGTTAATTATAACTAACGTAAAATGTAATATGTAAATAATTATTAATAATAATTAATGTTTTTTTTAATATAGGTGTTGAAATAATTTTTAACTTTATTTATTTATTTATATACCAGCGCATTGGACCCCGTGCTACCCGGAGATATTAATTCAATTAAACATAAAGTATTCATACCCACCCGACATGCCCACCAAATATGCCCACAACACACGATTAACCGTGAATTGTTTTTTTTTTCGAAAAAACAAATTATACAAAAAAAATACACCTAAACTTTACCTATTCATTAGTGAAAACCCGAATAAAATCCGTTCAGTAGTTATTGAGAAAATCGTGTAAAATTATATTTTCAAACGTCCAGGAAACACCGGGTCTTGTCTTAGAATTTGTATGAAAATCAAAAATAATTAAATAAATTGGTTAGCAACTATCTTAATAATTAATTTCGATATATTACCTTTCTTGGAAGTGAAATGTTTCTTTATATTTAAATTTTCAATTAATATATTTCAAAATATTTAATTGTTAGCATGTGTAAAAAATCATCTATTTGGTCGACAAAATATTTAAAAGAGGTGATCGTAGTGATTTAATTAATAAAATATTGAAACCGTAACTGTGTTTTTACAAACGAATATTCATTTTTATATTTAGAGATAAACGTATAAGTAATTAAAATGTATGTAGTTAATAATATTTATTAATTAGTATTATAATAAAGCTAGAAATCGTTACTTTCAATATTTTAAATATTATATTGTTTATTTATTAATTTTTATATAATTATACAATAAAATTCGATGACATATTAATGAATCTGTAACTAAGAGTACTACTATACTTTCAATTATATTTCAATATTATCTTTTGTATAAAAACCCGAATATTTCAATTTTGGGAGGTCAACTTTACACAATGTCATAAATACTTTAACGATTTTCGTTTGTCAAACTCGGAGACTGAAATGAGCGTTCTAATTCAATTTACATTTATTTTAATACATAAGTAAATTATATAGCAATTTCGACAGTTTGAAGAAATTTTCAGTGTCTTAATAAAGGAAAACTTTATATGAGTAATGGAAATTCATAATAAATTTTATCAGTGAAATATAAAATAAAACTATAAAGTTTTCAGCTTTATGGGAAGATGTATGTATACAAATTATATTGAAAGGCAATTTGAAAAATCCTACAGTTCATAAAGATTAAAGATATGTTATATATAAAAAAAATATATATTTACCGTACTTGTATTAATTAATTCATTTTTAATTATAATCCTCCAGTCGATCATAATGAATTTAAAATATTTATACGAGTATACTTATCAAAAAATATACATATGTAACTGAATATTGTTTTTGACACATATGTCGATGGTCAGTTACCTAAAATATCGCATGTTAAAATATTTGAACATATAAATTAATATTCATGAAAACACAAGCGAAGCGCTTCTTCTATAATTGCAATATGTGAAATGTATTTACGAGCATAAACATTGCATAAATACGCACACATCTAAGAATAAATTTGAGGTTAAATTCTTGTAAACATTCAGTTAAAAAAAAAACAAATAAACGCGACTGGCAAAAAGAACAATTCAAATTCCAGTAAATGAATCATTGAAATCAAAACATTTTATATTGTACATTTCATTTTTGAAATGTAAATATTGGAAATGAATAAGAAGAATAAAAATATGTTAAAAAAGCATATCTACAACACTTGAACACTATTTATTTATACATTTACATTTAAGCTTGAATCGTTAAAATAAATTAAAATAAATATATAGGTATAATCTGAAAATCCAAAAAACGTGAATAGGTTTGTTTGTGAAACAGTAAATGAACCACGGCCATAGTACAGCCGTTTGTTTTTTTTAAATCGGGCTACCTACCATTTTAAATACCACGATTAGGTTCAGTTTCAATTGAACGTAACATATTTAAATTAAACCAAAATTATCTAAAAAAAGAACCGAACTATTTTCTTATAAATAATAAATAAATGATATTAAAAAAATAATATTACTTTTTAACAGTTCAAAATTAAGTATTACCTACTAATGAGCCACAATGATTCACATTCAATCAAGAATGAAAAGTAATCCTGATAAATGAATCGAATAAAGGTTGACATTAGCACTAAATTAAGTGTGTCCTTCTGATGTAACTCGTGTAACTAAACGATTTTGTTCAAATCTTTGCGAGGAGTGAGGATATATCAGTTTTATTTCGATCAGTGCATTAAAAAAAACTGAAAGGGTTTTAATCGTTTTTTATAGTTTTTAAGTATATAAACATTGAAATTAAACAACCGCTTTTATGTTTTTAGGTTTGAACTCATAAAAATGATTTTATGTGACATGCATATATAACGGGTGATATTTTTGGATATTCAATAATTTTTTGTTCGAAATTTATAAATTTTAAAAAATAAACGCGAGGAAAAAAGTGCTTAGATTTAGGCGATTAATTAATTTTTTTTCTTCAATTTTTCAAAAAATTACTATATAAAAAAATTGCATAAAAAGTTAATAATAAATTTGAAAATCATTGCTTAAATCTAAGTACTTTCTTGCTCTTGTGATTTTTCTTAAAAATGAATAGTTTTCGAGTAAAAAATGATTGAATATCCAGAAATTTATTTTTGTTTTGCTCCATATCATAAAAATGGACATTAAAAAAAAAAATCTTACAGGTAAAAATTGTTTATTTTTCCTCGTAAATTCCGAATCTGCAACAAAATATATATAGGTTTAGATTGGAAAAAGAAAAATCGAATCTGAAAACCCATCAAAATGACCTTTAAAGATCACCTCATAAAGTCAATATTCAGCCCCCTCGAAACCACGAAACTTTTATCTGAAACATTTTTTCTGAAAATTCATTATTTTGGAAATAATCCGCTGGAAAGTCTTTAAAAAAATACCCGGTATAATTTACTTGTATGAATAAAAATATTATTTGTATGAATGAAAAAAAAAATTAATAAACGAAAAAAAAACCAAGCTTTCAATTTACAAAACTTTCATTTGTTCATTATACAAGAATAAATGGAAAAATATTTTTTTTTTTGAACAAAAATCCACGAGACCGAGTCTAATCGTTCTCGGTCACGTATGAGTCGAGGTTTGAAGCCTTGGCACTTTACAGAAACGGTATTCGTCACCGCTTCGACCTTGCAAATCAATTATATGTGATTCAATACAAGTGACATGTTAGCTGCGTCGAAACGGTGCGGCACTACGTTTTGACGCAGCTAACATATAATAGATTTGCAAGATCGAAGAGGTGACAGAGACCGTTTCTGTAAAGTGCCAAGGCTTAAAAGAATCCTGTCTATTTTTTTTACGAAACGAGACTTGAATTAAAGAATCGAGATATTTTGACGAGACTTACCTAACTCTCATCTCGTCTCGTGTGCAGCCTCACCCACCTTAAATTTCGTTTAAAACATTTGTATATAAATATTGGTTAGTGAACTATTTACATTACAAAGTGAGTAAAACTAAACTCAATTAAATAAACATTTCAGTCGTCTCTTTGATGGCCGCTAAAACAATGCCGTGATATTTGTTTACGGTTATCTTATTTCTCTTTGTGTCTGCCCGCGCTAATGCAGACGTTTTATTACTCAATAACGATAATGGTAATGGACATTAAGCTAATTTTTTATCTCTTGTTTTGATGCAGATGTTATTTTTGTAGTTGGTGTTTAATTTATCAAACAAATCTTTATTTTTAAAAACAACTCTGTTAAACGTGTATAGCAGTTGTCAAAATGTATTTATTTGTTTATTTAGTTTTAGGCTGAGGAGTAAACACATTCATAAATATTCTTAATATTTATGTTTGATTTAAACTCTCTGTTAAGGTTGTATGATATGTAAAAAAATCGTATTCATCGTAAAGTTGCATTCAAGACAAATTGTAAATTATAACATATTCTATATGTATGTATCATCGATATTTTTTTTTATAAACTAGGTATATTGTGAGTTTTTAGGGTTCCAAAGACCGTCCGTTCTTTTCAGTCAAAGAAAAATATCTCGTAAACTATATAAGCTAAAAACTTTTTTTACTGAATATGTAAAATGATGCCCTCTAATTTTTCAAGTGGGGAGGGGCGCTATGGAGCTAAAGCTATATAATTTTTTTTATATCAAGGCATGTGGCACGTCAAAATGTATAACCAAACCAGTGGAATTTGATCCATTTTTTAATTTTTTTCTAAATCAAATATGGCGCCTGCAGGGGGCTTTAAAGCAAATCATTAAAATTTGAACTTATTTTTTTAGATATTTTTTAACTCAAAAATGGCGCCTGTAGAGAGCTCCAAGCAGTGATTTATTTTGTAAAAACTAAGATGAGTAAAAATTTACCAAACTCTCGCCTTGTCTCTTTTTAAAATAGTTTTTCAGTTTATACCACTGCTTGTTTTGTCATATTAGTTAATTGCGCGTTTGAATATAGTTTGTTTAATTAAACCGTACATTTTCACCGCATCTCTTTCATTGCTGCGTTTTTTTAAATAAAAATTATCTCGTTTAAAACTGCCAGAGTGAAATGTGTAAATAACACATGGGATCAGATTGCCGGAGTGGTAATGTTTCACGTAACGGCGGCATCCACTTGATTCTTGTTTATCAAATGCACGTTTCGAGAGACACAGAACCGTACAAATTATATTCCTCTCTTTCTCCCGCTCCTTGAACAAAACACTGAACACGGGCGCGTACCCATCGTGCGGTAAATGGTGTGGATTATCGTAGCTTATCTTGAATTATTCGCGAGCGTTTTCGCCGCAGTTGACGCTGTATATATTAAATTGTATAAAGATACAATACAATATGTGTGTTTGTGAAAACAACTGAATTTGCAGTTTGCTGATTTGAAATAATTTAAATCCTCTTAAAACAAAAGTTAAAACAAATATATAAAATATTACATACTATAATATATGTATATATTTTTGTTATTGTTTATAATGTTCTCTGACAGATGATGGATTTCATTCTCTCTGTAAAGCTTTTAAAAATTTACCAAAACATTTTTAATTTCAAGTTATGACACCTTTACACAAGCTTGAAATGATATCAAAAGTAGGAGTATATCAATAAAAAAACAAATAAAAAATGGATAAAGTGCTTGGTTAAGAGTTATTTTTATAATGTATTTTATGTATTATATAATATCTTTAACAATTTAAACATCAGTTAAAACAATTAAATTTTTAATTTAATAAATAATTAATTGCTATTGGTAATCTACAAACCTATAACTATTGAAATAGAGAATTAACAATGTGTCCAACCAATGTCCATCTGTCTGTCACAGTTTTCAAACTACTGAACTATTTGATCTATAAAACAGAGATTTGACATATTATTTAAAATAAAATTCTAAAGATATGAATCGAAAGCTGGAAATTCAAGGAGTTTAAATATGTAAACATTTTATTATTAATAAAATCTTCGTTTAACAAACTCTCAAAAAAGCATAAATACTTTACAACTAATTGTAAGAGATTCAGAAAAAATTGGGAATTTAATTTAAATACAAAATACAAATTAATTGGTAATATTCCGTACAGGGCAGGAATACCCTCGTCCATCCTAAATTTTAGGATGAAAAAATAATATAATAATAAATTATTATTACCTAGCTATTATACAAATATTTCTATAAGACATTATATCGGTATAATAAAGTAAAATGATTGTCGATAGGTGTATAATTTATTCTGTCGACAGTGTATAACAATTACTTCCTGTTTGTAAGACACAACGCTACAAGACCTTGGTCCATCGTGTGCGCGGATTTTGAAATAAAAATATGAATAAGGAAGTGTGATCGGAAATATAATCCACTATACTTTGTACCTAAGTTGTAGTCGAGTGACCACTTCTCGCAGAGCAATGTGCGGTTACTGAATATAAAGTTATAATTAGTGAAATGTTTTAAGAAAAGACGACCACTTTCATTAGGTTCTGGAGGACGTGTGAGTAAAAATTCCAAGAAATGACCAACACATAAAATTATATACAGGAACAGAAACGGCAACGTTATCTGACCGAACAACAATTTCAAGAATTATAATGTGTTGTTAAACTAGAGTCGCAAAAGACATCGATTGTATTTTTATTTTTATTTTGTATGGTTATCAAAAAATTTGTTTTTTGACATGAATTTACACATGTGGTCAGTTTTATGAGAAAAGCTTTGTGATAAAAATATGAAAAAACAGAAGTGTAACAACTTACTGATTCTTTTTAAATCTTCTTTATTTCAATTATTAATTAAATAATTAAATATTAATAATGTTAATTTAATTGTCATTTTATTTAAATATAAAAAATATATACTATAAAGTACTATTATATTCTATATAATTATAATTAGATTTAAAAATTTGGTAACAAGCACTAATTGAAATATTAAATAATGTTATGAACAAATATGCCATTTATAATTATTATAATTATAATTACTGAAAATATTCATTTAAATGTATAGGTGATATGCCAAATGTAAAGACTGATCTGCGGTTTAAAAAAGTTTAGGGATAACAAATTAATCATATTTATTAAGTTTTCTTCTCTCAAAATTTATAATAATGTCGATGTTCTACTGTATATAGTTAGTATATTATCTTCTTGGTAGAATCTTGTACTTTAATGAACAGATACATCAGAACATATGTATTATAACTATCGATTGAAGATAATTAAGTATTTCAATTACTTTAATTGCTCATTCAATTAAAGCAAGCTACCGTTCTCTCCAAAACAGTAAAATGATTAAACTTACAATGAGAAGATTATATAGGATTCATCAGAGTTGTATTTAGAATATTAAATGTATTAAACAGAGACAGCAACATAAGTTAATGTATAAATATATGCGTGTATCTTTATTTAGTTGCATATTGTTTGAACTTTCATTTATTCTAGGATTACATAAGTGATTTTAGAAACTCTTCTTGAATCTTTCATGAACTTTCGCTAAGTTTGTTAATTTCAGTCTGCCTGGAATTAACTTTTTTTTAGAAATTATTGAACACTGGAAGTACTTTATAAAGTTCAGTGAATAGCGATGCGCTTTTTATTCCGTTCTTGTTTATTAAAATTTATACTTATACATTCTTTTGGTAGTATACAAATTTCAAGTTCAGGAAAAAATTAAAAAGTTTATTTGGAATTCTTTTTTTTAACTAATTTAAAAAAATGAAGAAGTTTATACAAGTTACAAATACAAAGCAAATATTTTATAGCTTTTGAATGAAAGGGTTTTGAAATATATGTACACACATTTAAGGAGGTTGTTCTAGTAATTATGAGTCAAATGTAGATATACCTTATATTAGGAAATTAATGTAAGCATGAAAAAGTTAACAAATGATGCTCTCAATCGCTCATTTGGCTCTAGTACCAAAATGGTACCAACCTAAATTTTTCCGTCGAAAATAATTTTTAATTTTAATTTACTATTTATTCCTTTCAAATTTCGCGCTCAGCTCCTAACACAGATAGTGTAGGTTTACACGTAAATACACATACAAGCAAATATCGAACAACGTTGCCAAACTTATAACTCTTATTCGATTTCAGTAATAACCATTTGTGATTCTGTTACCAAAAATTAGTTATTACAAAAAGACGATGCGGTAAAAGTGTTTATAATTTTGTTGATATGACAGCAATTGTTTTCCGAGCTATTTTTCGAAAATTAAACTTGGTTAAAAAAGTATATTTTTTTATATATAGCATAAACGCGCTTTGTTTCCCTATACTGGCCATATTAAAATGACAATTTAAAAAATTGTATTTTTTCATAACGACGTGGAAAAAATAAAAAATTCTATATATTAATCTATCATATAAAACAATTATTAGAATTTAATCTTGAATTTGGTTCATAGAACAACCTCTTTAAAATATATCTTTTAATTTAAATAATACGAAAAATATTATCAGTAAATGAGAACATTTTACGATTGTTGTCTATATATTTTTAGTTATTCATACAGTTAGCCCTTCCAATGGCTAATCTGCCAATAGCATATGGAAAGAAACCTTAAACAATAACCAGTATAGTATCTAATAACATTATCATTTTATGTGATTAAATTACGAATAAAGTAGAAAGCCTCTGCCAAATGAGTTACTTAGTAGGTAGATGTTCGGTAAGGACTTAAGAAGTCAACTCACGAGAAACAGGCCTTGACTTCCGAGCCAACTAGAGGAAGTGACGTGGTGTATTGTGTGGTTCTTACAATCACATATACTATTTGATTTCATTACTATATAATAATACTATGTAACGTATTGTTACTTGGAAGTTTGTGTATGGTGTAAGTTTTACAGCAAATGACACTTGATATTAAAGTCATCGAACACAATGATCCCAAACAATCAAAACATATTTGCATACAGTGTAGGTATGTCCGTAATACAAATTGTAAGATCAAAGATACTTCCGAAATTCTTATTTCTTCAATATTATCACACATTTAATATTAATTTGTATAGTATTTTGAAAATCAATAAAACAGAAAATGAATCTTAAATAGCTTAATTTATTATTTTCTACATAACTGAAAAAAATGTTTTGGTATCATTCTATTTAGAAAATCAAAATAAAGTACCCTAATAATATAAAACACTATTTTCCAAATAATAATTTGAAAAATATTTGAGTGAGTAGTGAATATGATTATTGATATCAGTTTAATATTTTGCCCTAGCAGGTTTGGTCATATTACATTTCGCCAAAATAAGTTCTTATAAATAATTAAGAAATTGTAATAAATAGCATGCCTTCAATTGTTCTACAAATTGTTAATTTTGTAAGAACTTCTGGTGATTAATTTACATGAAAAAAGTATTTACTTAATTTTTGTATTATTAACAGGATTTGAGGTTTTTTTTCATGAAGATGAATCGTTTCTGTATGCCCGAAAAAATTGCATTTATAGTCCACTCAAATTAGAAATTTCCTATAGGTGACAAATGGAATTAATATTCGCCTCAATTATTTTAGCGCCAATCGATGGCAAATGATGCCCTAAATAAAATATCAAAAATGCAAGACTGTAGATTCCCGAGAAATACACTAAAAAAATTAAAAAAATAAAAATTGAGTGTCGGTTATGCTTAAATCGTCGATGCAGTGAAAACGATATAAGATATAGTAAAAATGAGTAGAATCAATTTTACAGATAAGAAAATTTCCTATAAGAATGGTACTCCGGTTTATACCTAAAACTAATAGTTCAGGAGTCGTTCAAAACTCGAGACCAAAATGTAGTTTTTTTTAAATGTCACAATTTACCTCGGTTTTCTATAAAATTTAATATCAGTATTCAACGAGTTTTTAAAACTTATTTATTGTATCTTATTGCCTGTTTTGCATGTTAATTTTTTCATAATCTATTAATCGCCCAATAAAACAAAATTATTAGTTTTTAAGATAATTTTATCCTCTACAAATTCAATCTCTTGATATTAAATCGTTATTGCAACCGTTTACTTGCAGTTTTTAAATAAAAATAAAATGGCACCTTTGGTCAAATTAAAATTATATTAAAATAAATCTAAATCTGTTTAATAATTATTTTTACAACGACCCATTATAATTACATACATTCTACCAATGTATTTTAAATATTCACAAATCGTTTATCAAAACCTTCAGTTGAATAGTTTGTATTCTTATCATTCTATTCAAATTGGCAAAATGTTTATGTACACATACCTATATATGTACATAATTATAAATGTTATATCAACTGAAAAGTTTATATAATATATACACCAGTCTGTGGAAACATCAATAATAACATAATTATAAATGTATCAATATTTTCATAAATTATACAAATAATCTAAATAATCAAGTTTTAAATGCTGGAATACAAAAGTCTCTACAAACCAATAATTTCTATTTGATGACGTGTACAAATACAAATGATGACAGTACAAAAATTTCTATCTAATTTATCATTTGTCCTATCGTTGCAGAAGTTGATAAAACATTTTGACCCTTTCTAAAAGGGTTTTAATGGCTAATTTAATTTTCGTCAGAATCAATGAGCGTCCTAGTTCTACAGGAAAATCAAATTAATGAGCTTTGTTGGCTAACGTTCTGTAACTAAATCAATATATTATTGTTCGAAGAGTACAATAAAATACTTAGATATTTATAAAAGGTATATTGTATGTACAACGCATTATCATTAAATTTAATAATACTGAATCAGATGAGGTTAAAAGGTTTACATAAATTCTAGGTAATTTCTAGTATAAATATTTCAAATTACATTTAAATATCTTTGAAGTAATTTGAAGATCTATTATCAAAAGCTTTAAAATAATTTATTAGGTCTACCAACATTCAAATTTGATCGTTTTTAAGTTTTAACATATTAAAATAATACTAGAGGTTTTGAAATATGTTATTGGGTGATTTTTTTTAAACGAAATATCAAGTAAATTAAAAATATAATTTTTGAAAAATATTATGTATGTTTAAAACATTAGTTAGAACTTAATGTTAGTTCATACTTTTAGATAACATAAAAATCTTTGATATATAATCAAAGAAATGTTCCGTTTCATACACTTCACTCGTTACATTACATCCCAGAAAATCCTTGATAAAAATACACTCAAATGTAATAACCGTATCCATCTGTTTCTGTGTATAATGGCCGTTTCTTTCCAGATGAACAAAACTGTGGACAGAGAAAGGACCTTAATGTGTGATCCTGAATTTACAGTCACTGCTCTCAACCAGTCGTCTACCTCCTACACATTCTATTGTCCCAAAACGTGAGCGAAGATATTTAGTGTTATTATGGATGTTGCATTTTTATTAAAAATATTGCGAGATTTAAATTATGATTTAATTAAAGTATATGTACATAATAAAATGTAGGGAATATTTATAGCTACTATTCAATTCTTACTGTTTTATTATTAATACGAATTATTCATGTCGGATATTATAAATAATTTACAAAGCAAAAGTTAAGCTAACGCCATCTGCGAGGTGTCAAATTTTAATGAATTTGCTTGGGATTATAGATCAGCGCTAATACATCGTGACAATTATATTCTGATACAACTTTTTATCAACCGTATCGTTATTGGCGTTATTTTAGCAACCCATTTTTTACCAAAAAACAATTAAAAGTACTGTTATGTAAAATAATTATGCAATTTAAATTAGTCTTGATACAAATTACGAGCTAGAAAGTATTTTGAGAAATAATATTTAAAAAATGGCTTGGCACGCTGGTGATGAATTTATATTTTCTATTAAGAAGTTATTTGTTTTGGAGCAACCCCACAACTCCCAAAACGACAGACTTTGGTCTGCTAGGACTGAAGACATCCCGGAAGTCAAAAGACAAGAATGCTACGTCGGCCATGGTTTGGGGCGTCATAAGCCCAAGAGACAAATTACCCTTAATTTTTATTGAAAAAGGCGTAAAAATCAATGCAAAATACTATTTGGAGGAAGTATTAAAGAAAAATGCCAAAAATTTATTTGGAGATTATTATTATTGATTTTAACAAGATGGTGCATTTTTCCAAACTAGCAACATGACACGATATTATTTTAGTCAATCAAATCCGTGAGGGGTGAGGTCTAAAACTGTTCCAATATTCGGTGAAGTCACATGTACATAATTTGTTAACAGGAAGCAATTTTTAAATTTAAAAATTATATTTTAAAATAAACGTAGATAGTATATGTTATGTAGGTATGCATTTATAAATATTAAATAAGTTTATGTAATGCACATTCACATAAGTACATACGATATACATAATATGTTTCTCTCCGAGAGCAATCTCCATTTTATACATCGAACCCCATTGGCAATGTTAATGTTTACAGTCGTAGAATAATAAAAGAGATGTTTTGAAAAATATGTGTAATCAAATATTCAGGTTGACATGAATAATAAATATCTCTTTTATACCGTACATTTATTTTGAAAACAAAATATAAAGTATGTAGGTATGTATATGTATATATATCCATGCAGTATCCAAGTTTAGCAACAGTCAATTATAAAGTGTTTTTGTAATTTAGTTGACTAATAAGTGAACGTGTTAGAGCGTGGTAATCGTTTAATTAACTGTATCTAAAGTTAGCCGCAGCTTTTCTCTATTACTGATCTCTAGAATGTTTTCGCATTAAATGAACTATACGAAGGTATCATTGCATTTGCAAGAATTAATTATCGGCAGTTCATTACGTTTCATCGACTATATTGTCTACATCTTTTGACCTTTATTCGTCTTTCGATGTATTGTAATGAGCTTGTAATTTGTTTAAAGTGTGAAACTTTGAATAATGTTAATTATTATTTTTTGTTTAATTTTCAAAGAGAACAATTTTTATAGTATTTAAATCATTATGGTTGTCAATAATTTACAAATGCTTTAATCCTCCAAATCCTACATAAAATTTATAATACCAATTTTATTCATATGTGCTAAATAAAACCAAATGGAATCCTAAATTGGTTAAAAGTGCACATGCATGACCAATTTGGGATTTAATTTAGTTTTAATTTTCAATGTAAATATTATTCATAGATACCTCTAATTCAATCTTCCAAATCCTCTTAAGGTAGGATTTGTAGTATTATGCTTATTCTTATTTTCCGACTCGCGACAACTATTGTCATACTACTAGTATGAAGCGAGTGTTTTTCATTTAACCGAGAAAATTTTCCATAAAATATTTTAATTAATAAATATTAAATAAGAAACTAAAAGAAATATAGTAAGCATGTATATTAACTTAATGTCAAAAACGAAAGCTGGGAAGCATATTATAATTGGAATACGGAAATAATATTTATTATAGTTGAAATTATAAATTACAATTGATCGCAACAATATTGGTACTTAATCAATTATATGCATATGAGTAACATTAGATAGGCGCCAATGTGATTTATAGTGATAAATATTAACGCATGCTTCGAATCACGTTTATGTTAGTATCTTGCATTAACAGAGTGAGAGGGAATGATAAAAGCATTATGCAGTCTCAAGATGAAATCAAATTTTAATTTGGTAATGTAAGCAGTTTTGCAATTTAAATATATTCCATTAGCTCATCGATAATTTCAAAATAACATTACAATATTCGCTATTAATGAGCTGTAAACTTTTGTATTATAAAAAATACGTATACATTCAAAATTATTTTTTATATAATATTAGAGGCTTCACAGATCGATATCATTTCTGATTCAGTGATTTTAAGATTTTTGTCGCGCGTAAATAGAAGCAATTGCCCAATTTGATCCACCATGGCAGTTTTTTTTCAGGTTATGAATATATTGCCAAGAAGGATTTTTTTTAAGTTTTCGCTTACGACAACTAAAAATATATTTGCTCTTTAAAACAAACTTTTACATTTCATTGTACGATTATTTTTTGCCGAGATATACTATTTTAAAGATATTAAAAAAATAAGAGTGCTGCAGACACAGTGAACTATACTACATACACAATGTTCAATGTGCACACATCTTCAAACTATATGTAGTATAATTATCTTGGCGAATAAAAATCGTACAGTGAAAAAAGTTCATTGCTTGGTTATATATTTGTAAATACATATAGCCAAAATAATTCTTGGCAAATTTGTTAACTTATGCTAAATATATTTATTTCTTATACACAAGAATTAATTATGATATTTCAAACAAAAAAACTTTCATAAAATAAAATTTTCAGAAATTAACATAAATCTTTAAAACGTGCCCAGCCTCTGTTCTTTACAAGACTGTTTTTACGCAGAACGAAGAATAATCAATGTTCTCAGAAAGAGCAGAGACCTGTGACAAAAACTCACTGCATCAATCATCATCAGGAATGGTAATGCTCGGGCCAGCGCCGTAGACAGACTCTATCCAAATTGAATCCTACGAGGTTAGATTAAGACAGAAATTAAGTTATCAACAAGAACGCGAGCGAGCTGATTGACTGTAATTCTCTAACAGATTAAACAATGCTTTTGTCAGATATTTTGCGTATTACGTGCTACTAATCGTGCTATAGATACCTATATACTAGCACACTAGAACAGGCCTGGCCAACTTAAATTGCTCCACGGGCCGCATTGACGACCTAAAATTTTTCGAGGGCCTCACATAATTTTTTTTCTAAAAGTTACATAGTTTGTTTGAATTACTCTCTATGTCACATAGGAGTTGTGATATTTACGATTTTGTATAACAAAATAAATAGCGAAAAAAAAGTTCAATATTTAGTTCCCTATCACAAATGAACTAGTCTCATTCGATCAAAAATATTTAATTTTAATGTTACATAAATAAAACAATATTTTAAATGTTATTTAAAGAAATCAACAGGAAATTAAAATTAGTTTCAAACATTCTGAAATACACGATATTAAAACATAATTTATTCGTATACACAGGTTGGCCAATTGGCCAGCCCTGATTTAAGCGTTACATTAAAGACTAATTTTATTCGAAGAACAGTCATTTTTCTCTGTTACAACTTTCAGAATTTCGTGGAACACCGATTGATAGCCACTGTCTCTAACATAATAACTTAATAATTTTACCATTATTAACATGATAATAAATATAATTGATGTTTGTACCAAAAAGTTTTAAACGTACATTAAAATCTTCCTAACAAAATTATTATCAAAATAGGTTGAACATATTATAACAGAATCGAAATAAATGGATTCCTTCTTAAAGTTTGCCGCAGAATACGTAACTCTAATTTTTATTGTGCTCAAAAAGACATGTCCAATCTACATGGCAAATTACATTTTCGTGAGAGATTAAATAACGTTGAATATGACAAATAGACACTAAACGTTCGTGAGAGTATCTTCACCGCAACATTTCTCGGTGTTCATTAGTCGATGTTCTCAAACAAGCTGCCACTTGAGACAATTACAAATTAGATTGCAAAAGAATATAAATTTTATCGAAATTGTGGTTTGTTTTAACAAGGGACCTTTTTATGAAAATATATACAACGACTTTTCAAGAAAAACATACATACTTTCAAAAATAAATCAAAGTAGTCATATTTTCATTAAAATATATATTACATCGCACATCCCAAAGAAAATTGTGATAAGTAAAAGAAGGACATTTTACAGGATGTTGAAAAATGAATCTTGTAACCATTAAAACTGTATATATATAGGTAATGGCTATATATATGTACTTACATAACTGCAATAATTAAAATTAGGTAAGGTACTGGCACTAGTTATGGCCGCTATAAGAGCAAGGTTTACTGTTTTTGTGATTGACGGGCTTATTTATTATAATTCTCATGAACTTAAAACAAGTACCTCTTTATTTAATCAATTTAATTACCAAAGTCCAGTAATGGATAAAGTAAAACCAGTAATGAGCACGCAGTGATGGACATTTGCTAATGATTACAAAATTATAAGTACTACAACACAAAAGATATAAAAGAAAGAATCGTCAAAAAAACAATGTAAAGCAATTTCTTATTAATGAATAAATTATACTAATAATTAGTTTAAATGTCCACCATTTTGACACCTAATCACGCTATAAGATAGTTAAATGTATAGATTAATATTCAGAAATGGTATAGTAATCAAATATCAACAAATATTTCTAATTCTGTAAATTTAATTTAAAAATAAATATTACTGGGGTCATATCCAAGACTGGTGCCAGTACCTTAGAAAGAATTTGATTTCTTCACGAATTATCTAAAAAAAATTCAATTACAGTATCAGCGGTACTATATTTGCTAAATAACAATTTGAGATGGTTAATTGAAATTTTCGCTCAATATAATCTTCTTATAGGTTTTAATAATAGAAAGAACTAACAAAAAAGAGAGTATAAGTCATATCGACATTTTTTGATATAGGTATCTCAAACATACATATATGTAGGTACGTTCTAATAGTGTGTCAAACATAGTATGATATATGGGATACATATATGACAAAAGCAACAAAACAAAAAAGTTTTTTAACTGATATAAGTTTTCTCATGGAGAGTTAGAACGTTTCTTTGATGAATAAAACTATTTGAATTTGAATTGTATTTCTTTCTTGTCACAACCAAAGTATAGGGGAAGCTATGCGATAATTTCTGAAAGCAGAAAAAAATGTGTTTTCCGAATTCAAAATTCCCAGTTGATTTTTTCGTTTCAGTTCAAGACAAACCTTTTTCTTTCCGTATTTGTTTAAATGTATGTCAGTCTGGCCCCTAATTCCTTGTCACGCGCATAACTCATAAACCACAAAATTGATATAAATTAAATTAGTTTTTTTATTGGGTCTGATTAGAAGATATTGCGTGGAGGCAGTGGGGTGCTATCCTATTTTTGTTTTCAATATACTTATCTCAATATTTTTTTAAAAAGTAATATCATTATAACGTCTGCAGTAAAATATTGTCTACAGATTTTTGCTTCCTAAAATTTTAACCATCATCAATTGTTTCAGAAAAAATATTTAGAAAATTATAATCAGGGACTTAAAATAAATATTTTCTAATAAAATTTTATGAAAACAAAAAGGTAGTATATCAGAATCACTAGGCAGATGTTCTTTTTTTATTTCTTTGTATATTCATATTTCTGAATTGTTAAAAAAATAAAGTTAGTAACAAATATAATAAAACAACTCACCAGCTTCAAAGTTATCTTTAAGTCTCTTCCATTGTCTAGCATGATGGACAGAATACGCCGCTGCTACAACAAAAAACAGTATACAAGCACAGACAGCCATCGCGAGTACAGCAGCCTGCCAGTCCAATTCGAAAGTTTCGGCGCTGGAGGAAGCCACCGTATCGTCCCAGACCAACTTCTCATTCACAGACTCCTTGTCCTGATCATTCATCAGCTTCTTATTTTGCTCGTCAATGAACAATTTATCACTTTTTTGTGAATGAATCTCCCCCTTGTCCTCGCGTTTCGTGTCACCACTGCCTTCTAAATCAGAAACAGTAACGCTATTATCGTCTTTGGCATTTCGCCACATACTATGGTGATGTTTTCTGTGTCTGTGAGGAGTGTGGATCTTCCTTAACCAGGACCAGTCTAGGTACAGATCTTTCATCGGTCCACATAATGCATCTCTGTGTAGCTCACACGGTCGGATAACAATTTGTCCGCGCGGCCTTATTTCAGAACAACGAGTGCAGTTCAGGCAAGTATTCATGGCTGAATCCCAATATTGAACTCCAGGAGAGCATTGAATTACCCAAGAAAAAGTGACAGAACAAGTGACTAGGAGGATGAAAATGGTCATCCATATTGAAGGAAGACACCTTGGTGGCGTCGCCTGCAAATAAAAATAAACCAGATATAAATTATTATTCATAATAATTATACAAAATAAAACTTATTTAGAAATAACTAGCTGTGCCCGCGGCTTCGCTCTCGTGGATTTTAGAATTTTTGAAAAAAATAATTATTTTAGATCTTTTTATTCTACACAATTATTTACTACATTATATTGTTCGATATTTAACGGTTTATGCAGCGTATTGTAAAAGAGCACACTGGCGGCAAACTTTTTTCCAACTTGATTGACTATTATCGTAACAAAATACATCCTAAAACCTGGTCAGAGAACACATATCTATGAATGAAAAAAAAACGCGTAAATCGAATAAGTGGTTCTCGAATGATAAGCGCACTAACGGACAGACAGAGAGACGTTGTGTTTTATATTAAGTATTAAAGATAATAATGTGTATACGAGTATACTGTTGTATTTTAGTTCCACATAATGAGCAGATGGTGACATATAATCAAAATACAACTTTATTTCTATAAAAGACAATGAGACAATCAACAGAAATAATCGTATATTACGAAAGCGGGTCAAGAATACACGATATGTCTTCAAGATACTCCTAATTTGTTGTTGTTGATCAATTGTACGAGGAACGTGTGAATGTCGCAGTGTCGCTGTTGTCATTGAATAACATCCCAACAATAAACCGAATAAATTGTACCCATTCACGCACTCGACGAGAGACTTATCGTTTTGTGAATCAGTTAATTTGTAACCCCCTCGAGTTGTATACATTACATGCATAAAATATGTTGATGATATTTAACTGACAATGGGAGTGATAAGATGTTTTATTCAAATTTATCATTGTAATCAGGAAACTGAACCTGAACCGGAACCCGAACCCCGAAAAAACCCATATTTTTCATTAACCTGAACCCGAACCGAACCGCTATATTTCAAAGTCAACAAACCTGAATCTGAATCCGAACCTTTTCATGGATAACTGATAACCATATATTTTTAAAAGGTTCAATAAAATTAAAACCCGAACCTTGAAAAAACCGTATTTTTCATTAACCTGAACCCGAACCGAACCGCTATATTTCAAAGTCAACAAACCTGAATCTGAATCCGAACCTTTTCATGGATAACTGATAACCATATATTTTTAAAAGGTTCAATAAATTATTTTTAATATTTTTCTCCAATAATTTTTAAAAGAGATTATAAAATGTACTGATTCTGAAAATCTGTTTGAATTTTATGGTATGATGTGACTTATCAAGTCATCTACTAAAATTTATACTTATATTTTATACTTTATTTTTTAATTCTATTAACTGAATTACATTTCAATTTGCAAAAAAAATCTGAAAAGTAGAGATTTCAATCTTTAAAATATTTTTTATTTTTTGCCCTTTTTTATAGCAATATTATAATTGCTATTAATATTTTTTTCTTCTTCAGAAAATGTTTTATTTGTTAATTATAATTTTTTTTCGAACAAAATAATTTTCTTTCGATTACAAACTTGAACCTGAACCCAAAAAAGAACGGTTTTTGAATCCAAATAGTTTGCATGATGCTAAACCCAAACCCGAACCAAAATTTATATTTGAACCCGAATCGAACCTGAACCATAAATAAATTCCGATTCAAGTCCCTGGTTGTAATATAATAAAAATACCTCTCCTCATTTTACACAGTTCCTAGAATTTCACCTATATTTCAATTAAATATTGCAATTTTGAAAACAATTTCAAAAAAAATAAGTAACTAACAATTACTTTTGTAGTACATGTTACATTTAGTTAAAAAAATAAAGTTGTATAGTATAATTTAAGAATAAACTAAAACATTCGGCCTCTACTTTTTATTGAAGCTTATTAATTGAACTAAGCATTTATTACAACTTGGGAACTAAAATATGTATTTTTTGTATCGCAATGTTGTTTTACCATGCTTTATTAATTAATCTATACAAGCATAAGTTTTATTATAATGCCCGTGCGGGTTATTTCTCGTCTTTATTTTTACCTGGTTTTAATATTTTATATGAAATTTCATTACGATCAGTGTCGGATGAGAATCCTTTGTAAATCGAGGACTACGAGTATTTAAAATTTAATTTTCTTTGGCGGGAGTTTTTTGGGGAGAAATCTCCCTCCTCGGTATTGTCTTGGATTCAACACTGCCCATGCACACAACAAAACTAAAGAACAAAACAAAATTTAAATTTCGATGTTCTTACTATAGTAATTAGATTATAAAAAATTTGTTTAGAGTACTAATGTTGGTGGGACCCCAGGCAATTTCCTTTTTTCAGAATTTCTATTTCTGTATCTGCTTGTTTTATCATTCCGATTTGGCACGAACACTACTGAACTGATTTAGATAGGACTTTCACTGTTAGAAAGCTTAAGAGTTAGTTTAGAGAGCAGGTCTTTATTAAGACAAAAAATGGATATTTTTTTATAAAAATGTTAATAAAATTAATATGATGATGTAATCAAACCAATTTATATTGAAAAGTTATGTTACGCATCTATTAAAATATATATATTTGCTTATAAAATGAATAAAAAAGGTGCGAGGAATTTCTAGCTTCAGATATAATTATACATTTTACTCCTAAAAACATCAAGTTTGAACACATAATATATAGTACATGGGGGTTTCACTTTAGCGACTTAATGCATGAAGCAGCAGTAATTTAAGGAATGCCTAGAGGCTGCCGCTGTCGTGTGCATTCCTAGACTTAGCTGCAGAGATTTACTTGCTCTTAATTAACTGCAGTGTTTTCGCATAAAATGATATGCAAATAGTAACCGATAAGACTTTATACATATATTTATTACTTTATACGATTATGGCTATAATACTGAGTGAGTTATTTAAAGTTACAACCGCAAAAAAACTTGTTTTGTTTTATGAAAAAGTGTATCAGGCAAAAGTTGTATGGTCCGAGAGTGAAAGAAGATGGCGCTGTGTTGGATCTTTAAAGGTCACGTGAAAATCTTCTTTTTTTTATAAGAACCCCTATTTTTTATTAAGGATTATTGTAGTTGTGCCCGCGACAATTTTAAAACAGTGAATTGTAAATTATTTATATACTGAATATACACATATGTATAAATTAAAATGCTAAAAGAATCCACAATAAAAAAAAGTAGGTTGTCACGTGACCTCAAGGTATACAACACTATCTTCTGCCCACTCCTCCCTAAGCTTCTACAACTTTTACCTAATACACTTTTTCATAAAATGTTTTATTTCATGTTATTTACGACTGTCACTTCAAATAACCCAGTCTGTATTTTGAATTTGACATTCATAATTTTATATTAGATTTTTTCTTTTAAAAATATTTATTTTATATTAAATAAATATAAATCGACAGTGAAACATGCACTTGTGACACAATATACGAAGTATATCGTAATGGCTTTTTATCGATTTACTGGCTGTATACCTATGTATCTACATCGATAAAAAACAAATAATTTTATTTATTTATATGCTAGTTTTGTCATTTTAATTTCTGAACGATTTAATTGTAACTTATTCAATAATCAAAAACAAATAAACAAAAAATATGTGTTTTTTTTATAATTTCGTCGAACTACAGGTTGTTTTCTACTACGATGATGTGTTGTTTCCCTTGGTTGCTATTACATGGAGTTTGGTGATAAAAGTCGAGAACCTCAGTTCTAATTGCCCACCAGTGAGCAACAAAACAAAATAAGTACAAACCTCTATTTACTCCTACTTCACAACCACAACATTATGTTAATCCATGAGACAGTTTATTAGTGCACTGCAAGTACACTCATATATGTTCGCGTGGGCAGGTACGTGAGATTTGTACTCGGAGATCATGAACGGTAAATATAGACCCAGTCAGTTTGGGTCAAAGACGCGCCGCGCCGCAGTGCTTGCCAGATGCGCCCGTCGCGGCGACGCGGCGGCTAGGCGCGATGCTGCTGCTGGCTCACTAGTCGGCAAACATCAACATTGGATTCTTTGTATATATACGTAATTAGGTACGCTAGTTTATGTTTTGATTGAAAATAGTATTATATAGAGTGAATTTAAAGTACAGAGTATAAAATAGTATTTTCAAAAACTTTTCATTTCGCGGTCCGCCTAAATACATATGTATAAATTATTGTATTTCCAAAACTAAGTACTTTTAGTTTAGAAGATATTTACATAAAATAGATATATTTTTATTTGAAGGGGGCGGGGGTAACCGTGGAACGCTCTTTGCGAAAAACTATACTAAAATATTAACATTTTATAAAAAATTATTTACTAAATAATTGTTTCTTATTTTTCTATTATGTCATACTTTAAGAGAGCCAAAAATTCTTTTATAAGAAAAATAAATAAAAAGCACAAAAGTGTTATTGGCAACAAATGAAATATTTAGTTATTTATTCTATATGTTATTAAATATAAAAAATAATTTACTAATAATAACAACGTTCTTATTTCTATAGTTCTGCATGAAATATAAGAATAAAAATAGCGAGTAAATACGTGTATACAATTGTACATCTATTGTGAATTCAATTTTACATAAACATATGTGTGTAGTATGTAGTACATTGTATATAAATGCTGAAATTGTAAAAAAATAATAACCCATTATTTTTCTATGGAAATGTTTAAAAACATATTATAACATCCTATATAAGTTTAATTTATAGGTATACATAACACAGACGTGTGTATAAAAAATAAATAAAAGTTTTTAGTACAGGTATAAAGACACATGTACCTATATAAAAAGTTATGTACTAATATAATATGAATATATTGGAAAATTCATAAACGAAATCTCGTGTAATTATTAAAAGATTTTTTTTTTATTTAAGATAAATTGTCATGTATTTTATAATTATTATTCAATAAAATTATTTAATGCTAATATAGTTATTAAACTCTCGAAAATATTAATCAAAAGTGTTAGAGCCGCTCTATTGTTTTATTAAAACTCTAATTAATAGATATGTAGGTATAGTTATATTATAACTATACAGAAATTCAAATAACTGACTAATACCAAAAAATTCAAAGAAACTATTCTATCAAAATACAACTATATATCATGATAAATATAAAAAGAAACTACATAAATATTAATGACCATAACAATTTTAACAAAGATTTCAGAAGCATCTAGTTTGATAGAAGCATTTCTTATCTATATTATATTTATTTTGGACGCGTAGCTTTACCAAATAGCAACGCGATCGCAGATAGCTCTGAGCGGATCGAAAATGTGCCACGTTTATCACATTAAATTCAATAAAGAGGCAGTCGTGGTTATTGGCATCTCTACAGAAACTGAAATCAAATAATAATTATAGCCAGATAAATAAAAGATCCTTGGTGTTTTTCCTTAGTTGTCCCTTAATTGATTTTATGGTAAAAAAATGCTTTGTTTATGTATATAGTAATTTAACATCTTTATTTTTTTTACTGTTATTATTTATTATATTATTCATAAATAAATTGTAATAATAATAATAAACCTTTATTTCTTGGTATATAACATACATACATACATCGGGGAAAAATATAATTTACAATTTTTTTATTGTGCAAGAAATTCTCTCAGATCGTAGTAATTTTTTGTAAGCAGCAGTGATTTTAATATTTTTTTAAAACTAGGAACTGACAAAATAGCTAAACAATTATCATAAGTAATAAAGTGCATTCTTAGTTAGGTATGTGTTGAAAATGAAACAAAATCTCTTTGTTTTTGAAGGGACGGTTAAAGAGACAGTAATTTTATTTTTTTAAATTAAAATTGAGATACCTATTATAGATTTAAATAAAGTCAGAGAAAGAATTTTCTCCTAAGTTTTTATTTTTACGTAAGTGGTTATTGGAAACTTATTTGTTTAAAAACGTTTAATACACGTTTGGTATCTCGCAAAAAGAGTTCACTTTTTTATCTTGGCTAGAAATTTTTATAATAAAACAAAAGTATTAGTTTTCATACAACTGTTGAACAATATAGTAGATATTCTTTTTCAATGCCATAACAATATTTTTCTATAATACTATACGTTTACGTATATACTGTTACACCTACACACTAAAATATTTAGGAAGAGTACATGGACTCTGTTCATACATTATGTAATTATATTGCTTAGTCTATATGTAATGTAGATATACATGCATGTACGATTTTGAAATTTAGTGAGGAAATAAATGGGCACTTAAAGTGGGTGGATTATTCTCAGGTTATGTAACAGTTTAATGGCATATAAATAATATGAAATATTACAGGGTAAGTCAAAAATAAGGACCAAGCGATTTATTTGCGTAACTATGAATTATATCAAAAGTATCTTAATAAAAGTTTATTGATAAATGAAATATAAACGTATTTTAGGCATCATTATTTTCAATGCTACATAGTTACTTATATATGGTGTCAAGAAATATTTTCTTTAGTAGCAATATAGAGCGAAATATATTTTTTTCTTTACTGTGACATAAAAATAACATTATGAGATTAATAATGGGAAAAATAAGACGTTTTAACGAGATTAAAATATGTATGGAGGTATTGATGTTTCATCTCAATTACTATTTTATTAGTTATTTTGAATTTTTTTTAAATGCACAATTATGTTATTTTTAATGTGATGATAAAAAATCTTTTAATTAATACCAAATATGACTATACAAACACAAAACAAAAATATGAATTAAAAATGTTCTTGAATTTATCATTGAACTTTAATTGGGATGCGGGCCGATAAAATTTTAGCCAATTTGAAGTTATTGTTTATTTAAAAATTCACTAAATTTATTTTTAAATTTTTAATGAGTGAAATCAATAAAACATATTTAGCACTGCTAATTACAATTTGAAAAATTACCTATTTAACATAAAGTTTATGCGTTTTACAAGTTTTTACAAATTATAATTTTAATAGACCTTTATTTATAAAAACTAATGAGTAAAATCAATAAAAAAATATCTGATTTTACCATTCCTCTGTGTAATTTCAATATTTTCGTAGTAGCCAGGCTGTTTAGGCTAAAAAATACCTAAAATAGGAATTTTTAGGTACAGTTTTAATACTTGCAGGATTTGTTACAAATGTGGTTTAGAATAATACCTTAAGTTTGCTCCGATTTTGGTTGTCCGCGTCATGGATAAACCATGGTTCAATTGTAAAATTCTTCAGATTTTCTGATTTTTGCTAAATAGTAGTCTAAATAAGTATTATAAAATAAAAAAAATTAAATAAAAGTTATTCACTATAAAATTCCCCACAACCTTCATTTTGAAAAAAAAAAAATTAATCATTTTTTTATCCGTTACACTGAAAAAATGGCTGAAAACACACTTTTTTTAAGCTGTAATAACTAATAAAGTTTAACGGCTTAAAAAAAAGTGTTTTTCAGGTAGCAGATAAACAAACATTTTGTTCCAAAATGGAAGTTGTAGGGAATTTTACAGCGAATAACTTTTAATTGAAACTTTTTTTATAGTAGGTTATTTAGACCGCTATTTAGTAAAAATCAGAAAATTTGAAGAATTTTGCAATTGAAACATGGTTTACCCATGACGCGAACAACCAAAATCAGAGCAAACTTAGGGTATTATTCTATACAACATTTATAACAAATCCTGTAAGTAGCAAAACTGTACCTAAAAAAACCCTGTTTTAATCTCCACAGCCTGGACTAAAGTGGTAATAAAAATGAATGTTTCCAAAGTAACGCTTTATTAGGTACTCCACATAAGGCTGTTCCTTAAAAAAATGTATGCTATAATTGATAATAATGCTAATAAATCGGCCTATATATCATCTCTAAAAATGTCACACTAAATATATTTTTTATGTAATTAATAGTGAGTAGTTCAATCTGTGTCTGGTTTTCTATCCAAATAAATAAATATGCTATAATTTATTTGAATGAAGTCAGAAGACAAATTTCCAAACATCTTAACGATAATTAACTAAACATACGCTTATGTACACATAGCATCTTGAAAACAATTACACAAAATCAACCACAGCCAACATCTTCCAGTGCACTTCATAAAATGTAGACTCAACATTACAAGTGAATCTCTATATACTCGTATATTCTGAACAAACACAAATACAATAACATCAGACGGAACGACCGGGTGGTCTTATACAAAAGAATAAATATAATTTAATTAGACTATTTGTGGTTATGTTGCGGTTTTGTGTACAAGTTACATGATGCATTCTTAATGCACGTACAGGGGTACAATAAATGCACTGTGCATTGTTATCTAATATGTTGACTTTTAGATGCAGTGTGAAAAAAACCGAAGGGGTATTCTGGGGTATTGTTTAAAAACAATTGATAGTACACCTGTATGGTTGTAGAAAAACGTTCTATTCAAGAAAACGTGATGACGAACGTTTAAGTTGAATTTGAAATAAATAAATAATTTAAAGCCATGTCGTTAATTATTAATCAGATTCAAATAGAACTAAAGCTAGACAAACAAATATTTTTGTTTGTAAAAATGTAGATTTCAATTATTAGAATCTAACTCAAAAATGGCGCCTGTAAGGTACTCTGAGTTTGCTTCTCTCCTTAAACCCTAATTTCGACTTCCACATTTGTTTTGGAAAAATTTCTGTTGTGGTGATTCCAGTTTTATTTGCTGTAGAATTTTTTTAATTAAAAACATTTTTGTGGCTATTTAGAATAATGTAGAACTTCCTATTTTCTATTACACAGGCCGACATCATTTTTGGTGTCTCTATATACTTAAATATGTGATTTCGGAGGCTTTTGGCGTGCCGAAACCGAATCCGTTACCCAAATTGCTCCGTCACGTCAGGTTTTTGATATAACCTAACCTAAAAGTGTCCAATATGATGATTTTGGTGATATTTAAGAATTTATTACCAAGTAGGTAATTTTTTTCTAAAGTTTTCGTTCATGGTAAGAAATAGTACTATCTTTGCTATTTAAAATAAATTTTTACTTTCTTCTGTACGATTTTTTTTTTATCGAAATAAACTAGTTTGAAGTAATTGTTATATTTTAATGTATAGTAAAATCCATTGTGTCACTGTGTCTCTTCTATTAAGAAAAATATCATATACCTATTCAAACTAGTATATTTCGGTGAAAAAAAATCGTACAGTAAAAAATAAAAATTCGTTTTAAAGAGGAAAGATAGTACTATTTCTTACCGAGAACGAAAACTTTAGAAAATAATCTCTACGTGGTATTAAATTCTTAAACATTGCCAAAATCGTCATTTTGACACTTTTAGGTTAGATTATATCAAAAACCTGAGCAATTCGGTTTCAGCACGCCAAAAAACTCCGAAATCACTTATTGAAGTAGAGACACAAGTACAAAAGTATTTTTTTGTCGGCCTGTGTTATTAGAGTGATAATTAAAATAACGTTTAAAATCGAGTTTATATTATAAAACAAATATTTGTTTGTTTAATTAAAGGAATTTGAACACTCAAAAACTAATAAATGTTAAATATTCATAATACTGTAAAACAACCCACATCAGTGAAACAGTGATAGCTTGTAAGTGGGCGTTCATTGGTGATTGACATGGGAAACATCATAATTTACTCTTGAAACATTTGTAGTCCTTCAATGTCGAGTATGTTCACAGGTCCGTATTAATTATATTTTTGATTTATTTATTTTAAGGATACATTGAATCTAGGTTAAAATTGGTTATTCATAAAATTATATACTTTTTTATCTCTTGAGATCTTGTTGCATTAATGAAATTTGTACGTACTACATCATAATAATACCATGTACACAACAATAGGAGTGGAACTTGCCTCTGTGTCTGTCAGAGAATGATTATGTGTAACATAATAGGAGTTTTAATTGATAAGCAATTACATTTTATTATAGCTTCTTAGATTATTTTATTTTCGGTAGCTAGTAATAGGTTCGTATTTTCTTATATTTATAAATGGTTTTTTCAAGAAAATTTCACCAGTTAGCTCATTTTAAATAATTTTCCACTTTTGTATTCGAGTAGAGAATAAGTCTCAAGTACACATCTACAAATTATTTTTTATCCTTCATAGTATTATGAAAACATATTAAGACATTATGTATTTTATAATATACCTCGTAACAGGTGTTTTCAATTTCGGAGACGTGGTTAACGGAGATGTAACTCTTAATAAAATAATATTGATTTTCATTTTGACAATATAAAATATTACCTAGATATACCTATATTTTTGATGATGTATATGATACTGTTTTTTTTTAAATGGTTGAGCATTTTCAATTTAGTGAATCTAATTTTTTTTAATTGTAGGTAATTTAGCATTTCTCAACAATATTTCATACAATAATAATAATAATGATGTACAATACACATGAGTGCATATAACATATATATAATATATATGTATATACACTCTCATATAAAGGGTAATAAAATGTGTTACCGTTTGTCTTAAAAACGTCAACATTTGTGAAAAAGGCATTTAGTTTCGGTCAAAACCTCCAATAATTCATTCCCCTGTACAAAAAAAAATGCTTTGAAGACACATATGGCAACATGAGCTGTAAAGAGAGTTGAACCAACAGAGGAGCGTGTTGATTTTAAAAATAATTGGATTCAGGGAGAAATAAATATATACGATTTTTTACATGCAGTGCGATAATTAATGTTCTTTTCAGTCTTTGTATGTACCTACCCGTAATTAATATTGTATGTTCAAAAATATAACTTTAGTATTTCATTAATATGAACATGAAAGGTTATACATTCTATGTATGCGTATGAATACATATCGTCGGTTTATTGCCGTAGTCAAAAAACTGAAAAAAAATGGTTTGAGATAAACGCAATTTAAAAATATCGTATACCTTCTAATGCGAAATTACAAATAAACGTAAAAAAACATTTTTTGCTTTAAAATCTGTATAAAATTAGCTATACTTTTTGAAAAATAATTGCTAATATTATTAATAGTATTCGAGGAGGTGAGTTTCAAAACACGTTCATTTAAAAAAAATAATCAAGATGCATTGGATTTTGAAAAAAATTTTGGCATTCTTTCATATTGTAATGTCAGTTTTGCCCAAAACTAATATTACAATATGAAAGAATGCCAAAAATTCTTTGAAAATCCACTGCACCTCTATTATTTTTTAAACGAGTTTTGGAACTCACCTCTTCATTTATATTTTATTATTGTGATTTTCTTAACCTTTTTTCGTAACTTTGGCCAAATAATAATGTGTTTTAATAAATAACTTTGTAAATAAAATGTAAAAATATTGCAATAAATCACAAAATTGGTTTGATTTGGAGTATGAGCGCAGACGGAGTATTCATTGTTGAAACCGAAGTGAAGTTGGGAAGAAAATTTAAATTTGAGCTGCTCCAATATAGTATTATTATAAAAAACATTCATCATTAATTAATCCAATTTAAAAATAAATGTCTTAAGTTTATTTTAAAACGTTTTGGCAATCGATCAAAACAATGATACTTATTACATTCAATCGTTATAATGAAAAAAGTTGCGTCAAATTTTAGGTAACAAACATACTTAAATACTTAATATTTTGTACAACAATAATTGATATAAAAAGAAATATTATGTTGTATGTAGAAAGCCCATCCAAATATTATTCACAAGACACAAGTTTAGCCCTGCAACGATGGTGCCAAGTCACAGACCCAAAAGATTTTCTTTTTTAAATGATTTAGTGATAGGAAGTGTTAGACTCGTGTTTTTCTCAGTAGCTGTTTATTTTTATGGTTAGTTTCATTGTACCTAGTATTAGTTTGAAAATATTACTAAAAATCTACCTGACTTTCTACCGTATTCAAAGTTATACTAAATTTGTGATAAGCGAATTTGAATGAAAACTGGATGACCACTTCTGCATGCGACTCTACATTGTACACATAGTACATATAGGATATATTAATATTTTTAATATAAAAATCAATACAAAAAAAAATATCAGCTACAAAAGGTTTTGTCGATTTGTCGTTATCTTGTTACATAATTTATGAGATGCAAGATTCGAACTCTGGCAACAGTCATGATTAGAATACAGTATTTTTTAGAAACGAATTTAAAATGTATACTTGCTACTGTACTTTCATAAGTTATGTTATAAGTATTCAACTGAAACTGAAATTCTCCAATTGAAATTTGAATGGTAATAGAACATACAAAATAATCAGTTAATTTTTTCATAGATTTATTATAAACATTAACTATTGTTCCGTGCATATTGATGCCGTCGCGTCCGCGTCGGTGCGTTAAAAAGATACCGCAAAATTATTTTAATTCTTTATAGAAATAATTTTAAATAATCCTAGATTTAGACATCAATAAAAATAGCATAATGGGGAATTTAAAAAATTGTTTTCAACTATAAATAAAAACTTTGTTAAAAAATCGATTTAAAATTTTACTATATAAATAAACACATTATCAAAATGCAAATCTATAAATAATATTATTTCAACCAAAAACATAAATTAGAATTCATTACATTAGAGCAATTGTAAAACATAGCAAGGGAAATGTGAAAAGCGGACAGAACCGTGAAAATAATGAAACGGGCAAGCGTAAAAAAAACACAGAAGAGTTATTGTACGGTCATACAAAAAGGAGATAGAAAATAAAGTCCTTTGAAATCCTCACAGGAATACGAAACTTCAGTAAGAAAAATCTATTTATGTAAGGAAAGTAGGGATTTGGTGTATGTATGTTCTTGTTCTTACTGAACATTTTTTGAATATGTTAAATATATTTAAAATACTATAGTACAACAGTTTTTATATAAAGAAATGTTGACACGTTGTTAAATATGAGAAGCACGAGAAAAACTTTAATGTCGAATTAAAAACTTTGTAAGAAATGATTAAAGTATGAATTTATGATACTTTCATTTGCTTCAGCGCACGTTTTTTTAATTTTAATACGTTAAAATAAATGTAAAAAATATGTAGTTCCCACAAAATAAAAAGGTATATAAATTTTACCAATAATTATATCTTCATAAAATACATAATATTCAAGTTAAATATTTTTATCGTATACACGTAAACGTATTCCCAATACGTACTATTCCTACCGCATACAAACATCGAACCTAGGATCTCTAATTTCCGGTATAGCCTCTGAAACCCTTATATTTTAAATATTATTATATTATATATATTTTATTTATAAGTTATTTAGTTTTTTCGTTCATTTTTTTTAGTATTTGCATATATCGATTCGGAATGTTCTCACAAACCATTGCATCGTCGGGTACAATTAAATTACAAATATAATTATAAATAATATAAAAATAAAATAAAAAATAAATGGAATTTATTATGAATCTTTTCTATTTGATATATTATATTAAAGAAAATATTTACCTTCATGAAATTTGTCTTCCCCATGCGAATAGTTTCTATTTGACTATCGTGGAGAATAAACTTTTATTTTAAAAACAAAACAAAAAGTCCGAAAATACATTCCACACTTTTAAAACTCAAAATAAATTCAAAACACAACCGAAATTCACATTAAACATCTAAAACTTAAAAATAAATGTTAACGTAAGTTTTTAATAGCACTCAAACAAAATCCAATTGTTGTATCACGCAAAACTTCAAAATATTGTCCACTCAAACTTGTTGAAAACTTTTTCAATCACGATAAAAACAAGTTGCAACAAAGTTTTAAGCTCAAGGGTTGCAATTTTAATAATTACCCGATGTCATATATAGGTTATCTGTATTTAATAGAAATATATATGGCGAAGGTTCTTATAGAACAGTGATGTTCGTAAAGCGCACGATAGAACTGTTGGCGCTGTGAACGACGCATCTAATAACGACACAAGAATAACTGACGCGTTGCCGTTCGGTCCGATACCATGTGGTGGTGTTCCGCCCCACCAATATAACAGCCAGGGGTGGTTTTACAGCTACGGTGCTCACTTTGATCCCTGTTCATTAATATACTATATTTGCTATATGTTTTATTGAATTATCGCACAAATATTTTATTTAGTATTGATTCATTCCATGCGTGATATAAAACTATTGTTACGACCATTATTAGTCGAGTGATTTCCCACCAAAACCCAAAAAACAATTAAGGGTGACCAGGTCTTCGGGTCTGACCCGGAGATTCCGGATTTGAACACCGTTTCTCCGGGCTCCGGGATTTTTTTTTTTTAGTCATCAAATTCAATTCTTATTTTTTTTGTAAATGAATATACTAAAAAAAAGGTCTTCGGATTAAGGCGAGAATTTTTTTCCTCCGTCTCAGGGTTTCCATCATTTGAAATCTGGTCAACCTAGTTACATCTAATGTAATAATTAATTTTTGACAATTTTTTTTATTGGCTTAAATTATGTATAAATATCTTAATTAAAAATGATATTCAAATAGAATTATATAAGCAAAACATTTTTATTTTATTTTTAGAGCTCACTTTGTAAGTGAAAAATATAAGAAGTGTAAAGCAAAATAAAAAAAAAGTTGCAATTGCAATATATATGTAAGTGTAGAAATATTTCTTTAAATAACTCATATATTATTTTTTATATTCAATAATATATGCATATTGGGAAATTCGTCATTTGATCATAACGAAAGTAAATATTTGTACAGATCTATTTAAAATAACATTGATTAGACATTTATTTTATGTGTAGTTGTTTAGTTATTAACAACGGAGGATTTAAAATTTGAAATAGGTATTAGACGTATTAATTAAAATTGCTTCTACGAAGTATTATAATGGCTTATCATCAAAAATGAATGTTTCAAATATGAAATTAACAATATTTTCTGCATTTTGTTACTAATTTGTAAAAATTCTTTTTAGCGTATATATGACTAAACTCGAAGACGAAATTCAAATCTAATGTTAAATTAAATATATATATATATTTCTGACTTTATCGTAAATCGTAACATGAACCGCAGAGCAAATATTTACAGGTACCTAAAACAGCACTGATTTCCGGTTTCCTTATATTCAGTGGTTAAATTGTACGCCCTGTATAAATTGTATATTCTTACAGTTTATTAAAAGTGAGTATGAAAAATACTACCTACTACCTACCAATTATATATTTTTTAAGGGTTATATGTATATAATTGCACTCCAAATTTGATAGTCTGCACTTTGTACACTAGAACATAAATTTTAATACTTTGCATTAATCTTTAACTCATAGTGTTTTAAATAAAATAAAAATTAACAAAACCAATATTTAAAAAAATTAAAAATTTATATAAAGAGAAATTTAAGTAATAATAATAATAATATTTAATCGTTTTTAAGGGGGGTCGGGTTATGTAAATCCCACGAACTATCCTTGGTAAAATCACAATAAATACATCAAAAATATTTTATAAATAAGTAATCATCAAAAAGTCATATTAAGAATATCAAAACATTAGTGCAAAGTTTTTAATTTTTCGTGCAGTACAGATTTTGTTATTAGTGAAAACGATTAAAAAAAAGTGCATTTAAATACAAGGTTTTTTTAATAATAACATATTTAATAGTATAATTTTGTTATGTTATGGTATATTTTATTATGTCATAAACATAAACCTAACGGAAAAATGGCAACCATGACTACCTTAAGATAATACTGGAAGAACAACCGTGTGTTTATAATCATATGAACAGTTCCAGGAACCTGAGTGTTTATAGTGCCAGAGTGTGTGCAGGGCACGGGCCCTGCATACTAACCACTGCACACAAGTGCATCTACACGAATGCATACATATGTACATATATACATATATATACGCATGCACACGTGCGCGTCGTATACAAAACACAAACAAGGACCTTCGGTCATGTGTATGTAGTGTGTATTTACTTCCACCTGGTCATGTCTGGGAAGCATCAAGTCACTCAATTGTTTCAGACGTAATTAAAAAATATTTATCAAAACTATTAATGATTATCCTAGGGTTAACAAGACCTCCTATAACAAAGGATCCCCAAAATATTTATTGCACCCCTCATAATAAATTGTAGTTACGTTACTGCTATAATATGAGAACTATGTTATTATTACAAATATTAGCTATATTTTTAAAATTTAATAATATAATAAATAAATATCTACATTGAATTATTTCGTTTCTCTTATGCTCTATTTCGCATCGTACTTCAATTATAGTAGACGTTTCAACATCTTGTGATCTTCTTTAGAAGAAAATTGTTAGATGTCAATCGAAATGTCAAGTGTCGTCGAGTACGAGTACCTACAACTAGGAATAGAAGCAAAGAGAAATGAGTTCATTCAATACAATAATATTGATTTTAAATTCCTTATTTTGTAACATTAAGGAACGTTTATTTATAAATAATATTTAGAATAAAATAATGTGCGAAATTATCAATATAATTATCGGATAATTTTTCAGCCTGAAAAAAGAAACATCTTTTATATCCTTACCCTTTTTATTACTTATGTGTGTATTGTATAATACCTAGAACAAAACTAAAAAATTTTATACAATAAAACAAGAGTAACCTGATTATTGAACTGTCATAATCAAAACGGTGAAAAGGGGTGATTTTCCACACTATATCAAATATAAGGTCGGGGAAATCCCGTAATAGCTGAGTAAGTTATGTTGTTCACGCATTCACGCATCTGGGGATGCTAGGAATTGCTACCAGTATTAATATACCTATGTAGGTACTTGATTTTCCGACTTATAGTGAGTAAATCTGCTATCATATAGGTACAAATAATTAATAATTTAAATTAATGTATCTCCTCTTTATAGAAATATTCTATGTGTTAAATTTCATATTGATAAACATATTTTTCAATTTTTCGATAAAAATGAGACACCGTTTTTTTACAAGTATAGTATATAGTAGTTCTCTAAAACACTTTAAGGCACTTGTTACACATATCTAATTACAAAATTAAAATATTCATTTCATATAGGTACCCCTTTTCAATACACACATTACGCCTATATGTACACAGGCGCGGATCAAGGTTTACAATTGGGGTGGGGGTGGGGAGAGGTCATGGTCTGATAAAAAACAATTTGTCCCCCATGACTCTCCCCTTGGATCCGCGCTTGTATGTATATTGTTGCCTTTCGTACGTTATAAATAAACAGCGCATAGTACATAAAACCAAATCGAAAATAGCGTATGCCGGAAGTGAATTTATGAATATGATTTCTAATATCGGATACAGTTGAGTTTTCAAATACCGTAAAATTTGCAGCTGCAATAGAAATTTACAACAGTAGTTTATGAATCAAACCTCAGTATTTAATGTATTTTTATTACGTATACAATTACACTTTTTACTTTTTTGAATAGACACAAAATAATTCAGGGATCAAAATATTTTTAGAGAAAAATAGGCAATAGGTACTTCAAGCTATTTAAATTATGATAAAATGCTCATGTGTATGATATATTATAAGAAAATAAAAAGCTTGTTGAATCGCCGCGCCCGCACCGAGCCTCCAGGCTAAAATCCTGTCAGCCCCCTTTTGTGGGGGCTATACGTATTAGTGATTAGATTTATAGGTACCTAGAATACCTACACATATAGAGTAAGTAAAAGTAGGGCTCCAAGTGTTTAATTGTATCTAGATTATAGGTTATAAGATTTTAACTTTTTATCACATAAAATAGTATCAACTGGTCATTTTACGTAGTTAGTTATTTTGGTCTCTGAACAGCTTGTATATCTGTAGACTGTAGAGAATGGGTACACATGTGTATTTATTACATAGCATATATATATTTAAGAGACAAACAACATAAGTGGTTTAACTGAACCATTGTCTTCATCTTGTCGAAAAGAAATTATGGACAATAAGACGTCTATTAAACAATAAATGTCGAAATAAAAATACATTTAAACATAAGTGATATACCTTTTATATTATTTAATTTGCGAGTAGGTGTACCATAAATAATATTACATTATATTATATTATAACATATTGTTTTTCGTAGTTAATACCTAAGAATACATTATACTTACATTATTTTACTTAATGCATAAAATACATTTGATATTATTGTTTTCATAAAAAAGTATCAATGACAAAATTATTTTAAAATTGTAATTATTAAATCAATAAACACAAAAAAATAGAGTTAATTTATGGGATATCATCTTTAAAATCATAAGAAATTTATTTATGCCCGGTATTATAAAGAATTTACTTGGCTGAAAATGTAATTTAGCTCCCAGCTAACGCTATCTACTAGGTATTAAATATAAATCACCGCCACTCACAGATGTAGCGAATGAAATCAAACATATAAAACATAATAAGTGCTTCCAAGTGTACCTCATTTACATTATTATACATTTATTACCACTGTTTTAAAATATCGAGCAATTTCATAACAATTTGACACCTATCAGATAGCGTTAGCTGGGAGCTAATTTGCATTTGCACTAATTTGCAGCCAAGCAAATTATTTATAATACCGGGCATTAATTCATTTTAAATTAAATTAAATTTAATTTATAAAATAATTACTAACACGCTACAAGCGCCTGTGACTGCATTTTAACCATTTTTGTTACTAATGTCACCCCCGTATCTTTTTTATGTTTATTTTTTCTTTCGCTACTCACGTGTGTCAAAACAAAGGTGTCAAGCGTTAAACATAAGAGAATACACAATTCTCTTGAGTAGTTTTCATTTTATTCCCTCAGGCTCCAGCTGTATGCCATTGCAATAATCCAACACTGTAAATCGGTCAAGGAGTCATGTCACAATAGTAAATTGCCGCTCATTTCTCTCCAAAAATATCAACCGAAAAATAAAAAAAGTTGCATTATTATATTAAATACATTACAGAGTACATAATAATTCATTCTTAATTGTGGTTTGTCAAGTGTTTTCTCAAGCTAAATTCATCATAAAAAAATATACTGTGTAATGTACGGTATTATAAAGGAGCTAGCAAGCACTCTCATATTAGGTATCAAACTTATATGACAGTTCTCTTTGAGTTTTTAACAGATATTTGCAAGCGCAGTAAGTTGGTTTTTACCGTTTTTACTCAAGGTTAGTAAATACACTTTAGTAAATATACTTTACATATCTTTAATTTTACTTCCTATATGCATGAAATTATCTGTCAAAAACTCCAATAAAACTGTCATATAAGTTTGATACCCCATTTGAAAGTGCAAATTTTGCTAGCTCCTTTATAATACCGGACATAAGAAGAGAATATTTTACTCATTGTCAGTGGCGTACCTAGAAGTTGCTGCGCATCCAGCTAAAACTGAAAATAGCTCCCCCCCCCCTCCAATGAAATTGAATAGCCTTTTTTTCGTTTTCACCTCAAATTAAGCGCTCCCAAAACCTTTATTTTCACCCCCTTACTATTTTTGATTAAGTACCTACCTTTTTTATTTTATTTTTTTGTCATCTCAAATTTGGTACTTTCTAAACCTGAGTTTTGCACCCACTGATAGTTTTGATGACCTTTTTTTCGCTCTTCTGTCTCATTAGTTCTCCTCTAAGGCCTTGCGCCCCAGATTCGCCACTGTTTTTACTACAAATAAAATGTTTGTTTTTTTCTAACGAGTTGATACACTTTTGGCTATTTTTGGGTTATCTCTGCCGCCTCTGACTAATTTGTGGATTTTTATATAGATATCATCTACTAGCCAGTTCATTATATTTTATGCATCAAATTTGAATTTTTCATTGAAATACGAATTTAAAAATACGAAAATAAGATGAAAAATCATTACTTATTAAAAAAAAAATCCCCCGTTCAGTCAGGCTGAAGTAGGCAATCGCCTTCAATCCCTTCCTCGTATGCATGTGACGAGGATTAAGGGGGTAGACAGTAGAGATCAGATCGGGCCTTAAAAAAGTAGCCCGATCCGGTCCGAAACTTTTTTTTCGGCCCGGTCCGATTTATACGATTTACCTATATTAAGGTCAGGACCCAGCCCGGTCTGGTTTCTACTAAGGTCCGATCCGACCCGGTCCAAAAATTACAAACAAAAATTAATTCCGGTCCAATCCGATCCAAATTTCGGACCGGGTAATTCCGACCGAATCGGGCTGGCCCGGCCTGAAATGATCTAAGAAAATTGTATTGTATTACAAACTGACTTCAAAACCCCCCCCGTTCCTACGTCGCTGTGTTGTTATAATTAGAGATTAGAAAAATAGTTATTTTCAATGAAATAGTTACTAGTTGAATTGTTTTTTCGGAAAATAGTTGGTAAATAGTTTGTGTATAGGGTGACTAGATTTTCGACTTCAAAACCCCCCCCGTTCCTACGTCACTGTGTTGTTATAATTAGAGATTAGAAAAATAGTTATTTTCAATGAAATAGTTACTAGTTGAATTGTTTTTTCGGAAAATAGTTGGTAAATAGTTTGTGTATAGGGTGACTAGATTTTAGTTTTTGTAAACCCTGACTTGTAAATGAAGACCATTTTTTTTACTCGTCATCATTTTTTGCAAAAACACCTATACACAAACCCTGAGACTCCGGGTCAAAACCTAAGACCTGGTCACCCTACTTGTGTATTATTTTATAATTTGAAATAATTATTATAAAAGTACACATTACACATCGCAAAGTAATAAATATACTGCGTATCACGCATAACAAAACAATGCAATTTTAATTTGAAAGTATTAATAAAAATAAAATTCCTATATTTATTGTGACGTCATATCACGCCATAGACAAAGATACGTATGAAATGCATCTTTGTTTGTCATTGTTGTGAATTTGTAGTACATATGTCATAGTCGCGAAAAGTGTTCAATTCATATTTTTTATAAGTTTACAATTTTGAATGAAATAATGAGTAGAGCACAATCAGGTGACTATAATGAAATACAATCCTGTTTCATTACCAGTTCTACAGATGATATTATTAAAGAGCGGTCCCGTATTTCCCAAATAAGACTACGTGAAATTCTTAGGAATCACAATCCAAATGTACAAATTCCTGATCCTCGTTATCATATGATTCCTATTCATTATAGACATCCTATAATTCATTATGAAAATCCTATATTGCGACGACGATATCCTATGGCTCCCATCCGTCCTGATGTAAATGTAGAACGTAAGATAACATAACCTAATCTAACCTATATTTATTCATGCATCATAAATATATTTTTATATTATGTTTTTTAATATTATATTTTTATTTTAGAAAATCATGCTTTACCAAAAGTTATAGGATCTACAAGAACAGCAGTAATTTCTGTAGGGATAATATTTTTATGTTCATTACTAGCTTTACTGTATGTTTACAGAAATTTTCCTAACCTTGAACCGTATGTATTTTTATAAGTAATGTTTATTATTCTATGCAGGATATTATCTTAATAATATTATTATTTTTTAGTGAAGAGCGACAATATATAAAATTACCATGGGATATAAACGATGCCAAAAATCTAGGAAGAGTACTTGATCGCTATAAAGATAAATATTTTATAGAAGTAATATCAGGAATATTTGTTACATATATATTGTATCCTTTTCATTTTTACAAAACTTGATTTAGCTGTATTAATATTTATATACACCTTAATGCTTGTTACAGTTTGCAGACATTTGCAATTCCTGGATCACTATTTCTCTCCATCTTATCGGGATTCTTATTCCCGTTTGTTATAGCTTTAACTCTAGTCTGCACATGTTCTGCTCTTGGTGCCTCATTATGTTATTTATTATCGCAATTACTTGGACGAAGAATAGTTCATCTCTATTTTCCAGAACGAGCTCAAAATTGGGCTGTACGAGTGAATAAACATAGAGATAATCTTTTTAATTACATGTTGTTTTTACGAATGACACCATTTTTACCAAATTGGTTTATAAATCTAGTAGCGCCTGTAATTGGAGTACCATTAGTGCCTTTTGCAACAGGGACGTTCTTGGGGGTCGCTCCTCCCTCTTTTGTAGCCATACAAGCAGGACAGACATTACACAATATGACATCAACAAATGATGCATTTTCATGGACGTCTATTATTTTATTATTTACTTTTGCTGTTTTCTCTTTAGTACCAGTAATTTATAAAGAAAAACTAAAAAGAAAATTTGAATAGAACTATTATAATTTAGGTGATTGTAAATTATGTTATTACTTACAATTTATTTATTTAAATTAGTTAGTAAAAAAAAGTATTCCTGTTAAAAAATTTATATTAAGTTAAATATATTTTGTTAAGTATATTTGTCTAATTGTCAAATATAAACCTCGGAGGAAGTATAATTTAATTTTATACTCGAAATAATTTGAAAAAAGGATTTAATTGTTGGGTTACGGGAGTATTTTTTTTATATTTAAAGTAATAAAAAATGTGGTTTTAATTTTTTTAAATGCATTTTCTGGATTTCGAATACATATTGATTTGATTATCAAACTTTTTAAGGTAGATTTAGAATTAAGAATTAAAATGTTTTTAATAAAACATTACATTTTATAAAATCGGAGATTAAAAAGTTATTGAAAACCAAGTCAATATGTAAATACAGTATTATTATATATGTAAAATACTTGCATCATTTATACAGTATTTTGTAAATAAAACCCTCCTATGTCAAAAATACACAGAAGTCTCAAAGAGATTGTATGACATAGAGACAGTGAGCCAGCTGAAAACGATAACTCTCGGTAGAAAGAGAAAGAATAAAGATACTTTCTTTCTCTTATTATTTATGATTGACGCTAACTTACATAAAGTGCTATGGCTCATTTAGTCTATGTCATACTACAGATTTTTTATATTAACCAACAACATTAACAGTATTTTACGTATATGTAATTTTTTAAATATATGATAAAAAAAAATAATATAATAAATATTGAAGTTACATTTTAACTTAATTAATTTTCTGATAAAGGATTAATTAAAAATGCATTTAGTTTATAAATAAACCTATTTTAGGTTGTTAATTTGATTCTATGTCCATAAACAGTTTTTAAAAATAATGAAATAATATAAGGAATAACTAAATAATAATATTTAAAAGACTGCTAGTATTTTTTAACAAATGCTAATTTTAAGGTATCCATTACAAATTATATTTTATCAATTCAAGATAACATTGTGGTTTTCCACTAACCAAAAGACAAAATTTATATATACATATACATACAAAATGTATGATTTTTTAATACAATCAAGTTGAATTGTTTAGGTAACAATACACATATACATTCTAAAATGATTAGAACATAGCATATCATTTATTAAATTCCTTAGTTATATTTTATTTCTACATTCTTCTCGAAGTGAGTCTAAAAATAACTCATAATCATCATCAATATAATCGATTTCCAAATATAAGTTTTCTCAGTCACACTTTTAATATTAAACAGACTATATAAATGGTAGTTACTGGAGATCCACTTTAAGTGTGTTATACAATTATTGTGATATTAGTCAAATGTGACGCTCTTGCACAACACACTCAAAGTGATCCTGCAATTTACACTAATGTAAAATATACATACAGTGCAGTCAGTCCCTGAGTTACAGCTCTTTGTATTTATTTACATTTTCAATTACCAGCTACCAGCCAATTAGTTTCTGACATATAAAATATCATTATTATGACTAACAGACATTTTAAGATTATGTGTATGAAAGTAAAGGTGACTAAATTTTGGAGTATGACTGTATAGGAAACCAGAAAGTTTCATATATCATAGCAGCTGTATTCATGTGATACCATGCGAGTTGTTATCATAGATTGGACATGTTAGAATTTTGTCATGTCTACAATTCTGTGCTGTACCAACTATGTCGAATGTGTTTGATCTTAACTTAAACAGTCACTAGACTCAAATGAATACAGCTCATGCACTGCTACTGTTTTGTACTATGATATATACAGTAGATGTACCTTACTGTGAACTGCGCCGGTGCAATCAGTTCTATTATAAATGTCAGTTGTACAAATATATAGGGGCTTTAAGGAGTGGGAGTTCACAGTATGGAAGGTACTGTGCCCAATCAGATTCATAGTATGGAACGTCTACTAAAGAAGATAGAGAAATATGCAAATATATTGTATTAACTATAAATGTAACTGTTATATATCATCCTGGGTTTGAGTTTATATTTTTGATTTTTGTTGTTTATAATTCATATTAGTGTGTCTTAATTGTACTTGTATTAACTGTAAAATGTGTTTTTAAATATGTATTCTGATAAATACATAAACTATTATTTAAAAAATGGACCAAAAAGAAATGACTATTATTTGGATAATTAATTGTGCACACTACTAAGAATAATTAATTGATGTGTAGTATTAAAAACATTATTTATGTTTATTTTGAATCAATATTGATCTGCATATATAAGCAATTTTTTAATAATGAAATGTAAAAATGAGTACTACAATTTGTAAAATGATGCTTTTGTAATCTATCAAAATAAATGTTATTTTAAATTTTATGTCTTTTTTTAATTCTCAAAATAATTTGTGATCTTAAAAATAAGTTATATTAAAAAATACTTTTTTTTGAATACCTAATGGCTTTGAGAGTTGGTCTTATGTCTATGTTATTGTGACTACTACTGGGGCCCTTACAGCAGCGTAAAAATTGGAGTCAGCAAGATTGAGGGACAAAAAAAGGTCATTAAAATTAAAATTAGTAAGTAATAAGTGTAAAATTCAAGTTGGCAACAAAAAAAAAGGTCTCCAATTTCTATATTTAGCATATACTGGGGGGCCCTCGGTCACTTGCTGCCCAGGGGCTGCAGAGCCTCTAGTTATGACCCTGGGTAAAAGCCACATATGGCTCAAAAGTAATATGTTTGTGCAATTCTGTACTTATATATATTATAAATAATATACTAGTAGTAACGTTAAATATAAATTTTGACGTTTAGACAAACAAGTTGTTTTTATTTATATTATAAATATATGCCATAGAATAATTAAAAACTTTTTTTTTCCAAGTACTTTATTGAAATAGTTACAAGTTACAACTAACGAAGATTTTCACGTGTGCAGCCAGTTATCACAACACGATCACCTAAAATGAATCACTGAAGGAAATACAAGGTTTATCTAGGGTGCTCAGAGACAGTAGACATGTGATGTTATAAGAAAATGTCCATAACTGAGTGTTACATTACAATAATGTTCTGTGATTACAATGTTATTCTTTGAGATCTTATTTCAGCATATTTAATAAGACAGTAATATAGTATTTAAAATATTTATTTGTAATTATGTAAATATGTTACAAATGTAGTGAATTATTATTTATAAATATATGAAATTATATAATTGAAAACTAAGGATTATTATTAAACATTTTTTTTAAAAACAACCAGAAAATTTTACATTTTTCATGACTGAACAAGGTTACGAGCAGCAAAACTTTTTACAATAAACTTGAAAAATGTCAAATTTTAATATTTAATACTGGCTGTGAAAGCCTTAAAGCCCATTCACATGACGCCGTACTGATTATTTCCTGTAAAGTTTTTCCCCCGTTCTCTAGGTAGTGGCAATGCTTTTTATATGAGCGTGTTCACATGACACTCGGATGACGATATACAGTCAGCTGTGTGAACACTCATATGAAATGCATTACCACTGCTAGAGCACGGGAAATAATCAGTATGATGTCGAGTGAGCCCACTGTTACAATTTCATTGGCTATTTGTTTATATTAGATATAAATACCTATATTCTTAAAATTAATGAGTATAAATTTGTGCTGTTTTATAAATATAATGAATTACAAATTCACACTGGCATTTTTTGAACAATTTTTTTTATTATAACTAATATTTGGTTAATAGTATGGCAATATGCTACATTAAAAATTTGTACAATTCCTCTCCCATACATTAAATTTTGTAGTATATAAAATTAAAAACAAATTATAAATTATATGGAAACTTTGAACATACATAAATAATTGCAAAAGAAAAAAAGTGTTATATGGATAAAAATAATGAATTAAAAAATATAATATAAATAAATATTGTTCAACTATAACACAATTACAGGAATATTTTGGCTTCATAAAACATGATTAAAGTGCAAAGTAAAACATGGGTTTTATTTGCAATCTTAAAGGATTTCACCCTCGAAAAAAAAAATGGCAAGATTATTATTATATAGAACAGTAATTTATACAATAATTAATTAAATCTTTGTCTATTGAATATTGTAATACATAAACTAAAGCAGATTTTCATAATGCAGGATGTTCCTGTAGCTGTATTTAATAGATTTTGTTAGGTCTAAAACAATTTGATATAATTTAAAATAATATACATGTATAAAAAGCAAAATTAATACCTCGATAAATTCAAAATTTAATATTAAACATAATTTTGTCAGTTTTTATAGAATATATTTTAGATAATAATTATTAAAATATGCAAAAACACAACCATTCATGTAATCAAAAATTACACCACTTAATACATATGCGTATAAATAATAAAATATGTTATTTAATAATAATTTATAATTAAATAATGAAATTTATGGCACATTATTTTTAAAATTTCCAATATTTTTATCAAAAAGTATACCAGCCAATAAAAAACTGATAAATAAATTTACTTTTAATATATAATGACAGTAGATGAGCTGAGGATGATGACAGTCAATTAGCTTTCTTTTTGTCGTCATTATAAAAATGTTTGTAGAATTCCTAGCGAGACCACTGTTCATAAATATTATACTAGCTATTAAATGACCATTGTTAAAAAATTGCTATCGTCTTTTATACTAACTGAACAAGCATTTTGTTCAATTTTTTATTTCTAGTTCTGAATTTATTACAGTAGAATATCAATTAACAAGCAACCTGAATTAAATCAATTAGTGAATTAGTTTAAACTGATACACACTAAAATACTATTTGTTATAAAATAAAAATTAATTAATTTTGTTTACAATAAATATATTGAAAGATGCAGTATGCCTATTATTTTTTTTTGTAATAAATCGATTCAATTAATAGATGTTTTATTGTAATAAATTTTACATGAACTTATTTTAAATAACTGTTTGAAAGTTTATAGTATCAATAATTCATTAATAATAAATAGTTTGGAAGTATAAAATTGGAAGACAATAATGAGCTTAATAATTTTTAAATACATAATTAATATTTTAAGAAACAATTAAACAAGTTATACGTAGACTGTCATTAATTTCTTTTGATGATAGTAGAAATTGATTAATCAATAATCGCAATATATACATTGTATTGATGAAATAAATACATGGAAGCAAAATAGTTTTTAAAATTGGTCAAAATTCAGTCTTATAATTTTTTATTAGTATAAATAGTACCTACAGTGATTCTGAATCATCTATGTTCATATAGTTTTTATTTTCAAATTTCTCACTATTAAATTAATTAATTAAACATATTTAAAATTAGTTCAGAGTAGATTTTTTTTTAAATACTTATTACTTTTCAAGTAAAAGTCTGATAGATTCAGAACTGCCAAGATAGTAAAACAACGATCATCTTATAACATAAATTTTAGTTTAAATATACTTTATAATATAATTTGTTATAAGTTTTTAAATTGTTATAATAATAAATTAAAAAGATATTTTCTTTAGACTAGAAATAATAATAATTTAGCATATACAGTATGAAATTATATATGAGTTAGTTAGTAATATATATGTACAAGTGTACAGTCTATTTTCTAAAAGCGTGTCAGTCAAAATGACGGGAGAATGTAGAGGGACTCTTCCCCTATGATGCGTTATAGAGAAAAATTCAGTTTTCGTTTGCATATGTGATAAAAGAACGTATTCAATCAATAGTACAAAAACGATTTGAAACCGTGTATCTTTGAATACACCTGAGAAAATATTGATCATAATTGGACATGAAGTTATATAAATCAAATCTGGTGTACACATCAAGAGATTTCTTTAACAAATTGTCAAACATCTAGTAAAGGTGCATACTTTGGGGTTGCTTCTTTTGGATTTGACAATTTATGCATCTTCACAGACAATTTTCCCAAAAAATGGCTAAAATTTACAAAAAGACTTAAAAGTGGTTTAAAATAAAAAATGAAAATTGGGTGTTTCAAAAAAACTTCAAAGTCAGATGTAGGAACAACAAAATGATGTCGATGTACTGGACTGGCCATTACAGTCATCCAGTGCAAACTTAATAGAAAATATCTGGGTGTATATGAAATTTAAGCTTCATGGAAAAAAGATCCGGAAGGTCAAGTAATTTAAAATAAAAAGTTTTTGAGTTATACCTGACATGCTCTTATCAAACAAACTGTAAATATGAGTTATATTATATTATGTTGCATTTAGTTTATAAAACTTTTTTTAAACAAACAGTAAGTATTTTACAAATTTAAGCTATAATGCACATTTAAGATATTCTAATTTATTTTATGGGTAAGCTGTGCATTAAAAAATATGAAACCAATTTTATAGTAAATATTATGTTGTCATACCCCAAATTATGGCTTTTCGACTAATGTTCTTTTGCGTTAACATACATAGTTACGTGTTTTTAGCAGAATGATACTACTGCTCGATTGCTTCCAAGATATACATTAACAATGCTTTGACTAGCAGACATTTTTAAGTTGCGGCATGCGTTTTGACCTGAATGTGACATAACTTTGGGGTATGACTGTATATACATTACACATTGGTTAAATGAGAAACAAAATATGATTTTCTGGCGAAAGATCTATTAATGCAATTCATTTTGCGCATTGTATCTATAATATATATGGTATATTAATATGAAGTTAATTAGATGACACATTATTTGGCAAGTATAAACATAAATATATATGTAATAATAATAGACTACAATATTAGATACCTAATTAAATAAAGTTAAAAAAATAACAAATAGTTGTAGGTAGATACTCAATTTAAATATTTTTGTATTTTTTAAAACTATTTTACTGGAGTACAAATTTAGAAAAAATAATTTAAAAATTTAAAAAATTGTCACAAATATAATTATTTAGATTTATGCTGGTTCTATTTTAGCCTAAAAATAATTTACTTGTTATAACTATAATATAATTAATGGTCGCTTGTTTTTTTTTTTATTTGCTATTCAAATTTTATATGATTTGTTATCAAGATAATTGTAAGATTGGCTATATTTTAATATATAAATAAAGAAATATCTATGTTGATGTTTACTTCATGTATACTTTTGATTTATGATGGCTTCATCTATCTATTCTTCACCTATAAATATTTAATGGAAGTTATATTAAAATAGAAACTTAGAAAAAGAGAAAATAATTATTTCAAAATTAATACATTTTCTGAGAAGGTAAGAGTATAGTAAAATACTGCAATATATCACCTTACAGATGTTTTATCAGACCAGTTTACTTTTGCTGTCGGTCTTATAACAAGCAATTATATTTAACAGAATGAAATAATGTATGTTATTGAAGCTGTAGTTGAATTTGTTGTTGGAATACTTATAGGTCTCCAATACCACCAGTTGTAGTATACTAAAACAAATTTGTATGTAAATATATGTTTTAAATATATATCACTATCAAAGGTAAGTTAGGTGAAAGTAGACAGCTGTCTAGGGTGTTAAGATCCTAGTAATGCATTTCAAACATCATGATTATTACACCCAATTCTGTTTTTGCACGGTAGATATATACACTGACTTAAATAATAAATTGTATAAATTTTACACTAATTTAAAAAAAATAATTGTGTAAAATCAAATCAATAGTATAATAATTTACTATGTGGACATATCGAGCTGAATGCTTATGAATGGTTTATACCACTTTTATGTGAAAAATACATGCTCAATGCTCATAATGGTATATTATTTTGACAAAAATTGTGTAATCAAATTTTGATAAGTATTTTATAATATTTGAGGTTATTAATAGTTGTTTTTCAATTACACCAAAGAAGTATAACTTCTAATGCGTATACAAAAGTACACACACCCACTTCTTTTAAAGAGAATATATATTTTAAAAATAAAATACTTACAAACATTTGATGACTTTAAATTAACAGACAAGGGTCGGCAAGAGCCAATACAATCTTTTGAAGGTTTTAATACAATTGTGCGTTCTCCAGAACCTTGTATAGCATATACAAATCCACATTCAGGATCAGGAAAACTATATGGTTCAGTAAATATTCCATCCATAATTATGAATCGTTCAGGACTCTGACCTAAAAATTATAAATAAAACATGTTTTATATTTTAAACTATAAAGTTATTTATATACGGTTAGTTTAGAATCATGACTTTAATATTTATATTTCATTTACTAATTTTAAGTATTATTGGATTAATAGTTAACCTCTTTGTTGAGAAATAAATCGTGGTCTCGGAAATAGCTTTCTTATAAGTCTTGCTGGTTCCATACGAAGTATACGCCAAACTAAATGTGTTTCTTGATCAATATCATTAAAATCTATGTTTCCAAAATCCGAAATTTGTTTGTGCTCTGAGTTTGTGGACATTATTTGTGAAGCATCGTTGTCAAATATTTGTTTATATGTTTTATAAAACTTTTGTAATTTTGGCATTGTAACTAAAGGTTGATCAGTCTGGAATAAGAACATAGTTTTTATAAGTTAGATATATTATAACTTTGAGTAATTGGGAAGCACTGACGTTAAAGAAATAATTGAGTTATTTTTTATTCATTTATTTAGTTTTTGAAAAATAATTTGAGACTGAAACGTGACTTACCTTTATAATGTATGGTATACCTGTTTGATACAAACTAATATTATTAAAACCAGTTATATTAATAACTGTAAAAACATTTTCACAAGGCCAACATTCCATATCAAATATACGAAAGTAAGGATTTGATAAAAGACACGTTTCATCATAATAACCTGTAATGGAATATAATTGTGATATAATACTTAATATTTCAACAAGTATTTTATATTGCAAATTACTTGTTAATGAAGGAAATGTTGATATTACAGGTACAGCTAATAATCTCAACAATCTTAATCCAGGATATATCAACCATTGTATATTTTGTAATATTAAGCTTCTAGTCGGTTGATGATTATAGATTACTACGTATATAATTATAAGAATAACAAACGATATTACACTACATTTGGCAAGAAATTTTATTGACTTCAATATACTATGCTTATTTTTCTTTTCACAGTCTTCTTTCTTTAATCTTTTAAAACATTTTAAAAAAACGTCATCGACCTCAGTTTCAGGTATATTGTGCTTTTTCGCAATTTTTTTTAGTTTTTCGATATCTTTAGTATATTTGGCAAGTAACTCCAACTTCGACATAATTAACAATATAATATACAATAATAAAAATATAAATTAAAATTTAATTCGACATAACCTATACATTTTATATAAAAAGTGTAAAACTGTCAATATGACAGCTATGTTGTCATGTGTATTCACAGACTTCTACTTAAATCTTAATAAGATGCTCGTTTTACGTAAAAATATGTTAATTATGAATTAGGCCTGGAATTAGGTATCGGTATATCATTCATAATTTGTGTAAACTGGTGCAGATACAATATTGTTTTCTTTTGATAATACACGTACCCAATGTTCAACAATCCAACCGATGGTTGAAAATGAATGAATTATTATTAAAAATATAAAATATTCTCTCAACTCATTCAGTTCATACAAGAAGTTCGTACATAATACAAAAATTATAATTAAGATGCCTGTAAGAGTGTCCAATGTTCCTGCTACTTTAGAGTAGTGCTGAACGCCTAAAGCTTCTTTTACAACAATATCTCCGAGATACGTTGATGCTCCATAACCGAATCCACATATGATGCAGCTCACAACCACTGTATTGTAACCATTATGAATGTTTGCAGAAACAAGCACTAAAATTTATGAAATATTAGTTATTGAATTATATATGTATATACAGGTAGGTTTACTACATGCGACCCACGGTTCAGTAATATGTCTGATTGAACCACCCATACAAAAAGTAATTTTTGTGTGTAATACCTACTATACAATTCAATTAGCACCAACAATTATGGTTCACTAGGAAATTGCTTAACTAAACAGCAAATGCTGTTGATTGAAGTTCAAATATTAATTTATATTTATTTGAGTAATTAATATTGTTGCTTGAGTAAAAATACTTAAATCTTATAGTTTTTTAATTTATAATTACAGGCAGTATTCGATTTACGAACATCACATTTTTAACACTTAATCACCTAGGTGCTTTTTCAATACATCTAGCAGCGGTCATGGTGACCGCTGTATAATATAATACCTCTTATAAAATAATAATAGAATCATATTTACGTTTTCGTATTAAAAAATACAAATCAAATTGAGTTTTTTTTTAACAAAAAAAGACGCCTTGTCTTAAAATGACATTAAAATAAAATTGGTTATTAAAAAAGTACAAAAATTTATTTTACATTAAGGGCTAATAAATAGAAAGAAAGATATTTTGCAAAATAATAAGAACATTTGTATAAAATTGTATACTTTTAGAGCAAATATACAGTACAAAAACAATCGTATAACCACCTATCATCGGTCACTGTGACCGCGCACGTGTTATTTTGACTTACCACAATGAATCCACGCTCGGCAAGGTGGCACATCGAACAACCGCGTACGATTAGAAGATAGATGAGAGCACAAAAATCTAATACTTATAGCTATCAGATGCAATGAAAATAAACATGCTTGGGGTCTCTGTGACCGCACCTAGGTGATTGGATGCCCATAGTGAATGCAATATTGCGTGATGTGTGGAATATGGACATTTTAAATTGCAGAGAGCAAAAAAAACCCAACTTATGATTTTTTTTTAATTTTGCTCTCTTGGACAATATAACCGAAGGTTTTTTTTGTAATGTTACGCGGTGGAACGGCGGGTACGGCACTTTTTTTTCGTGGCATAAGAAAAGCTGCTTTAAAGTTAATTTAATAATATTTGAATATAATTTTCTTTAGTAAAAAGCTTGACAAGAAGTGAGTTCCGGCACCTTTTTGTTTAAATAAAAGCCCTGTGTATAAGATATATTGTAATAATAGGTATTTTTTTGTAAGAAAATAACTTAATATTCTTAAAATTTTACAACTGGAAATATAGTTTATAAAGAATATCAGTTCTATTTGTCAAGTTCAGTTTGAGTTAACAAAGACTGTCTGTAGTGTTTAATTTTTTTAAATAAAATATATTATTGCACATTTACGTTATTTCCCAATTGATTATTAAATTAGAAAAGTTCACTTAATTTTCTACCATCTCCGGAATTTTCAACTTCCCACACAGAGCAACTTTCTATATTCAACACTGTAGGTCTATGATTTCTTTACTGATAAAACATCATTAATAATCCATTAAATATAATACTTACATATAAATCCACAGGTACATACAGCAGATGATAGCATATAGAAATATTTTAGTACATTTTTCGATAAATCCGTAAACCATGGAGTCATAACAAGGAAACATATCCATGAGAATGCTGCATATGTTAACAAATAGCTTGTATCAAAATCTTTATTCTCAATAGTCGTATAAACAGCAACAGGAATCAACGCAGTAAAAAGTAGAAGATGTAGTGCGTTTGTAAATTTCAGCAACAAAGACGGATAAAAACTTAGTAACTTTATTGATCTAACAAATGGTGTAACAAAAATTGTGGTTACACCTTCGTACCATAAATATGTTCGTGTTTTTAACTTTATTCTTAGATAAGGTGAACAACAACTACAACAAGAGCTATTATTCCATTTCTTTGTTGTACTACCATCTGTTTGGTTTGTTGATTTATTTTTCTGTGATAAATCACCAAAGTGATCATCTTGATCAATTATTTGTAAAACAACTTCATCTTTTGTATTTTGATCGATAGTTGAAAGCATTTCTTTTTGGTCATTATTGGATATTACTTGTTCAAGTTTTTCGCCCATTAACATTATTTTATCAACATTTTTACTGAATCGTTTTCTTTTTTCATCATCATCTTCGAATATTTCGTTTTCTTCTTCAGAACATGATGTTATTTCATTTTCTTCTATTATTTCTGGTAGTATTTCAACTCCACTAGAATTTCGTCTTCTAGAAAGAGGGCTAGTTTCATACATAAATGTTTCAAATTCATCCGAAAGTGAAGGCATTTCAATATTATTATATTCTATTTCATCATTTGGTAGGTATTTACTGTCTAATTGTTCGCTATCGGAAGGACTTTTCCAATTTCTAAAAGTTGTAAGCTCTTGACTAGGTAGATTCTCTACTGACGAGTCTTCTAAATACATTTGTGAAAATGAGAATACGTTCATTTCATCTTCTTTAAAAAGTCCAGTTGGTCTGTAAATAATAATTGTATTTTATTATATACCTACTAATAATAATTGTTTGTATAGGTATGTACATTATTGTACTTAAGTACAAATTGTATATATGTTTAACAAGAGTTGAGTATTATTAGTTGTATATTATTAGTAACAATATATACGTATATGAATGCGATTTTACCTACGTTTGTCTATAGTTAAAGACAGTACCGACTATGAGAGAAGAGGGAGGACGAGATCCGAAATTTTATTGCCATTGAGTAGTTTAAATTCTGTTTATTATTATTAAAATCTTGTTCAGACACATAAAATTTAAAAAATCAATTTTTTTTATAAGAAAACATAATCTTACAACAAATGCCTATTAAAATTATATTAATTTGCATTGAAAAAAATTCTAATTGCCCATATTAACTTATTCCAAACACAACTATACTTAAATTGAGAGTGCTTTTGCTGAAAACATTGATTTATCGATTCTAATAAAAGAGCAAAACAAGACACATTATTCATTATTTTTATTGTTTAAAGCCTTGGCACTTTACAGAAACGGTATCCGTCACCGCTTCGACCTTGAAAATCTATTACATGTTAGCTGCGTCAAAACACAGCGCCGTTTCGACGCAGCTAACATGCCACTTGTATTGAATCACATGTAATAGATTTGCAAGGTCGAAGCTTTACTTTAAATAAGTTTACAGAAACGGCCTCCGTTACCGCTTCGACCTTGCAAATCTATTATATGTGACTCAATACAAGTGGTATGTTAGCTGCGTCGAAACGGCACTGCGTTTTGACCCAGTTAACATGTAATAGATTTGCAAGGTTGAAGCGATGACGGAGACCGTTTCTGTAAAGTGCCAAGGTTTAAGATTTTATTCTATGATATAAAACTTATAATATCATTTATTTTGTCTTTAAATTTTAATTAATTAAATTATTAGAGTAATAAATTTACTTTATTAATTTTAATAAATGTACTTTTGATGGTTGATTTGATCTCTTGCTCAGAGCGCCAGAATTACTAAGGTGTTACAGAATGTAATTCATATTAAATATGTATGCGCAAAAATTAATTTTTTAATGACTTTACAGTAGGTACTCTTCTGAAAATAAATAGGTATAATGTGTTTTAAGTTATAGGTATATTATATAAGTTGTAAGTTACATTCACGGTAGGTACCTACAATTGGACTTGATATTGAGATTATTTTCGATTAAAATACTTTACATTACCAATAGGCTATAACTGTTACTAATATTTATATGTTGTGAATACTTTTACAAATTGATAACTATATCTAAATTTATATATAGAGTTGAAGTTAATTAAATTAATCACAAAAATTAAATGTAATAAACATTTTTTATGAAGAATAAACATGATTAGAAACAACAATAATAACATCGATAGAATATCTATACGAAAATTGGAAAACTATTATTATACTGATCAAAGTTTTGTAATTACAATTTTTAATCATTTTTTAAATTTTAATAGTTGTTTATTTGGAAGTTGTGGTAATAAACTTGAATGGTAATTTAATACGGTGATGGTTCATTGGTAATTTTGAAAATGTGTCATCTCGTAGTACTTTAATTTTTTTATTTTATGTGCCTGAACAAAGTTTTAATAATAATAAACTTCAAAATTCAAAATGGCCAAATTTACAAAATAAAAAATAAAAGAATTAATTTAATTTTTTTTCAAGATTTAACAAAAAATCGTAATGTTTATAAATATATGTATATATTTGTTTGAGAATATAACATTCGTTTATTTTGAAAGTGGGGTAGGTCTATTATTAAAAAAAGATGTTAATAATAACAATTTAATAAATAAAACTTGATAAAAAACGCAAACCGCGCAAACCCTAAAAATATTGCTCAATAACAAAAAAAAAACGCCCCACTTTCAAAATAAACAGCTCATATAGGTATAAATATATTGGTTTCTAAACAGCTCAAATTCAGTGTTTTTATGAAATAATAAAATTTTGTTGGGAGTTTTAATTTTGGGACAATTTTATATTGCCAATATACCAAATTTTACTAATTTAATTAAAGATAGCTGTATTTTGAGGTGGTTATATAGTAGTTGTAATATTATGAATGCCCATAATTAACCAAATGGAATGGTAGACTATACCTTAAACCCTGTTTTACCAAATTATGTAGGTATATTAGTTTTAACTAACAGCCTTGTAAATTTTCAAATGGGCAGTAGTCTTCTAAATGTCGGATTGTAAATGAATTATGAAGATCAGGTTTTAAAATATACATATAAAGCTGAATAATATGATTTAGAAACGCTCTAAATAGTATTAAAAGAAATATAAATAACTATTTTAATTAATACCAAGTGTTTTTCAAGATCATAATAGTACGCCATAAATAAAATATGCACTTGCATACGGACATTGAAGTATATAAACAATTGTTGGTAGGTAGTTAATGTTAAAAAATTTAACAGTTTAGTTAACCCTTAATTTCTCTTACAATAGAAGGTTATCTTTAAATGATAAGACACATTAAGAGCATTAATAGTAATTACCTGAATTATACAGATAAATACTAAACACTATATATGGAGTACAGAAATGTGTGTACACAGGGCCGGTCGAACGGCCAGGCGACCCAGGCGACAGCCTGGGGCGCTAATTTCGTGGGGGCGCCAATTATTTTAAACTTTTTTTCTATGTTCTGTTCTAGGGCGCCAAATTTAAGCTATATATATTTTTTGAATAATAGTTTTGATTTTTTCTGCAAAATAATTCATTTTACTTAATAAAATGTTTAATATCAAAAATAAATTATTTATTAAACATTTTTTTACTAAACTTGAAAAGCACAGTGCCAAATCTGTGGGTGGCTTTGCTAATTCTTGTAACAATTCCGGTTAGTGTAGCTAGTGGTGAAAGAAGTTTTAGTAAATTAAAATAATTCATAAAAACTTATTTGCAATCGGCTATGATAGAAGATAGGTTGAATAATTTGGCTATTCTTTCAATTGAAAATAAGGTTGTAGCAAACCTCAATTTTGAGACAGCAATCGATAATTTTGCAGATATGAAAGCCAGGAAGAAATCTTTTATATAATTTTAGTTATATTATATATTATTTATCAATTATATGTTATATTATATTATTATATTACACTAATGAATTAATAACAAGATAATTTTCTCACGCTTTTTTTTTTTTGTGCGGATAATTTTTAATGATCGTCACTGTGGCGGTGGAAAGGGGGGGGGGGGGGCGTCAAAAAAAATCTCGCCTGGGGCGCCAGAATCGCAAAGGCCGGCTCTGGTAAAAAATATTGTACATTTTTGCTAATAGATACCTCTGAAAACATTGTTCACGAATATTAACAAGATGCAATTAAGGGTTAAGAGCATCACGCACTTAAAGGCCTTCGCGTGCTACTTCCCTTTTTAAAAACAAGTTAAAACTAAAAAAACAAATAAAAACTCATACGCTAACAAAGAAGTACATTGAATAGTTAATATCTCAGCTTGGTGCGATCGAGGAGACTCCAGTTTTTTTTTTAAATGTAGCTTACACTATTATCTTTAAGAGCATCACGCACTTAAAGACCTTCGCGTGCTCCTTCCCTTTTTAAAAACAAGTTAAAACTAAAAAAAAAAACAAATTAAAACTCATACGCTAACAAAGAAGTAAATTGAATAGTTAATATCTCAGCTTGGCGCGATCGAAGAGACTCCAGTTTTTTTTTAAAATGTAGCTTACACTATTATCTTTAAGAGCATCACGCACTTAAAGACCTTCGCGTGCTCCTTCCCTTTTTAAAAACAAGTTAAAACTAAAAAAACAAATTAAAACTCATACGCTAACAAAGAAGTAAATTGAATAGTTAATATCTCAGCTTGGCGCGATCGAAGAGACTCCAGTTTTTTTTTTTAAATGTAGCTTACACTATTATCTTTAAGAGCATCACGCACTTAAAGACCTTCGCGTGCTCCTTCCCTTTTTAAAAACAAGTTAAAACTAAAAAAACAAATTAAAAATCATACGCTAACAAAAAAGTAAATTGAATAGTTAATATCTCAGCTTGGCGCGATCGAAGAGACTCCAGTTTTTTTTTTAAATGTAGCTTACACTATTATCTTTAAGAGCATCACGCACTTAAAGACCTTCGCGTGCTCCTTCCCTTTTTAAAAACAAGTTAAAACTAAAAAAACAAATTAAAACTCATACGCTAACAAAGAAGTAAATTGAATAGTTAATATCTCAGCTTGGCGCGATCGAAGAGACTCCAGTTTTTTTTTTAAATGTAGCTTACACTATTATCTTTAAGAGCATCACGCACTTAAAGACCTTCGCGTGCTCCTTCCCTTTTTAAAAACAAGTTAAAACTAAAAAAACAAATTAAAACTCATACGCTAACAAAGAAGTAAATTGAATAGTTAATATCTCAGCTTGGCGCGATCGAAGAGACTCCAGTTTTATTTTTAAAATGTAGCTTACACTATTATCTTTAAGAGCATCACGCACTTAAAGACCTTCGCGTGCTCCTTCCCTTTTTAAAAACAAGTTAAAACTAAAAAAACAAATTAAAACTCATACGCTAACAAAGAAGTAAATTGAATAGTTAATATCTCAGCTTGGCGCGATCGAAGAGACTCCAGTTTTTTTTTAAAATGTAGCTTACACTATTATCTTTAAGAGCATCACGCACTTAAAGACCTTCGCGTGCTCCTTCCCTTTTTAAAAAAAAGTTAAAACTAAAAAAACAAATTAAAACTCATACGCTAACAAAGAAGTAAATTGAATAGTTAATATCTCAACTTGGCGCGATCGAAGAGACTCCAGTTTTTTTTTAAAATGTAGCTTACACTATTATCTTTAAGAGCATCACGCACTTAAAGACCTTCGCGTGCTCCTTCCCTTTTTAAAAACAAGTTAAAACTAAAAAAACAAATTAAAACTCATACGCTAACAAAGAAGTAAATTGAATAGTTAATATCTCAACTTGGCGCGATCGAGGAGACTCCAGTTTTTTTTTTAAATGTAGCTTACACTATTATCTTTAACCCTTAATTGCATGATTTTTTTTATTTTAACGAAATATTAATTTTTTGAAGCAGAAGTAGGCTAGATTTAAGGGAAAAATAGTAAAAAAAATCTTTTTTTGAAAATAAAAGTTTATTTCATTTTTTTGACTTTGTAAACAAATGTTAACGTCATGCAATTTTATTATAATTCAAATGGTTCATAACAGAGGAGAAATATCTGCCATGAGTGTCATGGGACTTTCTTATACGTAGTACAGAGATTAAACAGTGTGCTTGTTTGCCATAGGTACCATGGGACTTTCTTATACGTAATACTGATAGTGAACAGTGTAGGTGAATCTAAATAATTACATAAAAAATTTCTTTCTGGCTAAATTATAAATGTTGGAAAAAAATGTATAGGGAATAAATTATAGATAATAACATACTCGACACTTTTTATCTAAAACATTTTTTCTTAATTCAAAAATAATTCGTTAATTCAAAAATTTACAAGAGCAAACATCTGATTTCAGTTATTACGTTAAAAAAAAATCACTTGTTATATAATGGAGAGAATAATATTACCTTTTTTTTATTATTAAAATTATATTTTTATAAATTATATAATTATTATTAACTATAAACAATGAGGATATGTACATTCGTTAACAAAACTTAGTTTTATTGCTCTTTCGACAAGTGCATGATGTAAACATACGTTAACAAATAAAAACCATTACATAAATATCAGAACCGAAACAAAAAAATCAAATAAATAATATGAATCACAATGTACATACCTGGTAAACACTATACAAAAAGTTAATTAGCAAAATCACGCGTATTATAAAAATTAGACGATACTTCTTCAGCGACAATTCGCTCTAATTTAAAAAAACGGTTACTCTGATGAATGTAACAATATATTTTTTTTAATTTGCCATCCGTTCATCATTATTGATAAATTTTCAATTTATTAGAATCTATAGATTGGTTTAATACTTGGATAAGTAAAAAACAGGGCCGGCCGAACGGCCAGGCGACCCAGGCGACAGCCTGGGGCGCTAATTTCGTGGGGGCGCCAAATTTAAGCTATATATATTTTTTGAATAATAGTTATGATTTTTTCTGCAAAATAATTCATTTTACTTAATAAAACGCTTAATATCAAAAATAAATTATTTATTAAACATTTTTTTACAAAACTTGAAAAGCACAGTGCCAAATCTGTGGGTGGCTTTGCTAATTCTTGTAACAATTCCGGTTAGTGTAGCTAGTGGTGAAAGAAGTTTTAGTAAATTAAAATAATTCATAAAAACTTATTTGCAATCGGCTATGATAGATGATAGGTTGAATAATTTGGCTATTCTTTCAATTGAAAATAAGGTTGTAGCAAACCTCAATTTTGAGACAGCAATCGATAATTTTGCAGATATGAAAGCCAGGAAGAAATCTTTTATATAATTTTAATTATATTATATATTATTTATCAATTATATGTTATATTATATTATTATATTACACTAATGAATTAATAACAAGATAATTTTCTCACGCTTTTTTTTTTTGTGCGGATAATTTTTAATGATTGTCACTGTGGCGGTGGAGGGGGGGGGGCGTCAAAAAAAATCTCGCCTGGGGCGCCAGAATCGCAAAGGCCGGCTCTGTGTGTACAATTGATAAACATTTTTACATGTATGTATAAAATATATATAAAAAAGGCAACCATAATCGATTTCTGGTAACCGTTGTCTCGGCCTAAATTTATTGGTTACGTGACAACACGGCCCTTATAAAACCACCCTAGAAATGTTGATATGATTTTTAAACACGCTATTATTTAGTTATGTCAGTCCTAAAGCATGGGTAAGATGTGAATGAAAATTGAAGGGCCACAAGTATGTACGACTGATACACTATTAACAATCTGCAATCTGTCACGACGCCACTTTATTTATATTTAGAATAAATGTAAATAATAACTGCTTAGTTGCGTAAACGTCAGAAAATTTAAGAAAAAGTAATTGCAAACTTTCAAATTCACAGATTCATCCTCAGTCTTTCAGAAAAGAAAAGACAATTGAGACAGATGTAATCTCAATATATTCCCGTAGCTACATGAATATATTGAGATTACGACATCTGTCTCAATTTTCGTTTTTTTTCTAAAAACCTGAGGATGCATCAGCGAATTTGAAAGCTTGCAATTACTTTTTCTTAAATGAATTTCTGACATTTACGCAATTAAGCTGTTATTATTTATATTTTTAACGTCACTACTATTATATGTATTACTAGAATAAATGTATATAGGCAAATTTATAGATAGTGTTTCAAGAAATCATTCACAATTTGTTATATGTACATACATAAATACATCTTAGGCCATAACATGATAACTACAACAAGTCATGGGGTGTCACCCTTGAGATCCACACAATCAACTTCCCAACATGGTATGATTATCAATATTTGAATACTGATTATTTATTATTTCCATATATATAAGTTTGTTTGAATGTGTTATTTTAACAGCAAGGGCCTAAAATATCACTTAATTCGCATCTGAAGTTTTTTTTAAATTGATTAAATATATAAATTATTATTATATCCAATGTTTTAAAGTATTTGAAAGTATCGATCTCCACCAAAGTAAATTAGATCTGATATGTTTTTGAAGAAATTCTGAAATCTACTTTTTGCAGCCTTTTTGTTCTAACAAAAAAGGCTAGACCGAATTCGATGAAATTTCTTTCAGATCATATCCACGTCAATACGCTTCGATTGGCACTCCAACGAAGTCAATAAAAATTTTTATTAGCTAGATTTCGTGCGGGAAAAAATGACATGCACGTACGTACATACACACACACACACACACACACACACACACATATCTTTTTGAAAATAGTGTAAATATACTAAGATTACTTGAAACATAAAAATGTTTGATTTCAATTTTCGGACTTATTACAATAACTTCCTGTTGGGAAGTTAATAAAGTGATTTGAAATTTTAAAGTGTACCTGATTTGTTAATATAGGCATTATTAATTATAATTTATATAAAAGTATTTTTCGCAAAAAAAATTTCATTTATATCAGCCAATAAATTATACTAAATACTAATATTTTGACTAAAGTAAATAAATACATACATATATTTTGTGTACATATAAACCAATATGTGTTTATTTTTTTTAAAAGACTCAAATCAGTATATGTATAAAAATGTAAAATGAAACTGTTTAGAAATCAGAGGACAGTAGGTTCTCGTTTGAGAATACTATTACAAACTTGAAAGATTGAATTGTAGAACGTACTAGAGTTTCTCATTTACCTTTGGAAGTCTGAGTATCTGGATGTGACTGTCGGCCCGTCGGGTATCCGCCTCTTCCAAAGCAAAGTGGCTGGAAGAGCTAGTAGTAGTAACCCACCGTGGAAGAAGGGTGTTGTGATAAGTGAGGACGTCGTTTTCACCCCTAGAGAGTCGGCCAGTGCGCGTACTACAACAACCCCCACACATTGGCCTGTCGCTTTAGCGACCCAACACAGGGCCGTCACCATTCGAGGTCGGGAGGGGAATGTGTCGGTTAGTAATATTTGCGTGTGAATCATGGCCATGCTAGTACCTAGAGCTGGTTTAAATTAAATATGCATTATAAAAAAGCACTTATTTGATTTTTTGTTGTTTTGTTTAGAGTTTATTAAGACGGTTGGCTACTGAAACCAAAGTAGTTTAATCGATCTCACATTTATCAGGAAATTCATAATTTTAATGAGATTTCAGACTAAAGTTAGATACTTTAATATATTTTTTAAAAAGAGCCATAGCAAGCTAGCTAGCAAGCACTTTCAAATGAGATTTCTAACCTATCTGACAGTTCTCCTTTAGATTCATGAAGTGTTTGACAATCTTCGAGCACGCGTGGTATGTAAACACCAACAGTGTTAATTTTAATTGTGTATTTTTACCACCAATTTGGTATAAACAAACGTCAAAGCTGAACAGAGATATGTTAACGATACCTATTGAGCAATCCTGAATGCTGGGTTTAATGATAACCATTCACAATATTAATGAGTGCATTGTAATGATATAAACATTGATAATCCTAACATAGATTAAGACATTATGATAACGAAAATTTTATGTAGACTTTAAAATTAAAATTCATTGTACGTTACAGATGTCAATGTGATTGATCATACTTATCAATCATTTCAAAAATATAAATTAATTTTTTTATATCTCAGTATTGCAGCGAATAATTCTTTTGTTCAGGCTTATACGCAAAACAATAATATACATATGGAATCTGCTTTTGATTTATTTATACACATTAATAGTTTGATTTAATATTTGGAATATTTATAGTTTAATTCTGTATACAGATTTAACTTTGTCAATAAAAATAGAAATTTGAAATTTATTGTAATGGTTAGTTATTTACAAAATATCATTTTTATTTATGATGACTTTTATTTGAAATATAAAATTCTTATATCTAAAAAATTGTTTATTTTTACAAAGTTATTCAAGTTTATGACGTTATTTTTTAATTATTGATTCATGCACTTATAGGATCATAATAACGCATTAAAAAAATTGAATTAATAATAATAATAATTTTTGTGAAGTTAAAATTAAACAATAAGAAAGAAGACGTTAATTTATAATAGGTCTTTGTAAAAAAAATTATAAATGTGAAAATTTAAATTGTTTACAATTTTATTTTCTGGTTTGTGAAGTGAATACAGAAAAGTGCAATTATAGGTCCCTGAAGTTTTAATATGTAAACATATACAGTGAAACTTCGTTATAATGCTCTTGAGCGGATAGGATAAAAAAGTCAATGTTTTCCGTTTATAAGCAGCCGTCATTTTTATTAAAAGTAAGAATCAATTGTTATCGTATTTGTCTACACGTTGTCGGTAGAACTGAACAGAATTAAGACAAAATATTTAAATGTTTACTTGTATATAAAGCCACCAACTCATCAATGGACCACCCGTTATTAACAGATAAGAGATTTTGGAATGGTTAACGTTGGTTTTCGTTGGCAATAAACGATCTGTGAGCGTTAAAAACGGTAATATTTGTGTATTAATTTACATGTTGGGACCATGGCAAAAACGCGTAATACACGGGTTAGCGCTATAAACGGGAGCGTTATATCGAAGTTTCACTGTATGTTTATATATAATATTCTTTTTGCTATTGCTTACTATAGTAAAATAATAATGTACACGTATATAGTAACAAGTAATGTAGTTTTTGAGCTCTAAATGAATTTATCTAGTTAATTTTATTTAAAAAATATAAGTTTATTTACCTGCTAAAACTGCATACCATAAACTTTTAGTGAAGTAGCTGGGTAAAATTGCGCTACCGGAAACACCCACAGCGGCAATAAAAACTCCGGAAACTGTCCTCCATTTTCCTTCATTACCTCCACTCTCTATCCACTCTTCAGCCCACTCCTTGAACCATGGTTCTTGAAAAAGAATTGAAAGTATCAAAGAATATATTATGTAGAATGACTTTAAACGCAAAATACTAATAATCCAAACTTTTATTGTTACTATAAAGAAATGGTGATTTCTTTTTATCTGATCGCACTTTTTTGAACAATGAAATTGCCCGTTTAAAGTTTGAAACTATATCGGGTTATTACAGAAATGTAGAATTTTGTGTGCTTTTTCTTTTACTCGAAACATTACTATCAATATTTGATTATTAAAGTGAACACACATATTTTTAAATGTATATAGATTAATATTCAGAAATAGTAGTAATCAAATATTTCTAAATCAGTAGATACATTTAATTAAAAAATAGCCATTACTGGTGTCATATCCAAGATTTGTGCTAGTATTTTATTTAGATCAATTGTGATTATAAGTGAGTTGATATTAAAAATATTGAGTTGTTGTATAATATTGTTGTAAAATATATTTCAGAAAGGAAGGGATTATCTTACTTTTATTTTTATTGTCTTATCAATTGTATTGTGTAATTAATCGCTTTTGTATCTGAAATAGTCTATATGTATGCATATGTATAGTGATGAAAGAGCATAACGAGAAACGATCAAATGACAATGTACTTACATTAAAATTGTAATTGGAAACAAATAAACAGTCATTACTTGAACAATCAACTATTGAATTCAAATATAAATTAACCCCATTCTTGGGGTAAAATGTTTGAAGTAAGATGGGTATATGGGTATATATTTTATATATAGTTAAAAAAAGGGTTTTAGTATAAAATATGAAATTAAATTTTAGTTTTAATTTATATGAAAATATTTGTTATATTAATTGTGCATGTATTATTTTAAGTACGATAACTACTGTTCAAGAACTTATCTCGTAAAGTGAGATCTAGTTTTTAAGTAATAAAAAAAATAATTGTAATCCTTATTTATAGAAAACTACAAAGTAAGATTAGTAAATGAAAACATAAATCTTTGTAATTTTCTTCCGAAATATTTAATTGTAATATTCCAACTGCATAAGGTACAGTAATATAGCATTAATAATATTTAAGATAAAAGCTGCTACTGTCTTGCCCATCTAGCCCTCTATTCCCCTATGAATTTAACAATGAATAAATATAGAAATATTCTTTTAATAAATATAATACATGATTGAATTAGAATAAACTGCGTGGGTTTATTAATAAAACTCGTTTTAGTTTTTTGAAATTTAATTATAAATATTTTTAGATGCTGGATTAGATATCAAATTGTAGACAATTATTGTTTGTAGTAATTGTGTTATTTATGTGTCATGACGAATAAAAATTAGGTATTATATTTAATGTTATGATGTTGTTAGCACATATAAGTTTTTTTAATACATGTAATAAATGGCGTATTTATCATAATATTATATTCTACTCACTCATATTATAATTATCTATATTTGAACATTCGTGTATGTAAAATAAAAAATAACAATAACGTGAAATCATTGAAAATTGGATTTTTATATTTTTGTTTATTTCACTTGGTACATATATAAGTTGTCCTTTTCAAATGATTTCTCAAATGTTTGTCGGCTGTAAAACGAGTAGGAGTATATGCATAAATGTTGTAAGATCTTACTAGAAATGTAAAAAACAGCAATAAAAACAGTTGGCGTCCACAAGGACACGTTTGGTGAGATCCCTTCTTTATTCAAGTACAGAATGTAGATTCCGTAGGTCCCCAAGGACGTCGGAAGAAGAAACTGAAAGAGGAATGAAAATTACTTAAAATAGTCAATATATTTTTTATGGAATCAAAATAAGTACGTATATACTTTATTTTAAAATCGATATGGCAGCTGAAGTTTCTAAATTATAAAGCAGTGTTTATGTGATGATGTAGGATAAAATTTTATGGCTTAAGAGATACAATAGATGAATTTTTGAATAGTTACAGTTACAGTTGTTCTGAATAATATATAAATTATCTGACATAATGGGGGTCGATTATCGAAAAATATGGATGATAAAGATAAAAAATACACACATAGTTGGGTGAATGCCAAGGTATATAAAGACAAGGTAGTCTCAACAATTCCTTGACCAATCAGCGTTGGCGCGGGAATTGACGTCACCTGGGGGATCTATTCAAATGTCATAAATTTTGAATAGAGTATTAATTACAAAAAATTCCTTTATTTATTCTTGTTTTCGTATTTTTTGATATTTTAACAACACATACAATCAAATAAGTACAAATTCGACATTGTAAAATCATAAAAAAGCTGTCAAAGACAATTTGGTCAATTCGGGAAGTATCATTTTTACTATTCTTAAGTTGGCAATACGTTATATGATTCTGACAGCACTTTATGATTTTGCTATGTCGAATTTGTACTTATTTGATTGTATGTGTTGTTAAAATATCAAAAAATACGAAAACAAGAATAAATAAAGGAATTTTTTGTAATTAATATTGTATTAAAAATTTATGACATTTGAATAGATCCCCCAGGTGACGTCAATTCCCGCGCCAACGCTGATTGGTCAAGGAATTGTCGAGACTACCTTGTCTTTATATACCTTGGGTGAATGCCATAAACGTGAAACTAATAAAATTAGGTTAGGTTAGGTTAGGTTAGATAAATGGACTTGAAAACACTTTTAAGTAATAATAATATTTTTAATTAATTTTGAAGTTAATCTTTTGTAAAATTAAGTTCCGTCATGACAGTGATTGCTAATTTCCTTTAGAAATTAATTAAAATTCGCAAAAATGTAGTTCTGTGACAAAGGCATTGATCTGACGACAGGGTGACCAGGTCTCAGGTTTTGACCCGGAGTCTCAGGGTTTCTATACTGGTCTCCGGACTCGGTGCAATTTCTCCGGGTTTTGCAAAAACTGTTGACGACAAAAAAAGGTCGTCAAATATAGAGCAGGGGGCGCAATAGTGCAGATTAGAGTAATACATTTTTAATAAATTTTATAAAGAAAGGAATAAAAAGGATAAAATAAAATAAAAAAGGGGTCATTTACATGTCAGGGTTTACGAAAACCAAAATCTGGTCAAATATATTATAAAAATGGTATTTACATAAAAAAATATAAAAAATCTATATAGAAGAAAATATAAGCGGACTTATGAAAATTTTGTTATAATAAATATCATTTAAAGAAAAACACTAATGATCACTTATTTAATCCCTTGTTAAAATACAATTTTTATCGTAGCTAAGCTCATATTGTTTATATCATAAATATAACTTTTTGATAAATCTTCATTCATCATGAATACATTATAATATTTTAAATCTAAAAATACAACATTGTCCATGTGTATTAATTTAAAATAAATATATATGATTGATTATTATTTATTATTAAATATTGCGATTTTCGCATACATATTCATGTTTCAATATCAGAACGAATTGGGTTACTAATATGTGCATTAAAAGACAAACAATTGTTATTTTCAATTAATTATTTTTGTTTCAAAAATAAAATAGCGGTGATTTACAATCTTAAATATTTTAAAATTTAAGTGAGTGAAAACAAGACCATGAAGTTAGGTTAAGTAAATAATAGAGATAGATAATACATAATTTTGTATGCTAGTCGATAAAACAGGTTTTTAGTTTCGTATTTGCACGATAGATGTCACTAAACTTTTTGCAAGCTAACTCCCTGCCAAATTTCATCATGGTTGGTTCAGCGGTTTAGCCGTGGAAAGGTAACAAACAGACAAACAGATAGAAAGACATACTTTTGCATTTATAATATTAGTGTTATGTATTAAACAATATTTCTTTTTGAGACGAGAGAGTATAAAAATTAGTATTAAAATACAATCAACTATTTTTTATACACGGTCTTTTTTACACGATTTTGAAATAACACGGTCCACAAAGAGGAACAAATGCACTTTTTATACGAATTTTTTGTTCTAACACGAATTCCAAAAAAAAATTATAAAAAAGCTAATATAAAATCCTCGATTTTCCTATAAACTTTTTTATATGTTTTTTTTTCACACAGTTTTCGCTGGAACGTATCTGCCGTGCAAAACAAAAATTGGGTGTATAATGTTATCCTACTCACTAACCAAAATATGTCTTCTAACAATATAATGATCTAAATTCAAAAATCCTTGATTGCTACGATCGACCCTTCAGTAATCTCCCTCACCACAGTGTCCCTGTGATACAAATAATTAAGTATCGATTGACAAAATACTACACATAAATACAACTCTATTACTGAGCTGTCGGAAAAGGGATTTTCTTGCTGACATGAAGTAGAATAATAAAAACAACTTTAAACGGAAGATAATAGAATAATAAAAGTACAGCTGGATCAGTTAATTAAGTTAAATCGTATTAAGCAACAAAATAATTTTAATTAAAATTGTGCACTTATTGCACAATACTATTTTAGTTATAATTTAATTCTAAAATAGTAACATATTTATATATTGAAGCCGTGGACAATTTTAAGATTTGTAATGTTGTTCCGAATTAAATTTACATAAATAATACTTAGGACAAATAGTTTAATAAATCATTAAAACCATTGTGTAACATTAAAATATTGACGACTTGGATTTTCTTTGTATGTATTTTATACTACTTTTACGTTATTGGTCTTTTTGAAATTGATTGACATTGATTATAAAATATTTTTAACTCGTGCTGAAGCTTGTCGCGAAAGAGTAATTAAAGGGCATCAATTAGGTGGAGTTTGTATATGGAAGCTATTAAAAACATTCTTATAATAAGAGTAATGTACATTTCAATTATTCAATATTAATTAATTACTTAATTACTCTAATATTATTAAAGATATAACGAAACATGAACTAGCCTGTAAACTAAAAAAATGTCAATATTAACAATATTAACAAAGACCGTAAAAGTTTACAGTATGTAAATTATGATAATTTGTGAATAAAAAAAGATTGCACAGATTTATTTATTTTCATAAAATTTATTTTCATTGTTTAGATTGCATTGTATTTCATTAATAATAACACAGCTCCACAATAAAAAGGTTTGGACTATATTTTTCTTACGTATTTTTGGGTGCTGAAAACCAATTTGACAGTAAATTTTTTTGCTAAACCCCCAAATTTTTTGCTATAGTCAAAGATTTTTTTGGCAAAATTTAATGAATTTCTCTTTTTGTATCTCTGTTCGATTATTTTTGATCATTTGTTCCCTAGTTATAGGCGTTCAATGTTGAAAGTGTGGTTTTGCTTTGATCGCAAATAACCCGTCTGTGTTTGACACACTGCCTGGTTCCACCTTTTTGTAACGCGTACAAATTTCTTATATTAATTAATACCTACTCCATCCTTAATATATATAAAGCTCAACGTCTCTCTGTCTGTCTGTCTGTCTGTCTGTCTGTCTGTCTGTCTGTCTGTCCGTTAGTTACCTTATCACTCGAGAACCACTTATCCGATTTACGAGTTTTTTTTTTTAATTCATAGGTACGTTCTCTGGCCAGGTTATAGGCTATATTTTTTTACGTTAGGTAACATAACAACAAAGCAGTGACGATAATAGTAAATCAAGTCGGAAAAAATTTTGCCGTCGGCGCGCTGTTTTGTAATACGCTGCCTAAACCGTTCAATATATAACAAAATAATGTATTAAAGAATTGTGTAGAATCAAAAGTTCTACAATTAAGTCAGCGACACGATATGTCTAACTTTTATATTTAAGCCACAATGACTGCTTTTATGTTACAAAAAAAACATAAAATATTTGGGTTTTGTTTACATGGACTTATGACCTGCAAAACATTAATCCTTATCGAAATAAATGATTTCATCGTCATAAGTACTTAATGTAGATATAGTTTGCCATTTACAGCATCCAATTTGGTCGTATAGTTTAGAAAATATCTTAAAATATATTTATAAAGGTAACATTTTAAATGTATGGTGTCGTGCCGCATCGAAGCGATGTACATCAGACTGGATTCGCTTACGTTCGGTAGATATTCGGAGTCCCTCGGCTGACGTTTGAGTTAATTTTGTTTTCAATAATTAATATTTAAATTTAAACAGAACACAAATTATTTGTACTTTTTTCTTCTGATTCGTTTTTGTTAGGTAATTTAGGTATTGATAAATTATTATTACAATAATAACTAATCGTGTTTGTACTTAATTAATTAAACTATATTTTTCAAAAATCCTAAACAATAATTCCGTAGTCTACGCGAGCGAAGCCGCGTGGGCCCAGCTAGTTGTTAATATTAAAAAAATTGAAAGATAATATGATATTTATTAGGACTGAAAACTTAAAGTTTTTATAGCGTTTTTAAACCTGAAACATTTAAGGTCATTTCCTCAAGTACAACTATTATTATATTTATTTAAACTATAAAAGTATCAACGTCATTTTGTATTGGATATTTTTGGATACAAGACCAATGTTATTCACATAACATGTATTTGTTTCTTAAAAGTACTGAACAAAATTAATTATATATATTAAATCTATGCAACATAATTAATTTGCACATGCAAATCATATTTAATAATAATAAAATAAAATTAATAGTTTAAAACTACAAGTTTTATACCTATATAATATGTTTATGTACAAGAAATGAAAAAATAACATAGTAGGTATAGTAAAATATACATATGTATGTACAATATTCAATTTAAAATTAAAGAGGACACCTATATTACGTTTTTTTTTATAACGATGTATATCTTTAATAGTTCTAAGGCAAAGGATGATATTCTTATATACATAGATGCGCTGACCATTTATAAGATATGGTAACTTTTAAAATGAAACATAAATTATGTTATCCTAAAAAATCATCGCATCTTATCGTTCATAGGTATATAAAAATTATAAAGTTTACTAAAGTTTTTAATAGAAATATAAAACATAGTTAAAAGCTGTTAATATTTTTATGTAAATTGATTTTCATGCTTAAACAATAACATTTGATATTCGGGTAATAATTTTATACTAAAACTAATTTTAATAGGATATTGTAAAGTTATTTAAAAACATTAGACACATCTACGCAATATTTATTTTTTCGATTGCGACACATAAGATATTATTACTATAGAATCATATGCAATGATTTACAGTCACATATCTGTTATTGAAATTACGGTATATTTCATAACATAATTTCCATGAAATCCAAAATCGTTGTATTTAATATGTACATAAGCAATAATTTTATTAAAAGATAAATATTCATTTGTAAACATTGTGGTATATAATTCAGTGTTTCTCAAAATAATGTGAATTAATGCATTTTATAAAGTAATATTACTTTGGAAAAGTAGAAAATAGGTGAATCTATACTAATGTTTAATTTTTCATACCGAAATCAATAAAACTTATGAAATAAACTACAAAAAAATAAAATAGATCTCACACAAATTTCAGCGTCAACCAAACGATACTTTACATCGAAAAATTACAAAGGAAATAATATTTTGGTCTTATTAAGATGATTCCAAAACATATTTGATATTGTCGATGCTATAGTTGGTACCGGAGTAAATAGGTCTTTTCTTTGAATATTCATTAAGGAATTGCACCCCTTTATTCCCGGGTGTGGGGGTTAAGATTATATTTTCCATGATGCATGAATAAACATTTTCCATGAGTCTGCCTAATGTTTAGATAAGGCAGATTATGAACCAATAGTATCATCTAAAATTTATGTTACACATTATTTTTAATATAACGAACTGTTTTCATTATATTGGATGTATAAAATAATCTTGTGGTGGCCACAACAGTTTATTTTTTATTGGTGTCAAATGAAAAAAAATGAGATCCAAAAACAAGCATTCACGTGGAATAAAATAGATTAAAAAATTATTTAAAATAATAATAATAAAAGTTAATAAATAATACCTACATATAATATTCTGAGTTTATAAAAATCTGTCTGCAAGTTCATTGGCTCTAAACCCCTTAAACGACCCTGGGTTAGTGAAATAATTGATAACCGCTACTAAACATTAGTTTGCAATAATACATATTTCATGAAATACATACAAAGATAAAATAATTCTACTTACAAATATAACTAAAGAAGCAAAAAATGTAACACTTTTTTCACTAAACGACAACTGAGAATTCTGTGCTGGAGAATACATTTTAAGTTAGTAATTAACTACTTAAAACTGTCACATATTTATTTATAAAAATGTAGGTTTTTCATGTTAAATACGAACAGACTTGGTTGTTCTGATTTCTCAGGTAGGTATCTATTTAGTTGTGACTCTACACTCATTAGGTGATAAGATATTCTTATCATTCATGGCAAAAATTATAAAAAATATCATAACATACTATATATTGAAAATATATTTGTATTTTTCCAATACTTTTCATCACGACACAATACCACTTTATAATATTTTATTATTGTTTGTCTTTATGACTTTATATCAAAATATACATAATATTTTTATTTTTTTGTATTGTGATCTTGATTTTACATATATACCTAGCTAAAACTCAAAAACTCATCAGACGAGGATTACCTAATGAAATGAGAAGTTATAATTATGATCAGGGTAGACAACATTCATGAGAACCATAGAATCACAGGTATGATTCCAGAATGATATAATATTATTTAATTCCAATTTAAGTCAATACCTCCTGAGTAAGGCACATGTTATTCCATCGCTCGATTAGAAAACCACCAATATAATATTATCTAAATATAAAATTATAATAATCTTCGTTTATTGATTTTGTCTTTAAAATACGTCATTTAGATTGTAGTGCTGAATTTAAAGCTTTATATTTTTCATTTTCAGTACAAATCAATATGCATGGTGGCTCTACGATATTTAAACAAGAGCACCCTACAACCACCTACAATAAAGTCCTTACTTAATTTTGTCTTCAAAACTGCGGCCGCGGAAGTGATGAATTGTTAAGTGGAGTAATGTAAAAATCAATTTTTTTGAAAAAAAAAAAAATTATTTTTTAACCGAACATTAAATGGTGCTAATATTTTAGATATGAGTTAACATCCCAAGAGAAGTATTAAATATGCAAAAATATAAAAAAAAAATTAACTAAAGCGTGCCACATTTTTTTGTAACAACCTGTATATTTGAAAACAATTTTTATGTATGCGCATCTACCCACTGTTTATATCTGCATTATCTGTTACGGTGTACGAGCTATCGAACTTCCACGCACCCTGTATAGTATTACTTAATTTTGATGCTCGTTGATTACGTTCAGAAATCATATAGGGGAAAGTATGGTATATTGGACCAATCGCTAAATTGGACCACCCTTATATCTCGAAAAGTAGTTTTCTGATTTCTTAAATGGCAACATCGTGCGATAGGCACTTAAATTCGTTGTATATTGACTATATTGTTTTTCTTGACGTGTTGAATGTTAGTGGTTTGTTTCCGCAAATGTAAATAAATGATTTTTGATGTAATTTTGAGTAATTCGTGCTAAGGGTATAGTTAGGACAAAGGTAAGCATACAGCGTTTTTAATGTATAGTTTGCAGCAGCAATTTATCAACAATTAACTGTCATGGATTGATTGGCGGCATTGATAAGTTATATTTTTGTTAGATTTTTTTTTCTCACTTTTCACACTGTTGATTAAAATGGACCGCACGTAGTTGTCATAGCTGGAATCATGAAACATTATATGTGATAATTGTCTTTCGTGCATAATTTAAATGAAATAATGTAACGAGACTGATTTCTTCTAGTTTTTTGTTTTAATAATTATAATAAATAATTGTTTGATAGTTTGTAATTCATAAATATATATTATGTTTTGTTTACAGGTGTATTTTAGTTAAGATTCTATTAAAGTCCAAATTAGCAACCCCGTGGTCCAATTTACAGTACCGGTTGGCTAAATTGAAACAAATCTCCGATCTCACATTTTGTTGATTTCTGTCGAGTTTATAATAATTATGTTGATTAATACTTAATAAAAACAAAATCTATAAACTGCTGTTTCATTTCATAAAAAAATAATTTGTCTAAACCTAAAACTAGTATACTAAATATCTTAATTAAAAAAATGGTCCAAATTAACCAACATTCCCCCACATACATATAAGTAGTATAGTTTTCTTGCTGTTATTTTGAAGTATAATATATAAAGTATAGCTATATAAATTCATATATGGTTATTGAGTATGTATTTAATAAATATAAGTGCCATTAATTAAAAGCCCACTGTAATTTTTCAATTTACCTTAATATTAGCGTTAAATTGTATATTCAATATGTATTTACAATTTACATACTATCGTTTGTAATTTAATTTCTTTATTTTAAATTTTAATAAATATTATTTATATTTTTGTTAACTTACTTGCAACTACAATCAGTATTTTTTTTAGATTTAATTGCTATTAAAAATTATTACTACTTAGATCGTTTATATGTTTGTTTAAAATAAATTATAATATGAAATATGTACCGCGTTCCCACATCAAGAATGTTACAATAATTTTTGTAACAATGCTATTTATATTTTATTACTATATTAGATTTTAAATTAAATATCGTTAAGTCCTTATAAACATTTATTTTACATTATTGTGAAAGTTTAACATTAACAAGTATCATAGTGTAGGATTGCCAAATCTGCAAATTAGTTTTTTAAATGTGTATTATTCTTTAATTATATTTATTTTTTTATTGGCGTATCCAAAAATTTACAATAGCTTAATTACGTTGAGAATAGTGTTCCTGATTTATTGAGAAAAGAAAATTCAACTTAAATTTCTCGATAAATGTCGAGAATTCTTAAGAAAACTTAATACAACAAAAATATATCAACTGATATTTTTGAAATATAATAAGATATCGTAATATAACATTTATTTATTACATACACAAGAAAAAAGTTCTTCATTTCTCGAAGATTAATATAATTTATGGTAAGGAACATCGCAGTCACCATAGAATGAAATTACTATAGAGTGATGCAGCGTAATACAAAAATGTATTATTTAAAAAAACTTAAAATAAAATATATTCTAATTATGTATAGGATGGAATCTTCCTGGTGGATGTATAGCAGTAATTTTGGAGTGTTATCATGTTGACTTACTACCGAAGTATTATTGGAGATGCGAATGATTACAAACAATAGCCAACATTTATTTTTAATAGTTACATACTGCATCATTTATTTATTATAACGCTATAAAATACTTTGTTTGTTGTTAGAAACCTAATTATATTTTTGTTTTTATATGTCACGAAGAATAAATGCCATAGTAGTAAACTTTTGAACATTATTTGTTGAATTATTTAAGTTGATTTCAAAATAGATAGTAAAAATATATTTCTTATAATTGATTGAAGCAAAATAAATTAGTGTTTTTTCTTACAAACTAAACATTTTAGTTGAATCAATAAAATTAATGTGCATGATTAATATCATATCATTGTTATTACAATCACTGGCGCGTTATGATAATCGAGGTCCCCAGGCTCGGGGCCTCAAATTTAGTATGTCGAATAAAAAAAATTTGGTAATTTATAGTAACATTTAAAAAATTTCATCATACGATATTATTTGAAGACCAAAAAAAACTTTTCAATTATATATACAATTTTTTGCTTACTTCTTCAACTCGGGATACTCTTTCATTTTGGGGTAATTGACTAAAATGCCTACTGTATAACACGCTACTTATTACAACCCTGTTCAAAATGGAAGGTATACAGATATAAATACAAATAAAAATAAATCGTATCTTATCTCGTGTAAGATAACAGCTATATTTTTATAAGTGGAAAGGGAAATAAGTTATGGAATCATGTGCATTACGAATAAAAAGTTTGAGGAAGGTTGAATATTAAATAATATAATATTAAAATAAATAATATACATGAGGGGGTGAGTTCCAAAACTCGTTCGCTCCAATTGAAAAAAAAAAAACAACGAGATGGCAGTGGATTTTGAAAGAATTTTCAGCATTCTTTTTATGTAATGTCAGTTTTGCTCAAAACTGATATTACAATATGAAAAACGAACGAGTTTTGGACTCACATACATTTCGTATGTTTCGTTGTTAATAAACTTTCCATTAATACTTCAGAACGAAGTATTTACTGAAAAAGATTAACTTACTTCTTCTGCATTTTTTATTATGTATATATTTAGGTTTAAAGAGGCCAACCTCAATTAAACAAAAAAAAACTATATTCTAAAAGAAAAATATAAATATGATACTAAAATCAAAATTTAAATATTTAAATCCCAATATTTCAATATGTATAAAAACTACCCTCCAACACATGAACTTTCTTGTATATAGCCATCTTGTTTGTTTATACCTGTTATGATGGGCCCATAGGTGTGTATAACATTTTTTTTGTTTAATTTATTATAAAGAAATTAAGAATTAACATTGAAATAATATAATAAAAATATTATATTTACGCTTGAGGGAGAGTCCCCTTTCCCGGGGGAGGGGGGTTGGGGCAAGAGGACTTCTAAGGAATCAGCACTGATAGTAAAAATACTATAATGTACATATTTTTGAATTTTATTATTACCTTGAACGTATATCAAATACCTAATTAAATAATAATTTGCGCAAAACTATAAATTTTAATATAAGCTGTTAATTTAGATATACTCGTACTACAAGTATATGTATGTGTCATGGTGAATTATTTTTTGAATATCTGAAAAATAAAATAATAACTCTTTTACAGTGATACGATTGGATATTTGCGATGTGCCATGAACCGCGAAAAATTGTCAAAAGAGCAATTATTTTCAGAAACGACACCATGAATGTATTCTCAAATTATGTACAATATAAACAAAGATTAAAAAAAATCTATATACCTATATTTGAGGGGCTTTCACATACCAATTACAACTATATTTTTTTAGATCAAGAATACAAGGTAAAACTTTTTACTTCAAAATTTTATTTTATAAATATATTTTTTAAATTTTACTTCAAATGTGCGGACAACCCCCGGCCCCGCCCCGTCTTATATATTTATAATATGCGAAATGGTCTTAATGTAATGCATGTTATAATTATTAATAATATTTATTGCTATTTTTAAGACAGTTGCCATTAATAAACGCCATTGAATTTGGTGTTCCACATTTTTTTTAAATAATTATATGTCCCGCTATACTCCGAGAATGTTAAAGAACCCCTGTCTTAGAGTATTATATTTATAAATAGTATTTCTTTTTTGAAATATTAAATTAAAAAATATAAATGAACTCATAGCTGAAAATCTAACTGCTAATTGTAAGTATGGTGAATCGAAATCAGAACATACAGGGTAGTTCAATAGTGCGTCCGGCTTTCCTAGCGCACTTCCCGTAGGAGATAGAAAAAAAAGTTTGGTACATAATATTATTGGTTTGAAAAGATCAACGTCGTAAAATTATTTTCAACAATACAGGGTGTCCCATTTTTGCGCTATAACAAAAACAAAGATTTTTTTAAATGGAATACCCTGTAACGTTTTATGTCTTCCGATGTCGTTTCTTAACCTCTACATTAACGTCTGTTCATTTTTTAATTTAGTGACAGTGTTGCCAAATTAGGATTTTTTTCCGAAAAATAATCCATATTCAGGCTCAACTATAAAAAATCGTAGCGACCTAATTTTTTTTTAAGTGATGAATTTTTTTAGCAACAATGTTAGCCCAGATAAAGAGTAACATTTTGATAATAAACAATTTTAATTTAGTTCTACAGGGTGTTAATAAAAAAATGTCAAAGTTTGCAATCTTCAAAATGATAAAACTCATTTTTTTCAAATGTGACTATCCTTTTTTTATTTCACTATTCGATGGGTTTTTTTCTTCTATTCAATTTGTATAGGGGATATCTTATATCTAGACCCCATACTTTCTGAGATATTCAATAATTTTCACAAAAGTAACCATTTCACCACGTTTTTATGCACCGAAGTAGGCCAAACAAATGCAAAATAAATGCGAAACAATTACAAAATAAATGCCGGTGAATTGAATTGTGCCTGGATGAAAATGGAAGACATTTCGAACATTTATTATAGACTGTTATCTTTTATATGTATTTTCAATTTTGTTACTTATCATAGTTTTTTGAATAAAATAAATAATTTTATTACATAAGTATTATCCGTTTTAATTATAAATTTTAATTAAATGTTACATTGATACTTAAGTATTTACATTTTGGCATTTCTTTTGCATCAGCACAACCTATTTCGGTGCATAAAAACGTGGTGAAATGGTTACTTTTGTGAAAATTATTGAATATCTCAGAAAGTATGAGGTTTAGACATAAGATATCCCCTATACAAATTGAAAAGGAGAAAAAAAACCATCGAATAGTGAAATAAAAAAAGGGTAGTCACATTTGAAAAAAATGAGTTTTATCATTTTGAAGATTGCAAACTTTGACATTTTTTTATTAACACCCTGTAGAACTAAATTAAAATTGTTTATTATCAAAATGTTACTCTTTATCTGGGCTAACATTGTTGCTAAAAAAATTCATCACTTAAAAAAAAATTAGGTCGCTACGATTTTTTATAGTTGAGCCTGAATATGGATTATTTTTCGGAAAAAAATCCTAATTTGGCAACACTGTCACTAAATTAAAAAATGAACAGACGTTAATGTAGAGGTTAAGAAACGACATCGGAAGACATAAAACGTTACAGGGTATTCCATTTAAAAAAATCTTTGTTTTTGTTATAGCGCAAAAATGGGACACCCTGTATTGTTGAAAATAATTTTACGACGTTGATCTTTTCAAACCAATAATATTATGTACCAAACTTTTTTTTCTATCTCCTACGGGAAGTGCGCTAGGAAAGCCGGACGCACTATTGAACTACCCTGTATAAGTGTATAAATATATATCACATATGTACATAATATGCAGATATGAACATTTAAAAAAACCATACGAATTGTAACGTCACTTTTAATGCAATAAAGAGATTGTATTATTTACACATGTATACATTACTATACATGCAGAAAGGTTTTTCTTGTAATTGTTATACTCATTAGATAAACAAATAATAATAAGTAATTTATAAAGATATAACTTTAAGAATAAATTGTTTACAAAACTATTAAACATAATGAAAAAGAAAATAAGATATTACGCATTTCTTAAATACACAGATATATATTTATTTCTAAATATTGTATGCGTTGTATAAATCTTTACATTTTCATTATAATAAGTAGTGTAAGTTTTAAGCGCTGAAAATTAACAAAAACGGATACCGTTTCTGTATCATCTGCATAAAATCTAAATGAACATATTTCCAGCGCTGGATGGACACCGTTTTTTCTATATTGAATTCAATAATACAGATCTTCGAGGCCACGACGGCCGTCGTTCTTACACGCCAGCAAAGCGTTATTTTAAACGCCCGTCGTACCGTTTCGACGATGCTATAATACACTCGTATTAAATCACATATAACAGATTTTCAAGGTCGATACGATGACGATCTTCGTTTCTGTTAAGTGCCACTGCTTTAGAATCTACAACGCCCTAGTAAAAAAGTGAGGTATCCATAAAATAAATATTATTTATCTAATTGTAAGGATTGATATAAAACTCCGACTTGTCGATTTGTAGATGTTCTTTAACCCTTGCACTCCCGATAGACATGAATAATTGCTATATTTTGAAATGTATTTTTTGAATTAACAATATTTAAATACAATATTCTTTTCGTGAGTTAATTACTGCATAAGTATATTTAGATTACCATTTATAATAATACTAATAATAATAATAATAATAATATTGTTTATGACATGAAACATTATATATATATGTAGAATAATTCAGAAAAAATAACAAAATAATACAAAGAGACAGTATTAAAAAAATTTGTAGAAAAGAAATAATGTAGGTAGTTCTTAATATATCGTGGATGGCAAAATCAAATATGAATCTAAATTAAATTCCTGGAAAAATAAATAAAAAAGTTATATATAATATTATTTTGTAAAAATTTTTATAGCGTATGGTATAAACGCGATTTCAAAAAAATAATAATTTTAGATTTACATTCGTTTATTGATAGCATTTATACTATGTGTGATATTTTGTTAACTATTAATGTTAATGTAATGGTGGTTAATATTGAGGCGTACTTAGTTAATAATTTTGGTAGAACAATCATATTTTATCTATATTCAAATAAATGTAGATGGATATTTTTTATAATAAGGTACATTAGAAGATAAATAAGGAAGTGATGATATGTTGATATTAAGTACTATATTATATTACAAGGCTTTTCAGGGCCATTTTGCAATGATTTTAACAAGTTCAAACAAAATATGATCCCATTTTTTATTTGCTTATTTTTAATAGACTAAAGTCCTATTTAATGCTTAAAAATATGAACGTAAAATATACGAAAAAACATTAATATTTAATTAATTTTCTTATTTTATATTATTTTAATAAGATACCTTCATATAGGAAAGTAATTTTTATGTTTTAATATCAGATGAAATCGTTTGTTGTATTTACAAAATAACTTCAATATAAATTTTACTAAAAAACGAACATTTGAGTATCCCAACAAAGCGACGTCTGGTTACCTTAAGAATATGTTATTTTGTAAGTACTATACATATAATCAGTAACAACAATTACATTTTAAAAAGAAAGTTTAACATGAGTAATAATGTATTCACAAAACAAAGAAAATATCGTTATTTACATCTAGATAAGATTTGTTTTATATTAAAATAAATAAGCCCTTTTCAATGAGCATATAAATGACATAGAAGAGGAAAGTAGAACAGATAATAGTAGAATATTCAACAATAACATTGTGCAACTGATATTTTAATTTAGTATCTTTCAATAAAAGAAAGGGCGAAATAAAGTTTAGAACTAGAAGTGATGGTAACGTGAACCATAATGGATGTTATATATTTTTCTAATTTTTTGTTAATAATAGTAGTATTGGTGAGTGTAAAATAAACATTTAAAATTTATGTCTAATTATTTTATTGTTTTGTTGTACAGACTTCTGAAAAACTGTTGTTTAGATTTTTGAGTTTGAGAAAAATAATGAAAATAAGGTACGAAAAAATAATTATGAAATATATTATTAAATTACAAAATACTATTTTAATTTTACTTAAGTATATGTATACAGTATACACTATTATGTGTTTAAAAAATATATTGGTATAATATAAATTATTAAAAATATACCTACTTTTAAAAGCTGTCCGAATTACAATTATTTTTTATTTATCTATTTTTAAATCATGTGATGAATTACTTATTATATATTCGTTTGAATTTTTTGATTGTATTTTCATTAAGTATATGCATAAAATAATTATTTATTTATTTATAAACTGATATAAATATTAATTTTATTTTGTCAATAGCATTAAATAATTATCTTATGATACTGTATAGTTATAATTAACATTTTGTGAATATTATTAATGATAAAAACAACACGTTTGTACATTATTATAATGATAGCCAAAAACAATAAAATACGATATTATGAACAGGTCCTACCATTCTGAAAATTACAAAGATTACATTTAATTTTTATGAACGAAGAATCAAGTATTATCGTACTATTCAATTTTAAGAGGTATAGCAAAAGGGGGCCCGTTTCATGATAACTGTGGAACATTTTTTAAGGACAACATTTTGTAGAAGATAAAATTCTCTACAAAAGTGTCTACAAAGTCATGACCCTCAATTCAACGTATCAAAAGTTACATTCTAAGTGATTTATTTATTAAAATGAACGTTTAAAAGGCTCTCATAATTAAACTATAGTTTTTATAAAAATAAGTTAAATATTAATTTTATGGGAAATTTAATTCTTTATAAAAAAGTCTAAATGCAATGAGTTGAGACTTATAAGCGTTTTAAATATTTATTTTTTTACAAAAATTAGCATTTTAACGTCAATATTCTACAAATATAAATTAAATAGCAATATATATAATATATAACCCTACTACTGAGCTATCGGAAAAAGAATAACCCAGCCGACAACGGCATTATTAGAAAATAATTTTATTCTCTACAAAATTACGTCCTTACATTTTTTTATCAGTTATCGTGAATCAGTAATACCAACTTTTGTAGTAAAGAATAATTTTTCAGTCATTTAAATGGGAAACGGAACTCCCCTTTGCGACACCTCTTAAAATTGAACTACAGGGTAATACTTCGGTAAGGATTTATTTTAGGTCATAAACTAACGTAATGGGAGCCATGAAAAAAATGGTTTTAGAAGCACTAACTTAAGGAGTAGGGGATGTAGTATTATACATATTTTCGAAAAATTAGAAACAAATGTATATTAACTAATTCAATTTACAATTGATAGTTTTCACCGTGTTCCTGTTTAAATATCGATGACCTGCCAAATTGTGATGGAAAAGGATTCCTTTGTCAAAATGAAACAAGTTTCATTATTTGTGTTGACGTTGGGAATGGTACTACGTTAGCGTTAGGGTCGCCTGAACCCTGTTGGCCAGGATTCATTTGTAAAAATGAGAGTATGTATGAATGCTCTGTACCAATACCGATAACAACTGGACTACCACTGAATTTATGGACAACGGAGCAGCAGAATGGTATTATTTATTTGTATTTCTGGTATAACGGGGGAAAGCCACTGTGACGGAAACATAATCGATTTTTTAATGAATTTTTTAAAGTATAGGAAGATACATATTCAAAAATTTCAGTTAAAATTCCGAAAATTGCCTGACAAGGGGAGGATCAGGTAACCGAATTTTTTATTTTTTTTAATACTTATAGCACGTGAAGGTTTTTACTAGTACAACGTGCCGTAATAGTAGCGCGCACTATTCAGCCATTCTTGAGAAAATTAAATTAAAAAATATTCGTTAAATAAACGGTTGTGAATTTTTATTTCGAAAAGTAAGCTATTTACCAAAAAAAAAATTCAAGCAAAAGTTATTCAGTTTGAAGGGGGTAATAATATGATATTTTTTATTTGTGAGTGTTCTTCATTTTTCAACATGGTATTTTTTTAAGAATCTGATTTTACGTAAAAAAAATAAGAAACTTTTGTCCGAAACATTTTTTAATCAGTAGGTCGCTGTATGCTCCGGTATATACGGTAGATATATTAAATGACAAAACTTGCGTTCGAAAAACATTTAAAAAAATACAATTCATGTACATAGATATTGAGAAAATATTTATTTATGTTTTTCCGATAATCCATCTCGAAATTTCGACGGAACCATTAACAAAAATATTTTTATATTGACAATTTTTGACCCGTCATAGTGGCTTTCCTCCTTAAGTGTAGTAAAAAAACTATATTAAGTATATAGTGTTTATAATAAAAGTAACGCTAGTTTTATCTATCTATTTTAAATTGTTAGGGAATTTTCCAAGAAAATTATTTTTTATGAATGAATAAAATAGTTTAATTAGATAAAATTTCGCACTTTATTAAATTAAACATCAAATAAATCTGTTCAAATACCGAACTTCCGCTTATTTAGAATATATAATGCGATAATATTATAATACTGTGTAATTATTTTAACTCTAATATTTTCAATGATATATTTTAGATTTAACAACAGTAGTCAATAATAGTAATACATATACTCCAGAAGAAACAACAGAATACGATATTTCTACGATGGACACAAGTTCCACAAATCTGAAAGAGTCAGCAACTACTGATAGTACCATAAGTTTAGAAATTCCTGAATCAACTTTGAATCCAAACGATATAGAGTCTACACGATTTACTGATAACACAAAGTCAGAAACGAGCGAAGAAGTCGATCGAAGTACAGTGGAAATAAGTGAAAATCCAAATGAAACTATGACAAATGAAATTACGACTGAATATGATAAAACAATGAGTACAGTTGCACATGGAAACGAAGAAAGTACGTTAAGTGAAATAGAAATAACGAATAATTATACAGAAACGAACGATATCGAATCAACGAAACACATTGAAGAAAGTACAGAAAATGGTTCTGGTGATGGTAGTTCTATGCAATCTACAACAAATTCTTTTGAAAGTACACACACAAGTGACGGTGAATTAATAATAACATCAACTCATACGATTGCTGATGATGGAATAAACACAGATACGAATAAACCAGAAGGGATGAGCAGTACTGATATTAACGGACAGTCGACTACAGAAGATATGACTTTTACTGGTTCTGATAGCGAAATAACGAAATATACAGGAGACACTTCATCAGAATCTACAACTAATGGAATAAATTCTACTGATGATTCTTTTGAAACTACACATACAAGTAATGGTGGATTAATAATAACCTCAACTCAAATAGCTGATGAGGATGGACCAAACACAGATACGAATATACCAGAAGGGACGAGCAGTACCGATATCAGTGATTTAGATACATCTACAACAATTAACGGACAGTCCACTACAGAAGGTATAACTTTTACTGGTTCTGATAGCGAAATAACGGAATCTACAGGAGACACTTCATCAGAATCTACAACTAATGGAATAAATTCTACTGATGATTCTTTTGAAACTTCACATACAAGTAATGGTGGATTAATAATAACCTCAACTCAAATTGCTGATGAGGATGGACCAAACACATATACGAGTATACCAGAAGAGACGGACAGTACCGATATCAATGATTTGGATTTATCTTCGACAGTCAACGGACAGTCGACTACAGAAGACATAAATTATACTAGTTCAGATAACGAAGCAATGGAATCTACGAGAGACAGTTCATCAGAATCTACAACAAATGAAATAAACTCTACTGATGATTATTTTGAAACTACACACACAAGTAATGGTGGATTAATAATAACTTCAACTCAAATAGCTGATGAGGATGGAGCAAACACAGATACGAGTATATCAGAAGAGACGGACAGTACTGATATTAATGAATTAGATTCATCTACAACAATTAACGGACAGTCGACTACAGAAGATATAACTTATACTGGTTCTGACAGCGAAACAACGGGATCTACAGGAGACAATTCATCAAAATCTACAACAAATGAAATAGACTCTACTAGTGATTATTTTGAAACTACACACACAAGTGATGGTGGATTAATAATAACCTCAATTCATACGACTGCTGATGATGGTTTAAACACAAATACAAGTTTAGCAGAAGGATCAAGCAGTACTGATGTTAATGATTTATATTTGTCTTCAACAATTAACGTACAGTCGACTACAGAAAATATAACTTATACTGATACAGACAACGAAACAACGGAATCAACAAGTGGCACATCAGAATCAGACAATAATAACGTTAGTACATCATATATATACTCTACAAGTTCACATGATTTTGAGGGATCGACTGAAGTGTTAAGTACAAGCGAAACAGATAGCGACATTATTACGGAGGATTCAAATAAAAATAGCGATTTTACAGAGACAGTTAGTAGTACTAGTGACTTAAATGAAAATACTGATGAGTTAACTGAAGACAGTGATGTTTCTATTACGACTGAGAATACATTGTTCTCATCTACTGTAAGCCATGGATCAGGAGAAAATTCAATATCTCAGGAGTCTTCTGGAAGTCAACATTCTTCAGAAACAAACGAAAGCAATAATGGATCAAACGAACAATCGTTGTCAGAAGAATCAAAAGAAACAACTGAAAAATCAAATTCTGAAGAATCAAGCGAAAATTCAAATAATTCTCAATCAAGTGAAAATGAATCCGATACAGAAAATGTATCTTCGGAAAAAACAACTGTTAAACCAAATGAATCTAGTGAATGTTCTCAATCAGTAGAATCAAGTGAAAATTCAATTAATTCTCAATCAAATGAAAACGAATCCGTAACGGAAAATTTAAGTTCTGATGAATTCAGCGAAAATTCAATTCATTCCCAATCAAGTGAAAATGAATCTGATACTGAGCATTTGACGTCGGAAAAAACAACAGAAAAACAAGTTGAATCTAATGAAAGTTCTCAATCAGTAGAATCAAATGAAAATTCAATAAATTCTCAATCGAATGAAAACGAATCCGTAACGGAAAAATTAGAAGAGCACATATCATCAGAATCAGAAAATACGTCAGAAGTCAATGAATCCAACGAATCAAATTCACACGAATCAACTGAAGAATTGTCACAAGAATCTAATGAATCCAAAAGTGCAGAGGAACCATCAAAAGAAACATCTGAAAGTTCAGAATCAAATTCTGAAGAAAGTAACAAATCAAAAACAACAACCATATCTACAATAACAAATTTTGATTATTTTCAGTGTAATTCAAATGGAATTTTCCCTCATGAAAATGATTGTTCAAAATATTACTACTGTGTTAAAATATTTGGAAATTACATAAAAATAATGCATCAATGCCCACCACCGTTTTCCTTCGATACAATACGACGTATTTGTGTATTATACAACACCAACTGTCATCAAGAAGTAACAACCACAACCACTCCAAAACCCACCACGACAGAAACACCTAAAGCATTTAGTTGTGAAACATCTGGCAGATTTCCTCATGAATATGATTGTAGTAAATTTTACATATGTATTAGAAAAATATTTGGTTACATTAAAAAAGAAAGAAGTTGCTATCATCCGTTTACTTTTGATCCAGAAAGAAAATCATGCGTTTTATATAACAGTAATTGTCCTCAAACAACGACCATTGCTACAACTAAAGCGACTGAAGAGTTCTATTGTAAATATCCAGGGAAGTTTTCTAATCCCAATGATTGCGCATCATTCTATATATGTTATTATGTAGGAAGGAAGAATTTAGTAAAGGAATTGAACCATTGTCCAAGAAATACTTTGTTTGATGAATATAGAAAAGCATGTGTATGGAAGTATTTAGTTAATTGTCCATTTAATTACTATTAAATTATAAGTATGTATATCAATAAAAGATATTAATTATTTATTATATTATATTTAGTTAATAGCATATACCTAATTTATATTTAATAAACTATATATTATAGCAAACATATAATTAATTATATCAACATTATATTTTTTATAACATAACAACAGATATTTTTTTGGGAGGAAATTGTCTTTATCATTTTTTTGTTTGTAGTTAATGTTATAAATACAAATATCTGCCATGAGAGCTACGGGACTTTCTTATACGTAATCTTGACAGTGAATAGTGTACGTGATTATTATTTTATTAAAATATATTTATGATAAACTAATAAAAGATAGAATAAAATGAATGGGACATAAACTATAGATTTCTTCTTTATTATGAACAATTTGAATATAATAATTTTTTTTTCAAAAATTTGTTTTTTCGAAAAAATGAATAGAACATAAATTATAGATAATAATATTACCTACAATTTTTAATTTGACCTTTTTTCTTTAATTCGCACTGTTTCAAAATAATTCAAAAATCGACGTCAGTAAACATCTGTAATCGGTTGAAAGAACGTTTTCAAAAATAAGAAGTTTTCTTCCCAGACAAAAAAGAATCTTAAATATAAAATTTCATCCTTCTACGATTTGTCGTATTTGAATTACTGCGCTAACAGAAAGATCGACAGACACACAGACATCATGGCGAAAATAGTCAGAATGGATTCAGGGAAGGTCAAAATGGATAATTCCATCAAAATCCGTGTTTCGAAAAAAATCGGTTTAACAATACTTATACTATATAATATAGTAGATATATATACATTTCATATACAATATACATGGGTATAAGAAAGTAAAAATATGTATATCGATATATGTATTTATCATCTATTAAAAAATTATAGATACTTATTCACATGATCTAGTGTTACTGTTTAATTAAAATCATATACGGGAAATAATCGTTCACTAAAATGATTATATTGGTATTGGAATAAATTTTAAATTAAGTAATTATTTTTGTTTTGGGTAATATACTAACTTAATTCAAATAATCGTAAGCGTTGATGATATTATTTGTTTTATGGTAATATTTGAATCGATTTTTTAATGATGTAGAAAAACAGTAAATAGCATTTTCTTATTAAAATTATTAGTATTTTTTTTAATTTTTTTAAACTTGAAATCGTTTTACTGTATATGGGCAAAACAATGATTAAATATAAGTTTTATAGAAATTTTTGTTATCGTTATATTGTTCAAATAATAAGTCTAAATGTGAAAATATAAATTTTGACATTTAGACTTATTATTTCAATTTTTCTCCATTAAATTCAAATATCAATTCAAAAACAAAACTATTGTTGCTCTTCCATTATAATGCTCCTGGAATTAACGGCGTATGAATTATCAGTTAGAAATTTTGAAGAATTGAAAAAGAATTTAAAACAAATGTTTAGTTACTGGAAGATAAATTGTCTAAAACGTGATGGAAAATCTTTAACTGTACGATTTTCAGATATTTTTATAGTAACTTTGACAGTTAAATCATTATTCTAAAGATTTAGTGTATTTATTGATATTTGTAGATTAAAATGAATTAACTATACAGAGAAAAACAATATTATTTATTTTTGAATGTAGACATTCGCGGTTGTTCAATTGTATAAACTTTCGATTGTTGGGTTTTATTCCGCGTTGCACTATATGGCACTCGTGGTCTTCTTCAGAAGTGAAGTGTTGAGTACAGAAGATGTGATAATATAGTGCAACGCAGAATAAAATTCAATAATCGAAAGTTTATACAATATTATTTATTGCTTTTAATATCTATCTTTAAAAATTCAAACTTTTACAAAAAAAACATAGCAAACGTTTGAATAAAAAAATATCAAACTGACTTATCTATTTTTATTTATCTGCTTAATTAATCTAATCAATTATTTTAAGAATATGGAGAAAAACAATTTAAACTGTATTCGTATTTTTAACCAAAAATGACTATAATACTGTATACTACCTATAATACACTTGAAACTAAACATAGGTACATGAAAACAATTATAATGTTTAATTTGATGAATAATTGATTATTGTCGGTATAGTCTACTAACCAGCATTTATCAGTTGATCCTATTTTTATGAAATCGTTTACATAAGAAGTCTTTTTATAGAACAACATTACAAAATACATTGCAATGACCAAAATCTGAAACTATGTCAAGAATTACTTCGTTTACATTAATTTTCTCTCTGAATACTCCAGTCGACTTGATCTGAAATCGACATTAGAACTAGAGAGTTGCGTTTTTGCACATAGTTGTATTTAAGAATCAAGAAACACCCTCTTAAACCACAAGTCCGTATCACCCTGGGAAGGATGGAAAAAATAAATAAAAAGTGAATTTTTCGCTTATAAATCAACAATAAGAGATAATAAAAGACAAAAATTCAAACAAAAGTTTATAGGAAAAAAAATTACACAAAAATGTTCGTAATCATTTTTTGCGTATTCCTAATAGAAAGATATAAAACGCGTTGCAATGAGCAGATTGCTAATTGCATGCGATATATCTATCTGTCTTGACCCCACTCATAGTAGCAAATTGCCCATTGCAATGTAATTTACACCTTTCTCATTAGATATACGCAAAAATGGTTGTGAACTTTCTTGTTTACTTTTTTCCTTTAACTCTTTCTTGTCTTTCGTTTCTTACAATTAGTTATAAGCGAAAAAATAACTTTTTTTAAAAATTTCTTCTGCCCTTCCCTAGTTACTACGAACTTGCGGTTTTATGGGGTGATTCGTGATGCTTACACGACTATGTTTGCAGTAATGTAGCTTTTTAACTCTTGTGTTGATTTCAGATCCTATCGATTGGACTAGTGTAATTAAAAAAAAAAAATTAATTATAATAGCATGATGTCAAAATACGTTTACGTATAAATGGAGGTTGTAAATGAAAAATTAATTTAAAACACTTTAAAATTAAATAATCTTAAAGTTTACAATTTAACATAGCTGCTGCATTAATAATATTTTTAAAATATCTTAGTTTTGACTTAAATAAACAAATATACACACGTACACACGTATCTACTTAAGTGTTTTACGTAACAAAATGCATTATTCTTTCACGACATTGAACTAATGGATTGATTTGTTGTCATTTGTTTGTACACTAAAATGTTTTTATTGTTTTTCATTTCATTAAGATTTTAATTTAAATCCATGATAACGTTTATAATGACGTAATTAATTGAACGTAAATATCAGATTTATACAAATTTTAAATCATTTAATGTGTAGGAATATAAAATTGTTTAAAGTTTTAAAAGAAGCGTCATAATTTTTTTATTGATTTTTAATATGATTTTGTGCTATGCAAATTAAATATACAAGCAGAATGTTAAATATTTCTATATAGTACACACCTAACAAAAAAATATATAAAAAATGAACTATTTTATTTAATTATAGTTATTGTTATTTTACAATACAATTGTTAAAATTTCTTTAAGGTCATTGTTTTTAGTTAAAGAATATGTTTTTTATATGTAAAAAAAAAGAAACAGTTATTTAAAATATGTACGCATATAAAAATCTATGAATATACCTACATATACTTATTTCTATGAGCTAAAATCAAGAGTTATTTATACAGTTTAATTTGGCGTAGAAAAAAAACCTATGACAAATACCCCCCGTAAAAATTCATAAAAAATGATATTTAAGAATTAGCTTACCTTGAATCCTACAACGCCGCACCGCGTCATCTTTGTATGAGCTAAGTAGAGATACTCGTAGTAAGAGTTTTGACAACTCAAATCTATTTCTGATTGATTAGTAGCCAAGTCTCACTCGTTTTTTCCGATTTTATCAATCAATATAATTAATAAATAGACTTCATATTATTACATTATGTTCAATTTTAATTGTATTTTTTATGCTAAAAAGAACAGATGAATTTTTAAATTAATCACGTTTGGCTAAAAATGGTGTCGCTGTCAAAACTCTTATTAAAGCTAAGAACCCAACTGCCGTGCGTAATATCACATGATATTTTTATAAATTTTATATAAAATAATGATTTCTAAGTAGGTACAAAAAAGTTAAAATACATCGAAACTTTTAAACTCTTCCTTGAAAAGGATCCCGCACTAAACTAATGTAAATGATAGTATAGTCAAATTGGCTGAAACTGAAGTATGATATAGTTCATGACTTGCTAATCCAAAGTGCCTATATCTTGCATATGTGTTGATAATTAGTATTCAATTCAACAAAAATACCTTTTATCTGTCAAAAATCTTTCTGATTTTGAAATATTTGCCATTAAGTCTCATATGTTATTTTCAATGTCTCTATAGTTTTATTTTACGGTCAATTGGTTTAAAGAAATAGGTTATAGAAATGAAAAATGTTGACGAAAAGAATAATCATGCACAATTAGATTATTATAGTGCAAAGGTGGTACAAATAAAATGTACGATTGTTAAAACTTGTTCTATTGTGCTCATTTAAACAATATATATACAATTATATTAAATCGCAAATAACATTTTAAATTAAAAAATATGTACTAGACAAGAAATTTGTTCTTTTATACATACATATGTAGATTTATAATTATAATAATATTTATTTATGAAAATGAAACCATTATTATATAAGTACATTATTATTAAAAATATAATTAATATGTTACATGATATTATTATTTTATCTTCTTAATTATTATACACTAGCTATGCCCGCCGCTTCGCTCGCGTAGACTATGGAATTATTGTGTAGGATTTTTGAAAAATATAGTTGAATTAAGTACAAACACGGTTAGTTATTATTGTAATAATAACTAATCAACACCTTAATAACCTAACAAAAACGAATCAGAACAAAAAGTACAAATAATTTTTGTTCTGTTTAAAAAAAAAGTTAATCATTGAAAACAAAATAAACAATTGACAATTTGTATTTATATTGTACATAACAGGGGTCTCTAACTGATATCTTATAATCGATACAGAAACACAATACTTAAACAACACGAAGAGCTGTCGAAAAAGGTCACCAGTGGCGTAGATAGGGGGGGGGTGGGATTAAGATGATCAATCACCCCCCATGAGTTTACTTCATGAGAAAATTCAAATATATATTTTTTTAAACATCCCAAGTATGAACAAAATAGTAAAAGTAAATAGGAAAAATTAATAAAAAAAGGTCATTCAATTAAAAATTACCTTAATAATTTTTTTATTTCGCATATTTTAAAGGCCCCTCAACCACCACTTGCCCCAGGGCCTGGTCATGTCACCCCCAATCGCAAAAAGCTATCTACGCCACTGTCTAACACCAAATGACAAAATATGTTATGGATAAAAAAAATCGATCTTGGCAAGTCGTAACAAATCATCGTTCCGCTATTTTAAACTAACAATGGTTGACAAAAAATCTAAGTATACAGAATACACGTTGAATAATTATAATCGGAAAGGAAATTCACAGGAAGCTCTGGATTCGCAGATAAACCACCACATCTTTTACTGCACAGTAAAAATGTTTAGTTTATATAATAGGCATTACTTTAAGACCTATTAAAAATATTTTATTGATGTGTTCGCAGCTTTGGTCAAAAAATTGTTCGTAAAATGCAGGGTGCGAAATTATCAAGATAATTGTAAACTTCAGTTATGATCTAGGGTCTGATTAATAAATGTTAGTAATTATCGTTTAAGATAGGTGTATACATATAATTATATAAACTAGTATCGTCTATGATCGAAATTTGATCAATATTTTACCTGCCTTAACGGCAATATACAAACATGATTTTTTGTGTGCACAGTACCTAACCTAACCTGCTTTTACAACAAAAATTTCCAAATAATAACACTGCAATTGAACGCGAATTAAAATTTCTACATGCATTCTCTACGTTTGATAGAAACCCAAAACTATTTATTTTTGCCGCTTGGTGGCGTTAGGAGTATTACTATGCTGGTGAACGATCCGAGGGGAAATAAACAAACAGCGAGAGAGGAAATCATGTGTGTATGTTAACTTTATTTAACCTGCACATCTATGGTACAGTACCTTTCAAATGGTATACGTCACTATACGTTTCATTCACCTCCTTTTATAATAAATACTAAAAAACTTACGACAATTTTCAATGTTAAAGTATTAATATATAGATGAAACATCGATGTATCATCTTTTATATGTTTACCTTTTTTATTATTAACAAATAAAATAAAACCAAGAGTTCGTTCTCACGATGAAACAAAAGTGACCTGATTACTGAACTATCATATTATATACATGTATTTATAAAAAAATTAAAATACATTAAACTTATTAATCAATGTGTATTTGTATTAAAAATACAAATAAAAAACCTATACTCGTATGAATCTACTACTGTATTACATATTTTCTTATAACACGTACATTAATTGAAAATATAAATACAATACTGTGATTACATTCCGATTTTGTCACAACGTTTGTTAACACTTTTGCATTAACCATATGACGTTAATTAATCCATAGATCATTTAGCTTAATGTTTATTTCTTTTCATCAGCCATTCATTGATAAATAAAAATAGAATGCATCAACATAACATTATACTTTTATATTTATAATCATACTGTACAACTATTATTAATAGTAAGCAGTATTTACATAGACATTATTTTTAAAAGAAGGAGATGATTTTAGACAGTTTTAATATACATATTAACAGTGCCGGCCTTAGCAAATCTTGCGCCCTGGGCGAGATTTATTTTTCCGCCCTCCCTCCCCCTAAAAAATGTTAAACAATCACTGAAAATGTCAATTAAAATTGATAAATTAACAAATAAGTTGAATAATTCATATCTCAGCTTGGTGCGATCCAACAGACTCAAACTTTTTTTTAAAATATAGCTTACATCATTAACTTTAAGACTATCAAATGCCCTAAGACCATCGAGATCTCCTTACCCTATTATGAACAAATTAAAATTGATAAATCAAAAAATAAGTTGATTAGTTAGTATCTCACCTAATACCTTATTAAAGGTTTTCTGGGTTTCTGAATAAGTATTTGTTAGTTAGCAGCTATCAAATAATCGATTTTTTTTTACAAATTAATATTGCTTATTTATTTAGCTATATTTTTTGCTTAATCGGGTTTAACTGATCGACAAAAAATTTAAAGATAAAAAAAAGCTTACTCAAAAATTACAGCCTGTACACTGATTTGAACCAAATCATTATGCAAGTGACAAGGATTCAGGAGAAATTATTATTTTATCTATTCTCTTCTGATATTTACCATATAAATATATCTATTGTCCATATCAAAAACTAAAATGCTTAGACCGGTCTTATTTCATGAAGCGAACTATAAATATATTTTTTATGAATTGTTAGTAATGCCATTTTTTACATATAATAAAAATTATATTACAAAATTATATTATGAATTATGACATAATATAAACGATTTATTGGATACTTTATCGAGATAGAAATTCATTCCAATCGCCAGGTACTTGTAAAATTGTTTCTATTTGGTATATTTGTAGATACCTAGTGATGAGTTACATATGTATGTAACATATTAAGCTTACGTTAAAATATTCACCCCATTCGCGCCCTTTGCCTCGGGGAGTAGTAAAGGGTAAAAAATCACGTAAAAAACTCGAACGTGAACGATTGATCCTACGGTAAAAATAGCTTTTTTGTAATTAAATAGCTATGTGTAGTAGAAAGCAAAATCAATCACGTTTAGTTATTTGTCCATTTCTAAAATATGATTAGAGTTAATCCTATTACCTATCTCCAAATAAACCTCAAACCCACTTCAAAATCATTGCCTTCTAGTTTATCTAGACCTGCAATGATCGGCCAATATGCAACTTACCCATTAATATTGTTATACATTCTCCACCTGACCCCCCCCCTATTTCACACACACACATCCACAAGACACGAAGGAGCTGTCAGAAAAGGACAACATCTAGCTGACAAAAAAACAATCATCACTATTATCAAAGTTAATCGTAAACTTAATAACAGTTAGTAAACGATCGATTTACTTTATACACCATAACCGTGATTATTTCTGTTTCATGCAATTTACATTAATTAAAAAAAAAATGAAAAGTGCGTATTGAGCCTCACGTACTACTGTTCCGTACCGAAGAGTTTTTCAATTATTTGATTATTATAATTTAATTTAATTTTAACTAAGTAAGAACTAAATATTAGAGTTAATAGTTCGTCTATTAGAAAACAGATAGCTCCAAAAGTACTATATATTTAAATAACAAACAATACATTTTTGGTAAACTCTGTTAAAAACGCCAAATTAAGCAAAATTTCAACTTTCTAGGCCAAACGGTTTATTATCTAGAAGGCTGCGACAGACAGACAGACAGATATAGTGTTGAATCCATAAGTTTTTTTTCTGATTTTGATACGAAACACTAAAAAAATATATTCTGTTTTCTATCTTGATCACAATGTAATTTTCAAATACGAATTGTTTTAAATAAAATCACCGTGTCTGTTTTGTCTTTTTTGTGTGAACAATCGATTTCAATACGCATTTTTGAGGATATTTATCTTCTTGATAACTTCATAGTACCTATATTGTATGTTCATACATACATTCATTTCAAACTTATACTATTTAGTTTATATGATTCTTTATTATCGATATTTATTTTATTGTGAACATGTAATTTCATATAAAAAACGATTATTATAACATTAAATTGAAAAAAATTATCAACAGTATTATGTTTTTAATAACTATTACTATTATTACCTATAAACAGTTTTTTTTTTAAAGATGGTTACTTTTTTTTGGTTGTTGAAAAAAAGCTATCACATTATTAAGGTAATATAACCGAAAATAATTGTTATTTTTTCAAATAAAAAATCTTTCCAATGGGGCCAAAGGATTTTTACGTCTCAAGCTTCAAAATGTCTAAATACAGCTCTAGGAAGTACAAAATAAAAACTTCAATATTTGTTACATGTTATGTTATGAAGGACATATTTCAGGGGGATTCAATGTATACTTGAAGCAACTGGCTCAGTGATATTAAAAATAGCCTTTATTATTGTTAAACAAAGAGTAATTAATTGAATAAATTATTTGTAAATGAATATTGTTTATTGTAACTTTTAATTGTTCTATAAAAAAATAGTCAGTAAAACTTATTGTTTTGCGTAACATTACTGTTTATTTTTTGTTTATTGCTTTTTGATCTTTACTTAATAATATTTTAAAATATACTGGCTGATTCTACATCCATGTTCACAGTTATATACCAAAACCAAGTCAAAATTTAATAAAGTGCTAACATTTTTAATTTTGATGAAATTTTTGGACCATAAACTATGATCTATTTATGTATTCGAAAATCTAATAACACATAATGAGGTAATGAAATTTAATTAACAAATATCGATGATTGTATGGAACGCGTGATAAACTGGACACCGAATAACCAATTTTGATTCGATTGGTTTGCGAAGAATTATTATCAAAATCCTTATCTGATCGATGATCGGGCCAAACTCGCTATCGGTGTTGATTCAGTTTAGTAAGTTCTGTTGAAGATCAAAGACGGCTTAATTGTATATAGATCTCGAGATCGATCAGTGTTGTACACTTCGTTATAAACTGTTCTAGTGTCCACATTTGGGACTGTTGTTGTGTATATGTCCACGGTGACCATCATACACATTGTCCCGTGCGGGTATGGATGTGCAAGGAAGGAAATATGCCGGTGGAACGACAAGGAATGTGTTCATTGTGATTTTTGTTGTAAGTAGTGTGATGATTAATTACAACAATCGCGTTGTTTACATTGTTGTGAAGTACACATACAAAAACACCCCATAGTATAACACACCATTTTCCTGATAGGTTATGTGAAGTGAAAACTAACGTTCGTTTATACTTTAGTAAAATACTGTCACGGGTTCGGTAATTTCAAGTTTAAGTTGGACCCATGTATATTGGAAAACATTGTCGTGGCATTAGAAGTTGTTGATTTATATTAATTACAATTTGCATCACATCATTAGTGTTAACTTGTGCTTATATTATAAGAATATAATTTATGCATCGAATGCATTTTGTAATTAATACTTAAATTTAATCACATAAAAAATATAAACGGACAACAATAATATTAATCATTACTATGCATTATTATTATTAATATTGTTAAGAGAATATAAAAAGTGATTTCGTTTATAGTACCTAAATATAGTTGTATTTTTATTATAGTTAATTTAACGATTTATTCAACTTTATTACTCCACGATGAATATTGATATTTTATAAAATTTATACGCATTTGATATATTTTGAAATAGTAGAGTACAATATGCTTTTATTCATAAAGTAATTGTTAATTCTTTTCTTGTAATTAAATTAAAAGAAGTTTCCAGCGTGAATTTATTACTTTGTGCAATTAAAAGCAATTACATTAAAGTAAATATGATAATAAAATTTTAATGGTGGCATTTTTACTCGTAAAATTTCAGTAAGATTATTTTAATTACAATTATAGAGACATTTTAATTAAGTTATAATTTGTAGTGTGGACCGTTGTTAAAGAGAAAATATATGTAAAATATCTTAAATTTAAAATCTTAATGGTTTATTTACTTACGGCGTTAAGTTATAATGCATATTATGTAAATATAAAATAAATTTTCCGTGAAAATTTATGTGTAATTTGAGATGCTTATTTTAACGATATCAATTGTCTTAAAAAATATCAATACTAAAATAGAAACATGCATAAAAAAATAATTGTTACAGATATGGTTAAATTATTTGAGAACCGAAAAGAATTATATATTTATGTATGTTCGTACGCATGTTTGTAAATAATATAATCAGAATAATTGACATATGTATTATACATAAGTTTTGTTTTCGCGAGAACGATTTTTACCAACTTTTAAGTGCAATGTGCTCAATGACGTATACATTATACATGTGGTGTTAAAAAATTTCCCGGAAAAATTCAATCAAATTCAAAATATGGAAAAATATCGTGTTTACTTTTCAATGTATACTCTTTTTAAATTTTGATATAAATATCCATTTTGACTTTTCTTGAATCTATTCTGTTACAACTCAATAGTAAGAAATTTTATATTTAGAATTAATATTCGTCAACCGATTTTACAATCTTGTTAATTTTTGAATTATTTTTGAAACAGTAAAAATTAGAAAAAAGTGCTTTAGATAAAAGTTGTACAGAATATTATACTTCACATTTATTTTTTTATATTTTTTATCAGTTCGCCAAAAATTAAAAAAAAATAAATAGAAACGCGTACACTGTACACTATCAGTATTACGTGTAAGAAAGTCTCGTTGCACTAACGACAGCTTTTATTAAATTTAGAAACAAAAAGATCAGGTTTTATGGCAATGATTCTCTTCGGTATTACGATAGGGTGGTTCGAGGTGTTGTTGGCTCGTAACGTTAATTAATTTTCACACAACAGTTTTGGCATCCAACGCGCTGAAAGCTTTCTCAAGTTTCGTTTTTTCAAGTTTAATTTTTCTACTGATTGAATTAATATTTCTAAAGTTCAGGCTATTATTTAGACAGTAATCCATGATCAGTTTCAATTAGAGAGTTGATAGATTCAATGTTTTGTTCCGTAATTGAGATTTACGGTTTTCCCGGAAGATTGTCGTTCCACATTTTAGAAAATCGGATAGTCCATTCATACTGTTTTTAGGAGCATTATTTAATTATGGATATAAACAATTTTATTTTGTTATCAATCAAAAAGTGATATTTGTTCACATTTAAGAATTAAAAACTAAATAATGAAAAATAGCGTATAAAAAATTGAAATCCTTATAAAACATTTTCTGAAATAGGTTTTTATTAATTGGCTATAAAATATGTAAATTAACAATTTTATTTTGGTATTAATCCAAAGGTGATATTTGTTCACATTTTAGAATTAAAAACTTTTTGAACACAACGTATACTAATGAAAAATACCGTACAAAAAATAGAAATCGTTATAAAAGATTTTCTGAAATGGGTTTCTATTAATTGGCTATACAATATGTAAATTAACGGTCTTACTAAATTTATGAAATATGTTAAAAATAAAGTCACCAGACATATTGATTTTATCGTATTTTCACATTATTATCGTAGACAATATCTATTTGAATCAAGCCATATCCTACTTGAACTATGTAACTCACTTATATATCAACCTACACAAATATCATTTTTGAGTTAAGAATGCAGTTTTATTCAAAAAAATGTTTACATTATTACAGAAAATAGCTCCTAGCTTTAAAAATAATATTTCAATTTTCTACAAAAAACCTCTTTTTTAATCAACTAAACGCCAAATTACTTTTTTCCAATAAAAATATATGTCAAAAACGTTGATATCTCGAAATGAGCTTTGCGTGGGTTGATACATTAGTGCAAAACATAGTCCATAGACAATGCAATGGATAAAAGTTTTGAAAAATGTATTGATTTCACTTCCAGGCAATGACTGATCACTTCAGTTCTTTAGTTAGTACCAAATGTAGATATATAACATGCAACATTTAAATATTGCTACTTATATTTCCACCATATATTTATTTATTAATAGTTAACTTATATTTATTAATGAATGTAGTAGATGGAGTACAAAATGCCACACATGAAAACTTTAATATAATAAATAAATAATTTAAATTTAAATACTAATTTTAGTACGAATCAATAGAAAGTAATGTAATAATGCAAATTTTCAAAATATAAAATTTTTTTAAAGCCATAATAGTTTATCTTCAATAATGTTATGAAAATTTGAAGATCTAGTAAAAGAACGAGGGTCCATAAAGCGGATTTAAATTAGTTCATAATCTTTTATTTGAAAGTATTTAAATAGTGCCAAACGTGATATTTAGAAGTACATAGTACAGTTGTGTTATCATACGTCAATTTGGTTTGTTATTGGCCAACGTTTCGAAGAGCCCTAAAGATGTCCACTGTAATGTGTGACAAAATGTTGGCCGATAACACCACCAAATTGACGCGGCTTGCACCCAGAAGCCTTACTATACGTAGGCAGTATATACTTGTATCTTATTCAGTATTATTGACGACCAATGCGCTTCGACTTTACATTAATAAGTTGTAACTTATATTGTTTATGTTTTGTTTACAATATGAACGCAGTAGCGCAACACGTTCTTTCTTGTATATGTTATACGTTTTAATGTCTTCTACAACATATGTAAATAAAAAAGTGTTGCGTAACTGCGCTCGTAATAAAAAATGCAGTTGAAAAAATCCTATCAAAAGGATGTAAATAATATGCAAAACAATACACTTTTTTGTCAAAATATTTCAGTTAGCTGATCTAAACAATACAGTAATCCTATCAAAAGGATGAAAATATTATATAAACCTAAAATTACAAGCTCTAAAAATTAAAAAAAAAAAACATCGCTATTACATTAATTTGACATATTTAAATTTTTAACCATTTTTAGGGGCAAAAATCCGCCTTACGGACCCTCATCCTTTGACAACATTTCAAACGATTGTACTCCATATACTTGTAGCATGGACGGTCAAAATTTATGATGCAATCTAATTATTAAATATGTAAACTATATACCATCTCTTGAATCTCGTTTTACTAACAATAAGAACAATCGAAAATCAATTTTTATTAAAATGTATGTTATGTAAAGTTTACTGGCCCGACAGTAAGTTTTAATATTTAATCCGGCCCTTTGTCAAAAAGATTTTCCCCTAAAACATAGAGAAGTAATGTGATTAACACATAAAATATTTTAGAACTTGTAGGAAAAACATAGTAAGTTTTTGTTAGCAAAAGATAAGTTGTTTCTTTAATTAAATAATCTCATTAGAAATAGTATGCGAAATTAATAAGGATATCAAGTCTTAATGTGAAATATAGTACACAAACTAAAATGAAAATATTACTTATTGTTGTTTGATTAGATTACGTTGACTATTAAATTTTGAAAACAATTTAAAATTGACAGCTGTTTATTATTCGTTTTAATATGAATGTTCAGTTAATTAATTAATTACATTTTTAAACGAATATAAGTGGACCTTCATTTATTTATAAAAAATAAATTAAAATAAGTCTAAAACTATAAATTATAATTCTGTAATTTCTAAACTAAAAATAAATTTGAAACGCCAATAGGTAATAACAATCATATTTTCTGGTACACTGTTAATAAGCTGTATTTTTGTAATTAAAATTACTTTCTTATATCCATATGTATGAAATAGAATATACTGTACACTAGCTAAAAAGCGACAAAATACAGAAGAGTGAAATTTTATATTTAAGATTAATTTTCGTCTGAGAAGAAAACTTTTTTTAAAACAATCTTAAAACCAGAAACGGATGTTTCGAATAATTTTTGAATTTTTTTAAAGAAATAATTTAAAATTATAATTCAAATAGTTCATATGGTACATTAAAAAAAATCTGGTGAACTAATAAAACATAAAAACAAAATTAAAAGGCCATACATTATAGGTAATAATATTTTTTTCAACTTTTATCAAATCATTTCTCAGTATTACGTATAAGATAGTCCCGTGGTACCAATGGCAGCTTTTTTGTTACTATCCATAGAAAGCTTTAAAACCGAACTCTGATTTATTGTTAATTCTTTTCGATTTAAATCATGCTGGTACAATTTTACGGAATGGTTGTAATATTACACCCATATAACAATACTCATTTTTTAAAATTATTTTGATTTTTGATATGAAACGTTGTTTACTAGTGCTTAATTACAAATTCAACTCGTGACCAATGAACTAAAGTAAAAAAAATGTATAATATTTTTGATTATTCCATTTCAATTTTCATTTAAACCTAAGGGGTATACATTACTCTACGAGTATGTATATATGTAAAAAAAATTATTCCATATTATTATGCATATTTACCCATGTATTGGTAACACTTAAAAATCAAGATAATATGTTATAATTTATAGATCGTGAAGTAGGAGATACAAAAATGATTTTTTATTTATTGGCAAATATATGAAATATTGGATGATTTTTTTAAAGTGAAACGAGATAAGATTTATGTGAGATATATATTATTATTATAACCGACAGTTTCTTTTCAACCTTGTTTCGTAAAAATTTAAGCTGGTCTCGTGTAACCTCTACAAATTAATAACATTTTTTTCATTTTTGTATTCTTTATATTTTAGTACGAGAGTTTTGAATAATGTTATCATTTTGGTTTCGTCTTGAAAAACAATTAAATCGATTTCATCTCGGTCTTACGAGAATGTATTAGGCTTGTTAGGGATATGTCATATCGATTACGGATACGAATAAGGATGGTTTTTTTTCTTGGTTTTAGATTTAGATACGGATATGAAATTATTTCTGATACGTACGGATTATTATTATTTATGTTAGTATAAGGTACTTACTTATGCCCTGAATTTGTTGCTACTGTTCTGGTAGGAAACTATCCGAAATAATTATTTCAGATACGGTTGCGGTTTCGGAGGTCAATATACAATTACTTCGGATATGGTTTCGGACGTCATAATCTAAATATTTCGGATATGGTTTCGGTGTTAGAGTCGGATATCCGATATTACAGTATTTGTTATGTTCAAGACCGGTACACCAGCAGTAATACCGATATTTAAAAAAAATCAAATTTTTGACTGTATTTGACGATGTATCATTCTGTGTGTTTTGGGTTTTAAAATTCAAATGATAATTTAATCATGACTATTTATTTCAACATTATCCAAGTAATTAATTTATAATCAACTGTATATAGTATATATGAGGCGTTCGTTCCGTTTAAAAAAATCCACTAACATCTCGATTTTTTTTAAATGGAACGAACGAGTTTTGGAACTCACCGGCTCATATATTAATTGATATTTTAAATGAATACGCGATTGGTCAAGTTACTAAAGAGTTACTCAATTTTAAGTAGATTAAATTGAATTACTTGAAGTCCTGTAAAAGTATCAGATAAGGTATTTTCGATAAACAAAAACTGTTTTTGTAACTCATAGCATAATAATAATTAAGACATTAGGTATTTTTTCATAACATACATATATATTATAACATATATTATTATACGTTCTGTTGATTATAATTATTTGCGAAACGAATCGATTGATTTTGCAACACTGATAATAATGAAAGATTTGTTATATTTTCGTAGCTGGGCATATAATAGCTATGTCAGTGTTTGATTATCTTTACTGAAGCGTAAAAAGGTTCTGATATATTTTTTTAATAAATCTTAATTACGAGTAATAATAAAAACACATAATAAATGGTTTTTTCTATAGTGAAATAATGTCAAAAATAAAAATATCATCGTGTCAATAGTATTTTATTGTTCTGTCAATTTTTCCTATATGCTTTAGTTTTCACTATATTGTACTAAACTAGTGGTCTTCAAACTTTGTCAACTCACGGAACTCTTGGAACTATAAGTTTTTTTCGGCGAACCCCTTCCGACCCTTAGAAAAATATATCTAAAAATATTTTTTTAGTTAAAAAATTCGAAACGAAAATTTAAATAAATATTTGTTTTATATAAAATATTTTAATTTAATTTTTACTTTCTTCGATATTTTAAACGGTTTTGTAGGATCAAGTTTTAATTCCAATATTAGGATATTTTTTGGGAAAATTAAACAAAATATGACATATCATTGATCGTACGGAAAAAATATATGATTATCATACACATATATTTGTCTAGCATAATTAAATCTAAAAACTTAAAAAAATTGAAACCTACTTTTGGAACTTATTGTTAAATTATCTGGTGATCTATACATATAAGTATGAAACGCATTTCATCATTTTACGTGTTGACTAGATTTAGATAATTATTACCGGTAAAAATACTTCTCATACGGGCTATTGAAGACCGAATTACCTGTAGATAACGATCGACGTTTTGGCGACCGGTGGTTTAACACAGCATTGTATAAGTCAATAAATATATGTTTGATAATCGTTTTCAAAAGGGTATCTAAAACTGTTTTACTCATAACTACAATTTATTTATTATTATTATTATTTCTTATATTAGCAATTTTAATTACAAAATAATTAAAATTATATTGTCCTAGACTTAATTGTTCTAATGAAAAATTGCTGAGTGTCTTAAATTACTATGTGTTTTGAAATTACCTCCAGTTACGGTATAAAATTTTTTAATACTAAGAAAGTTTAGTTTCGAAGCGATCACCTAATTTCTTGTAGATTTGTTAATTTTTAAAATTGCGTCATTTTTATCTCTTAATTAATGACTTAATTATAAATTGTATGCGTTATTTTTTAGCGCAAACTGTCAGTAAATCATTTGTCAATCATGTTTCTTTGTATGTACTCATAACAAGCTAATGTTTTTAACTTGTAACGTTGTGTTTTATATTATTATATAATATCGATTTTTTTATTTGTCATAATTAAAATTTTTTTTTTTTTCTTTCATAATAATCCATGAAACTTATATACCTACACCTGTATAAGAATTTACTAAAGTAAAATACAATTATTATGTGAATATGTACAAATATAGTCTTAAATTAAAATGTCACGCTAAATACTATTTCAATGAATGTTTTTCAAACAATTTAAAACTGTCAAATAATTTATTTTGATTCGTTTACTTGACATTAAATATGTATTTTATATTCTTGCATCAACACATGCACGCATGTAAGTAAGCTAAATATATTTAATACATATTAGATATTTGTACAAATTTTTAGGTGCATATTATTATGGATGTATATGTATATGTATCTTAAAATTAATTTATGTATTATATGTAATGTATGTGGGTATTCGTGTATTAGTAAACAATTGTAGTCAATGCAATTTAAGCTGTTAGTTTTGAAACATTATGGAAACTTAAATGTTTAGCACTTAATGTCATTGCTAATAAAAAATGTGTTTTATTCTATTCCCTTCAAACTATTTTTTATCTCTTTGCTAGAATTAATTTTTTTTATATTAATTTGAGTCCTCAAATAATCAGCCATATGCTTTATTTATTATTATCATAAAGCAATATAACAATTCAAAGATATATATAGATGTTAAAAGAACTTGTTTAATGGCATATTCGAAAAATAATAATTAACTGTCAGTAGTTAGTAGGACCATAAGGGTGCGTGAAATTTATTTTTTTGTCGTTTTTATTTATTGTCTAACGAAACCGCTCGAAATTCAATAATCTGCATGTATTGCGCAAATAGCATAAATATAAAAATTAATGAAGTATGGGACATGAATAAAAGCGTTTAAATAAAAACGATTATCAGGACTGTGGGACAAATCGCGTTTTACTAATTCACAGAACTTGCTAAAAAATTTCAATACCGTGACAAATTATGTAAGATAATATGTACAAGCGGATGTATATTTACTTACTTTACTACCAGTGTATTTTTTTAACGTTTTTCAGAGCAAAAATATAAAATACTTTTTGATGATAAACTAAATATTATTTTAATAAAAAGTATTTATCTTTGTAGTTAAGGAAGTTTTTATTGTCTAACATATGTATATGTACATATATAGAATATAGATACATGATTATAATTGAAAATAGTTCTGTTGTGTGGGGTTGGCGAACTTTAAAAATAGCGCCCCTTATTAAAGACTTTTATTCAGCATGTTACTTTTTAATCTTGGTAATGCTGTTTTCACCCATTTTTCCGCCCCCTTGACTTGGCATCCCCGCGGCTAGCAACACCTCTGATTGGAAATAGCAATGCATGTTTAAAAATATCAGGACGACGAAACGATATTTCATGGGGGGGGGGGGGGGTATAATAATTATGTATAAAAATAAGTATAAAATTAGATTATTAAAATTTTTGATGCTATAGTTTAATATTTAAATTATAAACTATAAAATAATTCTATTTGATATCTTCGTTATTCCTGTGACTATTTTACCTTCAAATTTGACTGTATATATACATATATATATATCTAAACTGTATCTGCACATTTATGTAATAAATTTATGTTTAATTTTTATAATTATTTCAGATTTCACTAATAGCTTCAATTTTAAATGAAGCACAATGTGGTATTCGTTCCCCGAGTTTTCCATTTCGTAGAAAAAGAAATCCAGTAGAAGAGGTATTATTAAAAGTTAATGAAATTTCTACAATCCTTTCATTTATTTAAAGAATGAAATTTTAATTTCAGCCAGCACAATGTAAAAATCAAGAAAATCCTTGCAGAAAACCATACCCACCTGGAGCAATAGGAAATCCATTTGAAACAGATGTAGCTGTAGATATAACTAATAGTAATTCAAGCCAAAATGAAAGTATGGATGGACAATATAATAAAAATTCTGGAATAAAAACAAAAACAGTACATAATCCTGGAGCTTATACATCAGTTTGTTGGATAGAAATTATAACTATTAAAGAAATTATGAATGCTACTAGTACGCATCGTTCAGTAGTACGAGAATATGCTATATCTTTCGAATCTCCTGCTGATATTCCAGATAAATATGTTGTGAATAATACTGATTCAGATGACAAAACAGTAGAATATGAAATATTTGATAGAGATACTAAAAAAAGTAAAATGGTGAACTTTACAACCGTAAGTGAAACTGAAAATATGGTAATACGTGAAAATCGCCAAACAATTTGTGGATCAGGCCCTATTTACACGAAGGAAATAACTGACTGGCCATCTCTAAATCGACGTAGAATAGTTATACGAGTTTCTCCTCTAAAGAAAGTTGTAGAATTACCGAATTGCACAAATGAAACAACTGCAATTCCGCCATTACCACCAACAAAACTTACATTTACAACTATGAAACCAGATCCATCAATACACACTACCGAAGCAACCGAACATTCAAAAGCTACATTTAAAGTAACAACTGAACCATCTGTATTGTCAACTAAATTTATAACAAAGACTCCATCAGTGTTTACTAAAAGTACATCGACAGTTGCGTCGATATTATCAACTGACATTGAAAAGGAAACAATAGTCCCAGAACATACTTCAACTACAAAATTAACAGAAGATAATACAAAACTATCATCAAATGACTATATTACACAAACTGAAACAACAACATCTACCACGCATCTTGTAAAACAAACGATATCAACAAAATTACCTACTAAAGAAACAGCAGACATTGATACGACTGAAGAACATCATTCCACGACAATAGTTCCTGCTACATTTACTACAACAAATATTAAACCTACCAGATTTACTGAAATTATTACCAGTTTACCTTCAAAAGTTACAACTACGCAATATCCAACAAAAACATCAACTCCTGATACTGCTAAAGAACATTCATATGAAACTACGGATTTATCTGAATCTCCAACAAAATCATCTTCAAAAGTAGTTACTCATTCAAATATAGATTTCCATTATACCACTCCGATAGTAACGAGGCCCCCAAAGAAACAAACTACTAGACACCCAATTGAAAGTTCAACAGAACTGTCAAGTGATTACAGTACTACTGAAGAACAGTGTGATACTACAATAACTCCAACGGAACACACAAAAACAGAAATTAATAAAAATAATGTAATAACTACAGATGAACCGTGGGTTACAATGGTCACTCATGATTCGCCCAGTCTTTCTCCTGGTGAATTATTAACACCGCCTTCAGTTATTACAATCTCACCAAGTGATATTAACACACATCCACAACAAAAAATTTCAACCTCATCTAAAATTGAAACTACAACAACTGTGCCATTAACAGAGAGTACAACGAAACCATCACAACTATCCACAGAAAGTTCTGTAGGAATAACTACGCAGATTATTACCAACGAACCAAAAAAGCATATTACAACTAAAAGTACTAAAACGCCAGTAGAAAAAACTACGTTTGTTCCAGAAATGTCAACTCAAACATCTACGAAAATATCTACCCCAAGTTCTGAAATACAAACCACAAAAACTATTACTAAAGAATCTTCAACAGAACTACATAGTACTGAAAAATCAGCAGAAAGTACAACGGAAATATCAATAGACATAAATACTGAAAATACAGAAAAGTCTCAGGAAAAAATAACTAAAAAAGATCTAGAAACATCAACTAAAACTTCAACAGTATCACTTACAAAAACTTCCGAAGAACCATCAACTGAAATGTCTATGGAAGTTTCTCCACAATCTACTGTAAGTTCTGCAGCACTCCTTAAAAAATCGACTATCTTCGAAACGAGCACTGTATCATCAACAGTAAGCAAAACTACTCAAACACCAAAACAGATCATAACAGATCCATCAAAAGACTTAAGTACAACTGAAGAATCTTGCGATACATCGATTACTACGATATCTCCGGCAATACAAATTAAATCGTCTACTCCATTTTCAACAGCAGCATCAAAAGAAACAACCAAAACTTCTACAATGCATTCCATAAAATATACAGCCGTTGATCTTACGACTGTATCGTCGAAAATCCCACTAGTTAGTAAAACTACACAAACACCAAAATTAACCGTAACGGAACCATCAACAGACTTTAGTACTACTGAAGAATCTTGTGATACACGAACTACTACGGAAGTTCCGGAAATACAAATTTCGACTGTATTTTCTACAAAATCTTCTGATAAACCATCTACTAAAACATATTCAACGCCAACCACAAAAACCATAGTAGTTCAAGCTTCTACGCAAATACCAAAAAAGCACGCCACATTAAAAAATACTGACACTCCAATAGAAAGCACAACGAAACAATCAACAGATTTAAGTACTACTGAAGAATCGTGTGATACTTCAACTACATCAGCATCAGAATTAAATAAATCTACTACAGCATTTATAGCAAAATCTTTTGATAAAACATCCACAGAAGCACCTACAACATCTTCAACACTTACTAAATCAAATTCTGCAGCGCCGACTACAGAAGCTAGCTTAATTGAAACTTCTACAGAGCAAACTAAAGAGCATACCACTAGTCAAAGTTCTAAAACTTCAGTAGAAAGTACAACGTCAAAAATTCCACCTGTTAGTGAAATAACACAAGCAGCTAAACAAACCATAACGGTACCATCAAAAGACTCTAGTACTACTGAAGAATCTTGTGATACTCCATCTACTACGATATCTCCGACAATGCAAACTAAACCATCTGCTTTACTTTCAACAAAACCTTATAATAAACCATTCACTGAAACACTTACAAAACCTTCAACACCAGCAAAAGTTAGTACTGCAGAACCGACTACAAAAACAATAATCGTTGAAGTTTCTACAGAACAACCAAACGCGCATACCATAAATCTAATAACTAATTTTCCCGAAGAAAGCAAAACGGAAACATCAGCAGACGTATATACTACAGAAGAATCTTATGATACTATGACAACATCAAGTTTAAAAATATCAACTAAAAATATTAACGTGTATACAACAAAATCGTTTGATGAAACATCTACAGAAGCTCCTACAAAATCTTCAAAAGGTATTTCATTTTCAACTGGAGCCACTGAAAAAATAAAGATAGAAACACCAACGTTTACAACAGCACAATCTATAAAATCTACTACTGTCGAACCTACTACTGAATCGTCAAAAATAACATCGACTGCATTTGCAACAAAATCTTCTGATGTACCATCCACAGAAACACATAAAAAGCTTTTAACAACGACTAAACCAAGTACTGAGGCAACGACCATAAATGGTATTGTTAGTCAGCCTTCTACAGAACAAGCAAAAAAACATACCACTATAAAAAGTACCGATACTCCTATAGAGATCATAACGGAACCATCAACAGATGTAAGTACTACTGAAGAATCGTGTGATACACCAACTACTGCAGCTTCAGATATACCAACTAAATCGACTGAATATACAAAACCATTAACACAAACCACATTAAGTACTACATTACCAACAAAAACAACAACTGCTGAATCATTTACAGAACCAACTAAAACGCCTACCACTAATCAAAGGTCTAAAACTTCCACAGAAACTACCACATCTAAAATTTATACTGTTAGAGAAACAACAAAGACACCGAAAGAGAGCAGCACAACGGAATTATCAGCAGACTTTAATACAACAGAAGAATCTTGTGATACACCAACCACTGCAGTTCCCGAAATACCAAGTAAATCTACGGAATTATCAACAATTCCTTCTATTAAATCATCAGAAATACCTTCAAAATATATAACAGCTCATACTATAAAAACAATAACTGTAGAAACTTCAACAGAACAAACTAAAAAACTTACCACAGATAATACAATTGCTAAAACTTCCACAGAAACTACCACATCTAAAATTTATACTAGTAGAGAAACTTTACAATCACCGAAAGAGAGCAACACAACGGAATTATCAACAGACTTAAGTACAACTGAAGAATCTTGTGATACACCAATTACCTCGACAACTCCGGAAATAGAAATAAAATATTCGACTGAATTTTCCACAAAATATACTGATAAACCTTCAACACAATCACCTTCAATACATTCAACAGTGACTAAACCAAGCACTGTAGTATCAACAATAAAAACAATATACACTGAACCTGCATCAAAACAACAAAAAATGCAAACCACTAGTCAAATTACTACAATTCCTATAGAAAGTACAACATTAAAAGTTCCAATTGTTAGTCAAAGTACAAATAAACCAAAAGAGAGCATAACGGAGCCATCAACAGACTTTATTACCACTGAAGAATCTTGTGATACACCAACTACTACGACAACTCCAGAAATACAAACTAAATCATCAACTTTCTTTTCTACAAAATCTTCTGAAAACCCAACAGTTGCAAAATCAACGAGCAATACTATAACAAAATCCACAAAATCTGCTGCTGTTGAATCTACAACTGTGTCGTCAAAAATACCTAGTGCTAGTAAAATTACACAGATACAAACAGAGAGTACAACGAAACCATCAATAGACATCAGTATTACTGAAGAATCTTTTGACACAACAACTACAGCAGTTCCAGAAGTACTAACTAAATCTACAGCATTTACAACGAATCCTCCTGAGAAACCATATACACGAATACCTACATTAGCTACAAAACTTTCAACAGTAACTACATTAAGTACAACAATACCAATTTCAAAAACAACAGTAGAATCTTTTACAGTCCAAACTGAAAAACTTATTACTAGTCAACCAAAAGTAAGCATAACGGAACTATCACCAGATGTCAGTACTATTGAAGAATCTTTTTCAACTGGAAAAAGTATTACAAAATCTATTACTGTTGAACCTACAACTGTATCGTCGAAACCACCTAATGTTCATAAAATTACACACACGCCAAAAGACACTAGTACAGAGCCATCGCCAGATTTCAGTACAACTGAAGAAATTTGTGATACGCCAACTACTACAGCAGCTCCAGAAATACAAACAACATCTTCGACTGCATATTCAGTAAAATCTTCTGATAAACCAAGTACGGAAGCATCTACAAAAGCTTCAACATTAACGACATTAAATACTGCAGTACCCAGTACAATCGGAATTGTTAGTCTACCTTCTATAGAACATACAAAAAAACATACCACTATAAAAAGTACCGATACTCCAATAGAGATTACAACGGAACCATCAACAGATGTAAGTACTACTGAAGAATCGTGTGATACACCAACTACTGCAGCTTCAGAAATGCCAACTAAATCGACTGAATATACAAAACCATCAACACAAACTACATTAAGTACTACATTACCAACAAAAACAACAACTGCTGAATCATTTACAGAACCAACTAAAACGCCTACCACTAATCAAAGGTCTAAAACTTCCACAGAAACTACCACATCTAAAATTTATACTGTTAGAGAAACAACAAAGACACCGAAAGAGAGCAGCACAACGGAATTATCAGCAGACTTTAGTACAACAGAAGAATCTTGTGATACACCAACCACTGCAGTTCCCGAAATACCAAGTAAATCTACGGAATTTTCGCCAATTCCTTCTATTAAATCATCAGAAATACCTCCAAAAGATATAACAGCTCATACTATAAAAACAACAACTGTAGAAACTTCTACAGAACAAACTAAAAAACTTACCACAGATAATACAATGTCTAAAACTAATGTTGTTAGTGAAACTATATCACCGAAACAGGAATTATCAACGGACTTCAGTACTATTGAAGACTCTCGTGATAAACCAACTACGACGACAGTTTCAGAAATGCAAACTAAATCTTCGACAAAATCTTCTGTTAAACCAACCCCAGATGCACCTTCAACTTTAGTTTCAATAGAAAGCACAATGCAACCGTCAACTACCATCAGTACTACTGAAGAATCGTGTGAAGATTCAATTACATCAATTCCTGAAATATTAACTAAATCACCATCTGATAAGCCATCAACAGAATCACCAACATTATCTACGCAATCATATATTACGAGTTCTTCGGCACAACCGATAAAATATAGTACTGTTGAATCATCTAAAATGCCACCAGTTAGTAAAACTACACAAATATCAAAAGACAGTACAACGGAACAATCAACACCAAGTACATCAGCTCCAAAAATTGAAACTAAATCTTCTACTTCATTGTCAACAAAACCTTTTGATAAATCATCTACAGAAACACCAACTGTTAATACTGTAGTACCAATTACAGAAACTATTATTAATGTTCCTTCTTCTGAACAGCCAAGAGAAAGTACAACGATACCATCAAGAGACCTTAGTACTATCGATAAGGGATCAGATAAATCACAACCAACTACCGTAAAGTCTACCGTACCGTTTACAGAATCAATTATAATTGAGCCTTCTACAGAGAGACCAACCAAACATATTACTAGTCAAAGTACTAAAACTCTAATTGAGAACACAACGGAATTATCAACAGACTTTAATACCACTGAAGAATCATGCGATACACCAAGTACGATAGCTGACGATATAAATAAATTTTCTATCACTGATTCTATAAAACTAACCGATGAACCATCAACTCAAACACCTACTAAACAACAATATTCATCTACTAGTAGTTCTTCGGTAGCGACTGTTAAAGCTTCAACTAAAACTTCATCTAACATAATTACTTCAAGTACGGAAATACCAATTACAACTACTACTGCATCGCCTATAAATCCTTCTGAAAATCTATCAACTGAAATACCTATGAAATCTATGCATACGTCTACAGAAAGTTCTGCTGCACCAAAAATTACAAAACCATCAATAATGTCGACCACTGTAAATGCTGAATCACCAATGGAAAGTTCAACAAAATCATCAACACGTCAAAGTACTCCTGAAGAAACTAAAAAATCTACTTCTTCATCTACAAAACCTTCAGATAATCAAACCACAGAAAAATTATCGCAGAAATCTACTGCAAGTTCTGGTTTACTTACAACAAATAGCATTACAAATGTTCCTTCTACAGAACCACCAAAAATATTTACTACCAGCCATAACACTAAATCACCAATAGAGTTTGGTACTACCGAAGAGTCATTCGATTCGCCAACCTCGACAGTTTCACCCCAATCTATTGAATTGTCTACGCAACCTACAAAAACGACCTCATTCAAAATACATGGGTCAACTACAGATCAGCAACCTTTAATAACATTTTTAAGTACTTTATCAGTTCCGACTATTACGATTAAACCTGAAACTGAAAGCTCAACAGAACCAACAGCCAATATTAGCATTACTGAACCACCTATCATCACTACAACATTAACGCAAGGACCTGGATCATCTTCTAAATATTCGACACAATCTCAAACTAATTATTCTACAAAACCTTCAACAAAACAACCAAACTCATATACAGAAACATCTACTCCAATAAAGCATGCAACTGAACCTTCAACTGACTTTAGTACAACTGAAGAGCCATGCGATACAACAATTATTCCATTAGAAACTTCAAAATCAACGACTGACTACACTGATTCTTCAAATCATACTTCTCATAATACAATACCAGAATCAACAAATACAACAAGAACTACTGAACCATCTTCGACGCCTATCAAAACGACTTTATTTGTAACTGAATTGCCTAAAGAATTAACTACAGAAGAGCCTTGTCAAAGTACAATGACAACTGAAGTTCCAATTACATTTGTAACTGACAAAACTGAAAAACCAGGAACTCCAGAGTCACACGTTAAAAGTACTACTACAGATAAAACGTGCGAAGAAGACAATATGAAAGTTCGTGTAAAAATTAATATAGATTTTGAGTTAGAAAAAACTGAAAACTGTGCAACTGATGTAACGTTCTTGGGACATCTAAGAAAACTTGAAAGTTTCGGTGAAGATTCATATTTATTTAAATATTTAAATCCAAGTAGTGGAGCAATCGACTATAAATTTATGAATTTGTACTTGAGCACACTGGAAGCGCGTTTAGATGTTTACAAATTGATTAATAATTTAATAATCCATATACAAAAAGATTTTTATAGAATTATAACTGATCCGTCATTCTTAAAGGAAACAGGTATTCAAAGTGGAAATGATATATATGAGATAATAGAGAAATTAAAAAATAAATATCAACGAGATATAATATTCGGTAGAGGAAATTTAAATGCACATGCAGTAGCAAAAACAGGCGCTGGAATTGAAGCCCTGGCGGATGCTGAAGCAGGTCTAGAAAGTAATCATTTTGGAACTTTCAGGCCTAAGTCGCATGCAATTGCAGGCTTAAATATAAACAGTAAACATCGTAATAATCACCATTCGAGATATGATGATGACATTAATAATGATAGACACAATGAACAATTCAAATATCATATGTATCCCATTAGAGTTAAACATGAACCAAAACGTTACGAACAAAATACTTTTAGGTATAAACGACCACGTTTTCAGTATTTCCAACAATCGCCGAGGATGACACAGAACGGTCAAAAAATTCGTAGACATACTCAAGTACGAAATAATTGGCGAACTGTTTAAAATTAATATCTCGTTTTTATTATTCTCATAACTTAAACAAATGACTAATTGTGAATATTTATTTTTTAATCTTAATTGGGATAATTAGTAATCAATATAAAATACATATTAGATATTTATATTTGCAAACTATTGCTATTTCATGTTGACTACTTATTACTCCAATTAAAAATTATATATATTTGTGTATTATATAAACTGTAATTGTAATATATATATATTTATATATTGTTATCGTATTATTTATGAATGCGCGTTGTGATGTATTGTTATTTTTGTATATAGTATTTTGTAATGACATATTTATTTATATTTAAAAGAACGTATGGAATATTATAATGGTATGAAGATAAATTTTTTTTGAAAGTAGTAATTTCATTAAAAAAAATTATATTCTGTTTATATGGCTGCTGTAGAAAAAAATCTAAGTAGTTAAATAGATAAATAATTATACAAAAGTTGTAAAATAATGTAATGTGTATTACATACTTCACATTTTTGATGTTATGTTTATTTTATAATAGGGATGGTTTTCAAATTATTCTTCATATATGTACATATAAAAACAAAATTTATATTTACATTATCAATCATTTACCATTTTTCGTAAATTTGGAAATCATTTCTGTTATTTCCTATATTTTTAAAATGTATTATAATAATAATATATGTATTTAAATTAATTAATTGTCATTATTATTTATATGTAATATTTATGTATGTACATTTGTTTATAACGACTTGTTTGTAACAGAACAAAATGTTTCTTTTTTGAAATAAAACAAATATGTAATTTAGTTATATCTCTTTTAAGTTACTTATTTATGCATTATAAAATGAGATACTGATGTTTAAATAATACAGGATTAATCTGCTATAAAATAAAGTAATATTACTTTATGGCATAGCTTTCAGAATTGATATATATATACAGAATACAGTCTTCAATAGTTATCATTCTCATCATTTTAAAATGTTTCTTTTAATTCTTCAGGTAAGTTTTTTTATATATGAATATTCATTTAACTTAAATTCTATTAAAATCAAATGTTTGAATTTAGAACAATAAATAACGTACAAACATACTTTGTACAATATAAAAAAACATCTGTTCTCAAGCCAGATCCAACCAACCAACCAAATTTCATTAATATTTGTTTTGTGATTCATGAGTTATGCGTATGACAAGGATTCAGGGGACAGATACACAGACACGCACACAGCCAGAAATACAGACACAGTATGAAAAATGTTTGTCTTGATTTGTAACGGAAACATCAAGTAAAAATTTTGAAAACGGAGAACATTTTTAAATTACCATTAGGAAGTTATTGGAATCGGTCCGAAAATCAAAATCTTAAATTTAACATATTTTTACGTTTCAAGGTCATTATAGTATAGTTACAGTATTTTCAGAAAACTAAACATAAACTATATGGAAACAATAAAGAATCAGTATTAAAGTATATCATGTTGGGAAGTTGGTTGTGTGGACCTCAAGGCTCGAACCCACGGCTTGTTACAATTAGTTTATAGCATTCAAATACTACAATTATGTATATACATATGTATAGAGCTGCAGCTTAAACATATTATATTTTTTCCAGTTGGCATTATTTATTTCGATTCGAGTAACTCAAGCATACTGGTGTGGAAACCGCGAATTTATTTGTACTGGTTGTAAAAGTTTAAAGTTATGCAGAGATAATTATACATTTGGAAAACAGTTATTGTGTGAAGAAGGGTTCTGTGACCCCAACAATGATGATATATGTTCTATAAAACCAACATCTGAATGTTTGAACAGTTCAGAGTTTCAATGTGAAAGAGGAACGAAGTTTCCTGTTAATGATTCTAAATGTGAATATTATTACTTATGTGTATCGAATCAAAATAAGACATATTCTTTGAAAAAAATTAAATGTCCAATTGGATTATACGATCCTATTAAAAATCTATGTTCTTTAACCTATACATGCCCAGAAAATATACAGTCGACGGAAATAACAACATATTTAACTGACATGCAGACACCTGTTGATTTAATTTGTAAAAATGAGGGTAAATTCCAGAAACCTTGTTCACAATGTAAAGATTTTATAGTGTGCGTTCAAAAGGATGGAAAATATGATTACAGAGTTAGCTCTTGTCCATTAGAAACATTATTTAATCCTATTACAAAACTATGTTCGATACAATATACTTGTATTGATGAGTGCGAACTAGCAACCACTCCCATTGTATCAAATGTAACAGATCATCCTCTTTGTTTGGGATATGGGAAAGTACCAATACCAGACAGTGAATGCAGAAAATATGGAATTTGTGTTAAAAACTATGAAGGACGTTTCGTTTTAAATATTACTCAATGTTCAGAATTTACCTTTTATGATCCACGTAAACAGATTTGTTCTCTTGAGTATACTTGTGTACAAGAAAATCAAACTGTTACAACAGAAAATATTATTTTGACTGAAACTACAAAATCATCAACGATAAATACAGTGTGTGATTCTACAGGTAAACAATATTTATTTGGAACACAATGTACAAAATACATATTATGTCTTAAATATGAAAATGCAACATTTATGAAACAAATACTTACTTGTCCTGAAGGTTCATTATTTGATCCTGTAAAGAAAATTTGCTCAATGCTATATGTATGTCCAGAAGATGAAATCACAACTACGCCAACAGATTTAATTACTGAAAATGAATGTGTAAAAATAAAGACTCCTGTTTATTGCACTGAATGTACACAATATAATTTTTGTACTGGATCGGTAAATGGTAAACTTAGAAATATTGTATTAACTTGTCCTGGGAAATCATTATTTGATCCAGAAAAACAAATATGTTCTTTAAATTATATTTGTGACGAAAATTGCACTGATATTAATGCTCTTAGCTCAGAAAATACACGACAGTTTCCAGAAGAAGATTTTAAATGTTTATATTTTGGAAGATTTTCGAAACATAACGTTAATTGTTCTCAATTTTATTTTTGTTTTCATAATTTAATATGGTCTATTGAAAACTGTGAAAAAGGAACATATTTTGATCCTAATTTACAACATTGTACATCAAAATATAAATGTACAGACCTTCAAGATATCAAAAAAATTAAAACGAAGATATTTTCAAGTCAACTATTATCTACTAATTCGTGTACTAAATATGGAAGATACCCAATGCCAAATACCGAATGTAAAGAATATTACTTTTGTATACCACCTAACAAAAAATATATTTATTACTGCCCTTCAGGATATTTATTTGATCCCAGCTTACAAACATGTACATCATCATATATTTGCACTGAAAATAACAATATGTGCACCACAGTTGGAAAATATCCGGTAGAAAATACGTCATGTAAGCAATATTACATTTGTGAAGTTAATGCAGATGGGCAATTAGTAAGTACTACTGAAGAATGTATACAGGATCAATTTTTCAACCCTGTTCTCCAAACATGTTCAGGTGATTATATATGTCCAGATAATAGTGTAACGACAACTGAAACATCGGATATTTTTCTCTGTATAGAAGTAGGTAGATTTCCAGTGGTTGGATCAAATTGCAATGAATATTTTTTTTGTGATCTTAATTTGAATGTACATATGTATCAATGCCCGGAAGGTTATTATTTTGATCCATCGTTACAAACTTGTTCTGAAGAATATTTATGTCCTTCCGAAATTTCTTGTACTACAGTTGGTATGTTTCCAGTTGAATCTTCAGGATGTCTACAGTACTACTTTTGTGGAATAGATACTACTGGGAACCTTGCTCCACCTGTAATTGAGCTTTGTAGTTTAGGTTTATTCAATCCCGTTACACAAACTTGCGACGAAAAATATATTTGTGTTTGATATAAAAATAACTATTATTGTACGTTCTGTTATGTTGGAAATTTTTTTTAGGACTACACTGTTTTAAATCTACTTTGTATTTGTTTAAAATAATACATGTTTTATAGAAGAAATAGTTATATATATATTTTATTTACAAACCTATTGTTACAAATTTAAAAACTTATCAATATGTATAAATCATTACTACAAAAAAGATATTAATATTCTATATTAGTCTAAAATTAGAAACCATAGACTATAAATATTATGGTGTTTAATAAAGTGTATAATAATAATTATAATAATAATAATAAAGTCCATTAAACAAAGGTATGTGAACCAATTTTTGTTAAATGACATAAAAGTTGTTAACGTGTATGTTATAATTCTTATTAGTTGTAAGATCTTAAAATAAAACATTAATTTTAAACATGTTTTGCAATTAATATGACCAGCGCCGGATTTAACTTTTTGGTGCCCTAGGGTTTTAAAGTGAACGGTGCCCTAGTTTTTTTCTTTTTGTTGTTTGTTGTTAAATTTTCAGAGAAAATTATTGCATTAAGTTTTTTTCATTTTGAATTATGTTTTAAACTCGACCAAATATAAATGCATATAAGTTTTTTGATTGACTAGCAACATGCTATTTTACCCATAAAATACAGCATAAACAGGCGAATTTTCACGCTTACATTATATAGATACTATTTATTATTATTATTGGTAATAACATCTCAATTAAAATATTGTTTTTACCTCGATTTGCAAATATTGTAATAATTTTTTATTATAATTCTTATCATTAAAAAGTGCTGAAACTATTACGCTATAAGTTCTATGCAAATACTAAATACATATATGATTTGAATATGAAGTCTACTAATCGAAATAGTTCTAAGAAAAAAAAGTAATGTCTTTTTGTGGTGCCCCCTCTGTGGTGATGCCTTAGGCTGGTGCCTAGCGTGCCTTTTTATAAATCTAAAACTGAATATGAGGAACAATGAACAAGTGTAATAACTTTTGAAGGGTAGAAATTATTAACATTTCTGTAAAGATTCGTATGTGGACCCATTGCTTTTATATTTCTTTACAAACTTTAGTCAGTACTATACACTTTTAAAATTTCCAACTCAAACACCTTGCATAACTGTTCTAAAACAAATGAAAACACATAGTACAGCAATATACGTAAACATTTTCAATGTAATTGTGATCTCATTAATTCAATTCGGTATAAATGTCATTTGTTTATTAACTTTGACGTTTATGATAGCAATATCGGTTAAGTTTATATTTTATTATTTATACATTTAGCAAATTATGTTATATACTTATAATCAGTTTCTCGTAATATGAGGAAAAAATTACTGGTGTTTAAAACCTGGGTAAGTTAATATTTTCTTATAATAAATTAATTTAATAATCTTTCGGTGACTTATTGATTAGAAAAATGTATACAGGTATGATAATATTATTGTTTTATTTCTAAAATAAAGAAAATTCGAAAGAAATTAATGTGAGATAAAAGAAATTTATAAATAATACCTATTATTGTTTTTTCTTTGTAATGTTAAATAACGTTGTTTAATATTTATTAAATGTATGTAGGTAAGATTTAAAATATTGAAAATGAAAACTCATTAAAATAGTACCTATTATGTTAATGCTAATCAGTTAATGTTCATGCTAGAAAAAATATAATATTACATATAACAATTAAAATAAACATTTAGGATTAGCTAATTTAAAAAAAACGTATACATAAATCTTTAAGTCAATAAGGTAATAAAATGAATAAAATTTTACAGGATGTTGTGGTACTGATTGCATTGGTAACTTTAATTATAATAAACAACGTGTCTGCAAAAGCGGGGTCAGCTTGTGGTCCATACGGATTCCGTTGTATCGATTCTCATTCATACGAGTTGTGCAATTCTGAAAATGATGAAAAACAAAAAGATTGCGGGAAAGCTACGGAATGTCCACAGAATTCGATTTGCGATGAGAGTTCTCCACAACACTGTAAACTCTCAAATGAGAATGATCAAAAGAAACCAGCCAGTGAAAATAATTGTGAGGCAGATAACTTATCCAATTCGACGTCGTCGGAAAAACACGGGAATAAATTTAGTTGTTCATGTGCAGGGAATTTTATAGATAAAAATAACTGCAAAAAGTATTGGTATTGTGACGTTGACAAGAAAGGGGAACTTATACCAGTGAGGCAATTTATATATTTCGTCTTGTATCTTTTAAGTAGAAATAATAATACAAAGGGCTTCGCACAAAACCAATGTAAATTAACATACAGTCAAATTGGCTAAAACTGAAGTATTATGAAGTTCATGACTTGCTGATTAAAAATTATAATGGGCACATGGTCTGAAATATGCCAGTTTTTTTGTTATTCTTATTGTAAGTTAAAGGTTAGGATTTCATGGGACATTTTGCATTCAGTTTTTTATCGTAAGAACTGTAATCTTTTACGCTAAAAAAATGTTGCAAGTAATTATTTAATTATTTATTGGTCAATCCATATCAGTGGTCCAGCACTGGTTATTTGACCATAACATGTTGGTAGTTCAAAATGACTATATTTTAAATTTTATTGTTTTTGCGTGGTGGCCATATTTATTCTACAGGGCGCAGCATTTTTTGCACTTTAATTTTTTATTTATCCTATCAACATGATGTTAAAAGTAAATTATTCAGAAAAAAATGGTTACAAGATTCTTTAGACATTTTCTTTAAAATGTAATCCTGCCCTGACAGGCACAGAGGCAACCTCCATTCCGTATTTGTGTCCCAGTTTTTATATGTTGTACGTGTAGATGTCACACATCAGGAAGAAGAAACAACATTTAAAGAAAATTATATAACAGATTTTGTATAGAAGTTTAAATTAAAAAAATATTTGTACAATTTTTTTTATTATCGAAATGTGGATCCAAACGAAACTTGATACTAGTGTTGTCTTTACAGCAGGTTATTAAAAGAAAAGGCTATAGGCATATGGTAACTTTTGATATATCATATATCAAAAGTTATCATATCATATATCATACTTCAGCTTCAATCAATTTGGCTGTACCTGATTTTGTGCGGGGTCTTTTATATTAGATATGTGGTTTTTGTATATCTTTAAATAATATCTTTTATAAGTTATTTATAATATAATTACAAATTATAAATAAAATTTCTATATGTAGGAATCTTCATATCTTCATATTTATAATTATTATTTTAGGTACACAAAGAATGTCCCGAAAATCATCATTTCGATGAAACGTATAAAGAATGTATCCTGAATATGAGAGAATCGCGGGCGGCCGCTGCAGACGAGGCGAAATGTCCAAAATTAACTACAAAAATGTTTATTGTTGTTGTTTCTGAAGACACGGAAAAACCAGATAATGAAAAAGAAACAACAACACATACAACTTCAACATTTTCAATGTCATCATCATCAACCGTATTTAGTACGACATCGGTTATAGAAACAACGACTGATTCTTGTGACACGATTGCTGCGGTTACTACAGAAAACTCAAAATTAACAACTTTACTTCAACAAAACATAACAACATTGTCCTCACTGAGTACTAATGCTACCACAACGGACTCAGCAATGTGCGAACAAACAAATTTTAGATGTCCTGGGACAGGAATGTATCCAGATCCTAACGATTGTTCCGTATTTTACATATGCGTAAAAAAACGAGAAATAAATGACAAGGAATTGACAGTTATTAAGATGTTTTGTCCGAAAGGAACAGCTTTCGATAGATTAACCAGGACTTGTACAAAACAAGGAAAAGTACATGATCTGTACAAACATAAAGTAGACGATAACGAAACAAATTCTTATAATGCACAGTTAGTTGGTAATTTATACGCTTTTGGAGATGGTAACAATAAAACATTAGATGCAAAATTTTCTGACAATGAAAATAAAAGTAATGGTGTAAGAAACGAAATGTTTGTTGGACAATTGAAAAGTTCGAATCATGTTAAATCGAGGAGTAATGGTTTGTATTTTATGAATCCGGATTTGTCAGATATGCAATTTAGAACAAAAATGAAAAGAAAAAGAAAAACCGAACTATACGCTAGAAAGAATGAAATAGGAAATGGTTATCAGAAGCGTAATGTACGACATAAAAAACGACAGAGAAGTAAAAGAAAAGAGAAAAAAACTCGTAGGAGTAAACGATCCGATACTGATGAATTTAATTGTGAAAAATATGGAAGATTTCCGGATATTAGAGATCGTAAAAAGTATTTTATTTGCATCCGGAATTTAAATGATCGTGGGTATTCCGTTATGAGTATGACGTGTCCTAAGTCTTTATTATTTGATACTGCCACAATGTCATGTCGAAGATCAGATTCAATGAAAGAGTTTGGTGATGTTAAAAATCAAATTCAACCTTTTGTTGCCGATTGGAAAAGGCGTTATTATAATTTGCCATTATATTATACATGATATTTATTATGATTTCTTATATACAGATTAATAAAACTCTATAAAAAGTGATAATCTAATAGTCTAATTAATTTAAAATATTTATTGAATTATCAAAAAGAGTGCGTTTCACAATAAATATATAATTTGAAAAATATAAAGGAAAGAAGGGACAGTATGGGAGTACTAAAAAATAAAATTATTAGTTCATTTGTTGATTTAATTCTCAGGCTTCTACAAAGAAAGATATCATCAATATGCATTATTTGTGTGCTATTTTTTACTTGAATTGTACGTGAAAAGTATTTTAACATTATAAATCATATTTCTACGTAAATTGTTTTGATATAACATACTGCATAAGTGTCAGATTTTTAGTTGGAGTTTGTTAATAATTCATATTATATACTTTTCGCAATATAATTTTAAAAATTTCGGATTTGAAATAGATATTACTTGTGAAGGTATAAATAGAAATCTATCAAAAATATTCTGTATAATAGGTATACATGTGTATGTATGTATGGAGTTGAATATTTAATTCTTCATTGATGTTGGTGGGAAATGGAGCATTATGGATTTTATTAATCTCAATTTGATGTTAAATTTACATGTATATAAATAATATGGTCTACATTGTCAAGGTTGTGAGTAAAAGGAAAAATTAGTTATTAAGGAAGTATATAAATAACATAGATTACGGGCTTAAAAATATATAGGCATTAAAAAACTATTTTAATGATGTAGCTATTAAACTATATCTGTCTCAATTTTCGTAGTTTTTGCGTTTGAGAAGTCTATTTTACTGTAGAAAAAATCGTCATTTGTTTTATTTTGACGATTTCTAACAGAAAAAAGATTTAAATTGAAATTAATCAAAGAGAGTTAATTATAATTAACTCTCTTTGATTAATTTAGCACGAGGAAGCACTGTTCATTCACTTGGCAGATGTTTTTGAAGACAAAATCGAGACGAGATGATCTAGTTTTTATATTCAATTTTTGTCTTTATTAATTTTCTACTTTGTACATTTATATATCCCCTATAAACTGGAAAATGAGAAGAACTTTATTTCTGAAAGTTTCTATTCTACTTTGAAAATACAGACTAAACGTAATAAAAATAAACTTAACAAAGTATCGCGCATTGCGCATTGCATGCACTTGGTGTATCAAACCAGCAATCTAGATAACCGATATACATTTACTTTTAGATACATTCATAGGATATTGTTTAATCTTGAGTTGGTATTCTAATGCTGTTCCCACTATGCAAATTAATGACGAACTCAGCTACATTATATTATTACGAAGTGTTAATTTTACACTGCATAGGTTGTAATTAAACAAGAGTTTTATTTAATATTATAGTACTATATATGTAGTTCATGTGCAAAGGTAATTACTTCCGTTTTATTTAAGGATGAATGTTTCTGTGTGATTTAAGTATATTTAAAATGAGCTACATAAAATAAAATTAATACAACGCAAATATTAATTTTTATAATTAAATATTAGTAAAGTACGAGTTTCATATATATATCCAACATTAAAATGTAATTTAATTAATTTCTAGAACGTAATTTTAAATCAGTGATTTTGAAACTATGTAACCCTCACATATAAGTGTTAAGGAATTAACCCCCTTGGTCTACAAGTTATTAGTTAATATTCATAAAAAGTTTATTCGAAAATGTATTCACAAAACTCGCCTTTACCTAATGGAACCCAGGTATTAGAGTCTACAGTTTCGGAACCACTCGTCTATGTTAGAGACTAAATATGAACAACACATGTCTAAATGATTTAAAATGTAATATAATAAGTGAGAATCATTTATTACAAGATAAGAACTAAACGAAACACATTTGAATTTTTTTTTTAAACATGACTGATTTATATCACTTAATTAAGAAAATGATTTAATCAGTTCTTTTGAGGTCCTTGTTCATTGGAAAAACAAGTTCGTGAATTTAGAGGCTTTATTTCAGGATTAAAAATAAAAATAGAGTAGATATAATTGATAAAAGATAAATTGAAAATCTTGAATTGCATTTTAAATATGTATTAAATAAGTTTTTAGGACTTTTCATTTATACAATAGTATTCATCATCTTTCGAATATACGAGAAAATTTTGTTCAAGTTCAAAAGAGTACTAGCTTCATTTTTGCACGAACTGATAATCTTATCATTAACTAAAATTGTCCTGAAGGTGCAAAAAGTTTCCCACCTCTGTATGCAGGGAGTCGTAGCTTTGTCAAAAGAATGCAGTGATTTTTTTAATGTAAAGCATTTTGAAGGAATAAGTTCTGATGTTTTTTTTTTTTTTTTTAATTTAAAGTTAAGATCTTAAATACCTATATGAAAAAACATGAATATAAAAATGTGGAATTGTTCTACGATGCCGATATAAAAAAATCTTATATTAGTCTGCCTTTACTGCACTATAAATGTAAATACAATGCTTACAAAAAGAGATTAGTAACACATTGTTTAAAAATATTATATGCTTCTAATTTCACATTGTTTGTAATAATTAGGTTTTAAATTAGGTAAATCGAATATTTGATACAACTTTTATGAGAATGCAATTTTAATTTTCTCTCATTAGTGTATTTTTCTGTAAAAATACTGTCAAATCTACATAAATTTTGGGATAAATAAATAAACGTAGAAATTACAGCCACGTAATCACCTATTCCTTTCATTATCTTTCATGCATAATTTATTACTTGCGAAAGTATAATTTGAGTTGTCCCGAAACAGCTCATTAAAAATTGTCAACGCGTGCTTTTTGCAGACATTGCGTCGGCTGGGTGTACAGATGTAGCGGGGTTCAGAGGTCTTCTGCCTTCTACATTTTTCATAACAATATTGAAGAACATCGCTTACTATTATTCGTTCAGTTTACGTTAATTTAATATGAATATATTTGGGTTCAGGCAGGCCATGAGAGGGCTTCAATGGGGCCCGGGCCAAACAACATTTCGGGAGTCCTATACTACTCCCTACTCCCACCCCCCGTTTCACGAGCGTAAGAAAATTTTATTTATCATAAAAAAACCTTATAATTTTTAAATATTAAAAAATTAAAGAAAAACTCCAAATTAAATTGTGGAATATTAAAAATTAAAAAAAAAGTATAAAATTAGTTCTGTGAAGTAACACCTAAAAAAATCAATTTTAATAAAATCAACCATTTATATAGGTACTTATTTTATTGAGACTAATATAAAATAAAGAATATTTTTTTAATTAAAAAAACTGATACGTAAATGATAGTTTTATTTATTATTTAATTATTATAAATAGTAAAAAAATATTTCAAATTATTTAATAAATGCTTTGCGCGTTTTAGAATTTATATTCTGGATTGACAAACTATTTAGTCTTTCCTGAGACATTGTCGTTCTGTTAAAATTTTGTACTTTTTTCAGGGTAATAAAGTTTATTTTTCAGAAGTGAGTAAACTCATAAATATTCTAAGAATAATTGAAAAATGTAAGATAATATAAATTATAAACATTTACCTATATAAAATATAAATTATTTTCAGGGTGCCTGCCGTCCCTCCCTGTATCTGAGCCTGGTGTCAGGCACACAGATCTTGGTAAATAATTAAAAATATTTTAAAATAACCCGGATTCAATTAAGCTAACTTTGTTAAAATGATCGTAAAACGTATGAATTGATTTTACTATAGAATATAATCCCAATGTTTAAAAAAAAAGTTAGAATCATTAATTAAAATATATTGATTTATTATAATTGATTCACAACATTAATTAACAATTAAATTTAAAAAATAATCAATCATATTAAATTTGGCTTTTACAGAAAAAGCCAAATGAATCCAATTTAAATACATATTACTAAAAATATTTATACTTGGCGAATTTTTGACTCGTTCCCAACAATTTTCCCTAATATGAAATTAATAACTTCGCAACAGTCGGCAGGAATTAAAAATATATTAATCTCTACGTTCATTTATTTATATACATACATACATATATTTTTTCTTTAGAAATCGCCACAAATGCGGCTTACAATCTAAATAACAGATACGCTAAACTTGTGGACCTGTCCGTTTCTTGGCAAGTGTTACATAAATGATGTGATGAAAATTGTGTTGGTGGAATGCGAATAAATAATACAGTCGAAGCACGGAGAGTGCGAGTTGACTGAAATAGTGAAAATAAAGCCTACGATGCCCTTTACTACAGACTTAAATTATAAACGTAGGTATATATTTAATTATTTACTAATTTTTGCAATTAAAAATAAATTTTACATGTTTGTAAATGTTTTAATTTAAGAAGCGAAAACGACAAATATCGTAAGTTGTGAATAAACTTTACATGCAGTTAAAGGGAGATCGAAATTATTTTTCAGTTTATTTATTGAACATTTTTTTGTAAGTTTCTCTAAAGTACTTACTAATTAATTAACTAACTAACTAACTAGATTATTAGATAATTAACTAATTAAATAGATTTCACATTTATGTAGGTAAGTATGAAAAAAAAGATCAGTCGCATTAGCAACTGAGCGTCTCATATCATGTACATATGTATATCCATTTTGTTTATGTAGTATTATTGTAGCTATGTTATGTATAGGTACGTTTATATCTTACTAGTTGATCCAACAGACGTTGTTCTCCCCAAAAATAATTCGTTTAAAAAACAGACCATTAATACACATTTTCGTAAATATCTCGACTCCAGCACCACCTCTACCGGGTTAAAAAAAAAAACTTATCGGAACACCAAACGAACATTTGGCGTGAATATGGCTTCGATACGTCCAGTGATTTAGGCCTGATGAGATCACATACATACGCACCGACGTTGTTATATGTTAAGATATCGCAGCCACTGAATCTAAAAGCAGTGGTGACAGGTATACATAATAAATTTCATAGTATAGTACTCTAAAATCCTGAGTAAATTCATAATGATTTGACACATCGCAACTTTGGCTTTTCAGCAACACGGACAAATAGTTTAGGTAAAAATTATAAACATCCTATTTTTGGAGTTTTAAAAGTTATTATTGATTGTAAAAAAAATTAAATTCCCAAATTATTAAATTAAATGTCGAAAAGTTGTAAAACAGTTTTGCGTCGGTTAATGGTATTTATGATCAAACTATGTATAAGACGGAATTTAAAACTAATGGTTTTGGATCAAGCTTCAAAACACACCTGTATATGTATATAAAAATATTCTTTGATATTTTAGTAAGTAATGTATGTGTCTATAAGTCTGTGAACATCATCAGTTATTGATAATTCGAAAAGACACGAGGTTTCGCATACGACGAAGCTGTGCTATACATATTTATGAGACATTTGGCAATAAAATACGATTTCAGCCGTCAACTTTTAAATTATTTGCACTATGTGACTATTTGTGAAACGGGAAAGTCAGTTTACTGCGAGTAGTGAATTTATTATCCATTTGTGTAGGTGTATATGCATGGACAATTGAACAAGTTGTTGGTATCCGAAAGAAAATCGGTTAGCAAATATAGTGAATGTACAGAATATGTATGTATTAATATACCGGGTGCTCCATTTTAATTTTCCCAGGCCAATATCTCAGAAACTAAGTTGTTTTGGATCAAATTTATAGCATTTCGAGAGGGACATTTACTATATTACTGCCATGGGTTTTATTTTTATTAACAGAAATTTCTGGATTTTCAATAATTTTTTACTCAAAAACTAACACTTGAAAAAGTAAAACGCAAGAGGTATAAAGTGTTAGGATTTAGACAAGGATTGTTAAAAATTTGTAAGAACTAAGAGAATTTTTTTTCGTTTTTCAGTGAAGAACTTTATCAACATGATGAAAATATTTAAAAAAAATTACCAGTGTTCTATAATAAAAAAACAACTTTGACTTTTATTTATTTTTATTAAAGTTGATTTTTTTAAGCCTTAACATCGTAAAAAATTGATGTTTTCAAAAAAATTTATTTCCTACAAAAGTTACGTATAATTTTCCATACATTACAAATCTGCAATAAAAAATACAGGTTACTATAAATTAGTAAATGTCCCCGTCGAAATACTATAACTTTTGTTCAAAACATTTTTTACCATTTTGTTTAGTTTTCTAGATATTTGCCTGGGAAAATTAAAATGCAGCACCCAGTATATGCGATCCTTATTCACCTATTCATACATTTTCACTGCGTATTTTCTTTAAACATGTAAATAATATAAATTATTCTAACAGAATACGATATCTTTAAGATAATACATGTTACAAGAAAATATAACTCGAAATGGATGATTTTACGGTTCTATTCAACCAAAACTGCTGAGTAAACCTTGGATTTACAAAATCAAGAACACAAGACGGACAATAACATCAATAATAAGAATCAAAGCTAACCACACCTGCACCGCTGCACCCCTAAATTGAATACCGGTTCGGTATTTTTTTATTTTATTTTATCTTGGTATTGATGATGTTTTTGCCAACTAGATTGCTCCTTTTCCAACAGTTTGTTTATCACATAATTTGTGCAGTTTTGTTTTTGTTTTTCTTGTAGGGTTGTTTCACAGGGATACAAGACAGAATTGAGTTTTATAAAATTTTGTATCCTCATTAACTGGGTTCTTTATATCTAAAAAGACTTGCCCCACTATAGGTGTAGATGTAAAAAAATTATATTTTACGACCTATAAAAACCGGAAGGTAAATAATGTGTATTTAAATCAATAAAAAAATTCTATTCAAATATAAACAGTAAATTCTATAGTACACTTTGAAATGTGTAATAAAATAAGCTGCTATCTTTTATTATTTTGCAAACGTATTTCAGTAAGTTAAACACCGTAATAAAAAAAGTAAAATTTTGAAATGTATAGAACTGAATAATCTGCAAATATTTAATTATATAAAAGTACACATGTACTTACATTATGTAGTAGAAATATGTACAATTATGTAAGTGTAATAAAAATCTGTAACTTATGCACATAATGACTGACCCAATGTCAAACATGCACACTCAAATGTATGATTAGTAACACTTTGGCGTGTGAGTGTGTTTTTGTCAACATAAACATTAATCCCGTAGCTGAATACAGATGATATTGCACAATTGTCGTGTTGGCAAACGGCGACCGGTCTATAGGTCCGGTCTATAAAACACATCTGCGTCGGAAGTGGAGGACGCTCTTCCGCTGCCGCCGCGCCGATGGTGGCGGTGGTGGTCAGATGGCTGAACGGTGGTGCGGGGCTCTGGCATGGAGCCAGGACCGGCATTAGCTCTCGTGGGTATTATTAACATATACAAGTTATTGATACAGTATTGTTTGAAACTGTATAGAATTGTGACAATAATACATTTTTAGATACATGCACATTTGGTTTAACAGAGTGCGAAATGATAATCTTATTAAATATTATTTGATGATTATCTTGATAGTAAATTTAAATTAAAAAAAAACGATTTTTTTCAGTAGAAACATAACTTATTCAACTTTTACGGAATTTCCTCGGGCGTCTGTTTTCCTTAGTTTTGAATATGATTGTTCAGTAATCAGTTACTCTTGTTTCATTGTGTGAATCATTTATTTTGTTATTAAAGGTTTCTATACACCACCTAATCTGACATCCAATCTGCAGGGGTAATTACATGGTTTTTACCCTACCTCTCTATAAATCGGCTCTGCAGATTGGGTGGTGTATAGAGGCCGTAAGTAATAAAAAGGTAAAGATTTAAAATAGGTGCCATTCATATATCTTAAAAAAATAATATAACTACTAACTTTTACGAATCAAACACATTCTGGAAAATTTTGCACTCTGGTTTATTTTAATTAGTTTTAATGGAAATTATAGTTTTGTCAAATTATTTTATTTTTTTAGAAATTCCATTTTATTCTGATTGATTATGTAATCTTTATTTTTGTTTTTATACGAGTTATACTAACAGATAGCAATTAAAAAACTGTTAACTGTCAATCATATTTGTTTTTTTTATAAATATATGATACTTAAAGATTCATTTGCAACTTAAAAGAAAAGTATGTAACACAACAATAAACAATTATTCATAAACATATTTCTTATGTGATGAAAATATACATACTTTAAATTGAGTTGATATGAGTGCAATGACCATCTGATTAGTTTTATGTAGTCGTATATGGCATTGATTAATCACAGTATGTTAGTAATCAGTATAATAAGATCTATGCAAAGAAGTTATATCAAAATAAAATTATGAGATATAATCAATTTATTACTTTTCAACTTTCAACTCTTAATTCGATTCGAGTGTATTTATTTAGGAATGTTTAAGCATATTTAAAAAATAAAATAAAAAACTTAAAAAATAAAATCGACTTAAAAAATCGCATTAACTACTTTTTAAAATTTTCCTTAAATTTCGAATTTTTGATGTTGGCGCCAAATTAATATCTAAAACAGACAACTTATAAACTATTACATTTTAGTTTGTGTGCGATACTTTTTTGAAGTTGTTTTTTAAGTTTATTGAAAATATCCTGAAAAAATATAGACGTGGTAATAACAAGTAACAGTTTTTTTAATTATATAAATTTATGGTATAAGAATAATAAGAAGAAAATGTGTTCATTGTAAACAAGAACTTTGTGTTTGTATCTGTTTCCGCAGCGGCTCTGCTGGTCAAATGCTGGTGTATTGGCAATGAGCCAGGGCCGAGTTTAACTCCCGCGGCCCGGAGTTATGCGAACGTTTTTACGTTAATGTTTTATTGTGATTTCTTACTCAATAATTAGTTTACCGTGTTGTTTGGCAAAAAGTTCTTGGACTTGATGTTTGGTTGGCGTTCGTTTTATGAATAGTGTAGTTTGTGTTGTTTTTACTAAGCTATGGCAAAAATCCAATTCATTAATAATCACCTAGATTAAACGACATACGCCAGAAAATAAAATGCCGTGAATAACAATGCTAATTTATATAGTAATTTTATTTTATTTATTTATTTTCATCACGTCTGTGTTAAGAAAGATAATGTCTAGTAAAATAATTTAGTCCTGTCTTTAAAAAATATATATATGTACTAGCTGTAACCCACGCGACTTCGTCCATGTGATAATACAAATTTCTGTTATGGCATAGTCGATAAAACAGGTTTTTTTTAAACTTCGTCCATGTGATAATACAAATTTCTGTTATGGCATAGTCGATAAAACAGGTTTTAATTTCGCATTTACACAGTAGTCTACGTCAAAAAAGTATAACCTATCGCGCATACAAATGTTACACAACTATTTTTTCCATCTAACAAATTTTTCTAGATACAAAGTAGTTTATGTCCTTCGTCAGGATGCAAGCTATCTCCCCTCCAAATTTCATCAAGATCGGTTCAGCGGTGTAGCTGTAAAAAGATAACAAACAGAGACAGACACATTTTCCCATTTCTAAACGCCTCTATACACCATCCAATCTGCAAGGCCGATTTATCAGGAGGTAGAGTCGAGGTACTGCAGATTGGGTCGTGTATAGGCAAATCGGGCTGACTATTCGCGGAATAATCGGTCCAATTTGCCTATACATGACCCAATCTGCAGTACACCCATTCTATCTCCCGATAAATCGGCCCTGCAGATTGGGTGGTGTATAGAGGCCTTAATGATAGTATGGATAAAAAGGATTGTGTTACTATTGCAAATTTTTTGAAACAACATAAGTAAACATAAGACTAGCATAAAACAGTGTAATCTTTTTTTTAATATATATTATTTAAAATGGTAGAGATAAGTTACTATGTAGACATATAAATAATAAATATATTGGTTTCCAATTTTGATAAAAAGCATATTTTTAGAAAAATGTCGGTCTGTCTGACCAGCAAATAAGCCGAATGATTTCAAAAACGGTCGTATGAAAAGATTTGAAATTTGCTGCGTTTATTTTTAGTTTTATTATTATCCGATATCCGGCTTTACCGAAAATATATATTTTTTTTATTTTCAAGTACCTACTAATTCTTATTTTTATGTTAAAAATTAAAAGAATATGTCGTTGCGATCACAAATGTACTAAATATATGTCAATATTTGTCTGTCTGTACGGCAAATATTTTGAAATTTATTATTTTAATCTGACTTCCAGTTTCACTGGAAATATATACAATTTTTATTATTGAGTATAACTCGATAATTTTTTGTAAGAAATTGAAAGAGTATGTCTTGTAGGTGTGTCTGTCTATACAACAAACTAGCAAAATGACCTCAAAAACGGCTGTATGAAACAATTTGATATTCGGTACGTTGCTTTCATGTGTTGGTATATCGATAAATTTCTAAATAACATTTTAATATGACTTACGGTTTTTAGTAACTGATATTTCTTTTGTAAAAAATATTTTAATTTAAGTGTTGAAATTATGTGCATTTTAAAAAAGGTGATGAAAAGTATTGAATAAATGTATTTGCCATCTCGTTTGAATAGTCCATTCAATATTGAAGTAAGGAAACTAACAATAAGTGAAAAGTTCATATTACATACATTACTATTAATCTCTTTATAAATAAAATCATTTTAAAGATTTATGTATATGAACGAAACATTGAATTATTATTATTTTTAGATAATGTTCTTACGTAATAATTCGGAACATTTAATTCTTAATTTCATACCTGTGTAAAACAAATTGCAAATTTGTTAATAGAAATTAATGTCACTTGTATTTACAGTGCGTCATTATTACGACGTGCTTAAATTAGAAACTCTGTTCAAATTAAACAGTTGTAAAGATAAAATTGTAAATATGTGCAATGCAAATAAATGTGATATAAAATAAACATAATCAGTGTATGAAATTGTGCTATAAAAATAATGTAACATATTAAGATTATTGTAATTTTAATATGTATATATATATTCAAATATCGAATATAAAGTAATATAATTATTATACATATGTACATTATTGATCGGGACTTCAAAATTACTAGAAAGAATTAAATTTTATAGATACAAAAGTTGGAGTAAGCTTTTAATAGGTGGCTTAGATTATGAGTACATGATTTTATTTGAGTCTTGTGAGCCTTAACCCAAATTTTTCAATAGCATTCTGTTATTTTTTTTATGCAGAATCATAATTCAGCATATATTTTTCTACCTAAATATGAATAGGTTTTGAATTGATCTACTTTTAGGCCTAAAATGCCAATAATTGATTTTATTGAAATGAAACACCATTCAATAAAAACATATTTGTAAACTAGTCAAGTTTTCCTATTCACTAAAGAAAAGAAATGAAAAAGAAACAGATAAAGATTTAAGAAAAATAGATCCCGAATAGAGCCCTAGCTCATACCAAAATTAAAATTAATGGAGAAAATCCTGACTCAATTGCGAATATATTTAAGAAATAGTAGTTCCGATTTAAAGAACCTATTTTATTCTAATAGGATCCGATAAGGCCCGAGTTGAGTACAGGGTGGAAATAAAATTTACATATTTATACATATTATATATGTGTTCATATTATAATTAATTATACTTTGATAGTTACAACATCACCTTAAAATTTTTAGCATTTTCCTGTGGTAAAAGAACGAATTTTCCAAAAAGCACATTTATATTATTGCTGACATAAAATGATAATGTATTTTTATTTAATGGCCTAATAAAACACATACAAATTCGACTTAATCCTACACTGATTGTGAAGACCCTTGAATCGATACGTCTGTTCTGGCTGGGTCTTCAATCTTACGGTTACCAATTCAACTCCAGTGTATTCCAGTTGATTAAATTTTACTTGATAAAAAAAGTCGTATAAAAATAACATGGTGCTAAGGTCCGAGTCAGCCGTTGTACGTTTGTTCACATCGTTCGCTTTGGATTAAACTCTAACGGCGGTGTTCAGATATTGACATTTATTCAGTAATTACAATTTTCTCCTTCTACCAATATCTGTTATTAACGGCTCCAATATCACATTAATATTGTATGTGCTCGCTTTTATTTATTTAATACAAACATATATAAAAATAATTCGAATTTGCTTCAATTTTATAGAGATTTTTTCATATTTAGTTAGTATTTTATATATTTTATAAGTAGTTTTGTTAATAAACATGTAATTTCGAAGAAAATAAATATTACTATCCTTTAATGCCAAAAAATATAATTGTATAAATTATAAAAAAAATGTTATTTATGTCAGAACCTAATCCAAAAGTTTATTATTATACATAATCTAAGCCTTAAAGCTTCCGCGGTACTCTTGATGTAAATCTGAAGTACTTACTGACACGAATTATATGCAGAAGCCATGATTCATATTACAAAATCTGTTTAAAGTATCCGCTGTTGTAACTACAACATTATAAAAAAAATATAGGAATTCCTGACATACGGGACATTCTGTTTATTATATCTATACATAGCCCATTTTATAGTTTTTTTTAGAATTTTTGTCTGTTTGTTCCGAGTAAACTCGAAAACTAATGAACCGATTTTGATGATACGTTCACTGTTACAATGCCTAAGTATCAGTTCAGGCTAGATATCACGCTACTAAGATATATCAAAGAACTAACAATAAGCACACTGTGAAAATAGATCATTTATAGATAATGAGATTTGGTTCTAGTTAACAAATTCGCTGTTTTTTGAGATGTATTTTATGGCAAGTATATATTAGTTTAAATTACATTAAATAATATTACAACAAATCAGTATTATTACATTAAAATTTCACAACATTGTTTAAAAAAAAACTTACATATTTGTTTCGACATTTTTACGTTATCGAGTACATTGTTACCCTATTTGTCATCCTTTATTTAAATTCACAGATAATTAAATTTTAGTTGTTCTATTAGCAACCACCCCAGAGTTTTCCAACATCTTTTGCGTCATGGCACACTAATCAAATTATAATATTTGCGTGACACACTGAAAAAATCTAAAAACCTATGTCCGTAAATGAGCCGTTTTAGCAGTTTTAGGAGATAAACATAAACATAGAATGTTTGGGTGTACCCTATGGAGCAGAAAGTATGGTTTTTCGTAGGTTGCACCCATTACTCTACTGTTAAAACGGCTTATTTGCAGACATGGGCTTATAAACAAAAAGCGATTGGTTCGAGAACTCCGGAAAGTTTGTCGGTATATTTACGGGACACCCCGTATAACGAAAACAACATTTTCTTAATATAGAAAATATAATCTTAATCAAATTATATTATTATTACGTCCAACAATTATTTAGTTGGATTAAGAGTTTATTTCTTATAGCAAGAAAATATTGTTTTCGTCATAATATATAAACAAGGTTTTCTTGGCTTGAGTCAACGTTTCTACAGTGTATGGTGCGGGATACTTTGAACACTTATATAATAGTAGTTATACTACTTAACAAGAACATATTAGTTAAATTTGCATATTACCAAATTAAAGTTACCAAAGTAACATATTTAGTACTGTGAATTGCTCATTATATGTATATCTCGCGGCACGCCACCAGTTGAGAAGCTCTGAACTACACGAGAAGTTGGGGAAAGCAGTGTCAGTTGTACCAGTGGATCTACTACGTCATAATCCATAATTTTTAAATAAAACAACAACAAAAAAGTAAAAAGTTGTGGCTGTATTTTTGTATTTTATGTTTAGTTTTCATGCTAGTTGTAAAATTTTGAAAAAATCTAACCTATAATAATTATTGTTGAAAGTCACAGTTGTAACAGAATTGAAGCTAATTGAGTGTAATATTACAACACACTCAATTAGCTAATTGGGTGTTGTCATATTAAAAAAATGTTATATTGACTAATACTCTAAAAAAAACCCAGACTGAATTTAAACCAAAGGAAGCCAAAAAATGAAAATAAAGGAAAGGATAAGGGAAAAAGGAATAGAAAAAGAAGTTAGTCATCGAAAAAAAATGAATTGGATGAAGACAGTGAATAAACTTTGTTGGGTTTGCCTACAACTTTATTCTCGAGTAAAGAGAAATAATCACGAACTCCTAGGCTGGAATTGTTTTAGCGGGCCCCCTAAGAAAATTTTTTCGACCAGGTCTGACAGTGATTAAAAGATGAATACCAGATAGAATACCTGTAATAATCTTTAATTACCTATCAGTAACATTATTTTATGTTTAATTAAAATATTGTTTTTATTTTTAGTAACTTTTGTGAGAAATATAAAAATATTAGTTTATTGATACTTCTGATATAAGAACAGTTTAATATTTGTAGTGTATGTATGGTTTTACAATCATAATAATGCAAGAAACATTGGTACTTTTGATTATTTTGCTGAGTTGCTGAGTTTTTTTATATTTTGTTACAAACAGCACCAGCTCATTTGTACCATTCTGACTTTGCTTAAAAAAAAATTATTTTAATAAAAATCATTAAGTGCCACAAAATTGCTTTATAACACATTTCATTCCTCAATAAAATACCAAGCATATATTTTAAAATCAGGTAGTTTGGTCAATTCGAATAGACTTTTTTTGTAAAAATTTTTACTTTTGATACCACCTTCCTCTATCTACTACAGTCATAGACAAATTCGTTTTTCTTTTTGATTACGAATATAAATCTTGTTGAATTGCATTGTACTATTGATACATATCAATATATGAGAGTACTTATGTGCAGTAAATACAAAGCAAGTATCTGGTGTTCTAGTGAATAATGACATCTGCAGCAGCAAAATAATCCAGATTCCGGAAACAATGGATCCGCACATCTGATACGCTGATTTGAACTAAGCCCTTAATCCTGCATATTATATCATTAGCTTTCGGTCGATGAGATACTTCAGTAGAGCATTAATATTAATGAGTATAATCAATCTGTATTAGTCCTTAAATATTCTTTTGTGGTTGTACTTAATAACAGTAAATGCTTAGTTAGTAAGCGTTTTGATTTTTTAGTGCCTTGTCTTGATAGAATCTATTGTAATTTTTTATTGATTTTTAAAAATAAATAAACAATCAATATCTATCAAATAGGGGTTAAAAGTAAGACGGTAGTAAGACTATAAAAATTCTTAAGCGGATAAAAAATAATTATAATATAAATAGTTATGAAAAAACGCCTATAGTCTAAGAATTTAATTATATTTATCTACAACTTAACATTAAATTGAAAAAGTTTTTTTTTCTGCAACCATTGTTAACAATCCAAAAAAAATATAATTTTAATATTATTATTACCCTTTTTCAATACTGCATTGTTATTAAAACATAAAAAACATTCAATAATTAATTAATTTGTGTATTATTGTCGGTCAGTATATTTTAATGCGATTGTAATTATAAAATCAAAAACGAATAACTACATAACAAATATGATTGGAAATATAAAGATGATAGAAATACGAGTAAATACATTTGATTAAATTTGAAATTCTATGACTATATTATATCTGGTAAATAAAAAAAATATTTTTTATGTGCATTTTAGCAAGTATGAAAAAATTAATTTTGTTTTTCAATGTAATTTGATTTAATGCAGTTATGGTAAAATTGAATAATACAATTGATAAATTGATTCAAATCCATAGATTAATCTCCAAAATAATCCCTTTTATGTTCGAGTGCATTGCAGTGGATTGTATTGTAATACATTTGTCATTATATATTTTGAATATTTGGTTTATTTGATTTTATGTATACTATAATCATATGTTATTATAAATTATGTTTATGTTATTTGAGCTTCTCGTTTTGATCTATGTTCATTTTGTTTTCTCGCCATATCGAAGATATGAGTAGCTTTGTGATCGTTTTGCGAGTGGATATGAAATTTCGGAGCAAAACTTATTGTAAAATGAAAATAAAAGTATGTATCGTGCTTTAACAATTTTTTAATTTTAAATAAAGGTATTTTGAACAATAACGAAAAATTTCATCAAATTTCAGTAAATATTTTTAACACAGCTTACGATCTTGGCGACGCGCAAAAAATCTGAATAAACTGCTTTAGAATTGATATAAGTATATTTTAAACTTAGAGAGCTTAAACTTTCAGAAACGTTAGGTAAATACGTCTCATATAAGCACTTTTTTGTCAAAATTTAATTATTATTTGCAAAACGGCAATTGTTTATTATTATATAACTTGTTGTAAAATGAAAATTAATGCATTTAACGTGCTCTAAAATTTTCTACTAGTGAATAAGGGTATTTTGAACAACTTTGCAAAATACAAAATTTCATCAAAATCGGTGCTGTTTCTGAGGGTTCCGAAGTAAAAACGTTTATTGACTCGACTACTTTACTGTGTTCATAATTTTAATTCATAATTATTGAATTACAGGTTTATTTGAACCATATTGCATGTTTCGTAATTTTTTACGTAGTAGATTGATGCCAAGTAGAATAAAAACACTTTATTACATTTCCCTTAATTAGGTAAATTCGTTTTATAAAACTTGTATTTTGTTTCATATTTTACAATTGAAAAGGTATAATAAGTACTTACAATTAAGCTGATTACAGAATTGGAAAGGTCTTCCAATACACAAAAGCTCCAATCGGAAACACAGGATATTAATAACATCGAGATGCTATCAAGAAATGATTTATTGTGTTATATAAACTGTTCATCCGACAAAACGATTTAATTTATAAAAATAGCCAACAAAATGGGAATTTTTATGAACAAAGTTATGAGAAGGGTATTGTGAGATACATTAATATTTTACGCCTTCCTTTAAAAAAAATCTAATCCCCCCCCCTTTATTTTATAAAATAATAAAGATACGTTTTAAAAAGGTATAAAATGAAATAATACAAAGAATTTATTAAAACACGTAATTGATAGATGAATGTACTTGTTTATTAGCACAAACTTAATTAAATCTAGATGTTATTGAAGAGAGAGCTACTCGAATCTCTTTTTCTACTACTAAACAGTCTCGATATTTGGATTTCATTGCAACTAATGCTGAAAATCCCGCTTCGCATAAATATGATGTTACGAATTCCAGCAGTACAATCAAAATTGAACTAGGGTTTCCCTCTGAAATTTTTGTTTAAAATATCGCATGATAATTCTATTAGGTGATTATACATTCAGTTAAATGTATCAGTATTCAAAATTCATATAAGAAAATACTTATTATAAATATTTTATTCAATTTTTTTTCTTAAACAATTATAATAATATTTTACAATACACCTATTATTTTTTTAGTTAGGAACGTTAATTTTTATTTGAATCTACATATTATAAAATTTCGTTTATATTATTTTTTAAGTTCTGTTTTAAATTTTTGGAGAGGTAAAATATTTGTTTTTATTTGGTATGTAATTATGTACATTTGTGGATTTTACAATTAGTTAAATTACTAGGTGGAATGTTAAAGCTAGTTTTATTTCTCGTTGTGGGATTATGTCCATTAAATATATTTTTTAAATACTGCTCATTGAAGTACTATATAGGTACCTATATAAACTATGTAATATGAAAACTTTATTATTGAAATAATGACGTATATGTGTCTGTACATAAGTTGAGGTTATACTATGGGCTTCAGAAGTCGTCTGTCACCCTAAAGGTCAGAATCTCTTACAATTGGGAGGAGCCTACTAAGTTTGTAAAAAGCGAATTTGAATGAAAACTGGTCGACCACTTCTGCATGCGACTCATATACATAAGAACAGTAGATATTTAAAAATATCGATTTTGATACTACAAATAGATATTATTTAATATAAAACATTCTTGAAAGGATTATACCGTAGTTATATTTTGTTTAACAAAAAAATATTTTTGTGTATTAAAAAAGCCGCACGCTATAAGCGAAGTGGCTTTAAAAGCTATTTCGAAGTGACGGGTGAAGGTAGAGTAAAGACGTGTACTAGAACTGTCTAAATATAGCGACTGAACATTTGTAATTGTCACAAGAATACACTCGGTTGTGATGTTGATAAACTGACGACACGTCCTCCCTAAACACCGGAGCCGCACAATTTCCTCACGGCTCCGGGCTTCGGACTGTGCTAGCCTGAACTGAATCCATCTCTACGAAAGTGTAGTCAAAACTTTTTTATCAAATCTAAAAAAATAAATTAACCTTATCTGATTTAAGAATCACTTCACCTTTTTCAACCTAGTTTAAATTGTGTTATTTTGATTTTATTTTTAATTTACAAAATATTTTATTAAATTATCTGATAATGACAACAATATTTACGCATAATTTTGTCAATTATTTTTCTAATAACTTATAAATTGTATGTAACTTTTTATTATTGGGTTTTATTTCTATTTCTACGTTATAAGTTCGATGGTGTACCAATAATAAATCCCAAAAATACTTTGTCTCATCTACGTTCCACGAATCACGCTTTCTTTTGTTTTCAACCTCTTCGTCTCTGGTGTTTTAACTGACGACGCTTTTTCAAATGTTAATGCGAAGGGCATTACTACGAAATACCTACACTCCGTAGATACTATATTTTTTGGCGTTGGCTCAATAGATATAACTATGTCCAGTCCATGCAATTTACACACGTTTTTATTCCTGCTCTATTCCGGTTGTAGATCAAAAGAAATTGCATTAATAAACCTGATTAGTTATGTCAGGTGTAATGCGCCATCTACACGAACTTTTACATCCGGTTTTACTACATCGGTTACAGTAAAACCAGAATAATAGTTCTGTGTAAACGTACTCATAGATAGGTCTAATATTATATCTTTCTTTATTTGGAAGTTCATTTGTACATAAATTTTATATTAGTTTTGGTATCTACTAATTCTGATGATGATAACATTGCTATTGAAGTATTAGAATAAATCAATTAAGTGATATTATTACTATGTAGATTCATTTTTTTTTTAATATAATGTTATATTGGCTTGCGAATTATAATCACAGAAATTCAAAATATATTTTCAAGTGCAAGGTATGCGTCTCCTATTGTTTAACTTGTTAAGGTGCACTGGATTTGGTCGTCATGAGTACAAACTGCTGTTGGTGCTAATTGATTGAATCTTGTATAAATTTGTTTATTCAATTCACGGATAATCCATTTCAACACATGCGCTGTGTTAAATTATTTCATTTAGTTTTGTAAATTTGATTTTATTTGTTAATTGAATACAATAAAAATAATTTGCTTTACAAATTTAATTAATGATTTTTTGGTAAACAAATCTTTATTTATATATAGTTACTTATAAGAAATGAAGATATTAAAGGAATGTTTCAATATATAGAATATTGATATACCCTTTTAAATGGAAAACATATTTAATTTTGGAAAAGTCTATGATTTGAAATAGTTTTAGATACTGAAATATAATATATTATATTTTATTACAATTTTACCATAATTTAATCAATTTTTATATAATTTATAATGCCACTATTGGCTATTTTCTTTGTACCTTTTATTATATTAATTTAATTTAATTTTTAATTTAACACGTTACATAAAAATTGGAATACAATTAGCTAAACATTTTTTATAGAAAATGTAGATGTCTTTTAAATATTTAATCTCTATTTAACTAATTCTTTATATGTATGTACAAAATAACGCATCGATTCGGAATCGACAAATTTTACATTTTTAGATTATTTTATACATACATACAGAGAAATTCAATTTTCTGTAGACTGTTCGCAGTTACATATATAGTAGAACATATCAGTATTGTATATACTTTTCATTTATACAAAACGTGCATGTTTTCCAACTGAAACAAATGCGAAGCAAAGTTTTGATTATAAAAAACTCGACGCAACCAATTGTTACATCGATCAATCGAAACATACTGACTATATGTCTTCTTCAGCTTTACAACGCCAGCAAAAAATTAAATAGAAAAAGGGGTTACCAACGAGACACGATTTTGCTGAAATTATTAATGATCTTTCTAGAAAATGTGCGGTAGAAAAACTCATGATTAATAATATATGTGAGATTCTGAGCCACCTGTGTTCATTGACGTTTTAACAAAACAATTTTTCATCTTCAGTAATTTTAGTTGAGCTAATTTTGATGATAATAATTCTAAAGTAATAAACTGTTCTTAAAATATGGGTATTATTATTAAAATTAAGTGAATGAGAAGCAACATAACTACAATTGAGTAAATAAAGTAAATAAAAAAAATAATAAAAAAGTAAAAATAAAGGAAATCCAGTAATGAGCACGCAGTGATGGACACTTGCTAATGATTACAAAATGATAAGTACTACGATACAAAAGATATAAAAGAAAGAATCGTCAAATTTGAAACAATATAAAGCAGTTGCTATGATAATATAATAATTAATAAATAAATTATACCAATAATTAGTTTAAATGTCCACCATTTTGACACCTATTGGCCGATTGTCATCAAATTACGCTGTAAGACAGTTAAATGTATATAGATTAATATTCAGAAATGGTAGTAATCAAATATCAACAGATATTTCTAATTCAGTACATTTATTTTAAAAATAGCCATTATTTGGGTCTTATCCAAATTTGGGCCAGTACCTTATATTATAGCGTTCAAATCGTAATACATGTATTAATTAATATATCCATTGATGATTACTGCCCCTCTTTACCAGTATGCTTGGTACACTACATATTTTAAATAGCAAATGCTGGGTTCTGAACCAAGGAGTATATTTGCCGTTCAGAAAAGCTTTTTCGTTTGATTGTACAAGTTATTATAATAATAATATCTTGTTGTTTGTTTATACAGAGACAAGACAAAGTATTAGAATATAAATACGAGTGTAGGGAATGTACGACATTTTTACAAATACAATAATATATTTAATATGTGTTATATCTAAAATCTCAATTGAATCGGACTACGTAAAAGTTCGTTTTAAGTTCATGATACTATATATACAATAATTATTCACTATTGTATAATAAATTAAAAATAAACAAATGATTAGATAAAAATGATTTAACAAAGCTAGTAGAAAAGCATTAATGGAAATTGTATTTATGAATTTATTACTAGTAGACAAAGGACCAAATTAGCTGCCTTTACTCCATGGCCAAATGTTCATAGAATACATTAAGCGTATTATTATACCGTACTTAATTATTTACAATGGAGGTCCCGTCCATTATATTTGGGTATTTGATTATGAATTTGTTTGAAGAAACAGCAAAGGCATAGAATGTAGAGTAAATAAATTAACGATAGTTCTATTATAATGCGAAACACGGGTTAAATATATTTGTAAAATTTAATACCGGTATTTACATACTTAATTAAGCTCGAATTAAATGTGTTAATTATTAATTTATATATAATTAGTGCAGGTCCGGAATTTCCTTGTAATAGTTTATTATAAATATTTATATATTTAAAAACAAACTTTTTTCATTTCATTAGCGGTTCCCATGTAAAATATTCAGATGATTTTTATTTAATTAAAGAAATATATATATACCTATTTATAAAAGTGCAATGCCTAATTTATAAATACAAAAATAAAACGTAATAAGTATCCACTGCATAAAGATCGAGTTAAAAAAATAAAACCCAGTTAAAAAAATAGGATTACTCTTTTAATTGCATCTGCCCATCCCTTATCCCCATACTACGCATCTGCCTGTGTTTTTAGATCAAAACTTATCATTCTTCAAAAAATTGCTCAAATGAGACAATTTTCATTTAAAAAATTGCATGTTTGAGCGCGTCTGCCCGTTCCTTATCCCCTTCCTACGCGTCTGCCTTTGTTTTTCCGGTCATCTACAGATCAAAAACTGCCATCCCTCCAAAATTTATCAATGCTCAAATGGGGCAATTTAAAAAAAAATATTGCATCTTTGAGTGCATCTGCCTGCCCCTTATCCTCACCCTACGCGTCTGCCCATTGCACTTTCACTATCTAACTTTTCATAAACTAACTCCCTGTGGTGATTTTATTAGTGCTCACATGGGACAAAAATGCACTTTTTCCTTACATGTTCACTAAGGAATTTAACCGCTTTATCCCCGGGTGTGGAGGTAGGGACTATTTTTTTCATGATGTATAAGACATGAATAAACGATTTCCGTAAGTCTGCCTAGTGCTCAGATGGTGCAGAAAAATATTTCATCTACAGCGTGTTTCAGCTTCGGAATGTTCCGAAAATGAAAATCTAAGAGATATGATGGTGTATTTACATTTAGAGAAAATTGCAACAAAGTCAATACAAGATCGACTTTATTTTTTCAAATTGCACTCTTTCACTTTTCACATAGAGTTGTAATAAAATTTGAATGTCCTTAATTCATAAGATGATTTTTTTTATCAAATTATATAATTATAATTACGATGTAAGTTAATTTTTGTAATACCATATGTAATCATATAAACAATTCAAAAATTTTCTGATTATTTTTAATTATCATTTATTTTCAATTTTGATAGCTCGATTTAAAGTAATTTATGCTAGTCATATTCAGCCAAAAAATAGCTTTCTAAGTTGATCAGTTGATCATGTTGTCTTCAAAATTACCTTGGCCTTCGAAGTAGGGATATCCTATATAAGAACATCAATCATGAAACTATTAGAAACACTGTAATTTAAAAACGACAAAAACAAATTTTGTTTTAAAATTCAATAACAAAACTCAAATTTATGACAATGCAACGATGTAATTAAAATTGCCATTAATTTTCCTGAAAAGTTTTAATAAAAAGTCAGCTATGAAAAGTTTGTAAGCATAGGAACTATATACATTGAGATGTGACAAAGTATTATATTTTTTGTTTACAGTATTTTTCAATGGGTTAGTATTTCATTTCGATAGTGCTTTTTTAACTTGAACAAATACTTCCTGAGAATAGCTTTTCAGTGAAATGAAAGTTCAGAGGACTGCTTCGAGACTTCTAACAGTAATTATTATTATTATTGCTTGAATATGGCTCATCAAAATAAACTTTTTGTGTGTGTTTTTTTTAATTTGTTGGTACGTTAATATTTACAATAAATTATAAATGCATCTTATTATTAGTTTCTGCAAATATTTTTATAAAAATAAATTATTATAATCTAATTGAAATCTTTACAAAATATTTTTTTCAGTTTGATATTTTATAATACAAAGTAAAACAGTGTAAGTAGGTACAATTAACTCAATTTATGTTGTTTTCTAATACCCCTAAAAACTATTTATACCTTGTACGTGAGTTTTAAATATTACGAAAAATGTATCTTAACAGTGGATTAAATATAGCAAATTCAACGAAATCTGTTATTGAATCGCGGAAAGAATGTTCGTGGCAAAATTTAATAGCATCTTCATGATGATCAATTATACTGTAATTAAGTATAACTGAAAATATAAAGATACTCTTATTATTTCGATATTAATGTTATAATTCATGGGATACAAATCAATTAAATCCATGTCATATTTGTCATATCCTTAATGTATTATATATATATGAATACAATCCTATATCATCTACACACATACATACATATACTGGATATGTGTATGTACGTATACATCTACAACATACGTTACATTTCAAGGGTTAGCCCAGAAACTATAAACATACTTCCCTTAACAAAACACTTAGCAACACCCATACAATTCACTCTTGATATGTATTTGTATGTTCTTCAGTACATAACATTCGTACAATAATAAACATTACATTTTCAGCAACTTTCGGTAGAAACAGGCACTGTTTTTGAACATAAATAATTAATTTATAAATAATTTCAAATATTTATATTTCTAATCATTATTTTATTTTTATATAAGGTTTTATAATACATAGTTTATAAAATACACAGAATTTTTTACATGTTTTCTTTTTTGTTAGACTAGAATTCTTTTAATTGTGCTTTTAGATTCAGAAGACGATAAGAGAAAATAAATTGTAAGAAACTACATTTATTTTGAAAAGCCAGAATAAATATATTTTCAGATAAACTTTAAAAAAAGTTTGCTTGTTAGTTTCAAGTTTAACTATGTATTTAAAAAAATGTATATTTTTTAATAGGATTCAAAAAACTTCAATATGACTGTACGTGTATCACTATAAAACAATTTCTAACATTTATAATGCAGATAAAATACCGTTTTTGGAAACCTTTAAAAATAATATTATAATTAGTATCAAACTAATAATAAAGCATAGACATTTATGCCCGGTATTATAAAGGAGCTAATATTTTTTTTAATTTAGCTAACAAGTACTTTCAAATGGAGCATCAAGCCTTTATGACAGTTCTCTCGAATTTTCACGAAGTGTTTGACAAGTTTCTCGAACGCGCATTAAATTAATACCAACACTGGTGATATTCTAAAAATTATCTTATACGGTCACCAACTGTGTTACAATAAGTTGAAGTATCATTGATCTAAAATCTAAAACAAATCTATAGATTATATCACAGATATAATACCTCATTGAAAATATTTATTTGCTAACAATGTTTCTTTAACAAATCCGCATGTTCTAAAAGTATATATTAATTAGAATAGCTGCATTTCATTTTATATAAATACATTATACATAGCAGTTAGTTAGTAATATGTAGTTTAATGAATGAAGACGGACAGTCATGATTTTAAATTTGAACAATTATATATGATTAAAGAATTTTTTGCTGGCTTTTATATGTAAAATATGCAGCTAACAATTTTACTTTAAAGTTACACAAATAAATTTCATTACAATAGTTGACAAAAACACCTACAAAATAACAGCAATTATTGAAACAAACGTTATATATATTTGAGTTAATAATAACTTCATTAAAATAGAAAGTCTTTCTACATAGTTTAAATCTAAAAACAAGTGGAATCAAGTAACAATGGTTCACAATTCTATAGTATGTAATATTATTGTCTTGTTAAACTAGTGCATGTGCTGTGAAACCTATGCTATTTAGTTGATAATTATAATATAGTTTCAGTTGGTATCTAATTGCTACAGAACTACTTGTAAATATGAGCACATACAAGTGCATAAATGTGTGGTAGTGTTCGGATTCTCTTAAATGTAGGACATACGAGTATGAGTGATTTGTTATAGGTAATACAGATGGTGTGATTTAACGTGACGAAGAATTGATTACATTCATTTGTTTATGAAATACTTTTTTTTGTAAAAATAATTAAAAACCATCTGCCAAATGCACAGTACTTCCTCGTGCCAAATTCACCAAAGGTAGTTAATTATTCAACAATTTAAATAAAAACCGATAAAATGTTCAAACAAATTGCTGGCATTGGTTAACCATTTAATTTTTATACAATTTTACTAAAAAATACTAATTCGAAATTTTTCTTAAATCTAAATTTATGCAAACATCAAAATGACATTTAAAACGTCATAATGACATTTAATATGTCAAAGTAAATATCAATTTAAAAAAACGAAACACGATTATTTAAAGCAAATTGACATAAATCTTTATAAAGAAATATTTTATAACAAACAAGTAGACATGTATTATAGGAAATTGAATGCTCTACAAAAAAGATTCTATAAAATTTTCAAGTAACATGTGTGGTTATTGAGATATCTTGAAAAAATAAATATTTTGGGATGTTACCCCTCCCCCTTACACACGATTTTGATGATTTTGGAATGGGACCGTCCTCAAGCCAGACCCAACCAGCCAACCAAGTTTTGGTTCAATATCGGTTCAGTGGTTCATGAGTCACACACAGACAGGCAGACGAGATGGACAGAAAGATAGAGACGGAAGGAAAAGTGTTTGTCTTCACCTGAAACGGAGAGATTAATTTTAAATTTTGAAATCGGAGAACAATTTTTTTGTCTCATTCTAAAACGATCACAAAGCTTCTAGTATCTTTTATATTGCGAGGAAGCAAAATAATTACATTCACATTTCATTTCTGGCAGATGTTGAGATGAACCAAGAACTAGTAACCTTTTTAAGTAGCATAAGTGGGTATCGGGTAGTTCTTTTTTATATTTTCACACCGCATGAAACAAATGAATTGAATATTAAATTGTTTCATTCGGTTGTTTTTAAGATCATCGACATTAGTTTAATAAGTTTGGTATTATTTCGACATACTTATCCAATTTATAGCAAAAAATCAGATTATATTAAAATTTTTAAAACTTTTTTTCCGTTAAACTCGATTAAAACGTCTTAGGATTACTTAGGAACAATAATTTTTTTTATCGGACTAATGAAAGAAACAAATGTACCAAATTTAATTTTTTTAATACGGTTGATTTCGCAATATTTTGCAGTACAGTTTCACAAAGAAAACTAGAGTGGTAGCATGGATACTAAAAAAGCATTTTTATTTGAACAAGTAGGTACACAGATCCTGCAAAGAACACCGTATATAAATATAACAGTATGTACCGTACAATGCACATTTTGCACATGCATACATATTATGTATGTATATATGTATGCAGTAAGTACATATTAGGTTATTACTCGTATGTACGTGGTACGTCCATTCCATTAGACTACAATTTTGAAACGTGAATTACAAATTCCTTCCACATTTCAACCATTACTATATACAACTTTTAAAAGCTTTAGGATCTTTTAAACTAGTTTCCTTTATAAATAAATTAAAAGTGAAAAACAGTCTGGTTATATAACCTACCATTCAGTAGTATGTGTCTCTGGGTGGAACATATTAAAGCTATAAATTTGTTGTGAATTTAAATTGCGCATAGCTAGTTTGGCAAATAGTAAAAGAGTAGAGTGCACATAAAGTCAGAATGGGTACAATACTTCTTTTAGTGCCAATTTATATCACATACCCAGTCGCAATAAAGATCTTTTTTAGTGTCGTATTTCACGAAATGTAAAATATATGTTATTCTATTGAACATATATTATTGCTTTTTGCTTGGGGTAGGCTTCATTATTGTTTGAACATATAAAAAATAGTCGTTAGTGCTGGATTGAATTTATATCCGTTTGTTAGTGATATTGATTCACTGTTCTCATTGTAATTCGAATATGTTAGCATGTTTGTTTTGTATCAGAATCTCAGAGACGTAACTGCTAGAGATTTGAAATTAAATAATTATTATTTATTCTGATACTTATATTTTCATTCATTCAAAATTTATAACAATCAATTTCATCTATCACATTTTAGAAGCCAACAAAATGTTGAATTTTTGTTTTTGAATAGTTAGTCGTTTTGGTTTCTGAATGAAAAATAAACGGAATATCTAACATAGATTTATTAAAAATTATTTAAATATTTAAGTGCATCAAACGAATTCTTAATTTGCGAGCATATATACTTAATAACACAGCTACAACAAAAAAAATGCTATATAAGTCGTTTTTTGGCTCTGCAATTTTTTTTGTGTAGCTGTGTAATTGATGAGTTGTAAAAATGTATATAATAAGAAATAAAATTTAATTAGTTTTTTAAAACATTTAGCTAAATTTTAGTTTCTAATTTTTGAGACAAAGAATATTGTAGTGAAGTTTACTTATGTGCATTAAAAAATATGTATCACAATTGTGAATTGTTACTAACACAGATTATATCTTTCTTATTGTAGTATGGACAATTTACAAATATCAAAACGTTATTTATGTGTCTATATATATTTAAGAATTTATAGCTTTATTTCGATAAACTGTTATTAATGTAACAATAAATCATGCATCATTGTGGACATGAAATGGAGAATACCGAACTAGAGCATTGTATACGTTATTACTGAATTCAATTAAATTGGTCTTGCTATACAAACGAAGCAATAAAAATAAAAATAAAATATTAATCATTTCTATTAACCCCTTGACGACTCTGATTTATGCTCTAATTAATATAAATTCCTAAGTTTGACATTTGACAATGAAAAAAATTATTTTATCAAATAAACACATGATTTTCTGAAAGACATTTCATAAATCAAAATTTAAATAGGTTCACCAATATATTGGTATCAAACTACCGATAAATAATATGATTTTTTTTATTGTTAATTATTATTTTGCTAAAGTTCTATAAAGAGTTTAAGATTATTAGATTATACAAAGACATTTTAAGTTTTCCTAAAATAATACAATAACACAATTTACGTGGAACACTCAAAACGAGTTATTAAAAAGTTAGATTAATATGTACTCATCTTTATAACAATCTTAATAAAGATAAGATGTGTTTTTATACTTTTAGTTAACAAGAATTCAAGTACACATCCGTACTTGAAATTTGCTAACGAACATAACTTCAGTAATGAAAAAAACATAAACTTGTGCTACATTTTTATCACGTATTTCTATCTTGAAAACCTAAAACATTCTACAAAATCGTTGGCAAGTTGCTACAGTATTTAGTATCGCGAAGCCTATAAACTTGTAACAACCCTGGTGATATATTAGCTTGTGTTGTCTTGTATTTGTGTTTTTCAGATCACTGCTTTATGAAAATATTAATACATAAAATGTTTTGATATTACTTGGTCATTACTGGTTTTAAATACGAGAAAGTGAGTTCCAAAACTTTTGGTATTCATCATAAAATGATTGAGCGAGTTTTGCTCAAAACTGACATTACAATATGAAATGATGCCAAAACATCTTTCAAAATCCACTGACATCTCGATTTTTTTTAAAATGGAACGAACATACACATTGTAAATAACACTTGGGCCGTTTTTCCACACACCGGAATTCTCAGTGTCGGTGCAGTTGAGTTCTAGCTGTGGTGATAGAAACATGTCTGCAGTGTTCAATAAGCGTTACCTTCTTTATACCTCAGAAGGAAGTAAATAAATCTCAAATATAAAAAAAGACAGTATTGGGTACATACTCTATTGACTGTAAGGTACTTATCCGATTGTCGAGTTCAACGCCGGCAGCATTTGACGGTGCCGGTGTAGGCACCGGCACTGGTTTTGCCGGTATGTGGAAAAACGTCCTTGAGGTTCCAAAAACATTCAAAAAATGTTGCCCCACAATCTGGGAAACTGTATAATTATACCGGTGTTACATGTAAACTGTCAGAAAATTTGGGGTTTATTTATTTTTCCAGAAATAAAATATGATGCAATTTACACATGCGTCATAGTAAATTATAGTAAGTATAATCACACAAGATGCGGTTTGCACTTATGAGGTTTTTTTTTAATTATCTAAACTTATTTTGATAAATTGACAAATTATGCAATTTGACAACGACGAGTGCAGTGCAGATCAGAAATAAAAGTGTGAGACATGCAAATTGCCCAATATCAGTATCACCTCGTGCTGGCACAGTCGCACGTGCTGGCCCGAAGATTTCAATGGCATGATATTCAGTATTGGTCGATACACTAATTACGCGAGACTCCACTCACAATTGACTAATTTTAAATTTTATTCACACAGTTTTATTTTTGAACCGCAATATTAATGGTAGGTACATAATTATGCCAAAATGATTAACAAAGATTTATGTGTTTTTTTTTTTGTTGATGTTATATTTGAATTTGAATGCTATGTCTTTGCTACTGGCAAAGATGCTTTTTAGTTATATAATAATGTTTTTTTTTTTACTTTCTTATATCTATGTGTATGAAATATACATATAGTATAAGTAAGTACCTATAGTAAAGCCGATTTTTTTCGAAATCCGGATTTTGATGAATTATCCACTTTGATCTTCCCTGAATCAATTCTGAGTGATTAATTATGTAAAAAAAATATTTCTGGCTAAATCATAAATGCTGGAGAAAAATGTAAAGGACATATATTATAGATAATAACATACCCGACAATTGTGATCTAAAATATTTTTTTCTTATTTCAAAAATAATTCGAAAATTTCAAAATAGACAAGATCAAACATCAGTTTTTGGTTAATACTTAAAAAAAATCATTTGATACATTTATTTTATTCTATTTTTATTAATTTGTCAGAATTTAAAAAAATAAAATTAGAATTACGTTCACTATCCATTCTCACTATTACGTATAAGAAAGTCCCGTGGCTCCCATGGCAGATATTTTTATAAACTATTCATAAACAATACATAGTTATATAAAAACTAATTTTCTTATTGCAACGATCTAAGATAGTAGGTAGGTGACGTGTTAGGTAATAAAGCATAGGTTAAAATATCACTTCTAGTGTAAAAACACAGGTAGAAGCGGTAAAAAATCACTTCTTAAATAGCTCGGCGAGTTATCTGAGGGTGATATAAGTCACGGCCACGAAGGGCTGCATTCCAGGGGTACCGTAACCGCCCACTCAACTTTATAGGAGGTTTCTGAAAGTTGCAACTTTACTGTGTACACGTCGCTCGTATGCGCTGAATGTAAACGCGGTTCGTATGCGGTTAGTTTTTTTTTAGACTTTCTTTACAATTTATTGTTAGCAATGATTTTGAATTTGCACGCAGGTTAAATGGGGCGTTAAAACAGTTTTGTATTTATACTTTTGGGTATAACTATAAAGTAAGTATTTTATATGCTTTATATTTCTTATTTTTGTACTGAAAATATTAAAAATAATTATAAATAAAAAATTAAAAAGTTTGTGAAATTAAATAATATTATTTTTGTATTAGAAAAAATCACAAAGTAGGTTTAATTATAAACAATTTGGTTTTTACTGTCGTAGGAATGTATTTTTACATTAATTGTAGAATGGAGAGTGGGAGTAAAACACATTTTTTCTGTTTTTATTTATTTTTACCAAAATTAATATATTATGTAAGTTCTGTAACTTTGCTTGATATGAAAATGGTTTAATAATAATGAAGATCATGTTTTTGTCGGCTAGATTACTTCTTTTCCGACAGCTCATTGGTAAAATAATAGTTTAAAATATATATATATATTTATCAATAATTACTACAAATAATAGTCTTTCTCACGTACCCTCTAAAACTGAATCTGCACTGTGAAATAGTGAAAAGTAGACCACTGCTAATGAATCATTGAATGATCAGTGGATCATTGTTAAGATGGCCAAATTCACTGGTTGTTCAGTGAGACCTGGTATAGACCACTTATTTGCATTGACTTTTACGTTCACTGAAGAAATCAGTGGAATTTTCACTGATACAGTTTAAGAGAGTAACGTGTGACGTTATCTGCAAAACTAAACATGTAAACGTAACTTTCATTATTATTAAACTATATTAAACTTTATTCGTTTTCATATTACTGAGGAAGACCTCAGAATTAAGTAATTAATAAAGATAATTTAGTAAAATCATACGTATATCAACATTATTTGAAAATAGTTTATTTGGATATATTTATTTTACACGTATAAGAACAGTGTTATATGAATGATTGTATTGTATTTAAATTGAAGCATTGTTTTCAAAACGCGTTGTTTAATAATAATTTGTATTTTTTGTTATTATTATTTAGGTCAATGTTTATACTTATACTGTTTCATAAACTCGACCATAATTTCTTTAGTAATAAATAACATGTCAAAATTAAACGCCGAGTATGACGAGTTATTATATAACAACAGTTTTTATAAACTTGTATACGTGGTGATTTATATATTAATAATAAATTATATAATAGATTGTTCATACGCTTGACCTTATAATTATTAGTTTTATCTAAACTATAAATCAAAAAATATATAAATTTATAATATTAATATATGCAACTGTACAAAATCACGAAAAGTTGCTGAAATGTTACATCTTTATATTCCATTTACCTGATTATGTAACTGATATATTATACATATTTATAAGATTTTATCTAATTAACAAATTAAGGCTCAAACTAAACACACCCAAGAAAAAAATTATTCATATTCTCTCTCTAGTCTGTTCTTCATCACTTGAAATTCACATCCTATGTATTATTAAATTTAAAATCTTGTTCTATAAGTAACAATATAAAAATATTGTATGAGTTTTCGATTATTGGGGTTTATTCCGCGTTGCATTATATTGTTACTTGACGTTTCGACCAAAATATCGTGGTTTTCTTCAGAAGTCTACGTTTAAATAATATAAAAATAGTAATTTATTTATAATTTAAAGAAGGAAACTTAAAAATATTGCAAATGTATTTAACATGTAGTACTGATAGTTAAATTTTATGATAGTCAGCTTCGAATGATCAAGCAATTTTTCGAAAGCAGCTTTACTTAAAATTTGAAACAAAAATCTTTTTTCATGGTTTTTGCCCTACTTTTGATAATTTTTGTGGCATTTACAGAGCTGTCTTACTTTGTCGCCCGTCGTCCGTCCTTTCCAGTCAAAGCTTTTACTTTGATATTTTTATTTTGTTATCTACTGTATCCACTTATATGAGCTAGAAAAATGATTTTTTTAAAACATGTAAAGTTATACCCCTAGAAAAAAATTTGAAAAAATTAAGGTGCTATAGAACTAAAGCTAAACAAAAGTTTTTTTTTATAACAAAATATTCAATATATGTATTATTTTTAAATCATCGTTTATTTAAATATTCATATCATCATGCCTTATTAAAATTAACCCTCAGAAATGATAAACTATATTTGATCTTCCATATTGACCTTAGAACGAATGTTAGTCAATGACTTCATTATTTGAAATAGGTATGCACTTAAACACGCACTTTTTAAATATAATTTAAATAAAATATAATAAAATAGGTTTAAACTGTCACATATAGAGAAAATATTACAATTTACACAACAATAACATATTACAAAAAATTGTAACTAGTAATAATAGCTCGCTAAGAGTTACATAGATATACGAAATTTTTTTTAATACTTATAACGAAAAAGAGATCCCAGGATTCCAGTATTGTATTCAGTATGTATATTTTCACCAAAGAACAGAAATCTATATTTGAATCTTAAATTTTTTCTTTATTTGCAGTAATAAAAAATGTATCAAACAAGAAATATTACAAACATTCGGAAACATCCCAAAATCTCGTCACCTCATTTTTTCAGGCGACTGGTTCCTTTATACGAGATAAAGATAGATGATGACATTTCGTTCATTGTTCTTCTCGTATTCTTACTACTACGTATTAGGCATATGACAAATACAGCCTACAATGTTAGGAAAAAATGACAAAATGAGATTTTACCTGTCACGAGCAAATGGATATTGCACCCCTAGCTGCCATTATAACATTTTTGTGAGATAATATTGTCTGGGGTATACACATTAACCACATTCTTAACTTATTTTTTTTGTATTTTCCATGTTAGGTATTTTTTTATTGATATAACAAAATAGATTATACTTTTTAAAACAAAATTGTGTAAGATAAAAATCATAAAATAAATACTTGCACATATATACACACCCACTTACACATTCCTCACACACACGCCCTTATCCATCCATACTTTTAACGTACATATATGATATAATATTATATATACAATAAACACATTGCAAAATCTTTATTTGGGTGATTTTAGGGCAAATGGGGAGGGTAAGGGATATCAGACATTGTATTCATATGAAGCTTGTGGTAAATAATAATATTATTAAATTAAAATTTAGAACTAATGAAATCCCTAAATCAGCGTGGGAAGGAGGGATATATTATACATATATTTGGATACTATTGTACTGTCAATTATGATTTCATTCCTTATGAAGCACCAAGGCTTATTTTTAGTTGAACTTGATGGAATTATATAAATACATCAATGTTTTTTGCTCATATTTCTGAAAGTTCTGGTAAATTCGTTCTGGTACATTAAAATTTATACCATCTCGCTTTGCTCGTTATTCATACAACTGTTAAAAAACATCTGCCAAGTAAATGCAAAGTGCTTCCTCGTGATAAATTTACCAAAAGTAGTTAATTATTGAACAATTTAAATAAAAACTGATGAAGTGTTCAGATAAATTGCTAAGTATTGGTTACCCATTCAATTTTTATACAGTTTTACTAAAAAATATTAGTTCGAAATTTTTCTTAAGACGCACCTGATTATTTTTTCGTATATTTTTTATTTTTTGACAATTTAATCTAAATCTAAATTTATGCAATCGTCAAAATGGCATTTAAAATTTCAAAATGACATTTAATATGTCAAAGTCAATACTTATTTAAAGTCAGACCCAACTATCCAACCAAGTTTCATTTATATCGGTTCAGTGGTTAATGAGTTATGCATGTGACAAGGTATCAGGGGATAGACAAACAGACAAAGAAGGAACGAAAAGTGTTTATCTTGACCTGAAACGAAAGATCAATTTAAAATTTTGAAATCGGAGAACAATTTTTTGTCTCATTCTAAAACGATCACTAAGCTTCTCGTATCTTCGATATTGCGAATAAGCAATTAAAGAGAAACAGAGCAATAGAAATAATGTTTTAAATCAAAAGTGTAATAAACATTTTTTAGTTGTTCCGAAAATACATAAATATGTATCAACCTGAAAGTATGATATAATATTTGCAAATAACAATTATAATATTATTGAACTTATCTCTTTTATCTCACCTTATTTTTATCCACCTTTGATACATGACTACTTTCTGAGAAATATTTTATTACTACTTTCGTCTTACAAAGCAAACAGATATAGGTTTACGAACACAATAAGTCACGGACATTCTTTTTACGTTTTGTTGTATTAAAAGTTCAGTGAAGTGAAAAAGACAAGTTTCGAAAAGTTGGCAAAAGAAAGAATTTATCATTTTATTTTATTCATTGGTGTGGAGTTTACCTGTAACTAATGAAAGAAAAGTATAAATGAAAAAGTATTTCAAAAGTAATTTTTCTGATTTCGGAATGTATAATTTTAATTTGTATTTAAACATTTTTAAATTATAAAACATCACTGACTAGGCAAACGTTCTTCTGTCCAAAAATAAATTTGTTTAAAAAATACACCATAAATTCTTTCCACGTGACTAACATATATTCTGAATATGAAAATATCTCGACCCCAGCGTCATCTACTGGGTCAAAAAAAAACCTAACAGTGCACTATACGAAAATATGGTATGAATATGACTTTGATACGTCCAGTGGTTCAGGCGTGACGTACATACTACATACATGTGCACTTACGTTTTTATATATTAAGAAGATATAGCAGAAATTAAATTTAAAAAAACTATATTTTATTTTTAAATTTGTGTTCTTCAACATTTTCAGTTTATTTTTATCAAAAAATAATAAACTGGAAAAGATAGTAGTATAGGAACAAATATTCGGTTGAGTTAGTCAAATATATTTTCAAATGAACCAAATATTCTATATTTTTAACAACGACGATTCACGAAAATAATAAAATATTAAATGGTGTAAAAAAAACATTTACCTATATGCTGTTATTTTTGTATAGAAACATACTGATAACTGATGCGGGCGTTTTAGGCTTTTCACTACGCCTGTTATTTGTTATTTACTCATTTGAGTTTTCTCCTTCTACGAAAATGCTTAGTAAAAATAGATATAATTTGTTTAAAGAAAAGTCAGTATATAATCATATATAAATAAATAAGAAACATACTTTTAACGAAATCTAAAATAAAAATAAATTTTGTACGTAGTTCTCAGTCAGTGCAAGTTTTTTTAAATTTTTGAGAAAAATCGCCGTAACTTTTGAACGGGTGATCGGATTTGATTTTGATCGACATGTTTGAAATCAACGTGTAAAAATATATATAATAAACATTTTTTTAACGAAATCGAAAATTCAAAAAAAATGTGTGATGTTCTCAGTGCCAGTTTTTACAAAATATTGGTGCGGGCATTTAAGGCTGTTCACCACGCCTGTTATAGACTCATTTGAGTTTTCCCCTTCTATAAAAATATTTAGTAAAATATGAGTCAGTATAATAGGTATTAAATTATTCGAAAATACACTCTTCTAATAATGGTTAATCAATTCCTTCTACATAATTTAATTTTCAAACCAACATTTGGTTAAATTTCAACAAGGAAAATTAAAATATCTTATAAACACACTTCAGGTACAATAGGAGTTACTAAAAGTCCTTAAAGTTAGTTTCTTTTATGATCCACATCACTCATATGCCAAATGCCTTCAACAATATTAATCAAAATGAATTATTTGAAAAGAAAATATAAAAACATGACTAAGTATACATTTTCAATAATTTGGAGGAACGTTTTATTCGTGATGACATCATACAAACTAAGTCCTTATAATTACGTCATCAATGGAAATTGCACCCCTAGAGAGCAATAAAAGCGGTAATAATTATCATTTTGTGAACTAAAACGAAATTTTTGCACATTACTAGATATGTACCTATGAATCATGTACATATGTAATGTGCAAACATTATATGTAATTAACATATTAATGTTCAGAATCAACGTCAATAATGTAGTACGTTCACAAATGTGTCTGATATTCAGTTAGTGAAATATCATTAAACTTATCTGATTATACATGAATTGTATATTATTATATAATATACAAATTATATTATTTATATTTTAACTCGAGATTCAATTATGAATGTTAACAGGACCGGAATGAACTCTTTCAAACTCGAAGAAATGTAGAAATATAAAATACATAATTTTAATTTCATGTAGTGATTAGATGAAACGAACTATTTTTTTCAGGACATCATTCCAATGACATCTATATTCTAATAGGATGTGATAAGGTTTAACTGCTGCATTGATAGGATGATAATGATGATATACGGAAATGGCACTAACAATCTTGATTTTCAAACATAAGAGTTTTTTTTTAATCATTAAAAAATTCAATACAAATTTTATTATGAACATTTCAGTAACTTTTAGAAAATAGTTTTTAGCAAAGTAATTTTGATGAATACAATTATTTGGATATGAAATTTTTATTAAAAGTTCAGTTTTACAACAAAGGGGAAAAATTAAAAATAAAAGTTAAATAAAATTTTTTTTTGAGGAAACTTTCATTACGTTGAGTACGCTTGTTCCTAATTTACGGAAAAACTCGTGTATAAATTAGGAAAAAGCGTACGTAATTTTAAAACATTATTTGCTTCCTGGCACTATCGAAGATACGAGAAGTTTTGTGATTGTTTTAAAATGAAACAAAAAAAATGTTCTCCGATTTCAAAATTGTAAATCGATCATTCCGTTTCAGGTCAACACAAACACTTTTCGTTCCGTGTCTGTCTGTTTGTCTGTCCCCTGAATCCGTATCACATGCAAAACTCATGAACCAATGAACCGATATTAATGAAACTTGGCTGGATTGTTGGATTTGGATTGAGGACGGTTCCATTTAAAAATCATCAAAATCGTGTGTAAGGGGGGAGGAGTGACATCCCAAAGTATTAATTCTTTCAAGATATCTCAATAACGATACATATATGTTACGTGAAAATTTTATAGAATATTTTTTGTAGAGAGTTCAATTTTCTTTAATATAGGTCTACAACGTTTGTCGTAAAATATTCCTTTACAAAGATTTATCTCAATTGAATTTTTACTTTGACACAATAAATGTCATTTTGACGTTTGCGTACATTTAGATGGAGATTGAAACTGTCAAAAAAATAAAAATATACGAAAAAATTATCAGGTGCGTCTTATGAAAAATTTCGAAATAATATTTTTAGTAAAATTATATAAAAATTAAATGGTTAACCAATGCTAGGCAATCTAATTGAACACTCCATCGGTTTTTATTTAAATTGTTCAATAATTAACTACCTTTGGTGAATATAGCACGAGGAAGCACTGTGCATTTACTTGGCAGATGTTTTTTTTAAAATTACTGCAACTGTTTTTAAAATGAAAATTATACTTTTAGTATTGTATTTGTTTTTCAGATAGGACGTGGCATCAAAAAGTTAATAATCGCAATATTTTATAAATATGGGTTATTACAACATGAACATATTATATTCAATACAATACCTACACTAAAAAGTATTCATGAGAACCGAGAAATGGTCACGATGCAGCATGGCACGTTTAGTTATTTACTAATAATAGTGACACCGATTTAAAACAAAACTAATCCCCGATGGGATGACACGAAAGGTCGTGTGTACAAAGTCTTCCATCTTCATCAAAGGAGGTACGCATTAATCTGACGTCGCCGAGTAGAATAAACATTTGAGTATGTATCTGACTGGGGTCGGTTGAATCCTTTTGCTTCAGAATCCTTGTCACCATCTCGGCAAGGCTTGTGCCCTGTGATGAATGGCTACCATTCATCAAGGACCCCAGCAGATGACGGTGTCAGTAAAGGGGTGGGTAGGAGAACCCATCTTACACTGGTGTCGAGATTTCCTACTTTCATACGCACTTTTTTCTGTCGGAAATTTCACTTCAAACGATAATAAAAATGTCACAAGCAATTTTATCAAAGTGTGATTTTGTTCGTTTGATTTTTCTTGATTACATTTTACAATTTAACTTCTCTTTGATACTTTCTGAACAGGTTTTTTAAACAAAAATGTAAATATATAAGTACTAATTTATTGCCTTTTCTTTGAACCTTTATTTTTAAAAATATCTAATAAATTAATTAAGATATTTACTTATTTTATTGCGTTAAAAAAGGGAGCTTGTTAAAATTAAAAAAAAAGTATTTAACAATAAAATAGTGGGACACACCCCACTTCTATCGAATAGATATGAGTACATTAATAATTTAATTTTGAGTAAACTGGAGATTTTCTCACATATACTATCGTAAATTACAGAAATTACTCAACCGATTTAGATAAAATTCTCACAAAAAAATAATTTATGAATTTTCGAGTAATAAGGGATATATAACATCTATCAGATAGGTAAGTAGTTAAAAAAAATGCGACGCAAGCTGGAAAAAATCATTCAGGTCACGTATAATGCGATATGCTGGTAAAAGAACCAGAAATATATAATATTGATAAAATCTATACTCCATTATTTGTTAGCCTCCTTCCACACAATCTAAATAGTCTTGAACTAATTTAGTGACAGTCCAAAATCTACCCAGGCAACATTAATTATTAATAAATATGTAATCAATTAATTAATGTTGTAAAATTTTGAACAATATCTGGTCGTGGCCTAATCAACTTTTTTTTATTTTCATTATTTGTCTAATTTTATGAACTATTTATTTTATTATTAGTTTGTATTTGATATCTGAATTATCTGGTTTATGAAAATGTATTTAAGTATGAGTAACTGTAAGATACAAGCTTATTGGCGGGCCACGAGTTGAACATCACTGTTTTGTAGCGTAGATATCAGAACATTAATTTAGCAAGTAAATGTAAAACTCAAACATGTATTATATTGCGAAACAATTCGCATAAAGATTAAATATAAAATACGTTTTTTTTTTCATTTCTCACATTGAGATAAAGTCGTTATCTTTTCTTTGTTTCCTTTATTGTAACTCTTGTGAACTTAGTGTAATGAAATTTTTGAATTATAGCTATCTTTTAGTATAATAAACTTGGTTTGCTGGGATTCAGCTGAAAAACATCTGTATTACGTAAATTTATGTATAATTTAGATCAGTGTTTCACAATCGGGGGTCCGCGGAGCTATGGAGCCTTCGGCTGTGTTAAATGCCTACGCGAGTAATATGTGAAATATTACATGTGATAAATTTAATTACGTTATTTATTAATTTATTATTGAAAATTATTAACCTATATTTCAATTTAAATTTATGTATGTTTGACAAAGTGATTATCATTATAATTTGTAATACTTGAGGTATATCATAAAATATTATTATAAACATTTTATGATATTACAAACAAAATTTTCAATTTTAACACATGAAAAGAAAAATCGACAGGAAGTTAAGTACCATTTATGAAAACAACAGTAGGATACGTTAAATTTTTAACTGAAAGAAAGAAGGTGGGGCTTGTTAAATACACTCATTGAAACTGATATTATTTTTCTAAAAAAAGTTAAGGTAGTTTTTATGTCCATTTTTAATTTTATTATTGTAACCAACATCTATGTTATTTTTTTTAAAAGTGTAAAATTTTATAGCAAAAATTAAAATATCTTTATAAATATTTTCCTCAATTTGTGTTCTTATATTTAAGTCTAGCAAGTTTAAGAATTATAGTATTTTATAAGTAGTGATGAGTAAGAATACAAATTTATGATAACGTTCGATATAAACAATTATAACGAGGATTTATTGAAGCAAAGATAAACTGCATTAAATCAAGTCAAATCTAAATCGTATATAAAATAATATTGATTGCAAAACTCCAGTAAACTCTAATTTATTTTTTTCACTTACTTGACATTTTCAAGATTTCTTTTTAAGATCTTCTTTCGTACTTTAATAAATCAGTGACGAGAGTTTGAACTTCTTTGCTATAAGCACTAAATTCGTTGTTTGAATTATTCAACTACTTACAAAATTGATTTCGCTAATAATAGAATATGTTTTTATTACTTTTGTGTATACAAGAAAAAAGTTTTCTTTTTCATTCTAATAATTTATAACTCACCAAATCTGAATTTGTATGTTTATTTTAATATATGAAACGATGTCTTACAATTAATACAGTATAAAATGAATTATGAATTGTATTTTTTAAATACTCGTATATAATTATTGGTTACCTTATTATTACAATAAACGTTAATCCTTAACTTTATCTTAATTAGTAATTGGACAACTCACTGTGATTATTTTTCAACTTTATACAATTTATCATAGCCGTTATAAGTATTTTTAAATTTATATACAGGGTGGTCCGGTTTGGGATACATATAATTTAAGAGCTGATTCCTTGGCCCATTGTGAGTAAAAAAATGTACGGTAAGGTAGGGTCTATCATCAACCACAAGGATGTTTAAAAACTTTTTTCAGAATAGTACTTACAAACAAAGATTATCTTATAACTTCCAAAGTAACGTAACTAGAGCAACCACAATGAGTCAGTTTCATAGGTAATTAACTAACGTATTTTTCAGTATTAGCATTATTGCTAGCCGTGTTTCCAGTTCAGAGTTATTGCTTATCAAAGTCAAATTATATGTTTATTTTTTTTAAATGTTTATGAAAATGACATTTTCCCCCAAAAGTACCTATAATATGTGGTAGTTTTTATCATTATTTTGGTGTGTCATAATGTTACCTACAAATTTACTATACTAAGTTTGGATCTGGGTCTTACAGTTTTTCAGTTATAAATTTATCAGAGTGACTATTTTGCTACCTACTCTATTAAATGAAACATTAATCATTTTTTGACTTTGATAAGCAATAACTCTGAATTGGAAACACGGCTAGCAATAATGCTAATACTGAAAAATACGTTAGTTAATTACCTATGAAACTTACTCATTGTGGTTGCTCTAGTTACGTTACTTTGGAAGTTATGAGATAATCTTTGTTTGTAAGTACTATTCTGAAAAAAGTTTTTAAACATCCTGTAGCTCAGAGGGTGTTGAAGATAGACCCTATATTCCCGTATAATTTTTACTCACAATGAGCCAAGGAATCAGCTCTTATAATATCTGTATACCAAACCGGACCATTCTGTATATTAATTTTAATGATAGTTTAAAAACGGACGATTAACTAAGTGTGATTAATTTAACTCTATGTAACGCGAGGTAACACTATGGAAATTTATAATTGTGGTAAAATATTAAATATATTCAATTTGGTAAATGCATATTTCCTTTTTTTATTTTAATTAAATGTATTTAAATTACGTTTATATAATTAATTTATATATGTTATATAAGTATGTATTTTAATTAAACTGTAAAGTTCAACATTTCGATATAGAATGGAATATTTGATATTATTACAACTCCCCGAGGGTGCCGTTATACCCATAGTTTGTTGTATTTCGCTATGGTATAATATAAGTTTAGGGATAAATCTTTCCTGGGGCATTTTAATGTCTGTAGATATAAACACTTTATTGTTTATAGTAATTCTTTGTGAAATTAAACTACCTCTTTAATAAATGATATGATGATAGATAGTAATATATCATCACTATTATTAAAAGTACTGTGTTTAATTAACAAACACAGTAAAAACTTTTCTTACCAATTCATTCGTTTTCTTCCTCTTGACATTGACCAACAATTTTGCCTCTTAATAATACAGTTTTTAATATTTGTCTGCCGACACCAACTTTTTTTAAAACACTTTCGTTCGATATTTTCAGTATCCAAGTGATACGTTATACTAGCAACGTCTATGGATTTGGATAGCCTCCACCAATTGTCTATTAATAAATACATAATAATTATAAAAAAATTATATTAATTAATTCAATATTTTACTATCCGGGACAAAAATGTAGATCTGAAGTGATCAAATCAGATCTTGATATTTCTGCATTTTGAGACAAAATCATATTTTTTTACTAATTTTTGATCTATGGAGACCTGCAAAGATTTACAACGACCTACAAAGATCTCTGAAGATCATTGTTGATCGTGATAGAGATTCAAACTTTGAAAATTTATTAATTTCGATCTTCACAGATCTTTGTAAATCGTTGTAGATTTTGTAGGTTTCCACAGATAAAAAAACCAGTGAACAAATATGATTTTGTCTGATCACTTCAGATATTGTAATGGTTACAAGTTAGTTTTTAAACGTTTCGTCAAATGAATTTTATTAACAAAATTTATTTTTAATAAAATATTTGTGTGGTAAAAATATATGCATATTGTGTAAAAAGTGCCATTGATGTGCCATCACTCTTATAGTATAGTACAAGTACACATGTACATATGTATTAAAAAATATATAACGTTTTCTAGCAATTACCAGGAACTATATACTGTAGGTACTCCTTTAGAATAATAACAACTTGCTGAAAGTTTACAGAGAAAGTAATCCAACGGTCATTATGATCACATTTGCGTACGCAGTTCTTCTTTTACACATAAAAACAGATACATGCTGTAGAAGGAAAAATATACTTCTAAATGTGATTGATGTTCATACGATGTATCATTTTATGGGTGTAAAACAACGGTTTCCAATATTTATTACAATAGAGATATACTTGTGATAAATTGTTTCTTTCTTATACTCAATTTTGGGGATAGTGTCGTTTTTATACATCTACGAACGCTTAAGAAAATAGGTGATCCTGAAAAGCTTTATAATGGTATTCATAAAAATCATTTCATTCCAGGGCAATGCCACATTTAAAAAGTGAAAACATTCACAAATATAAAATATATTTATTTTATTTGTATCTTCTACTATTGTAGACAATAACATATAATGTTGTCTACATACTAGTAGAATATAGCAGTTTTGTGTGTGTGTGTGTGGGGGGGGGGGGCAATTACCCTATACAATGATAAACCCCTAAAATGATAGGACTCAAGGCTATTGTTTGTAGAGACTCAAACGTACCCTGTTTATACACATATACATATGTATATAATTTACAATAATAAATAATAATAATTTACCTAGCAAACAATAATAATGATATCTATCTATATTAACATCTTGCTGCTACTATACATTAAATAAATACTTGGACAGTAATATATGTTATTAATCTTGCGAATTTTAAAAGCTATATTAGATTACCTATTACCTTTTCTATTCATTAATATATTTTAAGTTATTTCCTGTTTATATTTATGTACCTCTTTTGTTTTGACTTATTCCACAACTATATTGGTTTTAAGATAGTTGTATAGATGTTCATTTTATTTAAATTTTTAAAATACGAATAGGATTTTGAAAGTTATGTTCATTCACAATACATTTTTTTATATTTTGAGCACGAGTAGAAAACGTATAAAATAATGTTAGCGATCAGTATTTTCTTATAAAAGAGAAAGTATAGGAAACAGGATAAGAAATATATACTATGCAGAGGTATAATTTATAACTGATAACACATAAACTGTATACACATATAATTCATGTACCATCTAACAATAACAAAAAATAGTTTGTTTTTTTAAATCAAAATTGCAGTATACCAAACAACATAAACAAAGAAAAATCCATACAGTTATCGTAAGATATGGTTGGTCATCAAGAGAATCCAATAAAGAAATAACTTGGGGGTAAAGTGAACACGATAGATTTTTTTATGATCGATGTCATAGATTCGATTGCTCAGTTTTTTTTTGTTTGTTTCTTTTTTGTTGTCGAATGAAAGTACGGTGTTTGAGAAAATGGTCTTGATTTAAAAAAAAATACTGTTTACATTGTATATAAACAACTGCAATATTATATTAAGTGCCGATATGACCCTAAATAATAACACAATACACAATTATGATGTATGTGATAGATTCTGATTATTTAGCACTCGCTAAATTTGTAACTATTGTAAGTACATCAATTAATCAACATTAATATACAATTTGATGACGTGAATGAAGTATATACAGTGTTTGAAAAAGATCGAACCCCACAAATAAATCGAAAGGTTTGAGTTTTAGAGAATAGTGTCTAGAAAAAAAGTTAGTTTAATTTAATTTTTTTAAGATAAGTATTTAATAAATAAAACTATAAGTTCATATTTAAAAAAATAATAGTAACCTACAAATAACCTTGAAGGCCACGTTAAAATAACAAATAAAAATTACTATTCGATTACCCCCTAACAACTAAACATTTTTTGGTCTAAACATTTTTTCAAATATGTGGGAGTTCTGAGATAAAAATCTCAACACTTTAAATGTCCCACCCTGTATATAGAAAAATTATTTACTTATACATTTATTATGAACCAGTTTTTGTTAAAGTTAATTCAACGAACGATATTAAAGTTATAATTACCTAATTATATAAATAAAACTGGTTTTCTTCAGTGAAAAAGTTTCAAACATTTTCTTAAATTATTACTTTGCTTTCTTATATAAGAAAGTTTCATGAACACAATTTCACATATTGTTTTTTTATTTGAAACAAAGTTTTATACTGAAAACGAAAACTATGAGTTATGAGTTCTTTAAGTTATATTTGATCGAGTGGAGACGAAAGAGTAATTTTTAGATGTGTAAAGTTTGTTTTTAAAGTTCGAATTGGTATTCATAAATCACAACTACGCGATTATTTATTATTCTTATATTTATTTATGTAGAAAATAAACAAATAGGTAATTGTTAAAATAAATGTTAACAAAAAAATATATGGTAGTTATATGTTAATGAGGGTATCACTGGACCCCGTGGCATTACGATTTTCACTGGATAAAATCTTCCAGAATAAAGGTTATTATATTCTTTCGAACACCCACATTACAAAAAGGGAGAAAGGGTTATAAAAACCTATAAGTAATCTAAAATTTTTTTTTTATTTTTTTGGAAATGACACTTAAATTTAGTCGCCATATTGTATGATGCGGCAAAAATGTATAATAACATATTTTTGTATAGTAAACATTTACAAATTTAAATTACGAATTTATTATAAAGATGTACCTATATAAAAATGAAAACAAATATATTAACTCTTGTGATTGTGTTCCTAGAAATTACGTTTTAATTAATAGCGTATAAGTAATATTTACATATTTCAAAATTAACACTGACTGCTAACATTAGTCATCAATATAGGAATTATCATGCATTTATGTATATAAATGTTTAAAATTACAAAATATACACCTTAAAGACATTTAAAAAAAACTCATAAAATAGACGTAAAGGAATCGTATAAACACGAATTCATGGAAATTGGGGCACGTATAATGCAGGTCACCTATCTTATATAATATTTACTTGAAATGTCACTTCACGCAATAAAAGGCGAAATATTTATTCGTTTTGAAGATGGGGGGGGGGGGGGACATGAGTCTTATTACGCTTTTATTCCAATCAGGTATTTTTTCATTATGAAGGGAGAACAAGAGCAGTGTTTCAACCAAAAAGTAAAAATCGTACTAAAATAAATTTAAAAAAAAATGTTTAAAATTAATAATTATCAAAATTGAAAAAGTTCACAAAACACTAAGAGTTAATGAATTTAAAATTTGCCGTGCCGCATGCATTGTGGTATGAACTGGTATGTTGTTATAAATGTACTTCGCGAATCAAAAATTTTATTCCAATATGGCGTCAAACGTTTGATATTTTTATTAAAATTACGGCTTTTCCAACAATGACACTAATTTTTTTATTACGCATATCTGTTATTTATTAGGAAAATTATGTTTCAAATCTGCATAACAGTCTTTTCTTAGTGATAAATTTGCAAAGTGAAAATTTCTCTAAATGCCATGGAGTACCTAATTACCTTAATGAGTAACATGTATCTTTATTTAATTTTAATTTTCTTTTGGCTGCTAAAACGGTCCATACTTTTTGTCAATTTATGATACTGGCAGTACTTTTTAGAAAGAAACGTTTAATATTTAATGTATTTGTTTATAAATTGATTAAAAAGTAAAAATTAAATAAGGTAAATGTGTTAACAAGGAGGGATTAAACTTTTTTTATTACTTATTGCTTACATACTTTTTATTCTGCATAATAAAAATATAAATTAAAAAAACAAAAGAGAGTTCACATAAGGAACTACATTATACATAAATAAATATTTTCATAATCTCGAATACATGTTCAATGAAGATATATAGTTTTTTGTCGAAGTTCCGTCATGACAGTAATATATTTTCCTTTGGAATTTTAGATAAAACGTATTTTGCTTTTAATTTAGATTACGTAAACTTCATTTACAAAATATCGATTTTCTTGCCTGTTAATGAGAGTTAATCTTGTTAAATTTTGAACGAATCATGTGAGTGTATATTTAATACAAAATTAATAAACAATTTCACATTATAAGTAGAGTCTGTATGAGACGGTGCGGCGGCGCAGGCTGTTACCGCAGGTGTAATGAATAAAAGGGTGTCGGAATTGAAACAAAATTAATTTTTTATTTACAGAAAGTTTAGAAAAGTGCTGCTATTCAAAAAGTTTTGGAATTTTTCAAAATACCAGAATATTTTAGAATAACTTGTGACATTCAATATATCTCGGTAGTATCGATAACTAATTGTGAGATTATCTAAAAAAAGAATACTAATATTTTTATGTAAAACTAGTGTTTATAATTATATTTTTTCATTCAAATAGTTTAAAAAATTATAATAATAATTTGATGGGAAATTTTCCGGAACAACAATGTTATGGTTTATTTTTATATATAGATTTTGGGTCGCTGAACATGACAAAAATAACGCGCCCGCGTGAGGGGTGGGACTTCACCCTTAAAAATGAGGTAGAAGGGAGAACATCGCGTTTTTTCCCCGTTTTTTTCGATTTATTTCAAAAACTAAATCGACAATATATTATAAGATTTAAAAACAAAGCAAAATTAACATTTTTAATAAAAAGTAGATAAATCTGTATTTTCTTTACAAAAATAAAACAAATATTTTCAGATTTTTTTAATAAGCGTCATAATATGTTAACAATTTAATTATTCAATTTATCAATTAATGCCATTACTAAAAATAGTTCCTAGGATATACAGAAAATTTAAATATCTATTCAATTTCATAGTAATTAGCACTCTTTTTTTTTAAAGGGAGGCATGATTTTCGTATTTTGTCACGGGCACAATTTTGGCTCGTACTGGCTCTGTTAACTCGAACAATGTAAAAGGATCCATGTAAATCATTGCTATAATTATCATAATTGATTTCATGACATAATATGTGTTAATTATTCAAAGTGAAAGCATTATCCGAAATAATAAAAACATTTAAATTGCATTTGTGTGTAATAAATTTTCAAAACAGGATATCGCATGAAAATAATTTTATATGAACAAGGTTATTTTTTTTAATTATTCATATAGGTAATATATTTGAATGGACATATATTATAAAATCAAACAAAAAATTTCGAATCTACATGATATTGAAAAATAAAATCTTTAATTTTATTTTTTGTTTTATTATTATTTCAAATTAAAGAATTTGACATAGACCAAAACCAAACTAAACCAAAAGTAGTTGTAATCAATTTATAACTTATAATATGGTGCGACCCTCGAGGTCCACACAACCAATTTTCCAAACAGTATATAAGCATAAAATATCAATTAATGGGCATCTGGACTATTTATTTTCAATTGATTAAATAATTTAATTATTATTACATTTAAGGTTTCAAAGTATCGAATGTCACCAAAATAAATTAGTTCTGATAAATCTTTTTCAAACGAAAAAACGGCTGAACCGAATTCGATGAAATTTTTTTCAGATCACATACTTCGATTCACATACTCCAATAAAGTCAATATTTTTATTACACACACACACATCTTTCTGAAAATAGTGTAAATATACCTTGAAACATAAAAATATGTTGATTTCGATTTTCGGACCGATTACAATAACTTCCTCTTAATAATTTAAAGCTGCTATTCTTTCTATTGTGTACACTAATCACTACTGCTTTTAGATCGCTGATTATTGGATGAGGAGTTAAGTTCAATAGCCAATAAATTATTTAAAAAAAATGTAATTTAGTTTTCATACCGAGCATATAGCGTTTGATTTGATTTTGGTTTAAACAAAATAATTCTTTATAATAAAGTTTTTTTTAATTGTTAAAAAATATTATTAAACAAAAAATAAATTTATTTATTTAAATGATCCCCATATGTAAATAAAGTATCTTGAAGTAAGTCATTTGTTTTATAACAACTTCATTTTATTGTCTTTACTTTCCATTGGTGTGGAATTCAGATAGAGTTGTCTGTTGCACTACATACAATGAATCGATGCCTATTGAATTATAATATAAAAGAAATTGTGCAAATTGTTTGTACGATTCTGACATGAAATAAAATATTTATCGAGTGCACCATGAATGCATTCATTTAATTGGCAAATAATACCTTGAAGAGTTCATTATACTATATTGATCAGAGTAGGTTGGGACAAATTGGTGCTCAAGATATATTTTAATTCATTTTAGCCTTATAAAAATTCAATTAATTAAGCTGTTATGTCATTAGACATTTGTTAATATTTTATTAGCTTTATTAGAGTAGGTGTTTTTGTTTATCCTCGCCACTCAAGGTTATTAAACTAGATAGGTTGTCTCGTAACTAAGCATTTTGGCGAGAGGAATGAGCGGGAGGGGAGTGCGTGTGACGTCAGTGGCCTCATTCATTTATCATATAGTTATTTTAAGTTTTCAAAATAAATGTACTGAAAATATTTTGTTTATAAATAAACAATTGTCATTTTGGCACATTGTATAGCAGTTAACAAAATACAATAAATATTTTAACAATATTTCTTAAAGGTACATGCATAAAATGCTAAATTGATTCTTGTGTAGTGTTGTAATTATTGAATAATAGAATATAAAATAGCTAACGTAACCGAGATTAAAATACTATAGGTATATATATTATAAATAACAGACCACGCATTCAATGTTGATAAGAACGAAAACTGTTTTTATAAAATAATTCAAATTACTATTTTTGGTTGTTTTGACAATACTTACACCATTTTTAACTTCCAATTAGGAAGTTATTGTAATCGGTCCGAAAATAAAAATCAAAAATATCAATATATTTTTATGTTTCAAGGTCACTATAGTATATTTACACTATTTTCAGAAAGATTTATGTATGTATACTAAAAAATAATTCACATAAACTTTATGTAAACAATAAATAATCATTATTCAAGTATTTATAGTTATATCATGTTGGGAAGTTGATTGTGTGGACCTCGAGGGTTGAACTGACGGCTTGTTCAATGATAGCTCCGACAAAGAGTTTAACTGTGCTAAAGAGATTTGATGCTGGTTAAAATAGTAATTTTGTGTATTGAGATATTCTATAAATATAATAAACTGGAAAGTGACAACCTCCACTTTGTCGATTTTATATAAATAATTAGTGAAATTCTTTTCAGTAAAAAAATACTTGAAAAATTTATAATTTATTTAATCTATTTTTTGTATTCCTTCGAACAAATCACAAAGCTATATCTCAAATGTAGATAATATTTATAAATGATAACAGCTTAGATGCATAAACGTCAGAAATGTATTAAAGAAAAAGTACTTGCAAGCTTTCGAATTACAGATTCATCCCCAGGCTTTTAGAAAAGAAATTAAAACTGAGACAGATGTCGTAATCCCAATAAATTCATGTACTTTTTTACTATAATGTGAACATTATATATAGAGTACCTACATCATTAGTTAATTAAAATAAACATAAATAAAAAAATATGGTTAGGTAAGTGTATACATAAAATATAATTAAAAAAATTAAGGAAACAAAATGTAAAAATATGTTCACTAATTTTCATTTAGATGTTAAGTCCCCATATTTATTTTACACGCTGCGTTAAATTTTATGTGCAAAGTTTCCTCCAAATACTTGTATATGAAGTTTCATAAAAAAATCTCCCCAGATGTGTCACGTGTAATTAAGAAGATTAGTGTGTATATGATGGAGCAATAAGGGGAGTGTAATTAATCGTGTATGTTTTATAGCTACGAGTATTCCAGACTTTGTTTAGTAAAATTTTGAAAAATAAAAACCGAAATGTTATATTATCAAAATAATGTATGATATAATAATTTAGAGCTTCCACGGTTACTAATAATTTTTGTTATGATGTTTGTATATACAGTAAAATATTATGATTGAAGACCCAAGAACTAAGTAATAATACAAAACTAAATGATGATCAATCATATTTATAGTTTATATACTTTTAGAATCAGTTTAAATATATTCTTATACAACCTTTGTAATTGAATATTCGTAATATATTTTTAGATAAAAATTATCATTATTTTTTTTTGTAAATATTATAATAATTAGAAAATCAAAGCGCATTTTTTTCTTGATTCGTGCCTGTTTGAATTTTTTTTATTAGTTTAATTACAATAGTATCGCAATTACCATTAATTTTTCAATCCATTTTCATATAGTTTTATTTAAAAATATCAATTTTAAGCTTTCCTTGGTTCTGACATCGTAAATCAAATATCATGTAGCTAAAAATATTTTTCGGGTTTTAAGCTTTCAACAGTGAAAGTTCCATCAAAATCGGTCCAGTAGTTTTCGCGTTAAATCGGAACAAATAAATAAACAACCAAAACTCTATTAAAATCACAGACTCAAAATATTTACAATGTAAAGACATATCTACATATATGAATATATTAAAAATTAGTAAGTATTGCTTATATTTGTACATAAATAGTAAAATTACATAATCACACAAAAAGGATTCAGTGCTTCAAAATACATAGGAACACAATGGTCTCCGAAAAAGTTCTTTACTTTTTTGGGGAGCTGTTTTATTCTCATATGTATTTTAAATAATATAGAAAACTAGTTGTGCCCGCGACTTCGCTCTGGTGGACTACGAAATTATTTAGGATTTTTGAAAAATATAGTTGAATTATTTTAGATCTTTTTATTCTACACAGTTATTTACTATAATACATACTATTGTTTAATATTTAATGGTTTAGGCAGCGTATTGTAAAAGAGTGCGCTGGCGGAAAACTTTTTTCCGATTTGATTTACTATTATCGTCACAGCTTACGTAACAAAATAATTATATACTAATACCTGGGCAAAGAACATATCTACGAAAAGAAAAAAAAAACACGGAAATCGGATAAGTGGTTTTTGATTGATAAGACGTTGCGTTTTATAAAATACATAGATGATATATGAAAACAACTGTAGCAGGCAGAAATGAAGATAATCACAATATTATATGAAATAATTGATTGGCAATATAATCTCCCTAACCTTACAAATAAATACACCCATGCACATACACATATATGCATTCCCCACGTGAATACGTTCCGGATAATTAGAGCTCGTATATAATAACAAGGCGACATAGCCGCTCTGTTCAATCGAGTGTACTTTAGGGCGTTATAGAGAATTTACGTGCGGCGAGCAGTTATATTCTACATTATCGGCATAACCGTAAAGTTCCACGCTAAGCACAGACAAATCCTGCGAAATTTATGGGACTATCCACGTGGTTAAGTTTGCACCAGTTTGCATGCCGTGGCTTGATCCCCGGCTTATAAGTTAGCCCAAAATGGCGACCGGCAGATGGGATCAAACTAATTTGTTATGAGAACTATTTTAATCAAAAACAACAAAAATCAAACATGCGAAACTATGTTCAGCATTGGACGATGTTGTTGTAGTTGTTGGGTTTTAGAATAAACGGATTGTATTTGAAAGTGAATATCAATTCACGAGAACTGTCTGTTTAAAACAGACGTCTGTTTGTAAATTGTATCGAAAATTAGCTTAGCGTTATTTATTTAATAATATTAATGTACTATAGGTTCACATGTATTATGTATTATGTATTGTTATCATATTTTTTTTTTGAGGGGGGGTACCTAATATTTTAAGCAATTTTTAAAGAATATTTGTTTCGAATATTTAAGACTTCCCTCTATACCGCAAAAAGTAGTCTAATACCCGGTATTATAAAGAATTTGCTTGAGTGCAAATGCAAATTTGCTTCCAACTAATGCTATCTGCTAGGTGTCAAATTGTAATGAAATTACTTGATATTTTAAAGCAGTGGTAATAAATGTATAATAATGTAAATGCTATGCAGGCAGCACTTATTTTAAGTCGTTGATTTCTACTTAACGTATGCGTTAAAGTCATTATATGTACGATTTCATTGGCTACATCTATGAGTGATTGTCATTTATATTTAATACCTGGCAGATAGCGTTAGCTGGGAAGTAATTTGCATTTGCACTAAAGAAAATTCTTTATAAAACGCGGGTATAAATCTATCTAGATTTTTTTAGTTTTAGAATAAATTGTCTATTTGCAAATTGTAATGAAAATTAGCTAAGCGAATATTTACATACCTACTATAGGTACCTATATTAATTTTGAATTATTATTATAATTTTTTTTTAGGAGTGGGGTACCTAATATTTTAAGCAATTTTTGAAGAATATCTGTTTTAAATATTCAAGACTTCTCTCCATACCGTAAAAAGTAGTTTAAGCCTATCTAAATAATTTTATCATTTTTGAAATATGTTGGTATATAAATATGTAAACATTGTATAGATTAAATTAAACACAAACATCCATATCCGATCACGATCCGAAGAGAAAAGTTTTGTGTAACTTTTCTCATGAAGATATGTATCTAACTTTATACATTTATAATAAAATTTGTATTACTTTGGACACAGCATGTATAGCTATGTTCTGTGAATTATTTTTGATTCGGACTTATTTCCGTATATCACCCTTTATTTTTTTCAAAATTTTAAACTAATCTTTAAAAATGCATTTATTACAAAGCTGGATATTAACGGGTTAATAAAACTATTAAATCATAATATGTAGGTGTATTTTAAAAATTACGTAACGTTTATTGTTATTTTGTCTGATGATACGGTCAATCATTTTAATTAGTTAGACGTCTTTTTCTATATACATATAATGATAAGGAAAACTTTTATTAAAACTAAAAACTGAACAAAAAACTTTTTACTTTCAATAACAATATTTTAAGTGAAATATAAATGCTTGTATGTATTTTACCGGAATTAGATATAGTCGATTATGATCATTAGTTCTCTGTGTCAAAAATATTATCCATAAATTTTTGTGATTTTTTTTTCAAAATATAATCATTTATTACATTTGAAACGATTCGTAAAAAATGTTTCAACCAAAAATTACAGATGATATTATTACCCATAATGCCATAATATATATATACTTTAACTATTTTTCCAGTGTAACGAATCATTTTCAAGATTCTTGTTATAAGTATTCGTAAATTCCATTAGTTAGGATTACCTTAGTTAGTAGTTCTTCCAATTTCCTTGTAATTAATCTTTATCTGGTTAAATAATTAAAAAAATAATATGTTTATAACAGGTAGGTATTATTTTAAGAAAATTTTTGAACTGCAATGACTTTTTTGCTCTACACCTTTTATATTTATATTAAGAAATTTAATTGTTATGATTCTTTTTTGCTCAATATTTTTTTACAGTGGAACCTCGTTAGTACGTTTTTCTAAGTCCCGGTATTTTTCCATAATGTTAAAAAATTTCATTAGTAGATAGTACGTGTTTTCCCCCAGCCTTCAAAAACGTAACGAGGTTCCACTGTAAATTATAAATACAAATTATCCAACTTTTACAATTGCAGTTTTAATTTTTGGAATTGCAGAAACAAGCTACAACTACACACTAAAATAACCCCTGGTTTAAAAAAATATTAATGTCCGGTATTATAAATGAGCTTACAAAATTTGCTAGTCAGTAAGCATTTTCAAATGAGGTATGAAATCTATCTAACAGTTATCTTGAAGTTTCATGAAGTGTTTGACAAGTTTCGCGCACACATGGTAAATAAATACCAACGGTATTAAATTGTGGTAATATTATGAAAATTATTTTGTACGTTCAGAGATATGTATGTTATAATAAGTTGAAGTATCACTGCTATAAATTCCAAAACAAATTTATAGTTAATATCACAAAATTAATACCCCATTTTAAACTGCTTGCTAGCAGTCAAATTTTGTTAGCTATTTTATAATACCGGACGTAAGTATTAAGTATATAAAAACATGAATCAATGACGAAGACAAATACAATTGGAGAACATCTCGTATTTTGTGTCTGTTGAATTCACAATAAACGAATCTAAATTAATCAAAATAAATGTTAACATGTCGGCATATGAGAATTTAAACAAACTAAAAAAATGTAGAATAAAAACCTCATATTTTGAATCGTGGGAAACATTTTTTTGTATAAAACACCTATTAAAATGTATTTAATCATAATGCAAGAATTTAATTCATCATAAATCCGATAAATTTATGATTACTTTTATTACGGTAGGTATACATTTTATTTTGATTAATGTGTTGAAACTAATTTGGAACTTAAAAAGTTACAATTATCATAAAAATGAATCTAAAATACTTCAAAAATATTAGTCTGACTTTTGTGACAAGTGGCAGAACACACATTTAGATATTCGAACCCACAACATGTTGTCTTTTTTTAACATTGAGGCAGGTAAAGGTAACTTCTTAGCCTGAAGAGTAGTTATGTTCTCAGCAGCTATCGGTCACATTCATATGTTTATCGTCGTTGTTCAATGAAAGTTAATATAACAAAAAAAACTTTTGTGTAAATGCATTTACATAATTGTTATAATTAATGCAAATTACAAATCCATATAATACAGTTTTTGCATAGATATATCGAGAGGAGGGAGGGGGGATTTGTTTGGGCAAAAGCATGATGTAAAAAATAAATTTAAAAAAAATGAACTTATTTAGTGCTTTAACATAATCGATGCAAATTACAAATCCAAATACCGTTTTTGCATAGATATATCGAGAAGGAGGAGGGGGGGGGGGTTGTTTAGGCAAAAGTATGATGTAAAAATAAATTTAACAAAAATGAACTTATTTAGTGACTTTTCATTGAATGAAACATTTAATTATTGCCATTTCAACATGAAATTTTAATATAATTATATTTCCTATATTGTTAAATAATTTTAATAATTAAATTAACATGTCGTTGTATATTTTGAAAATAGAAATTAATGTATCTGTAATTACATAGTTTATAATTATGATAAAAATACATTTATTTTTATTTTTATGTTTTATCTACAAAATATAATGGTACGAAATAAAGTTTACGGAAAATCAACAATTTTAAAGAAACTAATTTAGATACATATGTGAATGCAAACTTTATCACAAACATCATCCGCATGCTGCTGAGAACACTGCGATCAGGTAAGAGTCTGACATGAACTATAGTCGCATCTATATGGGTCACCAGGTATATAAAACTACTGAGCTAACACTATTTATGGTTATTTGCTCATCTCTGCTCAGTTTGGGTATATCTGTTAGTGCTTGTGCGTAAAGAATTCGCCGGCATTAAAAAAAGTTTCAAAAAGTTCAAAATAAAGTAACTATTTTATTTGAATATATACAAGTTTTTAGACGAAAACAGTGTATGAAATTTTGCATTTGTGTGAAGCTGTAAAAAGTTGTGAAGGTTAATTGTGTTTTTATTTATTTGTTATATGTTGATATTGTTATTTTTTTATTGATTTATTTTGAGGAGTAGCTTAAGATAAAATTAATCTGTAAAGAAGAATTTATTGATAGTGGAATATTAATTTTTTTAAAGGGGTATTTTTATAATATTTTATTGTTTCAGTAAATTATTTATTCTTTGAACGTAAAGCAGTAAAATAAATTTATACATTATTTATAATATAAAAACAATTCCATACAAACAGATTAATAATACATTAAAAATCAATCACATTATGATGGCTTATTTTACATAGTATTATGTACAAATTATTTGGTTAATTAATAGCGTGTTTTGTTATAATTAACTATCAGTTGTAATAAACATGCATTATTGATGAAATTTCATATTACAAGTTAATAGACCCTTTGTATGATGTATTATTTTTAATTGGGATAATCGTGTTTCGCAAATTTTGAATTTAACAATATCAACGTTTTCATAGAAAAAGTAAGTGCACGATTGTTATTGTTATACGACGTATTATTTGTATAGACAGGAAATGGATAAATAATGTGATACAAGTGAAACTTACCTGATTTTAAACTTAAAAGTTAAGTGTATTATTGTGTTAAAACTGAAATGGTTTTTATTTGAAAATGGAACTTAAAATGGCATCAATTTATAAGGTATGTTCTCATAAAAAACTCCCTTTATTATTTCCTTTTGTGTACTATTAAAGAAAATATAACATTTCTTGTACAAAAAAATATAGATAGATACATAATTCGTTACAAATGTTTCCGTAAAAATTAAGAAACTGTTTTTCATGTGGTAATTTATGCCTTTACATATAAATATTATAAACAAATATATAATAGATGTTCAACAGAAATCTGCGAATTGACGTAACTTAAATTCATATATATCGAGGACTTATTGTATTTGAAGAACTAAAATTTTCTCTTGATTAAAGATTTACGAGTAACGTAATGAAACAGAACTCAAAATAAAAATTCAATCATTGTAATTTGCAAAAAAGTCATACCTTTGAATGACATAAATAAAATACATACATATTATAATATGACAGTTGTAACTATTGTGCCGCCTTTGAGAGGATATTTTTGTAACTATCTATTTCACTATTAAAAAAAAATTATAAATAAACTGCAAATTTCCTTCTTTCTAGTTATTTGATTTGGCTGAGTTTTAATAGGGTTCTATTCTGCAAATAGATTAAGTGAATTCAATAGGATTACTGTTAATTTATTACGTTGTGCGACTTGTAGTGTGTTGTTATTGTTTAAAAATAGGTAAAAATGGACAAGTTGAACTTTGGTTCTATTTTTATGACAGAAAATTATAACCAATCGATAATAAATTAAGTAAATATGGAGCCTGTAATGTTCTCTTTCAGAAAATGTAAACTTTTAAGTGGGTTACTAAAGAAATTTAAGACATAATGCTAATTTTATCAATGTATATACGCAAATTTTTTTAGCACGGCAATAGAACACACATCCAAGCCATAGCTTGCTTGGCGTGTGCAATTGTTTAGTTTTGAATGTCACGTTCACATTGACATTTTAAGTATCTAAAATATGAAAAAAATAATATTATCTGTTTATTTAATTCAATATAATATAGGAATTAATAATATTTTACATTTATTTAATACATAATATTAAATGTATTAACTGTACAATTATAAAATGAATTACCTATAAAACCCGAATACTTTTTAATTTATCGGCTCCGATATTTTACTGATTACACATTACTTGATTTATTGTATTTTATTAATATAGACATTTATATTAATAAAAATTTATTCATTTTAAATAATCGTTAACCTCAAATTAAAACTATACTATAATAAAGTTGCAATCCATAAGATTTATTACCAAAATGGTGATAATATAGACCAGTTATTGTTGATATTAATTTTCCATTTTGCGGTTTCTGTTTTGTTTCTATGTCAGTATTTTAATATTCAATTGTCGCAATTGATTTGGTCTTTAGTATTTAGTACAATGTGTTATTGAAAGTAAATTGTTGATGACTTTGTTTTCTCTTATCGTGGTTTGAATTTATTTTATTTTAATTTAAATAAGTTTGTATAACTTTGTGTAGTGAGCTGTTACAGTGAAATCTTCATTGAAAAATCAACATTTTATTCGGTGAAATTATATGGTTTTTGTGGTCAACCAGAATTTAATTTCTATTTAAAGATAAAAACCAACAACCGAAAAAAAAAGTATTTGTATTGTTTTATTTGATTATCACCAGGTGAATAAATTTTATAATTATTTGGTTGTTCAGTACATTGTGTACATGCATACATAAATATGTATATTAAAATAAATATATAAATTGTAATATGAAACTAATTTGGTAACAAACTAATATTTTGCAAATTAAACCATTTTATGATTTATAATTTACATAATATTAACATATTAATAATGTATATTAAATAATAATAAACGAAATGACTAGTAAAAAAATGACAATTTCTGTTAATTGTTATTAATTTTATTTTCCTCAATGATTTAAAAAAAATAACACATTTTAAAATTAAAAATACAAATTCATATTTCCGTCAAAAAATAATATCCTCTACAGAACATATGGCCACGCTATAAAACTGGTTATTTTTTTAATGATTTAATTTATATGTCAGTATGACCGCAATAAACAAAAATACGAATATATATAAAATGAACTTATTAATCAGATTTAAATTTCCTTTTTTGAATGTAATTTTTATTTATTTCGTTTTATGCTTATTTTAGTATCAGTGATATATTATTTTGCTTTAAAATAAAATTTTTAGTGTTACAAATCCATTTTATTTGCTTAATGATCTGACAAATATGTTAATGAGTTTTGAATTTTAATGATTTTTTTCACATGTACATATTTAATACGATATAAAGCAGGGGTCTCCAACCTATGGCCTGCGGTTTTTCTTAACTGATTTAATTAGACCACAAAAACATAGTGGCGTCGCTAAGTGGGAGGGGGGGGGGTCCGCACCGGGTGTCACCGTCAATAGGGTAACACCCGTGTATTATGTTAAAAAGCAAAGTCTATTTATTTTATTTTTTGATTATTTTAATTTTCCTGAGAATAAAATGTGTAAAACATTTTTTTTGGTCATTGAAAGTCTATAAATAGATATTTTTTATATAGTTAAAAAATCACAGAAGTGACACCCATCATATGTAAAAAATAAAACCAATTGACTATTTTGGTGGCAGGGTTGGGGGGGAGGGGTGACACTATCGATTTCTGTCCAGGTTGTCATCTCCCCTAGCGACACCAAAAAAGTCAATTGGTTTTATTTTTTACACATTAAGCAGGTGTCACCCCCCCCCCTTGCGACGCCACTGCAAATACAAATCTTATTAATTGAGTTAGGTTTTGTATGATGTATTAGAATATTTAAAATACTCTCCGAATAATGGATTATCATATATTAAAGTCGACAAAAAAACCACTGCCACGGCATATAATATAAAGCCAATACATTAAATGAAAAATCAATAAAATACCTCAAGCTTTTCTAATTTTTCTGTGGTTTTGCAGGGAATGTCCATATTACATGTCAAAATTTTTTGGAGCCGATTTCAGTCCCTTTAGAAAAATGCTTATATATTTTTTCTTATCATAGTATTCAATAAGTTTCTCTAGCAAAGTTATAGTATATTAATATTCGCGAAAAATAAATTTAAGAATAAGTTATGAGCAAAAAAGCTAAGGGTGTTCATACTGCCGATCTTACAAACCATTCCCCTACATATGTATATTATCATACATCGTATGATTCGAACTAACATTGAAAACTTTGAACAGAGCATCAGTGCATCGAGTTGTCACTTACGCGTTACAAATTGTAAAGTTGTGTGCAGGCTGCTATGTGCACTGACTGATAAACACCAACGCGCTAAGTTAACTCTCAAAAGCCATCAACTTTTAATCAATTCAAAATTCAAAACGGGACAACTATACCTTATATTATAATAGTACAAATAACTTGATTGTATTGTCGAATACGTGTAAATGCGTTGATACCACTCTGGTGCCATTATGTATGAAGCATTTAATTATTATCAACTCCAGTGAACAATAATTCTGCATTGCACCGGCATGTCAGCTGCCACTAATGCTATAGTAATGGACCTTCATAGTTTAGTTTAGTTGCAGAAAATTTCAGAATTTCTGAAATTTACAACTGAATTTTGAAACACATGTAATTTTACGTTTTATATTATATATTATAATGAATTAGTTTTCGAGATAACGTTTTTATTCAAATCAAATTTAAAAAAAATAAATTATAATCATTCTCTGTTCAGCTAAATCGTAAAGAGTTTTTTTGCAGAAAGTGTATTTGTTAAATTATAATTGATTATATTAAATAAAATTTTAATAGCCATGAGCTATTTTCAATAATGTTCTAAACTTTATTTTGAATGAATTTTCATCCATAACTTAAAAAGTTACATGTACATTTAATTTGAAAGTTAGTAAAAAATATTTGTAACTTTGTTGGAAGAACATTATTTATTATGAAATTATTAATCTTTATTTTTATTGATATTCTCTACGAAAATAAATTATTTTTAAAATTGCTATAAAATAAAATATATAAACATATTTAAAAAAATACAAGTATAAAAATAATCAGTATAACTGTCAGAGTATAATAAATTATAAATTACGTTTGTCTACAAACATAAACATTAATTTATCGAGAGACTAGTAAAAATACAATTTAATTCTTTGCAACTAGTCATTATTTAGTATGCATATAATTTTATTATATGGAAAGCATCTTCAGAACAATGACCCAGTGAGCCCATGGTAGTATTGTATAATTATGCTATTGAGGTTATATTTATATGTTTCATAGAGAAAACTTAATTATAAAAAGAATGTTTTATAATTGTTTTATTTTTTCTATTCTCACATTTTTTGTTCTTATTTTAAAATAAAAATATTTCGAAAACCTGTGTTTATTTAAGTAGTCATTTGTATGATATAATAATAAAAAGTAAATGTAATTAGGTTCCCTAGCAAAATTAAAAAATGTAACATTTTATTGAGTAAAATTTTAAGTAAAAAAATATTAAGTTTATAAAAACGACACACAAGCGCCTATAAAATAAATGAATCTGTGGTAAATCTACGTAAAATTAATAAGAGAAAGCAATGATTCTGAGCAGCAGGCAGCTGTTTGGCTTTACGAGCCTGGGCCAATATCAAGGCCCCGTCGCGTCGGTGAAAAGCCGGTTAACAGAGCGCTGATTAAATTACACACACTTAATTAAATATGCTCCGTCGTTCCGGATTTCATAATAAAGTCGGCAAGAGCAATGCTGCATTCAAAATTGTATTTGTCTACAGTGATGGTTTGTAGTCTATGAAAACCACAATTAATTCGCTTATAAGATAAAGTTGGATTTTACTTTTTAGGGTTCCGAAGAAACCCTATTAATCTCACTTTATCGTCCGTCCGTCCTTTTCAGTCAATGAAAAATATCTCGTAAAATATGTACACAATTTTTGAAAATAAATTTTCAGAGGGGGCGTGAAGGGGATAAAGCAAGACAACAATTATTTTTATATACCAAGGAAAGTAGCATGTCAAAATATTTAACCAAACCAGTGGAATTTGACTCTAATTTTTAAAAAAATGGCACCAGCAGGGGGCTAAAAGCAGTATTTTATTTATTTTATTCATGAATATGAATGCTTTACAGTCAAAATGGTGAATCTTTCAAACATACAATTTTAAACTTAATGTTCTTGTATACACAGCAGATTTGTTTTTTAAGAGTATAATTAAACCGGAAACATATGCGTTTACTCTTGTCAAATTTTACATTTTCTTATTATTTTTGTAACGGTGCGTAATAATAGTATAACTAATTTGTTTCTTAAATAAAAGTTGTAAAGAGAATTCCATTATAATGTATAAAAAAATATTCTGTCGACAACAAAAGTCTATTTAGTTTTGGTACCAAAGTAGGACATACAAAAATTGTTACCAATTTTCTTCAAATATAAGTAAAACACAATCCTCTCTTCAATTAAAATATAAACTAACTATAATTTATAAAGTTAATCGTTTAACTTCACAACGGCTTACTTTGAAATAATTAACGGACAATTACAATAACGATTTTGATATCAACAATTTATGTTGGATAGATTAATTTTTCTTAATAAACGATATTTTAATTAAAATATACGTCAGTAGTAATAAAAATCAGGAATTCGATACGCGTTTATATAGAATAATATACTATACTCGTCAATTGCACAAGTGAATTATGTTTATTTATAGAAAATTTATGTTTGTTATTTAAAATTTTTAATGCTAATATTATATCTCATAATTTTTTTGTTTACATGGACAATATGGACATGACATTTAATAATCAATTTGATATTTTTATATTATACTGTAGGTAAATTGTTAAATTTAAAAATAAAAATTAACTTGTTAAAAGTTTCACTCTTTGAATGTACCATCTATGTCTTCTCTATAAATATGATTTTTAATTACATAACATACTTTTATAAAAACGATCTTTATGTTATAAAATATGAAAGGTTTTGAATTTAATAAAAACTTAAAAAAAAAATTTCAAAGTTTTGTTTTATAGATAACAAAATATTCATGTTTCATTTTCTCAGAAATATTATTTATTCATTTTTTTTTAATATTTTATTTATATAAATATAATTAATTAGCTTTTATAAACGTTAGTTAAATAGGTATTCAAAGAATATTTAAAACGATATTTACCTTACTAAAAATTAACATTTCTGTAAAAAACATTTCGAGTTTTGGGTATAGAAATAAAAATTTTGTGTGATTATTAAAATATTATTGTCAATCAGAAGTATTATACCATTTAGAAATAGATAATGTTGGAAATTAAGGCTATAAATTATAATAGTGAAACAATGATTTTTTTAAATTTAAAGTACGAAGGATTATAATTACAACTATATTTTATTTAAATACATATGTAAATGGAAAAATCGAATTTATGTGATCTTAAACCAAAAAAATGTGGCATTTTTAATTAATTTTGAAAAGGGTAGTAATACTATAGACATGTATGTATCTAGTAACATTACAGAATGAATTTTTCAAAGGTGTTACGAAGATCATTTTTGTTTAAAATTAACTGTATTAAAATTAATTTTTATATATTATATTAATTAACACAAAAAAGTTTTTTTAATGAAAAACATACATATGTAATACATTTAAATTATTGGTCCAATGGTTATAATGTTTAAAAATTACAATCTTATTGAGTAACATATAAGGTTCAAATGACACGACTATAATAATACATTGTATATTATTTTATACAAGTAACTTTTAGTATACACATGATATATACGTAGGTACTTTATGGATTAATGAAAATTTCGTACAATTTTGTGTAACTGTCATTGCATTTACATACATTATCCGACGCTTTACAAGTTCCATAATGATCCTCCTTGTAACGTCACACGTAACATTAAAGGATATAATTATTTCCTTACATTCAATCTCTTGACAATGGTTGTCAGAATACTCTACTTGAATTACGAATCCACTAATGTTCTAGATGAAAAGTTCTTGAATTGCTATCTTATTGTTACCTTCTTAATAATAATGTAAAAATATATGAGGTACGCTACAGTACAATATATCAGATATATAAAATTAATTATGTTATTATTATTTTTGAAACATGAAAAAATATAGTTTTGTTATAAATAAATTTTAATATTTAATGAATAGAATTAAAAAAAAAAGGATAATTATTGTAAATTTTAAGTATAATAATTAAAATTAGAGCTGGGCGCGGTCCGTGATCCGAAAAATCGTGAGTCAAATTAGAACTACTGTGCATGAGTACATTTTTCTCGTGTCTGAGTCCGTGAGTATATTTTGAAGATAATTTTTTTATAAACTTATTGATTTTTTTTTAATATCTGAACTAATAATGCATACATATAATAATGTTTTAAAACGATTTTTGACATTAAAAAATACAGTATAAAAAATAAATTTCATTTTTAGAAGCATTTTCACATCGTTAGTATTTCAAACTATCGGAAAACCAAAAAAGAAAAAAAAATATTGTAGCTTTATTTTCTTATTGTTTTGTTTGCTATTACTTGTACTATAAATACAATTTATAAGAAATAATATGATTATAAAATATACACATAATATATTACACATTAAATCGTGTCACGATCGTGATCGGGCGTGAGGAAAAAAAATAGGATTCGTGAGCGTGTGTGATCGTGGGCAAAAATTACTCACGCGCCTAACTAACTCCAATTAAAATATCTACAAAAATGGGAGTTCAATTAAACATATTTTTGTTTTTTACTTGAAATTTTCGCGTTTACTACAAAATAAAATCTTTTTCATTTATTAGAAAATACCAATTATTAATATGAGCCTGCACTAATTCAATTACCATAGCCTTAATTAATTATATGGCTTTCGGTGTTCAAGTAGTGAAAATCCCATCAAAATTAGATTATTATTTTTTGTGTCATATTAGAACAAACAAACAGACAAAATTCTAATACCTGTAAACTGACGTACACAGTTCAAAAAAATTAAAATATATACATTGAACAGTACAAAGCTTAAAGATTTATATACGCACATGTCTATGTACATAATATTGTAGTACCTATTGATGAAGGAATATATTTATTATATATAATAAATTATTTGTTTCAAAAAAACAGACGCATATAGTAAAATTAAATAGCGCATTGTATAGTAAAGTGCATACCAGAATTAATGCTTTACGAGTAGTAAAGTTTAAACATCACGTCTATAAAACAAAGCAGGGAAACAGCGTATAGTTATGATTCAAATTTAATTATATACTTTAATTAGAAGTGAATGCCTACATAAAAGCCAGTACATTACATCATATTATGCACTTGTAGTTTTCAAATTGATGTTTCTATGCCGACACAATGGGTTGAATAAACGTAGTTAGTGACAGTTTTAGGTACAGATCCGTAATACCGTTATTTTCGCCCCGAGGTTAAATTTCTATGTCGATTTCTACTGACAGTATTACAAAGGTAATAATAATATATTAATTGGTATTATTATTATTATTACTATTATACGGTTACATACATATTTAATGTAGAAGCAAATATTAGTTATATGTGTATATGTATGTCGATATAATATTAGGTAGTATGCAAGATATTATAATAAATTATTTATACATATTAACGCCAATAATGTTACTGCTAATCAAATTCAATTTAGTGTTATTTACATATGTATGTTATCATCAGATGTTAAATGATGCTAACTAATTTTGCATTCACTCTTAAGTAAATATTATGGTTAGTAAAGTACTGGCACCAGTTATGGCCGTTATCAGAGCAAGGTTTACTGTTTTGTGATTAACGGGATTCTTTTTGTAATTATCATGAATTCATGTTACTATGATAACACAAGTAACTTTTTATTTAATCAATTTAATTACCAAAGTCCGCAAATATAGTTTTTTTTTAAATTATAGTCTTTTATTTTGTTTATGTTTTTTCTCCAGTAATGGATAAAGTAAAACCAGTAATAAGCACGTAGTGATAGACACTTGCTAATGATTACAAAATGATAAGTACTACGACAGAAAAAAGATATGAAAAAAATCGTCAAATTTGAAACACTTTAAAGTAGTTGCTATGATAATATAATAATTAATAAATGAATTATACTAATAATTAGTTTAAATGTCCACCATTTTGACACCTATTAGTCGATTGTCATCAAATCACGTTGTGAAACAGTTAAATGTATATAGATTAATATTCAGAAATGGTAGTAATCAAATATCAACAAACATTTTTAATTCAGTACATTTAATTTAAAAATAGCCATTACTGGGGTCATATTTAAGACTGGTGTCAGTACCTTATTTCTCAAAATATAAATTAAAATACTGTTTATTTATTTCTAGATGAAAATCGAGTATTTTAGGTAATATTTAATGACATATTCATCAACTTTACGATTTGAAATAACTGAATGCAAATAGAATATTTAATTACAAAAATACTGTTTACTTCGATTCTTTTTACTTAATTAAAAGTAAATACCTTCCGATAATTGCTTAACGCTTCGCCTTTAATTAAATTACAAGACAAATAAATTCACGAAATTGTATGATCACGTAGACAATAAAAATACACTTCTGGAATTCTAATGCATACATAACATCTTCATTAACCGGAATGACAATTTCATACTGAAAATGTAAGTTGACATAATTGCAAATAAACTGCATAATTGCGTAATTCCCAGTTGGTTTCCCTTCTTTCATAAAATACCGCATTCCTCGCAAACAAGTTCACTGAAGTTGAACCAGTATTGAAGAATCCATTCATAATCTACGTGAACGACTCCAACAGCTATTCATCCACCGTAACGTGCTTCATTCATACTATTCTATACATATATATCTATAAAATATATATATACATATTTATACATACCTACACAGAATTATACAATATACCTAATACCTACACACTTCATATGTCGTGTAATTTACGTGCTATTAAACAATTTACTTTTGTGTATTACACTTTTAATAATATTATGAGCATATGTATGCAGGTACTTCTAAACATATGTGTATCTAAACTCATTCTAGTTTACTTCTTAAATTTTACCTATTTTGCAACACCTACAGCAAACTTTCAATTAAAAAACCATACAATATACATGGACTTATTGTGAGTAAAAAATTGTACGGAAAGTAGGGGTCTATCTTCAATACCCTCTAAGCTTTTGAAGAAAAATGTCATTTTCATAAAAAATTTCAAAAAAATAAATACATTTTTTGACTTTGTTGAGCAATAACTCTGAACTGGAAACACGGCTAGCAATAACGCTAATACTGAAAAATATTTACGTTAAATACCAATGAAACTATGAGTACCAAAGTATTAAAAAGTATAAATAATACGTTTATAATTATATTAATAATTGATTGCATGAGATTTATATAATAAATATCCATTATTTAGGACGTGTGTTAGATTATAATATGTAGATAGTGTGTATATTTAAAGTAGGACTTTAGTTTCTAAAATTGGAATTATCTTTATCACGCTCGTTGAAATTTTATGAAAAATTGTCTCATAAAAAGTGTTTCTTATAAGTATGACTAATATATGAATGTACTTAGCATATTTAAGAAAATTGAAAAGAAAATCAATCAGTTATTCAGAGTGTAAAGCTATTAAGTGAACAACAAAAGATTGTTTTGATAAACTTAAATTCTTATTCGTTTGTTATATTTTATATTAAGTTGTCACATTACATCAAACTGGGTGATATTAAACCATGCCATGAAATATTTTCTTATCGTGACTTGCAATTTTATCTTATTGTATCAACAAAGATCTCAATTGAGTACCTACCTAAAGCAGTTGAACAAAAATGCATAATTTTAGATTATATCTGAAAACTATCTCAATAACTGTTTTAAAATATATTATTATGATTTTCAAATATGAATTATGAATATGATAATTCTATCAGATATCAGGCAATCGCTTGACTAATTTATTTTAAAATATATGTTAATATGTATATTTGTAATCAGGAATATATAATATTAATTTTACATATATTGATTATTAAATCTCAAAATAATGCAATATTATTCAGTTCATACTTCACGACAATAAAAAAAAAAATGTATACAGTAGAGTGTCGTTTAACGGGAAACGTAACCTACGAAAATTTTGATGAAAATGTCATAATATCTACAACGTATGCATACCATACCATAATACATACCATTTGGTACTAATAGTTTTATGTTTCTTGTTTAAGATTCATCAAAAACATTTTTAGAAGGTTTTAATTAGTTCGGACATTAAACACTCTACTGTAAAAAAATTATTTAGTATTTAAATATTGAAAAATTGGAGGTATAAGTAGACAAATATTTCGAGTCCATACCTGTTCAATTTTTTCGAGTTCACAGCGCATAAAATTTAATTATATACTTTTTACATTTTTTCTACCTACATGAACGAATACAAATATATATTACATTTTAAATAAAGATATTCAAATTCAAACATACCATAAAATCCTAACAAACAGAAATTATTTGTTGATAAATAGATATACACGTATCTACATATAAGGCATTCCGAATGATTTATTCCATATGCAAAAAACTCTTTTAGCATCTCTCACCCTCATAACATCCTTGCATGTATACATTACAAATGGCGCTATATTCTCATGTAATATCCGGAGATCGATATTTAAATTTCCTATTTGAAATTGATAGGAAACCGGTATATTTACAAAAAATATCGCTTCTTTGTGCGACTGTCATATAATTAAAATAAATATATCTCAATGCAGCATTGCGTTGGTTTTTTAAATTTTTTTTCGTTATTGTTTTATGTAAACCATCCATAGGTAAATTTAAAATACAAATATACTACATGAATTTTATATTTTACATAGATACGTGTATGTAGTTGTATAGTATATGAATGATACATAAAATGAGCGAAGCTAGTGTGTTATGTCCGTTTTTATCAAGACTATTCAATTATTTACGAGAAACAGAGAACGAGAGAGGATGAATCCCTTGGCATCACTTATTACCTTATGTGTATTATTTATTATGTAGTATTTTTTGGAAATGTAATCATCATGAAGAACGAGAGCTTATTGTGCAGATTATTTCCAAAACTGAATATACAAAAGTTTGGATTAGAAAAAATTAAAATAATCTTTACTGTCGGGTTTTATAAAGAAATTATTCTGGAGCTAACGCTATCTGCGAAGTGTTAAATATTTATTAATTTTCTCGGGAATCTAGAGCAGTGGTAATAAATGTATAATAATGTAAATTCTATGCTTTTTTTGGGGTACACTTGTCACTACTGCTTTTAAATCGCTGATTTTTACTTTACACGCATGCGTTAAGGTTATTCATATATATCATACTATTGATAAGAACTGCCAGTGGCTGTGAAATTAATATTCAATACCCCGCAGATAGCGGTTAACTTAGCTTTTGCTCGAAATAAAATTCTTTATAATAACGGAAATATGTGATTTCATTATTTGTAATTTGACAGTCCAACAGAAAATAGTCTAAATGATTCAATTATTTATTACAATTACTTCATTTTTGCATTTGTAGCCAATTACTCGTACTTTCATTGCATATTAAATATTTTAATATTATATGAAACATTTAAGTATTTAGTGCACATGCAATTGTTTATTTTCATTTTTAATTAATAATTACTTATATCTATCTAATAGAAATATATTCTTAAAGTATTAAATATACAATAATAAAATTTACCACTAAACTTGTGTCATCATTTCTTTATTTATGGTTTAATTTTAAACCTCTGAATTCAACATAAAATAAATTTTGTTATACCTACTACGAATTTGAGTGTAGCAAAATAAGCATAAAAATGAAATTTCCGGTATAAAAAAGGAAATAAAATATAGTATTTATTTCCAAAAGTGTAAAAACTTTTTAGAGTTATATTTTCTGCTATAATTTCTAATTTTTATGAGTCGTATTTTCTTTTCTTTTATAGTGCAGTGGTCTTATTTACATAGAAATGCTCAAATTACAGAATATTTTAATAAAAATGGGGAGGATATAAAGATACACAAAATATGTTTATCATACATTCATATAATCAAAGAAATTAAAACAAAACGGTTAATTCATTTAAATTTACCGCAGCTACACCATTACAAAGTGCGATAACTTCTCATACACATAAAATATAATTAATGTCAGAAAGATTAATTTGACTAATAATTTAGTTTCCACGTAAAATTAAGAATTATTCATCCCCCATACAAATTATCGTTCTTTACTTTGTACTGTTTCATGCAATCATCAAGACTAATTCTAAAATTAGATTTAATAGCAGTAAGAAATATCCCCAGGTGGTACATACGCTCAAAATTCAGCTTCTATGACATATTGTGACTTTGGATCCCATAATAGTGACCTACTCTTGGCTGTACTACTTCCGCACTATTTTGTCTTTGTCTAGCTAACGTATCCGTTAGAGCGAGTTCGTTTTTCAAGAACAGAGAAAGTTCAATGCGGTCTTAATTGAATATAGGTTTTATCTCATTCTTCTTCTATGTCTATATTTAGTTTAGTTTTCGTGTGTGATAAAAAAACTAGCTTGGTTTTTGATACCTGTTAATTTTTTCTCTTTCTCGTGAGAAGTGTTTTTTTTCTTAATTAAAAGCGTGATGTACCATTTTAACGTTTAACAGATTAGGTTGTTTATTATTTGTATGTTTATTGAGTTGTAATAGCTTGTGAGAGCTGATACCGCAATAAAATTATTAAGTTATTTTAATTTTAAGACGTTTTTTATTATATCGTTTTTATAAAAGATGATTATGTACCTATATAATTTAAACGTTAAAACTAGTAATTTTAAAATTATATAAATGAGATCATATATACATTTTTGTTTTAATTAAGGATATGATTTCATGTTAAAAATAAGAATTTTTAACAATTCATAATGTTTTATTTTGAACACCTGGTATATTTTCTTTTTCTTTTTTTTTGTCTCATACGTCATGAAACAATACACCCTCATATCATAGACGAAAGCAAATGCCCATCGTTTGTTTTTATATACTGCCCGTTTTTGCGGGCACACAGAATATTTTCATTTCTCCAAGAACACCGTTGACAGCTTACTACTTGACTGAACATCAAGCTTTACGACATTGTACACTGTCCACATCTCTTTAATGGTTCTCTATTATGTCACTGACGTGTGTTATAACCTTACTCATTAATTTCACTTTTCTTGTGATTTTTACTCCAATACCATAAAAACGATTTTTCTCCTTTAATAAGATCTGCTTAGAAAATTTTATAACTGTTAAAAATTATACGTCTTGAGGTTTGCACTAGCCCTGAAGATACTTACGGCAATATGTGACGAAACGTTGGTCGATAACACGACCAAACCGACGCAGCTTACATCCAGAAACCAAGATGTTAAACATTATTTAGAATAGTTAAAAAAATCGATCATGATATACAGTACTTATTGTTAGTACTTATTATTGGTCAATACGTATCTACTATTTTTAACTACGTTTATACCATACCTTTATGAAAATAATTTTTTTTCAGATTTGTTGAGCAAGTAGTTAACGTGAGGTGCGGAATTTTTTTTTTAGTTAAAAAAAATAGAGTCTAATTTTAATGATTGCGCTCTATATATTTACTATTTTGACACCCCATATGCCTAGGTACGAAAATAAAATAAAATTCTCTATTTTTCCGAAATTTGAAATATTTTTTCGTTGATAGTATCACTGAAGCCCTGTTACCAACTTTACTTCAGACATGTCGAGCCAGTAGTTCCCCTAATAGAGGTGGGAAGGGAGGAGTAGAAGTTAATGACTGAGATCCCTACAGGCGCCATTTTTGAGTTAGAAAAAAAATGTATTTTAATTGTATTATAATTGTGTAACAGAAATATTTTTTTGTCTAGTTTTAGCTCTTTGGTTCCCTCCTAAAAATATATTTTACATGAATTAAAATTTCAAATTTCTAGCTTATATAATTTACATAAGATATTTTGCTGACGGACGAACGACAAAATGGGATTAATAGGATTTCTACAGAATCCTTAAAGTTGTATTACGTATTTAGAATTGACAAGCTTTAAATGTGTCTATCTATATATACTATACATATAATAATATGTTTAGTTTTATTGTTTATTATTTAAAAATATGCATCTTCTATTTCACCATAGATCAATTTATCTTTTCTATTGTTAGAATATTTTGTACTAAATATAAACCTTATTCTATCAATTTAATAACTTTTATATTTATTTTTAATGACATATTGTCTTTATAATTTTATTAAGCGCTATTTCGATTAAATTTAACGTCCTTAAAATATTTTATTTTTATTCTTCATATAATAATTAAAATTTTATTTCTCATAATCATAATATATAAATATAATAACATATAAATATTTGTTTTTTTATTTATTCATCAATCAATAAGCATAATTATTTATGTTTTTATTTTACTGTATTTTTTTTGAAAATAGCAATAGTGACATTGTGATATGCTTATTAATTTTCATTCGATTATAAATAATAAAATGTTAATACATATATATTCTATTCAAATAATCATTCGACATATTTTAATATCGAAATAATCTAATTTTAAGTTACGTAATTTAAAATTCATCTATTATTATTATTATTATTATATTATTAAATAAAATTTTAAATTAAATATCTGCACATAAATCAATCGGAATTTACGATATAGGTTTTAAAAGTAATATATGCATGTGTTTATTAACTCTAAATGTTATTATTAGCAAATGTTCCAAAAGAAAATTAAATATTGTTAGTATCACTTTTATAACAGAAGTTGTCAACAATAAGTTTATTTTTTGTCAAATTGCTAATTTCACCATAATTTACCTATAATAAACAAAAAATATAATATTGAATTCATCCCCCCCCCCCCCCCCAAAAAAAATAAACATAATCCAGTAGTTTATAAAATATATATGTTTATAAAACGTAAAATTTATCGACTGTTTGTTGCATAAGTCGTTTTTGTCCATACTGTGATTGCGTTGTTACAAGACATATAATAATGCAATACAAAAAATTCGAAACCCAAAAAATTGAATTTCTCAATAACCTTTAATGAAATTCGTGAATGATTGCGATTTGAAACTATAAAATTTATTATTATTATTATTAATTATACCTTTACATCCCTTGGATCCTGGCCCCCCTATCAGTAAACCTGCTATGATCGGCCCATTAGCAACATCTTAACTCTCCTTTCACCCCTGTTGAATAACCAAAAACCCACTCACCCACAAATACTTAATCCGCACAGATATCAACTTTAGTACTAAGCTGTCGAACTAATCTAATGCCTACCGACATTAAGCGTCAAAGAAAAAAAAATAAGTCGATTTTGTGTTGACTATCTATAAATATTAGATGCGTTTCTTCTCAGATGTCAGATCCAGATGTATGCAATTATAAATGATTTAATGATTAAAAGAAAACAATAAGATGATTTAGGAAAATTAATATGCATACCCATTTTACAAATCATCAGTTTTTTAAATCACATGTTATAAAACATATCTAACATCAGTAATTTTCTTGTAATTGAGGTTAAATTTATCAGATTTGTAAACAGCATGATTAGCAATATAGACAAGTAAAACACAGTTATGCAAATACAAAAAACTTAGAGAGCAATGTCTAGTGTAATGAGTTTCCGACCTTGAATAGAGTTTTTACCCATGAATGCATTTTCAACATATTCACATCTGATATACATCTCTGGGAACACGGGTACTAATCATAAATTGCACATTGCTTATTATTTATGGCATTTACATTGCATTCGTCGAGACAATGAGAACTTATTGTTCGTATGTCATATCTGAAATAAGGTTAACAGGGGCGGAGTTGTTAACTTTTAATACTAATTACGTTTGTTCTGGTTTGCAAATCTAGTTTGTGTTGTGATGACTTTTATTAATAAATTATAATAGTTTATTAAAAATAAGCGTCAGTATATTTATGGTGATGTTGAATTATAATTAGGTAATAAGTGTAGTAAATTATGTAAAGAGTAAAAACCAACCCTATACCTGTGGGCATCATAGCACCCGTCAACCGTTTTATAAGTGCCCGCTACTGTGCGACAACGATAAAAAAATTATTTCAGTGTTCAATAATTTTTTTTAAATTTTATTAAATGAGAAATATAAGCGTATTTGATTGAAAATAATTATTTTTTTATAAATATATTAACATATCATTTTTACAATAAAATAAAAACTAAAATAATAAATTAAATAAATGGTTTTCTAAAATTATAAACGAAATAATTGGTTATAATGTTAAAAGTTCTATACATTATATTTTCATCTATAGTTATTTAATGATTGATAAAGCGAATAGAAAACAAATACAAGAACTCATTCCAACTCTGTAACTAGCAAGTGAAACACTTTTTACCATTGCAATGTGTCTAACAATTATGCAAATTAGGATATAAGATAATTCTTGTCTGTATGACACAAATCTGTAGATTGTGATTAACAACTGGCCAAGAGTAGTGTAAATTTTTTTGAACATTTTCTGTTTTCACTGCAAACAGACGTTTCCGCTGAAACGAACTTTTTATACTTCCCACATTTATCATTCTTGTGGTTAGACATTTAAATGGTAAAGTTTTATATAAAGTTTTGCACGTTCCAAATGCTGACCTTGTTATTGACATTGAATGAAATACTGATTTTTTATTACTCTTTTTGCACTTTTCAGCAAATTTTTATTAAAAAGAAGTTTTCAGGTAACTGCATGAAAATTGATCAATATCATTTTGAGTACATTTCATAATAATTTTTGCCCTCTAAATGAATCAAGGTAGTTTTATGCGCAACCACCACCTACGAATATTCCACAAACTTTCTTTTAGGATATGTATTCTAATACTTTAATCCCTAAGCTAGAATATGAACAGATTAGTGTTTGTCCATTAGTAAGAAAACTTTATAACAAATTAACTCAGCAGCAGTGGCGCCGTCTCATAAACCCAACAGATTATCTGTTTTAGACTTACTATAAGTCAAATATGATGGCTGAAATTGAATATTTCATAAAAACTGAAACACATTGTGTGCATGCGTCAACGGACGTTGAAATTTCAAATTTATCAAATTTATTCGTTAAATACAATATATAAATAAATACATATAATTTTGATTGTATATTAACTACACAGGTAGAAAAGTGGCTTGGACCAAGAAAATCTTGTTTTATATATAACGAAAACAATATTTTCTTAATATAAGTATATTATTGTTTTCGTTCGACAATATTGCTTTAAAGAGAAACAATACTTTTCTGGATTAAGAGTATATTCTTATATTAAGAATATTGTTTTTGTTATATATAAAGCAGGGATTTCTTGATCCAACTTAATTTTTCTACCCATGTACAATACATTTATTAATCACGGGAATACATGTAATTTACTTTAATTATCAAATTTTAATTTAATAACAAAATAAACAACCATAGATGTATGCTAACTGTCAAATCTGAATTCAACAATTGGATAAACAAACGTCACATACCTCTGTAAGGTACTGGTACCAGTCTTGAACGTTTTAAGAGCAAAGTTTATTGTTTTTTGGGATTAATGGGCTACTTTTTTGTAATTCTCATGAACTCATGTTACAAATAAAACAACTAAATCTTTATTAAATTAATTTAAATATCAAAATCTCTTTTACCAGATTTTACTACCGTGAAAAATAATAATAATAATTTTTTTTATAAAAATATTACGACAGACGTATTTATAAAAAAAACTTCGCCATCCTCTCTCTATCGGCCGCCGCGGCCGTACGTAGATCAGTTATTGTTCGACCTTTTCTGGGAGTATTTTTATGTTAGTTTTTAAGCAGTAATTTTTTAATTGTCTCCACTGTGTACCAGTACTAATTTTATGGCATATGGTACCAGGGTGAAACTAATAAACTAAAATTAAAACAACCATGTTTGTAATGTTTAACATAATAAAATAGTTTATTTGAATAATCTTTAGTGGTATCAATATATAATTTGCATTATTCTTGGTGCCTATGTTTTATTATCTTCAAAATAGCGGAATTGTTGTCAGTTCTTACGTCTTGATTATATAGAATTAAATTGTGTCGTGACTATTTAGCGTAATACTGCAACAAACTATTAAATTTAATAGATATTTGTTTTTTTCAGACAAAGACATGTTTATTTTTATTATACAAACGATTTCATCATTATTTTTGATGGATCAATTAACTAATATTTAATTACCGTTATATGTAATTAATAAAAAAAAACGTTTAAGTTAAAATATTTATTTTTTAGTTAGTGAAACTTTTTAATCAAAAAAGTTTAGATTATCATTTATAATAATTATGAGACCTACTTCAAAATATGTAAGTACATACAAGATTACCTAAAATAACACTTTTATTGAGGTTATTTATAAAACATTTTTTTTAGAATATCTACCATAGTTAGTACATCATTACCCCATAAATCAGCAAAATTTTGTACTTTTTCTTAAATAAGAGCACGCATTTTCAAATAAATGTAATACCTTTATTTATTTGTCAAACTCAAAAATAATAAATTGTTGTACCTGAATCAAATGTTAACTTTATTTTGTTTATTTAAACATAAAAATATTGGATGTTCTCAATATTCGACAAATACATTTTCAAAGTTCAATTTTTTTATACAAAAATATTTGAAGATGAATAATTTCTACAGTAACGGGATACAACAAGTATGAAACGATAATTATATGTTTTTCTATTGATAACACCACAATTATTTCAATATTTTACAACACTGACCTTACAAATATAAGATTAACTAGTTGATAATGTTACATCAGTGGTTCTTAAGCGGTGATCTGAGAAATTAGGGTTTAGAAAATTATTGGAGCTCCCTATGTAATAACACAAAATTCAAATATAAATTTTTTATCTACTTTATTTTGTATTTACATAATTCGGTCAAGAAATACAAGGAGTGCATTTTTGAGTAAAAAAATAATATAAAAATAATTGAGACCTACATTTTGACACCCAACATACCTAGATATGAAAATAAAAATTCTATGAAACCCCTCTTTATTTCTCCAAAATTTGAAATGATATTGTTGACTTTAGTATTTGTCGTTGGCAGTCCCACTAAAGCGTCGTTACCAATTATTTTAAGACTTTTAAGCCAGTAGTTGTTGAGGTGGACAAAATAAATTACTGCTTAGAGTCCCCTACAGGCGTCATTTTTGAGTTAGAAAAAAATAAAAAATATAGTTATATTCTACTAATTGAAATGTACATTTCGATACCCCACATGTTTTGGTATACATTTTTTTTGGATTTGATTTAAAGCCTCCGCAAAGCGCCATTTTTGATTTAGAAAAAAATAAGAAAAAAAGTAAAATTCCACTGGTTTGGTTATACATTTTGATGTGCCACATCCCTTGGTATAAAAAAAATATTTTTTTACATAGCTTTAGTTCCTTAGCGCCCCCACCCCCCTTTTACTAGAGGGCATCATTTTATCAAGTTTCTAGCTTATATAGTTTACAAGATATTTTATTTTGACTGAAAAGGGCGGACGGACGGACGACAAAGTGAAATTAATTTATCAAACAGGTGTAAAAAGTTATGAATGTTCTAAGTGCAATTAATCCTTGTATATTTTTACTGCAAGTTATGACAGAGTCACTTGATATAGTTGGTTTTGGCGCTCTACAAAAGACATCCTGTCTAACAGTCAGGAAAAGCGGAACAAGTACAATCAACATTGTCTCTCAATAATCGGGACATATGGTCACCTTACCAACACCAAATATGATAAAAATAGAGACATCCGTTTGTTAAAAAGACACATGTATGTAGAATAAGATGAAAGTAGAGATAATATGTGTATTGGGAGGAACCAAAACATTGCTGGCATTAAACTAAAACATCAAGTGTTTGATTATCGTTTAATTATACGTAGCTTGCAGTCAAGAGTTTCGCGTGTAAAACCTGTTTATGACATCACTAATCGTATTACGATTTGGATCCCAGTTATCATCTTCGGCACTCCTACATCTAGAGAGCTGTGAAATAACGAACCTACTTTTGACGGTAATAAGTGTGTAAGATGTGATGTCAGTATACATGAGTGAGTAGGGCTGAGAATTTGTACTGCCAACATAGTTGGTTATTTTTTAAAGATTGATGAGAGTTATAAAAAAATTGTTAAGTGCGAGTCGAGTCTCGCATAGGTACTAGTGTCCCGTACCATATAATTTTTCAATTTATTGACTTCTACTTCTATACACTAGCAATGACAGAATGGTATAAGTATAAGCAGTTTAAATCTCGACATCTCATCATATTCTGATGTTTTTTTCACTATTAATTTCAGAGATATGGGCAGAATACAAAATATTTTTGACGATTTTTTTAAAATTTGTTAAATGAGGATTTTAATAATAACATAATGGTATCCAATTCGCCGATATCCAATAAAAAAAATATTTGGGAACTAATTTTATACTATTGAAAAACTTAAAATTTTATTTTTATAACTCAGGTGAACTCAGGTCTATCAAATCTCAGCCTCTTAGGCCAAACAGTTCAGTAACTAAAGGGCTAGGACAGACAGTCAAACACAGTTTTGATTTTCATTTTTCCGATTTTGACTCGGAACACTTAAAATTAGTGTGGTTATCAATATTTAATAATTTTTATATGTATTAAAAACTGTACCAATGAATTGGTCATGCAAATTTAACAAAAAATTAATTACCATGCCAACTTAAGGACTAACACCACTCTAGAATTTTGAAAAAATCGATATTTTTTTGCTTAAACAATGTTTTAACATCATAAAAATAATATGCACTTGGTTCTATAGAAAACAAAAAAATACAGTGCAGAGGTGCTTAAGGTTACTCAAAAGGTCACCTGGGTACGCTACGTAAAACTTGCTGCTCGTAAAACTTTAAACGCGTTTTTCTCGAAATCACTTTTTTCAATTTTAGCGAACACATTACATCAACACTGTTGTAGTAGTAATAATAGTAGCTGCACAATTAGATCCTTTATAGAAGAAGGTTTATCGATTTTATGTAAACTTTTTACTTTATAAACAATTTACTGCTTATTTTCTGGCAAAAAATCGATTTTATTTTAAGTGCGCCATTTCGATAAAATTTGATTAATATAAATATTATAAATTATTTGAAATTAAAAATAACATCTACAGGATATATACAAAATATACATACATTTATAATGAATAATAAAATTATTTGAATGAACTGAATTTTTTATTGTATTATTTCAACAACTGATGTACAATTACTTGAGATAATATGAGAGGCCAAATGGAGGTTAAAGGTATTAAATAAAATTAATGCTCAAAAAACACTTTACAGGTAATGATTTTAATGACGATTATAAATCAACTTCAAAAGACAGAATATTACATATAAGTACTGTTTAAAATGAACACTCATCTATTTGTAATTAATTTGGTTTTAATAATGTGTATAAAATATATTTATATCAATTATTTATTAATTCATACCCTAAAAAGTTATACTTTTAAAAAATAAAGTCAAAGACGCGACGGAAACAATGTTATTGAAAACATAAACGTGGTTTTTAATTAAACTTCGCATAATAATATGGCGTAAAATAAAATTCAAAAATATATCAATATATTATGGATATTGTTATGCTAATTATATAGCACATTTAATATTCATTTAAATTAATTTTAATTTCATTTGTGTATACATTAATATGTTAATTATATGTAAAAATACTACAATGTATTTTAAGTACAAAATAGCCAGTGCATATATTATATTAATATGCAATAAAGATTTAACAGCCATAAAATATAAATAAATTATATTGAATATTTTTAAATAATTATGAATGTAAAATCTCAAAATAATTGTATTTATAGTTCTTATAAAAAAAGTTCAAACATAATTTTAGATTAGCACTTGAACTATCAAATTACTTCCGTGTAGTATTCTCATAGAGGAAACAATGCGAAGGTTATTTTACTTTCATGAAAAGATTTTATTTAAAATAAAAGTCCGTATGAAGAGATTTCTTAATTATTCTATTCTATAATTGAATTTAATAATGATTGCTATTCACAGGAAAAAAGTAAAACTGGTCAGAATTTGTAGTTATGTAAATTTTTAGACAGCTTGAACTAATTAGATAAATACTGCAACATTCTGCGAATTTTCAAGAAAAAGTGAATTTCAAGATACACGTAATATTTCTGGTTTCATATATACCTATACATTTATTTTAATTAAATTACTATTTTTAATTACTATTAAATATCATTTGAGGGGTAGCCGAACAAAACTTGATAAATCCACTTCGAATCGAGGTAACTTTTTTTTCGATTCGGCATTTTCAATCAAAGATCACGGATCAAATATTGTTATAACCCATTTAGAAATGGCTTTAAAAATGCGTCTCGGAACAAAAGCTAACAAATCCAGTATAAAAAGACAGAAAAAGTTTGTGTGCGATTATTACGTTAAAATTTCTTTGCCAAAATGTGACATATTGATTAAAATGTTTAATTATTATTGTTTTCTTTCACTTACAACTTTTTGCCATTACAGGTCATGATGTCTCTGTAGTTCAAATGTAAACAAATCCAAACTGTAGTGGTACAAAACCGGATAAATCCATTGTCGCAGAATAAAACCGGATATCTATTTTTTTTAAATTATACTTGTGCAAAGACGCTAGTTCAAAATTTGGGTATAAAAAATCTCAACTGTACCTACCTATAACCATACTCAAAAGTTTGAAAAAATACATAAAAATAAGGTAGTTACATTTAAATTTACAAAATGGACTTATCCACCGAAAGAGGTTTTTAATAATCAATTTCATTATATAGATAGATACTGACATGAGTTGAAATTTAATAATAATTACAATAAACGTGATGAATATATTATGGTAAAGATCTTATTCTAATTAAATGTATCTCACACTTGTTTGCTCATATTTTCAAAGTGTTCCACAAAATCAAATTATATTCATAAGCTCATGTTGATGATAATAGGTTCTAACATAAAAGACTTGATCGAGCGTGGCGGCGCGTCGGAACCCTCTCATCAATAACAGCCACCACCACAACACCTCAACTAAAACACACGACGCAAACATTTGCTTAACCCTCGCATGTAAACAGCGTAATGACCTTGTAAATTAAAGTAGGCTATGAGTGAGAATCTCCCGTGCACAAGTGACGTTATGGCATTCATCCAAAGTGGGTGGCGCACTGCTGTCAGATACTCCCCGTCTCTCTCGCTCACGCAGCTCCGGGCCGTCTGGCGAGCGACGAAGACAACCCGGAACATTGGATCTGATATGCATATAAGACAGTGACGGCACACCGGGGGGTCTAACGGGGAGAGTGGAACACAGAGGTGAAATTTGAGACGTTTTAAATTGAACAAGTGTTTCTGACCATTAAAAATGTCCTACTAGTCCACAATATTATTTTATATTTCAATTAATATTGCCCCCATGGAGTTCACAGAATATTATTTGAGAATTACCTATATAGATACATCCATGTAAAAATCTATATAAGTACCTACTAGTATTGCTATATTAATTTTAAATGAATGTAGTGTTTCTTTTTTATTGACATAACTTAAATTCCTCGAGGATCTTGAAATTTAAAATAAAGTAAAAGTCAGATATTTGCAGCGATGAAACAAACTAAGAAACGAATTATTCGCATATTTAAACAGAAATTAATTAATTATAACTGTATTAAATGAAAATATTTATTCGATAGACCAATGTTTTTAATGAACTTTAATAAAAGGGTTCAAACTACTAAACTATTCATTGAAATAATTTGACATTTACATTACACTACCTATCCTACATTACTCTATAACAAAATTAATATCATCCCGAAGTTTGTATGATTTTAGTTTCACGATAGATATACTATATCGCTAACGTATTTATACAGTATTGTTAATATAATATTAATAGAGATTCCTATGCCTGGCTATTAATAATTATCATGACGGATATGAATATTGTAGTTAATTAGTTGTTAAATATACCTACCTACACTTTATAGTTTTTACATTAAATCTATGTTCATGATCTTTTAATATTATTTTCTGTATAATAAAAAGATTAGTTTATTGATTGTTAGGGCTTCAATAATGTGAAATAAATCAAATTTGCCTATTTAATAAAAACATCTGCCAAGTAAATGCACAGTGCTTCCTCGTGCTAAATTCACTAAAACCGATAGTGTTCAGATAAATTGCCTGGCATTGGCTAACCATTTAATTTTTATACAAATTTTACTAAAAAATCTTAGTTCGAATTTTTTCTTAAAACGCACCTGAACAGTTTTTCATATATTTTTAATTTTTTGACAATTTCAATATAAATCTAAATTTATGCAAATGTCAAAATGACATTTAAAACGTCAAAGTGACATTTAAAATGCCAAAGTGACATTTAAAACGTCAAAATGACACTTAATATATCCAATCAAATATCAATTTAGAAAAACAAAACACGAATTTTTAAAATTAATTTAGATAAATCTTTGTAAGGGAATATTTTACAACAATCGTAGTAGACCCATATTATAGGAAATTTAATTCTCTACAAAAAATATTCTATAAAATTTTCTCGTAACATGTGTCGTTCTTGAGATATCTTGAAAAAATAAATATTTTGGGGTGTCACCCCTCCCCCTTACACACGACGATGATTTTGAAATGGGACCGTCCTCAAACCAAACCCAACTATCCGACCAAGTTTCAATAATATCGGTTCAGTGGTTCATGAGTTATGCGTGTGACAAGGATTCAGGCGACAGACGGACGGACGGACGGACACACGGACACACGGACACATGGACAGACAGACAGACACGGAACGAAAAGTGTTTGTCTTGACGTGAAACGGATAAATAAATTTAAAATTTTGAAATTGGAGAACTTTTTTTTTGTCTCAATCTGAAACGATCACATAGCTTCTCGTATCTTCGATATTGCGAGGAAGCAAAATTGTTTTAGTTTGTCAAAAAATATGCATAGCTTGATGCTTTACACACTAGAAAAACAAAATTTCAGTATTTAATTTTTAAAGACCTTAATTAAAAACCTATAATGTGTCTCCATATGAATACATATTAACTGTAAATTAATTAAGCATTAAATACTGTGACGTTCCACTTGACTAATTTCAAATATAAATCCAACTGGACAGCAATCTGATTATAATAAAATGATAAGTTGTATATTCTTATTCCGGATCTTGGTGTCTATACCTAAATTCTAGTTTAACACAAATCCATGCTTCATTTGCATTGATAATATACTTTCTTTTGTACGTATAAATATCAAATAAATATCTATAACGTGCTTTTAGAATTCACATATGTAATAATTGCATTGATTTTTACCTTTTTGCTCGTCAAAAATATATTTGTAACAGTATTTTTACATTAAATAATATTTAATCACCCGTAGATAAATTTTAAACCACGCTAATGACTCACAAAACACAGCCCCAGATTTTTAATGTCAAATTTATTTTTAATGGTCTACAAAAAACAGCAGTGTACAGAGTTAAATTTTAAAAATGGTAATTAATAAAAGTTATTATTTGTTGTGTACATCTTGTTTATAATGTAAAGTAGAAAATAATGGTAATTTTATGTATTCTGATATTATATTCAGTAAATGATTTTTTAAGTTAAAAACATTCATCAGAGACATAATAACAAATTGTAATTAGTTAATAATTGTATATGAAGTCATGTAAACTTAAAGAAGAGATTTTTTTACATATTCCATAATTTGAAGTATTACGATTTTATATATGACTAATATCGATTATAATATCTAACTTAGAATTTTTTGTCACATTTCTGTGTATTGGACTACAGTTACAGCTTTTTATTTTTATGTACTTATATTTAATTAATTGTTTTTTTTTAATACTTGTTTGACTAAATTATTCAAATTGGTTGAATAACCAATTCTTCAATGCATTAAATTTTCTATCCATTAATGTATCCAAATAAATTATCATATAGCTAAATCAATTCTAGGATCTTTGGCTTTATAACCGTCAAAGTCTTATCAAAATCGGTTCAGTATTTTTATATTCGTTATATAGACAAACCCTACAGATTTATATATATTGGTTTAATTCTGAATTAAGTCGAATAAATATTGCAATTTTCGGGCGTATACATTAATATAAAATAAACGAAAAAAATGGTTTCGAAAAACTTTCATTTTTGTTAAATATTTCTATTTTAGTACATTTCACTGAAAGTGTCAACGATGTACCGCAATACAACTGAAAGTAAAATAGGTATGTTCCCCGTTAGGAACCAGCACGCGTATATCGTAAAAGAACAGAATTACAATTTAAAATTTTACGATCGTATCTAAATTTATGACATTTTTATTATGTAATATGTAAAATATAGTACTTGGCGACTGCTATGCAAAAATTTAAATAAATATTTTATTAGATAATTTATCAGTTGACAATAATGTCGAGTTCAGTAAATGTCTGGAACGCACACCTACAAAAGTTTCAGATATTTTAAAAAATATTGTCTTAATTATTATAGCAATCCATCCCTTATTATAATCATATTTGTTTTTAAAGATATAATGTTGATTTAATTAATTCAAGCTATGCTTATTGTATTTATTTGTTGTGTTTTTATTGCATATATTATAAAACAAAACCTTTCTCATTTACAAGAGATTATCAGCCACGAGTTATTATAGGTACATATTTGGTTATCAACGCTTTATCAAGTTACTGTGAAATTAATTTCATAATTAACTTACCATAACGAAAGCAATCATAACTTTCTCGGGATGGGTTAGTTAGCGGATTAAATATTGTTTTGTTTTTTTTTAAATTCATTTAGTCAGTACTAAAAATTAACATTTGTAACATTCTATATTTGGCTATATACTTATTGGATGATGCAAAAGTCGCGAAGGGTTTTAAATAATTATAATTTTTTTAAGTTGCATTTTTTTAAATAGAGAATTGAATTAAAGGATATTATTTTTAATTACGTGAGAAATATTACATCGCGTATGTAATCGTTATTTGTTATTGTATATTTATATAAATAAAATATCATCATAAGTGGATTTAAATACCTGTAATATGTTTGTTTTTTATTAACTCTGTCAACATCAGTTTTAAATGATATATGTACAAACATATTATATGTATTATGTACAATGTACATGATACACCATTTATTAGTTTTACTTCGTCAAAATAAATAAAAAAGATCAATAAAAGTGTAATCAAGTGATGTGAAAAATTGAGTACCTATATGTTAATAAAAATATATGTTTTATTATTAACGCATTAATGACAATGTAATACATAAAAATTACTTGAATTGTTGTGAAAATACCTTGCAATTAGTTTTTATAATAATAAATCAAAATGAAATATAAAACTTCAATTTATATTCAAAACATAAAAAATATTGTAAAAAATCGAATGCAGCAATGTAAAGAATTTCCATCTCACTGTAATTCCATTATTTTTCCTATAAAATCATAATATGACTTTCAGCGCTCTAACATTTTTATATACGAGTGCATACCGCATGAACATAAAGTATGAAAAATAAAATTTATGGTTCAATTAGTGACATGTTTTTGTCGCCAGACAGCGCCACTGCATGCGGTCACACACGTCTGCCATCTGGCGACAGTTTTGCAAACTTCCGCGTGTTTAGTTATTTTCGCAATGATATTTTACATATAAAAATGTCTTTAATTTTTTCAAATATTTTTTACAACTAATTGTGGTCAAATGTTTTAGTATATGTACATTGATTTGATAAATAATATATACTTTCAAGAACAACAAAAAATTATAAAAAAATGAAATGATAATTTAAAAATTTACGGTTGTGCAAACAAAATCAATTTTCATTCAATGAATTGTAAAACCACAAAAATGTTTTACGCGGGTATTTTAGAAGTAGTTCGACCAGTTCTATTTATTTAGTACCTATCTTATTTTGTGCTACTGGCCTTTACTTTTTTAAATTGAATACCATTAGTTTAGTTAATGAAATTTCTAAATGTTTCCAATCATATGATACAAACATTTAGGTGAGAAGAAACATGTTTAGATAACCTAGATAATTTGGCGTTTATGATGGCATTATATTTATCATTAGCATGACGTTACAATAATAGGTAATATCTTTCTTACATGCGTTCGTTTATGATTAATAGCATAGACGACGTGTTTTAGGTTATAATAAATAAGTAGCGAAACATTAATTAGTTGCAACTCACTTATTTTTTGTAAATAAATGTTTTAATTACGTTCATTAATCATTCATAAATGTACCATTGTTAAAAAATCGATAAAATTGTTCAATGTTACAATAAACTTGTTTATTTGTTACAGATGCTGAAACTTCTCCTTCTTCTCTTCTTTATAATGGTTATTAGTAGCAATCTTGCTAAGTCACAAGAAACCAGTCATCAACGTAATATAGATAGAAATTATAGACCTCCAACGATAGATACACGGCAGTCACATCTCCATAAAAATATTATGAGATCTTCACCTCATCATCATAATCATCGATCACATCATAGTCATACAAGAAAACATGCTAGAAGTATTCCGAAACAACAAGAAGAACCATCGTTTATGTCCAGAATAGCAAGTTGGATATTTCCTTTTGGAAGTTCTGCGAATGAAGAAAAACCAACTCAAAGAATATATTCCCCATCACAACAAAACGAGGAAGACTGTAACCCTTGTAATCAAGAACCATGGATACCAGTGTCTTCAAAGACAGTGATTGGATTCATCCCTCCACCTCAATTTAATCATCCTGGATCATATGTTGCACCACCTACGCAATACGGTGTTCCTAGTCAAAATAGACCAATATCGTCTAATTACGGAGCACCAGTTGAAGCACAATACGGGCCTCCAAAATTAATAAATGAATACGGCCCGCCAAAACATGAATACGGTCCTCCAAAACAATTTTATGGTCCACCTAAACCAATATATAGACCTCCAAAAACAGAATATGGACCTCCAAGAAACTTACCACCTGTTCATATTCAACACCCTACAACGCACAACTTTGCCTCTATTAATGGTTTTAGTCAGTCAAAACCAAATGAATATAAAGGGTCACCTTTACCACACTTAATACCACCATCAAATTTTAACACCCCTCCGAAAAATCATGGACAACATTTTGGATCATCTATACAACAGTTTGGTGTTCAGAATCACCAATATAGACAGCCAATCAATAATGCAGATTCTCATTTAAAAGTACCTGGACAAGGGTATAAAACAATTCCTTCTTTTGAATCGACATTTAGATATGGACCTCCAAGTCAACAACCGCTTCTTCCTGCAAATTCACATGGACCACCAATACCATTACATAATCAAGAATTTTCTAATATAAATATACCTAACAATGAGTACGGTGCACCGACTATTGGTTTTTCAGAAACTAAAATTATTGGGATAAGTGAAGGATTAAATATCCCCTCACCAACACAAAATATTCCACCAAAAATAGTGACACCGACTAGTGAAGAATACAATCCACCGTTACAGTTACCAGAACTACCATTATCAAATGTACCACAGGATAACCGAAATTTAGATTTTCCTCAGCCGATTCCTTTCCCTAATTTACATCATTATCCTTTACCACCATTGCATAATGCTCAACAGTTCTTCTCTACAGATCAAACAGGTCCAGTTGATAGCTATGGTACTCCATTACAACATAATTCAGAAACAGTTGTACATGATTCTTTAATTAAAGATGTCATCAGTAGTTTATCTGAAAGTGGTACTGTACACAATCATCATGATACAAGCTTAAGTGCTTCTGCAGTGCAACCAAGTATTTCATCAGGTCATTACGTGCCTAATCAGCCAGTTGATGTTCAACTTGTTAAAAGTATACCTTTAGCTGAATTCACATCGTCAATAGAATATCCAGCTTCAATTATACAGTCTCCACTAGTTGATGTTATAGCTACTCATAAAGAAGAAGAAAATGGTGATAATCATGATTTAGAACAACATTTCGCCGGATTGTCATATAACAATGAAAATTCGAAAGATCAGAGGAAAAACATTGATAATTCTAAGAGTGAAAGTAATTTATATAATAATCCAATAGTGGTTGATCATCCCCATGATTACGAAGATTTTTCAAAACCAGCCGATACGGATTCAGCTGCTAGTTCTCATAATTTAACTGTCCATGTTAATAATCATTATGATGATGATGATGATCATACTGAACATGACTTTGATAATCTTAGAAACCATAATTTAGATAATAGAGAAGTGAAAGATGGCAATTTTGGAACTCACACTATAGTTGAAATTCAGCCATCAGTGCAAACAGCTGTGCAAAAAAATTTATTCGGTATAGGAACGTTAGACACAATACAACAACATATCAATCAAGGGTTTGAAAAAATTTATTCAAATCATAATTATGAATCAGTGGAAGATTCAAAACAAGAAAATTCTGACTTTACACATTTATATCTGAAACAAAGTCCACCTCAGAAAAACGCTAAAGAATTTAATTTTGTAACACCGATAAACGACAATAAATTAAAACCAATTTCCGATGTATTTACTCCTCCGAGTTTAGATTATAGCTCTTGGATACCGTCACCAGGACCAATATCAACTTCAATGTCACCTCCAGCTAAAAATGCAGGTGGTGAATGGATTTCAAATATTGAAAATACATACACATTTAAAGAAGATGTGCCAGAAGGTATGAAACCACCACCGCTACCTCTACCAGATGTAGAAACATCTACAGCGAAAACAAAACAAATACAAATAATTATTCCTTATACATCAAATAGTCGTCCGATGCCTTTCCAAGATCCAACAAATATATTCCAACATAATAGTTGGTATGAAGAACAGCAAAGTTACTTAAACAATGGACAAACCCCCCAGTCTTCAAATGAATCGCCAGTATATTGGATGACACAGTATCAAAATGATTATTACAATCAAGAAGAATCTAAACAAGTAACAGCAACTGTAAAACCTTTGCCAAATACTACAGTTTCTTTTGACTCGCAATCAGATGTAAAAGATAAAGATGTTAATGTATTAGATAATGATAAAGCTCCATTTGATATTTTGCGTTTGCAACAAAATATTGACGAATGGACTGAATCAGAATACACAAAGACAGAAGACAGTAAGAAATCAACTCCTATTCATTTAATCCCATCCAAGAAAATACCTCAAGAATATTTTACTACTACTGAATTATACAATGATGTCAATTTGAATGAATTGACAACTCTTGAGCCAGTACATCGTGATTTTATAATATCGATAAATAATAATCATGAGTATGATGATGACAATTCTTTAAATCTTATCGATGCAGATATCCACAATTTAACAGATATTTCAAAAACAAACTCCACATTTTTTTATCCAATTACACCTGAACATCAAACAATGGAAGTAGAGATTACAACTGAAACAGCTTTACCAGAAACCACTGAAACAATAACATTTCAAGAAGAAGAAAAAACAACCTCTTATGAAGTTCCCCAAAAAAGCAAAACAACGAAAGTAAGAGAAATGACAACAAAAAAACCTGTATGGGAAAAAATACAAATAGATATTTCACCACACACAAATGAAACGGTTTACGTTGTAACACCTATTCCTTGGCATGATGATGAAGCTACACCTTCATCAGTATGGAGTTATACTCCTAAATATTCTACACCAAATAAGTTGTTGGATCTCAGTGCAGACGATTTACTCTTTAACTCTCCTAGGTTCACTATTAGACCTACACCAGGAATGTCCAACAAAGATGGAAAAATCGGAGAAAAAAAGAAAAACAGCTTGAAAATCATTTATAGCGAATGGCCTCAATCAAGTAAGTGGTTTGCTATTTTTTTATTACTCCAAAGGGTCATTTTAAGTCAGTTATTTTATTATGTATGGGAAAACAATCAAAAGAATGGAATTTCGGTATTATCTATATTTAATGTTTTCATAGAAATGAAAGATAATATTAATAATATTGTTAACAACAGTATTAAACAGAAAAAAGTATATTGTATTATACATTCACTCATAATTATACATAGATAATATTATTTTATTAACTTCAATATTTATTATCAGTTTGATTTTTTGACTAAAGATTCTTATGTGTTAAGTATTAATTACATATTATTTATAAATAAATACTTTTCAACATATCAATAATATTAAAATGCGTGGATTATTATTATTATTACGATTTTAATGACGGACATTGTAAATTTTAGAGCTTAATTTATAATTCACTTAATGTTTGACCTTTCTGTTATGAAATGTGATCCAATTACAAGGATAAACTTTTATAACTCTATAAAATTTGTCGTTAAAAGCATTTCTGTTAAAATTTAATTATTATGGTATGAACTATCGTTAAATAAAATACACACACTGCTTTGATATTTTACATGATATTGAATGTTCTAAACATAAATATTAACATAGCAAACACTAGTATCAAAGTGTAAATTTATAAATGAACATGTAAAATTTAATGACAAAATGGTAATTTTAATTAATAATTAAAAAATACTTTCTCTACACGAAAAGAATAATAAAAATTAAAAGAAAAATATGTAACGACTCCATAAAAAAATATTAAAATCCAGGAACCGCATATCTAGTAGTAACATAAACCCCGACTTAGCTACTTATTACTTTGAAACATTAATTTCTACCATTTCACGACCGCAATTAACTGCCGCAACTCTTCAAAACTTGCCTGTTCTAATTACTTGAATCGCTCCTCCCATAACTGAATTAATGTTTTTATTATAGAAACACTAATTGCTCCCCTGGATTAGCATAATGATGTTTCAATCTCTAATGGTCTTTTTATAGCTCCATTCTGAAATCTCTATCATCTATTTGAATGAAAACAATCCATTTAAACACTTGTAGCAAAAAACATTCCCTCTGATAGTTTTAGAGTAGCATTTAATTGTTTTGTCGTATTAAGGTCACAATTTTTTTACTGTAGACTTGAGTTTTATACAATCATTAATAGTTATTTCATTACTTTTAATAATATTTTTATTTCAGTTAATAATTTGGAAACTACGACGCCAGTTCTGAAATCTTCCTCAAAATCTGGATCTCTATGGGGATTAATGGATTTGAGTGCCTATACACCTTCTGCTCAAGGATTAGTCGAAACTATTGCAGGACACTCAAAGGTAATAATATAAAAATAAAATGTGATTCGAATCGACAAAAAAACGAAGACGTATAATTATTATAAGACCATGCATTTATTAAAGTAACTATTGATAATATTAGAAAAGTTCAAATAAGAAATATATCTGATTTTTTAATGTGAAGAGGAATATGGCATCCAAATTTATATACCTTCGCTCGCTTCGCGCGCTCGGTAGGAAACTTTTTTTTAAATAGAATGGTGTATTTTTTATTTCACAGAACTATTAAACATGTTGTTCTGAATAACTTTAGCAAAAAACATTTTTTTCTTAGAGCAATAATTGAGACGTCGTTTAATATTTAAAAAAATGAATTTATGAATTTATAGTTGATTTTATTTACGATATATCAAGTAAATTAAAATAATAATAATCAATTATTGTTGAAATGTATGTTTTATTATAAAAATACATTTATATGTAATTTACATAACTTTTTTATTTTCACTAATTCAAAATTGATTCAGTTTCAAAAAATAAAATTTAAATTACATATAAATGTATTTTTTATGACAAAAACATGCATTTCAACAATAACTTATATTTATTACTTTAGTTTACTTGATACATCGAAAAAAACTATAAATTCAACTTTTTTAATATTAAATGACGTCTAAATTATTACTCTACGAAAAAAATTTTGTTTGCAATGGTTATTCAGAACAACATGTTTAATAGTTCTATGAAATAAAAAATACACCTTTTTATTTAATAAAAAAAAGTTGTCTACCGAGCTGCGAAGCGAGGAAAGGTATATAAATTTGGATGCCATATTCCTCTTCACATTAAAAAACCAGAGACATTTCTTATTTGAACTTTTTTGATATTATCAACAGTTACAGAAATAAATGCCTGGTCCTATAATAACTAAACATCCTGTATATTTTTTTTACTTCGTTTGTTATTGTTAGTTTAAAGTTCGCTTCAGAGTTGAACCCCGCCGTACCATGTCAATTAGTTAGACACATATTTGTTACTGCTTGTATTATACATATTTAAATTATTCTCTTTGCAATTATTTTTAATTTAAACAAATAAATACGCAATAAATAAAACAAAACCATATTTACTTATTCATTTCAAGTGTATATTCAAAAGTCACTATGACAAATAAATTTTTAATGTTTCATTTATATAATATTGTGTTTAATTATTCGTTTTACTTTAAATTAAACGTAAAGCGTTCAAACACATAATCAATTAAGAACAATGCTATAGAAAAAGACAAGTATATCTTTATTCATATATAATCAAATTTCCCTCTTACGTACATAAAAGACTATATTTATGAGGTCACCATGTCGTGAGACAATAAGAATGAATTTATGAATAGGAAATCGCATTAGTCTAAGTGAAGTATAACCACCCAAAGTACTGAAAATATTGACGCGCAAAGTATTTCAATTTGCGCTTTGTAGAACAAGCGAGAGTAAATGTATTTGACATGGTATTGTAATTTACACATTTTACAAAAATATCTGCCATGAGAGCTACGGGACTTTCTTATACGTTATACTGAGAGTATTTCTAATTTTATTAAAATGTATTTCTGACAAATAAATAAAAGGTAGAATAAAATTAATGGGACATAAATTATAGATTATATCATTCTCTACAACATGTATCAAATGATTTTTTTAAATGTAATCACTAAACCGGAAATGGATGTTTACGGTTGTCTATTTTTGAATTTTAGAATTATTTTTGAAATGATACGAATAAGATAGAATGTGGATCTTGGCTTCTGAATGTAAGCCGAATCGATTGGTCGTGTTATCGGCAAACGTTTCGTCACACATTGCAGTGGACATCTTCAGGGCTTTTCTAAAAGGCACTTTTAAAAGAGTCCTGAAGATGTAAACACTAAAAATAAATAATACAATAAAAATAAAAATACAATACACATATAATTTCTTTACAAAATATAAGAAATAGTAAATGATGTATACAAGAACCGAAATCTAGTTTCGTTTATAGTTCACCGTCCTCGCCTTTATATCGATGAAGCGAATCGAATTACGGATAAATCGATTTCAATACCTATTATTACGTCCTCATTTTGAAAATTGTACAAGTTTCTTCCCGCACGTTTTAAGAAAACGTTTGGTGTCAACAAAATTTCTGCATTTTCCTCTGAAAATAAACTAAATTTCTTACGCTAGATAAACTTTGTTAATTGGGAAAATGTTCAATGTGGCGAAAACAGCGGCGTGCGTGCGAATCTGGTATCACAGTAAATGTTGGCGGTTGATGTTTGTTGCGATGCGGGTATGTATGTGTGTTAAAACTTTGAAATCTTCTGTGATATTTTTAAATCGTTTATCTAGATCAGGGATAAACAACTTGTTTGATTCGCCAGTTAGATTATTGTGTTATAATATCATTAAGAAAATACATATGTAATTTAAAAATATTTATACATATAATACTTTTATAATTGCTGTTATGCAGTTTATAATACTTTTATTTTTGTCTATTAATAAAAAAATAATATACGACAAGTATATTATTTATATATGTCACCTTACATTTTCAATAAAAAATTGAAGTTTCTAGCTTATATAGTTTACGAAATATTTTGCTTTTAATAGAAGAGACGGACGGTCGACAAAGACAAAAAAAAATAGGAAGCCAAAAAAAACTAAAGGACGAAAAAAAACTCATAGATATCAACAAATTATGCAAGCTGATTATTGACTTTAAAAATTGCAGTTGAAAGTTTCATAAATTTTTGGAAAGTACACTTGAAGAGGTCCAGTAAAATGTGCGACGAAACTTTGACCGAAACCAAAAAGGATATCTATTATTTACCAATAAAGTGTTTAATAGTTAGGCCCGGATTTAGGAAATTAGCGCCCCTAGGCAGTTTGGAAAATTTCCGCCCCCTCCCTCTAATCTTTTTGCTACGATTAATAAAAGAAACGTTAACTGTGACGTTGGGAAAATTGTTAATTTCGCATCGATTTTTGGAAACCTGTGGGTCGGAAAAAATTCTTGTAAAAATAACGAACCTGCAATGTGTGCCGTTAAAACGTGTAACACTTTCTATAGTTAACGATAACGTCGATAATCAATTACTTTATGTTCAGTAAAAATGATAGAGTAGGTTATATTTTTCACAATACCCACTGTTGCCCACTGTAGGGCATATAAAATGATTTTTACTATCGATACTTATCGAATACTCGATATCAGGGAAATATCGATACATACGAGTGTTTCAATTCTATAATTACATAATGCGCTTTTGTAAATCGATTCTTTTCTCAATTTGAGGATTTTCCACTTATTATGTTAGTACGTAAACCAACCAAATAGGCAGAAAATCTTTAGATCGAGTGTTCTAACCTAATCTAACCTTACATACATTCTTGGTTCTCATATTGTCACTACTGTCAAGTTCCAGTTCCTCGCGGTTAAAATAATTTTTGAAAGTTCCCCCAAAATTTGCCGCCCTAGACAGCTATCTACATTGCCTGTTTGGTAAATCCGAGCCAATAGTATACATACATCTTTGTTAACAGGTTTTTAAGTTTGTTTATATAATTATCATTTTCCTATATTGGTAGTTGGTTCATGTACGACTTATCGGCCTACCTTTTATAAAAGTGTAATATTAAAACAGAAAATGTAGCAGTATGAAACTTAGTTGCACTCTCATAATCTTGAAATGAAGCGTGACAAAAATGTAGCAATAAAAGCTTTTATATAATTAATGGCTGAACAAAATAAAATATTTAATGAATAGTGATATTTGCTCATTCAATCCATTACACACGACTCTTGAAAAATAAATTAAAGCGCGGGTAATAAAGATATTCATGTAACATTATGTAATATCTTAAAAATAAATTTTATTTTATTACTTCACAGCGAATTATTCTTTGCGTTTTAGCTATTAATTATAAATTATCTCAAATATTTTATAGTTTAAAGAATCAATTTTCTAAAAATCGAATTAAAAAAGTCAAAATGCAATTTAATTTTTTCGTTGAGAAGTGCTATAGTTTAAAACTAATTAATTTGAAACTCATAAGCAATAATCGTTTTTTAGTATACAAGTATATATTACAAAACATTTTCAGTATCCTGTATCTTATATCAGTAAATTTCAAAAAATATTTAAATGAGTAATGGGAAAATAGAGAAAATGATAAGATAAATAGAGCCGTCTATTTGAAAAATGTTTTATATAAGGGAGAATAAATTTAAGCTAAGAGTTTAAAGTAAAACATTCCCTACGCTGATACAAGATGAATTTTAAGTCAGTCGCATTAACATGACATTAACTCAAGGATGATAAAGTCGAAAAATGGAACATGTTCATTTGATGCTGAGAATTTATACATAGCAGTGCTGCCAGTTACGATGAGGTGGTAGATAAGCGGTCGCTGTAAAAGCTTTCCCATACTTTATAGTCGACTTCCCCCACTTTCAATGGCATTTCCACTTCATATGCGCGCAAAATCTTTTATGTCATAAATAAAATCCGATTTCTAAAGTGTATTTAGAAAATATGTCATTCCAAGGAAAAATGTAGCAGAAGGAATGGAAGGGTAAATGAAATATCGATAAGTTTGCATTCGGGAGCTTCACTGAAATTCAGAGCTAGAGCTTTGCTGAGCTTTCAGATTTTTTGATATTTTTACAATTGTAGATTGAAACGTTATAAACATATGTATATGCGTCTGGCAGATATAATGTTTTACATTATTATATATAAAATTATATATTATATTATATATGTATATAAAAAAAGTTCATTTAATTTTTTTTTATATAATTTTTGTAATAACTAGTTGTCTCTGAATCGAGTATGACCACTATTTCAATGATGTGTCTGTATGTCGGTCTGTAAACGTTCTGTTATCAGGAGAAACTTTCAAACATGAAGACCTATTTTTGAAGAGCATCGTTAAACCGAAAACGGATGTTTATTATTGTAAATTCTTTACATTTTCGTATTATTTTTCAATCTTTATTATTATTATTTTTTTTGTTTAACATACCGTTTCAAAAATGTTCATTTCTGTAAAAAAATATCTGCATTGAGAGCCACGGGAAAGTAAAAATGTAAAGTAGTCTTGTGATGTCCTCATCAATTTATCATTAATTATTTTGTAATTACTTATTTATGCCGTTTAATATATTATTAACCGGGTTAAATTTGATAATATTTAAATTTAATTTTAAGATTAAATATTTTACCAGAACTTATAAATACAAATATACGAAATGTTTATGGTCAGTGTTGAGCAAAATTAAGTTCAATCAAACAACATACAACATTAATCGCTTCTAGTTGCAAAAATCTATGATTACAATTATAGTTATTCAATTGTCAATTGAACTAAATGTCCAACATTGTAATGGCTGATTAAAGCACTTAGAAAATTCTAATTAAAGTTTTTTTTCCTATTTATACAAAAATTAATGAATACAAAATCAAAAACAATATAATGGCATTTAAGTGGTATTTTTTACGATTGATAAATAGGTTATCAGACAAAATGTGTATCGATGACCATTGCGTTATCATAACAATAAAAAAAATCAACAATTCATTATTAAAACACTCATTTATTAGCAATCATGAATTGGGTTTAAATTGGATTTTTAAAACCAGTCACACTTGATGTTAAAAAATGGGACGCAGAAAGTAATTCAATTATCATCTAATTAACTATTTTACCAAAGTGAATTGGAAGGTGTATTTCATTGTTATGAAAAAATTATATTATCCGGAGAATATACTTATTTTATTTGAAATGTTTACTTTTAATTATGATGTTTATTGTAATTCATTTATATGTTAGTATAATTATAGACTACTTTATAGATGCATGTAACATGTGTACTATTTGTAAGAAGATATAAATAACCTAGGGCTTTGCGGATATAGAACCCCCAAAATAAAATTAAACATCTAGTAACATGTATCCTGGTATAGATAGACATTTGTTGCTTCCTCGGAATATCGAATACGAGAAGCTTTGTGATCGTTTTGATATGAGACAAAAAACATTTTCTCAGATTTCAAAATTGTAAATTTATCTTCCCATTTCCGGTCAAGACAAACACTTTTCGTTCCGTGTCTGTCTGTCCTCTAAATCCTTGTCACACGCATAACTCATGAACCACTGAACCGATATTAATTGGATGGACGTTCCCATTTCAAAATTATCAAAATCGTGTATAAGGGAGAGGGGTTACATCCCAAAAAATATTTTTTTCAAGATATCTTAAGAACCACACATGTTACGTGGAAATTTTATAGGATCTTTTTTGTACAGCATTCAATTTTTTATAATATAAGTCTAAAAAGTTTGTTGTAAAATATTCTCTTACAAAGATTTATCTCAATTTGCTTTAAAAAGTCGTCATTTGTGGTTTTTTAAATTGATATTCACTTTGACATATTAAATGTCATTTTAATATCTTAAATGTCATTTTGCATAAATTTAGATTTAGATTGAAATCGTCGAAATATTAAAATTTTACGAAAAAATTATTAGATGCGTCATAAGAAAAATTTCTAATAGTTTTTAGTAAAATTGTATAAAAATTAAATTGTTAACCAATCCTAGGCAATTTATCTGAACACGGTTATTATTTAAATTATTCAATAATTAATTACTTTTGGTGAATTTAGCACAAGGAAGTACTGTGCATTTACTTGGCAGATGTTTTTATTTTACATTATTTAAAAATAAACCCAACTGATATCTTCTTCATGAAAAATGGACAATATTACTACTACACTATTTATATGTAGCTTTGATAAAAAATGCCGAAAAAGCACTGAAAGGATTGAAAAATTTATTTTAAAGCGTTCTACATATTTAAATTTCCCACAGGGCTATGTCATCGTAAACACATATCAGTACAAAAAAAGTTTTCCTCAAGTTTGTCAGTGTATGCTACAGTGGTTTTTTTTAGACCAAAGTACTCTAATATAAATTTAAAAAATTATTTGCAATATGACATCCTAGTATATTTGTGTATTTTTTGTTATTTATCCTTAAGGATCTAAAATCTCTAGTTTTTTAATTTGAAAATTTTATAGCAACGGTACACAATTCTTTAATGAAAGAATATCACATTAGATTGTTATATTTTAATTTTGAAATAATATGGTAAATATATGCTGGAAAAGCATCAAAATCCAATTTTTTTAACCATTAAACATTTTTATTGTTCTTATAATTTTTCGTTAATTGACATTTGTATTCCTACAACATTTTTTTTATAAAACAAGTTTTCCTAAAACATAAATGTTTTTTGTCTCTACTATAAAGTAGTTTTGGCGTTTATAGCAAAATTGCTTCCCAGTGTCGATATTTACTCATGTGTAACATAATATATAACTTTTGCGTGTGATACAATCATGAGTGTATATGTTATTTTTTCAAACGTACTACCAAAGAGAAAAATTACTTAAGATATTATATTTTTTACTGAAACTTTTGTTTTAGTTCGTAGAATACAAAGAATAAATAAAATATAGAAGACAGAAACCCATTACTATAATATATTAATGGCATAATCTTATTTTTGTCGTACTCGTATCGTAAGGACAAAATGTTTATCTAATTTTTCATATGTATTTACTAGAAAATTTTATCTTTTTGCTTCTACTTATATGAAGTTTTAAAAAATAATAAAATAAAAATTCAAGTAGGTAATTATTATTAATTATTATGTATTTATTATTGCCTTGGTTTATCAAAAGATATTGCTTTCCCTTAGAATAACTTTTCAACAGATAAATACATATTAAATTAATGTGATATTATTTCCTCGACTACCGTATACAGGTTGTTAATATAGAGTATCTTATTTCCGATTTATGTTGAATAATTACAGTATTTCAATATCTGCAAAAGATATAAATATATCGTTCGAATTTACTTTCTCTTGATAATAAATATTTATTAACATTTGCTTCGGGTATTTGTAAAACTTTTCCGATAACAGCAAATTCTATAACTTTATAAATTATAGACATTCTTAGATATACAAAAAATCATTTAGTGATTAGTATTTTTAACAACGTAGAAATATTATGAAATCGACAATTAAAAATTGTAATTTTTGCGACCTAATTTATATCTCAACGTTAAATAAAAAACATTTTCATTAATGAAGTTATTTTTATTATTATTACCTATCATTACATCATCCCCATAAAACTAAAATACATTATTTTGAATTTAAAATTTAAAAATACGTAATGACAATATTATCGCAAATTCTGAATTAATAAAGAAGTAATTGCTACTAAAAATTCAATTAGTCAGTTTAATTTGTTAATCATAAATTGCAATGATAATATTACAACATAATTGAAAAATTTGATTAAACCTAATATTTTTTTAAATATTCATATCTACTGTAATATCCAATACTGAAATGAAATGTACATAGTTTTAGTAATTGCCAGTCTATAATTATGTAGGTATATTGGATGATGTGAGAAATAATCTAGCACTTGCTTTTGGACGTAATAACGTTTAATGTTTTACTTCAGATATTGAGTGGGAGTTTCAGAAACTTGATGTAACGCGTTGAGATCAGTTTGCGCGCTAGCGAAAATTTATAATCAGTGTATCTCGACACACAGAGCAACTACCACGTGATACAAGTACAAATCAAAACATTTAACCGGTTTTAATGAATGAAAACTATAAAAAAAATTAAATTTCCACGATTTCGTTTATATTAATTCACTGAATTGAAAAAAAAAACAGTATAAAACAATAAATACATACATATATTCTCTAAGCGGTAACGTTTTCAATATGTTGATTAAATTTTTTTAAATCGAATAAAAACAAAAAGTAAATTTTGTATTTCCACGTATTGTAAATATTAATTGATTGAATTGAAACAAAAATAGTATATTATTAGAATAAATTCTCTAGGAAGTAACGTTTTTAGTTTTTTGACTAAAAGTTTTTGAAATGAAATAAAATTTTTGAATTTCTACGAGTTTGTTTATAAACATTAATTAATTTAAATGAAACAAAATCAACAATATATTATATATATTTAAATACATATATTCTCTATGCAGTAACATTTTTAATTTTTTGACGTGAATAACGTTTAGACTAGTCTAGAGCTTCAGGCCAGATACTGGGTACTAGGCATTTCAGAAACTTGATAAGTATAACGCGCCAGCGTTTTAAAATCAGTATACCTATCTCGACACTCAGAGCAACTACCACGCGGGTTCTGGTCTCAAATTATAGATCTCGATTAGATTTACGAAGCATTTAACCGGTTTTAATGAATGAAAAATTTAATATTATAAAAAAACAACAAAAAATTAATTTTTTTATTTTCACGATTGCGATTGGAAATATTAATTGATTGAATTGAAATAATGACTGTATATTAGAATATATTATCTACGTTTTTTTTTTAATTGAATAAAAAAATAAAAAGTAAATTTCGTATTTCCACAATTTTATTTGTAAATATTAATTAATTGTTTATATGTTCGTACAAATCATAAGAAATGACTTTCAATATTATAAGTACTAGTCTGAATTTCATTTAATTAACTCCACTGCTACGTATTCACGTCATTCCCTTGAGTGTGCATCCCGACACAGTTGCACCCATTTTCAGGATAAGCAAAAGGTGCTTTTGGTATAAACATTGAGTAATAGCTAATTATAAATAGATAAATTTTTAGTCAACAATTGTTATTTTCTCGTTAGAAGCAAACTCAAGTATTCCCTTAAAATAAATTAATCTAAATTTAAATACAAATTTTATAATAATTCTTCATTACATCTTAAGGTGAAATATATGTACCAATCTTACAAGAATATTCAAACTGACAGAAGAGAATTATTATTATTAATGCTAAACAGTTTACCGTTACCTTTGTTGATCACAGATACAAGCAATTAGAACTTGCGACAGGAGTCATTTGGTATATTAATTAATTACGATAATATGAACTTATAAATTTCTAATATAAATGATTCAATTTATCTCTCTTGTAACTGTCAGCAGTTGTATCATGAAAACAAATGAATTCATTTAACACTGCAGCAAAAACAAATACGAGTATAATACTTCATGCAATTTATTACATAAACTACTAAAAAACATTTATGCTATAAATTAAACATTTTGCATTCACTAATGGTATATTTTCAATTAGGCTATAGAAAACTGCCAAATATATTTGTTTGAATAGGTTATTTTGTAGAGAATACAAAGCTTAATTGGTTCAATTGTTCTGCTTCACTTAATTTTGATTACAAAATAATGGAACGTGTCCTGTTTTAACGCAGCAATTTAGATAATGTACAAAATAAAGATTGTCTGATGAAACGTTACGCTATGAATTATTTATAGATAAATAAATACCATATTAGATACATATATTGATTTCTTAGATCTATTTAATTCTTCTATAGGTAGTATATAAGAGTATATAAGTTAACTATGGTACTATCGTCTTCAGAAGTCGTCTGACACCGTAAAGGCCAGAATTGCTTAGAACAGTTTCAAAAATATTAAGACAAACATCATCGGTTATCTTTTTATAGGGTGGAGCTTATATAGTTACACCATTTTAAATAAAAACACAAATATACGTCCGTTTCATTATTTAGATAATTTTATATCAAGTTTAACATATTTAAATACTAAAATTCGGAGTATCAAATATGTATTGCCACAAAATTTACTTATATAATTTTCAATAGATTACATAATAATTTAATCGCACAAATACATATCTAGAAAATAGGTTTCAAAATATCTGTCCTTGTTTGGTACATGAAGAAATGATTTAAATATTATAATAATCAAATGAGAGGAGCCTACTATGTTTGTGATAAACGAATTTGCATGAAAACTAGCCGACCACTTCTGCATGCGACTCTACATTTATTTAGTCATATCTAATTCAAAACTTCGAATACGTGGCTTTTAAATAAAAATATTTTTACACACAGCTGCGTTTGATATAAAAATATTCTTGCACTATTGAATTTGGTAAGAGAGATTTCATAAGACATTCCCTGAGTCATCTGTCTCCATCAATGGCAGACGGTAGTAGACATTGAATGCGTGTAGCTTTCTAGAAAAGGACCTCACATTTGCATTATCCAATTTAAGGTTTCCGCATCATCCGCGAGAACATAAAAAAGTTACTGACTCCCCAGAGATATCCGTATCTGAGAACTTTTCACTTCCACAAACAATAAAAATCCATCAGGGAAATAAAACAGATGATGAAGTTTGAATGATGAAGTAATTCAATTTTTATAGAGAACAGAGCAAACACATATATTGTATTCTTGTTATATGTTATATAATCACCCCGTGTATGTCCCTTCTATACCATAAAGCTAGATTTGCTGGAAAGTAAAACTACTTTAATATTTTTGTAGCATTTTGTATCATTTGTTTATGCAAAAAACATATTACAAAGGTTTTGTGTATAGTTAAATGGATTAGAATATGAAATTAATGTTTGAGAAAATATAATTTATTTTTGTAACTTATCCTTCTACTCTCTTGTGTTTATTGCCAATGAAACTGCATTCGTTACTCTAAAATTATATTTATTTGGATTAATATATAACTGTATAACAAAGATATAGTATTGTTAGTACTTAAAAATTAATGTTAGGTACATCATTTTAGATTTATATATTTATTTTATTATAAGGGTCGATCCAGACTATCGTGCCGGTTTCACTCCAATCAAATATAAATATATCTACAATAATCAATGAAATCATTCACACTATAGATCTCGGTTCAATCACGCTCCGATACAGTATTATCTTAGACAAGGAAAGATAAAGGACAAATAACACATTACCTAGCGTTGTTACTATATCGCTCCACGAGTCATTGGCGTATCATTCAGATTTTAAAATAAATATCAATTGTTTTAAATTATAAAATTAATTAATAATAAATGTTTTACATTAATATCAGTGATAATTGATTAACAGAAAAATGTCTATTCGGAACTATCATCTCTCATACATACTAAATTCAATTGCTATTTAAAGCATATTTGCATATTATAAATTTTCAACTGACGCCTCTGGGATAATATGCGATTTAAGAAAAGATTGCCGCCATATAAACACTTTCATATACGGACTAGCATTGGTTGTTATGTATCCATAGTCTTTCCTAATCTAAGGTATTACTATACTGAATATTTGACTGGAGCGAGACCGGCACGATAGTCTGGATCGACCCTTAGTATTGTCCATAGACTCAAAATATTATTTTTTATGTAATTATATATCTTACAAGTAATAATATATCTACAGTTATGATATATATTTAAACAATTTTTACATAGGTACTCATATAAGCGACATAACAATTACACTAAGACCATTGCTAACGATTCTAGTATTATCAGGCAAAGACACTTTCAACGACGACAGCAATTATATAAAAGTATACAGTGATTATCTATGGAGGCATAATTTGACAATGGACTATTTTGTTGATTGCAGGTTGTAACCGTGACCCATTCCTCAGTGCCAAAAAAGAAAGTGACCAACATTGAAGAAAAGAAGATTCCCACTAAGCTAACAACAAAAGAAGGAAGTATCTCAACACGATAATGAGAAAGAGAACCGCAGTTTTCACACACAAATGCTTAATTATGTTCTGTGTGTGTTATACTAGTGCGCGTCGTTGTACAACTAGCGCCATGAAACTGCATGCGGACTTTATGAGAACTGATTTCTCTTTTGATTTTGTGATGAGAATTGGATGCGCCATAGTTTGTTATTATATTCTACACTGTTAAAAAGATGGATTGGTTCTGTTTCGTGATAAAAATCTTTAACTTTCATTTTATTTATATAAAAATAAAGTAATTCTGACTTACATTAGAATTATTTTGTATAAAATAGATAATGTACATAGAATTGTACGTACCTGTCTCTCCAAAATTTAAGGTACACTACAGTTTCTGTGTCATTTGTGTATTTAAATAATTATTCTTTTACAAATAACTGAAATGGTGTATATGTTTTTAAATTAATATTATATATAATTACCAAAGTATACACCCCCCAATTTTTTTCTGGTAATATACAGAGGATACCTTTATACTTACAAAATAAATATCGTACATTAAACTGATTGTGATATATTCCAAAATTGCAGAACTATGTGTTAAAAATATTAAATCTATAGTAATCAATATAAACATACAATATAACCTCTATTAAAATATACTCCCTATACGTAAAATGCTCATAATAATAATTAAAATTCCAACAATTATATAGTATAATTTAACTTGTGGAAAGTGTTTTTTTCCAAGTAAATAAGTGCATAGGAGAAATATACTCTTATATCCGGTATTATAAACTAGCTAACAAAATTTGCAAGCTTGCAAACACTTTCAAATGGGGCATCAAACCTATCTGACAGTTCCCTTTAAGTTTCGCGCACGCGTGGTTAGTATAAACACCAACGGTATTAAAACAGTGGTGATATTATGAAAATTATTTTTTACTGTCAGAGTCGCTAATTGTGTAATAATAAGTTAAAGTATCACTGCTCTAAATTTCATAACTAATCCATAGATACTATTACAGATTTAATACCCCATTTGAAAATGCTTGCAAGCTTGCAAATTTGTTAGCTCCTTTATAATACCGGACATTAGAGAGGTTGGCAGGTCTCAAGTGTACGTAAATATTTTTGAATAAATTTAATAAAAGTAATCATTAGAATTACAGTACCTATGTGTAGAGTACCTAATATATTTTTTTAAATACATAAATTTCATTTTTAACAGTGTAAAGCAATATATCTGATATTTTTATTTTATCTATTATCTTTTATTTTATCTATTAATTGTTGTATATATAAATTTTAAGTTATTTTTTGTACAAAATGGAACCAGATAATAGAGTAGAAAAATAATACTTATCCAGTACTTAGATACAACTGTAATTTATATGCGAATAGATTTCACAAAAAAGTGTCAAAATTTGTATTGATTGGAAACAACAAACAATTTACATTAATAATTTATTAATAAAACTCTCTAATTAATAACTATCAACATTTTTATACATTTAAATGTATATTTACATATTCCATCTACTCATTAGATTCGCGAGTTTGGTTCATTTCCTTTTTGATTTTATGTGTACATTTTTGTTACATTTTGCGACGAAGACGTCTTCAAAATAACACATTGATCACTTCAATTTATAGAGGTCGCAAATCGATAACTTCGAGTTAAATATATTGAGATAGAGGGTTCATACTTCAAGGTTTTAGAGCTTGAAGGGAAGGGAACAGATAATTTCATTCGTATAAATTGAAGGAGTCATTCTAAAATATTTTTATCATGTTGTAATTAGACACTCGAATATATATATAATAAATATTAATAATATTAAATATGTAGTTCAACGATTAATCCATTATTAATCTTTTAATTGTTGCAATATAAACCAAAATATAAACATTTTAAATTATTGTGATTTAATATTTATATACTAAAAAAGACTATATCTTTCGGTGTATTTAGGACATTCCTCCACTTACATCGACTATAGTTTAAGACTATGAATATTTTAAATTTATTATAAAAAAAAAATATTTTAATATCAGAGATGTATAATTTTTGTATTTTTTGTTCAATGGCTCAAATAGGTTAAGAATAACGAAACTTGTTTTTGAATATATACAACTGCAATAGAAATGACATTTAATTATTATATCTTTTACAGTAAAAATAAATTATATTCTACTAATATAATAACTTAAAAAAACAATTTCTTCTTATATTAATACTAATTGTAAGCTAACAAGAAAACATCACTGACTTAAGTTATTGTTATGTAAATATTATTAGTATTATTATTTAAATTATATTGATTATCATTTAGACATTTAATTACCATTTATATTAAGTAGAAATTAAAAGTATGTACCGATTAGTTATATGAAATTTAAAAATAAGCATGATTACATGGATTTTAAATACACATTGCAATTAATTAATAGATTAATTGTTACAATGTGTATTTAATAAACGAATTAATTTAATGTTGGTACATACGTAAATGTTTATGTTCTGTTTGAGTGAAGATAGAAATCATAGTATTTATCTGTGTGCCTGTGTTTAAAATTAAGTATTTTTTATGTAATTATTCATTGTATATATTTTATTATATCAAACTAAATAAAAATATATTTTATATTTAATTAACATTATTTTATTTTTTTATATAGGTACATTACAGATTGAAATATTAATCTGTTTTTTGTGACCAAAAATAAGGTGGTTACAAACTCAGTGTTAACAATTAATATTTAGGCTATGCTAAATGCACTTTTAATTTAAAATGTATTTTAAATGGAAATCGTGTTTTTTTTTTGAAAATACATTAAATAGCAAATTTGTAAAGAAGGATCTATAGTTTTTTTTTAAATTAATTTATAAATTCCATCTGCGCAGTTTTTATGATTTTGCAATGTCGAATTTGTACTTCTTTGATTGTATGTGTTGTTAAAATATCAAAAAAATCCGTAAACAAGAATAAATAAAGGCATTTTATGTAATTAATATTCTATTATACATTTATAACATTGAATATGTCATCGTGGTGACGTCAATTCCTGCGCGGCCGCTGATTGGTCAAGGACCAAATGAAACTACCTTGTCTTTGTATACCTTGGTTATAGCCTAAATTTTTCAGCCTCTTAAATAGCCTATTGATAAATCCTTCACTGCTCTAAACCAACTAGCTATAGTAACTTAAAAACTATACGTCTCTTGAACAGACCACTCCCCAAGAACAAATATTATGGAATACGAACACGAATGTTGAATTTTTAGCTTTTGTGGAAGAGTTCGAAATTTTATATTATGTGAATTTTAGTTCTTTATGAAAACCATTTGTTTCGCGACATTAATGTTAAATAAGTTGCATATGCGAAGAAATAAGTATAGATTATATATTTACGAAAAATAATAATATAACGTACTGGATCAGTTTTGGTAAAGATCCCAGTAATGGCAAATTTTTAATTAAATGTACTGAATTATAAATATATGTTGATATTTGATTACTACCAATTAATTATTAGTATAATTTATTAATTAATTTTTATATTATCATAGAAACTGTTTTACATTGTTTCAAATTTGACGATTCTTTCTTTTATATCTTTTGTGTCGTAGTACTTATCATTTTGTAATCATTAGCAAGTGTTTATCACTACGTGCTTATTACTGGTTTTACTTTATCCGTTACTGGAGAAAAAACATAAACAAATTAAAAGGCTATAATTTAAAAAACAAATTATATTTGTGAACTTTGGTAGTTAAATTGATTAAATAAAGATTTACTTGTTTTATTAGTTACATGAGTTCATAATAATTATAAAAAAGAAGCCAGTCAATCACAAAAACAGTAAACTTTGCTCTTATAGCGGCCAGTACTTACCTATAATTTACAATTATATTTATTTATACATATGTATCTCGCATATATCATATAAAATATTAGGTGATAGGTAACAATATACATAATAATATTATTACCTTCATTAAGGTAATATAACAAATGCTTATAATAATATCAAAATATTTATAGTTTGTACCGTAAACTATTAATGTTTTGCTCCATGCATGTATGTACCTACATAATAATATTTAGTTAATATTATGTTGTTATGGGTTTAACTTTAGCAGTTATTTACATGTATACATTACACATATAATGTGAGTGTGTTTCTACGCAGGGTGGTTCCTAAGTAAATATTTGGTTATATTAAAAATATTTTATAAGATAATTTTATTTGATATATATTTAGATTTCCGTTTAATGCCAACGTTTTGTTACACAGAAATTAAAATATAAAATGAGCGTCTATAATTGATACCATACACAATATTTTTCACAATCGATAGTATAAATAATTGGCAATTTCGTTATACTTATATTAAAACATTTGTGTAGATTTCTTTGAATCAGAATTTTAGTAACGAGCGTTTATATTTGAAGAAAGAGGAGGACACAAAATATGTATATTTAAGATTGTAAATATTTTTTTTTTATAATTCACTCATAATAAACAATTATTGTTTTTTATTAACTATATTTTTTTTTATAATTAATATTATTCTGTACGTACCTATCTAACCATACTTTAAATTTAATTCTACCATCATGGAATCCGTATTTGTCGTTAACTTTATATGTATTTTTATTTTACGAATAATTAACATAGTTTATGATCACCTGTGTATATTTAGCGTAATATGCAGTTATAACTTACCTAAATCTGTTTAAACTAGCGTGATCTTATAACGTAAAATGAATACTATAATATGTGTATATATTTACTTATTAACTACACTAATATGTATGCTTAGCTTATATTACTATAGATAATTTGTTTATTTATCGTTATTACTAATAAAAAGTATGTACAATATGTATAAAATATATATTACGTGTGTTTTTCATATTAATCTTATTGTTAGTACAAAATTATTTAAAATATTTAAAAACTTAATAGTTGTATTTTTAAATTTATGGGCGACAAGAATGACGCAGAAAAAAATCAGATAAATATAATGTATTTTATTAATCAACAAGAGTGACATAATTAAAAATTGAATATTTTCTTTCAACACTAGGGGTTTCCTATGAGAGCAAAAATATTTTTTTACGTCGTTTTAAAGAATGTAAGCAAACACTTAATTAGCACAATTTCCCAATGAAATCAATAAGTTACCATTGCCACCCTGAAAAATATATGTTTACATTTTTCGTTTTTCCGTCGTACTGAAAAAAATAATTTTTTTGATTTATGACGTTAAAAATATCTATGTACTTACCTCGTGGCTAGTATATTCTATCGCAGGTTCCCGGGTCAGGATTTTTTGGTGGACCCCCTATTGCTAAGAAACGTAAGACTTTTTTGGACAATGACAAAAAATAACTTGTTGAATTTTGTGGAGGTCAGGATGGCCAGATCTAACCTCAAGCCCGTTTTAAATCGAAGAACATACTATAAATTAGGTTTTTACTAAAACAATATATACATTATTTAAAATTTTATTAAAATTTCAGCAAATAAAAAAATCTTCTTTTTACAATTTTTTTAAACGTTTCAACAAAGTGAATAATTAAAGCTTATCATAATAAAATCACAGGAATACTTAAAAGGTATTAAATCTAACAAATTTTGTTTATGGTATTTAAATACTATTCTAAAATATATTTAATACCTACATAAATATTATTACGTAATACTATAACAGTACATTTAGCCTTAATTTAAATAATAACTACAGCATTACATATATCTTGAGAGAGTTACTTCTAAAAATAAGACAACTTAATTTTATAGTTAAAAAATACAATTATTATTGTCCATTTTATACAATATTGTTTCATATCAGATCATTAACATATTATTATAAAACACTGTTATAAGTATTTAATATTAATATCTCACAATAACTTTAAATAAAAAAATAATCCAGAACACACTTCAATTATAATTTGAATGAATAAAACCATCTTGTTTCTAAGTATTTGTCTTTAGTATATTTTAATGTTGAAACCTTACAATTAGATTAAAACTTGGATAACACAATATTAAAGTATTTAAGGATGATGAACGTTCGGCGAATATTTATACTTATGAAATTGATTTTATAATTTATTAATTTATCTTTCAAAAACAATTTCCAGTAATAAAATAACTCCCATTCAAAGATAAATAATGCTGTTGGTAGACATGGATTTTCACCAAATCGATTAAAATGAGACAAAACATTTTTTATCTGATTTAAAATGTTTTTATTTAATTTTTATTTTCATAATAGAGGTGTAAATCCATCTTCTTATTTCTTAATAATAAATATATTATTGTTCTGTATATTTCATAAAAATAACAACATTATGCTTAATGAATAACTATATAAAATACTTGTAATAAATATGTTTGGGGTTTAAAAAGTTATGAAAGTAAAATAACAACACGTGTGTGATTTCATTTCCACCATTCCGACTTCCGGTGTGCAGGGTTCACATTTTCTATGATCTCTTCACAGGTCCATAGTCTCTGTCGGCTCACGTAAGGAAGGATTTTTGCCACTTGCATAGATCCCTTTGAACGAAATATTAATATAAGTATCTAATATTATAAATACTGGTATGACCAGTTCAAGAACCTCTAGCTTTTTTGAATTAGATTTTTTTATATAGGTAAACGGAAAATATGTATCTTATACTTATTATATAAATTGTTCACAGTTTTCTATATTTTTTTTTAGAAATACAAACAATCATAAAGATGATAATTATAACGCCATTGATTATAATTGTATTTTTCATTTTTCAAAAAGTTGTTAAATATTTTATTATTTATTAGGTGTCTTATAAAAAGCGAATAACAAAAACTTTTATTATTTTAAATAATACACCCTGTTAAAAATATATCAGATTTAACAATAAGTTAGATAGAGACAAAAATCGAACAAAAAACCCTGCTTATGTTTTTTATTGGCTGTTTTCAAGAAATTATACAACACTCGAAGATTTGGTGGTCTGTATAAAACGTTTAATAGTGCTAATTAGCAATTAAATTTAAAAAAACATGCAAATTTTTAAGAAAGTTTTGGAATTAAAATAGGTACCTACTTATCTTAATGATAATGTGATAAAAAAATCCTTAAAATATTAGATAAACATACTGGTTATTTAAAACCGAAATATGACAAAAAAACATGCTAATTAATATTTTAAATATTTTAAAATGTTTATTTCTAAAATGATATCAGCGGCGTAGTAAGAAAATTTTCGGGGGGGGGGGGGGGTGACTTATGTTTATAAATACATACATTTGTTTTTATTCGTAAACAGAAAAATAATAAAAACATTTTTTCGGAAAGTATTTTGAACTGATGTATCTCAAAACACGTTTTTTAGAACACTGAATTTTAGGGGGAGGAGTATCCCCAAAAACCCCTACACGTCTGAATGATAGTAAGTAAAAAATATTAATATACGAGTCTGATGTTACGTCTGTTAAGTTTAATTATAAAATTGTTAAATTCATTAATTAAATTTAATTACAGGAAATTAATTTTTTTATACGGTATATTATTTGACAAATTTATGATCATGAATCTAACAACATCCTAAAAACATTCATTGCATTGATATATTTAAATAAATACAAAGGACAAATAGCTAATAAATTTTACATAACAAACAACGGGGGATTTAATTCAAGCGCACATGAGAGTTACACAAGATTAACTACTTTCAAAGAAAAAGCACTACATAAAATATATGAATGTTATATTAACCAGGAAACGCTTCTTTCTGCCGGGTTCCTGCCGGAAGTAGACAAGAGAGTCGGGAGGGGCCCGGATACGTGGCCTCGACGCCGCCCCTGCGCCCGCCAACGACTGGTAACGGCTCGGCAGACAGTCAGCATCCAAACGGACGGTACTGGAGTTGTAGTCCACAGAAAGCGACAACCAAGTCCATGCTGCTCGTGAAATAGGAAGTAGTAAGTCATGTTTATTTGGGGTAATTTATATGAAAAATGTACTGTCGAGTTAAATGGTTATATAATATGAGTGTTACATACTGAAATTTTTTGTGTTTATTACAGTAAATATGATAGATTGGTAACTATACAAAAATACTGGAGATTGTGTATAATTGTCAATAATACTGCAGATTATGATACCTACGTTTTCTTTTTAATTTATCAAACTTGTCGGTTATTATTCATAATATTCAGCATACGTTGGAAAAGATCAATGAGTTCGAAGTAGAAATTATTCTAAATATTTGCATATTGTATAAATGTTAGTAATATTGTTGTATACGTAAAAGAAACTGGATCCTCTTTCATCTTAAATAACCCGAGATTCCGTCACCATTAAGTGGTTGCGGCAGAGATTAAGTCCCGTTTTTTACCTATAATAACCCTCAACTTCGGTATAGGGGATTTGATGCGACAGAGATTTAGTTTTCCATTTTTTTTCTAAAATGAGATTGATCGCCGCAATATGTATGTAATGTACGCAAAAATAAAAAAAGTATGTCTCAATTTAATTTCACCTTAAAAGCTTTTAATATGCAGATCCCTAAATAGTTTCTATATGTGTATGTATTTCAATATATACATAAATGTATTTACCTGCTAATGGCCAAGCTTTGTGATGTTGTTGTGATAAAGGCCAGTACATCTGATGTAGTTTTGAATCTCCTTCTAATTTGAAATGTAAAACCAACTGCCCAGTTCTGAGATTTGATGTTAGCTGAAACCATGGTGAAAGTCGTCCTGGAGAGTTTACTGACAGCAACGTACCTGGTAGTATAGATTTGTAAAAATAGTTATTATAAGAACAATCATTCACATATTTATTTATACAATACCTGTTTACTTTCGTAAAATGATTTAATATGTTTTAATTAAGGTATGTATAGTACAATATACCTACATTTCGATAAAATTATGAGTAGATTAAATACGTTTTTAGATAGTGCCTACTTATTTATAGAAAAATAAACAATGGCTCAATGACCTTCCAGCTTTAATTCATCTATATGTGCATTTATAAAATATAACTTAAGAAAGAATAAAAATAAGCTTGTGTTCTTTTAGTAAATATGTTTTTGAACATTAACTTTTTATTATGTGCAACAAAAGTTCATTGTGTTTTAAGCATCAAGTAGTGATAAACAAACCTAGTGTTTTTCTTTGTTGTCTGTAGATAAATACAGCTGTAAATCCTGAATTGGAGCTGAGTGCTGACGTCACAGCTGTAGCATTGGATAATCGAACATCTCCGTATGAGAGTCGAAATTTGTATGCTGGAAAACCTTTGATTGGGCCTTCAGTTATAGATACTCCTGGTGACTTTGCAGTTATATTCAGTAAATGTAAAATATCTATTTCATCTGTAATTAAAGGAAAAATCTTAAATATACACATAATAAATATAATAAAAAGTTTACTAATAGAAAATAATGGAAAAAATATATTTAAAATATTATTTCATTTAAAAATAACGTATAATAATATGATTGATCTAAACCTTTAGTAGCGGTGCTCTATCAAATGACATTGGTGATGGCGCCAAGTCTGTCAGATCTAGGTATATTTATACTAATTTAAGGTTTAATTTGAAAATAAAAACAAAAATATTAGCTAATAAATGTAAAAAATGATTAATGTTTTATTCATATAAAATGGAACTAATTTTGGGAAAAGACTATTGAAGTTTGGCATTTAAAAACACTATAAAAACAATATACATTGTTTTGCGATATATTTTGCATTGTTCTAACAAATATCAAATGTACTAATAAATATTATGTATTAACGTTTGGGAAAAGTTGCGACATAAAATATTTGTTGCGCGTCTACTAAGTGAATTTGCCTTACCATAAAACCTAATTTTCTTCTCCATAATTTTTTTTAGTGAATTCAAAGATTTCATTTCCTTGAAGTTTTTTTTAATTACCCTTAAATATGTACGAATATCTACATATTGCTAAATAATGCTAAAAACAACGAAGGGACTATTAACTTATATAAAATAATAAAAATATTGCCATGCCATCTTTTATCTGAATATTCATAAGGCGAATCATTGACAGTTGTTTTTATTATACAATATATGCATTTTTGATGAATTTTATCTATATCTACAGCATTTAGACTAACTTTGGGGTCTAGATACTGGTATGGGGTTGTAATTCTACCGTACCGATGTCGAATATATAAGTACTATCTCGTAAATGCTATGAAATGCTTAGTGCTATAAAATAACACTGCCAGTAAGTCGTATTCTCACATCCACGTCATAGACTCCGTATTGATATAGCAAAAGGGCGAGGACGAACCTCCAGCGCCTTAAAACTGAAAATTATTTTCGGCTAAGGGAGCACACCTCTACAGAAAACCTTGGTCCTCCAATGATCTTGGAGTTAAGTGCAAGGCGCCTTGATAAAAAATAAATACTTTTGTAGATAAGTTTGAAAAAAAGCCTCGGAATGGACTGTCTAAATTAGATAAGACTTGGTTACAGAAAAATGATTTCGATTTTAGAACATGGAATGTTCGAACACTATACCAACCTGATGCTTTATAATCGAGAAATCGCTGGGATGATGGAGAATATAACTGTATTGAAGGCGATTAGTTCAAAAGACCAAGGCTCGATGTATATATACATAAATGCAGGATTAAATTCAAGTTTGAAATATATGTATTTAATGTGGTATAACGTAGGATACATATGTTGCCAATTAAAATTTCAACGTTCAGCTCTCGTTGATTTTGACAGGCAATAGCTATCTCAAATATAACTGGAAATAATTGACTGTGGTATATATTCTAAAACTCTGTATAATACATAGTATGCTATATCATGTTTTCTACGAATATATTCTATTAGTATTTTTTTACTAACCTCACTAAATACAAATAAATGTAAGCCTAGACAGTTCGAATGAAATACTATTTAATATAACGATATAAAGTTTGAATGTCTCTGCTGGTATAGATGTAATGTCTTTATTACAGTTTACAATTTTGTTGTATAAATAAATGTTTCAAGAAATTCTCTCCAGCGTAATATAAAAAGCTTTGTTTGCAGAAAAATGTTGCCTCTGATGATTTTAATTATATTTTTATGTACATTACGGTTTGTAAACAAGCTTTTAAATTATTTTTACTAAATTTAGATATACTCTTTATCTGACGTACAAATATAAATTAACAGATGTGAGCAAATTGTTAAACAATTTAATAGGCAATTTATTTAATTAGAAACACGAATAAATTTTATCATGAGAATATGTTATTTTGATAATTAAAAAAATAACAATATACGTGTTCCAAATGTAATAAGATATTATAAATCTGATTTGATAGTACTAATTCATCTAAAAAGTTGTGTACAAAAAAGTACTAAATATTGTTGTTTTTTGGTGAATTTGTTGTAAATGTGTTTGTGCGTGTGTATGTGTGTTAAGGAGTACAGAGACACAAGATGAAATGGGAAGTTGCTGATGGGCCAATCATAGCAGGAGAAAACAAACAAGGTGGCCGGGGTGTATAGTAATTAAGTACAAGAACAATTACCACCAAAAGTACTTTTACATGCACAATTCTGTAAAATAAATATTTTATTTATTTGGTAAGTAACCCATTTTTTTGTTTAAAGAATAATAGAAGAAGTATTAACAATACTTATATGCAAAAACATTTTAATATACATAAATGTATCTTTCAATGTTTATCTTTAAAAATAAATATAAATACCGAAAAGCATTTCGTTTAAAAAAATCTATAAATCATATTACAAATCCCCAATTGGTATAATATTAGATAAAAGAGAGTTTCAGAAACATGCAGCTTAAATAAATCTCTGATTTATTATTATTTATATCGGGTATATAAAAAAAACACAGAAATAAAATATAAATAGAACGCTCACTCATTCAAGATTCTAAAAATATACATATAGGGGTCTATATTTATTAAAAGTTAATTAGATTTCTAATAAGCTGGCATAATAACATTAATAACTAACATTTTTATCATTTTCTATTAAATATTTATCCCGATTATTTTTGTGTCTTATTTCGTTTAATATAACTACATGGTATTTGTATTCATTCGAAAAATATGTTAAAATAAACATTAATTTTACCCTAAAAAAGTGCTGTGTGCTATAGAGCTGGGCGCATGACACACGACTCGTGCAAGGTGTAATTATTTTATTATATTTTAAAATGTTAAAAATTATTTTAAAATGTTGAAGCAAACATTACTTCAATCATTTGAATATGTCATTTAGCACCCCCTACAAATCAATTGTTTATTCAATTAAAAAATAAGTTTTTGACGTTTCTCGAGCTACCCCAAAATAGACTTGTACATAATATTATTTGTATACAGTACATTATAAATAAAATTCGTTCAACCTTTCCAGCAGTTTTAACCCCTACTAAAAATATATGTAAATAAAACAAAAAACTGTATGGAAATTAACATAATGAAGAATAACCGCAGAGAAATTTCTTTAATATAAAACTGCTGGTACTCAATATTTTTTTAGGATAAAAAAGAATATATTTCATTTTGACTGGTGGTTGATGAAAGAAAAAAATGGGTACAGCGTTAATTTTTATATTACGTGTTTCCGCATTAAAGAAAAAAGCACACACATAGAAGAACGATGCAGTAGGTAATGCCTCTTTCACGTGATGAACATTATTTATCGTGTGAAAAACAGATCCAATTTTTAACCATACCATTTATAACTCTACACCAATCTCTAACAAAACAAAATGTGGTTATATATTTTGTTTTGTTTTAATTAAACCGTGGAAAAGATTAATTTTAAAGAACGTGATGAAAATTGTCAAAAATTAATAACCACTGCTGTTTTATTAATTTATTGTTGTTTTACAGTTGTTTTATTTATTAATTGTACCAAAATTTGTAACTAAAACGATGTTTGTCAGTATCAAATTGTTTGACAGTTTTGATAAAAAGGTCATACATATAAATTTAAATATAAATATGATTTTTTAATATTTATTTCATTGTAATCATTTCTTAAACTATGCCCTAATTAGTAATTTGGCTTTGTTCAATCTAAATAGAATCGTAATGGTTTGATATGTACATACTTCAGTTTTTTTTAATTCTCAAGGCAGAGGCTGTTTTTCTAAACCTATCATTTTTAGTGAGCTACATTTTTGCAACACAGTGCCACATCTTCAATAAAAATATCGATGTGCTAGGAATGATATTTTTTGTTGAAATGAAACAATCATTCACATTTTTTGTTTCTAATTACATAATTATGCTTTAAGCACCTGTTGTAATTTTAAAATTATGTAAATTACCTTCTTTATATTAAGAAGGTCAACGTGTATCTGTCTGTCTGTCCGTTAGTGCGCTTATCACTTGAGAACCACCTATCCGATTTACGTGTTTTTTTTAATTCATAGTGACGATAATACTAAATCAAGTCGGAAAAAAGTTTGCCGCCAGCGCGCTCTTTTGCAATACGCTGACTAAACCGTTCGATATTGAACAAAATAATGTATTAAATAATTGTGTAGAATAAAAAGATCTAAAATAAAGTAAGCGACACCATATGTCTAACTTTTATATTTAAGCCACAGTGACTGTTTTTATACAAAGAAAATGTAAAATATTTGGATTCTGTTTACGTGGACTTATGACCTGCAAATAATTAATCCTTATCGAAATAAATGATTTCATCGTCATAAGTACTTAATGTAGATATAATTTGCCCTTTACCGCATCCAATAATTCTGAACTGAAAACACGGTAGCAATAACGCTAATACAGAAAAATACGTTAATTAATTACCTACGAAACTGACTCATTGTGGTTACTCTAGTTACGTTATTTTGGAAGTTATGAGATAATCTTTGTTTGTAAGTACTACTCTAAGGGATCTTTTTAAACATCCTGTAACTCAGAGGATGTTGAAGATAGACCCTCCCTTCGCGTACAATTTTTTACTCACAATGAGCCAAGAATCAGCTCCTAAAATATACATATGTATCCCAAACCGAACCAGCCTGTATATACTTTAATAAAACAAAAAATGACATTTTTCGTTGTGAGATCTATTTTTAAGAGATGGTATTATAGATAAAACTTTTTGATCGTTACACCTCTGCCCTAGAGTCACGCATACACGTACGTCTCTTCCCCACACACACACAGTCACACTAAAGTATACGCACCTTTGAGAACGCTAGCGGGCGAATGTTGGTGCGCTGCCGTCTCGTAAGCCACGTCATTAATCTTGTCGGTGACGTCATCGGCCGTCGGCAGCCACGTGCGAGCGGTGATTGGCCCCGGCAGCAGGAGCAGCAGGACGACAGCTAGCCAGGTACCCGACTTATCGGATACTGCCGCAGCATCCACCGCCATAGCAGGCGCTACACACGAAATTGTGTTTTTTTAGTCAATTGCTTTTTGACGAAGTTTATTTTTGGTGGTGATGTTTGAATAAGTTATGAGTAGATTTTATTATGAATTAGTTTTGGCATTTTATAATCCCTTATCCATCAGGGGTGGAATAACGTTTTCAAAAGTTATATAGAAAATGATTTTCTTACATAACATTACACATTTTAAATTATTAATTTTTTTTATTTAAAATGTTTTTGAGATCTGTAGGTTTTAGACAGCTTTTATTTGACTTATTTTATTAATTTATTGATAGGTACATTTTCTATATATAAAATAAATTCTCATTAATTAACAATTATTTGTTTATAAAATAAGAAATATTTTTAAAATAATTATTTAAAGTAAAATATCTAATGCATTTTGAAAAGTACGATTATCAATTAAATAAAACGGCCAAGTGCGATAAGATTTCGGAGTCATTCTCCCTACGATTTATAAAAAAGGGTTATTCCAAAATGTTTTTCGTTATTATTTAAAAAAAACTACATTCAGATTTTTTTTGATAACATTGAAAAACAAATATATCGTGACTGAAGGGTTAAAATCAAAAGGTAATTTAATATTTTTTGTTGCATTTTAGGAGACCTATCTAAAGACATCCCACTCAATAAGGTAAGAGAAAAAAAATGTCAGTACACTTTTCAGTCCATGGGAGGGGATCCAATACATTTTTGACAGTGTTCATTATAATTTTCAATGAGAGTACTAATTAAAAACTACATTCTAGAATTTTTTCAGATTTTCTGAATCAATAGTTCAGAAATTAGAGGGGGGCGCTCTGATAATGACATTGAAAAGCAAATATATTGTGACTGAAGGGTTAAAATCAAATGGTAATTTAACATTTTTTGTTGCATTTTAGAAATTTTTGAATATACTTTTCAGTCATTTCTGTTTTTGGGTTATCAATCTACCAAATTTCATTTTAATCGGTATAAAATTTATATAGACGTACGGACAGACAGAGCGAAACTATAAGGGTTCCTAGTTTTCTACGGAACCCTAAAAAACTACCGAAAATCTAGAAACTTTCAAATTAATATTGCAATGGTCAAGTAGGTATGTATTATTAATTTCAATATTATTTAATTTTTTATTTTATAACAATATAGAAATGTATATTTATAAAGACTGTTTCATCCCTGTCCAATTATAAAATAACCGTCAAAACGTTAGAATGTATTCAAACGTTGTTAATAGTGCTGACATAGTTCGCAAGGATATTCGAGAAGTGTAAATAAACAAAACGCGATTTGAAAGAATGATTTATAATTACGTCACATGTATGAAGCGATGCTAAATATTATACAATCAGTATAATTAACTTATTGAAAATGTCGGAACAGAAAGACTCGCTTATTCCATAGATATAGAGCATGGACCGCGCATTCTGTATTAACATAATGGGGTAACATGTCTTCAAAACAGTGAGAGAGGTGTGGTCGCGTTTAGGATATATCTATCTCTTTTTCTAAGGATAATAATAATAGTTACTTTTGTTTAAATAAGGACAAGTATATCCCAAATTATTTTCTATCTCTTTTTTGGCATGGCTCTGTTTTCGAGTCAGATGCGGTCCATGTTCTATGTCCTATGGCTTATTCATATTTTCGATTGTTGTCTACGTTATAGAACTGATGTGTTATCTGCGCCCCTGTAACCGACATAATCAACGATATTCTAAAGACTTCTGGTGGGGTTCTGAGACTAGGGTATATCATCACAAGGTCTGCTCATGGATATCACCACCAGTGTCGTAACCAGCGCGGGGGTGCGGCAAGGAGGCCTGGCCCCCTCGAATTTTTGTAACCGGCGCGACGAGAGGCCAAATGGTTAAAGCAATAATATACTTGTAAAATATATATGTTATATTTACGTCATTAGCGCCCTTAAAAAAATTCCCTCCCCAATAAAAATTTTGGTTATGCCACTGGTCACCACCAGGTCATTTCACGGTCATCAACGCTGTCGTTTAATTTTTATAGTTGTGGTTTAGTAATTTTTTTAAACATATAATTTAAAATAATAGATAAAATCATATACTAATGTAGTAGATTAATATATGATAAAATTCGTTTTACGACTCATAAATACATACGTATACGTTAATGGTTAAATAGTATTTTTGCTGCTACCTAGAATTTGCAATGAATCAAAAATGATGATTCAATAAAGTATACATATAGAAAATTTCTCTCAATTTTCTGTTAACAAAATATTCATTGATAATTGAATTTGAGTAGATCCGTATTAAGAAAAATTTACAATTTTATAATAAAATACCGACATGGCACGAAAACTACTGAACCAAATATGATGGGACTCTTTCACTGTTCGAAAGCATAAGATCCTAAAATTAGTTTCAGTTACTTATGTATATAAAAACTGTATTAGGGAAGATCCGTATTAAGAAATTAATATAATTATTAAGGGTAGATTTAATTTATAATATATTTAGACATATTATTATTTTTACATACATACAAACAAAGTATTTAATTACTTAATTATTAAACAGTGTATAAAATAAATAATATCCACTTAAAATTCGACACAACCAATATTTAATTGCGGAATCAATCATATGTATAATAATAATCATCAGCATCGAAGAGCATAATCTACTTAGCAATTAATCATAACATGACAAGTATTTAATTGGCCAATATTCAAGTACATGAACGTGTTTACAGGCACGTCAAAATATTCGAACACAAGCGAGACAATTAATGTAAATAATGCACAGAATATATCAAATATTTGTAGACAAACATGTGGAATAAACATAACTTATTTGACCTGTTCAAACTTCCGAATGGACGCAACTAACATCACCCTTGTCACAGCAACAGTGTGGAACATGTCACGTTATTCCAAGATAACAAGTTCTTGACGAACTTGTGCAAACATGAACAGATGGTGCACGTTTTCAGGTATATACTACTGCCGATGTATTTATGTGAAAATTATCAAGATGCTTCCATAAGTTTGGCAAACACTCAGAATTTGATTAGATTACTATTACGGTTCCGCTTTTACTTCGGGGGAATAAAAACAACCGTCGATGTCGGTACAAAATGAAATTTTATAAGAGCTCGTTCACATCTTCCTGCTTTCGACCAATTTTAGGTTAATGTTAATAGTTTTTTTTTGTAAATAATAATAAAAGTATATATTTTATAAGGTCAATATTTTATTGAAAATATAAATATCTACCATGGGAGCCACGGGACTTTCTTATATGTAAAACTTAGAGTGAACAGTGCACGTGATTCTAATTTTATTAAAACATATTTCTGACAAACTATAAAAGATAGAATAAAATAAATAGGATATAAATTAAAGAAAATAATATTCTCTACAATGTCTACAACATGTATCATAATTTTTTAAATTTATTTTTTCGAAAAAATGAACAGAACATAAGTTATAGATATAACCTACAATTTTAAGCTTGGCCATTTCTCTCGTTTAAAAATAATTTGAAAAATTCAAAAATTGACATAAGTAAATATCCGTATTCGGCTGAATGATCGTTTTCAAAAATACGAGATTTTATTTCCAGACAAAAATTAAATTAAAATATAAAATTTTTAATAACATTTATCACGGTTATCCAAATTCTGTCCTCCCAATAATTAATCAACAAGACTTCGTAGTTCTGAAACATTTTAGTGAATTGATTAAAATAACCCACTCCATATGTATATTGTACAATACAAGACATACATAAGCATATTAATTACCTCTCATATTAATAAATAATACTTTTCTACTTCAACTGAATATACAAAATATTAATTTTCCAAATGTATTGTGTACCTACATATAGTGTAGGTGCAACTATTTTTAAAGTTGTTTTGCTATTGTATACAATGCATAAGTAAATCATTAACGTTGTATTATATATAAATAATTTGCGTCATAGTTTTAACAAACACAAAAAGTTCATTTTAAAGTTCTTCATACTTTATACATATTTAAAATGCCATCTCCAATATGATCGCTTGGAAAAGTTTTAATATGGTTTAACTTCTTATGTACGACAAAGTTTTCAGAGTTTGGGGTCACTGTTTTCTGTCTATGTACAGTGTGCAGTTTCTGCTATTAAGTTATAGTTAGGTAGGTGCTGTGTGGAGGAATGAAATACTTTTCTTAAAATAAATAATGGAAATAAAATAAAATTAAAAAACATATTTTAATTAACTCTCGAAAAGTCTAACTGTATTACTTATGTATGCATATTGAACATACAGGCTGTTCAAGAAAAGAGTGAAATGCATGGAGATTTCCTAAAGAGATACAGATTTTATTAAATGATATGACTTATTTGTAAGAAAGGGGTGAGTATTACTACATCAAAAAATATTAATAATTCTATGTAATTTAGACGGTATACCCAAAAATCTGAAAATTCGGAAATTCTTTAAATGGCTATAACTTTTTTTTCAAAGCAGATAAGTACTTTTTGTTTGCGTTTTTTTAAAGCACATTTTGTGTAGAATTTATTGGTGTATTTAGAATTTTTATATCATTTTTAGTTTCCGAGTTACAAGCCCTAACTTTAGTTTTTCTTATGGGCCACTAAGTTGGCTATAGCATATTTGGACGTTTTTTTAAATTCTATATCAAATATATTCATATCTTTATTTTGATATTTTTATGACAAATTGAAGTTTGATGTATGAAATGTTACATCAAAATTTTGTGTTTTCGATTTCCTTAAGAGTGTGTTTTTTTATATAGAAAATAACGCGAAAAATTGAAATTTTTTAAACGCAGATCTGTATTTGAAACAGTTCTGGAATTATGGTCTCTCAAAGTGTTAATTTTTTCAAAATTTTGGAGAGAAACGGCCGTAACTTTTGAAATGGTGATAGAATTTAATTTAACTTAACGTATTTGATATCAGCGTGTAAAAATATATATAACGACATTATTATTTCAAAATAAATAAATATGTTATATTTTGAAATCACTACTTTTCAATGCTTTCCATAGATTGAGTTTTATTTTAATTTTTTTGTGGAGTTATGAAGTTATAAAAAAAACTTAAATAATCAACAGTTTTAATGGGTTTCATCGCTATGAATTGAATAAAAAATACCCTATAGATGTGAAAGACATCGCAATATTTCTTTGTAAAATAGGTTCCGATCTATTTTATTTTTATTCTACAATATGAATATTATTAATTTTAAATATTCGGCAATTACTATACCTAATTGATAATAAAAAATTATATCAAAACCAAATTTGAATACAGACTTGCAAAATTAATTATCACATTATACAGTATACAATATAAGCATACGAAAGATAGACAGCAATTAATATCACGTTACACGCTATGTGTATTTGTTTTTACGTTGCTCCTCTTGATTCTCTATTATTACAGGATAGAATAGACATGTCATATATTTAGTTCATGATATTACGTAAACGTATGCTTTTATATGTCGTTTTAGTTAAATCTATCAACTTAGTTATAATGTACGTTTTGTCAACTGAGAAAACTGTCTCATATATATGTAAATTACAGAGTTCAAATTTTGCATGAATGTCTACGTTATATGTTTGTAGACTCGCATATGTAATTTTCGTTTTAACTTTGATTAAATTTTCTCAAATATATATTTTATGTATTTAATGACACCTTTAGTTTTGCATAACTGTGACACTTTCATGAAATGTAATTTTTTTCAAACTTTACATTCTTATATCGTAAATAAAAATTTCCGTTGTTAGGTAGTATGATTACAAAATTTTACTTTAATAAAAAACTACATACAATTATTTATTTTATGTTTGTTTAATCCTACTCTGACAGGCATAATGGCAACCTCCATTTCAGAACTGTGCATCCGTTTTGTATGTTGTACGTAAAAATAAATCTAATCATTTTAGAAAAGAAAACCAAATGGCTAAGCAAAGCAAGCAATGAGATTTTTAACCTATCTGACAGTTCTCCTTTAGTTTCATGAAGTGTTTGACAATTTTCGTGTATGCGTGGTACTCGTATGTAAACACCAACGGTATTAAAACAGTGGCGATATTATGAAAATTATTTTGTACGGTCAGAGTCGCCAACTGTGTTACAATTAGTTAAAAAATCACTGCTCTAAATTTCATAGCTAATCCATAGATACTATCACAAAATTAATACCCCATTTGAAAGTGTTTACTAACTAGCAAATTTGCTAGCTTCTTTATAATACTGGACATAAAACTGTATAAGTAGATATTGATTGTAAAATCTGAAACGAGTGTCGAAGTTTACAAATATCGTTTCTGATTTTACTACCAACAAACTCTTTTTGTAAAATTTAATATACATTTTTTTATACAATGCAGGTTGAATATCCTTGATTTAATATAGGTACATATATAAAGTTCAACTCTCTCTATATGTCTGTTTGGCTGTCCGTTTGTGCGCTTTTAACTCAAAAACCATTTATCCGATTTACGTGTTTTTTTTTAATTCATAGATATGTTAAGGAATAATACAATAGTAAATCAAGTCGGATAAAGTTTGCCGCCAGCGGGTTATTTTGCAATACGCTGACTAAAATTCGAACTCCCTCGGCTCGGCCGTTGTCATTTGTTTATTTTGTTTTCAGCAGTTAACTTCTAAATTTAAACAAAACAAAAATTATTTATACTTTTTGTTCTGATTCGTTTTTGTTAGGTAATTTAGATGTTGATTTGTTATTATTACAATAATAACTAATCATGTTTGTACTTAATTCAACTATATTGTTCAAAAATCCTAAACAATAATTCCGTAGTCCACGCGAGCGAAGCCGCGAGCACAGTTAGTATGTTTATATAAATGAAAAAGTATTCTGTAAGAGAGAATCAACTTAATTACTGTGTATGAAATATTAATTACATCTGTAAACTTCTCTTAGCCTCAGGAACCTTTACAAATAAATTATTTATGCCTGTATAAAATTCATTTCACTGAAACTGTCTGTACTTACAATGCCAGGGAAAATTATGAAAACTTTTTTATTGCACCCAGTTAACCCTCTGTTAGCTAGGCAAAGGGCAATACGTTTTTATTTTATGGTGATATTTTCATAATGTAAGAACTTTTTCGCATAACGGGGACGATGGTGATAGTGATTTTCGATTTCGTGCAGTTGTTAAAATGCGTCAGATGCATCAACACTCTTCTCAAAAACATCCGAAGGTTTTTTATGAATACAATAAAATTTTATTATGCTACTCAGTTTTAAATTTTGTTAAACTTCTGTCTACCTTTTATTAAAATTCAATCTTTAGAAGAAGAAAAAAATATTTTGATGAGAAATCGAACTCATAATTGATATTTTTCTTTAACTTTTAATGATATTAAAGTAATAAAAGTATATTAGGATTAGAAGGTATAAAATAAAAATTAATTAATTTATATTAAAAAACAAGTTTTTTTAAAATGTACTCAAAACGATAAAATAATGTTTCTTTCAGATATTTCAGCTATTAAAGCATTTTCAGTTTAACAGTATTTCAGTCATCACAATCTTTTCAGATTCGTGCCACTAATAATAAAAGCGTGGGGTACAAACTTGTAAATATAACTTTTAATCACGTAATATAAATCGTGGGAACTCATTTTTGTAACTTAATGTAAGAACGCTTAACTTTGTTTGAGTTCTTCTTCATTGAAGAGACCGTAAATTATAGAAGATTAAAAACAATACTAATTAGCACCCTACATTTAGTTTTTAATGTCATGAACCTGAAAGCGTTGTAGGTAATGGCTGGAATAGTCTAAAGCTGAAAATGTTTTTATGGTTAATATTCTTAGTAAATTTTTAGAAAAACATAAATATCTAGCTTTTTACTTATTTTTTTAAAATAAAGTTTTTCCACAATTTCCAATATAAGTTTTCAAATAAATTCGTTAAAAAATGTCCCATCTATGAAACTCGATTCGCCCCAAAAAATAATACTGAACTTTGTTCTCAATACAATTGCAGTTAGTGAATAGAGTTTTTTTTTCTATCGAAACTTTATAAACGTGCAGTATTTGAACTTTTAAGTAGTTGATAAATTAAACTCTTATATAGAGAAGTGGTGAGATTCTTGCGACATAGTGCAAAACTTTAATTGAAAAAAGGGCACGCGATTTGTAAAACATCTTAAGAATGCATATAGTTGCATGCTGTGAGTTTTCTTTCAAAGTTTAGACGGGAGCTTTTAACATATTATGAATATATGTATGTTTGCATAAGACGACAATCTAATCTGAATAAATTTTAAAGCAATTTATATTATGACATATTATTTATATTATGCATATTCTTAATTTACATAAATATATATGTACACATGTATCTACAGATGATATGTTTTTTTTCTTTTAAAAGTAGAATAAAATAAGGATTAGAAGCGAATATTTATTAATATCTACATAAATTTGTAAAACTAAAGTATTTATTGTTAGATATGCATGAGGGCTTTGAATTTAAAGTTTTTCAGTTCACTTTGGCTCTGAAATCCAGTTCTGGAGTGGATACGTATTTTTTTTTTATTAATATTAATAAAGTGAAATTCTACATTTAATATGGCTTCCGCTGAATCTTACAGTGATTCTTGACTTTTTAGATGAAACCTGCGTTAACTTGGTTGGCAACACTGATTAACTCTTTAGCAACGTATATCGAAATGATGGTTGATAACGACCAAAACAAACCAATATATGTAACTTTGTAATAAAACATTTACAAAATGTATATCTTTTGAAGTCTGGGTCAATTTAGGTACACTTTTTAAGCTCCAGATCCGTATTTACCTCTAATAAAAAATACTGGCTTCAAACGGCTTAATTTGTGTTTTGGTTCTGGCTTCAAAGGTCTGCGATATAATTACATACACTAAAATGTCAATGGGAAATTCAAGCTCATTTTTATGTATGCAAACAATGGTCTTATGGCAAAAATATATACAATTTTGTTCTGTATTATTATTTATTGTTTTCAATTTTTTTTATGATAAATAATAAATTTAGGGGAGAACTGGATTGAGGTTCTTGTACTTGTTAATGTAATTTTTGAAAAGAAAAAACAACCTATGACAAAATTTCTCATATTCCTGATATTATAAAAAGTTTTATTATAATATTTTATAATCGATTTTCTAAATAATTGAAAAATATATATATATATTTAATGTATAAGAAACTTTATTTAATATTACAAACTTATTATTATAATCAACATTAAAAACTCAACAAATTAAAAAAACACTTTTTTATTAGAGTTTCGTAGAAAACTAGGAAACCGTATAGTTTCTCTCTGTCCGCCTGTCTATAAAATTATTATACCTATTAAGACGAAATTTGGTATACGGACGTAGATTGATGACCGAAAAACAGAAAATATTAGATTTAAAAAAAATTAAGTGAAAAGTATATTCAAATTTCTTTTTCACTTATCCCATTGAGTGGGTGTTTTTAAATATGTCTTCTAAAATGCAATAAAAATGTTAAATGACCTTCTGATTTTAACCCTTCAATCACGATATATTAACGTTCAAAATCGTTATCAGAGCGTTCTTCTCTCTATTTTCTAAACTCTCGATTCAAAAAATCTGAAAAAATTCCAGAATGTAGCTTTTTGAAATATTTTTTTTTTATAAATCGTAGTGAGAATTACTACGGAACCCTCTCATGTGCGTGCCTTGGCCGTTTTATCAATTATAAATTTGAAATATCTGTACTCTATTTTAAGATGTCTTCGAGTAGGTAATTTAATCTAATATTGCAATATTCTGCAAGAATGTATTTATAAGTATATAAAATAAAATTGGCCTAAGAAAACAAAATTAAATTGAATATACAATATAAATATAAGATAATCTATAATATGAAGAAAATAAATCCTATAAAGTTTTTTGCAACGTACAACGAAACATTTACAAGAAGATTCAGCCTTGGAGCAAATGTATCTTTTTCTCAAGCAGAAACCCGTTAATGTTTAATTGGGTACGCCTATGATCCTTATATGTATGTATGAAACTAAACAACTTTGCACGAAAAACAAGTTAATCAAAATTGGGTTTGTGTACTATCGGGAACTCAGCTTCTCCGTTTATTAGATAATACTTTAATCTATTTTCACTGAACATTATTAAATTATGTAAATGAACCCACACTCACTTAATTCAATTAGAATGTACGTATAGTGTTAGCGAGCTACAATATTGCGTTCAGTATAGTCATATATTTACAACGATATAAAATTTGCTGAAGTAATTTTAATCGAAAAATCTTCTTTCCAACAACAACGAACTTTCTCGTGTTGTTGGTATGTTAGTAAATATTTTAGGTAATCGTCTCTGTTGTTTAAAACATCATATTCAAGTTAGTTTTAATATTTAACATTTGCTCATATTTTCAATGGTGATTAATATTCTCTTTGGAATGAAAATATACGAATTTTGTTTTGTAATTACAGTTTTAGGCTATTGACTTTAAAGTTATAAAAGCATCATGTTTATTAGTTTTTCACATTAAATTGTTCATATTATGTTACTAGAGTTCTAAAACAAAATTACTATTTTAAAACAGGCATGTGGGAAAAAGTAATATAGATAATATGTTGGCAGCACAAATAATATTTTAAGACATTTTTTTTGCTTTTTATTTATTAAACCTACATATAAAATCGTAATTATTTCGGTTCCTAGGCAAGAAACGGGGTTGCTTCTTCCCCTTAAACACCCTCTTCTGAAGTATTCTTCCCGCCGGATCGAATGAAACTTATTACAACCCTTTATACGTGACAGGGGATGAAATATAAAATTATACTTTTTATTTTATATTTTTATCCATTAGGTACTTATATAAAAACGTAAATACCTCGGATCTTTGTTAAAAATTGCAAAAACCCACCCTCTTTCTACCCCTGCCATTAGTGATTAAATGTCGAAATTTTTATTTTTATTGAAGACTATTTTGTCTCTCTTTTATACATATATATAGATATACAAGTTTTCTGTTAATCAGGGACCTGAACACGAACCCGAACCGAAACCCGAAAACTATATATTTTTCATGAATCGAATTGAACTGTTATATTTTAGGGTCAACCTAATCAAAAAACAATTAAGCACTGATATATTTTATTGTGTCAAGATTAACGTCAGCAAAGAATGTTACAAAAAAGTATTTTTTTGTGTGTGTGGTTTTTTTTTGATTTTTGTGGTATGGTTAAGAGGCTTAGGATAAAAGTTTTAATATTTTCTTCTTAGTTTTTATAATGCAACTTTTAAAATGCTACAGATAAATTTTTAACTTTATTTTATTTTAGTTAAAGAGTAATAGTAATAATATAAAGTAGTAATTTTGATTAACTTTAATATAATCTAAAAATATAATATCTAGATCTGAAAAAAATCAAGTATAATGGATAGACTTACGGCATAGAACCCAACCCATAAACTGAACTGAAATTTATTTACATATATTGAACCCGAACTATAATTAAATTCAAGTTCAGATCCCTACAAAAAATATTGATTGTTTTCTAAACTGCATTATAATAAATGTACAAGTAAAATCTTCATTTAAGAAAATACAATTAGTACAAACAAAAACAACAATATATTGTACAACCAAATGGAGACCTTAACATTAAATTTTAACAAATGAATTTATAATATAAACTTGTAAATTTATAGTTTTGCAAACTATCATGAAAGTCACGAAACAATATAAAATAAAATAGTAAAACTACATCAACATTCTGAATTAGTTTAAAACATTGTATTAAGATAGAAACTTAGACAACTCTTCGAGTTTAATAAGATTAGTATTAATTATTTACTTTGTCTATAAACTATACTACGAAACAGAAACGATACTCGTTTATTATTAATTCATACAGAATAAAAAAAGGGAATAGATAATAATTTTGTATAATCAGGCGTATAAAATAGTACCTATTAGATAAAAAAATTTGAGAGAACTTTGACATATTTACATATTACATAAACGTATATAATGGATTTAGTACAAAATATATATTCTATACATTCTGTCACGATATTTGATTTGGATACAAGCAACGCTTGAAATAAAAACTTGATTAATAAGTAAATATCTGACTACTGAAGATAATTTTTGTTATATTACATTTATTTAATTTAAAAATAAAAATATACTTGACACTACAGTATAATGTATTTTAATAATTTCGTTCATTGGAATAATGCGTTAATAAGATAAGCGAAACTACCGATTTTTAAAAACATTATTTTTACGTTTCACTCACTAGTAAAATAAGAAATTATGAAAATAATATTTCATGATGCAAAATATTTGTTTTTATTTGTTGGTGAGTTTTTATTTTCAGGTTTTAATAAAAAAATGTAAGTTTAAAATTATTTTTTTTAAATAGTAAATGATAAAAACAGAAAACAAAACTATATTAAATATAGATCATTTTGTTAAATTTTGTATGTAATTTAAAAAATAAATATTGCCGCAATTAACATAAAAACAACATTAATCAGTTTATTTGTTGATTAGTTCTAAATTTTCAAATACGATTGGTTATAAATTTTAAAAATGTATCGGTTTCCATGAACAATTACAAAATAGAAACACCGGTAATCGGCAATCAGTAGGGTCCGGCATTATCATACACCCCTAGTTAAAAGCGATATAAATTGTAAAACACCTAATCCAAACACAAAATAAACAAATTACTTTAATGAAAATGACAGACACTAAAACGAGATTAATGAAAACACCGAAAACACATTCAAGTCCAGTGTAATAAATAAAAAGCTTAAATAAATCTACATAAAAAGAAAATAATTTTAAATGTGCTATCGCTACTGACAAAATGAAAATAACGGAAATGTAATTAACGCTGTAAAAATGTAATTATTGTATTATTACACTACCCATCCATAATATGTCAGCGGAAAAAAGCAATCCAAATGATATGGAATGTAAATCCAAGCATAAGATAATATAATGTGTTGGAACATCGCTGGTAATAAAAAATGTACACGTTTTTTAAATTAAATTTTTGTCTATAATTATGTTTTCTTTTTCTTTTTTTATTATGATTTTGGTATGTCATACAGAAGACATTAATTATTCAAATGGTAATATATAAAATTGAATCTTCTGTAATTTAATATTTTTGTATGTTACAATACGTACTCTTTATTTTTTTGTAATTGTCTATTTTATAAAGTATCGAATCTTATCGTAATAAATGTTTTTAAAGATTAAATATATTTTTTTGATAATATATTACTAAAAATACTATTTATTTATTTCCAATTTAAACTTATGTATATAGACTTTACTAAGATGTACATAATTTTTAAGAATATGTATTTGCTAGTAATATAATTCTATAATTTTTCCGCACATTTGCAAAAACTATAACAACTACATTACACAACGAAAATCAAATTTTACATGGAAAACAAAATACAGACAATAATAACGTTTACATAAAAATACAAATAGACATGACGTACTGACCTAGACTTGAACAGTGAACGCACAACAACAATAATAATAATAATAATAACACACTAGTACAACACGTTGTCACAGCGTATGCGAACTGTAACACGCCAGTTAGTCAAGTCGCGAACCATTGTAACAACGTCAGATAACGCTGACCTCTGGCGGCCGACTGGCGACCGTGTGCCGTGGTCGCTCGACGTCACACTGGTAAGGACTTTTGCAGACATGCGCACTACTGACAGACAGGATTATCTAATGTATGGTTCATGTTTGTACGGGTTCACGCCATTGTTTTGAACTTTCTGTACAAAAAAACTTAATTGTTTTTTAATAAGTTTTGAGGCGTTGGTTTTAGAAGAGCCCTGAATATATCCACTGCAATGTGTGACGAAACGTTGGTTGCTAACATAACCAAATCGACGCTGCTTACACGCAGAAGCCAAAATCCTTAGTCGTTTTTTTAACAGCTTCCCTGTTATTGAGTATTATTATTAAGTACCTACATAACTTAAAAATTGAGTCAGCAAGAGTACTTAAATTGTTACTGATTTTATGATAGATTGCATAATTTCGTTTACTAACCATGGTTAACGTTAAATCTCACAATCAGTCATCTCGTGTTTATCTCTTGCCCTAATCGCCTCAAGACATTTCCTAGTCCCCCCAGTCATCCATTACTCGTTTTAGTATTGTGTTGTAAAAATAACTGGCTATATATTTTCATATAAAGGTAACAAATAACAAAAATTACAGTAGATAACTGCACGCAGTATAGAAATGCAAAAATAATTTTAAAATGTGTCTAATTTTTAGATGATATTCGATATAGAATACACATATGTACAATAACAGATGCGTCGCTAGGGGGGGTGACACCCGTGGCGGAAATCGAGAGTGCCCCCCCCCCCCTCCCTCCTTAGTAACGTCACTGAGTACAAATGTACATATGTATGTATATGTAGATACTATAAAAATAATTTTAATGTCGGTTTTTTTTGTACAGTTTCTTCTAATTGATAAAAAAAACTTTTGTAAACTCGACCTTGTTTATTATCCTACTTGCTTTTGAATATCGATATTTTTTTAATGTACTTATGTATTTTCCTTTAAGCGCTGTAACTACTCAAAAATTCATTGATATTTTAATACTTAATGCTAGATTATATAACGTGTACTTTTAAAACAATTCTAAAGTTTCTGTAATTTATTGTTCCAAAGTATAATTTTTATCCAACCGGTATAAATGTAAATTAATATTAATATTAATTAATAAAAAAGTATTTCAGTTCAGAAACACACAAAATTGCTAAAGAAGACAATTTTGGAAAGCGATATTTCAGATACCATAGATTAAAATCAATGACGTAACTTCACCATCAGCTAAAACAGACTATAATTTCACGAATGTCGCATTGCAATAAACTGAATTGAGATTCTTGTTATCCACAAAGAAAACTGCGGTAGAAATATGTAAAACCCCCCACAGCGTGTAACAAGGAAGTACAAATACAATCGTCTATCCATCATACTCACACGATGTGTTTAACTAGATTTACTTGTTTAGGCCATGCGGTCTCTATCCAGATAAAAGTTGACGGCTTATATGAAGAACGTAATGTATTTTAACACACTTACAGGGGAATATTTTTATTTACGATTACTTACTCAATATCAGTATTGAGTATAAATTGAGTCAGTGTAAGATTTTATTCCGTTAGTAAAATATTGTATTTATATCTTTATGAAATTAATCCTATAAGTATACTTATATATTATATACGAAGAACTTAAGGGAAGTTTTTGCTACATATTTTAGGAATTCCGAAAAATATTATATGTTTATATATAATCCTTTAAGATCTTACAAGAAGGATATTTTTTAGAAAAATACTTCAGAATTCTTCTTTTATTAGCTATTAAGTATTTTAAACATTATGTTGATTTAGAGCTGCACAAAAGTACAAAATAACTGTACTTAATTAAGGAGCTATTCTACTTCTTTGGGCCAATAAAATGAACTTTTTTTAATTTTTTTTCCCGAAAACTACTGCGTGTAACAAGAAAAATAATTTCTTCCCTGAAAGAGGTACGTATAGAGAATAGAAATACATTTTTTTATAGCGTGAGTATTTTATATATTTGTTTATTTAACAATATGTCAGTATGTTGGAAGAAAGTTTTTCTCGCTGGCGCAGGTGATTTGTTTTCTCTAGGTGGTCTGAAATAAAAAAATTAAAAAAGATTCTTAATCTGTATGTGTGCCGCTATCGCCTGCAAAATAGCAGCGATTTTCGCAAAATAATAACAAATGTAGGTTTTTTTCACAACGTTATTTGATTAGAAACAGTATGTACTTAAAATGAAAGTTTTTTAATAATTGAGATACCAGCGATATGTGTTGAATATGTATCTAAAATTTCAAATTGATTGGACAAATGGTTTTTGCGCAATCACCTGCAACAGGTGCAAAAATATCGTTTTGAGAAAAATGTTTTAAAACTGTCCAAACGCCAAGCGCGCACAAAGAGCGTCACTGTTTTGACGCGCTGTACTAATTGTAAGTTAAGTATGTAGAAATGGATTTGATTTCTGTAGATAAATTCTGTCGAAAGAAGAAATAAAAAAAAATAATTATTCTGACCCGAAGAAGTAGAATAGCCCCTTAAAAACAATTACAATTACTCCACAAAAAATAATACAAAAGTGTTTTTATAAGTCATTACCAAAAAAATGTAGAATCATATTTAAGTATATACAGGTAGGTACATAGTTTTTACAACAATGTATCTACTTAAAGATATTAAAAAGTAATAAATAATAATATAAATTACATTAATTTATAAGTATTACTATTTCTATTTACAAGTAAAATTACTTTTCAATAAATGTATTTGAGTACAGGCATGAAGTCCATTTATAAATATTTAAGTATAATTACTTTCATTTTAAATATAATTAAGTACCTACATAACTTAAAGTACATGTACTTAGGTACATTGTACATAGCTACATAGCTATGTAGAGCTTGTGCATATAAGTAATCTTTTTTTATAAAAAATAATATAATAGAAATATATAAGGTAGCAATATACACAATGCAGTGGTGTGATAAACGTTAATTAATGAAATTAAAAACAGTGTAATAACTCAAGTAGGAGGTTAACCTGCAAAAACTCCCCCGGATATCCCATTGTACATACGCTATGTATAGAAATTTGCTCTAATTTGTAACGAAATTTAGAGATAATGTAATAATCAATCACAGACACTCTATGTAGAAATTTTATTCATCCCACTAGGTGGCTATGACTCACAGTAACGCTGGGGAAATACTCCTATCTAACATGCTAAAATTATAAATCAAATGTACACTCCCACTTGTATTTCTTGTAGCGTAACATATTATAAACATTGATTTTATTAACAAGCATATAGCATGATGCATTCAATACACACTTGTTTGTAAGATATTTTATTTTATTGAAACTTCTACTGTATATAACGAAAATAGTGGCTGTAAAATTGCATTACTCATCTTTGTTTGCTATTATAATACATAAATTATAGAGAAAATCGATCTTTGTCTAACAATAAGCAGAAGGATTGGAAGTTATATAGGAGATAAAAAACTACTTGACTACCTACATAATATGTACACTCTAAAAATCTGTATGAAATTAATTTTATTTCATTCTCTTGATCGATTTCAATTTATTTTGCTTTTTTTTAAAAATAAATTCACCTAGTGAATTTTACACCAGACATGTTTGACGGATGGGCAACCTCGGCAGGTGACACGAGACCCATATATCCATGATATGTGGTATAGGTTTATACATAAACTTTTCTTATTATTACGTCTCTGAATGATTTAGAGGTTATATGTACTTTCATTGGGAGATTAAGGGGTGGTTGGGGGTTAAATCGCGATAATTTTATACAGTCATACTGCAGTATTAGAAATATACTCGTTTTAATTTAACATGTATGTTGCAGAATCAAAACCTAATTATTTACATTTTTTTGACAAATTAAACTTATGCCAATCATTCAAGAGATTCAAATTTACAATTCATTTTAAATCACAATATTTTCTATTGAAAATTAAAAAACAAAAACAGCGACTGAATCAAATAGTCATTTCCAGCTTTTGGTGGCATCAAAACGTAGCATTTCCCATAGAAATGGCATGTGGAACAAAGTAGTATTACAGTGTTTCTGTTTACCCTTAGAATGGTTTATATTTTTTTTGTAAATTTTTTGTTAATTTGATAAAATCTTTGAAAAAATTTCATGTTTTTATTTTTTTTATTAAAAATTAAAACCGTAAAAAAATTTGCAACAAAAAGATACATTTCCATACTGTTGTAACAAAATATAAGATATCCATAATTAAAAACACTTTTTCACCTTAACTACCTACTACTTTTGTATAATCTTTCAAGAAAAACATAATTTAAGCAACCCATGCGTATCACGTATCTTAACTTAAGATAAATAAAAAATTTTTTATTTACTCAAAATTATCAAAAATGGAAATGATTTAGTTTTGATTCTACAAAATTCAAATTAATTATATAATAATATGTTTAATGTTTTGTAGTTTATTTTAGTAAACATCATGTATAAAAAACCAAAAAACGAGGGTACATCCCGGTATTGCAGCAGTAATAATTTAATCTAAAAACGAGTTTAGCCGAAACTGTTCTCAGATCGATGATGAATAGCTATGTTACGAAGCGTACAATGAAGAAAAGGTGCACATACGTTATAATATATAGGTATCGATATTTTCTATATCAATTTTTTTTACAAAACACCAGTGGCGAGCGTTGTGGTTTTACGTGCAGATAGTAAATCGTATAAATATTATTAATGCTTATACCCACGAGCTATTTGCCGCTCTGCTTGCTGCCCAAAAAAATTTAAACTTATGTCTGGTATACAAGTCTTGAGGCTTTAGCGGTGATCTTGATATGGATCTAGGCTTCTGGGTGTAAGCCGCGTCGATTTGGTCATCTTATCGGCCAACGTCACACATTGCAGTGGACATCTTCAGGGTTCTTCTAAAAGTGCGGTATTATAAATTATTATTATTATAAATGAGCTAACAAAATTTCCTATGAGGTTTCAAACCTATCTGACAGTTATCTTGAAGTTTCATGAAGTGTTTGACAACAATGTATGTAAACACCAACTGAGAACTATGTGAAGATACTATGGGTACCAGGCCAAAGTGGAATTAAGGGAAATGAAGAAACTGACGCTCTAGCGGTAGCTGGAGCGAATGAACGTTTAATAGGGCCAGAACCAGCCTTCGGAATATCCTTAAAAAACGTGAGGCACGAGATCTGGAACAATGTAACCGAGCGGTTTCAGCAATCTTGGACCTTTAGACAAAAACCTAGACAAGTAAGATCTTTTATTAAGGGCCTCTCGCCTAAGTCAACTAAATATCTACTGAACCTAAACAGAAGACAGCTCAAAATCGTTACGGGCCTCCTAACAGGTCACGGGCGAACGATCAGCCATTTCCACACTATAGGCATAGCGCCTAACCCACAGTGTAGGAAATATCGAACACAGAAAGAAACTTCTGAACACGTCCTTTGCATTTGCACAGCATTTGCTGAAATAAGGAACAAACACCTTGGCTCCCTTTTTCTTGAGCCGAGAGACATTCAAGACATGCCGATGAACAGGATTCTATCCTTCGCGGAAGCAACGGACCTGTTTAAAGAGTAAAGTCTTAGTAACCTCAAGGGGGCACAATGGGCCCTAGTGGCCTAAGTACAGGAGCCTCGATCCACCCCCCCTTTACCTAAACACCAACGGTATTAAAACAGTGGCGATATTAGAAAAAATATTTTTTACGGTCAGAATCGCCAACTATGTTACAATAAGTTGAAGTATCACTGCTCTAAATTTCATAGATACTATCACAGAATTAATACTCCATATGAAAATGCTTGCTAACTAACAAATTTGCTAGCTCCTTTATAATACCGGACGTTATTGAAGTTTATTTTTAAATAATAAATACTTAAAAACTTATGTCTTCGAATAGTAAACATTGAAGATTAGAGTAACATTTGTAAATTTAAATAAGTCTTCAAATAGAATATATGTATACATCGTTATAGAGTAGTGAAATTTATTCCTTTTAATAAATTGCTTTGACTTGGTGTAAATGCTATTCATATCTAACATTCCATAAATACGGATTACACATACTTTATTACTTTCTTTGTGTCATGGGCAAAGGAGGGTTGGAAATTATTCTAGCCTTTGAAATATTTCATCAACTTACAAAACTTTGTGTTTGAAGTTTAACAGAAGCAATTAGTTTAATTGTTTTAAAATATATTTTATAAATCTGAAAACATTTGTTGTAAACTGAATATATATTTTTTATTTGAATTATATTTTTATAAAAATTTTAATTAAACCTAAAATGCTTTGATTGGCCCGAAGCTATTCCCTATCCATCTTAGTATCCACGTTCTTTATGTGTAAAGTAGGTTTAGTATAAAGGGCCATGATCAATCTACCAAATATATTTTTTTTAAATGTCAAAAAATTAACAATAAAGTATAAAAGCTGTCTAAAGAGTTCAAGAAAAGAGCTAGAAGACAAAAATAAACAATTAAAATAAATATTGTAGCAAACAAAGAAAATCAACATAAAGATATTACTATAAATTTGATTTTATCAACAAAATAACTACTGGTTTTTAATTAAGTTACATGGATATAAATACAATAGCGTTAAATGAGTTCAGCGATATGCACTTGTTTATTGTTATAAATGTGGGGGATCAGTTTTGCATAATAAAAGCACAACACGATTTCCTATTAAGCGTAGACATACGAGAGTCTTTGTTCTAATGAACTAAATAAAAGTTGTAAGTATAGTACTTATAATACAATAGTTATGCGATATATAAAATACTAAACAGCATTAAATTAATATACATATTTATAGGAGAAAATTATAAAAAAACAAATCATATAATATGTATTTGTAGTTATTCATAATTATATTGTATATTCACTTTACGCAGGGCCGGCTTTAATAGTCTGGTATCCTGAGGGAGACTTTTTCACCCCCTCATCCCTTGAGATGAGATTTGTTGAAAAATAAATAACAAAATATATTTTTTAAATCTCATTCAAAAAGATTTAGTAACTTTTTTTTTGAGCTAAGCTCACGCACACTATAAACTTTAAGTCAGCCGATAGTTTATTCAAGTGCATACATAGCACGTCATACTAGAGCTGGGCGCGTAAGTAATTTTTGCTCACGATCACGCACGGTCACGAGTGAAAAATTGTTAATCACGCCCGCTCACTCACGGTTACATTTTACAATTTTCTACTCACGCCCGATCATGTACGGTGGGTCATGCTCGTGACACGATATAATATAACTGTTATAAATTATATTTGAAATGACGAAAATTAATGTTTTTAACGTACAATATTAAACAATAAAGCAACAATACATTTTTTTTTTGTGTTTCTGTAGAGTTGGCAATACTGGTCACACGAAAATGCTTCTTCTAAAAATGATATTTATTTTTTATACTGTATTTTTTATGTAAAAATTCGTTTAAAAACGTTATTATATTTATGCATTATTAGTGCAGATATTAATAAAAGCTTGTAAAAAAACGGGTCACCCGAAAAATTCACGGCCCGCGCCCAGTTTTTTTTTAGTATGCCATGCTATTTATATTTTTTAACTTCCTGTTAACACTGAGCCCTGACAGCTAAAGTAATAAAATAAAATAATATTCAAAATATATATAAAAAATATCATAAATACTAAGCCGGATCTGAACACAAATTGTGCCTGTCGCTATTATGCGAGCTATTAATTCATCCCCATCTGGAATACGTAAGATCTTTATACTTGAAGATTAAAACAGATACATGCATTATTATGTATGCAGAGCAGTAAATATCGGGCTTAAAATTCACTAGAGACATCAGGCAATGACTAGACGGAGGTACACGTAGTTAATTCAGTAAAAGTTTCAATGCGAGCAGAAAACTATCCAAATCCCTAAAGATTAAGATACAGGATGTTTGATGTATGTGTTATCCTTAATTACTCTTTGTGTTATGAAGTACAAAGAATTCAGTTTTGTAACATAGGAATTACTTATAAATAATTCAGATGTAGAATGTATTTATCTTAACTTATTTTTATATTGTTTTCATTGGTATAATGATCCTCAAAAACTTTATTATGTAATTGATTTATTGTATTATTTTTTATTTTTACCTACATTATTATTATTATTTTTCAGATCTATGTCGGTCTTTTCGTGTTTTGTTATGTATATTTGAGTGTGTGTTGTTTTGTTTTTTTAGAGGATTCACATAAGATGGATATGGGATCTTGCTAATGGGTCGATCATCGCAGAATAAAACGTACATGATGGCCATATTTACAGGATTGGGCTGTTTGGTTGACTATGGAAGGGGATGACATATATTTGGTTTTGATTTATCCTCTATTTGTTGTTTTTGTTATATGGTTAGTTTAGTTTATTATAATATTTTGAGAGTTGTTTCTCTTTCACTTTTTCAGATGGGGCATTTTCCCCATTATTAACAGTATTTACCTACTTTAATTTCTAAAAATACGTAGCTTTATACACTGTATAAATGCGTGTATTCTTAAGACAGAGATTTTGAAAATAAAATAAAATAGATTCTGTCACTAATCGGATTTGGTTATTTTCAAATATTGACTTAACTTAATTAAAAAAATAATAAAAAAATACATATCATTGAAATGAAGATACTCTATAATTTGTTTTATACAAATATAGTTGATAATTATTATCAACTATATTTGTATAATTTACTTTTTCTGTCACAAAAAAAAATCGAGAAGGGCATTTTTTTCGTAAATTAAATTTATAGCTATATTCACGTGAAATAACATGGCGGTATTTTGTGGCACTTAAATGTAACTATAATTATAATTAGCTTCAAAATATTTAAAATAAGTACGTAAAAATTAAATTTTCGAAATACACTTATGTTATTAGTTTTTAATTATGTATAGGTACTACAGAAATAAAATTTTCAAAACGTTTCGCTGTTGAATTCCAGCAGAAAGTATTGGTTTGTTAAACGAATAAGTTCATAAATGAGATTATATTGTGTATGATGGACGTGTAAAATGATATTGATTTTTTAATTAGCAAAATTACATCATGAAATTGTGATTTTCGCTTCGACTGACAATCAAAATTCAAAATTAAAGTCGCGTTCGTAGAATATACCGAAATAATATACAAAATATAAATTCTTATTACAATAATCATCTCATTTGTTTTCAGGAACACTAAGGCCAAAAAATCCGTGAAGTTGGTAAATTAAAAAAAAATGTTGGGAGGTGCTTTTGTTTATTTGTCTAGGTGTTTTGATTTTTGTTGGTATATTTGAAATGTTCAAGAAATAATTAATGATATCCTGTTTATCTATAAGGTACTGGCACCAGTCTTGGATATGACCCCAGTAATGGCTATTTTTTAATTAAATGTACTGAATTAGAAATATTTGTTGATATTTGATTACTTCATTTCTGAATATTAATCTATATACATTTAACTATCTTACAGCGTGATTTGATGACAATCGGCCAATAGGTGTCAAAATGGTAGACATTTAAACTAATTATTAATATAATTTATTTATTAATTTTTATATTACCATAGCAACTGCTTTACATTGTTTCAAATTTGACGATTCTTTCTTTTATATCTTTTGTGTCGTAGTACTTATCATTTTGTAATTATTAGCAAGTGTCCATCACTGCGTGCTCAGTACTGGTTTTACCTTTGCCATTACTGGAGAAAAAACATGAACAAAATAAAAGGCCATAAATAACGTAAATCACAAAAACAGTAAACCTTGCTGTTATAGCGGCCAAGACTTATTTATTTTTATCGAATTTTCATTAGCCGTTTCGAATTTATTCAACTCAGAAATCCTTATTCTAAATAAGTTTTTTTTTCTGAAAAAAACATTATTCGATATTGTCAATATACCTATGTAAATTATTGTTAGGTTAAATATTTTAGTTTGGATATCTTCTGTTTGTGTTTTATTTATATGTTTAAATTCTTCCATGATCCTTGTAATTTATGAAATTAGAAATTCCTACACATGTAATTTAATAAATTAAACAGGAGACGTAAAACCGGTTTGAATGTAGAACATTCTACGATACACTAAACCACGGAGTTCATAATGTGAACAGCATTACAATGTCTTACAAAATTTAATTTTCATTAAAATGTTAATAGCTGAGAAATAATAATGTACATTGTCGTTTAACCACATATATTATTGGTTTTGTTAGTATCTTTAATTTTAATTCTTCTATGAAAATAAATTATACAATAGTGAATTTCTCTACACTAGACGGTATTTTTACAGTTATTTGCCCCTCCCTATTAGGTATATGTATAATAATATATTCCTTTTAAATATTATAAATTTTCTTAGTGAGCATAAAATACATTCATGACAGTTAATTACGAAGAAGATTATTTTGTAAAAACCTAGTGATGGTTATAACTAGTTTATTAGGTATGTAGTTATATAAGTAAATAAATAAAATACACAAATGACTTTTGTTACATTTTAATTCATCCTTAATTTTTTTTTAGGAAATCAAAAATGTACATAAACGTAGCGGCGCGTTATATAGTGCGCACTTAGGCACTAGCCAAGCACTCCGAGATGATGGGCCCCGGGCTGACCAGAAAAAATACTGAAATTATATTTTTAGGTCTTAAAATAATTTTAGCTATTTTTTAGCTTTTTTAAATGATATAACCATGAAAATAATTTGAAGAGCAAAAAAGGTCACCATTATTATATGGTAACATTTAAAAAATATTTTGAAAATTGCGATTAATTTAAAAAATAAATAAAAACGGTGGGAGAGGCGAACTTTAATTGCATGAGGTCACTGACTATCATAATACGCCACTGCGTACACGCATAAAAAAACACAACTGCTTTAAAACACTTTTTCTCAAATTTTAATTATAAAATTGTATATAAGAACGAAAAATAGTTATGTCTAGAATCAATTCGTGGAATGTTGAACATAAAAATTAAATACAATGCTGGTACCTTCATATAAATAGCACTTAAGTTAATCATCATTGTGCTGAAAATTAATTAAAAAATTACCGAGTATTATGAAGACATTGCCAAATTAAACTCTCAATAAATACGTGTTACAACTGTTATACATATGTTACGGGCAAAGCCCGCGGGGTGTGCAGAGTCGACACTGCCCAATGCAGATCGCTGCTGGGCAAAGTTTACAGAAATGGCTAATTAATGGACTCGGTTAAAATGGTATATCAATTTTTTTTAAATATTTAGTTTTTTTGCACATTAATGTAATTATTAATTTTTGTAGATTCATTGCAATAAATATATTTTATTGTTTTTTAATTGATAGTTAATATCAGTTTGTCGACAATGTCCGCTTAAAACCGGGCCAAGTCCGTTAATTAACCATTTCTGTGAACTTTTCCTAGCAGCGATGTGCAATGCTGACATGACCAGGCAGTGTCGAGTTTACACACCCTGCGGGCTTTGCTCGTAATATATATATGTACATATATATAAAGGCCATCCCATTTGAAAATAAATTTCTAATTAATGAGTTATGAATAACAAATATACAATTATAATTAAAAAAAAGTTTCATTAAATTGGATTTAGAGATTCACGAGTTATGCGTCTTACAATAGACTGATAGACACAGAAAAAAAGTGTTTGTCTTGACCTAAGACGGAAAGATCAAGTGGAAATTTGAAATTTTTCTATTTGAGTACATTTATTTCTCTATTCTTTAGATATAGCGAGGAAGCAATTTGATTCCCGACTATTAAAAATTAAAAGAAGGCATCATTTTAGAAAACTCAATTTAAAATAAATATAAAAACTTTGTTTAGAACATGTGGTCTTATTTTTTCGAATCGCCTTTATAATATTAACACATGTAGTGCAATCGACATGGCGCAAACGCGACGTCATATCGATCTAACGGGCAGATATTCAGTTGTCTGTCATTCACATCATTCGTTAGCTGGCTCTCACTCCATCACAAACAAATGCAGTTACATCTCTCTGTTCTGGGTATTTGCAAATACTACGAAAAAAAGTTTGTTTGTACGGTATTGACAGTCGGAGGATATATTTTAGAAATGTACAGATATCATTTACAGTTTGTGTTGTCTGAGATCGCACGGTCGTCAGCTGTTATTTTTTGTACGGGGTGGACGGAATTTAAATTGTTACGTTTACTCGGTTTACACAAGATTGTGTTAATTAATTGTTTCAGCTGTGTCAGGATGCTGTTGCTTGGGATATTTTGTTTACGCTGTTATATTAAATTGTTTCACTAAAGAGAGTAATAATTCGATTTCTAATACCCAATTCTATTCACGGAGGTTAAATTGATTTCGAATTATTATGTTATTTTACAGCAGAAGAAATATATACGGTTTTATATGCACTAAATTGTTGCTCGATTTCTTCTACCTATGTTACCAGTATGTTTGTTTTGACAGCTTGGTACAAGGTATATAAAGACAAGGTAGTCTCAACAATTCCTTGACCAATCAGCGTTGGCGCGGGAATTGACGTCACCTGGGGGATATATTCAAATGTCATAAATTTTTAATTGAATATTAATTATAAAAAAATCCTTTATTTATTCTTGTTTTCGTATTTTTTAATATTTTAACAACACATACAATCAAATAAGTACAAATTCGACATTGTAAAATCATAAAAAAGCTGTCAAAGACAATTTGGTGAATTCGGGAAGCATCATTTTTACTATTCTTAAGTTGGCAATACGTTATATGATTCTGACAGCACTTTATGATTTTTCTATGTCGAATTTGTACTTATTTGATTGTATGTGTTGTTAAAATATCAAAAAATACGAAAACAAGAATAATAAAGGATTTTTTTATAATTAATATTCAATTAAAAATTTATGACATTTGAATATATCCCCCAGGTGACGTCAATTCCCGCGCCAACGCTGATTGGTCAAGGAATTGTTGAGACTACCTTGTCTTTATATACCTTGAGCTTGGTACACATTTGTTAAATAGTAAATACTGGATTCTGATTGGAACATTTATGCCCGGTATTATAAAAAATTTGTACGCAAATTTGCTTCCAACTAACACTATCTAACTGTTGTGAAATTGCTCGATATTTTAAAGCAGTGGTAATAAATGTATCATAATTAGAGATTGGAAAAATAGTTGTTATTTTCAATGAAATAGTTACTAGTTGAATTTTTTTTCGGAAAATAGTTGGTAAATAGTTATTTTTACGATTTAAAAAAAATTAGTGTAAACGAAGTAGTAAAAAGTGTCGCAAATAATTTTAAAATAGTTGGAAAGGTAGTTGCAAATAAATTTCAAATTGTGTTCAATCAAACCAGTTTTCTGAAAACGGTGGAGATATGTAATAAAATTACAATAAATGCATTTTTACGCAATAGTTGAAAAACTATTTTTCCAATCACTAATAATAATGTAAATGCTATGCATTTTATGTGGTACACTTGGCAGTACTTATTTTAAGTCGCTAATTTCTAGTTAATACGCATGCGTCAAAGTCATTATATATACGATTTCTTTGGCTACATCTGTGAGTGGTTGTCATTTATATTTAATACCTAGCAGATAGCGCTAGCTGGGAGCTTATTTGAATTTGCACTCAAGCAAATTCTTTATAATACTGAGCATTGGAGATTGCATGGCAGATACCAATAATAGACTTTGATAAAACTGAGGGTGTCATAGAATATTATGTTAACTTAAAATAAGGTATATAAATTATTGTTTGTATTTTCAAATAATATTTTATTTAAAAATCGGTGAAAACTTGTGCGGCAAACTGCTTAAAAAGTATAGGCGCCACATTGCCAGTAGGGCGGTAATGAAAATAGTTTTATTACATCAATACAACAATTGCCATTGATTTTTTTTTATGTTGGTAAATTTTTCTTATTCATTACAACCAATATCACAACTAATTTAAAGTAATACAAAAAATTATTCAGAAAGAGCTGTTTTTTTCTTGGATAAGATATAAGATAGATAGGTTTTCATTAAAAAAAGGTTGACTCTAATTGAAGCCTTTTTATAGTCATTCTCAGGTCAAATAAATATAATCATTCAATACATTTTTGTGCCCGAACCTTTATAATTCGTATGAAAAATTTGACTAGAAACTCAACTCATTTCGTGTTATTATACCTGTAACTGTTTTCAGACTATTGGGGTAAACTGTACAAGTATATTATGTATATTTAAATATTTAATTTACCAATCTTGTAACCAATAAAACACTAATTTTTATTTTATTTGTTACAATGGAATTTTGTAGTTTCCCGAACAATAAATTATAAAGAAGAAAAAATGCAAATTTCTATTGTATATGTATGTAAATATGTAATCGTATTGAAAACAAAAATATGGAAATGTAGTTTTCAGATAAAAAAAAATTAATTGATATGCCAATATTTTGTTTATGGTGATTACATTTAAAATAACAGTACCACACAAATAATGTATACACAAGTTTGTTGTTTTGGTCTATAATATTTTTCATATCTACATCACATTATAATAAAAGTAAATTTTGAAAATTATATTATACAAAGATTAATATTATTTATTACTTTTTAGTATGTTTTTGGTAGGTTTTATTAATATAAAATATTTATTATTTTTTCATATCAAATCAAATAAGAACCTCTTATTTAAAACAGCTTTTCTATTTTTTTGTTATTATGTTGTTTTTTTTTGTCTTTGACTGGTGTTAAATTAAGTTTAGTTGGGTTTTATATGTTTTGCATTTTATGTGTTTTTGTTTATTTGATTTCTTTTGTGGTTATTCCCTCAGCTAAACCGTAATTCTATCCTAGATAGATACAAGGATACTAAGATGGATAAGACTAGCTTTCAGTCGATCAATATATTTGATACGTATCAAATTTGTATTATTTTTACATATGTAATATAACATATCATATTTCTAACTTCTTTATAAACTTTTATTGTAAAATTCGATCAGGGTTGAATAGAACAAACGCTACACAGTAGGTAGTCTGTAGAGTTGTTTATGAATTGTTTTTGTCTCGTATAATTTATCGTATAGTTTGTTTTGCTACTTTTTTAACTATACATGAAGAGATGGTTTTTTTATTTTTCTGTTTATATGATCCTTTCATTTTAGTTTAATTATAAAAAAAACTTTCTTTTGTACAATAAATTATCAAATATTTCTACAGACACGCTCCTAAATTGAAGGTCTACGTGAAATTTGTGAAACGATTTTTTTAACTCCCAATGTGTTTAATATCAATAGAATTGTATCTGCATTTACAATGTACAATATTCGTAAATATTTGAGAAGAAAATAAAAATGGTTGTTTCTATTTTACCTATGTATTTATGTTTTTGACAAACAGGGGTCGTTGAAAATAAACTTTCTATGCAGTGGCTGATTATCCAATAGACGCAAAGTTTTACCGCGCGAGCAAATTTTCTCATCATTATACCTTCCATTTATACGACAACGGTTACTATAATCGTAAAATTTATAATAACAACTTTTGTTTGGAATCTAATTATTATTTTTGATGTTCTCTATTTTTGCCATACGAATAACTATTTGCGAAATAAACAAGAAAAACAAAACTCACGGAGATATTTTATCATGTTTTTCTTATGATTTTTTTCCTATCAAAAAGTGTAAAGATAAGTTGAAATATCAATATACCAAGACGTGTAGGGTATCAAAATGTAAATCTCAATTAGTAGAATAGGACCCTATTCATTATTTTCTTCTAATTATAAAATGGTGCCAGTAGAGGGCTAAAAGCAGTATTTTATTTGCCCCCTCCCTCATAACTCGATAACTAAAAAATGGGGAACGAGGCTTTGGTGGGACTACCAACGACTTATACTAAAGTCAACAATATCATTTCAAATTTTGAAGAAATAGAGAAGAGCATTATGGAATTTTTTATTCATATCTAAGCATGTGGTGTGTCAAAATGTAGAACAATTTTCTTAGTTTATAGTTATATTGTAATTTTTTTGGAATTAAAGGGGATAGAGGCCCTGAAATCACTTTGCGCCTAAGGCCCCCAATTTAGTTAATCCACTTCTTTTTAAAAGGGATTTAAGAATTATAAATACTGAAAAACACTTGCAATACTATCTCAGATGTAGTGGATTTTTATACGATATTAATAGAACGTAAGATATACACATTTATAAAATTATTTTATTTATTAAAAATTACTATTAGTACACGTTGCATTTATTGACATGAAACCTTACTAATAAAATACTTTTTTGCCTCTTTTCTTACTATGCAACGTCGCGTCGTTGGGAAAAACAGGAATTAATAAAGGATAATGTGTTTACAATCAATTAAGAGAGAATTAACTCTCAGTATCTTATTTACGACTAGTAGATTCGTATAGTTCATTCGCGCTTGTTTGTTCCTAGTTAAGAGCATTGTACAGCAATCAATTTTACCAGTGTGCTTCAATAATTTCTCGACAATTTGAAACTGTTAACTTATTTGAGATAATCGCTTTAACTGAAAATTCTATGTTCTAAATTAAATGAGTCAATTCGATTGAGATACAATCTAACAAATTAATTTTTTTATCCTGTGAATTGGTTCAGACTGTTCAGAGGATTCAAAGCAAGTAATAAGTAATGAACTTATGTACAATGTACAATCAGTTTGAATGTAATATTTATAAATAGATTTTATAGGTATAATGAAACGTACTAATTAACAACTAAAATATATGTAATAGTAAAATAATCAAACTAATTGGCAGTATTGTAACTACCATTAGTACTACACATATAGTAATAGTTCTCAATGTTTGTTTAGTAAAGTGCGCAATGAGCTAAATTAGATTTTTTAAATGAAATATCGCGACACCTCGGTTGGGAATCATTGCTTTATAATATTTATAAACTATTAATAAATTGTCTTTAATTAACAGTAAAACTTTTTTTATAATTTGTGTGTATGATTTCCGAAAAACTTATATAATCGATTTCCACCATATGTATAAAAGTTACAAATTATTGAATTATTTGGAAAATGGCAGTGCTTTAACTTTATTGTTATAAAAATATCACAATAAAGTTTAAGCGCTGCCATTAATTTAAATAATTGACTTTTATATAGTGGAAATCGATTATATAAGTTTTTTGGAAATGCAAAAATGCCCTTTACAAAATTTTTGTCGGACTCACAGTTACGGAGATAAACAAACAAACTAATTGCACCCTTATTTTCAAAATTGCACCAACACAATCCCGAAAAATTCAGTGTTAGACGACCGACCCTCCTACGAAACCCCTAAAAAATCGCTGCACGGTTAAATGACGCTTTAACTCTACTATATACATAAAATAACTATAATAAATATAAACTGTAGTATAAACTTTACTGATTAATATTATAAGAATATAAATTGCCTTATTATTTTTTCCATAAAAATGTGCATGTGCAATCAAAACATAATTATTTATGAACATGATTTATAGCTCTATATAACCATCGATAAAGAAACACTGATTTCGAAAGATAGCAAACGTCTTGAAATGTCTTGTTTATTGCAGGAGATAAGACTGTCGTATCTCACGGCTATAAAAGTTGTAAACTCTTCAGTTAACAAGGAGATAAAAACGTTCGCTATATATTTTAATTACTTTTGCAAGTCTTTTAAGACAAGTATATTTTAATTACTTTTTTACAGTACATGTTTAATTTAAATCTATTTGATTTTTTTTTTATAAATTCACTAACAAATAAGTATATAGAAATCAATTTTTAGCACGTATAAAAAAAATTAATTAAAAATTAAGTGGTTAGGAGAAAAGGAAATAAATTAAATCTGATTATTACAACCATGTTTAAAGAAAGAACACTTTTTATGTGTCAAATGTGACTTTTGACTTTGAAAATTACTTCAGAATCGTTTAGAAGTTAAAAAAATACATAAATGGCAGTTTAACTAACATTCAAAATCGGTTTTGTGAATAAAAAAATACTTTAAATTTAATATCTTTTATCATTTTACACATATTTTACTATTATTAATATAATTAAACCCTAATATTTAGTATTGTATGATTTTGTTCAATGAAAGATTTGTATTTTTTCACGTAGAATAAGATTACTAAATATAAACTATAGGTTCCTATTTAAAAAAAATGATATTGACCTTCAAATATCCTTGAAGGCTACGTTTAAATAACAAATAAATATTACTATTCGATTACCCCTTAACAACCAAATATTTTTTGGTTGGAACATTTCTTTCAAATATGCGATGGTTCTGAGATAAAAATATGTATCACTTTAAATGCCCCATCCTGTATAACAAAATATTAATTGCCTATATTCTATTTAAAAATCTAAAATATTTAATTGGCAATCGTTGAAACTATTTGAATTTATAATTATTACTATAACATCTGAACCCAAAACTGATTAGTTTGATAATTTCACACGTCCTTTCACAAACATTCCAACTGCAGCAGGTATTGAATGTGCTTGCTGAGTAATCATTCTAATGACATTCACTAATTAAGCACACCTTTGTATATGTATAACGGTCGATCCTTTGTAGAGCTTTCAGTTTTAGAAAAGAAATAAATCATCTCCATGCTTGGAAAGTAATAGCTTTGTGGGTGTTATCACTTTTTTATTTAAAATTTGATTTAATGTTATTGTTGTATAATTATTATGTAAAAATAATTATTACTGCAATGTCTTTTATAAAAATTAAAATGTGAATAAATAAAATTCTGACTCGGAATATTTTAAAGACTTTCAACGTTTTCAGTTCGTAAATAAATACGAAGCGTATTAAAAAGAATCTTAAAGTATTTCTGAATGCAGTTTGTTAACATTTTAATTAATTTTTTAAATCGTTGTCAAGTTTTGTAGAATTTTAAAAGTACGAGGAATTAATTTACAACAGTAAGACTTTAATCGAATCAGTTGATCTTGTCATTTGCATATGTTTTTTTTTGTAAGATAAATCATTTTTATATACATGTAAAAAATTGACTTGGGCCAAGAAAACCTTGTTTTATGTATAACGAAAACAATATTTTTAATATTATGCCGTGTTTAGACCAAAGAAAACAAAACTGCAACACTATGTTTGAAAACACATCGTATTTAAAAATGCATAGGGTTTATTGCACTTTTGTCAAAAAATAATAATATAATTGGATTAAAAGTGTATTCTTAAATTAAGAAAATATTGTTTTCGTTTTCGTAATATATAAAACATGGATATATTGACCCAATTCAACGTTTCTACCTTCGTACATATTAATTTGAAACAAAACATCTCCAAAATACATAAAATATATGTTTTCAAATAATTTTCATTTAAAATATACTGAAATTACAACATTACTTTAAAATTTATATTTACTGAAATTGCTTTTTCCTGATTTCTCACTTTCAAGAAATAAATTAAAACACTTGAATTAAGGATTTAACTTTCGTAATGATACGAAATGCGACATTTATATTCCATCTAATTAACGACAAACTTGTTTTCTGATACTTGTCAGATCAAACCGAAATCCGTAAGAAGTATGTATATTTGCCTTGTAACAACTCGCAAATTATCTTAAGTTTTAATTTTATAATTGAAAAATATTTATACCGGGTGTTTTTTATAGACTTTTACAGCGGATTATTTCCAAAATAACGATTTTTTTTTTAAATTTACATTTTTATTTTATCTCTTAAATTATGAATCTGCAACAAAATATAATAGGTTTAGGTTTTAAAAAGAAAGGTTTAATCTGAAAACCCCCTTTCTAAGATCACCCCATAATGTCAATTTTTAGCCTCCTCGAAATCTTAAAATTTGTCGGAATCATTTTTTCTGAAAATTTGTTATTTTGGAAATAATCCTCTGGAAGGTATTTAAAAACACCTGATATACATAAACTTTTAAATTATATATATTGTACATTTATACAGTTGTGAGCTGTATACATTTTAATAATATGTTCGCAGGTTTTCGGACCTTGGATTTTATAATCTATAAAAATATAAAAATATGATACAGAAATATTATATAATGGGTTTTAAATTTTAAACAAAACACATGACCAAAGTCACATATGATATACGAACTAATTATTAATATTACAAAATTTGTTCAGCCGAATATAGGAAAAATACACCGTCTTGCATGTTATAACAGAAAACAGTAAACGATAAGAAGAATTATTGTGCAAGCTAAAAGTTTTATTTAATTATTATAATTGTTGATGTGCACAAATTATACAAAAATGTTTGAATAAAATAAATAGGTAGGTATACAGTCAATGAAAATAGAAAAAGCAAATTAAGTTTATTTTATACTTGGTTATGGTGTTGTATATATAGATACTTCTTTACTACTTTTAATTACATTAAAAGCTTTAGACTTGAGAGTTTAGACTTTAGAATATTCACTACTTACTTTATAAATGTACTATCGTTAACTCTTGTAAACATTAATTTAATTTGTAAATGTAATTATATAATACATTATAAATTATAATAAACGATATTTCTATATTCTTGTATAAATACATTCTTGATACCAAATACATTTTGACATTCACCTGAATGGAAATAATTAAATTTTAATGAATTTTAATTGTTTTTCTTAGATACGGCTTCTTTTTCTTTGTTTACTTATGATTGGATTTTAAATTATTATACATCTTTTCAAAATAAAAGGCTTTCTAACAAAGGATTATTTTCTATTATTAAGTATTCTCTTTAGTTACAAACGGAACGAAAATATTTCTTAAAACTGCTTGTATTATATATGTTTGTATATTTTATCATAGTGAAGTATTAAATTATGCATTTATTTGACGTGATTGAAATGGTTCATGTAGTTTGAAGCAATAAATATTCAACAGTGAAATATAGATTCATCTTAACATAAATTTCAATCATCATGAGATGTTCTATGATAACATGGAGTTACATATTTGTGTGATATTATTCCTAATGAATAATTTATCGTAATGAATATGTAATTTACACCCATATCAGATAAATACAAACAAACTATCATTTGAATTTTAATAAATATTTTAAAATACCAAATCAATCACGATTTACAGCAATACATCAATCAATGTCAAAAATTATACTTTCAGTAGGTTAAACTTGTTTTATAATTGTTGTTATTATTTATATATGTTACCGGCAAAGTACGTAATTCAGGCATTCTATATATTTCTTAGGAATTCTATGCAATACAATATCTAACGATTTTAGGTTTTTGAACAGTTGATCGAAAAAAATATTTCAAGCATAAAAGTTTATATGAACATGTGTCCGGTAAATCTTCGTGAAGGAGCTACAGATCCCCAAAAAAATTACCTTTTAGTTTTTGTTTAATATATGGAGAACCCATTGTGATTTAGTAATGAAATTTGATACCCATTTTAGTATTAATACGTGTAATCGGTTTCCAATATCAACCAATGATTATTTAGACTAGGGATGTGTGGACCCAGTGGGCCTTTTGATTTTTATCTAGTATTTTTTGTTCTTAGTTTTTTCCTATGCTTAACACTTTTATAAGGTCAAATGACACCAAATACACAGAAATATTATTTCTTAATTTATCATAAAATCAACCGTTTACGAGAAATACGACAGTATGTTCCACCTTATATGGCTATGTCTGTATACTTTACCTAGGCATTATATAGAACACCTAGGCATTCTATAGAATGTCAAGATAATATTAGAAAATAATAATAATACTCTATATTGGTTTTAAATTATTTAAAATTATTAATGACTATTTTGACTTGGTAATTTTTATTACAAATACTTATTATTAGTTGAAAAATAATAGTTAATATAGTAAATATTATACGATTTGAAAAAAAAACTGTAAGAAAATTATCAAAAAAGGGCCCGAAAAAATTTATAACAGAAAACTATTAAAAAAAAAAAGCATTCATTAAAAATCTCATATTTATTTATTTTATAAAAAAAGTTGAAATAGCTTTGAAATTTATAGAATACTTCCTCTCTGATTTGGCATCGTTTCTTTTTTTTTTACAAATATACATTATACATATACACTAAAAGAATGAAAAGTTCTTCTCGTTAAATGTAATTGATGCAACTATTCACTCCACTCATAAATTGTGAAATATTAGACTTTATATTATTCTTACTTAATGAAACGTTTAATTTATATATTACATTTAATGAGAGTAAATCACGACATAGTATTTCAAATCAAGTTAAATGCTATGCTTTTACAAATTATATTTACATTAGTATATACTTATAAGTTATTTTATAATATTTGTTAAACCGTATTAACAATATAGTCAACAAATAATTCATGATGTCATAATGTAGATTCATAAAAACATGCACCTTAAATTTTAAATGATTCTATATCGCAATAAAATGGATTTGAGAAGTGGGAAGGTATTTGATGAGTGTTATAAAATATTCACAAGTTAAATAATCGCGCGATATATATTCCTCTTCGCAAATTTACATCAGCATTGTATTTCTAAGCGATTGGGGGCGATTTGTTTCAATTATTCGAGCCATTAGAGACCGAAAAGAAGGGCCTGTATAAGAGAGAAGATAAATTACCTTATATAAATCTAAATTTCCTCATGAGTTTCAATTTTTAAAGCGAGGGATTTTCTTAATTTTTGATGAACGATCGGCTGAAGAACAAGTTTGTGAATAAATGCGAGCTTTTAAGGAAATTGGTAGAAATTGATATTTTATCGGTCATTAATCTATAGAATGATCTAAATATCTCTTACACATTTGGAAATTGCAGTTAATTTAAATAGTTATAATATCATTTTTAGCAGGTGTTCTCTCTGGACGTTTTTTCCCTACCAATTATTCGAAAGAGTAATAATTAACTTATATCTATAGATTACCACATTATAAAAGTAGAAATCAAATAACATATATGTGATGTGTTATACCTACCGTAAATTTAACATTATAAAAAAAACTAATAATAATAAAATTTTGTCTAATAGTCCACTATAAATTTTAACGATTCATGATAATGGTACCAAACTCACATTTTATGAATCCGGTTTTTTTTAACAAAATGGCAACAAACCTAATTTATTTTTAAATACGAAGTGTTTTAATCAAATACACCGTGTTACCGTTTTTTTGTCTGTTAAAAAAATCCAGTGGTTTGCAAAGGGTCTTAAGAGCCACGTTTGTGACACCATTAATGTTGAGATCATTAAAAAATAAATACATCTTAACTAAGGTACGTACTTAAGAAAACACGATTTTTGTAAAAAAAATTTGCACGTCCACCATTTTGTTATTTATTAATATAAATGTCTAATTCTAGGTAATTAATATGATAGAGACAAGTTAAGTCTATAAGATAAAAATATATTTTTCGATATATATAAAGTATTATAAAATTAACTACAAAATTGTTTGGTATAATTTAAGATGCGAATAAAAACATATAAAAAGACTGAACAAATTATATTTTATTTTGTTACGAAAAAAATCCTGAAATAAGTTTAAATTTTAGGTTAAGGTCACACCGCAATACTACCTTAAGAACTTAAAAATATTACAGCTAAAACATCTTGGTAGGAATAATGTATTCTTTCAATTAGTAATATAATTCAGTCGTAATGAAAATGAGCATAGAAAGAGTTAAATTAACAAACACTAGACCGCTGCGTGACACAACAGCGCGTAATCCTCAACCATGACTGCCACTTGCCCCGTCCGTCGGTCCAGCACAGTTCTTCCACAGAGAGAGTTTTATTTGTACACACGTTTTGCTGACTTTGAAAGCCCCGACGATAAACGCGATGAGCAATTATTATAATAGAAAAGTGACTTCATGTGGAAACGGACGCTTCAGTAGCTACCGCTTCTCTTTCTCTCTCGGCCAGGAAGAATGCATAATGAATGTGCGCTCCAAGCTCGCACAAAGAAATTCAAATATCGCGAATATGATTATGAAAAATGAAACATTGCGGCAGTATTTTGCGTATGTGCGTTGTTCCTTCTTTCATTATATATGTGTTTATCTGTATGTCGTGTACAGTGCTGGACTTATGACGTAGATAATATACTTTTTAATAGACCGGAAAATCTTATTTATTGAAGGATTCATTGTGACTATATTTTTTTTGAAGTGCGTTCAGGGTAAAATTTTAATGATGCAACGGAAAAGAAATGAATTTAAGTATGGATCTTGGCATCTGGATATAAGCCGCGCTGGTTTGGTCGTGTTATCGGCCAACGTTTCGTCACACACTTTTAGAAGAGCCCATCCAACCAAGTTTCATTAATATCAATTCAATGCTTCATGAGTTATGCGTGTAACAAGTATTCAGACAGACACGGAACGAAAAGTGTTTGTCGAAAATATCGATTTAAAATTTTGAAATCGGAGAACAATTATCTCATTTTAAAATGATCACAAAGATTCTCGTATCTTCGATATTTTGAGGAAGCAAAATAAAAATTTTAAACATCAGTTGTATTAACATAATATGTATTTATATGTACATGTATGTTCATTTGTATGAATATTTTGTAATCCTACTTGATAAATAAAAGACTTGTCAAAAAGGATTAAATAAGTTTGAAGCATCAATGAACATTAGAGTATTTTTTTGTATTTCGAATATAAAATGTAATGTGAATTGTTGTGTAAACATTTTTCTTTATTTATTGTATTTATTTTTATCGAACATACAAGAGGCAGTAAAAAATTAGATGTGTTTATATGCAAATAAATTTTAATTATATTTAAATAAATACTTGGAAAAAACAGCATATTATTATCTATACAATATATTATCTCTATAAAAAAAATTAAGAATTATATGTAAACTTCATCATAAAAATTTTATTTTATCTTCATTAAATAAATGTCGTATATTTTTAAATCAAAACATACTTGTTGAGGGTTAAATTTAATTTTTATTTAATTAAAATACACTATAAAAGTAATTTAATAAAGTGTGTTAGAAAGAATGGCACATTTCCTAAAAAATAATTAAATGAAGTAGGTAAATAGAAAACGGAGAAAAAATGTATATACGTGTAAGGCTCGACATTGAATTAAAACTTTTATTTGACATTTAAATGAATTTTATAGGATTATCTTGGCTCCATTACAGTAATTGCAGTCGGAAAGAATGAAACAAAAACAACATTAAATTTAAATTAACTCAGCCATAGATCGTTATACTAAGGATTAGTACAAGTTTTTATATTTAAGAAATAAAACAGAAAGGCTTATCAAAATTATGTATGCCTGTATAATATTTACATAAATGTGTAGGGTGCAAAAACACATTATAACTGAATTTTAAAAAAGTTTTGATGTCTTTTTTAATCATGTGTTTTTACATTTACAACGTTCTTTATCATTTTTATTATTTTTAGGAATATAAAATATATTTTTACTTTCGAGTTGCATATTTAAAATATATTTATAAAGATAATAAAAATTAAATTGAACGTAATATTTTTGGAAAATTGAAGTAAGTTAAAAATGGTTTCTCATATTATGGTCCACTAAAAATATGATATAGTTGCTTTAATTTTCAAAAAACAATGGGTTGAATGACTACATAACATAATAATGTAGGTACAGTCAAATATACAGATGACTTACTTGTGTAACATGGCCACCACTGTGATCTTTTTTATTACTGGAGGTAGAAGTTAAATAAATGAGAGAAAAATCAGTTTTTTTTATTTTAAATATCTTAATTTTTAGTATCTATCATTTTCGATTCAAACAAATGTGATGTCAACTTACGATTTTCAAATGAAAACTTGTATTTTTTATTACGTATTTTATTTTACTAGAAAAAAAAACAAGCAAATGTTGTCTTATATTAGATAACTTTTTTCTGAGTTAAATTTTCCAAGACGTTTAATAAAATAATTAGAGATTTTTAAACTTTCTAGAATTTTTTTCTTGGAAACCATCAACTTTATAGTAAAAGTACAAAAAAATGTTTATTTTGATTTAATAAACTTGGAAGGATTATTGCAGAAATTTTCGTAGAAAAGCTTCATAGAGGAGATTAAATGAATAAAAAATAAATATTTCCCACGTGATATTTCAATTTATTTGAAATAAATTTGATAAAAGAAACTCAATGTGTTTTACATTTACCTCAAGCACATTATAATAATAAAATATTATTTCCTTAAAATATACCAATATCAAAAAGTACACACTAAAATTTACATGTACGTGCTTCAGTTTCACAATCGATTATTTACATAAGAAATTACAAATACTTTGGTGAAAACACCTTTCTCAGCCGGGAAGACGCGAACAATATTTATCGTAGCAGGAATCTTTATTAAATATTTATACAAGGTTATGCGCAGAGCAGCAGCAACGTATTTCAGAAGCCGTTTTCAATTCTTTCGACAGGCGTGCGTAGACAATATCTGTACGCTATCTTTGGATATATTACTCCAAGTTTGTTCGTTCTGGAGGAAAGTATGCCTAGTACTAAAAAATATTCAATCGTATAAAATTAATTGAATAAAAAATATTTTTAAACTGGAATCTTTTTTTAAGTATTTTGTTTCTATTATAACATATTAATTTCGCAAAGTTTCGTTCATTTTTTAAATTATCATTTCTAATTGTGTTTTATTGCCTTGATCTTCTTCATAAAAGACAATGTAAACTTAATTTTTGGCATAACTTTAAAATTACGAAAATATGATGAAATATTAAATTGTAAAAATTATAGATTCTAAAGTAATATTACTAATAATCATAATTTCAATAGTAAAATCTCGATTTAGCGCATTTATTGGTGAATATATATATTCGTAAAATAGCAAGGAAATCGGAAACTATTTTATATTTTTATTGTAATATCATAGTTTTTAGGTTGAATTCTAATTTAATTTGCTACGGCACTGTGCTTTATACAAGATACTCTATTAAGTTTCAAACAAATTGCTTAGAGACCGATATAGACAGTCGAGATTCTCTTCTAGTGTATCTATTTTTAATATTATATCTTACGTTCATTGCTACAAGTGAAGTTATGACATTATAAGAAAAAAGTATAATCAAGTATACAGTTTTTATCGTATGATAAAAATGCGAAAATACGAATATATCAAAATAAATTTTAAGAAAACAATATTTATTTTACTAGGCAAAGAAGTTACCCACAGACTTAAATATAAAATATAAATTTTATAAATTATATTAAAACATAACTATTAATGTACTCTAGAGGGTATATAATATGGTACTTATTAATCTTATTATATACATTATTATAATAACAAAATAGAGAGACATTCAAAAGAAAGATAATTAAATTTTATTAAAATCTGCAAACTTTTTCTTTCTTTAAGTTTACCTAAAAACGTGCCAGTGTTTGTTTCAAATGTGTTCTTATAATAAGTTCGTCAAGTGGTGAAAAAACTTTAACAGCAGAGCTGTCGGGCAACTGGGAAAGTAACAAAACACAGCAGAAAAACTACAATTAGATATGATGTAGGACAATGCCACTCTCCAGTTCTCCATTCCGAAGTTTTTTGTGAAACATGCCTGAACGTATCAGAATACTCAAAACGTATTTATGTTATTTATAAATGTCGTTGTTATTTATTTGAATACTAAATCATTTAAGTTATAGATTCTCAAAACATCTCACTTTATTATAAGTAAGTTACGTTGAGAGTTGAGATGCCTTGTAAATATTAAAAAAAAAAAACGGCCAAGTGCGTGTTGAGCACGCACATGATAGGGTTCCGTAGCAATTCTCACCACGATTTATAAGAAAGAGTTATTTCAAAATTTTTCATAAACTATTTTTGCTACAGTGTTCGTTATAATTTTCATTGAAAATACTAATTAAATGCTACATACATTCTGGATTGTTTCAGATTTTTTGCATTGGACATTTACATGGACTTATGACCTGCAAAACATTAGTCCTTTCATCATCATAAGTACTTAATGTAGATATAATTTGCCCTTTACAACATCCAATTTGGTCTTTTAATTTAAGAAATATCTTTAAATAAGTTATACACGCTAAAAAAATTTATTAACAACGTGCGAACTAAAGACGGAATCAGGGCAGAAGGAAAAATCACAGACTGGCATTCGGACTCCTTCGATTCGGCCATTGTGTTTTGATCGTCAATTGTTTATTTTGTTTTTAATAATTAACTTTTAAATTTAAACAGAACAAAAATTAGTTGTGTTTTTTTTCTAATCCGTTTTTGTTAGGTAATTTAGGTGTTGTTATTACAACAATAATTAATCGTGTTTGTACTTACCTAATTCAACTATGTATATTTTTGAAAAATCCTAAACAATAATTCGGTAGTCCACGCGACCGAAGCCGCGGGGGCACAGCTTGTCATATAAAATAAAAATATTTTTTTCCGAGTTTGCTTGCCAACGCTAATCTCAAAAATTTTTAAACGATTTGGATAGAATTTTCACTTACATTTCTCTAGTTACATACATAGAATGTGTGACAGCACATAATTGTACCAGAGATGTACACAGTAAATAAACATTTAACACAAGTCGGAGAAAAATTTCGTTTAGATTAGATATATTAATCATAATTAAATGTATATTAATCTATTATATTAATATACTACGATATAATGCGACACGCTGACAAAGTGTATGATATAATTGACTTACTCTATTATTTGAAAGCCTCATTCCACACACTTTTTTTAATGTCAAAATCGATTTAGTGACATTCAAGTACAAAAGCTAGTTATTAGGTAGGTAATAAAATTATATCACTAACCAAGTCCAAAATATAGTAATGTATATCTACTATCAATAGTTAAATAAAATTGAAAATATAAGTTAACGACAAAAAAATATTTTTAATAAAAATGAAAACATTGAAGAATTTTCTAATCATATTTACTTGAACAATATTTCACTTATGCAAATCCCCATGTTTATAACACGAACATGATATTAATTAAAAGTTAGAATACTAACTTACATATTTACTATATAGGCAGAAAGATCAACACCAGTATTTCAACAAAGTAAGCTGAGTAATGTACTTTAATGTTTTGATAGCACATAAGTACATATGCACACACGCATATGTACACATATACATACACGTTCTGTTTTAATTTACTTTCATACAAATATTTACATGCTGTAGATCCCATTCTATTGAATAGATTTGTGTAAATATACGTATACCGGTTGCTCTTAGGTATCTAATTACAGTAAATATTTACAAACTGCAAAAGTTTTTGTATTGGATTAGTTTTTCATCGTTTTTAAACAAAATTATGTAAAGAAATTTATTGTTAGGAAAGATAATAGCACCAATCTTGAATATGACCCCAGTAATGGCTATTTTTTAATTAAATGTACTGAATTAGAAATATTTGTAGATATTTGATTACTACCATTTCTGAATATTAATCTATATCATTTAACTGTGTTACAGCGTGATTTGATGACAGTCGGCAAATAGGTGTCAAAATGGTGGACAATATTATTTATTAATTAATTATTAAATTATCATGGCAACTGCTTTACATTGTTTAAAAAACGATTCTTTCTTTTATATCTTTTGTGTCGTAGTACTTATCATTTTGTAATCATTAGCAAGTGTTCATCACTGCGTGCTCATTACTGTTTTACTTTATCCATTACTGGAGAAAAAACATAAACAAAAGAAAAGGCTATATGGTAATTAAATGGGTTAAATTAAAAAAAAGAGTTGCTTGTTTTATTAGTAACATGAATTACAAAAAAGAAACCCGTCAATCATAAAAACAGTAAACCTTGCTCTTATAGTGGCCATAACTGGTGCCAGTATCTTATGTGAAAACATAAATGAACATGTATACGGTCATGTACTCTAATTTCAAATTATAGTACCAGCGGTGGTATACTAAAAATAATTTATAAAAAAATTGCAATTTATTTTTATGGTATCAATAATTCATACCTGATAATAATCAGATGCATATGTGGCTGTATAAGAGCAATCCGACAATGACTGGCTAAGATAGAAGTAAGAACTTATTGTCTGTCCCTAGGACCGCACTGAGAAAAATAATTCATATTATCAATGTAAATGAAGTTGACTCAATCCCGCCGCGAGTTTAAATCACGCGTGGATGAAATGGGCTTCGTGACTGTTTCCTTCCCTGATTGCTCTAGGGTACTTCCCGATCCCCCCAGTCATCCACGTCTGGTCGTGATAAATTATTTTTTTATGTTCGTACAAATCATTAGAAATAACTATATTATACAATACTAGTCTGAGTTTTATTTAACCCCACTGTTACGTATTCACGTCATTCCCTCGACTGTGCATTCCGACAGTCACACCTTTTTTTTCTGTGTATAGGTATATTTAAATTTATTGCCACCCAGATCGAAACAAGATGATGAATGTATATACTCAATCAATGCTGGTGCAGTTGAGTTGAGACCTTGTGATTAAAGAACGAATGCCTTTAAACCACTTGGCTAAAATCTAAGGATCAAGTGAGATTACAGCATTAAGAAAAGAGTGCGTTTGCTTGTAGAAGTAAAGAGTTTTTGTGAGTAAAACTTCTCAAGCGAAAATGGGTAGCTGAAATGCTTACGACTTCTTTCGAATAAACTAACTTGAGATTATTATATAGACAACTTATTTAGAACTTTGTTGCTGTAAATTCTTTGTCGTGATATTTATTAATTTTATTTAAAAGCTTTATTAAACATTTTAATGGAATGTCAGTTATAAAGGAAATTATCCTTTTATATTTTAAATATGATATTCATATCAAAATAAACGCTTGGATGAGTTGCAATATATATTTTTTACTTTCTTATATGGCCATATAGTACAAAATGTAAAAATCTAAGGATCATTGTTATCTTTGCTATTATTTGAGTTAGAAGGTCGATTATTATTAGTCTAATGGTATTAAAAAAACAACTGATAGTGGAATAATATTTTTTTTAGAACTAAATAAAAAATATCTGACTTTATTTTAAAATATAATCGACCTTCCAACTGCAATAATAACAAAGTTAGTAATGATTGCTCGGTTCCTATGAACATTCATATTTTCAGATTTGAGAATTTGATAGAAATATCAATTTCGATCTTCCCTGAAGACATTTTGTGTAAGTATCTGTCTGTGATTCTCAAAAACGACGAAATATAGAGGGGTGAAATTTATATTTAGGATCAATATTATCTGGAAAGAAAACCTCTTATTTTCGTTATTTTCTTTTTTTTTCAAAACAAAAATAAATAAATATTGATTTAAAAAAACATATTTAAAATGTGGTTTTTATAACAGAAAAAAAATTTATAATAAAAGTTGTAGAGAACATTTTTTTTTCTATAGCAACCTATGTGGCTATTTTTATAAAATTAATATATTTAAACACACTGTTAAATAATAATAAACATATTTTATAACGGGAAAAAAGCATTTAAGTTGTGCTCAAGTCATATAAAGTGAAGTAAATTAAAAATATATAATAACGAAACAACCCCAAGGAACATTTCAGTCGGATTCTAAAACAGAACTTTCTGTCAGTTTCACCTTTATCTCAAGGATTTCTTACACGAAAAACACAAAAAACTACTCTTCATAACGCTAGATAAAATTTAATATACATATACAGTGTGTCCCAAGATAGATGTAACAAGAGGTGTAATGAACAAAAAAAAATCGAATTTCGGAATGACATTTGGGGATCGAATCCTGCTTGATGTAAAATTAACGTATACCAAAAATTAGTTGATGTGGTCTTCTACAGGGTGTTTCATAAGCAAATTTGAAAACATTTCCAACGCCACATTTGACAACTAAATAATGTGTCTCTATTGTTGTTTCCGGCCCCTAATTTTCACTTCACAATAAAATATACACTTAATTTATTGAAATTCGGTATTGGGTTATAATATTACATTTTAAACAAACTTTCTAAATAGATTTTTTTTCATATTTTGAAATATATAGGTAGTTTGTTCTTGGTTATTTTTACAACTTTGCTTATAATAGAGGATCAAATGGACTGATTATTGGTATACCTTAGTTTTATATCAAGTAGGACTCAATCACCAAATGTCATTACAAAATTTGATTTTTTGTTGTTCATTATACGTCTTGTTACATCTATCCTGGGACACACTGTATATACTTATAAATGTACCTGCCAGCTGTCAAGTAGAGTGAATTCTAAAACTCACCGTTATTTCACAGTCTTAGACGGAATATAATAATTGTATTATTATTAGAGTATGGCAGACTGTGAACCTACATTTTGTAAAAAGAATACATCAAATTGTTTCAGACGAATACATAATGGGAGGGTATTTTATTTTTTCAACAAAACATTCAACTGTCATGTATACATAGATATGTACTATGTACGTCATAATATATACACATTTACTCTTATATTCATACGTACATAATACTTATAAATATGCACATGTTCTTATGTGTTATATTTATGTCATTTTAATCTAACATCCGGTTCTGACTGAGTTATATTTTTTGACAACCAATATATATTTTACTGGAAATCAAAACAATATACCGCTCTTTGGGTTTATGAATTAAAATAAAGTGATGATTAGTATTAGATAAATGTACTTTCTGGGTATAGAAAATATGCTTTTTCTAATATGTATGTATAGTAAACAATTTTTTTTCGAAATATATATAGTTTAACTATTGATTTATTATTAATATCTCATAGGGTCATTTTGGGAGGGACATCACATTTTTTTTGTTGCTTATAAAGTAGGTATTAAATGTATACTAATGAATGTATAAGTAAATCTTATTTATTTATTTATATAAATATATTTTTTTGCTGTCCATATCGCTTTGGCAGAAATATTTAATTACATTTTATATACCCTTGGCATATTAAAAAAAAGATAATAAAATTGCGTTTGTGCACAATAGAAACAAGAGAGCCAAAAAAAGTAAAAACATGTATAGCGAGAGAAGAAAATAATGTCATTATTTAAATAAATAATAATAGTTCAAACAGCGCGACAACAACGTAATGAAAAATTTACTCACCGTACACAAAAATATTATATTTGACATCTCTGAATTTATCACATTGGAATTTAACTGTAAAAAGTTGTTTAAAAGAGACAGGTCTCAAAAGACATATTTATTAAAAATAAAAATAATCATATTGAAAATTGCACTTGTACTAGTTGGGTGGTGTAAAAAATATTCATACTGATAAATATTTATTAATACATCCATTATGTGCAGTCGTCCCATTTGTTTGTGTATAAAATTATTTATTAATTTGAAAAATGAACAGATTTTTAAATAAAAATAAAGTTTTATTTTTCACATGGAAAATTTTTTTTTTTATTATCATATTGATGAAATATAATCACATTAACAAGATAAATTTATTAAACTTTTTTCCCTCTCAAATTTTCAATAAGATAGAGTTTTTCTGTATACATAAATCATTCTAAAAACAGTCAAAAATGCTTTTCACAGTCTTTCATATCCTAAAGTGTGGACGTGTTGTCAAAACTCGGGAAAACACTTCTGAGTAATCACAATAACTTCCAATCTTTACGAGCGAGAAGTTAAAGAAACAGAGTAAATGAATCAGAGTTGACTTATTGTTAATTTAAGATTTTGTATACGTAAGCATAAGTTGCTGGCACCAGTCTTGGATATGACCCCAGTAATGGCTATTTTTTAATTATTAATGTTTGATATTTGATTACTAACATTTATGAATATTAATCTATATACATTTAACTGTCTTACAGCGTGATTTGAAGACAATCGGTCAATAGATGTCAAAATGTTGGACATTTAAACTAATTATTGGTATAATTTATTTATTAATTATTATATTATAAAAGCAACTACTTCACATTGTTTCAAATTTGACGATTCTTTCTTTTATATCTTTTGTGTCGTAGTACTTATCATTTTGTAATCAATAGCAAGTGTTCATCACTGCGTGCTCATTACTGACTATGGTAATTAAATTGATTAAATAAAGAGTTACTTGTTTTATTAGTAACATGAGTTCATGACAATTACAAAAAAAATAAGCCCATCAATCACAAAAACAGTAAACCTTGCTCTTATAACGGCCATTACTGGTGCCAGTACCTTATATGGTTATACAATGTATGTTTGGTCATTGTAAATAAACTAACATTTTTCATGAATAATTTATTCACACTCTGTTTCTTTTTTGTTTCCATAAAAACAACAGATCAAGTATTTGTAAAATGGACAAAAAATAAAATAAAAATGCGTAATAAAATATGACAGTATCCACAAACACCCTTTACTTTTTTCGGGCACAAAGGCGGATGATGTTTCCGTCGCTGACTATGTAAATTTTATCATACCAAAACTCGTACTGTCTTTATGAATGGGTTGAAAAATGCCAGAAATTCTATTCAATTATGCGATAAATTCGAGTAGAAACAATCCACATTATATTAAAATAAGATACGCACTTGTAAGTTTACCATTTTAAAACATAAAGGCACTTTTATTTGTTTATTTAATTTAATGGAGTGTAATTAGAAGAATTAAATACAAGAATGCATTAGTTCTAGAAGTTTTACTTACTTGGAATTTATATCTCTATATTTATATCAAAATGTATGTTCGTTTGTATGAGGCTTATAGACTCGGGAATTACTGAACCGATTTCAATGCGGTTTTCACCAATAGTTAGATAATTTTTCTGTGCATGTTCATGGCTATTAATATTTTATGAAAACTCATTTTATATCATTTAATATCAAAATACTTAAAAAATCTATATCAAGTCGTGTTTTGTTTCCATGATGTCACAGCCTCTTTCAAATATTTTGTCGAACAAATAGATGATTTTTGACAATATTGATTGAAAATATTGAAATTAATTATTGTGATTGTTGCTAACCAATTAATTAATTAATTTTTGATTTTCATACAAATTCTAAGACAAGACCTGGTGCTTCCTAGGAGTTTGAAAATATAATTTTACACGAGATTTATTAATAACTACTGAACGGATTTTATTCACTTACCTTGGGTTACATAAAGCAAAATTAATCACAATTAGTTAATCAGTTGTTTTAACACCATTATTACGTCAATTAAAAAAACAATAAAATAACGGTTATGATAAATTTTATAAAGTAAAAAATTATCATATTTAGTGAATTGTTTATTTACAAATCGAAATTAAGTTAAGAATTAACATTAATCATGGTTTGAAAACAACTGATTAACTAATCGTGGTTAATTTTGCTTTATGCAACCCAGGGTTAATGTATTTTGTGTAAATTTCATGAAGTCGAAAAAAAACAATTCGCGGTGAATCGTGTGTTGTGGGCATATTGGGTGCGCATGATTACTTTATGTTTAATTGGATTAATATCCCCGGGTAACACCGAGCCCAATGCGCTAGTTGACATGTAATAGTAAGTTAATTATGTCATCTAACACATGAAGCTTACAACGGATGAGTTTTGAAATACAATAGTATTTTGTTTTTATATTATTTGACGTTCGAAATGGGCGTCGTTTACAACTGACAACTGTCAATCGCAGTGGATTTTATTGATTGAAACAAACTTTTGAAAAACTAAAGAATTTCAGAAATATATGAAAATAACAATTAGTCAGTACCGTATCAAACAAATTTAGAAATTTTATTTTCGAATTAAATTGTATAAATAAAAATAAAAATGTTGGTATTTTGCTATATATTACAAAGTAAAAATAAATTTTTAATAGAACATTATGTTTGAAATGTATATATTCAATTTTATCCAAAAAAATGCAGATGTACTCAAAATCGATTGATTGATTGATGTTATAAATAATTGGTGTAGATACGTGAAAGAGAATTTAAAAAGAAAACGGTCTACAGTCTACATAGTTATTATCACGATCGTGTATGGCACCTAAATGAATCGTGGAAAACTTCAGAGTGTGTTTGAATAAGAAATGAGATGGATTTTCTTTTCGCTGTCGGGAAAATCGATGTGTTGCTGCCTAATACGATACCTCATTCGTGCTCTGTATTTTCTTAAATCCGGGATTTGCTTCGCAGATAGCTCTGATCCAGAAAAATTCCAACACCAATGTTACATTTTTATTAAATTGAGGGCGGTGCGTTCTTATGTTTCTCTTTCATACTTATGTGATATATAAATGCTTGGAATATTTTCAATAACTGAAAAATATACTTTATATTACTATTTCACGAGTGAAAGTTGTTGTCTGCATTATTTATTGGACATTTATTTAAATATAGTTGATTTAAGTTATTACTTTTATTACTCATAGCGTCGTAGATACATTAATATCAAATATATGTATATTACAATAAATTATAACAATACAATATGTCTTGTATATATAGTGTCGGATTAAGCCAACGCGGGACCTGTAAATAGCAAATGTTACAAAGAGGTCCTTGACAGTGGCGTTAATAGGAGGGGGGGAGTGACATCCGGGGTGGAAATCGATAGTGTCACCCCCCTCCCACCCAAGTTTTTGAATGAGCTTTGGATCATGCAAATTTAATAATTTTTCGCGGAGATATAACTGTTAGAAAATTTGCTTTCTTTAATTATCCCTTAATTTTTTTGAGGAGTGTATAATAAAATACCACTTTTACAGACAAACTTTTCTCAATTTAATGTGGGAAAATTTAGAAAAATCGATTAAAAAATCAAAGATCGGAGTTTTAAAAATCGATTTTTCGATAAAATCGAATTGAGATCGAAAACTAAAATTAAATTATTAATTACTGTAGATTTGGAAACCTCGTATCAACCATTGCACGATAGGTGGTAAATCCAATAAGAGATATTTTTTCGCTAAGCCGCGGGTCCATAGCATTTGCTTATAGTCCTGCTACATGGTTAATCCAGCACTAATTGTAAGCTATTAGAATTAAATTAAAATAGTTATATATTTACATCAATCTAATGGAAAGATTTCGTTTATTAAATATTTCTTAACTATGAATTTCTATAAATAAAAAACATGATTTTTCTCATTTTGAAAAAAAATTAAATTTCTTATATTTAGATTAGATTAGATTAGATTAGATAGTGATTGATGAGGAGGGTTTAATACCTCTAACACTGCAGCCTTTGGCTTATTGTGTTCTTCATCAATTCACTCATTCAGTAAAAAGGTTTACCATTCCTATCAGGTTCAGTAGCCTTTTCACCAGGTTTTCTCTTATTAGAGCTTCTCGATTATTGGCTCCTGCTTGGAGTGCATTTCTCCATCGAGCAAGAGCTTCACATTCGAATATTATATGGGAGGCTGTTTCGTCTTCTTGATTACACAGTCTGCAAATTGGTCCTTCTTCATAGATTCCCATTGTTTGCATGTGTTTCCGTAGGTTACAGTGACCAGTTATCATTCCTGTCACTAGCCTAATTTGTTGTCTACTTAGTTGTAGTATTTCATCCGTTAGTTTTCTGGATGGTTCATTCAGCATAGTTTTGCTATGTCTTTGTCCTTCCACATTATTCCAGTGGTTTTGATGTTGTCTTTTTATACAATCAGCCAGCCAACTGCGAATAGTGTTTTTGGTAATTCCAAATACTGGTTCAGGGCCTATAAAAGTTGTATTTGAGCCCTTTTTTGCCAGAGTATCAGCTTTTTCATTGCCTGCTATCCCTTTATGTCCTGGTACCCACATAACGGTTACCCTATTGCGGTTTGCCAGGGTTATGTTCTTATATTTAAATATCACGTACACATTATTTTTTCGTATATATATTTGGTTCAAAACAACATTTATGTAAAAATGAACAAATAAACCGAACTGTGTTGTTTAACGATATTGACAAACGATGTCAAAGATTGTAGATATAGAAACAGTAAACCAAATATACATATACAATAGATGGATCTTAGCACAATGTACATACATATGTATGTGTATACAACTCCGACGTTTTTTATCGTATCTTGCATAACAAACAGGTAATTTTCTTTGCACGATGTGAATAACGCCGTTTAATATTCGTTGACTCTTGCCGTACAACGGTGGCAAATTTTATTCCTCTACACTTTCCCGCTTTTCAGCTGTTATCTTCGTACGTGACGTCATGCTAACAAATTTACATATGGTGTATGTATGTATACAAAAAGGAGATGTATATCGACAGTTCTGTTTGTTTTTCCTTATTCTGTTCTGATTTTGTTCTCATCTACATTGACAAATTTTGATGAGTGAAAATGTATGTTTGGTATAAAGTAATACAATATACAATAATATACATATTGTAAAGTTTCAAACGTTATACATTTCGTGACTATTCATTTTATTAGAAAAAAAAAACGGAAATGGTGTACTTTTCTACTTCGTACTTACCGAATACGACTTACACTGTACGAACAATCCAGTCGTTGAAAAAAATGAGTTTTGTATCACAAAAGACATAGAATCATAAAAAAATCCTTGAGATTTACCGTTAAAAAGTTAGAAAATTGTTTATTATTTCATTTCTTTTATTACAAATTTCATATTGGCATGCTTGTTCCTAGTTAGTTGTTTAAATTTTTTAAGTACGACGATATCTTTCGTAACCGCTATAATTTTCCTTATTTCTCCAATAAAGTAACTGAAAGCATCACTAAAAAATATGTCTCCTGTAAAAACTTTTTTGTCGTTTACGATAATTCGGCAGTTAGGGCTCAATATAAATATATTAGTATGCATATAAGAATTCAAAATTTTGTGTTTCCACAAATAAGGCTATAAAATAAATCACTATACACTAATTCACATGAAGTAATATTACATAATCTTTATTAATTTATCCCATATGTATTTAAAAATCACAGCTCAATTGTAGAAAGGCACTTTATTTTTTATTTGACATATTTGTGTAAGATAAAAATGTATTGTTTGACTTATTAAAGTAAAAAAAATTGTCATAATTAATAATTATTTTAAATCAAAGCGATAAAACTACTTAATAAGGAAAGAGGTAAATAATATGTTATACCAAACTGTTTTTTTTGTATAATTATAAATAAATTGCTATTACATATATTGTATAAGATTTATTTTTAAATAGATCATAACGTACAAATAAAGAAACATCAAACAAATTGTTCATTTATATAATATCATTATCAAAGAACATAAAATACGTAAATTAAAACATTTTAGAACTTATGCTTAATTACCACTAATAATAATTTTTATAGACTTACGAGTATATTTATCTAAATATATGTTTTGTTCTGTCATGCATAGAATATTATGTAAATTTTAGATACATATAACATTCTTGATATTTAAATAGATAGTTTAATATCACATATAGGTACTTACGTATCTAGAATATTTATAAATATTTTGAAGAGTGTCTACTAATAAAATTACTAGCGTTATTATATAATGTAAATGGAACATCTTGGCACATATATAAAAATATAAATATTAAAAAGAACACTGTTGCGTAATGGACAATAAACATCCTGGAAATAATAACAATGCATTACGTAAAGAATTTGTTAAGTTAATAAGTGATTACTTTTAAATCAATTGTCTAAAAAAATGTATATGAATTTTCAAAAGCATGTAGCAGCAAGTAAGAATAATTTTTCAAGTAAGTTGTTTTGCTATCAAGCATAAGGTTGGTAACTTTTTATTAAAATTATAAACACCAATTTATTCAAACCCTAGAGTTAATTCATAAGTCACTTCCCCGTAGCCATGATAACTGGTATTGGGTAGAGTTAGTTAATTATAGCTTACTGGCTGTATTATCAATCAATGCCAATAAATTACTTAAAAAAGTAAAACAAATAAAAATATAATAAGGTAGTGGTACCAGTTTTGGATATGACCCCAGTAATGGCTTTTTTAAAATTTAATGTACTGAATTAGAAATATGTGTTGCTATTTGATTCCTACCATTTCTGAATATTAATCTATATACATTTAACTGTCTTACAGCGTGATTTGATGACAATCGGCCAATACGTGTCAAAACATTTAATATAATTATTAATTAGTATAATTTATTATCATAGCAACTGCTGTACATTGTTTCAAATTTGACGATTCTTTCTTTTATATCTTTTGTGTCGTAGTACTTATCATTTAGTATTCATTAGCAAGTGTCCATCACTGCGTGCTCATTATTGGTTTTACCTTTGCCATTACTGGAGAAAAAACATGAACAAAATAAAAGGCTATAAAGAGTTACTTGTTTTATTAGTAACATGAGTTCATGTGAATTACAAAACACAAGCCCATTAATCCAAAAAAAACGAAAACTTGTTCTTATATCTTATATCTTTTTTAAACTAGCAATAAAATTAAATCTTACCTTTTTAGATTTTTCCTAGCCATGGGGATATTTTGATTCAAATCAGGATTTTCTTTTAACAAATATAGTTTACCTCCCAAAATACAATTTTTTGCTGCGTACTGCAAGCTTTCAAAGTAATCAGTCTAAAAACAATATATTTAAAATACATACAATAGTATCATTTAGTGAATAAAATACTCCTAATATAATAATATGTATTTTTATGTACTTTGAAATATATCTATCTAGTATAATACAGATAAAAATGATAAACTCAATAATTTAATGGGATTTTTTGAAACTTAAAAAAACTTGGTAAGGACAATATGTACTAACAATACTTACGTTATATGTGTTGTAATCACTAGCGAGTAAAAAATATTGAAGTGATTCATAATTCCCTGTTGATACTTTCCATTCTTTTGACATATAATAATACGTTAGTTCATTAGTTACCAGTGCTCTTCTGTATAGTTTGACTAAGCTGGAAAACATAAATTTAGTTACTTATTTTCAATAGTAAATATAATTAGTGTTCCGTGCCATTTTGGTGTCCATATGTCTGTCACAGGTGATTTTCTCTGGAACTATTCGATGTAAAAATTTGAAATTTAGTAGAGATAAAGTGTAGTAGCCCAATTATAAACGTGAAGAATATAAAGTTGAATTTTGATTCTGGGGGCTAATTTCAGTAAGTAAATTGGGAAATAGAAAAAAATCAAGGGCATGATTTTTTTAAGTCAAGATTTAAATGTATAATTTTATTTATGATAAAAAGTGTTTCAAAAAAATATATAAATAAGTATTATAACTCCCTCATATTATATTTGTGTATAGTAAATTATAATTAGAAATTACATAAATATGATAATTTGAAATATTTATAAAGTTTACCTAAATTTTTGTTTAAAAATCTTCAAAAATAAATCAATTATTAATCCTGGTATTAAATGAAGTAGTAAAAATGATACACGATAAAAAAATGGATTATTTGTGGCAAAAACAAATGGATACCACATCATATTAACGACGGGAATTTCATCTTTAAGCTGAAGTGCAACATCAATTAGGTCAGATATCGTTTTTTTGAATTGATTTACTACTGAAGCGTTGACAATCAAACTGAAAATAAAATAATAAATTAAGATACTTAACTATGTATAACACAGTATGTAGAGATTAGAAAAATATTTGCTATTTTAAATGAAATGTAATCACGTGACAATCAGGTTAAAATTACAATTTTAAATTAGGTTTATTATTTCACGTAAAAAACAGTCGATCGTGTACTTGTATTATGGAAACATTTAGTATATGTACTATCTTTTTACAACTTTTTGGAAGTTATTGACTTAAATATCATAAATATTTTTCATATTATTTTAAAACAATCAATAAAATGTATTAAAATAAATTTAAAATCTCCACTGAACCGTGTAAAAATTTTAAAATAAATAAGTTATTAAGTTTAACGAAGTATTATTGTATTATATATGTATATAAGGTACAGTGTTGGATTCTTGTTTAAATAAATGTACTAAATTAGAAATATTTGTTGATATTTGATAACTGCCATTACTGAATCATAATCTATAGACACTTAACTCTCAAACAGCTTAATTTGATAACAATCGGCCAATAGGTGTAAAAATGGTGGATATTTAAAATAATTATTAGGGTAATATATTAATTATTACATTATCATAACATCTGATTTACATTGTATCAAATTTTACGATTCTTTTTTTTATAACTTTTGTGCTGTAGTATTTATCATTTTTAATCATTATCATTAGTAAGTGTCCATCACTGAATACCCATTACTGGTTTTACTTTATCTATTAATGGAGAGAAAAAAACATAAACAAAATAAAAGACTATAATTTAAAACACAAACTACATACGAGTATATATATATGCGGACTTTGGTAATCAAATTGATTTAAGCCAAGACTGGTGCCAGTACCTTATATCAATATGCAAAGGTTGTACAATGTAATACTCGTATACAAGGTATATAAAGACAAGGTAGTCTCAGTAGCTCCTTGATCAATCAGCGTTTGCGCGGGAATCACGTCACCACGAGGATATGTTCAAATGTATAATTAATACAGTAAAAATACATTTTTCGAACATAATAATTCCTTTCTCAACGAAAATTGGTACAGAGATAGTTTGGTACCTACACTTTAAGAAACCGATGAGTGCAGTTGCTATTAAAAATGAGTGCAGTCGACCCAAAGGGGTATATACATACCATTTTTTATATGAACTGCAGTTAATTCGATACCATGCTGATGTAATGCATGCGTTGATCGCTAAGTCCACGGAAACAAAATCACAGACGACATCTTTTTTTGCAAAAAGTACATGCATGAATCCTGCTAATACAGGAATCTGCAATCCTACTGGCCCATTCATGTTATCCACCCAACCCTTGATAGGTTCTCTTTGAGTTGGAGCAACTGTAAATGGAATAAATTATCGATTATATTAAATGTCTTTTCGAAATTAAACATAATTTTCAATTATGCACAAAATAATTAAGGAAGAAAAATTTAATGAACAATCGTTTATTTTTTAAAACTTTTAGTAAATGTGTCATATTTACCTATAGAAGGCCTTAAGATAACAATGGGTATTTTTGAAGAGTATTCTTCCATTATTATTTCTCCTAATGCCTTGGAAAAGCTATAACTGTTTGGTAGTTTACCGAAAAGTCTAAAATAAAAATTAATAAAATGAATTAGTGCATTTAAATAGAATTTCGTTCTTATGCGACCGTCCTCACAGAACACAATATTTATTTAATACGGTTTTATTTTAACACGTATAACACTATTTCACAAAACATGGGATGCCACAGGAACCTAACTACCGGGCTTTGCGACGGTTACCTGTAATTATTTTATTTTGTATACTTACTTATAAGATAGAGCATTCATTGTAGTTTCATCTAAAGTTTCAGCCATTTTAATAATATCTTTATAATTTGCTTTTGGTGGATAAATCTGCTCTTTAATTTCAGTGAAATCGCTATTTGTGTACAATGTAGACAAATGCACCAACACCTTTGATAAAGACATATATTAATAGGTATACAAAGGTGAATATAAAAAAATAATATTAATTTTTCGTAACACACCTTAAGATTGGTCATTTTCAGTGCAAGTTCCGCCATTACTTTGCTAGTTTTAGTGTTAGTAAGTATAGCTGCTTTTAGAGTTGAGTTAAAGCGGACATCGGCAGCTGAATGAAACACAATGTGGATTTTATCAAAAAGTTCACCTAACATTTCTGAGCTAATTCCAAAATTTGATCGATTGACATCTCCAGGCACAATAACTAATTTTTCAAAACATGAATCCCCTTGTTCCTCACGTAAGCGATGAAATAGCTACAATTGATGTGAATAATTATATAAAATAAAAATCATACAAAAAATCGTTTCATAAATTACTTACAGGTGTATTGATGATGGTATGAAGTCTTTCTTTAATAGATTGGCCTCTCTTTTCTCGCATAAGTAAATAAATATTTCCTATATCAGGACAACATCTCAATAACTTTTCGATGAGAACTTTACCCATAAACCCAGACGCACCAGTTATAAAAATATTAAGCCCACGATATGTTTCTGCAACAGACGGAGGAATTGCCATATCCAGTGGTAACAGATCATGTTCCAAACTTTTATTATTATTTGTCATTTCACTGGCAGTTTTATACGAGTATTTTTGAATGTTAACGAACTTAGATATAAAATTATCGTCATTGTTATTAAATTTAAAACCGTTTGAGTAAGACATTGTATCTATTTGGTAATTCTTTCGTATCTTGTTTGTTGTCAGTATTAATACATCTGAGCACAGCGCACTAGACTGAACTGACTCTTAAGCAATGTTACTGATGAATATTGCTTTGATTAATTTTCAAACGCTATTTACGTATTTAAGTAGAATAACTCAATAAATGCTAATTTGTATTGTTTGATATAATATTTGCGTACTGTTCCTAAAGTAATCACGAATACAATAGTGGGTGTCCTCATGCTTATTATAAAAGGTTTAATATGATATTGATATGTAATAATTAATGCAAAATATATGTAATATGTACATACATTACTTATACAGAAATAAAAGACATACATAAAATGTGTGCTACTCTCTAATTGAATACACAGCCATGCAAAAATCGATGATTCTTTCTTTTAAATATCTGTTCTTAATTAATCACCATAATAGTTGTTACTTTATATAGTTAATTTAATTGGACATAGGTATTATACGAGTAATTTGTAACACCCTAAGTAATAAAATAATAATATCTACTTGTAATAACAAATTAGGTAGGGTCGAACGAGGTAAATATGAAACACCAAAAAAATGGGGTAAAAGTGAAATAAGCTTGTAACTAAAAAACTAATTTGTTTATAGGAGAATTATAAAAACTAACATCATCATTAAAGGTTTGTTAAAGCGACCTGAAAATATGAATCGCCTAATAAGTGGTGTGTCACCACTACAGATTTCCCTGTTAGTCGATGTCAAAACGTGTGAATTAAATTTAAACTCTTTACACATAACTTTCTGTATAACTCAGATATTAATTAAAGTTACACATTGATATGCCACAAAGAAGATAAATCAAAGTTGCCTTTGTAGCTTTTCTTTTAATTTTTCGAGTAATATTTTCCATTAGAGGCCTGTTTCACTTTTTCCCAAATTAGAAGTTAAACGCGTTGTATAATTTTTTATGTTGGCAGCACAAATAATATTTTGAAATAGAGGATGAAATATTATTTTTTTGCTTTTCATCCATTAAACATATATATACAAAATCCTAAATATCTCGGCTCCTATTCGAGATAGAGGGTTATTTCTCCCTCTAAAACTTCCTCCTCTGCATTAGGGGTTAAAAGTCGAATTATTTTTATTAAAGACTATTTTACCCTAATTTATCTTTATAATTTATAATTAAAGAAGCTATACAAATAAATATATCAAATACCTACCCTCGTCCCCTTCTTTTGATTTTAATTGAATATTATTTTACCCGAATTTACCATAATATGATAGATAAATATATCAAAATTTAAAAAAAATTAACAGCAATCCCTTCCCCTCCCATCTCTTAGAGTTTGAATTTTCGAAAATGCTATTTGTCTTGTATGTATAATATTTATGCCATGTTTCATTCGAGTGAATGAAATAATGGCACAAACAACTTTTCCACCTCTTTGCAACCCCTTACGAGTTGAATTTTGGGAAATGCTTAAATACTTGTTTCATTACTTATATTCTAGAGTATTATTTTAAATTTCAAGTAAATCCGACCAAAAATCATTTTATGAAGAAAAATATTATTTATTGTGTCTTACCACGATGTGGTAAAAAAATAAACTATTCCGATACGGTGAGCACTCAGTTGTTTGTGTTTAATTAAATAATTTACTATTTTCATATCAAAATTTCTTATTTAATATTAAACTTAAAGAGATTTTTTTCAGCTGCAGGTTTTGATTTCTTGTACTATTGTAAGCAGATATATAGGTAAACTCTTAAATGAATATTATTGTTAATTCACTTATTTATTGAAAATAGTATCTATTTATGTATTATGCATTCATAATATTATTGTGTTTATAAAGAATTTTATCAGTAGTTATCAAGAACTAATCGATATACTAATTAGGCTTTTAATTTTATAAAAAAGAAATAATATAACCTACATACGCAACAGTACATTTTTTGTTTGTTTTTTTTTTTTTAAGAAAACCTTGCACCAGCCATTTCCGAGGTATTTATCATATATTTCATTAGTTATACTTGTTTTCTTAATAAAATAAATTAAATACTGTAAAGTGTATTGTTAAACGTATATGTACATATAATCACTGAGTTAATTGTTTACAATCAGATGACAATTTTCTCGATTGCGTTAGTTTCAATTTTTACCACTGAACGCGTCGCTACCATCGTGACACATATTAATAGTCGATAATAATATAAATTAATTTTTTGCGCTATTCATGGTAGCCTGTATTCATTCAATAATTGAATATTCTAACAAAACAGGCACATTTTAAAGGCAATTTTTTTCAGTTATCGTGTTATGACCTTATATTATCGATACATAAGTGAAGAGAGTTAATAGTACATATTATACAATATAGAATTAATGTATTTCCAATTGTCCGTGGCTTTTTAAATTAACAATTCTGAGGTCAATGTTAAACATGATCTTATAAACAGTTTAGGCACACTCATTGTTGTTTTGGTACACATAAATTAAGGAAAACATTTTTGCCATGCATTTGATTTCCTAGTCATTATTATTTTGAAATTGCGTAGGTATGAATTTATTATTGAAATTTTTTTATGATGGTACATAATTTATATTTATGTAATCTGATTGTTATTGTGTTCTGGTCTGTAGAATGACGTCAAAAAAAATAGCAAAGTTCATATAGTAGATACCTTAATTTTTAAAGTGCTCTCTTATATGTGTTTTTAAACAACCTTTAAGAATGTAAAAATCATGCTTGTTTGTAAATGGAAACAAAAAGCAAATATAACATATTTTACAAATAAGTAGGAATTACTCTTTTGGCACAATAACTATGTATCTATATCTGTAAACGGCATTTGAAATTCATCTGTGACGCCACTCTAAAGCCTTGGCACTTTACAGAAACGGTGTTCGTCAACGCTTCGACTTTGCAAATTTATTATATGTGATTCAATAAAAAACGCCACTGCGTTTCGACGCAGCTAAAATACCACTTGTATTGAATTACATATAATAGATTTGACGGGCACCATTTCTGTAAAGTGCCAAGGCTTAAAATAAATAGGAATCTCTAATTATTTTGTTAAATGTCTGGGAAAATTAAAGTAGTGCAAAAAGTTATGTTGATTTTTTTCATAGAATAAGATATCGTAATAAAAATACAACTTACCATGTAAAAAAATAGCCTTGCATTTATTTTGAAAACGTGTTCAAAATTAAAAACCTTTTGTTTTCCCCTCAAAATTATAAAATATTTATTTGGAACGTTTTTCTCGTAAATACATACCTTGTGTGTTCATACAGTGACGTAGCTAACGGTCTAAAAAAACCGTCCCTTTCGTATTATTGAAAACCTTTTTTTCGTTGTCTTGTCGATTTTTGCACCCATTAAACTGACTTTTGCACCCTCTATAACTTTGTGAAGAGCTTTTTTATTACTCATGCCACTTTTTAATTCTCATTAAGCATTTTGACACCTCTGGTGGAGGTCGGTTTCTCCAACCCCTAGCTCCGCTATTGTATTTATACTAAAACTAAAATATTAACCGAATAGTACACATGACATTTTTTACGTAGAATTTTATGTAGAATCTTTAATTCCTGTAATATTTTTTTCTCCGAACAGCGGTTCGAATGAAAAATGAGAAAAACTGGAATAAAGTTTACTCCAGAGGTTTTTTTCGCGTGAAAGGGTATGTTTCATCCTCGATTTAGTTGGGAACTTTTCGGGCTCTTATTCCAAATCCTACTAATTGTAAGAGTTCGTGAACAAAGTATCAAAACTTTATGTTTTTTTTTTCTAAGAAATCTAATTTACTTGGACTATGTATTATAATTTATAATCAAATACCTACAATAAATAATTTAACATTTTTATTTCATACAATAGACTTTTTTAACTTACAAATAAATAATAACATAAAAATATTATATTACAATAATATTACAAATCATCAACATTGTAATTATGTTTTATATTAAAAAATACATTGAAAAATCAGTCAATATAAAATAGTTAATTTTTTACCTACAGAGCGTAAAATGAAAGTTTTGCGTACAAGAGTAAATGTTTGATAGTTTAATTTTACACACGAGGTGCACACAATTTTTTGTTCTACAACCCTATTATAATATAATACAACTTTTGAGGCTGATCTTGATATTGATCTGGGCTTCTAGGTGTAAGCCGCATCGATTTGATCGTATTATCGGCCAACGTTTCTTCACACATTACAGTGGACATCTTTAGGGCTCTTTTAAAAGTCTTTAAATAATAATAAATCTATAATAATGTCTATTATAATATTAACAATAATATAAAATAGTTAATTTTAATATACTTTGATATATTAATATTCAAATTCAATAGATTAATTTAAAAATACTATACTATAGCTTGTAGAGTGTAAAATAGTTTTCTAACGGTTGTAGAAAAAATATCTTTTCAGCATGTTTAGTATTACTTTCATGCTCTAGATTCGAGAGCGTAAAAGTAGTATTTTACACCCGAATCAATGTATGAAGTATATTAAAACTAATTACCTATGTTATATTATTGTAATATTATAATAGGGTTGTAGAAAAAATATTGTGTGCACCTCGTGCTGCCGCCTCGACTAACAAACATTCACTCTCGTTCGAAATACTGTCATTTTACTCTCTAGGTACACAAATAAATATTTTTACATTTATATTTTTTTTTCTCTACTCTACGCGGACTTTGATTTATTTTTTCCATTCTTCTTAAAATCTTGAATTAACCAGATAATTACCACTAATACTGTAAGTGAATTTATGAATACCAACGGTGCATGATAATTGCCGGTATAGTCTCTTATAACACCTAAAAAAGAAATAAAATAAAATATATTCCTTTGGTCAACAACACTTCGTTTTTAAACTAGTCGTTAATGTTAGGTATTATAAAGAACATTCTCTTGAGCAAAAGCAAAACAAACTCTATCTGCGAGGTATTAAATATAAATGACAACTCACTTTTGACTGTATAGCACATATGAATGACCTAAATGCGAATTCTTTATAATACTAGACGAATCTACAAGTTTTATACGCAAAGTAAATAATATAATACCTAAAATTGGTCCAAGAACAAGTAATACAACACCAATTGAAACAGTCTGAAGACCCATGGCTGACGTCAGACGAGATAAAGGCAGTTGAGATGAAAATACGAGCATCATATACACTGTACGAATACCTTTACCTATACCTAATAGAAGCGCAAGAGCCACTATGGAGTTGTACGTATTCAAGAAAATCAAACCTGAAATATTTTCATTAAATAATAAATTAATATATGAAAGAGGTAGATGAAAAATAAAAATATGATATTAAAGGTGACACAGTACAGGCGTACAGTGTACAGTACAAGTGGGTCCTTTTTGCATTTATGTAAATCGAGAGCTTTTTAATACAAATTTATTTACTCACCAGATCTTCCAACAACGAGAATAAGCATACTAATTATGTACATGTGTTTAGCATCAAATTTTAAATAATCGCCTATATATGGTGATAAAGCTCTAAACACTATATCAACAGTTGCAATGATCGACATTAATGACGCAACTTCATTCGTTGTAAATTGCATATCACCCAAAATAAATGGAGTTAGTACAGAAAAACTATACTCTGTATACAGTGTTACAGACATCCCCAACATTACAATAACATAATCCAGATCTTTCAGCAAATCCAAGTCTAGATAATAATATACTTTAAGCGAGTTTTTATATATCAGAGATTTTATTTTCATGAGTATGTTTTTATTTCCTTCGTCTTCATTGTCATTCTGCTGTGGTCCATGAATATTTTCATTTTCTTTTTTGTCTTCTTGATCTAACGAATTATAAATTAATTTATTAAAATAAAAAAAGGTATTGTTCTAATAATAATTTTAAAGTAAATGTTTTTCATAGTAATGAAAAATATTAGTTACAAAATTTATTTAGAAAAATAACTAAAAAAAGTAAATACATGGTAGTGTTATTTTTTTAATATATATTTTTTTTTACATATTAGTATGATATTAGTTATTAGGAAGGAACCCTTGACATCTTTAGTGTTTTTAAACATAGTTATGTATGTAGCAGTAACCCTGCAATAGTGATGCGAAATTTCATAGACCCAATGTATTTTAATTTGTAATTTAGTGGTGTTTGGTACTAAATAAATGTTTTTTTTAGTAACTTATTTTTAAGGTTGGTTTCATTGTTTTCATTCTATGTTATTTTCAGTATAATTTATGAAAGTATTATTGAAAATATATGTAAGACTTAACACCACCGCTGGTGTTAACATTTTTTTAAAACATTTTTCTGAAACATAAAATCTATTTATTTATATGCTAGTTAAATATGAAATTTGTTTTTGTAAAATTTTAAAATAACAAAATTACATTTCAAATTAATACTTAAAAATAGTACAAATACATGCGAGTCTGGTAGTTTTTTTGCCATCATTAATGTTGTGAGATAAATTGGAGGGTGATGAAAAATATTTACAAAAATATAAAATAATTATTTAGAAACCTGGAGGCTCTTCAACTTCAATATATTCCGTCTTCATGTGCCACTCGACTGGTTGCAATAACAACGAGGCAAATACAGCATTACATGCCAATAATCCCAACAGTAGAACTGTACTAGTAAGGCCATAGTGACTGATAGAGTAACTGATAAGCAATGGCATAAATATAGGACCTAAACCTACTAACGTCATTGCAATGCCGGTAGCTTTACTTCGCTTTTCTTTAAAATAAGCATTCAAAGCCAAATGGAAACCCGATTGGTTCCATGCCATACCAATTGCTGAAAAATTAATTGTTACTATCCAATATAATATTTTAATTAAGAATTGTTTATGTATTAATGCAGCGATTCTCAACCTGTGGGTCACGCCCTCTAAGGGGGCGTGATAAAACTAAATGGTGTGCGCGAGCATATCGAACAAAAATGAGAAAAAATATTATTAAAAAATTTATTTTATTTACTAAAATAAAAGCAATAAAATACATTCTGACATAATAAAAAATAAAATACACGTTTACATTTACACTGATATAATACACTTATAAATAGGTTTGTATCAGTAATGCACAATGTATTTAATAATTAACTTATCAATATTAAATTAAAAACAAGATTAATCATTATTAGCGACTCCCTTGGGCCTGTCTTGCAAAGCAAAGTTTTTCGAAATAAAGTTTAGGTAATATTAGAAATTGACACTCTAAGCCCTTTTTCTATATTTAGTTGAGATTTTCAGTTAAAATTATTGTATGGGGGGGGGGAGACGCGATTAGAATTGTGATTGAAAATTGGGTCACAAATACTAAAAGGTTGAGAAACGCTGTATTAATGTAAAAAAATAAACAAAATTATAAGTAAATACAATATGTCTAATAAATAAATAAAAAAATAAATAAATAAATAAATGCAATCAACTAATAATATTATACTGAAAAAAAAATTAATGGATACAAATAATTCTCGAAACGCCCCGTTTACCCTCCCCTTCTCTTCAAGAAATATGTACGAATAATTATTAGGTTGAACGGAAAATATAATTTTTAAACGAAATAATAATAAATAAATTGTATCAATATATTGATTTGAATAACTCGTAATTCTTATAAATAATTTTGAACTTGATCCTATTAAATCAAATTATTTCGATCAAAAAATATTTTTTGATCCTAATACGAAATTATTGGCTTCTGCACAAATACTTTATTTACATTCATTATATTTATTTGTTCCCAGCAATTTTTTTCCAGTGTATTTATGAAATAATCTTAAGAATTTTAGTAAACGTCGATTGAGTACAAAATATAAGATATTAATTTTAATGTTCTGATAAACATAGATATAATCATACATATATTAAACAACTATATCATCACACTATCTGCCAAAAACAAATATGAGACCGAGCAATGATAAATAGATTGAAGTTCCATTTTATATATTAAATATATAAGTCAAGTACATAAGTACTATACATACGTCACGAACGATAGCAATGGTAAGAATTATGCCTGTTTTACAAATTGTAAACGTTTATATTAAAAATACATTGTTTCTGATTTGTCATTTTGCTGTAAATAAGACATTATTTTACACAGTGCTTATCAGTGTTGTTTAACTAAATTTAAAGGTAAATTAAGTTTTACTTACAAGTAATAATACCATAGGTTATTACAAATTGTGTAAAAGTATTAGCAAATGCCGTCATCGTGATTCCTATTGCAACCATCAAAGATCCAAAGAACGCGACTTTTCTATACCCAAATAGTTTTAGTAAAGCTCCATTAAATATTCCAAGTAATAAACCAAACGCAGAATTTATATTTACAATTATTGATGAGTCAGTAGCGTTGAATCCCAACATTTTAAATTTCTCTTGGAATATTAAACCAAATCCTTGCATTATTGGTATTAAGATTATCTACAAATATTGCTTATTAATTTAACTGTCCATATTAAAAAAAAACAAGTCTAGCTAAAGATTAAATATAAATAAAATTTCGATTTTTAATTTGTTCCCACTGTGGGGCGGCAAAATCGACATGATAACGAAAATAAACTCTTACTACGCCACTGAACATAGGCAAAAATATAAAAGAAAAAAATCATTTACAAGTGCATTGTATAAATTATATATACGTTTATTATATGTATTTGTAATAAATACTTACATTGCTTACAGCAGACCCCAAAACAATCATCCATCCCCAACCTCCATCAGGAGGAACTTGTACTTTTTGTTTAACCATGACAAATAATTAATGTGTAAAACTTACTAAAAATATTTTTATAATATTCAAATAATACACACGAACATGTAATAATTGTAACAATTATTCGATTTTTTTCGTACTAATTAATTATATACATATATATATATTACAGTACTACCTACATGTAATATAAAAGTAATGTGGTCTAGTTTATAAGAAAAGTCAATGTTTTAAGTATCTATAGACAACAAATTACTAAATATAAAAACAAAACATGATAAGCTTTCTGATAATAGTATCTTCAAAACAATATGTAACGTGGCGTCAGAGCCGGGGGGAAGAGGGGGGGTAGCTGTCCCCCAAAATTTTAGTAGGGGACAATTACTAATTTTTATCCTCCTCCCCAAATTTGGATCCTGTTTTTTAAGGCGGGTTTGAAGCGACGTGAAATTATAAAATCTAATTAATTACTAATTTTTGTAAACTGATGTTAAAGCACACAAACAAATTATAAAATGTAACCATGAGTCTAGTCAGAGACAAAGAAAAATAAAAAGTGAGTACAGTGAAACCTCGTTAGTACGTTTTTTTTTAGGACCCGGCATTCTTAAGACCCCATGTTAAAATATTTCGTTACTACGTTTTTCTCGTTAGTACGTATTTTCCCTCAGTCCCTTTAAAAACGTACTAACGAGGTTCCACTGTATTTCTATTTTTTTTTTTTAACAAATAATACGATATTAATCAAGTAAAGAAAATTGAAGTCAATTTTGAATTTTTAGAACGTCAAGTAAAATTAGGTCTGTTAATTTTTGAGGTTCGTTCTGTCCCCCAAGAAAAAATTGCTTCCGGCGCCACGTATCATGAAGATATGTATTTTATAATATGTATGAGTACAATTACAATATGCAGTGTCATTTTCTGTGCGAGAAAGTTTATGTATTTTATTCACACAATATCATATTTATCTATCTATACTACTATACAGGATGTCCCGTAAATATACCGACAAACTTTCATGGGTTGTAGAGGACATTAAAACAATCGCTTTTTGTTTATAAACCTATGTCTGCACATGAGCCGTTTTAACAACAGAGCAAAAGAAAGGATCCCGCACAAATGTAATGAATTTTGCCTTTTGGTTGAAATTTTCTTGAAAATAATATTTCAAAATGTACCAATGAAAAGTTGTAATGGATGCAACCTACGAAAATCCATAATTTCTAATGCAGCGGAATCGAAACTTTCTATATTCATGTGTATCTCCGAAAGGATCAATTTTAAGAAAATTTTTGCGAAATATCATTTCCTCAAGTTACAAAAAATTTCAAGCAAATGACAAAAATCATTGTTTTTGTGAGGGATCCTATATTTTCTTCTACTGCTAAAATGGCACATTTGCGGACATAGGTTTATAAAAAAAAGCGATTGTTTTAAAATCCTTTACAACTCTTGAAAGTTTGTTGGTATATTTACGGAACATTCTGTATATATTTTAATAAAATATATATGGCGAGGAAGCAAAAATAACGAACATTGATTCTACAGCACAAAATATTAATTTAATTGAAAAATGTTATGAAATATACTACAAAATTGTCAAGTGCAAGTCGAGCCTCACGCACTAGTGCCTCGTACTGTATAGATTTTCAATTTGTACAAATATGTTAATTTTACTTAATGTTAATAAAGCTAATAACCACCATTATAGTTCGTCTATTAGAAAACAGATGATACCAAATGTACTGTAAGTAAATAGTAAGGTCATTGAGGAATCGGTATATATATGTATTGACCTATCACTAAGCAAGTGTATTTCCAATTGTGTGTAAATAAATGTAAAATATGTTTTTGAGCATCAATTGGTATTAATGAATTACAAATAGTATAGTATAATTTTCACTGTTTTAATATGCGACAGCATATTTGAATTTTTGTATTCAGTGAATATAGTCACTGAATATTATCAATAACTAAATCATTTATTTAGATTATGTAATAATATTAAGTATTTACGAGACTCGAGAAGTTGTCCCTGCTGAAGATACTCACAGTAAGAGTTCTGACAGCCCGAATAAATGGTTGATTGATTGTAGTAGTTATTATTATTTTCAATTTTGCTTCCTCGCAATATCGAAGATACGAAGACAAAAAAATTGTTCTCCGATTTCAAAATATTAAATTGATCTTTCTGGATTATTTCTAGTCTCTCTCAATTTATTAGCACTTGCTAATAAATTGAGAGAGACACCGAGACTAGTGTGTGTTGCATCGTGCATATTGGATACAATACCTACATACTTACGCGGGTCGAGGGTTGCCTATAGCTCGTGTAAATGCAAATACAGTAGAATATCATCAATATCATCGTCCGCTTCACTACTGTTCGTTTATTGTTATCGTCGAATCCCTAATTTTATTATTGTCCGATTGTTTACCACATTCTTCTGATTTTTGTCGACCAACCATAATAATGTTTGCCGAATCCACGCATGCGTGTTCGATTCTTCATACAGAAGAGACAGTAATAATAAAACGACAATAATAAAAACTGCTTTCAAATTCGTATACACTCTATGCGCGTGAGGGGAAAAATACCAGGAGACTGTATTTTGTTTGCCCCAATTGGCGGACAAGATGTTCTACTGTAGTTAATGCTGAATGTTGGGAAATAATTAACATATTTACTTTTTTGAAAAAAATATATTAAGAATAAATATTTACAATTTTAAAATAGTTTAAGTTACAAAATACTAAATTTACTAGTTGGTTATACAATTTCTTTAGTTTCACTATTCCTTTTATTTCGTATTCTTATCACTATATCTTGAATAGTCCACATCACAACTGTGAGTGCAGTCAATGAATTAATGAACATGATAGGAATATTGTAGTCGCCTGTTCTATCACGTATAACACCTAGAACATCACAAATCATTAAATCCAATAAATAAAATAATTTAACACATAATTTATTCATTTTTTCAAAGTATAGAAGCCTAATATAAAAAAAACCTGCTAGATCCATTTACAAATTAAAATATTAAAATCAGCACTATCTACGATTTTGTTGATAATTTCGCTATTTAATGGAATTTAAATATAAAACTTTAATAATAAATATCTCATATATACGGACTAAAAGTATTTTCCAAAATAACGATTTATTTCTGTCAAACACAATTTCGTACAATATTTAATTGAACATCATTATTGCAGGTGAAATTTTACTATCCTAAAAGCTTTAAAAATGTTTTAATTATACTCCTAATTTTACGATTTTTCACGTAGACGATTATTCTCATTTGAATCAAATTACATCCCACCGTATTGTAATAAATCTCTTTAGTAGCATATAATAATTTATGAGTATTCATTAGAATGCGTAATGTGTAATTTGGTATTTCTTTCTGATTGATTTTTACATCTTCTAAAGTATGAAATGTCTTTTTAAAAACAGTATAAACAAATTAAAAAAACATTTTTGGGATTGAATCGAATATTACTGCTGATTTTTTTCTGATTATTTAAAACAGTTTTTCCCAAACTTCCGACACCTATGTAGCCCTTCTATAATTTTCGTAACACTGAGTACCCCTCTTTAAAAAATTTATACTTTAATAACAATAAATATTCATTTTTTCCTTTTGTTGAATTAAATTTAAATAAAACAAATTAAAAAAGAAACACACACAGCTGAAACCTACTACATTTTTCTCTCTTATCCACTCTATCTTCCTCTCTATCTCTCACCCTTTTTTCTTCACATAGATACAAGATACGTATACATATATTTACACTACATTTTTTTCTTTTAATAAAAAAAATAAAGGGGAAAAAAGAAACAATTTTTTTCTATATTTGACTGGATACTGGATATGGCAACTAAATAAATGTAATTTGGCCCAAAAATTTAACCTAATACTTTGTTTTTTTGGTCACTGTGGGGCTTCGGCGTACCAAACTATGGAAAACATTGATTTAAAGAATAGCTAAATCATATTATTACCTAATAGCGGTCCTAGTACTAATAAAATAAGTCCATTTGTAACAGTCTGAATACCACTAGCTGAGGCCAATCGTACCAATGGGACATAGGCAGGAATTACAAGTGTCATGTAAACAGTTCGAATGCCTTTCCCTACTCCCAAAACAACAGCTATCCACATTACAGCTGAAAATGTTTTGAAGAATATCAAACCTAAAATAATAAAATTAATTAATTATGGGTTAATATAAAGCATCTTTAAAGAAAATTACACGGAACACCGAAATCACAAACATTTTAAGATAATGTTGATGTAGCATTTTTCATAATACATTCTTGAAATCGTGACTGATCATTAATCAACACTCCATGAATGTAAGTAAAAATGAAAAAAAATTGTCTGGTTAAAATAGCTGATATAATCTTATTTAAAAATAGCTTTTTGTACATTGGGTAGCATATAAAAATTAGAAATCAAAATCGTTTTTTAAATAACTATTTGATAAAAAAAATCTACCAGAGTAGAAAAATATTCAACCGTCTAGTTTATCATTACTTGTAAAATTTATATTAATACTATAATGTCAATATATACAATTAAATTCATAAACCACGATCATAGAAACTAACAACCATACTAATTATTTAATATTTAGCATATTTCATATTGTTAGCTGCTAGTACATTATAATTTTACCCTCATTTAGATAATCAATTAAATCGTTAACATAACAGATAAACAACAATGGTCCTAAATTTCTACCCAGTAAAGGCTCACCAATTCTAACCATACAATATACCTACCTTCTGTTGGTTTTATTTACTCACACCAATTGTTAGTTATACCCTATATCAGAGATTCCTAACTAGTATACTGCGATTTGATGGACAATTTATGTTGTACTTTACCAAATACAAATACTTAAATTATTTTCAAGAAATGTTATTGTGTCTACTTGTACTCTATTAATTTTTAAGTGCAATTAAGTTATTTTGTATAAATATTGAAGAGTACATTTGTAATAATATTTGTATACAGGATGTCCAAGATATGCGTGAAATGCTCTTTTCCTAAACGGTAAGAGATACAGATTCGGTTAAATAAGATGAATTATTTGTAAAGAAGATGTGAGTTGCTACTACATCAAAAAATATTAATAATTCTATAAGGTTCAGACAATGTACACAAAAAACAGAAATTTCGAAAATTCTTTAAATGGCTATAACTTTTTTGTCAAAGTAGATAAGCACTGTTTGTATAGAATTGATAAGTATATTTAGAATTTTTATATACCGCCTAAACCACACACGATTATTAATATTTTTTGATATAGTAATACTCACCCCTTCCTTACAAATAATTCATCTCATTTAACCGAATCTGAATCTCTTACCGTTTAGGAAATTCCCATACATTTCACGCTTATCTTGGACACCCTATATTATGTGCTTAAATAATTTTTTTGATACTCATAAATGTTATAAGTTGATGAGTGTGCCATGATACAAAAAAAGGTAGAAATTTTCTGCCGTATAAAAAACATTGTTGTCTAAATTTATAAAATTCTGGTCAACAACCCGTTAAATACAAGCTTGGAAAAAACTATTATTAAAAAATATATATTGTATATAGTTATATACTATAGGTGTGTATTTTACTCAAATCTAAACTAGATGGTAACAAGAAATTTTCGAAATTGAAATCTTTACTATTAAATACAAGAATTCAGAAAGAACATAACGTTCAAGGGTTATCCGCTGAATACAATTAATCTACATTATTTAGAATAAATAAATATTTATTCCTCCCTTTTCTTATTTGTGTTGACAATTTTATATTTAAATATCCCTTATTTCAATTGCATGAATATTTAGTATTATTGAAGCAGTGTTCAGACCTGCATGTATATTTTATTTCAGTTATATATAAAGCTGGATTCACATTAGTAAATATTTACATCGTATGTTTAACTGCCATTTTAAGAGCACGTATTTTGCACCAAATGCAACACTCAACGTAAATTTTTACTATCGTGGACTCAACTTAACAGAAAAAAATTAATTAAAGATAGAAATGAATATGTTGAAACAATTGAATTTTGAAAATTATATATTAATATATACAGTATACAGTATGCAGCTAAACCGATTACGCAGTTTTGAGGAGTCCATGCTCAGGTGGTGGTGAGGGAGGAAGGCGCACGTGATTTTTCTTTGTTCCGTCTGTCAACCCATTTTAATAGCCACCATAATTTTGATCGGAGAGATGTCAGACCGCAGTTTGGATAGGTTTCTGCATTTTGATTTAAATTTTCATCTCTTCAAAATAATGTTGGCTCAAGAATTGAGCCCAGCAAACTATGTCAACCGCCAAAATCTGTGTGAGCAAATGTTTCCACAGATCCTTCCCGAGGCAAGTTTTTTCAGTATCGACCTGCATCATGCAGTCATTGTATCTCTTCTTAGTGTGCTATCAATTTCCTCCAACTGCCTAACTCAGGACATAATTGTTTTCGCATTAGAAACGGTATTGTTGCGTGGAAAGTTGAACCGTCGTCGAAAAGCTCTTCGCATCGTTGGTTGTTTTCAAAATATTCGCACACAGCAAAACCCCGATGTCTTCCGGTCCAAACCATGTTGGCTACTAAAATGGGGTGACCTATTGCCACTTGCACCTTCCTCCCCCTACCACCACCCGAGCATTGACTCTTTAAAACTGTGTAATCGATTCTGCCACACCCTGTACATATAAACATTATTTAGATATTTATTTACCTGATCTTCCGATAATAAGTATTATCATACTTATCATATACATATGTTTAGCTTCATATTTAAGAAAATCGCCTATATACGGTGACAACAGTCTAAATACAATATCAACACTAGCAACAATAGACATTATTGTAGCAGATTCTTTTGTCGTGAAATCCATGTCGCCCAAAATAAATGGGGTTAAAACAGAGAAATTAAATTCTGAATATATTGCTATCGACATTCCCAACATTAAAATAACGTATCCTGGATCTCTCAATAAATCCAAGTCGAGGTAATAAAAAACTCTAAGTAAATTTCTATAGATCAATGATTTCTTTTTCTTTGATATTTCTTTAATTTCTACATCTTTATTTTCGTTTTCATTTAAGAGTAATTGCTTTCCAGTATCATTGTCCACCTTATCTTTTAACATTAAAACATCCTTTTCTTGATTTGTAGTAGAATGTTCTTTTGTTTTATTTTCTAATTTTAGAGATATGTTTCCAATATCGATTCCATTTAACGAGTTCCATTTATAAATATTACTGTCCAATTCATTATTTCTGTGATATATAAGAGAATGTCTACGATTTGGAACTAAAATATAAAAATCATATACACATATATTAATAGATATTTAATATACTCGCCGTACATTTGTTTTTCAATCTTTTTTATTTTAACCGGTAAGTAAGAAATACATTTCGACATTATATTATTGATTGATACCGGTTGATTTGTATTGGGTCACAATCCACAGTTTGAAAAACACTGATATGTATTTTGTCTGGCCGCAATATTTACCTTTTATTAATTGCCCTGAACAGATTGAGTCTCTTCTATTTGGAACTGGATTATCGTAATTAAATATTGTACAAGAGTCTATATCATAATCTACTGACGCGTTTGTGTATGTTCTCCTCCTTGTATAATTCTCTAATTCTGGTTCTTCATTTTGCTGCACAGTGGGTGTGCTTTCTTTTTCTATTTCCTTAACTTAAATCAAAATCTGTATATAATAATTAATCAGTACTTATCAATTATTAATTACACAGTTACACAAAAAAAGTGCGGAGCCAAAAATGCGACCTATATATAGCATTGTAGTATTGGTCGAGCATAGTCGAAATCCAAATTTTTGGAATTTTCTGCTTACCAGTTTTTTTTAATTTCAGCTTGAATTTTGGGCTTAGGTTGAATTTTCCCAAAAAGGGAAGGGGTACCAAAAAGCGACTTATATAACATTATAGTATTATTGGTCGAGCAAACCTAGTCGAAATCAAAATTTTTGGATTTTTTTTCATACCAGTTTTTTTTAATTTGAGCTTGAATTTTGGGTTCAGCCAACTTGGAAAAATTCAACCTAAACTCAAAATTCAAGGTTAAATAAATAAAAAAACTGGTAAGAAAAAATTCCAAAACTATGTGTTATTTAATATATACTTCTATATTAACATGAGTTTTACAACATATTTTAAAGTACGTACTAGCTATTTTTTTATAAATTAAAAAATAATATTTTTATAATTAATCGAATACCTTGAACATCGACAATTTCATCAGTCTTCGTCTTGATATGCCAATGAACTGGTTGTAATAATATGGATGCTAATACAGCATGGAGTGATAATCCCCCAAGTATTAGAACTGTACCGGTGACTCCATAGTAACTTAGAAAGAAACTTATAAGTAAAGGCATAAATACTGGACCCAGACCAGTCAGTGTCATGCAGTATCCCATAGCTTTACTTCGCCTTTCTTTAAAGTATGTGTTCAATGCTAAATTAAAAGCTGATAAATTCCATGCTATACCCATTGCTGAAAATAATTATTACAGTCCATATCATTAGAGTTCGATGCGGTAATATGATTGCAATGCTTAGATTGTCCATCTTTTATAATATAAACTTTATAATTAATCACATATTCGTTAAAATATGAATAAATAATATTTTTATAAATGTTAGTTCGTGGCGTAATTGATGTTGTAAATATATTGCATATAATACATGATTGTACACTGGAAAAAATAACTAGTCGAGTAAACCTATCATAATTAAATTCAACGAGAATATTTAACTATGAAATCTCTTTAGTAAATAGGAACAAATATTAGATTTTAATATTAATTCAATCCAATAAATTTCCAACTGGACCAAATATTATGTTTTTTAATCAAATTTGTTGGTCAATGATTCACATTTGGTTTAAAATATCAAATGGTTTGATGCAGTTTACATAGAATCATGGATAATCTAAATACATATTAATAGTAGGCTTTACTATTAATAGATACAGTGTCAGTCAAATAACTACTTATTAAGTTTATTACGGTTTATTTAAGTATAACTCATTTGAGCTGCTGTCTTTTTTCACTTAAAAATTAAAGGAACAAAATTATTAAAAGATTTAATAATTCTGAAGGGGTATCAGAATGCATATTATTGTTTTATTGGTAAATTTCTATAGTGAGTCCTTTTTATAGGAAGTAATTTAAAACCAATATTTGTTTAAAATTACAACAAGTATTACCCTCTAATGCAGCAGTTCTTAAACTAGGGACCGAGGACCTCCAGGAGTCCGCTGAACTTTTTCCAAGGGTCCGTGAAACATATTTGGCATACATTAAAGTACTTTTACATTTCTATCAGGGGTTGCAGTTGTAGCTTGTTTCTGCAGTTCCAAAAATGAAAACTGTAGTTGTAAAAACTAATTTGAGTAGTTAAAAAATTGAAAGTAGAAAGAAAAATATAAAAAAGTGTAAGTGTAGAGCAAAAAAGATCACTATAATTTGTAAAAAAAATTTACAAAGTGTAGAGAAAAAAGATACTTGCAGTTATATTAAAAAAATTTCTTAAAATACCAATGATTAATTAGTATCTAACGACCTTCTTTGTTTTTCTGTCAGGAGGTAAATTTAAGAACCGCTGCTCTAATGCACTTATCCGCCTTAAGGTGGACTTTACTATAACGGTTTTTAATGTTAACTTACTGCATAGTTCTGCCTACAGGCGGGCGACCTTTCCTCACCTGTAATAAGCAAGCGACTAACCAAAATCAATTTTAAATATCACATTCGCCATTCTGAGTCCAAAATTAATATACATATACAGAAACTATTGGGTCTCAAAAAAATAAATACATTAGAGGGATTATTAATTGCTTAAATAAACAAAGAATGTAATATTCATCTAATACCTATTTGCCTCATTCAGCCGTACTTGATATTTTGAACCAAATATTTTCAAACAACGTATTTGTTAATTTTAACTAAATATGTTTTTCCAGTGTAGGTGTTCTAAATTCATATTTAATTTATATGGACCTATGTTATTATAACTTTGTTAATAAGTAAACAATGCATTAAAATTGACTTTCTATATGTGTAATAAAATTATATTTTTGGTGTAAAAAATCCATCCATGAATATTTAATGTTCATGTTTAACTAAATAAAATGTAATGTACTTATACATACATACACATCTATATATATTATAAAACGCAACTTCTCTCTGTCTGTCTTATCCACTTATCCGATTTACGTGTTTTTTTAATTCATAGATATATTATTTTCCCAGGTTTTAGTATTTATTTTGTTATGTTAGGAATTAATAGTAAAGTCGGAAAAAAGTTTTCCACCAGTGCAATACGCTGTCTAAACTGTTAAATATTGAACAATATAATGTAGTCAATAATTGGGTAGAATCAAAAGCTCTAAAATAATTCAACTATCATATATTTTTCAAAAATCCTAAACAATAATTCAGTAGTCCACTCGAGCGAAGCCGCTGGCATAGCTAGTATTATAAATAATTTAAACAGTCACAACGAAAATATATCTTCTTAACATGCTACATTTTTTCAGAATCAAGAAAATACGCAGATTTTACTTTTTACGCCCTAATTTTTCCTGTCTTCTGTTTATGTTGTTAATTTTAATGAAATTGATATTACAGAAATTTTAATGAATACATTAGAAATATATACCAGTGATATAAATATTATCTCAAATTATTATATTTTCCAAGGTTTTATAAGATAGGTATTTTTAATAACATGCATGTGCAATGTAGTAGTTTAGTAAATATGGAATTCATATTTATTATTTTAATATAGACAAAGCAGTAATATTTATTGCATATCATAAAGATTTATTTTCGTCCTCGCGTTTTCTAAATTTTGTTATACACTTATGTTAGTTTTATATAGCGATAATTCACTAAAAATAATAATCTTTGTTTAGCTCCAAAACTGAAAAAGTTATTTATTTAATATTACGATATTTATCATATTGTCGCATACGAAAAATATTTACTAATTTTTATTAAAGATCATAGTTTTTTGTTTTTTATACGAGTATATTTGATCAATAAATCACCTATTTTAAGCAAAGCAATGACATAACAAGTTTAGCTTTGTTTGTTTATGATAAAATGAGATAATATTATCAATATGGTCACATTCTTTTTTTAACTTTTTTTCTACTTTATCGGTGCAAGTATTAGTATAATATATAATACGTAAATGTACCTAATAGATTAATGTCAAGAAATTAGTCATACAGAAGCCAAAATGATTTCTGCGTATCAAAATAAAATTTCAAGAACATTCATTGTTTTGTAATAAAACTAAATATATTTAACTGAAAGATACAATCGTTTCAAATAAATACATTTTTCAATTTATCATCTAATCAAGTATTGAAAATGATTGGTGAGGGGGGGGGGGGTGTATATAAGTAACATTTCGCCCCGGCTCCAACTTCGTATTTTGAAAGTAGATACAATGGTATAGTACCTACTGTAATTACGAACAAACGTAGCAAAACGATAAAACATGGATTTCGTCAGATTGGTACCTAACTGAATTATATATTTTTATGGGTCTATTACATATTTATTGTTTTACTATATAATATTGGTGTATATGTGATGGGCAAAGCTTACAGAGTGTGCAAAGTCGACACTGCCTTGGGAATGTCAGCATTGCACATTGCTGTTGGGCATAGTTCGCAGTGGTTAACTAACGGACTTTGTCGGGTTCTAAGCAGACAAAGCTAAATCGTCGCGTCGTGGGCAGTACCTACTGTATTATAGTGTTTAACTTGAACTATTAAATAAAATTAATTGGTACACATTTTAAAATATATTTATTACAATGGACCAACGAAAATTAATCTTTACATTAGGCACAATCCTAAATGCTGAAAAAAATTATTTTCAAAAATTTTATACATACATAATTTAAATCAGATCGAGTCCGTTTATTAACCATTTCTGCGAACTTTGCTCAGCAGCGATGTGCAATGTTGACATTACCCGGGCAGTGTCAGCATTGCACACCCTGCAGGCTTTGCCCGTAAAATAAAACATAAATTTTTAATAATTATAACCGAAAATATTTAATAATATTTATTCTAATATAATTCATTTCATTAATAGATACAAGGTTACTATATTTAAATATTGTATTTTCAAGAGTCGATTATTTTATTGTTTTACTACGACAATGCATTGTTTACTTTACTCACTCTAAAAATATAAGATAATATATATAATTATTTTTGCCTTAATCTTTTCATTAAGAAATAATTATTTAATATCATATAAAAACATAGTATTTTTACAATTAAAAAATATAAGTTATTTCCTGAATTTGTTTTCTATTTATTATTAATTTTAAAAAGAACTTGCATAGATACATTTATATTATAAAAAAGTAATTTCATAGCCACAAAACCTAAATAATATAAAAAATATTATCTATAAAAACTTTTTAAAAGTTTTTATTCAATAAAAGAATATACCGAGTGTTGAAAAGAAAGTTTTATTAATTTTTATTTCGAAATTCAAGCTGTTTACAGAAAATCTTTTCAGACATAATTTACTCAATCTTACAAATAAAAAATAAAAATATCATGATATTGACCCCTACAAATTGGCAATGATATTTTTTCTACAATTTGCTTAGTTTTAAAAATAATTTGTTTCGATTTATTTTTCTATTATGGTAAAAAAAATAAAATAATTTTATTGATTTATTGATTTTATTATACTCACAAGCAATAATACTGTAGGTGATTATAAATTGTGCAAAAGTATTTGCAAATGCTGTACTTGTAACTCCAATAAATATCAGAATTGATCCAATTAAACCTATTTTCCGAAATCCAAATCCTTTTAATAGAGCTCCATTGAATAATCCAAGCGCCATACCAAATGCTGAATTCACATTAATTATAATTGTTGAGTCGGTCGCACTGAATCCCAAAATTTTAAATTTCTCTTGAAATATAAGACCAAAACCTTGCATTATTGGAATGACTATCATCTGAAATAATTATCAAAAAATTAGTAGTGTGGGTTCGATTTTCATATTTATTTGCCATAGTAAGCTTAATATATAATTTTTTCCCTAAAAAATTAATTAAGGCATTAATTGTTTGACTGAAACCGAAAACCATTCATATATGTAGGTTACTGGCGTGAACTATTTTTAAGGAATGGCTTTTCGTGTTTGATTAAAACTGCCCCCCCCCCCCTCCCTAGATGCTATTCGATGTGTTTATTCCCGCGTATGAATCTGCTCTCTGATAGCGTATTTGACATTACTGATAATAACATATAAAATGTTGTAAAGATAGTATGTTACTATAATATACTAACAAGTGTTTTTTACGTGATGTAAGTTAGTATTTTAATAAAAAACCTAATTTAAAATTGTAATTTTTAGCCTGTTTGTCACCTGATTACAAACGCGTTCAGCGAATCTGTCACTGATATGACGTCAGAAAATATATTAAACGTCAGAATATGCGATGTCTATTGGTTGAATTCAGCTTGTTAAGTAGCAGCTGACGTCATCATACCACGTGACTTTGAATGCCCATTTGGTGGGAAATTTTTCATTTGAATAGAAAAAGATTACTTTCAGTTAAACAAATTAATTAATTAATATTATAAAAATGATTCAATTTAACAGTTTTTGATGTCGGTATCAAGCAAATAAAAAACTTTTTAATAAAGAAAAAAAGAAAACCGACTTCACAAACTGTTAAAATTAATTATAAGGTATACTTTTCAATGTTTTTAGTTTTTTTAAGTTGATTTCATTTTTTATTCAAAAGCTTTATATTTTTCCCTTTTGAGTGGCGTATTTTTGAAAACCGTAGTAGGATTCAAATGACATTTATATGGGACTACTTCGGGAGTATACTTTTTCAAACAATCAAAAAATCGTCCAAGTCAGTACATGTTTATCGAAGTTATGTCCAAAAAAATGTAAATAAAAAATATATACAGACGAATTGATAACCTTCCAAAGGGGATGTGCAGAGAGTAGACTTTCACGGATTTGAAATATATACGGCCGAAGCCGCGAAAAAATTCTAGAGTAATTAAAAATTATTATTTATTATTACTATACAAATACGTGCCAACATAACAAGAGTCTAACTAGTCACTTGATAAAAAAACATGGCTTAGAATTCCTTCTATATAATTTTATATGTTTGTGATGCATGGGATCAATTAATGTTAATTTATACAATAATGTTTTATTGTGAATTGTCATTGAAATTAATATGTTACATTACAAACATTTTGAAGGATGTATAATAATATAGCAAACAAACAGTAGTAAGTTGGTATGTTGTTTTTAAACAATAAATTTGACTATAAGTACAAAGTGCAGTGTAATTTAAAAGTGTGTTTTTTATTATATTTATACAAGTTAAATAAAGTATATAAGGAAATAGCTTCTACAGTCGACAATATTGAACTATTTTGCTTATTAAACAACGTACAGATTCACTTTTTTATTTTCAATGTATAGATTTATATATGAAAAATAGTATTCACATATAGGAGATTATAAAAAAAAACTTCTGCCAAGTAAATGCATAGTGCTAACTCGTGCTAAATTCACCAAAGGTAATTAATTATTGAACAAATTAAATAAAAATTGATAGTGTTCAGATAAATTGCCTGGCATTGGTTAACCATTTAAGACGCACCTGATTATTTTTTCATATATTTTTATTTTTTTTTAATTTAACTCAGGTAGATACATACGTTATTTCAGATACAAATGTTCAAAACATTATTCGATTATAAGTTATGTCCTTGAGTTTAACCATTAGGGCCGAAATAAGTTTTTATCATTTATTAAGAAAGTGCATACCAAGGATATTCATATTTGATATTAACATTTAATTATTTAAATTCAAATATTTTAAATATCCACTGCTGATAATTAATAATAATAATACCCCAAAAATTATCAAATATCTAAATTAAATAATTAAAGTTACAAAACATTTTTAAATTATTTTTAAGAATATCATTATGTTGTTATGGTCAAACTCAAGGATGAAATTTCAATCAAACTATAAGTTTACAAAAAATATTCTAATTACTGGGTCAATCCATATAATGGCCATTTCGAATTACCATCATGTAAGGGTAATAACACACAAAATAATTTTTTTTAGAATGATCGATCAACCAGTGTTGGACCACTTCAAATGAATTGATCCTAGTGTATTTTTTAATGTGCATGCATGTTAGTAATTCTTAACTATGATACCTACATAATGCGTATTAAATGGGTACCTATTAATATATTATATTATAGAATGAAATCTCATCTAAAATATATATTAATCAATATCAATAAAACATTAAAACGGTCAAGTGTTTGTCGGTCACACACATGATAGGGTTCCGTAGCCATTCTTACTAGGATTTATAAGAAAAGATGATAAAAGATAACCTATTTAGAAAATGTAAAAAATTAATAGTACACGATTGCTTCACACATTCTCGCTGATTAAAATCATATACATATGTAATACATGATTAGACTTACCCATCAATAGTATTAATATTGATACCTGTAACCAATGTTCTAATGACATTTTTTTTAAATGACGGGTAAAACTGTGGATTATTCAACTCAAGTCACAGTGTGAATATATAAAAAAAAACTTAGATAAATTCAGGATCAACACGAATTTGTGACCAGAAATCAATACTTATTATACTTTCCCTTAATCGGTAATAAAAGAATGACATGTGTATAATTTATACACAGAATACCAAAAATGACTTTTTAAAGTATTTCAAAAATACTTGATTTTAGAATATTCTAATCACTTACTGTATCAATTTTCAAACTATTCAGATCCTGTAAAATTTTCTCAATGAGGGTTACGACTTATAATAATTAGGTAGTTCATTGATAAAAAGTTATAGTTCAATAACAAAAAATTTCATACTTACATTACTTAGTGCACTTCCTATAACAATCACCCACCCCCACCCTCCATCTGGAGCGATTTGTACTTGTTCCACCATTATAAAAAAATTTTAGTACTTGAAAATATTTTTTCAGTATATGTTAATGCATGATAGAAATGGTATATATTTCAACACAATTAACTTTCACATTTACAACACTTATTGTTGCTTCATTTTCTAACAATTTTAATCCATTATTAAGTTATTTTTATCGGTAAAATATACACAAAATAGTAGTTTAGTTCTTTTTTTAAAACCTTAAAACATTAAATCTACCTAATACATATATGTATGTATGTTGTGATACTGAAGAAATGTTAGTTTTGCTATCAACATTTGTATACCAAACGATGTATCAAACCATCGAGATGTGTAATAATGATAAGTATTTTTAATATTCTAATCAGATAAGTTACACATACATTAAATTATAATAATTAGCCTATGAATATCTACTTTTGTTACAAATTATTTAAAATTTTTATGATGTACAAATTCAAATAGCAATGTTTAAATTAAATTTGATAAAAATATTATATATTTATTTGACAAAAAATTCATGGTCAACAAAATGATTACGTTCTTATATCAAATAATATTGAAAATCTTTATCTATATATTTAGAGCTAATCTTGACTGTGACATTGTGGTTTAATAACAAATAACGAAATCGATCGGAAGTAAGAGTAACTTGTTGGGAACAAATTAAACGCGCACTATTTTAAATGAAATGAGAAATAGCGAAGAGCATTAAATTAACTATTCTATCACTTAATAAACTATTATAGCATTTGTAAACAATATTGAACAGTATTTTTTGTCTTTTAGCAATAGTTATCATAAACTAGCGTTTAAAAAATACATTTTGTTCATTAAAAAAATAAAATGACACATAGAAAAAATAATTGCTCCCTTAAATGACTGAATGAGTATTAGGTTGGTGAGATTTATACTAAATGAGCAATAACATGTATTTATATAATATTTTATAAGCCGAAAAGTGTTGATGTTCTAAAAAAATGCAACTTAACTGTCCTTGGTTAAAGCAATTTATTGGTGGCGAAATCGAGTTGATTAGTTTTGGGTTGGTTAATTTTCGTTAGGTTGTTAGGTTAGGTCTATTCTAACACAACAAATTTAATGTTATATTTTATGCATAGTATAAAGCTCAGAATTCAAAATGTTATTGCTCAAATACAATACATTTAATGCTCAAAGTATATAAAATATTGCGCGCTTAAATACTACCCTAACTTTTTGTCTATTTTCTAATTTCAATATAATAATGACTTAATGTTACTTTTTATAGATTACAATTGTTCAATATTTCTATTATTTATCATATCACTTCTATTAATGATTTATAGATTTAATTGCATTTTATTATAAATCTTATTAAATAACAATAAACCGTCAATATAACACACTATTTATGAATATTCAGTTAATTCGAATACTACACTATTCTCCACTGAGGTGCATGCATGATGTACATATGTTCGCGGCGTGTTGTGTAATATTGACAGATTTAACACAAATTCCTCGATGAAGGTCGTTACAACCGGCACACCAAAGAGTGTGCTGTATACTAAAAGATAATCTCTCCCGTGGTCATACATGAACAGAACTGTTGACTATCGAGAGGGGAAATGACATTCACATATGTACTCATACATTCTTTCTATATATAAATTTAGATATTTTATGTATATATATAGTTAAAATTGACAGCAGTGTTAAAATAGTTACTGTTGCTTGTTTGTGTCTTTTAATATTTTTTTAATGCTCAGGTATTACCTATTAGTGCTGATAGATGAAAACCAATAGAGTTATAATAAGATGAATCGAATAATTATTTAAATTTACTAAAAAGTATATCGAATTGATCGCTTTTATAATAAAATCTCCTATTATTATTGAATTGCTGTTGAAACTGTAGTAAGAACATCAGAGCAAAAGTTTAATATACAATAAGTAATCCCATCATGTTAATAGTTTTTAGTTTTTAAGTATAGTATACATACATATATGTATTATCAAGCATATGTACATTTTCAGTGTATATGTATTATGTTACCAGGTGTCACTACAAACATGGGCTTCGATTTGTCAAATAAATTTTTTTGATAATTTGTATTTAATTAAATATAATATTCAAATTCCATACTACGTAATTTTATTATAGAAATTTACTATGTTTGTTTATAATTTTATTGTAAAAGCATTGAATATCTTATTGTTATTTATCAAAGTTCTTCGATATTTAACTCCGTGACTCTGTGCAATCACTGGCAGATATGTTTTGAATTTATTCTTATGCAGAGCTTTTTATTAATTACATAATCATTAGAGATTGGAAAAATAGTTTTTCAACTATTGCGAAAAATGTAACTATTGTAATTTTTATTACATATGGACCATCGATTACAGAAAACTGGTTTGATTGAACCCAATTTGAAATCAACTATTTGCAACTATTTTACCTTTCCAACTATTTTTAAACTATTTGCCTTTTTTTTAGCCAACGTTAAAAATTTTGTAATTTTATATATTTTTACAAATACATTTTGTCTATTATACAGATATTTTATAGATATTTATGTTGTGTTTTTACATATTTATTTGTTTTTCCTTTTTTTTTTAGCTTCTAGAATCGCATAACATGTTTTCCTCGAAAATTTCAGATTTGACACTTTTTACTAATACGTTAATTAGTCCAGTAATTTTAGATATAAATGAACCTAATCTGGGAAAAAAATAGCAGATAGCTGAATTTTTGTATACACCTTCGTTACAGTGTTATAAATAACGTGTAAAAAGTCCCCAACGATATCAAGCCGGCGTTGCGAGATATTGAAGGTCTAACGTGACGAAAAACGGTTATTCGAGAATATCTCGCTTCCTATGACTCGGAGGTCAATAATGGTTATTATATAAACGGTGTATTATTAAATTCTTAAGAAAAAAGGCTCTTTCCATTTTGTTTTTAAAAACAACCGTTCTCGTGGTAGAGCGCGGAGAAAGTATGGCTATATATTTGCATACGGTATGACGCACTCTATGGCAATTGACTATTTGCATATGACTATTTCTAAGTGAAAAAATTACAGGACACAAATTAAAGAGTAGCAAATAATCTATAAGGTGTGTCATTCGGATATATTAAAAAAAAATTTATATCAATTTTAATCACATTTAGTAGAACTACAAACATAGCGATTTATGAAAAATTACCATTTTTGTTCAATTTTGTGTTCAAAATTTACACCTAAGCTTTTGTAAAGTTATTTAATGGTTCTACTAAAATAAGCTTAGGACATATTGAGTAGAAAAGAGAGAAAAAATGTGTTAAATTGACCTGCATTTAACAATAAGTACGTCAAAAATTAAAAAATCGAAAAAAAAATTATTTTATTATAAAATGCACCCTTTTTAAAGTTGTATGTGTACTTATGTTATAAATATGACTAAATAGTAAAATTATAAATATTTTTAGGCTAAAAACATGTTTTTTATTATTTTTTTACTAGAAAAACTTCTATTCATATTACCGCAGGATCTCTTGATAGCTCCTATTTGATATGCAAACCTTCAAATTAAAAAAAAAATTAAAAAATAGATTCGCCATAAAATTATGAATAGTAAACAATAAATTATTTTTTACTAAATTTTATATTTTCCGTGTAATGGGAAGCCAAAATCAACGAATACTGGACGATAACAAGAAAATTGGTGTCCGCGCGATTCTTTTTTTGTTTTATAAAATAAGGATTGCATCGAGATAGGAACATGAAATTCGGTATTATTGTACATCAAACTCTCCTCTTCAAAAACAGATGTGTCGCCACTCTTAATTCTTATTCGGTCCCAGTTTTATAAAACAAAAAAGAATCGCGCGGACACCAATTTTCTTGTTATCGTCCAATATTCGTTGATTTTGGCTTCCCATTACACGGAAAATATAAAATTAAGTAAAAAATAATTTATTGTTTATTATTCAAAATTTAATGGCGAATCTATTTTTTTATTTTTTTTTTAAATTTGATGGTTTGCATATGAAATAGGAGCTATCAAGAGAGTAATATGAATAGAAGTTTTTCTAGCAAAAAAAAATAAAAATCATGTTTTTAGCCTAAAAATATTTATAATTTTACTATTTAGTCATATTTATAACATAAGTACACATACAACTTTAAAAAGGGTGCATTTTATAATAAAACAATTTTTTTTCGATTTTTTAATTTTTGGCGTACCTATCGTTAAATGCAGGCCAATTTAACACATTTTTTCTCTCTTTTCTACTCAATATGTCCTAAGCTTACTTTAGTAGAACCATTAAATAACTTTGCAAAAGCTTAAGTGTAGATTTTCGACACAAAATTGAACAAGAATGGTAATTTTTCATAAATCACTATGTTTGTAGTTCTACTAAATGTGACTAAAATTGATTAAAAATGTTTTTTTAATATATCCGAATGACACACCTTATAGATTATTTGCTACTCTTTAATTTTTGTCCTGTAATTTTTTCACGTAGAAATAGCCATATGCAAATAGTTAATTGCCATAGAGTGCGTCATACCGTATGCAAATATATAGCCATACTTTCTCCGCGCTCTACCACGAGAACGGTTTTTTTTTTTTTTTTAATGGAAAGAACCTTTTTTCTTAAGAATTTAATAATACACTTTTTATATAATAACCCCCATTGACCTCCGAGTCATAGGAAGTGAGATATTTACGAATAACCGTTTTTCGTCACGTTAGACCTTCAATATCTCGCAATGCCGGCGCGATATCTTTGGGGACTTTTTACACGTTATTTATAACACTGTAACGAAGGTGTATACAAAAATTCAGCTATCTGCTATTTTTTTCGCAGTTTAAATCTAAAATTACTGGACTAAATGTCACTAATTATTGATTAAATCAACAAAAAATTATTATTGTAAAAAAATTTGTAACTATTTCACAACTATTTTGATTAAAAAAAACTATTTGCCAACTATTTTACAGAAAAAAAATAAACTATATAGTAACTATTTCATTAAAAATAACAACTATTTTTCCAATCTCTAATAATCATAATTAGTACTAAAATTGAAAAAGTAGACAACCTTATTAATTAATACATTTTAAAAAATTTAAGGGGTGTGCATTTTATGGCCAAGCCATGCTATTTTGAATCTCTTTATCATGTGATTATAAACGAGTAAGTACATATGTCGTTGTATGACGTCATAATGCAATAAACAAATCAGTTTTCTACATACTATTATTGTTTATTTGTAATTTTCGCTATTATTTGTGTTGTTTTGAGCATTCAAGGTGGTTTAAAGTAAATACTTTATAAAAAGAAAACATTCATGGAAACAATGGAAGACTGTTCCATAAAATCTGACAGGGCAAAACTCAGAATAAACGCATTGATACGTAGGATGCTTCTTTAAGTCGAAGCTAGATTTTTATTAGAAATCTTAAAATATCTGTGTTAATGAGGTATAACAGTTATTAACTGTTATAAACTAGGTTACGTGACTTATTAGATAAATCGACGAATAAAGAATATTTGTTTACATTTCTGAGGTTATCTAGATTGCACTAAAAAAACGATTCAGACCATAGACATAGAGAAATGGACCAGGCATCTGACTCGAACACAGAACCGTGTCAAAAGAAAGAGATAGAAACAGATTTGGAATAACTGTGTAACTCTATGTCTATGTTCCAAACTACACTGCATCTCTCTCTCCTTTTTTGAACAGATGTTACACCATTGAGTTAATACAGAATGCACTGTCCATTCTCTATGTCTATGATTCAGACAATATTTTTAAAATCCACATGATACACAATTTACACAATCAGTATTTATATAGTTGTGTTAAATGTATTTTCTTAGTTAACAGATTTAAGACTTTATGGTGATGATGGCATTGGATATGGAACTGCTGTGAGAATAACAATAAAACCAAATGAAAAATCAGTTTATTTTTCTTTATTTACGCAATTAGTTTTTATATTTTATACTACAATAATTTCGTAATAATACGTCATGTATTATTTGCATTAAAGTTATCTTCACAAAAAAAAGTGAAGATTTAAATGAAACTCTTCTGGATCTCTTCTTGCAACTTTCAATCATTTTCTACGGAAGTTTGATTTTAATGACACTTTCCTTGAATTGTCAGCTTTCATTTGATTGAATGAAAAAATATTATTGGTAACCCATTTGTCTGTTTCAAAAAATGTTCGACAAAATATTTAAAAGAGATGTAATCATAGTGACCTAAATTAAAAAAATACTGAAACCGTAAATTATAGAATTCTGTATACCATGGCTATATTTTTATATACCTATAACAGGACTTGATATAGATTTTTTTTAGACTTTTGATGTTAAATCTTAGATTTTCATAAAATATTAATAGCCACTATACTGCACAGCAAAATTATCTAACTATTGGTGAAAATCGCATTGAAATCAGTTCAGTAATTCCCGAGTCTATAAGCCTCATACAAACGAACATTAATTTTTATATGTAGAGATATAGTTAGATAATATTATGTTGGTCCACCATTTTCTATAATCATGCTAAATCCTAGCTGTCTAGATCACTACCTGTCAAAATTAGCGTGTACTTGAAATTGCCATTTTCCTTTTTTTACCACTCTAAATATTGTAAACTCCGTATTGATGAACGGAGACAACTGTTACTCTTTGGGCTTCGGAACAAAATCGCATTAATGATTTCTCTGACTTTACAAATCAATATGATAATTTTTAACAGAACTGTGTTACATTAAAAAAGTGTTATGCTAATTTTGACCGGTAGTGTAGTGGTAGACAGAGAGACACAGTGTTAATTCCACAAATGATCCTTTTTTCTAATTTCGATATACGTAACACTAAAAATGATGTTTTATGTGTATTCTGAGAACATATTTTATACACATAAAATATATATATACTAATTTTGTATAATTATATTACTTTTATTTATTGTATTTCCTATAATTAAATAATATGTACATATACAATGTACATATTTACATTATTTGACGTTTTGTTCTAATATATTGTATATTTTTATACAAAATGTTTCAAACCGAGAATATAGTCAATTATCGTTTATTTCAATGCCTAAACAAGTACTTGCAAAAAAAAGAAACCTTACTGATAAAATTTAATTAAATCGTTGGCATTTTACTAATGATTTTTTTCAACAAGCCTTCGACATCGACATAACGAACATAATACTATGTATTTGTTCCATGTACATACATACATATGTATGAATATTGTATAGGTGTATGTTATGTATATATACTCAGGGTCGTATCTTAAGGGCCACTTTATTGTATTTTTAATACTGGAGATAAAACTTTTAAGAAACTTCAGATTAACATTATATTATCTGTTTATAATACAACGATGATTACCCTAATATTACTCATTGTCTAAAAACATTTCCGGTGTTTATATACGTAATTGCTGCAATGCTTTTAAAATAAATATGAATAACATCTACACAGAGCCGGCTTTGCAAGTCTGGAGCCCCGGACGAGATTTATTTTTTCTCTGTTCCCCTAAAAAATGTTCAAAATACCAGAAAATGTCAATCAAAATTGATAAATTAACAAATAAGTTGAATAGTTAATATTTAGCTTGGCGCGATCCTACAGATTCCAACGGTTTTGTTTTTTTAAATAAAGCTTACACCATTAACTTTAATACTATTCAATGCCCTAAGACCGTCGATGCCCCCTTCCCCTATTATTAACAAATCAAAAATGATAAATTAACAAATAAGTTAAATAGTTAATATCTAATAGTCGAGGAGGTGAGCGACAAAAATTTCAACTACTTTATAAAGGCTGATTTTTTGATATTACGTCACATTTGTGGTGTAGAGATACAGCCTGCCGTCAGTCAGCTAGTTTCGTTAGCGTTTGGTGCAGGGGCGGCTTTATTTTTGTAAAAATGTTGCAACTACTTTATAAAATCTGAAAATTTATTTGTAAACAGTATACTAAGTAAGAACCCCTTTTATCATAATCAGCCTTCAAAATCTTGCAACCGGGCGCGTCAGCAGCGCGTTTAACTTAACGAGTTTAACACTGAACATTTTTACAAAAATAAAGCATAGTACTAGTTCAAGTGTATAATTTGTCGATTTTTCGGTATGGAACATTAAAAAAAGGTTAAGAATCAAAAATACTTTATTTATTGTGCTTTAACATTACATTCATTTAACAATTATAAATATCTTACATATAGAGAAGCTAAGAAGACATTAAAAGTTTTTTTTCTTTCATAATATACTTCCAGTTAATAATATTTTATTGCCTGAAAATAAAATGATCGCAGATGCAAAAGTTTGTTTTGTGTACACAATTCGTTATTGATGGACTGATTTTATTAGGTCATATAACTCTCAAAATTTTCTAATTTGGATTTTAGTTGAGATATAATTATTGTAGCATTTTACTTAATATTTAAAAATTATTTAACTCGTTAGTCTTTAAATATATATATATACAAATATATCTAAAGATAAATCAAGATCAACACGAAATTGTACCCAGAAACCAAGAATTAGTATACTTTCCAATAATTAGGAGTAAAATAGTGACATGTGTTTAATTTATACACCCCTGTAAAATATTCGCAACAAGAGTTACAACCTATTAGGATCTGTCCATTACTACATTTTTACGTATTTTCATTAAAAAAAAACGTAACTGAATATCAAATAATTAAAGAACATTATTTTGTCGTGTTTCTTTTTGTAAAATGAAAGAATACAAAAGAATATATAGAAAATTACACAAAAATGGTATTCACGAATATTGCAGATACGATCATCAGGCAACGATTTTAAGTATTATTATTTTAATACTATTTCAGCACAAGTTTTACTTATCATAAAAATACCACATATTATCACATTATTACTAACTAACATGTTACATAAGAACATGCTTTATGAACTAGTGAAAACGGGTACAGGTTATAATAATTACAATATTGGTTTAAGAAACATGTTCAGTAAAAGTTAAAACACTAGGTTTTCGCGGTGGTTTATTCATTTATCTGGGTTTCTGAATATATGTTTTAATATGAATTCAACTAGAGAGAAGGTACTATCTAATCTTTAAATGCCGTTATGTTGTTCTAATAATTAAATTAAAATAAATTAAATAATTACCAACAAAACATTTTTTTTCTAGTTGAAGCCATAAGAAGACATACATTTTACAAACATATTGGAGTAGTTATTTAAATTTTAATCAATTCACTCAAATATCTCAAAATTTTGAAATCAGGCAAAAAATATTTCAGACAAAAGTTGAAAGGGATTTTGAATTACAGATTAGTATAAAAAAATATTTTAAATCCAAGGAAAAAATTCTTGATGTTCAGAATATAATGCCAAAGTCAATATTAAATCTTAACTATTAATAAAACGGCCATTCTCACTGCGATACTCTGATAAGTACATTGAAAAGAAAATATATCGTGACTGAAGATAGGGTAAGTGAAAAAAAATGTGAGTATATATTTTAGTTCATAAGAAGGCAGTTAAAAACTTTTTTGATAATGTTCGTTATAATTTTCAGTGAAAGTAAATAGAAAGAAAATAGAGATATTCTGATAACGACTTTGAACACATATATGTCGTGACTGAAAGGTTAAAATCAAAAGGTCCTTAAACATTTTTTTTGCATTTTAGTATAATTCAATGGGATAAGTGAAAAAAATAATAATATACTTTTCAGTCTATAGGAAGGGGATCCTTATTTTTTTCAAAAATCTGTTTTTGGATTGTCAATCTACGTCCGTATACCAAATTTCATCTTAATCGGTATAAAATTTATACAGATAGATGGACGGACGGACAGAGCGAAACTACAAGTGTTCCTAATTTTCTATGGAACCCTAAAAATCAGCAGACATTTAAAGATAATAAGCAGTAAAAAACGATATCTTCTTAAGGTCGACTAGGATCACTAATTGACAATTGAGCAACTTATATCTGAAGCATTTTTTGTTGAGATATTTTAGTGAATTTATTAAAATGACCCACTGTTTATAAACACGAATCCCAGAATTTTAGTTATATACAATTTGATTATTTTAATTGAAGGAATTTGCCATTTAAAATATAATATTAATATTGTAAATAAATTATATATTCAGCCTTATTTATCAGGCACTCATTAATAAATACATATCTCATATTTCTTCGATTTAGGCAATGAACAAGGCATGTATTTGGTTTTTTCAATATTTAGAAAATAATCTATTCATAGCATCATATTTTACATAAGTCTCAATTTTAAGATACTATTTCCTAAATATAGTTAATATAAAGTCATTAAAAAAATCCTTCCTTTTTTATTAAAATAATATAAATGTTTAAATAAGAAATAATATAAAATAATTATCTATTTGCGAAAAAATTTTAAAAAAATTAAACTAATTTAATATCCCGAGAAAAATTTTTAGATCTGAATTTTTGATAGATCTGCATTTTGAGACAAAATCATATTTTTCACTGATTTTTGATCTGTGGAGATCTGGAAAGATCTACAACGATCTACAAAGTTCTCTGAAGATCGTTGTAGATCTTTGCAAGTCTCCACAGATCAAAAACTAGTGACAAAATATGATTTTGTTTCAAAATGTAGATCTATCAAGATTGATCACTTCAGATCTAAAAAATTTTTCTGGGATGGACAACTTTTTCCTATAAATATTTACGTCAATTTTAATATAAATTGTTGTTGAATATATAAAAATTAAATTAAAATAATAATAACCTACATAAATATATACATTACGTATTTAAATTCAACAATTCAATACAATATTACAACATTCGTTATATTTAGAAATCTAAACCATATTATCCAGGTAGTTTTTATCAATGCAATTACATATTTATGATATAAACTAGGTAGTATTGATTTATATGATACATAAATTGAAATTACATCTTATTAATTGAATTTATTGTCGTCGTTCAATGGAATGTCACTATCATACATATGTATACTTATACTCACAACTTTACTTTTTCTAATGCCTAGATTATTGTTTGGGGAATAATAATCAGAGCCAGCCTTATCAAGGCTGGTGCCCCAGGCGAGATTTATTTAGTTAGCAGCTGAAAAATAATCGATTTTTTTTTAGAAAAATGATTTTTTAATTTTTATTAACATTGTATATTTTTACCAATATTTTTTACAAAATCGGGCTTAATATATCAATAGAAAAATAATTTTAAAGTTTAAAAAAAATTAAGTTTACTTCGCTAGTGTGTAAAGAGCCTAAAAGTGTAGGTAACTACATATATCGGTTTTGTTTATAAATGTTCTACAACATACTTTTCCTCTGTGCGTTATACATTTTTAAAATTGTCATTTTAAGTCTTACAATTTGATACTCATCATTTAGTAGTCTAAGCCACACGGAAAATCAAGACAAATCTAAGCTTTGTGAGAGAACAGATAAATCATACATACACTGCTAAAATCATTACCCTCCTTTTGGCTTTGCTGTATGTCCGGTATTATAAAGGAGCTCGCTAGCTTGCAAGCACTCTCAAATGAGTTATTAATTCTGTACTAGTATCTATGAATTAACTATGGAATTTAAAGTAGTAACACAGTTGGCGACTTTGACCGTACAAAATAATTTTCATAATATCACCACTGTATTAATACCGTTGGTGTTTGCATACTACGCGTGCGCGAAAATTGTCAAACATTTCATGAAACTTAAAAAAAACTGTCAGATACTTTTGAAACTTCATTTGGAAGTGCTTGCAAGCTAGCAAATTTTGCTAGCTCGTTTATAATACCAGACAGTAGTGGATTAAAAAACACATACTTATAAAAAAGTGACTTTTCATTGAACGATAATTATATCCATTTGTTCTTAAAAATTGTTACTATTCGAATCTCGCCTTGTAATTTGTTTCGTGGCAATAACTTTCCTTGCTTACTTATTTATTAACATTATTAAACTACTGACCCATACGTTCCGTTTTAACAAGGATAGTCTAGAATTTATTACACCTAGTTAAATAACTATTCACGTGTAAATTCTTGGTTACATAAAAAGTACGACTCACTCAAGGTTAGTAAATACACAGGTTGCCTCAATTGATTTTGACCAATCATCTTGGGCACCCCAGATGACGTTTTCCCTCTCTCGCACAGAGCTACTGAGGCTACCTTGTAATTTACATACCTTGTGACTCGCTTACAATTAGAACATAAAAGTCGTTAACCTAACCTAACTTAACACATTTATTTGTGAAAGTATTAATGAAATATTTTGTTTGTTAGGAAACGAAATTAAAATATTTACTTCTCTAAAAATAATACATAAATTTATTATTTTTAGTATTATACCTATCTACAAAGTCAACTCTTTTAGGTTATTCGTTTTAAATTTATTATAATTAATTGTTTCGCATAAGTTGAACAAATAGGGTCTCCTATACATAATTATTCTAATATCAATTTCTATATCGTATCAATGCAGTCAAAATAAATAATACATCTAACGTAAACTTATATATGTACAATAAAATGGACCTCCGTTCTAACGTGGTAATTCCTTAAATATAATGCAATACTTCTATAAAATACACTATACAGAAAATTCATAATATATCCCTAATAAAGATCACTGTTAAAAAATTATACAAAAATAAAATTGTAAAAATGAATTAAAAATTACCCCCGACAAAAAATTTAATTTTTTATATTCTTTATATATAATTAAAACATTTAAAACGGAGAACATTTAAGTACAATTTAAGTTTACAATGGCTGTCTTATAATTTATATTTTTTATAAAAATATATATGTATCAATTAAATACATTAAAATCATTTATTTAACATTCTGCTTAAATTAGCTATTATTAATATTGACTATAAATTAAACTATGTCGATTGGAGATGGGACTACAGTTTCTGGTGTTCTTCTCAATCTTATACATTCCTTTGCAATTGAAATCATTAGGTCGCCAGTCCATATAATTATTACAACAGAATTCAATAAGTTTATAGAAAACATTGTTAGACCAAAGTTTCCAGTGAGATCACGAAAATAACCTAAAATAAAAATTCGCGTATGTCTATTTCTATCATTTATTAACATGACGAGATTTTGGTATAAGAAAATTGTTAAAATTGTTATCAACCAAATGTTTTCTGTTATAGAAATTACTAAATATTATTTATTATCTTACCTAACAAAGGCCCTCCTATGAAAAATCCAATAGAATTAGAAATACTTTGAATTACATCCGCCTGATCTACCAACTCATCTGAAATAATTTCAGGAACAATATCTTCTACTTTTGATTGCAACATCCCTTTACCAGCTCCGATTATAATACCAGCCAATGTTAAATTAAGGAAACAGTTCATAAAGCCCATAGCTATGCCTGAAACAAAATAATGTTTTAAAATATGTATGTAAAAAGCAATTGGGTTGCAGTTTAAATGTTATTTCAAATACATTTTTTTAATTAAAATATATGTAGGTTATACAATAAAAAAATTCAACGAATTTTTTAACTATAAGAAAATTATTAGGAAAACTTAAAAAACTAGAAATAAGGTATCAAAAAATATTTTATATATAAAATAATAAAATCCACAACTGATTTTCTTCAAAAACCGTATTATTAAGTTGATCCATCACAAAAAAAATACGTTGAAGCAAATATATCTAATAAAAGAGCAGATAATGTATTATAATCAACTCACGTGACTAACATCATATTTGAAAAAAAATCAGATAAGGTAGTGGCATCAGTCTTGGTAAGGACCCCAGTAATGGCAATTTTTTTATTAAATGTACTGAATTAGAAATATTTGTTAATATTTCATTACTACCATTTCTGAATATTAATCTATATACATTTAACTGTCTTACAGCGTGATTTGATGACAATCGGCCAATAGGTGTCAAAATGGTGGACATTTAAACTAATTATTTGTATAATTTATTAATTAATTATTATATTATCATAGCAACTGCTTTACATTGCGCATTGTTTCAAATGTGATGATGCATTCATTTATATCTTTTGTGTCGTAGTACTTATCATTTTGTAATCATTAGCAAGTGTCCATTACTGCGCGTGCTCATTACTGGTTTTACCTTTGCCATTATTGGAGAAAAAACATGAACAAAATAAAAAGCTATAATTTAATGAAACATCCCCCCAAAAATTAAAAATATAAAATTAAAGCAAATTAAATTATACAGTAATAATTAATGCAAATATTATTGCGCAAAACAAAATTTTAATGCCCAAAACAAAAAATGTTATTACTCAACACACTTAATGCTTAAATACAATATATTTAAAGTATACAAAATAATGCGCGCTTAAATACTACCCTAATTTAAAGACTTACCTATTCGAGATGCAATAAGTACAATTATACATAAAATTCCAGTAACTCGTGGCGGCGGCATAAACTTGGATTTCCAAAACAGTCCTAAATACTTCATACTAATTAAAGTGCCTGCGAAGAATGATATTGATATAGCTATTTCAGAATTAGGAAAAATATTGTACTGGAACAACAGGAATGCCAAGAATGCGCTGAAAACCGCTTCGGCTATCGCGTTGAACGTCACTCCGATCGTTAGAAACATAAACCTTGGCGTTAGCAACAGAGTTCTGTACGGATGCACGATTGTTTTTGGCGGTGTCGGAGTAGACACGTCCGTCTGCGGAACGAGTTGGTACATCTCGTTGTCTTTCTTTAACGCATTGTTGCTACTTCCTATTTGAATGTTCTGCGAATAGTTTCCACCGTTGTTGACAGGTGTTTCAGTTGATTTGGGTAATAGTTTTTCTGTAATTATTAAATACTTTAACGAATTTCATTTTATAACTGTTTTTATTTGCATGAAAGTACCAACAAAGTTCAAAAATAGATTTATTATTATTTATCATTTTATAATTGATAATTCATCATTATTTGCAGGTAGGTAACTAAAAAAATTAAATGCAGTAATTTATTATAATTAATATAAAATTCACTTTTATAATATAAACAGTTTTGTAGATAAATAAATAAAAAAAGTTTAATCATTTTTTCCTCATCATTGGCGGTTGAATTTCGGAAAATACCTTATTTGTGGGTACTTGCGTCATAAAAGAAAGATTCCCATCCATATGTTTGTATCCGTATATACTACATACAATACATGCAAGTAAATAAATTTGCATAGATTGTAATTAAATTATTTTTGCTTGATAATAGTAATCAATAAATTACTTATAATTTGAGTTATCCATTTTACAAATATGATAAGAAGAATATATAGTTTTAATTTCTTAGTAACTGTTACTGCATATTATTCATTTGGAATAAATTTAAAAAATATCTATATTTATTTTAAAAACTAATATGTTTTATCAACAACAACAGTTGTACCCAAATATTTATAAAAAATATTCTAGACGTACTTTAATATTGGATGTTTAATAAAACAGTACAAATACCTTCAGATAACACATTCTCGTTGGTTTTCCTGTTTTTCATATCTACTAATTCGACTTCTATATCTTCTTCCGCTTCTTTCATATGTCCTTCTACAGGTTGTAAAAGAAACGCAGCAAACAATGAAACACTAGAGCACGCTCCAAGGGTCAGTACTGTGTTTCTAGCTAAAAAAAATTCAAAATTAAAATCCCGTTAGAGCAAAGCAAATAGCTAATTTTTAAGGTTCCGAAGAAACCCTATTAATCTCACTTTGTCGTTCGTCCGTCCGTCCTTTTCAGTCAAAACAAAATATATCGTTAAATATATAAGCTTAAATTATTACTGAACATGTAAAATGATGCCTTCTAGTAAAAGATGTACAAAGATGAAAAAATAATTTTTCAAGTGGAGGGGTGATAAGGAGCTAAAACTAGGTAAAATATATATATTGTTTTATCCCAAGGCATGTGGCACGTTAAAATATATATCTAAACAAGCGGAATTTGGCCCTTTTTCTTATTTATTTCTAAATCAAAAATGACGCCTGCAGGGGGCTTTAAAACAAATCCAAAGAAAAAAAATTGTATACCAATGCGTGTGGGGTGTCAAAATGTAGATCTCAATTAGTAGAATATGACTATACATATTTTTTTAACTCAAAAATGCATTTAAAAACATAATTTGGAAACAAAAATAAAGTTTTATTTTGTATTTTTGTATAGAAACAGTCGTATTTTAAAGAACTATTGTGTTAAATAGTTTCAACTGAGCTTGTTTCAAACAAAGAACCCTGTATAAATAATTAATACCTTAGTATACCTACCACTTAAGATTTCAAGTAAGTTCCACATAATTAAAGGAACAATGATGAATCCAACGCCAACACTGATGGTGTTGAACTTTTTGACCACATCTCGTCTCTTAACGAAGTAACGCTCGGCGCACTCAATGCATGATGACAAGTATAACTTAACTCCGATCGCTTGAAAAAATTATGATGTGCTATAAGTGAAACATATACAACTGTTTATGATACATGATGATTCGCTGTAATGAATATTTATGAGTGAGTGAATAAATATATACCATCTTTTGAAGTTAACGATTAATTACTTTAAGTTACTACTAACTTTAACTATTTATGAGGTACTGGCATCAGTCTTGGATATGACCCAAGTAATGGCTATTTTTTAATTAAATGTACTGAATAAAAAATATTTGTTGATATTTGATTACTACCATTTCTGAATATTAACCTATATACATTTATTACAGCGTGATTTGATGACAATCGGTCAAAATGGTGAACATTTAAACTTATATTATTAGTATAATTTATTTATTAATTATTATATTATCATAGCAACTGCTTTACATTGTTTCAAATTTAACGATTCTTTCTTTTATATCTTTTGTGTCGTAGTACTTATCATTTTATAATCATTAGCAAGTGTCCATCACTACGTGCTTATTACTGGTTTTACTTTATCCATTACTGGAGAAAAAACATAAACAAAATAAAAGGCTATAATTTAAAAAACAAACTATATCTGCGGACTTTGGTAATTAAATTGGTTAAATAAAGAGTTACTTGTTATTTAGTACCATGAGTTTATGAGAATTACAAAAAAAGCTCTTATAGCGGCCATAACTGGTGCCAGTACCTTATAATTTTATAATTAAATTAATAGTTAATTAAATGATATACCAGCTTATATTTTCTTACAAAGATTTTTAATTTCATCAAAAGTTCAAATGTGCCAATCGAGTAAAATCAATATATAAAATAATTATTTTAATACATATTACAAGAGGCATAAGATTCTACAAAGAACATCTGCTCTTTCTATTACAATTCGACTCGATAAGAATCAATAAAGCCAAAAGGATAATGAAATCAGAATGAGAATACGAGATAATTGCAATGAGGTGAAGAGAACGTGTCGAATAGTGTAATGAAATAAAACTATTTTATGTTGAAGATGATAATTTTACCAATTTTCTAACAGCCAGCGTCGGAATTACGATAAGTATCGCGGAGCCTTATGCTAAAGCGTCTATTATATTTATTTAAATTGCATTATATACCTAATAATCGTACGATGAATTAAAATAAGTAAAAATAAAAATAAATTTAAAAAAAATGTAAATATTCCAACAACTTAAGCTCATTGTCAGTTAAAATTAGGCTATTTTGACTAAATTAATACACATAATTAAAAACATCAATATTTTTTTAAATTTATCATCTCGAAATAAAATATAAATAAAGCAAACTGAATTTTCTGGAAAAATTGAAATAAATATTACCAACTAAGATATTTGAGATTTAAATTTTGAATGTATGAAGCAGCTGCTGTTCAGTTTTCAGTGCACATACCTAAAACGAAACTGAAGGCTAGTAGCATTTCCAGGAACGTCTGCGATAACGCCGAACCGACGAAACCGGAAACTGCAAGGACAGCTCCAATGAAAGCCAATTTCCGTAGGCTGAATCTCTTCAGTAGCTTCTTTATAAAAGAGTTCAACAGCATCTGGCATGATCCGTTCAGAATTAATATTGAACCGCTTTGAAACATCGACAAATGCATATCCACCGATATGAAGTAGAATAAATATGAAAAGAATTGCATTGTTGGTAAGACCATTATCTGAAATAATCGAGACATTTACAAATAACTAATTAATATGTTTACTATATTTTCTCAATTCAGCTTTAACATTCTAAATATAAAACGTCAGAAATGTATTTCGGTTTATTTTCGTATACTCTTGTCATATATTATCATAATGAAAGTATATTTAACCCTAGATCAGCCTTAAATTAATTACTCATATCCTTAAAACGATTGACGGGTTTACCTAAAATGTTGAACCAGGGTTTACCTATTTCATTTGAGTTGGTAGGTACACTGATTATAAAAAAAAATGAGTTAAATAGTAACAAAAAATACCCAAAATGCATTTTTTTTTGGTAATAATTACTTGCCAGTCTTTGTTTTTCTCAAATTTAAATTAATTTTATTGTTAAGATGTTCTAGTCATTACTTATCATTTTTTTTCGTTATGTTATAAAGTATTTTATCTAACTTATTTATTGTGTTTCCATTATCCAGTCCAGGACTTGCTCACAAATTATACATAACTTATCCAAAACTCTATGGTCATCCTAAAACTTGAAATCCAACCCACTACTTGAGATACATATAATACATTAAAAATGTCCTATGTATTAGATTGATGTGCTGGCATAACCAACTAGCCCCATAACGGACTCTTTTCTAGTCCCTCAGACAGAATATGAGTCATTAAGTACTTAAAATTATTGATTTAGTTCATTTATCAAACTGTTAAGAAAAACTATATTTAAATAGCAGTAGATACAAGTTAATAGTTTTCAATTTATTCCCAACTTTAATAATTTAAATACATGTTTTTTAAGACGTTAAGATATTTATTTAAATTATTACTGCTATAAAAACCATAAAATTTATAACCCTTACTTATCATCATATTTGTAATTAAATACCAAATGTAGAACGAAAAGTATTTTACAATAAAAACAATAACCTGGTATATTGGCAACTGAATAACTATTTATAGTATTTTGTACACTCTTCTTGCAAGGGCAAAATTTAAATAATCGTACATTCCGTGATCTCAGTTTTGAATCCTTACAACAGATTTTGCAATCCTTTTTGCAACGATGCGGGCGTGCCAAGATTAATTTTTATTATTCTTTAGAAGTTTTGAAATCAAAAACAAAATTTGTTATGCATGAACTATGTACTGAAATTGTAATATGTATAGCTAAATATTAAAAATTGTCATACTTGATATCTCCAGTACCACTTTGAATAAGGGCTCTATAATAATCCGAAATAAAAATTAAAAAATATCATATTATTTGATATTATCTTTATTCAATTTCGAGGGGATGAAAGGCGGTATAGAAGGAGGTAATTAAGTGGTAAGGATACCCCATATAATTAAATTAAACTTTATATCAGTCCCTTATTTGACACTACCGATTTATCTGATGTATTTAAAAGATATATTGAAAAAGCGCCAAAAATTATTTATTTGATTGTTTGATACATTTTTTAGACCGTGACCGTATTTACAATGCAGGGGTCAATGCTGATCTGCTTGTTGCCAGTTCGGAAAAATCAATGTTCTCAAGGACGTTTTTCTCATAAACCCCAATGAAACCTTATTTGTATTCCCTCAAAATAATTAGCTAATTAATTCGTTTTAAACTTTTTAAGATAATGAAATTGTATTTAATTTTAGAGCAAATATATTTACATAAGTACCTAATTACTTAAAATTTGTTAAATTATAAAATCAATAAAAAAAGTTCCTTAACTATAATTAGTAATATTCAATATAATGAAAAGTTAAGATTATATCATTTTTCTTCTAGTTTTATCTCAAAAACCATTGGCTACCAACTTCTCTGTTACGATCAACCATTATGTACTATACATTACATACATATACATTATACATATCTACTAGGAATTAATTTTTTTGTCAATTTATGAAATGCTTAAAGACAAGACATGACAATAAACAATAAAATTTATAACCCTTACTTATCATCACTTTTGTATTAGATTTGTTATTGTTATCAGAACAATAAACCGATATTATTTGGTTGTCATCGATCTCACAATTACCCGTAAACATACCGATAAACTTTCAGAGGTTGTCGAGGACATTAAAACAATCATTTTTTGTCAATAAACTCATGTTCAAAAACGAGCCGTTTTATCAGTAGAGTAAAAGAAAAAACCTCGCACAAAAGCAATTGATTTTTCCTTTTGGTTGAATTATTTTTTAAATTGGGGAAATGATAATTCAAAGAGTGCTGATTAAAAGTTGTAATGAGTGTTATCTTCGAAAATCCATAATTTCTGTTCCAGGGGGTACCCAAACATTCTATGTTTGTCATTATTTTTGTGTTTATCTCCTAAAGTTCTAAAGGATCAACTTTTAAAAAATTTTGCAAAGGATGAAAATTTCTTATAATAAGCCAAACAATATAAAACAATAATTTTTGGATTTTTTTATAAAATTTATTAATTTTTTAAAAAACTGACCAATCAATAAAACTAAAAAATCTCCAATACCAAATATTCTAAATAAAATTTCTTTGTATTTACTAACTGATTCGAAATACTTTTAGTTCCTTGCAAATTTTTGTAAAAGTTGGCCGTTCAGGAGATAAAATAATAATAAAATGTTTCGATGCTCCCTGGAGCAGAAATTACAGATTTTCTTTTGATCAGCATACTTTGAACTATCATTTCTACAAAAAAATTCAATCAAAATGCAAAATTCATTGCTTTTGTGCGGGTTTCTTTCTTTTACTCTACTGCTAAAATGGCCTGTTTGCGGACATGAGCTTACTAACAAAAAGCAATTCTTTTAATGTCCTCGACAACTGAAAGTTTGTCGGTATGTTTACGGAACAGCTTGTATATGAAGGAGTATAATTTCTATAAAAATCATTAATTATTTGATACAATAAATAAAATTAAATACTCAAACAAATGGCACACAATTGAATTTAATTATGCTAACAATAAAAACACGTGATCATTTTTAAAATATTGCTACAGATAAATGAAACTAACATACTTAACTTAAATTAAATTGTTTATTGCAAGTGAAATAAATGTAGATTTACTGACATTTTGAATAATGAATTAATATATTATAATTAAAGTTACAATTGATATTAATCTTGTATTTTGATTAGATATTTAGTAATAAACTGTATATTTACTTACATTTCCTACGGCTAGACCGACAAGTACCATCCAACCCCATCCTCCTTCAGGAGGGACCTTATTTTTCTTTAATTTCTGTGTAACTGTACCGTTTACGTTCGTCATTTTTGATTTTTATTATTAAAAACTAATGCTACCACCTTTGTTTTCTGTAACAAAAATAAAATACATTACATTAGAAAGCAAAATATTATATTAACAACATCTAACAGTTCGATTCGCTTAATTTATTTGGACATATAAGAAATATATTTTGTGTTTCTTCCACATTTGTCGATATTTTTTCATAGTTAGTTGCCCATTACAGTCCTCCCAATGGAATGTTTCCAAACAAGGGAATAAAAGCGGCGAAGCTACGAAATACAATTAAGTAGTTTACGACAAAATAAAGATTTTCTTTTATGTACCTATTATAAAAGCTGCTATTAATGATATTTTATGACACACACGAAAACTAAATAGCAGTGAATGGATTCCTATGAATTTCAAAATATAATTCATTTGCGAGGGAATCAAATGAATAATATTTAGCAGTATAAAAAATATATCTGCTCAATATATATTACGTTTTTCTAATTAAATATTTTTAAGAACTCTTGAAAATAATTATCTCCTTGAGTAAATAGAGTAAATTATATGTAAGTACCTATCTCTGTTGCTATTTGTACAATATTTTCTTTGATGAGAAAGAGCGATAAATCATTAAATAAGAAACAGAAAAAATATTCGCAGATATGTTTTTATGTGTATATAAAAAATGGTAAAAAATATACTTCTGAATAAAATAAGATAAAAAGTTATATTTTAGTGAAATTAGACAACTTTATACTTCAATTTTAGAAATCGAGTATAATAAATTAAAGAAACGATAATAAAAAAGGCGACAAATTTAGTTAAATCTGTTAAAGTCACGAATTGAAATAATAATAGTTAAAGTGAGGTTTCTATAATATCTTTTTAAATATACATACAACTATGTATATATGTATGAATATATAAAGTACTGGCACCAGTCCTGGCCGCTTTAAGAGCAAGGTATACTGTTGTTTGGAAATTCTCATAAACTAATGTTACTAATAAAACAACTACTTCTTTATTAAATCAATTAAATTAGCAAAATCCGCAAATATAGTTTTTTTTAGTATAGTCTTTTATGTTTTTATGTTCTTTCTCCAGTAATGGATAAAGTAAAATGGCACCCAGTGATGGACACTTGCTAATGATTAAAAATGATAAGTATTACGAGCACAAAAGTTATAAAATAAAGAATCGTAAAATTGTAAACAATGTAAAGCAGATGCTATGATAATATAATAATTAATTAATAAATTACACTAATAATCAGTTTAAATATCTACCATTTTGACATTCATTGGCCGTTTGTCATCAAATTCAGCTGTTTTACAGTTAAGTGTCTATAGATTATGATTTAGTAAATTTAACTAAACAAGAATCTAACATATGATCCAAGACTGGTGCCATTACCTTATTTAATAAAAATACTTTTGATACGAATGTATCTTCGGATACAAAACTTTTGTATTTTAATATAATTTTTTTAAACAAAATACATATGCGAAATGAATTATAACAAATAATAAGCTAAGTAGTAAAAAAAAAAGAAGCAACAACAAAAAAGCGAGAAAACGCAACAATCGTGTGTTGTACATACATGGACGCCAAGCCCTCTATTTACGCACGCGACATCAATATCGGAAGGATACGTGTGTATGTATATCAAATGTGCGATCGAACACCGCGAGACCTAGAAAAGCTCGACGAGGAAAAGCTTTAGCCAGACTCGCAGACATCGTGTCGCCGGCACCACTACCGCAGTAGTAGCAACGCGTTTGTGCAAGTCGCGGTCTGGCACTAAACTACTGGCCGTCGTTGTTAAAGTCTCCTACTGTTGTCGTCACAGGGTTGACCAAACTGTACTTAATTGGTGTAATTTTTATTTGATGATATTTTTGTGTGTATAAAGCACGTTGCTTAATTATTTTGTTTACCAATGGTCGCTGAGCTTAAAAACATAGCAAAACTTTGCATAGTATAGAAACCATATTTGTATTTGAGATTTAAAAAGCAGGGTGACAAAATCGACCTTGTACATACATTTCTACACAATAAATCAGTTAAATATTACAAAGAAACATTGATTATATTTTTAGTCATTTTATCTACAAATATTTATTTGTTTTAAATAGTCTATTATACATATTTCTAATAAAAATTAACACAATTGGAGTATTTAGCATTGTTAAAAACTTTGTGCTGTATACACTAGTTGATTTCTTGTAGGTACAATGCAACATATTCATTATTAAAGCAAAATATAGATGAGATTCAAATCATTTTTAATATCGTATATTATTGCAAAAATACAATATTTGTTTACAATATGTTCTGTGTTTTCTTATATTATTTAGTTACAATAATCATTCATAACTGAATAGCCTATAAAAATATTTTTATTGGCGTAAAAACCAACCCTGAAAAACTATATATAACATGTTCCATATATCCATTTCATTCTAAAAATTCAAACAGCATAGCATGCATCCTTGTTTAATCAACCACTTAATTATTGTAGGAAAATATAAATATAACCGAAAATCCACCCACATTTCATTATTAGAAATTTATGGAAAAGTCTGCATGCAAAGGTGAAGGTCCTTGAGTATTCTTTAATCAAAGTCATTGGATATTTTTTTTGTAGCGTAGCCAGATATTTCCAGAATACATTACATACGTTTAAATTACTTGCGACAATTATATGTACAATATACATACAATATACACTGACAATAAATTCCATAATTGTTAATATTTTAAACATTAAAAATGTTTATAAATATCTACAATAGTAATATATTCATAATGCTAAATACTTAATACTGACATTGAGTATGAAAGGGCAAGATTGGGAACGGGGTAAGACAATACAGGCTTTTATTATTCGTTTTTTAGTGTTTTCTATAAATATGGATTACAATATATTATGTTATATATATTTATATATTTACAGAACTATCAATACTTGAACTAAAAAAATGAAAAAGTACTTCAAGTACTTTTTGACACTTGAAGTATTTTATTTCAAGTAAATTTAAAAACAGTCAATAGTAGCTACTTAACTAGTAATAAACTTGAAGTACTTAACAACTACTTGGAGTATAAACTTAATACTTCATGTAATACTTGAATTTGATACTTAATTTTAACAAGTAAAGTACATCTTACCCCAAAAAAGTGGTAAGGTGGATTTAAAAAATATATATCAATTAATAATATTTTAGATTAATTTTTTTTATAACAAAATGAAATTTGTCTTCAATAGTAAAATTGTTACAGTAAAGACTGAATATATATAATATGTATTAAGGTCCTTTTAGCTGGTCAGTTCAGCCATTCGTTCGGTTTCAGTTTCAATTAAACTGTTCGTTTTTCCTATGTGTAAAAACTAAAAATTGTCAGAATAACTGAAACGAAGACGGATAACTGACAGGATGACTAGACCTATATGTTCCATTTCAGTTCTTAGAATTCCTATGTGTAAACAAACGTAATAATATAGATCTCTTCAAAGTCTGTTTCAGTGTACATGTACAGCTGTCATTACACCCAAGAAGGATCACGGTTTTATTGTGGAGTTCATTGAAATTTATAAAATTTATCCGTGTTTATTTACATGCGACAATGAATTCTTTTTAAGGTACCATTTACTCCATTGGCTTCTTTTCTTCTGCGGTTTCTTCAGCGCCAAAGCTAAGGATACTGCAATTTGACAGTCTTCATCCATGAACTATTACACTATCACATGTAAACTTTGGGACAGTATGTACAACGTGTTTGTACATATTAAAAGCGCAACTCGGACTGAAAAGACTGTGTAAACTCCCGGGCACACATATGAAAAACAGACAGCTCGACTGAATCTGAATTGAGAACTGAACTGGCCGTCATAAAGGGCCTTTAGCATCGTTATGTAATCATTAAACGTCTATTCTTGCCCCCTCCACCCCTATATACCTGTTATACCTAACTCTTTATATAACTTTTATAAATAATACACATACAGTCTACGTATGTTTTAATTTAATGATATATTTTTATAGTAAAAGTAAAAATACTCGCATAAACTACGGGTTGTCATTATCAAGCTACATTATTTATAATTTTTATATGTATGTACTTGTTTGTAAGGTCAACAATACTTTCAACATCAATTCGCTATTTAGTGCTCTACATAAATATTTATTATAACAAATTGTTGTTTTTATAAATTTTTTATTTGCGTTTTCTATTAGGAATGTATGCGTATTAATGTTTAATATATACTTTTCATTGAACGTTAAAAAATTGTCAGTAAAATCAAAAAATATCTCAATTCTACTTAAATAATTTTATAATTGCAGTTTTTCAATGCTACAAAATAATTGATAAGTCTTGGCCGCTTTAACAGCAAGGTATACTGTTTTTTTGGATTGATGGGCTTTTTTGTAATTCTCATAAACTCATGTTACTAATAAAACAATTACCTCTTTATTAAATCAATTTAATTATCGCAGTCCACAAAATATTGTTTTTTTTAATTATAGTCTTTTATGTTGTTTATGTTTTTTGTTCAGTAATGGATAAAGTAAAACCAGCAATGGGCAACCAGTGATGGACACTTGCTAATGATTACAAAATGAGAAGTACTACGACACAAAAGTTATAAAATAAATAATGGGAAATTTAGAAACAATGTTAAACAGATGCTATGATAATATAATAATTAATAAATAGATTACACTAATAATTAGTTCAAATATCTACCATTTATCATCAAATTAAGTTGTTCTAATGGCAGTTATCAAATATCAATAAATAAGTATTTATAATTTAGTACATTTAATTAAACACTGGGGTATGGTCCAAGACTGGTGCAAGTACCTTAATTGTATATTATAAATTTTGTTCTTTATACCAATTTGTCTATTTTAATAGATGTTACTGTTATTAGATTTAACTGCTAAAGTTATCTTAAAATATATACAAATGTATTTAAAATAATGTTAAAATACAAAATCATTACATGTATAATATATGTATATATTAATTATACACCCATCATTATTGACTAAACTTGCGTGTTCTGTAACACAATACTTTGAATATTCTCTTTCTACAACATGACCTTTCAATGTAATATAATATGTGTAAACAAATTATAATTAAATAATTAGATTAATTTACTTTAGACACTTTAAATAAATCGATTTTGATATTTATTATCGTAACAAGAGATTTGAAAATATGTAGCTATTCAACTATTGAAAAAACTACAACTATTGTAACTTTATAACATATTTTCAATGTTTAGACAAGACATGGTTAATTCCCACAGTATCCTTTTGAATTCTCCATGACGAAGTACTAGTAGAGTCATTTTCTAAATTTTAATAAATGTATATGAATAAACATTATAAAAAATAACAAAAATTTGTACTTCTACTATATATTCAGAAAAAAATAGATGGTCAACTATTTTATTAAAGCAAACAAAACTTTTCCAATCTTAAGTTACAACACAAAACACGACTATCCTATTATTGATGCATATTATGAATTCCTTTATATTTATAATTTATTCTGAAATAATATTCATAATAAAAAATTTTAAATATTTTAATTTTTACTACCCAGTACACCTATTCTTCAAAAATTACATGAATATATTCATAGTCTTTTAGGAATTACATTAAGTATTCTGATGTAGAATATATTAAAATGAAACATTTCAACACTCGTTAATACTATCAGCTTTATTTAGTGTATCTTATCTTTTTTATCTACTATAATAATAATATTAAAACATCACTTATAAAATATTCTTAAAAACAATATACTATATCTATTAATATATACACATTAATTATTATTAGATAGGTATAGATTTTCAAAAGTTATATAATAATTAATTTAATGTTTGTAGTGTTTTTATTATTAAATACATAAATAAATAAACAATAATGTTAAAAGGCTGTCTAAATGCGTCTAGTGACTCGATGGACAAATTACATAAAAAAAACTATTAAATAAAATCTGCATTATTTACGAAAATTTTGGTTATTTGTAAGTAAAGCAGTTTTCAAACTAATTTTGAAGAGCAATGTCGTTATTAAAGGAAATTTCTCGGTGATTATTAGATAGATATCAGGAAATATAAAAATTTAAAAAAAATCTCATGAAACGCATATGTACGATGGTTGATTTGTTATAATTCATCATATTGGCGAATTTCACAATTAATTAACATGAATCATCATGAATTGAATCTTTTAAAGGGTATTCATCAAATTCGGATGGTCTTCGGCATTAATGTCAAAATTGTCCTCTTTAAAATGAGAAAATCTTTTACAAACTGTAGTTTCTTCGATTACATTCTCTAAATAAACAACACAAATGGTTTTTCCGTCCTCTGAAACCTTATTTCATCTCATAAATTCAAACAAAATGTTCGTTTTTTGTATTAGACGCTCCATTTTCTTTAGCCAATAATTAATAAAAATTTTCTACAAATTCGAAAATTCAAAATTCAATAATATATAGCATAAGAATGACATTGATACATATCAAGCAAATCTCTTTTCAAGACATTTTTTACCTTTTAAACCAAAAATTATGAACTTATACATGAACCTAATAGTATATACATTATACATACATTGTAGAACCTAAATAAAATATAAATTAAAGTAATTTTTACATGAAGTGTAAAAAAGATTTAGGTCAAAAGTAAGATTTATAACTTTATTATATTTTTCTCCGTCAAAAAGCTTCATCAAGGGGTAACGCAGCAACTAATTTCATCCACGTGATAATCAGCCTTAAAGTTTTATGTATAGATAGATATAACAACTACGGCTTCATTTTTAATCAACCTAATACTTTTATTGAAAAAAATCGTAATAATAAGCGCATTTCGAAGACAAAATTATCAATGTTGTCTGTATAATAACATTTAAATTATATTCATTGTTTTTAGAATATTTACAGACACCAAAGAATTAGGTCAAGATAATATGTATTGAAATAAATTGAAGGTCATTTTTAAATTTCTTTTTGAAAAATCTCGACTTCAATATTTTTTGATAAGATATATATAATAAGTACCTACTTATTTAAATGCGTATTTATAGAAGTAAACAATCTTTTTGAAAGAAAAATTAATATTTTTACAATATTTATTATATTTATACAATATTTTAATAAAATTATTAGGTATTACGATACAAATTCAAAAGGTTTATGGATTTAGTAATTACTTTTTGTGTCACTTGTCACTAATTACTACAAAAAATATAAATTAAAACAATTTTCTTCTAATTAACGTAACAAAATATTTTACATAAAAAATTATAGTTTATCAAAATTACAATGCTATAGAATAGAATAGTTATTTCATTATTTCTAATATGGATTTAAATTATTTATTAATAGATAATTTACCACATTTTTATTCATATGAATATTAAATCAAACCATCAGAACTGAGAGAATACGAAGTACAATCTTTTATTAAGAAAAATAACCTACCTTTTAATTTAAGAACTGTGTATTTAAGATATGATGACATTCGAGGTGAGATAACAAATAAAAATTTCAAAAAAATGAATTTCGTTGAATTATTTTTAATGTTAACAAAATAAATATATATAAATAACAGTATTATACTTTACTTTTGCAAAAATATAATTATTAAAAACACTTACATTGTTTTAAATAAAAAATATAATTCAATTTTTCTTTTTTCAATTCTGTGGAGCTGCAGTTGATATGTATATAAAATAATTAAAATATTATCATTTTTATATGTTCACAACATTTTACAAAACATATTTTTCGTACACTAAATAAAGTTAAAAACCTCCACCAAGACCAAGATACTAATAATAAATCAAATACATTTTAAAAGAAAAGAACTGCGATAATTTCGATATTATATTAAAATATTTATTATCAGTATTGATACGCTATCGATATCACTCAAAATGTACAGTTTATAAAGTATCTACTCGTATATTAATATATACAAAAATCTTACAGATTTATAAATTTAAAGCGTTAAATACAATGACTCAAACTCAAGCCAGAAAAAAACCAGAGCTTTCTCATGAACCATAAACAGGAACTCGATAAAAGCTCTATGGCGTTACGTAGAAGATGGAGAGGGGGTAATATTCAAATGATATGTAGCATTATTTTATACAAATAAAAGCAAAACATTGTTGGACGATTAACCCATATTTATTATAATATTTACTTCGTGCTGAAAAAGTTTTTAAGAATTTTAAATAATATTTAGAACAAAATACAGATCAAATAATAAAAAAAAATCACTTTTTTAATATTCAAACTCGTATAAATTGAGTTGGTAAAGTTAATATTAGTATATTAAATAAGTATTTTTATTCCTGATGTACCTGTATTTTATTTTCTATATCAAAATATGATGATTATAATATATAAGGTGGGTCCAAAAATTATAATTAATGGGCATTCCCTAACCAATTCTTAGAATTAGTTATACATAAATCATATTTTTCTAAATTTAATTAACTTATTGTATTACGTTTCCTAATTTATGTTTATTATATTCTGCACGTCGAGCTCTAGCCACTAAATTATTGCATGTAACAATTTTGCCGAAATTGTATTGCAAACGACAATACACACCATATACCTACTAAGAATCATGAAACAAATTCTTGTAATACTGAGATTCACCGATAAAATGTTTTAAATAAAACTATTTTATCCTAAATGACACGTGTGAGAAAAGATCATTTTATAGGAGAAGGTATCCTTAAATTACCTTTTAAATATTTAATTTAAATTATTAATATTATCCTTAACGATTAATTTTAATTATCTTCGTTTCAAAATTTAGTAATATTACTAAGAAATTCAATAAAATTTATTCTTTTGGAAGCACTTTGTGTGATAAAATTTCGATCGAAATAACAATTAAATACCCAAAATCTAAAAATCGCAATGCACTTTAAAATTAATTGTAGATACGTATTAAATAATAATAACAAAAACTAACAGTTCATCTTATATTCTATTTCACTACTACTAACATTATATATTCCACAACATAGTTTTTCAAAAGTAATATAAATACAATTAATCATGACATTTTCATTTGCCACAGATAAATATTCTAAAAAATAGTCATATACATATAATATTGTACTATTACATAAGAGAATTTTGTTTGCAAACTGATAACTTGGAAACCATAAAAACTACCGCAACCAAACTTGAAATAACTTTTCATACAGGTTTTAGGGACTCACATATTAGTATAAGAGCAATTATTTGTATGACAGATAGGTTTACATATGCTGTCCGTATTTAACAATGGCTTCTTTTATTACATTCTTAAATATTACATAAATTATGTGCAAATGTCGATGGATCGCTGTGAGAACATAGAGTAAGTGAAGCAGTCGAAAACGCTAACTGTCGGTAGAAAAAGAAAGAAAGGATAGTGCCCCCGTTCCATCTTTGTTAAACACACATTCATTACCCGACCTGTTCACGCGCACAAACATAAACACAATGTGTTCATAAGACAGAGACACAATATTTGCTTTCTCTTATTACTTATGAGTGGCTTCCACTTACTCGGTGCAGAATTGGAGGTTGAGGAAAACGCGTTTCGTTCGCTATAGAGGGGTTCCGAGCATTTATTGTGTGGGGGCTTCGTTATACGGGAGTTCGTTATCGGGAGATACCAGTGTACATATTCTCATATTTAGGGCTGGCTTGTGTCTACAAAATAGTATTTATTAATTATTATCAAAACATGAAAATAATATACCGGTTTCATTTTTTTAGAGAATTGTGCATAGAAACAATAATTCAAATATAGGGAGAGGAAGTTACACATCACAAGCATGACGAAGTGGAACGCAAAAAAATCATATTCATTTCAATCATTATCAATTAAGTAGGTACTATATTTTATCAAAATTTATTTAGTAACCAGTTCTCCAGTGGTAATACGAATTGATTAGAAATTTATCTTATTAATTCGCCTAATTACTTACTGATAATGATAATGACATTGATTTTTTAAAGTAGTTTATATAATATTTGAATATTCAATGTCTCAAGATGAAGATACCTTTATAAAATATATGTATATGTTAGTAACTGTTTATTTTATATTATGTTAACTAAAAAATAAATATGAATTAGTAGAGAACCAGAAATTTTCCTCTAGAACAATTACTATTTGTAAAAAAATTATACTTGTTAATTGAATCTGTAAAGAGAAGGTATTCCTTACAATATATATTTTCTAACTATTCTATTATTTTTTTAGGTAAATCGCTACAAGATAATAATTTATGTATTCCAGATAATAATTTTGTTATCAAAACATTCCATCCCTATCAATTTAAAAGATTTATTTTCTTCTTACAATATCTAAATAATTCAACTCTGGAATAAAAAGAAATGTTTAAGCTTTATATTTTAAATAATGACTATATTGTAGTGCACTCGAAACCTGTTGATACAAACTGTCACAACGAATGCAAAATTCAAATAATGATGTGAATAATGGCGCTAGCGATATCGGAGCACAAATCATTTGCATCATTTGTCAATACCGTGAAGTGGGTCAACAATTCTACATCGAATGTTTATTAAAACAATTATACCGAAACATATATCTCGAGCATCTATGTAAACTGTGGGTAGTTTTTTGAACTTGATTGAACAAATGTGTAAATAAAAACGTGAATACATTTACTAAAAATAACAATATTGACGTATTGGTGAACGTACATATGTACGTACATACAAACATACTGATGTACAAATATGTACAATAAAAAAAATCAGTGTTCTTTTAGAATGTTTTTGTGTACCTTTTATTTAAAAAGAAGTGTACATATTTTAAATATACATACATTAGGATGTCCGTACAAATAGAAATATTAACTGAAAACCCCCTGAATGTGTTCTTTGTGACCAAAAAATAAGGTAGCCACAAACTCAGCCTTGGTAATTAAATTTAGACAATGCTCAATATATTTTAATTGTAACGTGTATTTTAAATAGCAATTTTCACGTTTTTTTCTGAAAATACTACTTTCCTTTCAATCTTTCTTGTTTTTCCTGCATATTATGACTTTTTCTGATAGCTGGGAAATAATATTTTTATTTATTAATTTATAAATTCCGTCTCCACAGAAAATCGATTAGACATAAAATTATAATAAATATTACACATTTTTTTTAATTGATTTATTTTGGAAACACCTTTAAGAAAAAGTCTTAATATACAAGGAAAAATTGGAAACATTGAGAGAAAAGTCGTATTTGAAGAAAAATGTGAAAATTGCTATTTAAAATACACGTTAAATTTAAAGTGCATTGAGCATAGCCTAAATATTAATTGCCAATGCTAAGTATGCGGTTACCTTATTTTTTGGTCACAAATAACAGATTGAGGGGGTGGTTTCCCGTTAATATTTCAATATGAACGGACACCCTAATATTCATATATTGATTTATAATATTTATAACAAATATATTTATTCCATAATATAAAGAATTTGGTAAAAATATTCAACAAAAATATTTAATTTTAAAAATAAAATTAATTACAAAATATTATGTAGAACATCAATTCGCTTATCGGTAAGTCCATTTAAAATGATAATTAACGTTCAATATCAACTATCTGATAACAATATCTGAAGTGTATCTTATTATTTATATTATAAAAAGTAAACGAAACATACATCAGTGGCGTAGCAAGGAAGGTTGGTACCTGGGACGAAGGTATCTTCCCAAACAAAAATTAAAACAATTTTTTACAAATAAAAAACGTAAACAAATATTTTATTTATTTATTTATTTATACATATATTTTGCGACCCTTGAAAACTCACTTCTTCTTTTTTTAATTGGTTCTCATTCACCTTTTAATCCTCATCTACCACTTCTTCCTCATTTGGCATCCCCCCCCCCTGTATCTTTGCACCCGTGGCGGATCCCCCTGCCCCACTTAGTCCGCTACTGACATGCACAATGACCTAATTAAAAAATTATGTTTTTTTTTCTAATCGTCATATAGAATATTATAGGAATGTTACTTTTTTAAAAAATAGTTCAATATTTAACAATAAATATCGGCATGTGTTGTGTCTTATATAACATTCTATTAGTTTTATTTGTTATTATTATAGAGTTTATCGTTTTAATTTCAGAATATATCTGTTGTATATGGTTACACATACGAAGTAAATACAAAACTTTTTATTACACAATGAAATAAAATTATTTAGAACAATAAAAATATTGATACTAATGACATTTGCATATATAAGTACTCCGTAAATAAGAAAATATATATACTTACATTCTAAATATAATTGACAATAGCTTAATGTTTATATATATGAACATACACGCGTATGTCTTAAAAATAACGTTAAAAGATTCTGATGAAATTAATTTATGTATTTCCGTATACACGTGCAGCTAGCTTTAAATTGCATATCACATACTCAATCAGTTTTATTTGAAGCTCTAGGTATAAATTGCTGTTCTGATTTCGTTTAATAACGCTATTGAATTTTGTTATTTAAATTGTCACCACATATCGACCATAATTGGTTTATTAGTTATGTGTTTAGAAACATTTTAATAATTTAAGGCGAAATACGGTTTATTATAAGGATTATGATATTTTGTATCAAATAGTACTTATATGTGAAAAAAATACTTTATTCATAAAATTACTTTGTTTAAAATAGTAAGAAAATAAATATAGTTGAATAAGTGTACATCGGTATATTATTTTAATTGTAAGCCTAAAATAGATAGAACTGCGCGGATTTAAACAAACAAATATATTTAATGCAAAAGCAATATTTATAACATTAAGGCTAACAAAAAATAACAAAGGAATTTACATTCCTAAGATATATTTTTAGAAAATTTTAAAATACTTACTTTTTCATAAAACACACACACACACAAATAGAAACGAATAAATAAATATTGATAAAAACGTCCTCACTTCAAAACGTTTAATCAGAAACTGATCGAAACGTCGAGAACAAATTAATAGATACACAAAAAATATAACTGCATTAAATTCACTACATATTGTGAATACACACATACACACATGAATGCACCCTACAAAAAATATATAGTACAAATACTAACACGCGCACACACACAATCATATGGTTCACGCACACGCACACACGCTCTGCCGGCCCATCAGTCTGACCGATCTAAACGAATCAGCTGTTTCGCAGAATACATATGTATAGCACCTACTTCGTCATTGTGTGTACCTATCAGTAGCGGATCATTAAGATAAGAAAAAGTAGAGGTAGAAATTATAATTAAATATAAATGATGAAAAACATTAATGTTTTAAGAGAATTTTAAAATTTCGCCTTTATCAAGAAAATAAATCCTTAATTTGGGTCTAACGATCAAAATTGATAAATAATTTGATTTTTTTAATATTTTGGTCATTCTTCTGGGAACCTTAAAGATTTTCACACGTTATATGTAAAGATTGGAAAAATAGTTTTTTAACTATTGCATAAATATGCATTTATTGTAATTTTTATCCTACATATTTTCACCGTTTTCAGAAAATTGGTTTGATTGAACACAATTTGAAATCAACTATTTGCAACTACCTTTCCAACTATTTTTAAACTATTTGCTACACTTTACTACTTCGTTTGCACTAATTATTATTAAATCGTAAAAAAACTATTTATCAACTATTTTCCGAAAAAAAAATCAACTAGTAACTATTTCATTGAAAATAAAAACTATTTTTCCAATCTCTAGTTATATGTAATGTATGGTTCATTATATCTTTTGATGTTTTATTATTATTTTTATTATTTGTTAAAAAATTGTTTGCTATTAAGGAAATCTAATCAACATTAGGTTTGAATATTAATCTTTTCAAAAGATATGAGAGATTCCAGATCTTAAAATAGTTTCCGAATTTCATAGCAAACTTATAGCTACACATTTGAATATAGTAAAAATATAACTCATGAAACTTCGAATCGTTTATAGTTCTTAAAAGTTGATTTAAGAATCTATGTTTTTAACTAATACTATAGTAGGTACAATGTTTTTCGATTTTTTTTAACACTTCTAATGACGGGTGAATAATGTGGATACTCACCGTGTGGAAAAAATATTTACATCAAATGGAATTTTTTGCTTTAAAAGTAAAAAATTAGATATAATTTGGCGATCGTAGTATATAGAATATATACTATGGTCTCGCCGACTCTAGTTGTTGCATTCGCACACGTTGTTTGCCTGTAAGTCGCACTCTATTACTGTTACGGATGATTTTTTTCACGCGTCTTTACAAACAAGCTATCATGGCTCTCATGTATTTTTAGTTTTTCATTACTTTGAATAAATCTGGTTCTGAAACTATACGTGAATGTATGTGTTTTATAATTTTTATAGTATTTAAAAGAGTTGAAGTTTTGAATAATCAGTGTTGAAAACTGTACCTATAGAATTTCAATAAATAGAGCACTTCCAGCGAGTTCTCTCATTTACTGTATATTAAAAACTATATTTTTAATATCCAATTACTCAAAAACCATACGTCCAATATTTTTTTTTTTTAATATAACTTTTTTTAAATAACTCCGGTAGATTCCGGCTGAAAAAGCTGAGCTTTAACACATACATTATGTTCGTATGTTACAACTTCGCAGCCACTGTATCATTGACGATCAAGCACATGAATTGTATATAAAAGAATAAAGAGATTGCACACCCAAGAGTATCAATTAAATTGTTGTATCTCACTTCAACAGCTTTCATATATAACGCTGCATACAATTTCGATCAAACTAATACTATTCAATTGAGTAGATCAGTTTGGTTATGAAATAAATTAATAGTAATTATTCTCAATAGAATCTTTCCTCGGCTATTTTGTTTGCTTTTTTCTATAGAATTGTTTTCATGTTTTCGTGCAAAATTTTATTTACGTCATAGTGTGATATCATTGTTTGTTCAAAATGTATCAAACCTAATTGTTCTGAAAAGAAAACATCGTTGTTTCTATAATAATGATTAGAATTGGTTTTTAAAGTTGAATACTCTTGAAATTGAATCCCTTTCCAGACAACCGCGTGACATAACATAACGTCACACATAATCAATACAACTAATTACTGTTTGAATACTGTGTGATTCTCTAGTGACCAAAACACATAAAAATAAATAAAACTATCTGTCTAAATCAGGGATGGAGAACTAACGGTCTTTACTAAAATTCGCAACCTTCTGTATAAATATCATTTGAAAAGACCAAAATTTATATATTATTACAAAAAACATGTATGTTTGTCAGTCAACAAATAAAAAACATCTGCAAAGTAAATGCACTGTGTAATGTGCTTCCTCGTGCTAAATTCACCAAAGGTTAATTATTGGACAATATAAATAAAAGCCGATAAAGTGTTCAGATAAATTGCCTGGTATTGGTTAACCATTTAATTTTTATACAAATTTACTAAAAAATATTAGCACCTGATTATTTTTTTATATATTTTTAATTTTTTGACAGTTTCAATCTAAATATAAATTTATGCAAACGTCAAAATGACATTTATTAATTTATAATTCATAAATTTAATAAATTTAATAAAGTAAATGCAACTAAAAAAAAAAATACGATTTTTTAAAGCAAATTGAGATAAATTTTTTATGGGAATATTTTACAACAAACGTTGTAATATTATAGGAAAATGAATTCTCTACAAAAAAATCTATAAAATTTTCACGTAACATGTTCTCGAGATATCTTGAAAAAATAAATATTTTGTGATGTCATTCCTCCACCTTACACACGATTTTGATGATTTTGAAATAGTATTTGTCTTGACCTGAAATGGAAAAATCAATTTATAATTTTGAAATCGGAGATCATTTTTTTTTATCTCATTCTAAAACGATCACAAAGCTTCTCGTATCTTCGATATTACGAGGAAGCAATAATAATATTTGCTTATTCGAATTGAAAAATAAGATCAAAATTTTAAAACCATGAAGAGACAAAAAAGGACTTTCCTTAGGTTTTTCTATGTAGCTTTATGTTTTTATGATATCCAACAAACATATTTTTTTAGATTGGAAAAAATTCAATACCCTGAAACTTTTGTACCAAATATTTTTCTGGAAATTCAAGCCCTTTGAAATATTTGACTGTTTCCGGACTTTTGGGACATACTGTATAAAGGTACGCTGTAATTTAAAATCAATCATACATAAAGAGGTATAATTTGTTGACAATCTGATAACCGGAAATGGGTGTCTATAATTTTATTATAAAAGTATGTTATTATATGATATTTTAATTGAGGAGTATTTTATTAATAAGGATATCGATCTGATGAAATTTAGATTTTTTTTAATATTAAGAAAATCTCGTGGCACCCATGGCAACTTTTAATGTAATAAAAATTCTTTGAGATCGTTGTTTACCAATAACAAGGCGAAAATTAAAACAGCAAGGACTTTGCTTAAAATAGAAATCAGCTTGTTGCCAAATATTTATTTACACACATTTGCAGTGCAATGGTTTCATTAATAAGGGATGTAAAAAATATATAAAAAAGAAATATATATTTATGTTAAGATAAGTTAGCAATTAAAATTAATACTCTATAAATTTTTCAAAACTCACATTTAATATTTGGAGAAACTTGTCTATGTTTAAAAAGAAATATAATGAGTTGTATTTTGAAATTTGGTTGATATAACTTCTGAAAAGTATTATTTTAAAAATGTTCAAACAAAATAAAAGTAACCACTTGCTATCGATTTTCTATTGAGTTCGTACAATAACTATTCCTACCAATTAACTAAAAAATCTATATATGTATATCATTTTGAACATAATATGTAATTGTATAAAAACATCAATATTTCGACTTCGACTAATTCTTCTATGGACATAGACACTTTTATTAGAAAGACCTGTTTTTACATATGTCAGTGCATATGTGCTTGTTGTAAAAAAAATTCAATTACTTATCAATCAGTCTAAATAATTTACGTTTCATATTTAAATGCTTGCCTTGTCATATGCATTTTCATTGACACGTGTGTTGTGACAGTTGTATCAATTATATAAAAGCAAATACGTGTATTGTGTATATTTACTGTCAAGTATCTAAAATACAAATTATTGAATTAATGCATTCTATTTTATTTATTAAATATGGCTCGTATAAATTGTAAAATAATATAACATACTCACCTGCTTATTATGTATTTATTTTCAATTATATTTGTTATGTACAGTGGTGTATTCAAATATAATATATAGTTGACATAGGATCATATTTACTTAATTAATTTAAGTAATAATCTCAGTTATGTTTTTGTATCTTATTAATAATATCCTGATAAAACTGAATTAAATGTTGCACGTTTATGATTAGTTTTTTTTTTTTTTTTTTAATTCAGACTCGTAACAACAATTAAATCTTTTTTATGGCAGATATAAAACGTTATAACTTATTTTTATTGGTTAATATATATTTGCTCAAAACTTGCATTGGTTAGTTAAATATTTAAATATTAAATGTTTCATATTTCATATTTCCACTGAAAACACATATATTTTTTCCTGCAGACATTGAGTCTAGCTACACGATAGAAGATTATATCGATTATCATAACATGTTAACTATGTACAAAAATCTGATTTCTCAAGAGAGCGATTTGAAAGTTTGAAATGTACCTGGTTTATTCAGATATCATTAAACGACAATAGCCCAGGACTCGAAAAAACGCGTGGAAATCGACTTTTATTTTAGAAAAAACGTTTTAAGAAAAAAAAATGTAAATAACAGTGAAATATTCAGTAAAACCCTCACCCCCCCCCCCCCCACTTTGATATTATGAAAATAAAATATAAAAAAAAATTAAATAACTTTTATTTTTATCGAAAAATATTCACATTTTTAGAAATAAATCTTTCGCGATATGGTCACATCCAAAGGGTTAAACATATGTTATTTGTCTTTGTACGGATACCATGATTTTAACAAACAAAAATGATCAGTTATTATGTTATAACCTAAATCTACGCCAGTGACAATAAATAAAATAAAAACTATAAGAAGTATCTTAGATATAAACTTTATTTTTATCTCATAAAATTTCTACATTAAATATGTATTATTAATATGTTAAAAAGTAATTAGCAGTCATTCAGTTAATTATCTTATTTTATTAAAATATACTTGTATTTACATTTACATAATAATATATTTTATTTGTACATATATATTTACATATTATTATAGATTATTAGAAATTTATTTTTACTTTATTTTTTGGTGTTTTTGCTATTTCTCACAAAAATCGGTTACCACCACTTACATGTACATGAAACTATGATATAAAAGTAAAAATAAAAATATAAACGCAATAGGACTTAACAACTATAAATATTTTAAATACACAAGTAATTACTAAAACTTTAAGATAAACATTTACTCACACCTTCCCCAGGGTGCTGGGGGAACTTTTTTATCTATTGTCATTGTAGATGCATATACATTAAATAATTCGAAGAATAGAAAACTTCATTAATATATGCTCTAATATAAAATATAATTGCTTTAACTCGAAACCCGTTATTCCTGGATGCGCCAATATCTACATATCTATTTATATTGTATACACGTATCCATAAATAAATTTAATCAGAATATTTTGCTGTTGCTTGTGTTAACTTATTTATTTAAAAAAAAAAAAAACACTAAAAAATTATACGTATTCTTATTTTATAACTATAAATATTTAAATATTGATTTAATTGCAGTTTTTCAAGTAAAATGCATAAACATATTCTTAAACAAAAATAATACTTCTTAAAGTTAGTTTTATGTACCTACATCTATTACTTATATTGTATTATATCTTCATATTTATTGTATTTTCATAAATATAAACATATTTATTTTATCCTATATTAGGAACAGATTCTGACTTCTTAAAAAATGGTCAAGCTTATAAAATAAAGAAAAAAATTAAATAGTATAAGTACTATTATTAATAATTATTATACCTATGTATATTTTTCAGTTTATAATATTATATCGTTATATTAATTTTTTTTAGTGACGAATAAAATAAAATTAAATGGCTTATACAACTATGTTAAGCTTAAAAAAATTTCTATGAATTTTTAAATAGATTATGTTCCAAAAATAAACAAATTCTTACAGTATTTCTAGTAGCTATATTTTCATTTTTTTTATGATGTATTCAAATTTTTTTTAGAAAATAATAATAATAATTATGATTCTTTAGTTAAAATATTTGTTTTCTAATAATTTTATTTTGAAGATGACTTTATGCTATTTGGTTGTTTTTCTCGACATTGCTTTTCTTTGATCTATAGTTCACTATAAATCGTTCTAATGTCCATGAAAATACGACATAAAATGTTATAATATTGAGACAATGCAAAGTGAATACATAACTGTGGGTTGCATCACGAATCCAACCTAGAAAATATAAAAACAAGTTTATTCATATCGCCATTAAGGGAATCTATATTATTTACCTATGATTGGCCCAACTGCAAAACTAAACAATCCACTAAACATAAGATGCAAGCCTGTTGCAGCTGGAAGACGTACTAAAGGAACGTAGGTTGGAATAGCTAAAGCCATGAAAATTGTTCTCAATCCTTTTCCTATTCCTATCAACAAAGCTAATGCTAAAGATACAGTATAGCTTTGTGTGTGTGCCAAAACTAAAAAAATGTATGATTATTAATTTATTTAACTAACATATTATTTCAAAATACGTACTTATTCTTCCCAATGCCATCATTGATATTCCAACAAGGAAGAATGTTCTATTATCCCAACCAATTTTTCCTGCTATAAATGGTATAAAAAATCTAATGCTTATATCAACTCCAGCAAGAATTGACATAAATGTAGCTGTTTCTTGTTTTGTAAATCCAAAATCACCCAAAACAAATGGAGTCAAAATAGAAAAGTTCAATTCGGCAAAACCACCAAGTGTGACACCCATCATAATGTTGACGTATATTGGATCTTTTAAAAGATCTAAGTCGAAAAATATTATAAGTTTTTGTAAAAAAGGAAGTTTGCTTCTTTCGTCTTCTTCATCTTTCGAATCTTTATCAAACAACTTTTTGCTTACTTCTTTTTCAAACTTTGGATCTATATTTTTATTATTTTCAACTTTTTTAACAACCAATATACTTTTGATGTCCCCCTTTGTTGCAGGTTTTTCTTCTATAACAAGAAGAGGTGTTTCGATTTCTTTTGTAACGTTATCATCAATTGGTACACCTTCATTAGAATTATCATCATCTGTTATAAGTTTTTCCAACTTTTCACAAGCTTTATTTAATATTTCTGTTTCATGGTTTTGTGAATGACCATTTGAATATTGAATTTCTATTCTAGGAATAACAAGATTCTTCAAACTAGCACAATGATTGTCCTCTATAAGTTCTTCAATTTTTTCAGTCATTTGGGGTGAGGAAATTTTTCTTTTTCTTGCTTCCTGAAATTGTCTAGAAAACGACGATCGACGGGATCTCGCTTCCGACAAAGATGCAAAAGATGGCTTTGCCGATATCGATACAGACTTTGGTAGGTCAATTCTAATTGGGTTCCCTTTATCTAAATAAAATTTCGCTGATACATCACGTTGCGAAGAGTTTTTACTAGCTGATTTATTTGATGAAATTGATTGTTTTGAGCCATACCAGCCATCATTAGCTCGAATCATCATAGGTGTTGATGGGCCAATAAGCTCATACCCTGTTTCATCTGCATCATCTTCATTAAAAAGATATTGACTAGAAAATATACTTGGCGGTTTTTCAGGTTGACTTAAATCATTATATATTTTTGATTCCTTTCTATCATTTGTTACTTCTATTAAAGGTGTTGCGTTTTCAGCTATTACCTAAAATAAACCGATACAAATACAATTTTTATATAAAATTAACCAAGAACAAAATTTTGATAATAAAATATAAGATGAATTTAATAAACTTACATCGGTATTATACTTTGTATGCCAGTGTACCGGTTGTAAAAGACAGGCACAAACTATAGCGTTGCATGTTATTCCAGACAAAATCAAAAGCGCTCCATGTACACCATAGAGTTCCAAAATAAAAGACATGAAATGAGGAAAAATAATCGGGCCTAGACCAGTTGCCGTCCATGAAAAACCAGTTGCTATTCTGCGGCGTTTTTTGAAGTAAGTATTCAACGCTAATGCATTAGCAGATGATGATATTCCCATACCCACTCCTGAAATATTAAACTAAATTAGTTTACTTTTTATAAATATTAATATTATTAGGGAACAATTTACACGCGCACAGTTTTAAATTAAATGAGAAATAGTGAAGAGCATTTAGCAATAGTTAATATAAAATAGCGTTAAGAAAATACTTTTAGTTCATTAAAAATAAACTGACACAAAAAAATTTCTCCTTAAAATGGCTAAATACAAGTTAACTGTCCTTGGTTAGCGGAATCTATTTAGGCGAAATCTAATTGATTAGTTTTGGGTTGGTTAGTTTTTGTTAGGTTAAATTAGTAGTGACGTCGGTAATGGCATATTTTTCAGGTTACCTTTATTTTATTTGGGGGAGGGGGTTAATGGAACATGTTTAGTATAATGCTCAGAATTCAAAAATTATTGCTCAAATACAATATATTTAATGCTCAAAGTATATAAAATATTACGCACTTAAATACTACCCATATTATTACTTACCATATAGAAATGAAAACGAAAATAAGTATTCTAAAAATGATGTCGCAAAAATTAATGATATCAATGACATTGCACATACTATCGCTCCTACGAATGATACTTTTCGAAAAGTGAAGTATCTAAACATTGGACCATTCAGCAAACCTATATGAAAAATATTAAAATTACATTCAAATATATAATTTATTGTTTTTTTACAAAAGTAAAGTAGCTCTATATTTGATTATATATACATAAACCCAACGAGGGTCTGTTGTTGTTTGTTCAAAATTAAATGAGCCAGACTGCACACAGATATAAAGGGAAAATAGAGAGAAAAGTAATTTACAATTTAAAAATGTATTAATTAATTTTTTAATCACTCAGTTACCGATACGACTGTCGTTTTTTTATTGATTTACAAATTTTAATATCAATTTACCAGAGTACCTTCTTATAAAGTGAGGTAGGTACTTTCTAGAAAATCAAATTGAATCGTTTAATGTTTTCTGTCTTATATTACGAGTTAATCTGTAAATACTTATATTTATTTTATATACTGCAAAAATAAGTTTTGAAACAATTTGATTTTATCGGCTATTTTGGCTTCTTTCCCATCTACTCGTATTATAAATATATTTTTCTTAGATATTATATTTTAATCATACTTTAATTTATGATTTAACTTTTATTTTTATTTAGTCTACAATTAATTGCAGATATCACTTTAATAAAAGCTTCTATTGCTCAGTATTTAATAGAATTCACGTGCATGACTATATATTTGATCTGTATAGAAAACGAAATGATACTGAAAATACCGCTTAAAAATACTTGTGTGTTGCCTTTTTCTTATGGTCAAATTCTTGTAATACCGAGCATAAGAATTTTTTTGATGTAAATGCATTAATAATAGTATTATGTTAATATTTAAACCAATTTTTCTTAATATTAATTATACGTGATTACTCTCGTCATATTAATATTAATATTAATATTTTAATATATGTGTATAATCCTTTGTGTAGTTTTTTATTGGAAACTAAACTATAACTTTATTTTATTTAGACATGCTGAAGAACATACATGTACTAAGAATATTGATACATTTAATAATTCATTCAGTTATAAATTGTAAATTACTTACAACTAACATTTTTATATTAAGAAACATTGGTGATAAATGTAAATAAAAACCAATTGTGCTGGTACCATAATGGGTACTGGCTACCAAAGCAGACACGCACCCACACAAGCTGTAAGGGCGGCATTCATATTGATAATAGTGGTTGTTTGGGAGCCTGAGATACCCAGAGTTGCAAACCTATCTCTGAACATGATCCCGAATTGCTGTAGAACGTGGAACGTGCACAACTGCAACAATAATATAAATAATTTAATTCAAAATAATTATATTAATACCAATAATGAATACATAATAAATTTCATTTTTAGATATATTACAATACAACCGAAATTATAAGAATCTATATATTAATACGTAAAAATCGAAAATTATCGTACATTTTTTTTGTATTTATTATAAAAGTAGGTGAATGAAACTTATATCATTCGAAAAGTACTGTTCCATAGATGTACACAAACTAAAAATCATGTATGTATGTTGCCGTTACGGTAGGTAAAATAAAGTTAACATACACACATGATTTCCCCTCTCACTGTTTGTTTATTTCCCTTCGCTTCGTTCAACAGCATAGCAATTCCACCAAGCGGCAAAAATAAATACTTTTTGGGTTGGGAATGCATTCAATTGCAGTGTTTTTACTTGGATTATTTTGTAAAGGCTCTTACGCTTAATAATAGAATACGTTTAATAATACATGAAGTAAGTTTCCAATTTTTAATTTATTCATTTTAAATTACATTATGTTGCCGTTAAGGCAGGTAAGATATTGGTCGAATTGCGACCATAGGCGATACTAGTATTTATAATTTAACAACCCAGAAAGTTTAAAAATGCAAACATATTGTATGTATGTGTTAGAAATAAAATTTTATACATTTCCTTTTACTTATTTTTCACCAAGATATCAAAAATAAGGAAATATAATAAGAAATCGTTTTGTAGGTACAAAATTTGATAAAATACATATACATATATTTTATTTTATTTTGTATGTATGCTCTAAACTTTTACTTCCATGTGTTTATCTCCTTCTTCAATAAAATACTTATGTTTTATTTATATTTTAATAATTTAATAACTGAACCCATACCTAAATAGTTTAGCCACATAATATAGTATGGACATTAGGCATTGTATAAGTTAGTTAATATTTAAAAAAAGTTAGTTTATTTTGTTTTCCTGCAGATCAATCACAATAAAATATTTCTGCAATACTATATACATATATATACCTATAAATATGGCTATACATAGTTAATTCTTCTTATCTAATTGTTAGTTTATTTTGCGCTAGTATTAACTATTGTAAACATAATAATACCTCAATATGATCCAGTCAATAAATTAATATTTTAATATCAACCTTATCAGTCTATATTATTTTTAAATATCCATGCACTAGAAAGAATAAAAATACATGAAAATATAGAAGTTTTTTTATTTAAAAATATCATAGTGAAAATTATTTTCTTACACTACGGTATCCTCTTTATTATTTTTGCGTTGAAAAAATATAAATTAATTAAACTTGCTAAATCAGAAATTAAAAAGACAAAAAAATAAACTAAACAATAATGAAAGCACATAACTGCTATTCTTTAAAAATATATGTATGTATATTACGAACATGCTTTGGGCTTCAATTATACATTTACTTTCTTTTCGTATTATTTTTTATCTCCCAGATCTGTATATATTTTAGCAAAATATGCTAATAAATATTGAATTCTTGAAAATATTATGATTTGGTATTTGGGTGAATACATAATATATATTGCAATTTTTGTTTCTAACGACATACTGTCATAATATTTTGAATACGTTTACAGCCTAAATCAGAGATATGTAAGTAATCCAAGGTTTTTATCCTTTATTCTCCAAATTTTGAAATCTCAATGATAACAATCAAAGACATTGTATGACATAGACTAGGTGAACCATAGCTCTTGTAAGTCAGCGTCAATCATCAATAATAAGAGAAAGAAAATATTGAGTATCTACGTGACGTGGACTGTCGTTTCTGGAGTATCTCTATTCTTGTCCACAATCTTGTTCTTTCTCTTTCTACCGAGGGTTATCGTTTTCAGCTGACTCACTGTCTCTATGTCATAAAATCTCTTTGATAACAATGCATGTAGATGGGGATCAAATACTGTTTTGTATCATTTAAAACTTATAAACAATAAAACATTTTCATATAAAATACTTACATTGGACGCTCCAGCAGCCAAAACAATCATCCACCCCCATCCCCCATCTGGTGCTTCAAAATTAGGGTCAGTAACGCGCAAACGTCGTTTCTTTACAGGTTCTTCTTCTTCTTGTATTTCACACTCGTTCTTCATTATGAAGTTGATGATTTTACTATCTCAGAATTAAAATTTCATTTAACCTACGTCTTCTAGTTGTTGTAGACTTTCTAAAATTTGTTTTATATTTATACAGTAAACAAGCAAGTCCCTTAACTCGCATTTATGTTTGTATTTGTTTTTGGTAAACACAAAATTAATGCACGAACACACGACTTCTCAATGTTTTTGTTAAAATAAATATTTCAACACAAATAATCGTCGACTTGCAATTGCAACAGAATCTGTAAAGAAAAAATTTAAAAATTAGTAAGAAACATTGAAATTGAAGTAATTAAAGATTTTCAGTTCAAAAAACTATATAATATGTATGAAAATCTGTGCATAAATACAAAAAATGTACTAATATAAGTAAAAGTGTTTTAAAAATATTACAATTAAATTTGTTATGCTTTGAGGCTTGACTGAAACTTCTGGATGAAAGCCACGTCGTTGTGGTAATAATCGCACATTAGACAGGACAAATCAGTGCTTTTAAAAATGCACTTTTACATACCAAATGTACACTGCAATGTATGCCATAGTGACATGGAATGCACATTCTGTATTACCATAATATGTAAAATTTAGTTCACATAAGTAAAGATAGAGATATGACCCAACAGTTTTTACACTTATGTTTAAATAAAGACAAGCATAGACTTATTTTTTGTGAAGACAATTTTCGAATCAGATGCTCTATGAAATGTATTTAGTTACCAGTACAAAGAACTGCTTTCAAAAAAGTATTCAAGATCAAATACAAGTACTTTTGTATACAAATTTATTATTTAATGTATGATAACCTCACACCGTTTTCGTGTAATATTACTAGTGATAGGAAAATGATATGCACTTTCATCAATGCAGTTTATTTACGGATATTTGAGTCAGTTGTTTGTTTTATTTATATTATCACGCATATTTTCATTTCTATAATCAAAAATAACCGTAATAATCCGTAGAAACATAAATTACACTGTTCAAATAAATATAATAACAATTATGTTGCATTTATTGTAAATTACAAGAGATAATGTTAATACCTACATATATTTCTGTCACATTTTTATTCTTAAAAAATACGTGTATAGGATGTGTCAAAAAGCAATTTAATTACGAAATAAGTTAGTTTATTAGCTAAAATAAGTCCTTGCCGAAGGATTGTCTTGTTACCTTGTTCAATTTTAAGAGATGCCGCAAAGGGAGGTCCCGTTTTCCATATAAATAACATTGAAAAATTATTCTTTAGTACTAAAGTTGGTATTACTGATTCACGATAATGAAAAATTAAGGACGTCATTTTGTAGAGAATAAAATTATTTTCTAACAAAACCAGTTATCGGCTGGGTTATTCTATTTTCCGATAGCTCAATAGTAGGGTTATATTTTTCAACTCATTGCATTTATACTTCTCTAAGCTATTTTTATAGATAATTAAATTTCTCATAAAATTAGCAATTAACTTATTTTTATAAGAACAATTGTTTAGTTCTAAGAGCCTTTTAGGCGTTAATTTTAACTAATAAATCACATAGAATGTATGTAACATTTGACACGTTGAATTGAGGGTCATGACTTTGTAGACACTTTTGTAGAAAATTTTATCTTCTACAAAATGATGTCATTAAAAAATTTTCAACAGTTATCATGAATCAGTAATACCAACTTTAGTACTAATGAATCATTTCCCCATGTTATTTAAATGGGAAACGGGACCCACCTTTGCGGCACCTCTTAAAATTGAACTACAGGATAATCCTTCGACGAGAATTTATTTTAGGTCACAAACTAACTTATTTCGTAACGATAATTTTTTTGACACACCCTATATTATTATATTCTACTATACTTTAAATTTAAATCTGCAACTAACAATTTTTAAAGAAGTATTTAATACAATATATTAATAATTATATACATAAATATAATAAAATAAAAATTATATTAAAATCAATATCCCTTTTAAAATGACTAATATTCAGTAACTATGAATAACTAGCTGCTACCCGCGACTTCGCTCGCGTGGATTTCGAAACCCTTCATATGTGACAGGGGGTAAAATATTAAATTTATCTTATTTTTAGTTTTCTTTAATTATACAAAATCGTAAATGTCTCGGCTCCTATGCGAGATAGAGGGGTTTTTCCACCCTAAAACCCCCGCCCCCGTGGTATTTTTCCCGCTGGATCGAATAAAACCACTTACAACCCTTCATATGTATCGGGGGGTAAAATAATAATTACTAAAAAAAAATTAAAAATTTTCCACCCCCTTGCAATTTCTTAGGGGTTGAATTTTTAAGATACGAAATAGCCTATGTCCGTCCTCGGGATGCAAGCTATCTCACTGCCAAATTTCATCAAAATCGGTAAAGCGGTTTAGCCGTGAAAAGGTAACAAACAGAAAACAGACAGACAAACACACTTTCGCATTTATAAATATTAGTATGGATATCGTAAAATGTCCAAATATTACTTTACTTAATATTTTATTAACTAATTAAAATTTGAACAATAAAACTTAAATTTTTCGAAAAATTGTTCATTCGAAGAATTTTGATTCGAAAAATTGTGTTTCGAAAAATTTACACCAAACCTAATAATTAATTTCGATATTTTACCTTTCATGGAAGTGAAATGTTTCTTCATATTTAAATTTTCAATCAATATAGGCATTTCAAAATATTTAATTGTTAATATGTGTAAAAAATCATTTAATTGTTCGACAAAATATTTTAAAGAGACATAATCATAGTAACCTATATTAATAAAATATAATATTGAAACCGTAAATTATAAAATTCTGTATTCCATGGCTAGGTACTATGTTTTTATATACCTAAATTATAACATACCTGGTTAAATTATTTCTATATCGTCCCCTCCAAGGCAAAGTATCGTAAGATACACTTTTTGCGAAATTGAGTTATCGATTCTAAAAATCTCATATATAAGCGACAAAATTCTCTTTTCCACTAAAAAATCTGTTAAAACTTTTACTATCGTATTCCTCCAGACAATGTATTCTAAGCACCGATATCTGTTTTATGAAATATCGTAACCAACAATAATATAGTATCGTAACCAGTGACGTAGCTAGCCCAGAGTGGATCCTGACTAGCCTATATGGTAGGTACTTTCCCGCGACGGAATAATATAGTGCTGTGACGGAGTGCTTTCTTATTTATTCATTAGAGCTGGGCTTTTATCAATTTTAATTTTATTAATTTTAAGATATTTTAGAAAAATCGTACCTGTTAAAACTTTATTGCACAAACTAAATATGGTTTCTCTATGAGGTTTTTTCAATATATTTTTTACCCTCAATAACTCAATTTGGTTGATATTGAAGTATGATGTAGAACAGTGCTTCCTAAACTTTTCCTACGACAGAACACTTCACAAATCCTGAAATTTTAATGGAACGTCTTGGTTATTTTGTAAGTAATATATAAAATAATTAAAAAAGTAAATTTAAATCAGTCAAGCATGTTTGAATTTCTTGCAGCATTTAAAAACATTGAATATTAACTTTGATATTTTTTACGCTTAAACTGATAAGACATACGTTATATATCGTAGTAGAGGTATTCCTCGACTTACAACCGAGATAGGTTCCTAGACATCGGTCGTAAATAGAATAAGTTGTAAGTTAACACGTGCAATATGTACATATTTTTGCTTTTGACGTTTTCCTTGATGTGAAGCGAATCGCATTTTCTATACATAACAAACAGTTGCGGGTTCCCAAAAATATCTACATAAATAATAATATATTACATTTTTGGGAAATTCCCGGAACTGTTTGTTTCATTTATGTAATATGTGCATGTAAGAAAGAGACGAAGACAATTATAAGTCGAGGATTACCTGTATATTTGTTTACGATGCGTTTTCAACTCTTGTCGTATGAAAATATATTGCATACTAAATACATATTATGACATTTGTTTCTGATATGACAACGACAAAAAATTATTTTATGACTTCTATGTTATAACTATAGAATTAAAACAATTTTAAATTAATATATTACATATAATTTTAGTGACTTTTAAACATATGGTACATGTATTGTATTACATCATGTACTTACATGATTTGAACATTTTATGAATATTAAAAATAATTACATTTTTGGTTTTTCTGCTCGTTTCTTTCAAAAATTCATCAATGTGTCTATATAAATACATTATTAGCTCTTGTAGATACTCGTACACCCTTTGTACAATTAATTTATTAATTACAATCAAATATAGGTCTTGTCAATTGAATGAAGCTTTCGTAACAATTTGCAATAAATCAACATCTTGTTTTAATTTTGTAAATGTACATTTTAGGTTAGTATGAATACATTGGGTAAAGATGACAGATATACAGTTTCAAACAACAATTAAAATAATATCATTTAAAATTACAATGTTAATTTGAAATTATATAAATTCTTCTGATATTTATGATTACAAATAAATATAATAAAATACCTATACCTATGAAAGTAAAAATATTGATAATTCAATGACTTAAGATTAAAAAAATGTCATTATATACTTAATTTTTATTTGTGCCGGGAACACATAATATCTATCGCCGAATGTTGGTCGAATTGTGTCCGAATGCTGTAATTGTTTGTCTTCAATTTTTTTGTCAAATTTATTTATGAAAATTTTAATTATATTAGAGTTGTGCATATTTTTTCATTCGTTATGTTCTTTATATTTCTTTTTTGTTATATTTTATTGTTCACTTCAAAATTTTAAATGGCCACTGACATTTAAAATTTTTTAAAATAATCAATAAAATATAATGTATCCATAGTTACGACATTTGCAATTAATTTAGTAAATGCTTAAAGCGCATTATATGTAAACGTATTTTGTTTATTTTCTCCTCTTTAACATATCTTTTTTAAAAATCAGACACGGGTTCATGGTTGTCAATTAACCAAAGTATTTGAAAAAATTTAAAAAAATCTAATATCGGTTTTCGTTTTGATACTTTTTTACATCAAAACTTTTTTTTTCCTTTTTTTTTCATTTTTTTTAAATCTGAAATTTGAACCTTACATTATATCGCCCAAGGAATATAAAAAAAATAATAAAAAAATTGTAACTTTTTTTTTGAATATTTGGGGGCCCCTTGTTACCCCATTTATTTACTTTTTCAAAAAAGGTCCACTAGTTGTTATTTTTTACCCCCAAGGAATGTATATACCAAATTTCAAGTTTCTCCGATGAGTGGAAATGGTCAAAAAAATGATTGTGAGTCAGTCAGTCAGGGCACTTCGTTATATATAGTAGATACATAAATTATTTAAAAAATACGTTTCTTATGAATTAAAATTTCAAAACAAAATTTTAATTGATGGAACATGTAGCTTTTATTATTTCAAATTCGGGCCGATTGCTTGGGGTAAACAGTTGATTATAGCTGATAAGGGCAACCCTGTTTGTATTATCTGCATATATTTATATTCTGTACGAAAGTATTTTACAAGAAACTGCATAATAACAACAGGTCAAATTAATCAACACAATAATTATCAAGGACATGATTAGTTCATAGTTATATTTTCTGTGTAACTTATGTTAGTAATTTTCCAATCATTGTTATCTGGTGAAACATCAACAGTAGATAATTAAAAAGCATGTAGATGTACGAGTATTTAACATTATTCTACCATTTAGATGCATTGCAGCAAACCAGATATTAAATTCTACCTTTTGTTGCATTTTATCTGATTATATGTAATATATTACATTGATTGTTTCTTTTACATATGCATATCGAGTGCCTATATAAAAAAAATAGATGCTTGTAATACATTTTTATGGATGTAATTATTTTATACTTTTAATATTATATTATTTTTATATAATTTATAGTTAATTTTTATATAAATAAAAATTAAATTATTTACATACTTGAGATGGTAAACTCTGTTATAGTTTGTATATAGGTACATAATGCATCAAGTAAATCTATTTTAAAATAAGGAAGAGAAATACAAAAAATACTGTAAATTATGTTGTTGAAATTAATTCAAGATGTGAGAATTCCAAAAAAAAATTTAAATAATACGCATTATTTGAATTTGGGACAGATATTTATAAATGAAGAACTAAATATATATTTTTCTATCATCAAGTAACATTATTGACAACACAAAACTTGGAAGCTAGTTATAATGGAATATTATTATATCTACCTACACGTATTTAAATATATATCTATAGCGATATATTTGTTTTATGAAAGTTTATTTAGTTGTATGTATATTATTTGATTTGTAAGTACCTATACAAAATACAATTTTAGGGCCTAATTTTTCCGAAAAAATGTATTATCGAAAGTTAATTGTGTACATACATGATTAATTTTCGATAATAATTATGTTATGTTCTGAAAGAAACGGAAGTATTGTAATACCGTCGAAAAATCGTGTCCGAGATAAGAGAAGATTCTGATTGTACTACTTTCAAAACTTAAAGAAAAATTAATTTCCGCATGGCGGCTATTCGTGTGTATATGTGTCTAATGTAGAATTTTCTTTCGTTCACGATAACTACTGTAAAAATGCACCGATTTGAATTATTTTTGGGGATAATTTTTGTCTCAGAGCTATTGATTTTGGTACTAATCGAATTAGAGATTTTGGAAATATTCGAAATTTTGTAACTTTTAAGTGAACGTTGCGAGTATTAACTAATTTTGTTAAGACTTGGTACATTTGCAGTTTAATTTCACCTAAAATCCGCCCTCAAAATTTGAATTTTAAATACTAATTAATACATCACTAATTCATGTTTCAAATACAACTAAATTCTAATTGTCAAATTAGTTATTCTACGAATGTGTTATTTTAAAAATCTAATATTTATAATAAAAAATTATTTAAAAAGATATTAAAGAACATGGAAGTCATGTATGGTCCTCCATACCGATATTTCTTCTTTTTACTCACAATAAAGATAATAAGTTAATAAAATTGTACTATCATGTAGTTTTAAATTAAAGGACGAAAATAATTACTAGTGCAAAGTAAATATTTTTTATCTTATCTATTTATTATCATTGTTAATTATTAATTATTCTATATCCAAAATAAGAACGTACTAAAATTACAAACACAGAACCATTTATCGTATCATTTGATTATTCTTTGTTAAAAATACGTCAAATAAAATTAGTTTCATTATTTTGTAAACATGTGCTTTAACCATTAGTCATATATAAACAAGGTGTGGCGTCTGTAGTATATGTTCTTTTAAATTTAAAAACGAACCTTGGCCCCCTGAAAACGTATTTAAAAATGTACACAACTGTTGAAGAAGCATATACATACATATGTACATATATATACACATGCCTAGTGTAACTTTAGTTACGAATGATGTTCGCATTTACTCGTGCATACACTATGAGGCAGTTTGGCGCAAAGCCAAAAGCTTTCAATGGTATTAGAACCAACCATTGTTTCAAGTAATAACTTTAATTGTAAAATCATTATAGTTTACCTAACTTCAGACAAAATAATGTTTGATGCAATATATGCACGTTCTAATTTAACTTGAATATATGTATGTATACCTTGATGTTGAAATTATGTTATATATTTTAATTTTAGATTATTCACGTGTGTGTGAAGTGATCATTACATTAATGTAAAAAACATTTTCTAAAATAGGTTTCTTGTAATAATACCATTGTATATTTTTTATAAAGAATTTAAAAATTATACTTAATTGTTCATTGTTAGTGGTAACTAAAACTGGGTACAAGTACAGAAAAATGTAAAGTACATCAACATAAAAAAGTTACATATACTTAAAAAAGTATTTAAATACATTAAAAAAGTATAAAGTGTAAACTTTCTTGAAAAAAGTAGGTATTTAATTGATGCCGTTTTTTGTTAATATTATTTTCCTTATAAGACCTTATCAATAATAAAATATTTATTATAAAATAATACCTAATTATAGAAAAATTAGTAATGTGTTTTCCTGATATATTAAACTGGAACGAAATAGTTATTTATATTTATAACTTAGAAGCTAGTATTTGTTTATTATGAGTTTGTGAAATACGAGTGCTTTTAGAACTATTTTTTTGCTTAAAATAAGCTTTTTGCAAGGTCATTTATAATATTTTGCTTACACTTTCTGTATAAACATAAAAATATAATCTTCATATTATATTCACAAATAATTCAACGTGATATTTAATTACTAATTTATTTATGACTCCGTATAAAATGCATATCAGAATCGATTAATGATAACTTGGATTGCATTCTTTACATTTATTTTCAATTTTATAGAAACCACTAACATTTAATAAAGTAATATTATATACCTATACCTATAATTCAATATATTAATCGAAGAATACATCTATATATCTGTCTATAAAACTTGATAATATTTAATTATGAAGTGTTTAGTTGTATTTTTATATATTTGATATTATTTATTAAAAAAAAAAACATTCCTATATTATATTAGTTTCTTAGAGGGATAAATTATATCAAAAAGTTAATAATTCCTAAACAATTAAATGAAAACACACTACTTAACAGAAATTAATATTTTATTGATAAAACTTTAAAAAATATAAATATTTTTAATAACTTACCTTGAACAAATAATTTGCTATCAAATAAAAATAAATTTATTCACAGTTTCATTCAGAAACGACGATTTAAATTAGTTATTTAATAAAGAGTCAGTTCTATTGCATACGACAAGAACGTCATAGTAACTAAATACGCACGCATCGCTTGTAGCAGATAAAAACAACTGAAGATTAACAGCTGATCGCCATGAATTCTGTGACAAATATGCACACTAGTATCGTATTGTCTTTGTTTATCGATGTTATAGCAATAAAACCATCTGTGTTTAATTTTTTTTATAATTTTAAAAACATTAGAAACGTAAAGAATACTATAGGGTTGTACATTTTTGTGTTGATTATATTATAGAATATTTAAGTAAATGATTCTGAACTATTTTTATTGAAAATATCTTGTTACCTTCGTGGCCATATATAACCACTGTATCTTATTTAGTTAAAAAAATTTTGAAGTGAAACTTCTTTAGCGATCTAATGAATTAGAATGATCTCGACACGTTTTAAAATACGACAGATTTTCAAGATGAAACGCTAAGGATAGTGAGCATATACGTAAGAAAGCGATGATTAGAAATGTAAGAGAAAGATGGATGAATGCTTACAAGTCAGTATTATTGATTATTAATTTAATACGTTTAACTTTATGTGGGTGAGGCACACACTACTTTTTTATAAAGGGAACGTACACAAAATACTCTTTAACATATTACTGCTTGTATATTTACAAATAAAATAAAGTAAAAAAAAAGTAATTGGGCATGAATAAAAAAAATCAACTAAAGTTTAAAAGTTTTTAGAGTTAAAATCGATTTGGGTCAAAATAATATGTGGGGGTTGACATACATGCATCGAATTTATTAATTAAAAAAACGCAAATTGTTCCTTCAATACCGCAATTTAGCGAACTAATGATAGATAGATGTTTACCAAAAATTAATACTGTCACATATGTCCGGTATTATTAAGAATTTGCTTGAATGGAAACCCAAATTAGCTTCCAGCTAACGCTATGACACCCACTCACAGATGTAGCGAATGAAATCGTACATGTGATAACCTTGACGTATGCGCATAAGTAGAAATCACCGACTTAAAATAAGTGCTGCCAAGTAAAACTTATAAAATGCATAGCATTTACATTACTATACATTTATTACCACTGCTTTAAAATATCGAGTAATTTCATAACAATTTGACACCTTGCAAATAGCGTTAGCTGAAAGCTAATTTTTTTACATGAATTATGTGAAACAATATACACACATGTTTAGTCAAAATACAAGTTAATTTTGATACTTTAGAAGGATAAATAATGTTTCTTGTGAATTAAGTAAATTTTGTACAGCCTTAATTATGCGTGCGCTGTCCGTAACTAAAAGAAAAGTGAAAAACCATGAGCACGCATCGTAAACGTGAGAGAGGATCTAAATTTAAAGGAAGGTAATTGTTAATATATTTAGTTTCGGGAAAAACATCAACATTCCCACGTGCTCAGAGCCTGCTCCGTTTCAACTATGTTTTATGCGTGGTGATTGTTTATTTACCAAAAATTCATCGCACATTTTATTCAAATAACTGGTTTTCTTATTTACTTCTGACAATATATTTTGTATTGGTATAGTATCTCATATCTCTATTACGTAACAAATAAACAAATTCAGAATGATAATCACGAGTACTAGTAAACAAACTATTGGATGGCATTATTATTTTTTATCGTGATTATTTAGTTGTTTAACCTTTATATTTTTGAGTTTTATCCTGTAAAGTTTTATCAACCAAAACCTCCTGGTCTTCTTTAGAAGTGGAATATAAAATCTGGTACAATTAACCAGTATGGACGTCCGCAGAAAATTTTCAAAGGGGCGTATTGTTGACAATGAATTACATCCAAATTAAATCAAATTGTATTATTATTTTTTTCAAGTAGATTTATCCAATCAAGCAAAAGTCTCTTGAAGTTGTTAATGTACATAATATGTATGTGTATGTATAATACATTATATGTATTACATATGTATAAAATGTATGTATATAATACATAAGTATTGCAAATAATGGTTCCTAATTTCCTACGGAATCCTAATAAAAACAATAATGTGTTTTAATATAAAATTTGTATATGATATTTTCCTCATCTAGTATATGTATGTGTGTGTATGTATGCATAGAGATATAATCTGTCATAGAATGGATTACAATTGAATCTGCTGACTTTAAAAATATGTAGTTTATCAGAAATAGGCGTTTTTACAATATTATACATTTCAAATACACAAACATAACAATTGTTGTTTTCTAACGATAGCTAAATGTGTCAGTTGATTAAAACAATATTAGATTAGTTTTTTTTATAATGTCATATCCAAAATAATCAGTACAGTTATAGAAAAAAAGAACAATCTAAAATACCTACTAACTTCAAGTTAAAAACAATGTTTTTCAATTTTTTTATAACACCTGTAATAACAATACATAGGTGATATCGCATGAATATAAACAAAATAATAACTATTGAAAAGTCTCTCAAAGTTATTTTAAAATAAAATTTCCAAGCTTCAACGTAATAAACAATTATAAGAATTGTATACAAAACAAGAAAAATACAATGGAATATTTACAAATATGAAATATTAAACCTGAGTAATGCATTAATAAAAAAAATTCCAAACCTTGTATTAACTATTGTTCATAATTAATCCAGTTTTTAATAATTTAAATATACTTTTGTTAACAGCAGCGGTCACTTACTAGAATTTTCCCAGTGGCCTCACCCGTGTGTATTTCAAAATCAGTGAATGTCCGAATTTTAGACTGCTCTAAAAACAAAGGCACCAAATCTTGATGGTTTAATTATATCAACATCACAACCACCATTTTGATTATATCATTTTCATTTTTACTCATTTTTATTAGAAAATATAAATTATAATTTTTTTTAATACGTATGTAGGTACTTACACAAAAATTGTTGGTCTAGTTACATCAATCGCTACTTCTTTAGATTTTATTTTTTATTTTTACATACCTGGTGTATAAGTTTATCAAAGTTTACTATTATATGGTAGTACATAGGAATTTCTATGGTATTTCAGACATATGCAAATAGATTGAAACTTCGTTATAACTCTCTTGGGTGGATCGGATTAAAAACGCGTTATAAACGGGATAGCGCAATAGACGGGAAATAATTTAGATTATAATTTTATAATAATATAAAAGAAGAAATTACATATATTATGTAGATTATGTACATACTTGAAACGTCTTTCTCGATTTCTTGACGTTTTTTAAAAATAGAACAACCCGAAATTCCAAGAGTCGACTTCGCTAATTTTTTTGTTTCAATACTTTGTTTTCGTCAATTTTTCGTAAAATCACCATTTTTCAGCTAAAAAAAGTTTAGAATGGTCAACATGATACGAAGTTAATTTTAAGAATTTTGACAAAAAGATTTTCGTTGTCAAATTAACAAACTTTTACACGTTATAGACGGGATCTGTGAGCATTAAAAATGTGAATATTTGTATATTAATTTCGTATCGGGGTCGGGACCATGGTAAAAGAGCGTTATATCGAAGTTTCACAGTATTTTTCTCCTGTTAAAATTGCGACAATTCGTAAGTATTATACATACTCAAGATACGATGTACCTATTTGGCTGTATCACTAAGAGAAGAACGCCAACAGAAGAAGAAGAAGAAGTATTATACAATTTTTTCTTGTAAATTTGACACTTGATAATAATGTATTCTCAAATCGAAATTTTGTCCCCGTTTTTGACCGTAAACACTAATAGAAATTCTTCCAAATAATTAATAAATAACAAAAAAGCAGCATGCTTCGGATTGTATTACGACTATATTCATTTCATTCACAATTCAAGGAAAAAAATTCTATTGTGTTCCGGCCAAACCCGAAGACAAAATTTTAATCTGACAGCAATAAATATTTTATGGATTTGTCGCAATATTTACATGAAATCCGAATGTACTCTAGTATATTTTATGTCAATTTTTCTTTATACATGCCTGAACTAAATATTTAATATAATTTGTTAGTTTATTTTTATTTACATCAATATCACAAATCTCTTTGACTTTACTTATTTTTTTATTTGAAAATATAAAGTATACATTTTTAATAAAAGCTTATCGTAAATCAACTATCAATACGTAGTTATATTGAAAATATGTACATTAGGATTAGGGGTGTACCGGAACTGAAATTTTGAGTTCCGGCCGGAACCGGAATTACCGGAATTCACGAAAAAAATCCGGCCGGAATTCCGGCCGGAACCGGAATTTTTTCAAAAAAATTCTGTATGAAATATTAACAAATAAAGAATATAAATAAAAATGTTTTATACATAGGTTACGTTTTATATTAATACAATTAATTATTTCAAATAGTATAGAGGAATGAGGTACATTATTAGTCTACACAATTGTTGTTCCTAATAAAATGTTTATCATACGTTCTTTTCGATTATAAATTATAAAAGGATAACATGGAAGGTGGTAAATCAGATATTTATAAATAATTAAATATATCTAAAATGGGGAATAACTATTATTTTTCCAAAAAAGATCAATAATTAAATATCATTTTTATTACATATCTTGTATTACTAAAAATTTATTTTATGATGGTTAATTAATGTAATCATTTAAATTAAATAGGTATATCTAAAATATAAAGTAAAATTTTGTGTTATGAAGTTTTTACTTCCATCAAAAATAAAATATAAAATTATATTAATGTTTTTTTTTTTACAAAAATACTGTTATTTGAGAATCTCTTATGACCGGTCTCACTGCTCAAACTTATTTCTGTTCCTTATCTAAGTGTTCCTTAGTCTTAAGTTGAACCTAAATTTTACGTCGATCTCTCAGGTCTATTTTATCATATAGTTAGCCAAGTGTCATTTAAATAACAAAATTCTGGGGAATTTTGATTTTTAGTGTACAAGTTTATAATTTGTTTGTATCCAAGGTAATTAAACCTTGGTTTATGTCAATCCAAAAAATATTTAGTAATACACAGATATGTAAAAATATAAAAGAGAGGAGCAAGCTACACGGAGAAACAGAAATTATTAATACCTATATTAAATATATGAAATTTCAAAGTATTATAATTTTTGTTCTTTTTTATATTAATTTTAAAAAATACTACTAACATGTCATATAAATATTCGAGTATTTTTCAAACGAGTTATGAAAGCATACACTGCCCACATGGAAATTTTTATAAGTTTAATATATAAATAAACATATATGTAAATATATAAAGAATTTATAAGCCACATAGGTCAAAATTGGCCGATTTTCATATAAGAGTCATATATATTTTTTATATGTTAAATATATAAGTCATTTTTATATATTTGTTATATGTTACATATATATAAATTATATGTATATATAAGTTAATTATATATTTTTTATATGTTGAATATATATAAAATTGAATATATGCCATTTATATATATTTGTTATATGTAACATATATTTATTGTATAAGTTAATTATATATTTATTATATGTTAAATATATATAGGTACTATATATTTGTCATTTATATATTTTTTATATGTTTCATTTATATGTGTTTTATATGTTATATATAATATAAATATACGTCGTTTATATATTTTTTATCTACTATATATAACGAAGTGCCCTGACTGACTGACTCACAATCATTTTTTTGACCATTTCCACTCATCGGAGAACCTTGAAATTTGGTATATACATTCCTTGAGGGTAAAAAATAACAACTAGTGGGCCTTTTTTGAAAAAGTTTATAAATGGGGTAACAAGGGGCCCCCAAATTTTCAAAAAAAAAGTTACAATTTTTTTATTATTTTTTTTATATTCCTTGGGCGATATAATGTAAGGTTCAAATTTCAGATTTAAAAAAAATGAAAAAAAAAGGAAAAAAAAAGTTTTGATGTAAAAAAGTATCAAAACGAAAACCGATATTAGATTTTTTTAATTTTTTTCAAATACTTTGGTTAATTGACAACCATGAACCTGTGTCTGATTTTTGAAAAAGATATGTTAAAGAGGAGAAAATAAACAAAATACGTTTACATATAATGCGCTTTAAGCATTTACTAAATTAATTGCAAATGTGGTAACTATGGATACATTATATTTTATTTATTATTTTTAAATGTCAGTGGCCATTTAAAATTTTGAATTGAATGTGTTTAATATATGAACAATAAAATATAATAAAAAAGAAATATAAAGAACATAACGAATGAAAAAATATGGACAACTCAAAGTAATGAATAATTAAAATTTTCGTACATAAATATGTCAAAAAAATTGAAGACAAACAATCACAGCATTCGGATGACTAACATTCGGCATAACATAGGTAATACATTAAAATTTAAAACTTAAAGTTATTGATATATCAATATTTTTACCTACATAGATATTTTAAATATCAGAAGTATTTATTTAATTAACAATTAACATTGACGTAATTTTAAATGATATTTTTTTAATTGTTAGAATTTGTATATCTGTTAAGGATCCACATTTACTTATCTATGTATGCAAGCATCTGTACCAATCTGTATATCATACATCTAAAATGTCAATGTGTATCTACTGTGCTCTAACTTTTAAATAGTTGAACTGATTTCAAATGATTTATTGCGAATTGTTCGAATACAGTGACAAAATTCGTTTAATTTACAAGAATATTTGATTTTAAAAAAGGTTAATCTTTTTTAATACGAAATGTAGGTAGGTATATACTAATATATAGTTAATTGTAATTAATTGTAGAAAGGATGTACAACAAGAATGTATACAAGCTACTAATAATATATTTATATAGAAACATTGATTTAATTTAGATGACTTTTTGAAAGACACGAGGAGAAAAACCGAAAATGAAATTATTTTTAATATTCATAAAATGTTATTTCAAATCATGTAAGTATATACAATATATTTAAAAGTCAGCATTATTCCATTTTCATAAAAAAGTAATTATCATCTGTAGGCTTTCATGGCTGTTCATATATGAACTTTGGTTTCCGAACTGATGTCAACGTTTAAATGTTTTTTTGTTGCCGTTGTCCATATCAACATATGTATGGCTTGATGTTTCGACTTCCATGTCGGAGTCTTTTTCATATAAGACTAAAGGTATGTGTAATACACGGTGACAGATTAAGAGTAACCCATTCTTAATTAATAATATCGAAATAAGTAATCACTAAGGGTGCGTTCCAGATGGCACTTGTAACGTTACGATCGTTGATTACATCGTTCCGTCTTGAAACGATCATGACGTGTCAAATATTCTGAATGATGCAATTGTAAGAACCAATGAGTGTCAGTAAAAGCCAGAAATTAAACCGGATATATCTGATACAATTCCTTATACGTATATACCAAAGTTGTAAACAACGGAGCCAGCGGACATCTGTCAGGAGAGTAAGTCCCTCCTTTTTTATAATTTAATTAAATATCCTTAAGATTCTTTGTTTACCGGGGTTCATATTTTTCATCGTTGAAATGATTTGCATTATTTTGTGATTGTTGCAGAAATCAAAATTTGCATTTTACAATAATTTCTACAATCAAAATTATTTCTATGCCGGATAGTTAAAATATTTAAAAAAAAACTATTATAATAATGTTTTTTAACTGTGATATTTTTCTTTGTTCTGTATTATTTTTAGTTTTGAACGAGTTAAAATTAAAAAAATTACCAAAAAAAACATTTATTTTTTCAGTTAATACGATAAGGAGTTAAAACTAACAGGGAATTGCTTTAGAGGTTCACGTGCGTTACTTTCCTTCAATAACAATTTCACCGAAGAACCTCATTATGTTCTGATGAAGGAAGTATTCAGTCAAACATTTGGTGTTCCTAACCACCACCCAAAGAACCAGCCGTTCTTCAATAATGTTTACACATTCAGTGTTTTGGATAATCGTATATGGTTCAGGAACTTCCAGATACTGTCAGAAGACGGCGCTTTGGCTGAAATAGGGTCTAGATTCATCCCTGGAACGCACCCTTAGTGGGCCTAATTTTAATTATCAAATCTTTTGTGAACCTTAAAGTTTTTGTAAAAATGGTGTTATGGCCGATTGATGGTTTTCGACAGACGAGTAACACAAATTCTGTTTATTCCTCTTGCCAAGAAATTGGAAATGCGCTTCGTTGCTCATAATTATGATGTTAACAAAATTATTCCCTCTATCTAAAATCCAACGACTGAAATCCAAACATGTGTTTAAGTCATTTGGAAAAAGTTTTTGAGCGTTTTGCCATTTGTATGGATGAAAGTGTAAATCTTTCTTCAAAATTAGATTTGATTGATTAAAATTTGCTTCAATCCTGTTTGTTTTTCTTCTCCGATTCACTTCCAATTGTCTTGCGATTTGAAGCCACGGGAACATTTAATTGTTGTCGGAACCACCACTGAGTCTGAATAATTTAATTGGTTAAGGTTAACAAAAGATTTTACAGTTAAAATTAGGTTCACTAAGTGATTACTGTTTTCGATATCATTAATTAAAAATGGGTCACTCTTAATTTGTCACTTTTTATATTAATTTGAAACATTTTTAATTCTATAGTTATGGCGTAAAAGTTATAAAACAATTTTTTATCGTTGTCGTATCAAAAACAAATGTGATATAAGTATGTAATATATTTTTATACGACAAGAGTTTAAAACATATCAAACAAAAACACTACGCAAATCGTTCATACTTAGGATACACCAACATGTCAAGGCGAAATTCAACATTAAATTAAAAATTTAATTATTTGTTGATCTGGAAATTATTATATTCCAATATTAGAAGTAAATTTTTTAATGAGAGTTTCAAATTATAGAGGTTATAGTTAGGTGACATCGATAGAGAAACCATAGATGTGAACGGATTTTGATTTATCGAGATTCGACTTATAATAATGTGTGTATTTTTTTAAAATTCAATAATTTGGTGTGAATTTTGTTTTAAATTAAAATTTTGAAAATAATTAACTTGGAAATTACTGTATTCCAATATAGATATAATTGAACAGAAAAAAAATTAAATAATTTTTACTTTAGAGATTAAATTTATAAACCCGAGTAACACCGGGTCCAAAGCGTTAGTTATGTAAGGATTCCTTCATATTCATAAAGATACAAAATAAGTACATATCATGCTGCGGGGACATATCTTATAGAAAATCGGAAGGCTCTGTAACGCGGAGACTTTGTATGAACTTGATTTTTGGGCTGTTATCCATGACATTGTATTAAAAAACTTGAAAATTAATTGATTCCAATATAGAAATACTTTAATTGAAAAAAATTATTACAGAATCTTTACTTTACAGATTAAATGTATATACTCGAGTAACACCGGGTCCAGCGCGCTAGTATATTTATAATATAGATATAATAATACAATATATTGATATTTTAATAAATTACAATATTATTCTGGCTTAATCACCTTACAAAAATATATTATAATAAGTATATAAGTATTATATTTTATATATGCATAGTCTCTTAATATGAACAAAATTTTATTTTATTTTTTGTCCTTGATACTGACAGTTTTACATTAATTGCTTGTCCAAACCCAGAATCTCTCTATTGTGAGGGGAATTGACTCACACTGAACCTGGGGGTCAGTTCTGGAAAAAAATAATCAAAATTAATATTATTCAGGATATTAAAGTTAATTTTTGTTTTTGAGGTTAAGTAATGATTCACCTTTTTTTCGATTATGTTTCCGTCATTGTTCAACTTGGCCAGTGGTAAAATACTTGAAATCTTGCTTTTTTATTTCTGTCAGTTTCTAATACTCTTCGATGAATTTCTTCCACTACACATTATTTTTTTCTATTTCTGGGAAAAAGCTTCTAGTTTCCTAAAAAGGTAATTATTTTTAATTAAAATTATTTATTTATTATGTTATTATTATTTATTATTATTATTATTTATTATGTTCATAAATGTTTTTCTTATTATTATCATTATTTGAAAAATCATCCTACAAAATTAATATAAATTATTAATTTTTAAATGATACTTTTTAGGAATCTTTAATCATAAATATATTTGTTTCGAATGAAATATATTATATACAAAATACACTTAAGTTCCCAGAAAAAATAAGCAAGATGTAGCATAGAAAAAGGTGATATTTTATTGCTGGATCCTAAAACATATACCTAAAAACATTTTATTGCAAGTGCTGCTAATTATATAGCGAGGTACTGTACATATGTATATAGGTTATATAGATATACGCTTAATAAAGTGATGAACCAAAACAAATACATTGTGCACTGTGCATTTATTGTACACATCTATTATTCTATTGAATCTATTAAATAGATAACACATTTAAGTAGTACTTTACATAATATACCTTTCTATAAATATGGAACTGTTAAATTAAAACTATTTTATTTCCACTGAATAGTTTGAACATTAAAATAGTTACGACAGAGTGTTTAATATTATCATGGCTGCCTATTACTTAAAATGTTCATAAGTGTTTTAAAGAAAAAATGTGTCCATAAATTAAAAATAATATTGGATATTTATTAAAAAGTACATATGACACTTACCTTTTGTGGTTCGTTATGCCATGATGTATTCTTATTTTAAACAATATCAATTTTTATTGTCTTTACACATTACAATGTCTACCGTGTAGTTCACTTGACGTTTAACAACTGGTCATGTTATTGTCTAATGTATTGTCTATATATGTATATACGTATCCCACATGGAAATTTTTATAAGTTTAATATATAAATAAACATATATGTAAATATATAAAGAATTTATAAGCCACATAGGTCAAAATTGGCCGATTTTCATATAAGAGTCATATATATTTTTTATATGTTAAATATATAAGTCATTTTTATATATTTGTTATATGTTACATATATATAAATTATATGTATATATAAGTTAATTATATATTTTTTATATGTTGAATATATATAAAATTGAATATATGCCATTTATATATATTTGTTATATGTAACATATATTTATTGTATAAGTTAATTATATATTTCTTATATGTTAAATATATATAGGTACTATATATTTGTCATTTATATATTTTTTATATGTTTCATTTATATGTGTTTTATATGTTATATATAATATAAATATACGTCGTTTATATATTTTTTATATATTTATAATATAGATATAATAATACAATATATTGATATTTTAATAAATTACAATATTATTCTGGCTTAATCACCTTACAAAAATATATTATAATAAGTATATAAGTATTATATTTTATATATGCATAGTCTCTTAATATGAACAAAAATTTTTTTTTTGTCCTTGATACTGACAGTTTTACATTAATTGCTTGTCCAAACCCAGAATCTCTCTATTGTGAGGGGAATTGACTCACACTGAACCTGGGGGTCAGTTCTGGAAAAAAATAATCAAAATTAATATTATTCAGGATATTAAAGTTAATTTTTGTTTTTGAGGTTAAGTAATGATTCACCTTTTTTCGATTATGTTTCCGTCATTGTTCAACTTGGCCAGTGGTAAAATACTTGAAATCTTGCTTTTTTATTTCTGTCAGTTTCTAATACTCTTCGATGAATTTCTTCCACTGCACATTATTTTTTTCTATTTCTGGGAAAAAGCTTCTAGTTTCCTAAAAAGGTAATTATTTTTAATTAAAATTATTTATTTATTATGTTATTATTATTTATTATTATTATTATTTATTATGTTCATAAATGTTTTTCTTATTATTATCATTATTTGAAAAATCATCCTACAAAATTAATATAAATTATTAATTTTTAAATGATACTTTTTAGGAATCTTTAATCATAAATATATTTGTTTCGAATGAAATATATTATATACAAAATACACTTAAGTACCCAGAAAAAATAAGCAAGATGCAGCATAGAAAAAGGTGATATTTTATTGCTGGATCCTAAAACATATACCTAAAAACATTTTATTGCAAGTGCTGCTAATTATATAGCGAGGTACTGTACTTATGTATATAGGTTATATAGATATACGCTTAATAAAGTGATGAACCAAAACAAATACATTGTGCACTGTGCATTTATTGTACACATCTATTATTCTATTGAATCTATTAAATAGATAACACATTTAAGTAGTACTTTACATAATATACCTTTCTATAAATATGGAACTGTTAAAATAAAACTATTTTATTTCCACTGAATAGTTTGAACATTAAAATAGTTACGACAGAGTGTTTAATATTATCATGGCTGCCTATTACTTAAAATGTTCATAAGTGTTTTAAAGAAAAAATGTGTCCATAAATTAAAAATAATATTGGATATTTATTAAAAAGTACATATGACACTTACCTTTTGTGGTTCGTTATGCCATGATGTATTCTTATTTTAAACAATATCAATTTTTATTGTCTTTACACATTACAATGTCTACCGTGTAGTTCACTTGACGTTTAACAACTGGTCATGTTATTGTCTGATGTATTGTCTATATATGTATATACGTATAAGCCTTTAAGTAAATTGTATTGTAGCAAAACTTACAAAATAATACAACTAAAGTTGCATTAATTATTTATTTACGTTGAATAATGATCCAAAGAAAATATATTATTGTCTATTTTAATGAGTATCATATGAAAACTAGAATATATAGTACTTAATTTGACTAGCGGAGTCGGCGCAATCATATGTGCTAGAACGCGATACTGTCTGCCATACGATTAAAGTAGTAGAAAAAATTCTACAAAATTAAATACATAGACATGTATGTGAAGCAATTATCAACACATACAATAATCATTAAAAATAAAAAATAATAACTTTGAATTGTTACTACTAATGTTTCTAAATCTAGCATCATGTATTAAAATTTAAACCGTAAACACGGTTTATATTAATTTTTTTCAGAGACAATGAATAATTGAACAAATATTTTTTATATAAAAAAATTGTATTTTTGTTTTATAATTTTTTTATAAATAAACTGCCCTGGTCGGCACAAGACTTTTTTATACATCATGATACAGAAAAAATTACATAAGTTAACACTTACTGCTAAGAAATTGAATATAATTAACTACATTATATTAATTGTTGTTTTTGTTGATGTTCGAGATATATTTTAATTCTATTCTGTGATTTTATTTCAAACGTTTTTATTATAAATCATTATAATAGTTTTCCTGTTTAAAAAAACGTTGTTTTGTCAATGGTTTCTTATTTGTTTGATATTTCAACAGTTCAACACGTTTTATATATTTAATTGACAGTTGTAAGAAAAAATGCTTTTAATTTCATAGGTAACTAGATTATTCAAACATATTAATAAAATTAATTTTAAATAAAAACTAAAATAATTATTTTTTGGTCAATTCAAAAAAGATACAAAAAAAGAATAGAACATAAACTATAGATAATAATATTCTATATCACTATATTTTATTTATACAATACATTTCATGTATGTATAAAAAAGTAAAAAACATATTACTGAAATATATAAGTAATTTATATTTATTTTATATAAGAAATATAAGTAATACCTATATAAAATATATATGTATTGTATATATGTAGTATAATGTAGAATATATATATTTTTTATAAGTATTTTATATAAAAAATATATATGTATTGTTTATATGTCGTATATATGTAGAACATATACATTTTATATAAATAATTTATATATTTTTCAAAAGTATTTTATATAAAACATATATGTATTGTTTATATGTGGTATATATGTAGAACATATATATTTTATATAAAGAATTTGTATATTTTTTATAATTATTTTATAAAAAACATATTCCTGAAACATATAAGTAATTTATATTCTTAACTTATATTTAATTTATATAAAAAATATAAGTTAAATATATAAGACATATATGTATTGTGAGTAAGTAGAACATATATATTTTATATAAAGAATATATATATTTTTTATATTTTTTTTATAATTATTTTATAAATTACATATAATTTTCAAAACTTATATGTTATATATAAGTTAAAACTTATAAAAATTTCCATGTGGGATAAGCCTTTAAGTAAATTGTATTGTCGCAAAACTTACAAAATAATACAACTAAAGTTTCATTAATTATTTATTTATGTTGAATAATGATCCAAAGAAAATATATTATTGTCTATTTTAATGAGTATCATATGAAAACTAGAATATATAGTACTTAATTTGACTAGCGGAGTCGGCGCAATCATATGTGCTAGAACGCGATACTGTCTGCCATACGATTAAAGTAGTAGAAAAAATTCTACAAAATTAAATACATAGACATGTATGTGAAGCAATTATCAACACATACAATAATCATTAAAAATAAAAAATAATAACTTTGAATTGTTACTACTAATGTTTCTAAATCTAGCATCATGTATTAAAATTTAAACCGTAAACACGGTTTATATTAATTTTTTTGAGACAATGAATAATTGAACAAATATTTTTTATATAAAAAAATTGTATTTTTGTTTTATAATTTTTTTATAAATAAACTGCCCTGGTCGGCACAAGACTTTTTTATACATCATGATACAGAAAAAATTACATAAGTTAACACTTACTGCTAAGAAATTGAATATAATTAACTACATTATATTAATTGTTGTTTTTGTTGATGTTCGAGATATATTTTAATTCTATTCTGTGATTTTATTTCAAACGTTTTTATTATAAATCATTATAATAGTTTACCTGTTTAAAAAACGTTGTTTTGTCAATGGTTTCTTATTTGTTTGATATTTCAACAGTTCAACACGTTTTATATATTTAATTGACAGTTGTAAGAAAAAATGCTTTTAATTTCATAGGTAACTAGATTATTCAAACATATTAATAAAATTAATTTTAAATAAAAACTAAAATAATTATTTTTTGGTCAATTCAAAAAAGATACAAAAAAAGAATAGAACATAAACTATAGATAATAATATTCTATATCACTTTATTTATACAATACATTTCATGTATGTATAAAAAAGTAAAAAACATATTACTGAAATATATAAGTAATTTATATTTATTTTATATAAGAAATATAAGTAATACCTATATAAAATATATATGTAGTATAATGTAGAATATATATATTTTTTATAAGTATTTTATATAAAAAATATATATGTATTGTTTATATGTCGTATATATGTAGAACATATACATTTTATATAAATAATTTATATATTTTTCAAAAGTATTTTATATAAAACATATATGTATTGTTTATATGTGGTATATATGTAGAACATATATATTTTATATAAAGAATTTGTATATTTTTTATAATTATTTTATAAAAAACATATTCCTGAAACATATAAGTAATTTATATTCTTAACTTATATTTACTTTATATAAAAAATATAAGTTAAATATATAAGACATATATGTATTGTGAGTAAGTAGAACATATATATTTTATATAAAAAATATATATATTTTTTATATGTTTTTTATAATTATTTTATAAATTACATATAATTTTCAAAACTTATATGTTATATATAAGTTAAAACTTATAAAAATTTCCATGTGGGCATGGAGGCTTTGTTAAACGTTTAAAAAGGTTAATTTTGATTTGAAAATGGTTATATCTATAATAAACTTGACTTGAAATGTCATAAACTATTATACCTATGATATCTGCATCATTGCCATCAATAATTTTATCAAAAATGTTTACAATATATTCATTTTTGTGTAGTTTTCAGGTTTAGTGGAACTAAAGTATCACTTTGATTAGGACTTAAATTTAGGTAATACTTAACGACTTAAGGAACACAATAGCAATATATAGAAATAAAATTTAAAATTCCGGCGGGGTCCGGCCGGAATTTTCCAGTTCCGGCCGGAACCGGAACCGGAATAAAATCGTAAATTCCGGCCGTAATTCCGGCCGGACCGGAATTCCGGTACACCCCTAATTAGGATTGAAGGTAAATTGGTAAACAAAATGGGTAGAATAATTTTGCTGACATTATATTTACTATTATAATTTTTTTATTAATATAGCTATATAATACATAGATAGATACATATTTATGTATTTACAAATACGAAACAAATTTCTTTTACCACTGTACCTTAAATAATTAGATTAGATTTTTACATTATTATATTATAAATTATTAGAAATTCAGTATGTATAGTACGACTTATTCCTTTTATATCCATGTTTATAAAGTTTACATAAATTAATAATAACAATATAAGTATGATATGATTAGAATTTTCATTTATTAACCATAATAAAGTACAGTAACTCCTCCCAACGGAATACGATCGTTTTGGTATATTTTCCGTTTTCACAGGTATTTCCGTCTGATAAAAGGTATTACAGTAAAACCTTCCTAAAATGATATGCAATAGTTCCGGTATTTATTTATTTTTTATTTATTGTATGTTATTCCGTATATATTATTATTTTCCGGTATATAAGTAGTCTGGTTTATACAAGTTTCGCTGTAAAATTTGAGAAATGTAATATGTATAAGTATATTTAATTAAGTAAATTGTTAAGATGTAGCATTAATTAAAAATTAATTAAATATTAGAAAATATGATTTCTACAGTCTCATTGTTTAAATATATAATAGTTTATGGGAAATAGAAGCTTATTTTTAAAGAAAAAACGAAAAGTATTGATTCGAATAAAAAGCATATAAATAAAAATGCTTACTTTACAAATAAATAAATTCAGCATATAAACTCTGATATTTAAAACAAAAATGTTATTTAAGGTTAAATTCAATTATGATAAGTAGAATTCTCATGGAAATAGTTCTATCAATTATACATTATAAAACAATATACAAATATTAAAACTATATTATAAATTAACATCATCTACATTTCCGACTTTACACAACAATAGTTCAGCTATCCAGAGAATGACACAAAACAGGGACATAGCTGACGTAACGTATAGAGATGTTGCATAACCATCAGTTGCATCATGAATCAATCCTGAAAATAGAAAGCTCGATTAATACACAACAACCAAATCAATATACGTGCAGTATATTAAAACAATTGCAGATTAACATGTACTATGGGCTTCAGAAGTCGTCTGCCACCCTAAAGGCCAGAATCGCTTGCAATAGATTCGAAAATATTAAGACAAATATCATCAGTTATCTTTAGCTTATATAGTTACATCATTTTAAATAAAAATACAAATATACGTCCATTTCAATAATTAATTTAATATCAAGTCTAACACATTTAAATTCTAAAATTCGGAATATCAAATATTTATTACTACAAAATTTATTTGTACAATTTTCAATAGATAACATAATAATTTAATCTCTCAAATATATATGAGTTTCAAAATATCTGTCTGTTTAGTACATGGAAAAATGATTTAAATATTTTAATAATCAAATGAGAAAACCACTTCGGCATTTCACTGTACACATAATAGAACTAAAAACTTTTTCTATATGTATATTGATAACTAGACATTTAATGAATTTGTTTATTATTAAAATGTACCACTTATCGTTAATTAAAAAAATTGTTTATTTTTTCACAAAGAACATACATATAGTTGTTTATTTATAAGTCTTGGCGGAAGGAAGGACTAATATCTTCTTTAGTTCACTTTATTTTATGTATTAAAGTACGAAATGGTTAATATATTTTATGTCTTGATAAATGAATGTTTTAATATACAAATATTTTACTAAAAATTCCATTCTATTTCATTACGACATTTTTCAATGAATGTCAACACTAGACTATATTTACAAAGAAGTCTACATATACATAGTATTTACTTTAAGTTAATTTTATGTGTGTTTTCAAATAGAAATCCTTCAAAAGATTACCTTGTCATAAATTGAAACAAACTGAAATAGTTTTGCTATTTTAACAAGTTAATGATTTTTTTTAAATTGAAATAAAAATTAACAATAAATTATTGGAATAAATCATAACTAGTAATAAAATAATTTTTTTTAATTTTACATTTTTAATTAAGTGTTACATACCTATTAGAGGTCCTAAAGCTAACGACAAAACGCCGTTAGTAACGAGCAGAAGACCATTCGCAGCAGGCAATTTATCCAATGGTACATAATTAGGAACAATCAACGCTTGAAAAACAGCTTTAACTCCTTTAGCCGTCCCTATTAACCCTGCTGCACATAATATCAGTGGTGATGAGTCGGTGTATTTCGTCAAAACTGCAACGAAATATCATATTTTATTTTATTATTATCATATTACCGTTAAGATATACATATATAATTTATAATAACAATGTGAATGCAACGCCATCAGTAGGTAATTTTACAGCAGTAATTTTACACTGTTCATTTACAACTTTTTATTAGTATTAAGCAGTTGTTTCATTATTATAATTAAATTACGTTAAATGTATACATTTATTATGCTATAATACATATAAATCAAATATATATTGTATAACAATATAAATACGAAGATAGATAAATATTGCAGACAATTTTTATTATTATAAAAACTTTTGTTAGTACAAAGTTGCAACATCTTAAATTATTATTATTGTCATAAATTACATGTTATATTTTACAAAAAAAATAGTCATGATCTTGAAATAATACAATGCTTTTACAATTCATTAAAACCGGAAATTTTTGACATACCTTCTTTATTACTTAATTACAAAGATTAGGCTAAAAAAGGTAATCTTTAATTCTATAGGGACCAATAAAAATAGTTATATATTATATGTATAAAATTGTAATAAATATATATAAAACCAGTTTCCAAAATTAAAATATAAAATATATAAAGTCATATCATATAACACTATCAGATCTCGGCGATGGCGTCAAGTCTAATATACTTTATTAACAATCAATACTAATATTATAAATGCAAAAGAACTATGTCTGTCTATCTGTTACCTTTTCACGGTTAAACCGATAAACCGATCTTGATGAAATTTGGCAGAAACATAGTTTACATCCTGGGGAAGGATAAAGGCTACTGTGCATCCCCAAAAATTGATGAGAAGTTGCGAGTAACAGCCAGTATTGTTATAAATAAAATATGGTAAGTAAACTAAAAATTAAAATAAAGGACTACTAAGAATAATACGTATTCAGCACCCATAGCCACTAAATTAATAAAAATAGAAAATTCCTTGAGTCTGTGACTTGACGCCACCGGCGCATGATTAGTATAAATAATAAAACAAATGGATTATTTAAAAAAAATACCTGTTCTTCCAAAACACGTTACTAATAAAGATAATGTATATAAAACTCTGGAATCCCATCCAAATTTCTGAGCACCCAAGGGGATCACCATTCGTGCTGTTATATCTGCAAAAGCTTGAATAGACATGGTATGTGCAATGCTATTCCTATCAAACCCTGCCAACTCTGACAGTACGAAAGGAAACATCAGATTAAAGTTTAATTCAGATACGAAGGAAATGCTCATCCCAATAACGATGCTAACGAAAACCCAATCGTCTAACAGCTCAAGATTCAATGCATTGGAAATTTTAATAAATATATTTCTCCTGGCAGTTTTGTCATTTCTATCTTCGATATTCTGAGCTTCTATTTTAATCACATTTATATTATTAGAAGATTTTGGAAATTCAATAGAATTTTTTTCATTTTCAACATTGTTTTTTGATGAGAAATTATAGTTGAAATTGGTGTTGTTTACGATGTTATCATTTGATTTGCAGAATCTTACTGAAATAAATTTTATTATATTTATAATAATTCAAATATAACTATTGTTTATGTAAGATCTTTGATCTTTTAGACAAGTTAATATGTCCATTAGCAAGTTGAATAAATAAATCATTTTTATAACCAGGGCTGTACAAATCGCAGAGAATTGTAGTCACCTGTATCAAACAGAAATAAGATACACAGTGTCACATTATAATAATACGACAGTTTATGATAATATGGTTCTTTAGATAAAAACTGTAAATTTCTTATGTAAAAACCATTTTTCTATTATAGTAATGGTATAATTACTCAAATTTATTATTATCCATCTGAAAAAGCCTGGATAGGTATACCGAGATCTACTTATAATATTACCAATACTGTAATGTTTGATAACTCAAATCCACTTCAATATATTTATTTTATATTAGATAAAGTATTATCATTATTTTATTATATCATGACAGAAAATATATACTCACATAAAAAAGTGTTATTTAAAACAACTTTATACTCACCATTATTAGAATCGTTTTCATCTTTCGTCTTTGTAAAATTTTCTGTACTGTTTCTTCGTTTGAGTGGTATTAATTCCTCATGATTTATAGGTGTATTATTTTTATTAGTTTTTTCACTACTGAAATGTAATTTCGCGAATGTTCTATCATTTCTGTTATTATTAATAGATTCTTGGATATCATATTTTGTTTTATTTTCAATTAAATCAAGATTAACGGAAGAAAGTCCATTAGAAATCTTGTTTTGTGTTGTTTCCCCTGTTTTGTTTTCATCCACAACCTCTGGGAATTAAAAAATAATTTACTGGAGATTTTAAATAATCTATTTGCTTATAAAAATTTTCATTATTATAAATTTCAAAGAATTTATTAACTTTATTATTTTTATTCTTTATACTCGTATAGTACTTTGTTTATAGCAGAAAATTTTCTTCAAGCATTTTAGGTAGTACGTGTATATCGATGGTCTTGGGTCATAACATGATAACTGACATGTTGACCATTTTCTTCAAAGTTTTGTGTGTTTATTTGTTTGGTCTATTTAAATTATGATATAGTACTTTAAAAAAACTTTCAAATCGCTATCCTGAGAAATTATATGTTTGTAGTTATTTATCATATTATCACCTAAGACCATTAATTTTTAGATCTAGATAAAATATCCCATATACGTTATAAATAACTTACGCCGATTATTTTATCAATACACTCAGTTCGAATAGTAATTGGTCGAAGAAGTAATGCGCCAATTAATGAATTCATCGCTACAGCTCCAAGAATCAGCACGGTACCAAACGTTCCAAATATTTCTAGAAGTTTGTTGGAGATGTAAGGAGTGAATGTTGGACCGATACCGGAAACGGTGACAGCGATACCCATCGCGATAGACCGTCTTTTACAGAAATACGTATTCAGAGCTATACTTGTTGCCGGGTATAAAATGCCTTGACCGAAACCTGCAATGCCAGATAGTAACATTTCAAAATTATTTTAAAATGCTAAATTAATTACCTAATATAATAAAATAATCAGAATGTGCTATTTCGATTTTAAATTAAATTAATACTAAAAATGTTTTGATTAGATATATTTCTATATATTGGAGCTTTCTTTTCATTGTAACTTTTTGATCATGTATGTACATTTACGATGCCAAATAAATGTGTGTATTATAACATCAATAATTGTTTTAATTCAAATTGATACAATTAATTATATTAGTTCCTAGAGAAGCAATAATATGCAAATTAATTAAATAACTAAATACACATATACGTTATACACGCAAAGAAAACATTCATAAATGGTGTACAGTGGATGCTGTGTACATACCGAGTACAAAACAATAAGTAATTACAAATTGCACAAACGTGCTGGCACAGCTCGTTAGACAGATCGCAATGGAAACAATGGCACAGCCAGCCATGGATACTTGTCTAAAGTTGAACCGCCGAAAAATAGGGCCACTGAACAATCCTGTAAGTATAAAATTTCTAATATAAATTCTTTTCTTGTACCAGTCAATAATAATATTGTTTTTATCTATGAAACAAATTAAGTTAAAAAATAATAAGAAAATATTTTAACCTTAAAGTTGCGAAAAATTATATTGAAGTTGAAAGTAATTATTACAATTATAATATTTACCTAAACTGCACATTATAAAACTGTTCAGATGCAATATCAGTGAAATTTGTGCAGCAGTAATTCCAAGCGTTTGAAATTTTTCTTCAAATATAATCCCAAAACATTGTGGAAGTGGTAATACGGAAAGCTGAAACAATCAACAATAAGGGTCGATTAAGAATTCCAGACTATTGAGCCGATCTCGGCTGGTCTCGCTCCATTCAAATCTTATAATATTTACATTAATGAACCTGTCTCGGGTTGGTCTCAGTCCGGTCTCGCTCCAGTCAAATCTTATAATATTTACATTAACTAACCGATCACGAGTTGGTCTAGGTCTCGGTACAATCCATGCCAGATTCAAAAAATATTGTTACAAAGAATATTTTACTGGAGTGTGATCGAACCTGGCATGGATTGTACCCATAGGTTTGATCCACATTATCGATCCGCTTTTGAGCCGGTCTTGGTACGGTCTCGTTTTAATCAAATATAAATAAACATTAAAATCGTTCACACTATAGGTATCGGTCAGGTTTCGGTCCAATCTCGCTCCGATACAGCATAGTGCAAAGAATATTTTACTGGAACGTGATTGTATCTGGCATGGATTGTACCCATAGTGTGAATAAGAACTTCAGTTTCTCTTCGATCATTCTAGTACTGATTACCGAGTAAAGCATGATGAAAATACCATAAGATTTAATTGGATCGAGACCGGCCCGAAAGCGATTCGTTAATGTAAATATCATAGGACCAAGACCGGCTCAATAGTCTGGATCGACCCTAATAAGTATTTTCTATTTTAATAAATTAATTACATTTATTATTTTATAGTTATTTATTCAAAAGAAAATATAAAATAATAAAATATTAGACAACTAAAGTATTTAGAATTATAATATATTTACTGTAAAATGTTATACCAAATGTTACAATAACATTCAGTACGATGAAAAACACTTTTTCTGAATCTATATACAAAAGTTCCGTCAAGAGTTTTCCGAAAGTTAATAAGTATTCATTCTTAGTTTGACAGTTACACATATGTTTCCTGAAAACTCTTGACGATAATAGATGATATGTCAAAGCATACGGTAATAAACAACAGTCAAAGTGAAAACTAATCGAGAGTTTCGAAAATATTGGAATTCTATTTAAATTATTTATTCCTTCAATAAGGTGAGTTCTGTCAATCTAATATCCCAAAATTTAACTTACATATATTAAAAAATACTGTTTTTTATAACAAAAATTTATTTATTTGAGTGATTTTTATGCAGGTAGAGTCGCATGCAGAAGTGGTCGACCAGTTTTCATTCAAATTCGCTTATCACAAACTTATTGTTAGTAGGCTCCTTCCATTTGATTATTATACCTAATATTTAAATCATTTCTCCATGTACCAAACAAAGATAGATATTTTGAAACTCATTTGCTAGATAAAGAATTACATAGTACTCATATATATTTGTGCGATTAAATTATTATGTAATCTATTGAAAATTATATAAGTAAATTTTGTGGTTATAAATATTTGATATTCCGAATTTTAGTAATTAAATATGTTAAACTTGATATAAAATTAATTAATTAATAAAATGAACATATTTTTATGTTTTTATTTTAAATGTAACTATGATGATGTTTGTCTTAATATTTTTGAATATGTTGACCGTTACGATGGCAGACAACTTCTGAAGCCCATATAGTACTTACAAATTGTTCAATAAAAGTATATTAATCATTTTAATTAGATGATAATCTACCCCATTCGGCCTTTCTATTTATATATTAGTTTTATATAATTTTATCATTCGTATATTCTACGATTTTAAATTAATAATAAAAGTGAACCAACATAGGTAGTATAATATTGTAGTACATATTGTTAATCAACCGAAATAGTTCTACCTACTTATCGCATCAACAAATATTAGATTAAATTTTACTATAGGTATATCTAATTTATAATTTTCAAGGTTTTTTATCTAGATATAAAAAATAAATATACGTATACCTACAGTCTGTATTAGTTACACTTCATGTAATATTGAAAAAAAATGTTTCATATCACATGAATGCTAAAAAATGTAATAAAATACAAACAGAACAAAAGAGATATCTCAAAATTTCCATTTGAATGTTTCAGAATTTATACATGTTGCAACAGTTCTGTTTAATTTTTCATTAAAAGCAGAGAATATATTTATGCACTTAAAAATTATATTCACGTGCATCCAACGCTTTTGTTAGGATCAAGAGATTTTAAAATCGTCCGTTTATATAAATAGTGATTTCATTAGGTATTCAAAAAATGTTAATTCCAAGTGCTCTTCAGCATTTACATTCGGTTTACATTTTTAATTGCGCATGAATACAATTCAGAATAATTGATGAAGGAACAATAGACTTTAAAAAGAGAGATCAACATGTAAAAAGCTTACATCTTTTTCAGTAGTTAATCATAACTCGATTAATTATTCTGTTCTGCATTTGAAACACAAACAAAAGGAAAATAATTCAAACTGCCATTCAATGAGATAAATGTCACTTCATGTTCACGTGAAGTAGAAAAACTATATTGAATATTTATGTTATTGAAATATAAACCGTTTGATATACTTTACTAAATACGAAAAAAAAAATTCAATATAACATTATTAAAATATTTTTTCATATATCAAAAAGGATATTTTGTAATAACGTTCATTACCTAATTCTCATAGTTTTTAATAGATTATTTTAAATTGAATATTGTCTACAACTAAATGGCCTATCTATGCTCATACCTTACCTAACCTAACCTTTCCCCCTGCTTTCTAGTTTCTGTTAAACCGGAAAACAGCCCTTTAGTCACAATCAGTGTTTGATGGCGAAAGATTGTGCGCAAGAAAATGGATACAAGAATGACGATGATTTATCTGTGATTTTATTAGTAATCTAGATTTAAAAAAATACTTTATTTTTTGTTCGCCATATATTTATCCGAGGTTTTGATTCCTTATAATTTTAAATAAAAAAATAAAAAATGTGAACGTGATTTTTTATTAATAAAAATTTTGTTGGAAGAATATTTTTGCACATTTAATTAATCCAATCTCATCTAAGAATCCCTCAAACAATAAAATTATATATAGGTATGACGGCTTTTATAGGAGACGCGACCCCTCCAGGGTTAAATCAATTAAAGAGAAAGTAATCAAAATTTTGTGTAGAATAAATTCATTTTAAATACCATAAGTATATGTATTATTTATATGATAAGAATATAATAGTGGTGACGTTAAATATATTAAATAATAGCAGCTTGATTATCTAAACGTCAAAATTAATTAAATAAAAATAAACGCAAGCTTGCGATTCACAGAATCATCGTCAGGTTTTCGGAAGGAAATAAAATTTGAGATTATGATCTCAATAATAAAAGTTTTTTTGTTCAATTTTTTTTTCAAACATTCCCGTAACTACATAAATATTATTGAGATTACGACACCTGTCTAAAAATGTTATTTCCTTCTAAAATCCTGACGATGATTCTGTGAATAGAAAGCTTGCGTTTATTTTTATTTAATTAATTTTTGACGTTTAGACAATCAAGTTGTTATTATGTATATTTATGATAAGATATAAAATTACATAATATATTCTTTTTTAGTAAAAAACTCACATTAATTATATTTATTCCGAACAAAGCAATCCACCCATATCCACCATCCGGGTGAGATGACATCGACTTCATCTTACCAGAACTATAAACAGGAGAACAAAGAAGTTATTTATATATACTGGTACATCTAAGGAAAACTCAACTCATACAGCAGACAGAATTTTTATTTTGAATGTTTCTACAATGCTTATAAATTACACTTATCTCTACGAACTGTAATACGAGTAATTATAGACATTATCAGCTAAATAATGTTATACACCGTCTCACGCCGATGCTAATACAGATAAGAGTTAATTCAGACCTTATCTATGAAATGGGAAATATATGATATATATATATGCTATCAGTTTCACTTTATTAGAAATGCATAAATTCTGAATTTAAAAAATTGAAATTTTTATTTAATAAATGTCAATAAAGGTCATCTTTAGTAAATAACAATATATTATATTTTATTATATTTTATTACAATAGTCATAACTACATAATAAAAAAATAAGTATCATGAATCAAACACATGAACCATATTCTAAGGCCGAGTACACATCGAAGTGGTAAATGGTAATAGTATAACAAGTGATATTTGCCATTTCTAATATTATAAATAGAAATCAAATAATTTGGAACTTAAATAAGCTCAAAACTATAGTATGGCATGTGGTATATAATTAAATTAATCTACCATGACCCATATATACTATTAATTGTACAAAATATAATGCTTCGTATTACACCAAAAAGACAAAACACAAGAAAGTTGTTGCTATTTTGTCATTTTGTATTTTATCTTTTTGGTGTAACTACACCGTAACACAGTGGTTCTTAACCTTTTCGAAATGACGGAACACTTGATTTTAAAAAAAATATGGAATATCATCTTAGCATTAGGGTCATTAAACAAACAAAAAAAATATGCATACATATTTTTTTTTATTAAAAATTACAGTTAACGCATTAATAAATCTGTCAAATATAAACAATAAATACAGATTTAGAAATGTCAGGTCTTTCACGTTTTTTAGTATTAATGTTCGTTAATGTTGAAAATCCCAGTTAACACAAATATGATGTTGAAAAGTATGAAAATTGTCTGATTTTATTGAAATAATTGGGTACTCGGCTTGCACAAAAATCCAAAATTCCTCAAAGCCAGTTTAGAAAACTTCAGTATGATCCATCGATAAACTAACTGTTCTTCTTCTTGAAACGAAAATTCGTAGGTATCAACTACAACAATACAATCGTAATTTGAATTTATTGTTCTATGAAACGACTGAAATAATCGGGCTCGGTAGCACTGCTTGTGAATTGTTTTTATTATTTCAAGGAACACTTATAACATGTTCGCGTAACACCGGTTTAGAACCACTGCCGTAAAAGATAAGATTTGTTATACATGTAAATATATTTGATAAACTTACCAAACAAATCTCCAAAAACTCATCATTTCTAAAAATTAACTGGATCTTCTCAATTTGCTGAAATTCCCAACTTACTACCTGTGGTTAGGGCTACACGACGATTTAGGTAAATCTCGTCTCGGTCTTGGATTTTACAATCAAGTTTCGTCTCGGTATCTTCTCATAAAAATTAAAACGAGAAAAGTCTCATCTCGGCGTGAAGCCCTACAATAAAAAAATACAATTTTATTGTCCGATATTATAAACGAACTAACAAAATTTGCAAGCTTACAAGCACTTTCAAACGGGGTATCAAACCTATCCGACAGTTACCTTGAAATTCCATGAAGTGTTTAATAAGTTTCGATAGATAAACACCAACGGTATTAAAACAGTGGTGATTTTATGAAAATTATTTTGTACGGTCAGAGTCGCCAACTGTTAAAATAAGTTAAAGTATCACTGCACTAAATTCGAAAACAAATCCATAGAAGCTATCACAGAATTAATTCTCCATTTGAAAATCCTTGCTTGCCAGCAAATTTTGTAAGCTCTTTTATAATACCGGACATTAGATATCTTATTCTTTGTCCTTTTTTCCGCTATAATATGCACTCTGGGGCATTTTAGGAAGCTAAATATCAGTTGAAGTTGAAACTTGAAAGCTTATCCTTTCTTCATATCATTCAAATTTAAATTTAAAAAATACTCACCCCTATGTGGTATTATGCGCATGGATTGGGAAATCCTATACAATCAAAATAAGGGAAAGTTGTGCAAAAGCAAATTATCTCTTTATTTTACAATGAAAAATGTTTTTAATAAAATAATAATATCCAATTTGAAAATCAAGCTTCTCATTTAATCGAAAATGGGGTAATTGTGCGCAGCTTTTTATTCTACAATTACTCCTTATAAGTTATTAAATAAAAATATTTGTTATTATTACACCTAACAACACAAGAAGGAATCTGCACAAGTTGAAGTGCTAATTCTACCGGAAAATATATTAAATCGTGATGCGGACAATTACCCTACTCTCCCCTATATCAAAAAATTCAATATTCAATTAATAACGTCATATATGGTACAATAGATTATAGCGGTTTGACCTCTTGAAACCTAATAGCAGACATACCGTTTAAAATAGATATGTAAAAACGAAAGTAGGTACGATTGATAAGATAACAATGTATAGTCAGGTCATCATTGTTGGATGTACCATTAGAGATACGAAAACGGGTCAATCTCATTTAAACATATAAGTTCAATTTGAAATTTGTGTTTTTAGTAGCTTCGTAAGTTACCTTTTATATTTTCAAATTTAGATTAACTGAAAAATGTATTTAATTCATATGTTTCATATAATTTAATTAATCTTTTTAAACAACTCCGAAAAAAATTGTTTATATCAGTTATATTGTAGATATTATAACACATAATATATTAATATGTTCTAAAATTTTATTTATTTAAATTCACATACCTACTAATAAACTTTCTAAATGCACTAAATTATTTGATAAAAATATTTTTAAAATTACTCACAAAAATAAATACTTTTAAATATTACCAACAGACAAAAAATATTCACTTTCACTAAAAACTAAAAAAGATAATAACTAAAACATTGAGCTTTCTTTGTCTATAACAAATATGTAAAACTTTTCTTTGTTTCACTTTGAATATAGTCCAACGAAAAAAGAAAACTTTAACAAAACAATGTCTCTTGATAACAATTTACTTTATATACCTAAATACAAAACTTATATTGTCAAACTTGTTCGACAGGAATTCCTCAAAAACTAGAATTTGAATATTAAATATGCTACATATTGATTATGAATAGTTGATGCACTTGAAAACTATTCAGAAGTTACCGTAGCACGTGTGTATGATATGACAGATCACAACACTCTCATGTTTTATCTACTTTCAAAGTTTACAAAGGGGGGATATTTATAATTCAAGCAATATAATACATATAGGACATTATTTCCACGTAGTCTTTTGTTTTTGTCTGAAAATATGCATTTAATTCAGTTATCGCCAACTGAAGAAAGAGGTCGATGCTTCTCACAATTAGCCAAAAGTATTTTTTTCTGAGGGCATAAAGGAGCTTGCACAACGAAATGTTCGTTGGAAGGAATTTATTAAAAAATGATGTTATTATAAGTTTTATTTTTTATTGAAATAAAGTTTACTTCTGCATTCTAATATTAATTGTAAGAAGTAAAATTTAATAATAAAACATCAGTAACTAAAAAAAAACTAAAAAAGCGCTCATCCTGATTTAGCTAGGATGTTTTTTTTCATCGTCATATTGGTTTTGGCGTCCTTCAAAGTTTACTTTTGCACCTCTAGTTAGTAAAACTCAATTACCCCCCCCCCCCCCCCCCATTACCATGTTCTCTTAGATCTTGCGCCCCCGGCGGAAGCCGGTTTAGCCAACTTCTATCTACGCCATTGAATGAATAGTAGTAATATATGTAATATTGTAGAAATTATTATATTGTTTAAAATAGACTTTTAGATAATTGTTATTATAATAATAATAATTAAATACAAAGATTAATGTTCATTATCCATTTAAAAATTTGCTTTAGTCAAGATCAAAACCAGCATCTAACGATTGTACATTGTATAAAATAATATTATTAAAATTCACGATAGATGTCACTGTAGCAAAAGTAAAGATACAACGTCAAACAACTAGAACTAATCTATACAACGGATACTTCATATTACTTCAAATGATATAATATTTTTAAATTAATTTTTTTGTTCAACTTGGTTGTATGCACATTGCCCAGATTATGGATGAAAACATAGTACTTTGAAACTATAAAAATAGAAATTTCATAATAATCATAAAATGATTATAGGTATTATTATTATTTTTCTTAGGTAATATAATTTTAAATTAAAATATCAACTCATTCCAACATTTACTTAATTATTGCAAGTTGTAACCCTGTAAGAATAGTATTTCTAAATATCGACATTCCAAGAGCAAGTAGGCGAATTAACTAGCCTTGTATTAATATTGTCAAATTTTTTTAATAATTAAACTTTTAAAAAATTATTAATTATTAATTAATTATATTTCATATAAAAATATATCTAGGTACTTATAATTCATTTACATCTCTCATTAACTATTTTTCTTTGTGATTTGCTTCCCCGCAATAACGAAAAATACGAGAAGTTTTGTGTTCGTTCTAAAATGAGAAAAAAAATGTTCTCCGATTTCAAAATTTTAAATTGATCATTCTGTTTCAGGTCAAGAGACACACTTTTAGTTCCGTATCTGTCTGTCTGTCTGTGTGTGTGTGTATGTGTGTGTGTCTTTTTGTAGAGCATTCAATTTCTTATAATATAGGTCTGCAACGTTTGTTGCAAAATATTCCCTTACAAAGATTTATCTCAAGTAACTTTTTAAAAATCGTCATTTGTATTTTTAAATTGATATTTACCTTGACATATTAAATGTCATTTTGACGTTTGCATAAATTTAGATTAAAATTCTCAAAAAATCAAAAATAGGCAGATGCGTCTTAAGAAATTTTTTTAGTAAAATTGTATAAAAATTAGATGGTTAACTAATGCCAGACAATTTATCTGAACATTTTATCGGATTTTATTTAAATTGTTTAATAACTAACTACCTTTGGTGAATTGAGCACGAGGAAGCACTGTGCATTTACTTGGCAGATGTTTCTTTAATTTATTTATTTTTATATTTCTATAAAAATTTTATTATATAGTCAACAACGCAACAATAACTGACGCAACCAAAATAAATTACAATAAATTAGGATATGTATTAAAATTAAATAATCTCATGTGATCAAAATTTAAAAAAAACATGTGCTTAAATTAAGTTACTTAGAAAAATGATGATACAAATAATAATTTCAAAAATAAATTAATTAAAATCACGAGTTGTTTAATCTGATAGGGTCTGGTTACGTTCTGAATTTATTGGTCATACCATTCGTTCACTGAATGATACAAATCACAAATACTTATACATACATATGTAATATTTTTCTCAAGATGTATAGGGTAAGTGTATCTAATATTGTTATCATGCTTATGCAGTGTTATGGCTACAAACACAGAAATAATTTGATTATTTAAATTTATTTACTTTATATCATATTAAAACAAATCGTCAAAAAAGTGACCTTGCTCAATTTTAATTAATCATTTTGCATTTCAAAACCCAATATAATCCGAATAACAAGTTTTTTGAAAACATTGGTCTAAATATATACAATCTAATTATTAATTTAATCTGATATTCAATTCTACCTAAAAAATTCTATCAATTTCAACAATAACTCCATATCTTTTTGTAAGAAATTAAAGGAGTAACTATGTCGCATGTATTCATTTATTATAAACGTAATTTTATGTCTGTCTGTCCGACAAACAAGCCAAATGATCTGAAAAACTGTTAATGTTTGGTACGCTTAATCTGACGTACCGGAAATAGAAAAAATGGATCGTTTAAACACGATATTTCTTTGATAAGAATTAAATTATCCTTTTTATTTAGATTAATTGTTGAAAAGTCATGTTAATGTATTTGCTGCAAATACAGTTTTGCCTACCAATATTAATATTAACCCTTACTATAATGGTTTTTTTATGTTTACTTACTGCATAGCTCTGCCTACAGCTGGGTAACATTTCCTCACCTATAATAAGCAAGCGACTAACCAAAATTAATTTTACACATCATATTCGTCTTTCTGAATCCAAAATTAATATACTCAAAAACTATTGGATCTCAAAAAATGGGTCTGCAACACGTGGTCTACAAGTCGTCTTGTTGTGACTCGTAAGATTCTCGCCGCAACGCACGTGATGAATAATATTATACAGTGTATGATTGTAGGTATACTAATACTGTAATGACATATGGCCCAAGTGCAGCCCGCACTAATCTTCAAGTAAAATAATTGGCCCTCTTACAACAAAAGGTTGCCGACCCATGCATTAGAGGGTTTAAAATATATACCCAAAATAAATATACAATACTCATGTATTATTCATATAGCTTACAAATTATTAGAAAATAAAATCAAGATAAATATTATATATGTATTCAAATAAATTAAATGAAAAAATTCTAAAGCAAATATATATAGATTATAGATACTCTTTTAAAATTAACCCAAATAAATTATGACAAAATATTTCATTTGTTAATCAAAAAGGTCAAATATATAAAATATACATTAATCTATACTATTTTGTTTTTACATGTAACGTAAGGTAAACTTGTTTTGACATATTTACCCGATATATAAACACATATACACACATGCATATAAATTGTATATATGGACTCTATATCATTATTAATTGTATTATTTGTAAAAACTAATCTAAAATATTAAAACTTGTTATTATATATTTTTTAATATAATAATAATAATAATCTATTGAATAGAAAATATATTCAATTCAGTGGCGTAGCTTAAATAGTGCATGTCGATTTTAGTTAAAATAAAATTGTTCTTAGCCAGGAGCACAAGATCCAAGGGTAGCCAAAATGAGGTAGAAACTTTACGAGACGTAAAAAGTGACATAAAAACGAAAAAAAGTAAGATTGATAGGGTTTCTGCGGAAACCCTAAAAAAGTCTTCACAAACTCCAAGAGAGCGTAAAAGTCAGTTTTAGAGGACACCAAAATCGACATGACAACGAATAAAAGGTCTTCAACAATACTAGTAAAACACCGTTCGATTTTTTTGTTTCAGATCACTTGGAGAGAAATAAACATCCCAGGGTCTTCGCGCGGCGTCAATGTCGAGGACGGATAACAAGCGTGCTTCTGCAGAAAACTAATTGAAAAAAAAGTGTAATTACCTGAATATATAGCAAATACACGTCCAAAGTTTGAATTTAATCAACCGAATAGTTTCGTCAATAAAAAATCTCAAATAAAGCCCTATTTTCAGCTCAATAAAAGCAAATTCCCCCTTAATGAGATTAAATATATAGGAGTAACGTTAATCACGGTTTGAAAACAGCCATTTCTCACTAGTTTTGTTCTCATGTACTAATATGACAGAATAATCCACTAAGATAGATTTTCCAAAATCTAAACTCTAATTGTAAGTGGGGTAGCGAGAGTATTAAACTGTTTATCTGCATAACTACTTATATTGCAATGGTGAAATTCAGGTAAAATATTTTTCTATTAAAATTAAAATATAAGTGTACCACGATTTTTCAAAGTTCAACTTAAAATAAGTTAAACAATTGTACCAGACTAACAGTACAAATAGCAGCATGGTAATATTAGCACGTAAAGGCAAAACCACTAATACGTTGTTAAGAAGGTATAAAGGGGAGGACTTTTATTTTCTTAAATTGTTACCAGTCTCTCCATAACGGCTTATTATATTAGAAAGATTCGAGGACAATACGTACCTACTCGTCTAGACGTCTGTATGTCTGTTACATTAGAACTTTAGAGCCAACGATATAGACCCCAAGTTACAATATTATTTTTGATGAACAAACGTATACTAAATGGTTTTAAAAACTAATACTTTGCGAGCGAAGTCGCGGGTAGATCGCTCATTTATATACTATATAACTCAAGTAGAATATATACTCGTAGATAAGATAATGTAATGTATGAATAAATATTATTAATAACTCTAAACAATAAATATTTGTTAATTTTTTGTCTTGTATATTTCCTATCAAATGTACTTATTTATTATGTCTTCGCTGTAATCAAGGCTGCCGCCAGACTTTTGAGCGCCACATGCAAACTATTTTTGTGCCTTCCCTTATAAGCACTAGGGACTTTTGCGAAAGTCAGCGGATGCGCAAGCACATCATGAGTCTGAGTTTTATTTAAACCCACTGCCATAAACGCCACCTCCTTGAATTTGGAACGTATTCACGTCAATCCCTCAACTGTGCATCCCGACACACTAATTTTTTCTTTCAAGTCTTCGATATTTGTTTCCTTTGTATATTTCATCATAACATCAGAACACTTTTTAGGACCTATAGAAAAATGGAAACAATTATTTAACCTAGTTAACCCACGCTTACCGGCATTGACATAATCTTACTGAACTAGTCTTAAAATTTTGCACAATTATATTTTGACTATGTTTTACTTAACGCCCCATTTACCTACTTACTTTTTTATAATTAAGTGAATGCATTCTCTAATTATTATTTTTTTAATACAATTTATAAGTAGAAAACAATAACATTATATTATGTTACATATATTTTCTTCCTAATGACCTGTAATGTTTTTTGAATGAGTATTATTAGTTTTTGAACTGGTTTTCTGAATCCAGCATACATAAGTTTACTTTTAGTTTCATTACTATCGTATGTTAACCATATTTTTTACTCATATATCATAAAAACACAAGTTATATCATAATAATTTAAAATCATTTCACGTAAACTTACAAAAAAAAATTCTGTTTAAGAAACACTCCATATTTAAATACAAAAGTGTAGTATTTATATCTATTGTTTATTTACTTATCGAAATACAGGAAACTGCAATGATTCAAAATGTACACATTGACTTATCTATCATCGCTTGTATCTGACGACAAAAATACGTTTCTAAAATAGCAAGTTTTACGGCTTATTTAATTTGGTCGATCACCCACTGAGCTCAGTAAATAAAGTGGTTATTCTTCTTGAAACCTGAGTTCACTGTGTCAGCTAACGCTGAAGAAGTACTCGACACCGCATGTAACTGTACGAATCGGTTCACTTATGAATCAGTGCGCGTTAAAATTGATATTAAAATTATATTATGTATTATCTGCTACATAAACGCAACAGTTTTGTTTGTCAGTCACTATTTTATCTCCTCCCCTGCAAGAGCGAAGTTGTTATATAGGGGAATGTGTTGTCTTTGTGTTTACCATTCGGTAATGTGATTAACATGTGACATTAAGTTAACGTTCTTTTTGAGTGAAGTTATTTATAATATTTAAATTTAACTTTAAAATATATTTTGATAAGTAGTTAATTGTGATATGTACTCGTAAAAATAATATTAAAAACGTGTTATTTTGAAAAAAAAGTATAGATGTGTATAATATAATATATTTAAAATGCATTTTACATTTTCATGATTAAAAATTAATTAAATTAACAAAATTAAAATTGTTGTATACATAACTGAAATAATGTACAAGATAAAATCTGAAATAAGTTGACATATTCTGTGTGATTATCTTAATTAATTTATATATTGACCTATTTGGATTTAGTGGACATTGGCTGGTTTAATTTAAAGAAAGTAAGTATGATAAATTATAATTCATCTTATTGTTAGACATATTGTAAATAACAATGTAATATTAACGATAAGTTAAAGTTGCTATTTTGTTGATTTTTTTTGTATGTAATTAGTTACTTTCTTATGTTTCTAATTATTTTAATAAATATTATAACAAATAATATTATGCTGATTAATATAAGCGTACATTATAAATTAATTCATTGAACCAATAAGAATTATTTAAGCCATTAAGTACGAAATTAATTAACTTTGGAATTCACTTTTTTCAAATTCAACAAATTATGACTATTTTTGTAAATCTTTATATTATAATTATGAAATTAATCACATGTTGACAATATATTCTAAATATTTTGTCTGTCTTTTGACAAATTGTTGATAAGAGATTACTGTCCACGTGTTTTAATATCTTTTCAGAAAAATATCATTTTATTAGTTTCAATTGTAAAATATATAATATAATGACCTAAATATTATTATTAATTAATAAGTAATAATGTTAACATACTAACATTACTTACATATAAATATACATATGTATATCAAACTGATAATACTTTTCCAAAAAAATATGTCATTACATATTTGTATATAATATTGTTCAATGCAATTTTATTGGTACTTGAAAAACAATATGAAATAAATCATTCAATTTTTATCAAATACGATAAACAAATATCAAAATTCTTCTTTGATAATAAATAACTAGTACAAATGTATATTATATTTCTAAATTACATTGAATTCAAAATTATTTGACGTATAAAATAAACAAAACAATTTTAATCTAATTAAAATTAAATCAAATAAGATTTGTATAATCAAAATTCAATATTTCGTTAATTGAAGATATGAAAACAATGTAAGTATTTACTGATATTGAATACACGATACATATTATACCAAAACTCTATTGAAAAATGTATAAAAAAGAATGCAACAATATTTTTCAAGTATTGTTTATGTTGAAAATAAAATTTAATCTCTTAAGCATAAGTTTCAGTAATTCAATCAACAAGAAATTAATTTCGTTTCGTAGGTTCAACGTAAATCTGTGTTTTGAGATTCACAATTATTCTTTATTATAATAATTATTTTTTGGATTATACATATATTCAAATTGAACGTTTAATCAAATTTCAATATAAGAAGTCAAAAACAGAGGTCAATATACTATTATAGTTAATATTCATTTAATATATATTAAATATAATGTATTTTATATTACATTCACCAAAAAATATATAATTGCTATCAAATTTCATTCACGTGATGGAAATTTTTTGCTTTGAATAATTCATATGCTGCTTTTAATTTATCACATGGTTTTTGTTTTGCACGGAAATTAAAACCACAACATCTGAAAACTATATTTTTTTATCAAACATTACTTTGGATAACGTAAAACACTATTATTAGATTTTAATATTTGTCGTTTATTTACGTGATTCATAAATAATAATTTGTAAACAAATTTGCCGATAGTAAACAACTTTTATTATATTTTTATTTATTTTACATCTGCATTTGGGAAATTATATAATTTAATGAAGATAACCTTAGAACCATAAAAATAATGACAGTTAAAAAATGTTAACTAGTAAATATAATTTGAATTGAAAATAACATGAGAAATAGACAATTTTCAAAATATTATGTAAACGTATATGTATATTAGGTATCTAAACCGGTTCGGAAGTCAAGATGACTAAGAAAAAATGTATTTCAAAATAAATAGTAATCCCTCACTAATCACGTTTTTCATTCGTGGTTTTTTTTATTATAGTTACTTTATATAAAAAATCGCTTTGGTGCTTTTTTAATAATTCATAAAACAAGGAATACATAAACCGTGTGCAAAACTATATTTTTTATTATTTATTGTTTATTAACTTTTTACTCTACAAAATAAACGAAAAAATTTAAATAATTTAAAAATATTGGGATTCGAACTTTTAAAATATCTACCAAACGGTATTTTATATCGACAAAACACAAGAGATATAATAATTTGGTTTATTGAGAGGATCCTAAAACATATTTGATATCATCAATTCGATAATTAGTACCCAAGATATGAATTAGGCCTTTTTCTTATGGACTCTGTAGCCTTTCAGGTATACTTCCGATCTTTTTGAGACTTGGTAGAAAAATCGATCTTGTAAATACTTCACTTCGATTTTTTATCTGATCAATTTTTAACAAAATATCAAATATAAAAAATAAATAAATAAAAGTTGATGGAGCTATGACTTCTGAGCAGCTTTTACGAAGTATATTATTTTACATTTGAATAAAAAATAGATAATACATTATAATCATTTGAAACGCTGTGAAACCATATGTTTGATAGTAAAATAAAATAAAAATACAATTAATTATAAGAAGCAATGTCAACACAAAAAATGCTAACCTAACACTCGACTGCCGGTGTTCAGCTGACGTCACTGCTTACACACACGTATGCATACTTCAGATGTACATACATTATTATACATACATATATACATATATGGCACTTACGTATGTATAATTATTTATGTGTGTATGCATATATATTATATATCTACATAAGGTACTGGCACCAGTTATGGCCGCTATATGAGCAAGGTTTACTGTATTTCTGATTGATGGGCTATTTTTTTGTAATTCTCATTAACTCATGTTACTAATAAAACAAGTAACTCTTTATTTAAAATTACCAAAGTCCGAAATTATAGTTTGTTTTTTAAATTATAGCCTTTTATTTTGTTTATATTTTTTCTTCAGTAATGGATAAAGTAAAACCAGTAATGAGAACGCAGTGATGAACACTTGCTAATGATTACAAAATGATAAGTACTACGACACAAAAGATATAAAAGAAAGAATCGTCAAATTTGAAACAATGTAAAGCAGTTGCTATGATAATATAATTATTAATAAAGAAATTATAGTAATAATTAGTTTAAATGTCCGCCATTTTGACACTTATGGGCAGATTGTCATCAAGTCACGCTGTAAGACAGTTAAATGTATATAGATTAATATTCAGAAATGGTAATAATCAAATAGCAACAAATATTTCTAATTCAGTACATATAATTTAAAAATAGTTATTACTGTGGTCATATCCAAGACTGGTGCCAGTACCTATTATATATGTTACATATAGCATCATTAAGATACAAACTCTTTGTTAGGTATTGCTCATTTTACATGAAAACACTCGACATTGTGACAATTAGATAAAAACTATTTCTTATGTATGTGGATCAAGTATGTGAGACCTTTGCATTACCAAGTTACCTTTATGAGTATTTATCTAAGACAGACAATGTAATTTGTGTTGTGCTGTTTTTTATATTATACTTTTCTCAAATAACATATTACACCCAAACCTTGTTTATCGATTAAATCATTGATAAATAAAAACAAGTATTTTACCCTGACAAACACATTTGCAACCTCCATTCGTGAATTGTAATTTCGTTTTATACATTAAAATTCTATTGTATTATAAATAAATGAAGGAGAATCATTCATACGAAATTAAATGGCTGAATTTGTAAAAAAAAATACAAAAAAAAACAATTAAAAAATTAAACTTAAGGAGGTTAGGAAGTTACATCCAGACCAAAAGGAATTAGTTGAAATTTCGTACAATTGTTTAAACACTCAAAATGAATAAAATACTGAAATTTCAAATTTGTACTGGTATTATAAAATGACAAGTAATAACAAATACATGAATGTAAGTGAGAAAGACAGGTCGTAGTTTTGACAACAGTGAACACTGCGTGCACGTTTATAATTGTTTGTATTACTTAAATAGCAAAAATTACTTGATACTTCAAGTACTTTCACTTAGTACTTGGTACCTGCACTTCAAGTATTTCCACTAATAACTTGTGTCAGTTCTGCATAGGACTTTATATTTTTATGTAGGTAATTATGAAAATATATTTGAGGAAATGAGTTCCAAAACTCGTAAAAAATCGAGATAACAGTGAATTTTGAAAGAATTTTTTGTATTCTTTTATATTTTAATATCAGTTTTAAACAAAACACGCTCAATCATATTATGATTAGGCTAGTTTTGCTCAAAACCGACATTAAAATATGAAAGAATGCCAAAAATTCTTTCAAAATCCACTATCATCTCGATTTTTTTTTAAATGGAACGAACGAGTTTTGAAACTCACCTCCTCATTTATAAAACCTTAAATTAAAAATTAAAGGTGTTAAATATTAAATATATACGCTCAATTAACTTACTTCACTCGACTAACACCATTAAGTTCGAGTGTATGCGCAATGCCAAGTGCATCTTATAATAGTTTCAATATACCTATAGCACTCGTGATTCAGTTCAAGATGATGATATTTCTAAGTTACATACTAAATACTCGCTGTGATTGTTACAGTGGCGATTGCACGGAAAGCTGAGAAAATGCGACCGAATAGGGGGTACAAGTTGATGCCCCCTGATGGAGGATGGGGGTGGATGGCTGTATTTGGTGTCAGTGTTGTAAATGTAAGTATATAGTTTTAATACATAATATTTTTAATTTCTTATAGAACTAAATGTATGTATAGTAAGAATAAGTCAATATATATTTTAACAAGCTTATTTTTTTCAAATTCGATATTTTGATGGAAATATACATTTTGTTATACCCTGAATCCTTTCTGAATATTTTCACCATGATGTTTAAATGTCTGTTACTCTGTAGACGTTGTATCTCAATTTTTTTCGAATTATTTTTAAAAAGGTGCTTAATAGACAAAATATATATATATTAAACTGTAGAGAATATTATTATCTATAATTTATGTCTCGTTTAATTTTTCTATCTTGTATCATTTACCAGAAATATTTTTTTATTTGACTAGAAACACGTGCACTGTACATTTACATTAGTACAGCGTGTAAGAAAGTACCATGGTAGTTTTATTGTAAAAATTTCTGCCAAATAAATGCACAGTGCTTCCTCGTGCTGAATTTACCAAAGGTAGTCGATTATTGAACCATTTAAATAAAAACCGCAAAAGTATTCAGATAAATTGCTTGGATTTGGTTAAGCATTTAATTTTATTTTAATTTTACTAAAAACTATTAGTTCGACATTTTTCTTAAGACGCACCTGATTATTTTTAGTATATTTTTAATTTTTTGACAATTTCAACCTAAATCTAAATTTTTATGTTATGCAAACATCAAAATGACATTTAATATGTCAAAGTAAATAGAAATTTAAAAAAAAAAAAACGTTTTTTTAAAGCAAATTGAGATAAATCTTTGTAAGGGAATATTTTACAACAAACATTGTAGACTTATATTACAGGAAATTGAATGCTCTACAAAAAAAATCCTATAAAATTTTCACATAACGTGTCGTTCTTGAGATATTTTGAAAAAATTAATATTTTGGGATGTCACCCCTCCCTCTTACACATGATTTTGAAATGTGACCATCCTCAAGCCAGACCCAACCAAGTTTCATTAATATCGATTCAGTGGTTCATGAGTTATACGTCTGACAAGGATTCGAGGGACAGACACACAGACAGACAGACACGGAACGAAAAATATTTGTCTTGACCTCTTATCTTCGATATGACGAGGAAGTAAAAGAAATAGTATGAATTTTCTGTTGATAACAATTACTGTATTATGATAGACAAATATTACAGTTTAAAAAATATTATGAAATATTCATATAATATTTTGAACCAACAATTTCTATCTATCGTTGTATCAGTCGGCTTTTAGAAATACATAAAAACACCTTGAACTATAAGAGAACATTTTTGACAGTGCCAAAATAAAAAAATTATTTTATTAAATATTAGATATTGGTCACTGCATACAAAAAATATTTAATCGTATAAAGAGTTTTAATAATGTAATTATTAATTGAGGACCACTTCTAAAATAAATGCGTAGGTACAAACTACGTAACTGTTGCTATGCCTCAATATATTAGGATATACCAAGTGTAAAAATTAAGTACTGTAGATAATCTGTGCTGAAGAAAGGAAATTCAATATTATTTATATATTATGCAGATTTTTGTTTTCCTGTTAATATTGCGACAAAATCATAATTAATATTTTTCCTTGTAAATTTAATGCTTGACTCAAATTTACTCACATCAGATGCATGCTGTTTTCTGTATATTTCTCTTTTTTAAACTTATGTTGGTGTTTACGACCAAACCTGCAACCAAAATTTCGATCTTACGCGTACAATCATTGTGGATCAAACGTGAATTTACGAAAGAAAATATATGCTGTACTTACATATATCGCAATATCAACCGGAAAAAAATATTTGAATGTATCTTAAATAATATTGAAATCCCTATTCATTTATAAAATTAATTATTGTTTAATACAAAATGTTATTAAATAATATTTGGTACATTATATATAATTTATAAAACTAGACATAGATACTTCATTTAAAGTATTTTAAAGTATTCACAAGTAATTGAAATCTGAATACCAATGTTCACAATTATCAATTTTTGGATTTTTTAAATTATATTTCGATCGGTGTGTAGTAAAAAAATATTAATAAATATATGTATATGAGGATATTATTGACTTCATCAAACTAATTTTTTTAAATTATTTAAATAACTAAATATTAAATCAGAATAAAATAAATCTATTCATTCATATATGAATGTATTGTAAACACTACGGAATTAATGTTTAACAATACAAAATTTTGATTTACAAGAAAATTTATGGCTACTTTAAAAAAATTACATTATTTATATGACACAGTAATTTGTTTTTGTATTTACATAATGCAAAACATTTTTTTATGATTGTATATTTGATTTATGATTATTTTACTTAAAATATTTAAATAACAGCTAATTAATCAAATGATTTATTTTACATATTATTATCAATTCACAATAAATAATGCTCAGCATTTATGGACTACCAAAATAAATTAAGGGAAGTATTTTGCAGGAATAAATTAAAAATATTTTTTTATAAAGACAATATTCTCGCAAATATTTTATCACTAAACTAGAAATGTTTTTAGTGTAAAAAGTAGTATTTATTTTTGATTTATTATAATACACAAAATATACATACAAAAACAGTATTTTGTAACCTCTTTCGGAAGTACTTAATATATGTATACAAAATTATAGCATCCCATGAAATTTAAAGTAATTGTATTGTAGAGATATTTTTATAAAACTATTTTTATCGAATTTGTATGATTCAATAAGGTACTGGCGCCAGTCATTAATGGCAATTTTTTAATTTGTACTGAATTTTCATTACTGGTTTTACTTTATCCATTACTGGAGAAAAAACATAAACAAAATAAAAATCTATAATTAAAAAAAAACTATATTTGCAGACTTTGGTAATTAAATTGATTAAATAAAGTTACATGTTTTATTAGTAACATAAAAAGAAGCCCTTCAATTACAAAAACAATAAACCTTGCTCTTATAGCGGCCATAACTGATTCCATTACCTTATTTATTTTTTTATTTATTATAATATAGAAAATATACATACAAAAACTGTATTTTGTAACCTCCTTCGGACGTGCATAATATACTATATACAAAATTATAGCATCCCATAAAAAATATTTGGTAGAAATATTTTTATAAAACCATTTTTATCGAATTTGTATGATCAAATTGCAGATTAATCGATTTTTTTACAATACATTTTCAGCACAAATACTTCTATGTGTGTAATCTGAGCATGCAATGCAGGATCGTGTAGGTACATCTGTTATAGTTCACAATATGTACCATTACGTGGGATATTGTCGTTGCTGCACTACAAGATAAAATTTTATTTTATTATTCTCTTGCATTGGCGTTTAGTGGAATGGAACACACTCTTCCAAAGAAATCATGACCATGCACAAAAGACTAACCGCATTTGGACAAATAGTAAATAAAATGTTGTTGATTGTGTTGTTTTGTAAATAGAAATTGTTAGACAAGTAAATAACAACAAAAGTGACAAAGAATGCATTACTATAATAACAATTTAATGTAAATGTGATTCATTTATTTAAATTTTGTTATTTTCAATCATTCTACAAATTCTTAATATTTATATATACAGGGCATTTAAAGTGTTTTTTTTATCTCAGAACCATTGCATATTTAAAAAAATGTCTCAACCAAAAAATGTTTAATTGTGTGGGGGTAATCGAATAGTGATATTTATTTGTTATTTCAACATGGCTTTCAAGGCTATTTGAAGGTCAATATCTTTTTTTTTTTAATGGAAACTTATAATTTTTATTTAGTAATCTTAATCTACGTGAAAAAACACGAATCTTTTATTGAAAACTTTTTTTGAACAGCCTAACCTTTACAAGATATCTAACCAAATAATTTCGAGTCTTTGATCATTCAAGAATTTTTTACTCATAAACCATCAATTTTAGAGAAAACGTAAGATAAAAAAAATGATTATTTTGGTTTATAGTCCAATACAATACCCCGCCATGTATATAAACTGATAGTTTATTCAATATATTGTAAGAATAATTCAAAAGATCAACAGAAGGAACTAATGATGTATAATATATTTACAAAATATATTTACAGAATAAATTGATGAAATGTACAGGATGCGTAAGGTGTATGTTTAAGCGAGCATAAATCTATCCTTAAATACTTTACACACCCTGTATATATGCAAATAAATAATATCAATTAGAATACTTAATAAAGAACTAGAAAACTAGGTAAAAAGTGGAATTAGGCGCTTAGGCACACATAACAATAAAGACAAAGCGATTATAGATGCATGTTAGCTTTTATTACCGTATTTTGTACCATAAAATATGAATAAGGAATACACTACCATATAGTTTAACGACTAATAAAGCTTATGTATTAATTTATCAATAAAACACCCGTTTGTGTTTCAGCTTATGAACTCAATTTATATTATTACACGGCGGGCAACGTAGAGATGTTAAAGATCAGATATAGGTAATAGAGTAAGACGGATTTTTTTTAATACTTAATTGCAAAGATTAGGCTAAAAAATAATAATAGCATTGAACAAATTGTTTTTTTATTGCTCAATTTTAAATTATTCAATATTAAAAGTCGTAAAAATCAGCTCGCATTTAAAACGCGACGTGATTGGTTAAAGTTTTTGTGTCGTCATAATTCATGTTCTGTCCAGCTGTCAATGTTGTTTGTATACAAAGTTTCAACGCGTGAGTTATAAAAACTATATAGAGCCGAAATCCTCAAATTTGGGATTGTTGCCCTTAGAAAGCCGTAATTTCTCGAGTATATTATTATTGTACATATTACAACTACATACATAGAATAACCCTACACAGTTATAAATCTTTTTCCAGAAGTTTTGTGAGTTGAATTATTACATCAAAGTACGAATAATTTATTGTTTTTCGTGGGTTTTCCATGTTTATCGTTGACACGTATATTTAAGCATTGACTGACATTTCAATACTGGGTGCGTTTGAAAAGTACCTTTTTTAAATTTGATATTTTGGGGTCGGAAAAAACTTTTGGAGTATGAAAAAATTTTCTACAATATTTTTTTTACCTCTAGATTACATTAAACAAGTTTTTAAGGGATACCATTTTCGACCGGATTACTCTATTCATATAAATAATTTTAAAAATGTTGTGCATGTACAGTTAACTATGTCACAAAAAATATTTTAATTCAGTAAACGTATTCAAATTAAAATAAAATTGTTCAATATTTCATATTTTCCAATAAATGATTTAAATTTTTTTTTAAATATATCCGTTTTTAAACGCTTTGCATGTGGTTCTTTTGGCTTCTGAATGATTAATTTTCCAACTCGTCGCCTCAAAGCACGTTGAAAATTTAATTTCACTAACAAATTTAATTTTTAATCAAAATCCCATTTTAGAATTGTAATTTTCCCTATTTCAGTTTAAAAGTCACTGGAGCTTGCATTTTATAAATCAAGGATGTTATAGCAATTAAATCTCATGGGTGTCGTGAAGCGTTTAGTGTAATGACTTCCTTTTGTTTGAATCAGAGGTGACAGAACTGTAAAAGTACTAGTTCATAAGATTAAATTATAAAAAAGCAAGTACGGCAAAATTGAAGCAGAGATGGTATAATATTAACTCTAGAATAACTTATTCTATTTAAATAAATTAAAAATGTGTTATCTGAAATTCGTTTTCTTTATATATTTTTTAGTTTTTAGTATTTTATACAGGTACCCTTACATACAAATTCACATTTATATTAAACTAGCCGAGACTTCGCTCGCATGTATTTCGAAACCCTCATACCCGTGATATTTTTTCTGCCGGATCGAATGGAACTAATTACAACCATTCATATGTAAAAGGGGGTGAAATATTAAATTTTTCCTACGTTTTGGTTTTCGTTCATTATGAAAAATCGTAAATATCTCGACTGCTATACGAATTAAAGGATTTTTTTCCCCTATAATACCCCCCTCCCGTGGTATTTTTTCCGCTAATTTTTTTAATCCAATTCCAACCCTTCATATGTGACGGAAGGTAAAATATAAATTACCAACAAAAAAAAGTTCCCCATACAAATATTACCACCCCTTAGAGTACCTTAAGGTTTTAATTTTCGGGATACGAAGTAGCCTATGTCCTTCCTCGGGATGCAAGTTATCTCACTGCCAAATTTCATCAAGATCGGTTCAGTGGCTTAGCTGTGAAAATGTATCAAACAGACAGAGAGATAGACACTTTCGCAGTTATAATATTAGTATGGATAAATACCTAACTGAATTAAAACAATACTTATTCATTTTTATTTTATTTTTCATTGTACTTACAATATTGAACTATGTATATACTTATTTATAGACAATAATTATTTATTTCTAGAGGCATATTTATCTAAGAATACATTTATGAAAATCATATTCATTTATCTTATTATTCGAGAACAAAATCTGCAAAGTTTATGTGGGAAAAAAATTTGCAGTGAAATAGTAGTGCAACCAAAAAAAAAACATTCGTGCAGTTAATTTGTATACTCATTTTTTTGTTAGTCCCAGGAATTTTTTAAACAGATGTAGTTACAAAAATTTAAGTTATTTTTAAAAATCTGTTGTACTTTTTGATTTTTTACATAGTGAATAAGATAAATAGAACAATATTTTTAAAAAATTACATAAACTACAAAAAAAATACATAACTAGGTATTTGTAGAATGAAAAACAAACATCTAACAGCATTAAAACTTGTTACTACTACCAAAAGATATAATAATCACACAAGTTCAACGGACAACATCACTTTGATGATATTCTAGTTCATTAAATCTAGTGAACTATCGCCATTAATTAATGATCTATTTACAGATGTGCACCAGAGCAATAGAACCATCGTTTGGATTACTGTTTGGTGATCTGCTCCATAGTTTAAACATCGAGAGTACAGGGGCGGCTGTAATTATGAGTGTTATGGACGCCGTAATCAACTTGTCCGGTCTGTTGGTCGGCCCGCTCTGTAAACATTTGTCATTCCGAAAGGTTGCCATCATTGGAGCAATTTTCAACGCTACTGGACTCATGGCTACCTGTACAGCGAATTCCATGTTACATATTCTTTTAACCTACAGTCTTATTGGAGGTAATTTAAATAAATATAAAGTAACTCTTTAAAATAAATAGTTCAATAAAATTACTTTTATGTTTAGTTTTTAAGTATCAATAATAAATAAAAAGATTCCTGCCGAATTATATTTAATACAGATGTTTGAAAATATATTACAAAATAAGCTTATGGTCATATTCTAAGAGTGAAAATAAAAAATAAAAAACTTTTACTAAATACGCCACTTAAAGCCCATTTCACACTAGGCTATCAACGATTCTAATGAATGCTTTCACGTTTAATCTAACAACTTGATGTTAATTTGATATTATAGAAAAGTTTATGTGAATCAATGTAAATCGTTGATCTCCTAGTGAAAATGGAGTCTAAAATGTGCTTTTTAAATTATCTAGAGACAATTATATTTCTAATACACGTACTTTTATGAAGATGGAAATCAAAATTATCGTTGGTAGTATTTCCTTTCTTATATAAAACGGCATTAACTTATTTTTTATTTTAAGCAACCGTATTAAATATAACTGTACGAGTATGTACATAATTTTTTTTATAAATATATCAGTTAACAAAATTTTTCAACTTTCTTGTAGATATTCAAAATCCAATATTTTAAACTCCCCAAATAAACAATCGTCAAGTTACAATAAATACATGCTTTGTATTTTTAATTTTTATTTTTATTTCTTTTTTAGGATTGGGTACAGGCCTAGCATCTTCAGCAACATTTGTCTCTCTGAACCATTACTTTATCAGTAAACGCGGACAAGCTGTGGGCTTGTCTTTAGCTGGAGCTGCAGCTGGGTTTTTGGTATATCCTCAAGCAGTGCGATTTCTTTCTGAATATTATGGGTTCACAGGATCAGTATTAATTCTAGGCGCAATCGCTCTGCACTCAATTCCAGGATCTGCGTTATTACAACCTGTCAAATGGCACATGAAGAAAGTCGTGGAATCTGACGACATTGTTCCTATAAATATGGTTCAGGTAAAAATTTTACAATCTTGACAAAATGTATTAATATTAACACTAAAAAGATTTAAATTATTTTTATTCACATCCAAATAAAACTACTACAAATAATAATAATAAACTACTATAAATAATAGCCTTTGTCTGTCACGTAACGCATGAAGTTAGCTGCACAACTTAACATAGTAAACAATTGATATGTTCATAAATTTCATTTTTATCATTAATCAAAATTTCATAAAAAGTAATCTTGATTTTACAGCATTTCAATAAATAATATAAATCTATTCACCTGCGTTTTTTGCGAAATCAAATCCTTTACAGACATTTTATGAAAAAAATATCAAAATAATTGTTTTTATTTTTCTTAATATGTGCAAGTTAATTATTAAATATTAGCATTATAAAATTAATCCTATATTACTCTAAAAATAATAAACTTTCAAGAATTATCCAAAACAATTTATCTCTATATATTTATTAATATGTACTATAATGTGTTATATAATATGTTCATATAATATCATACATAACAATATAATGATTGATACAATTGAATCTAGTGTTGCTATTGATAAAAAAAATAGTAATTACTAATTACTATTTATTATATTTGATATTCATATTGCATTGCAACACCTGTTTTATTGTAATTTATTATTATAAGGATTTATTTAAAACCCATAGTAGAAAGATTGGCTGGCGTTGTTCCATTTTTTAATTAACTAATTTAAATTCTGTTTAATAATATTTACCTTTGCTCCCTGCTTAGCTCTAATTGTACTCTAAATATATATATATAATTATAATATTTTGTATCCTTATAAATGTTCTTTCAATTTTACTGAATCTTCTAATGAAATAAAGTAAGTATAATAGTTTTTTTATTTTTAAATACAATAGGAAATGAAAACCATATCTGAGAACGTGAATGAAGAAAATGGTGATGGAGAAATGGATATGGATGGACCACCAATGTCATTTATAGCGGTCCCCTCCCATTCTCCAGAATCAAAAACACTATTGCAACCACGACCTATCCGCTCATCGAAATTCTCTCATCCAGAATTGTCCGTTGCAAACGTTTCAAATTTTTCGATGTTTACTGATGTTGATTCAATATCAAGAAGAGCTACTGTTCCCAAAAATTTAAATTACCATGATATTAATGTCTTGAGAAATCGAAAAATATCTGTCATTTCGACTTTATCCAATATGGATTTCACTGGAAGCAGTGTACAGCTGCATATGGCTGATTTGGTAAGCTGTGTTCAAATTGTATTTAACTACAAATTCCTTATTAAAATATTAATGATTTTTACGTCAGATCTTGTACCTTAGTATTGTCTACCTACTGTTAACTTTTTTGACATACAAGGCATGTTAATAATATAGAAATGTATAATTTAGTGAATCCCAATATTTTCATTTTATCTTAAACTGTAAATATATTTAACGTATAGGCAACTTATCTTACGCTGTTGTACAATATTTGCATAATGTTTGTTTCAAGGTATCAGAAGCGGAAGAAGAAATGGGCGATGTGTACTTGTCACAAAACACTGCAGGGCATACCCGCAGCAAGAAAGATTCAAAAACAATAAAGAAAAACGAAGAAAAGAAATCACCAACGGGCGTGTTTTCTATGATATACAAATTCCTTGATCTCGATCTACTTAAAGATAAAATATATATAAATTTACTCGTCGGCCTATCGCTGTTCTACGTTGCGGAACAGAATTTCAAATTGGTGATGCCATTTTTCTTTGAGAGCCTCGGATATTCTAAGTCTGACACGGCTCTCTGCTTATCTGTCACAGCAGTTATGGATATCATAGCTAGGGTTGTTCTTCCCCCGATCTGTGATAAAATCTCCCCCAGGATAATAAGAAGGAAGACGCTATTTATGATTTCATGTGTGTTTCTCGGAACGTGTCGTTCAAGTAAGTTTTTTTTACAAAGTGATTCTTAATGCATTAGTAAAAATATATTTTTTGAATTCATTAAATTATTAGTATTCGTATTTTGAGATTTTTTACTAGGTAATTATATACTCGTACTCAGGCTCGTATAGGGGGGTAGGAGGGCCATATGGCCCGGGCCCCTGGAATTTATTTATATTTTACATAAATATTTATAATTTATATTATCATACATAATACGAGTTAAAACTAAAAAGGATAGTATGGAATTAGTTAGAAATTTCACTACACTCGCCCCCTAAAATGATGTTTGGCCTGAGCTCCATTGAAATTCTCTCAAGGCATGCTCGTACCTATACACTGATAAATTAAGGGTGCAATATTAGGACAGTGGGTAATGTATGGCACAGTTCTTCTACAATGAAAAAAACTACTTGAAAAGATAATAGACGTAACGGCACAATCGCACGGTGTTTCTTCTTTTTTTTTTAATATATAATATATATTATCGCTATAAAATAATATATTTTAAAATAAATATATACTTGCTTAACATATTAATGACATTTAATAAATAACATAATTGACTTTTTAATTAAAAATAAATCAAAATAGATTTCACTACTTAAAAAATCACGTAGCACTTATTTGCACGACACTAGATATGAATCAGTGCCAAATACTTTTTAAATAACAAACCTTTTACGATATAAACTTCTTGAGGACAACCGGTTAGCTCAGAAAACAATACTTTTAATTTTGATATTTGTACAAATAGTAGCTATTAGCCTCTTTAAGTATACTTATTAATATAATATTACATCCTTTCATTGCGGTTAATGTTGCCAGAAAAAAAAACATTGCAATAATTAATAAACAAAATTTATATCTCGCGTTGTGTGTGACTCGGTCCCATTGATGACAGCAGCAATCAGTGTTTGCAATACATTTTACACCTTCCTTATAACGTTCTTTTTTGTGTAAAAAAATCTTATATTGTTATTCCTTTTTGACTCCCAAGCGAAAAATATATTTTTAATTTAAAAGAATGTTTGAATGTATAAAATTGAGTTTATTTATATAAAAAAAATTTGCACGAGACCAAGTTTTTTCTCGGCTGTTGGTTAAATCTGAAACAGAGATAAGATTAAGACGAGACTTAAATATAAATACAATCTTAATTCGTGTATGATCCCACTCGAAATTGTTATAAATGGAATATTCCTATTTTTAAGTATACAATATCCATAGGTACATAAAGTACTGGCACCAGTCTTGAAGCATACTTCAGTGTTGGATTCTTGTTTAATTAAATGTTCTTAATTAGAAATATTTGTTGATATTTAATTACTGCCCTTACTGAATGATAATCTTTAGACAATTCTAAAAAAGCTTAATTTGGTGATAATTGGCCAATGGATGTCAAAATGATGGACATTTAAATAAATTATTAATGTAATTTATTAATTATTATTATTATCATTGCATCTGCTTTACATTGTTTTAAATTTTAGGATTTTTCATTTTATAACTTTTGTTTCGTAGTACATATCATTTTGAAATCATTAGCAAGTATCCATCACTGGATGCTCATTACTGGCTTAAAACCTAAACAAAATAAAAGACTACTGAATAAAGTCAAATTCCACTAATTTGGTTATACATTTTAACGTTCCATATGCCTTGGTATAAAAAAATACTTTTTTACATAGCTTTAACTCCTTAGCACCCCCTTCCCCCTTAAAAATATTTTTTCAACAAATATGTACATCTTTTACTAGAGTGCATTATTTGACATGTTCAGTAAAAATTTCAAGTTTCTAGCATGTATAGTTTACGAGATATTTTGAATAGGACGGACGGACGACAAAGTGAGATTAATAGGGTTTCTTCGGAACGCTAAAAACAGTATACCTTGCTCTTAAAGGGGCCAAGACTGATGCCTGTACCTTATTTCATCATCGTATGCAAAATGATTTTATTTGCAAAAAATATATCATCTAAATGTGGAATATATTTAAATTATTTTTATTACAGTTATGGCTGAAGAAACGGAATGGTACCCAATAATGGTGTGGTTCATTATAAGTGGCTTCCTGCGAGGTGCCGTACTGATTAACTTTACACTAACTGTATCTGAATGGTGTCCTACTTTAGAAAGACTACCTGCAGCGTTTGGATTGCATATGGTGGCGAAAGGCATTTTTGTCATTGCATTGGGACCTGTTTTAGGTAATTGTTTTGCACATTTATTTTAATTGCTAAGTTATAAATAATACAACCATAATTCTTCACTTCAGGCCCTTCATGATATCAGTATTTTACATTTGTATAAATAATATAAATTTTGTATTTTTTGCAAAAATCATAAAAATTTCACGGACTACATTACTTGCAATGGCAATTTGTATTGTTATATTTTTAGTATTATTTGAATTTGAAAAGATATTTTTTTATTTTTATCTATAATTTGCTTATTTAAATAATATAATTTGTGATATTAAAGGACATAATAAATCTTATAAAATTTCAATTATTTTTAACAAAATTAATACATACAGGGTGAGACATTTAAAGTGTTACAGATTTTTATCTTACAATTAGAAAAAAATGTTCAGATCAAAAAATGTTAAGTTGTGAGGGGGTAATCGAATAGTAATATTTATTTGTTATTTTAACGTGGACTTCAGGGTTATTTGTAGGTCAACATCATTTCTTTAAATAGCAACCTAAAGTTATACTAAATAATAACTAATAAAATAATAATAATAATAATACTAAATAATGCTTATTATATGTAAAAAAAACACGAATATTTTATTAATTTTTTTTTTAAAACCTTTCCAAGATATCTAACAAAATAATTCGAGATTTTCGACTATCAAGAATTTTTTACTCAGAAACCATAAACTTTAGAAAAAAAGTACGACACGAAAAATGTTTATTTTGGTCTAATTAAACATTTTTTGTATCTTGTACTTTTTCTCTAAAGTTGATGATTTCTGAGTAAAAAATTCTTGAATGTTCAAAATAATCAAGATAATTTTGTTAGATATCTCGTAAGATTTACGTTGCTCAAAAAAAAGTTTTCAGTAAAGGATTCGGATATTTTCACGTTGAATAATATAACTAAATAAGAACTATACGTTCCTAATTAAAAAAAAACGATATTGACCTTCAAATATCCTTGAAGGCCGCGTTAAAATAACAAATAAATATTACTATTCGATCACCCTCTCACAATCAAATATTTTTTGGTTAAATGTTTTTTTTAATATGCGATGGTTCTGAGATAATAAGCTGTAACACTGTGAAGGCCCCACCCTGTATATACCAAAAATAAAACTTTTTATAAAGATTAATTTGCGATATGAAGTAATTTATATAATCATAATTAACAACCTATTTTAATTATAAATGTAGGAATTCAGAGCATCAGTAGTTCAAAAAAAACTACATATTTAGTAAATTATATAACAAAGTTTAGAAAGCATTATTAGCATTTTACTCTTTAATTACACGAATATAAGATATGTACGTGTTCTATTTCCCAATATATATATACTATATTTGTATTATATGTATTTTTAACCAGTACAAGTAAACAAGAAAATAACGTCAGTATGGGTTATTTACACTTTCTGCACTAAACACTGAAAAGTGCATATTACTGTAATCATTCATACCTACGCTAATTATTCTATTCATTATAGATACACTTCTGCATCAAAGGTTTCTATAAATCATAGTTACAATCTAATATTACTGTATATTTACATATTCATATTCCTGTATTTTATTCGTTATGCAAACTTCATACAATAAATGCATACATTTATATAATTCGTGTCACGTTTAATCTCGACATTTCATCTTAATTAAAATTAATAAACAAATAAATAACTAAAAATATCCTCTGCGATTTCAAAATATGGTCATCAACTTAAAATAGTATATTAAAATTAATGGATTTTTAATTATTCTGGAGTTTCCTTAGTAATAAACCTTTCGAGGTATGTAAAGTACAAGGTAGCCTCAGTAGCTCGACGCGAGAGAGGGGAAATACGTTATCTGGAGTGCCCAAATATGTAGAGGGGGAATAGTGGGCCCAATCAAAACAAATTTAGCCTTGTAACTCGGCGCGAGAAGGGGAAAATACATCATTTGGAGTGCTCAAGCTGATTGGTCAAAAACTACTGAGGCAACCTATGTATTTACTAACCTTGAGACCGGTCCATATTAATTTTAGTTTAAATTGTGTGTAATGCCTATATGGAATGGAGGATGGATGGAATCGCCCACCTCGATGTCATTCCGCGGAGATTTTAAATTGATATTTCTATGACAAATTAAAATTTGAACCATGTTTCACAAAAAAAGTGTGTTTTAAATTTCGTTAAAAGTACTTTTATTATAAAGAAAATAATGTAAAAAGTTGAATTTTTCAAATCGCAAATCTTTATGTCAAGCCAATTTTTGAGATAATTTAATTTTTTTCAAAATTTTTGAGAAAAATAGCGATAGCTTCTAAACTGTGTATCAAAATTAATGGATTTGAAAGCGTGTTCAAATCTATATAATTCAAAATACGACAACAAATATTTGAAAATGTCGATTATTCACCAAAATTTTGAAATACATACTTATGTATGTAATGTTATTATTTAGATTTTAACACGCTAATTGAGAGGTCATGTCTCGAGAACGATTTCAGATACAGATCTGCCGTTAAAAAATTCCGCCTTTTCATATCGTTTTATATACAATAGGTAGGTAATAATACTTTAAACGAATTTTCAAATTCAAAATTTTTATATTGGAATTGTCAACTTAAATATAAGAAAATAAGACGAAACCCATAACTTACTATAAATAAACAATTATTTTTATTTTTTTTATGTAATTTCAATCACATATAGCTTTAATAAAATTAAAATATCACGTATGCTTATGTCGGGTCACGGTCGTGATCCGAAAAAAAACACTGATTATGAAAATCTCGTCCTCGTGCGGGTAAAATAAAGTTGGTAGCTATACTTATGTCTAGCAAAAAAAATTCTATTTGATGCACTTTTTGAAAAGTTTTTTTTAAAGAACGTCAGTACCTATATTAGGCTATAATTTGCTATATTTTAAAAATATATTTTATATTTTGGTCGGCTCACCGGGCATTTACCCGATTGTCCGCCGACCGTATCTGGTAATGTATCCATTACTTATGCTTATGTTGATTACCTTTCAGTAAGAACTTAAATCACTTCCGATATATATTTTATATTTTATGAAATGCATAATGATTGATTTTTGATTTATTACAAAATGAAGAAAGGATTTCATTTATATTCACTTTTTTTTTAAATTCATTTCACTAAAAATTTGCACACTTGAACATAAATTTTAATACTTTGCATTAAAAATGTATCCTTTGCACTGATGTTTTGATATTTTCAATGTGATTTTTTGATGATTATTTATTACACATTTTTGATATATTTATTGTGATTTTATATATTATAACCAAAACTAACCAACCTCCCTTCGCCCAAATAGATTGCCCTAACGAAGGACAGTTAACGTGTATATTACCAGAGCATCAATTTTATTCTAAATAACTATGTATGTATGTACGTGATTTTTGACAATTGTGACGTCATACCGGTTTATTCTTCAGTACGAGTTAAAATTTAGTGCAATTATATAAAACCCATAAAGAAACATACAAGTTAATCATTTTATCAGTTCCTATTATTCGAAATTCGTTTTATGCATACATGAATAAAATTCACATTTTTTTCTTTTGTTTCAGGAATAATTCGAGACAACACCAATAGTTATCCTTTGTGCCTTCACGCTCAAACATTTTTAATGTTTGCTTGTACATTTGTGTGGAGTATAGAGTACATTATTGTATATTGTAAATCTAAAAAAACAGTAGATATAGACTTAAACTAATGTATATATATTATTATCTCTATAATTAACATGATTTGTAGATGTGAACCACTTTAGATAATTTATAGAACTGAATGATATATTGTAACAAAGACATTTATTAAATAATAAATTATATTTTCTAGCTGTTATATCATATGAAATTACAATCGAACAAAATACATGTACATAAAATATAAATATTGTAAAACAGTTTATTTTACGATATTTTTTAAAATAAGTAGATAGTTATTCATTTTAAACCATTTTTACATTTACATTAATTTTAGTATTCGTTTAGATAATATAGTCTAGCAGTGATGTGCTGACGAAGATTGAACTACAACTTAGCAAAATGTACTTAACTTCCTTAATGATATCCTGTTTTCCGGTAATAGATCAATTTTTGTGTTATACGTAAGATAAATAATAAATATTTAATGGTGCTAATCTCTGTGAGGAAACACTTTTATATTTTGTTTAAACCTACCTATTAAATTCGAAGCAGAAAGTCTAATTCAGATATAAATATCGTTCATATTGGCGAAAAAATATAATATTGTAATATTCGGTGGCGGGTTAATGAAGGTTGATACCTGGGGTGGAATGTTAGTTATTCTCCTTCCCAAAAAAACAAATTGTATACCAATTTTGGAGGAATATTTTTAAAAAATTAAAAATTAAAAAAAGGTACTCACTTTATTTAAAGTTTTATATTGATAATACCTTTATATAACACCCCTACCTATCTTGGTACCCGGGGCGAACCGCCCTACTGCTCCACCGCTAAGTACACTATTAGTAATATTATAAATCCAAATGAAATAAAATAAAATTAGGATAGATACAAATCTATAAATTATAATTTTATGATTTCAAATTGTTAGCAGCACATCACAAGTGTCCAAAATTTAGAAAATATGCTTTGTACAAATACTTATTACGTATAGATATAAATTTTATATTTGATTATTAAAATTAATAAATCTGCGTTTACATAGATATAGAACACTTTTGTAACAAAAATATATTTTTTTTGTATATCTTACCTTTATAATAATATTCATAATTAACTAATAATTGTATATTTCTACTTATGTATATTTAAAGACTGAAACAATTTTTGTAAAATACAAATGTGAATATTTTGTAATATATTTATTTTATCTAATGTGTAATATACAATAACATTATAATTTGAAAGTTTTTATTACTATGTGCATTTTATTTTATTACTCAAAGTCAGCTGTACGTGAAAGGTAAGACCAAATATGTGATTGCTAGAATTTTATGATCAAATAATAATATACATTTAGATACTGAGTTTTTGACTTCTTTATACGGTCTATTAAGAAAATTGTAACAAAGTCAAATATTTTTTAGAATAGAGAATAATAATGTACTATGGGCTTCAGGTCAGAATTGCTTACAGCAAATTCGAAAATATTAAGACAAACATTATCGGTTATCTTTGTGTAAAGCGGAGCTTATATACTTACATCATTTTCAATAAAAACACAAATATATGTCCATTTCATTAATTAATTTTATATCAAATTTAACATATTTAATTACTAAAATTTTAATCACACATAGGTATATATGAGTACTATAAACGAAGAGTACTTCCTTATCTATTAAATGAGTTTCAAAATATCTGTCTTTGTTTGGTACATGGAGAAATGATTTAAATATAATAATCAAATGGGAGGAACCTACTAAGTTTGTGATAAGCGAATTTAAATGAAAACTGGACGACCACTTCTGCATTTCACTGTACCTACAGTCATTGAATAGACATTAATAGCATATTTAAAATTTTGGAGAAAGTAATGGTAAAATTGTTTAGTTTAAACTTTTTAGTTTAAACTTCATTCTTAGCAGTTTTAAATATATTTTTGATATTACGTTTGCCTTGTTCCAGACTCCTTACCCTTTTGAATTTTGGTGAGTACATTATTATATATTTTTCATCATCATGTTATCCTATTCTAACCGAAACTAATAAAGAATAATGTTTATAGAGGCAATAATTCTAATCACACAATTATTAGATTTTCTTATTATTATTTTTCATTGGTTTAATTTAATTTTATAAACGTCACTTTATTTATTGTTATTGGTACTCTCATTTTAATGAGTTAGTCATATTTTCAATATATTGAATTTAGTTTTATTTATATATAGCTAATAATTAGTTCATGATCATAAATTCGATATAGAAATCTTATATCAAGATCAAGATCAGACTTGAGGACAAGAAAAAAAACTAACCAATCGTAATAGAGAAATACATTTGTATTTTTTTATGTTCTTTATGCCCGGTATTATAAAGGACCTAACAAATTTGTTAGCTAACAAACACTTTCAACTGAGGTATCAAACATATATGACAGTTCTTTTGGAGTTTGTTGATTACTTTGACAAGTTTCGCGCACGCGTTGAAGGTAAATACAAACGGTATTAAAACAGTGGTGATGTTATGAAAATTATTTTGTACGGTCAAAGATGCCAACTGTGTTACAATTAATTGAAGTGTCACTGCTCTAAATTCCATAACTAATCCATAGATACTAGTACAGTATTAATACCTCATATGAATGTAATTGCTAGCTAACAAATTTTGTTAGGTCCTTTATAATACCGGGCATTAGACTTATAAACACTTATTCCATAAATTATAAAGTAATATAAAGGTTAATTGAAAGTTAGGTCTGGGCGATTTATTTTGATGAACCCTTTTTTCAATTGCAATATATTATATTTGGTATCATTGGAAAGACTGTTAACAATGAAATAAAAATAACATTGTTGTGTATTTAAAAAAATGAAATAAATAAATTCTCATTTATTAAACAATAACTAAATTAATAAAGAAGGTATTTGATTGAAATACCAACACCAGCGTACTCCAAACATGCTTAGGTATATTTAATTTAAACGCTTAATTTTCTCAATATTAATCTTTTTGAATCACAGTAAATTTTTTTATACCGTTATTACTGCAATTTTTAACGTTAACTACGGTAATGATTTACTGTATGAAGTAAAAAAAAGAAATCACAGTTAATTTACTGATCATGACCAATTTTAGGATCAGCAATACTGATTTTTTTTTAAATGGACGATGGATTAATCGTGATAATTTTTGATTTTAAACAACTATCCGGTCCTTACTTTTGACTAACGATGTATAAATCTAGTCCAAAATAAAACAAAAATTAGATTAGTTTTCACTTTTACCTGCTCTCTTTATTATTTTTAACAAAATTATTAACGATACTCACTATTACTAATTTGAAAGTAATTCTTTTGTATTCACGTACTTTTATTCATTTTTATAGACAATATATAATCTCATATTTTTGCTCATTATTGTTATTATATATAGTTATTTTCGAGTTGGATAGTGCCAATATCTATAATCTAACAGCAATAATGTCGCCATTCAACTTCCTCTTAAAGCACTCCCCTTCACTATCGAGTAAGCAGGTCAGCGCATGACAGCTGCTATTAACGACTGAATGGATATCGTACTTTTTGTTTAAACAAATGCATAACAGCAATTCTATTTCTTGTTTTTTAAAATAATTATATGGACATAACTTTTTAAATGTTATTCTTGATAAGGATCTTATCCGTTATGATTTTTTAAATCCTTGATTCATGCATACCTATCTACTTTTTTCAATTAATTCTGATAGAATAATATGATTAAAACTACATTTTTTTACTTCCTTCATATTTCAATTGTTTATTTGGAAAAACATATTTATTTTATACAAGAAGGTACAGTACTTAATGTAATTAAAGTAAAATGCATTGTATTAATTATTATAATTATGAAATTTTATTAGGTATGTAGTATTGCATTTGTAAAAGCCAGTTTAAAAAAAACAATACATAACAAAATGGATATTTCCCGACTTTGAAAATTAACTAGCTTTAACAGCTAAACATATTATTTCAAAGCTGAGATTAGTATTTACCTTAACTGAAATTAATAACACAACTACACAAAAAACAGTGTGCGATACCAAAAAAGCAACCTAAATAGCATTGTAGTATTAGTCGAGCATAGTCGAAATTCAAATTTTTGGAATTTTCTGCTTACCAGTTTTTTTAGGCATGAATTTTGGGTTTAGCCAACTTCAAATTCAAGCTCAAATAATAAAAAAATAGTAAGCAGAAAATTCTAAAAATTTGAATTTCGACTATGCTCGACCAATACTACAATGCTAGGTCGGTTTTTGGTATCGCACACTTTTTTGTGTGTGTAATTATTTAGGTTTTATTAAAAATCTGATAAAACATGATTGTATCATGAAAATTTATTAAAAGTCTAACAGTTATTTTATTTGTTACATTTAGTAAGGAGCAGTATACTTATTCCGCCCCTGTGCTAACTTAACATAACTTATCACTATATTTACTTTTTTAACATGAATTGTCTGATATAACAAAAATGATCAAGCCGAAATTAGATTAACAGTTGATAATCATGTTGCCCCAAACCTTGCAACAAATCGTCCATTATTTGTAGATTCACACATCATACATATGGACCCTACCAATAACTTTCTTTCATTACAGTTGAAATAGAAAACAGATCTACAATTTACTCACTATATTGAACATTATTTTACATGCCTACGTAATACATACTACTATAGATACCTATATAAGGTTTATTTCTGAAACATCAGGATACTGGGGTCACACAGACCCCACAACGTTTTACCAATTTGAACACGATATATCAAATTAGTTTCTACTGACAATAAAGGCACTTTAGGGTCTGTGTGCTATTCGAGGGAGAATTTTCATTTCAAAAAAATGTTTTCAAACTCAATTTATGGTTAACTACCAACAGAAAAAATATTTTTAAGAAAGTATATAGTATTTATAAAAAAAATATTGTAAGTCATTTTGTTTTCGATTTTCATGACAATAACCATTAATTCTTTAATTATCATTTTAAAAAAATGTATTACTTTGGTACTCTATTATATTTTTCGAATTACCTAGATCTGTAGATATGTTATATTTATAGGCTAATTTAATTTATAAAGATTTTTTTATGTTCTTTCATAATAGGAAAATCTCATTTCGGTATGATTATAATTTACATTTTTAACAATTTATGTGTAGTTGAAAACATTATTATGTATTTTTATAATCACTTATAATTATACATGCAAAAATATGCTTATATAAGCATATATATTGATAATTTATTGTAAAAGTTATTTTTAATAACTTGGGTTAGGTAGACGCCAGTCTACCATGCGTAAAAAAAATTTGACACATCAATTCAGTATGAGTAAAATATATTATAACTAGGAAATTTAAAAATAATTTAAAACATAATATATGTCCATATATTAAAATGAAGATTCCTTAAATAATAATAGAAAGACATGCAATTGTAAACGCTCTAGCATAAAATTACATGTTATTGTTTGTACATCGTATATTTTTTATATTGTTATGTGGTAATTATCCATTTTTAAATGTTGATATCAAATAATTTCTACATACAACACCTCAATGTTTGTGTCTACATGTATTGTTCATAATGTTTCACTCTATTGTTTTCATAAAATAGTGTAAATTTGTCAAAACAACTGTTGTGTTAATCGTTTCTATCATTTATAGTTCCTAAATACTATATCGCCAAACAGGAAAGTTTTTTATCCACCTGGTATACGAAAAATAAAGATATGACAAACAAATACCTATATGTATATTATTTCTATATGAATTACATAAATTATTATTATAGAAGAAAGCAATGTTAGGGGAAAAAGTTTGGAGAAGAATTTGTTAATCAGGATGAGTAGATGAAAATATTTTAAAGTCGCAAAATGTAACAAAAATTCAAAATAATTTTGTTACATTTATTTCAATCATAACTTGTCAATATTTCCATGTATTTTATTTATTATATATTATATTATATGTATTGTTTATATATATTATTGTATATATTATAATCATTTTTGTAATTTGTCACAATTTCACAGTATCTGGTTGAAAAGATTATAATCCTTTCATAGTAAAATGGTTTAAGTGAAATGTTAAATAAAATTTATATTATGCACTTTCTCCTTCCCAATTTTCTTATATTGTTTTAGTTTTAACATTCATTGACAAACAAATGATATTTTGAAACAATTGTTAAGATAACATTAATTTATTTTTACTTTTACATATTACTAATTATTAGAATTGTATCATAATTGGTACTTTTAATATTCAAAATGATATTTTATTTTCATTTATATTAAAATTTTATATTAAACTTTGTGTTTTGGAATCTAATCAAGACCCAAAATTTAAACCACACGTTGTTCTGCTTGTATCCTTACGTATAGTAAAACTAATATTAAAAAATTACAAGCATGATAATTGATAATCAACAGTATCTGACCAAAAAAAGATTCAAATTCATCAAATTTTGAAAACAAATTTATTATAAGAACAAACTTTTCACTTCTTCAGAAGTGTTTCTGAAACACTTCTGAAGAAGACTCCGATATGAGAGTCGAAACGTCAAGTAGTATCATACGACAACGTGGACAACAGCCGGAAAAGTTAGCTCCTATGGACAACGGCCACGAAAGCCTACAGAAGAGAAAATTAATTACCTTTCAATGGAAAAGTCGTATATAATACGAATTAAAAAACTTCAAATGATACAGCGTTTAAAATAAATTTTATTTGTTAGACTTCAAAATACATAATTTAAAGTAAAAGTATAAAGATAACGTGCTAGAGTAGCACTGAAATAATTTTATCAATGTTATAAATTTAAAAATATTTTTAATGGTGCCTTCTGTTATATTTTAATGAACATATTTCTTATTAGAATTAATTTTATCGACATCCAAAATTGCACTACTTTTACGTCATATGGTTTTAATTGGAAAAAGAGAAAGAGTTAAATATACTTTTACTTTTATACAATGAAAATCTACAAATTCAAACAAAATAGTAAGTATATAATATTCTAAATTAATATGCATACAGGGTAAAAAAAATCGGACATCCGAAATGAATTGAATATATAGATCAAGTTTAAGAGAAAAATGTTAATTAAATTTTTTTAGGTTCTAAGAAACTCTATTTGATGGTAATATTTACGTGACCTTGGATTAGCCTTGAAAAGCCTCGTCAATTTTTTTAGATTTTTTTGCTTATAATATTATAAATAATATTATAATTATTATAAACTGAATAGCAGTTTTATTAGGTCAAATAAACATTTCTTTTTTACCTTTCCTTTAAAGTTGATTGTTTCCGAGTAAAAAATCTTGAAAGTTTAAAAATCTCCAACTATTTTGTGAAGTATGTTGAAAAATTGAAATCGGACAAACAATTAATTTAGACAAAATTTGCTCGCTTCTTATGTAGATTAAGAAAATAATAACAAAAATATAAAGATTAATAATAAATATAGCTTTCCATTTTAATCAAAAATTGACATTATCGAGGCCTTTCAAGATCACGTGAATATTACCATCAGTTTTTTTGCTTACTCGCAATATCGAAGATACGAGAAGCTTTGTGATCGTTTTAGAATGAGACAAAAAAACCGATTTCAAAATTTTAAATTGATCTTTCCGTTTTAGGTCAAGGCAAACACTGAATCCTTATTACACACATAATTCACGAACCACTGAAGCGATATTAACGAAACTTGGTTGAAAAAATTAAAAATATATGAAAAAATAATCAGGTGGGTCTAAAATTTTTCAGTAAAATTGTATAAAAATTAAATGGTCAGTAATAACCCGACTTACACTACCCCGACTTGCGCGAACTCGGAGTTACGCGATTTCTGAAAAGCATTTACAATATAACAGTTACAAACTTAACAGAAGAGCTCAGTTCTATTGAAAAAGGGTTGAAAATGTTGAAAACATAAACTCCAACGTAAAGAAGAAATCATTGTCTCGTCAGACGAGTTTGTTAGTTTGTTGTTGAAAAAACTATCATATATTTTTCTTCTATATGCACTAGTGTTTTAGTTAGCCCTTGGTCCAAATTAAACAAAATTTATATACACTTACATGCAAAGATGCACTCCGACCTACGTGAATTCGACTTACGCGATACCACCTGTCGCGTAACTTCCAGTTATTACTGTATAATAAAATGTGTAAAGAAGACATTAAAATAAATACATGTCAAAAATGGCAAAATAAATTTCAATAAATTGCCGTGAAGAAATCCTACATGTACTCTACCTAATACTTGAGATTATGTCTGAAGTAGTTTGTAACACAGCAATATACGGGAATGTACATGTGTACTTGATACATATTATATAAATCATGTGAATCCAGACTTACGCCAATGTATACAATTGTTTTATTTCCCACAACTATATAAATTCTTCCTCTGAGGATCATAGAACCATAATACAAACTGTATACATAAGGAATGTATGTATAATACAAGTTCACTATATAGAACTTTTAAAGTTATTAAATAATTACAATATGAACAATTGCTTTGAGTGTAAAATTATTTAATTCTTTGTTTTGTGATTATTTTAGTGTACATTTCACTATATATGGCTTTATAGTTATAAGGATAAAGGAAACTTGCTGCCTATTTCTGTGGTATTCTAAAAATGTTAAGTTATTCAATTGAAATAATTCTTCACTAGCACTATATTTCATAATTCTTCTCGGGAAAAGACCCCTAGCCCTAGATTTCTTCTAATCTATTTGGGTATAGGGGTTATTTTAAGAAAAGTTTTAAACTATAATGACGTTTTTCGCTACAGTACATTTTTTTAGGCCTCGGCATTCTTCCATAAGACATGTTAAAACATTTCCCTCTGGTCCCTTCAAAAACGTACTAACGAGGTTCCACTGTATTTTCAATTGCAATGACCTTTTGTCATTTTTTTACACTTCTTATATTTTGCACTTACAATTTTTCAATTACACAAATTAACTTTTACAACTCCATTTTTCATTTTTTGAACTACAAAAACAAGCTACAACTACACTCTAAAACAACCCCTGTTTGGATAGATGAGAAAAGTTGACTCAGCGTTTGAGACAATACCTATCTATGATATATTAATAATAGGCGCGAAATGTGAATTCGATGTTTTATGTAATCCATATGCAGAGATAAATCAGTTTCTCTGACATTCACCACATATTGAAATCTGTATTGGTAATAATTAATAATGCAAAAAAATTAGTTAGACTTTTAATGAACTATTTATTTAGTTTTGTACACTTATTGACAAAAATGTTTAAGAAAATATATAAATACAAATGAAAGTTTACTTGCCACCTTTAAATGCCATTGTCAAATGAAAATTCAACAACCGGTTTAAAAAAAAATTCAATTAACCATATGTCACCTACCAGCAAAGTAGGCAATTTTTACTGGAAACATGAAACCAATACTTCATTTCATAGTCATTAGTGCACCCTATTGATTGCGCAGGCGTGGTATATATGTATTAAATTATTTAACTTAAGTAGGAGACCAACCATAAAAGTATCAGAAGTCGATATCCAGTAACAAAAATGCCCCCCATCGTATTTTAAACTTTCACAAGCAATATTTCTGTCCTTTTTATTTTCATACTAGTTTAGTCGTTCGTTTAATATCATGGTATGGAATTTGTAAAAGTGAGAGGCAAACTTTTATATGCATATTGACCATAACTAGTTCTCTTTTTATCTATAGCTATTAAACAGGTGTTTACATATTATTTTGATTGTTGTGAAAAGAGAGGGATTTGATACATTTTTTTTCGTTTATGGAATAATCTCGTATTTTGTTGGTAAAGATAATATGTCAGTTGTGAATTGGATATTCTTGGATGTGGATTAAAATAAGAAAAATATGTGTACATTTGATTAATTAATTTCATTAATTAATTTAAATTGTATGAATTTTTCTTACGAAGATTTTGAATTCCAGTTAACAATGTGTTGAAATAAATGATCTAAATATTTATGATTAAAAAATAAGTGCCTTATAAATGTAGTGGAACTTTTTTACCATTTTTGGAAAATAATGAATAAGTGCAGTGTAAATACACAGTAAAAATGAAATTGTTATTTGTTTTTGTTATAATTGTTGTGATAAGTACTTGTTTTGGACAGAGACATCGACTAACGGAAGTAAGTGAAAATTTTTGATTTTATTCAAAACCCCAACTTTAGTCATAATTAAAATAACTCTAATTGTATTCATAAATTTTTTATTAACTGCAGTATTCATTGATAAAAAATATTAAGCTCTTAATGAGGAACATAAAAGTAGGGGTTGTTTTATACAACACTTTTTCTGATCTCTATTGTTAGTTTATATAATTTGTAAACTGCCCTTTTTTAGTTGTAAACTTCACTAATTGTAAGCCAACACTTGAACCTATGTAGAATATTTATAGATATCTAACGAAAAGATAATTAAATTAATACTATTAAATACTAAAAGTTGTTTTTAGAAATTTTACTCTCTTATAATTTAACTTATATATGGACCGTATTATGCACTAATGCATCAAACACACACACAATGCTCATTTTGAGATATTAATGTTTTTATTCGTGCAAGGAAAAATGCAATTGAGATTTTGTTACATTTATTTTTATTTGAAAACATGTAAGTTAGTATTTAGTTGGTTATTATATAGATAGACTTTTCAATAAAATCTAAAAAATATGTATTAAACCGCAAATTATATATTTTTTTAAATATATAGCCATAAGTTATGTTCTATAATGTTGTAAACTCTATTTCAAGTGAAATTTAAAATTTGATAAAATTCAAAAATCATGTTATTATTGATTGATACATTAGTGCATAACATAATGCATATGTTAGTAGGCAAAAAAATGTTCCAATATATACATATACATATGAGGCGGTGAGTTCCAAAACTCGTTCGTTCCATTTTAAAAAATAATCGAGATGTAGTTAATTTTGAAAAAAAAATTGGCATTCTTTCAAAATGAACTGCATCTCGATCATTTTTTAAAATCATTAAAATGGAACGATCGAGTTTTGGAACTCACGTCCTCATAATATATACTAGGTTGTATGTCTACTATTGTTGAAATACATAACATTTTAGTTACTTTCATTTGCGTATTTATAAGTTTAATATGCACACACATATTTTATTAAAATAACTGTTATATTAAAAACTATACACTTTTTATGTAATTTTAAACTCAGCCGAGTGTTAAATATTTTCGTATATTATAATAATGTAAATTTCATAATATTACATAATTCAATATGTTTTTTATTTTATTGCGGTTGTTACTAAAATGTCAATACATAAATATCTTACTTTGAAAAGTTGATTTATTGACATTTTCAGTTCTTCAAACACAAAATTACTTTCAAGCTGTGATTCTTGAACTATGATCCGCGAAGCTATTGTAATTTTAAGAATTACTACTCTAAAATACCCTTTATAAATATCTATATACGAGTATAATTTTTCGTTTGTTTTGAAGTCAGTAAGAAATATTCAAATGTTGACCTAAAATAATAGTTATCAAAAATAGTAAATTCACGGCATTTTTATCAATACTTATTTCGTTCATTTTACGCTCCATATAGCGGTAACTATTGATGTAACCAACAACACTTGGTTTCAGGAACGATAGGTATTTATAGTTTACTTCAAACTATTCGATAACCTTGAATTTGTCCAATTCGAGCCTATAACCAGCAGTATAAAATATCTCCTTAAGGTTATTCGATTATTAGAGAAATGTATTAGGTAGATAAAAGTCTAAAATTTTAATATATTATTTATGGATAGCTCATATATTTTACGAATTTTTTTAAATAATATTGGACGTATGTATGGTTTTTGAGTAAATATAGCGTTTATTAAAAAATAGTTTTTAATAAACGATAAATGAGAGAACTCGCCGGAAGTGCTTCAACCCTTTTAAATACTATAAAAATTATAAAACACATACATTCACGTGTAGTTTCAGAACCAGGTTTATTCAAAGTAATGAAAAACTATTAATACATGACAGCCATGACAGCATCTTTGTAAAGAAGCGTGAAAAATACCATCCGTAAAAATAATAGAGTGTGACTTACAAACAAACAACGTGTGCGTGTGCAACAACTACAGTCGGAGAGGCCATAGTATATATTAATAATATAGTCTATAACTGCGAACACCAAATTATATATAATTTTTTTCTTTTAATTATTAACAAAGTAAAAATTTCATTTAATGTACAGTCGCCTGTAGAACTCGTCTGGCACCCTAAAGGCTAGAATCTCTTACAACAGATTCCAAATTTAAAGACAAACACCATCGGTTATCTTTTTCTATCAAGTTTAATATATTTAAAAACTAAAATTCGGAATATCAAATATTTATTGCCACAAAATTTACGTATACAATTTTCAATAGATTACATAATAATTTAATTGCACAAATATATATGAGTACTATAAACGAAGAGTAGTTCTTTATCTAGCAAATGAATTTCAAAATATCTTTCTTTGTTTGATACATGGAGAAATGATTTAAATATTATAATATTCAAATGGGAGGAGCCTTCTAAGTTTGTGATAAACGAAAATGAATACAAACTGCAAGACCATTAATGCAGGTGACTGTACATGTGTTCAGCATATAAATTACAAACTTAATATTTCGAGATCAAATCTTTTTTTATTGAAAAAAAGATGGATAGTTCACAACTAAACCTTAAGAAGAAGACAAATAGCAGGTGTTATAATTAAAAGTATAACTTTAATTGTCAGTTGAAGACTTTGACTGGTCAAATTTGGTCAAACCCATAGTTACCAAACAGTTTGCGATAAACTATGGATACCTATTGTTACTGGGCATGAATGAAAGTTTCTTTTATAGAGAATCGTCATATTTTATACCAAATGTATGTACCCAAATGTCGGAAACAGACACGAACATAGGAAACCCACGAATTTACATAAATCAAATCGAAAGTGTGTCAAATATACAATTGTCTCACCAAAAAATACGTGAAAATATCAACATTATCGTAATTTCCGGTGTATCTATTCATTGACATTTGAAAATCTACTGCACCCTTTTGACATGTGTATCCTGTTCACTCATTAGGGTTCAATGACTAAAAATCGATGCTGTTTACATCTATGCGAAATAAATTAAAAAATTATTAAAATTATTTTTGTTTTCTATACCATATGTATATGAAATATACATAATAATATATACTATAGTCTATAGTATAAGTAAGTATAGTGAAGCCGATTTTTTTCGAAATCCGGATTTACATGGAATTATCCAATGTTGACCTTCCCTGAATCCATTGTGACTATTTTCGCCTTGATGTCTGTGTATCTGTCGGTCTGTAAGCACTGTTACTCAAATACGACAAATCGTAGAAGAGTGAAATTTTATACTTAAGATTAATTTTTGTCTGGGAAAAAATTTTTGAAAACGATCTTTCAACCGGATACGGATGTTTACTGAGGTCAATTTTTGAATTTTTCGAATTACTTTGAAACAGTGCGAATTAGAGAAAAATGGCGAAGTTAAAAATTGTAGGTAATATTATTATTAATTTTAATAAGTATAAAATTTTCATAATAAAATATTATTTCTTAATTCCTTCGGATATGGTATATTTTTTCATTCGTATTATAGTTATAATTATTTTACATATTTATAAAATTTAAAATGTTAAAAAGTGTTTGATTTATTAATATGGCATTGAATTTAGCAAATGTTCCAGCTAATTATAACTGATAACTTTAAGGTATTTTAACTTCAAAAGAGATTAATGATTGAAATAGATTACTTATAACATTTTTACGCGATTTTATTTTTAAATGGATCTATTATATGGACCGAATTTAGAATTTAAGTAATATACTTATAACCCGGAAGCTATGCTTGGCTTTAAAAAGGAACAATATGCTTTGACACTAATGGAGTTTTTAAATTTTGTTTACCTGTTGCTAGAAGAAGAACAGATAGTTTTAATGATGTTTTATGATTTTCAATACAACATTTTATTAATCAAGTGACTAATCACTTAGCAGTAGGTATTATAAAGAAAGTTTGTTAAGACAATGTACTTACTTACTACTTACATACCGATATTTAATACGTTTTCATACAAATCTATGTAGTTAAACTGTTGTACATATATAAAGTTAACTTATAAAAAATATTAGTTTGATAAATAATCTATACTCATTTTACTCTAAAAGTCATTAAGGATTACTTATTCAAGAACTAAAAAGATCTTAATTTTCTTGGTTAAACATATCAAGGTAATAACCTATGTTGAAATGAACATTGATTTATTATAATAACCCTACAAATTTCTTTACTTCAGTTATTCCAAAAGCAAGAATATTATTTTTATTATTATTTACCTTCTCTTATAGTACTTATTATGTAAAATATAGGTACATACACACATACTGATGTAAAGATGAAAAGTTTCATAAATTTTCAATTTCATTTAAAGTTTTCACTCGACTGTGAAAATTTTTCAAATTTTTTAAAAGTTTTGTTCGTACATTTTTTTTGGTTGGTACCACTTACTTTACCTAAAGTAATAAAAAAACAATACGCACATTTTTAAAAGTAACAATATATTTCCAAATTAGTTTTGGAAATGATTGTTTCTCATATTGTCACAGAGAATACATAAGTAATTAAGTAAACAAAATTTCAAGATAAATGGACATCGGGTAGTGGAAGAAAAATTAGTTACAAGTTTTGATCAAAATGGGCAAACAAACCAAATTAATAAAATTATCCAAAAAAAATGTGTATTACATTTTAAATTAACTCATAGCATTATAATATAAACTTTTTGCCGACTTGAAACTTTTCATGAAATATGAAAAATATCTTTTCATGAAATTTTACATCACTATACACGTGTAAAAATTATTAGGCATAATTATTATTGGTTATTTTTTACACAAAAATTAATTATACTAAATGTTGTTTTAGTTAAATTTGTTACACTTTTATATCTCCTTGATATTTAAAATATGCTGGTTTTTATCAAGGTAATAACTGATTGGTTTATCAGATACCTACCTTACCTATGTAATTAATCAAAAGAAAACTATAAAATTAATAATTATTCTAGAAAAACTAAAGAATAATTTTATGAAAAAAGTTTTTGTAAAAAAAAATGCATTTCTAAAATTAGATATATTTTATTACGTTTGTTTGCTTGACTTCTTTTATGTATTTTATAATTTATGCAGTATCATATATATCATAATAATATAGTTTTATTAGGTTCGATAAATAAATTTATCTCTCAAGACAATTCAGGGATACCTATTATTTGTAAACGAGTATTATTTTTAATAGATATCCATTTTTATTAAATATTTTGCTATCTCTACTTTCAGGGACTCTAAAAGTATGTCTATAAATGTCGGAAAATAATGATTGATATAAATAAGACATACTATCTGGAAACATAAACCAGCAAACATTATAAGACCATGTTTACGTTGTACTATATTAATTTGATTTATTTTAAATGTTAATTACTCGACTAACCACTGATTTCACGAACAATAGGTATCTATAATTTGCCTCAAAGTGTTTGGTAACCTTGGGTTTAACCAATCAGAGCCTTTTGCTGACAGCGTAAGGTATCTTTTTAAGAGAAAGACAAATAGCAGTTGCTATATTCATGAAAGAGATAGCTGTATCTTTTAATTACCTGTTATTCATGAAACTAGCAGTGAATACATATAATGTTCGTATAGTAAACAATGAAATAGAGTATTTTATTTATAATATGAAATAAAATTTGTTTTTTTTTAAATAATTTTTTTTAATATCGTTCAACTGAAACAAAATAAAAACATTTTAAATTTCAAGTATAACTGATTTAGGTAACATTTACTTAAACCTAACGAAAAGTAAAATGTACGAGTGTTAATTTACTGTACTTTCGTTTACTATCAATCATTTATCAATCAATTAATCTAACTGTATCATCTAATAAATACCACAAGCAAATAAATTACGATTATTCAAATTGATTTAGACTTAATTTGAGAGGAGACATAGAAAACATTTCAGCAAATGTTAGTATTAGCAATAAATCTTGTAAGAAAAGTGAAATTACAATAAAAATTCGTAACGGATATAAAGTGAGCAAGTTTTGCCGCTTTTCGAAAGGCGGCAGAGACCGGCCTTGGGCAAATGATATTTGATTTGGTACAACAAACTGTAGCAGCAAAACCTGTAAACTCTGTAACAGACTACCAATCATTTACATTGCGTTACTATTAGTTCTATAATTTATACCAGTTGGCCATGAGAATAGACTGCACTTATTGATATAAATACATATTATAGTGTTACTGTAATAAATTATACCAAATAATATATATGTCATTACAGGTTAATTATGTTTGTTATATATTTATTCCTTCTATAAAATTTATTTTGACTAACATATTGAGCTATATGAACAAACAATGAAACAGAAAGTACCGTTGTAAATTTGACAAATTAACGGGAATGTTTATTTAAGGATTCCTAGATTGATTGCAATAATGCATGATTAATTAGATACTCTTAAAATGGTAAAAACTTTCAATCAAGACATTCTAAAATTAAGATACAATTATATAAAATACAGCTTTATTGCTGCTCATAAACGTTGATTACACTGTATAAAATCTCTGGAGAAATTGCGAAATTATTATTATTTTATCTTTTATGTTTATCTAAACAAAAACATAAAAATCTCAACAACAACAATAAATACCTACCATTTGCGGTATTTCCATCGACCTTACCTATAGTTCTTCTATACTAAATATAAAATTAAACACAAATTTTTAGCAGTAGTAAAATTTATTATTTATTATTTAAAGCTATTACTGAATTTCCCAGATCGTCTTTATTTTAAGCACTGTTTGGGTGGGGAATCGCCTTTTTCCTCTCTTTTGAATTTGTTTTTGTTATTAAAAAAAAGTACATACACATTTTACATATATTAAATATGTTTAATTTATATTCCTTAAAGAAGAAACTCATATTGATAGACCGTATATTGCATTTTACTTGCTGTCTGATGTTCTCATATAAATTATATGCATTTCATGCCGCTTATAACGACTTCGTGTACTTCGACCTACCGCTTAGAGCGACGATATTATATTATTATTATATTATAATAGTTGTATCCGGTTGCAACAACAACCCGTTAAATTTTCGTATTGTCTTTAACGATCCATTAGTCTTCCCGTATCCCATTAAACACGAATGTGGATGATAAAGTAAAAAGTACAATGTCTTACGTATACATAATACCATTAGAAGTTACTATTATAACCCTAATAAAAATACAAACAAATCAAATAATAATTTTCTAAAATCCTCCATTGTACGGAAATACATATTGTTAGGGTATGTAGGTATATACATTTTTCTATTTCATTTTCCAAATAAAAACTTGATTGCTTGAATATACCATGATTGTTTTATTTAAAGGTAACACATCATCGATCAAAACTTATTTATACGTGTTTCAATTTTACTCGTTTAGCTTCTATTTCGTTATAAGCGGACTCCACTATGTACCCCAAAAAAAAATCTTTACAACATAATTACATGTTATCAATTTTGTACATACTACATATAAAAGTGATTGACAAACACACACACACAAAAAAAAACATTGTGATATTAAAATAATTTTGGTTTTGTTTTACTTAAAATAGTGGTTATAAAATAGTTCTAATCGAACTAATTAGATGTAATTTATGAATTAGAAAACATATAATATTGCAACTGCAATTTTTATATATCTATAAAAAATATTAACCAAAAACCAATGAAAGTGTGGTATTGACATTTCATATTTTCCATTATTTATAATTTATTTTATAGAATTCTAATAAAAAAACTATATTAATAGACGCATACATATGTTTTGAAGCAGAAAGTTTTTTTTTAGAAAAATAATATTTTCTTTGGAAATTTCATTCATAAGTATTTGATATTAATTGTCTTTAAAAGCAATAATTATTTTTATTGATATGTATTAAAATAATAACCCATTATTGTAATTAAGATACGTTATTAAGTTACAAAAGTAGATTGTATTAATGACAAAAGAAAAAATGACCACAAATTTAATAAGACCATTATTAGAAAGCGAAATTTAACATTATTTCATTATAATATAGTCTTAAAATATTTGATCTCTTAAAGAAAGTGATAAATTAAGTTAAATAAATTGAAACAACTGTGCATTAGATCTTAATTTAAGTTTAATCGTTTTAGATATTAACTCCTTCGACGACAAAGTGACTGCACAGAATATCGATATAATTTTCAAAATTATTTATTAAGATATGAGATCAAGTAAATATTAAGCATGTACCTACATTACTAATCCAATTTAAAAAACGGTAGGTTTGTCAACTTAATAATACTAAATATTATTTTCTGTTTAAAATACTGAAATCAGATACTTTCAACATTTTTAGGTAAATTCCACTAAATTGAACTTTTGTTAACATTTAGAAAATAACAAGTAACATTTATTTATTGATATTGACACTAATGGCATCATTTTATAATAAATTGTTGGTAAAGCAATATAATATTCAAATAATTAATGCATTATATTGTATTAATGTTTATAAATAATCGTTTTAATAGGCAATATATTCAAATTAAATAAAATCTGCAAAAAACAATAAAATGCCAAATTTTGGACATTTGCATTTAAACATGCAGAAATTCTTCAAAGAGAAAGGATAGTGCTTAATTTAAGATAAAATACTATATATCTGCATAAAGGTTAACAAGCAGCTAAAAATGCAACAGTCGAGATTTTCTAAATTAAGTTGACGTATAAAAACCGATTATGCAAATACATAGTATCATTGGGAGTTTCACTTGTGCACGCATACACATACCTACATATATGTAGATTATCTGAAACTGGGCTTATATTTTCTATGATTTAACCACGCCTCGACTCGGTATCCTTGTCACGGTCATGTATTATGTTACTCTACTCCTTCCACATCACTAAATCTGGTTTATATTTTTTATATATTTGTTTTTTATTCAATTAGATGTCACAATGTATTAGATAAAAACAGAAAAAAAAATACTGAATAAACTTTGTGAACAAGTCCAAGCTTTTTTAAAACCGATTCATACTTCTTATATACGAAATCCGGATTTTGATGAAATTATCCATTTTAATCTTCCCTTAATCGATTCTATTTTCTCCATTGTCTGTATGTCAGTCTGTCTGTAAGCTCTATAACTCAAATACGATAAATCGTAGAAGGGTGAAATTTTATATTTAGCATTCATTTTTGTCTGGGAAGAAAACTTCCTATTTTTGAAAACGATCTTTCAACCCGATACGGATTTTTTCTGATGTCAATTTTTTAATTTTTCTAATTATTTTTAAAACGGTGCGAATTACGGAAAAATGGTCAAGCTAAAATTTTAGGAAATATTATTATCTATTTTATGTTCTTTTCTTTAAGAAAAAAAATTTGAAAAAAATAATTTAAAATTATATTTCAAATAGTTCAAAAGAATGAAAAATATGCAACTTTATATTATTTAGGTACAGTCGGTTTGGGTCATATACATACATTTATTACATATTTATTTGTAAACTAGAAAGGTTAGTAAATAAATTAATATTCTTCATGAGTATGGGTTAAGGTATGTAATATGTAATAATTATTTTAATAAAGTAATCTTGAGTATTTACACTTTCTATACAGATAAAATAGAAGATGTTCTACTGTTCTTTCAAGAAAATCAACTTTTTATTACAACTAATAAAACATTAGCATGGCCTATATTAACTTACCTACGTTTAATAAAACATACATAATTACAGTGAGAAGGTTATTGAGTAATTATAAAGATGCAATATTACATTACTTCGCAAAAATGCCATTAATATATATTATTTCCTATGTCGACACAAAAATAAATCTATATCGATTAAAAAAACGGACTTATTATTTGTAATAATAGAATTGTAAAACCGTTATTAAAAAGTTTCTATCTTCATTGCCGAACAAATACCAAGGTATACTACTCCAAGTAAAATATATGTTCTATATATGTTATCATATAAAATCAAAAATACCAAATCAATTAAGATTTTCGTATAGATTATTCTCTTATTGAAATCGTTCCAACTGCTCTACTGCCAGTAGTCGAACATAGGAATTAATTGTTATTTTAATTTTTAAATAAGGCTGCAATATAATTTTTATTTGTAATTAAATGACAGTTAATAAACTGACTAAGAGTGTTTAGTTAACCTGGAAAAATTACGTATTATAATACATACATCCTAAAATTGTAGTTGAAATTATAAGTATATTTACCTATACATAGAAATTATTATTTATTAGTTTTAAAAAATTATGGGTAGTATTAAGCGAACAATATTTCATATACTTTGAGCATTAAATATAATATATTTGAGCAATAACATTTTGAATTCTAAGCATTATACTAAACATAAAGTGACATGAAAATTTTCTTAAGGCTAGTTTATATTAATTATTGCTAAAACACAAAAATACTATTCAATTTTGTTTACAAATGCTATAACATTTTCAAAAAATGAGTTGGTCTTTTTATAATACATATACATATGTATGTAAAAGTACTAAAGTATATAATTTGAACTTTTTTTTTGGGGGGGGGGGAGAGATGAAAATTTATTTAAATTTGTATAAATAAATAAACCTTCAAAATTATTAATTTATTTGGAAACAAAACATCATTAAAATAATCATCAGCTTTAAAATTAAGTACCACTGGTAATTATAAACACACGTCACTCGTGTGAGATACATATATGTATTTAATGATAGAATACCAGAGAACCAAAACTAAATGTGAAGGACGATTTAAAATAGACCAGTTCTCCTTTATATTCAAAAAACGTTTGCTTATCTTGTTCTTTTGTAAAGCTAATGTCGAATCTGGTTTATATTTATAATTAATAATGTATACTTCACCTCAGGTGAAATATAAACGTCAGTTACTAAGTCAGAACCAGGATCGTAATTTAGGGTGCGTGTTTTATAAAGTTCACATCCTCTTTCCTTGTTGAATTATTAAAAAATTCAAAATAAATAAATGATAACCCGTTTATATTACATCAGTGTAACGTATTACATTTTTGTAGTTGAGTTAAAATTAAAATTTAATTTTATCACAAAAAACAACTAATTAAGACTTATACATATATGTATTGTATAATAATGTATGTTACATAAGTGTGTTTTTAGTTTTTATCTATAATCTTGATATGAATTAATAATAAAAAAGTAAACTTGCAAGAACTTATATAAGCAGTTAAATATAAGACAAAATTTAATTTGCGAAAGCTTATTGAAATAAATTGCACTTTTTTTATCACTTCTTACATAATATTTTCAGTGAATTAGGTTTTTTTAATATAATATTAGTACCTATTTTGCATCTTAATATTAAGACCATATATATTTTCTAACAATACCTATCAGTAGTCAGGCCCTGAGAGAGCTTCCATAGGGCCCAGGACAAACAACAGAAACTTACACGCTAATGATTTTTTTTATTATTTAATTATTATAAATAATAAGAAAAATATTTCAAATTATTTTTAAAATGTTTTTACGCGTTTTAGAATTTGTAATAATTTTTTTTGAAAAATTTACTTTTACTGAATTTTCACAATTTATATTCAGGATTGACAAACCATTTAGTCTTTTCTGAGAAATTGTCGTTGTATTAAATTTTATTTACTCTTTTTAGGGTACTTTAAAGCTTCTTTCAGTAGAAATAACAGAAACCGATAAATTCAAAAATATTCTAAGAATAATTGAAAAATGTAAAATAATATAAATTATAAATATTTATACACAATATAAATAATTTTCGGGATGCCTGGGGCTCTGAGATTTCAGGGGCTGGAATAGACATTAGACATATTTTAATAATTTTGTGCGATGTAAAAAATGATACGATGATTTCGATTTAATTTCATTATAACCTAAATCTTATAAAACAAAAAAAAACAGAGACGTAAGAAATTTTTTTATTAAATCTATTTCCACCCGCTAAAGGATATCCGTTCTCATTTTAAGTAAAGAAATCTTCTACTGACATAAATACTTTAATCAATGAATAGAATTTAAACCATTTCCTAAAAAAACGGTCAGTATCACATACGTATAGAGATATGATAAGTATGAGAAGGAACTCTCTTTAATGAACCACAAAAACTATGCATGTGCAGTTGTGCAGTTTCCGTTTCCGTTTTAAATAGAAAAAAAATTATAATTATTTTTCACACCCGATCGAAAAGAAAGAAACCTAATTTCAAGGTTTACGCACAAATAAAATATCCGCGATTTCTTTAGTTTGTTACGAAACAAGAAAACGATAAACAGCCAAGCATAAAAAATAAGTAACATTTGATCAGCCATTTCAAGGGATTTTTGATCGATTTAAAATGAAAGTAGTTTCATTAGTATCCAATCTAGTCGTGCATCTCATATGATGAACAGACAATAATTAATCAATGCTAGACAAATAATGTTTTACGATTTATATCTATAATATATTACGTCAAATTGTTATCTAGTTTTGATATACTTGATGATTCTGTGTCCGATTTATATGAATAAAGTGCAGGAAATTTAATTTACCCTCCGGAGTTTCCAAACAGATGTTTCACTTTCTGAGCGGATGCTGTTTCTATTAAATCAAAAGCAAAATAGGTAATGCGATACATTAAATTACAGTAAATCATTGAAATATTCTCATAATAGATCATTTACACAAACAGAGTTAGATTTCGAAAAAAGTGGTAACCAATTTTTATAGCAGACATGCGAGTATAATAATACTTTTTTTATAAACATGTAGGTAAAGATAAAAAGTTATGTATAGTAATTTTTAAGTAAAACTTTGAGAAGCCATATCTTAAGAACGCTTTGAGATACAGATCTGCACTTTGAAAATTTCAATTATATCTTCTATAAATTAAATATAAATAGGAAAAACAAAAAAAAATGTTTAATCAAATTTAATGATTCAAACTTCAACTTCTTTTTATCGAAATATCAACTTAAATAATAAGGAATTAAATCACATTTATTTAAACAGAGTGGTTTAATGCGCACACAATTCTTAACAAAACATTTTAAAAAACGCCAAAAAATATCTTTAAATATAACTTTGTAGAACAATTTTCTTTATCTCAAAATGTAGGGTTTTTATGCCCTTTCAAATGATATATTTTTTAAATATTTTGAAATCTAGATATTTTTATTCCTTGCAACTAATTAAAAAAAATCTGTTTTAAGCTTAATTTGTAATTTTTTGAGGTTATAAATTAGGTAATAGTATTTTGCACCCCATAGGTCAGTAGAGGAGTTCCTTCCTATTTTTGGTCGGTATTGATCAAGAAGAAGCTGAGATTTATGTGAGAAACTGAACCGCGGAAAAGTCGTGAAAAAATACCGCACGGTTGACAGATTTATCCACAAACTTGATCCCTAAAATATTTTAAAATCATAAAATCACTGTTAAGAGAATTATTTTTTTCAATACAAAAATCCGGTTATATTATAACTCCATTATCAGATATTTATTAATTAAAAAAAATCATAAAAAATGACATACATACTCATATTTATTCGGAAACCAACCTTATCAAAATTTTATTTAAGAAATTGGTATGTTGTAAATAAAACCATATATGTATGAATTCAAATAGATTCTTCAAAACTGTCATCCAAAAACGTAATTTTCGAAACAACAACCTTCACCGAATTAATTTTCGAAATTTATATTTTCAAATGGCTAATCAGTATGCCAGTACATATTACTAATTCACGCAATATACGTAAATTGACCGAATTGCAGTTTATAATTAATTGATATTTTACAATATCAACACCAATCAACTACCACCCTAATTTACCTGATTCAATTGTAAATACATTTAAATCAATGATTGCAGTATTTCCAACTAATTATGTATGCATATCTATATGAATTTCCAGATTATTTCTGTATCTACTATAATGTGATTTTATAAACTTTTTTATATTTTTATTTCTGTATTTGTTTTTTTTTGTGTTTTGTTTGCAAAGTAGGTATAAAATAAAAAATATAATCTTATGATATGAATGTTTAAAATATATATAGATGTAACATACGAATATATAACAAAATTTGCTATAAATTGAAAAATTAATTAATAATATAAATTCAATAATATAAATCTGTAGGGTCTTTGCAAAATAATAATGTTTTGCTATTTTTATATATGTACGTCTAATCTAAAAAAAAATTCCCCAAAATTTCAGACCTTTAGATCAAACCTGTGCACTGTGCACGGCGCAAACCGAGACTTTTTCCCATTTGATTAATATGGAAAAAATGAATTTTTTACGCGTGAATAGCTCGTTGAAAAAAAAAATGTTATTTCTCACAGAAATATCTTGTGGAGAATTAAATTTCCCACAAAAAATATCCTGAGTGCTCAATTCGTAGATCCAGTATTTTTAAAGATAAATTCGTTTAAACATTATCATAAAATTGTAAATTTTCTAAAATTCTATTTTTATGCCATAAGTATTCCTCTGTACCCTTAAATCTTAATCTGATTTTTTTTTAATTCTAGACGATACAATAAGTGAGCAAAATTATAAATAGGTGTGGTTGATATATTTTTATAGGTTTTTCAACTACCTTATTGTTAATTTAAGACTATTAAAAGGAAAACATTATTACATAAATAAAAATATCCATACAATGACATTGCTATCATTAATTAAACACGGATTTATATAATATCCTATTCATGATACATATAATACAGAATCGTGCACCGTTCGAGGCGATACCCAGTGATTAAACTGCAGTTTAAAATTTGCCGAGTTTTTTTTGTCAATCGGAAGGTCTCGCTCTACTTTATACCAAGTAAAAGTGTAGCAACTCGAAGGTAAAAGTGGTGCTGGCCACGCGCGTTTCTGCTTGCACCAACTAAAGACACTTTGGTCAACGGCATCAAATCTAGCAGTAAAAGTTTATAACGCCCGTAGCTGTAACGCATCTCGCGACTGGATTAACTTCTGTTAAATGTATTGTAACGTTTTTGTTTTATAACTACACTTCTAATTTCTATTTTTTAATCAAATTGGTAATTAGAGACCTCAGGATATGGAAACATCAAATTATATCGATTTTATACAATTTATTACAGACTTAATAATAATAACAATATGAACATACCTTAGTTTTCTTTAACAATTTAACAATGATCTTAAACTAATAATTATTTAACAGTTATTTAGTATTTTGGCGACTCCAGAATGCCTTGGCCGCAGCTTGTATTACAGTGCTGTCGGTGGTAGGTTTTAACTTTATATGATTTAACGCACGAAAAATTACTATACCTTCCTTACTCCAAGACACTTTGGATTCGACTACCTACTTAGTGCATTATCTGGCGCTTTTATACAAAATATTATGTAATTCTCTAATATATAATGACTAATAACATTGTAATGAAATAAATAAGAACTAATAACATTACAATACCCCCCTGTAGCGTCCTATGATAATCTGGAATGGGACGCTTCATTTTCGGGTATCAGCTTCATGTTTCTGATGTTATGTACTCCCTTTTCTTCGGATGTTCTGGGACACTCTAGTAGATACGCATTTGGACCAGCAATGGCTTTAACCCTATACGGACCTTCATAGAGCAAAAATAGTTTACGCGTTTCCTTTTTTATTTTAGAGGATGTATAGTTACTTCTCAGTAGGACGAATTGGCCAACGTTTAATGCTGTTGTTTTGTATTTATGGTGTTGTTCAGTACGGCCTGCGGCTTTCTTTTGCAACTTTGTAAAAGCTTCGCCTACACTAGTCACGGAGTTACCTGGTTGTTCTGGGTAGGATACTATCCTCGGTAATTCAATTTTCGGTTTTACACCAAATTGCATTTCTATCGGTGTTGCACCAGTACTTTCATGTATGGCGTTGTTTATACACTCTTATACGCTTTATACGCTTTTATGGGATGTTGCCCCGATTATCTTCGTACGAGTCACTGGAAGAGTTGAAAGTTTATGCGTGGAATTTAATTTTAAAAAACATTCTTCGGAAATACAACTTATTTCGGAACCTGTATCTAGAAGGGCGCGGTAATACCGGTTGAAAATCTTTACTTTTAATTTAGGTGGTGTATAGCGTTTAATTTTGAATAATTCTGTTGATGGGGTGTATTGGGGAAAAACGGTATAGATAGCTATAGGTGTGTCCTGATTATAGAAACCTACATCCACGGGACACTCGTGGTGGGTCGTTACAAGTTTAAAGGATCTTCATTGTGGTTATCATTATCGAGGCATTCTACTGAAGATACATTGATAGATTTGTCAGGACGTTTTGTCTCCTTAAAAAATCTCGGATCTCGGACTCTATTATTAAATTGTTCGCGGTTGCGTCGCTCTACCTCATCAAGGTCTTTTAACAGTGTATATAAATCCCCGAATGTTTTTGGTCGAGCAGAAATAATATTGCGCTGGATCATTGGAGAAAAATGAGGGATGATTATATTTAAAAATTCTAATTCAGGCATGGGTGGTAATAAGTATAACGATTTTTCCTTCAATTGAAGGGCATATTCGGCCATGCTTGAATACTGCCCTGGTATTTTATAGTAACCTTTTTCTGAATATAAATCTAATCTAAGACTATGCTGCTTGGATAAGCCCCAGTATTCATTAACGAGGAGATTTTTAAATATTTCATAATTTGAAATATTGTGCGCAAATATATAAGACCATTTTTGGGCCTGCCCCTTTAAACATCCCAAGGTAAATAGCAGTTTATAAGCATCTGGAACGTTTCGATATATAAACTGTTGTTCCAATTTATTAAAGAAATCAATAACATTTTCCTCTGCCACTCCTGAGAATGACGGTGTTTGTAGCATTTCTTGTGGAAATGTAAATTGCGCGGGTGGAGGAGGAGGCGCAGGAAAATGTATTTGTGGAGGTAATGTTGAAACATCGGGGGCAAAGGTTGGAGAGGGGTTACGCTTTGGTTGACCAACTAAAGGTACATTTAATCGAATCGGATCAATTAGATTTCCTGCTCTAGTTATTGGTGCCTGGACTGTATCTAGGTCACTACCCCGTGGAGGTAACGAGTTATTTAAAGCATTTGCAATTTGGTCGGAAGGTTCCGCGATTCTAAGTCTATCATTTTCCGTAGCAACACGAGCTCTAGATCGAGTGAAAATATTATATCGAGAGGCATCACTGTCTCCCGGTGAAGAAGGGATCGGTGGACTATTATGAACTGACATTGCTATAAATCTGTAGCCAGAAAAATGTTTGTGCAATAGGTTATAACCTGATGCTTCCGTCCCTGTTCGGGCGCCAAAATGTAACGTTTTTGTTTTATAACTACACTTCTAATTTCTATTTTTTAATCAAATTGGTAATTAGAGACCTCAGGATATGGAAACATCAAATTATATCGATTTTATACAATTTATTACAGACTTAATAATAATAACAATATGAACATACCTTAGTTTTCTTTAACAATTTAACAATGATCTTAAACTAATAATTATTTAACAGTTATTTAGTATTTTGGCGACTCCAGAATGCCTTGGCCGCAGCTTGTATTACAGTGCTGTCGGTGGTAGGTTTTAACTTTATATGATTTAACGCACGAAAAATTACTATACCTTCCTTACTCCAAGACACTTTGGATTCGACTACCTACTTAGTGCATTATCTGGCGCTTTTATACAAAATATTATGTAATTCTCTAATATATAATGACTAATAACATTGTAATGAAATAAATAAGAACTAATAACATTACAGTATGAACACCTACATATATATCTGTGTCATCCATACGACTACGTTTGTTTTTTATAGACTTTTTAAAAATATAATTTATTTAATAAAACTTCTTCCAATTTTAAAAATTCTTTATATGATAAAATATAATACTTATGTTCTATTTCTGTATAAAATGTATTTTCAACAATAATGACACAAATTTAAGTGATATTCATTATATATACTTTTAAAAATGATTAACAATAAGAATACTTTTTCAAATTTGATTTAAATTAGTAATAGGCGATTTCGACTTGCATCTTTGATCAACTTATTCGTTTCACTCTTTGTAAACTCAGCTTGTCACTGGTGATTGGAAATGGCGTATGGGACAAGGAGGGATGTAGGGTGAGTTGCAAAATACAAACGCGTCGTTAATGTCGGATATTATAAAGAATTTGTTCTAGAGCAAAAACTACGCTAACGCTATTTGCGAAGTATCAATTCGTTATGAAATTGCTCGGAACTTTAGAGCAATTGTTATAAATGGTTAATAGGAGTAATATATATTCTTTGTATCTTATGAGGTACACATGTCAAAGCCATTAATATGAACCATACTATTCATTAGAAATGTCAGTGGGTTGTCATTTATATATTTAATACCAGTAAATAACGTTAGCTTAGCTTTTACTCCAAAACAAATTCTTTATAATACCGGACATAAGACTTCCACAAGAAATCGACTAAAGTCGACTGCATTGTTCGTTGAGTAGTCGAAGCTTGTTCGACTTGCACCTCTAAACTATGTCATTCATTACTAATTTAAATTCATTAATACAGCATAAGTATAATTTTTACGTCACTGCAATTAAGAAATATAGTTATACATTATTTTTATACATTAAAAATAATTTAAAAGCTTAAAGTTTTGTTGATTTAAAATCAGAACGTCATAAAACCATATACAGTAAAATATCGTCTAAAATAACTTATGTATATGACTTTAGAATGTTTAATGTCTCACGTCGTTGAGGGGTAGATGAACCACAACCACTGTCACGTTTCAACATTCATATAACTGCAGTAACATACTTCTTACTATAAAAAACTGTCTACAATAAGGTACATACCTACTCGTTTGTGTACAAAGAAAATTTCAATTTTAATTGTAATTTAGATAAAACAATAATAAGATACTGGCACCAGTCTTGGCAAAGACCCCAGTAATGACAAATTTTTAATAAAATGTACTGAACTAGAAATATGTGTTGATATTTGATTACTACCATTTCTGAATATTAATCTATGTACATTTAACTGTCTTGCAGAGTGACTTGGTGACAATCGGTCAATAGGTGTCAAAATGGTGGATATTTAAACTAATTATTAGTATAATTTATTTATTAATTATTATATTATCATAGAAACTGCTTTACATTGTTTCAAAATTGACGATTCTTTCTTTTATATCTTTTGTATCATAGTACTTATCATTTTGTAATCATTTGCAAGTGTCCATTACTGCGTTCTCATTACTGGTTTTAAAAACAAAATACAAGGTATAATAAAAAAACAAACTATATTTGTGGACTTTGGTAATTAAATTGATTAATTAAAGAGTTACTTGTTTTATTAGTAACAAGAGTTCATAAGAATTACAAAAAAGAAGCCCATCAATGACAAAAAAAGTAAACTTTGCTCTTATAGCGGCCATAATTGGTGCCACTACCTTATGTACATTTAAAACTAGCTTGTTATAATCCATAGACAACATAAAAACCACTGTAAAACATACCCAAAAAATTGTTTCATTATACTTTCAATTAGGTTATTAATTTCCGTCACGTTTACATAAAAATTGTAAGCACATTCTTTTTGAGAATTAAAAAGCATTTTCTATTTTTGTAAAAGCTATTATAACTGTAGTTACCGTGTGATATATTATTAATAAATATAGGCGTGTATAATATATTATATGATCATCATTATGTAATATATTATATGATAGATAAAAAACAATATAAAAATTCGTACCTATATAAAGACCGTTACTTTCTTTTGCATATTTTCTGCGTCTGAGTCAGTTATAATAACGAATATATGGTAAGCGAATTGTAAAAAAAAGACTAAAGTTAACTGTATTGAATACAGGTACACACGTAATCCAATGTTATGTATCGATATAATATAGGTCTATTTAATACAACTTTCAGTTTCAATATAGCTGACTTTCATATGGATTCACAATGTATAAAATTATGTTCCGGTGAATGGTCGCTTCGTTTCCTTGTCAATAAAGATCAGCTAATTTTGGGTCGATGTTCGCCCTTTTTGCTCTCATTAGTCCCAAATTGATTTTAAATACTCCATAATAGATATTTTATTGTGATATTCTGTTGTAATGTTAATGATAAGAAAACTTGTTCAAGTAATAGAAAATTTATATTTTAAAATAAAATATATCTGTAGGTATATCCTATACTAAATGCTTGTCATTATTGAGTTAAATTAATAAAATATTATATCAATTATTAACTATTAAAAAAATGTCGAAATCATTATTATTTCAATAAATAATGTACACATCTAGAAGTCAATATTATATGTAGTTTGTAGTAGATAAACATATAAAAACTGGAAAAAGAAACATTTAAAATAATGTATTAAGTCTTCGCAAGAAACGGAACTGAGACTAATGTTTGAAAAACCAGACCGGCTTAATTTTGACAAGACAATACCGGCTTAATGTTTTACAAAACGAGACCGTCTTAATTTTTTCAGTTTCAAGTAATTACATTTTTTTTATCCGCGACGAGACTTGAACAAAACATTTATTGTTTACATATGTTTTAAATTAAATTACATTATATTATGTATATAATAAAATGGCCAAGTGCGTGTTGGGCACGCACATGATAGGTTTCCGTAGTCATTACGATTTATAAACAAGAATTATTTCAACGGACGCTCTGATAATTACATTTAAATGCAAATATATCGTGACTGAAGGGTTAAAATCAAAAGGTCATATAACATTTTTGTTGCATTTTAGGAGACCTATCTAAAGATACCCCACTCAATGGGTTAAGTGAAAAAAAATTTGAGAACAATTTTCAGTCTATGGGAGGGGGGTCCAAAATAATTTTGACAGTGTTCGTTATAATTTTCAGTGGAAGTACTAATTAAAAGCTACATTCTAAATTTTTTTCAGATTTTTTGAAAAGATAGTTTAGAAATTAAGGGTGGGGGGACGCTCTGATAACGACATTTAAATGCAAATATATCGTGACTGAAGGGTTAAAATCAAAAGATCATTTAACATTTTTTGTTGCATTTTAGGATACCTATCCAATGACATCACATTCAATGGGATATGTGAAAAAAAAATTGTGAGTTCATTTTTCAGTCAATGGGAGTATTTCTGTTTTTGGGTTATCAGTCTTCGTCTGTATACCAAATTTCATCTTAATCGGCTTAAAATTTTTGAGGAAGGACGGACGGACGGACGGACATGGCAAAACTATAAGGTTTCCTAGTTTTTTACGGAAACCTAAAAAGTTAAGATGTATGCATGTATGTGTATATTGAATTACATTATTTTCTTGTTGATTTAAAATATAAATTATAAACTGACAGATAGATCTGAAATAAAAATAATAATTAAATAACTAATCATAAAATAATTTTTCGAAGTTAAATAAATAAAAAATAAAATACCTACCTACGAAATTAAATAAAATTAATGAAATGAAGATTATTTAAATAAATAAACACAACAAATTGATTTTTTAAATATACCTATAAGTTATTAAAATACAAAATTTTAGCATAATTTTATAAAAAAGTGTCTGCCAATTTCACATTCCTAAATACTATCTACAAAAGTTCATTAACACTGGAATAGATATTTTATGCATAAATTCATTAAATACTGTGACATTCCATATTTGTGTATAATCCCGCCTTCATTGCTAACTTGATCTAGAAAAAACTTTTACTTCAGCCTAGAGGTGCAATATTTCAGTAATTTCATAAATAGATATATATATAGCATTAATTAGATCATTTGATGTATTTTTAATTTATATATTAATGAAATTTTAAGTTTCACTCTTTTTTGGCGCAATATGTTTGGAAAGTGATATATATTTGATTATAAATAAAATAAATAAATAAATAAATAATAACACATTTTTAATACCGACACTTTTACCTCTTTAATCTGAAATTATTTAATATGTCATTCACATATGTTGTTATTAAAACAATTGTTTTTTTACACAATATGTAAATATAATAACTATAATAATTCATTATATACATACGTTAATAATTTTTTATGTGTAAATAATACATGCATGTATAATGTATAAGCTGTTATATTTTATATAAGATACTTTTGTTAGTTGATATAAAAATCAATATTTATAAATTATTATTGTTTAGTACTAAATTTATTAGAAAACTTAATATTAATATATTCAGAAATGTCGATATTTCGTTATGCACTAAATAAATACCACGCCTATATGTGTGTAGTATAAAGTATAACTATGTCAACACAAACTTTAGAAAAAAGACAATACCAAAATACCAAATAATAATAGTATTTGTGCTTTTGAAATATTGAAAATATTCTACATTCCATATAGTTGTATTCAATTTTGCATTTACTTTAATAATTTGAAACTATTACATTTTGATTAGTGTAATATCATTTTTGGTCAGAGCGTCGGAGCCGGGGGGGGGGGAGCTAGAGGCAACTACCATTCCCCAATTTTCAGTGAGGGGGGGGGGGAATTACTACTTTTTGCCCCCCAAAAAATTTGATTCTATTTTTAGGACGGGTTTGAAGTGACGTGCAATTATTAAAATCTATTTTTTGTGCACTAAATTCCAAAACTTTAAACGACCATTTTTCGCGGAGATGCAGCCATTCAAAACTATTGAAAAAATTTAGTGATCCCTTAATTTTTGAGTTTAGTGTTATTTTTTTTACGAATTGTAATTTTTGTAAACTGATGTTAACGCTCATAAACAAATTATAAATCGAGTCTAATCAGAGACAAAAAGAAAAAATTTGGTTCCCGCGCCACTGTTTTTGGTGATAATTTTCGATAATTAGGTACTAGTTTATTATTTACAATTAGTGATTAAATATGTATACAACAAAGTTATAAATTTTATTCATATTATACATATATTATGTAGACCTAATAGTCGTCTGGTATTGTACAAAATGCATACAAGTTTTCTACGGCCATTGTCCAACTGGTCAGCAACCAGAGAAAGTCTGCACTACATGATTAAAACAGTTATATATTTCCAGATATGTTTCTTAAACATTATACGCGCCGTGGACTGAAAAACTGTATACAATATTGCACTGTACAAACAATGATAGCGATAGAGAGCGGCGAATGAAATAACGGTCTAGTTTGTTTAATTGATGGTGCACGATTTTGTAGAATACGTAACGATTACATGTATTTAAATTTATTTCTATAGTTGCTCTACAATATTCTTTTTTTAATACGTTACTAGATGGTTTAGCTGACACGGGTGTAGCACAGGTCGATATCGGAACACTACCTGTTTTAATATAACTACATCTTATACTTTTGTCAGTTAGACATATTCATTACATTTTATGTGATTTTAACGAAATTTTTCTCTGGATTGTCTTACCTTTTTTACTGCTTTTAGACGAGTGTTACACGCTCAATCTGGCATCAGTTCAGTCTATGACTGATATCAGACTGACGTTAAACTGATCGTGTAATGCATTGACTGACAGACTGATCGACTGGACTGACGGATTTTTAAATATTTTAGTATTTTTCGTCAGTCTCGGTACGATGAAGGTCATTAACTGAACTGATACCAGACTGAGCGTGTAACACCCGTCTTATACATCTTTTGTGATAGCAAATATCGAATGACTTTTGTAAAATTTGACGTCACAAATAATATGTATCGAATTATGTATTAAAAGTAGATATAAAGATTTTTATGTAGAACTAATTGAACCCTACAATAGATTAACACATAATTTTGATGTATTTCCTGTAGAGATAGCGATAATCACGCTATCTCCTTAGGAAATCATTTAGGTAATTCAGTGAAAGGGTCATCCAAATCGCTTCAGTGGTTTTTGATAAAAATCAAAATCACATGTTATAGTATTATACTAAAGTAATGTTAATTTAAGTAACCTATCTTATATTTTATCATTTTCATAGAAATAAATATGCGTAATAAATTTTTATGATTTTTACAGTTTACAATATTATTTTGTATAATTTATTTTCTTTGTAATTTATATCATTAACTTCATTGAAATATTCATTTGTTTTCAGGATTCTACCCAGCCGAGGCCATCAAATCCAGTAATTAGTAGAGGTAAAACGAAATTTACTGTATCTAATTTAGATGTCGATAATGATTTCGATAAACCAAAAGTAATACAAGCTGAACCAACAAGAAAATTGACTCTTCCTCGAGGTAAATCAGAATCAAGACAAATTGCTTCTAGAAGGATAGATACAAAAGAAAGTAAAAAACCATCTGTTAAAAATCCTTCATCTGAGGTACCTAGAAAAGTAACTGAAAAACCATACGAAGTTGAAGAAATAATTGACGATATTCCTCAAAAAATCCAAGATGAATATAAATTTGTCCCAAAAATGGTTGAGTCAGCTGTTCAAAGAGAAGCGTTACAAGCAGCTGAAAGAATTCGACAGCAGACAGTTAAACCAAGAACAAACAGTAACAGACACAACCCAGAAACAACGATACCAGAATCAAGAAATGGTAAATCAGTCAAAGTCATCAAAAGAGCAAGAACAGGAACTTCTGAACGACAAAGACAAAGAGACGCTGAAATAACTGACAAAAGTAATATCAACAAAAGACAAAATCTGGAAAATACTGGTTCTCTGGAACTCAACAATAAAAGAGGACCATCTGTTTTTATTGAAAATGAGAAAGACGATGCATTCCGAAGACAAGGACGAAAAGTGCAAAGTGTTAATGATTCTAATATACGAGGACAAGCGCGAAATAACAGAAGAATAGACGTTGAAGAAGATCTAAAATTCATAGATAGAGAAAGTCAAAACACACGTACCAATCGACGAGGTGGAAAAAGATTCGATATGACTGAAGTTTTGCAAAAACATTCTGATGTTGATGTTGGAATCGTAGAACAAAGAAAAAAAACTATTCAGAGGAGAACTGAGTCTACATTATCCGATGGTAGTAATAAAAAGAAAAAAGTTGACATATTACCTCAAAATCTTGAAATTATTGATGTCAATGTACAAGATGTCATGCCTTTCATGAATATGGAAATAAAGAAAGCGGGAGATACGTTAAATACACCTTATGTTGAGGCTGAGGCTGCATCAAGTAAGCAAACTGAAACTAAAGTTAACTTTGAAAGTGAAAAATCTATTGTACGATCTAGAAGTAGGTATGACGAACCATCAAAATCAAATGATGGTATAGAATTATCGAGAAACACTGCACGATCCAGAAACCCTGAAGTTAGAAGCAGAACCAGCGCTAGGTCAGAATCATCAAGTGAAAGAAGTAAAAATGACAACAGTAGAAGACGAGGAAATTCAAATCGACAAGTTAATACAGATATTACCCAACAAAGTTCAATAACTGAAAAAACTAAAGCCGTTGATAAACCTCCTACAGTTTCTTCGAGAAATTCCAGAAGAGGACCTACACGACCACTAGATGCATCCAGAAGTTCTACAGGTCGGAAAATTGAACCCCAAAGACCAGCTGATCAACGGTCTAGAGGTAGAACGTCTTCTAGAGATAATAGAAGAACTTCAACTGTTACTCCCGACAGTGATTTTAGTTCGACTACGAAAAATTCTGTCAGAAGAACAAATGTTAGACGAACAACAGTGAAAACATCTGAACCAACAACAGAAGAAAATAGTGTAAAGGATAACAAGTTAGGCGAAGAAATGAAAAGAGATACCGCGGTAACAAGCAGTGTGCAAAGAAATAATTCAAGACGAAGAACTGGAGCGGCTACAGCACGATCTTCTACTGAAGAAAACGAGGACATTGATGAAACAGATAACTATCCCGAACATTTTAAAGCACTTATAAAGAAAAAAGTTAGTTCAAAGGTAAAAATATAAACTAACATACTTATTTATCTTTTTTTAATAAACGTAATATACATAACGCTCTACATATAAACAATACAAATCTTCTTCAAAGCAAGGTCTTATTTTCAATTCCAAGGTTAATTTATAATACACCTGCAATCACGATAGTCGTGAATCTCTTTCAAGATGACCTCTGGGTTACATAACATTTTTAACAATGTTCTCATGCTGTTTGATTCATGAATTAGCAATTACAAATAAGCGTGATGATATTTTAATCATATTAAATTATTTATTTTCTTAAAGTAAATAAAACAATTATATTTAATTTAAGAAATTACTCATTAAATTAATTTATAGGTACCTCTCAGCGCCAGCTCCTCAACAGAACGATCTACATTAAGATCAAGTAGCAGCTTTGTTACAGTTTCTACAGGATTAGGATATAGTGAAGAACATTTAGTAACTCGTGGCTCTGAAAAAGTTAGCGTAAATCTCTTGGCTCCTGTTACGACATCTGTACCTTTGGTTGATGAAAAACCTATTATTGCATCAAGATTTAAAGTAAGAACTTTTTAATCATATTGTAAGTCTACTTAGATCTATAAATACATTGTAATACTATAAAAACAAGACCATAAAACATACAAATAGAAATGAAGAAAATTCTCATAAATTCAATAAAATCAATACGTAAATATATTTTATATAAGAGAATGTTAAGACTTATGTTAATATTAACACGAAAAACCTTGGAAAACAGTTTAAATAATAATATCCCAATTCATTGCCGTATATAAGTGCAACTCTAAATGAATGCAAAATTACTTTATCATTATTAAAACCCAAAATGTCACACAGTTACTAATTAACGGCTTATATTTAATAAGTATATTTATTATTTTGATTTAAGTACGAATATAATGAATTTCTTAAATATTTGTTCATTTCTTCAAATCTACATTAAGACATACTGTCATTAATATAATCGCAATTAACATTTAAAACTAATCACTGTTTTCTGATAACAATAACTGTGAGAAATTCTAAGAACTTTGACAGTATTATTATTAATGATATTGCTAAACACTCAAATTGTATCGTGTAATAAAGTTAAGATCTTTCCTGTTTTCACGTTTCCTGTAAGAAATTCATCAGTTTAATTAAAAACGTAATAATCATTTAAGAGCTGTATATTTCATGTCAAATTAGAGAATCTGAAACCATGAAATGAAAGAAATTAGTTGAATAGTAAAATATGAAATTATTAAACGAAAATTTTATATTATGTTTACAATTAAATATTAGTTTTTTAATTTTTTGATAACTTTAGATCTATGACACCCATGTTAAAAATTACTTACATATATGGGGTCATATCTTTATACATATGCTCAATTAAAATTTCAAATTTCTAGCTTAATGCTTCCTCTTTATGTTTACCCTATGAGAAAAATTTGTCATATGCCACTGATGGCACACTCCCATACGAAATAGGTTAAATATTTACTACATCGGGTTTTTTTAAAGACTTTCCAGTGGGTTATTTCCAAAATAACGAATTTTCAGAAAAAAATGTTTCAGACAAAAGTTTCGTGGTTTCGAGGGGGCTAAATATTGACATTATGGAGTGACCTTAGAAAGGTCACTGTTTTCAGGTTCAACTTTTCAAATCTAAACCCATATTTTTTGTTGAAGATTCGTAATTCAAGAGATAGACAAAACAACTTTTGTTTGAAACATTTTTTTTTTGAAAATTAACAATAAATTTGAAAAACATTTCTCCGAGAGTCTTTGTTATTAAGTAATTTTTAAATTTTTTTATTTTTCTTAAAAACTGCAATAGTTTTCAAGTAAAAAATTATTGAAAATCTAAAAATTCTATTTTGGTTTGCTACATATCATAAAAAAATGACTTTAAAAAAAAATGTTTTAAACAAAATTTGTTTATTTTTTTTGTAAATTACGAATCTGCAACAATTTGAAAATCACATCAAGGTGAGCTTTTTTAGGTCACGTCATAATGTTAATATTTAGCTCCCTCGAAATCATGAAACTTTTGTCTAAAATATTTTTTCTGAAAATTTGTTATTTTGGTAATAATCCGCTGGGAAGTCTTTAAAAAAACATCCTGTATAATATACGATGCATTACATGAAAAGGTTACTTTTATTGTATTATAATAATAATATTGTATTTTTATAATTTCCAATAGTATAGCTATTTCTTAAAACTATACAATTGATTCAAAATGTATAACATCTAAAAACTTTAATAAAGAAAAACTATTTTTTGTAGGTAAAATAGGATACACTTATTGTTAGTTACTATACCCCTGAGGTGCAAAATTATTGTTGCTTCGTGCTCTCTTAGAGCAACATGAATAGGGCACGTGTCAACAGACACGCCACTATAATATTCTGAACTAACTTGGTCCATAACTATAACATATGATTATGCTCCACTTTCACTACAGCAGATGTAGAGTATAATACATAAGACCTGCACATTCGAATTAATAAGTACGTCTCGTGAAACTCAATCAAGTTAAAGGTTAATTTGTACGTTGCAAATGATAAGAACGAAGTTGTTGGTATTTGAGTGCATTGCAAAATTTTATTGTACACGTCCGAGCGGTTGATGCTTTAATTATATAAATACTGAGTATGTGGTTATGTAACCGTAAACACAACTAATTACACTCACCGTCAACTGACATTTTATTTATGGGTTGATAATTATTTGTGATGCGAATATGGCCAATTTAATTTAGATCTGATAAAATTAAATTAATTTTGGTGCTGTGTTGTTTTGCTAGTCCATTATTTATGACCTTTCATCAAGAATTCAACAACAATAATAAAATTGCTTGTGTACCGTAGAGAAAGGAGATTATGTTCGAAACTTTTTAAATTTAATGTCAATTTTGAAATCTAGAATACTGTCAATTTTTTTTTTATTATTTTGTGTTACATCCAGGGAGTTGAATCTGAACCCGAACCCGAAACCCGAAAAAAACCGTATTTTTTATTAACCTGAACCCGAACCGAATCATTATATTTCAAAGTCAACGAACCTGAACCTGAATCCGAACCTTTTCATATTTTCATGGATAACCGGTAACCATATATTTTTAAAAGGTTCAATAAATTATTTTTGATATTTTTCTCCAATGATTTTAAAAGAGATTATAAAATGTCCTAACTGAAAATCTGTTTGAATTTTGTGGTATGATATGAGTTATCAAGTCCACTACGAAAATTTACATATTTTTTACTTTCTTTTTTAATTCTATAATTGAATTACATTTCAGTTTGCAATAAAAATCTGAAAAGTAGATATTCCAATCTTTAAAATGTTTGTCCTTTTTTCTAGCCACATTTTAATGGCTATAAATGTTTTTTTTTCTTCAAAAAATGTTTTATTTGTTATTCCAAGAAAATAATTTTCTTTCAATTACAAACTTAAACCCGAGCACGAACCAGAAACCTGAAAAAATAGCAGTTTTTTGACCCAGACCTGAACCGGAATCCGAATCAAAATTTATATTTGAACCCAAACCATAAATGAATTCCGGTTCAAGTCCCAGGTTACATCAATTAATTATTTGTTTAAATTATTATGATTATCACTAAAACATTAATTTAAGTAAACTTTAATTTTGACAGCCAAGATCAACAATACAAAGAACGCCATCAACTGAATCAGACGAAATTGAAACATCCTCGAGAACAACCAAAGTATACAGGAGACTTCCTTCATCACGAGGCAGTTCGCTAAACTCATTGAGAAACTACGACAAAGAAACTCCAGACACGGAGTCTCTGAGACGTCCAGTGTTTCCTAAACGTATTTTACCAGCCAGAGTTTCAACAACGGAAACGGAACTAGATTCCAATGAAGTTTCAAACAATGTTGTTAACGTTGATAGAATCACTTCTACGGCGGAACCTACTGTATCTTCCAGTACTTCATTTCAAGTAATTTTATTTATTTTTTTTTATTTTAGAACTTATAATATTTTCAGTTATCTATTGAAATTTAAAATATAAATACATATATTTATTGCTTCCTCGTCATATCGAAGATACAAGAAGCTTTTTTAATAATGAAAAAAAAATATTCTCCGATGATTTATCTCAATTTGTTTAAAATTGTCATTTATTTTTTACAACCGCAATTGAAAAATTTAGATTTATATTTTTGAAATTAAAATTGTCAAAAAATTAAAAATATATGAATAAAAAACCAGGCACGTATTAAAAAAATGTAAATTAATATTTTTTAATAAAATTATATGAAAATTAAATGATTAACCAATGACAGGCAGTTCATCTGAATACTTTTTTTTATTTAAATTGTTCAATAATTAAATACATTTGATAAATTTAGCACGCGGAAGCACTGTACATTTACTTGGCAGATTTTTTTTTCTACGATTCAAAATCACTTGATTCGACTTATAACTTATAAATACCGTAGATCGCTTAAGAACTGTAGAAATATGATAGAACAACCCTCTTAGCATTTACCAGAAAATAGGAATTACATTCAAAATCCACACACACTAAATACGTCGTATACCTAATTGTATTATTATAAAGTCACTACACCTACAGACAGTGCCGTAGTCTTAAAAAAAAAATAGCTGCAACAATGTAAAACAACAATACCTTCTGCGCCCTGATACAGTTTAAATATTACGAGTATTAATTAAATGATCTAGAGGGTTTTTAAGGTGCCCTCACTGGATTAAAGGTTGAGAGATTTTAAAGTACCTCAATACCTTTCAATGCTTATTTATACCAATTAATTATCTGTAAAATATCAACCAGGTGATCTTCAAATCTTGTATAATACAGATAAAAAAGTTGCTGACCCTTGATCTAACAATACTGACAGAGCTGTGAATTGTGTGCATGTACTTAGGTACTTTTTTGAATAATTGTACTTGTACTTAATTACTTTTCATATAATGATTCTTTAGAGTGTCACTGTGTCACTATTGCCCGGTATTATAAAGAATTTGCTTGAGTGCAAATTCAAATTAGCTCCCAGCTAAAGCTATCTGCTAGGTATTAAATATAAGTGACAACCACTTACAGATGTAGCCAATGAAATCGTACATATAATGACTTTGACGCATGCGAATTTGGAGAACTCCAAAAATCAAATTTTAACCTATTTTAGGCTTTATCTCAACTTTACGATAAAAATAGTTCAATATACTAAAAATTATAGCTATAATTAAATTCTCTACAAAAAAGTTCAGTACATATTTTTCATCAGATTCGTATTTCACTGTGCTCTATCATTTTTGTGAAAATTGGAGTATTATTGTAGATAATTTAATTTTCTTTGATTTAATACATAACTTTAACCTCGTTGAAGAAGGGGTGGGGGGAATCAGGATATAATGAATATATATATATTCTAATATAATGAAAAAATCCAGCCTGATTTTTTTACTTCAAGATACTTAGCACCTGGTATAAGATACGTCAATACCTCCAGAATCTGAATATATTATAGATTAAAATCTTTTTTAAGAAAATAATAAATTAATTAAATTTTTACCCTGCTACTGAATACATATGTTATATGTACATATATGTATATAACTCACCAGTGCCGAGTGGTGCGGTTCGCTTTTACTTGTAGAGAGTACCTAGAGAACATAAATATAATGATGTTTAATCTCGCTTTATAGTGGTAGACAATGTACATAATATGTAGGTACATTTGTTTGCGGCTATTCTTGTTGCGTTGAAAAGTGAACCATACAGCTTACTACAATTTAATGAACCTTAATATGTTTAAGAAAGATAATTATAATTTGAAATGTTTAAACAAAAACACAATTCTATTGTATGAAAAGAGACAAATCGATCTTAATTTGCAAGAAAACGAAAATAATAAAATATAATATGATATGCAAGTTAAAATGTAGCTATACAGGGTGTTCGCAAGAATCGAATGATCATTGTTAATTTAGTTATTATTGGGGCTAGAAGATCGGTTAAATGGGCAAAGTATCAGTATTTTTCCGGAATGAATAAAAAAAACAATTGAATGGTATTCCATTAAAAAAAACATTATTTTTCAAAATATGTATCTCTAAAATTCGACATTAACCGATCTTCTAGCTCCTATAATAACCAAGTTAGCAATAATAACTCGATTCTGGCGAACACCTTTATATCATCAAAACTAAACAAGTGGAGTTGACTTTTGTGCTAAGAATAAAATAACTAAAAATTTAGAAGATTATTACGAAAATAAATATTGTTATTTTGAGAGGTCGTACATAAATATTTAAAATAATTAATCAGTAAGATTTATTTTAAAATATTTAAATAATAGGTACTATACACACGAACGTGTAATTAACAACAATTGGTTTGTAAAAATAGATACTTATAATTTAAAAAAAAGTCAGCAATGTGTGCATACATCACACACAATGTACGTGTTCTGTACAATCATTTCTTCAAAATTTACAGTTTCTATCACTTCTTTTCGCGACTAAATAATTTTTTAAGCTATGATATATTTATTTTTTTGTGTGGCGTTGTTTTTTAAATCTCGGCAAATAATGATTTTTCGAGATTGTTCATTTTTTGCCCGCAATTTCAACTCAATCTCTAGTCTAGTCTAGTAGTTTTTTAATTATGCTTTGGACCGACAGACGGACAAAAGAGCTTCGCTAAGAGCGTTTCCATTTTGACACAACCCTAAAAATTATTAAAATAAAGAGACTAACTTTTAAATTATTTTGTTGCTGCTGTAAAAAAATCATTTAAATAAAATATAACTTTTCAGAAATATCATTCACGATTCCGTACAAGTACATCGAAAAATGATATACCTGCTAAACAAGAAGATGAAATTATCAAACCTCTAGTACCTAGAATCAAATCATTTTCTCCAAAACCTCCACGTGGAATATACACAAGTAGGACCACATCAACGACTACGGCTCAAATAGAAGTTGTTCCCTCATCAACAATAGGGTATAGAAGAAAACCGAACATTCCAAAGAACTTAGAGAAATTAATTTCCACAACGGTAAGATTTTTAACATATCATTCATTTATTAAATGCGATAAATATTTTTAAATTAATTTTTCTCTGATTAAAGCAAATAATTATAATACTCGTACTTTAATTAGATTTTTTATTAATAATTTTAAAAAACTGCTTTTTAATTAAAAATTAAACTCACTTTTGCAATAACGCATTCATTTATATTTAATAGCGAGCTTTTTGGCAATATTTTTATTATTTCATTTCTTTTATTATTTTATTATTTACTTTTGAATATTTGCTCATTTTAATAATATTTCAAGTAACAAAAATAAAGTTTTAAATAATCATATACGTATGTTTTATGTATAAGATAATGATATAGCAAAATAAAATCAATAGAATATCCGTTTAAAAATAACAGGATTATCTGGAACCCCTGGCGACGCCCCCCACCCCTCCCTTTCCTCTTCCTTACACACACAAACATAAACACGAATATACCCGTGATACAAAAATATTAATTTTTAGTCATCGCCAATTGGAGCTAAGCCAGGAAACTTAAAGTATAGTTCCAAATATAGAAATGAATTATTAAGGGCAAATAGTCTTAATCCATTCACTACTCCAGTATACAAACCTACCATTCCATTCACATCACCAAAATCGGCAATCAATGACGTAAGTTAATTTTATTTAATGTTAATTATAAAAATAAAAAGCCAAAATTATTTTATATTTTTCATTTATTCATTTTGTAAATATTTACCATTTATCGAATACATGTAAATATGTTGATGCATAGTTGTATACTAAGCTATTTCATTTTCTAATTTCATTCTATTTTCTATTCGACATTAATCATTTCTCTTCTGAAGGACGGACAAAATGATAAACTACGAAGTGGACTACATATTTTGTGGGTGTATTCAATCCCTACATTTTTATGTTTTCCAAGTTACTAGTTTATCTTGACAATGACTAATCTTTGAAGACAAAAGACATTGCGGTTATAAATTTTTAATTTAAAATGCACGATGAAATAATTTTATTAAAAGTAGTAGCTAGCAATTAAGTTGTGTTTGTCTTTTGTCAAGGTCGATGCCTCCGAGACGGGCCACCATTGGTTGCTTACAGATTTGTCACGTCAAACGCTCAGCGCCATCTTTCGATCGTCAGGTGGATTAAGTAGCTCAAATTACTAACAAACCTTTATAATTTTCACTGCATGCTCAATGATATTTCATATCTGTACAAACGAACATTTTAATATTTTACAATTAATCATTTAGTGCATATTTTTATAATTGTTATTTCACATTAAGTATAGCCATAGTAATGTTTTGTTATAGTTTTTATAGTTTATTTGACATACATCAATACATATGTACGGTATTCGTTACTAATCATTAACAATATTTTTATATTTTCATTATCTACTTCTTAGTTATTCTTTTCTTCATATAATTAACCTTCACATTCTTGTTATTCTTTGGGAAATCATAATAAACATATCAAAATAATTTTGGCTTTTATTTATTTAACATTTCTTGAATACCCACACCATAACAATATCAAATACTTTTCAGACAAACGACAGAGAACTTGATAACGAAGAAAATGTTAAAATCATTACAATAATTCCTGACACGCCTGCCAAGTTATATTCGGCTAATTTGATTTCAGAAGATTCAACAACATTAATTCCATCAAATGTAATTTCATCAAATGTTGGCTCAGCTAGTTTAAAATCTGAAATGGTAACCACAGATTTTTCTACAACTTCTGCACCTCCCATTGATGCACAACCTTCTTCAATAATTATTTTATCTTCTCCAAGTCCTATAACAACCACAGACCAATCCATTACTTCTACTATTTCTGTACCTACTACAACTCTAAAAGATCTACCAACAACTACTACAGACTCTGATACAGAAACATTTACAACACAGGCAACAAATATAGAGTTAAATTCAATTAATATACCTTTATCTACAACAGATTCTGTCCTGAAAACTACAGCAGATTATATAAGTTCCACATCTGTTTTTGAACAAAACGAATCTACATCTACAGAAATTAGTACTACACCTAAACAAATAAAAACCACAACTCCTAGACAGTCTATATTAGGCAACTTATTTAACAATCTTTTAAATAGAGTCGTTGGTACAACAAAGAAACCGAAAAGAAGTAAATCAATTACTTTTACCAGTACAACAGCCAGTACCACTACAGGCGATAGTTCTTCGAATATTTCTAATAAAGATATATCTGAAAGGTTTGCTTTAACGCCAGATCCTGCGTTGTCACTTGATACGTCACTTGACGATAACCATTCTTCTACAACAAGATCCATTTCAACCACTGATTCTAATCAAAATTTTGAATCTTCCTCCATAGATCCAATTCTCAGTCTTTCTTTAGGTCTTTCAATAACTCTTAGTACAAATGATCTCGAAGAATCTAGTACAACCATTTCTGATGTGAAAGTTTCGACTTTGTCATCTAATGAAAGTCCATCAACCGACCAATTTGTATCAGAATCATCTACGGATTTTACAACAGCATCTAGTTTAACTGAATCTATCGATTTGTCTATCTTCACTTCAGATAGCTCAGATGTTGAAAGTTCTACTCTGCAAAACCTAGTCGAGTCTGACATTTCTATAATTTCTTCAAGAGACGCTGGAAGCCAAACTACTGCTTCTCCAACCCCAACTGTTATTATTACTCAACGAGCACGTATTTCGTTACCTCCACTTACTACTGCGTCTCCTCCAGTTTCATTACCACCTTGTAGCTATCCTTCATTCCCAACCGCTTGGGCTCCACCTAATTATGTACCTAGATTTGCAAGTAGACCTTCAATAGCACATGGAAGTCCAGCGCAATCAAATAATCAAAGAGATTATTATGTATTCGGTGTTCTTCCAAATAATACCTTGGTACGTAAAAGGCCCAGTATTTTGCCTGAATCTTCTTTTATAATATTTGGCGTGTTTCCTAACAATACAGTCGTCAAAAAATTTCCAAACGGAACGATTATAAATGATGACAATTCGATTGAAATTGTCAGTGATTTTTCTACTGATCCTAAACCAGATGATTTGGCATCATCTAATAACAAGTTAACTGCCACTAACGAAATAACAGCAAATGACAACCAACTGGATATCGATATCGAAGTAGGAGATAATAATGCTCTATCTTCAACGGTATATTATATTTTTCATGTTAATGCATTTTGCGGAACATGGATTTAGGATAAATGTATTTGGGATGGTGCTGCATGATTTATGTGCTGCAGTATTACGTATTCATTCGAACAACAAGCTTTTTATTTTTTATTTTATTTTGTTTTTATTTTATTTTATTTTATTTTATTATTTCATGTTTGTTTCCTATAGCCAACATTATACATTTACTTTTTATTGCATCTCTATATTTGACCATATATACTTATTTAGATATCTACAATAATCCTCTAGTTAATAAAATCTCATTAATTGGAATTTCATCGTTATGGTATTTTTAAAATGGGTATTAATTTTGATTTTTATTAATTATAGGATTATATACTCTCTAAACTAAATAATATAATTCAGATACTATCAAAATATATAGAAGATGCTTTAAAAATTCAAACAACTCACATACTATAAACACCTCATAATACATAATAACAAACCTGTAGTGCATGGTTATTTATATACAGCTATCAAACATTTTGAAAGACATACATAACATGTGATCTGCTATCAATATTAACGTCGCATCCTGTAGCAATATAGTAGTCTCATTACTTAAATTTTAGTTGTAAATTAATTTAAATTATCGCAAATATTTCAGATTCAACAAACTATTGTAAGTTCTACAGGAGCACCTGTTACTACTCAAAGTAATATTTTGAGTTTAACAACTAAGAAAACAAACAAAGCTAGTGAACCTCCGCCGAAATTACCAAGTTTATTAGATATATTGGGACCAAATACTCTCCAAACAATTGCAAAGAATTCAACAGAAGCTAAAAGTCCTGCCTATGTGACACTGGATGTGGATCCTAATGTAAGTTTTTTTTAATTATTTTTAATAATTTTCTTACAAAATAAGAACTATTTTGGACAAAAAACTTTAAAAAGCTGCATAAATGATCTGGAGCAAATATTGTTCAAGTTTACCTTTTCTAAAACTATGCTCTTAATTTTCAATTTGTATTTTTCTTTCATAATTAAAGGCTAGAATATCTATACAAGCTATTCTTTTCTTTGTTCTACTTTACTATATTATTTTCTAAACTGTTCATTCCAAATGACACTTAAAATGACAATAAAAGACGTATTTAAGACTAAATATTTTATTTAATGACTTCATCTTCAGACTAACCAGGTAAGGACTGACAGAACTAATGGATATGAACAAATAAGTTTTCCTGCTGGAGTATCTCCTATTATACGATGGAAGCCCGTATCGGCCATTAGTGGTTCTAGACCAACTCCAATACCAGCTGCTAAGGTGTACTCAACACCAGGAACTATTTTTAAAATACTATCGGTAATATTCAGTCCCTTCAGAGATGTCACTAGGACATATTAATTAATAGTTTTCTTCCTTTTCTTACTTTTTTCTTTATTTTAATACTGTAAATATAATTTTAATAAGCTCCATAATGTTCTTACATAATCATTGAAACCTTTTATAATGCTAATTCATATACATAAGTATTCTATTCAATTAACAAACTATATATTAATCAATAAGTAATCGAAATTTAATGCGATTACTTTTCTAATAATTAAATATTATTATTTTTTTAATTTAATAAAACCAATAACAGCGGGTTAGTTATGAATAAATAATATAAAACATATCTATATTTTAATGAAAACACGTAAAGAAAATTGTTTATGATATGTAAAAACCAAAAACATTATTTAATTATGAATGATTGTATACATACGGATTTTTACTGTTCACTTTCAAACTAAATTATAAACCAAAATAAGAATAAATTTTTTATTATAATTTTTATAAGCCAATTTCAAAATTATCAACTTAACTTCTCTTGCAATTCAATGTAAACCCGGACCCCACGTTACGCGAATTGTTTTTTTTTCTCTTCAGTAACTTAGCTACCGACGGAAAAATGATTCTTTTATTGTCTCTAATTAACGTAAATGAGGAATTTTACTATCAAATCGTAATGATGTCTAGCCAAACCAAAACAAACGCACGGGTCTGGATGTATTGGACTTCAGTTCATTAAACGGAAAAAATAGTTCCAGTGTGAACATATTATAAGTCATAAATCTATATATATACAAATTATTATGATTTTACAATTTTGTAAATATGTAAATACAATATATAATTATAAATGCATCACGGGAATTGGTTGAATAATAATATGGATTTTTTACAGGACACAATAAATAACAAACCAGAACTATTATCCACATTAAAACAACCAGAAAAGACAACAATTACTGTTCCGGTAACTACACCACTAGTTCATATAGTCACTCCAGAAAAAATATCTACAAGCACACCTTCTCCCACAACAACTTCCACCACCAGTACACCACTACCAGTTACAACTACCTCTATAATTCCTCCTGTAACACAATCATTTACTGTGAATACTGCCACATCAGCACAAATTATATCAAGCTCTGTTAAAACTGTACGACAAGATACAACCACAAGTATACCAATACCAGTTACAACTACCACTACCATTCTTCCTGCAACACAATCAACTACTGTCAATATTGTCACATCAGAACCAATCATATCAAGTTCTATTAAAACTGTACGACAAGATACAACCGTACAACCAATACCAACAACTACACTAATTCAGACAACTACAATACCTACAACTACTGAAACCCCAGTAGAGGTATCTAGTTTAGATCCTATAGAATTCATCACTGAAAATGTATATACAACTTCCACTCCTGCTTCAATCAAGTTTACTTCAATTAGATCCATAGGTTCCACAATCAGCACAGTAGTTACAACAACTAATGCACCTGTAGAAACAACATCAATAAATGTAGACTTACCCGTAGAAGTCAGCACAACCGAATTTCCTAATCCAGTTTTTATTTCCTCAACTACCCAAAACCTGATTACAACAACTGAATTTAAAACAACTTCTCAGAAAGCCATTCCGACAACCACTGAGTTGAAATTAACAACTCAGGATAGTGAAAATATTGAAGGAACAAGTATATTTAGTGTCGTCAATTCAAAAGAACAGAAAACGCCGTCTACTAAATTGTCTCCAGTAAAAAGCAGTAGCGCTGTTTTGGATGACACTGAATTTTTAAATAATTTGGTAAGAATTGTATTTTAAATTTCGGGCATGGTATAGGTATAAACGTATTAAAAGAAGATCAAAAACCGTATGGCGTTTTTATAATTTAGTATATTACATTTTAAAATGGTTAATGGAAAACACTTCGTTAAAAAAATCACATAACGATGCTAAAGTATTTTTTAAAACCGTTGCAAAAAAATTTTCAAAAATTATATAATTAATAATCTGTTTAATCGTTTAAAAAAGGATAATAATACGGTTAATGTATTACCACTGAAATTGTTAATCTTGCAAGATGTATATCTAAGTTCAAGTATTTTTTATTAGATTTGATATTATTTAATAATACTTTCAGAGAAAAGCTTCAGCACAAATAACAAAACCTCCTAAGAAGGAACAGGAAGATTTAGCAAATAGAGTACGTATTGGAAATTTAAAAAAATTCATAAGTAGGTAACACATTTCATACAAAACCGTTTCAGATCATAGCCTTGGCAGTAGGAAGATCAGTACAGACTACTACCACACAAAAAACGATCAATTCATCACCAAGTCTCAATTTAATAGAAATTTCTGATTCCATCCAGTCCTCTAGTAGGACACCAAAACGAGTCCCAAGTTCACCAACTAATCAAGAGTTGAATGATGACATACAACTTTTAAAATACTTGGCACGGTTGACAAATAACAACAAACGATTGACATCAACTACAACTGTGGCATCAAAATCAAAACAAACGGTACGTGACGAAGAACTAGCTAAATATTTAGCACAACTGGTTAGTCCTACAAAACCACCAGTTATAAGTACAACATATGGTACTTCAAACGAAGCTATATTGGCAGCTTTACTGAAAGAACAGGGCATTGGACCAACAACTCCTAGAAATTCTAATAGATTGCAACAAGATCTGCAATTGGCTGTAAGTATTTATATATAATAGGTACTCTACCTATAAGTATTATATATCTTCGAAAATATTACAAAACACAAATTCTGTATTTTATTTAAGAATCTTGATAGGCAATAACAATAACGTGTTATAAATAATGTTGCCTATACGTACAGATAAGAACTTGATTTTCTTCAATTCGTTTTAATGGATGTGGTTCATTATTCTTAATAGTTTTTTGTAGAATTTAATAACTTACTACTCCAACTACATAAGCGATTCATAATTCAAACTATAACGGTCACTTGAAAAATGTTTTATATTTAAGTACATTATCAAATTAACAACAATATTTTTATATTTTTAATAATTTTATATAATTAAATTAAGAAATCGTGTGACTAAAAATATTTTATATGTGTAAAATTATAAGTAAATAGAAATAAAAGACAATATTATTTTAAATTTTAAATTTACAGGCGCTATTAGATCAAATTATAGTTACACCCAAACCTAAATCTACAACTCGTCGTCCAACTACACCTCGTCCTACACAGCCATCTCTACTCCAACGTTTACAAGAAGGTCTTGGAAACATAATATTTAGTGCCTCATCTCCGGTAGATTCTCGACTAGCAGCAGCTTCTCGTCCAGCTCCATCAAGACAGCCACCTCAAACGTTTGAATTTGATAGCATTTCTCCTGAAGAAATAGAGCTATCCATTCCTCAAAACAGTTTATCTAGTTCAACAACACGCTCAATACAGTCTGGCCAAAATTCAAACTCTCTTTCCAATGACTTCAAAACAAACTCGAGGAGACCTAGTCATAATGGAAATGTTGTTGAGAGTATATCAGTAACACAAAGACCTGTCAATGTAAGGAACAGACCACAAGAAACTGAGAGTGTGCAAGTCAGAGCACAGCTTGTAGATGCTGCAATAAATGTTACAAAAGCGTTCTCTCAATTCCTCGGTGCTGCAATACAGGTAATAATTGATTTAACTATGTAAGAGCACATATTGATACTGTTCCATATACTAGTGATGAAAGCATACATATATTACAAGAAGAAAAATATAAAATAACATAATAATTTTCTCTATTTCTTTATCGTTTACATGGTACCTGTATTCATTCGAGAAATAGGTTAAATAAAATGGCAATTGAATAAAATTTTAACAAATCAAGTAGATTTCAAACTTTCAATTCGCTATCTCCTAAAAAAAACACACACATTTTTTCACTAAGATCATCGAAATATACATTTAAATAATGCAGTTTTATACAAAAATAAAATAAAAAATATTTATCCAAATTATAAAAAATATTAATATTGATTTTGTAAATTACATATAGGTACATAACACAATATAAATGTTTTTAAACGTGCTTATTTTCAAATATGCCAATTAATTGTTTACTGACGTCATATTTTTAAAAATAAATCGCGTTTTCATTAATTATGTATATATTTAATTCTGGCACTTCACTAGAATACTTAACGTTTTATATTGTCGTCAAGTGAATAAACGCATTTCTAATTAATTTAATTATATATGGGCAATTATATCTAACCGATATTTGTATGTGTATGTATATAAGTATGTACATTATATATTTTTTTATATTTTTAGGGTGCTGCAACTTCAGTTCAGTCTTTCCTAAATGGCGGAGTTCAAAATTTAGGAAGTTATTTTAGTCGTGGATCAATAGTCGAAGGATAGTTATAATAATACTATATATCTATAGCGAGTAAACAAATTATCATACTTTTTCATCTAGAAAATCAATTGTAAATAATTATTTAAAACTTGATATACTATTTTATGATTTTTGTTATGTTTATTTAATGCCATTTTCTGTGAGATTTGTGTATATATTGATTTTTGTATATTTTAGTCATTATATTAATTATTATAATTAATATTAATTATTATTTTTATTGTTGGTAACGATAAGTAAGTTAATATAAGTAGTTCCTTGTTTACTTTTTGTATTTGTTTTATTTATTTACCTAGCATGTTTTACAGTAAGTAAGTATATACCCAAATTAAATATGGTATAACACAATGGTATAACATTACCTATTGGTCGTTATTATAAACGTCTATTAAATCTGCAAATTACTTATATTTGTAAAATAATAAAAATGACTTGATTCTTCATATTAAAAAAATCCAACAAGGAATATAAAATACCAGATTCCAATATTGTACCTGCATCAGTATTTTTAGTCCCTAATTCTGACGATTCTATGGTAAATTTTAATTTATTGTTATAAAGTATACGTCATTCACTTTTTATGTTGGCATATTTCATGTTGTACTACCTTAGTAAAATATTTACTTTATTATTCTAATTTACATGTAAGCTCACTTTTAATCTCATTAATGGGAGAGGATTAATCGGGAGAACATTTTTTTTAATTATAACGCTCGTTATACCGGATAATCCACCAACTTTTTTTTTTAATTTTGATTTTTTTTGTGCACATTCTTTAGTAAAACTACATCGTTTCTTTACCAATTTCTTTCGAACTCAAATTATTATTTAATATCACTAATTTTAAAAAATAATTACAATACAACTATTTCATATATATATTGTAGATACTCAGGATCGTTCTTAGACATTTGAGATCCGAGGTGCAAAAAAAATTTGGCCACCCAAAAAAATTACAATTAGGTTAGCATAATAATAATAAACAAAATAAAATTTTAAGTTAACATCTGTTGGAGACTTCCCCCCCCTTCATCTCGGGATTTTAGGCAGTTGCCTAATTTGCCTACTATATAGCGCGCAACTGTTCCTCGCGAAGCCTCCAGCTAACGCCTCATACGCTTTTTCAAGATAACAACTTAATTTGTGTATAGATTAGATACTATTACGAGAAAAACTACCTCAAACATGTATTCGTATTATCAAAGTACATTGGCATTTATATTTTATTAAATCTGTAAAAAATATTTACATTTGGATTTTACAAATAATATTAACATTCAAACAAAAATTATAAGAACGTGGTGTAGCATAAAGTAAATATGTTAACAGATAACAGTACGTTTACTGGCTTTTAGCTTCTGTATACAAGTACAGGCATGGTCTTAGAATAAAATTCACTAAAAGCTAGTAATATTAATAGATTGTTTTATTCATATTTACACGTGTTTACACTTCGTATTGTTAGAAATTAGATAATAAAGATCCATAAGATTTTATTACTTTCTTTGTTCCTTTCTTGGCTTCCTTTTTTACGTAAGTACTTCAGCAACAATTACTTTTATAACTTAGGTACACTGAATACCTTTTGCGATTATATTAATTACACTGTTAAATTTATTTGTATACACTTATTTTCTATTTTAGGAGCTTTCCTTTTATTTATTTCTTTTGTTATTTTTTCTGTTTTAAAATCTTAGTTTTACAAATAAGATTTATTTATTTTTTACTGGCACTTTTTTTTACTTAATACGCTTTTATTAGCTTGACCTGTAACTTTTTAACATTAATTTAAACTTAATTTTCACCTGCTTCTAATTGTCGTATCGATTTTAAACTTTGTAAACTTACGCAATTCCGGTAACAATATGATAGAAATGGTGGTCATTGGAGACTCCTAAATGGTTAACAGTAAGCCCAAGCGTGTTTTTAATTTTTATAAACTAGAATTTAATTGTATTTTAATTAATTTATTTATTTAAACCGTACTAGTTTTATTGCACAGAAATATCGCGGTAAAACTATTTATTAAATAATATAGTGGCGTCAAAAATATCAATCATTTTTTGAATGAAATGTTAAAAATGCATTTATAAAATATTAGAAGCAAGCTTTCGATTCACAGAATCATCGTCAGACTGTTAATAAATGTAATAAAAATAAAAATATTTTATTACTCATCAAGAAATTTTAGGAAAATTCTAGCAAAATTTCATGTTCAATAAATATAGTAAACAGTACTATAAAAAAAAGTCAAGATATACACGGGTGTATGCCATAAGGGTTCCGAAGTACGTACTACGTGGACTGTTTGAAACCACTTACAGGTGCATTTTTGATTAAGAAAAAAATATAAAAGTAGTGTCATATTCTACTAATTGAATTTTGACATAAAAATAAAAAATTCTATGACGCTCCTCCCTATTTCTTTAAAATTTGAATTGATATTGTTGACTTTAGTATTTATCGTTGGTAGTCTCACCAAAGCTTCGTTACCAATTTTTTATCAGATTTTTTGAGTCAGTAGTTACCAAGGTGGGGGGGGGGGGGGGGTGCAGAATAAATTACTGCTTGTAGCCCCCTGCAGGTGCCATTTTTGATTTAGAAAAAATAATAAAGAGGATCAAATTTCACTGGTTTGGTTCTACATTATGACGTGCCACATGCTTACATAGCTTATATAGTTTACGAGCTATTTTACTTTAACTGAAACGGACGGACAACAAAGTGAGATTTTTTTTTTTTTTTTTTGGCATTTATTTTCATATACAGCCAGTTAAGAAAGTGAGATTAATAGGGTTTCTTCGGAACTCTAAAAAAACACTGACCCCCAGTTTTATCAAAGTTTGATATTTGTAACATAGAAGAAATCGAGTGTTAGAATTCAAAACCTATTTAATACTTTTTGAGTTAAGTAAACAAAATTTGCATATTTTTTTGTAAATCTTTGTGTGGGTACCTACATGCCAAACAATGTATAGACAACATTTATTAATACCATTCGAAATAAAGTTTCAGTAACAAAATGTTTTTTAGACTTTATAAACCGGCGATAAACAAACAAATAATTAATTTTTATTGGCGAACGTGGGAATCACTAACATACATATGTAATTATTTTTTAATTTGGACTATATACACCATTAAAACTTTCTTTATCTAAACACCCTGTAAATACTAAAAACCCTTCCTCCATTCTGATTATTTTTAATTGTAAAAATATCGCACATTTAGAATTCTCCTTTATATACAAAAACAAACAAAAATTGTATAAAACTTTCACTAGACTGAAAAATGTATATAATTTAACAAAACAAAATAAGAAACACTCCACCCGTATATATAACGGCATGTTTCTTTTTCATCCGCACAAAACATGTCTGGAGTAAGAACATATGTTCAATATACGTCATAGCATCCAGAATAACGTCACTGTTTCCTATGGGAACGATTCACAAGATTTATGTTTGTTGAGATTTTTAATTTATTTTTCTTTTTAATAAAATCTAATTATAATTTTAATACTTATTTCATTTCTTAATATACCGTGAAAAATAAAACATTTATTTGCGTTAAGGAAAGTCTTATTGTAAGTGTCAAGGTGGAACAATGAGACTTCAGGCGATATTTTTGATCCCTTTTTTAAATTAAAATTATTAATTCTTTATTCAATGAGATTTTCTATAGATCAAAAATGTACAATAAGGTACTGGCACCAGTCTTGGATCTTACCTCAGAATTAGAAATATTTGTTGATACCTAATAGATTACTGCCATTGATGGATATTAATCTAAATATATACATACATTTAACTGTCTTACACCGTGATTTGATGACAATTGATCATTCTGTTTAAAATTAATGTACAAATAAACATCGCGGTTCGGCAGACTATCAAGAAAAGTGTATTTTCTGATTAGTGAATTGAGTACATTTAAATCATTATTATGTTGCTAACATTATTTGTTTTTTCCGAAATTAAAATGTTTGAATCTTGAACATAGTTTTAAGATTTTTTTAAATGATATTTATATTACAACCACACAAAAATGTAAAGAAAAAGGAAAGTTTTTTTGTTGAAATACAAAATTATAATATTTAATAATTTAAACAGGTCCGTGTTAACGAAAATTTAGAAATTATATTTTATATCGAAAATATACCAAAAAAGAAAAGAAAAATGAACGATTTTGTATAATGAATAAAAAGCAAATAAAAATAAAAATGTAATATTTCACTCCCTGTCACATATAAAGGGTTGTTATTAGTTTCATTCGATCCGACAAGAAAATCAAGAGTGTTAAAGGGTATTCAAAATTATAATTGTTTTGAAAATATCTTAAAAACAACACGTATTAAATTAAAATTACATAAAGTATGGAATTTTCTATAAAAAGGTTATTTCAACATTTATGAGAAAAAGTTTCCTCTTAAGATACCATTTGCAGAATTTACCATCACTCAAAAGATGTTTTTAATAAGTACTTCGATGTTTTTGATATACTTTACTTAAATAATTGTTACTACTTAAAATTCTTCGAAATAATTTGATAATTTAATCCGTAAAACTAGACTTTATGGTTGTAGTTCCAGAGTACTATGTCGCCGAAAAGAAAATGTTTTATTTTTCACTCGATATGTATGTACACTGTTATTCCAATGTTTTGTTGCCCAAAACATATGTTTTAATACATACGTTTATTGAAAATATTATCATGCATTAATATTTTCCAGGTAGTCTGTTATGCATACGTACATTTTTTCGAATAATATAATTATAGACGACACGTGAGTTCCACACATTGTTCAAGTGCAACGTGTAGTTTTTATAAAATCGAGAGAGAATAAATTCAAATTAATTAAATCAAAACGAGTGTTTTCGATATATCGTGAGTTCTGTCTGAACAAATACTTTACTAATTAAAAATATTTACAATAAAATGATAAAATTAACTTCTTGTTCTGTTGCCAATAAATAACATTTAGATAAATATTTTTTTTGTTTTTGAATCCGTTCTATTAATAAACATGCTTCCGGGAGCTAAAAACGCAATAAATTTTTGACTATGGAAAAATAAAAAAAATTCAAAATATATGTACAACTACAATTAATTCTATATAAGTATGTATTCTGCACGTGTCTAATTGTTTTATTTATATTTTAATATTAAATAATTCGGTCAAGACATACACGGGTGTATCCCATAAGGGTTCCAAAGTACGTACTACGCGGACTGTTTGGAGCCATAGGTACATTTTTGAGTTAGAAAAAATAAAAATAAATATAGGGTCATATTGGAATCCATATTTTGACACCCCACATGCCTAGATATGAAAATAAAAATTAAAAATTATATGACATTCCTCCCTTTTATTCCAAAATTTTAAATAATATTGTTGGCGTAGTATTTGTCGTTAGTTGTCCCATCAAAACCTCGTTACCAAATTGTTTTTGAGATCTTTAGAACCAGTAAAAAAACGAGAAACGTTAAGTAGGCTCATATTGCCCCTATATGTGGCTCTCACCCACATCTGTAGGTAATATAGGTCAAAATTATTTTTTAATCTATCAATGTTCATATTTTTGTAGTATGGCCACTAACCACTTTTACTTAAATAAATATATAATGTTGTTTTTACCAAAAGTGGAATGGATTTAATATCTTAACTTTTTCATAACTAGTCCGTATCCCCCCGCCCTTCACCCCTACATTATGATAATACATAAGTATATTATGTTTAAATTTCAAACAACTCTAAGAACAATATGGAGATCAAATCTAAAAAAATCATTTTGAAGCTGGAACTACACGTTTTCGAACTAAAGAATTACAAATACGGTGGAGGTGCAAACGGGCATTGCTTATACATATTATAAAATATATTTTTATATAAAATAATTGACATGAAGTCAAGTCGAAAATCTCATATTTTTTAATAGAATATTTTATTATTTGTTTTCAGTTACGTAGGTGGTGTTAGAAGGAATATTGAATCAGATTTTTTTTCAAATTAGTGAATTTAGGTCAGAACTTCTTTCCCTCAAAATCTGATCAACTTTTATCTGAACATTTTTGCCTGTAATATCAAAGCTAAAAGATATTTTGTAAATTACATACATAAATATTCAAGCTTGTTTATTTAAATCAAAGTACCAAAATACTGAAAACCCAAATAGTCTGTTCACCCTTTTTAGAAAAATAGTTTTTTATAATTCGAAGTTGCAAATTTTTCACATCAAAAAAAAAAATTCGCTTATTTTAATTAGGTTACATAAATATTATTCTAATTAATTCATTATTATTATTCTGTGACGCTAGGAGGTCCTAAAAAATGTATGTATATTATATTGTATTTATGTATATTTTTTACTTAATCTCCCAATAAAATATTTACAATTTCATCTTGTGGTAGAACTTTTATGTTACCAAAATAATCTGTATTTAGGAGCAAGTGGCAATTATTTTTTACACAATCAGATTTTCTCCTTTAATTAAGTAGTTTTACATTAAACAATTTAAATACAAGCAAACAATTGTGACAGTATTATCAAATATTGTTTGAAAATATTCCGATTAACATTGTGAAGAATCCATTCCCTCCTAAAACCTGTTGCTTCGACAATCACTGAAGCGGGGATCCAAGCCGGCTGTGCCAGGCACCATGTTATTCTATGTTGAGACTCCGTCCGCGTCAATTGTAATATAACAGTTGGAACTTGGATTGTTTTTTAAAAAGCGCGCGATTTTTAAATGTGTATCAAAAACAGAACATTGTTACTTCGTACACATATGTTCTTCAGTGACTGTTTCATTTGACGTTAATTTTGTTGTGATTTTTATTTATCGTTTACGAATAAAATGGTGCTAGTTAGGAGTTTTCAGAAAGATTCTTCAGATAAGGTAGGTTTTTTTTAATAAGTGCTTCACTATTTATTTTTTTGACTTCAATTGCATTCGTATAAATATCATAATATTTTCTTTGAAATTCTACAATTATTATAAATCTCTTTAAAATATTAATGATCATAATTTATTTATTTCAAAATACACTTTGTATTTTTATATTTAAAATAATTTCAAGGTGTGGATATGAACAAATTAAAAACTATGGTTGTAGAAGAATGAATTGAATTTCATTATTTTTATTTTTTCCAAGAATTAATTGAGATATTTATGTTTAAAATTGTAAATGAAAAAACTTTTCTTCTTCAGGTATAAAATAAATTATTTTATTTTTTATATATACTGATGATTATTTAACATAGACATATAGCATCTGTTGCAAAAATAGAGTTGTCACAAAAGAAAGAGATAGAGCATTCGTTGGGTAATGAGTAAACTTGAGTGTAAAAAAGATAGAGTATGTGTTGAGTTAAGTATATCTCTACCTTCACTGAACCAAATTTTACACATTATGGTTGTACAAAATGCGCAGTCCATGTCTCTATGTATATGGCATTTAAATATATTTAGGTATTACCTACACAAAACTTTTTTTAATCATAATGCGCCATTAATATGTTATTGTTTACGTGATCTCCGAGCGGAAAGTAATATACATATTAAAATGGCGTCAAAAAATGAGCCAAAATAATAATTTCTTTACTTATTTATTTTTCATCTTTACTTAATTATTCATTTATAATTTACACATGTTAATTGCATTATCAAACAAAGATGTCGAGAAAAAAGCATATACTATTTAATACACCTGTCTCTGTCCAATATAAGTGATTCGAAATAAAACTAAAAAAAGACAATAAGTGAAATTATACGCAACAATGGTAAGGTTATCTTTTTCTTACACACTATTTTGAAATATAGCGAAACAACTGTACCTTGGTAGTTTCCAAGTATTCCGCAAACGAAAGGGGGTCACTACTACTTCTTTACTGATCATGTTCGCTCAGTAATGTTTTGTGTGTAATTAACAATGAAAACAATTAGCAACAATTGTTTGGATGACTGGATGATTTGTCTATATGGCGGACATTTACACAGCCATCTTGTTTGCAGTAATTAGAATTGAACATTGAACAAGATGTCTTGTCTTCGAGATGTAAGGTTAAGGTGATGGTTGTATTTTATTTTACAAATATGTTATGTATTCAACAATACTGAATGTGTCATAGAGCACTAGATTAACTTTATTGTTTAAATATTACATAGGTTTTATAACCATTGCCATTACAAAAAAATTTAATAAGGAAAATTGAGTAAATAAGATTTGAGTAGGGCCATATTTACACGTTTGTTTTTTGTTTTTTAACATTATTTTCAGCACAATTTTAATTACCCATTCAGCAAATTGCCTTATTTACCTACTATATAACGCGCCACTGTCCTTGGCAAGGTCCCCAGCTAGCGCCTCACGCGCCTGTTCAAAATACAGCTCTGAATTTGAGGTTGTTTCTATAAATTATTATAAAAAGAAGCAGAGATAAGGAACCTAAAGCTCTAAAATCGCATTTAAATCGCAAAGTATATATGTTATGGGCAAAACCGAAACTGCCAGGGGAATGTCAGCATTACACATCGTTGCTGTGCAAAGTTCACAAATGGTTAATTAACGGATTTGGTCCGGTTTTAAGCGGACATTGTCGACAATTCTAAATCGTCGTGGGTAGTACCTATTATATTATGAAGTTAAACAGATATATAATATCAAATAAAATTACTTGATTCAAGTTTTAAAATATATTCATTACTATGAATCAACGAACATTAATCATTAAATTAGGTACAACAAAATTTGATATATATAATTTAAACCGGACCGAGTCCGTTAATTAACCATTTCTACGAACTTTGCTTCAATAGGGCCTGGGCCATAAAACACTTCTAGCTTCCCCCCTCTATCTGGGCCTGCCTTTATTTATAATGTGCGACTTGATAAATTTTTCATTAACCAAAAAATGACCTTAAGAAGCAAAAAAGCTTGAAATTGTTTTCTTTAATACTGATCCAATGCAGTTGTTAACTTTTTTAGAATCGTAAATTATTAAATATATTTGAAAATAAAAAAAATATTAAACTAAATAAAAATACAATAAATCAATTAAAATATTGAATGTTTTTAGACGAAGAACACGTATATTATATTATATTTTAAAACTTCACGAAAAAACAACTTACTGCAAATTTTTGGCAAGGTCACTGCTTTGCCTCAAGCACATATTTTATTACCTTTATCATGTAATATTACCTTATTATTTAAATAATCGGATACATTTCAAATTTCAATTATCCAAAACACGTATGTGCTCTGATTGTGGTGATACAAAATGCCTATTGAAACCACAAAATAACTATTTTACTTTTAGGATCTTGAAATGGAACACACAAGGTTGCGGTTTTAAAATATATTCTTAAATATTCGGATTATGCATAACAGCGAATCAATCTGCCAAAATATAACTGTAAGATAAAAAATAATTATAAGAACAATTTAGCTTTATAATAAAAAATATATAATATACTTTTCAATAAATTGTTCACTTCTATATTGGAATGTTCACAATAAGATTTTTAGCAATCATTTCAGTATTAGATTTGTGGATTATCCGTTCGAAACTTTTCGCTTCTTATAACGCATATCTGCATGTAGTACACAAAACAGTAGTAATTGATGCAGGCAGAGCCGGCCTTAGCAAGTCTGGCGCCCTTGGCGAAATTTATTTGATAATAATTGATAAATTAACAAGAATAGTTAATATCTCAGCTTGGCGCGATCCAACAGACTATTTTTTTTAAATATAGCTTATATTATTAACTTTAAGACTATCAAATGCCCTAAGACCGTCGAGACCCCCTTCCCCTCTTATTAACAAATGAAATTGATAAATTAACAAATAAATTGAATAGTTAATTTCTCTGCTTGGCGCGATTCTACAGATCCCAATTTTTTTTTTAAATTTAGCTTCTATCATTAACTTTAACCCTGGGTTGCATAAAGCAAAATTAACCACGATTAGTTAATCAGTTGTTTTCAAACCATGATTAACTTTAATTCTAAACTTAATCTCAATTTATAAATTAACAATTCACTAAATATGATAATTTTTTTTATTTTAACTCTTGTTACTATGTGACTTGTTTACTAATTCTTTTTTAAAATTAAAATTGTAATATTTAATAACACTTAAATATACAGAACCCCTTTGTATTAGAAACTTCTAAAGATTTCCTAAAGGTGATTATATTTATATAATATGTATAGGAGGATACAAACAAACATCGTAATATTATTTAATAAATTCTAATCAGAACTGTGGAGATTAACAATCAACAATCGAAAATATGAATTATCTCGAACATAAATGAATTTCTGATAAATACATTAAAAGTTTAACAAAACCCGTGGCCCTTATCAGCTGTTCTCTGTAAAGGTCGAGGTCGTGACTCTAATCAGTTGAGCAAGATTCCATTACAAAAGAATGTTCCAGCATATGCATTAACATGTAAAAGTAATCAAAAATTCTAATTTATTCGTCAATTAACTTTCCATACACCTGCGAAATTTTTAACTTTTTCTGTGCGCGAAAAATTGACAATATTAATGTTAATGAATTGTTAATATACATACGTATTCATAATCTGTCGATATCCAGTCAGTTGCATAAATATTTACAAAGGCCAGTTTTAAAAATGTTTAAATTTTATACGAAGGTATCTATACAAATATATTTATATTGACGAAACTTAAAAATAAAGAAATAAGAATAGAGCAGATTTACTGTTTCCTATATCTGTTTATTGTGATATTATTAGAAACAATCAAACTTTATGTTTTCATATTGTACAAATAATAAATTTGATATAAGCATGCCATTTATACATAACGAATTTCTCATTTCTATCATTTTCCGGAATAAGGACACTAAAATCATGATTAAAATAATATTGATTTTGTTTTATATTACAAAGAAAACGATTACATTTGTTTAACATATTCAAAATCGTACTGATGTGAGGGAAATAACTATAATAAAATATTTCCATGCTACTTGATATTGGTTATTTTTATTTTTAGTTAAAGAAAATACGTTACAGTACAATAATTCTCTTCACAATCAGATCTTTATATTTATTATTCTAATATCAAAAGAAAACAAGCGGTAAAATATAAACGACAATTGATAGAAAAACAAAACCATTCTATTGGTCTTTGATCGTATCTCCAAAATCTTTGCAACGGTAACTTGCAGTTAATAAAAACTTAATTTACAACACACAAGTATATATTATTTTGCTATATTTATCATCAATAAGCAATAAATCATAAGGCATTATTTCATTTGGGTCCGGGTTGTTTTTGAAGTCCGGTTATGGGGTTTAACCCAACTACACTTTCCAAATGCGTATATTGTTTAATTTTAGTAGGCATAGAACAGCTTTATTAGCTACACCAGATATCTACTATATCTACTGGGTGTACAAAAAATATATCTTTTTTTTTTTTAAAATCAACCTATTTCCAGAAAAAAAAGAGACCAAAGTTACTCAGTCTAATGGAGGCAATATCATGATATTTTTATTTGTTATTTACAGATGTTTTTTCTGTTTGTTTTTTTTAACTTGCTTAGAAAGTTTTTCTTCAAACTAGAAATAAAAATTCAGAACTTTTTTTTAAGTTTCTTAAAACTAGATCCTCAAAACAAATGTGTAGAGTTTGATTTAAAAAAATCTGTAAGTATCATAATTTTTTAAATAAAAATTCGTTATATTACGTTTTATTTTGAACACCCGGTATAATGAATACATTGATACAAAGAAAACAATTTAATTAAATAACAATTTAAATTCGACATATTATATGTTTGGTATACCTGAACTAAATGTAGGTACAATGTTTTTTTTTGTACGATGCAATTACTTTTATTAAATTAGAAGTTTCGTTCATATATTTAAAGAGGACTTATTTTATAATTAATAATAAATAATTACTAAATAACATACGAAATAGTTTATAAGTATCAATGATTAACAAAACAGGAAAAAATAATTTATAAAATTTTCTGCTTGTTATTGATTTATAATGAATTTTCAATTGAATGTAAATGGATTTTATATTTTTAATATAAAACCACTTTTCAACAAATTAATGTGCATTCAGTAAAATAACCACATGTTATGGATAAACTGTTCTTCGAATGAATGCAAAGGTTAGATAGAATTCTGCACCTATGATATTAACTACCAGAGATGTGTTGGCATTTTAGGTCATCTCACGTAAAAATAATATAAACGTTTTCTATTTATATTTGTAAAATAAGAACTCATATAGAATAATTGTTAAGAATTATGTATAGAATGCTTAAACACAGTTAAAAATAAAAATAAAATAATAAAATAAACTTCATTGTAATTTCATAAAAATGAGTTTTAAAATTCCAACGACAAAATCATTTTCGAAGTGATTCTGAATACAAATTTTTCTATATTTTATTTATAAAAAATTTACATTGTTAACGGTATCTTGAGACGACGTAACTTTTTTAATTCTTTAATCTTTTAATTTTTCGCGTACGTTTGTATATATGTAAGTACATATCTATAAAATATTTGATAAATTTATCTAAATTAAAAAATATATAAAAAAATATTTAGATACCAGTTAAACGTTATATTGTAATAGATTTTATTTACTTAAAAATGACCTTACTTAAGTTTATATAATGCTATAAAATAAATATAAATATTTATTTTCAAAATACAGATAACATTTGAAACAGCAGTTAGTTAAATGTTTATAGTTTTATTTTAAACCAAGCAAATATTTTATCTTTTTTCGAAAACTAAAGCGACTAATTCTTAAATTAAATAAGGTACCTACTGGCACCAGTTTTGGATATGATCCCAGTAATGGTTATTTTTTTATGATATTTGATTACTCCCCATTTCTGAATATTAATCTATATACATTTAACTGTCTTACAACGTGATTTGATTACAAACGGCCAATAGGTGCCAAAATGGTGGACATTTAAACTAAAATTAGTATAATTTATTTATTAATTATTATATTATCATAGAAACTGCTTTACATTGTTTCAAATTTGACGATTCTTTCTTTTATATCTTTTGTATCGTAGTACTTATCATTTTGTAATCATTAAGTATCCATCACTGCGTGCTCATTACGGGTTTTACTTTATTCATTACTGGAGAAAAAACATAAATTAAATAAAAAACTATATTTTAAAAAAACAAACTATATTTGCGGACTTTGGTAATTAAATTGATTAAATAAAGAGTTACTTGTTTTATTAGTAACATGAGTTTAGGAGAATTACAAAAAAGAAGCCCGTCAATGACAAAAACAGTAAACCTTGCTCTTATAGCGGCCATAACTGGTGCCAATACCTTATTTTACTACCTGACTCTCGTCTCGTATCGTCTCATGTGCAGCTTTATATTGATAATCAAGTGCTAGTTTTAAAAAACTATCAAGTTAGGGTCATCCAAATTGAACTTTCAATTGCAAACAACATTTATATCAACAATTCCGAAGGATATAATATTGTAGATTAAAATCTGAAAAAACAAGCTTGCTCCCATTCCACACCTTGGCATTTTCCTCACGGAAAGATTGAAGACTATTGAAAAGGTCAGCACTTGATTCTTGTTAAAATACAAGACGATCGACGTCTCCAGAGGTATAGTCGCATTGTTTCTAAGACAAGCGTGGATGTATATGTGTGTGTATGGACAGTTGCAAACATGTCACTAGCTGTCAACCGTTGTTTCCAAGAATGAGCTAGCGGTGAAATGTCGCAATCAGTCCGATCTGATGAGTCCAGGTCCATCGCTCACTGGATTTATAGATCATTGTGTGACAGTTCGACACACGAGTAACATAAACTTGTTTCTGCAAGATTGTTGGAAAAAATTACACCTGAGTGCTTGATTTTCTTACTGAACGCAATCAGTATTTTTTTCTGTTATTTATAGAACTTACTTATAACAAATGGTATTTGCAGAATGAAACTTTTAACTTAAAATTTAAATTATATTTTAATGGAAGATTCCATTGTAATATCACATCAAATAGTTTATAGCACAGATGCACTAGAAAACTTCAAGTTTTCTATGGTTGATGATTTTGAAACTTATTCTTTGTAGTTTTTTAGTTTTCAAAATTAAATTATTATTAATTTAGTTCAAACAATATCACCTGCAATGTTGAAACTTAAGCGTAAGCATTACCAAAACATTATTATTTACCAGTAATTAAATTACTAACAAAAAAAAATTAAATAACTAAATGTGGAAGTAATTTTGCTATAGGTTACCTATTTCCTACGTATAACATCTGTATAATTTTTAATAAAATATAAGATACTGGCACTACTCTGGCCCCAGTACTGGCTATTTTTTAATTAAATGTATTGAATTAGAAATATTTGTTGATATTTGATTACTACCATTTCTGAATATTAATCTATATATTCATTTAACTGTCTTAAGCGTGATTTGAAGAATAAACTAATTATTAGTATAATTTATTTATTAATTATTATATTATCATAGCAACTGCTTTATATTGTTTCAAATTTGACGATTCTTTTGTGTCGTAGTACTTATCATTTTATAATCATTAGCAAGTGTTCATTACTTCGTGCTTATTATTAGTTTTACTTTATCCATTACTGGAGATTAAACATAAACAAAATAAACGGCTATAATTTAAAAAAACAAACTCATATTTGCTGACTTTGGTAATTAAATTGACTAAATAAAGAGTTACATGTTTTATTAGTAATATGAGTTTATGAGAATTACAAAAAAGATACCTGTCAATCACAAAAACAGTAAACTTTGCTCTTATAGCGGCCATAACTGGTGCCAGTACCTTATTTGATCATATAAAAATTATATCTTACATTATAAAGTGTGAAGTTTCCAGTTTATTTTTGTTTGATAATTCACACATTTCATTTAAAAAAAAGTTGTTTTGGTTTAAAATGAGATAAATTAATTGATGCACGAAAATAAACCAGTGAAACGAAATGGCGTCATATGGCAACCGTAAAATATTAGAAATTTTAAAGAAACATATTATACAGTTTGATTTCATTTGGAAAATTATTAATTTATCCATATTTTAAATAAAGGCAAGTTAATATATATTTCTATCATTAAAAAGGTATCACGTATAAGTCTAATTTAAAGCTATTTTTTCTGTTATTGTTGTTCAAATAGGTAACGTTTATCATGTGTAAAAAATTTCAATGTTTGTATGTTTAGTTGTGTGTATTCCTTTTTAAATATTTTATGATTCAATCATTTAATTCACTTAGAAAAAAAAAATACTTCCAAGTTTTTTGCAATCTGTCTTTTTTTAAAGACATTCAGCAAATTGTATGTTAAAGAGTAATGGCATGTAAGAATATTGTTCAGTAACAATACTCTCCTATAGTTACTTAATTAAATAAATTGCAATTGTACTCGTATATATAATATAATATTAGTTAAGACTACGCATCTAGTTAAATCTATGGAGTATGTCTTTTTAATCTACTTTCGCTACTACCTTAGTCAATCTTGTTGCTTAACATTGAACTTTTTGATTTCTTCTTTTACTAAAGGTAGTTTGACATCTTGCTGTATCACCCAGTTGGAAACGAACCACGGGGCACTTAATATTGTTCTTAGCACTTTTGATTGGAATCTTTGGAGGATGCTTATATTTAATTCACTGGCTGAACCCCATACTGCATGTCATAGGTCCATTATTGGTTTGAGAATGCTTTTGTGTAATAACAGTTTGTTGTCTACTGACAGTTTGGAATTTCTATCTATTAGCCAGTACATTTTGATGAATTTGTAGCCAGTCTTCTGTCCAAGTGTATCCCTATGTATTTAGCTTCTTTAGCATGTGGAAGGTTTTAATTACTTACAATTAGTGTCACTGGAGGACATGTTTCTTTTCTTATTGTGAATGTAATATGAATTGACTTGGATTCGTTCACTTGTATTCTCTAGATTTTCAACCAATTTTATATGCTGTTCAAGTAAAAGAAAATTTAAAAAAATAACGAATGAAGAGTACATAAATACAAATTTCAATAAGCAGGCATGCCGAATAGGAAAACTCAATAACAACAATTGTACATAGCACTCATTAGATTTCCAGACAGTGTACATGACAGTAAAATCGCGTATAATACTTTAGTTGGTATAATGAGCGTTCGGCATTCAGTAGCCACATATAAAATAAACGTTTGAGAAAACGCGTTGACAGACAAATTGCATGCGGCATACTAACGAGGGCCCGTATTTAGATATATCTTTTAAAATTCATACCGCATTCTTTTGCACGATACACATGTGTATGCCTGTGGATCTGTACTGCGCCGTCTTACACACCAGGGGTGGAGCTACTAACGAACTCGCTAATTTCCTAGATTTAATAAATATTCATCTATAATTTCACTCACTTTCACGATGATCAATTTTTATTTTTTTTTAAGTTTATCACGTGAATAATACCACAGCTACACAAAAAAAAGACCCATATAGCATTGTAATATTGCTCGAGCATAGTCGAAATCCAAATTTTCTGTTTACCAGTTTTTTTTTATTCGAGCTTGAATTTTGGGTTAACGTTGAATTTTTACAATTTGGCTGAACCCAAAATTCAAGCTCAAATAAAAAAAACTGCTAAGCAGAAAATTACGAAAATTTGGATTTCGATCAATCGCTTTTTTGGTATCGCATACTTTTTTGCAAAAAAATAACCTAAACCCAATATTCAAGCTCAAAAAATGCTTCTTGATTAATACTACAATGCTATATAGATCGCTTTTTTAGCTCCACACTTTTTTTTGTGTAGCTGCGTAATAAATGTATTATTTTTTATAAAATACACATACTTATAGAACTAGGGGCTTGGCGTAAGTATATAGCTCCCCAATAGTGTCTATAGTTAAACCGTGATTTTTTTAGAATTGTTAAATACCGTTATTACATTTTATAGATTACCGAGACATGTTGCAACATTTTGATCTTGTAGTTTTAAACGACTTTTACTCCTGAACTATAATTATATATTCAAATATGAGTGTCCTTATTATTATTATATATGATCATATAAATACTATAAGGAAAAATAATTAAAAATTGACTGTAATAATTCTATAATAAATGAAATTTGATCATATTTCATTGATAAAGTTATAGCGGCCTAAATGATAGGATAATTTCATTAACATGTCTAAATTATATAAGTCAAAAGAATAAAAAAAGTTTAAATACGACTCCTGAATTCACTTCACGAAAAAAACTCTTCTCAGTATTTAGCTTTACTAGATTTTAATAATATTTTATTAAACACGTTGTATGGATTTGAAATATCAATCAGTTATTGAATGGGTCATAAAATAACACCAGAATCAATTCTGAACGACTGGAATTTCTATTATGTATTTAACATATACACGTGTAAGGAAACGCCTGATCATTTTTAAATTCCAATTACATGTTGGCTTATTTAAATTTGCTATTTTTAAGTAAATACTTTTTTTATACTGTAATTTTAATATCAATCTTTTAAATACAGTATTCTTTAAGTTTATATTGATTTCGTAAATTTATGCCTGTATTATAATGAACTTAGACAAGACCAAAATCTTTCTACAAGGTACCGAATTGAACCTTGTACACGCCGATGCAATCGAGTTCAAATACAAACTGAATTATGTTTTAATATATACAATGTAGGTACAAAAAAAAATTGATTAAATTAAACAATGATATTATATTATATACCTACGCGTTCAATCAACAATACAAAATAATATTTAGTATAATATTCTCATAAATTATGTATCATATGTTTTATTATTTTTTTATTCAATTTTTAATAGATACGTATACAATGAAACATAATTATTAACTTGTAACCAGTTTATAGATTTTGATTCAAACAAATACTCCAATATTAAATATTCATATTTCTTGATATTTGACATAAAAATATGTTGTTCTGAATTAAACATTCCTTACAAGGAAAGTAATGGGTTTAGATTATATCGTGAAGGCGAGCAGCATTTTTCGTATAATTATTTACACAACAATAACGTGTGCCTAAATATTCGATTTGTGTTTTTGAAAAATAAAAATAAATTAAAATATTTTACTATCTCTTTCTTCTTCTCGACAGGATATTTTTTTCGCATTTAGTACTATTTAAGTTATATACTATACTAGAATTTCCTCGTGACTTCGGTGCATGTATTTCAAAAACGATGAATTCTCACGCGATTGGGGACTTTAAAAACGAAGACACCACATCGCCATCACGGCGATAATGTTGATTTAATTGCATCGACATCACACTGCAATTGATTATCCTATTCATTTTAATGTATTTGTATAAGTTAATATCATTTTTAGTTATTTATTAATACGTGCCTGACCTAATTGATCCCATATTAATTTTAGGATTTGGTTCTTTCGAACACAGAGGTCTCATAAAAACAGTTATATTTTTCGTGTTAAATCAAAAAAATTGATTGCCTTAAAATATCTTAAATATTTTCAATGTACATTTTCTATATACATTAGGGTGTCTCTTGAAATTTAAATATTAGCGGGACCCCGTCAATCTGTTCTTTGAGATCTTAAACAGTTATTTTCACGTTTTTATGAAAATTCTACTTTTCTCTCAATTTTTCACGTTTTTTCCTGTATATTATGACTTTTTCTAGTAGCTTATAAATTTTTAGAGAAGACTACTTATAGTTTTTTTAGTTAGTAATTCATAAATTCAATCTTCGCAGAAAATCGGTTAAACATAAAAATTTATTCTTTTTTAAAATTTAAGTAGAGTCTTCTTTAAAAATTTTCCAGCTACTAGAAAAAGTCATAATATACAGGAAAAAACGAGAAAAATTTTAAAAAATGTAGTATTTTAATAAAAACGTGAAAATTGCTATTTATCATACACGTTAAATTTAAAGTGTATTGAGCATAGCTTAAATATTCATTGTCAACGCTAAGATTGCGGCTACCTTATTTTTTGGTCACAAACAACAGATTGAGGGGATCTCCCGTTAATATTTCAATTTCAACGAAAACCTTGTTATACATTCATTATATGTTAGATATTTACATATATTGACTTGTTATAGTTATTTAACTAAAAATTTAAGTCAACTATTTTGTTCAATTAACCATCCTAAAATAAATAATTCAAAAATGACAAAACTACAAAATTATTTAAGTATATATTTTCCAATAAATAAATCTGCTGAAATATATTTGTTAAACAGTTAATCTAATTAAATAAATAAAATTATTTTCTATCCTGCTGCAGTGAGCAATCTCAATATCGTTACCAGCATTATAATGAACTTTTGTACCTTGTTTTTAATGTTTTATCAAATTAGCTTAAAAAGTAAACTAAGATATAACTAAATTATGTTGATAAATGTTTTATTTTATTGTGTGTATTATTACAGTAAACAGACACATATTTATCTTAATAACACTCGCATATTGTTGACTGCGTACACAAATCAAAGTTCATGTTAAAAATTATCATGAAAAATTTATTGTCAACCCAAGTTACCAAGTATTAATATTTTGTTACTGTATATGTATGTATTAAAATTATAAATTTTAAAATTTTAGAGATAATTAATAAAGAAATATAATAATCCTTAATATAGGTATATAAAGCTTAACGTCTGTCTGTCCGTTAATGCGCTTATCACTCGAGAACCACTTATCCGATTTACGTGATTTATTTTTTAATTCATAGGTACATTCTCTGGTCAGGTTATAGGCTATATTTTGTTACGTTAGGTAACATAACAACTAAGCAGTGACGATAATAGTAAATCAAGTCGGAAAAAATTTTGCCGTCAGCGTGCTATTTTGCAATACGCTGCCTAAACCGTTCAATATTGAACAAAATAATGTATTAAAGAATTATGTAGAATTAAAAGATCTACAATAAAGTTAGCGACACCATATGTCTAACTTTTATATTTAAGCCACAATGATTGCTTAAATGTTACAAAGAAAATAAAAAATATTTGTGCCAACTAAACTTTGAGTATATTGACAAGGGGGGGATGAGGTGTTTGACAATCTCAGTTGGCACAATGGCCGCAGGGATAAAAGAGCGCCGAAATAAAAAAATAAAATAAATTCAAATCGCGTAAGTATGAATTCGTGTAAGTCGAAATCGCGTAAGTCGAGGACTACCTGTATTTAGATTGTTCTGTATATAAATTTAAAATATGACAAAACATTTTTTAGTATCTTCATAGTTTGAATTGCACAAATTATTTAATTGACTATACACTAGGAAACTCATGACAACTATATGAAATGATATGAATATATCGGTTGATATTTTGAATAATATTCGTACTTGGTACGCTTTAACATTTTTATGGGATGATTTGTCATTGAATTCATATAAACCTGAAATGTAAGTGTAATGTAATAAATATACCGCGTAAGGAAATTCTATGAAATATATCGATAAATAATTTGAGGGACGATATTAATTTCCCGTATACATGTAGTTACCGTTACTTTCATTACTCACGTACGCACAAGATGTAAATCTGTGGTTCTCAAACTTTTGAATAAATAAATTCGATGCACCTTAGATGTATCAATAGTAAGTCTAATCCAGTTCCCTAAATTATATAGTTTATTTCTTCTGAAATATTTAAATTAAAAAGTTTGTGACTCCTTTTTGACATTGCACATATATCATATGGCACTCGTGTGTTGCGTATTAAAAATTAATTAATTGCGTCTTCTGTAAGTGCCACTCATTTCGTTGTTTTCATAAAAATGTATTTTTCTATTATCTAAAATAGCGAAAAAAACTATTTATAGTTAAATTTCAGAAAATTAAAATTTCGTTCATTTTTACAATAAATTGTAAAAAGATAGACTATGAGTCGTTTTAGCACCTGAATAATTTCACTTAGAACACATTTCCTTATAATCAATATATAACTTTCTATTGTTTACAAGGAAAAAAGTAGATATTTTCGGTTTCTACCCATATAAAAATAATTGAACAGAATGCATTTTATCTAAAAACATATATTTTAAATGTACAGTCACCATGTTTCGCTTTCTAATTCTTAGAACACCCAACAGATCAGAATGGGTTTGGAGAAACCGAAGCCAACTCTATAAAAAGTAATTATTTTTTAATTCATTTACGTCATAAAACAAAAACGTATCTTTATACACTATCTCTGTTTAATTGATTCGATCCAACAAAGAAAGATTTGTTTGTTGTCATTTCTCTTTCCTCGTGCAATGTTAACCAAGTGATGCAAACTCAAAAATCCAAAATGTACTACTTTGCAGTTATTGACACCATGCAAACTTTCCTTTTCTTAATATTTGTAGAATTATTCACGGATGGGCAGAAACTTATATAACTTTTATACACATTCTAGGGAAAACCAAGTTACAACGCTTAAACTGAGTAATAGATAAAATGACGTAAAATTTACTTAATTATCTAATTCATATTACATTGTTCAGAAATGTTAATGTAAATTATTTTCACAATATAGTAATGAAGATTTAAACTTCATATATTAATCTATGTCTAGCAATAATCTTTTGTTTACGTCAAATAATGTCGATTATCAGTTATCCCAAATATTATATTTAAATATTATATTACCTACTGCGACATAATTTGTATTGTTTATGATTTCTCTGTTATAAGACTCATAAGTAGATACATAAGATTATAATTTTTAAAGTTATCGGAAATTTTTAAGATGTATAGAACTTACCTACTAAAATAATTTTTAAAAATCTAATAAATCGATCCATCTACATTATTTTGTTTGTCATCAAAGAAAAAAAGAAAAATTGCAGTTTAATCGCTTATTTATCTAAAAGGGTCAGTTTGCGAACCCCAGTTTATATGACTGTTTCTTGTTAATTTATATAAGTTAATAATAAGACATTAATTGAAACCATTATGTTTCTTTAATTTCAAGAAAAACTATTATCGGTGAATGCTAAGCTTTTGTTATTTCTGAAACAATTAATTTATAATGATTAAGCAATTTAATCTTTGCTTGTATATTTGTATCTATATTTACGACGCATAAACCTAATATGAAACAATGTGAAAGTATAAAACGTGTAACTAAAATTATTATGCAAATACGTAAAAATACGTGCTCTTTTTCATGAAAAAAGTATGTATCATGTATTCGTTAATATTATAATAAACAAATTAGATGTTTTCATTTATTAGTTAATTATTGAGACAATTGAAATAATGAATTATTTGAGTATATACCAAATTCTACAATAGAACACTACTTTATATTTTTGAAAATATTTTTAAAGATCTTTTAAAAATACTAAGAAATTTAAATATAGAACAGATAACAACGACAGTATTCAATTATCTTCGATTTCAATGAAAATTATATGCTCATACAAAGAGGCCCAATGTTTATAAATATTAATATCGAAGAAGCTGCATAAATGTTCAAATAAATGTATTACAACGCGTAGGTATACATACCTACATAAATAAATAAAACCCTGAAAATGCAAAAAAAAACTTATTAAAGTTTCAGTAAAGTACAAATATTTTATAATATAAATTATAACATACGAATATATCTAAAATATGTATAAGAATATTTCCATGAACAACTGAACAATACATAGACATATCTTATACATGTATCATACCATGTACATTCACTTTCGGATTGTTTTTAGACAAAGAGTGCTGCGTATCCACCCGTTAAAACAACGGCCTCACGACAACAATGTACACTAGATGAAGACAGACCAAGCAAATATTACTCGTACGACCTTGATACCTAACTATCTTCACACACCTTTAATTTACCTGGCAGAATCACAGTCTAACCGGCGGAACCTACTTATTCGTTTAACTGTATTACATATCAGACAGTAACTTTGTGACTTTTAAACACGGAAAGAATGCAGTATGCAATATAGACTTATATATTATTAAAGCCCTTCTAAATAAAAATTGCTATTCCGAATAAATGGTAGGTTTTACTTTTATATAAGATACTGGCACCAGTCTTGGATAAACAAAATAAAAGGCTATAATTTAAAAAAAAAACTATATTTGCGGACTTTAGTAATTAAATTGATTAAATAAAAAGTTACTTGTTTATTAGTAACATAAGTTCATGAGAATTACAAAAAAGAAGCCCGTCAATCACAAAAAAAGTAAACTATGCTCTTATAGCGGCCATAACTGGTGCCAGTACTCTATATCTAGGTACTTTAAGAGAACAGTATAATGTTTAGTTATACATATATTGTGAACTAAATAATAAGAATAATAATACAATTGCTCAATTTGAGAAATAAATAATCAAATCTCTATCTTCACCAAATAATAAATAATAACGTTTACTTGAAACTTGAAATTTTAATTTACATATAAAATACATAAACATTTTTCATTATTCTACATTTTTATTGAAATTTTCTATATGAATGTGTATTGTATGTATTACATTACATTACTCATCAAATAAGAGAAAGGTTAAAAAAAATCTTCACTGAACTGTTTTATTTTTACAATCTGAATTTTATTATTATGCCATGACGGTGAAAAATAATCAAATTATAAATCCATCATTTTTATAACCGATGTATGATCAGTTGTTATAGGTCAATTTAAAACCCGTGTCACACTAGCAAAAGATTTTTTACAAACAGTCGATGTTTTAAATTTTTTCTACATACATTAGTAGGTATTGTATAATAAATATAAAGTATAGTAATCATGAAATAATTCTCACTCGAGATTTCAATGAAATTATACGTTTTGTGAGTTCCTTAATCGAGTATCAATAGTGTCTGTGTGTTGTTGTCCGTATTGACATATTTCCTTATTTGCCGTTTCGTCTTCTTCAGAAGTTTTTCTGAAACACTTCTGAAGAAGACTCCAACATGAGAGTCAAAACATCATGTAAGGAAATACGATAACGTGAAAAGCATCCCGGAAACTTAGTTTACATGCGGAAATGGTCACGAAATCCTACAGAAGAAAATCTATAGTAACTTTCGTTTTGGTTATTTTTTTCAAAGAACAATTTTTGTTAAGATATAAGTAATCATTTTTGTAAGGATTCGTAAAAGAATATTTTAAATAAGTTCTACAGAATAGTAATATCTATATTTTATGTCCTAACCATTTTTTCGATCTGTTGAACAATTTTCACGAAAATCAGATCTGTATAAATTTTTTTTTTTAAAGTGTTGGGGTAGCTACATTTTATCTATCAAAAAATTAATTAAATAAAAATAGTCAGTAATTTGTATTATTTTAATGAATAAAAAATATAATAATAAATATTACTATTTAAAATTAAGGTTATAGAATGGAATACTCTCCAGAAGTCTCCATAATAATATAACAAATTAATTTACTAAATGTTTATAACAGATTGTAAAAAATAATTTTTTTTAAATATTAATCGGTTTTTAATTTAATCGATAAAAATCAAAATTAGTCATTTACTTAAATGTGGAATATAAAAAAAACAGACATGTATTAATTTAATTACTTATCTATAAATAATTAGTTGCATAACTTTTAGCTTAATTAATTTTCGTCACAACTGATTAGTATTTGTAATTACTGCTCACACCGTACAGTATAAAACGGTCATGTTGTACGCGACCATTAGCACGTTGTAAAACACAATTGTTTTAAATCTTTTCAAACGCAGAATGAATATGCTAATATATTTACAGGGCTCATTGTGTAAATAAAACAAAAACAACCGTTTGCATGTTAATGTCATTTACTACTTCTTGAAACTGGGTATGTTAAAAAAATATTTACTATAATAAATCCGTGAATTAAAAATAAATTGTATACAACGATGCATGGTGATAAATTACAATATCGTACTAAACCCGGAACTTTACAAATATTAAAAAAATGATAGCATATTATTTACTAATTATACTTATAAAAAGGCCTATATAGGTACCGATCCACTAAAAGAACAATTATCAACTTACTATTTATTTCCAAATAAAAAATAATAATGTACGAACGTATATGTACTATACACTGAAGCAAAAAAAAAGTATGTTTTATTAATAAAAGTTATAATACATATTATTATTATATAACGATTAGACTTATAATATGGAACATTAAAAAACCGAGGGTCATCTTTTGAAAAGTAAAATTAAAAAGAATATGAAATGAAATTTTGAAGGGGAAAAAATCATATGTTATTATGTATTTTTTAATCTAGAAATATACTTGCTTTCTGAGCTTATATACACCTTGTATACTTTTGTTAACAAAAACTACTGCATTGCATTCGTAAATTAAAATAAAATAAGTATAAAACTTTACTTAAAATGAAATCATTTTAACGGACAGTCGATTAATTCTTGTAAGAATATTCAAGATATCAACGGAGATTCGCGAAACACTGCATTAAAGAAACATGTATGAGGAACTTTTTAGTCATCTTAAATCAATAATTAATAGGAAATAAGTAAATAAGATTCGTTGCATTTCAAAAATTCTTTTCATATTACATAAGAATAAATGTAAAAAAAAAATTCACTTGAGACCAAGATTTTTTTTGGCCTTGGTCACGAGAGTGGCTTAATTTTTTACGATACGAGATGAAACTTACATGACTTTTGTCTCGTGAGCAGGCCAATTTAGATTTAATTAATGCTTTAATATATTTTACCTATTTTTTCCTACATTGTATGCTTTCCTCTTGATTCAATACAAATACGTAATATTATCATTTTAATCTATTTACATTAAATGGTTATCTCAATATTTATAAATATTTACTTTGCTGTACACACCCACGCCTACTGCGAGGCCTGCGTATGTTTTACCTTTTTATTTATCAAATGTCAAATTTCAAATATATTCTTTTAAATATATTTGTGCATGTAAAAATTCATATGAAAATATATTAAGCAGTTGTATCGTTTGCCTGGTAAACTATACAATTATTTATTTATTATCATTAATATTAATTAAAAATATATAAACATTGACGCCCCAAAACTAATGTTATCATTTCTTATCAAGTACGTTTGTATACATAGATATTTATTTCATTTTCTACAAAATCAGAGATTATTTATCTATATAAATCATTTATGATTAATATAAAATGCATGTTCGAATATTTTTATTTTATTAAAAGTGTTTGATTATTTCAAAACAATAATAAACTAACATTAATTCATTAACTAGAAACAGTACAATGAAAATTACTTACAATTTGTACTTTATGTATGTTAGGAATACACTCAAATGTGTGTTAAATGTATTATTTATTTTCAATAAATGTTATCTTAAGTACAGTTCTATGTTGATATATGTGCATTTTATTCTCTAAGCAAATGTATCTGTATACACATATATTTATTAGACCTGATCAAATACGTGAAAATCACCTTTGACCGAAGAAGTTGCAGGAACAATACTTGCAGTTGCAATAAACAGAAATATGCCGAGGTGGATACAGTTACTAATGGATATGAAGAAGTTGCAACAATGATACTTTCTCTGTAATATCATCTTATCGTGAGCTTATTTGATTTTTACAGAAAGTTGAAACATTAAATGTGATTATGTTAATCACAAATATTTCTCATTCGTTTACAAATATATATTTAATACGAATCCAATTCACTTTATTAATAACATATGGTTATGAATTCTACTTAAACTTTAAAAATTCGGTCAAGAGATACACGGGTGTATGCCATAAGGATTGTTTGAAGTAACTTACAGGTGCATTTTTGAGTTAGAAAAAATAGGGTCATATTCTACTAATTGAAATCTACATTTCGACACCCCACATGCCTAGATATTGAAAAAAATAATTTTTATTTAGTACGCCCCTCCTTATTATTCCAAAATTTAAAATGATATTTATTGTTGTTAGTCCCACCAAAGTCTCGTTACCAATTTTTTTTAATTTTTGAACCAATAGTTAGAAAGGGGGGAAGGGTACAAAATAAAATACTGGTTGGAGCTCTCTGCTGGCGCCATTTTTGAGTCAAAGTCTACTGATTGAGATCTACATTTTGACACCCCACACGCCTTGGTATACAATTGTGCCATTTTTGGTTTAAAAAAATATGACAGAGGATCAAATTTCACTGGTTTGGTTAATCATTTTGACACACCACATGTTTTGGTATAAAAAAAATATTTGTTTGCCTAACTTTAGCTCCTTAGCGCCCTCTCCGGCCCTAAAAAAATATTTTTTCAAAAAATGTGTACATCATTTACTAAAGGGCATCATTTTACATGTTCAATAAAAATTTCAAGTTTATAGTTTATATAGTTTATTGACTAAAAAGGACGGACGGACGGACGACAAAGTGAGATTAATAGGGTTTCTTCGGAACCCTAAAAACTGAAAAACAGTTATTTATTTACTAATAATGAATTCAAATTTAATTAAAGAAGTTTATATTACTTTCTAAAGACCATATTTATCAAACTGGTATAGTAGGAAGATGCATAACATGAAATATTAGTAGGTACTTATAATATAAAATCTCAAAAATAAATTCAAGTCTATAATATCTATATCAATTATAGTATAGTACATTACTGTGTGTAAACTTTTTTATTAATATCTCTTTGAAAACTGAAATACGGATTTCCTATTTGAAAAACATCTACGTATTTTATATAATATATTTGACTTCAGCAATCATAAAATCAGTAATGAAAAAAAATTACAGAGACTGTAGTGCAATTTGCATAGATAATCAATAAAATCGAATTGAAAAACTGCACTTCAACATCTTTAAGGACACAATTACGAGAAATAAATCTAATATGTCGAATACGAGGAAAACGTCAACAATAGGGACGGAAATAGAAAAAATCACAAACTCCCTATTGATAATTGTTCACAGTTGGATTACTCCGAGTACCGATTCCGTGTTATGAACTTAGACTGTGACGAACACACTTAAGTGACGCTGGAACCGCTACGTCATCCAAAGACTGGACGACCATTCAAGGTTGTCCACTGCTTGGTTTTCCCAAATCTCAGCTCTATTATGTGATCCTTATCTCATGCAATGTTCTGTTTCACTTTTGAAAGAAAAAAAGCAGCGCGCTTTTTTAATACTTATTTGTAACAAGGTGTGAGCTAAGATATTTTTAGAATTCTGCGTGGTGTGTCCTGTTGTATTATTATTATAAATAGCAACAATAATGTAAATATTTTTATTTATGTCATTATTTCTTCGTAATCATTGTAGGATATAGATATAAAAAATATATACCTGTAAAGTAAATTATATAATGTAATGTTTTATACAATACTTATTTTATTATAAAGAATTTGATTGAGTGCAAATGCAAATTTGCTTTTAGCTAATGCTATCTGCTAGGTGTCAAATTGTTATGAAATTGCTCGATATTATAAAGCAGTGGTAGTAAATGTATAATAATGTAAATGCTATGCATTTTATGAGGTACACTGGCAACACTTATTTTAAGTCCCTGATTGTACTTATCATGCATGCGTCAAGGTGGTTATGATACGATTTCATTTGCTACATCTGTGAGAGTTTTATCATTTATATTTAATACCTAGCAGATAGCGTTCGCTAGAAGCAAATTCTTTATAATACCGGGCATTAAAGTTTTCATATTTATTTTTCTAGAAACAGATATCTACTAAAAATGACTGTTAACATTGAGATAAGAAGTAAGTAGTAAATTAGAAAAATAATTATTTTACTTTTTGGTATTTAAGTCACATCTGATTTTTTTTTATTACTGCCGATTTCACGTTGAACTGTTATTACTATTTATTAGAAATAAAAATCTAGTTAAAAAAAAATTTGTAAAACCATAACAAAAGATATAATGCATACATTTTCTTTGTTACTGTAGTGGTCCTGTATTAATTTTATAGTAGCTAACATATTTCATAGTGTCATATATTGCAGGTTCACTTTAGGTGTGTTTAACATGAGCGACTCGCCCAATCTACATACAGTTTTTTATTTTCCGAGCTGTTTTCGATAGCAGTCAGACGTGTAACCCTCTTTTACAGCACACCCAAAGTGAACCTGTTAATATACGCTGCATCCTTAATATACTCGTACATAAAACTCAATGTTCTCTGTCTATCTGTCTGTCCGTTAGTGCGCTTATAACTCGAGAACCACTTATCCAATTTACGTTTTTTTTTTTAATTCATAGTTATGTTCTTTGCCCAGATCTTAATATATTTTTTGTTACGTTAAGTAACTTAAGGAATATACAGTGACGATAATAGTAAATCAAGTCAGAAAAAAGTTTGCCACCAGCGCACTCTTTTGCAATACGCTGCCTAAACCGTAAAATATTGAACAATATAATGTAGTAAAGAATTGTGTAGAGTAAAAAGATCTAAAATTAACTCCGCGACACCATATATCTAACTTTTATATTTAAGTCACAATGACTGCTTTTATGTTACAAAGAAAAGACTTATGATCTGCAAAACTTTAATCCTTATCGAAATAAATGATTTCGTCGTCATAAGTACTTAATGTAGATATAATTTGCCCTTTACAGCATCCAATTTGGTTGTATAGTTTAGGGAATATCTTGAAATAAATTTTTATACGGTAACATATTAAATAACGCGCAAAATAAGGAAGAAGTACCGCGTCGTAGCGGGGAGCAGGAGATTGTGATTCGCGTGCGCTCGGCCGGTATTCAGACTCCCTCAGCTCGGTGGTTTTTTTGGATCGTCTGAATTTATTTTGTTTTCAATAATTAACATTTAAATTTAAACAGAACACAAATTATTTTTTTGTTCTGATTCGTTTTTGTTAGGTAATTTAGGTGTTGATTAGTTATTATTACAATGATTAATAATCGTGTTTGAACTTAATATATTACACAGCTCAACGTCTCTCCGTCTGTCTGTCCGTTTGTGCGCTTATAACTCGAGAACCACTTATCCGATTACGTGTTTTTTTTTTGTTTTTTTTTATTCATATAGGCATATGTTCTATGGCCAGGTTATAGGATATATTTTGTTACGTTAGGTAACATAAGGAATAAGCAGTGACAATAATAGTAAATCAAGTCGGAAAAAATCGTAAATATCTCGGCTCCTATGCGAGATGGGGGGCTTTTCCCCTAAAACCTCCACTCCCGTGGTATTTTCCCGCCGGAACTAATGAAACTAATTACAACCCTCTATTCTCCATACATGACAGGGGTTGCAATATTAACTCCTGTGCGTAGCCGGGGTGTGTCCGCTAGTTATTTATAAAAACAAATATAAATAATATATATTAAAAAATGTAAGACATCTTAAGAATCTCCTAATTTTACAGTTTATCAGTAATGATGTAAAATCATTTACATACATACTTAAGTTAAATACAACAATGCAAAAAAGTTATCCATGACGTAGAGTAACGCAAAAAACACACGAATATTGTAAATATTGAACAAAGAAGGTGTATTTTTAAATTCCGTACATAGTAAGAAAGACGAATTACTCGTATGAAGAGAATATCAAGGTAATGTTAAACAGAGTGCCGCATACCGTGCGTGAATGGGTCAGACAAGGACACAGTTATCTAACAGCAGGATTGTTCTGAACTAAGCTCAGCGTTTGCAGGATGAAGTCAGTAACAAACTGATACTTGTTGCAATAGTTTGTAAAAAAGCCGGTTAACTGGACCGTGTTTATTTTTGCTGTGATATTAAAGTCCAGTCATTTAGTAAATTATTTAATTACTGGTCGTTAATAAGCGTGTTCATTTTTTAAATTAATTATTTATGATCATTTTTATCTCATGCGGAGTTTATAATATTTAAATACGAGTGACCTTTTATATTTAATTTGGTATAACATATTGTGTACAACAATATTATTCTGTATTTGTGTTCAAAAGAATAACATACGCTTATTTCAATACTGAAGAGAAAATCGTGAAAACAATTCTTGTGGTTGATCTTTGCCATCTGCTTCAATTTGTTTAATATGAATAGCAAAGGTAAATTCATTATATTAATTAAGTGCATGCATTATAATCAATTATATACAGTAAATGTACGTACGTACGTACGTAGTATAAATTAGGAGCGTTCACTATTAAATATCATATGGTTCTAATACTTAAAATGTTGCATTTAAAGAGCGCATGATCATATCAAGAATAAACTAGTTGCTTATCTATTTATCATTATCATACAAATAACACATCTTATTTGAGACTTCTTTTTTCATGATATTTATAAACAAAGTAAAAAGACGTATAATACAGGCGTAATCATAATGAATATAACCTTGAAATAACAACTTTTAACGTTCGATTTAAAAATGAGTACAGCAAAGAACTTATTCGTATTTGACAGGTGATTTTAATTTATAGTAACACATAATTTATTTATCTTATTTCACTCTAATTCTTGACATCAAATATGTAATAAAACTAAAGTTTTATATTATCCATTGGGGATAAGCACGCATGACATCATCTGAAATAAATTGATTTTTTACACCTTTACTATAGCGTACCATCCTTGAGAATCCCTGCCTGTGTAAAGGGTCAACGTTTTGGCCGCTAGTCAAATTGTAACGTCGTGTTTGATTTATTATGTCATTTCTATTTCAGCCATGTTTCTATGACAAGTAGATATAATATGTTAAATAAACATCTTGCTTCAAAAATTCCATGCTGTCTTAACCATATATGTAGTAATGTACAAAAAACAATCCTATTTGTATAGTTGATCAATTCTTAGAAATATCAGATTACCTAAAATGTTCACTTTCAGTTTTTTATTTCGAACTAAACATTACCTATATTTATTAAAATATTTGCATAGACCATTAAAATAAAATGCACAACACACTTAAAATAGATCTAATATGTAATTATTAACTATCTAATGATTAGTTATAGGTTATAGGATTACCAAGTTCTTCTGAATAACAATTTGAACCAGTAACAGCTTTTTTAAGTTGAAGTCTTTTAAGGATTTTGCGCATAATTCGTTATTCAATAACGGGGTCCTATTGTTTTTAATTTTTATATTTCTTAATATAAAATAATTTGTAGACATTTTGAAGTTTTAAAATAATCTGAACCTCTATTAATTCATTATTAAATTTTAAATATATAAATCATGAACATGAACGATACAAAAGTATTGCGAAATATCTATTTTAAGATAGTGAACGTATCCTTGGTACTCTAATTATTAGGAATAGATTGTCAATATCGGCATAATTTCCTTTCTACATCATCTTTTACCTGTGCTTTATTTAAAAAAATCTATCAATAAAAGATTTTAGGCTTTCAGAAAATGATTCATATTATAATGTTTTTGTATTAATCATATTATTTCAGAATGTAATTAAAGGAATAAATGCTATATCTACTAACTTCATTTATTTTTAAGTGAATCACCGAGATGCAGTTTTCTTATTCAATGAAAATTGCAATTCATATTAACGACATTACGTTCTCTAAAAATTCCAAAAATTGTTACGTGAATGTAACACCTTGGACAATCCTAAAGATTTTTTAATGTTCAAAAAAAAAGAATATATATATAGTATACTTGTAACGTGAATCATAGAAAACGTGATTATAACAACCTTGCTTGAGATATCTAATGATTTCCTTATTGTCATTTACGTTTTGTATAGCCCACAGTCTTTGAATTACTACTGTATATAATAGTTTTCAGCATTGCTTAATTAACTATTTTTTTTCTAATTTCAAGATTTACATATATCGACCATTAGAATTTGCATATGTAGTATTTATCAAGATTTGTAATTATCGATTTTTTTCTCTGATAAAATTATTCTTATTTTAACTAGTAATGTAATGTGTATAATGTATAAGTGTATATATATCTACTTCCAATAATAATGACTAACTGTTACAATAGTAAACATTTCAAATAGCAAAAAAAAATTGAATTCTTCCAAATTGAAATTAATATATGGATATTTATTTATGTAGATTTTCATCAAATATGAAATGGAAAGAACATTCTCAGCAACTAATAAAATATGTACATATGTACAAATGTTTCGATACATATAGTTCTTAGCGTTCTCTAATAATATAGAAAAAAGGATATTTTTTTATTCCAATATATTCTATTGAGTAGACAGAAGATAGATGTATATTAAACCGTTCATATTAATTTTGTAAATTCAAAAATATCAATTATAAGCGGTGCTGAAGGCCACGTGATTCCACCAACGAATTACTATAAATGCATTTTACCCAATACTAGTTATAATTTTACTTATAGGTACATGGTACATATAATTTGGATTTAATAGAAGTATATATTATATATACACATCTACTATAAGAAATGCACATCTAAATATAAATTAAATATGCGTAACGTAAATGACACATGCTCAATTGCGTCATTACAATTCAAAATTCTGTAATTTCCCACAGTTTCAAAAATAATAAACATATACATATGTATATTACGTACATCATAATTTTTATACAAACGTATTTTGTGGGTAAAACATTCAATGAGTAGGTATTCCCAAATTAAGAAATGAGATGTACTCATTATCTATTTTAATCGATATACCTGCTGCTATTTTAAGATATTATATTTGTTCAAACAACATAATTTTTAAATTGTTTGAAATTAAGGTAATTCAAAATAACTAAAAGTATATTGAAAATGATCAAAATAGATTTTGCGTAATCTAGAAATAGTTTGTATATTCTACAATGTAGGTGTAAAAGATAAACAATTATATTGATTTAATGTGCTAAATTTTTCATCAAATATTAAAGAAATTATATTTCATCTCACGTCATTTATCGTGCATGCAATATGAAATTTACCTCATTAATTTTCTGTTATATCGAAAACGTGATAGCAGCAAAAGTATAGCTGCTTATATAAAAATCGATTGCGCAGAACTAGTGTATACAAATTATTAATTGTAAATATCTAATTTTTTTATTTTTTTTCAGATGCCACAGACGGTTCCCTCAGCTGGGTTTACACCCCCTGATTACAGCGCATTCGCTGCTGACAGTTTTGACTTGTCTCTTCTCCCCTCTTCGCCAGAGTCAGATATACCACTATCTCCGTATACTTCTCCGCCGTCATTATTTAGTTCCGATAGTAGCAACCGAATTCTTAAACCACCTCAAATATATACAACATTCTATACACCACCATTGGAAAATCAAGACGATCTTCTGGAGGAAAATATAACGAAAACGAATATCTATTCACCATACGGAACACCGTTCCAGAATCAGAATTCGACACTTTTGACAATTTTGAAAGAAGAACCTAACAGTGGTCAATATCTTTCACCAGGGTTTCAACATTCGGCTCCAATTTCACCCCCAAGTTCTTGCGTTTCGTATTCAAATCATTCGTCTCCAATTTACCCCCAATCAGTTTCCCCAGTTAACGTACAAGAAGGTTTGGAAGAATTTAATATAATACAAAAATCTATACAAAGTGGAAAATATAATCAACCACTTCTTTCTCCAGTTCCACAAAAAAGTTTAGATTACATTTCAAACAGTTTTACAGCAAACAGTTCAAACCAGTCTTTATACGCTGGGTCACCTTTAACAATTAATATTAAACACGAAAATACAGTTGATCTCCAAGAAAGTTTAGAAGAGTTTAAGTTTCTTCAGAAATCTTTAGAAGATTCTTATCAATCTAAACAATACCAAAAGTACAACGATCAATACAAAGATAATTACTCATATTCTCCAAATAATTTCCAAGATAACTTTTCACCTCAAATTCATAGTCCATTTCAGGATCAGTTTGCTCTTCAACTGTCACCTGAATATTTACAAAAAGTACCTGAAAAACTCTGCCTGTTAGAAGCTAAAAAAGAAAACGACCACCAGCTTCTACGGGAAGCTTTACGCGATACCAGTTTCCAAGAGAAGTACAATTTAAAACCATTCGAATTTGGAGAAATTGGTACCGGTTTTGTTGGCACTATCAAAATGGAAGAACCTGACGATGCGGGGAGGAGTAATGGAGGAATAGAAGGGCACAGGGAGGATGTTTTAATGACTTCTTGCAATGAAGAATTAGATAGAGAAAAAATTGAACCTGTATTATCGCTTGCAATTGCACAAATGAAAAAGGAAGCTGATAACATATGTTCCGTACTGGGAATTTCACCTGGTGAGTAAAATTTAATTTGATTATATATTTTATTAGTCTTGAAAATTCAAAAATCGAACTGAAAATGATATTACAATTATATAGTCACGTATCAGTAAATTTTAGTTAGCGTTTCTAATTGCTATTCATGTATCAAGGTTAGAATCAATTTAAAAAAGTTTTCTACGTTGGTGTTCTATATTTTTTAAATTTATTTTGTTTAATGTGCTTTTTATCTATTACAATAAATTATGTTTCTTTTTGTAAATTTGCAAAAAAAATACTAGCATGTATGTGTAACATTGGTAATTTAAACTTTATTTGATACTCAATAAAAAAATCGCAATAATTTTCATCCATAAATGAAAAAAGTCAATAAATTTTTCCAAAACATTATCACCCAATTAGATCGATTCTTAACATATGATTTCGTATTACCGTATAATTTAGACATCTGACATCATCATAGCATTCATTATTTATTCACATTTTATAATTTAAACAGGATGTTATATGCCAAACTGTAATTAGCAACAAATTATTAATATTCAATGTATTTAAAAAAACTATATATTGATATTTCATATCAACATTCATAAGCTGCTCGAGTTTTTGAAACCAGCTTCTACTAATGTTGACAGTTCAATCAAAATTTGCTGCCAATAGTTTTGACATGAACATATCACGTACAGGTATTTTACCTTGAAATTAAGGAGTGGATAGTTTTTTGAACGTGTTTATATCGCATTTAGTATATATTTAAGTATTTATAAACGATATTAAATTATTTATATTTAAAACTAAACTCAATACTAAAGTTAAAGAAATATAAAAACTTTTTTTTGTTAATTCATTGATGTAGGGATATTATTGTGATACCTATTATTTGTAAGTTAACTTTTCGTTTTTTTTAAGCAGTAAATGAATCAGTGATTTATAATAAATTAGATTATAGTTATATAATTAAATCAAAGCAATATAATATGTGCTTCAATACTTCGAAAAACAAATATTTGTATTTTTTAAAGTACTTTGTACCTAAATTAATTTATTGAAAAGTAATTGTATTTATGTACTTATAATACCTTCTTATAACTTATGAGTGCACGTAAGTACGTTTACTAAAGTACTTAAGTGCATATCTATAAATGTATTTTTAAATAATGTAAATGCAGATATAATTACAATTGCATATTTTAAAAAGCACGTATTTGAATACTTGTACGCAAGTAAGATACTGGCACCAGCCATGGCCGCTTTAAGAGCATGGTATACTGTTTTTTGGGATTAATAGGCTTATTTTTTGTAATTCTCATGAACTCATGTTTCTAATAAAATAACTCTTTATTAAATCAATTTAACTACCAAAGTCCGCAAATATAGTTTGTTTTTTAAATTATAGCCATTTATTTTTTTATGTATTTTCTCCAGTAATGGATAAAGTAAAACCAGTAATATACACCCAGTGATTGACACTTATTAATGTTTACAAAATGATAAATACTACGACACAACAAATATAAAATAAAGAATCGTAAAATTTGAAACAATGTGAAGCAGATGCTATGATAATACAATAATTAATAAATATATTACACTAATAATTAGTTTAAGGGTCGATTCACACTATCGAGCCGGTCCGGTCTCGCTCCAGTCAAATATTCAGTATAGTAAATACTGTATTGAAGTGTGATTGTAGCGAGACCGAACCGGGACTAGCACGATAGTCTGGATCGACCCTAACTGTACACTTTTTTGACACCCATGATCGATTATCATCAAATTAAGCTGTTTTACAGTTAAGTGTCTATAGATTATGATTCAGTAATGGCAGTAATCAAATATCAACAAATATTTATAATTTATTATATTAAATTAAACAAGAATCCAACACTGGGGTATGATCCAAAACTTATTTGTATTTCTACATTATTCATCAATTTTCCCAAGTCTTTCACGTTTTTTTTTAATGCACGACTCTATCAATAAGTTAAATTTCTACAACAACTAACTTGTAGAGTCCAGGCTCTTGCATATGTTTTTCATTTCCTTTTTTTCTAGAACATGCATTCTATTAATCATATATTCCAACAATGGATCACATACTACGTGTGATGGTTTCCTATTATACGCATATTGGAAAAGTTATAATAAAATAAAAATCGCAATAGATAGAAATAATCGATAAAATATACTTAACATTAACATTTATTGTTCGCGATGAATATGAAATATACATTCCATTCTTATTTTCCATTACATCACAATAGAAGAACAAACTGTTATTGTAGGTGGCCAAGAGGTGGAGTCACTTCATGTTATGTATTGTTTTATCATCATGTGATGAATTATTTACACTAATATGCGGCTGTTTATAAAATGTATTTTTTAAATAAATAGTATTATGATTAATATTTCAAGCACAGATTTTCGTAATACTTTAAGCATATTATAAGTTTTGTTTACATGAGTAGCTTTCAAAAATATTAATATAACATTGTTTTCATTTCGCTTCCGGTGATGTAAATAAGACAAAATTATATACATGCTTCGTGCTTTTTGTAGTATATACAAAATACATATATACATATTATACTAGGTATATTTATATTAGAATATAATTAAAAGAATTTCCCGGAATGGACTTTATACGGAATACTGTTTGTTCTAAATATACAGTGTGTCCCAGGATAGATCTTACAAGAGATGTCATGAACAAATTTTTTTCGTTTTCCTTTTATGGCGTAAGGGATTTTCCGAAATTCAATCCCTAAGGACGGAAGGCTTTTTTATTGTGATGTATTTTTTATACGTTTTTTTTTCAAAGTAATAGGGGTAAAAAATTATTCCACACTAACATTACAAATTTTTAAAATTATATAAATGTGCGCAATCTATGAAGTACCTAGTTGAAATAAAGCTTAGATTAGGAAAGACTATAAATACATAACAATCAATGCTAGTCCGTATATAAATGTCAGTTTCATCATTTCCATGCATATTATCCCAGAGGCGTCAGTTGAAAATTTATAATATACAAATATGCTTTAAATTACAATTGAATTTAATATATATGAGAGATGATAGTTCCAAATAGACGTTTCTCTGTTAATCAATTATCACTGAAATACTTTTAAAAACAATATAAAACATTTATTTTTAATTAATTTTTTTTTTTGTATATATTTTATTTTTGTCTTCTAGCTCCTCTTGAACTTTTTAGACAGCTTTTATACTTTATTGTCATTTTAATTAATTTTATAATTTAAAACTATTGGTATTTATTTTAAAATCTGAATGATACGCCAATTACTCGTGGAGCGATATGATAACAACGCTAGGTAATGTGTTATTTGTCCTTTATCTTTCCTTGTCTAAGAAACAAAGTATGGTTAGCCAGGCTTTGAATAAAAAATAGTTACTATTCTATACGTGTGCTGTGATCTAATTGTAAGTTCAATAAAACTAATTGTAATGCAGAATTCCTAAAACTTACACGGATACCGCAAAAAATGAACTCGACAGGCGAACTTAATGTTGCTTGAAAAGCGAAGATAATTTTATATCGCTTCATTATTGTAATATTCGCTTTGTTTATATTTGAAATTTTCAACTTGTATATACAGTGGACCCACGCCAATAGAACACATTTTTAGAAGCTAGGCGTGGTGGTAAAAAAAATAATATACGCATTTTATCAAGGCATAAATCTGAAGGCCACTCCATCTCAATAGATAACATCAACAATTTTATTTTATTATGCATTACTTACGCAACTGGATCAAATTGAAATAGTTTAGTGATTTTTTGCTTCCTTGTAAGATACATGCAAATGTCTAATGTTTATTGTTTATAACGCCACCGCTAACCGGTTTTGTTTTTGAAAGTAGCAATTCAATTTCAAAATTAATTGCCTTATTTTGCTCTATCTCTTATTCTTCCCGTTATTTTTTGTTGGTTGTTTTTAATGTACCTGACTGGATCATATTTCATACAGGTAGTTTGTTGTTTTTCAAAACAACAATGTAAACATACACAAAAAATTTATTCGATTTAAATTATTATTAATTTAAATTAAGTTAATTAAAAAGTTACTATCCGTACCTATAATACGTTAAGCTACTTTTTCGATGAAGCTTTTTTCGTGTCATTTTTGTACACCTTTACTAACAAATATAAATTGTAAATTTTCCTTTATATGAGAGCACCCTAATTAAATTATCATATAACCTAAAATAATTATAAGACCTTATGTTTGAACAGTGCAAGTCTAATCAAAATCGTTTCAGTAGTTTTCGTGACAAGACAAAACAAAAAATTTAAAACTATCAAAATGGATTATATTACTATACCCATTTTTAATAAAATTTTAATTTCGATTATGTGCATATGCATAATAATTTTAAAAAAGTTAACAAAATTTCATTTAAAAAACATTGTACCAAATCTAGTATAATAAATTAGTAGATAAAAATTAAAATAGTAAACGAGACTTTTGAAACGTCTGTTGTGACTTAAACATAACAGTACAGAAAAGAACACGCCCACTAAACTTAGGCGTGTGTATCTACAAATGATTTTAATCTCTGGGTACTGAGCTAGGTGTGGTACTGAGACACAGGTTAACTTTTACTTACGTTGTGATTGCAATATTAAACGATTATTTATGCATTATTATAAGATTAATATGCATTATCACTTACATAAGTTCAATTGTGTGTTTTTTATCCAAGAAAATCCAAGGAAAAACTTAAGAAAACATGGAATAGTAATAATGCATGTTGATGTTATGACGTATGTTATTTTCCTATATTGAATTTAATCGTAAATCTGAAATAAATACAATTGCAGTCATTTTATACGTCATTATTTATTTTATTATATACACTTTTTAATATTAATTTATGTAAATAATGTGATGTCATAAATGTAACAGTTTTCCGGAGGAAAATATTCTTAGATATACTTATTGTTCATACTAGTAGATACATTTACATAAATATAGAAAATTGCATTATTATTTATGAAATATATAACATATTATACGATATAGTACATATGAATATCGGATCATTTTAATGAAAAAATTTCAGATAAATGCAAATGTTTGCCAAAATGAATCGGGGAAAATTCAACTGAGATATTTATAATATATTTTGATAGAATTCAGAAAATAAGTTCATAATAATAATAAATTTTTAGTTTTGTACCCTCCAGAGTGCCACTGACTCCTTAATCGTTTTTGTTCTAAACAATTTGTATATTATCTTTTAAAAGGAGGAAATAAATTATTATTGTGTCGTTTTGGAGAGTACCCATTTAATTAATTAATAAAAAACAGTATGATTTTTTGTTTATCGTTTCTTGAAACTGGTTCGTATGAAACTATTTAGATTTAACTAATCACAGCTACGCCCCTTTAATTACACATTATTTACGACTTGGCTATAAAATATTTTTTTACAATCTAATAATTGAACAAAACATAATAAATAATAATTTTAATTGCTTTCTATTGCAAAAGCACCCAGAGCAAGGAATTCAAATTAGTACCGCGACGCGACGATTAAAAAAATTATATCGTTACAGAAATTCACAATATTTATTTAAATATAAACAGGATATTTCACAATTATTTTTTCATCTATAATACATGCAATGCTTTTTTTTCTTGTTGTTTACAATGTTCCTTTCTACCCCCTTTTAAAAAATTAAACACTATAATTAAATCAATTGTTTATTTTTTCAAATTATACTTTAGAATATTTAGAAGATACTTTTTACACGTTGTTGAAAATCAGATAATATTCCAAATAAATATTGTATCGAGGAGATATTTAATCTCTAATTTATAAAATTAAAGTATTTTTTTAATCGTCGTTAATTTTAATAATCATTTAAGGTAGGCTATATTTTGATAAAATAATGTTGATCTCAAGTATTGGAGATAAAATATATCTGTTTTTTTTAACATCCCGTTTTAAATTTTATTCAGATAGTTGGTTTCATTGTCAGTATAAAATCAGTTTTTCAACGATATTTATAAGTAATAGAGTGCAACTTTAGTAATATCTATATCTATATTTTATAAATAAACTAGGACAAAAAAAACATGTCCTTGTTTCAAATTTCGAAAAAGTAATTTGGTCCTTCAAAACTGAGTATTTAATGTTTATTATAAACTAATTTTCAATCCTACACAATATCCAAGAATAATATTTTATCATTTTTATATATTCCAACCATAAATATGACAATAAGGAAATCCAAACAGGATCTCCATATTTTATAATCGTGGGTTATTTTTAGCTCGTCCAAAAACAAGAAGAAAACATCAAGCAGGTGCATTTAAATTGCAAAAATGGGTAAACCGAATTTATATTCATGACGATGCGACCAGAAACCCGATGTGTCTTGTAATTTGTTGTCGCGATGTCAAATCAAAAGTGTGAGAAGATCTTGCATGAATCATTTGTGTTTGATTACTTAATCAGTGGCAACAAACACATGGCAGTTTCTTGGCTGACATTCATGATGGATGTCTTTCTATTATGAAAGCCAAACTGGTTACTTTAACAAATTATTTTGAAAAAAATAGCTACGGGGGAGGAGGGGGTGGATCTATTTTAACATGTTTTTGTTATGTGTAAATTTTGTAAGTTTTTTTACCTTATTAATAGTTTTTTTTAATAAATATATAATTTATATACATATATGTATTGCTTTTACAATTAGTTTGCTTTCTAAAACTTGTTTAATGACAAATAATATATTTCATAAGAATCACATCCGTTTTATACACCTTTTAAAGGGTCGTTTGTAATTGTAGTTTTTGTTCAGAACTTTAAAATAAAATAGTAAAACTTTCAAGCGCTGGCACTTAACAAAAACGGAGACCGTTACTGTATCATTTGCATAAAATCCAAATGAACAAATTTCCAGCGCTTGGCGGACACCGTTTTTTCTTAAGTGCCAGTCTGATTGAATTCAATAATATAGATCTTCGAGGTCACGACGGCCGTCGTTCTTATACGCCAGTAAAGCGTTTTTTTTTCTAAACGCCTGCCCTGCTGTTTTGACGGAGCTAAAATGCCACTCGTATTAAATCACATATAACAGATTTTCAAGGTCTATACGGTGACGGTCTCCGTTTCTGTTAAGTGCCACCGCTTAAATCTATCCTCCAATTTAATGGTAGTCATTTGACCCCAGTCTCTTCTACATTATTAATATCCATAGGGACATCAGCAGAATTGGGGGGGGGGGGGGGATTAAACAACCTACACAAGTTACGATGGTATTGTGAGCTTTTTTATGCTCTCCACAATTCAAAAATTTTAAAATTCCCCACAACATTACACAAGACAAAAAAATTATTTTAGAAGGGTTCAACCTTGTCAAAAAATAATAATTTTTATTGCGTGTCCTCCTCCCCTCCCCCCTTTTTTTCTTTTCGACCGCCCAGTAATATCCATATTAATAATATTTTGTTTATAATAACGAAATTATAAAAAAAATATATTACTGTTCCTGTAAAAAATTAACAGTTGATTAGCATAAAAATATTTCTATGATCTAAAAAAAAAACACCATTTATATGAAAACAATTTTCAATATCTGAAATAATATCTTTCAAAATAAAAAATAAAAACATCACTTTAAAAAAAAACATAAAATCTCATGTAAAAACTATAACACGTAATCAATTTTCATTCATTTTAACAAACTGTTTATGAATCCTGATCTATGGGAAAATTCCAACAATAGGATATACTAGCACGTATTTATCCCGTAATATGTAATCGATAACGATATCTGAATTTTTATTATTTGTGTCAGTATCACCACTCTAATCTGTGGCTAATATATCGAATATGGACGTCGTACGTCTTCACATGATTCACTTATCTAAAAACGTATCGAATGCTAAACGTTTCTGAGTCATGTGGATGGATTGGTAAACCCCATATTATTTACTTCCAGAAGGTGTTAGTATTCACTACAAGTGCAAGTAGTGTACACATCTCAGATATAATCAGAATTTTCTCATCAAACAATGTGACTCACTTGTAAGTGTTAAGACTTTGTACACACCATGAAAATTATGTCATTTTTTAAATACTAAAAAATTTCACTTTTTAAAATTAAGTGGAAATAATTATATTGTTTATTATAATAAAATTGTTGATATATAAAATTAGTGAGTAAATGATTTTTGATTTGATCTAAAATATCACGTATTCATCCTCCTGAAAATTTTGTATTTATATTTTGCAAAAAAAAACTTTATACGTGCATCATTTTCTAATTTTAACATTATTAAAGACATTCTATTACTTGTTAAAGTGTCTAGATGAAATACTGTAAAGATACATAGTAAAAGTTAATAAATTCAGGCCCAAAAAATCCGAGAAATCTGTGAGAATGTGGAATTTGATTTATATGAAAAATCTAATTACATATAAGATGTAAATACCGATAACTTGATTTACCAACTAGGTGATTTTATAAATGTAACCATCGAAGCATGTTGCTCTAATAATAAACATTTTGCATTAGATCCGCAAAAAATAACACCTTTTTCAAAAGAAAACTTCGAAAAGGAATTCACAAGAAAATCGATTTGTTCAGCCTGAATTTATTTAAAACTTATTTTATAAATAGGATATTCTTTATAGATATCTTATATTTTGTTGATAATATTTCTCAGCTATAACACCGTGTACTACTTTAACTTTACACATAAGGTACTGGCACCAGTCTTTGCCCCCTTAAGAGCTGGGTATACTGTTTTTACGACTAATATAAATAACTCATATTATAAATAAAACAAGTAAATTAAATAAATTGAATTATCAAAGTCCGCAAATATGTTTTTTCTCCAATAATGGACACTTTATAACGATTACAAAATGATAAGTACCCACTACGACACAAAAAAAAATTTCAAACAATGTAAAGCAGATACTATGATAATACAGTAATTAATAAAGAGATTACACTAATAATTAGTTTAAATGTCCACCATTTTGACCCATTAGCTAATTGTCATCAAATTAGGCTGTTTTACAGTTAATTGCATGTCTATAGATTATAATTCAGTAATGGCAATAATCAAATATCAACAAATATTTCTAATGTAGTACATTTAATTAAACAAGAATTTAACATCGGGATATGATCCAAGACTGGTGCCAGTACCTTATATATATATATGTATATATAAACACGGAAAACAATTTGATAATTTCCTGAACAAAGTTTCAATTCATAAATCACAATGAAGTGTTAACAACAATTGACAAGCTCCATGTACGCCTAAACTTGAAAATTCACTAGACAAAAACATGGTCGATGATAACCTTTCCATTATCCATCAGTGCGTATGTGCGTGCCTGTGTGCCTGTGTGTGTATGTGTATCTACACATGGTGGTCCTCCACAAGAGAGATGACCTCTGCTCCCCGTTGAGATTTATACTCGGTAGCCGATCCAGCACATTTACATATTGTACGAGTATCGCAGTGGTTTATGAACAAAGCCAACTCGATTTATAACTTTTATACATATATCGACAGAAAAACTTTTGTTTTATTTCGCTTTACTCTCAATATGTAAATCATGGTACGATATCGATATACAGAGATACAAATTTCATTTTTTTTTTATATATGTATATTTATATAAATCATATCTAATTCGTGTAACCGATAATACAATAAATTTAAATAAAATTACAGGAAAACATTATTTTTTATTTAATATATCACAGTAACATCATTGAATTGATTTTTCACTAACAAAACACAATTTTTTTGGAAAAATTAAATGAATAGTTTCAATTTGCAAAAATTAAAATATTTTTTTTAAATACTATTTTGAAATTGTCGCGAGTCAGTAATTAAAATTATGAGTTTCTATTAGTTTTTGGTGATAATGTGACATTCGAAGGTGAAAAACAGCACCACTTTCTTTCCCTTTTAAAAGCCTATACAGCTTTTATCTACAATTAATAAAAAATAAAAAAATACACTATTTTTTAAACTATATAAAAATTCATCCTATCAATTTTAAAAAAGAATTAAAACCACCTGACACGTTGGTGTTATATCGTTTTGGTGTAAAACCTGGTCGTATTCTATCCTGTTTGTTTATTTAATTTCTAAGCTAATAGAAAAGAGCCCTTGACTTTAATTTGTTTAATTTTAATTATATGGACGTATTTTTTGCTTTTTCTTTTATTATAGTTGATATAATTTTCACAGACCCAACTCGATGGTCTACTGAGAACGTGAAAGCTTGGCTGACATGGACAGCGGGTCAGTTAAACTTGGGGCCAATTCATATGGATTACTTCAATATAGATGGAACAGCTTTAGTCGCCCTCACCGAGGAACAGTTTATACAACGTGCTCCCCAGGTAAGATAATTGATTCAATTTATTGACTACCAAAATCATTATTATATTCATAAAAATATTAAGTTTTAAACATACTGATAAATATATATTTATTTTGCCCAAATATTTAACTAGTCATTTTTATTATTTATATACAAGTTGAAATATGAACTTTTCTATCTTGATAGATCGTATTCAGCCCAAAGCAATATGTTTCAGAACACCTGTGTATCAAATCAATGACTCATCAGCCAAAAATATCCCCAGGTTCACTATAAAATTATAAAATGCCTCTCTAGACTAATTATACTTTTATTTGTATAAGGAACTAATTTGGATGACACATACTAATTTTACAATAAAAAATTGTATGTGTTTTTTATTTTATTTTTAATCTTTTTATGATAAATTTTAAAATATCGACAACACATAAATCAAAACATATCTCTTAAAATTAACTTTTTAATTAAACTATTAAAATCGACTTTTAGAAGGTAATTTTACTTTTTTCAAAACTACTAAATTTTATTAATCGTGAATCATTAACTTTTTTTTTAATTTTGAACACCTGTTTAAAGGGAAACACACATACATGGGCGTATCTGGTTATCGATGAAGAGGGGAGATTTTATTATAAATAAAATATGAAAGATAATTATTTGGGTAGGTATATCTATAATAATTAATCGTTTAATGTATAACAAAACAGACCCACTATTTTTATGCCTCATATTATAAAAAAATATTCACTAAAATAAACAAAACAAAATCTTTTTACAGTGTATCGATTTTGTTATGTAACGTATGAATTTGATTTGTGTAGAAACTAAATTGCTAAAGTCCATATGGACCCAACACAGCTGTCAATATGTTGATTTTAGTTTTGTTTTGGTCAGGAGAAAATCCTTCATAAAACTGTGTACAGTATATGCATATACAGGGTGTGTCAAAAAAATGAACATTTGTTCTCATTACGAAATAAGTTAGTTTATGACCTAAAAAAATCATTGCCAAAGGATTGCTCTGTAGTTCAATTTTAAGAGGTACCGTAAAATTGGTCACATTTCTCATTTAAATAACATGAGGAAATGATTCTTTAGTACTAAATTTGATATTACTGATTCTCTACAAAAGTGTCTTCAAATTCATGACCCTCAATTAAAGTATCAAAAGTAATTATTTATTAAAGTGAACGTCTAAAAGGTTCTCACAACTAAACTATTGTTTTTATAAAAATAAGTTAAATGTTAATTTTATGGGAAATTTAATTCTCTATAAAAATAGTCTAGAGAGATATAAGTGTAAATGCAATGAGTTGAAACTTATAAGCATTTTAAATATGTTTTTTACAAAAATCTGCATTTTAACGTCAATATTCTATAAATATAAATTAAACAGCAATATATAACCGTACTAATGAGATTTCGGAAATACATTAACCCAGCCGACAGCTGGCATTATTAGAAAATAATTTTATTCTCTACAAAATGACGTCCTTAAATTTTTTTATCAGTAATACCAATTTTAGTAGTAAATAATAATTTTTCAATGTTATTTAAATGGGAAACGGGACCCCCTTCTCTTTGTGGCACCTCTTAAAATTGAACTACAGGGCAATCCTTCCGCAAGGATTTTTTTTAGGTCATTTTTGACACACCCTAGTACACCTACATTCTACATATTATATTATACTTTATAGATAAATACTAATCTTACCTAAATTTTTCATTTGATACGCAACTGTACACATGCATATGAATGTGTTCATTTTAATTGTTAGAATACTAATCAGTAGATAGATTTTTATATTTACATACATAATTGCTATTAAAAAACAATATTAAAATTTTTTAACATTATAATTATTAATTTCTTGAATCTTGTTAAAAACGTCCAATTCATTATTTATCATTTCATATTTATATAGATATCATAACATTACAAAATGAAGAACGAAATTATAAACATTATTTCTGTTTTCTTTTTTCCCAAAATGCAAAACAATTAATAATTACTTTCATGTCCATAAACTTGAAAAACCTTGAACCACGAGAAACTTTCTTCTTGCGACGTTATATAAATCAAAAGAGATTCATTCATTAACGACCGTATTAAAATAATTCATTTAACATTTACAACTTGTTCGTATGGATATGAAAACACCATTCTAATAAAAGTGTTTTTTTAGAAATTGTAAATTACAGCGCCTTTTTATATGACTTATTGAGATCTGTATTAATTTTATGATTCTTACAAAAAAGCAATATCTTTATTTAATAACCACGGTTATAAAAGTCGGTAAAATCGAAATATATCTAAAGTACATTCAATCTCTTTGAACAATATACCAGACAAAGATCATAAACATTTTTTTTATTTCGTAATAAAACATTATTAGTAATAAATGCAACCATTAAACGATCAAAAAGCAGTTTAATGTTTTTAAAATTCGACGATAAAATACTTTTCTCTTTTTTATCTATACATATCTAACAAGCCAAAAGTAATTTACCAACCATAGAAGATGTTCATTTCGGTCTACATGGTATAAATATGTAGTCTCGGCGAGGGCGATATAGCGATAAATCTTGGTTAGGTACAGATACCCAGCAAAAATACACCATATCGTTTAAACGATTCGAATCAATTAGGTTTACACGAACCTCATTAATTTGCGATGCGCAGTCCCGGCATTAAACTACTTACTCGATATGAATCGACATGAAATTTATATCATTACTTATTAAATTTTATCTTAACTGGCTGTGGGTTAATACCTATAATTTTTGTAATTATTATGTACATACATATTTTATTCAACTTTTATCATGTTTGTTCGATTCATTCCGTATAATCTTAGATTAATTATTACTATTTTTACCAAGATTAAAAATGTATACAGTGAAACTTAGATTTAAGCTCCAATATTTCCACAGTGCCCAAGGTATGTAAAGTAAAAGGTAGTCTCAGTAGCTCAGCGCGAGAGAGGGAAATACGTTATCTGGGGTGCCCAAAATGTGTAGAGGGGGAACGATGTGCCCAATCATAACAAATATAGCCTTGTAATTCGACACGATAAGGGGAAATACGTCATCTGGGGTGCCCAATAACTAACCTTGCACAGTAGTTACCAACGTTGCTATTTCTAGATAGTTTCGAGAGCGTTGCCATTTTGAGTCAAACTGACCGACGCGGCTGTGACGTAATATATTCAAAAACGCATTTATTGTATTATTTTTAGCAAGTATAATTTTTTTAAATTAAAATTGAACGTAATATAATTATATAAAGTCAATTTAATGATTTTAATAGATAAAATCAGATCGGAAATACGACCGTGGATGGAAGTTAGCTACTAGAATCAACTAGAAATCGATTTGGGGTGTCTGAACTTTTATTATAAATATCTCTAGCTACCCCCAACTCTGTAAACATAGAGAGCGATTAAAGCCGTCACTGACAAACAGAACTCTTTTATTGTACGATCTGTAGGACAGATTACACACACTGATATGGACTGTGGTACGCGATACAATGCACTGATTAACGTCGAGTGATGTATTATCGATGCAATATTTACATGCTTTTATTTCTGCTGAAACGATTTCAGTTTCCATGTAATGTTGATATACCAATCGTAATTACTGCTGTTGGCCAGTTTTTTGTTTTATAATGTTTGGACGCGTTCCAAAACAATCGTTGCATTAAAACCGCAGCCATAAAGGTATCACCCTGCAAATTAACTGTTGATTATACGTGTACATTGTACATACACGCAAATATATATATTTTTTCAAGTTAATCGAAAATTAAAATATAATTAACAATAAACAAATTTTAGATTATTATAAAATTTTATGTACGTTTATGTATATAATAGATAAAGTAGTAATTGTAAATGAGATTTAAATTCACATTAGCTATCTAACAATAAGTATATTTATTTGTTATCACTTTTGATAATTACTAAGCAGTCACTACGTGACTGAAATAGCACGTTAATTAATAAAAAAATTGGTAACTTCTAAATAAGAAGAAGAGGGGGGGAGGGGAACTCCGAATAGGCACAACTTCAAACCAAGACCTGATATCTAACTTATCTATCAGGATCCGCGGTCAGGGAGATATAATAAATAAGTAGGAACTAACGTCAACATTTGCATGTAGTAAATCAGTTTTCAAACTTTAAACCCATTTTTATCGAAATCACGTTATTAAAAATTGCGGGAAAAATATCTTGGCCATTTTCCATCCGGTCGACTTGAAATTTTAACTGTAACTTCTTAAATAGATTTTACATCGAATTACACGCGATTTTTACGATTGGTTAACAATTACGGTTTTTATAAACAATTTAAGGTCGTATTTGTCAAAAACGCAATTTTTTGTTCAAAGTGATACAAAATTAGCAAAAATTGATATTTTTAATAATCGTTTGTACTTCGGTGGGAAAACTCATTTAAATAACGAGGAAATTTTTGTTTTGTTCTGGATATTGATCCAGGGAAGTTCTGTTTTCCACAGTGGAGCACATAACAAAAAATATGCAGTCAGTGTGGTCACCATTTTGTTTTATATTTCATTAAAAAAATGTTTTTGTATGTTTTGAGACATGTACATTGTACAATGTACAAGAAACCCTCCAAATTTATGCTTATTTTATTATTCTAAAAAAATCCTAAAAAAAGTCTCATTTTCTGAAGTAACGATTAGATGTAACCCCTTAAGTAAAATGAACTTAATTTTTAATTAATTCACCTAAAAGTAATTGCAGCATTTATAATAGTCTAAAATTATCTAAAAACACCTGCGGTAAATAATTCTAAAAAGTAGATAAAAGAGTGCGTTCCAAAAGAAAGATATCTTGAGGCAGAATGCAGCCGAGGGCAATGTCAATGAAACGTCCTTTGCACGCATTTCTCACATACCTAATTCTCTCTTCGAAAAAAACAACAACACTTACTCACATACACACCAACAAAATCGTAATCCCATTCATTAAAACTGTTGCGGTGCTGCGGATTCTGTAACACCGTAACAACATAAATATCACCATTGAGCATGTGCTTGAACCGAGCCTTGTCCACCGTGTGTGACGCGCCGAGAGAAAGTTGATGTTCGACCCACTTTTCTATGAATCTATGTGACCAAACTTATAATTTGAGTGTAAATAATGAAAGAAATTATGGTTTTCGGTCAAATTGTAATAGATTTTCTATATACATTCCTATAGTGATACAATTATTGTCAAATTATCAAGTACAGGATACATATGTATGTACCTACAATAACAACACAACCTAGCTATTATCTTTTGTTATGTCTCTATGATAGTATAAAACTAATTTTATATTTTTAACTTCATTCCATATACCCATTTCATGATACATTAATCCGAAATTCTAGTGAATTATAGTTTTTCATTTAATATCATTTGACAATGTATTTCTACATTTGTTTGATAAAAGAATATTTAATTAATAGGTACTTCTAAAATCTTCGTAGCCCTAAATAAATAAGTTCTAAAAGCCATCACTTTTAAATCAGTGCAAGATTGTTATATAAAATAATACATTTTATGAAATTATACTCCATACATTATAAAGATCTTACAAATAGGCCCCTTCATTTTACTGACTGACACACAACTATTTCGAATCGGATATTTTCTATTAGATCTGCAACAATTTTCTAGTTTCTTGACGATAATAAGTTCACTTAGATATCCCAACAAAAAGTTGAGGGCGGTCAAATCAAGGGAGTGCATAGAATACCTCAAATATTCATAAAATAAAAATCTTTCTCAAATTCCGTAGTTTCTCGAGAAATGTGTGCCGTAACACCATCCTGTTGGAAACACTGACTTCCACCAACCTCTTCAATTCTAATACCAACAAATTTCGAAATATCGATCATATGACAATATGATATTTTCAGCCATTACACGGCACCACAACCAAATTCTTAGAGGGTATGGAGTGCAGATTTCGGGAGTATTCAGTTCCTAAGAATTGCATATTCTACTTATTAACAGCGTTGTTTTATTGTTAACTCAAAATGAGCTTCGTCACTTATCGATATTTAAAATAATTGTGGTCTGATCTTATGGGAATATTAAAAAAAAATCATTTCATTATTATTTACAAAAATACAACCAAAAAGGTTATAATAAAGTCCCCTATTATGAAACACAATCCTTATCTTGAAATACTGTTTAATTTGTCATTGTAGTGCTACTGTACATTTCAACTAAACTTCTTCTTTAAATTTATATTTTTCATATCAGTTAAAAAATGACATTCTAAGTCTTTTTTTGAAAAAAAATGTGTTAGGCATTACATAGCATATTTAACATTTATTTTTCAAAAAGATTTCCGTCTTAAATATTATAGTATTTCATAATAATAAAATTTTAAACGATAATTTGGGACACCAGTATAAAAATTCCGTCGTTAATATAATCTATACTTGTTTAGTTACAAAAAAATTAAGTCATGTTTTTTACATTGTTTTATAAAACATAATTGTTTAAATACATAATTAATATCTTTGTATTTTGAGCCTGGCATTTTTTTACTTACTTTTTAAGTCGCATGCACTGCATCAGTTGTTCTTAATACGCATTAAACTTTAAATTAGATATTTCGTAAGGTTATCTGTTGGTTCAAATTGATAACTGTCGCACTCCCAGCTAAATCAAACAAAGCCTTAATCGTATTATTATAACAAATTCGTTATAATTAGATGATGACAATAACATCAAATTTAATTGTCTGAAATTACATACTTGTTTCTATACAAATTATTCTGATTATTTTATAAAGAAATTAAAGACCTGAAAAATATAAATATATATGTTATGTTGAAGTATTTTAGGGAATATTTCGAAACCTAAGACCAGTAGCGTGTTATGAAATTTAGGGGCTGTAGGCAGATAAATTTTTGAGGGACACTTTAAAAAAAATTCTCGAACAAGAAAAATAAAAAAACTTATAGTAATTTTTTTTTCATCCTATCTGAAAATAAAATTTTTCCTTCATTAATTTTTTATTCGTCAGTTACCTCGGGACTCTAGGTAGTTGTCTAAAGTGCCTACTATGTAACACGCCACTACACAAGACTATATGTAAATGAGGATTATGAGATTTTAAAAAACGATTCAATTAACATAAAATATATTAATGTAAATTCTTTTTTTGTTTTTTTCATAACTTATAACTATTTTTATCAAGTCCTTTTGTGAAGCTTATATTGCTTCTTCACTGTATCCAAAGAATAGAAGGAAGCAGAAAGGATTATTTCTAAAAGTAGAAAAATTTTGAGCTTCCGATTTTAAAATTTCCACTTGTACTTTTCGTTTCAGGTCAAAATAAACACTTTTCGTTATGTGTCTGTATGTGTCCTAAATCCACGTCACACGCATAACTCATAAACTTGGTTTATTAGTTGTGTCTAAATAATCAGTGGTTGCATATAAAAATCATCAAAATTGGGTGGAAGAAGCTGTCCTAATATTGCTCTTTTTCAAAAATTTTCAAGAATTTTTGTAGAGCATCTATAATTTTTTCCTTTGTACAGATATATCCCCCTTTGCACAATATAACACGAGGGAGAACTGTGTCAACTGTGCCATCACTTTACATAAGTTTTTTTGTTATTCTAAAGTCTTCAAAATACTATTTTGTATTTCCCTCTTTAGTCTGACATATCGTTATTATATTTATTATTATTTGCCGAAAGAAGAAATTGAGTTATTATATTTTACCAATACAATCAATATGATGCAATATTCAGCAACACTTTTACTAACAATAAAAATAAAGATGCGCTATTTTTATTCTTGAATAAATCATAACCAATCCTACGAAATTATACAGTTATAATTTTCACGGTCTGGGTATGAATGTTTGTATGTATGTTTGTTTGTATGTAAGTACTTCCATCCCACGCTACCTAGGAAAATAACAAAAAAATATGCATGACCTAAATAATTACAATCTTTGTCATCGGCTGTGTGCAATAGTTTTCTTCAAGTACAAGTTGGTACCTGTAGATTATGACGTCACAATAAGTCACGACTTTCGTTTACATTTTTTATTATGAGTTATATGTGTTGTCAACAGTAATTCGTTCGTATAGATCATTGCATAATACATAGTTACAGATATGACCTATTTTGCAGTGAATACGAAATTAGTTTATTGTTTGAGCAATGTTAGCTTTATGTATTAATTATTAATTCAATTGAGTTATAAACAACGTTGGTAACAATAATTTATTGACAAGGACTATGAATTTATCATTTAATATTGATTACTTTGATTAAACTAACAGCAATCATCAGGGCCGTTAAATAAACCTAAAAACATATTTCATAATATGAAGCTTTATTTATAGCATTCCGATTCAACATTTTACCTTTTAACAAGTACAAAATCGAAATACAAATTAAACCTTTGATTAATTTAATATTAAAATTGATTTTATGCAGACTGGCGTATTTGAACAATTTTAAGTCATTAACAATAAATATCGATGCATTTGAAAAAAATAAAGGTTATTTTATCTTATTCTTATTTTTACAGTGTGGAAGCACTCTTCATGCACGACTAGAAATCTGGAAAGCAGCCTGCTCGGATGAAAATCTTGGATACAGTCTACAAACGGTAGCGAGGACGCAAACCACTACACCAGCTCCTGTAGCCACAGCGACGACTTCTGGTGAGAGTAGCTCGAGTCCTGCACCACCCGCAGTGACGCCGCAGATACCGACTACATGGAATGCTCCGGGTAGCAGCCAATCAAGCAATGCAAGCAGTGCCGGTGAAGCAAGTGATGGTGAGTAGTTTTGTTTTATTATTATAAAAAAAAAAGTTTGGTTGTACTTCAGTGATTATTGACGCTTCGGCAGACATCTCACATCTATAGAAGATCACGAGGGAGTTATCGGTTGAAATATCTAGAATCATCGAATTGCGAGATGCTATAAAAAAAACTAGTTCATTCTGAAATATAATATTTTTAAATGTTCTAAAATTACATCCACCGTTCTAAATTATCCGAAAAGTATGTTTTAAATAAAAGTTTTTCTTACACTCTTTCAGGGTGTACAATGTACATCAAAAGAATCACTTTTTGTCTATAAATTTATGTCCGCAAATGAGCCGTCTTAACAGTAGTGCAAAAGAAAGGACCCGCAAAAAAATAATAAATTTTATCTTTTGGTTGAAATTTTTTGTGGAAATGATAGTTCAAAGTGTGATGGTCAAAAGTTGTAAAGGGCGCAACCTACGAAAATCCATAATTTCTGCTGCCGGGGGCATCCAAACATTTTATGTTTATATTGCTTCGAATTAGTCAATTAATACAAATAATTTTTTTTTTAGAATATTTGGTGACATTTTTTAGTTTTTTGGTTAGATACTTTTTTATAAAATTAATAAATGTTATAAAAAATTCTAAAAATAATTTCTTTATATTGTCTAGTTAATTCTAAAATCTTTTCATCTGTTGCAAAATTTTCTAAAAAATGATCCTTTAGGAGATAAATATAAACTATACATTTTTGGATGCTCCCTGGAACGAAAATAATGAATTTTCGTAGATTGCGTCCTTTACAACTTTTGATCAGCACACCTTGACCTATCATTTCCACAAAAAATGTTAACCAAAAGTCAAAATTCATTGCTTTTGTGTGGGGTCCTTCTGTTCTGCTGCTAAAACGGCTCATTTGCGGACATAGGTTTATAGACAAAAAGTGATTGTTTTGATGTCCTCTACAACACTTAAAAGTTTGTCGGTATGTTTACGGAACACCCTATATATAATTTTTAATTTATATTCCTTATGGATAATGTTGATATTCCTATCAATAAAAATTTGGTCATTTTAAATTTTAATCGAATACTCGTTTTCACAATACGTTATAAATTTAAATACAATCAATTCAGCCACGTTTGAAAAATAAATTTCCCCATATCTGCATGGTCACATAAATAGACAATATAAAATTCCAAACAAAAACAGCACGATTGCGAATCATGATTCTTCAATAAACTGAAGGAAATCTGACATGGGTAAAAATAAACATAAAAATGTGTTGCTGCTGCATATGAATAAAATATTCAGACCATTATCGAATAACAAGCAATGTACCACGCGTCCATAAAGACAATGGATGCATGTTGAGCGCATTTTCAAACAGCTCTATTATATTATATGTTACATACCTAGATGTCATTGGTTATGCAACCCAATATCAGATCGGTCTGAAGTTGCTGCAAGGCTAACAACTAACTGGAGCACACTTCTTCCAACGCCTACTACGTGTTTGTCACGCTATGGCAAGCCCGTGCGTGACTATCGTCAGATTGTTTATACTTTTATCGCAAATTAACTCAATAATGACGCAAAGTAATAACTTATATATTTACTGGTGCTTAAGATTCATTCTATATCTATTTTTTTCATATAATACTTGCTTTTTTATAATTACTTTTATATACATAATATGTAATTTCTATTAATATTTATAGATACTTCTGATAAGAATGATATTTTAATTAATAATAATAGTCAAAATAATTATGTATCTAAAAACATTTTAATCCTTCCTCAATTATTTTTCTCTAGTTAAAAAAATTATTGTACGGTGTTTCCTATAAACTATATTGACTTTAGTTTCTCATTAAAAATGTTATTGTTATTACCGAAAAAAACTGAAAAATATTTAAGAAAAGTAATCACCATTAAAGTAACAATGATACAAGGTGAAGGTATCTGCATGTGCATTAAAATCACTTTTCGTGCCATTCTAATTTTTAGTTTAATTATCAGCCATATATTAATTGAACTTTAAATGCTCTTACCTAAATACACTGCTGATCCCTAAAGAATTTAACATGTTACTTTATTCGACAGTTTATGGCCTGACATATGTAAATTACCGTATATCGAAACCGGTCTAGTATGTTTTTACTGTAGCAAATAAAAAATGTAAATGGTGAATTAGTGCCCACGGTCATGTGTTGATATACATACACACAAGCATTATTATTATACTTTGATACGGCTGAAACAGCATTTACCAAACTGTCGTATACAAAAAATATAACAAATATCGTGACGATGAATGACTGAAACGTTTCAACTGAATAGACTCATGGATTGAAACATTTGAATTTTTGTAAAATAGACACAAAATGTTTCCGTAAACTTAGTCTAAATAAATAAATATAAAAATAGTATTGTATAATATAGTTCTTATGATTTGTACGAATATAAAAACAGTTAATTAATTAATATTTAGAAGCGAAATCATGGAAATGCCAAATTTAATTCTTTTTATAAAGTTTTTCACTCATTAAAACTAGTTAAATGTTTTGATTTGTACTTGTGATCTATAGTTTGAGACCAAAACCCACGTGGTAGCTGCTCTGAGTGTTGAGATACACTGATTATAAATTTTCGCTAGCGCGCAAACTGATCTCAGCGCGTTACATCAAGTTTCTGAAATGCCCACCAAGAAATATGATATTGCATTGTAGTTTAATCAGTATATTTTACTACTAACGATTATTATTAGTATCAAGTATTATCTGCCACGTGTATCTATTTATTAATAAATTATATAATATATAAAAATTAAGTCTAGAATATTGAAAATGAATTCACTGTCAATTAAAAAATTGCTTTCTCTAAGTAGAGTATATTAAATAAAAATCTTTCCAAAAAATATCAAATATTCTATAAATATTCTTAAGTAATTTAAATTGGTGCATTATTATTAAAGACAATTTAAAAAGCTGAAGTAAATTTAACACTTCATTCTAAATAACGTTCTTAACACCAAAATTTATTTTTCATTAATCTCTGTCAACAACAATTGTCATGGCGCCATAATAAATCCGTTTGGAAAGCGCTGTGCTGAGGTATTTTATGTGCCTCATCTTGATTTAAATCGATGATAAAATAGTCGTTGTGAGCGACAGCCTTTCAAGACAACTCAAATTTATATCTGTCGCTATAAAACATTGTGAATAAATTTTTTTCGTGTGTACATTATTTTGAGTGGTCAATTATAAATTTATGGTTTGTTAATATTTCTTATTGCGGCAATATCGGCTTTGTTTTTTGATCAAAGAAGTCAAAACTGCCCGCAGCGATAATCATAACTTTGCGTTATCATTTATGTATTTTTTTTTCTCAGTACAAAAATATATAATGATGTATTACTTATGTCAGTTGTCGAATTATTATCCATCAATTTAAAATATATGTACAATACATAGATTAAATATTTGATGTATAAAATAATGTGTAACAATATAGATGTAATGATTATACCCTATTTATAATTTTTGATCGATTTTTTAAATAGATACATATTTATTTTTTAAATGTATCACTAAAGTAAAACTATTTATTTCAGATGAAGACACTGAATCTACTGCAGAGGTTTCAACACCCAGTCCAGTTACTTCATCTCCTAAAGCAACAACATCAAGAGGTTCAACAGGAAGTTCCCACATCCACCTCTGGCAGTTCCTCAAGGAACTGTTAGCTGCACCAACTTTGTATGGGTCAGCTATCAGATGGTTGGATCGTGGTAAAGGTGTCTTCAAGATAGAAGACTCCGTCAGAGTCGCCAGACTTTGGGGTAAGAGGAAAAACAGGCCTGCAATGAACTACGATAAACTGTCAAGATCTATTAGGCAGTACTACAAGAAAGGTATCATGAAGAAAACTGAAAGATCACAGAGGTTGGTCTATCAATTCTGCCATCCTTATTGTTTGTAAACTTTGGTGGATAGGGATTAAAGCATGCATGTTTTGATTTATTTACCGGTGAATAAATAAATACATGCATCCATTTAATGTCTTAAATATACCAAAATATTTTGTATATATTTAATATTTACGTGAATATTTATCTTAACAATTAAATTTTTAATTTATCTCTTTTGCTTTAATTGAGTTAAAGTAATTAGAGAATAACATGTACAACTAACATAATGATAAGGCCCATATTATTTTAATACGGTAGCTTATATCTAACTAACATTTGAAGATTCTCGCCAGTTAGGCAAATGAATCATAATTTAAGATATAATATTTAAAATCCTTTCTGGAAGGTAAGTTCCAAAGGATGTATATAAATTATATTCATATAAATGTTGTTAATTATTTACCGAGAAGTAAACATTGTTAATGTATTTCTAAAACTCGTAAAGTTTTCTGCAGCAAACAAAATATGTGTATCAAATAAAGTTTGGTGCTCAAACTTTTAGTTTTCGATGCTCGATTTTACTTGATTCATTTTGATTGCAGTAGAGAAGTTAGAGTTTTTTAAATATCATTTATGTTAAAAATCGGTAATTTTGGTCCCATATATCTATGATATATTATAAAGTACGTTCTATGAACAAACTGTAATGACAAATGCGAAGAGGTGTTGTTATAAGGAATATGACAAGATGTAGTTAAAAACCTATCTCATGTGAGATATTTGTGGTAAATAAGTTTTTTATTAATTAATAAAATATAATCCTCAGAAAATTATATATGGATACAAAAGGTGGGTTTAAATCAGATCAAGTTTCATATTGAATATTGAATACGTAATATTATACATAATGCTTCTGATATGAACCTTCCTCAATACGCTAATTTTGAATCAATCAAATAATCTGCATTGGTACGAAATTAGTGAAGTATATTATTGAATTACTAGTTGTAATCAAATATATTCTCTACGATATATCCATGTAGTGTTTACCTGATATAATAATAATAAGTAGTTATCTACAATATATTATTTACGTAAATCGGTGTTATTGATCTTATGAGTTTATTCAGAAACCAGAGCTCATTTTCTGAATAAATTCAATTTGATATTTATTGCGTTGCCGATTTTGGTGATGGGTGTCAAGGGTTAAAAACAAATGATAATTATAATTTGTTGATTTAAATTTGTATTAAATATAATGTTTAGTAATTTAACTTTAGAGATATATATTATTGTTAATGATTAATAGAGTGCAATCTAATATATTACATTATTTATTAAATGTATATGGAATCTCATACTTTCTTATAATTTATATATTGTATGTAATATTTTATCTCTTTTCATAGTGTAAGTGCCAAAAATTACATTTGTGTAATCAATATATAATATTATTTATGTGGCGATTATTTTGTACCTTATAATATTTACAATAAAATTATTTTAACCACTCAATTCTGTGTTTTATATTTTTATCCACACCAATGAAGAATATTAAAAGAGTGTGCAGAAAACACATCAGCAAGCAGTACAATAAATAAAACATCTATTAAGTAAATAAAATATCTTGAAAAAATTAATATTTTGGGATTTCACCCCTCCACCTTACACATGATTTTGAAATGGAAGCATTCTCAAGCCAGACCCAACCAAGTTTCATTAATATCGGTTCAGTGGTTCATGAGTTATACGAGTAAGAAGAATTCAGGGGACAAACACACAGACACGGAACAAAAAGTGTTTGTCTTTACCTGAAACGAAAAGATCAATTTAAAATTTTGAAATCGGAGAACAATTTTTTTGTCTCATAGTAAAACGATCACAAATCTTCTCGTATCTTCGATAATAAAAAAATATGTATTTTTCAGTAAGATACTTTAACATGTGTGTCAATTTTAATGTATAATAATCCTGTACATAAATTTTAAAGAAAATAAGCGATTGAAACATGTATATATTATTGAAAATAGCGCTATTATCCTTGTTCATTTCTGCTCCTTAATGAAAGATTTTCATCAAAGATGAAATATACAAGCTTTAACTTAATCACTATCTCCCTATTTTCAATAGACGATAATTTCAGAGTACATAGACTATAGGCTACGCAGGCCCAAAACAATTATAAAACTGAGTTACAATATTGAAATGTCTAACAGCCGCTCCATTTTCGCCCTCTAATTAAAATGCATGATCGCAACACTTTATAAACGTTGTTGCACTTTCACAAAAGCACACGTCACCGGTTATAAATGCCGCATATAGAAAGCAAAATTATATATTTATCTACGATGTTAAATATGATCCTTCTAAAACATGTAGGTACCATAGTATCTAAACTCTGAAAAACTTAAATTTGTATTAGATGGCTTTCAAAGATGGTGGTGTATATTTCTTAACGAAATTTAATTTGGAACCAGTAGCGTACCGAAGGGGAAGGGGCAAAGAGGTGTGTATGTTTCTTAACAGGAGGGGGCCCACCAAAAATCCTTGCCCGGAGACGCGCGGTGGTTTAATATTATAGTTCCAGCACCCCGGCATACAACCCTGAATCCCATAGTTCATAGTTCCATAATATACATAAAAGTATTTGCGTACATTTTTTAACTAAAAATATTTTACTGGTACCGAAGCTTATAATAGTTTTAAGTTTAATTAATAAGTGTTTCTTAGGTTCAAATCAATAATTGAAAAGTTAATACGAAGATTTTTTAATAAAATTAGATCAATACCTATACAAACATAATTGTATAAATATGTAAGTGTATTTATTTTATATAGCAAAAAATCAAAGCTAAACTACCTAATAGCCGTGGGCACTTTTTAATATCATACTTGTCCGCCAAGGTCACCAACATTCTAAATACCGTAATCACCGTAATACTGAATTTGTATGGTTAATAATTTAAGAAATATATGTTATATTTTCCTTAATTAAAGATTACAACGTATTTGAGTATAATTTATATAATTTTTTTCCAAAAATGCATATCGAAATAATATAGAACCTTCTTATACTTTCATTAAATTGATAAATTAATTTATAAAAATTTTAAATCTACAAAAAATTATAACATACCATGCTATTGCCCTCTATTGGTGAAATACTTGAAGTAATTATGTGATATGTAAAAATTGTATAGCCGGTAAGTATGAACTATCATATGTAGGTAATGTGTCAAATATCTATCAAAATGTAGCAAAACATTCGAAGTACTGTTTACATTACATGTAATCCATGTAATATTGGTTTATTTTTTGTATAATTATATTAATATTTTACTAAATGGCGTATATCAAAATAATGTATTACTGGTTGTGAATATTAAATAATATTGAAATCATATATCTATAATACATGTATAGCAAGAAATAGATAGCCTATTTTGACAATTAAAAATCAATAATTTTGTACTATATACAAGGTACTAAAGATATTGACCAGGAACTTACCTCAATATTGCAATCAAAACAAGCAACTGTTGATTCACTAAGCCTAAACACATGTTGAGAGCAATATATAGTTTAAGTCAATATTAAACCTAAGATTGCTGGTTTGTCCAGAAATAAGTCAATACATCGAGTTTAAGGGGTTATTAAAATGTCAACTCGATCTACATTTAAGCAGAAACCAAAAACAAAACGACATAGTTCAAAAGAAAAATCTTCAAAAAAAGAAAATAGTGATAGAGAATATAAAAATTCACCTACACCTCCAAAGCCATCAGAAAAAAATATATCAAGCATTCGACAGCAGTCAGAAAATGATTCTGAAGAAGAACGCAACTCACCAAAAAACAACAGACAAAAAGAAAGACGCAGAAGTGAACGTTCTGATATTTCTGAACGAAGTTACCAGCAAGATACAGGAAGTTTCAAATTCAATCCCATTTCAAGAGATATATCGATAGATGCACAAATTTGTATTGATACTCAAATTGAGAAGGGTAATTATTATTCTGTTAACATATTACATTCATAATTAATGTATTTATAAAATTATAAATATTAAAGTACCAAGATTTTAGTTAGTATCTTGCATTATTATAAAAACATTTCCATTTAAAAAATGTTTTACCTATATTATGGATTTTAATTAAAAATCTCGAATTCTAATTAAAATCATGGCATGATCTATCTTAATACTAATAATTACTTTAGGAATTATGAATTTAGTAGAAAAAGATCTAGTCAAACATGAAAAGAAGCAATATCCACCTCGTCCTCAAAGTCTTAGTTTTTATGAAGATGAATTTTCACCAAATGAAGCTGATCTGACAGGTAATCTTCAAGCCCTTAGTCCTGGAGAAAGATGTTCGTTGTCAAATAGAGGAATAAGTCCATATGGATCAATCAATGGAAATGATGATATTGAAAGAGAACAGCATAGAAAAATTAGTGAAGCTATACAAATGGAGGAAAACACATCAACCAGTAAATCAAATAAGCATAAATCAAAAAGAAGTAAGACTTCTGAACAAAGTTTTGGAAATAGCAGAGAAGAAATTTTACCAGGTAGTTTATCCTGCATTGGCTAGTGTTCTTATTTAGAAAATATAACAAAAGCCAAGCATCACAATCATTCCCATAATATTACTTACACTAACATTCATATATTTTTATTAGGTCAAAAATCTCGAAAAACTCGTAAAAGCAAGTATGATACTACAAATGAAACACCTGGGAAAAAGAAGGGAAAAAGAATTTCAGATGAAAACCAAAGCTTTTATAATGAAGCATATCAACCTAATACTGACATCATGGTAGCATTACAAGATCTTCAAGATGATGTATTTGAAGGACCAGCAAGAGTTCATGGATTTTCTGAAGATCCTACAAGTAATTATCCACCACCTACCAGGTAATAAACTATTTCTTATAAATAAGCATTCGGTACTTCTTATTTTTATTTAAAAATTGTACTCAAATTGATACATTTTTTAATGTAAATAGTATAATTTACATTTGTATTTCTAGATCAAATAAAATATACGTACAAAGGAAAAATAAGTTTGAAGCAGTTCCAAGAGAAAGAATATTTAGTTATGAAATTGAAAGAAGAAATGAAGGGTCTTCAATTGAACCAAATCGTTTTACAAAGTATAACAACTTATTCATATTATTAACATATTTAACAAAAGTTAATGGTATTTAAAATTACAGATTGTCAGAAATAACTCCATTAGAGCTTGCAATCTGTGCTCAGAAATCATGGAGTCCTATATCGTGGTTGTGTCACGGGTTTCTTGGAGGTCTTGCTTTAGCACATTTGTGTGTCATTACCACTTCAAACTTAGATGAACTATTTATAAGTTACTATGCACACTTTGCTACTATATATGCTAGTACATTCTTTGTGTTGTGTGTTATTTGTTTGATGTCAGTTTTTGATCGGTAAGTTTTTATTTCTATATTAAGAATAACTCAGTATTAAAATTTTGATATGAAAACTATATTTCAAGCAGTAGCGGTGTGCAGGCTGTATTCAGGTAAGGCCATGCGAGTTGCTATCAGATTGAATACATTCGGATTTTGTCGTGTCTTCTGAAAGGGCAATTCTCTGCCGTACTGACTATGTTGAATGTGTCTGATCTAAACATAAACTGTCACTGGACTCACGTGAATATAGCTCGCGCATCGCCACTGATTTCAAGTAAAATGCATTCTGATTAATTTGAAAATATACATACTGAAATGCATAACATTAAAACAAATGTGGTATTTATAACTTATTTAATTAAATGTAACTTCTTTAACTATTTACTTATTTATTTATTTTCATGTGAAACTATCATTTCATTTAATGTAACATTTACAGGTATGATATATCCCATATTGATTGGCTTCTTGTAAGAGATTTCTTCTTTTATCGGAGAAGTGTTATAGTGATACCAATCTACGCTACGACACTGCTTTTAACGCTTGTAGCATCGGACACTGATGCCCAATTTCAATATTTTAATGCTACAACCAATACCACTACTCTTTTTTCTGTAAGTGAAAAAATTTTGTTCATTAATCCTATAACTACAAGTATCGTCAATTGACGACAAAATGTAAATTTTATTAAATACGCCTGGCGTCATTAAGCAATTTATTAACAATTTTATTAATACATGTAGTAAAGTAATAGTAGTACTATATTTATAGTAATTCCAAGTAGGATTATTCATTTTATAGTAGTTTCTAAAAAATATAGAAAATACTAATGATATTCAGATTTTTGTACATTTAATGCATTTTTATAAACCATGTAATAAATAAACAATATCCGAGTTCATAATGATTATTACATGACCCTGTTATAATGACTAAAATATTTTGTTTCTAATAATATAATTTGTTTTTCTTTCGTAGTCTGATTATCAAGAATCACTTAATCTTTGGAGCAGCTTGTCAATTTGGAGGTCAATTGGTGCAATATTAGGGTGGACCATAATTGCATTTTCATCTAAAGAAGACCTTTTTTGTGAAAATCTTGAAAGCATGTCAAAGTATAATTCTGAAGCTGTCCAAATATCACGATCTCAATAATTTCACTTCTATTCAATGTGATATTAAGTTTATTTAGTGAATAAAATAAATTATATCAATGTTTCTACTTGTCAATAAAAAGTGTTGAATATTAATTGTTTATTTATGAAAAGTTTATTTTTCAGGTGAATAATTTAAAGTTTATCTTAATTTTCAAATGAATAAAATAAGATTATCTGTTAGGCAAAGGGCCAAATTAAAATTATTTTTTAATAAACTGTGCTATTAAAAAATTATAATATTTCCATATTCCATGTTTGACAAATCAAAAATTCACCGTAACTTTTAGTTATGTGCTTCTGCAAAAATATCAAAATTAATAAAAATAAAAAATATTTCTAAACTTTATTTTCATATATTATATATATTTATATTTATTTTTGTACATATATATTTATTTAATAAATACAATAAATTCTTCATCACATTTATAAATAACATTGAATAAGTTTAATAACATGTGTAGGGTTTGCAATCCCGCAGACTTTTTTTTCCCGCGGGATTTTTGCGGGAAATTTTCAAATCCCGCGGGATCCCGCGGGATCCCGCAGTTTTTCCAAAAATTTTGTTATTCATATTTAAAGTTACTATTATTTAGTTAACATGACAATTAACTAATGAAAAATATTTTCATAGTGGTAACATATGATACGTAAACGTAACTCGTATTGTATAGACCGATGTAAAATCCATAAAATACACCTGTAAATAGGAGGTTGTCTAATATGTTAGGTACAAGGACAAGATGTTACTAACTACTTTTGTCTTTTTGTTCGATTATTCATTTCAATTTTTTTTAACTTCTTGATTGCGTATAAATTAGCCCTTGTTTTATACGTAGGTCACCTTTTACGTTGCACCGCGCCGCGCCGGTATATACTAGGGTGTTTTTTTAATTTTTTTTATTTTTATTTCTTCGATCCCGCAGGCCTATGTTTTTTTAAGATTTGGATCAAAAGTTCAGACTCATAGATCAAACCTGTGAATGGCGCAAACCGAGTCTTTTTCCCATTTGATTAACATGGGAAAAATTACTTTTTTACTTACGCGTGAATATCTCGTTGAAAACAATTTTTTTTTGAAAATTTCTCAGGGGAATATTTTGTAGGGAATTAAGTGTTCAATTCATAAATCCAATTACTTTTTATGATAATGCTTAAACGAACATATCTTTAAAAATATTCGATCTATGATTTGAGCACTTGGAATCTTTTTTGTAAGAAATTTAATTCTCTATGATATGCTGCTGTAATAAATTAAAATAAATAAATTTTTCAACGAGATATTCACGCATAAGTAAAAAAGTAATTTTTCCCATGTTAATCGGTTTGCGCCGTCCACAGGTTTGATCTATGAGTCTGAAATTTTGGGACAATTAACTTTTGATCCAAAGCTAAAACATAGGCTAGCGGGATCGAAAAAATAAAAAAATAAATAAATTTAAAAAAACACTCTAGTAGGTATATACGGTATGTCACGTAAAACTAAACCACTAAATATCATTATTTACGGTTGTATTTTAGGGATAATACTGTTAAAAAAATATCGTGTAGATCGAATTTTGTGTATTAAATTTTTATGGTTAACTTTCATTTAATCTGCTATTCTTCTTCTAAATTTTTGTATTTTGTATTTTGTATTTTTTATGTTTTTTTTGTAATCTGGGGGCTGTTCGAGCTTCTTTCGTCGCCTGAGTCGCACTCAGTGTAACCACTTAACTAATCGTGAACAAGAGATATAATATACTTCACTAGTTTCATATTCAGTCATCTCAACCTTAATTTTTTTTTTCAAAATTGTTACCTTTTTTATTCATATTTACGCTTTAAAAGTATTCAAAACGCACGCGACCTACAAATTTAATGTTCAAAAAATTCCGCGCGGATCCCGCATTTTCAGTGCGGGATCCGCAGATCTCCAAAACGTGCGGGATCCCGCGGGAATGCGGGATCCCGCATTGCGGGATTGCAAACCCTAAACATGTGCAATTATTTTAAGCTTAATGTTGCATTAATTTCTATATAACAGACATTACATAATAATTTAAATAATTTAATTATTTACAAGTGTACAAATAAATTGGTACATATTGTAATCAGATTTTTTTTATATTTAATAAATGTTTGTAAGTAGTAAGTATAGGTACTAAATTTGTATTATCAGCATTGAGCTTTTAAAAGCCTATATATTATGAATATTAATATTAACAATAAGGTAGGTACAATGTTATAATTATAGTAAGTAGAAAATAACATCTTATATATTTCCCAATAATTTATTTTATACAGTTATATTAACTTTGTTAAACAATAAAACAACTTTTTAATTTCTTTGAAATATTAAATGCATTAACACTATCAGTAATACTAAGGTGCATAATGACCTTGAGATTTTTCACTCATGCCTGGTATAAATAAATTGAAAGTTGCTAGCTTGCAAACACTTTGAACAGGGTATTAATTTTGTGATATCCTCTATGGCAGTGTTTATCAACGTGCGTATTCTGCATAATTGAGATCTTTTACTCTTTTTTTAAGGGCACGCAGGTATTACAAAAAATTTACTAGAGTTCAAATGCAAATTAGCTCCCAGCTAACACTACCTGCTAGGTGTCAAATTGTTATGAAATTGCTAGATATTTTAAAGCAGTGGTAACAAATGTATACTAATGTAAATCCTTTGCATTCTATGAGGTACACTTGGCAGCACTTATTTTAAGTTGCTGATTGTACTTATCGCGTATACGTCAAAGTTATCATATATACGATTTTATTCGCTACATCTGTGAGTGTGTCATTTACCTAGCAGATATCGTTAGCTGGAAGCTAATTTGCTTTTGAACTCACGCAAATTCTTTATAATACCATGCAATAACTTTGCTCTATGAATTTGTTTTGGAATTTTAAACAGTGATATGCTTCAATTCACACAGTTAGGGACTCTGACTGTAGTAGATATTTTTCATACCATCGTTTTTACCAGGAATACGTTAAAATATTAATAAATGTCATAGAACTGTCATATAAGTTGGAAGTGTTTGTAAACTAGCAAATTTCAATCAATTTCTTTATAATAGATACTGGGCATAAACCAATTTGGACTAACTGGCTGTAGACGATTGTAGATGTTTTTTTGTAGTTTAACCACAGTCCACATGTTCAAATGTTTTTTAAATTAGTTTATTCTTTTTTACATCAATATTTAAGACATCATTCAATAAAATTTGATACAATCTCTTTATTCTTTCTATATTGCTTTTTCACAATTATTTGTTAAATTTTCACTTCACTTTGGTCACTACAACTCAGATGTTCCATTAAAACTTCATCAAGCGTTGAATTCGAACATTTCTGACCAAACGGCAGAGAACCGTGAATTTCACAGATGTAGATCTTCTCTGCCCTTTTGTCCTTATGTCAGTCATACGCGTCCCGTAGCTTTATGAACAATGTGCAAGAGAATATCATCCCAAACAATGGGACAACACATGTTCCCAGACCTGCAGCTTCTAGGATAATCATCTGATTACGAATTTCTTCATTGAGTTTATGAATGCATCCCTAAAAAAACATTTTAAAATGTATTCCTATTATCATGAGATTTTTACGCACAAAAAATTCAAAAGTATCAAAATTTCGAAAATCTTTGACATAAAATTAAAAATACTAATAAAAATGTTATATTCGGGATTTTTTTTTTATTTGAGCGATAGTTAACTTCAACAGTTTCAAAATTTCATAAATTGGTGCAGGTGTTTGGTCATGTGAGCAATCGAAAATCAATTTTTGCAAAATACACTTTTTCCGATTGCGATCAACTCTATGAAAACCTTTAATTTGTCCATGCAATATAAAAATATATACACAATACATATACCTTTGTATTAACAAACTATAGGAATACAATAAACTTATAAAATTATAATTTATATATGTATTTTTATATACACATTTGTTATATTTATATATTTGTATAGGTATATTATGTAGGAAACACATAGGTACCTACACTTATGGACAAAATATACTAATTAATCGCGCAAAGTTGATGCATTATTCATTATACAATAGTGTACAAACAATAGAAATGGTTAAAAAAAACAATACCTATAAGAATAATTAAAATGCATCATAATATGTCGAATTTTTTTTTATTTTTAGCTCACCACATTTTGATAATTCTTTAAAAATGTGTATTAACACAAAAATAATAGATGTTGCAAGTAGCAATAATAGAGAAATAGAAAATATTACATATAAAAGTTTTTGTAAACAATAAAAAAAGAAATTGAACCTATACAATATAAATAAATCATACACCTGTATAATACAACTTCTTCATTATGTAGGTATCTACATATATGATGAATGGAAGATTTTCATAGAGTTAACCGCAATCAGGACACTAGACGATAAATGTGACCGGAATTTAAAATTTTCCGTTTCTGCTACCTACGACAAATTTTCCCTTCTCTACAACCGAAAAATGATATAACCGTAATCGAGGCAGTTTTCTTGATTGGCCGCAAATCGGAGACAATCGTATTTACAACCAAAAAATAATTTTATTAATCATTAAATTTACTTAAGCAAAAATATAGACACACGATAATTAAATTATAGTAAAGATAAGATAAATTTTAGAAATGATTAATCGCTATAAAAGTAATCTGATAAAAAATTCTATGAAATTCTGGGAATTTGTGCTTTTCATGGCAATTAAAAATTTATATGTATACCAAGTGTAGCTATATTGATTGGAACCTATTGAATTGTATTTGAAATGTGTGTCCCGTTAGTATTGTATGGGTATGTACATGTATTTTTGTCAAAGTAATTTCATATAGCTACCGATAAAATAGAACAGTACTTTCAATTTCTATTACGATCCAATAGATTCCAATTAAATGAACAAACACAATCTGCAGCTGGCTATATGCAATTTGTATTGTAACAAAAACACATTAGAATCCCATAGCAAATAGGTGGCATACATGCAATCGATTTTCGGTGATCAGTGTTTATTATTAGTTTATTATTTAAAAAAATGTAAATTCAGAAAACCATTTTTATGAATTTCACAATCAGTGATAACAATTCGTTTTGAAACACTAATGCCCGGTATTACAAAGGAGCTCGCAAATTTTCAAGCTTGCAAGCACTTTAAAATGGGGTATCAAACTTATATGACAATTCTATTGGAGTTTTTGACAGATAGTTTCATGCAAAGGAAGTAAAAACAAAGGTATGTAAAGTATATTTACTAAAGTGTATTTACTAATCTTGAGTAAAAACGGTAAAAATCAACAAACTGCGCATGAAACTATCTGTTAAAAACTCAAATAGAACTGTCATATAAGTTTGATACCTCGTTTGAAAGTGTTTGCAAGCTTGCAAATTTTACGAGCTCCTTTATAATACCGAACATAAGTAAGAAAATACGACAACGTGGACAACAGCCCGAAAAGTTACGAATTCATACCAATAGCAAATTATATAGAAAAATGCTTATTTAATATACTAAAGTAACATTTTTTCCATTTCACAGACCATAACCCCCTTTCAAATTGTAAATCTAGATCCACGCCTGCATGGTTCATACTGAATAAAATATTTAATGAATTAAACATGTCCGATATTAATAACATTAGTAATTACGAATTTTATTGTACTCGAAAAAATTTACTTCTTTTTATTTTCAATCATTTTCAAAGATATCTTACAACAACACGTTAGTATTGATCTTTAACGGGAGGTCAGGGAATCAACGAAATTTTTGATAGATACTAAATCCTTGACCTACCATTATAATATAACATACATTTATAAACAAATATAGTGATACTCACAGTATAATAAATATTACTTGGATGATTTCTGACACCGCAATTTTTTGTGATTGTTTTACAACAAGAATCCGGTACCAGATTTTTGGTTAATATTTCTTTTCTCCATTTACTGTAATCCCAGTCATCGAAACCTCTAGCTCCACAGCATTCATACTAAAATAAAAATTTATTACTTAAAGAAAATAAACATTAATATGATTGATTTGTAGTTTTTACTATGAGAATAGACCTATTAATTAAAAAAAAGTTTGCATATAATTATAATTCCACTATTTGATCAAATCACTGATATAAATCATATAAATAAATATAAAGTTTCGCCCAAATTTCGTATTAAAAAATCGATTAAAAAGGCATTTCTTACATTGTAAAATTAGAGATACGTTCTATAATTTTTTAAAACCGCGTATAGGCCGAAAATTGCGTTAAAAAATTTTGAAAATTAATTTAATAAACTGGTAAACAAACACAAGTTTGTTGGTTTAAATTTATTAAACATCTTTATTCGTAATTACTTATTTGATGATCCTATCAAAATTCAAATATTCTTAATTGTATCTAGAGTAATTTGTTTTATTAAACTTGACAACATAATTACATCACAATTAAAGTTTAAACTGTTTCTTAATTAATAAATTTTAGAAAATATTATATCTAAAAATACATACCTCTTGATGTATTCTATCAATAGCGTGTGTTTTTACTTCATCGAAATAGTAATTCTCTAAGAATGTGTTATTTAAATGAGATTGTAACTCATAGCTTACATATTTTGCATACATATGTGAAAATATCCCCACAACAACTTCAGTTAGAAATAGGACTAGTAATAGGAATGTATACTGAAACAAAGAATATTAATAAATTAGTAAATGTTACATAACAGCATTGCATTCTTGGGCAGTGTTAAATCCGGGAAAATTTTTCTCTCGGCGCAAAAAATAATCACTGGCCAAAATATACTTAGGTGTTATTTTCTTTTTATATTCAGTTTTTTACATATTCTTATCTTACTAATGTATATTTGGATTTTTCCACATTTTACTGGTGAAAATAAGGCTAATTTTGGATTTTCGCGTTGAAAAGTATTTATCTAAAATTTTCTTCTCCCCAAAATCGAGAAAAATCTCGTCTCGACTCGAAGCCCTAAATACAGTTTATTGCAAAAAAATGTGGTCAGTATTTCTATTAATATTATTCCACTTCCTTAAAATTTACGGTGATATATACTATAATATAATCTAAACATATGTATATTGTTCCAAAGATAAAATGATTACCAAGTATCCGAAAAAATCGATGTTTAGTAAAATGATTCAGGTACAATCAGTTTAATGGGAGATGTATAAATTATAAATATTTTTAAATTGGAAAATTGGCAAGTAAATGAAATATATAACTTTCTTTCCTCACAAATAGTGTACTAATTGTAAGATACTAAAATTAATAATATACACATCAATGATATATGATACGGTCACAGATAAAGTGCAAATCGTGAAAAATCGTACATATGTGATGTTTGCCTTTCCTAATGCTAAACAGTGCTATTAGACAATAATTTTTACAAAAATTTGAAGAAAATATTTAAGATAAATACGAGTAAATAGTTAAAATAAACATCAACCTTTAACCCTTGCATTAAAAAAAACTTATTAAAGGTTTTCTGGATTGCTGAATAAGGATTTGTTAGTTAGCAGCTGTCAAATAATCAATTTAACTTAAAAAAATATTTTTGAAACAAAAAAAGTCACTTTTGCCCCATTGTGCCCCGTCCCTCCTGGCCTGACGTCCCAAACAGTCACCCTAATTCGCTCCCCATCCCCCTAATGCCGGCACTGGTAATTGGAATCATTATTTTGGCAAATAGATGATACATGGCACATGTATGGTTTAATTTAATATAAAACCTCTCACTTACTGTTAACAACAAAGGTCTGTTTCTTCTGGAAGCAGCATTACACCCGCAGATAGCAGTGATAATAGACACTCCACCAGCAGCTACCAGAGCGTAAGTAACTGCTTGATACGTTATTTCTGCCATCAGAGACACATAGTAATGTCTTGCCCATAATGTCCATACTGCTATAGTTAATATACACACTCCAGTAATCTGAAATAGAAATAATTTATGTGTTTTAATAACGTAGAAGTAAATGAAACATTCTTATATTGATTGATACATAAAAATATCTAGGCTATGGACATGTCCGTTTAGACCATTCTGTCTGAAAGCAGAGCTTATCGTTTTTAATTTTGTTTTGCGATCTTTTTTTGTGCCCGGTTGTTATCGTCAATTTCCGTTTGTAAATTAAAATACAAAGTAAAATGAACGGTTATATCTGTATGGCACTATATCAGCATTGCTAGAAGTTACGTAAAGAACTATGCGGTATGCATGGCCTCAACTCAAGATAAAAATGTATCAATTAAATATTAGCTAAAGTCAAGTAATAAGTTCAGCTTCGAAATTGGCTCTTCAATAAATAATAAAATGGAAAGTAAAATAAACAAGTGAGAAAACTGTAAATATATATAATAATTGTTAATTTTTATTACTTTTTATGTTAAATATCATAATACGGTTTGAAAATTAATTAAAAATTAGAAATTTAAGTAAGTGTGATATTTTTTTCACAATAATAGTTAACATTTTACCACTTTAATCATTTTATTATAATTTAAAATATTAAATTATATGCAGATACTTCATATTACTGAACAAAAATTCGTTATTATTCTTTATTACTTAACTACGTATTTAAATATCATTAAAATCATTTCGATAAAGATCACAAACATTACTTAGTATAATAAAAGAACTAGTTTCTTACTGTTATCCAGAATATCTCACATTTTCGTTAATAACGATCACCACACATTTACCAGAACAATATTTTTGTTAGAATTACATACTTGTGTTATTTATCGTTATTATGAAAGGCATACCACGTGAAGGTATGTTCACCGTAATGACTGTATATAATTTAATCCAGCCTGAGTACTTAACGCCTACGATTTACCCAAATATGTAACATAGGGCTGTAACATAGATACCTACAATTATAAATAAAAAGAACTAATTTTTTATATATTATTATTATCTAATGGGGTTAAAAAGTGTATATCAAAACACTTTTGTTAATTCATTTATTATAAAACATCTTCATTTTGGAATCAAAATTATAACTACGCATATTTAAATAATTATTAATTGATATTTCCCAACAGAAAATCCAGTTTAGATAAAAAAAACATGTCGAGCGGATTTTTTTTTATTTACACATCATAAAATAACTACGCATATTTAAATAACTATTAATTAAAAATTAAAAACCACTGAAAATGACCGCTAATTTTAAAATTAATCTAATTTTGATATTTCTCATCAAAAAATTCAATTTAGGTTTTTTTTAAAACATGCATGTCAAGCGGATTTTTTTTTTGTCTACAAATTATGATGAAAACTTGTATATTTTACGAAAAACATAACTTTTAATTTTATTCGGCCACCATCCCCCTTTATAGTCAACTTAAATTATCATTATTAAACTTTCGTAAAGACTATTTCAAATTTTTATGTTTATATTTGAAATAATAGCGAAGAATACACATAACTTCGAATATTTGTACATCCCTATTTTAACACCTTAAAAGTAGATAACTGACTTAATAGGAGCTGACACGTGCCATGCATTCTTGTCTAACTAGATCAGTTTCTTTTTTATATTATTTTTGTGTAGTCAGTATACGTTCTGTGAACTTTATGTCTTCAATATTTTATTATGTTAGACAGCATGTAAATGTATTTTATCAGTTATTCTATCACGGGTATAATATATATAATATATATATGTTTATTTTACAATGAGAGTACATTTATGAAATTAGTAGCAGACCCCTGCTGTTTTGCATGTGGTTATATTTTCGATTATTACCTCAAAAACGTAACTATATATTTTTTTAATACGTGACTGAACTAATTATCAACTATCAATTTTTTGAATTTATTACATTAATATCGTAACTAGTTTTATTTTGTATTTTCGTTTTTGTAAAAAAATTGTATACCACGGCGTGTGGGATGTCCAAATGTAAATCTCAGTTAGTAAAATATGGCGATATTTTTTTTTCTAACTTAAAAATGGCGCCAGCAGGGGGTTCCAAACAGTATTTTATTTTGTCCCCCCTCCTCTAGCTCGGTAACTACTGGTTCAAAAAATCTGAAAAAAAATTAGTAACGAGGCTTTGATGAGACTACCAACGACAAATACTAAAGTCAACAATATTATTTTAAATTTTGAAATAATAGAATTTTTATTTTTACATCTAGGCAAGTGGAGTGTCGAAATGTAGATCTCAATTAGTAGAATATAACACTATTTTTATATTTTTTTCTAACTCAAAAATCCACCTGTACCTAAGTGGCTCCAAACAGTTCACGTAGTAAGTACTTCGGAACCCTTATGGCATACACCCGTATATGCCTTGACCGAATATTTTATTATAAAATGTAACGCCACACCCGTTTTAAAATAATTTTATTTGATTTATTATAAATGTACTTACATATAAAACTTATTGTTAGTACCTATTTATAAATCTCTTCAAAATTAAATATCTTGTATTTTAAGTTTTAACTAAATCAATTTCTATCATTTCCAGTGTTATATATGTATTTCTGGACTCTGGAAATAATATAAAACTTAAAGGCGAGGAAGGTATTTGTAAACTTACAACATGGCTCATTTATTAAGTAAACATTACAATGGACAAACATTCCATATGTCATATTTGAATGTATCACCTTTTCAACACTATGTTCAGAATTCCAAAAGATAGATGGTTACATGCTTCTATAGAATGTACCATTAATTTATACCTAATTTTTTGTTTTCATTCTTTGATAATTGATTGACGTTAGAATAGATTCTTGTTTCGTTTATAAATTTTACGATTAAGTATAAATAATACATTTCTTGGCAATTTTTTACAGTTTTATATTATATACATACAAGTCATAAATTATTGACAATACTTAACTCGATACGTTATTTATTTATACATATATTTGCTTATATTATTATTTTAACGGATGTTCTCATATGTAACATATACCTACAATCAACGTGTAAACAAAAATAATTTCAAACGTACTATAATATGAAGTTACGTATCGTTTTTTTATTATTTGGCTGATTTTAATATATTTCAAAATGTAACCCTGTCATAATTAAATGTAATACCCATATTTTTAATAACTTCTTGTTATTTAACAAAATTCAACACATTTTTTGAGTAAATGTGAATATCGGAACGTTTTTCATTTTCAAATGCAATATGAAAAATGAGTCACATGTTACAAAGAACTCCACTTACTGTTTTACTTCCGGTATGTATCAAATCATCTTTTAAGTAATGCGATATTTTTCGTAATTATTATTACAAATGTGATATAAGTAGATATATTTCATATGAATAAAAATGTTTACTAAGAAACTATAGCCTTCAGACAGTAAAGTGGAATGAAGACTGATTAAGGACAACAATTGATTAGAACCCCATTGTAACTGTTGAAGACGCCAATAAAACCGTTTCACTGTTGTAAAACAACAAGCAATTATCAAATAATGCAGACGAATTCTTTACCATCGCGAGTACAAATTACTAGTAACCCATAAATTAAAAAAAAATATGAAACATTGAGAATAGTTATAGGTAAGGAAAGTATTTTTTTCTGCTGTAATTCATCCTAAGAGGGTGACATTTTCTTACCTCGACTTCCTCTAACTATTCCCAAAGTTAAATTTTTTTTAACTTACGGGTTCGGGATGTTCCCTTGTGAGATGTGAAGCTGGAAAAAAATTGCTTCGAAAATAATAAAATGCGTTCTCGCATATATTCCAAAAATGCTTATGTTTTTTAAAAAATGATAAAAATTCCGCATCACTTGTGGAATGACTTGATACTTTTTAGCATTAAAAATGCTGAATTGAATATATTACGATGCTGCGGTACACATTGTATTATCATCACCAACAATGCTGAGTGTATATTTACCTCGAGCCACGGCTCGACAGCACTGTAAACAGACTGCGAGGTGTAACGACTACGTCTGTACAAACAGCGCGTACGGCGATGACAAATGGACCTTAGCATGCGGGCCACTTGTCGTTCTCACCGAGAATAATCAGCTATTAACATATACGTCACATTACCGGCGTCATCATCATCAGTTATCGGACCTAGGTCAGACACCGTAACCATATCGATTCTTTGAAAAATGGGGATGTGTGTCGGAGTTAATTAAAGTAGACCAGTGGTTTTCAAAATTTATATAAAAGAGTTGCTGTCATGAACATAATTAATGATATTGTTATTGCTTCCTCGCAATATCGAAGATACGAGAAGCTTTGTGATCATTTTAAAATGAGACAAAAAATTATTCTCCGATTTCAAAATTTTCAATTGATCTTTCCGTTTCAGGTCCAGATAAACACTTTTCGTTCCGTGTCTGTCTAAAATTTTTTTTTCAAGATATTTCAAGATTGACATATTACGTGAAAATTTTATACAATCCTTTTTGTAGAGCATTTAATTTCCTATGATTTTGACGTTTGCACAAATTTAGATTTAGATTGAAAATGTCAAAAAAATAAAAATATACAAAAAAATAATCAGGTGTATGTAATATCTTTTTAGTAAAATTGTATAAAAATTAAATGGTTAACCAATACCAGGCATTTTATCCGAACACTTTATCGATTTTTATTTAAATTGTTCAAAATTGAATTACCTTTGATGAATTTAGCACGAGGAAGCACTGTACATTTACTTGGAAAATATTTTTTATAAGTATTAAAAGGTAACTTGCCTCAATTCGGTAATCTTATGAGCTAATCAGGAGTAAGGGTATAACTATATTGTAGTAAAAGAATGTAAATTTATTTAAATGAATACATATCATTTTTCATTAAAATATAATCCACCCCTCCCGAGACTCGTTTAAATAAACTCCATAGATCAAACTTAATATTTAATCTATAGTTTTTTTTATAACCCTTCAGATTAATAAATATATAAATCATTTAAAAGCACATGCCACTAATTTAACCCGGCAAACCATTTTAATATTATTGATAAATGATAGAGAGAGAAATCATTTGAACATAACTGTACATTAACATTCCTTTTTTTCATTTGAAAGGTCAAAGGTATACACAGTAGCGAATCCATAGGTCATAGGCGATCAGTTGATCGTGTGGTAACTCTTTTGCAAAAAAAATAATAATACACATCGGTCCCTTTTTAAGGAAAAATCCTGCTAATGCAAAATCCTAGACCCGTTACCAATTGTAAGTAAGTACATATGTACTTAAAATGAAAACCTTTATTAATTATTTTTTTTATTATTATCGGTGTTTATTGTAACTATTATACAAAAGAATGGAAACTTCTAATATATAATTAACTAGCGGACCTGTCCCGGCTTCGCACGGGAGTTAATATTTCACCGCCTGCCACGTATGGATGGTTGTAATTATTAATTTAGCTGACCCGGCAAATATTGTTCTACCCAAAAATAATTTGTTTAAAATCAGACCATAAATATACATTTTTATAAATATCTCGACTCCAGCGTCACCTACCGGGTCCATTTTTTTTAAATATTTCTTTCCACGTAACTAACATATGTATATTCTAAATATGAGCCAAATCGGATCATAAATACACATTATTGATCCCAGTGCCACTTACCGGGTCCAAAAAAAGATAGACCTAACGGAATACCAAACGAACATATGGTGTAAATATAGTTTCAATACGTCCAGTGGTTTAGGCCTGATGATCTCACATACAAAAAACCAACGATTTTATGTATTTTTTTTATGCAAAAATATTTTTTTTCGAAATATCTCGACCCCAACACCACCTACCGAGTCCAAAAAAATTATAAACTTATCGGAGTATCAAATGAACATATGGTGTGAATATGGCTTCGATATGTCCAGTGGTTAAGGCCTGATGAGAACACATACATACGCACCACCGTTTTTATATAAAGAAATTAAGATAAATTAAATTTTAACATAAAATATTTTTAAAATTAAGTTCAGGGACTTTATTAGATGAAGAATATGTATAAGTACATGAATGTAGCTTCAAGTAAAAGTATCGTTTTTATTCTGAGTGCTTTCATTCAACCAAAGTAAATGTAAAACGATGATAAACAAATTAAATATTCTAGTAAGTTTAATTCCAAATATAAACTTCTTCTATTTACTTAATAATCTAATAATATGTAAAACTTCTATTGCTATCTCTACTCATACGATAACACGTTTAATTAGTCTTTCATAAAAATGTCCCCTTTGAATGTATTTACTGATAACAAAAGCCCATAAACAAATCAATTTAAACATCACCTTTATTACAGCAGGATGCAACACACTATCGCAGACAACTTGTTGTTAATCAATTGTCTGTGTGATATTTTATATCTGTATGACACCCGATAGTGGGCGTACATATTTTTTATTAACCACGATGCATTGTAACCCACGTAATCAAAATGCAAGACATTCTGTTATTACTTGAGTGTACAACGCGCTTGAATTTGACACCCAGTACCTAATTGTATAGAATACAGTAAGTAATAAAGACGATCAATATTTTTCAAATAGTAATGTATGCATTTTGTTATAGAATAAAGATTATGTTCTGTATTTAAATGTAAAATATGTAAGTATGTTATATAAACTCTAGATACAGACAATCTAAAATTATAATATTTTTTAAAATGTATCAATAGATACAAAAGGTATCAACTTTCTGATGTAAGGGATGATTTAAAAGAACGTTTTTTTTAATAATTATAATTTGTTTAAATATACACATGCATAAAAAAACATAGATATTATATTTTTATGTTGAATAAACCTATATGTTTGAATTTTGATAAAGGAGCGTTTTTTTTTTAATTTATTTAATATGAAAAAACTTTCGGAGTGCACATTATCATAATAATAATAATAAAATTCTCTTTGAGAAATTCTCTTCCCAGAGGCTTCTAAAATATATAAGTAGCTACTATAACAACATCAAAAAAAGACGTCTTCTGTTACTGATTTAATAAAATAATAATAAATAGCAATAATTTTGAAACAAAATAATACAAAGCAATAACAATAATCGACTAAATGTATTATAGGACTTCTGAGAATACTTATGATAATACAATAAATTTATATATATTTGCTAGAGTGATTCATTACATTTTATAAAAATTGATAATAATTAAAATATGTATAATAAATATGAAAATAATATTGTTCAAAATTATACAAAATATTAAATAATAGGTTAAAAATAGTAAATTTTTCATTTAAAAAAATGTATACTCTAAATTGGATTATTTTTTATTAACCCCGTCCTACAATTTTTTTTCTAAATTATTTTTTTAACAAATAACTGGCTTAATTAAAAGAAATAAAATAAAAAGAAATTACAGAAAATACACATGCTCATTTAAATTACTTAAAATTCATTAGAGTCGGCAATAAAAAAATTTAAGACTTTATATCAATTTTTAATTTTCCTGAAAAAATCATCCAATTAGATGAAGATAGTAAATTATTGAACAATTTAAATTAAAATCGATAAAGAGCTCAGATAGATTGCCTAGCATTGGTTAACCATTTAGATGAAAGTATTCCCAAGCAGACCTAACCATCCAACCAAGTTTCATTAATATCGGTTCAGTGATTTATAAGTTATGCGTGTGACAAGGATTCGGGGGACAGACACACGCACAAACGGACAGACAGACAGACAAACACAGAACGAAAAGTGTTTGTCTTGACGTTGAAATCGGATAACAATATTTTTGTTTCTTTCTAAAACGATCACAAAGCTTCTCGTATCTTACCCTATAACCCTTACGCATGCCAAGTTTACGCGCGGTCAGTTGTGTACGTATCTGAAGCCGAACGCCTACAACTAGTGTAGGCGGTACTCATTTGAATTGTGAATATGGCTTATTATTTTAATAACAACCGAGATGCGATCTAAAAATATGGGAGAGTAATTCAGTGAAAATTTACTGGTTATGATTTCACGGTAATTTCATACTGCATGCAAACTTGTTAGTTACTGGGAAGGACGCAAAATAATTTAAGTAATTTGTTTTCCGTACCGCCCACGGATGGAATGTTGAAGTTATTAATTATTTTTTTGTTTAATTGATTCTTTGGAATTTAAATTATAATAGTCAGTTTTTATCAATAAAATAAGGAACTGGCACCAGTTTTTGATGTAACTCCAGTAATGACTACTTTTTAATTAAATGTACTGAATTTTATTACTACCACTTATGAATATTAATTCATATACATTTAACTGTCTTACAGTGTGATTTGATGACAATCGGCCAATAGGTGTCAAAATATACATTGTTTCAAATTTGACGATTCTTTCTTTTGTATCTTTTGTGTCGTAGTACTTATCATTTTGTAATCATTAGCAAGAGTCCATCACTGCGTGCTTATTACTGGTTTTACTTTATCCATTACTGGAGAAAAAACATAAACAAAATAAAAGGCTAGAATTTAAAAAACAAACTATATTTGCGGACTTTAGTAATTAAATTGATTAAATAAAGAGTTACTTGTTTTATAAGTAACATGAGTTCATGAGAATTACAAAAAGGAAGCCCGTCAATCACAAAAATAGTAAACCTTGCTCTTATAGCGGCCATAACTGGTACCAGTGCCTTATATGTTTTTATATACATACAATGAATGTATCTAAATTTTAAAATTGAAAAAAATAATTAATTATTAAGTGAAAATTGAATGTATATGATAAAACTAAGCACAAAGACTGGAGTAAAGAAATCTAGTTTTACTCGTTCCAGTATTTTGGCTCGGATTTTCACATTCACTGTCATTTTAATTAACAGTTTCCCGAGTTATAATCCACTGGATTTCGCAGCTAGTACACACGCGTCCGCATGGAGTACGTATGCTTTTAGATGCATATACATACGTGCCCATAATGAGCACACATAGTGAACAATAAGCCTACTACTACGAAATACATTGCATTTTTACTCAGGTTTAAACGGTACAGTATCAATATTCTGTGGGTGTTTTTACCTAAATTGTTGGTAAATAATAAAAATTCGACGTATTTTAAAGTGCTATTTTATTAATTCTTCAATTTGTGACAAAAACTTTACGAATATTGGAAATTATATACCAAATTATACCTAATATTTTTATAAATTTATATAAATGTCAATAAAATGTTGAACCTATATCTATTTTAAAAGTTTTAATGTACTTACTAATTTTAAAATGTATGTAAATTTAAATATTAAATATTATATCTTTTATCTCTCTTATTTGATACTTTCATTAATATCAAAAGCAAGAAAATAACACCACTTATATTAAACATGTTTCAATACAATACATACCAAAAATATAACGTTGAACAGCAGAAGAACATTTTTAATAAAGTTCACTCCGCAGCATTCTGAACGTCGTGGTTTTCTTTGCGCCATCTTGATCCAAATTTATATTAATTTTTAAAATCGATTTGACATTCTGTAAAAGAAAAGAAAACACTATATTAGCACAAGTGTTGTGCATTTTATTTTAAAATGCATACTATTATATTAAAGATATCTAGGAAAATAAATATTTTTTTTATATTCCTTCTTTAGTTCGCATATAAATATGTTATTAAATAAAATTATTAGTAGTAGGCTGTAGGTATACCTGCCTGTTGGTAATAGAAATTTCAACAAATTTTTAATTTGAAAACGCAATTTTACAACTTCTATTTGACTATAGCTATTTTTGATAGAAAAAATATTCGTCACAATAAAATTTTTAACTCATTACAGAAAAATTGGATTTTACTTTTTATAAAAATGTTTAAACGAACATATCTTTAAAAATATTCGATCTATGAATTGAGCACTTGGGATCTTTTTTATAAGAAATTTGATTCTCTATGATATACTGCTGTAAGAAATTAAAATAAATAAATTTTTCAACGAAATATTCACGCATAAGTAAAAAAGTAATTTTTCCCATGTTAATCAAATGGGAAAAAGACTCGGTTTGTGCCGTCCACAGGTTTGATCTATGAGTTTGAAATTTTGGGACAATTATCTTTTGATCTAAACCTAAAACATAGGCCTGCAGAACCGAAAAAAAAAGTTTTAAAAAAATAAAAAACACCCTAGATACCTATCACATCTTTTGAATATTTATTCAATGACATACATTCAATTGTTTTTAATTATATAATGAGAATTTGCAATTTTTTAAATTAACTAATTGTCCTCTTCAATTAGTTTGATTGTCATTTAATACATCATATAACCACTACAGCATATTTTAAACTCAACAAAATATCACAGGTATAAAAAATCAAAAATAATGTTATATATTATAATAATATGTAATACCTGTCAATAAGAATCAATATCAATAAACATTATAATTAATTTTTATATATACCTGTAAGAATATTGCCGAACAGCTTGTATGTTATTTGATATCAAGAAAAAAAGAAAAAATGTTTGTGTGAGTATGTCGGATTGAATTGAATTTTTATGAGATATCGAGAAATTCAGAAAATAATAGAATAAATAAAATCACAAAAGATAGAGGCGACCGACAATTTTTATGTGACCGTGTACTTTTATATTATTTAAGGTTTATGGTTCGAAGACCATTTTTTATATCCTTGAAACATTTATAATTTAAACTACTGAATAATTGAAAACATAAATTCTTAAAATATTCTAAAACCTGAACACAATTCTTAGATCCAAAATTTCGTCGATTTACATCAATCATTTAAATATCGTCAAATTAATTAAAAATTAAATGTACAATCACAAATTAAAATTAAATAAGGAACCAGACTTGGATATGACCCCAGCAATGACTATTCTTTAATTATGTACTGAATTAGAAATTTTTTTTTCTATATACATTTAACTGTTTTACAGCGTGATTTGATGACAATCGGCCAATAGGTGTCCAAATGGTGGACATTTAAACTAATTATTATTATAATTTATTTATTAATTTTTATATTATCATAGCAACTTATTTACATTGTTTCAAATTTGACGATTCTTTCTTTTATATTTTTTGTGTCGTAGTACTTATCAATTTATATTCATTAGCAAGTGTCCATCACTGCGTGCTCATTACTGGTTTTACTTTATCCATTACTGGAGAAAAAAAAATTGATTAAATAAAGAGTTATGTACTTGTTTTATTAGTAATATTAGTTCATGAAAATTACAAAAAAGACGCCCGTCAATCACAAAAACAGTAAACATTGCTCTTATAACGGCCATAACTGGTGCCAGTACCTTATTAAGTTTCTCCAAAGTCAAAGTATTTTAAATGCTTCCCAATAATTCATTTAATCTTATATAATATAAGCGATTTTGTATTCATTATGAAGAAACAAAAAAAAATAGAAACATCATGGATTTACTACATACATATTATGTTCAATGTTCATATACACAAAATGAATATGAGAGTATTCCCTCCAGGGAAATTGTAACGACTATGTAGATAAACAATAATTGGTTGAATCAAAAAACGGTATGCCATAAAAACTCTATTCAATTTTGACGCAAATGATCTGTTTGACAAATAAGTTGTGTTTTGTCTATAGTAATTGGATAGAAAAGGTCATCTTATTTCCATACAAATGTCTTGGAAAGATTTGATTAGATCCCCGTGTGTTTTAGTATCGTCTATATCAAAGTTTCCCAAACAGTAACACCGTAAGATATGCTGGAAACGGAAGGTTAGATGTGTTAAAAAATCAAACTTTTTTAAAATTAAAAAAAATAGAGCGTTTATCAAAGTTGGGCCAGTATTTTTTTAATGCAGTTTTCTCATAAAGCCATTATTACGAATTAATCTATCTTTTGGTTTGCCAAAAAAAAGGTTTTTTTTTGTTTATTTGCTATCTTTGTACTAAAATATAGTTTATCGTATCTATTTTTTAACGCTAGAAAGGGCTGACATTTTCAGAAGAAGTTGATGACGTCATCTATATTCTAGAATATTTAATTTATGTATATATGTTTGAAAGAAAACTATATAATTTAATTTAAATTACAGTCTTTGGGGAAAAAGATAATTTATTATAAAAAATATACATTAGGTATTTACTTACGTTTTAAAAATTTGGAAAGCAATAATCTAGGAAATTCAAAAAAAGCATGTCCAATTTTTATTTTTTAACTGAATAAATAAAACATATATTTATAAACTCCTACATTTATTTGTAGTTGAAAATTAATATTTACTATCCACTTCAATAATTTCCTTTTGATAACAAAATGACTTTCTTTCTGCATTTGTAATTTAACACAAAAGTTTTTAAATGACTGGTACATATTTTAAATTGGTAAAAAAGTCACTGTAACAAATTTTGCAGATTTAACGTATTCTTGCTTCATTAAATTCAATTGTATTATATTACCTTGAATTTAAAATTTGCATTGTGATTTTCGTACTGAATAATATCGTAACATAGCTCATTGAATCACGAATATATTGAAATTAATGTTCACAATTGTACAATACAATGGGATGATTATATTAGCATTTATAACATATTTTTAAAAATTCCTATTAACCCAAATAAAAGAAATTAATTTATTATTAATGTAATTTTAATGTACGTATCTCTTTAATTATCTATATGTATTATTTATTTCGCTGATCAACAAATAAAATGTATTTTAAAAGATAGCTTAAATGACGATAATGATAAAATATACAACGTAATAGATAGATATAGCATTGTTTTTAAACAGTGGTGCACATAATAGTTTTACTAAATAACTAGCAGTCTGTGTGTCTGGATGTAGAATTTTCTTTCGTTCACGATAACTACTGATTTTGGTGCTACTAATCGGATTAGGGATTTTGAATCATCTAAAAAGTGAATGTTGCGAGTATTATCTCACTAATTTTGAGAAGACTTGGTACATTTGCAGTTCAATTGAACCTAAGGGAAATTTATTTTTTGTACGTGTCCACTCTCAAAATTTTAATTTAACTAATTAGTTTGTCACTAATTCATGTTGCTTTGGAAACAAATGCCATATATTAAAAATTATTTTAAAAGTTATTAAAAAACATGGAAGTAATTTTTTTAAATATATAATCAGATTATTTGATGAGTTTGTTATAATATTTAAACAAGGAACATTTTGTACAGTAATACTAATACATATTGCTCAATAATATAAATCATTTAAGGTAATTAACAAACTGATAGACAGATTAATACAAATTAATTCCACTCATGAAACGCTACTGCTAATGCATATTTTGTATGCCATACAGAGGCATCATTGTTTGATACATTCTAATCAAAGAATACCCTTCTCTGTGCTGTCTTGTCAATCATTAATGATGAATGATTCGATTTAATAAGGTAACATATGCTGTCGCCAAATATGGCATCGCAGTACTGATTACAAACCCAACACCGACCGATTGTTAAATAATAATAAGCTCTATTCTATCACGTAGCCCGTAGCACTACGTCGGTGGTTTTAATGTTAAGTTAACGTTATGACACACATATGTAGCAGTGGTTCACAAACATTCACACCACGGTTGGCTAAAGACAAGGTAGTCTCATCAGCTCAATGACCAATCAGCGTTGACGCGGGAATTGACGTCACCACGAAGACATATTCAAATGTTATAAATGTATAATGAGTATCAATTACAAAAAAATCCTTTAACAACACATATAATCAAAGAAGTACAAATTCGACATTACAAAATCATAAAATAGCTATTACAGACAATTTGGTTTATTCGGGAAATGTAATTTTTACTATTATTAAGTTGGCAATACGTTTTGTGATTCTGATAGCTTTTTATGATTTTGCAATATCGAATTTGTACTTCTTTAATTGTATGTGTTATTAAAATATCAAAAAAAATACGAAAACAAGAATAAATAAATGAATTTTTTGTAATTGATATTCTATTATATATTTATAACATTTGAATACGTCTTCGTGGTGACGTCAATTCCCGCACCAACGCTGATTGGTCAAGGAGCTAATGAGACTACTTTGTCTTTATATACCTTTGGCTAAAACTACTAAATCTTACCTTATTGTATGCTATTATTAGCATTCCAAAATCCAAAACAAAAAACTCCAGGGTACTTGTCTATTATATCCCCGGCATTTGTAGATGTGCAAGTTTCATGTATTAAAAGATATAAGTAATCAGCGCCAATGTGAGTAATGAAATATTTATTATTACATATTAACCTAACAAAAACTAACCAAACCGATTTCGCTCCAATAGATTGCTCTAATCAAGGACAGTTCAATTAAATCTTCGTATTATGCATAATTTAATTACTATGTTGCAGTTTTCGAAAATAATAACTGAATATACAATAATTATCTATTTAAAAATATTGAAATTAATAGTACACACACTTGCCATCTGCAAATGCCGGGGATATAATAGACAAGTACCAACTCCAGTTTCAGTCAATATACTAATTAATAAGTATCGATACTAAAATACCAACTCAAAATTCATGCATAATTGTATTATTCTAATTTAGAACCATTTACTTTTAATTTTACATTTAACCTTTTCTCTGTACCACTTTACATTTGAAAATTTGATATGTAGCTCCCTTGTGGAAAAAGGTTGGTAACCCCTGGGTCATATTATTCATTTGAAGAGTTGATGAAACACTCTCAGAACGCAGAATAAACATTTATTTGTATATTTTATGATGGATTCATTTTGCGTGAAATTAGTCTCTCTGTATGTACGGCTCTTTTATTAGCCACAAAATGTATAGCTTTTTTATTTGTAAATTATGTTCAAGGCATGACGTTGTTCTGCTTTGAACATATTTTCAGCGCATTCTTAAGTGTTTTTTGTTGATATACAAAAATTTTGAACAGTTATAGTATTTGTTTGTATCAATAATTTTTCACATCTTGTAATTTGCAACAATCAATAGTGAAGTATTGTTTATTATATTTTAAATATATATATATGCAGTGGCGTCGCTAAGGGGGGGGGGGCTCCCCGGGTGTCACCCTCAATGGGGTAACAGCCGTGTAATATGTTGAAAAATAAAGCCTGTTTACCTTATTTTTTGGTTATTTTAAGCTCCCAGGGAGTAAAATGTGTAAAGAATTTTGTTGGTCATTGAAAGTCTTTAAAAGGTGTGATAACCATCCAATTTATATAAAAAAATAGATCTTTTTTGCGTCGTTAAAAAAACACAGGAGTGACACCCACCTAATGCGTAAAAAATAAAACCTATTGACTATTTTTGGCAGGGGGAGGCACTCTCGATTTCCACCCTGGGTGTCACCCCCGACCACCTAGCAACGTCACTGTATATTTGATCTTGATTTGATGAGATAATAAAAAAAAGATAAAATAAAAAATAATAAATTACTAATATCATAATTTTTAAGAAATCAAACTTTCTTTCAATATAACCTTTAGGATAAGAAGTTGGGGCTATCATATACGTAAAACGGCATTTTAGCCATTTGGTTTTCTATGTTCTTTCATTTTTTCTATTCATGGTACCTGTTTGATTGAAGAAATATGTTTAAATAAATGATAATTTAATGACAACAAAACAATTCAAATTGTTCTCTTAAAAAATCACGTTTTTGCAATTAAGATGCAAAGGTATTTCTTCAAAATGGTATGTAAATATACCATGTGCTTTTTAATTTGCATTTAAAAATCCCGAATATACATGATATCAGTTATCCTTATCATGATAATTTATATACTAGATTTAACTAAATGAATATTAAAAAATATAAATAAAAAATTTTGAATTGGTATTTTTTTTTATTATAAAAAACTCATTATTAATAAACTTCCTTTTTTACATCAAATGATCAAAGTTAAATGCTCTACTTTTTAATTTTAATACAGAACTAAAGTGCATTGATAACCAAGACATTGAAAAGAACGTTACTTCCTATAAATACCCGTATCAACGCATGACGTCACTTAGGGAACGATCCACTATTCTACAACTCCGTAACGGTGCGACGACTGTGGTCATTCAGGCACAGACACGGATTAACAGAACTTGAGGTTGTAAGGATAAAGGTTATATACTAACGGTAAACAACTAATCGATCAGTACACATTTTGTAATCGAGATAATATTAGATACTACTGGACGATTATGCATATTATTGTACCTATACCCTATATCAATGTACTACATTTCCTATCTTTTTTCTGGAAAAAGGAATATTTATTATAAATTAATGAATAAAATCATCTACAAATAGTTACTTTAAATAGATAAGTTTAAAGTTTAGTTTAGTTTATTTATATCTGCAATAATGAACTAATAAAAGTGAATGTTATGTTAAGCACCCCCCACAATTCTTCATTTTTTATAATCCTTTTTTATAAACGTTAAAACATAAATTTTCTGATTTATTTTTTAAGGGATAACTAAAAAAGGTCTTCAGTAAAACTGTGCTGACAATGATAACCTAAAAAAAGACCCCCTTAGTCCACCATCTGTTATTCTCAAATATTTCAATGTTTACGAATATATAATACTTACCAGAAATTTTCGCTGTATTCGCTTCAAAGCTTGGTTTATGTTTTGCAAATAAGGATAATATGATACTAATCCACATATAAGTACATATGTATATATTAGGATTCATTTACCACAAAATGTTTGATAATTACAGAATTAGAGATATCTATATCGAATAACTAAAACTGACCCGTTCTTTAAAAAAATAGCAAGAGGAATCTATCAATAAACTAGAATATTTCAAAATTAAAATTAAGGAGGTTGGGAGTTGGGAAGTTACGTCAAACCAGTAGGAATAAGTTGAAATTTCTTACAATTGTTTAAACACCCAAAATGAATGAAATACTAAAATTTCAGACTTTTTGACCAACTCGTTTTAAAAAAAAAAAATTTAAAGTTCAGTTTAAATGGAGAGCAAATGTTAAAAAAAATTTATAGGTTCCGGATTTTTTAATCAATTGATTTATTTTTTGTCTCTAGTGTATACAAGGTTCTAAAATGGGGTTAATACGGCACTGTCTACAACAACAACAACAACAAACATCAGAAACAGACAGGTCTTGTTTCTTGACCATATATGTACCTTACTTTACAGTAATGTAAACCCGTATAAATGTTTGTGTGTGCACCTTATTAGCGGGAAACGCATTAGACGCCAAAGAAAGAAGATACTTATTACATAATTTATTTGCTTTGTATGTAAATTTCTGTGAAAATGAAACTGAACGCGGTTTACGTTTTTTCTGTAACCAGATAGTTAAAAGTGTATTATAAGATTAAAGTTAAGTTAATTATATTATAATTTGGTTGTTGAACCGTTATATTTTTTTATTATGTTGCCAATTAGGCTTATGTTAGAATGAGCATTTACATCTGTTTAATTTTTATTACATATTTTAAAGATAATAAACAAATGTTAATGACCTCTTGTATGATTGACAAAAAAATCGTATTAGACCATACAGTCTCATTAAAAAATACAAACTAGTTTGTTTTATCTAGACTATACCGTCCAAAAGTTTGGAAGCAGGTATATTTTTCTGTGTATCAAAACTTTATTATCAATACCGTTTTGAGGGTTTCCTACCACAAAATGAAAAAACGGAACCCTTATAGAATCACTTTGTTATCCGTCTGTCTGTCTGTCATCCGTCAGACTTTTTTTGTCAGGAACGGCTAGAGGTATTAAGTTGAAATTAATATTAAATACTAACAATAAGATGTACAGCCTCATAATCCTGTAAAAATTCAAGTTTCTAACTCCATATATCCAGGCTCTGAGAGAGCTTAAATGAGGTCGGGGGCAAACAATATTTCGTTTCGCGAGCTTAAGAAAATTTCTAACAAATTCCGTATTATCTTTAAATTTTGTTTGAACTATAAATTATAAATTTTATGTAAAATATAAGTAATTTTTGGGGCCCCTAAAGCCCAGGGACCCGGCCCATATGGCCCTCCTACCCTTCCCCCTCTATCTTGGCCTGTATATATCTATATGAAACTCATCGTTGATCACAAAAAACTGAACCGATTTTGATTAAATTTCCACAGTACCTATTCCTTTAAATCTCGGAGGTTACGACGTATAATCACACTATCTTACTAGAAGATATTATTTTTTTATATTATAAATTTATATACATATACTCTTCATTTTTCCACATATAATAAATAAATTTAACATCAACATTTATTAACTGTATACAGTACATAAAAAATTAATTAACGTGTCAAAATTTTCGACTTATTAATTTAAAAATGTGACAGCTTTATTTAAATTTACCAAGTGAGGTAAAGTTCGCGGAAATGCCGAAAGTTCATACGAGCTGTTAAAACAATGCTAATGAGCTTCATCTTTGCTTTCCCACGCTTTGTCGGCTTTGTGCGTTTGTTAAGTGTTTAGGAATACAAATCTTTAAACTTGTTTTGTTTAAAAACATTGCGTGTGTTCTGTATACCTTTCAAGATCACTTACATGAAACCGTTTAAATATAGCAATAACCTCTACGTGTTGTTCATATTGTTACATTTATCTCGTTCATTCCAATATTAAATGCCTTAGTTTCCTTAGATAGATAAATTTCGTTAAAATTTCAATTTTCATGAAACTGATATGGTACGGTCGAGAAAATTGACAGTTTTATAATATAAATCTGTATGTTACGGAATTACTCTAAAATAACTTATCAATATAATAGATGTTTTATGTGCATATAGAATAAATGTAAAATATTTTACAAAATTTGCATTTTTATATCCTTAAAACACCTACTGAAGGAATTTTAAATTGAATATCATCCTGAGGTTCCTAAAAGATTTTCTTTAATAGAAAAATTCATAAATTTTTGGGCATTATATCTCGGTAACGAGGTAAGATATTTGAATGCGCAATAGTTTAAATTAAAGAGACATTTAGTACCTTTAAAATGATATATAACAGTCAAACATTTAATATAGTTAATCGTTTGAAAAATTCCCTCAAAATAAGATTATTTAAAAAAATAAAAAAATAAATAAACAACATTTAAAAAATAATGATTAACTATAAAAAAAATTACAGTTGCATATTATTTTAAAGACACTGGATTGCTCTTTAATTTAAATTATTGCGCATTCAGATGAATCGCATATTTAATCGCAATATTAAAATTAACGAATGTTATAAAAAAATTACAAAAATAATATTTTATATTGTATAGCTCATTCTAAGAACTTTTTATCATATGCAAAATTTTCTAAAATATGATCCTTTAGGAGATAAACATAATAATAAACATAAACATAGAATGTTTGAGTACCATCTGGCCTCTGGAGCAGAAATTATGAATTTTCGTATATTTCACTCATTAAAACTTTTGATCAGCATACTTCGAGCTATCATTTCCCCAAATTACAAAAAATTTCAACCAAAATACAAAATCCATTGCTTTTGTGCGTGGTCCTTTCTTTTGCTCTACTGCTAAAATGACTCGTTTCGGAATATTAACAAAAAGCGATTATTTTAATATCCTTGACAACTCCTGAAAATTTATCGTTATGTTTACGAGACATCCTGTATATCGATTTAAACTCTTAAAATACATAAGGCGATAATAAAGATTTCTCGATAGTTCCCCCCTAGTAGTATGCTGTCGATATTATTGTAAACATTGTCGATGCAGAAAATAATATTTTTACAACTAATGCACTCACTCATTATAAAATGTTTACATACTGATTTTTAACTACATGTTAATATTTTTAGAAATCACATCTGCTAACAGTTCATTCATCGAAAATATATTAATGTCCCATATTTTTTTGAAAAGCAAACATGAAAGTGTAGCAAGTTATGGTTTTTAATAAACTGATGGACACATGTTTTCACTAAAATAGATGTTTCGTGTATTTTCACGTTTTTGCAGATCCTTTAAACGTTCAAAATTTATAATATACCTATCAATATATCATAAAATCAAAACACATTCAGAAAGAATCGTTAAATATAAAACAGTGTAAAGCAGTTGCTATGCTAATATAATAATTAATTAATTAATTATACTAATAATTAGTTTTAATGTCCACCAATTTGACACCTATTGGCCGATTGTCATCAAATCACGCTATAAGACAGTTACTCGTAAATGTATATAGATTAATATTCAGAAATGGTAGTAATCAAATATCAACAAATATTTCAAATTCAGTAAATTTAATTTTTTAAAGCCATTACAGGGGTCATATCCAAGACTGGTGCCAGTACCTTATTTATTTATTATAAGTATTTTATATACATATTGAGATCCATGAGTAGGTTAAATGTATATGCATATGTACATATGTACAATGTACATAGAGGTATGTATATTGTATACCTATCTATTTTGATAATAGTGTTATCGAAACTTATTAAATAGTTATTGACAGTAGTAAACAATTATTAATCATTCAATAATGTTATAATAGATAAGAGGTAATATAATTAATTAAAACACAAAAATAACAATCCATGTTTAGGTTAACATTCTATTAAAATTTGTATAAATATCAGTAGTCCTTTAAATATTAAGTCTTTATAATACGAATTATGTAGCATATCATTTTTTACTTCGCAACACTTTTATAATTTAATTTTATGTTAAAGTTTATGTACCTACCTATGGTATTTATAAATAATTCATTTCTAAACAGTGTTGAGTTTCTGAAAAATTATACTTATTATGAATTAAACATGCCGTCAAATAAATTAACTCAAAAATAATCCTTATTCAAAAGTTCACTTGAGTATTTCTTAGAATTTGATATAATTCTTCTATACAATATATTGTTCGTATCCAGCTGTAATCACGATTAAAGATTTAATCTTATTGCTTAAATAACAAGTGGATTCTAAAATTTGCATTGCTTGTTATTTTCCATTCAAACGTCCTTATTTTATTAATAAAGAAAATACTTAATAATTTTGCAGAATCAACAAAGATTTCTATATCATTAAAAAAAAAACTTTTGGAATTAATTACATTTTTAATATAAAGTTTATCTTTGAATTTTCTAATAATGCATCAGTATAAATGAGACCAACTAAAATACATTATTTATACAATTGTTAAAGTTGGAGCACCAAAACGAATGTCAATCTATATGAGAATTAGAATTTCAAATATTCTGTTTCCGTATAGCAATTACTTTGCCTTGAATACGTCCCCAGTGCACAGAACTTGGATAAGTCGAAGTGAGAATATTATATATATAAAATAAATCTCATTTTTAACAGTTGATGGAATGGAAAGATTGCTATTAAACAATACGAGACCATCTAAAATTTTGACGATATCATCCTTATTCATAAGTCTCGTCGAGCCGAGAATCTCAGTTTAAAAAAATGATCAATAATTAGTACCTAAAAATTGTACTATTTGATGTTAATCTTTAAGTCAATGACCGAGACTTGTCGTGTACGATATAAGAACGGCTTAATTTTTTTACGAGACGAGACTGAAACGAGACTTACCTAACTTTTGTCTCGTAATCAGTCCTATTCTCAATATTACATTTTGTTGAGTAGATGGGCGTATTATTAAAAAAAAATTATAAAAGGTAAGATTACCGTAATAATGTGAGAGCATTTTTTGATCTTCAACATCCAAAAAGTTTAACTATAGCTCTTCGAAGGGTCCTAGGTAAAATACGCCGACTAAATCGGTTTCAAAAAAAATCCCCTTCCCCACCTGAACAAAATCCTGGCTACGCCCATGGTTGAGTACCTATTTTAGTTATGTATCGAAATTCTACATACGAGTATACAACATATATTAAAAATATTTTTTAATTAGGTACCTTATTATTTTTTTATAAACCCTTTTGAAACAAAAATCACAAAAACAATAGGTATATACATGTGTTCACAAATTACATCCGTCATATATTTATACATTCGTTTGATCAAAACGAATGTATGTAAATGTCACATAAATTAATTCCAAATATGCCACACGCACGATTTGTTAAAAATATGGAAACCGTAATTAAATAAATATACATGCCTACATTAAAATTAAACAAATCAATTATAATTAAAAAAATAAATTCAAATGAATTTACTTATTTGCATTTATTTTATATAATTTATGTTACCTTTTATTTATAAAAGTTCATCGAAATGGAAATATAAAATTAAAAGATATGATAGTAATTTTAACTTTTCATACATATACATACACCTACGCACATCTTTTAATATAATTTTTAATATTATCTCTCCAGAGCTTAACTGCCAATAACAAAATTTAAAATAATTAAAATCATACTGTTACGAGTCTGTTAGACAAATGTATTATAGTCTAAAATAATAATACTGCTTGGAGTCCAATTTTTGAGTTAGAAAAAAATAATGTCAAATTCTACTAAATGAGATTTACATTTTGACACCCCACATGCCTTGGGATACAATTTTTTTTTTTGCTTTAAAGTCCTCTACAGGCGCTATTTTTGATTTAAAAAAAAAATAAGAAAGATGGTCAAATTCCACTTGTTTGGTTATACATTTTGACGTGCCACATGCTTTGGAACAAAAAAATATTTTTTCTAGCTTTAGTTCCTTATCGCCCCCCTTGAAAAAATATTTTTTCAACAAATATGTACATATTTTATTAGAGGGCATCATTTTACATGTTCAGTTAAAATTTCAAGTTTCTAGGTTATATAGTTTACGAAATATTTTGATTTAACTGAAAGGGACGGACGGACGGTGGACAAAGTGATATTAGAAATCTTAATAAAAAGCATGTCCTCTAAATTTTGTATATTACCTACTATTTTCTTTATTCAACTATATTATTCCTACTAATTTTTATTTATTAACACTATGAAATTCTAGTTAATTTGATTAGTTCTTCATTAACTGTTAACATTAAACCCGCGCCGTACATGCGACTAATTAGGAAATTATAAATATTATAATACATAAAGTTTTGTGTTCTAATTTGATATTTATAGTCACTATTTCATAACTGTCGCTGTGCTTCACACAACTGCCAACCTTTACACAAACTTCTGTAAATTACCAACATATTTTAATTACATATAATAAAGCTAGCTTAAATACGGTAAGAGGGATTTGTGTAAATTATTTGGAAGTTTGCTGCTTACATACATGCATAGACATAGAGCATGGACCGCACGCATTTGACTTGAAAACAGAGCCGTCTCGAAAGAAAGAGATATAAAATGATTTGGGATATATTTGTCCTTATTTAAATTTCATTCTTATTAGAAAAAGAGAATGATATACCCCAAACGTCACCGCATCTTTCTCACTGTTGTCAAGAAATGTTACACCATTATGTTAATACAGAATGCGCAGTTCATGCTCTATGATTTTTTTCAGATTTTTTTAACACCCGACTACATCTTCAAATTTCAAAAAAAAAAATTACAAAAAATAATTTAAATTTTTGTTTTACTTAAAAACGGACAAAATGCCCAAGACTATTTTTTTGTGAACAAAACTAAAAAAAATTCAATTCACCACGATAAGTACATCCGGAGATAAATATTATTATTTAAATGCATAAGCGTCATTTCTTTAAAAATTAAAATACGCGAGGTTTTCAAAAAACGCAAAATTTTGCGATATGATAAAGGCTCTGTCAAACAGGAAGCGGACTGTCCGCGTCCTGTTTGACAGAACCTTTAAATGAAACTTATTTGAGCAAGTATAACAACATATGTGAATATTATAAAAATCCATAAAAATAGTGTTTTTCTGTGATACGAGTTGAAAAATTGTTAAAAACTCCAAAGAGAATTGGCATATACAAATATACATAAGTTTGATACAAGGTTTGAAAATGCTTGCAAGCTAGCAAATTTTGTTAGCAAGTCTGAAAAACCGGACATAATATATATTTTTATTATTTATAAACTAGTTACTATTATGTGGTGGATTTGAATGCCGTGTTTAGAACAAAAAGATAAAACAGCAACACGGTATTTTTAAAACAATTCGTATTTAAAAATGTATAGGGTTTACTGCAATTTTGTCAAAAAAATAAGATGTTGCTGTTTTGTCTTTCTGGTCTAAACACGGCATTATAGGCCCCAAACCAATAGAACATTATTATTACCTACTTTATTTTAAAGGTTAAATTCACACATTGTGTTTTTTAGCGTCACCAATCTAAATTTTGTTCATGTACTGATTTTTTTATAAAATAAAAATTTCTATATTTAAAAAAATAGATTGTGAGTAAAATTAATCAAAATCCTCATAATTTTAGTATTCCGTGTCGAAATCGAAAAATTTATAGTTATGGAATCAACACTACTGAATCGTTTGACCTAAAAAGCTGATTTGCCATAAATATATTAAACCAAAAATTAAAATTATCATATATTATAGATTTTATTTTTGTATACTTACAACTATAGTTGATACTATTAACTTACGTACCTTAATTTGCAAATTACTCTATTCAGCTTGAAAATTACAAAGAAACGATGCAATTTTCTAAATGCCAGTTCCGCCATAAATTAAACGATAATTATGCGCAAATGGAGTAAAAGACATCAATATGTGTTGATATTTGATTTGATATAGGTCATAAGGTTATTTCGGGGTCACCGGCGTCGTAGCACCTTCTATCATCGCTAAGCAATTACTAGAATTGACCAGGCGTTATCAGGAAAGGAACCTCCTCACCCCACTGCCACACCTAAATCTGGTACGATATAAATGTATAGGCTTTCTAAGGTCAGTATTATCCACCAAATACGTATTTATACACAACTTGCAGTTCCCTGCGTTTTTTTTATTGTTTTTTTTTTATGGATTTTTATTTAAAAAATTTCAATTGTAAATTTTCTTTGTATAACCTAAACTAGTTTTAGTGAAAATCTCACAAACAGTTCGGAAAATTTTGGGTCAAGTCAAAACAAAAAATTATAAAGTGCACTTTAATACAAGTTTTGTATTTTTGTTAAAATCGTGCTATGTGCCTATTTAAATACCCCTAAACGAGTGTATTACTCACTTATTTATAATTAATAGCAGAGATGCCAAAATAAATGGGGCATGAAAAAGTGCCATGAAAAAGTATTCATCTTTTATTATTAAAGACCTTTTTATGTTTATCAATAAATTTAAGATAAAAAAAGAATTTAAAAAGTTTAAAAAAAAATAACATTATATTTCGCCTCAGGTATCATTCCTTCTTAGCCCGTCACTGTTTCTGTTTATTATTTAAAATTAAATATACCATAAATACCGGTATTGTGCTAAAAATATAATTAAACAACTAAATGAAATTCCTCTAGACTCTAAACGAACAACTTTTTCGTATTTAATTAAATTTGCATTTTTGTGTATCAACTTAAAAATTTGATTTGAATATTATTAATTCATTGTATGTTTTTTAAAAAAGATGCTAGGAAATCGAAAAAAACTAAAGAGGTATTAAATATTCTATATTTTATTATTTATAAATGTGTAACCTTATTTTATATAAAGGCGAATATAGTAAAAACAGAGTAAAAAACTTTTTTATTTTAAATGGAACATTATACAAAAATTAATCAGATCTAACAATAAAGCCTTGCCACTTTACAAAAACGGTCTCCGTCACCGCTTCGACCTTGCAAATCTATTACATGTTAGCTGCATCAAAACGCAACGCCGTTTCAACGCAGCTAACATGCCACTTGTTTTGAATCGCACATAATAGATTTGCAAGGTCGAATAAAAAAATTGTCACATCCATACATATGGTCTATAAAAATAGTAGGTAGTCTCAAAATCATGAACTTCTGGTGAAAACTCGAAAAAATGGTGGATACTGACTACCTTTCTCTACGAGCGGGAAAATATGTTTTAAGGATTAATTTTAAATGTTTTATTGAATGTTATCTTATATAAATGATTGTCCCCTCCTTCCACTCATCTTCTCCTACCTAAATAAAATAATTAACAATAAAATAATAAAATTTCCTATAAAAATTGTAATAATTAATGATTTTACTATTAGCATTATAAAATAAATCCATTAATAAAAAATTACAGGTATAATTAATATTTAATAATACCTCCAGCTCATGCGAGAAAAAATGGTAAAATACTACAAGCTAGAAGCATTCTTATTAATTCAATTTAATAAAGTTTGATTATATGATCATTTAATAATCGTCTGTTATAATTAAATCTGATTTTATCATGGAAGTGTTATTGCACATGATATAACAGTGTTTCTCAAACTGAGGTCTTCATTCTACTTTAGGGGAGTTCAGAATATGATAAATTACATCTAGATTTTGATCAGTTATAAAATAATATGCTTTACATATACAGGGTGTCCCGTAAACATAACGACAAACTTTCGAGAGTTGTTGAGGATATTAAAACAATCGCTTTTTGTTTAATAAACCCATGTCCGCAAACGAGCAGTTTTAACAGTAAATCAAAAGAAAGGACCCCACTCAAAAACATTGAATTTTGCCTTTTGGTTGAAATTTTTGTGTGAAAATGATAGTTGAAAGTGTGCTGATTAAAAATTGTAAAGGACACAACTGACGAAAATCCATAATTTCTGTTTCAGGTAAGATCAACTTTTATAAAAATTTGCAAATTATAAAAAGTACTTCGAATTAGTCAATGAATACACACAAACATTTTTAAAACATTTGGTGGCACTTTTTAGTTTTTTTGTTTGGGAACTTTTATAAAATTAATAAATGTAATAAGAAATTTTTAAAAATATTTATTTAAATTGTGTGGCTAATTCTAAGAACTTTTCATCCTTTGCCAAGTTTTCTCAAAGTTGATCATTTTGGTCACTTTAAGAGATGAACAAACATAGAATGTTTGGGTGCCCTTTGAAGAACTATAATTTCCCCAAGTTGCAAAAAATTTCAACCAAAAGACAAAATTCATTGCTTTTGTACGGGGTCCTTTCTTTTACTCTTCTGCTAAAACGACTTGTTTGTGGACATTGATTTATTAACAAAAACGATTATTTTAATGTCCTCGACAACATCTGAAAATCTGTCGTTATGTTTACGGGACACCCTATATAACATTTCTACTATTAACAACGTGATTTTTCAGTTACAAGTGTTCAGTTTGTTGGTGTTAGAAAAAGATATGAATAATTAGACTATAGTGGTATGCGCATCGCACTACTCTACATTTAATGTATTTCTGTCATACAACCCGCATCTTTATAAAGTAGTGAATACGAGTGAAATGTGAAATGTCACGTACTATTATACAGGAAATTTACTCTGACATTTTGTTTTCATACATAATCGTCATGTTATGAACGCGTTTAAATAGCACTCCTTGATGTTTTCCTGACAAGGTTTAGATTGAAATATTTCAGAACTAATTTTCGCACGTACGTACAGAATATTAGACAAAACATCTGACGTTATCATTTTTTGTTAGATTTGTTTACTATGCCAATTTTGTTTATTATTCATTTTTCTTATCGCAGTTGAACTAATGATTTTGTTTACAGTAGCTTAGTATAATTTTGTTGTTCTATAAAGCAAAACCAGTTACGGAAAAGGTTTGCTAGTTAATAAAAAAATCTTTAGACATTTGGTATAATACTTTTTTGATTTTTTAAAAACAGAAATCACTGTATCGGCTGATTTTAATGTTTATTTATTTATTTTATATTTTAAATTTTATATTGACATTTTTATTATAATAAGTAATTAATTATTATTTATTGATTAATTTAATATTTACCAGAGTCAAAGCTCTATTGTATACCATGTTAAGCTACTCAAAATATCATGTTTTTAATTATTTTTTTCTCTTTCTAAACATAAAGTACCTACTTATCGATAAATGTTAAAGTATCTCAATATAATTTTGTTATTCTCCTTTATTTTCAGCAGGCTTTAAAATTTTAATTATTTTATGATTTTTTGAAGTGTTTCTTTTATTTTTTTATTTTATATTTAAATTTGGTACTTAAAAGTACAATTTTTTAAATATTTCGCAATTACAAAAGGCCAAATTACATCAAAATCGAATAAGCCGTTGAAAAGATATTTTTAAATCTTCAGTTATTTTATAATCACCTATATTTTAAAAGAAATAAAAAATCGAACAAAATTAATTACAGTTCAATCAAACTATACAAAATAAAAAGTATGCATTTGACTCCAGTTTAATTAATTTTTTTTAAAATAACAGTTTTATATTAATGTTTATTTAATAGGTATTTTTTAATTGTCATTCAAACATTTAAAGAACCGATATTATAAAAAATAGTTTCCAAGCAAAAATATACCAATCTCTTTACGAGGTAACATACGTGTGATTGACAAATTGTGTATTGATTTTGATTTAATCAAGTTAGTTTTATATACCGTGCGTAATCTATAAATAACATTACAATTCGTTCGGAATTTTGTATCTGTATAATGATTATTATTTGATTTTATCTGGGAGCTATTTCTTTTCAAAATCATGCAAATTAATGATTTTAATACAAAGTTTTTTTATTTAAAATAAATTAGTCATTTTTCGATTTACTAAAGAGGGTGGGCGGATATTGTTCACTATTCTTCCATTCGTATCGCCTCCACTGCCTAGGTATAAGTAAAATTTACCGTGCTCTTTCGTTTCTTCATTTGGAAGATGGCTCATGCGCACAACATATTAAAAAAGCATGTGTCACATAGACATCTCAAAAACAGATCCGTGTCAAATAAGGAGTAAGTAATTATTTCAAGCGCCATCGCATCTCTCACTATTTTGAAGAAATGTTACACCATTATGTTAATACAGAATGCGCGATCCATGCTTTATGTCTATGATGTGTCACATATTTTCAAATTTCATTCAGCAATAAATCTGCTAAACGCGTGCGCTTGAAAGAAATCTTCAAAATGAAGTGATCAAAGAACACGGCGATTTTTATGGCATCTAAATAAATGATAAGACTATTAAAACAAAGAAATATTTATTGCTCCATATCGAAAATATATATATGAACATATACATTTATATATGTATATATTTGTTTATTACAATCCACAATTTATAGTGTAAATATACAGTCAGTTATGTGATACTATTTAAATAACAGTCTACTGCTACTAGTACTATTTTCATTGCTCACATTTTTATAAATTAAATTTACAATTAAAACTATTATAAACAAAAATATACAAATTTATGCTACCAAATATTACAATAACTTAATTTAAATAAACACTATGGTCAATATTAATTACAATATAAAATATTATCAATACTATATCCAAACAAGGCAAAGATATTTTTTATTGGTCAAAATATTTTTATCAAGTAGAATGTGATTTTTTATCAAAATTTATTTTTTTGACAAATTCATATAAATTGTGCTTTATTTTTATACTAAAATACTCGTTGGAATTATAGAGGTTCGCTTAATGTTGCGCATTTGCCATTATTCACTCAAAATGCCCACCACATAAATACTTAATATTAATTAATTTTCAGGTTACAAATATTTTACTATACAGAGTGATTTACAACTAATGTAAAAAAATTTAACAGTAGATCGAGGTTGTAATTTTAAACAAAAAACCTTACGTGAACCTATATCCGGAAATTCTTCGTGAGGGAGCTACAGTCTTTTGCACAAAATTAGTATTTATTTAATATCTAGAGAACCCACTGTGGTACAGTTGTGAAATTTGATACAGAGTTTGGTTATCGATTTCCAGTATCAAATAATAATTTATATTACATATAATAATTTTTTTACACTAGTTGTAAATCATCCCGTATAAATTATTTTTTTAATACATAGCTGTATTTAATAGTCAAGTTTTCAGATAATGAAATATTTTAATACAACAGCATAACTGATTATAAATAACTACAACAAAAACATCTTTAAAAAAATATTTATACCAATATTACTTATTGTTTCCAAGTAGGTAAATGAAAAAAATTGCTAATTAAAAATATATATGTAGAATGTAGGTAGGTATATAAATAAATATCTTCAATAAATACATCGATAATAATATGTAACATTGGTAAAATTAAAATACTAATGTAAGACTAAGAATTATGCGAACCCCATTATTCTGGGCGATTAATTAGATTTTATTAATGAGAGGCATGTTATTTAAAATAAATTGGCCCAATATTAGCGCTAAAAATATATTATTTTTACAATTCATAGTAGATATTATATTTTAAAAATTAAAGTTGACTTTAAATGCAACCCTAGAAAAAATATCCAGGGGATCATTTTACACTACCAATGATCAAAGGCCTCCAGATTTAACAATGGTATACTTGTATAAAATAAATTATATATCAGTGCTGTCATACATTATTTTGTAATTATATTAATATTTAACAAAAAAATATTACAGTATTGAATAAAATAATTTTATAATTAATAACACAACAAATGTTTATTCTAAAAATCATTTGTTTAAAATTCTGACTATTAACTTTGTTTAATTATTATTAATTAAAAGTAAACATCATTGGTATAACATTCAATAACTATCACTCAATAAGAAAGTTAATCATAAAAAGTATATAGATAAAAATAAAATTTTCTTTTCAATTTTCTCTTAAAAATTTACATTTGATAGTAAAATACCATGTAGATGCCATTTTATATATAACAAATTATTTATAATAATGATTCGCAAATATATTAATCATAAAATATAGACATATAAATAAGTAAACAAAATCATACTATGTAAAAAATGTATAGATATTTAACATAACTTCATATATAAATAGCTTCAAATATTAATATAATATTACACTAAAATAGAAAATAAGAAATATAATTTTATAAACCCGCTAGAAAATCATTTTAACACTGCATTATGTACAGTGTTGATATTTTGAACTGAATATAATATATTCTAATTGTTGTATAGTTAACTTTGTATAAAATATATCTAATGGAATATTAAACATACACGTAATCACTTATTAAAGCAAGATATATATTTAGCTGTAAGCAATATATATTATTATATAGACAGAGATAACACACCTGTTTGTGTAAAATATTGATTATAATAAAATAATCTAATCTTCAAAATTTTCCAAAGCCGATTCCAGTTTATTGACTATTCGTTGATAAAATTTGATTTGCTGCGATAAGAATTCCTTCATCGCTTTATTTATATCACGTGTTCGCTCAGATTTAAAATGATTTACCTCTGCTAAAACTGCATAACTTATTACATCTGTTCTTCTTGAAATATCATTGTATTGTGCTATTTCCATTTTTTGCTCTTGAGCTAATTTATCACACTCTTTTCGTTTTTGCAACGCACCTCGATGTACTGATAAAACATCAGGGAATGCACCAGTGATTCCTTTATAAAGATGCAATTTATCAGCTAATGGTTCCCAATCACATTTTGGTTGTTCTTCATACATTTTACTTATTTCAATGTAGGCACCACCTAATTTCTTTATAGCAATAGTAAGTGGTGAAGTAGGAATGATTGTTCCTTCATCTAATTCCAATGATACTCCAAAACCAAAGAAACTCTCTCCTATCCTTTGAAACTCTCTTGTATATGGAACCTGATGTTTTTTAATTTGATCTGTCGCAGTTGCCATCATATTTTTTATTGAATTATCCAAACTGTGAATAAAGTTAGTACACTTATCAATTTGTGAATCTAAATAAGTAGGAAGTAGATTTTTTTCAGGTGCATCTATAGCCAAACAGAAGTTAGCACCAATGAGTTGGTCCCGTTCAGCTTGTCGTTTTCCTGCTTTCCAAAGTTTTTCATCAGTACAAGTAAGAAAATGTTGCCACACCTCACATCGTGAAAGAACAGGATGACGACATACCCAATCAACAAACTCTTGAAGTTGCACTCGCCGGTGCTCTATAAAATGTTCTTCGTATCTTCCTGAAACCTGTTTCTCAGGTAATGGAGGTATTGGAATTATACAAAATTTTTCTGTCAGTCGTTCGTGTAACCAATCGAAATGTTTATATCGTCTTGAAACCTGAATATTACTGAAACTTGGTGTTAATCGATATGCTATAAAACTTTTTAATCCTTTCAATTTTGATTCCTTAGTAGGTGAAGCAACCATAACTGAAAATGGTTGCAAGATAGGAGGCCAACTATAACCATCTTCCATACTAGATATATGAACTTTGTCAGCATCTGATATATGTACTTTGAGTGTTCCGTACAAATAACTTTCACCTCCTGATTTTACAAAAGTAGAAAATCTATTCAATGTTTTTTTCGTAACTGGTCCCCTATTTTCAGACCCATAGTTTGAAATTGTATCCTCACTTTGCATTGGGTAATGCGAAGGTTGGTTCTGTATAACAGATTCATTTGCGTATATCTGTTCGGACTCACTTTGTTTGGATTCGGATCTGCCTGGACCTATTTCTGAATAAGTCTCATCATCCCAATCATCATCCCATCCCTCGCCATCTTGAGAATACAATTGACCAGCTTGGACATTTGTTGTATCATTCCAATCGCTTTGTACTGGTAGAATCGGAGCAGGTATTTCTGGAGGATTTGATTCGGAAGCAGTTATTTTTTCCACATACGATGCTGGAAATAAACCAATTTGTCCTACAGAATTAGTTCCTTCCCACCATCCTTCTCCGGCATTGGTTCTTGTCACTGTCAAAACATCGCCTTGTTTAATTGACAGTTCAGATGTGTTGGGTTCCCCCGAAAAATCATACATGGCACGTACTTTAAATGACATTTTTCAATTTGTTTTTAATCAAACAAGATAATTTACAATTAATATTTACTTTAATTACAATTAATAAAAATTAAATAAACATATTTTATTTTTATACACGAATTTTATTCACTTGAAAATATAATGATTATGTATTTCCAATTCTGTTATCTACAATAATTAATGAATTCTTAATACTCATAAAATAAACTTTCTGTTAAATGAGTAACACATGATTAATTTTCAAACAAGTGTCAATCAGTTTACATTCTAGTGGTAAAAAGCAGTGAAAAAGACCACCTGTATATCTTTAAAGTTTATCAAAATATATATAAATTAAACACAAGTTGAAGACAATGGAGTAATTTTGATTTGTTGTTCAGGGTTGTTGACACTTTAATATTAATCAAGCTGGTGATATCAACCATATAGCACATAATTATTATGACTCACTATAAATTTCATATAACCTTAAAATTGACACTTCAATCACGATAACTTTTCACATTTTACTATATTTCACCATAAACAACGATCTTATTAAGTGTTATTACCATTGAAATAAATATATATATGTTACAATTTTCTAAGTTTTTAGTATAAATTTTATTTATTCAATTAGTTCACTACATGACAACCATGACAACTCAGTTTATCTATTTTGCTTCGACTTCCACTATGAAAATGTACTGCGACTGCGCGTCATAAAACATAATATCTTTTTCTAGCTTGTGTTACTTTACTATTCATTTCTCACTTTTTCATACAATTAATATATAATATAGTAAGAGATATGAAAATTCAATCTAGCACAGTGATTCTCAATCTGTGGTTAACGACACTGAAGCCCCCCATTCCCATATCATTTTAATCATTTCGCCCAGCAACCAGTGCCGGATTTAAAATGTAAGGGGGAGGAGGCACTTCACAGATAATATTAAATAAATAATTATTTCATTCCTGTGATCTGATATGTGCTTATCACTGGCGCCCATATCATTTAATATTATTTTTGATTACATCTAAATGCAATATTGTTATACAATAAACTTTAAGCTATAAAAACTTAATAGGGATGCGTTTATGAAACTTGGTGCCATTTACTAGCTATTTTTTATACAAATCAAAGAAATCGTTTATTTATCTTGTAGTTGTTTATTCTTACTGTTTTTTCTTCCCCGTCATAATGAAGATACGAGTAACTTTGTGATCGTTTTTTCAAAGATAAAAAGTTGTTCTCCGATTTCAAATTTGATCTTTCTGTTTCAGGTCAAAACAAACACTTTTCGTTCCGTGTCTATCTGCCCCCTGAATCCGTGTCACAAATAAACTATTATATTGAATATCGTAAATAATATTATTTTTATAATAAATACTATGTGTAACTTTAACTTTTTAAAACATTAACAATGAGACACTGATTACGCCCGAAGACCGCCGGTTTCTTACGTTTGACTAACTCTGTATTCATCTTATAAGGAACATATGTATTGAATATGTAGTCTTGTGATATATACATATGTATGTGACCGGAAATATGAGGGGAACCTTTTTACACCTTAAGACCATTTTTTGTTCGGTATTCAGGGGCTTCAGGCAAAATAAGTTTTGCCCCCTCCCCATTTTTTTAAATGCAATCTAAATTTTCAAATCATCAAAATTATTTAAAAAGTTTAAAAAAAGTTTTCTTTCTTTCTGACTACTCGGGTGCCCCTTCAGCTCGGTGGTCTGGCTCTAGGTTATTGCCTACTGTAATGCCGTGTTTAGACCGAAAAAACAAAACAGCAACATCGTGTCTTTTTGACAAAAGTGTAATAAACCCTATGCATTTTTAAATATGATGTGTTTTTAAACACCATGTTTTATTTTCTTTGGTCTAAACACGGCATAATAACGCGCCGTTTATCTTACCCCCTCCACTTAGTCGCTATCGAATGATCTATAATGATTAAATTGGTTAATCTAATGTAATGAATACCACCCTGTCCAAGTATCTATGAATACTTTTTTTGTTTTAAATATATTTTATATATTTTTATAATATATTTATTCATTTAAATAGATATTTCACTGTTTCCAAATTTTGTAACATTTTATTTTTATTGCTTCCTTAACTAATAAAACTTATTAGTTATTACATTTTAATACAAAGTATCAAAATTTAAAAAACGTTATATTTCAATATATCTCTGAAATTCGTCATTCAATTGTTTTTTTGACACCGCCATTATTCATCCTGGAAAAATACTGATACTTTACCCATTTAACCAATCTTCTAGCTCCAATAATAGCAAAGTTAGCAATGATCACTTGGTTCTGGCGAACAGCATGTAAGTATATGTGACTGCCCCATTAGGGTGTGCCAAAAAAATCAACTAATTTTTTTTCCAAAAAGTTCTTGAAATTTCGTGAGAGGATACCAAAATAAAAATTCAGTAAAAATTTGAGCCCTTAATATTAATGTTTAGAGGTCGCGAACTGAATTTTTCGATTTTTCATTTAATTAACACGGAAAAAAAATTTTAGAAAGTTTGGATTTTTATTTCTCTTGATTGAACCAACTCTATTGAACGAACAATCGATATTCTTACAGGAAATTGATCGCTGAATAAAAAAGGTCTCTTATAATTTTTTGATAAATTCAATCCTCCGAAAGTTATTCAAGGTTGAAGTTGAGCTTATTGCAAATTTGTGGATTATTTCACTTTTACGGTAAATTTATTATTGTTTAGAGGAAAATTGTTATTGATTTTTAAAAAATATCCAATTCCGACAAAATAGAATATCGAAATTGATAATTAGTTTAAAAAAATAAAAAAAATAATGGGACTTTCAAGTACATGAATCGTTAAAAGTTGTGCCTAAATTATCTAATTAACTTTCGGAGGATTGAATTTTTCAAAAAATGATAAGAGACCTTTTTTATTCAGCGTTCAATTTCCTGTAAGAATATTGATTGTTCGTTCGATGGAGTTCGTTCAATCGAGAGAAATAAAAATCCAAACTTTCTAGAAATTTTTTTTCCGTGTTAATTAAATGAAAAATCGAAAAATTCAGTTCGCGACCTCTAAATATTGATATTAAGGGCTCAAATTTTGACTGAATTTTTATTTTGATATCTTCTAACGAAATTTCAAGAACTTTTTGAAAAAAAAAATTAGTTGATTTTTTTGGCACACCCTACTGCCCCATACTTATTAAAGTATGCAGACGTCACGTGTGATTGTAACGCGTGACTGTAACGTTCGCGTGTAGAACTATGTTTATTCACACGCAAGTCAAGATTTGCTGCGGTTATTACTACATAAACGCCGTTGCCCACCTAATATTTTATATCTATACTTAATTCTTTAATATAGTCAAAATGTATTAAAATTTATACAGACGTAAAAAGTAACCATGTTAGAGATCGCGCGCACGCGTGTATTTTTAGTTCCGCGATTTAATAATCGCAACTACATAAATATACATGTCATATGCGCGCTCTGCAACTAGTTAATTTACTAATAAAATAACTGCAGCTTATAAATTTTTTAAATATTCGTCGTTTGATAATGTACTGGCACCAGTCTTGGATATGACCCCAGTAATGACTATTTTTTAATTAAATGTACTGAATTAGAAATATTTGTTGATATTTGATTACTACCATTTCTAAATATTAATCTATATATGTACATTTAACTGTCTTACAGCGTGATTTGATGAGAATCGGCCAATAGGTGTCAAAATGGTGAACATTTAAACTAATCATTAGTATAATTTATTTATTAATTATTATACATATTATATCATAGCAACTGCTTTAAATTGATTCAAATTTGATGATTCTTTCTTTTATATCTTTTGTGTCATTAGCAAATGTCCATCTCTGCGTGCTCATTACTGGTTTTACTTTATCCATTATTGGAGAAAAATATAAACAAAATAAAAGGCTATAATTTAAAAAAACAAACTATATTTGCAGACTTTGGTAATTAAATTGATTAAAAAAAAAATTGTCGTTTCTATATTTTAGTTGTAATTGTAATATTATTTAATAAATCAAGTAATTCTATTCAAAAAATTTCTTATATCAACCAGATCTGCATTTTGAGACAAAAACGACCTGCAAAGATCTACAACGATCTACAAAGATCTCTGAAGATAATTGTAGATCGTGATAGAGATTAAAACGTTTCAATCTTTATTACGATCTACAACGATCTTCAGATATCTTTGTAGATCGTTGTAGATCTTTGCAGGTCTCCACAGATCAAAAACCAGAGAAAAAAATAACTTTGTCTCAAAATGTAGATCTATCAAGATCTGATTTGATCACTTCAGATCTAAAATTATAAACAATAAAATACGAGTACCTATATACCTATACATCTTCTAAATTAAAATGTTTTACGATTCCTTATTGTTAATATTTAATAAACATATTTACTTTAAATTTAAATTCTTTATAAACACTTGAAATAAGTGTTCTTTTGATAAATAAATAATAAAGAAAACTTTATTTTCTGAAAAGTTAAATTAAATTACTCTGTAAAAACATCTCAGCGCACATTTTATAATTTTTTGTTTCATCATTTTTCTTAGAAATCAATAAACTCACGATACAGGTATTATCCGCAATAATTATTGTTAATAGCAGAAAGTATCACGATTATACATCATTCTTGGTTTGACATATTCTTTCATTTAAGTAGAAAGGATATTAAATAATGGCACGGCATTTTTATTTATTGCATTTAATAATTATCGTATTTTTCTAATTTGACGTCTGACTCATAGTTATTAATTGAATCATAACACTTATTTGATTCATAGTTAAAATTAAAAATGAATCATGCTTTTTACAGTTTAAAAGAGAACCTACATATATGTATATAAACTACATTTTTGAAGTACGGGCATAAAATTATAATCCTAATTATAATTATACCGGGTGTTTTTTTAAGACTTTCCTACGGATTATTTCCAAAATAATGAGTTTTCAGAAAAAAATGTTTCATACAAAAGTTTCATGGTTTCGAGTGTGCTATATATTGACCTTGAAAAGTAACCTTGCTGGGTTTTCAAGATCAACTTTTCTTTTTCAAATTGGAATCCAAATTTTTTGTTGCAGATTCGTAATTTAAAGGAAAAAGTAAACAACTTTTGTTTGAAATATTTTTTTCTTAAAATGTCCATTTTTTATGATATGGAAAAAACCAAACAGATATTTCTGGATTTTCAATAATTTTTTACTCGAAAACTATCAATTTAAAAAAAAAATCACAAAACTAAAAAAGTACTTAAAATAAAGTGAAGATTCTCGAAGAATTGTTTTTTAAATGTATTATTAATTTTTACTATGCAACTTTTTTGTATAGAAAAAATTCAGAATTTTGAAAGAAAAAATAAATTACAAATAAATAAAAATCTCTTAGAATCCTTGTTTAAATCAAAGCAATTTTTTTTTCTTGCAATTTTTTTTTAATATTAATATGTAGTTTTCGAGTAAACAATTATTGAAAATCCAGAAATTTCTGTTAGGTTTACTCCATATCATAACAAATTGACATTTTCAGACAAAAGTTGTTTATTTTTTGTGCAACAAAAAATATGGATTCAGATTTGAAAAAGAAAAGTTGAACCTGAAACCCCATTAAGGTGGCGTTTTCAAGATTAACCCATTATGTCATATTTAGCGCACTCGAAACCATAAAATTTTTGTCCGAAACATTTTTTTCTAAATATTAGTTATTTGAGAAATAATCCGCTAGAAAATCTTGCAGCTACACTACTGAACTAATGTGACCAAGAAAAACACAAATTACATATACAATGTACGTGTCTACCACGGAGGAAGTCAATCTCTCCACTTCTGATAAATAGAAATTAATATAATAATAAACATTGTATTTGCTTATAAATAATAGAAACTGTTTTATAAATTATGTTGTTTTAAGTAAATGTGAAACTTTTATTTACGCAGCAAGAAATATATATAAAGAATAATTATACAATTGAAACATTATATCTCGTATTAATTGCAAAAACATAATATATTAGATGCAAATGTAAAATTCAAGGTTTTCTTTATATTTGATGCTTTTATGGGTATGCATATGTTGCATTTTATATAATACATGACGTAATAGTCTACTTATAAAATATTCTTGATATGATAAAATATACGTGTATAGAATGCATTGATTTAAAATTGTAATTTTATTATTATTTATTTTAATTAATATTCTGTATGTTAGTATATAGGTACAATAATATAATTTTTCATGTGTAAAAAAAATATATAATGTAATTTAATAAACAATTAATGTAGGTATCGAATATGTTTTAATATTTGATTTTTTCTGAAAAAGCTACTCACAATTAACTAATATGTACAGGATGTGCCGAAAGTCACGAAGGGGTCTGAAGTTTAAATAACTCTTTTTAATTATTATTTTTTCTATTTTTATTCGCACAATTTATAGAGAATACCTTAGAAATTCACTATGGAAAAATTGACGTTCGAACAGCGAACACAAATTGTGAAATTTTACTATCGAAACCCAGTCAATAATTCTGACCCAATGAACATATCGTCATTACAGTGTGAGAGATTCTCGAAGTGAACCAATAATTAGACGTTTGATTGGTCTTTCTGATAAATATGGTTCAGTTGAGCATGTAAAGGAGAGTTTTGCAGAAAACCCGAGTACATCAAGTTGAAGGCGGCTAGGACGTCATTCCGGCGTATTCTGAAAACATTGAACATGTTTCCATATAAAATCCAGTTGGTACAATAAATGAAGTCATCAGATACGGTCAGATTTCAAGAATTAGCAAGAGAAGATCTCGAATTTATTCAGAAGGTGATAATGTCATGAACCACATTTTCGTTATAGAAAAGATTTGGAAGTCGAAAAATTCTAGAACTATTCAGCAAAAGAAATTGCAATCCCTTAATTGTACGCTCTCGTCGGAGAATCTTCTACGCCATAATGACGACGATATGCTCGTTGGGTCAGAATTATTAACTTTGGGTTTCGATAGTAAAATTTCGCAATTTGTGTTCGCTATTCGGTCGTAAATTTTTTCATGGCGAATTTCTAAGGTCATCTCTATAAAATATGTTGATAAAAATTGAAAAAAAATTAATTTTAAAAAGTTATCAAACCCTTTCGTGACTTTTGGCCCACTCTGTATATACCATCGATACCTATTTTTTAGTAGAAAACCTATTGTTTAATAATATGGTGTCAAAATTGAAATAAGATGTAATGCGATTGATATTAAAAGTTATCATTTATAACAAAAATATATTAACGTATTTCTTTATTGAATAGATATTATTTTCCTCCAAGAAAAGTTATACCCAATGACGTAACAAGATATAGTCCTTTCCCCCTGAATAGATCTTTTTATATAATTTGTTTAATCTTTTTGATTAAAAAAATATATCCCTTATGTATTTATGCGTTTTAGATTCATTTCAATTCACAAACATTCACTGAAAATATACGATAATTTACAATTATTATGATTGGATTTATGTATATAGGTATTACATTACACACAAAAAAGCATGTAAGAAATGCGGTAACAAAATAAATACGTAATATTTTTCTTATCATCAATACTCTACATTTCAAATATTTTATGTGAGCTTTATTTAAAAAAAATATTTTATAAAAAAATTATAAAAATATATTATTTTGAAAAAAGAAGTGCAGTTAATATGTTTATCAACCTATACAAATTCTGTTTAATTTTTGTAACTTTTTGATGTACAATATCTTCTTCATTAACGACAAATATACTAACACCATTATTTACAGATAAAATCTATGCTGTATATTTTTACTATTAAAATACACAAACCAAAATCTTTAATTGGGTGTAGCCAGATTTATAAGAGTAAATTGAATCTCGTTTAGTTAACTTTATTTAAACTCGCAGTCGGTCGTTGCGTAATGCAGAATACAACAGATAGAAAACTGAAAAGTGTAAACAAAATTGTCTATATTTATATACATCATAAAAGTTTTTCTAAACTGTAAATTGAATGCTTGTAAAGTCGTTCATTTATATATTCAATTCTGACGTCATGGTTTTTAGTTCATGGTTACTTTGTAGTACAACATAAAGATATTATGAATAATATAGGTTACATCAAATAGAAAAATGTATGTATGTCTTTGTACATACATCGTACTCGTACATAATATACATAAAAATTATGCAGATGACACCTCGATTTATATTACGTTTGTAACAAGAAATAAACTTTATTTTTTTATAAAAAAGCATTTCCATTAATAACAAGTTTATTCCATTGTTAATAACATAAATTTAAATAATACCTACATTCATTTACCTACTTCCTATACATACTAAAAATAAATTAAGACATGGGGTTTTAAGAAATTTTCTTTGCAAATAAACAACATTTCTATAGTTTACAGAATACTTTTTCCTTGCCTGTTTAATTTATAATTAATTTAAAATGAAAACTGCAGTTGCAAAAGTTAATTTGTGTAGTTGAAAAATTGCAAGTAGAAAGAAAAATATAAAAAGTAATGTCCGGTATTATAAACGAGTTAACAAAATTTTCTAGCTAGCAAGTACATCCAAATGAGGTTTCTAATCTATCTGACAGCTCCCTTGAAGTTTCATGAATTGTTTGACAATTTTCGCGCACGTATGGTATGTAAACACCAACGGTGGAGATATTATGAAAATTATGTTGTACGGTCAGAGTCGTAGTATCATTGCTCTAAATTCCATAGCTAATCCATAGATACTATCTCAGAATTAATACCCCATTTGAAAGTACTTGCTAGCTCCTTTATAATACCGGACATAAGTGTAGAGCAAAAATGGTCACTATAATTTGTAAGAGAGAAATATACAAAGTGTAGAGCAAAAAAAGGTATATATATATAAAATAACCTCTGTACAAGAACCTAATCAAACACTTTCTGAAGGGTATTAAATTTATATGCCAATTGTATGGTATTTATTAATGATTTAGCGCATGAAACTCACTCAATTCGATATGATCAAATACTTATTATAAATTAATAAAACGAAAGTAGAAATAATAAGTATTGCAATATAAAAGCATAGGCGCGCACCCAATACAACTACGCGGGGCTGACAATTATAAAAAATGATCTTGATTTATGAATGCGTACTTAATCGTCTATATATTACGAAATGCATTATATGCATATAATATGTATTTATTTATTAACGTTCTATCTGTATGTGTGTTTACATATGAGCGGTCGGTAAAGATGGGCACGTTATTATTGGCCGAACCCACTTCCGACGTTTTGTGCTGCTAAATATAGGTTTGGTTGTAAATTTGTGGTTTCTGTAAGTATTGTTTCATTTGTGTTAACTCGTATGTAACTCAATGTAAATATTATACAATAATAACTAAGTATTCCTTTGTTAATTAATTACACATATTCATTTGGGTTTAATTACATTAAAGTGTTTGATAAAACGATATGTTTCTGCAATGTCCTTGCCTTGCGTTTACATTTTTTTTTAAATTACGCAACTATCTACATATATCCATATACATTATACATGCATATATGAAATGTTGTATCATCAGTTGAGAATTCAATAATATAGGGGCGTTTTTCTAACTAAAAACAGCATATAAAATAAAATAATGCTATCCCAGAAACCAAAAGTATTTATGTTTTTTAACCACTGAGCTCCAAAAAAGTATTTTAAAATGGTTAGATATAAAAAATATTCTTCTTTCAATTACAATTATTATTTTCAATAAAAAAATTAATAATTGATAATTTGGTATAGAGTACGGACCAGGGGTGGCCAACTAAAGTTGTGATGTTTTTTATTTTTTCTTCAAAATGTGTCGTCCTTCCTATATCTACAAAAATCTTGTTTATTTATTTTAATATTCTGAAATCATCGATCAACCTATTTACTACCACTGGTATAAACTATAAACACACATCTAAATTATTTTATCAATTTTTGTTATCTACGTTGGATATCCTTATAGTACTTTTTTATCAAAATCATTCATCATTAGAACATATTAATACCGTTTTAAATTTGTTTATATCACCTATTAAGGTAAGGTTCAGTCACGGAATAACTAAAACAGTGCTTCCAAAACTACACGGTACTTATTGCTTACTTATTTTTGAAGTCACGAAGTTTTTCATTCAATTTAATATATTTAATCTCATTATTTTCACAAGTGAAATTTTAATTTTTACACAATAACATTGAGGAAATATCGACGAGTAAATTATATAAGCATAATATAGTAGCGTATATTTCAAATTCACTTTTTGTGTAAAAATAAACCATGACTATCGTAAAAAATGTAAAAAAGACTCATTATTGATACAGTACATATTAAATAATTTATTAAAATCGTCGAACTAAAGACAACTGTTTAATACATTTCTGTAAAAACAATTCAGAATATTCATTATTTTAATTATACATAAGTAAAGACTAAAATAAATCAATCAAAAATGTTTCATCAACAATAATCAACATAATAGTTACTGAATGTCAGCAAATTTTATAAAGCGTTGATAAATATCTACTTTAAGGTATAATAATAATTATTATTTTAACTTGAGTCAGTCTAGGGTGTGTCAAAAAAATGAACATTCGCTCTCGTTACGAAATAAGTAAGTTTATGATCTAGAATAAATCCTTGCAGAAGGATTACCCTGTAGTTTAATTTTAATAGGTGTCGCAAAGGGGGGTCCCGTTTCCTGTTTAAATAACATGGGGAAATGATTCTTTAGTACTCAAGTTGGTATTACTGATTCTTGATAACTAAGCACTTTTAGAAGAACCCTGAAGATGTCCACTACAATGTGTGACGTAACGTTGACCAATAACACGACCAAATCGACGCGGTTTACACCTAGAAACCAAGATCCATACCAAGATCACCGCGGAAGCCTCAAGACTTGTTAAGTAATACTGTTCTGAAATATGCAGTACATATTATAAAGTTTGTAATAAAAGTCACGAACCTCAAAACCTATCGGCTTATAAAAGGTAAAAAACATAAACAAGCGCCGTGGGTCCGACGTACACACATAAATAACTCAATTTCGCTGATCTTTGAGATTGTACTCACTACAATAGTCGAACGTTTGTTTGTTTGCTTCGTGACTTTTACAGTATTAGCCATTAGTCTGTTGTGTCTGTGAATACGAAAGGGGTGTTCTGTTACGAATGAAATCAATCGATACTTACGAAAAAAAAGTTTAATATTGTCCAGGGTGATTCAAGAATGGCGTGTCAAACTTTAACAGTGGATTGCGGATGTTATTTTAAGTAAAAAATGATGAACATGGGTCCGGAAAAAAATATTTTGCCCAAAATTATGTTTTATTTAATATCTTTAGAACTCTTTGTGATACAGTTATGAAATATGATAAGGTACTGGCACCAGTTATGGCCGCTTTAAGAGCAAGGTTTACTGTTTTTTTGATTGGTGGGCTTTTTTTTCTTTTTCTCATGAACTCATGTAACTAATAAAACAAGTAACTCTTTATTTAATCAATTTAATTACCAAACTAAGTAATAAAAGGAAGACACCCTTAAAAAAAATTTCAGTCTGTAGGATCGCGCCAAGCTGAGATATTAACTATTCAATTTACTTCTTTGTTAGTTTATGAGTTTTAATTTGTTTTTAAGAAGGGGAGAGGATCGCGAGGGTCTTTAAGTGCATGATACTCTTAAAGATAATAGTGTAAGCTACATTTTTTTTTTTAATTGGAGTCTGTAGGATCGCGCCAAGCTGAGATATTAACTATTCATTTTATTTCTTTGTTAGTTTATGAGTTTTAATTTGTTTTTAAGAAGGGAAGGAGGTTGCGAGGGTCTTTAAGTGCGTGATACTCTTAAAGATAATAGTGTTAATATTGCTATTTATTGATAAAGCATCTAACGTAAACTTTATGGGTGGGGGGTACATGATATAATTATTTTATCTTATATAATGGAGCAGGGAGTCCAAAAATATTGGGCCCCCCAATATTTTTAACAAGTCGGCGCCCCTGGACGTATGTACATAAAAACCTCTGGAACGAATTAATCGCGTAAGTCGAGGACTTACTGTATAATAGTACAAACGTATAATTGAAAACGTTATGTTTTCACAACGTACATATTCATACAAATTATTCAGATGAACTTATGTTTAGGGAAATCAACGATTTGATTTAATTTAGATTGGCGCATTGGAGGTCGAACCAGTTTTGATTTTAATTGTATGCGACTAGAAAATATTTGAACCGTTATATTGGCTTCAAATAATGATAGGTATAGAACAGTGCAAAATACTTTCTGATCAAACCAAACCCGGACATTCATATATTTGTATTGCGGTATCCAAATCCCTCGAACCGGAACTGTTATTGGATATATTTACTTATTTTCAATTAGTGTAATTGAATGAATAAAAATAATCTATCATCCAGCCTGTGTTGTTTGGATATCCAATTGATGGGTAGTTGTAATGAAATGCACATAATACTGAACTTGAATTTCCATCTAAATGTTCTTTTATCATACAATGATAAGATAAACTTCAATGTATATGTAGTAGGTACAAATACACTAATTATAAAATTAAAATGTATTAGGGATTCACACGAGAATGAAACGAAACTATTTTTTCAATTTGATTATACTAACTTAAAGTTATACAAATTAATAAATAAATACTGCTATTTTACTCATGCCCCTCTTTTAATGAAATATGTACATATCTTGTAACGCCAATTGTTCGTGAAACTCGCTTTTAATATAAATAAAAATATAATAAATAAAATGTAGTAAAATAATTTTTACAATTTTAAGTAAATTACTTTTTTTTATTCACAAAAAGACTCTCGATCTCGTATTTTGTTTTGTAAAAATTGAATCCAGTCTCAATTCTGTCTCATATGAAATAATGATTGTATTAAGTTACCTAGATATATGATTTTTCGCTTAAAAAGATTCATAAAATAAAATTACACGCAAGTGTGAACATTAAAAACGTATAAAGATATTAATACCACTATAATTTGATATGAAATAATCGCCAGTTGCGGAATAATCAGCATAATAATTTATCATTAAATTATTTATACAAGAAAATTATACAAATGAATGTAATTATATTAAAACACAAAATATCGACTGCTGTTTTTATTGTAGGTAGCATATTATATACATACACACACATACTTTACATTTTAATTTTAACAAAAACAAAATTAGACTACATTGGTACTTTCTCTAATAACCAAATTTCAAAAATGATGATGTTATATCTATAGTTTAATTAGTAAATAATATTTCCTTTATTCATTTATTAGTAAAAATTAAAATTTCTGTTTAATACAAAATATGTTTTTACATTTTTAACAAAATATGTACATTAGGTATATTTAAATTTAATAAGTGGGATTATGTAGACCCCAGTCTATGCGTGTAACAAAATGTATGTATACCGTTCGAGGTTATGAATATTATAAATAAATAATTACTTATATTATTTGTATTCATTCGTTAACTTTGGGCGAATCCACTGAAACAGGCATTAACGGTATATCTGGACTTGTCCCTTTGTTAATATAAATTTTATACCTTATTTCATAAAATATTATAACACTAACAATTAGCAATCCAAAAAATTGCACAGTATGTACCCAACAATAAGTATTTGTCACAAACTTTATAACTTAAAAAGCTTTACGAATTCTAGTAGGTACTAAATAAAATTCAAAATAAATGCATCAATTAACATAAACGTTTCGATACTAAAATAGTTAAATCAGCAATATAAATTCATGTTGTTTACTACAATTAAAACATATAAATATAAATATAGACTGATCGAAGACCACATGTACCAATAAAGGAGTTAAAAATGTCTCGATATTTATTAATACATAGGCATCGCAAATCAAACTTAGACATTGAGGAAGTTGTAAAATATATTTATGCATTTGTATGATTGTTAAGTCATGCTTGTTACACCGTAGTATACGACACATGTATAAAAACAATTGATGATTTGATGTAATACAGAATAATTATTATATCCCAACTACAATATATCAAGTAACTGAATGTCTGAATGTAATAATTAAATTTTACTTGCCTCTATATATCGGAATAAAAATGTGTATGTATATATGTAGGTACCGGCAGTATCGGCTTTAAGGGTAGGCTAGGCTGGAAAACTGCCTGGGGCACCAGGTCATGAGAGGCGATGAAAAAAACTGATCTCAAATTCTAGTAAAGTTGATTTAAAAAAAAATGCATTGTAATTTGGAACAGATAAAATAGTTTTATTTACGAGAAGATTGAAAATTTTATTGCCATTGAGTAATTTAAATTTTAAAGTACAGTCTAAAAATCAGTAAATATTTCATCATTCGTTGTCTTTGGTTAAACAAATTTAAATAAAGATTGTAATATTTCTTTTCATTTTTGTTTTTAATTGGAAAATTATTTGAGTAATGAAATATGTTTTTATGATTGTCCTGATGAAATATCGTCCTTTAGAATAAAGGGGGCCAACAGGCGGTGAAAAAATCTCCTCCAGGATGCTAGATTCACTAAAGCTGGCCCTGGGTACCGGGTATAAAGATAAACATAGTTATAATTTATATATAATTGTCTGAAGTCAATTGTCTATAAAGCCATTGAATGTATATGTTTTTTATACAGGTTACTCTCAATGTAACTACATTATATGCAACTTAATTTTTTTAATGGGACATTCTGTAATTTTACATTTTTTGAAAGAAATAAGTTCTTTAACAATGAAAGTTGTTACCTAAAGTTATATGGAGCACCTGTCTTAATTTAGAATTTTCATTTTATTGACATTTTTTTAGATAATTTTTTGTAACTATTTTTTCCATAAAATGCAAAATAAAATATACATAGCACTGCTAAATCTGAATTCTGAATCGCCCGTGTGTAAAAAATTTTAAATAAAAAAGATTTGCTTAAAAATACTGATCGATTAATCACCCTGTTTATGTAAACACTATAATTGCAATTGAAAAATAAAAAAAATATCTATACGTGAAAAAAAATTCATTTTGAGATATGCTACAAACGAAATACCACCAAATTTATTTAACAATTTTACGGTAACATGATTTAAGCTCCACAATTTTATTACATTCAGTTTAATAGTTAGTTAAATGACAAAATAGCAGTGAAAAACAATATCAACAATCAATAATTGATTGAAGTAACAGCAATCGCCGAAGATACCATTTACCTTACTATTGATGAGTTTGATGTAATTGGTAGATACAGAGAACGTTCAGGTGATACTAATTTTATAAATATTATAAGCTAATTCTTTTTTACATACATGTAAAATAATTAAGTATATTTAATCTAAAATTCTACGTCAAAATGTCAGAAATTTTTTCGAGAAGAATATCGCTCTGTACCTAAATAGTATGCATAATTTAATTAATTATTCTACCGTTTCGTAATATAATTTCATTTTAAATTTATAAGCAATTAAAAACAATTGTCTATTTAAAACATCATAATGAAAACCGACAGAAAATCTACTCTTGGGAAAATATTTTTATAACTAATTTAAAATCAGTTATACTTTTTAAATGTAGATTACATTGTTACAAAATCCAATTAAAATTTTATATTGTTTTCACGCTTTATTTACCTATCTAACAATGAATAAAAAATAAATGATAAATCTAACCAATTATTTTTGCAAACAGTTTTAGTAGCATACTATAAATTGTCACGGGACGTTTTGAATATCTTATTTAATTGATTATTAATTTGATATTCCTTTTCATAAACCTACTAAACACATGTATTGTACGTGTAAATACAGATCGTGTATTTTCTAAAACAATTGTCACAGTCTTATGGAGATTAATATTTATTATTGTAAAATTTGTGGTCATAAGACTGTGAGTGTATCGTCACCCACTCAAATCCCGAAGCCCACGCTGATGTTCTACAAAAACTAGTTTCAAATTTTCTAGTGTCTATTCCTCACGCCTACTACTATTCTATAGAACAGTAGTACTAAAAATCTATCAATCATTTACACTGCTAATAAATATATTGTTGCTTACTAATTTTATTAAAATATGTTATAAAGTCATATTACTTGTGTCTTGTATATTTAAAGATAATGATAAAGTTTTTATTAAATAAATAAAAAATAAGTTTTAATCTTATAAACATTCGCTAAAATAGTAATAACAACTGACATCATAAAATTTATAAAAATAACTATTATGTAGCTATGTAAAAAATATCATTTTAAAATTCATAAGTAGGTAGTTAAGATATGTTTAAAAAAAAGCATTAACATAGGAAAGCCGGTCTTATTTTATTTTGCCTGTAGTTATTAACATATATTTGTAGGAACAAACAATTATAACTATTTTTTTAGGTTTGAGATCAAATAAACATCATATCATATAATGGCCAAGGGGAATGAAAGATAAATTTAAATATTAGCTTTCTTCAACATCGACAGATAAAATATGGTTGTTTTTTTGTTTTTTCATATTAAACTAACTTTAATTATAATTTCATCTATCAATATATTAACATTATTAACTCACAAATATATGATTAAAATATCGAGGTGTACTAGTACAATTTTACACTAAGAGCACATATAGATTTTAATAATGCCTCCTCTCCACTTGCTATTTTTTTTTATTTAAGGAGAAAATAAATTATTGATGTAATTGACTGAAATATATAAATCGTTTTCCATCCCTTAATGGAATGATCACAATGTATGTATTAGATCCAAAAAAGACAGTGATCATTTATTTTAAAGTGGATGAATCAATGATGAAATAGGAAAAATTGAAAACAGTTTTGATACTGCTGAAATTTATTTAAAAAATAAATTTTATTGTCTTTGTATAATACACCATAAAAGTGAATATCGCAGTACGTGGGAAAACATATTTCATAAAATAATATGACTTATAATTTGTATATTATTTAGTGTATACCATATATGGAGCGAACAAACCCCCTTTGTTACAAAATAATAAAAAACAGTTAATTATTGTTCTTTTTAATAAACTAAACGTAACAGGGCATTACTTTATATATATTTTATAGTCTGTTTGTTATACTGATATCAGTGGCGCGTTATAATAGTCGAGGGCCTACGGCAAAAAAAAAATCGTTTTTGGGGAAAAAAATTCAAAATTTAAACAAACGTTGAAAAAAATTTTATAGATACAATATATGATGATCTTTTTTTGTATCTATCCCTACTTTCCAAAAAAATACACCTAAATTATTTTAAAAACAAAAAAGAACCTATTTTTTCCTTACACAACGCTAATATTAAAATGTTAATTGACTTGATTTTTTGGTAAATTATAATAAAAATGCAATTTAGCTTTTACAATGTTTAAAAAAATCTATATTATAAAACTATATTAAATGATTTTTATGTATTTAAGACTGCATAAATGCGACTTAAAATTAGATACAAAATTTGACTGTCAAAGTCAGATGCACCATTTTTATTCATAATAAAAGTTCAACCGAATTGAAAAACGTATATATGTAGTACATAATTACTACGTATATTTGCCAATTAATTTTTTTGTACTTAAATACACGGAGTAACATATCATTTTAAATTGACAATAAATTTCAAATAGCAATTGAAAAATTAAATTTTTTCGCAAAATTTTGTACACTTTGTACATAAATCAAATTGTATTTGTTTTTATTTACTGAAACGCTATTAGAGTAAACAAGCCACTAGGCACAGTAGTTATTAGTTTACTCTAGTCTATTGCAACCACCATACAGTTGTTGTTATAGCGCTTTCTCTATTTGATTATTATGTAAATGTTTGATTAACTCGTATGTGATGAGTTTTGTTACAAATAATTACTACCACTACCCTCTCTAACCTTTCAGCACATGGGAGTAATGCGGTATATAAATAGAAATGTACACAAGACGAGACGAGATGAGAGTTAGGGAAATCTCAGCTTGCTTTTTTACTGACAATCTCGTCTTAAGCCCGTCGCACACGACGCTGGATTTGCTGCTAGTTTGCTTGCTAGTTGCTGTGCTGGCAACCGTGTTAGTTTCAGTGATAGAAATGACGTCACTGCGTGCTGCGCTGCATGCTATCATACTAGATTTCAGAATTAGAACCGAGGCTATTTTTCGAGCTAAATTTGAGCAAGAACCAATCAGAAAATAGTATAATGTCACGTAAACATAAACATCATAAACAAACATGGCGTCATAGCGTATACTTTTGTGACAGTTTATGTTCGTACAGATCATAAGAAATAATTATGTCCATTTTACAAATATTCAAATGTTATAAAACTGAATTGTAGTGAAATTTTAAACTTAGCTCATTGAGTTAAACTTTTGAAATTAATAAACATTAATTATATATTGTTCATCCAAAGGATTTTTTTTATTTTCATAGGCCGTATCCACTAGAGTATTATGTCGATATTAGAACTGTCACTTCACACGTATCTAAACCATATCAAAACCATGTAACAAAACCATCTACAAATTCAAGTATCATGTGAATCCAACACGCATTGAAACCATGACAACAATCCAGCGTCGTGTGCGCCGGGCTTTATGAAAATTGAAACCATCTTTTATCTCAGCCTCATCTCGTACACATATCGAGAACGAGACCGAAGAAGTCTCGATCTGGTGTGAATTTTTTTCTAAAAAAATTTTTTCGACTAAAATATTGTTGTATAGCCAGCCAGCCATAGGTACCTATTTACGGGCCAAGGTAAGATGATAAAAATAATCTTCCATGGAATAACAAACAACAGACAAAAACGATGGTTATGACTTATCAAATACAAATCCCCTAACGATAAAAATTGTAAGAGTTTAGATTTACACGTGTTTCAATAGCAATGCTATCATCATCAGAGTCCTAAAGACACTCTTTATCTTTAGAACTATGTGTAAGTCTAAACATTTACAACTTTTATGATTTGGGGGTTTTATTATTTTTATTATGGGATTTGTATTTGATACTTCCATGTAATATTTAAAAAAACATTTTCTTGTAAGAATTTAGTATATTTTCCTTTTTATATTCCAAAAAAAATCAGTTCTAAGCCCTGGTGCGACGGGTTTTTTTACACTATTTAATTAAGTAGCAGTAAATTTTTTACTTTTTTTATATTTTTTAACTTTTAAATCATTCTTAAATTACAAAAAAAAAACTTATAAAATACAGTAAAACTTCTTTAAACCGACCAACTATGGATACTAAAAAAAGTCTCATGGAAGTGTTATTTTGCGGAAAAATTATATTAAAAAAGGAATTTTGAGACCTTCGAGAAGTTTTACTATATTTAAAATTAGATTCAAGATTATTTATTATTATTAATTTTTTTAATTATTATTTTAACATACATACATATATCCATGTTTACTTATTGTTATTAGTATTCTAACACTATAAAAGTGTATAATAATTATTATTCATTGTTATTATAATGTAATGTTCTTTTCAAGGAATATTGTGTCCCCATCATGGACAATGAACATTTTTTCCTAAATGCGAAAAATATACACTTCTTGTTAGTTAAAATCCGTTTTAATTTTATGTAGCATATTTATAGCCAATTAAATGTATTTTCTTATAGCGTTTAAATAAATGTAATTGAGCAATTAACTTCAGAGTTATAAGAAGTGTTGCAATAAAGTGTTCCTTTCAAAGGACCGCCCCTAGTTAATTAAATCTAGATATGAATTTTATTCCATACAGCTCGTTGTAAATGTAATCATTCTGAAATAATTGTTGTATAGAATTTATATGAATATAGTTGCATAAAATATTAAATGGTTATATTCAGAAACATTTTTATTTATCGATGCAGAGAATTTTGGACAAAGATTCGAAAATATTGAGATGTATAATGTATATTATACATTTTTTTTTTTTAATAATTTGTATGATGTTTATTATAAAGTGTAAAATATGTATCTATTAATATTCAACGCGTAGTTTTGAGTGACCATATTGTTTATATAGCACTACCCAAACGTCATGTTTATAACATTAATGTTTGATGCGTTCCTACCTGCCATAATTAATGCTAATGTATTCCGTACACACTTGTGATAATAATTCGTGTGGGTTTGTATTAGAACTTTGACTTTAATTAAAAGAAAGTCTAAATATTAGACAAGTAAATGTTTTCTCGCAGATCAAATCAATTGAAAAAAATGTCGGCACATATTCAAACAAATCCAATAAAAAATATCAAATTAAATGTTAAGTATATCGAGTTTAATTTTGTTGTAACTTAAAATGTAAATTTTAATTGTTATGTTTTTGTTTTCTAACATAAAAATTACAGGCTTCATATAAATAATCATCGATAAATATTTATTTTTATTCAAAAAATATTATGTGCTTTAGAATTTAAATAATAGGTATGTATAAAGTGTAAACTAATTTATAAATTGAGCCGAAAATTGAATTTATATTATATTTTGAAATTATACCGATTTTGAGGTACCACCAGTCATCTACTAGTCAGAACCAACACATAAAGTTTCATTAAAATCGGTCCAGTGGTTCATTAGTTATGTGTGCGACAAAAATTCAGGGGATAGGCACACATACACATACACACACATATAGACATATTTTACCATATTTTGATGATGTAAAATAATAGAATGCACGTTTGTGAAAAATGGGCAAAAAAATCAATAAAAAACACTTTAAAAAAATTACATGGATCTCATATTGATTAAGTTCTACATTTTTTTTCATGATCAATTTTTATGTAAAATCAGCTGTTATAGAAATATTTATGATTGAGCATCGATTACGAGAGAAGGCTGGGAATTAGCCGAATAGAACACATGACATTTTTTACGGAGTATTTCATGTAGAATCTTTAATTCATGTTATGTTTTTTTCTCTGAACAATGGCTCGTATGAAAAATGAGAAAAACTGGGATAAATTTCACTCCGGGAGTAATTTTTACGTGAAAGGGGATGTTCCATCCACGATTTAGGTGGGAATTTTTAGGGCTCTTACTCCGAACACTACTGAGAGTTCATAGACAAAGTATCAAAACTTTATAATTTTTTTCTTCTATTTGTCAAATTTTAATTTAATTACCGTTGACTATTAATATTATATGTTAATAATGTATACATATGCATAGTGCATACACACGATTTTACATATATGTATATATGTATGTATATTACATATGAGTGCTTATATAATTATATTCGCTATAGATACCTACTATTTATACTTACAGTTACTACAACCTTAATAATAAAGCTATAAAAATACCCATATAAAGTATTTAATTAATTACTGTACGGGCTTCCGCGATTTACGCTGGTTCACAATTTGTAGAAACCCGTTAACATTTCCTAAATATTTTATTTTTAGTATATACGCCCAAAATGGGTGTGAAACTGTACTCCAGGATCGCGATGGATCGATCGATCTATACTTTAAAGAAAACCAGTCCCTACCTTTAGATCCCGACTGCAGCGTTCTCTCCAACAACGTATAGGTTTTAGGATGCGGTTTCAACGGATACCTTTGCCGTGGAGATGGCAATCGCCAATCTGTGGAGCAGGTCCTAATTTTCTCCAGATTTCCTCGCACACCGCACTTCACGGGCTATGAACCCACACACACGTGTACCCACAAAAATGTACACCAAAAATATTCACTATATATATATAGTACAACAAAACAATGTATCAATCACAATGCATGAAATCACCCTGTCTCATATATAGCACAAAAATATATCTTACGGCCTATTTAAAAAAACTTAAGGTTAAAATTAACTCTTAAAGCCGGATTCAAGAAAACACAAAAGTAGATATATATCTATTCCCTTCGTGTTATAGAACGTGAATGTTAAACATGTAGAGTCATAGAACCACCCTAACATGTTCAAACGAAAATATATCTCGTCACTAAATATAGTGGCGCCAACACACCCCCCGCCCTGAAAAACATTTCAGAACCCAGGGAGGAAAATTTAAAAATAAATTTTTCAAAACAAACAAAAAAAACTAAAAAGTTTTCTAACTTACATGTACCTAACCTAATCGCAAAAAGTGAAAAATAAAAATAAATTCTGGTCACTTAGAGAAGTGACGCCGCTATTGCGTAGGCAATGGGCATAAGCGTACGACAGGACGCTTATAAATGCCGCTCTTTGTGCGGACTTCAACTACTCGTATCACACCATCGGTACCGGGAAAAACTTCCGTTATAATTCCGGTTGGCCAGTGTAACGGTGGGATATTATCCAGTTTAATAAGAACCAACGTACCGCGGGTAACCGATGGGCTAGCGAGCTTCCATTTCTGGCGAACCTGGAGTTGAGTCAAGTATTCAACATGCCAGCGTTGCCAGAAGGACTGAACTAAATGGTCCAATAAACGTTTCCTATTTAAAAGGTTTGTCGGCGGGTCAGGCAGATCAGGAGCCGGCAACGACGACAACGGAGTTAAAGTTAAAAAATGAGCAGGCGTTAAAGGTAGCGGATCGGAAGGGTCCGTACTTAGCCACGAAAGAGGCCGCGAATTTAAAATCGCCTCAATTTGAGTGAGTACAGTACTCAGCTCTTCATAGGTCAAAATTTGTTGACCAATTGTTTTAAATAAAATAGTTTTTACCGCCTTAACTTGTGACTCCCACACTCCTGAGAAATGGGGGCTTAAGGGGGGTTGAAAAACCCATTTTATCTTACGCGAAGCGAGCTCATTATCGATCGTCGTACGATACTGATCCGATGCTAATAACGTGTGTAGCTGCTCTAACTCATTCCGGGCCCCGATATAATTAGTGCCCCGATCACTGTACATAATTGAACAGGCACCTCGACGCGACAAAAATCGTTTAAATGCGGCTAGGAATAGGTCCGTAGATAAGGCGGACACAAGTTCTAAGTGTAACGCTTTCGTTACAAGACAAATAAATAAACATAAATAAGCCTTTTGGGACTGGATGCCTCGTCTGCGCCCCAATGTAATCCGGAACGGTCCGGTAAAATCCGTACCGCAGTGCAAAAAGGGTTTTGCTTCGTTTATCCTGATGGCAGGCAAGTCGGCCATTTGAGGAAAAACATTTTTCGGTTTGAAGCGAAAACAATGATTACATTGACGTAATCGAAAACGTATGGCATTGCGCGCCCCAACAATCCAATAATGTTGGCGCAAAAGTGCGACCACTAAGGACGGGCCAGTATGTAAATTTTGTCTGTGACAATTGTCAATTAGAAGTTCGACAAAATGGTCGCTCCGCGGCAAGAGTACCGGGTGCTTTTGCTCGAACTCTAGTCCAGATTTCGTGATTCGCCCGCCGACACGAATTACTCCGTCGTGTAAAAAAGGGTTTAAATGACGAATCAAATTCGAAACTGGTTTATTTTGTTGTAAAGCGAGTATGTCTGAATTAAAATAACGACGCTGTATGACTTTAATTAAATAATTTTCCGCCGATTGTAAGTCGGTGGTAGTCATACAGTTTGACAATTTTAAAATATGTGCGAATCGTAACACGTATACAGTGGAACGAATTAATCGCGTCCACGACGAACAGCGAAGTATTAATTCATATAACGAGTCAGGATGCGTTACCGCAGTGTGTACGGAAATCACTTTTGCTTCCGGTAAATCAACTTGATTAATAGTAGAGATGTTTCGAATAGGCCATGAATTAATATCTAATTTTAACCATTCAGGGCCGGTTGCCCAATTTTTCACACTCATAAATTGAGCAGGTCGCATTCCTCGAGAAAGACAATCACTAATGTTATTGACACCGTCAATATGATACCAATTATGTGGTAGAACTAAATCTTGTACCTGCGCGACTCTATTGGCTACAAAAGTTTGCCACCTATGTGGAGGGGACGAGATCCAGCTTAGCGCGACAGTAGAATCGGTTAAAGCGACTAACTTATTGATTTTAATGCGTGCGGCTAAACTTTTTTCCACAAAATTTAATAGTTTGGCAAGTAAAACTGTAGCTAGTAGTTCCAAACGCGGTATAGTTTGTATTTTCATGGGGGCGACTTTAGTTTTCGCACAAACCAAGTTCACAACCACCTGATTGTTAGGTAAAATAGATCTAGCATAAACCACAGCGCCATAAGAAGTAAGGCAGGCATCACAAAAACCTACTAACATAGTATTAGCGTCCGGTAAAATCCCTAAGTGACGAGAAAGTTTAAAATCCTGTAAAAGGGTAAATTCGTCCTGTAGATTTTTCCACTCATCCGTGATGTCATTCTCAGGAATTTCGTCCCAGTCTAAGGGGGTAGCCCACATTCTACGTATTATCAATTTAATTATTAAAGTCACGGGACTTAAAAACCCACAAGGGTCGAATAAGCGCGCGACGGTAGATAATACATTACGTTTAGTGCAATCCCGAAATTCCGTCTGTATACAAAATGTAAAAATGTCTGTATGGGGAAACCACTGTAACCCCAGGACCTTTAATCCATCAGTGTTAAAAGTAACTATTTTTGGTGACCGATCGCTTTCTGGAATATCTTGTAATAAATCAGTCGAGTTAACAGCCCACTTGGTCAATTTAAATTGTCCGCTTTCAAATAAGCGTGTTAATTGTGTATATGTATCTTTAGCTTCAGTTATATCAGGTACACTACACACCAGATCATCAATATAAAAATCGCGCCGTACTATGTTTGCCGCTATTGGGTAATTATGGGCCTCATCTGTAGCTAGCTGATGTAAAGTGCGAATAGCTAAGAAGGGCGACGATTTAACACCGAAAGTGACTGTGTTTAAACTATAAACCGCAACCGGGTCGTTAGTTGAAAAACGCCATAACACTTGTTGAAAGCGTTGATGATCTGGGTGTATTCCTATACGTAAATACATTTGACGAATATCCGCCGTAAACGCGATCGGAAACATTCGAAAATTGATAAAAATATTACACACGTCAGTTTGAAGTTTCTGACCGGTATGTAAGAGACAATTTAAAGATACTTGTGTAGTTGATTTGCACGAAGCATTAAATACACACCGTAATGGTGTTGTGAAACTGTCTGGTTTAAAAACAGCGTGATGCGGTATAAAATAATTCGGAGTAATTATTTTACTGGGTGAAACCAACGACATATAACCTAAGTCCAGATATTCCTTGAAAATTGCGTCATATTTATTTTTGAATTCAGGAGCCTTTTGAAATCTCCTTTCCAAGGATGTGAGACACTTTAAGGCTGTAGCATATGAATCCCCTAGAATAGTGGGATCTGCTTTGAAAGGTAGAGAGACTACATATCGTCCCGATTGTTCCCGATAAGTAGAGGCAGCGTATAGTTTCTCACACTCCACATCGTCGGGATGGGGGAACCGCTCGAGGGGGAAATCTTCATCCTCCCAAAATTTTTCTACCAAATTATTTAAAGACGGTTCGACCTGTATACTGTAAGAATTAACCGAATTGTCAAACGAATTTTTACTTGGGACTGTGCCCGAAACTACAAACCCAAATTTAGTTTTGTACGCAATTGGAGAATTCGGTTCTCCTGTGACAGTACCTGACTCTAATAATAAAGAAAACAATTGGGCCCCTAAGATGCCATCAATAGGCGCGGGCTTGTCAAATTTATCGTCAGCTAATGGAATAGTAGATAAATGTTTGATGTATTCTGGATTAATTCTATAACTTGGCATTTTATCAGTAATTTTTTCAACTAACAAAGCCTCAATTTTGTAGCTAATATTATCGTCAAAACGTGACGAAATAACAGCCTCTGCTTTTCCGGCAACCGAACTACCACGCGTACCAACGCCTGTTATGGTATAGTTGCACGGAGAGATTTTTAATTTTAATCGTTTAGCGCATTTCGTGGTAAGAAAATGTGCCTGTGAACATGAATCTAATAAAAATCTAGCCCTATGTCGTACACCGAACAGATCAACAATGTTGACCACCACAGTCGAGAGTACAACGGTTAAATCGGACGTCGGGGCCATAGTTGTCGAGCAGAAGGCCGACGGGCCAGGCGTCGCGACGCCATCAGACGATGTGCTAGGTTGTGAGTCATCACTAGTTACTTTTTCCGACGCATTATCAAAATGTAAAAGCGTATGGTGTTTTGACTTACAATTTTTACACGTATTTTTACGCTTACACGCATATGCTTTATGCGGGCCAAAACAATTTATACAATGATTTTTAGATTTAATCAGTTGATATTTTTCCCGAGGTGACTTTGATAAAAATGTTTTACAATTTATTAGTAAATGGTTGGAAGCACAAATTAAACATTTACTGTTATTTGAATTTTCAACAAAAAATAATTGTTTGGATTTTGAGCTAACTCCGGTCGATTTATTATTGACTGGGGATAGCGTATAAATCTGTGCCTGGTCATTAACAAAGGTCAAAACTTCCTCATACGTGAAAATATTACTTGTACGTCTGTGGTTCTCAAACAATGAGCGCGTCTCAGAATCTAATTTTGTCCAAATTAAGTAGGCTTTAATAAAATCGAATGAATCAATATTTAATTTATCCAGTGCTTTAAATGCACTGTCACACTTTTCAATAATATTGTTAAGACCATTCGAAGACGCGATTTGTAATGGTTTAAAATCCAGGATCTGATCCAAATAACTAGTTGCTAAAATACGCGGATTTTGGTATTTTTCCACGAGGGCCTGCCATATAATGGGGTAATTTGCACCAATGGGTGCCAAACCCGTGCAGACACCGGCCGCCTTCCCACTTAATTGTCCCATTAAATAATTGATTTTATCAATATCATTTAAATGGTCATTATTATGAATAAGACTTTGAAATAGTTCAAAGAATGTAGGCCATTCTTTAGCATTACCCGTAAATGTAGGTAAAGTTAGTTTTGGCAAACGCGGAGCACATGACCGCGATTCGCTTGGTTCAGTCGGTACTAGTATCGAGTGCGTAGTCACAGCTGGAGGTGTAACGCGCGGATCTTTAGCTGCTAACCGAATTTGACAATACAAATCATCAAAAGCCTCAAGAGGTTCCAAATTTGGAATGTACTCTTTATCTAGTTTTAAGTTAATTGCATTAGTATCATGAACCGCTTGCTCAAATTGAGCTTTAGTCTGCTCTAATCCCTCCAGTTTAAAGGTGAAATACTTTAATGAAGTTGCTTGATCTAATTTCAAAGAATTATCATATATTCTCTGTATTCGTGCAAAATACAGTTGTTGCCTTGACTCAAGGACTTTTAATTGGTTTTCTAAAGTCTCAGTTGCAGTCATGATAACCGTGGAAAATAAAGTTACAAGCGCAGATAATGCAAAAGAATCTAACCTTAACAGGTCCACAACTAAATAGCCAAACTACAATCGATAAGATCAAAACCAAAAATTTAAATATTAAAAACCACCGATGAGGTTCAAAACCAAAGAATTTTAAATACTACTGTAAAAACTATAATTATCCCAAAGAACTAAACTAGAAAGTAATAGTCCCAAAAAACTGCAAAATACAAAAAATAGTATTTTGTTCACCCCTGTTAATTTTAACAAAAAATCAAATGTATTTATTTTTCCGAAAAAATAACTTTTTGACGACCACTGATCATCTACTATGTTCTACGATTATAAAATCTCACAGTTATTTAAAGAAATAACTAAACTGTTTACTACTGCTGAACAATTCAAAATATGCAAATTAATAATTAATTGGTAACGTTTAAAAAAAACAAATGTCGGAAATCCGTACATTCAAAAAATACACAATTATATATATAATAATACATATGCAGTAAGTGTTTACAAATATTCGTTTTAAATTTAACATATACAATCGTTCCATACAAACCAGTGCATAGCACACTGGGAAACCGAAAATAATTTTACAAATTTAAAAACGACAGTTTCGCTCGGGTAAATTTTACAAAAAAATATGCACCTATTTGTACAACCCTAAATGGAATTAATTAACGCAGTGTATTTTTTAATTCCGAAAAAACAATAATGTTTCACTTAATTAGATTTGTAATAACTATAGTAATTAAATACATACTAATTAATTTTTTAATGACATGATAACAAGCGATATTATCAGTACAAGCTAAGACAAACAAATATTTCCCAAGAACTATTAAAATATTCCTTTTGTCTCTTTAGTTTTAGGATGGCCACTATATGTAAATAAATATATATTCTCTTAACCAATGGGTCCCAAAAACTTTTAAATACAATTGTATTATACAGCGACAAGAATGATTTCAAACACATAACCTTGCATGACAGCTGATACATCTGTACCATAGAAAACATAAATATTTGACAGTTGTGTGTGTCCATAGAATACAAGCAAATCACAGTGCGCAACAAAATCATATAGATCGATCGACCAATCAGAACGCTGTATTACTTTCTGACGTAGACAAGGATAATAACGAAATACAAATTTTAACATGTATAAAACCACGTTTTTATTGAATTTACAAAATCGAATATTATACCAAAAAATCAATGCCATCCAGCTCCAAAAGACCATAAAAAGTGGTCAAAGCGCCCTTAAATGATATCTGGGCTCGAAAGGACCATAAAAAATGTACGGGCTTCCGCGATTTACGCTGGTTCACAATTTGTAGAAACCCGTTAACATTTCCTAAATATTTTATTTTTAGTATATACGCCCAAAATGGGTGTGAAACTGTACTCCAGGATCGCGATGGATCGATCGATCTATACTTTAAAGAAAACCAGTCCCTACCTTTAGATCCCGACTGCAGCGTTCTCTCCAACAACGTATAGGTTTTAGGATGCGGTTTCAACGGATACCTTTGCCGTGGAGATGGCAATCGCCAATCTGTGGAGCAGGTCCTAATTTTCTCCAGATTTCCTCGCACACCGCACTTCACGGGCTATGAACCCACACACACGTGTACCCACAAAAATGTACACCAAAAATATTCACTATATATATATAGTACAACAAAACAATGTATCAATCACAATGCATGAAATCACCCTGTCTCATATATAGCACAAAAATATATCTTACGGCCTATTTAAAAAAACTTAAGGTTAAAATTAACTCTTAAAGCCGGATTCAAGAAAACACAAAAGTAGATATATATCTATTCCCTTCGTGTTATAGAACGTGAATGTTAAACATGTAGAGTCATAGAACCACCCTAACATGTTCAAACGAAAATATATCTCGTCACTAAATATAGTGGCGCCAACAATTACTTTCGGAAAATTTCAAAATATATTCACATTACAAAAATAGGTACATACAAAGGAAGTCGTCATTTTTTTGTTAATTAACTAATTTTTTTTTATAAAATCTACTCAATTATTCCATTGAATACATGAATGAGAGGATAATAAACAAGATTATACATTTAAATAAAATTGAACTCACCTGTTTCTTTAAGTCAATTCATACGTTTCTTTTACAATGTTTGTCAGAGATATTAACAAGTTTTATCACTTTACATATTTTCCATTTCATGCATGAATTAAAACATAAATATAGAGACTAGCACAACACAGTTTTACGTAACACTATTAACCCATAAAGATAACACAAAAACTATTTGTATCAACTTATCATAAAAATAATACAAATTGTATTAATGCTGTATATATAATTCCCGCAAGGATTCTTAGAAATATTTATGTCACCTAATAAATATAGTAAAGCAGGTATAATTAATTAATTCTTATAACGAACACATTTTTATTTATAAGACAAAATAATGCATTTTTCATATTTATAAAACATTTGAGTCTAGTGAGCACTGGTATTGACGTTAACACGTGCGAAGGTGGCTATGGAGAGCAACAATTGCATGTAACCGTCCGGATCGTAGTCGGCAGGCGACTGTTTGTATACATCACACAGAACACGCGCGCGCCTCATTTTGATACACACATGCACGGGGACGGTAGTGTAAACAAGGTACGCTGGAGAAATACAGTGACGTAGGATGTAGCTGATGTTGATTTACGCGATTTGAGATTTAAGAGATCATCTAGTGATCGTGGACGTCGCGTCGCGTAGATTGGTATTCGACTCCTGAAGATATTTTAAATTATTGTTTCATTGTGAATAAGGCCGTATCTAGAGGCTCTGGCGCATCCGGGCAGCAATTGCCCGAGAGGCCCTCACTATATGCAAAATATTAATATAAAAATTGAAGACTTTTTTTTCGTTGCTACCTTAGTCCACAACTTTTGCTTGTTACTAATTATAATGACTTTTTTTCCTCAATCTTGCCAACCCCAATTTTTACGCTTATCTCTGCGTGGACATCCACAAGGGGGGGGGGGGGGGGGGTAATGGGGCACTTGCCCACTCCTAGGATATGATTAATTTAAGTAAAAATATGGTAACGCAACAATAATGTATTATTTAAAAAATACTAACAAGGTTGCACCCCCTCCCTTAGGATGTATATCCAAATTGAACATTATATAAGTTTCATTATGTGTTATATTTTAAATTTGTTGTATTCTTAACAAACTTCTTAGTTCAGATTTAAATTATAATAAAATCATGTAAATACGTACCTGTATGAAAATTAATTTTTGCGTAGTTATTTTATCATAAAAAAGTAAAAAAAAACTTATTTACTGACAAGGAACAAGTATTGAGAAAATATGTTTGATTTAAAAAAGTAAAATTTCTATATAAAAACACTCTTATTTAAAAAATCGATTGAAAGATTTTTAGTCGAGTAAAAATGAAAAAATAAATAATGTTGTTATGTATTTTTGTAAAATTATTATTTGGTCACGCTAAAAATACACTGGTCTGGAGTCCAGACTAGATTATATTCTCTCTTCTTTCCTCAGTGACGTACCGTAGGTTTCTGCCGCACGGGGCAGATCGCAAATTGGCTGCCCCTCTCCCCTCTACACTATATGCTAAATATGAAAATTTAAAGCCTTTTTTTGTTGCTACCTCAAATTTGCCGCCCCCAAACCACAATTTTCCACCTTTTACTAATATTGATTAATTTTTCTTCGTTACTACCTGAAATTTGCTACCCCCAATTTAATTTTATATTTGTATATATTTAATGATTATTTTTTTCGAAATTTTCCGCCCCTAGCAAAGTGCTGCCCGAGGCAAGCGCCTCCTTTACCACCCCATCGGTACGCTACTGTCCCTCCTCCATCATCCTTAATATATATAAAGCTCAACGTCTCTCTGTCTGTCTGTCTGTCTGTCTGTCTGTCTGTCTGTCTGTCTGTCTGTCTGTCTGTCTGTCTGTCCGTTAGTTGCCTTATCACTCGAGAACCACTTATCCGATTTACGAGTTTTTTTTTTTAATTCATAGGTACGTTCTCTGGCCAGGTTATAGGCTATATTTTTTTACGTTAGGTAACATAACAACAAAGCAGTGACGATAATAGTAAATCAAGTCGGAAAAAATTTTGCCGTCGGCGCGCTGTTTTGTAATACGCTGCCTAAACCGTTCAATATAGAACAAAATAATGTATTAAAGAATTGTGTAGAATCAAAAGTTCTACAATTAAGTCAGCGACACGATATGTCTAACTTTTATATTTAAGCCACAATGACTGCTTTTATGTTACAAAAAAAACATAAAATATTTGGGTTTTGTTTACATGGACTTATGACCTGCAAAACATTAATCCTTATCGAAATAAATGATTTCATCGTCATAAGTACTTAATGTAGATATAGTTTGCCATTTACAGCATCCAATTTGGTCGTATAGTTTAGAAAATATCTTAAAATATATTTATAAAGGTAACATTTTAAATGTATGGTGTCGTGCCGCATCGAAGCGATGTACATCAGACTGGATTCGCTTACGTTCGGTAGATATTCGGAGTCCCTCGGCTGACGTTTGAGTTAATTTTGTTTTCAATAATTAACATTTAAATTTAAACAGAACACAAATTATTTGTACTTTTTTCTTCTGATTCGTTTTTGTTAGGTAATTTAGGTATTGATAAATTATTATTACAATAATAACTAATCGTGTTTGTACTTAATTAATTAAACTATATTTTTCAAAAATCCTAAACAATAATTCCGTAGTCTACGCGAGCGAAGCCGCGTGGGCCCAGCTAGTGCTATGATAAAATATTAATATATTGACCATTTTTCTAGATAAATAAAGTTTCATGATAACACAAATATTTTGATATTATTGTTACCTACAGCATACGCCACTGAACATCTGCGCCAGTACCATGTAACCGTTATGATGTCACAATGGTAGTATTGTTTTAAATGCGCAAACATTTAAATCTAAACAGAGTGTGTACCTACTATAATTTCTTCTTCTTCATAAATATGTTGTCAACTCTTTAATGAACTATGAGCTGTATAGATGTAGTATTTTCGAGAGGTCAATTAGTTGAGTTAATAACATGTGTATCTGTAATCTTTATCTAACCGGGTCAAAACCTAAATAAATTTTAACATATGTTTCTGATTATACAGATTTGTTTTTTAATTACTCGTATATTTATTTATTTCTGTAATTTGTACATATATTATATTTTAATGTAGAAGTCGGAGAGCCAGAATAAATTACCTAAAATGGGGTAAGAGTTAAAATCTTAGAGGTAATGAAGGCTCAATGAACATAAAAATAAATTTGCACGAAAAATTATTTAATAAGCGCGAATTTAATTAGTAGGAATTAGGTAAGGATTTTTATTAATTTTGTCTATTATGCATTATTTTTTTATTTCGTGCAGTTCATTTTCATTTAATTATTTTGTGTTTTATTTAAAAGTTTATTAATCGTATACAATACATTTTATATTTATAAATGTATTCTTCCACGTACCAATGGTGGTTTTCCAGATTCTGTAAAATTTAAGATAACAATTTTCTCACATTCAATTCGAAAAATAACCCAAAAAGTTCACCGACTCATGCTTTAATGTGTAATCTGAGTATAGTATTTTAATTTAACCCTTTCAGTCCTGAATTTTTCAAATTGAAAATAAATTGCAAAAACACGGATCAAAAGTAGATTGACACAGTAAGTAGAGTTCTGTAAATTTTATGGTGGCAAATGCCACTGGCAGAACCAAAAGGGTGAAGTAAATTAAAAATTTAAGTAGAACATGTAGACTTGTAGAGGTTAATTTTCTTATTTTCTCTTATGTTACAAACCACAATATTTCTTAACATGTTTCTACTAAATTTTTCAAATGTAAAATTAATTTTTATAAGGAAATAATATGATGCCACTGTTATTTTTTGTACAAAAGTATATTTACAATTTATATATTTTAAACAATTATAGTTAAAAATAAAGCCTTATCTTTTCTGCTTTGTACAAAATAACGAAAACATAATCGTATTAAGATTTAAACTGTAAAACTAAAGGTTATTTATTACATTAAATCTACAAGACATGTTATTAAATAAATATGTCATCGATATAAATAATGTTTATTCATTCTTATATTATAACGATAATTTGATATAATATTGGAAAATATGTTCAATGATAAATGTATTTATTGTTAACAATTATATAAATTATTATACAAGTATGATAACGCCACATGATCCAAAAACAAAGATGGTGGAATTAAGATGCAGGAGCTGAAAGAAAAACGATTTAAATTATTGAATAATAATTTACTTTCATTACTATACATTATACATATTTACAGTAAAATATATACAATAATTACAGTATTTACAAGAGTGATAAATACAACAAACGGTAATTTTGATTAATTAGAAAGGTAGATGCACTGATCCATTTTCCATAGATATATAATTATCATAATATAATAATAAAACAGAATAAATAGGCGATACTTGTATATATATCAAATACTTTCAAATATGTTATTTATATAGGTATAATTCATAAATGCAATAATAATGGATGCTTGTTATGTCTAATTATTAAAGTCATTTTAGTACTTGTGTCTTTAATTTGTATTTATTTGTTGAATCTAATATATCGAGTAGTTATTTTGGAATTTCCTGTATGATTCTCAAGGTAAAAATTCATTAGCTGCTCAGTCACTAGTTTTTATGAAAAATACATTGAGTCACAATCACCTGAAAAACTTGTTACTGGTTATGTCATTATGGTCCATAATTCTCAATAGATAGATCAAAGTATTATGCGAATATTTGTTCTATATATCACTACTATTAAGGCTTTATATCTAATGAATTAAATAATTTTTGACAATTTTTTATTAGCTTAAATAATGTATAAACATCTTAAAAATAATATTCAAAAGGAATTATAATTAACATATTTTTCTCATAGGAGACGTTTTTTTATCCAACTGATTTTAATAAAGCATATTACAAAATTTAGTAATTATCAATAACGAAGACAAAAATGCAACATCTAATAACGAAAATTAAGAAAAGAATAACAAATTTACAAATCTGTGTTGATTTTTAACATTTTTTCTGCGCAGAGACAACATATACACCTATACCGTGCAGTACAATAAACATCCAATCAAGAAGCGTTCTATCGCTCATGTGTAAATTGTATGTGTGTATGAGTTTGTACAGTCCACTGTAATACCGACCTTCCGGTTGTGGTTCTGCAGCAGGTTCTGTGGGCGCTTCTGCCGCAGGAGCTGCTTCTGCGGGGGCGGCTTCGGCGGCGGGCGCAGGCGTGCTTTCAGCTGGTGCTGCTAATAAAATAATAAGATAATCATTATGTGTTTATTTATCATGTACAGGTTTGCAAAGTTTGTGCTTATCAAATTATAAAACAGTTTTCTTTACTAACGATAACCGCATACCCAGAGGCTACGAGCAGGATGTACAATGTACATTTTAAAATAGTGTTAAGTAAAGCTAACTGTATCGTATTATTTATAACAATACATTCAAATATTTTCAGAGATTTCACTTTTTGCGTTTATGTACACTGTAAAGTACAGTCACCTGCATTAATGGTCTAGCAGTTTGTATTCATTTTCGTTTATCACAAACTAAGTAGGCTCCTCCCATTTGATTATTATAATATTTAAATCATTTCTCCATGTATCAAACAAAGACAGATATTTAGAAATTCATTTGCTAGATAAAGAACTACTCTTCGTTTATAATTGGTACTCATATATATTTGTGCAATTAAATTATTATGTAATCTATTGAAAATTGTATACGTAAATTTTGTGGCAATAAATATTTGATATTCCGAATTTTAGTATTTAAATATATTAAACTTGATAGAAAAAGATAACCGATGATGTTTGTCTTTAAATTTGGAATCTGTTGTAAGCGATTCTAGCCTTTAGGGTGCCAGACGAGATCTACAGGCGACTGTACATAGTGATACCCAAATAATATTTAAAAATTTCAAGTTACCAAAATAATTATAACTTGCTCTAAAGCAGCTGTTCTTAAACTAGGGTCCGCTGAACTTTTACCAGGGGCCCATAAAACATATTTGGAATAAATTAAAGTACTTTTATATTTCTATTTACCAATGATTAATTAGTATCTAACGACCTTCTTTGTTTTTCTGTCAGAAGGGTGTCCCTGAAGAATAATTATTCAAAAGAGGGTCCATAAAATAAATAAGTTTAACAACCGCTGCTCTAAAGCATTCAATTTTGTTTGTTTTGTTTTTTTTATCAACTTTTATTAATATTTCCAAATGCGATGAATTTCTGAACATTTTAATATTGTTACATTGTTTAGATTGTATATTTGATTAAAATATTTTTATTTTATTGAAGCTAAGTCATATATACAATGATGTAATTAAGGGGTAGCGCAGATAAAAAATCCCAAGACCAATTTTAAAATCTAACCACAATTTTTAGTGATATGAATCCACATGTTCAAATGACTGGCTTGAAGATTATTGAAAATGAATTTAAAAATTACTATGAAAATTGTTTATAAAACAATCAAAGAATAAATATTGTTTTAATGTCCATGAAATAATGGCTAGTATGAACATTGACAGCAATCCTAATGGAAATTATAAAATGAGAATCTAAACGAACGAAACATTGAATCATGCTACATTATGCATTGATGTTAATTTATAAAATTAATAAGAGTCTGATATGCACGAATATATGGGATTTAAATGAAGAAATATGAAGCATTTCTAAGAAGAACAAAATGTAACTACTTATCAGGAAGATGTACTGCCAATTGGAACAGTAATATCTGATCGTGCATATTGAATAGCACCTGCAGAAAATAAAAAAGGTAAATACGAAAGTATCTTATTTGTACAAAGTGTATTTTATTAGCATTTATGTTGAACTGATCAATTTTACCTTCTGCGGGAGCACCTTCCGTAGGCGCTGGTGCAGCTTCCGCTGCAGGTGCTGTTTCCGCGGGTGGTGCCGCGCCTTCAGCTGGCGCAGGCGCTGGTTCTGTTGGTGCTGCACCTTCTGCCGGTGGTGCCGCTCCTTCAGGTGCTGGTGTAGCGCCTTCCGCTGGTGGTGCTGCTCCTTCGGCTGGAGGTGCTGCACCTTCTGCTGGTGGTGCCGCTCCTTCTGCTGGTGGTGCTGCACCTTCTGCTGGTGGTGCTGCTCCTTCAGCCGGCGGTGCTGTTCCTTCTGCTGGAGGTGCACCTATTTGAATTAACCAAATTTAGATTTTCTATTTATTCAATTTAATTTATAATAATATTGAGCAATTAAAATAATATCCAATTAAAAAACGGCATTCCTAAATACCTACATATTGCAACATACATTTTTGATTTGTGAATCAATCGGAAATTCATAAGAATACTTTTAAACTGGATTAAAAATGCATACTATTTAAATTAGAACATCCGCTTAGATATCTTCGAAAACATAAAATAGATATTTGAAGTGGTTTTGTTCATTTACTGTTCTGTACAATGTCAACTGGTAGCGGGTAATCAGGCAATTAATTATAAACTAAAAATACCTATTCTTATCTTCAACGTTACTGTCAGACACAATACGTAAACATAATTTTGTTGTTTGCTTGTGTTTCGTTTTTTATTGTTCATTACTTTATAACATTAATATAATTTTGTTCAGAAACAACAAAAACATTTTTTGCGAGTTATTTTACATCTCAAGTTATTATTAATTCAATTAACAATCAAAATAAATTAATTCTGTAATACAGATTTTTTTTATTAAAAAACAAGTTTTGTGCTTTTTACTTTCTTATCCCTCCCTACATACGAAATATATGCATATGTATAGTAATTATACATAAAATATGTATAGTAATGCCAAAAATTCAAATGAATACCTACACACTACGCAATTATCTGCTTTGATATAAAACTCAACTATATGTGAGTAGCATAATCGACTATTTTAATATTTCATATTTAAACAAAATAAAATATCCAACCTTCTGCTGGTGGAGCTGCACCTTCCGCGGGTGGAGCTGTGCCTTCTGCTGGAGGTGCTCCTTCCGCTGGAGGTGCGCCTTCTGCTGGAGGTGCTCCTTCCGCTGGAGGTGCCCCTTCTGCTGGAGGTGCTCCCTCTGCTGGAGGTGCGCCTTCTGCTGGAGGTGCCCCTTCTGCTGGAGGTGCTCCTTCTGCTGGAGGTGCCGTTCCGTCCGCTGGAGGTGCACCTTCTCCTGGTGGTTGGCCTTCAGCAGGTGGTGCTCCTTCTCCTGCAGGTGCACCTTCTGCTGGTGGGGCTCCTTCTCCTCCTTCTGCAGGAGGTGCTCCTTCCCCACCTTCAGCAGGTGGTGCTCCTTCAGCACCTTCTGCTGGCGGTGCACCTTCTGCTCCTTCCGCTGGTGGTGCTGCTTCACCGCCTTCACCTTCTTCACCCTCCTATACGTAAATATAATTTTTGTATAGTTTCTTACACTTTTAATGATTATAAAGCAACCATACATCTTTCATTTGAATAGTCTAGTGCAGCAGTCACCAAAATACAGCCCGCGGGCCGGATCCAGTCCTTCAAAGGTTTTCATCTGGCCCCTGATTTTTATATATAAATGTTTTATATACATATAAGAAATATTAATTTTATATAGATTTGATGTAGATATGTATATTATATACTTTACATTACATTTTATATATTATATTTTATATATTACTATTATATCTACATTTTAATAGATATTTTCCATTATAAATTTCGATATATACTCTATTTACATAGCTAATTGCACATATAAATAAATGATCTAATAGGATTCCAACAAGAATATTTTCTTCCACCCCCCCCCCCATGTTTAAAAAAAATTTGATCCGGCCCGTTTCTCGAAAAGTTTGGTGACCCCTGGTCTAGTGTATAGTTGAACTCACGGAAGTGACTATAGAAAGATCCCTTTCAGCGAAAATAAATCTCCTTTAGCAGTAAATTTTTAAACAGTAAAAATATATAACTAATAAGAAAAAGTAGAGAAATTTCATTCTAAATTTTCGAATCCCCCTTTCTTGGAATTTCCCTTATGTTTGCTTAGTGATAAACTTTTTTGAAAACCGCTACACTAAACTTTTCAATTATTATTAGTAATAAATAAACATATTTTTATTAGCATCATTTAAGAAACAAACATTAATGTTACTTATAATCATAACAAATAGTTAAATTCAAAATTCTAATGTTATTAAATACACTTTTTGGTGAAACATTAGGAATATGTAAGTAATTTACTAACAATTAGATATATTACAATAAATGGCACATAGAATAATATAAAAATTTTCATGTGCACATACTACATAGAAGAAAATGACTGCATTTTATTAAAAGTGAAATAAAATTTTTGTTTTTCCAAGTTTTGCATTATTAATTTTTTAAATCATACTACATATTTAAATACTTTCTAATGTAGTCCAAAAATACATTATGATAAGACAATTCACAATAAATATAAATTATTAGCTAATAATAGTTTTTTTTAGTGTTTGCAACGCATTATCCAATAAGTATATTTCATAGCTTGATTTGACATAAAAGTATCACGTTTTCTTATGTTTTATGTATGTATTTATGTTAAATACTATTCAGAATTCTACGTTGTATGAATTTACTATTCATTATAAATATTGTTTTTGAATTGCACATTTCTTTGTTAGTGTTAATGTTTGCATAAATAGCAATAAGCTCCTAGTCACTATTTTATAATTTATAGCGGTTTCAAGCTAATAGCAATAGATATTGTAATATATCACTTACCCAGCAACATTTTAATGATTTTTATTTCCTAGAAATTTAACATATAATATATTTCATTATAAATGACATACCTAAACGTATATTTATATTATCAATTAAAAATATTTCTGAAGGCAAATTAAAAAATTTGAATATTGATAACAAATAAAAATTATATGTTTTTTGAAGGTTTTACAGTACGAGCAAAAAACAATTTGGAACAATTTTGAAAAAAAAAACTATTACTTTTTTGTTTGTACATGAATCTTATTGACGGTAAAAAGTGCGTTTCTCTGACTCTGTTTATTGTCTTTTCACGAATAAACCGTTGATGAATTTTGGCTTGCATCCTGAGGAGGGATATAGGCTACTTTGTAACCCGAAAAATTTATTAGATAAAAAAATGTGTGATATTTGTACGCATTATAGGTTATACTTTTCTGGCGTAGACATCTAGCGTGAAAATAAAAACTAAAAACCTGTTTTTATAATAACAGAAATCTGTATTACCACGCGGACGAAGTCGCGCGGGTAACAGCTAGTTTATTATAAAATATCATGTTTAAGCCTCCAAAAATTTTAGCTGTGAAACACGAAATTTAGTATCAAAATTTTAAAAGACCAATTGATAGAGAAATAAAAACTTACTTAAACTAAACATAGTGGCGAACTAAGAATAGTTGACGCCATGAAGCAGAATATTAGTTTTCAAAGTCTCACACAATTTTTCTTTAGGTACATGCCAAACAGAACCCCTTACATCTACATCTAAATTAATTTTCTCATTTTTGTCCCTTAAGCCTATTGAAATTTTAATCATGACTAAATTATATTTCTTTTTTCTGCATGTTTGACTAGAATGTTCTATTAAATAATGTGGAATTAAATTTTATAATACTATAAAAATTAAAGTGATAGTATTATTATTAATATATCATTATAATATTTAGGGTTTGTCCAGACTATCGAGCCGGTCTCGGTCCGGTCTCGATAGTCTGGATCGACCCTTATACCAATTTTAGTTAGAATACATTTTGTTAAACACAGGAGTGTATAAGGGTAAATCAAAGTTATTTACATAATAATTGATATTTAATTCCAACTTAAAATAAATGTGACAATAAATAATAATATTTAGTAACAGAGGATTAAATTTACACGTTGTTTAGGAAAACTTACAAAGATGTAAAGGAAATAGTGTGTAAGATTAACAGTGTAAACATATACGTATCTCTGTGTATTGATGTTATTTCAAAGATTAAAATAAATACATGTATACATAATTAAATTATAAATATATATGAGCACAGTCGCCATCAAATCTGATATTGTTGTAAGGTTTGGCGGTACAGTGTTAAGATGGTATTTGTTTTAATTAATATGTTTATAAGTGGAGAAGTGTGTTGGAAAGTGCTCATGCCTCGGCTGGCTCGACTTCATCCTTTACCTTCTTTTCGTCTCCTTTCTTGGACCAGTCTGGTTTTTTCTGTAAAATAAAAATATTATAAATTATTATATGTTCTTTGAAAAAAAATGCGATTTTTTTTATGTTTTTGTATTAAAAGGATAATGTAAATTATAATTGGTGTTATTCATGTATGAAATAATTTGTAATAATAATATACCTATCATTAAAAAATTATTTTATAAACAAATAAAAATTTTCATACATTTATTATTTTAATTTAGAACTTTAATTATTTTTTTGTAAATATTTGACAATTAAAAAGAATATGTTTTAACGATTTCAGTTAGTATGTAATGTGTTTATAAATAATGTTAATTTATTCTACACTAATTAAAAATATTCAAAACTTATATTGTATTTAACTTTGAATAAACTAAATGAAATATGTATTGAAATATACAAAATAATAAAATATATAATAAAGATATTGTATAACAAAAGAGGTTTAGTGTTTAGTAAACAATAAAAAAACAACAATCACATCAAATCGCGACTTCAAAAGTGATCTGCAAAACTGAAAAAAAACATATTTCATAAAAATGTAAAAAATACTAAAGTATGTTAATATTTGGTGGTTAAGAAGTCCGTTACCTTCACACTGGCAGCCTTTTGAGCATTCTGAAATAGTTATTTGCGTATTAGACACCAGACATAGACAACACACAAGTATATTTATGATAATATGAAGGGAGATATTTAATGAACCTAATTTATAAAATGGTTTTTTTTTTAATCAAAATTATACTCTATTTCATTTAAGAATGCAGTGGTTGTCGAGGTTTTTGACGGTAAAATGCACGATTCGTACCGTCAAAACCCCGGCAACCACTGAATTCTTAAATAAAGAGTATTATATTATACTTATTTCATAGATAATTAAGTATATTAATAATAACAACATAATTGTATAACCGTCAGATTTTTATTCAAGAGAAAATTAATGCGAGCTTTCGATTCATAGAATCGTCAGGCTAAATGTTTATATATTTATATGCAGATATGTATATAATATATATAGTTCAGTTTTGAAGTAAATATATTATATATGAAAAGGGGCTGAATATGGTAACGATTAAATATTATTAAGAGACAAATACAGTTTTTGGTGTTAAATAAAGCTTTTGAATTTTGTCTGTAAGCAAAATAGCGTCGTATTTTTCTCTCCAACCACAGCTCACCTTGTCCTGCGTCATCCAAATAAACAGCACAAATATGGAAAAAAGTAAATGCATTAATTCTACAGCACTACAGAGTAAAAATAGCTGTTAAAATATATGTTTCTTAAAAATAATAATATCGTAAAAATATTATTTGGTGTATTTTAAATACCTGTCAAAAAGCGAAAAATATTTTAATCATTGAAATGTTTCTGATTAAAAATAAGTGGAAAATATTTTTTTTAATTATTTACATTAAAAAATATTCAAATAAAAAAATAGCCATTTAAAAATGAAACTAAAGATTTATACAATATTTCAAAAACCTTCAATAATGTAAATAATCATATAATATGTATAAAAAGAGTTATAATTTATAATAATAAAACTAAAAATTATTAAATATGTTTATTTTCACAAATAAAATAAAATTAAACTATTTGAAAAGATAAAATTTATTAAAACTAATTTTACTAATAAAATATTTTCCAAAAAAATTATGTCTCAAAAATTGAGAATTGTTAAAAAATGTTTCTATTGCAGTAAAGTACTAAAACATGTCAACATGCATTTAGCTAATAGAATAGAAGAGAGAGATGAAGAAAAACCAAAATATTAAAAATTAAACATCGTAAATAAGAATATAAAAAAAAATTAACTAATCACTTACTCTAAAATATTAAAACTAATACCTACTGCATTATAGATATATAAAAATATGTAAAAAATATATACGTAAAAAGTAATTACCATTTACTTCAATATTTTAAAACTGAAATACTCGTACCCTATGAATAATATATTTAAAAATAATACTAATCTAAAATAATAATTGGGATTCGAACCCAAAATCCTATATTAAATCTTAATCCGTAGCAATAATGAATTAATTAAGAAAATAAGAAACCATCCTAACCTCCTTATCTTCTTCCTCCAAGGTGAATTCTTTCTTCTTAACAACTTTAAGTTGGTTACGGAAGTTGAATTCTGCTGCTTTCTTTTGCAGCTTGGCGAATTTGTTTTCGTACTTGGATACCTTCTTTAGGGTAGGCTTGACGCTGTAATAAAAATAATTGTTCCATTATACGTATATTGTGTCAGTTCGCCTCTATTTTTTATGTAACAATTTTAAAACAAGATAAAAACTATTGGAAAAATAATAATTCAACGACTAACTAAGTACACGTTGCGTTTCAGAATTCAACAAAATTGATAAACATTTATTTTTGATTTTCTATAAGTTTTCTTACAAAAACACTGATTTTACAATTACTATGCGTTATAATTTAGTTAGTATTTAAAAATAAGAAATAATACTTACAATTTACCACGAAGATCGTTGACTTGGTTGTTAAGATCGACAATCTAAATGTACATAAAATATTAATTAGTATCGAAAACAAAAACATTTTATAACATCAAACAAAATACTATTTTTGTACATTACGAGAGACTATACACTACAATCAATTTTTTGTGCTTTTACAATTATACATAATATTATAGTTATCATTAAGTTAGCATGCAGTACGTAAATAATACAAATAACAACGTTTTTTAATAATCTATTACTGTTATACTGCTATCAAAAATGTACATTATATTGGTCGGAATATACATTTTATTATTTAAGCAATTGTGAAATAAAAAACTGTTATTAAAAACACTACTGATAACTATAATAATTTATAATACAAGAACATACATATTAACATACACATAATATAAATAGACGTATGTATGTGCATATTAATACATCGAGTAACATTTAGCAAGCATATTGAGTTATATGCAAAGTAGTAAATTATAATTGAGAAAAAGAGGACAATCATTTTTTAAAGTAATAAAAGTATAGACATCAAAAAAGGTAAAAATATGTGTTACTCGTAATAATTAATAATAAAATTAATTAATAATAATATTTTTACAAATATATTTATAGATAACACTACATCATGCAAACTACGACTTTGAAATCCAAAACAAACAAACAGTGAAGTATCAAAGACAAACGTTGATCAAACTTTTTGAACAAACAGTAAAAACAAATACACACAAAATACAAACATGAAAATAAAACGGTAAATAGAAAAAAGAAAATTAGGCAGAGTTATAGCGCTTGCAAGAAAATAGGAATATTTAGGAAGGAAAGTAGAAAAGAAATAGTAAGAAAATACAAGTACTACAAGAAATAAAGGACATCCAATTCAGAGATATAAACAATTAAATAGTCTAAAGGTGTAGGTACATATACAAATATATAATATAAATAAATACGCAGGAATCGGAGTAAAAAAGTCACCGATTTTCTCATAAAAATGATGATCTGCAAAAAAATAAGGAACTTTTACAATTTAATAATGAAATATTTGTTACATTGGAAAACGTCAAAAATTATTTGTTCTCCTGAAAAATAATAACTTGTTCGCACAGTTGAATAAGGTAGAAGGGTTTAAAACTGTTAGAAGTTGGCAAATGTGTCTTATGTTACGTATCGAATATTTACATAATCGATGGCATCTTCTTTATAAGGTAGTTATTAATATTATTACATCCTTTTCACAAATAAACTCACAATAAAATAAATAAGGAAAACGCCATGCGGATTTTTCTAAGATACATTTATATAAACCAACTTCATATTAAGAAGGTAAAAAATTCTTTTATAAATTCTACGCACGCTCCCAAATTCAAATTCAGTTACGTCATATTCGACAGGGCTGGTCATAAACAGCTTTACAACATTCAATTATTGTCTAAAATGGTCATTCATGATTTCCAAATGATAATATTTACAAAATAATTACACAAACACATACATAAATATGCACACATCATAGAATTCTACTTTGTACTGAAAACAAGATAATTTATTTCGAAATCATGTAATGACCACCTACCTAAAAGCTTCATACCAACGTTAATAAAAATAGTGAATTTACAAATTTGTGTGTAATATACAAAATCGATTCATATTTCCATTTCCAAATATCAGTTGTTTTTGCATTAAATGTTATAACCACGGGATTATAAAAAATAGATTGCTATTTCCCCTCTACAAAACGGTAACACCAAACGTGAAATAATAAAAATTTAATTCAATTAGAAAGCAACATTGAGATTTTGTTGCGCTTAAATTATTTAGTGTCTGCAATAATTTTTACGTCACAATATATAATATACTCGTACAACACAAATCAACGTACAAATAACATGGATTAATTAAACAATACAATTGTCTTCGTACAGTGGCTTGGGGTGAGGGGGGAGAGTATCACAAATATAATACAACAATATCTCAGGGGTCATTAAGCACATAGTGTTTGTTGAAACCGTGTAGGGGGAGGGGATGTTTCCTGTAAATATTTTAACCGGTTTATTTTTATTATAATTAAATGTTATTAGGGTATAAACACAGAGGATATTTTTAGCATGGCACTTCTAAACTGGACCATTTGACCACAGTGTATGTGTGTTTGGAGTTATGGAGGTATCTCTCTCATTTTATGTTGTACACAGAGAGATGGAAAGGGTGGTATTTGCCATTGTGTATATTTAGAGGTTATGATGGAACAATACAATACATGAAATTATTTAAAATTTGTCTTCAAAAATATGCTGAAAAAAAGTAAGCTGAAATAAAATTATAGACAAAAAACAACAACGTAGTGCTCCCCTAATAAAATAATATCACACATTAGTCAATTTTTTCTTCCGAGTCAAATTTGTAATTGACTATTTGTAGCAAACAAAATCTATGTGAAGTAATGCTGCGTTGAACTTCAATAAAATCACCAAATTTATAAAGACGTTAATTTACAAAATAATAATAATTCCTTAAGTTAACGTTAACTGTTAACGTATTTCTGTACCGTTTCTAATGAAGAGAATGAATTTATTTTTCCAATGATATATGATACGAATTTATAAAAGACAACAAGTAGGTATTAATAAACATCAACTCAGCACTCGGAAGGAACAAATATGTTTAAGTGTGAAGCCTAACAAAAGTATTATCACACATAACGTAACATATATAATGAAGTGCCATACTGAAAATGGGATATTTAATTTATTTTATTCGGGGGCTGGGATTAATTCGAGGGTCCATGATCAGCAAAAAAGCCATATGAGAACATGCATTCCAGGTGAAGGTGTATTTTGTTCAGAAATCTTCAAAACAATCAAATTAATTATATTATGTAGTATCTCAAAATTCATTAGGAACTGCTTTCACTAATTTAGTAAATGTGTGTTTTTACATTTTTTAATTTAGTAGATCAAATATTTTTTAAATTACTTATTTTCTCATGTTTGTTTTATGTTACAGTAATGAAGAATTGATAACTAATTGTAAGTTAATAAATGTTATTGACATTTTTGCTTACAAATATGTAAATTACCTTTGATGTAGATTATATGACGTATTAGTGCAGTTATTTAGTAAATGCAGTGCTAGCGAATCTACCCATTGTTGAATCGATTTTGCATTTTCGAAATTAAAATTTTAGAAGCGAATGATATATTTACAAATGAATCATATTGATATATTTTTTGTACAGTTATTTCGGCCAGCCCTTGGTTTATTATGTTTTTATATACATATTTTTTATATCTTTATTTAAATATTCATTTTTTAAGTTTTGCATTAAACTAACCTCACCAAGAAATGACGTCTTATCAAAAATGAATTATCCGAAATTTTTAATTTAAATTTAAATTTGCTACGTTGATAGTTTTCAACAGTGTATACCTAATTGTTTGATACAAAATCAATCTAAATTATGTTTCAAAACATTAAGTTCTTTCGAAATAAGGTTAGTAAACCCGGATTTTTTATTATATTTATTTATTTTATTTTTATGCGGGCTGTACCATTTCTTTTATGAATCAAAATAAATTCCCTACATTTCTTAAAGTAGGGAAAATATTTTTACTCATCAGTCATAAACTTTTTATCTACTCATAATTTAGCTCCGGATATTTTGAAAGGCACCTTTTAAAACATTTTTCAAAACCAAAATGCTATTATAAAATACAAAAATATAATAATATCATTATAAAATAAAAAATAAAAATAAACAATGGTACCGCAAAAATTAATATTCAACAAAGTTATTTTGAAATATATGCTCAAAACACAATTGAAACAATCCACATGTGAAATGATAATTTTACTTTATGAAAACAAAAAATTACTGTGACATTTTACATATGAAAAATATGAATACATTATCAAATAGACAAATATTCTTGTGAACAAAATATGGTTGAACCGAATGATTGAACATTTTGAATTTTTGATATGAATAGATGAAAAGAGTGACTGTAACTTTATATACACAATGGCAAAAGCGTATATATTTAACTGAAACGACTCTCAGTGATGAGAGGTAGAGTTAAATAAAGATAGCTAATTAAGCATGTGATCCGTCAGACAATAATGGAACGTGTTTCAACAGTATTATTAACACCATATCATCATAATCATGAACGCTCATAGATGGCAGTACCTCATAATCTCTTTTCCTGACTTCGTGTTCAATATCCCATTTTTGTTCCTCACACACATACATGCGATCATAATACTCCTTCACTATCCTCTTGAGGTCGTCTAGAAAATACCGGAAATAACCGGAAAATATCAGTCAAAATCATTTGTGCTAATTTAAACAATAACGGATTAAGTGGTTCCCCAAAAGATGGAAGCACTGATTTTTTAAAATACATTTCTAATAGCGTTTATATATTATTTACAGGTAGGTATGTTTAATTATTTTAAATTCGTTGCGAGAAAACTACATCATTTTTGCTATTAAAAATGTGTTAACTGATATTAAAAATACGCATGTTTTTTAACCAGCCATTTCTGAAAAAGATAATATGAAGAAAAAACAAAAGAAATGTGGAAATGGTTGTGTGTAGGATTTTTTCCGTGTCAAATCGGAAAATAGCAAATGGCTTCGTGCACTTAGCGCTCTTCTGGGCGCAAAAACGTAGATGCCACATTGAAAAACACAAACAATTGTCATTATATTACACAGCAAGTATAATAATCAAATATTGTTTTTAAAATTATAATATATAAGTATAGTATTTTAATAATCAATTAGGTACTCTTAAATTTAATTTTGTTTATCTTTACAATAAGTTGTAAAGATTAATATTAACAGAGTTTTATAATTATTTTGAGTGAGATTAATAAAAATAAATAACTGTAAAAAAGGAATATAATTTTTAGTGTTTTTCAATGCGTTAAAAGCTAAATTAAAACATATAATGTGATCTTATAAATCTACAAAATGCTGCAATATAAAATAATTTCTTGCTGCAGATCATAGGTGGTAGCACTGATTACCTCGAGCGCTTGTAGATTATAATATCTTTCGAGGTCGTACTTATCGGCTTCGAGGTTGTATATTCGTTGCCAATGCGCCTGACAAAGGGTTTGCAACTCGGCTAAAAGAGACGGTATCTGTTAATCGCGTTTCAATATATTTTGAAAACAACCAATTAAAATTGTTAATTCAATTTTACATACATACATGATTGTATCCGAATAAAATAATATGTATTAAATAACATTTACGTACCTACTTAAAAATATCATATTTTCCAACGTATACAAAAATATCATTCAACAATTATCATACTGAATAATTATATTTTTAATCATTCAAGTTTCCCAATATGTTACATTTAAGAATATAAAAGTCCATTATGTTTGTTTCGTTAAAATGTCGGGTGTTTCTTTTGCCTGTAATGAACACTTTTTTCTGTAAGGAGTGAATACAAGGATAAATATTTGGGTTTCATGTAAAAATGTTAAAAGCGTTAAGCCAAGCTACAGATCAGGTTTTAAAAAATCCTAAACAAAATGTAAAAAAAATACTTCGCCTACAAAAAAAATAACCGTGTATAGTTTACAACTGAATTTTACTGGGGGGAAAGCACCAACTACTAAGCTGATTTAAATGGACTATTGATAAAAAAAATTATTTGTGAAGACAATACAACGTATGATATATAAAGATGTTTGCATATTCAAAAGTTACAAACATCCCTTATCGTAAATGTGTGTAAGCTTGTCTGTTTCGGTTAGAAATTGCCCGGTATTATAATGAAATTGAAAGAAAATTGCTATCTTACAAAATCTTTAAACGGGGTATCAAACTTATATATGACAATACTATGACGTTTATTAATGATTTAGCGCATGCGCAGTTTATAGAAAACAACGGTATTACAACAGTGGTGATATATACATATGTATATATGAAAAATAACTTGCACGGTCAGGGTCACCAACTGTGTTTTTGAAAAAGTGAAGTACTTACCTACCACTGTTCTAAATTCCAAAGCAAATCTAACAGAATTCGATACCCCATTTAAAGCGTTTACATATTTTATAATACCGAGCATAAATATGTGTTTCAGATTCATCATTTAAAATATGACTTATGCTTCTACTTACAGGTAACACTACTCAAGTGTCATTCACCAATATTCTTGAAACTTTGCACAAATGTAGTACATCAAAATCATTAAACAAACTTTTTTTGTGTTTTTTATTTTGGCTAACAAGGCGTTCGAAGATTATAAAATGCATTCGAAAGTTTAACACCATTTAGCACAATGCTAATCTAACGCTACTCATGAGTGTCATTCTCTTACAGTTTTTACGACATTTGTCTATCATAGTGCGTGTTTTTGAGATCGCCATTCTGAATCTCGTTAAACTAATTTCAAAATAGTCATTAGCGATCTCAAAACCTCGCAGACAATGAAATTATGATAGAGAAATGTCGTAAAAGCTGTAGGAGAGTGACACTCATGAGTAGCGTTAGGTTAGCATTGTGCTAAATAGTGTTAAACTTACGAATGCGTTTTCTAACCTTAAAACGCTTTGTTAGCCAAAATAAAAAAACACGTGCTTAAAATTTCAAGAATATCGATGAATGGCATTTGAATAGTGTTACTTGTTAGTTTCTTACACTATCAAAAAAAAAGCAATTTTTCAGTTCTTATTATTAGTTTAACTTACATTAGTTTCAAAAATGAAAATTGAAATATTGAAAGAAACTAATGTAAACTTGAGCTTAAGTCATATGTAAAATATAATAAATGTGTAGTTTTGTGTGTGACTGTTAATGGTGATAACAACAAAAGTGGAATATGCAAACAGTCTATAAAATACAATGATGTTATGCGTATCGCGATCTACAATAATACTACTACAAGGTCCTCTATTTGGCTACCTCCTGATCTTTCCAGTCAACTAGAAATTCTAGATCGTACTTCTCGTTCTCGAGTTTGCCGATTCTGTCGTGGTAGGCGGTCACCAACGCCTTGAGGGCCGCTACAAGTATCGTTCAATTGTTGTGATTTGTGTTATTTGTTACGTAAACCGGAGGGATTATGTACATTTGTATTTAAGTACACAATGCTATAGGTATACAATGTATGCTTTGAAATTAAAATATTGCATGTATGTTTTATTCAAAATTATGAAAAAGGGTGTACAAGTGTACATAGTAACGTTGCAAAGAAATATATCCTTGTCTGAAATAATTATTAATGGGGTAAAATAAGATGTTGTAAAGATAGTATGTTCATTTAGTAAAAAAAATATAGTAATATTTCAAAGCGTTACTGATTTATGAAAAAAACATCGGATGATTTTTATTCAATAACGGAATATTTTCTTCTAATGAATGCACTTTAAACTACAAAGTAATTATTGAGCTTTAAAATGATATATAACACGTGTAGATATACTTATTGTAGTTTATCTTATTAATTTTCCAATTATTTTTTCAATCTGATTTTTTCGATCTGATTGTAAAGAAGACATTTTTGAGCTGTAAAGGCATTGAAATCTAAAAGATGACTGTCATAGTGATAGTTACATTAAGGATTATTTTAAGAAATCATAGAAAAGTAGATAATTATTGCAAATATAAAAAAATACATATAAAATAAAATATTGCAGTCATTAAATTACTTTTTAATTTAAAGTGATTCTATTTGAAAAATTTATTCCGATAACTAAAATATTAGATTGAAAAATCAGTTCATATGTTTATAACTTAAATATTTAAATAAATCTGAAATATCTAACAACCATACATTGTTAGACTAATGATAATATTATATACAAATATAAAATTCCAACTCTGTTATCATATATATTTAATACTATAGCTAAATATTTAGTAGATGTGTTTATGTACATGTGAAAAGTATAGCTGAATGTAGATATATACACATGTGATACTTTTATTTATTAAAAACCAATGATTTATCTATCATCTGTATTAAAAATATATTTTATTTTATTTTATATATACCCATTCGGATATACAAGTCTTAAAAAATCATTAGATTTTAATAAATAATTTATTATAGCCTGTTTTGATTCGAAAGCATCGAAATATCTACTTTTGTATTGTTTTTAAGTAATTTTTAATAAATTTGTAATAGTGTAAAATGTGTATTGCTGTTATTCACCCCCTAGAAATTTACGATTTTCATCAGGAAAATATTGTTTCATATTTTTTTACATTGCTTAGTGTTTATATGCGTATAGAAGAAGATTATCTATAGTACATTAATAAACAAGTGTTTTTGGAAACCTAAAACCTGATCTCAAAAGATAGATATATAGAAGAGATAACATGAATCACGAAAAAAAAGAGCTGAAAAGTAAAATGTATGCATAGTAGAAGAGACAGCGAACAACACGATGTTTTAACAAAATAACTAAACAAAAAATCTAGAAGCTTTGTAATAATTTCTCTGAATTAATATTTATTAAAAATTACTCCATGCCTTAACATTTTAACCTGTTTCTAAGGTATTTACTTCTAGATTTCTAGTTTATAGTTAACGAATATATTTGTAGTTATGTAACATATAAATCGTGCTATTGTGACTTCTAGCTACCTCAAAATCTTTCCTCTTAACTATCTGTTCGATATCATACTTCACATCTTCCAACAAGTTGATTCGTTCATAGTAATCCCGACATATACGTGATAAACTATCTGTATAAATGAATATTTATATAAAAAAGATATTCAATCAGTAACTATTTATTTAAGTAGTAACTTTTATATATATTTTTATGATTTACATCATTCCAATTAATTTGTTAAAAGAAATATAAATTTAGTAAAAATGAATGAATAACTATTCTAATATTTACAAATTGGTATATGCTTCTTTGGTTAATGTTTATCTGTACAAGGTGTGATAATTTGAAATATGTGTAATAGGAAAATTAAAAGGAATTTTCAGAAGTTCAATTATTTTTTTTATTATATCTTCAAATGTCGGTTGGAATTATCCTCTTCCGACAGAAGTTCAATCTTTAATACGTTATATATATACCGTAGTTTGATTTAATATTATCCATCATTTTTATTTAATAACCCCTTTAGTAATAAATATGAAAAACACTTTTTATATAAATATAGTATAACCGCTCTTTACTTTTAATTTAAATACACTGCCAATTCTGATTTTCAGTAATATTTTATTACACAGTTTTTTTTTTAATAAAGTTTCTCTAGCGTGTGATGAAATACACAACAATCAAAATTATCAGGCTTAAATCTTAAAGTAAAAATACATAAGTAATAATTAAAATATTCTCCAATTCTTGCAGAATTCCTCCTAACTTTAGAATAGAATAAATCTGTTTACCTTCATTAGCGTCGTCAATGTTCTTTGGATGACCGCAACGTTCTTCAATGATACGTCTCCTCTCTGCTGCTTTACGTTCCTGTTCCTTCTTTAATTCTTCAGCGGCTTTCTTTCTCAACAGCAACTGTGGATAGAAGTCATTATATATGTAATAACTAACAATAAGTTTGTATTTTTTTATTTTTCAAAAAAATGTCAACAAGGATGGAAAATCCCGATAACCTTTATTATTTATTTTTTTTTATTCGAAAGGATTAATAACACAGCCTCAGCAAAAAAAGGTCTTGAGTTCAATCAAGTTATATTTTTCTTATGTATTCATTTTTAGGCACGTTGTGTTATGAATAAAATACTTTCAGTTTTATTATAATTACTTTAAGTTTTAGCTTCAAACACTTTTAATTTAAATTGCTGTTGCTACAATGTATGACCAAATATTTCTGGCTATTTACATAAGAATTTGTTTGTTTATTTACGTTCAACCTTATTGGCTTTTAACTGCAATGTTTAGCATTGACGCGTTTAGCGTTAACGACTGCCAATTGGATTATAACGTAACAACATTATAAATAAATGAGCCGGTTACATTATCACTTACAGTCAGTTAAAAACATAAAACATGATCGTTTATAATTTATAGTAATAAAACATTTCTTTAATTTACTAAACGTAGGCAATGATATCTGGAAAAACTATTTGTAATAAATGCATTATTTTACTTACCCTAAGTTTCTTCTTTCTCTCCGGTGTCATGAAACCTTTCTTAGCCTTTTTGGCTTTGGAGGCCTCTTCCATACGCGCGCGGACCTCGGCCCTTTTGCGCTCGATGTCGGTCTGTTTCCTCTTCTTCTCCTAAATACGACATTACCGAAAAATCCTCAGTATTAGTCATAATATTGAGGATTTTTATATTATTGTTTAGTGTATTGCAAATAAAATTTCAAAAATTATATTTTTTATAAATGAAATTTGAATTCTATTACTAAATAGATATTTTTTGACATAAGTATTTCTTAATTATAAATGTATTTTTGCTTATATGTTCACCAAAAATATTTTTTGTTTATTTAAATTAGCAAAAAAATTTAAGAATTAATTGTTAAAATATAACCTTAATAAAGGAAACTTTGGCAAAAATACATCAATATAGCAAAATGTTAGTGTAAGTGTGTATTTTGTGACATCAACAATCTGTTGGCTTACGTGCCTCGTCGATACGCTTTTTCTGAAAAATCAAACAAAAATGTATTAGTATAAATATATTTAGCGTTGATGACCCTTCAATATTATTTTTAAAATTCATTTTTAATATTGAAGAATCATTATAATGTACATATAAATGTGCACATATATTTCAGCCAACATATAATAGTAATTTCATTTTGAATAATACAAAACTAACGTAAATATTAAAAGTTATATATTTATTTTAATTTCGAAAATAAGTTATAAAATGTAATTAATAAAATAAATATCAATACTGAATAATTATAAATATTTCTATTGTTTTATTTTAATTTTTTGATATCCTTAATAGTTCAACTGTATTTTTAACTCAATGTATGTATATTAAAACAGACAACATAAAGTATGATAAAATATAATATTAAAGATTCCTAGTTATTCACAATTATTTACAGAAATATACCATAACCATATTATTTACAATGCTATTGTTAATAAATTGTTATTGACAGTAAGCAATTTAGAGTATATGTGGAATACTTACGTTTATATTAAAAGGGTTAACAATTCAGGATACAAAAATATAAAATTGGAAGTAAAATAAATAAATATGAAATGTAAAAAAGTAAAATAAAAATGTAATGATTGATAAAAAGATGATTCTGAATTTATTTATAACAAGAAATGTTTTTAACATCTATGATTAATTTGCATTTTTAACATAATAGTTTTCAGTTTACCACTGCTAATTATGGCATGGTTATATTTACTTTTATCTATTTTTGTATTATTTAATTCAGAATTATCTAGAAGATAGAAAATGTAAAGAATAAAAATGTGAATGTAACTATTTTAAAATATTTTTTTCTATGAAATTAAAAATTGTTTTTCTAATCTCTACTAAAACTTCAAACTAAAACAAATCGTACTGGATTGTTTTATCTATATATTCTACTGAAAAATCAAATTTAATTAAAAGTATTAGTTTTAATAATATTCTCTAAAGTAATAAAAACAGTAATTTATAAATATTCATTATTACTACTTTTTCTTAACCCCTCATAAATGCTTACTGTTTATTATTTAATGTTAAATAGTTTTGAAAATGCAGTTTATTTTATTACCATCGAACATTATAAAGATAGAAATAAAACTATTTTTCCATGGTAAATATTTGACTAATACTTTTAAATAAATATGGAAAAGTGTTTAATTCACACTGCACATAGAACATGCTAGCAATATTTACCTAGTATCGAGCATAAAGCCATCATTATACTATTGGATTAGATTGTTTGAAAGTTCCAATTGTTGACGAGGACGGAAATGAAGAGCATGAAAACAATACATAAAAATTTATTAATAAATGCCTAACAGTTATATTCCACCCGTTTGGAATATATGTTATATTCATCATTGAAGACCTCTTTTGAAGATTTCAAAATTGGAACCACACTTACCTAACCTCATCGTCCGCCATCTTGAGTGTAGGTTACTGACCTATAATTTTAAAATTTAATATTAATTTTAAAATATCATCTATATTTATGTATGTATATCACTACATAAGATGTGTTTCATTGACGAAAATGTATTATTTATTTATATCACGTATTACTATCAATTTTGTTCCTTGTTTTTATTATAACTTAATAGTATTTTTTAATCATTTGTATTATTTTGAACTGTTCCAGAGAAATTAATAAAAAGAACATATCATTACTATATTTATTCATATTTTTCTGCAATTATTAAAAAGAAATTAATATAAGATACGAGTAAATTACTCTTGATAAAACTCATCGTTAGTTCAGTTTTTTTTTTAATCCATACCATATGCTCCTATACTTACAGTTAATGTTAATATAAAATATATTATTTACTGGCAAAACCGATATTTTGGCAAAACTAGTTCTGACTAATTAAAACTATTTAAGAACAGTTCGTTGAGGCAAATTTAATCCTTGTTTTTATCTGTTGTCTAACCAAGGACAGTTGATTTATAAAACTGGTTTTGCCTAAACTCGAGTGTTACGAGCGTTACGAGTAACTATATACAAATTGTATTTTAAGAAGGTAATTTTGAACGATAAAAAACGTCCTGGGAAGGAGCAAGTCTACTCATTTTCCTGTCAACATTTCTACCTCCGAAAACTTCATTCCAAGTTAAACATTTTATAAAATAATTAAGTTGAAATAATATTTTAATTATTAGTATATTGCAGATATAAAAAGGGGTGTTATATTTGATTAAAATTTAAAACTTCAAGTTCAAACTTAAATTAAACAGAAAAGAATAAATATGCATATAATTATTTAATAATAACCTAATATTGAATATTCTGTCATCAAACGTATAATAATTAATCTATTTTTAAAAGAAAGGTCATATCTATTTTAAAGTTATTTAGACTATTTCAATTTTAAAATAAAAGTATTATTTTTAGGTAAATTTAGAAATGAATGAATGTATTCATAATTAATGTATAAAGTATGGACATTCGATATTTAAAAGGTGCTTTATTAATTATTAATTATTTTCTTTTACATCAGTACCTATCTCCTACTTTTATAGGTGTTTGCATATATGTAGGCTTATGTATGTTAATATCATTTTGCATTTATAAAATAGGTAAGTACATGCATATATACAATATGCATGTATAAATAAATAGTATATAAATATAATATTTTATAATTAGAAATCAAAAATTAAATATTTTTTATGTGTTTTTATATGTGTTTGTGCATTTGTATGTAAAAATTAAAAATTTAATAAAAACGAAAAAATATACATTCACACCAATCTAAAAATAAAACTATTAGCGCATTACCATATTATACTATTAAAAAATCATAAGGAATAGTATACGACACTGATATAGCATAACACGGTGCCTTTATTTAGTTCATAACATTCAGGGTACACGTTTCCTGAAATAGATCTTGGATCTAGACGCCGATGGGAGATTACAAACACGAGGGCTGCCGAGCTTTCACGAGTACACGTACGCTTGCGCGAGCGTCATAGCCGTCGCGATCCAAATTTGGTTCGTGCTGAGCCAAACGCATATAAACAACGTATTTATTGCATACATTATACGCACGTATTAAATTTCTTTATTTTTACTACTACGGTTTTTGATGTTCTTAGTTTTTTTTTTACAAATAGCACATTTTAAATATTTTATATTTAATTAATATGTAGATAATGTGAATACTTATTTAATTTTAAAGTTGTATACACTGCTATTTTTATTTAAACACACTTATGAAAACATGATTTAGATACATCTTGGCTAATTTTTGTCACTTCACACAAATTTTCAGATATATTCGGACTTTAATCTATAAATAGAAACATATGTATGTAGGTAAATACTTATCACATTTCACCTGAATAAATATGTTTCACAAAATATGTATCAACATTCACCACATAATTATAATAAACAAAATAATAATAAAAAGGTGATCAACTGTAATAAATAATAATAAAATAAAAAACTATAAAAAAATTCAAATCAAACAAAATAAACTCCTTAATAACCAGTAAAATTTTAAAATTGAATATAAACTATAAAATAATTTTAATATCTTTTCAAAATTTCAAATAAAAATTGCACTTACCGGAAAAAACTAAAATGGACGACGGTTCCTGTGGCTCACACAGTTGTTGTGTAGTCAACTCGAGCCTCTTCAGCTGACTGGGGCGACGTCGTAATACCCGACGCCCCCCGACGTCCGACGTCGGCCCCCCTCCCTTCCTCCCATCTCTGTCCCAGAGTCCCCCTATGGTGGGACCCGAACAACCGTCCAGAAATAACATGACGCGGGCGGAGATCAAATTCGGTGCCTATTTAACTCTATACAATTATCTCATATGTAATATAATTTTTATTTGTTTTCAGAAAGTCAAGAACTGAATTATTTTTGTCTTCATTTACTTTAGCTCAACAAATTAAAACTGTATAATTTTTTATTTAATTGTTTTAACATCATTGATTCTAAGATAGATTATTAACTTTTTTTAATTTCTGTAATAATATGTAAATTTATATACTAAAGTAATAAATAATTTTGCTTCCTCGTCAATCGAAGATACAAGAAGCTTTGTGATCGTTTTAAAATGAGAAAAAAATTAACTTGATCTTTCCGTTTGGGTCAAGACAAACACTTTTTGTTCCGTGTTTGTCTGTCTGTCTGTGTATCTGTATGTATGTATGTCCCCTGAATCCTTGTCACACGCATAACTCATGACCCACTGAACCGATATTAATGAAACTTGGTTGGTTGGTTGGGTCTGGCTTGAGGACCGTCCCGTTTAACAATCATTAAAATCGTATGTAAGAGGGAGGGGTGACCCCCAAAAATATTTATTTTCTGAAGATATCTCAAGAGAGACATGTTATGCGAGTCTTTTTTGTAATATTTGTAATATAGATCACCACAACGTTTGTAAAAAATTCCCTTAAAAAGATTTATCTCAAATTGCTTTAAAAATCGAAAAAGTGAGATTAGATTAAAATTTCAAAAAATTAAAAATATACTAATAAATAATCACGCGCGTATTAAAAGAAAATTTTCGAATAAATATTGTTTAATAATATTGTATAAAAATTAAATGGTTAACCAATGGCAGGCAATTCATCTGAATACTTTATCAGGTTTTCTTTAAATTGTTCAATAATTAACTACCTTTGGTGAATTAAGTACGAGGAAGCACTGTGCAATACTGTGCATTTAGTTGGCAAAGGTTTTTATCAAGATATAGTTAATTTGTAAAAAAATATTTTTATTATTATTAAGTACTCAATTTTCACGGTTTCAAAAAGATGTAACCCACATTCATACAGAGATGCCCAAACAGGATGCAAGAGACATGAAGAATGTTAAATACACTTGAGATTTCTGTTGTCTTTTTTCTCTAAATTAATTTATTTTAAATAGTAACATTCATATTCGAAACATTCATTTGCAAAAAAAAATCGCATTGGATTAAAAAAAGACATACCAAACAAAATTTTCTTGGTTTTCACGTAGAAATTCTTGCAACAAAAATATAGATTTTCATTTAAAAACATTAAAGAATAAAAAATAACATGATATTTTCTCCCTCAACACTGAGTAACTGTCTTTTTTTAAATAGAAAATTGAACTTAATTGCAATTTAATTATTTTTAATAAAATACATATAACATACATATAGAACATAGACCGCGCATCTGACTAGAAAACAGAGCCGTGTCAAGACAAAAAGATAGAAAATGATTTGGAAAACACTTGCCCTTTGAGTAACTATTCCATTCTTCTTAGAAAAAGAGATAGATGTATCCCAAACGCCATCGCATCTCTCTCACTGTTTTGAACAATTGTTACAACATTATGTTAATACAGAATGTGCGATACATGCTATATGACATAAAATTTTATATTTTCAATAGAAAAAAGTTTGATGATATGGTGAACTTTAAATTTAATGTAAATAATATTTGATACTTATCAATATATCGAACTGTTGAATCAAAAATATTTTATATTTACATTAGATAGATTTCTCTATATTGAACAATTCAAATCATGACACATTTGTAAGAATTTATTTCAGAAAGAAAAGTAAGTATTTTCAACCTAAATTATTTATACCAAAAATTTTATTACGCAACTGCCTAGAACCCTTAATTTCGAGGGGCCTGGATTTTCCAAAGTGAAAACGAAAAAAAAGGTTTTAAGATGCGAGTATTAATGCGGAGAATTTTATAATTAAAGCTAAAACAAATATTTTGTATTTTGGTTTTTAACGGAGCCCGCAATGGGTACATTGCCTAGAGCCCTATTTTTCCTTAGTCCGCCGCTGCATATATCGAATAATCAATTTTACTGTTAATATAAAAATCTATTACATTATTTACCAAATACTACCTATGTTATTATTATAACTTTCTAGATTCTTTGCAACGGCTAATGATCTAATGGAAATGAATACAAAACGATGTAATTTATTAGACTTATTGTTTTGCCAATAGGATGGCATTGGACGGTTTACTGTATTTCAATCCTTGAACTTTAAATGTAACTATTTTTGGTTAAATAATAAATATTTCGTAGAAGCCCTTTTATAAATATTTGTTATAAAAACGAATATTATTTATGTTTTAAAGTTTAAACTGTACATCAAACGAGCGAACATATTTTTTTAAATTAGACAGAGCTATGAAATATAAATAAGTACATTTAACATATTTAAGTCATTATTTTCGGTAATGCATACACAATAATACACATATTACGGAAATATCGTAAGTTATACGATATTTATGTTTATTTAAGTATAAAACTATGAGTCACCTTGCTACTTCTGCTGATTACGTTCCTGATTTCAACAATTTGAATATACAAGATATTTTAAACATATAGTACGACAGGGGTTATTTTAGTATGTAGTTGTACCTTGTTTTTGCAGTTCCAAATATGAAAACTGCAGTTGTAAATGCTAATTTGTGTACTTGAAAAATTGCAAATAAAAAAAATATATAAAAAAGTGTAAATGTAAAGCAAAAAAAAGATCACTATAATTTATAAGAGAGAAATATACAAAGTGTAGAGCAAAAAAAAAGTATTTGCAGTTGAAAAATTTTCTTAAAATAACCCCTGTAGTACGGGACCACAATATGAAAATTATTGAGTTGTTGTTTCTGTCGACAATCAAACCAGCTCTATTTTAATTTACATAATATTATTTTGCCAAATAATATATCACAAGCAAAGATATTTATTTATGGTTCAGTTTTACTTCTGGTCCAATAACGTGAAAACTATTTGTGTTTTAGAACCAACATTTTTTCAATTTCAGGTTTAGATGCAAAATTGTATTTTTTTAAATCATGTTTATTTCATTTTATCCTCTGTCCGTATATATATGTACAATGTACATTGTACATATGTATGTATACTCGTCCAATAAAAAAAAATATATCGTAAGCTACATACATTGAAATTTGAACAAAATTTGTAAAAAATCATCCCCCCCCCCTCCCAAACAAAGATGTAAAAAATTTAAAAAAAAACAATTTTATCAGTAGAGCAAAAGCTAGACATTATAGAAAGGCATTGAAATTTAACTACCTCATTGCAGCCACACCTAGGAATAACTAGTCAAAGAACAAACTACATTATTTTAGTTTCTATCTTTGACCAGTCGGTTTATTCTCTCCTAGGATTGACTAAAAACATACCAGTTAAATACCGTAACTAATATCTATTTCGGGTTTTAACCAAATTGGTTGGCCAATCCGCGGATAGTCTAGATATTCTTTGACCATAACCATGGGCGCCGCCAGGATTTCTTTCAGTTACTCGATAGACTAGTTTTTTGCAGTGAGCTCTTGATCTAATACGTGTGGGTAATTTTTTTTAAATAATGAACGACATAAGACGATTTTTGTGCAAAAAGCTCAAGACTGATAATATCAATCATCAGTCTGATGATGATAATAATGATACACCTATTAGGAAATCCAGTCCAGATATGTTATTTTTTTAAATATTCTTCGGTATATGGTATTATGCGTGTAGATTTCTTATTCGCGTCATATTTTTTGATAAAACGTAATTTTCATCAAGTATTATAAGGTCAAAATGGTACATTTAATATTTGGACAACGACCAAGGTGACTTAAACTGTTATTCAAAGAGTGAATTTTAAAATAAAAATTGTATTTCTTAATTTTTTCATATGTTTTTCTTTTTTGACAGGGGGTCAAGTGCACCTCCTTGCACCACCCTCCCGGCGCCCATGATCATAACTAATACTCTTTGTCTTATTAAAGATTGCAGTTAGTGTCCTGTATTAAGTCCAGGTATATCATATATCGTTTTATGTGTCCTAGTTTAAAAGTAATTTTAGATTTCAATTTAAATTTAAATATTAATTTGAATATTACTGAAGGAATGACTGTTTATTTGATTAAAATAATATAAATACAGATTTTTTTTATTTGTGTTTATTTAAGTATTTAAAATACAATATTATTTCTAACGTCTATAATCTTGTCGTATGCGGTCTATAAGAGATTGGGTCCTGTTTTTATTTAATAATTCACCAACGGAAATTGACGTATAAACAACTGTAGACAGCATATGACGAGAATACCTAATGTCTACGTATTATTATTTAAAAACATTTTATTTTTCACTATTTATGTTACCATCTTGTCCTATGATCCTAAATTAGATTTCAATGTCACCTTATTCATTAGATGTAATGTTGCTTTGACCAGCTCATCGGCATCCGACAGTTCCACCTTATAATTCTGGAAAACCAATTTAAAATATAAACTAAAATATATAATAAATAATTATTTTAAAAAATATGTTCTCAGTCGACATCAAAAAGAATTCATAAAAAAATGTTTATTTAAGGATATTTATTATTTTATGTAGGTATCTCATAATTAATACAAATGTTAAAAAATTTCATATTGTTAAATGTAAATTTTTTATAGAATAAACTGAATTACAGTGTTTTATATTCCAATACACATATTCCTGCAGTGACCTTTTAAAGTGAAAATACAATATGAAAACAGGTACCGTCGGTGTAGTTGAAATGTCCACCAACAGATGACACTGTGGTTCGTAACTTTGTTAAATTTAGTGAAATTTTGAAATAAAAATTATTTTTCACTAAATTTTTTTTAATATGCTTTTTATTATTATTATTATCATGTTCTATAGAACGTCATACTAAATATTATACTTTTATTTTTATGGCTAAAATATTCATTCCTATGGAATTTTCCTCATCAAAAGATTAACTGAATTTAAACAATGAAAAAGGTATTAAAAAAAAACAATACAGTTTTTTTGTATTTACGAAATACCTACAATAATTGTAATACTTTTTCACTGGTAGACATTTGGTAGCGTCTTCATTGTTCTGAACATTATCTACATGAAATTCAGGAAAAATATAAATGATAACACTAATAAATTTTTTAAGTTTTATTACAAATATTACCTACATTTTATTTCTTTTTTTTATTGATCAAAAACATTTATAATAATATTATTATATTATTTTTTTTAACACATTTATTTATTATTAATGAAAATATATAATACAACGCATTCAAAACCATAAAATATATACTGTAAGAATTATAATATTTCCTGTCTATCCCGGATAATAAGCGAAAACATATTATATTTTACTGTCTGAAACTGTAATAATATAATTTTAGGCTGTAATGTTTGCAGTTCAATCAATTTATATTGAGTATTATATTACATTAAAGTCTAAAATTATGTTATTAGTTTCAGAGAGTAAAATATTGTATGTTTTCGCTTACTATCCGGGATAGACAGGAAAAACTCTAATTCTTGCAGTATATTTTTCCAAGTATAAGTAAATATTTTTATTTTTGCTTTTTAGTAATACCAATGAAATTAACGACAAATCAGATAACATATTTCTAATTTTTGTAATAAATATTGCTGCTGTTGAGAATACTCACTGATTTACTGTCGATGTTGGCTTTATCGTCAGCAATGATTTTTACAAAATACCTATTATTCATTTAGTTTTTTAGTGTTTTTAATGGAGAAACCTTCTGGTTCTGAACCATAAGAATTTTATTTTTTTAAATAAAATGTACAATGTATTACGCACATTTTAAATCAGAAAGTCTCGAGCCCCAGGACTTTTAACAGAAAATTGCCGAGACTCGATACAGCAAAAAAGCAAAGAATTCCCAGAAAAAAGTACCGGGATGTCTCCTCGCAGAGTCACTATTCTGTATTAATAGTGTTATAATTCAACACATCTTTCAAGACATACAATATTTAATTATTAATTTCACATAATCAAAACATTTTACACCTAATCTATTGGAACGATATGAAAATTCTTTAAACATAAATTTCAGTTAGTCCAATACATAAATAAATAATACATTTTATCCATACTTATAGACAGAAAAAAACGAAACAGCAACATCGTGTATTTTTGACAAAAGTGCAACAAACCCTATACATTTTTAAATACGAAGTGTTTTAAAACACCGTGTTACTGTTTGTTTTTTTTAGGTCTAAATTCGGCATAAGAATTATATTATATATACAAAATTCGAATCTCAATCAGTGACTCTCAGAAGAACAATGATCGAAATATTCTTTAAGCGATATATGTGTATTAGACAAGAAGTAGTTGATGCGGAATGCTCACAATAGCCGCTGTCACACGCACAAGAGTTTTTAAGCGAATCTTGAGCAGTGTCCAGCAGCTGCAATGAGTTTCCATATTCTAAGTCCTAATACATACCTCGCCATACCAACCGAACAAAAATATTCACTTAATAAACACTTCTTAAAGTAAGTATATTAATACGCATTCAAAATGAATATTACACTATAAAGTCCACTATTTAATTTAAATACCATATTACCAACAATCTTAAAAACTAGTGAAACCATTCGACAATTGAAATGTTTAACAAAGTATTCTAAACAAGCAGAAATAAGTATTTAAGTATGTTGTACAAGTACTTACTTCGGAATAAAATAATTTATTATAAATTATAAAAATATACTTTATTTTAATATCAATAGACAATAATGATTCATATACTGAAATATGTTATCTGTATTTCTGTATATTGATTAAACTGTATTATTTGTTACGAATTCATGAATGATAATTAAAATAATGTAGGTAGGTACTTACATTATATTTACGTAGTGTGTTTAATTTAATTCTTCTTCTTCTTTATAAATACACGTATTAATTATTTTTAAAACATCATATAACTATTAATCATATCACATTTACCTCAAGAGTATGTATTAATGTATGAGCAGACGAATTTATTTAAAATATATGTTATCTATCGTGTAAAAACTATTGTTTACTATTGTTGTATATATTTACTTATAATGACTATGTATATTTTGTATGAAGTATAGTTGATATATACAATATAGGAATAGTTTTAAGAATAAGAAATCATAAAATTTTGTGCTATATTATCTTTACTATGTAGATATCAATAATTTTATTAGAATTTTATGAACTTGTTTATCTAATATCTATATCCATATATTGTGTGTTAATAAAACTAAATATAATTTTAAACTACGTTACAGTTTCAATTATGAGATAATATTTTTTTTGTATAATAAAATATTTTAAAACTTGAACTACACATATAAAGTGTCTATAAAAATCTTAGATTTGTGAATATTTAATGCAGAATATTGGAATTTATTTATAGTTTTGTTCTTTTATACCAATTTTATTTTTTATAATAAATAAGCTCTTGATTATACTTTATATTAAAGTACTGAATAAAAAAAGCTATTTAAATAAAGCAATAAATACATATTATCTGTGAGTTGTTAAATTAAATACAACAACTGACTTTGACTACACACAAATAATGTTAAAAATTTAACATTTTTTTACTATTTTTGAAAAACAATATTTCTTATAATAATATATTTTTTAATTAAAAGTTCATAACACAATCAATACCAAAAAACTACAAAATAAAGAAAATTACTTTTGTTAAATACAACAACTTTGACTACACACAAATAATGTTAAAAATTTAACAATTTTTTACTATTTTTGAAAAACAATATATTTTTCAATTAAAAGTTCATAACACAATCAATACCAAAAAAACTACAAAAATATATACATATATTTCACTGCCCACGCACAAACTAAACTAACAACGATCCAGTTCTCCGTAGTACAATAAAAATGTATTATTAATTAAATAAGATTATCGGTGCCGTTAAAACAAAAAGTACAAAAATAAAAAAAAACGATAAGTAATTGCACGTTAAACGTTTGTAAGAGTGAAAATCAACAGATGTTCTTTTAATATTTCATAGTAATATGGTAGCGCCCAAAGGTATCATTGTCTACTTTGTAAATGTATAAAGAAGAAATGTTGCATGATATAAAAGCATTTACTCTTCGAATAATTGTATCTAACTTTTCACCGCAGAAATAAGAGTTTCAACATAAATGTAGTAGATAATTATAGTACTGATAGAAAATTGGTATCGTTAATTTTTAATAAGCACGGGAATAACTCGCACTGTTTAAATTTAAAGGGAAAGTCTAATGTTGATTTTGTGAAATTGTTTTTTTTACTTTTATTAATAAAATTCATAAAATATATAAAATAAACTTACACAACAGTATTTTATTATTATTTTGTTTTTTAATAATTAAATTAATTAAAATTTACATATCTAATATCAGTTATTTTTAATTACAAATTTTTTATATTTAACACTTCATATGCACATTAAAATTTATTTTATCTACATTTTCAAATACACTTTGAATTCCAAATTTAAACATTCATGGAAATAAAACTCAACACAAAGTTGAATAAGCACTGGGGCTTATTCTTGTCCTGTCAGGGTAGTACTGTCTTAGGGGTGGATGCCCCATCATTTTATATGTTCGTCAACCTGCTGTTACCCCCACCCTCTCTATGGATTATTTAATTTGTACCTGTACATGTGATCTGTTGTAGACTGTAATAGGGAATATTTTATATAATGATACGTATACATGTAGTTTGTTTCATTTTGAATGGTAAAAAAAAATGTATGCTGAAAATATATAATTAGAGTATAAATCGATCATATATTGTACAGGCACCAGTTTTGGATATGACCCCAGTAATGGCTATTCTTTAATTAAATGTATCGAATTATAAATAATTGTTGATATTTGATTACAACCATTTCTGAATATTAATCTATATACATTTAATTGTCTTACAGCGGTATTTGATCACAATCGGCCAATAGGTGTCAAAATGATGGATATTTAAACTAATTATTAGTATAATTTATTTATTAATTATAATATTATCGTAGAAACCCGCCAATTACAAAAACAGTAAACCTTGCTCTTATAGCGGCCATAACTAGTCCCAGTTATAATAATGTCATTTTATTTAAGCATCCGAACAGCATACTTATAATATCAATCTAGTTGTTATTAATACTGAGTTGGTAAGATGGTTGGTTACAGTCTTCATGGAGTGAGAAGAGATCGCATGCAATTCAGTTATCATTACCAACTATTCAGAAATAATTTTTGTATTAAAAAAATAGTATTAGCCGATTAAAACTTGTATAAAAATATTATTTTCAATTTGGTTATTTTTTTCTATCATAAATAATACTTAGTTCAGAAGCCATACAAATACATACATCTTACGTGTCAAAACGATGCGGCGTTGCCAGACTGTTTAACCTCTGTTTGCTTACACATCTAAATCTACTGATTTTCTAAAGTTTTTAATTCATATTTTTGAAACAGAACAGATACAATTTTTATTAAAACAATCATACTATTTTATTAAATACAGTAGAACATGGAAGTGAAGATGGAAGCTTGCACAAAAAACAAATAAAATGGCAGAAAACAAGGATTTAGACACTGTATCGTTTATCCGAAAAATCAGTTATTCGAACACCCCCAGAGTCCCTATTTGTTTCGGATAAGCTTTGCTCTATGTAATTTTAAATACAATAGTGTTGTCCATTGTACATCGTCATAAGAGCTTCTGAAAATGAATCCATCATTAATTATTAATTACTTAAAAACAGGATAGAGGAAAATTTTGAAGAAAAAATTCCATGGAATATCATTAGAATTGTGAATATACTGTATTTTGAGATCTATTTAATTATTTTGGTTTCGATATCCAACCTAACTTCTGAAAACTTTGATAATCATGATGTGTATGGTCTAGTACATTTTCTGTTTAAAAAAAACCAGTCAACATTGGTAAAAATACAAACATTTTGAAATAAATAATAAATAATTTTCAAATTAAATTCAAACTAGTGAATAGAAAGTATTACTTTAAATTTTTTAATTATTCCTTAAAATCATTTTATATCAAAATACTAGGTCAGCCAAAGTTAAATTTACATGACCTTAAGATACGACTCTTTATTTTGAAATAAACATTCGTGTTAACAAACATGTCCCCATCGCGTTCCTTCTGCCACGGCCCTGACACGCCTGAGCACGTTATATACCATTGTTATACTTACATATATTAAATAACATAGTTCGCGTGATTTCTAATCGACATATGTGGACAAATATTGGATTTATTCGGACACGGAGACTTACACATACACACACAGAAAGGCAGATGCCGCTTCGTACGACGTCTAGAGTTACAGCCAGCGACTTTAGAAGCCGCACAAACGATGTAAAATCCTCTACGAAGTCCGTCCCTTGCATACGTGGGTATATTACATACATATATATATTTATTTATGAACCGACAGATTCTGTCATTACCGGTGTACTTTGTAACCTGTACGGACCATAATACATAGTTATTTATTATTATACCAACATACATAATAATTTATTTCAATTCTCAAGAGACTAATCGAATTAATAAAGAATCCGCCTTTTTAATAAATCGAAAATATTTAAAAATTAATTAATTTTATTTTTAATCCGAATGCTACATATTTATATTATATACTTATTGAAATAAATAAGAATTAACATAATTAATACTGTCTATAGGAGCACAATAATCATACAACCTTTTAAATGGTGAAAATTAAATTATATTAGACATTATTACAATCGATTATGAGACATACTAAAAATATTATTTAAACGTAATAATAGATTATGAATAATACCTACATATCTCGATATACCTACGCAAATAAATTGTTTTACGAAGAAATCACAAAATTGAAGTATTTCGAGTACCTAATTATTTTTTAATCATATTTACGTTTACTAAGAAATAATAACAATCATTTAATCATATTATACATTCTGACTGCAGCTAAATCATCCTGCATATTTGATCAGATAAATTAATATTTAATATAATGTGTTTATAACTAGTAGAACCTGTGCGAATAGCTCATATGAACGAAAACTCATCTCAGGCCTGAGAAAGCTTCCATGAGGCCCGGGCCAAACAACATTTCTCTCCGTTTTGCGAGCGTAAGGAAATTTCTAACATATTTCGTATTATCCTTAAAATTTTCGAATAAAGATATTAATCTATATACATTTAACTATCTTACATCGTGATTTGATGACAATCGCTCAATAGGTGTCAAAATGGTGGACATTTAAACTAATTATTAGTATAATTTATTTATTAATTATTTATTTAACGATTCTTTTTTTATATATTTTGTGTCGTAGTACTTATCATTTTGTAATCATTAGCAAGTGTCCATCACTGTGTGCTCATTACTGGTTTTACCTTTGCCATTATTGGAGAAAAAAGTTTAACAAAATGAAAGGCTATAATTTAAAAAACAGACAATATTTGATGACTTTGAAAATTAAATTGATTAAATAAAGTTGCTTGTTTTATTATTTAGTAATATGAGTTCACGAGAATTACAAAAAACAAGCCCATTAATTCAAAAACACGAAAACTTGCTCTTATAGCGGCCATAACTGGTGCCTTCACCTTATTATATGTATATTTATTTTAAAATAATCATAGTCACGGTATAATCGCAAGCAATACTTTTAAAAATGCCCCCCCCCCACCCCTCCATCATACGTGTGTGTGAAAAATATGTTAACTTACTAAAAAATATATTTAATTTACTAATAAAACTAGCCGTGAAATCAAGGAAGTATCAGCAACCAGAATAAACTCTGTACTTACATGATGCGATACGACGTAACCGGAAGAAGGGATGGTAGCGCGGTGCGTATCCGTGCGTATGCGTGTGCAAAGAGAGGCCACACATGTGTGTCTGAGGTGGACAGGTGACAGGAGCGGGGGTGACCCCGGCGATGGCCGTCCTTACTGGATTACAGAAGCCGTACGACGGCACTGACACCCGCTACCCACTTCTTCCGGTCTACCGTTAAACAATACTGAAAAGTAGTTAAATAGTTATTGAATTTGTGTATATAATAACGTCTATGTAAACATATATACATATATAGTATATTTGTAAACCGAAAATGATCAGCGATAACAATGACTTGATTAGCAATATTAATATTTGATCAGCAATCCAGTATGGTTTTAATCGGTAAAATTAGTTGTAGCGTATAATGTAATATACCTAAATAATATAAATCAAACCAATACGTTATACCAGTTACCACATTGAAGCTTAAAATCATGAGGAGTCGTCTTCATATAAAAACATATGTTAAATACAATATTTGGTACACTAATTAATTATATTCATATACATAAAACAAATTTTAAAAAGCAACTAATTTAATTATAATATGTCTTAATTTTAATTTCTTTATCATATATAAGTTACTATCGCATTGGACCCGATGTTACCCGGGGATATTAATTCAATTAAATATAAAGTAATCATGTCCACCCGACATGCCCACCCAATATACCCACCAACATGTCCATCCAACATGCTCACAACACACGATTGACCGCGAATTACTTTTTTTTCGATTTCATGAAATTTACACAAAATATACCTACAAAAGTTATACACCTAAACTTTACCTATACCTAGACCGGAAAAAAGTTCGTGCAATAGTTCTTGAGAAAATCATGTAAAATTATATTCTTAAACTCCCAGGAAACATTAGATTTTGTCTTAAAAGTTTGAAAATCAATAAATAAATAGGTTAGCAACAATCATAATAATTAATTTCGATATTTTATCTTTCTTGGAAGTGAAATGTTTCTTTACATTTGAATTTTCAATCAACATATTTCAAAATATTTAATTGTAAGCATGTGTCAAAAATCATCTATTTCTTCGATAAAATATTTGAAAGGGACGTGATCATAGTGACCTAAATTAATTAATGAAATACTGAAACCGTAAATTATTGAACATTAATTTGTATATACTTATAGAGATTCAGCTATTTTTATTTTAATTTGACAAAATTGAGCATAGATATGTCTATTTATTTGTTTATTAAAAATATCAATTTATGAAGCATTTGTAGGTATATTTAAAACACACCTTATTACAAAATACTAATTAACTTTTATACCAGTAACAAAATTTAAAAAAAAAGTGTATTATATTTAACTTTAGTAATACCAGTAAGACTGCTTTTATGTGAAATAATATTATACATTTTCATATTTAGAACATATACATAAGTATAAAGAAAACATTTAACTGCATAGTTACAAATTGGAATTTTTTACATTTCTAATAAGAATAGAATATGTTGTACGTTCATAATATACATACATACAGTATTTTATAAATATCGTATAACAGAGAAACCAATGCAATGTCTAGGCTTCCATAAAATCAATAATAGTTGATAATATAATTAAACACGCTTATATACATAATACATATGTATGTATATATGTATAATATATATTATATAATATATATTTTTTAATATTTATATATATGTACTTTCAATTAATTGCCGTCATTTATTTAATACTATACAAACTTATAGTTATCTTCACATATAGAGTAAGAGAATAAACATCATGCTCAAATTACAGTACATACTCTGCAAAAAGAGGTGCCTATTAAATGTTTGAGAAATATGTATTTTTCTTAAATGCAGTATTATTTCTCTTTGTTTGATAGATATATTATTTCTATACATTATTCATCCCCTCTATTATTACAAAACAGTTTTATTATTCTTTCAAAGAAAAAGGATATTTGTATTGTAGGTATCAGATATATAACACTTAACGTATTTGTAGGTATATGAATAATATAGTTTAACTAAAAATAAATAAAACTATTACCAAAAAAAATTAGCTTTTGTATTTCAATATAATTATTTAGAATAATTTACACCGTATACCGTTTCCAAACAAATATTTTCAGTTTTGAGTAAAAAACAGTTTTTAAATCATTAAAAACATATTGATTACAAACATTACAAGAACAATATTGTAGCCAGATCGAAATTACTCAAAAATTTAAATGTTCGAAGTATTCTGTGCAAAAAATCAGACAAATCGAAATTAAGAGGATCTAAAAGCTGACAAATAATTACAAACAGTTTTAAAAGGTAATTTTAATACACGTATACCTCGAAAATATATTTCAAAATATAGGAGTTCATAATAACTAAATATTTTGACGTTAATATCGTGGAAAATATTATTTTAATGTATAATTTCAAGGAATTATTTGATAATTTCTTTCGTACTTTTCATACATAATTTTATATATATTATAATCATTCAATGTTGATTGTTGCGGTAATTATACTTAAGAATGCTTAATGTATTGAATTTTTTCTGTATGGAATTTAAGAAACATCAACAATTTATTTGACAAAATAAATTGGTAAGTGTTTTAAGTTACTATAATAATAATCTTTATATTTTATTTTTAATTTTCTCTAAAATTAAACATATCTATATTTTGATAATACTTTGTCATATTGTGAAAACAAATTAAGGTGTACAATTACCCACAACATTCCTTATTTTTTATATTATATGTAGGTATATAAAAGTATTATTATTATGTCTCCTTTAAAAAAATCTTTAGAAAACTCAAAATTTATTACTAATAAATATTCCTACCACAACTTTTAGAATATTTTATTATCCTAGAAATACCTAAACAAAATGTCCCATCCTTACAAATAGGGTGACTTAAAAAACAAACATAATAGCTAATATCTTAAGTAAATAATTTCAAACATTTTCAATTTATTATTGTTCAGATCTTTAAAAGCACCAAATGCAGAAAAGACAAAAAATAACTATAAATAAAAAAGTTATAAAAAGTCATTAACAATGATGTCAGGCCAAAAATACTATAAAAAGATTCAATTTTAAAAAATTAGTGCATTATTGGTAAAAATTGGCTTAGGAAGAAAATGGACACAAAAATGAAAAATATACATTGAATCAACACAGTAAAATTTTTCGTGGATTATTAATAAAAAATTGTATTAAAAATTGAAAAATTTAGAGGAAAAAAGAATATTTTAATGATTTTTTTTAGAAAATATAAGTAATTATAAGACATTCATTTTTTTAAACTATTCCCATTTGTTTTTATACACGTAGTATTTAATAAGGTACGTAATATTTCGGTTGATTTAGAGAATTTTCAATATAACATCATTAAGTACATAAAATCAATTAAAACATAGAATATTTAACAACAGTCTGTCACCATAATAAAACAAAGTTATTAAATATTAATTACTACTTATCTGAAATTAGCAACATCAGCCACAACAAACGAGAACAAAAGCGCAGCAAGTTACAGTTCTATCGAGGCATTCAGGTCGCTGGAACTTTACGCCGCCGCCTCCACCACCATTACTGCTGCGTCGCAGGTCGTGACGTCAGAGCATTCACTCTCCCCTCCTGGCAGAAACATCCATGACGTCAGCATACACGGAGCATGCGCAAAACATACATTGAATGTATTGTTTTGTTTACATTCCGAATAACTGTGTCATATTTACTCTCGCATATAAGTAACGAACCAAAATTTACCTGACATATTACATATATATATTTAGAGTTTTAATAGATTTTATATATTCTTTGTCTGGGTTTTTTAATTACATATACACATATGTCTAAACCGTGGAACATCAAACTCAATAACATAAATAGAATTTAAAAATAACGGTCATTTTTATCTATTATTTTTTATGTATTTTTTTAAAACATTACAAAACAAAAAAACCGGAAAAACATTATATTTATAAAGACAATAATAATACTAACCAGTACTGATTCAAATACGGATTATTTTCGATTTAATATGTCGTATTAAAATAATTTAAAAATTCTTCGAAAATTTGGCAAAATAATAAAATTATATTATATTACTTAAATATAATATAAATACGGACAATTGTTTTTTTTCCTGTTTTTATAATTTCGGGGAACCCCAATTAAAAACCACTGCTATTCGATTTTAATTTTTTTAAATCAATATACTTGATTGATGTTGTAGAAAACAAAAAAATACTTGGATCTTGCTTCTGGGTGTAAGCCGCGTCGATTTGGTCGTGTTATCGGCCAACGTTTCGTCAAACATTACACTGGATATCTGCAGGGCTTTTCTAAAAGTGTAGTGTAATTAACATTACTGCACTTTAAGAAGAGCCCTCTGAAGATGTCCACTGCAATGTATGACGAAACGTTGACCGATAACATCACCGCGAAAGCGTCAAGATTTATAAAAAAAATACTTGCTCATAAATTAATATATGTATTTAATTTCTGTTAATAAAATAGCTGATCTTTTGTATCTGTAATTTAAAAATCACAAAGTTAGGGTCGATTTTCTTGATTTTGTTTTTTAAAGTTTTTAGTTTCTGTATGATTCATTTAACTATTATTATATTTTTTGCTAAATTTCATTATTTTTATTGCTAATGTGATCAATGGATTTGAAAATAAAGACTTGTTTTTGAAAGTGTCATGAACTATTAAAATTTATTTTTAAATTGTTTTTCTTTGATGATTTTTTTATTTTTACAAAAAATATTTTATTGGCAATTTGGTGGAGGCTCTCTTATAGTAGGGGCCTGCATACAGTAAAAAAGTAATATCAAATAACTGGATATAGATAACAAATTTACAAACAAATATTTAACATTATTTTTATAAATACTTTTTTATCCGTTCTTCCTTTGTTCAAAAACATACATACATATGTACATATATATAAATCCTTGAAAGAAGTAGAATCACAAGGCCAATTTCGATACAAACACATCCTAACCATTCTATACACGTTCACTCATAACCCGCGTAGTGGGGGTCAGTGAGGGGAAGTGACACACATAAAGTAGGGATATGTAGGTCAACAACGGAGAAGTCTGCGTCCTTGCGTGTAGACAGAGATAGAGGGGGAGGCGCTGAGCCTGGAGCAGCGGCTCTTGTGTTACCATGGTGCAATGTTGCTGCATCTATGAATGGGTCATTCAGAAAAGTATGATATATTTAATGAAATAATCGAACCTCGGATGTATAGCGTTGTTTTCACTTTATCTTTCATTTAGTTATAATTATCTTGTAAAAATATGTATATTTTATTGATCTATATGTAAGGCACTAGTTATTTGAAATCAAAACTGTTTAATTAAAGCACCGTATTAAATATCCTTCATTGTTATTTTGTCTATACTGAATATTAACTTACCCTTAATAATTTGGTCTAGTCCAAAACCTAAACAACCGGTTTCTGTAGGTTATCAAATTTAAATGACAGTTGTGTTATATTTATTAATGATTTAAAAAAGATCAGCGCAGAATCGGTCACAAAAATAATCTTTTACCACTTTTTTTTTCGAGAAGAAAAATCATAAGTTTTCCCCATTATGTTACTTATTGGAAAATATATATTACAATATCATTTAATATTTTTTCATGCAGCTACGCCAAACTGCGTTTTTTTTATACATATAAATGGAAAAATTCGTCCGCCACCTTGAACTTATATAGATCTAGAATAAGATCTATAAATACACCAAATTTTAGATCAATATCTCGTCGAGAAGAACTTGCATACGTACTTGCGAAAAATGTGAAAAATTGTAATTATTATTAAAAGTTTGTTTAAGTTATAAACATAAAATACAACTAGTAAACATTTTAATTTATTTTTAGAAAATAACCAAAATTTCTGTCCCCCTATGCAGCGATCTAAAAGCAATTATGAGTAGTATACACCCTAGCTTCACAGTATTATTTTATTACTACTGCCCTTAAATACAAACCAAATTCAAAGCGTTTGATTAAGTTTTGTTCTAAAACCATTTTTTAATTAACGAACATTACACATTCATAATTATAGATAATAGATAGTCACTGTACAGATAAAATTGTTGATCAATTATCCCACAAAAAATTTAATTATACATCCACCTATGTAAATCTAATACATAATTAACAGTAAAATATACAGCTATTTATACATATATGTAATGTACACATACAAAATAATTATTTGCACAATAAATATAGGTACATTTATTATGTACGATCGAATATTTGCCATTCCGAGCTTTTACATACATATGTATATACACCTGCCGAATACCAACTGTTATTTTAATCCCACTTCCTATACTTTTCTCTACATATATCAATTCAAAAGTATCAAGTTCATTTGATAATTTATTAGAAAAGTGAAGGATATTTTAAGATAGCCGTTTGGTAATTTTACCCGTAAGATAAATACAATGCTTTCTAGTATTAGTAATATTGTCATTCTCCACTCTTCTTGGATAATTTAAGATTGTGTCTACATATCGTTAGCATTGAATCTCTGTCCAAAAATAATGTTTTGTTTAGTATACATTTTATTGTTAAAATGTATAGGTACTAAATACATAATTATATATTTCAGGTTTTGCTTAGTTTTATTAAGAGAAGGGTGTAATATAAAGCCAACTTATATACATTTTATTTTTTAATACATAAGTTATTATTTGGGCAATAATAATAATCTGTCAAAATTTGATAAATAAGAGTACATACATTAATTCTCCAATAAATAAAACACGTGGGAATTTAAAAACATTATAAGTTCGTACTCAAACAAATACAAATGACGGTACCTATGTGCAAAATAAGCAGGTTTATTGCCCCACTACCCCCACCAGTATAGAATTTATCCCCTTCGTTCTATAAATAGCACACGGACTCGCTATTTTTAGCAACCATTAAATGTAGGGCACACGTTACGAGTCGAGCCACAGTAGGGGAATTACCCCACTACCAATATGTTCCCCCACTTCGAGAAGGGAAACAGCAGAGAAAGAACGCAATGACGTCATTGCTGTGCCAGTTTTCAGTGTTCGGTTTTATTTGATAATAAAATAAGGATTGATATTCTTACTTTAAACTGTACAAGAATGTATGTATAAACAACGCTTTATACCTATTCACATACTTAAATATTAACTTCAATAATTATATTTAATGTTTGGGATATTAAAAATTTGGCCCTCATATCTAAATTTTGTATGAAACATTTTTCTCTATCTTGTTTTGTTTTTCAAATATAAGCCTGGAGCAATTAAAATTGATTCGAGACGAGACTGTTGGTGGTCTGTATTTGTAAATATCTTCTCGTCCTGTATAAAAAATTAAATTAAGCTGCTATTTCATATAAGTACCACCTCAAAAAAAATCTCGTTATGCAAACACTAAATACAGTTTTGGGGTCAGTCTCGTATATAAAACCCTATGTATGTATTATACAAAAAGGATGCTAATAAGGGGTAATATGAATTGTTGCCATCATCAGAGCTGTAACAAGTACTCATATTATCAGTGAAAGTAAAAGTTAACATAAAGTATTGTTAAATATCTATGTATTATACTATGAGCTTCAAAAGTCATCTACCACTGTAAAGATCAGAATCGCTTACAACAGATTCGAAAATATTAAGACAAATATCATCGGTTATCTTTTTCTTGAGCTAAGGTTATATAATTACGTCATTTTAAATAAAGACACAAATATACGTCTATTTCATTAATTAATTTTATATATTTATAAGTTTAATATATTTAAATACTAAAATTCGGAATATCAAATATTTATTACCACAAAATTTACCTATACAATTATCAATAGATTACATAATAATTTAATCGCACATATATGTAGGTATATATGAGTATCTTACTATAAACGAGTACTTTTTTATCTAGCAAATATGTTTGAAAATATCTGTCTTTGTTTGCTACATGGATAAATGATTTAATTATTATAATAATCAAATGGGAGGAGCTTACTAAGTTTGTGAAGCGAATTTAAATGAAAACTGGACGACCACTTCTGCATTTCATTGTACTTGAATTAAAGTACTTTAAGTTCTTTTTCATGTATAATATTTATTTTACTTGAAGTATTAATAATAATTTTATTTATTCAGTGTTACTTACAAGGAAACATTAAATAAGTCAATAAAAGAAAATTTACATGTACTTATGTACTATGTCCAAAAAATGAACATTTGTTCTCGTTACGATATAAGTTAGTTTATGACCTAAAATAAATTCTCACTGAAGGATTACCCTATAGTTCAATTTTAAAAGGTGTCGCAAAGGGGGGTCCCGTTTTCCATTTAGGTAAATGATTTTTAGGAAAATGATTCTTTAGTACTAAAGTTGGTATTACTGACTCATGATAACTGTTGAAAATTTTTTAAGGATATCATTTTGCAGAAGATAAAATTCTCTACAAAAATGTCTTGAAAGTCATGACTCTCAATTCAACGCATCAAAAGTTACAGACATTCTAACTGATTTTTTGGTTAAAACGTCTAAAAGTATCTCACATTAAACTATTGTTTTTATAAAAATAAGTTAAATGTTAATTTTATGGGAAATTTAATTCTCTATAAAAATAGTCCAAAGAGGTATAAGTGTCAATCCAATGAGTTGAAACTTATATGGGTTTTAAATATTTTTTTACAAAAATCAGCATTTTCACTATTCTATAAATATCAATTTAATAATAATATATAACCCTACTACTGAGCTATCGAAAAAAGAACGACCCAATCGACAACTGGCTTTATTAGAAAATAATTTTATTCTCTACTAAATGACGTCCTTAATTTTTTTTATCAGTTATCATAAATTAGTAATACTAACTTTGGTAGTAAAGAATAATAATTTTTCAATGTTATTTAAATGGAAAACAGTACCCCCCTTTGTGGCACCTCTTAAAATTGAACTACAGGCTAATACTTCAGCAAGGATTTATTTTAGGTCATAAACTAACTTATTTCGTAATAAGAGCTAAGATAAAAAATATTGCTTCTTTTGACACACCCTACTATGTACCTTAAAAACATCAATGGAGTAGTGGCTACGAATATCTTAAATTTTAAAGTATTGAATATAATTTTAAATTACAAAATGAAACAAATGCTCCTCGCATATTATTCGATTACATAAATTTTAACGACTTTGTAAGAAAATACATTATATATTTTATGTATTATATACAATAAAACTTCACCAAACATTCAAAATACAAATTAAATAGTTACTAAAAAAACTATCGTTAATGAAAGGAATCTTTTTGTGGAAAAATTGTATTAAGAAAAAAATTAATGGTTCGATCAAATATAGATGAGAAGGTCGTGTAGAAGAAGTGGTCGGTTCGAGATTCAATTTTCAGTATTCAATATTATTATAAGTGGCCATTAATTTATTGTAATTCGTTATAACTTTTCGTAACATGGTCATGTTTTTTTTTATATTTAATATCAGTTATTTATTAAAAAAATATAATATATATAATTAATAAATTTTAAAATATAACTTCATCAGTTTTCAAGTTATATTTAAAACATTGAAAAGTGACCAGTTTTACCTCGTTCTTAAAAACGCAAAGCTGAATTAGAAGCACTTTGTGATTTTATCATTTTCACGTGCCAAAAACATAAAAAACAATAAAAACCCTTTGACGCAATTGTTTGTTAGAAAAATATTCACTAGACTAATACTAACAAAAAAACTCAATTAAATACTGTCTAACTCGGTTATAGCGACATTAAGGTTTTATGTCGTTATAACCAAGTGACGTTGTAACCGAGATCGAGCAAAAAATCAAAAACCAGCCAGGGGTAATTTTTGTATCTCATAAAAAAACATCTTTCGAGTAAATACACAGTGCTTCCTCGTGATAAATTCACAAAAGGTAGTTAATTAACTATCGAACAATTTTAATTGATTAACCACTTAATTTTTTTACAATTTTATTTAAAAATTCGACATTTTTAAGTTTAAATTTTGAAATCGGAAATGACGACGAAGCAACATTATACTCACAATCAGATACTGTTACATGGCTAAGGTAATAATAAAAAATACAAAAGAAATAGTCTGAAATCTTCTTTGGTTTTGTATTTACTGACCAAAAACGTTTTTGTAGGTTTTTTCATCGTTTAAAATCACTGAAACTTTGATGTTATAGCCAAGTTAGGCTGACGTTGTAACCGAAAAAAATAACATTATTTATATAGGGATATTAATTTATCAGAAATAATTCTGACGTTATAACAGAGTTGTCGTTACATCTGATGCCGTAATACCCGAGTTCGACTGTATTAGAAACAATCACAAAATGGATTTTGGTTAGTTATAAAAATTAAATAGGTGCGAAAATAAAAAATAAAATCTTACAATTATGTATATTGTCTATGCTTTGACCAATTTTTTTTAATATTTACAATCAAAAATTGTAATAAGATGAATATGATTCCCAGATCTGAATAAATCTTAATTACACATTTACCAAACACTCAACTACGACATCGCTAAACTTTAAAGTTCAATACCTACATTAATTACTGATTGAGAACACCTTTCAAAAACGGCTGTTCTTATATTTGATTGGAATTACGTCACCTTAAGAAAAAAATGTCGCATCTCACTTACGCATAAAACTGGCAACATCCGCATAACATTTATGTGTGCGTTTCCACCCCGCGAGCTAGCAATCTCTTCAGCTGCCACCCCGCGCGCGCGTTACTCCGTGGTGCTATGACGTCAGAGCAGTGTACCGATCGCACTGCAATCGTACCCTCCGCCACACCGAAGAGATCGCTCCACCCTCAACCCCCTAGCGCGCTCTGACGTCACGGGAATGACGCCCGATCGGAATCATTTCACGTTTGCTTGGACGGATTGATGCCAGTGCCCTGTGTTTGCAACTGACATGTTTTTTAGAGAGGAAATGAAAGAGGTCAATTATATAACTCGTTAGAAATTGTTGTTTCCTTCATTGGAGATGAGAAATACGATGTAAAAGAAACACATCTTATTGTTACTCATTTAATATAGTTGCTTGCAAGTGAATTCGATATTATGTATATTGTAGATTTACCGAAAGGAAAAACGATATTATAAGAATATTAATTCATTTATAGAAATTTTAATCTTGTCATTTCAAAATGTTTATTATATTTACTTTGTTCGAGGATCCACTTTATTGAACACATAAGTATATACTTTAAGTAGAATATTTCCTTATTTTTACAAAACTTTTATTAACTTGCTTTATCAGTTAGGATCAAATCTTATAATCGATTTTCCACCCATTTAGTATAGATATGTTATATTTATTCTCGATGAAAATGCAAGAATCAATCATTTTCAAAATTTATTAATCAATTGGTGAGCTATAGAAGAAGAGAGTAATTAATGTTTTATATGACACTTCGCCAAATTAAAATAATACTTTTATACTAAAAATATAAAATAATAATTAATAAAGAAATATTAATATTTCTTTATTAATTAAGTATAAATTCCACAAAAAATTAATAATTACATTTTAGCAGTTAAGAACCAAATAATAGTTATGTTTAATAGATTTGTTTGAAATGTACTATAGTTAAATAATTTTCGAAAAAATATATATGTGGTGAGTGCTGATAATGTTTTTACCTCTGTATCATTATACATGCATACATATTTCCAATTTTTAAGAATTTTCTCACTACTCTAATAAGTGTTGCTATTTTCCGATTTCTATACGGAACACTTTTATGTAATAAAAAAATAATTTGGTTAATAATTTTTTACGTTTTTCGGTATTAACTATTCATTAAGGACTGATTACTGATTGTAATTATAATGATATTGTTAACCCATAGGACCTGCGATATTAACAAATATTGCTGATCTGTGGCATATAGATCATAGAGAATTAAATTTCTTACAAAAAAGATCCCAAGTGCTCATTTCTTAGATCGAATATTTTTAAAGATATTATTATGTTCGTTTAAACATTATCATAAAAAATAAAATCCAATTTTTATGATAATTTTTAAACAAACATTTCTTAAAATTTATTAGATTTATGAATTGAGCACTTAATTCTCTACAAAATATTCCCTTGAGAAATTTTCAAAAAAATAAATTTCAACGAGATATTCACGCGTAAGTAAAAAAATAATTTTTCCTATGTTAATCAAATGGGAAAAAGACTCGGTGTGCGCCGCCCACAGGTTTGATCTATGAGTCTGAAATTTTGGGACAATTAACCTTTGATTCAAAGCTAAAACATAGGCCTGCGGGACCGAAAAAATAAAAATAAAAAAAACACCCTAATATAGATACTGCCTCAATATTAATTAATAAAAGAGCCTTCACAAACAGGTAGAAAAGACCAAAAATATAATATGATTTTAATAAATTTATATATTTGTTATATTAACTTGGTTTCCCAAATAACACAAACGATTTTAAAGCATTAAAAAGCCTACATTTTAACACATTTAACTATTTTTATTTTTCAGTTCTGATTTAATTTCTTACATATTATTAAATTTTATAAACAATATGTACAGTGTACAGTTCCTATAACAAATACTCTTGCAAATTGGAAATGATATTTCATTTTTTGCCTTAAATGTAATATTAAATAATGAATATATTATTTACACATATTTATTATAAAAAATTCAATAGAATTCATTATTTCACAAACTTAGTTTGTTATGTTATAAATTAAAATTATTATTTGTCTGAATCAGTAAAGTCATATTACCAGTTTATATTATCGATTGTTTGAAAGTTCTTCCAGCTAGGTATTTATAAATATAGTTTTAAATACCTTTATTACATAAAACATGAAATCAAATAAACATATTTTTTTTAGTTATTTCATTTGAAGGATAGGATAGTAAAAATAATTTATCTAAAGTTCTAATCTTCTCTCAAACCTTAGGGCATTAAATGTTTAATGGACCCCTAGCTGGATTTTATTTTATTCGGCGTGGAAGGTCTTCTTTGTGGTTGTCGAAAAACATTAATAATTTTACTTAAATTTTTGTAATACTCAGAAACATTTTTCGAGATTTCGACATTAGGTACAAAGTATTATTTAGGGCACTCTTTTCTCTATTATAACTTAAAATTTCATTTTGAAATTCAATAAAGACATATTAAACACAGCGGTCAAACGGCGCGGCGTGGCTACCTAACTCGACGTCGCTAAATTATTTTTTTTTCCTAAAACTGACAGCCCCAGTGTTATTCCCAAATATCTTCTGTTAGACAGCTTTGCAAGCCCCTAAAAAGTTGTGCACCCTCCTTCCAAGGGAGGTAAAAGTTGTCGCCATGTTCTATACATCAAAATCTACCAATTTTTTGGAAAAAAAATGTACTCTGTCATTTTTTTCTAGCTCAAATCTTCTGATTACTGGACAATTTTTAAATCTGTAAAATTTGTGTTATCTAGTATCATTGCTGGTGTTCACAGGTTCAATTCAAAATAAAATAATCGGGACACTTGTACGCGAGACTCGACTCGCATTTAACAAAAAATTTTAAACTCATATCATCATTTTTTTTCTGGATCCGCCACTGAATAGTTACATACATATTTTATAATATGTTAACATCAGTAAATATACTAAAACAACCGGTATTTTCAATCTAATTCGTATTACTTATAGATTCCGATTAATAGTGGACAACATTAACATAAATTACACCATCCTCAATTGGTTCACGAATTTAATTAAAATAGAAGCAATCAAAAAATTCTTCGTTGCGAGTAGATTCTGAGGAAGCGGTATCTCTCGCGTATTGTCGCCCACGCATCAGCTGGCGGAGCACGCGGCGTACGTAGGCCGCGATCGCCCACGCCACCGTCGGCTCCACCACGTGTCCAGCACCACGTGTTCTTTATATAACAAAATCATCATCATGTCCGATACATTTATTAGTGTCTATTTTTTATTTCAACTGTTTGTGTTGTCAAGTTCTTATTGAGTTTATATTAGTTCAATTAAAAACAATTACACTGATATCATTTTTTTTTTTGTTTCTTAATTAATGGTATAGAAATTGGATATTTCATCAGATTATAACAGCAACACCATTTTGTTATATGACTAATGGACACGTTCGTTTTAGTTATTTATATTTCTATTAATTTAGTTAATTTAGAAATTTCAATACTACACAACATAAGATACTGGCACCAGTTATGGCCGCTGTAAGAGCAAGGTTTACTGACAGGCTTCTTTTTGTAATTCTCTTGAACTCATCTTACTAATAAAACAAGTAACTCTTTATTTAATCAATTTAATTACCAAATTCTACAATATAATTTGTTTTTTTTTTTTAATTATATTATATTATATTATAGCCTTTCTTTTTTTTTTGGCCTTATTGATAACAAATTCAGCCAGTTAAATTGACCTTTTATTTTGTTTATGTTTTTTCTCCAATAATGGATAAAGTAAAACCAGTAATGAGCACGCAGTGATGGACACTTGCTAATGATTACAAAATGATAAGTACTACGATGATATTATACTAATAATTTGTTTAAATGTCCACTATTTTGATACCTATTGGCCGATTGTCATCAAATTACGCTGTAAGACAGTTAAATGTATATAGATTAATATTCAGAAATGGTAGTAATCAAATATCAACAAATATTTCTAATTCAGTACATTTAATTAAAAAATAGCCCATTACTGGGGTCATATCCAAGACTGGTGCCTGTACCTTATTTAAAAACCATTCATTGGTTCCTATGGCTTATAGATCCAGAGTACTATGTTATCAAACAGGATACAATCAAGATATATGGATATTGATTTATAGATAACCCAGAGTGGGACGATACATGAAACTTCACACCTCGGCGGTAGGTAAATATACAGTCGCCTTTCCACACAAATATGTTACTCAGTTTGGAAAAGGCACTATTATGATATTACGTATCCAAACTGTCACTTTTGTGTGATTTTTTTTATGTAAACAACTTTTCAAAATAAAAGTTTGTAAAGTTTTATTTTCAAATTAAATCGCAGGGCCCGATGCGATGCCTGAGAACGGGGTATTTTTGATATGTATATTCATTCCAAAAATATTTATTTTCCGAGAATAAATAAATACATCTATATGTGAGGGGGGAAATTCTTTATATAACGGAAAAGTGTCTAAAATAATCCCTCGAGGTAAAATGATACATCCCATGTGATTCTGTACTAGCTCAATCTCTTCAAATTATTGACAAACGTTCTTTTTGCGATGTATTTAGTCGTTACTCTAGCCGGCATGAGTGTTGTGATTTTGTGGAAAAAAAAATTTATTGCTACATCTAATCTAATATAAGTCCAACTCTGGGCTAGCCTTGATGCGACAAGCCTTGGTCAACAAGCCTTGGCCGGGTCTTGGATGAAGTTATCATTTGTACCTTGGCCCAGTGTTAGCTAGCATTGACGCAAACCTGGACCAACCATGGCCCCTTTGTGATTTCCTACATGGGAAGCCAATTTTTACTGTACTAGCAATACCAATAGATATTATGTAATAGGTTACTTATTGTATGTTTACATATTAGTATATAATTTTTAATTTTTAAATATTTATTCGACTATTAAAAATATGATTTCATTGAAACGTTTGATTTATAACTTTTAGTAATGCAATGTTTGCATGTAAAATTGAGTTGACAATTATAAATATTCATATATTTATTTTCAGAACTAATGCATATGGGACGTGAACAATATCAGAGCCGGTTGACAAAAAATTATTTTGGCTTAAATTGAAGCTTAAGAGGCAGATTTTTCGAATTTTAGGGAGAGGGTCAAAATTGGTCTAAGATGCTCAAAAGATTACATAGTCTATTTGCAAGTAATATTTAATAGAGCGACCATTAATATTTAATTAAAAATTATTTATATATATTATATTACAATGATTTCATAATAAGTGTATTACTCCCTTCAAAAAACAATTTGACAACACTTATTATAACTCCGAAAGTAATTGCTCAATCATAATTTTTAAAACACCATTAGAAAATACATCTGACTTCAAATTAAAATTAATTTTAATGTAAAGCCAGAGCCGGCCTTAGAAAGTCTGGCGCCGAGATTTATTTTTCTGCTCTCTCTCTACCTAAAAAAATGTTAAAAAATCACCAAAAATGTCAATTAAAATTGATAAATTAACAAATAAGTTGAATAATTCATATCTCAGCTTGGCGCGATCTTACAAACTCCAACTTTTTTTTAAATATAGCTTACATCAATAACTTTAAGACTATCAAATGCCCCTAAGATCATCGAGATCTCCTTCCCCTATTATGAACAAATTAAAATTGATAAATTAACAAATAAGTTGAATAGTTAATATCTCAGCTAATACCTTATTAAAGGTTTTCTGGGTTGCTGAATAAGGATTTTTTAGTTAACAGCTATCAAATAATCGTTTTTTCTTGTTTTTTTTTACAAATTAACATTGTTTATATTTAGCTATATTTTTTGCTTAATCGGGTTTAACAGATCGACAAAAAAATTTAAAGATAAAAAAAAAAGTTTACTCGAAAATTACTTATGCTCCATTGTGCGCCGCCCCACCTGACCTGGCCCCCCTAAAGCCGGTACTGTGTAAAGCAGAGGTGGCAAACAAGCCTCCCGCGGGCCACATGCAGCACGTTAGACCCTAAAATGCGGCCCACCTTAATTTTTTACATAAAAAACCTTTTCTCGCTGAAATTGTCTTAATGATTTGTTTTAATGATTAATTTTTGGAGTAGAGGGGGGCATAGGGTTGCATTATTTAATATTAAAATTCTGAAGACATTAAAACAAAGATTTTTTTGTTCAAATTTTAACTTTACTAGTCAAAAAATATGTAGGGGGTGGGAGGGCCATATTAAAAATTAAGTAAAAATAAGGACCCTCTTATAAAAATAGTAGTAATATTATAATAACTAAAATTGAATACATACTTGTAAATACGACATTGTAACGTAGGATTTTATTACATGTCTAAAAAATTGAAAATGAAGGGAAAAACTGTTACTTTAGTTATTTTAGAAATGTGATGTTTGTAGTTTTGATTCTATAGTTAATTATTAATTAATTAACTATAGTTTCTTTCATGAACTCTCTCTCTCTTCTACATTATTACATTATTTTCCGATTTTTAAAACTATTTACAAACTACTTTTTAAAATATTTTTTATTGGTATTCAAATATCAATAGTGTATGCATTTTATCTTATTATTCGTTCAGAGAACAATCTGATATACAATACAATTTAACAAAAAATATCTTTCTTTGTTTGTTGAAAAATCACACTTTTTGTTTGAAATTTTTACTTTTCTTTTTTTGGTGAAGTTGTAGTTTTTTGTCTTTTGAACAGTTAAAAACTTATATTAACAACAGATAAATTACCTTTTTGTATACATCTTAAAATAATATTTAATAATAGTAAAATAAATAATTATCTTACCTCTAAGCAGACGTCATAGAAATGTTCAATACTCTCGAAAATATATATTTTTAGAAAAGTACTTTATCTAATAATATCTGATTATCTCGCTGTAAACAAAAAATAAGAAAACAGTACAAACAAAAGGCAATATGAAAAATTTAATAATAAAATGAGTAATTATTTATACTATACAATAACATATCAGCGATTTTGATTTTTAGCTGAACTGTTTTAAAGTAAAAAAAAAACTTTTTTTAAATTAATTATTTAATATTAACAAATAATAATAAGAAATTAATATAAAAAGGGAATTTTAACTAAAACTAATAAATAATAAAATAACACAGTTATTACATTTTATTACACAAAATTAAATGCGCCAATTATAAAATTACAAATATATTTTATCAAACAAATACATAAATAATATATAAAAAATAATATTTATTAAGTTGGAAAGGACTGAACACGAAACTAACAATGAACATGTGACACATTACAATCTGAGAGCTTTCCGCATAGGCAACCAGACAATCTGGCGTGCAACGCGGGACTGCCTAAACATTGGGATGAATCCTGATAAACGTGGCAACCTAGCATCCACAGCCATTGAATGGAGCTCACATGCGATTGGTCCACGAGACTATGACGTCAGTACATTGATTGTCTCTCTATAGTTTATATGCGTGCGTGACAGAAACAATAATGCTCTACCAATACGTAAAACAAAGACGCACATATTTGAGGGTGAAGATGCAATTATGCGGATGAAATTTTATATTTTGCATTGAAGTTTTTTGTTTATGTTTAATAGGTCAAAAGCGTGTTTTTTTATTATTAATTAGTTTAAATCAAATGTACTATTTGTATTCCAATAATAATAATAATAAATATTTTAAAATATAATCAATAATAAGTTTTAAAACTTCATCAAAATATTATAACTTCTTGTTTAATCTATAAATAATTTCAAATACACGTGTATATTGTATAACTAACACATATCAGTTACCTATACTTACTTATATAGGTAAATAATTATTTAATAAAATAATTATAGGATAAACTTTCTTCATTAGAAACTAATTGGCACGTTTAATCTAATATGTAGTAATTATTCAAAAAGGAGACAAAGAAAATCGATCGACAAAAAACAATTTTAATAATGACTATTGAAGTAAATTAAACAATAATAAAAAGTTATTGTCTACCCGGTATTTAATATTTTGCATAGTACCTAATATATTATGATGTGCATATTTTTTATATAGGCCTTTTTTATATAGACCATGTTCCTGAGTAGGTAATATTTATATTTGCCATGTTTTTTGCTGTTATCCCGACTGTTCGAGTTAAAACGTTATGAATTTTTATTTCGAAAATTAAGGTGATTACAAACAAACTTTTGTTTAGAGGGGGAAATACCATGCTATTATTTATTATTGAATGTTCTTAGGGGTCGTCCATAAAAAAAACGTAAAAAGGGGAAAGGAGGGCAATTGCCTAGCGTGATGATATTTGACGGGGAGAGAAGAGTAGGTTCAAACACACATGACGTGACGCGATATTTGAAATACCCATATCAAATTTATTCCTAATTTTTTAAACTGAAATTTTATTTTTCAGTCGCGATATAAATAAAAGGCATTGTTTTAAATGATCGATTTTGATTTGGGGGGTCCAGGTTTTGTAATGTATTAGGTAGGAAGTTGAAAAAATGTGATGCGGCGTAATAGGGATCAAAAATACGTGAATTTTGCATGACGTGTTTTATGGATCACCTCTTAATGGTAACTTTAATTTTTTCAAACGAAAACTTGTATTTGTTTTAAAGATCTGATTCTGCGTGACAAAATAGAAATCGATACACTTATTAATATTAAACTATCAAATATAACAGTATCACAATAACTTCACCAGATATTAAATAAAAACTAATCTTCTTCAAGAAGAAGTTCCGAACACATGCTTATATGAAATTTTTTGCTTAAAATAAAGTTCTCTATCCACTGTTAGTGTCTTTTATATTCTTTATAAATCATCCTGTATTTCATCAATACATATAAAATATGAAGGAATATTTCTGTTTTGTAACTATCTATCTATGTTCGTTTCTAGCAAGAGAACCACTGAACCGATTTGAATAAGGTTTTTTAAATAATATTTGGTATTTTCCCGAGAAGGTTTACAGCTATGGACCTCCGAAATACGTCGTCAAGGTGCTTAATATTAATCTACTAGTTAGATTAATATATGGTTAAATATAGTAATATCGGTATGGAGAACCATACATGACTTCCATGTTCTTTCTATCTTTTTAAATAATTTTTAAATATCAATTTTTTGAAAAATATTTTATTAATATAATCTACTACTATGAATATAAATTTCGTAATACATAAAAAACATATTACGACGGTTACAGCAGTTATTGCCATTTGTATATAAATATATAATGTCAAAAACATAATACACATTCGTAGAACAACTAATTTAACAATCTTAATTTAGTTGCATTTGTTTCCAAGCAAAATTCAAATTTTAAGTGTGTTTCTTACCCCTTTAATGGCTGTTTGGGCACGTACAAATAATAAATGTCCCTTAGATTTAATTGAACTGCAAATGTACCAAATCTTATCAAAATTAGTGAGATAATACACGCAATGTTCACTTTTTAAACGAAAAAAGTTACAAAATTTCGAATATTTCCAAAACCCCTAATCCGATTAGCACCAAAATCTAAAGGTCTGGAGTACTCACTGAGACAAACATTTTTCCCAAAAATAATTCTGATCGGTGCATTTTTACAGTAGTTATCGTGAACGAAAAAAAAATCTACATCCTGACACAGACACACGCACAGCCGTCATGCGGAAATTAACTTTTCTTTACGTTTTGAAGTTAGTACAATCAGAATTTGTCATTTTCTCGGACACGATTTTTCGATGGTATTACAATACTTCCATTTCTTTCAGAACATGGAAGTAAAAATTAAAACAAAATCGTTGAAACATAATTTATAAAATAAAAACAAAAGACGGTGGCCATGAGTAACTAATTCATATTTTTTATGTCCCGGATAAAATCGAGTCATAACACCTAGTTAAAAATAAACACAATAATGTATGGTGGAGGCGCATTACAACCTACATGTATTTTTATTCGATAAGTGATACCTATCTTATGCATATCGGTTTTAATTTATTTTTGACTAAACAAACGTGCTATTATTTTTTAATTGTTATTCAATCTATCTATTTTTATATTAGGTATATTCGTTATGTATATTTCTGTATTTTATGTATATATAGGTAGGTCATCTTAAAGAACATGACAATAATATTCGTTATTATATTTTTTCGCGACCATATCAAACTAAACCGAAATCTCTCTACGGTTTGTAGCAATTTAATATCTACTAGTATCGCCTATGGTCGAAATTCAACCAATATTTTACCTGCCTTAACGGCAACATATACACTCATGATTTTTTTTGTGCACATCTGTGGCATAGTACCTAACCTAACCTAACCTAAACTGTTTTTACAACAAACATTTCCAAATAAAAACACTGCAATTGATCGCGAATAAAATCTCTAAACGCATTATCCACGTTTGACAGAAATCCAAAACTATTTATTTTTGCCGCTTGGTGGCGCTAGGAGTATTGCTATGCTGTTGAACGATGTGAATGGAAATAAGCAAACATCGAGAGTGGAAATCATGTGTGTATGTTAACTTTATTTTACCTGCCTTAACGGCAACATACACACATGATTTTTTTTGTGCACACTTATGGTACAGTACCTTTCGAATATAAGTTTCTTTCGACTCCTCTTATAATAAATACTAAAATTTTCAATGTTCTATAAAACTATAAATCATAAAAATCTTTTGTCTTCACAATTATTTAAACCTTAATTAATTCACTCGACCATTTGATTGCTATAGAAAAAAACATCCTCAACGCTTCATTGTTAAAATAACGAATTCGTATTGTCTGAGTTTTTTAAAACTGCCTGAAATTAAAAATATAAATATGGAGTTATAGAATAGTTAACTGACTCATTTAAATAATTAAAATCGAGTGCATCAAATTAAAATATAGGTAATTATTTTTGCTTCCTCGCATATCGAAAATATGAGAAGCTTTGTGATCGTTTCAGATTGAGACAAAAAAAATGTTCTCCGATTTCAAAATTTTAAATTGATTTATCTGTTTCACGTCAACGCAAACACTTTTCGTTCCGTGTCTGTCTGTCTGTCCGTCCGTCCGTGTGTCCGTCTGTCCCCTGAATCCTTGTCACACACACAACTCATGAACCACTAAACCGATATTATTGAAACTTGATCGGATGGTTGAGTTTGACTTGAGGACGGTCCCATTTCAAAATCATCAAAATCGTATGTAAAGGGGAGGGGTGACACCCCAAAATATATATTTTTTAAATATCTCAAGAACGACACATGTTACGTGAAAATTTTATAGAATATTTTTTGTAGAGCATTAAATTTCCTATAATATGGGTCAACAACGTTTGTTGTAAAATATTCCCTTACAAAGATTTATCTCAATTTATTTTAAAAATTCGTGTTTTGTTTTTTTTTTTGTTACAGCGTAATTTGATGACAATTGGCCAATAGGTGTGAAAATGGTGGACATTTAAACTAATTAGCAATTATTAGTATAATTTATTTATTTATTATTATTTTATCATAGCAACTGCTTCACAATCTTTCAAATATGACGATTCTTTCATCTTTTGTGTCGGAGTACTTATCATTTTGTAATCATTAGCATGTGTCCATCATTGGGTACTCATTACTGGTTTTACTTTATCCATTATTACTGAAGACAAAACATAAACAAAATAAAAGTCTATAATTTAAAAAACAAACTATATTTACGGACTTTGGTAATTAAATTGATTACATAAAGAGTTACTTGTTTTATTAATAACATGAGTTCATGAGAATGAAGAAATGAAGCCTGTCAATTACAAAAACAGTAAACCTTGCTCTTATAGCGGCCATAACTGGTGCCAGTATCTTATTCTGAAAACATCAATTTTATCAACGTTTGACCCAAAACCAAAACACACATACACACACACACACACAGTGAATCCTGCATTCAAGGGGTGCACGCCGTCGCCGCCGTCGTCACTTCTGACGTCATTTCGCGCGTGAGGGGTAGCTCTAGAGGGACGCGGGGCGACACGTCAATACTTGTTGCGAAGTGTGCCAACCAGGCCGAAACTGGGTCAGGCTGGTGAAGAAGGAAAACCTGTGTGGGTCAAAGACCTTCGTGCACCGGGTTGCCTATGCACGAGGCGGTCGCGCAACAGAAACAGAGCACCCGATTCACTAATTATAATTTCATTGAAGCATGTACGTACATATATCTCTGGTGCTCGTTGCTTCTCGTTTTTGCCATGAATTTTATTATTTTCCCCGTATGCATCTATTAGAATGGAATTTATTTTTAACATTAACCCCATAGACATAGAGAATGGACAGTGCTTCTGTATTAACACAATGATGTAACATCTGTTCAAAAAGTGAGAGAAAGATGCAGTGTAGTTTGGAATATATCTATCTCTTTTTCTAAGATCCTGATTGGTAGCTTACTATAGTTCAGGGTAGTATTTCTGTCAGATATATTTTTGTATATCTATCTTGTGATTTTTGTGCAATAAGTTTTTATTAGAAAAGTAAATAATATAAACAATAAATATACTATAATGGTTCATATTTCATCGAGGAAATTAAAAAAAAAAAACATCAATTGATCTGATAGAAATTTGCAAAATTATGAACGGATATTCTGGGAAAATAACATTTTTGCTACCAAAAATATTAAATATATATTAATAAAAAATAGTTTTAAATCTATTCCCATGTGGTTGCAACATAATGATGAGGTGGATTGCACTTACAAACAGCACTTACAAGATTTACTTAACAAAATTTTAAATATTTTTTTTGATATTAGGTTACATTACGAAGCTACGAAAAAGAAAGAACAAGATATTAAAATCGGGTCAAAAAATTCGAAACTTATATTATTTAGAAATAAATAATTTTTTTTTAAATAAATTTTTTTTATAACGTTAATTATTTTTTGTTTTTTAACCTCTTTATACACATATATCTATGAATATTTTTAATGTTCGGGGCCAAGAATTAAATAATTACACTCCTGTTTAAAAAAAGGACAAGTATATTCCAAACCTGTTTCCATCTCTTTCTTTTGACACGACTCTGCTCTCGAGTCAGATGCGTGGTCCATTATCTATGTCTATGATTAACCCGCATTTATATTCATGTACATTGTTGTGGTTATAGTGACGTAAGTATAGGATGGCACGACTAGCAAATTACCAGGGACATCAGCTTCAGGTAACTGCGTAATAGTTATCAATAAGTCACCACTCGACAAAAGTATTTAATAATTTCAAATCTACCATGATCAGTTTTGTTATTATTTAGTTTTTTTTATTTTTTATAGAAAAAACATTTGTCAAGTAAATGCTACTTGCTGCTTCGTGTTAAATTCACCAAAGGTAGATAATTACCAAACAATTTTAAAAACACCGATACAATATTCAGATGATCTACTATTGTTTAACCATTTCATTTTTATTATAAAAATATTATGATTCGAAATTATATACGCCTGATTATTTTTTCGTATATTTTTAATTTTATAACACTTTCAAACTAAATCTAATTTTTTCTGTACTGCAAACGTCAAAACGATATTTAAAACCTCAAAATGACATTTAATATGTCAAAGTAAATAGCGATTTTAAGAAATAAATGACGATTTTTATTCATAAGAGAATATTTTACTACAAAAACAGTAAAAAAATTCTATAAAATTTTCACGTAACATGTGTTGTTCTTGAGATATCTTGAAAAGATAACTATTTTGAGATGTCGCCCCTCCACCTTACACACGATTTTGATGATTTTTGAATAGAGCTATCCAGACCCAACCAATAAACCAAGTTTAATTAATATCAGTTCAGTGGTTCATGAGTTATGTGTCTGACAAGGATTCGGGGGACAAAAGCCTTAATTAACAGTTATATAATTTTATAATATTTTTCATCGACTGTATACACATATATTTACAAATGTACATAATAGTACATATATATTCCTAAATATTCACAGGACTAAGTTATAATTTAGACAAAGGATGGCAAATAGCTGTAAGTACATTTAATAAATAAAAGAAAATATGCTATTCATTAAAATTAAAATAACCAGTTTTAAAAATAATACCTAAGATAAAAATATATTTTAAATACTTAAGCTATATTCAAATTTATACATTCAAAATCAATATGATATTAAAAATTATGTACTTTAATTACAAAAAATATTTCCTTTGATACCTAAAGTTCGAGAAGGTATTGTCAGGTGTTTGCAAAATAATCATTAAATTGTAATTATTTTGTGTTCTAATAAAAATAATTTTAATAAACGCAAGATGCTTGCTTACCTATCTTTTTTTGACATATTTTTTTTTATAATAATTTTCAACTGACTTTCCGGTTATTTACAGGATATAAACGATTTTTCAAAATTTTAAGACATAAAACTATATACTTAAACTGTATAACAAACATTTAAAAATAATCTGAAATTAATATTATTAATAATTATTATTAATTAGTTCCCGAGTACTATGGCGCCAAACTGGAGATGTTTTTTAATCCCTATGGTGGGTTCATATATTTATTTATTAAGATAATCAACACACATAATTACATATATTTACAAAATGCTGCATTTTACCTACATTGTAATATTTATATTATATATATATATATATAAGACATAAGATTTTCTTTGTCTATGTATTACATGAACTAAAAACAGCAAACATATTCAGTAATCGTAAAACCTGGTGTTATCTTTGTCTTTCCTACTGGTTCCAATAAACATCTCTTTTTCGTAGCTGTATATATAGGTCATGGACCAAACTTACTGTTCGAGCTTTGGAAAACTGAATGACGCAAAGCTTCACCCATATTCGCATGAAATAGGACAGAACGTGCCAGTAATGACGTCATACTGCAATAGCTCTTTAATAAATTTAACTTTTCTAAATTTTAAAATATTTAACATATTTTTTTATTTTTACGTACAGATTGTAATGTTTTCTCAAAAACGTGTAATAATTTTCTTCTATTTTATAAAAATTAAAGACTTTTACGTGGTTTTACAAAATTTAATATTATTAAGAGTAAACTGCAAATACTACTTTTGTGATTCAAATTGAATTATAATAGAACATGTTTTAAGATCAAATTGAAAATCTATATTGACTGTAACATTGCATAAACTACTTTACAGTATAATTTGTTTTTTTTCGAACCACTGTCATATTACCCCCTCTAAATTGAGTTACTTTTTTGTTTTTTTACGTTTTTCTGTAAGTATAAGCTTAATTGTTGAAATAATAATTCGTAACGTTTAATTTTGAACAACCACAGAGCCGGATTTATATTTGTAAGGATCCTAAGCAGTAGTCATAGGAAGGGCCCTTAACCTCAGAAATAATTCAACCTAAACTAAGCAAATCCTAAAATAGGATAATTAAATAATTCTACATCATTTTTTTATTGAACTATTGGATTTATTATTAAAATTGATATCTTTCACTTTAATTAACTTATTAGCATATTATTATTATTATTTTTTAAATTAAAAACTTAGGTCGAATTTAGTTACAAAATTCGCAAGGTTTCGATGAATCGGAGGAAGAGGGGGGGGGGGGGGCACTAAGCTGGGGCCCTAAACAACTGTTTATTTAACTTATGGGTAAATCCGCCCTGAACAACCGGTGTATGTAGCCCAAATTATTCTAAAATTTAATTTTTATCGATAGAATATTCTAAAATCAAAAAATTACAAAATTTCTACTATTGAATACAACAATAGCAATACGCAAATACATTGTGTAAAAAAATCAACTTATTACTATAGAAATTTACGCTAATTCTAAAACATCAGGTATATAAAGTATAGGTATACACATGAATCAAATCTTCACATTCATTGACAAAAATTCGTTTGAATCAAATGATAGTATCTATTTATAAATAATACTCTATAGGATTGTTTATATTGTTTAAATTATTTATAATATGTATTATTCAAATAAATAATAATATTACTTTAAATTTTTTACGTGTTTGTTTAATATTTAAATAATATAGGTAATGTTATTGTTCCAAGAAGCGCTATGGCAATGACGTCATAGAATCATGGAAAGGTAGCGTAAGTAGGTCACCAAAAGCTCTGGTTTGATTGAGCACAGCAAAACAGTCTTGAGTTGAATTTGTGTTGCATTTCCTTCTTATTTAAAAAAAGAAATGGTACTTATTGAATATTTATAATAAATTTTAGGGTTCTTTCGTTTGAAAAATAATATTTGAAATGACTTATATTAGGGTATTTATCGGAAAATTGAAAAATATCACGAGTAAACTCAAATGTTGTAAATACATAACTAAAATATGATATGTTCAATTCGAAGCAAAAATTGCCAAAATAAAATCAATAAATTTAACCTTGTGAGTATAGGGATTACGTCCGCAATGTTTTTATTGATTTAATTTTAACGATATCTTTGCTCACAGGTTCATCATTTCATGATTTTGAATGGAGTTTCGTATAATCTTTGTTTAATTAACGCCTGGCCAACCCAAATTGCACCGCGGGCCGCATTGACGAGCTAAAATTTTCCGAGGGCCGCACATAAATAAGAAATTTTTGTTTTAAATTCAAATTTTCCAGTTTTGATTTTTTTTCTAATCAATTTCTTTTTTTTTAAGTAGAACTACGTCTTCCCCGGTAATATTAGGGAATAAGCTCGGAAACACGAATGTAACGAAAATATGTCACACTTTGAAAGCTTATATCTCCGGAACTAATAATCATAGAGCAATAAATGAAAAGCCAATAGATAGCTTATTTAATCAATTTTATAATATAATGACTTTTAACCACCCATCCCTAAACTCTTAAATATATTAGCATAAAAAATGTAAAGCTAATTTTCACAGATGAAAGGTTGTAACTGATTTTATTCGATTCGGTGCAGGTGGGAAAAAACCTACATAGATGCAGAAGTTTTAGAGAAAAAAATCGGCCCTTATAATACCGGACATTAAAGACAAACGTTTATGTCAAAGGTTCAGTGGCGTAGCTAGAAATTTTTGCGCCCCCGGCGAAAACTGAGTTTGTGAAGACCGTGCACCAATGGTGGGAGCCGGTTTCGCTAACCGCTAGTTACGTTACTGCAAAGGTTATTCAGTTTGTAGCGCGCATTATATTTTTTATTTGTAGTGTTTTTATACTTTATGATAAGTTTGATTTTTTTATGAAAACCTATATGTATATTTTTGTTTAGGAAGGTTGGGTAGTTAAATCAAACCAGTAGGAATAAGTTGAAACTTCTTACAATTGTTCAAAATCTCAAAATAAATTAAATATTGAAATTGCAGATTTTTTGACCAACTCGTTTTAAAAAATATTTTTTTTAAAGTTCAGTTGTAATACATGGTGTTAAAGGGCAATTGATGAAAATAGAATGTTAAAAGATAGAAAAATGATAAACATTAATTTAAACAGTAAAATTGATTTAAAAGTTAAGGATATTGTAAGTATACACTTATGTAATTATTTAAACAAAAATTACACGTTTCAACCACACCATTATTAATACATAACATGGCATTGTAAAATGACAAATTATACATCAGTGCAAGTGAGAAAAACACAGGTCTTAGTTTTGGCAACAGTGAACACTGTGTCCTACCCCACCGCTGGTCCTGCACAATAGGGTGACCAGGTCTCCAGTTTTGACCCGGAGTCTCAGGGTTTGGATGCAATTTCTCCGGGTTTTGCAAAAAATGACGACAAAAAAAAAGGTCGTAAAAAATAGAGCAGGGGACATAACAGTGCAGATTATGGTAACAAATTTTATGAAAATAAAAATAAAAAAGATAAGATAAAATAAAAAAGGGGTCTTCATTTACTACTCCCCAACCTCCTAAAAGGATATGATTCTATATGAAAAAATAAAAAACTTATTATTTTAATTCAAGATGACTTTTAAAAGTTTTTCTGCAAATTAATGGAGTTAAAGGGATAATGTAGGAAAGACGAGTAAATCTGTAAAAAAATTGAAAAAACTAAATTTGTAAAGGAAACAAATAGTAAAAAAAATTTATTAATCAATATCAATTGACAAGTCCAATATCTATGTATGTATTGTATGTATATTATATAAATATATTTCACAGATCAATAAAATAGATAATATACGTAATATTTGTCTTTTATAGAGCATCATTTAAAGTCTCCAACTGAGATTGATCTGGTTCAACATTTCCAGATCCTTCAGCATTTCCTTCATTTCTTAAATTGGCCGCTATTAAACTTGAAATTATAGATTTACCTGAAAAAGTATTATTATAGAAATAAATGCAGTTATAAGATTATAACAAAAAACTTACCCAGTCCAATCTTATTCATTCCGCATTCACCATCTTCCAATATTTTCAGATGAGTTGATTGTATTGTTACAATATCTCCTTGTTCTGATATCTTTTCTGCTTTGAAACACTGTATGGCAGCACTGTGATCTTTCTCTGGGTTTGTAGAGCACAGAACAGATATTGTTTCCTTGTTTTCAGTACATTCTTCTCTCAAATGTTCTTTGATTAAATCCAAGTCAGTTAAATGTAAACCACCAATGGTTTGTTCTTCTTTGAGCGCTGAGCATATTGCTCCAATTGTCTCTTCACTTTCCGCTTGTTCACATATTTTACTTTTCAAATTTTGATGTTCTCCTTTAGTAGCGGTACAAAATGTAGAAACCACATCCTCTGTTCGCACACACAGTTCTCTTATTTGTTCTTTAATACTGTTCAGTTCTTTCAACGTATTGATATCATCCTTAATAGCAGAACAAATAGCAGAAACCACTTCTCCTTTCTCTGGACACTGTTCTTTTTTATTACTGCCCTCTGTTGTTTCGACTACTTTTTTTCCTAGTTTTGTATCACAAACCCACTTTTTAAGTAATATATCAGCATCCCCATTTTTAAAATCAGACTCAACTCTAACGGTACGTTTCAAATGATAGATTGCTCCAAACGTGTTCAGTTTCAGATTGTGAATGAGTGCGAGCAGAAAGTTTGTAGCAGGTTCTATACGATTGATATTGTAAGCTTCAGTAGCAACTGTCAATGCTTCGTTTAGGAAGTTATGTTCATAAAGTAATGCAGCTACGGATATCAATACCGTATCACGATAATCAAACGGTACATTTGAAAGCGCTACTTTAAGGCAATCAAAAGCATTACGATGATTAGAACGTACACGCCAATATAAACTAGATAATGTTGCCAATAACCACTGAGGGCCGACTTTCTAAAATTTTAATTCAAATTTTTTTTACTGTGAAGAGGAAAAATAATAAATTAATTTTTTACCTTTTGCATAGCAGTTAAAATTCTTTGACCAACTTCAGCTTCTTCTGATTTTTCTTGATTTACATACTGAAGTAAATGAACTCTTAATTGTGGATCAGGTTCTCCTAAGTAGTTCTTCTTATATATTGCAGTTGGAAAATATTTACCAACTTCTGCATCAGTTCCATTTAATACACATAATGGTGGATACCAAGGTAAAGCATGCTCTGCTTCTGCTGGTAGGTCAATGAGATCAGTTAACATACTGGTAATGCTACAACAATAACATATTGTGTTAAATATTGGTTTTATTTTAAAAGTATATATTTTTATAACAGTAATCCCTCAATTGCACTAAACGAATACAATATTCATGTCAATACAAAACTGGATAATAAATTCATCAAATAGTGAAAATATTTTCAATAATTTAATAATCAAAAGATTACCAGTAAGTATTAAAAATTTTTAACATTTCATTTCTTTGAAAAATATTACATCTCCATGCAAAAAGTAAGTGGAAACACACTGGCTGCACTCCAGTATACAGGGTCTGATTAACTAATAAACTGACTAGGCTTAATCAAAATCGTGCTAATTTAGGGATTACTACATATTATTATAACAATATTTCTCACTTGTTTCATCATTGTAAAATAATATTATTGTTGCATGATTGAAGTAAAACAAAAATACTTTATCTCTGTTAAAAGTACATTGCAATACGAAAACAAATTGTAAGAACTGCCCTCAGACAATGTTACATAAATTATTTTACTATATCATATATCTTCTTCTTGTATTTATGCATTATTGAGAAAATGAAAGTCTAAATTGAATGTTCAACAATTTTAACACAATTATGAAAATTAATATTTGAGAAAATAAAATATTTAAAATAAAATTTAACTCGCTTGCTTCATTTAATGTATTGATATAAATTTTATGACTTTTTTAGAACTTAACAGAATCTGTACAACTTATTTTATATACTTATACATATTTTATAAATAGATATATGAAAATTATATTTCTTATCTATATAATGGTAAAATTAATGATTTTAATAATATATATATATGTATATTATTATTGTTGTTACTTATATTCCGTTAATGATTTTATTATTTTTAAGACTTAATATACATAGTTAAAATATTTAAGCTCTACAAGATTTAATTATAAGCATAGATGTACCATAGAGGGATAGAAGTTAAACTCCTTTGTTGAGTGTTTAATTTGTATGTATATTTTTTTTAATTTTCCCATAAAATATAATTACACCCAGAAGTCAAGATCAAGTTTTAAAGCTTGCAAATAACTTTTATTAGGGAAAAAGAAAACAACTTACTGAAACCCTTTGTTCTCAGGTGGTAAAAATACTCCAAATACTTTTTTACTATCAATCGTTATTTTCCAAGATCGACATTGTTTTTTAGTAGGCCAATTTGGTGCATCATATTCACTGTTCCAGGATAAAACCATATTTGCCGGATATTTGGATTGTTCTGTAGGTATATTATTGAATTCTTCAAATTTCATTTCATCAACAATCTCGATCTCATTTTCTTCTTCTTTTAAATCTACAGCTAATAGATCTATGTTTTTAATCTTATTAAAATAATCTTTGTTTATGTTTTTAGCCATTTTTTCACTAATTTTATGTACTTGAAGTTCAACATTTTGTAACAGACTTAACGTAATATCCATTTGTAAATCATATCCGATTTGATTTTCATTGTTAAATTTACAACTTAAAAGTGAATCATCGTTCTTACAGTTTTGCCCACGACTAGATATAACTGATTTGTATTCATCTGAAGTTAAACTACGAAGCTTGGTTTCAAACGGAACTTGTTCCTGAATCAGTCTGTCATGTAATCTTAGCAAATTATCTTGGCGAGTCTGATAATCATGTAATTCTCTTAATATTTCTTGCAATCCGTCATTTAATTCAACTAAATCTGTTTCCAATTTCTTAAGGCACATAACAACATCTTTAGCTATTATAGCATTTTCGAAATCTGGTTTAATTTTCAAGCAATTATTGTAACATGTTATCGACTGATTATATGCACCTAAAAAATTTAATAAAATAATTTAAAATTTACATTTTAAATACGAATTTTGAAATAAAATAACATTTTGTAATGTGTATAAAAAGAATTATATGTAGATACAGTGACTGACTAAAATGGGGAGAAGATTCAGTCCACCTAGGGGTGTAATTAAAGCTATTGATAACATTAATGTTTTCCAGAGTCACCCCAGCGTATACATTGCAGTTATGTTATGGGCAGTTATTTTTGAAATAATAGACGTAAATGATTATTATAAACATATTTTTTAAATAAACTATACTATCTATGATAGCAAATTTAAAAACAGAGACAAAAATGACAGTTTGTAATACATCAAACAAATTTGGCAACAAATACAAATTTCTATAAATGGGTTTTATTTCTGTTTCACTATTTTTCACTAAAAACATCATAGAATAAAAATAATGAAGGCGTTAGGAGTGGGGGGGAGGGTTGCTCTACCCTAGGTGCCAAGCTTTCTTAGTCTGCCACTATACAGATAAAAACTTAATTTTATACTCCATATGCTACAAAACAGGAAGTATAAATATCTAAAGATAATTTGTGGTCAAAGATACGTATTTAAAAATACATGTTTAGTTTTTAACATCTGCAAAGAAATAATATAATATTTTAAAAATACATTCTATGTTAAATATAGTTAAACAAATACATTGTTCGAAAGTAAAATAATATTAATATCTATTAAAAAAAAAATTATTATCATTAATATAACTGATATTATTTCTTTCAAAGAAATTAAATTATCTTTCTGAAACTGATACCAAAATTAATTATAAGTTATAGATAATTAATTTGCATTTTTATATATAGGTAATTCAAAATTAAAATTAAATTAAAATATGTGAAACAATTTTACATACTCAGTGATGCATATACATTTCCTAAAGCAAAATGATTAAGCACTTGGTTTGGAGAAAGGTCTATTGCAGCATGCATGATAATCACTGCTTCTCTGGATTGTTCTGCAAGATGGAAAATGTTCGCCAAGTTAAGCAAAGCAATGTCACGATATTCCCGAGGTGCAAAATGCACGGCTCGCCTGCCACATTCAATTGCTCTGTATGCATCACCGCGAATACGCCAATACATTGAAGCTAAATTATGATGTAACCAAGATGTAGCATTATTGAGCAATCCTAAATATACCTAAAACACATGTATTAAATTAATGTTTGCAAATAATCATCAAGTTTGAATTAAATACCTTATGTCCAAACTTAGCAACCGAAGAACCTTCAGGAATTATCCATTGCATTACTGAAGGATCAGGAGAAAGTGTTAAATTATTTCTTCCAACCATACCCACAAGGTGTTCAAATGCAAACATAGAGAAGTCTAAATCCACAATCTATATAAAAAAATTAAAAAAAACATTAATAAAAATTATATTATTTTTATATTTCTTGATAATCAAGTAGAAAATAAATATTTACCTTATGGCATTCAGGTACAGCAGATGCATCACTTGGTACATCATAGTTTAAATAATCAAAAATATTGATTCTAGTCCCTACATTTGTTATGCTATTAGAATATTTAGAATATAAATCATTTATATTACTAAAAGGTTTTTCAGCTCTTAAACATTCACTGTCATGACTATATAAACGAGATTCCGTCGCTTCATCAAGAGAAGACCACTTTTTATTTATCTGAGGTTTTCGTGAAATTAATTCTTTATGAAGTGAACTGATTTTTTCATGACGAACCTCTTGATCTAAGAACGAAAGAAGATCATATGGTCGACGCATATGAAATGGAGAAACCAACTAAAAATAAATTTAAATTGTATGAAAATTTAATACCTAAGTAAATATCAATTCCTACATAAATCAAAAATATAAAACACTATTTACATAATACAAGTCTTAAATAATAGTCTTAAATAATAGGGTCAAGAACACAATAAAACCTAATAATTATAGAATCATAAATAAAGTTAAATTAATTATTATAAAATGCATTAATTTCAATAACCAGATATTAGCCTTCGTATTGTGCTATTTAGAATTAAAAATTAAAATTAAAAACACAAGAAATTATTAACATAACCTAAATCAATTTTATTAAAAGTATTTCAAACGTACCTGTGCTTGAATCTGTCCATTTTCAGTAACAATCCAATGTCTAGATGCAGATATTCCTAAAAATATTTCAAATAACAAAATTAACAAATTCCATAACCGATGTCTATACATTTTTACATTGATGTATTTTCATTCAACAGTCTGATTGTGCATAGCGCATGGTCTTAAAGTTTTTATATTTTTCAGCAGATTCTATGTTTTAAGAGTTTGTTATTATTTTAATTTGTTTGTAAATACATATGTAAGTATAATAGATTTGAGCTCTTCCATTTCAAAATAATTTTATTTATATATGTATTATTATTATATATTATGATAACTTATTATGAATATTAAATTAAAAACAAGATTAATAATTATTAGTGACTCCCTTGGGCTAGTGGCGTCACTAGGGGGGTGCGGGGGGTGCGGACCGCACCGGGTGACACCATCACAAGGGGTGACACCCAAATGCAAAATATCACTATCTACGATTCTGTCACTCCATGAAATTATTCTTATGCATTGTTTCACCTCAGCCGGCCCAGCGCACTACGAAAAATTTATTAACAACAACATATCATAAATTTTTTTTACTAAAGTCCCTACATACATTATATTTTAATTTTATTTATTAGTTTAATGGTCAATCTTTATTCTTTACTATAATGCAGGAATTTCACATAATTTTATGTAAAAAGACTATTTTTGAAGCCTTACTGTTCATTATTTTTGTGGATTTTCAATTCAAACCTGTTCGCTTCATCACTTTAAAAGTTAATTTTCTATAAAACTTTGTAGGAATATGTATAATGTATTATACATTTCTGAAAAGCTCATCTTATGGAGATTTTAGGACAATTTTATGTTTTTAATTATACGGTTCAGTTAACGATTAATTAATTGAACAATAAAATAAGGGAGAAAAGAAAATTCTTCAAGTTCACCGAGACATTTGGCAGTCACCCACGCTTCCCCACGCTTTATATTTAATATAGATTTGTAGCTTAGGTGTTCATTCTAAACATTTATAAGAATTAGGTGCAGAAACGTGCGGTTTCCGAAGTTATCGGGAAAAAAGTCAGGAAACGGAAAACTGCAATTTATCGTGGTTTCAAATTTTGTCAATTTATAGCAATAGTTTGGTGTACCTATGTTTTTTAATTTATAATCAATTATTTATTGATACCACGGCCTTATAGTAATTTTGCACTCATTTTGCGGTGAAAATGTTATCGGCAATTAATGCTCACTGCACTTTCTGTAGTCATTCTCACTACGATTTATAAAAAAAGAGTTATTTCAAAATTTTTTATTGTATTTTAGGAGACCTATCAATAAATGACACCCCACTCAATGGGGTAAGTGGGGAAAAGTGTGAGTTCACTTTTTATAAAAGGAGGGTCCAAAATATTTTTAACAATGTTCGTTATAATTTTCAGTGAATGTACTAATTAAAAGCTACATCCTGGAATTTTTTCAGATTTTTTTTATTGATGGCTTAGAAAATAGAGGGGAGGGGACGCTTTTATAATGACTTTAAAGAGTAAATAAATCGTGATTGAAGGGTTAAATTCAAAACATGTATCAAATTACATGTTTTGTTGAATTTTAGGAGACCTTTCTAACGACACCCCACTCAATGGGGTAGGTGAAATTTTTTTGAAAACACTTCATTTTATAGAAGGGGTCTAATTTTTTTTTCAAGGGGGGGTGACACCATTAGTTACCGCACTGGGTGACACCAACCCTAGTGACGCCACTACCTTGGGCCTGTCTTGCAGAGCAAAGTTTTTCGAAAGGTTTAATATTAGACATTGATACTCTCTCTAAGCTCTTTTTCTATATTTATCTGAAATTTTCAGTGAAAATTATTGTATGGGGCGGGGGGGGGGGGGAGAATTGTGATTGAAAATTGGGGCCATGGCCTAGGGTGGAAGCTTGAGAGGGGCGGCAGATTCTTTAGTTTCTTTTAGTTTAATACAGAATACATATTAAAAAAATAGGATAACAAAAGAAGGGCGGCAATTTCTTTTGCCCAGGGCGGCACTTAACGCTTTCGGCTTTCCCCCTCCTGTTTTGGTATCATTTTAGTATTATATTATTGGATTGTGAATGCCTATTGACTTTGCTATTAAAAACTGAATGTAAATTTTTCAAGCTGTACGTAAAAATATATTTTCTTTGTGTGGCATATGTTCAACTTTAATCAGTCCAACCATGTCAATGTTTTCTCCGCTTCACCGATCAACCCATCACACACGAACGATTTAATCTGATGTATTCGTGAGTGGACTTCTCCCCCATTTCACCGATCATCATACCCCCCACCCCTTCTTCTCATCAACCAATTAGCAACTACCTAATCCTTCGAATCAATCGCTTCGGAGTGTACTGGGGTATTGTTTAATATCGAACAGCAAAAATATTGGCCTATCGATGTGCAGAGGCGTATCTAGGATTCGTGGCGCCTCCGCCAAAAACTTGTATAAGCGCCCTTAATCTTTTACATTACATTATGTTATTTATTCTACACGTACATACACGAGCATGTCTAAAGACGTAGATAGAGGTTGGCGAAACCGACCCCCACTAAGCCTAATGAGGTAAAAAAAAACAGTCAAAGGGGGCATCGATAGTGGCGTATTTGATCACCAAAAATACAAAATTAAGGACGCTTTTACAGATTTTTATTAGCAATAGCTACACCCTTGAACATGCTAGATTTCAAGGATATAATAATAAAAAGGTTTCTAATAAAATTGTTAAACTTCTGACTCCAAAACCCTCAATCACCTGGAAAGGTAAACATTACATTACAAACAATGCATTTTCGTAGAGAATTAAAATCTTATGAATATATGAAAACCTTACGTCGCGTCGCACCAATCGTGCATATGTTCGATCGACTAACATTTTATATTACCATTACTCAACCTTGGTTTTGATAACGCGGAAACACATTAAGTTATCAATTGTTGTGCGGTTAAGCAATAGATAATTTTTGTATTAAAATGTCGCAAATATCACAAGTGAGACAAAATTTTCATCAAGATTGCGAAGATGCTATAAATAAACAAATCAACAAAGAATTATATGCATCCTACGTTTATTTGTCAATGGTATTGTTGTTTTTATTGTTGATGTCATGCATGATTGTTGTATTTTAAATTTGAATTTCGCTTAACTATAATAATATATATGTACAGTATTATTATTTCATGAGACAATTAATTTCTTCAATGTATTAATTTTTTAATGTATTGCACAATATGGCGTTTGTTTTCGGCATAAATACCTATATATTATTGCGTATCTAATATAATAAATTAGTTTTGATAAAAACCTTCACAACAAGAACACTTTTTCTAAATTTTATTATGTACATGATAATCAATATGTTTACGCGTAGGTACATATATTAAAAATAATGCGTATTAAAAATAATTTCTAACTTGTAATAGAATATATTTATGATCTCGAATAATGTTAATTTTGTTTATTGTTTTTTTCAAATGCCTGGACCTGGGTTATCTAAGGTTAATGCTCTTGCAAATATTTTGACTGAGCGCAGGTAACCTCGGATAGTAATTATCAAAATAAAAAAATGAATTATATAAATGTATTCTTCGCAGTATTCTTCAAAATTTTAATAAAAATGATTAGTTCATAATTTTATTTTAGTATTTAAAGGTAAATCTCTTGTTTATATTCAAAAAGTTTTATTAATTTAGATAAAAAAAATTACTGTTACAAAAATTGACTTTAGAAAGTACTGAGGAGAGTGACTTTTTTTTTAAATAGTAAAAATCTATCATAAGAAAGTTAAGTAGTTATCAAAAAAATGTTAGTCTTTTTTTGGTGACACCCTTCCCCAGTGGCGGACTGAGAAAAGTTGCTGCTCGCAACCAGGGCTGGATTAACAACGTAGCAGGAGTAGCAAATGCTACGGGCCCCGCGTCGTTGGGGGTCCCCGCGACTTTCCGGAAAAATAGGGAAACAAAAAATGAGTAATGCGACTAAAAAAAAAAAAAAGCTCTGTGAATTTTTATTTTTGTATAGTCCAAACTTTTTAATTTATAAAATCAAAAAAAAAAAAATATTATAATTTCCATTATTTGTGAAAATTCTCATTATCCAGTCCATAAAGAAATTTTTCCAATGGTTGATACCCAAAGTTTCAAATTATTCTATAATTTGCGAGCCCCTTGTTCTTCTTGGTGACCATTTTAATATACGATATATGTATTATTTTTATAAATAATAAAATAAACCATATACTAACATATAATTAACATTATTTTTTTAATTTAACTATGAACGAGCCCTTTGTTAAAACTTTCATAGATCACCATTGCAAACATGTACATATTATTATACCATTAGAAGACAAATACTATATGGTATATACAATGCTAAACTTGTGGATAAGGATAGAAATTATCAAAAATTTCGTTTTTAAATTTTTAAATTTTAATTCAATTGCGTAGAATCTATATTTTTACAAAAACTTTACTCTATTAATAAGGTGGTAGTCATGGGCGCCGGGAGGGGGGTGCAAGGAGGTGCACTTGCACCCCTCTGGCAAATGAAATAATTAAGAAATACAATTGTTATTTTAAAATTTAATACATTTGCACCCCCCTGGCAAATTGGAAAACTTTTTTTTTTTTTTTACTCATGTTAACTTCCATCAAATTTTTCGTATATACTTTCATCTCATATATCTAAATGCACCCCCCTAAAAGAAATTCTGCCGGCGCCCATGGTGGTAGTTATCAAATATTTTTAGGTAGTGTAATTTAATAATAATAAAAAATCGCGGAACGCCATTTATAGTTGTAAATATGAAATACTTAATTTTAGTTCACTTTATATAGAACCCATCCACACGGCGCGGGCGCCGTAACGTTTGTTTCCCGTGCGCCTAGCAATGGCAATGCATTTCATATGAGAGTATTCACACGCAGGGCCGGATTAAGCAAGCGCGGGGCCCGTAGCAAATGTTATAAAGAGGCCCTTGGCAGTGGCGTCGGGGGGGAGGGGGGGGGGAACTCGGGGAGTAAATCGATAGCTTCACCCACTCCCCCCGAAATAGTCAATAGGATTTTTTTGCACATTAAGCGGGCGTCACACCGCTGACTGACTTGATTTAGAATATACAATCCTTAAAAAAATTGATAAGTTAATAAAAAAGGGAAATTTTTTTGAACCCTTTTAACCCTTGGCAAAAAACGGAAAGGGATGATAAAATTTGTTGAAATTTTTATTCAAAAATTAGAAAGCGCAAACTTTTAAATGTGATTTGGAACACGTAAATTAAATTAATTTTCGCGGAAATATAACTGTTTGAAAATTTGAATTTTTTGTTTTGCTTTTTTTTAATTATCATTTAATTTTTTTGAGGTGTGTATAATAAAACACCACTTTTACAAACAAAATTTTCTTGATTTTTGAGCAAATTTAGAAAAATCGATTAAAAAAATCAAAGATCGGAGCTTCAAAAATCGATTTTTCGATTAAATCGAAACGAGATCGGAAACCCTAAATTTAAATTATTAATTTTTGTAGATTTGGATACCCCGTATCAACCATTGGACGGTAAGTGGTAAGTCCAATAAGAGATATTTTTCCGCAAAGTCGCGGGGCCCCCAGAGACGCGGGGCCCGTAGCATTTGCTACTCCTGCTACGTTGTTAATCCGGCTCTGTTCACACGACACACGGCCGACCGTATACGGCAGTTGACCGTGTCACAAATCACATATAATATTATACTTATGTGATTTGTGGACCGTGTATCGTGTGAACACGGGAAAAACCGTTACGGAAAAAAACGTTACGGGAAAAAAAAATATTACGACACCGTATAAATATTTTTTCATACAGAATTATCAAATTTAAAAATTCCGCACAGTTTTGATTTGTTTTTATACAGCCCAAATATACATATACATATATATCGTTTTCTTCTGTAAGCTTTGTGACCGTCGTCCATATAAACTAGATTTCCGTGTAGTTATAATATTCCTTTACGTGAATACATCGTTTGTCTCCTACTTAATAAATCAGGACCATAACTACCACCGGTGGCGGTGGCCCCGACCCTAGGGTCATTAAAATTAGTAACAAGTGTAAAATTATAGATTGAGGTAGCAACAGAAAAAAGGTCTTCAATTTTTATATTTTGCATATAATGTGGGGGGAGGGCCCCTCGATCACTTGCTGCCCCGGGGCCCCAGGGCCTTTAGTTACGGCCCTGAAATGAATGGCCTTAAAAATATCATAATTTGAAGAAGGAAAATTGGTTGGGTACACTGGAGAGACTTCCTGTGTTTTTTACATTTTGGAATTTCCTAATCTAATAATATATATTTTTTAATTCATTTTCCAGGCATACTATTTTGATCGAGATGATGTTGCTCTACCAGGTCTACATTGGTATTTCAAAAAATCTTCAGATGATGAAAGAGAACACGCAATGAAGTTTATGAGATATCAAAATAAACGAGGTGGACGCATTGTCTTATCAGATATTTCTTCTCCAGCTAAACCAGAATGGGGAACAGCAGAAGAAGCAATGGTTTCTGCTCTTGAATTAGAGAAGTTGATCAATGATGTAAGTTTAATTTATCAACAACTGTACATATTTTTAATTAAAAAAATTAGTTTAAATTTATTGAATTACAGCAATTGCTTCAACTTCATAGCATCGCTTCTGATCACAAGGATGCTAATTTATGTGATTTCCTGGAAAGCGAATATCTACAAGAACAAGTTGACTCCATGAAAGAAATTGCAGATCACGTTACAAATCTCCGTCGTGTTGGAGAAGGTCTAGGTGTATTTGTTTTTGATAAAGAATTAAAAGAGCACAGTGAATAAATCATTTTAGAATCTGCATATTGTGTTATCCAATAGTTTGTATTATATAGTTTACTTTATTATTTTTATTTTGATATTCATTTATGTGAAAATATTTTAGCAGCTTTTTTAACGGTTGCTACCTAAAATAGAATAGTAAAAAAAATAGTAGCATTTCAAAAAATTTGATAAATCATTTATTCTGAAAAAAATCTAAATTTTATAAAAATGTCTCACTATTTTTGCACTAACTCTCACGGTGGCATAATCAAATTTTTTTGGGGGAAGGGGTAAAATATTTCTATGAGGGCCATTGATATATAACATATATATTTTACAAATACATTATCTGGCCCCTCGCCGGTTTTAAAAAATGCAGGGGGGTCAGGCCCTCTTGGCCCCCTCCACTGGTTACGCCACTGAACTCTTGCAGTACTTATATTTATACTTAATTCATAATGAGTTTATAGTAGAATCAAAAAATTAATAAATTTAATAAGATCTGAATTTAACAATAAGTATTATAACTAGACTTCATACAAAATATGATATTTGTTTTGCAAATTTCATCTTTTTAATTTATATAATTACTTTACATTTCTACCTCGTTCATTTTTGATCTTTATATTTTAACTAGCTGGGCCCACGCGGCTTCGCCCGCTTGGACTACGGAATTATTGTTTAGGATTTTTGAAAAATATAGTTGAATTAAGTACAAACACGATTAATTATTATCGTAATAATAACTAATCACAACCTAACGTACTTAAAAAAAACAAATCAGAACAAAAATTACAAATAATTTTTGTTCTGTTTAAATTTAAAAGTTAATAATTGAAAACAAAATAAACAACTGCCGACCGAGCGCTGATCTTCCCTCTCCCCGGGACACTTCATCATAGTTCGCGCGAATTGCCGCGAATAATATGTTATTGTATTTATATTTCACGTTATTTCCTAAACCAAAAGATGGATTCTGTAAAGGGCAAATTATATCTACATTAAGTACTTATGACGATGAAATCATTTATTTCGATAAGGATTAATGTTTTGCAGGTCATAAATCCACGTAAACAGAACCCAAATATTTAAAATTTTCTTTGTAACATAAAAGCAGTCATTGTGGCTTAAATACAAAAGTTAGATATATGGTGTCCCGGACTTAATTGTAGAACTTTTGATTCTACACAATTCTTTAATACATTATTTTGTTCTATATTGAACGGTTTAGGCAGCGTATTGCAAAACAGCGCGCCGACGGCAAAATTTTTTCCGACTTGATTTACTATTATAGTCACTACTTAGTTGTTATGTTACCTAACCTAACAAAATATAGCCTATAACCTGGCCAGAGAACGTACCTATGAATTAAAAAAAAAAACACGTAAATCGGATAAGTGGTTCTCGAGTGATAAGCGCACAAACGGACAGACAGACATATATATTAAGGATATAAATACAATTTAATTTAAATTTAAATTAATTTTCATATTTACATAGGTAACGGCCCATATGGGTATTAATTGTCACGTATATACGCACTAAAATTACATTTGAAACAATACACTCAATGCATTTATATCTATGTGACTAGATGAGCTTTAATTGTTGCCAATGCACACTATATTTACTGCTGTATTAATTATCACCAAATTGTATATGCTGGAATTTATTATAAATGCAACACTTTGTAGCATTAATTATTGTTATGTTAGTTATTATGTTCTTATTTAGTTTCTTATTTGTATTTTCTATAATAAAATTACAAAATAGCTACGACAAGATAAATTGTAATTATAGAGCGTAAAACGTGACAATTTTTAGATTACCTTAACATAACATATTCTACAAATAAATATATACTATACAAAATATAAATATAAAGGAGGTGGGTAGATAAGGCCTATTTTTCACCTATCACTTGTGCATTAAAACAAAGTATCATGTATAAGAATATTTTCGGAGTTATTGTATTATAGAGGATATGTCCTTTACAAATATACAAGATTTATGTTATTAATAAAACAATAAATTATATAAATAGCATGTCAAAAAAAGGACGTTTGCGGTTTTTACGAATTTTTTGAACTGTTTTGTTTTATATTACATAGAAGCGCACTATAAACTAAAATAAACTAATGCTGAGAAAAAAATTTATAAAATATTCTTTAATAATAATATAAATATTGCTTGGTTCAAGTTCCGCTATATACTGAATTATTTGTATGAAGTTCAAAAAAAGGGTAAAAAATGCGTAAAAATGGCAAACTTTTTTTATGTTCTATTTATACCATTTATTTTTTTATTAATAACATAAATCTTGTATGTTTATAAAGGACATATCCTCAATAGTACAATAACACCGAAAATATTTTTATAGGTGATACTTCGTTTAACGTATGAGTGATAGGCAAAAAACTAGCCATATTTATATATATAAAAACGTACAGTATTATATTTATACTTAAGTAATAATAAATAACTAACACTTTAGTATAAGGAATTTAATGGGGTATGAAATAAATTTTAAGTATTATATATCATATCAATTATTAAATACGAATAGATTATTAAAATAATTGAGCCTAATTCCTAAAAATTAGAATTAGTCATGAATATAAAAGAATTAATAAGAATATATAGGTATATGTGTATTTAAACAAAAAATAAAATTTTGTATGTACATATTTTAAATATTGAATCATTCCTTGTCAAAAATGACTCTAAAAATAGCATGTGATAAAATAAAACAGTGTATTGAAAAAATATGTAATCTCATTTGTAATTTTATTATTGAATATTTCATAAATAAATATTTACATCTGCTACATAACAACACTTTTCAGTTCCATAATTTTTTAACCATTATGTCTGGTATCATAAAGAATTTGCATGAGACCAAAACTAATTAGCTTTTGGCTAATGCTATCTATAAGGTGTCGAATCGTTATGAATTTGCTCAGGATTTTAGAGCAATGGTAATAAATGTATAATAATGTAAATGCTATGAATTTTATGAGGTAGACTTGGTAGCACTTATTTTACGTCGCTGATTTCTATTTAATGCTCATGCATCAAGGTCATCACATATACAATTTCATTCACTACATTTGTGAGTTGTCATTTATATTTAATACCTAGCAGCATTCTGAAGCAAATTCTTTATAATACCGGGCATAAATGTACATATATTACTGAGGATAACAATTTTGATCTATATAGATCAAATTTCTTCAAAATTTAGATCTACTTGGTTTACCATAGGTCTGCATCTATCTGTTAGATCTAATATGGTAGTCGACAAATTTTTAAAAAATCTAGATCTACGTAAATCTAATTTGATCTACAGAAATTGACTTTGATCGATCTAAGAAATAAAGATGCATAGATATATTTTTTTCAAAATTTACATCTATGTCAACTAATAGTTCACAATGTAAATTAAATAAATTTCACTTTTCTCTCTTTTTATTTTAATGAAATATACAAGTAAAATCAAAAATTGCACTATTATATAAACAACATAATACATAAAAATTACAAAAAATATTAAATTACTACAAACATCACAAAATGAGCATATTTTATATGCAACTATACAACGGTGCATCCAGAATGAAGGAAGATAATAAGGATAATAGTCTTCCCTAAAAAATATGGTCATTATAAATATTGTCAGCTCATATTCCTTCACTTGACGCTTTGACTCTTATATTGGAGTCTTCTTCAGAAGAGTTTTTGAAACTAGTACTTTCATATATCACTTTGAAAAAGACTGGCACGAGAGATGAAATATGAAGTGAAGGAATACAACACGGAAAACTAATTAATATGGACAACGACCACAAAAGCCTACAAAGGGTAGGATTAGATTAGAACCTAAGATGACAAAACTCTGGGGTATGACTGTGTATAACATCATATTTTATAATTTTGTTAATTTAATATTTTAATTAAAATGAAACCTTATGGATCCATCAGTAACCCTTTCACTGCGGGAACCGTACAAAGTTATAAAATAATTTTGTGTCTCGCATGCTGGAACTGGATTAATACGCAAGCAAAATTCAGTACTAACTGCGGGTAACAAACGCATATGCAGTATTATAATTGATACAGACTACTAAAAATGCTATAGGCATGTCAACACTTGATATCCATGTATTCATTATTTTTTTCTCAAATTGCAAGAAACGTATAAATCAGGATTCAACTTGTTCGTCAACGTTATCAACAACGATTCGCTTGCAGGTTTAAGCTTGATAGTTTGTATTAGTGTGTTTACAAGTTAAAAACGCCATAATAATTCCAGTCAGTATAAATCTAACTTTATAATCGGCTTTTAAATTAAAAGTCCTAAGCATGAGTTATAAAAAACGTAATAAAATATGTTTTCTTTACTTTTATGTAATGGTTATCAATGAAACGCAAGTTATAAACAAAATATTTGTTTTTGTTATTGAATAGTAAATTAATTTCGGATACTATATATATAGGTCGAATGCCTGAAAAACCCGGCACAGGGAGTCCAGTACGCCTAAACACATACTGCAGCGAAAGGGTTAATAATATAAGAAAATAAATAAATATTTACATTTACGTGGTCTTCATACAAATGTTGCATATGAACTACTGTGGCTGTAACATAAAAACTAGATCATATTTTTGATCATTTTCAAAATTCACTATTGATTGATTATTACTAATATCTTTTATTTTTATTTGTGATAAATTATTGAATTCAGCATCACTTGTTACTTGCACTAAACTGACAGGTACTTCTTTTTCATTTGTTGACAAAGCTGTAGATGTATCCTCATTTTTTATGTTTATTCCATGAACTACTCTCATATGAGTTTTCAATGTCGTTAACTGCCGATAAGTTTTATAACAAACTTTACAAGCATGCTCTATATTTTTCCTGTGCACAACTTGATGTTTATATAATGATGAATACTCTGTGAATCTCTTTTGGCACATCTAAAAGTGATTAATGTTATTATTAAATGGATTAGTTTTACGACTGTCTTTTCAAGAACATAATCCCGTTGTAAAATATGTAAAAGTTGTCTACTGTCTAATAAAAGAAAGACTACTTATTAATTTAAAAGTGTCATAGTTCGTAGTACTTTTAGAATAGTATGCATGTAATTTTTTTCATATTTTGATAACACAAAGTTTAAAAGTTATGTCGGTCGTTCTCTTAGAAGAGACTGTATATCTTAAAGATACCTGCCAAATAATTGGATATTATCTTCAAGGTCCACAACAATAATCTTTTTCTTTTTTAGGCATTTAAAGATTCAGAAAAACTACTATACATTAAAAATAATCAGGTAATAATCATAGATATAGAACATGGACCGTGTATCTGACTTGAAAACAGAGTCGTGTAAAATAAAGAGATAGAATATGATTTGGGATATACTTGTCCTTATTTAAAACAGGAGTGTAACCAGTTATTTCATTCTTTTTAGAAAAAGATATAGATATATCCAGGGATGTGCTACCAAATGTTTAACAACCGGCTTGCTATAAAAAAAAAAACATGCCCTATGAAAATAGAAGAGCGTAGAGCCGAACCAGAACTAATAGATACCACGTGAAAACGAAAACAAAAAAATGATCTGAACTTTTATTTGTGGAATAATTTAATAATCGGCTCGCCGATTTTCAAAAATCTTAACAAACGGCTCGCGCGAGCCGTCTCCAGCTCCAGCATACCCCTGGATATATCCTAAAGTTACTGCATCTCTCTTACTATTTTAAAGAAATGTTACATCATTATGTTAATTAATACAGAATGCGCGGCCCATGCTCTATGTCTATGGTAATAATAATACTTACAGGTTCTTTACACACAAATGGTTTTTCTCCACTGTGTACTCTAAGATGATTTTTATAATTTGTGTGTGATGCAAATGCTTTGTTACAGTTAGGTTCCGGGCATTGAAATGGACGTTCGCCTGTATGCGTTCTCATATGAACTTTACGAATATTTGACGTAGTAAATGACATACTGCATCCATCCATGAGACATCTGAATGGTCTTTCTCCTATAAAAAAAGTATAAAGATTACAATATACATTTTTACCTTTGACAAAATGTTAGTTAAAACGTGATTAAAATTAAGGAATTTTTAATAGTTATTGCAATCGTTTTATTTTGATACCTTAAATTTGAGAATATTTATTTTATTTGCCAATAAAATTAAAACCAGTTGTCCATTTAGGTTCGTTTATATGATAATATGTACTTGTTGGATAAAATAATTAATTAAAATGATTTTAAAAATCAGTTCATAGTAAAAAACTAAATAATAAAGTACTTGCCTGTGTGTGTACGAACATGCTTTTGTAGATCACTAGACGTTTTAAATGATTTTGGACAAGTACTACAACTATATGGTTTTTCATTAGAATGTGTACGAAAATGTGACTTCAGTGAAGATTTAGTTGTGAAAAATTTCTCACAACCTACTTCTGAACATTTATAAGGCCTATAACCAGTATGTGTTCTGTGGTGGACCTAAAAGGATACAAAAACGTATAATATATATTTATGAATTCCTAATTATTAATGTTTTACAAGAGTGTTTTATTGATATTGGCCCTAAAAATAATAAAGCATAATAATGGCATCTGAAATTAGATAAAATGAGTAGTCAAACCTCAGAGTTACGTTGAAACAGTGTTCAAAACTGATCAGACAGTAGTTTTATACTGCTAAAGGGCCATAACTGCAAAGTGATTAAATAATGGGTAATTGAAAATATACAACTGCCGTAAGCCATGCAGATATAGAATATATTCAGGCGACCTAATCATTACCAAGATTAAAAACTGACATGCTGAGTAAAAGAGTTTTCAGAAATTAAAATTAAGAAGGGCTGCAAAATCATGATGAGAACTAAAAAAAGGTCATCAAAAACTGCAACAAAAAAAAAGTCTTCAATTATTACAGGGGGCACTATTTTCAGAGTTTACCGGGTAGATGCAGACCCCACGCTACGGCACTGTATATATTTAACTTACTTTTAAATGATGATGTGTTGTATATACTTTATTGCAACCTTCATATACACATAGATATATCTTTTTCTTTTTACTACCCGAAATGCTTTTAAAATCGTTAGGTACTTCTTCAAACTCGTTCCTTGCTGACTCAGATAATTCTGGATTAGTATTTAAAACTTTTACCTCTAATATTGCAATAGAACCATCTTCAAGTTGTACTTGTTGATAGTGTTTATCTAAGTAAAATTGTAAAACAAATCATAAATAACATATAATGATGAACATATTCATAATTTAATATATATATATATATTAAATTATAAATACAATAAATTACCATCTTCTAAAATTTCTGGATGAGCTTCAGTATCAGGATGCAAATTTTCAAAATTATTTTGAATTTCATCTTCTATGCCTGTTTCTAAGAATTCGTTAATATCTTAAAAAAATGTAATAAATTATATATTAGGTATGCATTTTTTATAATTTATGTTTATATTTTTATACCTAATATATCACGACAAATATATGCTGTACTGCCATCTGACAACGTTACAACTTCTAAATCTGAAGGTTCTCGTTTAGTTGTACTTTTATCATTGCAAGTAGTTTCATTTTCTTCTTCTTTTACAGTTAAATTTTTACTTGTTTGACTATCATCAACGTCAAGCTCATCATTATTGTATGCCACATAAATAATATTGTTTTCATTTTGTTGATCATCTGAGATTATTTGAAAATACTGGATTTGGTCAACTTCTGCAAAAATTATTGTAAAATGTAATATGTGATATTATTATGTAAATTCAACTTTTTACAATCTTATAAAATAAATATTTAAATTTTCTTTTATAAAAAGCGGATTAATATATTAATCAATTTCCATATTTATATTACAGCATATATTAATCTTGTATAAGTACAAAGTTGATTAATATATGATTATAGGTACATTAAAATAAATAAACTGGAATCTAGAATACAACAATGTACTAATGATCAATTATTGGAAGACGATTATTTTAAATTTAAACAATATAAAGAAAGAATGTTGGGAAATATTACCCATAATTCGTTGATTAAAATTATTTTACCCAGAAGGCCCAGAAGTCACTGCTTTTATTGCAAAGGAAAACGTAAATGAAGTTAGGTACATACCACCATATTGAATTTTGTCAATAGCTTTATCAAGTTTGCAACCTTTACAGCGCAATTTTTCAAATAAGCATATAGAGAAAAATGAACAGAAAGGAAGGAATTTAAAAAATGTATTCTGTATTTGTATTTATTATTAATTAATTAATTGCAATGTGATAGCATAGAATCATAGAACACAACGCTTAAAAAATTTAAAAAAATATATTTACATTAGCTAGGTATAAGTGGAATGTTATGAAATTGCAACAATTTCTTACTTTGTATACGGCAATACATGTATATGAATTATTATATACTTATTAATTATATAAATAGTAGTAGGGCCAGTGGGATGTTACAAAACTCCATTATCCAAAACCAAAAATATATATGGAATGTATATCGCATAGGTATCCGAAACAATTAAATAATAATTATAATAAATCATTATACTGTCGTATTTTTCGTAAACGGTTGATCTAATGACAAATTAACAAAGTATATTTCTGTGTATTTTATGGGCTTGTGACATATGACCTTATAAAAGTTCCAAACATAGGAAAAAAATTAAAAACAAAAAAATTCTAGATAAAAATCAAAGGGCCCACTGGCCTCATATTTTCTTGGTCTAAATAATTGGAAATTGATAACATGTATTAATACTAAACCGATTATCAAATGTCATAACTATATTACAATGAGTTCTGCAGAAATGGAACAAAAATTTAAAAAATGACCTGAAACGGAAAGTTGAAGTGAAAATTTTGAAATCGGAGAACTTTTTTAAAAAAAACGATCACAAAGCTTTTCATATCTTCGGTATTTATTGCTTCCAAATTACTCCGATATATTCTCCACTTACTTATTCGAAATTATTAATTTTTCTTCCTCGTCATATCGAAAATACGAGAGCTTTGTGGTCGTTTTTTAAAGAGAAAAAAATTCTACCCCAAACTATTATTATTATTTTATTCAAAGTTTCAAAGTATTTCAAAGTATCGATTGCCACCAAAACAAAATTAGATGATAAATATTTTTTAAGAAATTCTGAAATCTATTTTTTCAGTCTTTTTGTTCTAACAAAAAAACGACTGGGCCGAATTTCATTAAACTTCTTTCAGATCATTTTTTGTTTGCGAGATTTCGTGCAGGAAAAAAATGACACGCACGTAGTACGTACACACATACATCTTTTTGAAAATAGTGTAAAAATACTTAATTGACCTTGAAACATAAAAATATGTTAAAATTTTTTATTTCGATTTTCGGATCCATTACAAAAATTTCCTTATGCTAGGGAGTTAAAAAGGGCGGAGTGGGACTTTTTTTGCCCGAAGCCCCCGACTATCATAACGCGCTATTGTTGTCTATTACGCTTTATGAATAAATCTGCACTGGTCAGTAATATACAATTTTGAAACAAAAATACGTTTCGTGGTCACCGGACCATGGCAGCGGCCTATCATCGCAGCCGCTCACGAACCATACTTTCATCTGATTCAAAGAAAGGCTTTACTGTGTGTGGGCAACTGCATTACTTCACAATTATACGTAAATATATTGTATATACATTATACACGCGTTGCATAACACCAGGAGATCGTGACAATTAAAATATGTAGCCAGGAATCTGTGTGTTTAGATAATGAAATAATATACACTGTGTGCTTTGAACAGGTATCATTTGAGTCTTGAGTATCTATACATCGTTTCGATACGCCCGCCGCGCCGTGCATTGCGTACTGTTGTTATTTATCGCATCAATTGATTTGTTTTACAATAATCTGTACTAACCTGTCATAATGTTTGAAAAGAAAAAAACATGTTGCGTCAGTCAAACGTCATAATGCATTTAGAGAATACATATTATAAATTGATGTAATTTTTCATCATCGCACACTAATTGTAATTTATTGATAACAATAACTTGAAATTGTTAATTTTGTTTCTTCGTCATATGGAAGATACGAGAAGCTTTTCGATCGTTTTTTAAAGAGAAAAAAATTCTACTAGAATTTAAGCTTATTGTAAGTTTTTTTCCATGTGGCCGTGCGCCGCCCCTTCTGAACTGGCACCCCGAGCGGCCGCCCAGTCTCCCTCTCTAAAGTCGGCATTAATGTTACATTAACAAAATACATTAGCAAAAAAGTTTAATATTAAATATAAAAATTTCAAACATCAACCATTCTTACTTGACTTGAATTTAATATTGCACTTGAGTGATTGTTATAATTTTGGCAAACATATTTTAGTTTTTCATGGCAATTGTGATTTTTATACAATAATGAATAAAATGTGTTGTATCTTTATTGCTTCCTCGCAATATCGAAGATACGAGAAGCTATGTGATCGTTTCAGATTGAGACAAAAAAAAAGTTCGCCAATTTCAAAATTTTAAATTTATTTATCCATTTCACGTCAAGACAAACACTTTTCGTTCCGTGTCTGTCTGTCTGTCCGTCCGTCCGTCCGTCCGTCCGTCCGTCCGTCCGTCCGTCCGTCCGTCCGTCCGTCCGTCTGTCCCCTGAATCCTTGTCACACGCATAACTCATGAACCACTGAACCGATATTATTGAAACTTGGTCGGATGGTTGGGTTTGGTTTGAGGACGGTCCCATTTCAAAATCATCAAAATCGTGTGTAAGGGGGAGGGGTGACACCCCAAAATATTTCTTTTTTCAAGATATCTCAAGAACGACACATGTTACGAGAAAATTTTATAGAATATTTTTTATAGATAATTAAATTTCCTATAATATGGGTCTACTATGTTTGTTGTAAAATATTCCCTTACAAAGATTTATCTAAATTAATTTTAAAAATTCGTGTTTTGTTTTTCTAAATTGATATTTGATTGGATATATTAAGTGTCATTTTGACGTTTTAAATGTCACTTTGGCGTTTTAAATGTCACTTTGACGTTTTAAATGTCATTTTGACATTTGCATAAATTTAGATTTAGATTGAAATTGTCAAAAAATTAAAAATATATGAAAAAATATTCAGGTGCGTTTTAAGAAAAAATTCGAACTAAGATTTTTTAGTAAAATTTGTGTAAAAATTAAATGGTTAACCAATGCCAGGCAATTTATCTGAACACTATCGGTTTTAGTGAATTTAGCACGAGGAAGCACTGTGCATTTACTTGGCAGATGTTTTATAATTTGACTTATATTAGTGGAGTTGTACCAGAGGCGTAGTAACGGGAGGGGGGGGGGGGGGAATTTCGTTTCAAGCCAATTTTCAACCAATTTTAATGTAGTCAGTCATATTTGAAAGGTAAGCAGTTGTAGTTTCTGAAAATTACCCCAAGAATAGTCAATTAATCCTCTTAATTACCCCTTCGTGACCGTGAAACATAAAAATATCGACACCTGAATATTTGTTTGTACAAGTCCACAAAATCATTTTTGTGGTAAACGAACTTTGAAAGTTTGTACACCAAATATTTATAGATAAACGGACTTAATATAAACAATTATTGGTGATATGTAATGTAATCTTACTTTTTGTCACCATTTTAATAGTTTTTATTAAAAATTAATTTTCTCTGCTTATCTCAATATTTTTCAAAAGTGGACTTGTAACAGACAAATATTTAGGTATCGATATGTTGAAATTTTTTATTTCTGTTTTTGGACCCATTACAATAACTTCCCTATGCTGGGAAGTTAATAATTATAAAATTAAATTCAATCATATATTTTTATTTACTATTTCGTATTCTAAGGTACAATTATGGATTAAATCTCAATCAAAAATCGATCTGCACGCGGCCGTTCAACAAATAAATACAAATATATTTGCTAACAAAATTAGAATTTTAAAGTAGAACAAATATTTGGAAGAAACCTTCACACATTTTATTATTATATGTTTTCAACTTTTTTATTTCCCAAGAGCTGATTGTTGACCCGTAAAATCTTGTTATATATTTTGTAGTGCCACGCCCACTAAATATATGGATTTGATAAATGACAAACTACTCTTTTCATTATTGTCTTTAAAAAAATTACGTTTTTTACCCATATATTTTTAACACATATTTATTGATCGTATTATTAAAAATAATTTAAGCGGCGCGGCGAAACGTTTATTCATCGATGACGGAAGGGGGATCTGGATTAATTTAAATACGTTAGATTTATTATTGGTCTATTATTTACTATAATTGTACCAAATCTCAATTTTCTAATTGTAACTCAAACGGTTCAATTGTAAAAGTTAGAAAGCAGTGACAGACAGACGGACACAGTGTTCATTCCATAAGAGTTCCGTTTTCCGATTTCAGTAGGAAATACGAAAAAAAAATAAAACGGCCAAGTGCGTATTGGGCACACACATGATAGATTTCCGTAGTAATTCTCACTATACGATTTATAAATAAACTATTTTTGCTATAATGTTCGTTATAATTTTCATCGAAAATACTAATTAAAAACTACATTCCGAAATTTTCTCAGATTTTTTTCTGATAACCACATTGAAAAGTAAATATATCGTAACTGAAGGGTGAAAATCAAAAGATCATTTAACATTTTTTGTTACATTTTAAAAGACCTATCAAAAGACACCACACTCAATGAGGTAAGTGAAAAAAAACATTTGAATTTACTTTTCAGTCTATTGGGAGTCCAAAAAAAATTTTTTTTTTCAAAAATCTCATCATTTTTGTTTTTGGATTATCAATCTACGTCCGTATACCAAATTTCATCTAAATCGGTATAAAATTTATATAGACGAACGGACGGACAGAGTGAAACTATAAATAAAGGTTCCTATTTTTCTACGAAATCCTAAAAACTATAAAAATGATACCATTACATTTTAAAGACCCTCGAACTTATATTGTAGTTTGCATCATCTTTCGAATAAATAAGATTTTCACTGTCCTGAAAATAACCTTTAAGTGCAAAAAGGTTCTCCAGTTATATATATTAAAATAAATTTAAATATTAAACAAACAATACACTGTATCTATACTACAATGTCTTACAATCGTTACTTTTAATTTTTTAAACATTATTAATCATATTTACAAAGACTCTATTATAACTTTTTATAATGTATTGTTTTGCCGGTCTGATTTGAACGTTTAATTATGGTAAAGCTAAGATTATATAATTTTTTTCAAATCTATAAATCAAATACCTCCATTACCTATGTTTTGTTTTCAAACACACATACTTAACTGATGTTAATAATTGAAAACTAATAAACTTTTTAATGAATATACCAGTGTTAGATGCAATATATTTTACGCATTATGACCACAAATCAAAATATCGGTAGCTGTACGTATAAAAATAACATAGGTACCTTCGCTGTACCTTTCACTAAATTATAAAAACACGATGTGAATTTAAGGCTCTTGAGAAATTCTAATCATTTCTTCATATTTCTCATTATAAGTACGTTGCATGGAAAAAATCATGTGAAGTTGTATTATTGCAAATTTTATACATTTTATTAAACAATAAATGTATCTTTTTAAGATCTATTAAACTATATAAAGGTTTACGGGAAAAGTAATTTTTAATAACATGAAGACAAACAGATATCATTCCTATGAACAATTTATTAGTTATAGAACAGTGGCGTTTTATCCTACGGGTGAAAAGGGTAATTGCCTGGGCCCTAAACCAACAGGAAAGCCCTAAACCAACCTTTTGTAAACTCATTATTGTAGTAAGAATATCAAAATTTAGATTACCGGTGTGAAGATATAACCATCCAACCAACTTTCATTAATATCGGTTCAGTTGTTTATGAGTTATGCGTATGACAAAGATTCAGAGGACAGACACACACAAACGTATGCACACACAGAGAAACAGACATACACGGAACGAAAAGCGTTTGTCTTGACCTGAAACGGAAAGATCAATTTAAAATTTTGAAATCGGAGAACAATTTTTTTGTCTCATTCTAAAACGATTACAAAGCTTCTCGTATCTTCGAAATTGCGAGGAAACAAAAATGTTTTTTATTTATTTCGACAAATATTTTATTATCTGCAGATATATGCTTCCGATTTCTGTATTATAAAAAATCAAAGAGCATATAGACAAAATATTATTAATAATACTAATAAATACAGTACAATAAACTATTTTCAACCTGCGTAGGTACCTATATATATGTATGTACTATATAATATGTTATGTTAAAAAATCATTAGTTATTGAAATTAATAAGTATATAAAAAATCCCATATGTCATAACAACCTTTATGATTACCTATTGTTTTAATAATATTTTTTTATAAAAATAGCAAAGTAAATATAAAATTATGTAAATAAAATTTATAAAACAATACGAATTTCCATAAAAAGTATATTTTATTTTTTTTATCCCAAAGATATTATAATATAAAGTAGGTATGCAAATTTATGAACGATTACGTTGCCACTTGTTGAATATTAGATTAATGAGTGTAGTTTCTACATAACAATTACAATGATCAGAACTTATTCATAAATTGCAGAGGCATAAATAAGATGTAAACACAATAGGTATATTTGATTAATTTTAAGTACATTATTTGAATTTTAAATTCAATTGTAAAATAAAATACCTATATTAATATTCTACCATTAATTATTTCAGAGGAGACGTGGTGGGGTAACGAGTTGTTTTCATAAACTGTACATAATTTTGTAAGATATATTACAAACTTGAACTCGAACCCGAACCAAAACCCTGAAAAAATAACGGTTTTTGAACCTTAAACGTTTGCACCATGTTGTACCCAAACCTGAACCAAAATTTATATTTGAACCCGAACTGAACCCAAACCATAAATAAATTCCTGTTCAAGTCCCTGGTTATACATCTCGTCGACAGTCTCGGTTTTAAAGTATTACCAGTAATTAGTAAAAATGTATTATTTGATAATATTAATCTTGAAATTAATTTATTAATAAAATATAATGTATATATTATAGATACTTTATATTTCAACATTTCTTCGTTTATTTACATAAAAAATTAATAAATGCTTATACATAGAAAATAATTTACAAGAACGAACTTTTCTTGGTTTCGATTTCGATCTAGTCTCGGCCACGTATAAGAGACGAGACTGTCGATTGTAAAATTCAAAGACAGATGAAACTTCAGTTACAAAAACCAATACGAAACGCGACTTCTTTATCTTTCGTCTCGTATCAATAAAACTGGTGTAAGTCACAATCATGGGCGTAGCCAGGGTGGGGCAGGGGGGGGCGCTTGCCCCCCCCCCCTAGCTTGTGGACAAAAAGTAATAAGTAAATCAGTATTATTGTCCAAACAGGGATATTTCTAGACTTCTATGATGTCCATTGAATTTTTGAACGTAAATTTATATTTTGGATCCAGAAAATAAAATATCAAAGTATTTTTTAATCACAATCTTTTATTTTTACATGTAAACTAAAATATCAGGGAAAATTAAAAATAAAATAAAAACACCTAAAGGCAACAAAGGTCGCAGTATTAGCAACAGTGAAAACTGTGTTTTGTGTTAAAATAACTACCCACAAAAGCATGGGCAAGGGGGGACGCTTGCCCCTCCCCCTAGCTCATGAAGTAAGAGTAACAAATTAATCAGTTCATTGGCTAAATATTGACATTTTTAGATTCGAAAATTTAAATATCATTGTTTTTTTTATTGTAATCTCTTGTTAAAGCGGGTAAACTATTTGTATCCTTTTTATACAAAAAAAAAGTTTTTTTTTAAGTATATTATCAATTCAAATTAGATCGATTTTTTACATTAAATAAAAAAAACACCAAAATAGCAACGTAGAGTACATTTTTGTAGAGGATTTTGTATTCAAAAAGATATGCACATACATATAAATTTAATTGATTGAAAAAAATGTGGCGAAAATAAAAGAAGAAATGAAAAAAATAATGACTTTTCATTGTTACTTTTTGCGCACCTATCTAGAGATATAATAAATAATGAAAATGTTAATTTTTTCAATACTAGGCAAAACACGCCGATCAATCGGTTTCAAAAAAAAAAATTTCCCCCCCCCCCCCTGAACAAAATCCTGGCTACGCCCATGGTCACAATTACTCTTTAGTGTATTTGGTGTCCGTATCCGTGATTAAAATACATAATTTTTTCTGCTACTTGTAATAAAAATGTATCCGTCTATAGAAATGTGCAAAACATGACATATACAACGCCCTAATAAATATCACGACTTTTAATAATTTTATTTCATTTATTAACGTTCGTGCAATTGTAATTATTACAATTAGTATAATATTCAGTATTCATTATGAAATGTTCTATATTTTCTCACTGACCTTCCGTCATTTAAATCTGTCAGCCCTTGTACTAAATATATAGATATGTACAAAAGTTATGTGGAATAAAAAGCGACACTTTTAACAAAATCTATGATTATGAAATATCTACCTGTATTTATTCCTTAATAATGTATTTTTGAAAAATAATCTTTTTATAATTGTATAAAAAAAATATTCATCAATAAAATAAAGGAACGAAAGATAAAAAATAAATATAAATTCGAAGCTCTGTAATTATAGTGAAAATGGTCACCCATAAATAAAACAATTTTAAACTTTAAATCCCTATTTACTCTCCGATAAATTCATATATTATACATTTATTAACATCGCAACAGGCAGTTATTGTAATCGGTCCGAAAATCGAAATAAAAAATTTCAACATAAGTATTTTTATGTTTCAAAGTCACTATAATATATTTACACTATTTTCATAAAGATGTATGTGTGTGTGTGCGTGCGTGCGTACGCACGTGCGTGTCTTTTATCATTCTTATATTATTTTTACTAAAAATAAGTACATACAATTTAAAATATAGGACTCCAGAGTGTTGCTACCTGGTAATTAACTTAATTATAATTAATTTTATTGTATAAAAAATTGATACCGCTAAAAAAACAATAAATATATTCTTATGTCGTGTTTAGACCGAAAAAACAAAACAGCAACATCGTGTCGTTTTCACAAAAGTGCAATAAACCCTATGCATTTTTAAATACGATGTGTTTTCAAACAGCGTGTTGCTATTTTGTTTTCTTTGGTCTAAACACGGCATAAGAGGATAAGACCCACAAGGGTATCTGATAATGTAAGCCCAGAGTTCTTAAATATCTTAAAATGGGTTGTTTTTTTTCTCTTGGGTTATTGACTCAAATATAAAGTTAACTGCTTTGAGATACAACTAAAAATGCAAGACATACATTTAATAGTTATAATCTTGGGAGAATCATTACGGAATTTCTCAATGGGTCATTAAAATTAAGTCTTTATAAGATTTCTGGTATCATCATTAAAATTATCGGCCACTATAACTTTCCTAAATCGTTTTTAATTTACTCATCCGAACCTTTTAAGTAATAGAATGAGTGCGGATTTAGGATTTTTATATCCGCAGGGTTTTACATTAAAATGACACCGATATGTATTAATTTGCTATTTGCAACTAACATCGCTCCCGTATAGAACTGTCATTAAGCAATATTGATACATAAGTTTTATTGTTTGTGTAAAAAGAAGTAATTTATATTAAAAATAAATGTTGCTTCTAATAAAAAAAGTTATATTAATTTATTTTCATTAATTTATAATTAATTAAATTTCAATCAAATATATTTTAATTGTTCTGGCTACTAAATTTAATTTAAATAAAGAATTAAAAGAATTAGTAAATTGAAATAATTAACAATTAAAACTGTCCAAGTAGGAACTTAAGACATTTCACTATAGTGCATTGTAATGTTCGTACTTTGACAATTACATTTGGGTAAAGAGAGAGGGAAAAGATATATACTGGAGGCGGGAGTAAGTTTTTCCCACCCTAATTATTCAGAAGTTCCAACTACAATATCAACATGATTATGGTTCCTTAACTTAGTTTAAATCCGTAACCAGTAGATCGTGATTGTTGCTATTGTAAATACATAGTTGATGGAATAACCGTTCGGCGCTGTATACAAACGAGCGTTATTTAAAATGGTGAGTTGTTTCATTGTTAATTAATGTAATTTTGCTTTATCTAATTTTAAGATAATATTTGTTAATATTTTTTAGATAGCCCGTGCAGTAATACACAATATGTCTAAATACCCGTTCGTATTTTATGATTTTGAATAGTCTAAAGTAAATTTTAAGCAATTAGGTAACTATTTAATTAATGATAAGCAAATGATTTTAATAAATACCATAGATTTTATTTTTTCTGAAATTTATATTTATATTATAAGAAGTTATGCAGATAAAAAATAACGCCCCCACCCCTTTTTAAAGTTTAATTTACTTATACATAAGTTATAAAATATATGATAAAAAAAAACACATTGTTGATTTTCCAGTGAATGACAATGTTATAAACTTTAGACTAGAGATACTCATAGTAAGAATTTAGACAGACCGAATCGATTTTAACAATTTTATCAATCAATGTCATTAAATATATTTCATATTATTATATTTAATTCTTTTTTTACTTGCTAAAAATAATACATAAATGAATTTTTGAATAAAGGCTAAAAATGGCGACGCTGTCGAAACTTTTATTATGAGTATCTCCATGGGCGTACCCAAGTAGGAGCAGGGGGAAGGGGGCACTAGCTTGTGCTCAAAAAGTAACAAGTAAATCAGTATATTGGCTAAACAGGGATATTTACTAGGATATAGACAAAACAATGTACATATGTTATTTTTATTTATTTTATCTTATAGACCAATCAAATTAGATCGATTTTTTGCATAAAATAAAAAAAATTAGAATGAATGAATCCCACTAAAATCGATAGCTATGGGGTCCTAGGAGAAACGAGCCGACTAAATCAGTTTCTAAAAAAACAATCCCCCCCTGAACAAAATCCTGGATACGCCCATGAGTATCTCTATTATAGACCAGTATTCACCAAAGTGGGGTATGTGAGGTAGTTAACCTATAAAGTTTGTTTGTCACTGATACAAACGATTAAGTGTAATTTAAATATTTTGTGTTTTAATTATTTTCATTCTGTTAAAATATCAAGAAAACTTATTTTAATTGATTCTATGTATAATTTAAGAAACTTAATTGAATTAATTACACCTTTTGTTTAATATACAATTATTATTTCTTAAATAAAATGTTGTCATTTAAATACATTTAATTAATTTGAAACCATTCAAATAAAACCATTAATAGGTACTTTTTGTGTTGTATGGGAACATAAATATTTCATAAACCTCTTGTCACAAATAATGCTTTGTAAGTAAGTACCCACCTACCATTTATTATACAATTGAAAAATTAATTATTTCATTATTAAATATTTCACAAATATAACTCTTTTCATAATTTAATTCCGAAATATAAAGTACCTACATATACTTATTTATCATTTTCCTTTAACATTCTAAAGTTTGAATTATTAGATTGCTACTAATACAAGTCTTGAGGCTTCCGCGGTGATTTTGATATGGATCTTGGCTTCTGGGTGTAAACTGCGTCGATTTGGTCGTGTTATCGGCCAACGTTTCGTCATATATTATAGTAGACATTTTCAGGGCTCTTCTAAAAGTGCAGAGAAGAGTCCTGACGATGTCCACTGCAGTGGCCAATAACACGACCATATCGATGCGGCTTACACCCAGAAGCCAAAATCCAGATTGTTATTAAAATAATAAAAATAAAATAAATAAACAAGCTTAAAATTTTTTATTTATTATTATTATTTGATAAACAAATAGTATCCATTTGACTGTAAATGTTTTTATATAATACCTTTCTCTATACTTTTTTGTCAATGTTTAATAATGGAAGAGAGTACCCTTTCGTAACGTGATATAATTTTAAAAATAAACCTATTATTTTTTTATTGTTTTTGGGCTTATTGATAAAAATAAACTAATTTTGCGATTTCATTTCTTACTTAAAGCGTAACTTATACGTATCGACCATGCATTCATATCACTCAAATCTATTTAACGCGTTTATATATTACATATCGATATATTTTACTTTTTCGCTAATTTTAAATTAAGTAGCAATCAAATAATTGCTAATCAACATAGTGACACTTATTTAATTAACCATATTTAAAATATATTATATAGGTATATATGCATATGCATACATATAAGAGATATATGTATATCCAATTTACGAAAGATTAAAGCGCTGGAATTTAACAGAAACAGAGATTCGACGGCCGCTACATCGCTTCCAAAAAGGTTTTTTTACTTCATAATAGTATGTAGTGTAAGTGTTTATAAATGTAAAACCAGCCGGCCGAACGTTCTGTTTAGAACATCATAAGAAATAATATGGAAAAAGTTAGTATCGTATTTCCATGATTTCGCTTGTAATTAATTATTAATCAATTAGTTTGAAAAAATAATTAAGTACATATTATAATGTATACATACATCGTTTATTTTTTCCACGTTTTTGCTTTATTTTTTAACTAAATAATATAATTAAAAAAATATAAGGTCATCACTATCGAAATTAATTCACGACCTAATAAAAAAGTCTTCACTTTTTCTGACCAAATTGCTCCTTCTCCCTCATCTCGGGGCCCTAGATTAGTGTCGCTTCAAATAAGATAGAAGGTACGACATATTAATGTCAATATCTTCGAGAATTGCAAATAACTAATATTTATAAATCTTATAAGCACAGTATATAAATATATATAATAAAAACATAAAGATTACAATCTATATAAATGAGTATATAATTTTACAATAAAATAATATGTAGTTTATATGTGACAAGGTCGTGCATCAAGAAATAAATCTGTGCACAATCGGATTCGTTCAATATGTGCCATCTACTTCCGGTCGTTATAATTAATATCATTTAGTGTTCTGGAGTTACTTTCACAATATTCACATAGCATAGACCAATAACTTAGAAGGTCGGTGCAGCCTGCGTGTGTGTGTCATTTTAATGAACATTTATGAACTAAAATTTCTGACATTATAAAATAATACTATAGTGTGTGGGTGGAACATGAAGTTTTGAAACTATTATTTAGTTGGCGGAATATTTACCATGTGGATGAAGAAATAATTCAGTTTTAATAATAAAAAAATGTAATTTATAGTATCATTAGTACAAATAATGGATCAAGTTTTGGAATGTTATTATTGGTTGTTTAGCATTTTTATCGAATGAAAGACCAACACATTGTGATCCGCTTGAAAAAAAAAATAGTGATTTGAAAAAAATATAGTAAATTCGTTAAAATTACATTTAATTTTGTTAGTTAAACATTCAGAACTACCAAATAGGTACATATGTGTGAACAACCCGTTTTATTAAAAAGAAAAATTTCTGAAATTATTATTTTATTTTATTATATTTGCTGATATGTAGGTACTTATACCACACTTTTTTTCGTAAGATCTATTACCTTTGTTAATATGCCTTACTAGAAGAATAAATAAGCCGTAATTAAAAAAAAAATATTCCAATATCCTCCACAAGAGTTTGGAAACTGCTGATTTAAATTAATATATGCGGTTGCATCTTTTATCAATATTTTAATTAATTAATTATTAAAATAAAATCATTCAAAAACCAGCAACCATCTTTACCTTTTTCTTTGAAAAAATCTTATTTTGGTACCTCAATATTTAACTAACTAAATCGTAAAATAAATTATGGAACACGCAACTATTCCTGTCATGGTTGGAGATATTTTCAAATAAATATTTTTTTAATAAATGAAAAAAAATGTGTGACAAGTATTTTTATAAAACAAAATACATTATTGTGGCTACATTCGGATCATAGCAAGAATATGTTCGTTTAATCTACTAAACATTTTGTTTGTTTATCAATCACCATCATAATAACAAGGTACTGTTCTGTAGTCCTTCAAGCGCCTTGGCCTCCTTGACTATCTAAGCTTAATCTCTATTGTGGTCCTTTGTATATTAAATTTTATTTCTTTATTGTAAAATAAATATTTTTTTCAGTTTACTGTTTTGTTATTTATCTTATTCACTCATTTTATATCAACTCTTCTAAAATGCACTCTTAAATACCCATACAAAATAGTGCTTGATATAGATTATAGGCTAGTGCTATAGGACAAACTACATATTTTTTCATATAGGTATTTATTTATTTTTCCTTTCTACAAACCTTCAAATGAAGGTTTTGCCAGTATTTTTTTAGATATACTATAAATATAAATATAAACAACAATAGTGGTTTTAATTATAAAATGTGTCCGTTGTATCTCGTGAGTAATCTTCTTTCTCAATAGGTTGTATATGTAAATGAACTATAGAATGAACATTTATTAATTAATTTATATAACTTTAGTGCAATAAACTACATACTCATCTAAAAAAAAGATGCAAGTATGTACATTTTACGTAACTTTAAACAATGAAAATTCATTCCTTTTTTATTTTCAAGTAAAATATTAAAATTTATGCCAGTACAACTGTAAGATATTGTAAATTATTATTCATGATAAAAGGACATTACATTCACTTACAATTAGTACAGTGAAAATTGAAATATGTATTTATTCGAGCTTCAAAGCGAAAAACAATGACATTGTTTTACAAAATTAAAAAAATTTATTCATATACAAAACGTTCATGCCTATAAATTTTTTTATGAAAAAATCATTCTATTTTTCTTCGTTTAAAACATGATTTTCGAAGGGAATAACTTTATGATGTGCATTCAAGGTTTTTTTTAGTTCAATTAAGACCTATAGCTACATTACGAATGATCTTTGGTTGCGGTATTTGATTTTTTTTTAGATATATATTAATTTAAATGTTTGCATATCGAAAAAAGCGTTTTTTTGCAATATCTGCTGATTGACAGGGCCGGATTAACAACGTAGCAGGAGTAGCAAATGCTACGGGCCCCGCGTCTCTGGGGGCCCCGCGACTTTGCGGAAAAATATCTCTTATTGGACTTACTACTTACCGTCCAATGGTTGATACGGGGTGTCCAAATCTACAAAAATTAATAATTTAAATTTAGGGTTTCCGATCTCGATTCGACTTAATCGAAAAATCGATTTTTGAAGCTCCGATCTTTGATTTTTTTAATCGATTTTTCTAAATTTGCTCAAATCAAATCAAGAAAATTTTGTTTGTAAAAGTGGTGTTTTATTATACACACCTCAAAAAAATTAAAGGATAATTAAAAAAAAGCAAAACAAAAAATTCAAATTTTCAGTTATATTTCCGCGAAAATTAATTTAATTTACTTGTTCCAAAGCACATTTAAAAGTTTGTGCTTTCTAATGTTTGAATAAAAATTTCAATAAATTTTATCATCCCTTTCCGTTCTTTGCCAAGGGTTAAAAGGTTCAAAAAAATTTCCCTTAATTTTTTATAAACTTATCAATTTTTTTTAAGGATTGTATATTCTAAATCAAGTCAGTCAGCGGTGTGACGCCCGCTTAATGTGCAAAAAAAATCCTATTGACTTTTTTTGGAGGGAGTGGGTGAAGCTATCGATTTACTCCCCGAGTTGCACCCCCCCCCCCCCCCCCCCCCCCCGTCGCCACTGCCAAGGACCTTTTTATAACATTTGCTACGGGCCCCGCGCTTGCTTAATCCGGCCCTGCTGATTGAGCAAAATGATTTTGGATTAAAAGTACCCAAATTACTCTAAAAAAATTGTTGTCTCTCCTAAGTGAGCCATAGTACTTTATGTAAGTCAGCGTCAATCATAAATAATAAGAGAAAGAAAATATTGAGTATCTACGTGACGGGGACTCTCGTTTCTGGAAAACTTATCTTTAGAGTTATCATTTTCGGCTAGCTCACTGTCTCTATGTCAAACAATCTCTTTGGTGTAATCATACAGAATCAGTTGGCTTATGAGCTGGTTATTTCAATATCAATAGACACAACTTCTGCCCCTTAAAAATTAAAACAATACAGAAATTTGCAATCACTGTACGTACAAAAGACCCTGAACCAAACGATAGGCTTTACGCAATCATCCGTTCTCCAAAAATCTGCACCGATAATAAATCACAACGTGGAAAATCTAGATTTGCATACGTACATAATAAAGTATATCAACCGCCTATCAGATAAGATGTTTACGTAAGAAAATGCATCTCGTAGTAGATGCATTCAGAAACGTTTCAAAACTATCTCACATATGTACTTAACACAAGGTTACGGAAAATACAAATATACTGATTCGTGCAGCCGGCGTTACATAATGGGCGTAGCGTTTATTGTTATTGTTGTGTTTAAACCGTGTCAGTGGTGTACACTGCGTGCGAACCGGTGCAGTGTATGTTAATGCGAATTGTTCTCGAGAAGTATGTATACCCACACGCAACAATTAACATTATCGCGTGGACAATATCTTTGTGCACGATTACTAATAAGGTTGGTTTCTTAAAAAAATCTAAAGCTGTTGAACTTCAAAGAATAGTTTTATCTAAAGCTTTAAAAATAAATAACACAGCTCACAGAAAGGTATTGTCCTCTCATGTCCGATATATAATATAATATATATATATATAAAGGAGCTCGCAAAATTTGCTAGCTTGCAAGCACTCTCCAATGGGGTATTAATTCTGTACTAGTATATATGGATTAACTATGGAATTTAGAGCAGTGATACTCCAACTAATTGTAACATATAGTTGGCGACTTTGACCGTATAAAATAATTTTCATAATATCCCCACTGTTTTGATACCGTTAGTGTTTACATACCACGCGTGCGCGAAACTTGTGAAAGTCTTCAACAAACTCCAAGAGAATTGTTATATAAGTTTGATACCTCATTTGAGAGTGCTTGAAAGCTAGTAAATTTACAAGCTCCTTTTTAATACCGAACATCAAGGTATATAAAGACAAGGTAATCTCAATAGCTTCTTGACCAATCAGCGTTTGCACGCGAATTACATCACCACGGGGATATATTCAAATGTTATAAATTTATAATTAGTACAGTAAAAATAGATTAAAAAGTTGCTTATTTTTCCCCGTAAATCGCAAATCTGCCATAAAAATATGGGTTTAGATTTGAAAAAGATAAATTGAACCTGAAAACCCATCAAAGTGACCTTTCCAAGATCAACCCATAATGTCAATATTTAGCACTTTCGAAACCATGTAACACATTTTTTCTGACAATTCGTTATTTTAGAAATAATCCGCTGGAAAGTCTTTAAAAAAACATATGGTTTATAAAATGCAATAAATTTTTGAAGGGTTAGAGCCAGTTAAAGGTATGCAGTTTTTTATAGATTGAATCTGATGGCCCATATTCAAATATAAGTTTGACACCAGTGTTATAGGCGTTAAAAGTTAAAATTGTGGTTTTTGTTTTGGTTATAAATAACTATGTGCGGTGAAGCCGTCTAAAAATATAATAAAAAATATATGCCTATTAACCTGTCTAAATAGTGTTATAAATAATAGCATTCCATTTATCATAGAGTCCAATCAAATATATTTTGTAAACCTTGAAAGTTCACTGCACAAACTAATTTAAACTGATCACATAATGTAACATAGTCTTACAATTCCTAAATAAAAATGTTATAAGTATCCGTATTACAATAACTTACAAACTAATTGTATTTTTTAATAAAAGATTATAATTTGTATAATAAATCTGTAAATTAATTGTTAAATTACCCATATATTAAATACATAATAAAATGTAAAATTAGTTCCTATCGTTTGAACTCAGGATGAGTTGATTGGATATCGTGATTGTCTCCTGCCGTAATCGACCTAAGGCACATACCAGTTCTCCAGTCATTCATGTCTAGTTTTGTATTGTTTTATATAAATTACACTGTATATTTTCATATAAAAGCATTAATAATAAAAAATATATTTACATAACTAAGAATTAAAAAGTAAGTACCATTTGCAAATAATATAATTTATGTCAAAATTGTTTCATAAGTAAATTAATTGAAAAATTCACTTTTACAACTTTTTGTTCGATTTCAAATAGGTTACTAGAAAACGCTCAAAAAGTATCCACAGCACTGGTCGACACGTGGTTTTTTACACAAATCATTCACCTTGTATGCTCGGTGACTCGTTACACGAACATTATCGACAATATTTACACTGTTCTAGTTCACGTTTCCGTGAAGGATGAGTCACGACATGGCGAGAAAACGGTTCACATCAAAAGTGGATACCTATATCCACCTATATCCTATAATATGTACAAAGTCAAATTTAAGACAAAAACTTATATACATATCATAATATTCTTAAGAACTGAAACATTTTTCGTAAGGAATTTTGACTTCATCGAAAATTTAGAAACAAGTCACCGTCTAGTTTTATAAATAAAATCATTAACAAGATAAATATTTTAAGATATTTTAAGAATATGTGTTTCAATTTTTTTTATTATCAATATTTTTTATATCAATATTTTTTTTCGAGTTACGAGGAAAAGTGTTTATTTTCCTAAATTATAGGCGAAGATACTGAAAATATATTACTTTCACTCTACAGTATAGCTATAATATATAAAATAGAAAATAAATAAAATAAATATACTAATATTTACACGAAAATTGTACATCTAATGAAAACATATAAAATGTGATCATTTTCTTTATTTTATATCTACCGAGTTCCTACCTATAATATAGGTATATAAAATACAACATATATAATATATAGAAGCGTATAGTTCGGTTTCCTTGCGCCCCTTATAACTATTAATTCTTCATCTCCATCCTTTATACTACTTTATATGGTGATTTTTCCGCCCTCTCTCTCTGAGTCCTGTGTCCATCTACGCCTCTGAATATAATGTATAAAAAATACGTCTTTAATGCCCGGTATTGTAAAGAATTTGCTTGGATGCAAATGCAAATTAGTTCCCAGCTAACGCTATCTACTAGGTATTAAATATAAATGACAACCACTCACAGATGTAGCGAATGAAATTAAACATATAATGTCTTTGACGCATGCGTATTAAGTAGAAATCAGCGACTTAAAATAAGTGCTGCCAAGTATACCTCATAAAATTTACATTACTATACATTTATTATATACACCTATCAGATAGCGTTAGCTGGAAGCTAATTTGCATTTGCAGCCAAGCAAATTCTTTATAATACCGGGCATAAAAAGTTCATTTCTCGTCAAGACAAATATATTGCCAACATTTTACCGTCTGTTAAATACCTATTTTTATGTAAATCCAATTTTAGATCGTTTCTATAAGCATTATATAATGACCGATTGTTATTCTACATTTCGTTCACTTCTTTTGTAATTCTGCCGTTGCAAAAGTTCTGGCAGATTTGGATTCGAATTATTTGAGATGGAGAAATCAGATAATAGTCGGGCATATTAAGTTTTCATGAGAGATCTTTCTATGGTAATTTTGTTTGTGGGACTTGAGATGGTCTTCGAATATTAAAAACCGTAAGTTATTTTCGTAATCGATGAACAAATCTAATATCATGTACACGACGATTGAAATATATCTTAAAATAATGAAACACATTTGTTATTAAAATAAATGATTCATACATTACGTATCAGCATAATGTAATAACATTATAGCTACATCTGATTAAAAGTAAAGTATTGTTAATAGTTTTTTATCTAAGTAATTCATATCTTGCTAGTACAAATTACTCAAATCTTTTAAATCCTTTGAACTCTGAACTCCTTAACTTACTTTGAGGTCCTGAGTAACAGGCCGGTGTACCAGCCATTTGGATATATACAAGCGCCATGACCCGGGATTATTATAATTTTTTTTTTAATGTTATGAGGAAAACAATGTTATTTTAATTTATATAATACTTTGTTATAGAAACATAACCCCATCGGCCATTTGGGTATACTCGTATACATTATTATTTCAGACCGGTAAACCGACCAATAGGGTTCAAAGGGTTAAAACTAAAGCAATGCATTAAAATAAACCAAAAAACACATAAAAAAGTTTCTGAAAATTCATGAAAATAGAATGCAACAAGGAACTTTGAAAAGAAAGATACGAAAATTGTTAACTAATTTTATTGAAAAGAAAGTCATTTTTAGACTCCCAATAGTGAAAAATAATTGTTAATTTGGGCCAAGCCAAGGTAATCCTTGTTTCATACACATCGAAAACAATATTATCTTAATCGAACTATATAATTGTTTCTATTTAAAACAATATCGTTGAAATTTTAAATACAGACATACATATTCGAACACAATATTTTCTCTTGCTTTAAGTAAACCTTTTTATGCGTGTACAAAAGAAACGTTATTACAACAAAAAGATTTAGAATCTTAATAATATATAAAGTTTTATCTACTTTCTGGATAATAGGTACAATGAAATGCAGAAGTGGTCGTCCATTTGTCATTGAAATTCGCTTATCACAAATATCCTCACATTTGATTATTATAATATTTAAATCATTTCTCATTGTACCAAACAAATACATTTATTTTGAAACTCATTTGCTAGATAAATAAAAAAGTACTCTTCGTTTATAGTACTCATATATATTTGTGCGATTAAATTATTATGTACCTAATCTATTGAAAATTGTATAAGTTTTTGTGGCAATAAATATTTGATATTCCGAATTTTAGTATTTAAATATGTTAAACTTCATATAAAATTAATTAATGAAATGGACGTATATTTTTATTTTTATTTAAAATAATAAATAAACTATTTAAGCTCCGCCCTAGAAAAAGATAACCAATGATGTTAATATTATTATCGAATGTTGTAAGTGATTCTGACCTTTACAGTGGCAAACGACTTCTGAAGCCCACACTACCTATATTTGAAAAATATCATATCCTGACACATAAAGTTAATTGCTTGACTCAGCATTGAAATCACTCTACTCAATACAAACCAGGATTTCATTTGCTAAAAAATACATACCGGATTTATACCAAGCAGTACTTTTTTATGCAACCTTACTTTTATTACATTCATTACTCACCTAGTAACCTACAAAATTTAAAAACTGTCGAATCCTTAAATAAAGAAACGATCAACCCGAATAATTATCTGACGTGTGAACTGAACATGATACATACATAGCTAATAATTGAACTCGGGTATATGTTTATGAAATCAGATAAAGTTCATTTGCGTTATACAAACCGACCTTAGGTTCGTCGCGTGATAAATGTAACAATGTAAAAAGTCGTGACTGTTCTTTGGTATATCAACTATTTATATCAATGTCTGAGCCGTTTAAATTACATACTGTGTGTTATACATATACGATGCATTTTATGGTAGCTGTCATATAGAAATGAGATTTGGGTTATGTCGAATTATTTTCACGATAAGTGTCAATAAATTAATAAAAATTAATACATATTAAGTAATAAACATATCAGTTATACTAATCATTGCTTGTAATTATTATTCATTAGAATGGGGCTTACGGAAATAATATTATTTATTTCATTAATAAAAATATATTTCGACGGTTTAAAGTGAACATAATAACTGAAATTTTGGCCATTTTCTGATAAAAAGTTATTCTGAATTAATTTTTGGTGTTCTTTCGTTTGGTCTATTCATAATATGATGAATTTTTAGGGGTGTCTTATTTTTATGACAAGTACCCACTAAGAAGGGATTTTCAATCCTACGGTAGTAAAAGGGAGCGAAAAAGTTTGTATGGGAAACATATTTTTTTGTTCGGATTTACTTAAAACATGGCATAAATACTTTACAATACAAATAATGAAACACGTATTTCAGCATTTCCCAAAACGCAACTCCAAAGGAGAAGGGATGGAAAAGTTTGTATGGGAAAAATATTTTTTTGGTTGGATTTACTTGAAACTTATTGTTAGCATAAATACTTAACTTTCACCGTCCACAATTCACCGCCGCCCGGGTCAGTTCACCACCGGAAAATTCATTGCTAGGAAAGTTCACCGCTGGTAAATTCACCGCCGAAAAAAAGACAAAAATAATTCGAAATCAGTAGTTCAATTGATAGAGGCGAATAATATTGGATATGTTAAAAATGAGGACAATCGAAATCGTCAGAAAATTTTTACAAGATGTAGAAAAATCGTTTTGATAATCGGAGTAATTTTTTGTATTCTTTTTTTTAGAGTGTTATGTATTAAACTAAAAAAAGTTGTATTCTCCCAGAATCTGCCGCCCCCATGCCTAAATCCGCCGTTGATAGGAAGTTGTAACGTTTTTACAAGCGAACGTCTCAAATACTAATATTCTAATTCCTAAACTATACAATACAACATGACAGTCACTTTAATATCTATTCTTTAATGTTTTATTATAATATGTAAACTGTACACATATGTATATGTATGTGATTTTCAATGTTAATACACTGACCATGATACAGATACTGTCTCCCGCGGTCCTTTTGATTCAATTATCTTTTATCACAATCAATCAACAATTGATTTTTAATAATACACAATAAAAAGTTAAATTGTGCAATTAGTTCTACTCTCAACATGTACCTTGTTATGACAAATTCAATAATTATAGGGGACACGTAAAAATGGTTTTATATAATGTAAGTATAATACATATAATTATTTTAAATTGCTAATCATTCATATCATAAAGTGTTAAAACATATCATGTTTTTTTTCTATAATATAAATCAACTTTCTTTTTATTATTTCTTTTAAATTATCATTGTAATATAAATCTCTTAGGGAACTTCTGAGAAACTTTATTTTACTTCAACAAAAAATAGTTTTAATATAATTAAAATATTCAGGAACAATTTGATTCAATTCTTTTAAATGTTATTATTATAACCTATATACGTATGAGTCAATATTTAAAAATAAAAATAGTGAATGCGTAACTATTAAAAATATTTTTTCTGACAATAATAAAATCTCAAGGTTTAAAAATATGATTAATAAAATCATGAGAAATTATTTGAAATTTAAATAGTTACACATTAATTAATTAATAACAAATACTAACCAATTAATTGAAATAAATAGAACATTGAAAAGTATTGATATCATCAGCAGATAAATGTTTTTAAACTTACCATGACATTATTTAATTAATATTATATTAAGTTACCGTTAATAGTCATATTTTATTACATAATAATTAATATCATAATTTTTTTTTCAATTTCAAAAAGTTTTCGTGTACTTGTACGTTGCACTCATAAATTCTTCGGTATTCTTGTCGTATACGGGCTACAGTACTTTATATATTATATGTCATATCATATAAAAAAGATCGAGTCTCCATCTCAAAATATTTAAAGTATAAGGTAGTCTCATAGCTCGATGCGAAAGAGGGAAACTACGTCTTCTGGTATGCCCAAATCATAACAAATGTAGGGAGGGGGAAATATGTCATCTGATGTGCCCAATCATAACAATAGTAGCATCGTTAAACGACGCGATAAAGGAAACACGTCATCCGGTATATCCTAAGCTGATTGGTCAAAAGTTAGGAGGTAACCTGTGTATTTACTAACCTTGACTCGATCTCCTGCAACATTATTACCTATAATAATAACGAAAATCATGAGAGGAATATTTTTGTTCTACAAAATCATATATTAACATTTTAAAGAGAATATTTTCAGCTTTGTAATGATACCAAGCCGATTATTGTGCGATAATTATTTCAGGATATACAGGAGTTTAAATTCAAAAGTGTCACTTTTACTTTGGTAGTGAATAACGCGATCAAGAAAAATTGTACGGAGATGAAAAAAAAAATGTTTGCACCCCGTATACACTTTCAAAGTTTATAAAAAATTAAGAGATAATTTTTTTAACTTTTAACCCTTGACACAGAGCGGCAGGGGATAATAAAAATTATTGAGCTCTTGATTAAAAAACTAGAAAGTACAAGCTTACGAATGAGCTTTGGATCACGCAAATCTAATTATTTTTCGCGGAGAAATAACTGTTGTGAAAATTTATAAAAAAATTGCCTTTTTTTTAATTATCATTTAATTTTTTTGATGATTTTCTTGAATTTATGTATTACGTTTTTAAAATAATCCTTAAATGAGTTGGACATATAAATATCTGTCTTCTTTCTTTCTACATAACATAAAATTACCTTATTGTTAATAATTCATACCAATGTATTGTATTTAATAAAGACAAGCTATAAAATAAATAAAATATTATTTTTATTACACAATATGCATTCAAAAAATAGATATTGCATTATATGTGTAGATAGCAAGTAGGAATAAAAATAAAATATTATTAATGATTTAATTTTATCTTTATGTAAATATATCATACAATAAATAGCCCCGAGTAAGAAACGGAATTGATGTAAACTGTATTGATAAACAAAGGCACTTATATAAAACAATTGACCAACGGTATTTATTATTGGGTACTTTTATTTTGAATGGAAGTATATTCAATTTTATAAATAAATACATCCAAATTTAAAAAAAATTCAATACCCACAGAAAAAATTCAATTATGAAAATTAACAAAAAATATTATCGTCTCGGTTTTTTGACTGTCACTTGTTTAATTAGGCTCTAAAAATTGGTAGTATTTGATTATAGAACCCTACGATACCCCTCCCCCCTTTGAAGGGGGTGCATTTATTCATTTTCAACAATTATTTGTAATTACTGTGATGGAATAAAAATTAAAAATGTTAGTAAATTATATACAACTACTTATAACAGTATTATAACATCATTTTACTTTATTTTGAAACTGTATCTCTACCATGTGTGTATTTAGAAGTTTTCGGAGAAGGGCGGTGAAATTTTTTTGTGGTTTCTGAAATAAAATGTAAGTGCATAATTGTAGACATTAAAGCGGTGGAACTTAACAAAAACGGAGATCGTTACTGTATCATTTGCATAAAATCAAAATGAACAGATTTCCAACGCTTGACGACCACCGTTTTTTCTTAAATATCAGTTTGATTGAATTCAATAATACAGATCTTCGAGGTTACGACGACCACCATTCTTACATGCCAGCAAAGCGTTTTTTTAAACGCTCGCCGTGCTGTTTCGACGGAACTAAAATCTACTCGTATTAAATCACATATAACAGATTTTCAAGGTCGATACGGTGACGGTCTCCGTTTCTGTACAGTTCCACTGCTTAAATATTTATTTCGTTCGTATTTCTAATTTTCGCTATAAAAAATAAACATTGGTGTGTGTAATGTGCATAAATAACTTTATTTAGTAATTATATTTTTAACTCATTTTTGTCATTCTTAGTAAAATAATAAAAAAAATTGTTTCAGAATCTTCGCAATAAATCACATAGCATAGTTACGCTGATGATCGCAGTATACGTGGCGATCCCAGCGGCCGAGGCGTTCCCATTGGTTTACTCGTCGCATCACCACGAGCCAGTGCAGTTCGTCACTAGGTCCTTCACACAACACGGTCTCGGTAGTTATTCTGCAAGCAGCGTTGTGCAAGGACGCAGTAGAAACTTCAACTCGCATCAGGTTCGATTAATATTAGAACGATCATTTTAAATAAATATGTACAAAGCAGAAATCATTTTGTTTTTAGTTACATTTTTATTTTATAAAAATACTGCTGATGTAAACGATTTCACAAAATTAGTTTCGTTTGGTAAGATGTGTTGAATCTAGGGGATATCGAGGGATTCTTCAGGTGAAATAACCTATATACAATATGACATGATGTTATAAATGTGATTTTGTTTAAAAATAAAAGTAAATAGTTTTTTTTTGAAGATTATACACTACCAGAAAACAAAACTGTATGTTCTTCTTTTCTTTTTGTTCTGTATGCAAATCGATTCACTGACTTATACCGGGCACTGTAGTTTATTGTATCATTTAATTATTGAACGAAATTTTTCATATTTCAAAATTTACATTGAAAAAATCTTCAATTAAAATTTTTCGTCCCCCTTTTTTATTTTGAATTTTCCTCACGTTCTGGATATTTTTGTATAATTTGTTTTAATTTTGATAAAAATACTATTAGACTTTTTCAAAATAAAATACTTTCGTTTTAGTAAAATACTATTATGTATTAATAATAATGCAAATTTCGTTTTCGTTTGACTACTAAAATTGTTTATTTCATTTTTCAAAATTTATTCCCGAGAATGTACTTCTAGACCCACAATTGGAATTTCCAACGCTTATCCCCACATGTAAAGAAACAGTAGCTAATGCAAGCACGAACAATTATAAAAGAATCCAAGTAGATCAATTTCAAAATTAATTGATTTTCTAAATGGTAATATTGATAGAACAAATTTGTATTATATTCCCTGTACTTACTATCAAAATTCGTCAAATAATGTCTCCTTCTTTATAACTTCGTAGTATAAGTTCTTATAAAACCATAGGCATAATAACATGTGACAGAGGTAACCCCCAATCCCAATTGAAGGTTAAATGAATACAAATTCAATGCTTTCTGGCTACATCCATATATAAAACCATTGTTTTGTGGAGATAGTTGTTTTGGTTATTAAACGGCCCACATAGCATATCCGTAAACCTTGTTATAACGTCTACAACAAAATACCAAATTTATATGGCAGTGTTACAAATATTAATAATCTGGCCAGTAACTATCACCGGGGTAACCGGGGTAGTACCCCGAGACTCCCAGCATAGGAACCTCCGAACAAACTAGAGTGGGGAGATAAAGAGCCTGAAACCGAACCTTAAACCCGAAAAAAACCCTATTTTTCATTAACCTGAACGCGAACCGAACCGCTATATTTCAAAGTCAACGAATCTGAATCCGAACCTTTTCCTGGATAACCGGTAACCATATATTTTAAAAGGTTCTATAAATTATTTTTAATAATTTAATATTATCTCCAATCATTTTTAAAAAAGATTATAAAATGTACTCAGAGCCGGCCTTAGTAAGTCTGGCGAGATTTAAAAATCACCAAAAATGTCAATTAAAATTGATAAATTAACAAATGTTTAATAGTTAATATCTCAGCTTGGCGCGATCCTACAAACTCCAAATTTTTTAAGACTATCAAATGCCCTTAGACCATAGAGATCTCCTTCCCCTATTATTAACAAATTAAAATTGATAAATTAACAAATAAGTTGAATAGTTAATATCTAAGCTTGGCGCGATCCTACAGATTGTAACAAATAATGCTAACCGTATAAAATAAAATATTTATTAGGCTTATGCAAGTACATACCAATATACGATATCAATACAATAATAAATTCAAGATAAAAAACTCAAAAAAAACGGAACTACATATACAAATACAATAAAAAATAACACACCCAAAAAATGAATTAATAATTTGGAAAATAACAAAATATGAACACAAAAAACTTATTAACTGCACTGACAAAAAATACACTAGTTAATTTAATATATACAAAGAACTAACAATTGATTACAGCACAATCACATTCACGACGAGGTGTGAGGAAATAGTGAAACATAGGATCCTCGCTTTTTCGTCGCTTCCCTTAGGAACAAAATGCGTATTGCTATACTGTTAATAATCACTGACTGAATCTCGTCAGCGCACTGCCATCGATTCTCTATCCACAAGTTTAGAATTATGAATAATCATCTCTTTCGTAACCCAGAGCGATAACACCATCAGTTACGGCGTAACAAGTAAATTTTAATTAATTTATTTGTTATGGCTATATAGAAGAGTGTTACATCCTCCCCCCCTTAGACGGGAAGCTCTGGGTTCCTGGGATAATATTCACGCAATTGATCTATATGAGCACGTGATCGTTCAACACCTCCATCTAAAGGTTCTAGCAACACGTTTCCCGTGTTTACGAACTCGGCGATTCGCATGGGTGGCGACCATCTCCAGCGGAATTTAGAGCCTTCTGTGTTCCCAGGTGTAGGATGTACCTTTTTCAATACCAACTGCCCCACCACAAATGGATTCTGGCGGCGACCTTTATTGTAGAGGCGCTCCATGTGATGGCGGGCTTTAGTTATGGCATCTCTTACTTCTTCCCGGGTAGGTCTAGTATCCTGGCTGGTGATTTGGTTGAGATTCCATTTGTTCAACAACGCGTGTGGCAGTTCGCGACCTAAAAACAGCATAGCGGGGGAGTGCTTGGTAGTTTCGCTCTGCGCTGAATTATGGGACAACGCGACGTAGGGTACCTTAATATCCCACTGCCTATAACTATTTCCTAGTTGATTCAGTAAAATAGTTAAGGTAGCCTTCATGTCCCTGTGCACTCTCTCAACTTGATTTCCCTGCGGTCTATATGACGAAGTCGTCACGTGTTTAATCCCCCATGCTACACACATCTGCTTGAATCTTTGGGATACAAAACACTTCGCGTTGTCAGTAACTATAACTTCAGGTGGACCATATCTGGACCACACGCTAGGAATCAATTTTCCGACAGTCGCCTCTGCAGTAGCCCTACGAAGTGGTATCAGTTCTACCCACTTAGTGTACGCATCCACCAAGGTGAGAACATAGCAATTACCTCCGCTGGATCTTGTTAGCGGACCGACATGATCGATGTACACTCTCTGCCAAGGCCGCTGTGGAGACTCCGAGTGCATTAACCCAGCTGGGGCTTGATTTAGAGGTTTAGCTCTTTGACACTCTACACAGGAGCGAACATAAGCACTAACCTCTTTGAAGAGACCTGGCCACCAAAAGGTCTGGGCGATTCGTCGGTAGGTTTTTGTTACTCCTTGGTGTCCAGACGTTTCCGCATCGTGAAAGTAAAAGAGTATCATGCGACGTAGATTTGGAGGAACAACTGCTCTCTTAAGTCGATGTTTCCCAACAGTTCGCATCAGCAACCCCTGTCCGTTAACGTACCCTTTCACATCTTCGCCGGCGTTGAGTCGGTCTAAGATGAGGCGTGTCTCTGGACAAGTGTGCTGATACTCCCTGAGGTTCACAAAGGACTCGGGGACCGTTTGCAAAACGTTGCATTCCTCCGTCTGTGTTGTCTCTTCAGGGTACGGGAGCCGACTGAGACAATCTGCCACTGGGTTGTTACATCCTCTGATATGTTCAACGGTAAACTGGTATCGTGATAACTTGAGGACCCACCTTCCGATTTTACCCAACTGTTTTGGATGCTGAAACATCCAGGTAATCGCAGAGTTGTCAGTTTGTAGGGTGAAAGGCTGAGTCTCCAGATAAGCTGAAAACTTTTCTATGGCCCACACCGCCGCAAGAGCTTCCTTTTCATAAGTAGGGTAGTTTAATTCGGCCTTATTCAATTTGCGACTAGCGTATTGAATTGGTCGCAGCTCTTCATTCACCTTTTGCAATAATACAGCTCCGAGGGCAACGTCAGATGCATCCGTTTGTAGCACAAATGGTTTACCGAAGTCTGGATACGCCAGAACTGATGGACTTATCAATAATACCTTCAGTTTTTCCACGGCCTCTATTTCTGTTGTACCCATTGTAAATCGTGCATGTTTCTTCTTCAGTGCATGAAGAGGAGCGGCGATTTTGGCGTACTCTGGGATGAAACGTGAAAAGTACCCTACCATGCCAAGGAAGCGTTCTACTTGTTTCAGCGTTCTAGGTATAGGATACTCGCGGATCACCTCTGCCTTCGTAGGATCTATATGAATTCCTTCGCTAGATAAGACGTGTCCTAGAAACTGAATCCTGCTCTTACACAGCTTGATCTTCTGCGGGTTTACGGTAAATCCTACCTTTCGAAGCCTTAAAAAGACTTCTCGCAAATGCTGCAGGTGTGAAGAGATGTTATCACTATAGACCAAGATATCATCAAAATAAGGATAGACGTACTTATAGCGTAGATCCGAAAAGATTGAGAAGATGATCCTATTCAATGCCTGCGGTGAAACACATAGTCCGAATGGCGTGAACTTAAACTGGTAAGAGCCGTTTGGTACCAGAAAGGTAGTGTAACCTTTGGATTCTTCGCTTAAAGGTATCTGGTAGAATGCAGAATTTAGATCGATTACCGAAAATATCGATGCACCCTTGATTGTTTGAAAAACCGAATCGACACATGGCGTCGGGAACGAGTCATAGATTATCTTCTTGTTAAGTTCCCTATAATCTACACAGAGCCTTCTGCTACCATCTTTTTTAGGAATTAAAAACGCGGGAGCACCGTATGGTGATTTGGATGGCTCGATCACCCCTTTTTCAAGAAGACCTTTTATGTGACTGCTCATCTCTTCGGCTTTTGGTGGGGTCAATGGATAGGGTGGCCTTCTCACTGGCACTTGGTCCTTCAGCAATATTTGGTATGTGTAGTCCGTCGTACATCCGATATTTATCGACACGACATCTTTAAATTCATGCAGCAGCGAATTCCGTTCTTGTTGCTCTTTGACGTTTAAATGATGATCTTCCTCTGGATAAGAAAACAAACACGAGTGAGTCTTCATTAATTCTTCTGGTATCAGAGGTATCTGTACATTACGGTTGAACAAGAACGACAGCGTTTGGTTGTTCAAATTCAAGGATGCTTGAGCTGAGCATAGGAAATCCACTCCCAAAATCATTTCTGCAGCTAAACGCGACGCCACAAGGAAGGTTCTTGTCCAGTAGTACTTTCCAATATTCATCTTGAGGTTGACCTTTTCATGAATGTTGATTAAGGTCCCATCCGCTATTCGAGTAGAAATGTGACAGGTTTGCGTCTTGAACTTCCTAAGCTTGGCAAGTGTACCGGCAGCAATAAATGACGTGGTAGAACCAGTATCGACCAAGGCAGCAATCTTTGTTTTATTGATGTAAACGTAAATGAATGGAGGGCGATAACGGTGGACGTTTATCTCCCTCGAACTATTTAGTTTTTTGAAGACGACGCTTGTACCGTCTTCGTGGCCAGACACTTTCTATCTGCATTGGTAGATTGTCGCAGATTAGATGAAGCTGAGTTATCGGTACGTGCGGCTGCTGTTTCCTGCTCGGCGGCATACATTATTTTTCGTCGCTTTGCGGCTTGCACTTGTTGACCTAGTGCATGCAGTTCATTGAAGTTGCCGGGTGGTTGATGAAATCGCATTAAGCTAAAGGTTTCATCGTTAACGTGGTTAAAAATAATGCTGCATATACTAATTTCAGATGTATTTAATTGAAGTGCCTTTTCTTTTTGAATAACGTCATACGTGAACTCTCTGAAATCTTCGTTTTGACGTTGCCATCGATAAATGAATTCCGATTTCAAAGCTTCGATATCTAACTCTGTCATTAACTCACGAAGCATGGCAGTTTTGAGTTGCGGCCACGTACGATATCGACGGGCGTTACCACCCCACCACTTTGCTAGGTAACCTTCACATTTGCTCGACAAACGAAAAACCAAATTTCCAGGAGTGATACATTGAAGGTCGTCTACAGCATCAACGGCTTCAATGAAAAGAAGTGTTTGCATTGGATCCAATCCGTTGATTATTGGAACCCGGTCGAACATGGATGTGCAATTTTGTTCTTCACTGTTGATTCGCTCGATTCGCTGACTGGTTAATGAAGACACAAGCCGATTAATCGATTGTGTAAGCTCGACTTGATACGCTGCAAGGCCAGTCAGCGCGTAGGCGGTGTCTTCTGGTGATATACTTCGCCCTTCGGTCTGCGTAGCGGTTCGATCTGGCGGCGAATTCGCTTCTCTACCAGCGTCTTCATTATTATTGTCAACTTGCTGATGAATAGGAGGTGTGCTATTCTCTGTCAAATATCTCGAAGACGGTGGCCCTCTAGCTCGGCGATCTTCAGCCGTTAGTCTTGGAGGAGAATTGGGAATAGACATGGTAAAATAATGGAAGTAGGAATGATAAACAATTATGATACAGGATCGTCGTGACTGTATAATTTAGAATAACGCGATAATTAATATGACTATAATAAACCGAATTACTAAGTTAGCATTGCATAATAGATCCCGGACGAGCCCCCATTGTAACAAATAATGCTAACCGTATAAAATAAAATATTTATTAGGCTTATGCAAGTACATACCAATATACGATATCAATACAATAATAAATTCAAGATAAAAAACTCAAAAAAAACGGAACTACATATACAAATACAATAAAAAATAACACACCCAAAAAATGAATTAATAATTTGGAAAATAACAAAATATGAACACAAAAAACTTATTAACTGCACTGACAAAAAATACACTAGTTAATTTAATATATACAAAGAACTAACAATTGATTACAGCACAATCACATTCACGACGAGGTGTGAGGAAATAGTGAAACATAGGATCCTCGCTTTTTCGTCGCTTCCCTTAGGAACAAAATGCGTATTGCTATACTGTTAATAATCACTGACTGAATCTCGTCAGCGCACTGCCATCGATTCTCTATCCACAAGTTTAGAATTATGAATAATCATCTCTTTCGTAACCCAGAGCGATAACACCATCAGTTACGGCGTAACAAGTAAATTTTAATTAATTTATTTGTTATGGCTATATAGAAGAGTGTTACAAGATTTAAAATGCCACGCTATTCAACAGCACTTTCATATGCAGTTTTGAGTGCAGTTTCGCTTTGGTCTTTAATAACTTTTACTCAATACTAATACTCGAAAACTGTTTGAATTTTATGGTATGACGTGACTGTGTCAACTACTAAAATTTACATATTTTTTTATTTTCTATAACTGAATTACATTTAAATTTGCAAAAAAATATGAAAAATAGAGTTTTCAATCTTTAAAATGTAATTTTATTTTTTGCCCCCCTTTTCCATCTTCAGAAATTGTTTTATTTGTTAATTATAATGTTTTTTTCGAACAAAATAATTTTCTTTCAATTACAAACATGAACCCAAACCTGATCCCTAAAAAAATAACAGTTTTTGAACCCAAATAGTTAGCAACATGTTGAACCAAAACCCGAACCCGAATCGAAATTTATATTTGAACCCGAACCATAAATAAATCTGGTTCAAGTCCCTGGCCCCTTGATCACTTGCTACCCCGGAGCCTCTGGTTACGGTCTTGTTAATAATTAATTTACATATTTTTATAGCATCGTATACCTGCAGCTTCTACATTGAATATTGAACATCGAACTATCGGTCCTTTAATAAATCAAAACTACAACAGCCACACTGGATCTTTTGCATACCAGCCAACAACACCTTGGAAGAAACAAAACTTCGAAGCTGTGCTACTCCCTGCTCAGTCAGTTGATCATTATAATCAGTACAGTAACAGCTTAACACCTCAAAACGATGGAATCCATATTACTCCAGATTATTCAAATGGTTTGGGTAGGTTGATTGTTTTACGATAACTATATAAAGCTGATATATCACTATACCTATTCTATATTTAAAGTGAAACGAAGTTAACAAAAACCCGGCTACGGCTATCTTAAAATTTTTAATTAATTTTTGTTTTTATTGCGTAATTTAGTACTTTTGCAGTCATTTTAACTGTTTTTGGGTTTATGGGTTTCGAGCTTATCGGCTTTTGCAGAATTTACATAGAAATGTAAGGACGAATATGTGATAATGCTATCCTCATTTCTTTATCAATATTCCTAAGTCTTTCACTTTTTTAGTTTAAATGTTCGCAAATGTTGAAAAACCCAGTTCAATATGGTGTTGAAAACTAACAAAATTGTCTGCTTTTATAGAAAGAATTGTGGGTACTCCGCTTGCACAAAAATCTAAGTTAGGAAAATTTTAATACGTTTCATCGACAAACTAACTGTTCTTCTTCATGAAATGAAAATTCGTAATTCGACATAGGTATTAACTGCAGTAAAAGGATTTCGAATCCAATACTAATTTTCTATATTTAGAGAAGGAAAGTAATGTACAATATATTCTTATAATAATTTATTGTTCTGTGAAACGACTGAAATAAAATTAAACATAACTCCTCAAATGTATTGTAAGTGATAGGGATGAAAATCGAGATCGGTAGCGCTGCTTGTGAATTGTTTTTTTTATTTTGCGGAGCACTTGTAACATTTTCATGGAACACCTGTTAAGAACACTGGTTCTTATGTGTCTACACCTTTTCCAATTATATTTCAGAAAGCGTCAATTGAATTTTAGAATAGTCAATTGTATTTCAGAAAGATGACACTAATGCAATCAATGTCAGAAACATTTTTTGCGTTTCTCTTGTTTCTCAAAAATTAAATTTATTTATTATTATTATTAGTATTACCAATTCGTATAATTTCAGAGTACCCAGACCCGTACTTACTAACTGGAAATCGTGCAAAAGCAGCTGTCAATTACTTATTCAGTAAAGAATTATTTTATGATGATTATCCTCATGCAGAATCATTATTAAGACATCAAGAACTTAGAAAAGAAAATGGACTTGAAGGAAATCATCTAAGTTCTGCTAGGCCCGATTCACCTTTTTACAGATACTAAATTTTAAAATAATATGTATTACAAATGGTGGCATAGTTAGATTACAATTCGTTGTATTGAAATTTTTATCTACATAACTGATTTCAAAATACACATTTTTTATGTCAATAAAATGAAAATCTTAAAAATAGATAATTTATTTACATATGTACCTAATTTATTAACTTCAATAGTATTTTATTTTTTAAATTTTATTTATACAATAATTTAATTAGTATTAAAATATAGTGACTTATACGATTTAAATATGTATATTAAATTTTTAATATTTTTTAATGTAAACTCGTTATTTAATAAATGTATTCAATATTATACCTTAATTACTTGTTTTTATTTTTTATTTTTCAAGCTTTTATTTAACTTCACCTGTATATTAAGAACAAATATTGCAATCCAAATTTCGACTAGTTTTAATTAAATAGAGCTTTTTTGGACACGTGTATAAACCCGATGACAATGTAATATAGTATATTATTATCTCCCAGTAATCGAAAAAGTAATCAAACAGAATCATATTTTGACGTTTCATTCCGGAATCTGTTAAATTCCGTAATCAAATGTAACAATTTCAATCTGTTTAATTATGATTTAATACGATCAAGCGGTCTGAAGATGTTTGCAGTACTACCAATCCATGATACAATTTACCAATACACATTGCCAACCTTTCTTTTAACTGTAAATTTTGATTCCGATTTAGTTCGAATGATTACGTTGAATCCGTATCGTTCCGGTAAACGACATTCAGTTTGAAAATATTCAATACGTATTATTACGTTCGGTGTTTTGAATCCGGTTTATTATGTTTTAAGGAATTCAGATTGGAGGTTTCGAATACGGATCATTATGGTTCTCAACTATGTTCGTTTTAATACGTTTTTTGGAACTGAATCGTAATTAAACAAATTCAGTTTACTGAATGTCAGCACTAAATGAATACGGTTAATAACGAAATGATATTATCATTGTAATTTTCAAAACGTAGCATTTGAACGTTAATTTAATAGTTTACATCACCTTTTTTTATTATATCACGGGGATGACATGATAAAATTTGAGTCGTTTGGCATATAAGAGGTAATAGAGTGTTTTGCAAAATAGTACAACATTGATACAATTGAAGACACCATTTAAAATGACGCAATTACTTAATGTCGACACGTATTATCCGTATTATACTCTGTAAATAGTGTTAAAAAATAATTATGAGTTTACTCGATTTTAAAACTATATTGAACTAAAGTTTCGACAAAAATGTGACGAGAAACTGGAAACTGTGGTCACAGAACTTTGAAAATTGAAATATTCCGTTCTACTTGGTTATGATTGACTATTACAGAACTTTCGAATACAAGAAAAATGAAGATATCTCTCTTATTTTCAATATATTATAAAAGGTAAAGGGCTATGGAATTTTTTATAACAATAATATGTAGGTACATAATTTTATTTAGATAATTAATTTTCAACAAATAAATGTTTTTTTAGTTTCCAATCTGACAAAGAAAATAAGAAGTGATTATTGAAATTTATATATTAATAACTAATAATAACACATGAAGAATGTCAGTTGAATTTTTGACGGAGTCCAGTAGTTTGAGAGCAGAAAACAGTACATCGAGCGTAGTCCACGATTAATTATTAACCTTTAACTAGTGAAACGAACAGGTGCCGTCTGTGAAAGTGATAATTTTAAGGACAAAAAAACGTTATTCTAACAAAATATCTTGAAACTATTAATATAACTTGAATGTCTGGCTAATACGGAGTGTATGGGTGTCCGCTGTCAGATTTATCAATAATCACGTAAATAATTATTCAGAATAGAGTTGATGCTCTAATAATATACATGTTAACTGTCCTTGGTTAGAGTTGATTAGCTTTTATTAGGTTCGGTTAGGTTAAAAACGGAGAATCAATCTCGGCCACAACAAACTGTTTTAAAATAATTTTATCAATTAAAATAAACATGACGGTAAAAATGTTCTAGTCATGCATGCGCATAAACTCTATTCTAAATTACTATATATGTAATTTTTAACAATTCTGACAGGGGACACGCATACACTCCGTATTTACCGAACGTCTAAGTATTATTTTTTACTAAATTGTTAACAGAAAAATTTTAAGAAAAAAAAGCTTACTAAAAAATCAGTTGATCGTATTAAAATATGATTAATTGCGCATGACTATTTCAAAGCACAAAACAGTACCAAATCAAATATTAGGTATCATTTCAACTTATTTTTATATAATTTACAAGTAAAAACAGTTTAAAAACCACTAATTTTTGTTTTGCACCCATGCTCGATATATCAATGCTAATATATCTATCCTTGTTTACATAACCTATAAAAAAATGTCAATATATGTATTAAATGATGTGAATATTATGTATTTATTGTTGTTTTTTTGTAAAATATTATATTGAATGTGTATTTATTGTATAAAATAAATTTCAGGTGAAATTATTTAAATAAATATTAATTTTATCACGCGTCAATTACACCCATAGACTTATATTTGTACTCGCGTCATTTGCACCCATAGACTTATATTTGTATCGTATTTCCTGAATCCGGTAATATTCGTTTTAGTTCGGTTAGTTTGATTTCTCATTCCGTATTAATACAAAAAATGGAATTCAGATTCCGGAATAAAACAGAATGGTATTTCATTCTGTTTGATTACTTTTTCGATTACTGGGCTAATATTGTTCTAAATTCAATATGGCGGACGCCCCAAAATGGCGGATTACCTTTTTCGTCAAAACCTTCTTAATATGGGTATCAAATGAAAGGGTTTGATAAGTAGAATACAATAAGCTATCTGACGTCATTTTAAACCCAATATGGTGGACGCCCCAAAATGGCGTATTACCTGTTTTGTCACTACCCCCTTAATATGGGTATCAAATGAACGGATTTGACGAGCTTTACTTGTTATTTTGTTAGTTAGTTAGTAAGTCTGTAACTAAAAATTTGAAAATAAAATATATATAAAAAATATTTTTTTAAAACAAGCAAGAAGATAAAAATACATACCTACTTTAAGTACGTATTTTCCTAAGTACAATACTTAGGTACCTAGTTACAATCTCTGTCAAACAAAATTAATGCCTGTTGTATGAACTCGCGCGCGACAAGCTTTTAAGACAATAAATCCGATATAAAATATTATACCTTTTTCAGTGATGACTTCGATACTACTTTGAACTATATATATTTTTACTTCCATATTCTGAAAGAAATAGAAGTAGATATAGTAATCCATCGTAAAATCGTGTCCGAGATAAGATCAGATTCTGATTGTACTAACTTCAAAACTTAAAGAAAAGTTGATTTCCGCATGGCGGCTGTGCGTGTGCCTGTGTGTATTATGTTTTTGATATTATGATATTAGAAAACTAATATTTTTATACAAAGGTGAGTTTGATTTCTGACAAATCCCATTGAAATTTTTCATATAATAAAAATTATTTAAAAAGATATTAAAGAACATGAAGTCATGTATGATTCTCCATCATTCACCATACCGATATTTAATTGTTCCTTCATGTTGATTTCTTCATCAGTCCTTCACACAAAAATTTCAATTTGAATATACATAGATGTAGAACGTAAACTTATTGTTCATTTATAACCAACATTTTTTTTGTCTATGATTTATAACATGAAATACTATCTATGCTTAATGTCAAAAACACAATAAGCAAATGTCAGAAGAAGATAACCTATTTTCAAGTATTTAATAGTCAGCATTATAGTTATTACTGGGTTATTACAGTGTTTATAGTTAAATTGTATGATGAAAGAATTCGACAAAGAGAAAAGTCAATCAAAAAAACACAAACGTAAAAATAAAAAATCAAAGCATAAAAAGAAAAGTAAAAAATATAAAAGTAGCAGTAATGAAAGCAGCTCTTCAGATAATAGTAATGAAGAATGGGTTGAAAAGCCAGAACCATCATCTTCTAAGTGTAAAGAATATAAGGAAAAAGATGAGGAAATCTTACAGAAAAATGATTCAAATTCTAAACGAGATGATTGGATGTCAATTTCGAGTTTTATTCCAACAGTATCATTGTCATCGATAAAAGCCAAAAAAGAATTGGAAAAATTAGAAAAGCGTAAACAAGATACATACAATCCAGCAGAAAATAGTCGAGAATTAAATCCTTATTGGAAATCTTCTGGTACTGGTTTACCCAGTGAACAAATAAAAGTTTTTAAAAAACCCGAGAGTGAAAATAAAGAATATTTAAAACACAATGAAAGACAATCTTCAGGAAATTGGAGAAAAAAAATTGAAAAATATGAACATAATCAAGAATATAAAATTAATGAAACCATATCTAAACCAAAAGAATCTGTAAATGACACTATTGTTCTTACTGATAAAGAAATTAATGATTTAGCTGCAAAAGTAATAAAAGCAGAATTATTAGGTAACACATCACTTGCTACTGAGTTAAAAGTGAAACTAGACAAAGCACGTCAATTTAGAAAAGAAAATCCTAAAATAGTAGAAGAAGAATGTGTTATTTTAACTACAACAAATGCAAAAGGATTAAGTAGACCTTTAGATCAACCATCCAGTAATCGGGGATCATATTCTACTAAGCAGAAAAAACGCAAAATTGAAACTCATGTCAGTGGTGAAAGGGTACGATACTTTGAAGACGACGATAAATACTCTTTGAAAGACATGTTTGAACAAGAAAAATATGGCACTGCTTATGATCATAATGCAGAATTTATAAAAATGACAGCAAAAGTCAATGCTAAGGATGATTTAGATGATATTTTTACAGAAAAAATATCGAAAAAAGAAAATGAATCAAAGACAGATTCCGCAAGAAGAGATAAAGCTATTCGAGAACATCAAACAATATCAAAATCATTGGAAAATTGTTATCACTGTTTCGATTCTTCGAATATGGAAAAACACTTAATAATATCTCATGGAGAAGAAGTTTATATTTCTTTACCATCATATAAATCCCTAACAGAAGGCCATTGCTTTATCATACCTACAAAACATATAACATGTTCCACAATGGCAGATGAAAATGTTTGGAATGAAATTCAAGATCATAAAAAATTACTTTCTTCCATGTTTGATAAAGAAAATTTAACAACAGTATTTTTTGAGCATGTTACAGACTTGCACAAATATCCTCACATGATTATTCAGTGTGTTCCTTTACCAAGAGAAGAAGGAGATTTAGCTCCAATATATTTTAAAAAAGCAATTTTAGAATGCGAAACAGAATGGTCAACAAATAAAAAACTAGTTGATTTGAAAGGTAGCAATGTCAGAAAAAAAGTTCCTAAAGGTTTACCTTATTTTTGTGTAGACTTTGGGTTAAATTCTGGTTTTGCTCACATCATTGAAGATCGTAAAGAATTTCCTAGAAATTTTGCTCAAGAAATTATAGGAGGGATGCTTGATCTACATCACAGTCTGTGGAGAAAACCATCTAGAGAAAATTTTGATGAACAAAAGAATAAAGTTGATAAATTTAAAAAAAAATGGAATAATTTTAAAAGCATTGAAACGTAATTTTTATGTATTATAAAAAGTAAAAAGTACTTATGTAAAAAAAATGTTATATAAATACATCATATTTTTGACAGTACTTTTTTTTAAATAATTTAGCCTGTAAAAAGAAAATAAATTAACTACAAATATTAGATATATAGAAAATATATTTCTTGAAAGAATTTAGGTACATGTGTATAATCTATATCTATAAAATTATTGACTGTATACATACATAAAATAAGGCACATTAGTAAAATCATAATTACCAAAGCGTTAAAATAAATGTATTGTTAACTTAATAACAACAAATGCAAATAAACAACCAAAAAAATACAATTTTCATTTAAAATGAGCTATAAAAAAAACATTAATTAAATTAATATAAATGCAAATATTTAGTGGTATTCTGTGATGGTATTATGATAAATAAAACGACCAAGTGCGTGTCGGGAATGCACACGATAGGGTTCTGTAGCCATTCTCACTAACATTCTCTATCTGATAATAAACGTGACAATTTATAAAAAAAAGTTATTTCAAAATTTTTCATAAACTATTTTTACTAGTGTTCGCTATAATTTTCATTAACACTAGATTTACTGAACTCGTCAATTTGACGGGTTTATATAAAAAATTTCAATGGAAGGCAAAAATTTAGTAAATCTAGTATTAAAGCTACATTCTACATTCTGGATTTTTTTCAGATTTTGGACGCTCTGATATCTTAAAAAAGCAAATATATCGTGACAAAGGTTAAAATCAAAATAACCTAGGGCATTTTTTGTTGCATCTTAAGACACCCCACTCAATGGAGTAAGTGAAAAAAAAAATTGAGTACACTATTCAGTCTATGAGAAGGGGGTCCAAAAAATATATATTTTCAAAATTCTCATGAGGCATAGACTAGTTTTCTACGGAACCCTAAAAACAAACATAATTAACAACTATAAAATATATTTAAAATGTGCATCCTGTCATTTTTTTCTATACCATGCATTATATAATTGATTAAATTTTAATACCAATTTTAGTTAAAAATCAGAGAAGAATGTTATGAATTTTTGGTATGTGCCGGCTGATACATCTTTAACAATGCTAAAAAGTAAAGGAAAATAATACGATATATAAATATATGATATATAATAAATATAATATCATATAAATAATGATATTCAAATATATCGATAAATAGTACACTTTCTATTTATAAATAATATGTTATTGATGCATTTTATTGCTCTTTCTAGCTTTAATTAAAATAATTATTTTATTCATAAGTAATTTTGGTACTCTGGCAAGAAAGGAAACCAATTACCCATTCACTGTGTTTGAAATTAAGAAGTAATTAATAGATAGAAAAGTCCCCACTTTAGGAAAACATGACACCTATAATCATAATTTCTTAAAAACTCATATTATTAGCAAGGGGTACTGTATTTGTAATATTAAGTTTTCGACTAGCCATAAATGCAATATGTATATATAATATATATACAGTGAAACTTCAATATAATTCTCCTGTTAGTAGTGCGATCTCCTGTATTACTCACTTTTGGCACAGTCCCGACTCGGACACATAAATTAATATACAAATATTCCCGTTTTTAGCGCTCACAGATCCCATTTGTAATGTGCAAAAGTTTGTTAATATCTTTTGTGTTGACAACAAAAACCTTTTGTCAAAATTCTTCAAATAAACTTCGCAACATTTATTGTGCATGTGTTGACCATTCCAAACTCTCTATGACGTGTAGATGAACATAATAACGAATGATTCTTGGTGATTTTACGAAAATGTAACGAATACAGTGTTCAAACAAAAAATAATGTAATTTATTTTTTTTATATTATAATAAAATAATGATTCTACATTTAATTAAACATATTTTTAGGAAATTTTTTTTTTTTTTAATTTATTTCCTACCTATTGTGCTACCCCGTTAATAACGCGTTTTTGATCCGAACAGCTCAAAAGCGTTATAATAAAGTTTCACTGTATATATATTTCTATTTCAACACATGAATATATTTAAAATATAGAATTTATAACAGAAATAAATTTTTTTATTTTATATTTAAATAACAAAAGTACTCTATTAATAACAATATTAATATTAATTTTGTTTTGTACTTATATTGCACTTTCTGCAACACTGTTTACATATTAATATTATTAAAATATTTTTTACAAAAAAAAATAGTGTTCAGTTTATTAAATAACAACTATTGTAACATTAACAATCAGTGTAAACAATTTCATTTCCTGAGAAATATTAATAGTACAAAAGCTATAAAAAATAGCTGCTTTTACATTAGATCTGCATACGATTCACTTAATTATAAAAGTATATAAAATACATTTTTGTCATATTTTTTCAATTTAAAAAATAGATTTTGAAGAAGTATAATTTTGTTATTTATTTTTGTATTATTTTATTTTATTTTAATCATAAACATTAAATTATGTTTTTGTGGCAATTAAAGGCACATGTTTGTTTATATAGTTTAAGATGTAGATATTTGTTATCTTTATATTTTTTATTGTTTCTGAAATAACTTTTATAATATTCAATAAAAAAAGTAATACGGTTTATTTTGACTGATATAGACCAGAGCTGTAACTACCACCAGGGTTCTCGTGCATAGGTGGCCTCCGAACAAACTAAAGTGGAGAGATAAGGATCCTTTAAATCATTTGCTGCCCCAGAGCCTCTAGTTATGGCCCTGATATAGACATACATATGTATATAATATATACACATGATCAGTGGCAGTTGAACACAGGAGGTAATGTCTCACCTCACCTCCTCGTGGCCTGTCAAATTATAGCAAATTGTTTACTTAACATTAAAAAATTAAAAAACAATTTATATTTAAATTTTCAATTTGCCCTCCTCTAATGAAAAATTATCGTATTGCCCCTTTCTGATTTAATAACGGTCCATTTATCTTTAAATGTTTATTTAATTCGTCGGTTTCAGTATTTTTAAATAGATTATATTTATAGATTTCAGCAGTGATATTTATTATAAACTCTTATAATATTTTATCACTGCCATAAAATGTTAAAGCATAAATTTAAAACATTATAAAATCACATTTAGGATAGTCTTACGAGATTTTACATATTTAATTCGTTACTTTATTAAAGATGGCAGCACCTATATTTCATGAAAGAAAATTAGTACGTATATATTTCAAAGTTATAAAACAATGTTCAAATAGTGGGATCAAAAAAATTATCTAACTAATATAAATCTCAAATTCTATACGTCATATTTGAAATTGGAAATTATTTTGCCATTTACACAACTCATGTTCACTGTTCCACTGGGTTTTTTTTATCAAAGGATATGATTTATTATTATATTGGGAAATAAATCAACATCCCATAAAATATAACCTATATCTTAAATGTAAGAATATAGATTAATAATATAATTATCTATGTTTTGTCAGTGTTTATCTGGGTCTTGTCTGCAATCATATAATCGTGGTTTACAGACAATACTGGCCAAATAATATTATCACTTTTACTTTTTTAAAGCAATATAATTAATAATTTTTATCATTTAAAAATATATTAATAAACAATTTTAAAAATATTTTTTTGTAAAAAATTACTTTGAATGTGTAATTTCACTATCCCGTGTAAGGTTTGCAAATATTAAAGCTTTAATGAACACTGATGTAGATTATACATATTATCAATGTCTTTTTTTTTAAACAATTATAATTAATTTTGTAAATTAAAAGCACTCTTTATAACCTTATTAATATTGTTCAATTTAAAATTTTTATTTAAACAGTAAATAAATGTTAATGTCTTAATTAGTTTTTTTAACTATAAAAGGTCATACTCCCTGATAAACCTACATTGGCAGTGAAAATTAAAATGCTTTTAACATACAAAATTATGTAAATATATTTATAACTGTACTTAACAAAATACTGTTATTATTTCACTAATGATATCTTTTAAAGTCGTGTAAATTACTCTGAACAAAATTCTTAAGACTATTTTTAAAAGCACCGATTACAAAAATAGCTAAATAATATCTAATATTAAATATCAGTATCCTATACAGTAATTCTATTAAAGGAGCATCCATTAATTATGTAAGGCTTTGGGAGGGTACATATGTTGTTAAACTCATTTATCATTTCGTAAACTTTTCATGTTTTTTGGAAAATGACGCGTATTTTAATTTTTGAAGAAATGACGCACATGCATTTAAATAATAATTTTTATCTCCGGATGTACTTATTGTAGCGAATTGAATTTTTTTAATTTCGTTCACAAAAGAACAATCTTTTTTGACATTTTGTCCATTTTTAAGTAAAATAATTTTTTTATTTTTTATAAAATTAAATTTTTTAATTTGAAAATGTGGTCAAGTTTTTAAAAATCTGAAAAAAATCATAAATATTGTTTATGATATTCTCCCTCATCTCTGCAAATTTTAAGGTGGACATATTTATAACGGCTTAAAACAAATTTTTTTAAGTTTGCCGTATGTAGGTACCTACGTTGATATGCCATAATGAATTCGGGAGAAAATGTTTAAATCATTGTTGTTTGTGTGTAATCTATGGAATTAATAAATTGATTTTGAAATAAAGTTATCATACAGGGGATTTTAAACTGTTCAGGTATACATGTTTAGTACATTTCCACTGATTTTTAGTTAAAAAAAATCATAAGTTTGCGAAATGATGAATGAAACTTATATTCTTTGAGCAAGTTTAACAATATAATGATATGTGAATATTATGAAAATCCATAAAAGTAGCGTTTTTCTCTGATAGAGTTGACTAAGAATGATCCTTAAGATTTTTTTTCTAACTAATTGTTTTAAAAATGCTAATTGAAACCAGTTTTGGTCTTAGAAGTTATTTTCATATATTAAATCAGTTAAAAATATTTGAGTCGGAGGCCCATATATTCTATATGTTTAGTAAAATTATAATTAAAAAAACACATTAGGAAAAAGGAGGTGGAGTTCACCTTATACTTCGAACCCTGGTTGAAAATTTTTTAAAAGAATTTTTATATAATTAATGGATGCTCCCTAATGTCTTTATATAAGAATTTTATATACAGCTGAGTCCGCTATAAGGCATTTTATTTTATTATTAGTCTTTAAAGTCACACTATGTCCTAAGGCACAGTTCAATTAAAAATTACATACTTTGTATCTTATAGTGTCTTCAACTAATTTTTATTTGACACGAGAGTATGTTTTGATTTATTTTATATATTTTTATTCTAATACTTTTACTTTTATATAATTACACTTATTCTATGGAAATGTAATACACATTACTGTTAGCATCATTTTTTCAGAAATAAAATCAGCTGTACGAAGTAATAAAAATTAAAATGTATTTAGAATAGACTACTGTAAAGAAATCTGGTATTCTCACATTCAGTTAATGCTAAATAGATCATTTGTTAATCTGGAAAACGTGTTGATAAATATTCATACACATAATCATAGACAACCAACATTATAGCACCGCCCGGTCCCAGACGTAAAACTTTTGGTAATAATCCTTTGTATAAGGCACGCCATCTGAATAAATAAATGTTATAATATAAATAAAGCATGTACTAACAATAATTACTTACCCTTCTTCTCTGTACACCATAGCCATTACTGGGAAAGTACTCCTGTATTTAATCTCTCCCTGAACAGGTTGTGGACCTTGTATTCTGGACTTAGCTACATCAAATGGGATATTAACACAAGATGCCGTAGTACCAGCAACAAAACCAATTACAACTTTTCTTAAAAACTCATGAACTGGATCCTGAAACCATATATAAACTTGAAATGACCTGATACTGATCTATATAACATTTAAATGTGATCTTAAGAATATACCTTCATCTCAGGAAAATATCCTTTGACAGAGTGATAGAATCCAAAATAGACCATATTAAACACACCATTCCGTCCAATTGTAGCACCAACACCCTTGTTTAAGCCCCTGAACCCTAAACCTTGTGTGCGAACAATTTCTCTGGTAACACTCCATGTACTAGGAGTTTGCTGTATTTTAGAACGATTTGCTTGTAAACTCACTTTCACAACTTCAAATGGATTTACTAATATTGCTTCAGTCACACCAGCACCCAACCCAGCCAATGAAAATGTCTGAAAATAGTTATTTTTATTTGTAGTTATTCATTTATTATATTCTATATTAAAATATAACATAAATTTGAACGCTCAATTTTAAAAGTAGTTTATAACTTTTTACTATAATTTCAAATAAAATATTTGAAATATTTTTAAAAGATGTAGGTATTATTAGCAATATTTGAATCAAATAAATTACTTACCAAAGGTGTGGGAGTAGGAGAACCAAATAAGAAGAATTGTTTGTATTGCTCAAAAGTGAAAAACTGAAAAATTAAAAAATGATTATAAATACAAATTAATTTTCATTGTAATTTTATTATTGAGTTATACCTTAACAGCTCTTTTTGGAGTTTCAACTATAATAGGTGGCAAAATTCCTTTCCAAAACGATCTCAAACCTTCAGTTTTATACATTTTTGCCATACAATCAACAATACCTTTATAATGAGTGGGATCGGATGCAGGTTTTACCGTATTACTTTGTATCTGCAGTCTTGTTTTAATTAAATCTAATGGATGCATGATACAAACTTCAATAAAACCTGCAGAACCTCCCGAGGCAATCTGCATACCCGCTTGTTTGAATAGTTTTTGCGTATCACCCATTTTTGCAGTCTTTTGTATTTTTGTCAAAGAAACATATCAACTCTTCTACAACAGTAAAGTCAATGTATCAAAACACTTAATTATATATCTAAATAAATACTTAAGATAAAAATTCTGATAATTTTATTTATACATTAGTTTAAAATAGACACTACATTTGGTAGCAACTAGACTGTTAGGGCAACATATGTATATATAGAACACAAGATGTAAAACCATACATTCTCTCTATTCTTTTTTAATTCAGTGATTTTGACAATTTTCGAAGATAAAAGGTTAGGGTCACATAAACATATTATGAGGTTAAGAAAAACAAGGAAACTAATCAAGTAAATTACGTCAAAAAGTTATTATTTCAAGGATATAGTGTTATTTCAAAAACTAAAGTAATATTTGGCTTAAACTTTTACTCATTTACTTACTTGTGACATTCGGGTGTGACAACTTCTTCATTAGCTTTTTAAATTAAGTATAAGGAGGAGAGTCGATCATATTTCGAATTAGTTATTTACAACAATGCTATTGTTGTTGCTATACATATTGTTTATACTTTATAGGTACTAAAATGATTATATCGAAAAATATATATCATTATTAGTTTTTAAAAATATAAAAACTTTACTCTCACATTTTCATTAACATTCAACAATTTATAGTGTGTACTTTGAGTTGAGTTTTCTTATCAATTTCCTAAGAACATAAATATAATATGTTATTAATGATATTTTACATATAGTTTACATTATAATTATTAAAGAATAATATAACTGACAATTTTATTAAAATATGAAATGTTCTAATGAAAAATATAAATATAATCAAAAGTAAAATAACATTCGGAAACGCTCATGTCGCAGGCTTAATTGAACCAAAATATACTTCCAAGATGGTGACTGATAACTTGCTGATAATTCATCATCGATTTTAGTACCTCTAAAAATAATTATTTAGTAAATATGTATATAATTATCCGTTTCTTTATACTTTATAAAATGTTGTGAGAATAATGATGGGTTCTCAAACGCTAGAAATATTAAGACAAGGCGTTTGGGCATCTTTAACTGGAGGATGGTTTTTTGATCCTCATCAAGATGTATTTTCTAATACATTCCATCTTTACTTGTGGTTGTTCTTTCTGTGTTTACCCTTCACAATATATCTCGTAAGTAAATTTTTGCAAATGTATTAAAAATGTTAAATTAATTGTTTTTATTATGTGAGGGTCAAAGGCCCCAATTCTTTACCTAACCTATGCAACAATCAGCTGATGTTTATACAAATATGTAATTAAATTTTGCATTTTTTTTTGTAGTGGGGTTTTGTAATATACCTTTTTGATTTTTACAAATTTTAATTTTAATTTAATTTTTACAAAATTATTAGTTGTCCATAAATTTTTTTACAGTATTTTCCACCACATCAGTATGTATGGTATGCGTACTGCATCATTGTGTCATTAGTTTTTGGTACCATAAAACTAGTAAATTTGGCTTTACATCATATGTATGACACAACAGAAAGTGTAGAAATAGAGATAGATGATAATCAACCAGGAATTGAACGTAGAAGAAATGCAGCTCTCGGTATTAAACAAACAAGGTAAATACTTAGCTGTTATTCAATATTATTATTTTTGTTGAAAAAGAATCCCATATATTAATTTAAATTATTTTCAAATAAATAGTAGAGAAGAGGAAGGAATTGAGCTACAAGTGTTATCATCTAATAAGGAGAGATCGGAGTCTCCTTACCGAGCGGGATGCAGTTCACACGCATCGTTTGGAGAAGCTGGTGCGACTGGAGGCACAGATGTAGATAGTGTGGATTCTGCTGACTATCAACGAAATGGTGATAGTTTTAAACCAGGCAGCACTATAGGTAAAAATTATTTATAATCTTTTTATGTTTATTGTGTTATTGATATGATATAAAATGTATGTTTACCTTTAAGTAGATACTAGTAGTCAAAAATTTAAATATTTAATATTGATAATAGTTATTAACAAATTTTATTTCATACAGATTTGAAAGTAGAAGTACATCGTATTAATTCATCTGAAAGCAGTGAAGAAGCATCATTTCGACCTGTACCTGAACCATCAACATCTGAACAAGTACCACCCTTAGAACCTGTTGAAGAACGACCTAAATATCTTACAGAACGTAGTCTGTCTGAACCAATTGAAATTGAAGAACAATTTACCAAAGCTAAGACCACTAGAATCAAACCAGGTCAGTCTAATGAAACAACAGATGAACAGTCAACAAGATTTCGGCCTAGAAGGTTTGTTTCTTTACATATAAATTAGTATTTCAAAATAATTTTATATTAATGTTACAGCTCACGTATTCTTGTGCGTCAAACCAGCGATGATTCACACAAAGTTAAATCTGAACAACCTGCTATTCAATCTATCCGACGTCACTCCAATGTCACGAATACAAGTTTAGGTTGCATACCAACAACAACCCAAAGTATAAAACCTACTGGATCACTTGAGCTTAGTTATATTGACAAAAATCCTAACATAAGACTTACATCAGAAGGTTTCAGCTATTGGAAAAATACAAACAATAGAGTCGGTGTTCGACGTATCAGAAGTACAGCACTCGAAATTTGCTGCCCACCTCCAAAAGATCTTGCTATCCATCCAAATAGTGTAGAAGTAATTGATGCAAATCGAAACCCGGCTATTCCTCCGCCAAGTTCCACTCTGAGTCGCAATCCACATCTGAATCTCTGTCCCTATTTCAGCTACGGTTCAGAGATAGTGTATCCAATTGCAGAACAGTCAGATGAACATCAAACATCTCAAGGTCCTGACAGTGATTTAGATTCAGTGAGACATCATTCGGACACTGATTATGAAGAAGACAACAATGGCAGCAGGTCACCTTTATTAATGAGTGCCAAAATTGAAGATGTACATACTAGTATTGAAGATATAAAAATTTCGTATGAAAATACAAAGAAGAAAGAAAAAATTCATATAATGTTAACTAGAAATTCAATGAAAAATCAGAAAACTTCTAATGGTGCTTTAAATAAAAATTATGCAGTTCTTTATACATCAAAACAATTTGACAGTGAAGAAAATGTAGAAAGAACTAGTGCTACATCAAAAGATGCATTGATTGATAATGATATCTCAAATTCGAGTGCTACATCTGAAATGCAAGATGCCAAAACAGATTGCAATGCAACGGATAATGATTGTAGTGAGAAAAAACTTAGTGAAAGTTCGTTTTGTAGTGATAATGATACTGACTCAGATTTGTGTGAAGTTAGATCAAAGAAACGTAAAAAAAGAATTGAAAGTAGTAAAAAAGATGACTGTGATAGAAAAGTAGTGAAAAAAAGAAAACAGAGAACTATAGTGAATCGTATTTCACAAAGTACAATAGATGATCAAACTGATAGTTTAAGTGTTGTAGGATTAAATTGTTTGTTCGAAGATACTGATTGTGAATTTAGTGCTGTGAGTAAAACTAAAGGTCAGTATTATTTGTTTATAACACAATATTTTAAATGCAATATCATTTTTATAATCACTTATCATATGCAAGTTGCTACTTATTCATTGTTGAAATGGAATAGTGTAATACACAGAACATATAGTGTTATAGTATTGATACAAAACAATTTAATCAATCATATTTATATAGTTTAGTATACGATTTAATAAACTGGATTAGAATCTTAACTACAGTCAGTGACGGATTTACTGAATTAAGGACCACAGACGTCAACTGATTTCAGTGACCTTAACATCCCCAGAATGAATTGTGTTTTTTTTTTAGTCATTGTCTAAAACTATCAAATCTTTTATTTTAGAATATCTTTTATTTAATCATTACCTCTAAAATTCTTTAATATAAATTTGTGTGGGGGCCCTTGTCTCATAGGGCCTGAAGCGACCGGCTCTGCAGAAACCCGCCACTGACTACAGTACATAATCAATAAAGTACAATAATGTTATTTCAGATACATACAAATGTTTGCTGTTAATATAAACTTACTATCAAATTTCATCCTCGGGTGTGACTATAAATAGTGGCGCAAGGCCTAGGGAGGCGACAAAATGGTCTAGAAAAGCATTATTGGGTTTAAATATTTTTGAAGTTTTAAAACAAAAAATTGCCAGTGAAAACCACAGCGGACTGCACAGAAAACCTGGGAGACCTACAGGTTGCTCATCACTGATCGCATGCTATTTTCTGGAATTTGTTAATTACTTCTAAAAATTTCTTCTGGAGTTTATGACTAAATCTGAAGATAAAATTTCAATCTGTTCAAATTTACAAGAAAAAAATGTATTTATGAGTTTGCTGCAATATTAACAGGAGAGCAAATTTTGCATGTATCTGAAATAAAATTGATTTCCCTATGTACCATATTTTAATTATACACCGGGTGTGTATATAGTTTCTTGTTTTGTTTGATTAATTTTAATTTTACGATATCTATGTTATCAGCTGAAATGCCAATGGATAAAAACTCTGAGAGCAATAGTTCCAGTACAAGTGTTGAAAATGAAAATCGCAAGCTTCTTTCTGATGTTATTGTAGTAAATAACCCTCCATCTCTTGATGCAACTAACATTGATGCACGAAATTTAGGCGCTATTCCAAAACAGCCTTCTGAAATAGCACACCATTCTTCAAATGAGTCAGAAGATGATAGACGGCCAAGAATAATCAGTACTTTAACAAAACAAATATGGGAAAAGGGGGCTATTTGGGATCGAAGAACTAGAAGACGTAATTGTAAATCAATTGAAGCCAATGAAATGTTTAAATTTAATGATATCATTCAAGATTTGAAATTAATTGACATGGGTCCAGGAGTAGAACGTAAATTAGCTACTCCAAAACAGTCATATGACTGTAGTCAATTTAGATCTGATGTAGTAACAGCTTGTAAGTAGTTTATATGATATGATTATAAACATTTTTTGGATGCTGAGTATTTCAATTTATAATTAATTTTGGTTAAATATTGTTTGAATGCTTCAATTTATTTTATGGAAAATCTATTTCTAGCTATTGTCTATGGATGTTGACAAGAAATATTGTAAATAGAAATGATCAAAAAGTATTTTTACAAAAATATTTATAACAATCATAAAATAAATAAAAAATTGTCTAGCTTTGTTTATTTAAAGTTGTAAATCACTTTTATCATAAACATTAAAAATAAATTGTTTTTGTGAATAAATAATAGTTTAAAGAAGAAATATAAAATTATTTTAATTTTTATTAAGTGAAACTTTTTGACCATCTTTATAGCAACTGTTCAACACATCTGTTTGTATTTTATAAATAGATAAGAACACATTTAGATAGTAGAACAAAATAGATTTTTCATAAAATAATTTGGAGCACTAAAACTTTAGTTAAAACGATAAATAACCTTATTTTTAACTGTAGTATTGAGCTTTAAAAAAATTTTATTGCATTTTTAGCAAAATATATTTAACGTTTAGTTGAATGCAGCAAATTTATTATAGAAAATACCCTTGCTTGATTTATGAAACCAATTCATTTAGCCAATCCTCTAAATGTTAGCTTATAATTAGATATAAAACTATCATCAAACAATAATGTAATTACATTATAGCTACTTCTGGTTCATCAGCAATAAGGCAGTTATCAAATGAACTTTCTTTACTTCGTACAATGAAGGCATCTATTCCGTCGAATTTATCATTGCCAACAACTACTAACTCATCGTCTACAATTTACTCTAATACACTTACTACGTTACCGTCCACAACAAAAACTTCTTGTACAGCAACTATAGCCACAACAATAACAACGACAACTTCATCTACACAACCTTTACTTGGGGCAATACTTTACAACCAAAGAATTCCAATCTTAGTGTCTGTACCATCGCCTAGACCTCCGTCACCACCTCCACCTTTACCTCCAAGACCTCGTCATGCTAGACTTAAACGTGGAGCTCCAATATCTCGAAGAGCAAGACATGGTATTGCAATTACTACAGGTTTGTAAATATTACAATTTTTTCTTTATTTAACTTCTAATTATTTTGCTAAGAGGCATATATGTAGATTGTCGGTGTTATTTGTTGATTGAGTGCTCCGAATTATCTCATCTCAGTCGAATATGCTGCAGATAATAATAACTATTGCTATTAAAACTGAGCATTAGTACCCAGAAATAACTTATTTTTATTTTTTTTAATTTGGTTATAATATAATGATATATACTTATACAAGTATATTATGTAGAAATGTTTATGCATGTATGTTAACTTTCAAAATAAATTTATCTCAGATACTTAAGTTTTTAAAATTATTTCATATTTATACAATGTCTATTTCATATAATAACAATGTTTATTGTATAGCCGTGGCTTCAGAAAATTCAACAACTGCAAATGGAAGTAACAGAGATGAATATGATGATTTAATGACTCCTGATTTAATTAGAGATAATGGCTTATCAACATACATCTATATTGATCCTACCAGATCTATAGGTATATATTAATAAGATTTGCATTAAAACAAAACAACATAGTAAATTTTGTTTCAGATTCGTCGGCACCGCGTCGCCAACCACCTCGACTGGGTCTACTTTGTAATAATCCTGAATATATTCCAGTAAACATGTGGCTCGATAATGCAGAACCTGTGAGCAATAGTTCTGTCTCATTAAACTCTTCAGGACTGACTGTAGTGATGGATATGCCAACTCCACCTGCACCTTTCCAGTTGCCATCACTGTTAGATATTCCTCGGATATCTCCACTGCAGCAGTCGGAACGGAGACCACCACCTCCTCTCCCCGGTTCATCTCAAGATGCAGATTCTGATCTTCCACTCAAAAATCGTTTTAGATTTATTAAAAACTCAACTGAATTATTTCAGCAACCTAAACATTATTATAAATTTAAAGTGTGGCCACGGACTCATGTTAGAGTTGAACTGGATAGACTGAATCTCCTCGCGTTGTTGGATCGTAACTTATCGTTGTGGGAAACTATATTGACGATAATATTAGCTACGTCAGTAGCATGTTTAGGTTCTATGTTACTGCATCTGGGCTTTTTTAGAGATTTGTATGCATTTTTATTTTGTTTTGTGATCGCGGGGTGCCAATATTCGTTACTTAAAAGTGTTCAACCAGATGCTGCATCACCGACACATGGTTTTAACAGACTTATTGCATTTTCTAGACCTGTTTACTTTTGTCTATGTGCTGGAATTATATTAATAATACATTATACAATTATTTTTGAAGCGTATCATACAATATTTACATTGTATGGAATTTATTTTACGAACAAAGAATTATTAGTGATGGCACGTGATTGCTTAGTGATTTGTTTATTGTGTTTTCCAATAATATTCTCTTTGGGATTATTTCCTCAAGTCAACACATTTCTACTGTACCTTTTAGAACAATTAGATATGCATTTATTTGGAGGAAATGCAATGTCGAGCTTAGTGGCTGCATTTCATTCAATATTTCGTTCGATTATAGCTGTTTGCGTCATGTATGGATTTGTGTGTGGTGCTTTGATGGAACCGAAAGGTCCACAACATATTTTGTTTTCAATGTTTTGTGGATGTTTAATTTCCTGTTCATATCATTTGAGTCGTTCCACGAGCGATCCTTCTATACTTTGGAATATTTTAAAAACACATTTTTGGCCACCTGATATTTATCATGAACCACAAAAGAACAATATTGACAATATTAAAAATAAAGATAATGAAAATATTCAAAATGAATTGCAAAATGAAACTACAGAACAAAAGCCAACAGTTACAAACACTTTAAATCAGAATGAGAAACAAGATGAAATTGAATTAAAAGATCCCTTACCTCAAAAATTACAGAAAACTGTTAATTTACGCCTTAAAAATGATATTTTAGTTTGCACAGTTGTAGCACTATTTGTGTTTGGTATTCATACAAGCAGTGTTTTCAGTATTGTTAAAAAAGAAGTGAATGATGGAATCAGAGCTGTTGTAACATTTTTTGGATTTATTTTACATTATATAATACCTCAACTAAGAAAACAACTTCCGTGGCTGTGTATTGCTAGACCAATTCTAAGATCTCATGAGCATGCTCAATTTGAAGTTAGAGATGCTGCTAGGATTATGTGGTTTGAAAAGGTTTGTAAAATAATTTCTATGAAACTATGGACAGATAAGTAGTAATTTCACAGCTAAAATTACTGCTATAAATACAAACCTAAATAACTAGATGATTTAGATTTGAATGCGCTATGTCAGGGCCACTTTGACATCGAAAATTGTCAAGTCAGCCCAGCCGATAATATTACAATACGAAATGTATGTTTATATGTTTTAAAGTCTGTATAAATAAATAGCATATTTAATTTAAATAATTTTTGAAATTATTTATGAGTTGAAAATAAAAAAGGACCGCAAAAGGTTAAAAGAAGTTGTGATTAAAATCTTTATATACACAAGGGTTGAAACCGTTAGTTATATACTATACTAACTTTAATTATGTGTGTTGTGACAATTACTGCATGTCTGGTCATAGTTATAATCGTAAATAGTTTAGAATAAATTAATTATTTACAATATTTTTTTGTAGGTTTTTGTATATTTATGTTTCATCGAAAAAAATATATTTTATCCAATAATTTTTCTGATTGCCATAACTCAAGATGCTGTACTCGTAAAAAACAAATTTGGAGAACTTGGAGGAGCTCTAGTTTTAGCAATCTGTGGTTTAAAAGTGGTCAGGCGATCATATTCAAATCCCGATTGTCAATATATTATTCTTGGATTTACAAGTTTAATTTTCAGTTGGGATTTTGTAACTATTTCAGAATCATTTATTGTTGACTATTTTATAATGGCAATTGTCTATAGCAAAATGTACGAATTACTTTTAAAAGTAAGTTTTATTGTTTTAATTACTGATAAAATATAAATTAACATTTATAAAGTATGTTGTCTAATAAGTCGATAATTAATTTTAAAAGATAAAATGATAAAAAAATATATTAGTTATTTTTGTACACTGAAAAACTTCAGAAACAATTGTACATGAAAGTAAACGGCGTGTATAAAAACAGTTATTGACGTCATTAATAGTTCTATTTTATACAATACATGTATATAATGTTATAAAGCCTTATTATATGATAAATTATATTTCAATTCATAATTATTTTTTTAGCTACAATTTGTTGTGACATATATTGCACCATGGCAAATAACTTGGGGATCTGCGTTTCATGCATTTGCTCAACCATTCTCCGTTCCTCATTCAGCTATGTTGTTCTTACAAGCAATTGTGTCTGCAATTTTATCTTCTCCATTAAATCCTTTTCTAGGTATGTACATATATTTTTTATATAATTTTTTTTCAACAATAAATAATGTAACAAAGAAATTCCGTAAGAATATTTTTTCAATGTTAACATAGCTTAAAAACAAATTATGTCAAAATAAATTTAAATCTTGTGTAATTAAATAATATATTATTTTTCAATGCAGGTAGTGCCATATTTTTAACATCATATGTTCGTCCTGTAAAGTTTTGGGAAAGAGACTATAACACACGACGTGTTGATCATTCAAACACACGATTATCATCACACCTAGAAAGAAATTTGGGCGCTGACGATAACAACTTAAACTCTATATTTTATGAACATTTAACTCGTTCGTTACAACACTCTTTATGCGGGGATCTAATAATGGGACGATGGGGATTTGTGAGTCAAGGTGATTGCTTTGTACTTGCCTCTGATTATCTCAACTGTCTTGTGCACATCATAGAAATGGGTAACGGTTTAGTTACTTTTCAAATGAGAGGACTTGAATTTAGAGGAACGTATTGTCAACAAAGGGAAGTTGAAGCTATTTCAGAAGGTGTTGAAGAAAATGATGGTCAGTTTAGTAATTATGATATTATCTAGATAAAAATCTTTTATTTATTGTTTTTTTATTCTTCTTATTGGTATAATTCTGTGATCAATTTAACGAAAAACACTACAGTATGAAAAATTGAAAATAATTTTTCTACGCAGGAGATTTTTATTCAATTAAGGTATATTAATATTTTTATTATATTTATAGGTTGTTGTTGTTGTGAACCTGGACATTTACCAAATATGTTAAGCATCAATGCAGCATTTAGTCAACGATGGCTAGCGTGGGAAGTAACAGCTGCTAGATATGTTCTTGAAGGTTACAGTATATCTGATAACAGTGCTGTGTCTATGCTTCAAGTATTTGATTTTCGAAAAGTTCTTATTACTTATTACGTAAAGGTAAATCAAACATTAAAACTAATCTTTTGTATAAAATTAATTACTATTAAATACTTTTAGAGTATTATTTATTATGCTATACGATCCCCAAAATTGGAAGAGTGGTTAAACTCACAAATGATTCTCGATGCTTTAAGTCCAATGAGTGACAGAAACTTTGTAGATTTAGATCCTGTATTTAATATGAATATTGATGAAGATTATGATTTCCGAGCTGCAGGCATAACTAAAGCTAGTTTTTGTAATATTTATCGAGAGTGGATTCAATTCTGTGCAGCGAAAAAAGACAAATCTTTGGACAGCAGTCGTGACTCGAGATTAGTGTTATTGTGTTTTGCACTTAGTTTATTGGGACGACGGACACTAGGTGCAGCATCTCATAACACAATTTCAAGGTATAAATAATTTTTTTAATTATTGAACATAATTACATCTCAAAATTATGTATCATAATTTTTTTAATATTAATTTTTTAGTGTGGAGTTTTTTCTATACGGTCTACACGCACTATTCAAGGGTGATTTCCGCATTACCTGTTCTCGAGATGAATGGGTTTTTGGTGATGTAGAACTACTACGGCGAGTTGTTGCTCCCGCAGTTAGAATGGCACTCAAATTGCATCAAGTATATTATCTGTTTTCAAATACACATTGAACTTTTATTGTCATTAATTATTATATTGCAGGATCATTTCATGGCTCCTGATGAATACGAAAAACCTGCTGCTCTACATGCAGCAATAGCATACCATCATGCTACATTGGTTATTTCCCATGAAGCAGATCCAGCTTGGAGACATGCTGTGCTAAGTGGAACACCTAGTCTTCTAGCACTCAGGTAAATGCAAAACTAAAAGTGATCTAGAAAAAGAGCCTTTTACATTTTAAAAAAAAGTTTTTAATAACTAATTCAATTGAATATAAAAGAAATTAATGTTTTCATTTGATTAATACATTACAAATATTCATATCAATACTGGTGGCATTTTTCACAATGCTTGTTAAAACAAAACAATGGTTTCACTCAAGTCTATAAAATCAAAGAATTACGTAACATAAGAAGTATATTTTTCTATAATATTTATACATTGTTGTACAAAAATGTCAATCATCTATTTTACAGGCATGTACTGGATGATGGAGCCGATGAGTATAAAATAATAATGCTTAATAAAAGATTTTTGGGCTTTCGAGTGATCAAAATTAACAGTGAATGTGTCAGAGGACTATGGGCAGGTCAACAACAAGAGTTAGTATACTTGCGGAACTGTAACCCCGAGCGTGGAAGTATTCAAAATGCTAAACAAGCCTTAAGAAACATTATAAATTCATCTTGTGATCAACCAATAGGCTATCCAATATATGTTTCTCCTTTAACAACTAGCTACGCTGAAACAAATGAACAACTTTGTAGAATTATAGGAGGATCATTGACTTTGAACATGATTAAAAATAAAGTTACTAAGTTTTGGAAAAGGTGATTAATTATTTTTATTATATATATAATTTATAGTCATACACATTTTCTACAAATCTCCTTAATATTAAATTTTTTTAAATAAATAAAGACCATACTTTTTATATAGATTTTGTTTCACATGAAATTATTAACACTTATTAATTTATTGTTTTAGAATGAAACGAAGATGTGGTGAGAGCTGTTTAAGTGGAGGTTCTGCTGGTTTACAACCAGAAGAAGGTGGGTTTGGCCATGAAGGAGTTTACGCCATGACAACATGTACATTACATGGAAGTTTACATTCAGCTCCTGGTTTATCTACAGATAGTACGAGAGCGGGTAGTCTTGGAAGAAGTTCATTAGGTTAGTAAATATAAAATAATAATTTTTTTTCCACTCAAATTAGAGTAAATGTTAAAAAAAAAACAGGTTTTTAGTTTTGCATTTACATGCTAAATGTTGCTACCCCAAAGAAGTACAACTTCTAATGCGTCTACATAAATACACACACCCACTTTTTTTATAATATAAATATATATTTAAAAATAATAATAATTTTGTGTTATATTTAAATAGCAGGTAACCGAGGAAGTATGGTATCTGTTGGTAAACCAACTAGTTCTACATTAGCTAGTTTAGCAGGATTACTTTCAGAAGGAGGTTCCTTTAGTCGGAAAGAACGAAGAGAAGATTTAAGTCATAGTGCCAGTGCTGGCTTAGATCAATCAATACCTAGTGAATTATCTTCAGTAAAAGAACAAACTACACCACATCGAGTTAGAGTAAGTAATAATAGGTAATCCTTTTATATATAATAATTCAAACAATATTTATTTTACAGATTGTTGATCCAAATTTGGTTTATGATGCAATCAATTTAGGTAGACGTATTGATGTGATGTGGCCTGATGAAAAAATGAGAGCTCATGGTGGCCGTTCTTATTGGAAAGATTGGCTGCCAGAAAAAGGAATGGAAGGCATTGTAAGTTCACACTTATTTTATAAAATAATATATATATTGATTCATATTTTATCATCAAAATATTTTTTTTTCTGTGGTAATCAAATAACAAAATGTGATAACAAGTTATTTTCTTGATAATTACAAAAATTATTTTTAAAAAATGCTGGTGAAATCGCAGAAAACTGCTGTTACATTTCTTCCACAACTTTATGTGATTTGCAACTAAGTCTGTTCTATCCTTTTAAAGACAACTTGTTTATAATCATCGATATTAAGAATATATTATCATTTATTATATTATGTAACATTGTGTAAACATAATTAAATATTTTATAGGTTGTCCATCGTTGGGTCCCTTGTCATCGTGATTTGCATAAACGATCCCATGTTGATCGTACAATTTTACTTATAAAAATAGATGACAGGTATGTTCCAATTGCCGAAAGTGGGGTCCAAGACTTAGGTGCTGAGGTATAACGATCGTTGTATCCTCAAATGACTGCAACTTCTTTTAACGTACGTGCTGCTTACCAAAAATATTGATCAGATACGTTGTTTGTTTATGTACCATGAAGTATTAATTGCTTTAATTTTTCTAAGTGTATTTAATAATTATAACTGTGCAGCATTATATTTATATTATTTGAAATAATATTAAAATTTAAAAAAATAAATTTGATTATAGGAAAACTATAATAAATCATGGTACAATTGGCATCAAACTGCATGTTTAAAATATAAGAAATGTTATTAAATTATAAGATATTTTTTTGATACAGGTAACCTTGAATATAAATTATTCAATATTTCATGTTAACATCGTAATCATTTAAATTTTATTTTAAAATTTTTTGAAGACAGATTCTTGTTAAAAATTTATAATATCAATTTTGAGTTGGATTTGTATGAGACTGAATTTATAGAATTTATAACAAAAACGTAAGAATTTATTTACTGCCGTAAACCGAAGTTACTTTAACCAAAAAAAATAATAAAAGTTTAATCAAATAATTGTCAGTGTAAACCAAAAATGTGCACGTGTATATTACTGTATAAAGAGGATAGTTGTACAGATTTTACAGTGAACAGTGTAACAGATATTATGTAGGTCAGAAAATTGAAAAGAGCGTCTAAAATAGAGTTAGTACATTACTGTGTCTATTGAAGGATATTTTATTCTTTTTAAAAAAATTTTAATCTTCAAAAATCAACAAAAAAATCGATTTTTTTTCAAACGGCTGACTGTTTTACGTTTATTAATAAACCAATTTTTTAATTATTTTTTCTGACGAATCCTGATAGTGCAAAAAATTACATCATACCTTTTACAGCACAATTTATATATTCACTATTTTTGAATATTTTCAAATAAAATTTGTACGATATATTTATCCAATTTTTGGGACACTTTCTGAGTGCCGAGGTGGTGCAGCCACAATACTTCATTTATTATAAATATATTTAAGCAAATAATTATTTTTTGTGTATCCTCCATTTTAGTATTTTTTATTATTTCAAAACCTGAAAAAAATTACTTTAAATAGATTTCTAAAACATATCAAAGTATCCCCGGTTTACGGTACTATTCTCTAAAGTAATGGATTCACATGTTATTCTAATTTCATTTCAATATATTCAAAAATCGAAAATATAAACAATCTATATCTATTTCATAGAAAAGGTACAGAGATTCACTTGTAACTGTAGAAAATAGAGCGCATAAATACTATTAAAGCTTATTCCCTCTAGTGTTAGATTTAAAAAGTTTAAATTGTTTCAGCTCTATTCACTACATGTAAAAGTGATGGGTTTATTGAAAGAAATTATTATATTTAAGTCATGAAAATAATATATAATTAATAAGGAAGTCATACAATAGTGATCAAATTAATGCACATTGAATTGAATTTTTTAGTGATAATTATTTAAAGTCATGTTAGTGAACCATATTTATAAACAAATCATATTAATTGTGGAATGAGAATTCAAGGAAAATGTATAGTTATATTCAACAATACCGGGTGTTAAAAATAAAATGTTTAGAATTTTTATTTTTTAAATTAATAAGCTGCTTACAAAAAAAAAATTCAGACAAAAGTTAGTAGGTGTGGAGGTGTTGGGTTCTGATTTTTTATTTGAGGTAATTTTATTGTATTTTAAAATCAATGTTTTAAAAAAAAAAAACTTTTCAGACAAAAGTTGTTTTTTTCTGCAAAAAATAAATAGATTTCCATTTAAAAAAGTTTTGCTGACCCCAAAATGACCTTGAAACCTCTACTCAAGGTCAAAATTGTTACATCTCTAAAAGTTTTTCTATAAGCAGCTTAGTTTTTGAATTAAAATTTATAACGTTTTAAGTCGTTTTATTTTGAACACCTGGTATATAGTTATATATTTTTTAATTGATCACTATTTCACATAAAATTATTACATAGCATGAGAAATTACTATTATACAAGTCAACTGTGTTGAAAAATGAAGAAACTTAATTATGAATTGAATTTATTTTTATTTAGTGTTAATCATTGGTGTATTGCTTAAAAAGTGCTGGAATGGTGCGGTCGAAATCTGATTTTATACTAAAAAAATATGACACTTTGCAATCAGTTCACAAACTGCATTTACAGAGCTGATGCATTACGGCCTCTATACTTCATTTGTGTAAGTTGTTATTCTTTTTAAAATAATTTTTAAATGTATCTAATATTTATAAACATTATCTTTGAAGTTAATATTAGATATATCATTTTTCATACATCCAATTAAGTTTAAAATTTATACGTGCCAATGTTTATTTATAATAGGTTTTTTAAACTATTATTATTTATAATTAGGTGTGAAATTTAACTAGTTCAGAGAACTGTGTCCCGAAATGGGCCATATCGCAAACAGCAGTGATTCAAATACTAGTGCGTATAATAGTCACAATTTGCATTTACAGAGCTGATGCATTACGGCCTCTATACTTCATTTGTGTAAGTTGTTATTCTTTTTAAAATAATTTTTAAATGTATCTAATATTTATAAACATTATCTTTGAAGTTAATATTAGATATATCATTTTTCATACATCCAATTAAGTTTAAAATTTATACGTGCCAATGTTTATTTATAATAGGTTTTTTAAACTATTATTATTTATAATTAGGTGTGAAATTTAACTAGTTCAGAGAACTGTGTCCCGAAATGGGCCATATCGCAAACAGCAGTGATTCAAATACTAGTGCGTATAATAGTCACTATTCTACATACAGATATATAAGTCAATGCCATTTGTTAATGCCCCAGAATCCATATAAATCGAGACACGGTTCTTTACTCTGAATGCAAAATTTGATAGACTTGGTGTAGGAATCGTGAAATATGGATATTTAAATTTGTTTATGATAAACCATTTTATTTAGGTTTCTAGTTACACTGAATTATTAAATATAATCTGTTTTATTTTTTTAATATATACTTCTATTCATTAATTATAATATATATTTTAATTGTTTAGAAGCTTATTTACAATGGCGACTCCTGGCCTATTTTCAGAAGAGTATTACATTTACGATATAAAACAAAGTTTAAATCTAAACTGGTTTTAATAATATATATTCTTTCTGAAATCAAGCCATTGAAGATTATTTAGTAATTAATAGATAACATTCCATATAATTTAAAGCTTCCAAATCAATGGACAATGATCCTAAAGTACATACATAAAAATATAAAACAAAATTTTAATATTTTGCAACTTATGAATCACAACAAAGAATAGAGATGTTATACAATTAAATGGTGGTTATTGAATTAAAAAATTTGTTAAAATAATTTACTGTTGATTTTTAATCAAAAGTAATAAAATCTGGATTATTGTGCAATGATGTCAAATATTTCATCACACATTTTAACCCTTTAACTATTAAAATATCAATTTTTGATTACATTTTTATTAGGCCAGTATTTAATTACAGTTTTGTACATTTGGCACAATCAAAAAGATATTTAATTCTTGAACACTACTAGGTTATGTTATGTTAACCCAGTACGTTTGGAGAACGTACATTTTTCCTAAACAGTCCAGATTGGTGGGTCTTGTTTTTAAGGGAAAAAAAATTATGTATCTACACTACAAATCTCCCTACATAAACTTTAGTGAGCATGAAGCAGTCAAGCAAGAACATGATCAAATCAGTCTACGGGTTACTCTTACCCAGTCGGGTAATATATCAGTAAAAGCTTCATACTCCTAAAGTACTTATCAATTATTTGTTTCTGGCACGGTATATGAGACATTTTTAAACCCAATATTAATTCAGAAACATGTAAATTTTCTTTGTTTTAATTCTCCAAAGACACAATTTTTTGGGTTTTTTAATATAATTATTGCAATTATTATTTTTCGAACAAATAATTTTTGTCATAAATTTCAACACAAAACCTTTCAATTGATCTATAATAAAACGTTTTTTTTAAACAATTTTTTCTGTTTTTTGCTTGACATCTTAAGTATTACAATATTTATGAATTTTTCATTTACATATTATTTTCTTAGAGTCTGGCGTATTGATTATAAAAAGACATTTGAAAATTGGTCTGTTTATTCCCAAAATACGGCTTATACTAACCTATTTGTGGTGAATATAGTGTGGCGTTCAAGGGTTAAGTTTGATTAATTAATAAAATTTTATTACGTATTAGAATTTATTAACGACAACAAAAAACATTTTAAAAAATACTTCATGCCATATAAACCTTATATTTATTCAATAAAATATATTTTCAAAATGTACAAAATAGAAAAATGAGGAAAATTAATATTTGAAAAATATATATACTATCATTTGTTATTATTCATATTAAATATTTATAGTAATTTTTATTGTACTATATTATTAGTATGTATTTATGAAAATGCACAGTATTAATGTGTACATATTTTATCGCCATCTTTTTTTAATAAAATAAATAGTGTTGTATCATTTTGTACAATTCACAAAACTTCATGATTAACAATCATAAATTATAAAAACAAATTGCCGATTCCATATCTTCAGAGCAGCAAGTTACTAAAGAATTTACAATTAATTTCAATTTTCAATTGTTTATTTTGAAGTGAAACATTTAATATACAGTAATCCCTTTTTGGAGATTTTATATTTTTTTCACTAAGTAATTATAGTTATTCCCTCCTGCCCCCAAGTTATGGCTCTGCAACTTATGATGTACGTTAGGGTGTTCTAAAAAAAAAATCTTTTTTTTTCTTCACTCGTGACAAAATAAGTCAATTTATGACTTAAAATAAATCCTCTTGAGAGGATTAACCTGTAATTTAATTTTGAGAGGTGCCACGTTTCCCATTTAAATAATATGGGAAAATGATTATTTAATATTAAAGTTGGTATACTGATTTATGACAACAGATGAAAAAATTTTAAGGATATCATTTTGTACAGAATAAAATTATTTTCGTATTCTACTTCTTGTACAAAAAATTGTCATTATATTGTTGATTTTTGTAAAAAAATGTATATTAAACTTTTATAAGTTTTAACTCGTTGCATTTACGCTTAAGTATAGCTCTTTAGACTATTTTTGTAGATAATTAAATTTCCTACAATATTGGCATTTAACATATTTTCATAGACAATAATTTAGCCATGAAAGCCTTTTAGACGTAAATTTTAACAAATAAATCACTTTGAATGCCTGTAACTTTTGATCCGTTGAATTGAGAGACTTAACAATGGAGACACTTTTGTAGAAAATTTTATTCTCTATAAAATGATGTCCTTAAAAAAATGTATCAGTTATCATGAATCAGTAATACCAACTTTAGCACTATAAAATCATTTTCCCATGTTATTATTAAATAGGAAATGGGATCCTTCCTTTGCAGCACCTCTTAAAATTAAATTACAGGGTAATCCTTACGGGAATGTTTTTATTTTTTTGGAATACCCTAATGTACATGCATTCAATTATCACCAATCCCTAAAGTTACAGTACCTACTTGCTTTCGAGAAGTGTCTCTTTAGCGGCATTAATCTGCAGTTGTACTTCACAGGAATTGTAATTAAAAGTGCAGAATTTGTTAATAATGATGTAAGAACACTCAATAAAAAAGAGTATAATTTAGTGACAGATTACTTTTTTGTATTTTATATAGTTGTGAATTATTTGTGTGGATGTTAATAGCTTTATTGACATTATGTATTCATAATGGATTTAAAACAATCTACAAAAATAACTAAATCCAATTGATGGCAATAAAAAGGACAAATTTGCCTATCATATTATGTGTTATCTATTTTATGTAGATAATATTTTTTTAAAGTACTTTGTTATTATTTAGTAATATTTAAAATAATTTAATAAATGTTTATTTAGACAGATTATAATTACTTACTATATTAACTGAATTTTGAATTATCATAATTATAATATGTATATTATATATTTTTAAAAGATACTTAGCTCTTAGCAATGGATCTATTTAAAAAATAATTTAAAATACACAAAATTATCAGACAAATTATTTATCGAATTGCACATCGTTCTCACCAGTTGCCTTGAAATTTGTTAGACTGATTTTATAAGTCCTTTATATATTATAGACATAATGTTGTGTACATGAGTTGCTATTTTGCTCATTTGTTCTTAATTATTGTATTTATATACACATAAACATTATTAAACATTACAATAACGAATTTATTATTATATTTATAGTTCACTGACATACACTATAGTTCATTTACTTGGGCAATTACAGTTTATTGCTAAACAATTATTGGCTTCGTAAATCAATCGCAGTGCACACTAGTCACATGTATTACTTGAAATAAATTAATATGAAATTTGTTACTGTAATTTTTAGTTGATACCTTTGTATTATACAAAGTACATATTTTGTTACTTAACATTTTTTGTTGAAGGCTTCGTAAATATGCTGTAGCAGTGTTATTAGAATTTATAATATATTTTCTAATTTAATATTTATGCTTGTTTAGTTATTTTTACTTTTTTTATATTATTTAAATAAAATTAATCACTTGCCAGTTATTATTTGATATATATTTTTTCCGTATTGTTTTAAAAATATAATTTTAAGTGTTATGCACAAGTTACATATAAATTGAAATAAAATTTCATATTTATACATGCCTAGAAAATTGTCAAGTGGTTAAAAAAATACATGATTTTTATTTATATTATTTATTATAAACAATGTACATTATGGAAGTCATGGAAGAAGTTATAATAAAAAAGGATTTTTTAGGGGAGAGGGGCAAAAATTTAGTATAGTGTATGGTATTTCATATTCAAAGTGAATGGGTTTCATGTATGTACCTTTATGACAAAGGTAGATGATATTCATTTCAGTAACAAGTTTATATGGAAGGTATTGTCATTCAAAAAAAAATTATTTGGTCCATCAAAGCTGGGACACATCGATCATAAATTATAAATAAATTTTAATGTTACTTGGCTTTCACTATTAAACAAAAATAATAAATGTAGATATAATAAAAGTAATATCATTGCATTGTTATATACCCCTTTACTTTGCATACAAAATACATACCCTATAGTAAATGTTACTTTTTAATTTGTTTTAAAATTTATAGTTAGATTATTTAATTAAATATGTATATTATGTTATATAGTCAAATTTAAGTGTGTGTGATATACCTAGATTAATGCTACAACAGACTGTTTATATGTATGTACATATTATGTATTTTTAAATCTAATATCACTGCTGATTTTATATAAAACTAAAGTAACATTCACTATTTGTTAAAAAATATATTAATAAATTCATAATAATGTTAATAAAACAAGTTTTCAATATAACAATATGATGAAATCTATAGAAATAAATTGTATATTTGTAATTATAAATCCAAAGTATATATTATTATTAATATTAAATTATAGTCCTTGTATAAAAATTAATATTAAATTATAATACATGTTGATTTAATTTTCTTTTTATTTCAATATTTTGGAATTATCCCATTTTCAGCTAACAATATAATTTTTCAGGATCATATCATTATTACTCTTAATCCTGCTAAATGAATGATTTTAACAAAAAAAAAAATTGTTTCAAATTCAATATAAATAAAACAGTCAAGTACGTTGAGTACGTGCATGATAGGGTTCCGTAGACATTCTCTACTTGATAAAACGTATCAAGAGCTATTTCATGTTGACAAAGGATGTTGTAATCTCTATAAAAATGTTCGTGTGACAATTTATAAAAATTTTTGAGTACTTTTCAATCTATGGGAGGGAGTCTAGAAAATGTCTAGTGTTTGTTATATTTTTTTATTGAAAGTACAAATTAAAAACTACATTTTGGATTTTTTTCAGTTTTTATATCGATAGTTTAGAAATTAGTTAATGTCTTTGAAAGCAAATATGTATCGTGACTGAAGGGTTAAAATCAAAAGGTCCTAAGACATTTTTTGTTACATTTTAGGAGACCTCGACTCAATTGGGTAAGTGAAATTTTTTTTTTTGAGTATGCTTCTCAGTTTATGAGGGGAGTATCATTTCTGTTATTGGGTCATCAATCTACATCTGTATACCAAATTTCATCTTAATAGGTATATAAATGAGAGAATGGTAGGGCTGTGATATACAGAGAGACAGAAAGATAAATAAAAATAAATATACAATTTTTTATTATATTTATTATGACTGGTTTGTCATTGTATATAATGATACAAATATATTTATAAAAAACATTTTAACAATAATTTTATGTTTTAATAATTTATAAATAATAAAATACAATTCAAATCTTTATTACTCAAAATAAATTCTTTTATAAATTCAAGAAATTTTTTAAATAAAAAATCATTTTCAGACTTGTGTTAGATATATTAAAATATCACTAAGCTAATACAAAATTTATCAATATTTGTTTGGTTTAATTTAATAAATAAAACAATATATAAAAATTCTATAAAATAGTGTTGTATTTACAATACAAAATAAACCATGCACAAACTGTACTATTACAATTAAAGTAAATAATGCAATACAAAGAAACCTAGTGATGTTAAATCCAACTTTAAAATTATAAAATGATTTTAATTACTATTTCTATGTACATATTTATCTATGTCATTCTTTTGCCGATAGCTTTTTAATTACATTTTCAATCATGGTAGCATCAACAAGTCCTATAAATTTGTCTACAACTAAACCATCTCTGACAGCAATAACAGCAGGTACAGCCTTCACTTCAAATGTATGAACTAATTCTGCATTTGTCTCTACATCAACTACAGCTAAATCGATATCATTCATAGGGTCTATCAACTCTTTCATTTTTGGTGTTAAAATTTTACAAGGTTCACACCATTCTGCATGAAAATTCACTATAACTGGTTTTTCACTACGCATAACTTTTTGTAAAAATTCATCATGATTTGTGACAGTAAATGATTTATTTTTTGGTATTGTATTAGAAAAACTTTGGATAATACAAAAATTAGGCCTAGATGTTACAAGAAACATCACTTTTCTCGCAATTATTCTAAACGTCGCCATATTATTTATGAAACGAGTGACCAGACCATTCCGTTATTACAACTACCAATTCTGTATACGTTTTGGAACTACTGGTTCAATACAGCACTGAACAAGTATAAATAGCGATGTCAGTGTTGCTGTTACTCCAAGAAATATTAATAGTAATGTTCGCCAAATAAATAAGTGATCGTAAACCTGCAATATACAATGAATATAAATCATATGTATTTGTATTCTATTTTATATTGAACATTTTGAAATATAGATAACCCTTCACTGAATATAGTATGGCTGGGTACTTCTTTATCCTCTTGCAAATGAACATAGACTATAAACGTACACACATCATAAATGTATAGTGCTTATTTAAAAACAGTTTGTTGCGAAGAAGATTGAGTCCCAGTTTTAGACTAAAATAACCACAACTTCGCCATAGGTGATTAGACCTGCAGAGATTGTCCCAACCAAGTTATATTAATATTGGTGTGTATATACATTTATAGTCGATGTTCATAGTTAATACTTGCGGGAGAAAAATGAAGAAGTAACTAATTGTTTTATTTTACTATTTGTTTAATAAAATATACATATGTATATATTAATCTGTTTTCTAATGTAAAGATATGTGTATTACCATCAACATTAAAAAACTAAATCATTATCTTTTGTTAATAAAATAAAATGCTTTATAAAAAAAGGTAGAAAAGCAATCAAAATATTAGTTATTTAACAGATCCAGAACATGGGTGGACCGACGTCACAACTGTCAAAAACACTAATAATATACATGTTAACTGTCCTTGGTTAGGGCAATCTATTGGGGCGAAAAGGGGTTAATATAGTATAAAAATGGGGATTCAATCTCCACCGCAACAAACTGCATTTAAATAATTCTGTCTAATAAAAATTCCTACATGTTACAGCACATTCTACTCTATTCTAACACATCAACCCGTGATTTTTGATAGTTGTGACGTCGGTTTACCCTTTTCTCCGTATTTACCAAATTTATTAATAATAAATCAATTTTCTCGACTGTTGGTTTCTAAATGACTAAAAATGTAGGTTATCTATATCATAATTTTCAAAAATCATTACTTTAATTTATAAAAAAAAATCTATATATACCTTTTCTATCTCTTCTTCCTTCTCACCAGAATCACGCTTCAATGATAATAATACGACTGTTATGATTAAATTAAATATGATGACTATATGGCCAATATACTTCTGTGTTCGCACCGATATTATAAATAAAATAATTGCAAAAGCCCACAAACTTATTAAAGAAAATAGGCCTACACCTACTCCAATCACGTAAACACTCATAACACCTGAAAATAAATTTTATTAGAACATTAAATTACCCAAAGTATGGTTATGTACCATTATTTTTTTAAATGACAGTACAAAATAGTAAAAATAATGTTGAATGTATATTTTATTAAAGAAGCATTTACCCTCTAATCACCTAAATGTCAAATGCATTTAAGTTAGTTTATATATTTATATATAAAATAGATATCACCTATTTTGACTATTTATCATTATTTATGCAACTATTTTTACCAACCTTTGATACTATTGCATCACGCCTTCCGTTCATTTGAATTTACACGATTGTTGAAGTGTTACAAAATTCAAAATTCCAAAATATGTAAATATACTATTTCATGATGTCAAATAAAAACTAAAAATTTTGTTTGTGAAAATTCTATTGTTTCCATTAGTTGATTTATTCTAAGTTTCGATAATTTTAAAATAATCTTTTATGCAACAACCACTAATAATCCGTCTAAAAAACACAACTGTACTAGTGAATATAAAAATGTTTTGAAATTAGAAACAAAATTTATTTTTATTATTATTCTCAGAGTTACATGAAATAAAATCACACTTTTATGTTTTAATTAATTAATTTATAAAGTTTTAATATTTATAACTTCTGAATTTTTCAGAGAATACATTTAGAAATGATTTGATTATGTATTTGATTGTAGTGAAAATTGGCGAACATGTTGTGTGACATAACCTTAGCGTTTTTCAATTTCTGTGATACTGTTTAAAAATAAAATGGTAATTATAATTTAACATTTTTAAATAAAATATAAATTTAGGTGCATATTTTATTTTTGTCAGAATCATTTTTTATTTTTCATTAATTAAATGATTTGTGTTCTGAAAATGTATATTTTATTTTACAGTATCAAAATAGATATTTACTTCGGCCACTTTGGTCAGCTTATCAGAAAAGCCTACCGAAGCTGCAAACAAATATTATAAATTCAGAATGTGACAAGGTAAAAAGAATAACTATAATAAGATTTTTTTGTTCATAATTTCATCATTTTCTTCCAATTTTAGGTTCGATTATATTGCAAACAAGCTACAAAAAAACAATCATTCCTAAACCGGATTATAACTAATATGAGAGATGAAATAACGAAAAACAAAGAGCTCAAACAATCTTTAAAAAAATTCAGAGAAGAGGCTGATAAATTAGAACAAAGTGAAGCTCTACAGGCAGCTCGACAAAAATTTCAAACTGTTGAATCTGAAGCCAGCAAAAGTAGTGAACTTTTAAAAGGTAAATTTGGTGCCTTAAAGGACAAAGTCGGAGAAGTTATTGAAGAAGCTAAACAAACCGATATTCTAAAAAAAGCTGGAAAAATTACAGAAGATATAGGAAAAACGGTTTCAGAAACTGGAGAACAAATAGGGAAATCTGGTGCTTTTCAAAGTATATCGGAAGCTACAAAAGCAGTAAAAAAGGAAATCAACGTGCAAGGAATTCAAGGTCGAGTTTATCAAAGTCCTGTTAAATTACGTAAAAGAAAAGAAATAGAATTTGCAACTGATGATAAAGTGTATGAACCTAATACTGATGCTACAGGTGTAGAACTACATAAAGACTCAAAGTTTTATCAGTCATGGCAAAACTTTAAAGATAATAATCCATATGTAAATAAAGTTCTTGATTGGAAAATTAAATATGAAGAAAGTGAAAATCCGGTTATAAGAGCGTCCCGATTATTAACGAATAAAGTTTCAGACATAATGGGTGGACTGTTTCAAAAAACTGAACTTTCAGAAACACTAACCGAAATATGTAAACTTGATCCTAGTTTTGAACAAAAAAAATTTTTACGAGAATGTGAAAATGACATAATACCTAATATCTTAGAAGCAATGGTAAGAGGTGAATTGGAAGTTCTGAAATCGTGGTGTCATGATGGTCCGTATAATGTTTTCTCTGTTCCTTTAAAACAAGCACAACAGCAAGGATATAAATTTGATTCCAAGATATTAGATATTGATAATGTTGATTTAGCCATGGGGAAAGTAATGGAGCAAGGACCAGTTCTGATTATTACTTTCCAATCCCAACAAATTATGTGTGTTAGAGATAAGGACAACAGAGTTGTTGAGGGAGATCCTGATAAAGTTATGAGAGTTAATTATGTTTGGGTTTTATGTCGAGATACAAATGAATTAAACCCCAAAGCAGCTTGGAAACTATTAGATCTGTCTGCGCAAAGCAATGAGCAATTTGTTTAATGTCTAGTTAATTGATTAGAATTATTAAAGCATTTAGGTCTATCAATTTTCAAATTGCATTTTATTTCAAAATTTAAAACTGGGTGTCCACACTCGTAGCAAGTTGGTGAACAAAATTGACACGTTCTTCATTTTATTTTAATTCTATATAACGATAATTTATGAATTGTAATTAACATTCTTAATTATAGAATTATTTTCATGAATATTAGTCCATTTAATTTGTGACTAATGGAAATAATTTTGTTAACAGTTTTTCATTTGCGGAAATAAGTTTATTGAAGTGTGTATTTGAACATAGTATATCAATATTTTTATTAAATTTGATGTGTTTTTGATCATAATCATAATCAACACTGGAAACTTATCGTCTGCTAAAAAAACAGTTCCGTAAGTGCCATTAAGTTACGTAGCACTCACGATACTCTGCCTTGTAGGGAACAATATATTTATACTAATTCTTACCAATCTGAGTATATGGACATCTGATCTTTTTTTAATTGTTTTGTATAATATAAACAATATTTATGTATATACAGAAACTATTGTAATTCTTTGTTTATATGTAAATAAAAATTTTTTTGTGTCATTATGACTAAAACTCAAATTATTTTTAATTAAAATATAATTTCAAACTTGCTTGCAATTATAACAACTGTTAAGCACCAATGTCCACAGCATCAGTTTAGCCATCAGGGGTTATTTTAAGAAAAATGTTCAACAGCAAATTCCTTTTCTTGGGTGGCCCGCCAACAGTGGTCAAATTAATAACCAAAATAATAAGCTTGGCTTATACTCAAAAGCTCACCACTTCAAATACACAAACAACAGCGGTTGTAATTATGAACAAATGCGTATAGATCATATTATCGTATCTATACCTTTATTTACCAAAATAAGTTCTAAATATCAGTTTTGGTCTCTGATTTATATTTTGATAGGAATGATTTTAAATTACTCTATAAAAGGCAAAACATTTAATTTTGAAGTAATTCATCACTTTTTCATAAAATTATTGCAAAATTTGGATTTAAAGCATAATCTTTATGAATTTAAATCATTTTTGAAGAATATGTTTTTTAATGATTTTACTCTATTCTATAAGAAATAAAATGACTTAAAAATAATTTGAGGGAAGGCTTCTACCTAATTTTGTGCCTCGGGCCTTAATATGTCTAAGTACAGCTCTGATTACATATTAATAATAATAGGCTTCATGATGTTAATAATAAATATTAAATAATTCTAATACCTACTAATCTTAATTAAAATAAATATAAATGATGTTAAAATATTTGTTTAAATAGAAATTTATGTATTTTTAAAATATCAATGATATTCACTGAATTTGTTTTTCCCTCCATGTAAAATTCCTTTTACGATTACTAAAATGTTGTTAGATGGCAGCACATTACTAAATAAACATGTTTGTAAGTAAGAATTCCTACGTTTTCTTGTAAATACCGTTATCACAGTGCGAAAATAACATTCCATTTAATAATTAAGTTAGAATAAGTAAGTATAATTGATAATTTTTGCTTCAGTTTATTTTTGAACAAATTTTTAAATGTACAGGTAACATAGAAAGTTTAATTTAAATATGGGTGGTGACGGCGATCGTTTTGTATACATTCCAATTCTACCTGTCATTTAATTACAGTAAATATGAAAAGTTTTAATTATATCTTAAATGTTAAAAAATAACTAGAAATAGTAAATAACTATGCTATAATATTTGCTAACTAGTAACTATAAAATATTAAGTAACCTACTTTTTACAGTAAAATGTTCACAAAAAAGAAAAAAAAGCCACAGATATCTCCACCTACAAATTTTGAACACCGAGTTCATACTGGATTTGACAAAAGAGAAGGCCGATATGTAGGTTTACCTTTACAGTGGGCATCTATAGTTGGTAATAACCAAATCCTAAAATCAACAAATCGTCCTTTACCACTTGTGGATCCATCAGAAATTACACCAACAGAAATATTAGATCTGAAAACAATCGTTAGAGGAGATCATCGTTCCGAAAACAGAACAGGGGCACCTCAAGTACCTCCACATAGTACCAATTCGAACACAAATGGTTTAATATTACCAAAAACTTCAAACGTTGCTCGATCAAATTCACTACGTTCATCAAGCCCACCACGCTTGAGAAGAGATTATCGAAATAATGCAAATGTGCCTCCTTCAGTACCTGAAGAGCAAACAATGAATGCAGGTAAGATATACATAATTACTAATCACAATACAATTGTACACCTATGATTGCAAATGCACGTATACTTTTTATATTAATATTATTATATTAACTTTATTTTAGAATAGTAAGTTTTATGTGTTATAGTTGAGGGAAGAGGATATTTACTCCTCCTTAAATCAGTTTTTTTTTGTAAACATAATACCCTCCAGACCATTCTGTATTAACATAATGGTGCAATATTTCTTCAAAACAGAGAGTGATGCGGTGGTGTTTGGGATATATGTGTCTCTTTTTAACCGACTTAAAAAAAAAGGAGGTTCTCAATTAATTCTAAGAAGAATGAAATAGTTACTTCTGTTTAAATAAGGACAAGTATATCCCAAACCATTTTTTATTTCTTTCTTTTGACATGGCTCTGTTTTCAAGTCAGATGCGCAGTCCATGCTCTGATAAATTTTTTATTAAATTACTTTGGAATACATAATAGTTCACTGGCTGAGATCAACTTATCTTTTTGAAAAAATAACTACACATCTTGAGACCAACAATTTTGGCAAGGTTATAACGTACTCATACAATTATCCTAATTATTTCAATATTATATGGTATAAGGACAACTTTGTGTGATATTATTTTAACTTCTGACACAAGTATAGTTACGAGGCCACAATAATTTTATTTAATAAAATATAATTTTTGAGTTTGGATATCCCAAATAAAATATGTAAAAGACAATTTTAATGCATTATAAAATTGCATTAATAATAATTTTAATGAGCAGGTCTACATCAATATCCATCATTAAGACGAGACCCAGCATATGCTAAACCTCAGCTGAGGCCTGGTGCCCAACCAGAATGGACCCATCCACATGTTCATCCTCATGGACAGCCTCACACACATTATCCACACTCTACGGCGCAGCCCGAAGTACAGCATCTTCCACCACATGCTCATAATGCTCACGGTGTTCACAATTCTCACACTAATGGTAAATTTTCTGATTTTTTGTAATATAGGGTATTGTAAATTTTAAAATTTGTTATTGCTGGAAAATTTAATACATTGTACCCCTTTATGAAATTTGATTCAATATTTTATTGAGAACAAATAATTTATTTAATTAAAGTTAGTACAAAACATTTTTTTTGTAAAATTTCAGGTAACAATCCTGACCCAGCTTACACAACATTCAATGCAACACGTGACCATTCTCATCAGAACCAGCCATCACCTGTAGGTTCTTTAGCATCTTCAGGTCCTCAGCGTCCTCTCTCACAGCTAAGTGGGCATTCACACACTGCAACAGGTTCACACCAGAGCTTAACACAACTCAGGCCATCTCCAGATCAAAACCAAAATATCAAAAGTGGTTCACAACTTCCAAATACAACAAATTCACAGCCACCAGCTGGACACCCACATGGACAAACGCCAATACAACAATCTCAGACAGGTGGCATGAACGCAAACATAAATCAGAAACAGAACCATGAACAACGGTTAACACACGAACAATTTAGAGCGGCATTGCAGATGGTGGTTTCCGCAGGTGATCCACGAGAGAATCTGGATCAGTTTATGAAAATCGGAGAAGGCTCTACAGGAACTGTTTGTATAGCAACAGATAGAAGATCGGGGAGACAGGTTGCAGTTAAGAAAATGGATTTAAGGTTTGTCATTATTTTATCATAGAAATTCATATAAAATGATTCATTTATTTATTTATAGAAAACAGCAGCGACGAGAACTTCTTTTTAACGAAGTTGTGATCATGAGAGACTATCATCATCCAAATATAGTTGAGATGTACGACAGTTTTTTAGTTCAGGATGAGTTGTGGGTAGTCATGGAGTTTTTAGAAGGTGGAGCATTGACTGATATTGTAACTCATGCTCGAATGGATGAAGAACAAATAGCTACTGTTTGCAAGCAATGTCTGAAGGCCCTTGCTTATTTACATTCACAAGGTGTTATACACAGAGACATAAAATCTGATTCTATTTTATTGGCAGCTGATGGACGTGTAAAATTATCAGATTTTGGATTTTGCGCTCAGGTGAATAATTAAACTTATTTTTATTCTACATTTGTATAATGTGCACATGAACTTTGAACGTGTTTATAAAAATAAAAAATAAAAAAATAATTTTTTGAACCGTCACAATGGCTTTCCCTCTTTAAAAAAATGCACTCAAGTGAAAAGTGATGTGACGTCACTTATCAATTATCAATCACTTAAGATCCCAATTAAAAAGCAAAAAACTGGTACAAAAATAACCAATTTCTTCTTTAAATTTATAAGAAGCTTTATTGAAGACAATGATTATTACATGAAAAAAATATTTAAACAAATTTTAATTTTCAAAAGTATACTTTGAAAAACAAATTAATAAATCCAGACCAGTAATATAATGGCCATCGTTTCTTTAGTCATAAAACAAAAACTTTAAAAAATCACCGAAAAAAAACCACACTCATAATATTACAGATGTGGTTTTTTTTCATTATCGCTGGTCAATGTAATATTGCGTACCTGGATGTTAAGTGGTTAAAAACAGTTTAAGTATGTACCAAAATTTTGTAGTAATTCAATGCGGGACATATTCTCAGTGGATTCTTATATACAGGGATATTTTTATTAAAATATTTTTATCAATCAGGTATCCCAAGAATTACCAAAACGTAAGTCATTGGTAGGAACCCCATACTGGATGTCTCCTGAAGTGATTTCACGCTTACCTTATGGGCCAGAGGTAGATATTTGGTCACTGGGAATAATGGTTATTGAAATGGTCGATGGCGAACCTCCATTCTTCAATGAACCTCCTTTACAAGCAATGAGAAGAATTAGAGATATGCCACCTCCAAAACTGAAAAACTCACATAAAGTGTCTGGCCGATTACAAGGATTCTTGGAACGAATGTTAGTACGTGATCCTTTGCAAAGAGCGACAGCAAATGAACTATTAGCTCATCCGTTTCTACGGCAAGCAGGAACCCCGGCTCTGTTAGTGCCCTTGATGAGAGGAGCCAGACAAAGTAATTGTTAATTTTTTATTAATACTTAAACTGTTTTTTATAAAGTGCTTTAAACAATATTGAAAATTGTTTTATTTTATTTAAAACAGAATTTGTGAATAATCAGTAAATTATTTAATATGTGAATAGTTCTAATAACGAGAACTTTTTATTAATTAAATTAAATATTTTATAAATTATTTTAAATTCTTTTATATTTGTAAATAAAAATATGTTTGCTAATTACCTAACTACATTTGATTAAATAAAAAATATATCTTAATGGCATTGGTGCTATATATTTAAAAAATAAAACTAGTTTTAAATATTTGATTTTGTTTTTTAAGTTTTATTTTAACAATACAATATAATATAACTGTATTTTTTTAAATTTAATTTAAAGCACTTATAAAGGCAGCTATACAAAGTTTTTAAAATGAAACGATAATTTTTTATTATACAGGATGTTCTATCTTCAAAGAACCAGATAATTTTCACAAAACAGCTTAACTTATAGAGCTGAAATAAAAACCATTTTTTATGTTTTTTACTTTTCCACATCAGTGTTAAGAAAAGTATCGGTTTTGGTCAAAAAGTTAACTTGCTTAATATTTTTGAATTTTTATGTTTCCAGACCTCTATAATACCAAAAACATATTTTTAGAAAAATGTCGGTCAAAAAAAATTAATATTTCGTACATTTGTTTCTTTTTTTGGTCAGGTAAAAAATTGTTGTTGTTTAGATCTGACTAAAAAAATATAATTTTAAATACAAACTGATAATTTTTTTGCTAGAAATTGAAAAAATATGATTATAAATGTGCTAAATTTATATTGGTTTGTGTACCTTTTTGCTGTCTCTCTGACAATACTTTTTTTATTAGAAATTTAAAGGTCAAGACGCTTCAATTTAAGTGTATTAAATTTATATTGATCTGTCCGGCAAACTGGTCTATTAACTCAACTGTATGATTTTTTTTTTATTTGGTGACTTTCTTTTTTTTATCCTATGAAAAATTGCTATACGTCATTTTAATCCGACTTCCGACACTACCAGAAATATATTTGCCACCTTGTTTGCCCTTCTTTTGATGATGGAGCAATAATAATAATTTTAATCTGAAGAATTGGATATAAAAATATCTTCAATAACTATTTTAACAATCGAGTTCAGTATAAAATCATATTTTCAATGATGTGTTAAAAATACTAGTGCAATAAATGACAAAAAAACTATTTATATACATCATCAAAGCAGTGTAAAAAATCATGAAAAATGGTTATTGTTTCGGTTGTCTAAGTTAATCCATTTTCGATAAATTTGCCCGGTTCTTAGAAGATAGAAATCCATTTAAAAAATAATTTATCAAAAATATTAATAATATTATGCAATTTTCTTTTGTAAATTTGTTTTTATATGTAAAACTAAATTAGTAATTGTGATTAGTATTAGCAGTAATATTTCGTGATTTAACTAGTATTTCAATAATACAACAGGGTGCCGATAATTTGTTGTAATTTAAGGTTTTGTGTAATTGAAAAATACAGATAGTACATAAAATAATTTATTGTTTGTATAGGTACTATGCTAAAAAATATGAATTTTATAAAGTTCTGCAATAATTGTGTCTTAGATAATAATCGGCTCTCTATACATAAATTGAAATACAAATTTTATTATATATAAAATATCACTCACATAATCTATGGAAAACACTTAAATGTGATTCTATTATATAAACATAAATGCCTTATTGAATCGTGATGTATATATTGTAATACACCAAATTGTATTATTTTTAATATTATTGTATGTTTGTTAAGTTTTATTCATTCCAGCTTATGTACCTATTACTTAATTTTGACTATAAAAAGTTTTTATCATGTATATATAAATATATAATAAATAAGATAAACACAGTATTATAACCGTCCTTGTTTTGGCCATTGTAGCAAATTACGTGCCTTGATCATTGGCAGTTATTTTAATGTACTTATTGTTTATGTCGATGTATTGTATATATCGAATGCTTTTATTTAAGCTATGTAGCTTTAATATTTACTATACTATTTTATGTATTGTAGTTTCATATCGTTCAGTTCTATTTTTAGATCAATAAGTACAAAAATAAAAAACAGTTTTTATATTTTCAATTAGTTCGCTAAGAATGTATTGAACTTATAATTTTTAGATTTTAAATTACATGAAATATAAATACAGTTTTAATATAATTAACAGGTAGCTATTTTCCTGCAGTTTGTATATATGTATTCTTATAAAATTTAACTCTTCCTGATTCTCTTCTTTTTTAAATTATTTTCTGTTAGTTCAACAATGCTCAATATTTTTATTTGTGTATACAGTGGCATAGTAAGAAAAATTTTCGGGGGACTCACATTTCAATTTATTATAGTCAACGGTATGTTTTGTAAAATCAGTGATTAGTTCAATAACAGATTTTTCGGAAGGTATTTTGAACTGATGTTTTCTTAAAACATACATTTTTTAGAACACTGAATATTTCGGGAGAGAGGGGGGCAGGATTGTCCCCAACTCCCTTTCATTACTACACTTCTGTAAGTAAGAATTGTTATCTCATTAACAATTTCAGTATCAGTAAGATGAAGTAGCTAGTAGTCACAGTGGAATTAATTTTTTTTTTTAATAATTGATGTCTCTGAAATTGAAGGTTGTATTCTTATTTGTTTATTAGAAACCAAGAAGAGTTAAAATATTACCGGTTAGTTATAAATATTTACTATTAAAGTGTAATATTTAATTGTGTAACATAATTTACTCTTTAGAATTACAATAATTTAGCAACCTCATTACAATTGCTCATAGTTTCTTACATTTTATATTGCAGTAAATCATACAGCCAAAGAAAATTTTATATTAGAAATCACATCTATATCTATTATCCATAGTTCTTGTTTGTTTTAATATTCACAGTATAAAGTAAGATATTACAGAACAAATTTATTTTTTACTTTCTGTGGTTAGATATTTAATTAAAAGAATACTCAACAGAATATAAGTAAATATAGTTGAAAAAAATATTCTTTGCCATTTATTATTATGAAGTTTTTAAGAAATAACAAAAAAATATTTGAATGTTATAAAATCATCTATAAACAATTACTTATTGTGCCTTTATTAAAATTATTGATAGAGTCCAGATCAATAGTTTTTACCCAACTGTTAGTTCCAATATGACATTTTACAGTTTTTTTTAAATTTATAAAAAAAATACTGTGCCTTTAAAACAGTGCTTTAAAATAAAACCAATTATTCTGTTAAATATTTTTCTTTATTTTGTATCATGTATAAAATAATGTGTATAATAAATATGTTATAAATTTATGTAAGCAATTTTTATGCCGTGAAAATAATATTAATTGTTTCATGGTATTAATAATGTTATATAAAATGTATTAGTAAATAATAAACTATTTTATCCTATGTTTGTTGTTTCTCTGCGATTATCATTTAAATTTGACCAATCTGGAATCCTGCGATCTCTGAGGTAAGTCTCTTTCGATAAACTTTGCATTGTTACTAAATCTGTAGTTCCATAAATAGAACCTATAATTTATATAATATTATATTATGATATAACAAGGAGTCAGGTACCAGGATTTAAAAAAAAATTATTCTTATAGCACGTGAAGGTCCTCACTCATACATTAACTTTCCGCAACAATAAAAAAATTGAATAACTTATCTGAAAAGTTTTTCTCTAAACAGTTTACTTTTCGAAATAAAAATTCACAACCATTTATTTTCTACAAATTAATTTTTTTAATTTGATTTTCTCGAGAATGGTGCACTACTGATGTGGCAAGTTAATGTACAAGTGAGGGCCTTTACGTGCTATAAGTATTAACCCTCCCCTTGTAAGTGAAATGATAAAGAATGATTTTATATTACCTCCTAACCAAGCGGTATAATTTTCTTTAGCAGGAGCCTTATGAAATTTAATTTTTTCAATAAGAAACTTTTCACGATACTTATCACATTTAAGTAATTGTTGTAGTTCTTCTTTGATACGCGATTTGAAACCAGGAATCATAGACGTTCCTCCAATAATTAAAATATTTTGTAATAATGGTTTCCGTAGATCTACTGGGCACTAAAACAATAAATAAAATGTTACAAAGCAGTAAGCTAGAACATAACTTAAAGCAAAATAAATTCAATAATAATAATAAGCAATATTTCTAATGCTCGGTATTATAAAGAATTTGCAAATTAGCTTTTGGCTAACGTTATCTACCATGTATTAAATATAAATTACAACCCACTCATAGATATAGTAAAGCAACTTAAAATAAATGCTGACAAATGCACCTCACAAAATGCATAGCATTTACATTATCGAATATCGAGCAAATTCATAATGATTTGACAACTCGCAGATAGCGTTAGCCAAAAGCTAATTCGCTTTTGATCTCAAGCAAATTCTTTATAATACCAGGAATAATTCAATCACAGAACATATAATAATAAACAATATTTCTAAAGGGAAAACATTGTTTATAACAGTAATTTCTCTACAGTAGATTTTTATTTTTACTGCAAGTAGCCGCTAATTTATTTTATAGAATACATACCAATAATACAGCATCTAATATCATTGTGCTAACTGACTGAAAATCATTATCTCTCTCAAACATTACTTCAAAAGCAAGTTCTCTAACTTTTCCAGATATATTAATTACTTGATTTCCTTTTATTGGATATTCAACAGAAGGTGGAGGATTTGGTGGTTCATTGGTACTATATAGTTGAGATCGTTCTAGAGTTGTTACAAAACATGTTCGTACTAAAAAAAAATACATGACAATTGAAAGTAAGAGATATTAAAAAAATGTTTAAGTAAAAATTACTCCAATCATTTAAATCTATCATTTAGCACTCCTTATTAACAAATTTCAATATTTAAAATAAAATTTATTTTAACAAGCTAGTAGTGACTTTTAGGACACCCATAAAGTGTTAATTTATTATTTGAAAATCTATTCTAACTATTTAAGATATCAATTAAAATTATAAATTTTTTTTTTTTCATGAAATTTTTTTATCAATTTTTTTAATTGTTTAAACAATTGATTTGTTCAAAGGTGCCAAATAATAGATTTAAATGAGTGGAGTAATTTTTGTTACTAATTTTTTTTTAATATATCTCACCGTTTAGGAATAATAAAAGGGTAGTAAGTTGCCAGGGCACGCGCCCAGCTCTAATTAAAAGTAAAGATTAGAAATAAACTATCAAGGTTGCATTATGTAGAGTGAACATTAAACCAATGAAATAAATATGTAATTGTTTGATGTTTTTAGTATTGTGTGATAGAATTTTATAATCCCTCGCTTTTAGGAATCTAATATTTTAGAGTAATATTTTTTTAATCAGGTCCCCAAACCGTGAGAAAAGGGACTGCAATTTCCATGAATGATTTGAAATTGTAAAAAGATATGGGTGTGTGTACATCCGTTAGAATACTTATTTGGCGTTACTGAAAAACAACTATGAAAAATTAACCTAAAATATTTTAAAATATCTGAACACTATGTCGCGTAGCTCCTCAAGTTCACCTGAAGATTTTCAAAACGTCACGTGACGAGTCATATGACGCGTAAATGCTTTTCAATACCCAGCAAAAATTTGTCGCGGTGCACTTAAAGAAATACAAGTACAACTTCAAAAATTAAAATACAATAGAACCTCTATAAATCGAAGAAAATGTCCGTTCCCTTTCCTTTACACCCCAAAATTTCTTATTCGAAATATGAACCCTCGATAACTCGAACTAAATACACAATGGCATAGTAAGATATTTTTTAATTTGTATACAGTTACATTGTACTAACCAAATAAAACACTTATTGTTAGTAGAAATTACCTGATAGTAAAGAGGTAGAGTTTACAGGCATATCATGTAATTTTCTGTTAAAGTGATTTAAGTATTATACATATTAATATTATATAGAATTACCTTTGATATCTTCTAGTATTGTTTCAGTTAAAATACTTTCTTCTTTTAAAAGATTTTTGATTGATCTAAAATATAAAAAAAATAAGTAAGTACCATCTTCAACAGTTCTTAAATTATAATATACTTATGCACTGTTTCTGATCCTAAACGTAAAGCTTGCCATGCTTTTAAAACTGAAACTCCGTAGCAAACAGGAAATGCAACAGCTTCTTTATAACCCACATCAACAACTAATGCAGTATCAGTGGCTAAAGTACTCAATGCAACAAGATGTGAAGGTAACCACATTACATTAGATACCTATAAATAAATCATAATTAGTTGGAATTTTTTAGAACAACTTAACTATACAATAAGTTTTCCGAAGAAAATAAGGTTAAATCAAAGAATATGCAGGCAACGTCACAAATTTCAAAAATCACGTGTTGATGTGTTAGAATAGAGTATTATGTGTTGTATCTATAGTAACATATAGGAATTTTTATTTGATAGAATTACCCCAATACATTGCCCTAATCAAGGCAAAGATTGAATCCCCGTTTTTAAACTAAACTAACCTCTTTTCGCCCCAAAAATGTTCTAGTCACGTGCCCGTATATTCTTCAGTTTAGCTAAAAATAAACATTTATATTATACCTCAAAATGGCAAAATAAAACTTTTGCTAAAACTTCTCTAAATACTGTGAGCGATAATAAAGATTCAACAATTATAACTGTTCTCTCTTTGGGATTGATAATAGCATGCCTAAAAAATAGAAAAAACATTTGAAACATAGCTCTTAATATAAATTATTAGGAAATTACCTAAAGTATATCATATGTAAAAATTCAGCTAGCAAATCATACAAATCTCGTTCATCTTTGTAGTCATAAATCTTTTTAGTCTCGCCAGTAGATTCCGATTTTATTTCTGTAGGAATAATACATCGAGGGGAAAATTCTCCAGCAAAACCAAACCTAAAAGAAGAAATAATAGATATAATTAGAATAATAATACAATTTTTTTAAATATATAAGTTTAAATAAAAAAATAAGGCAAATTTAATAAGAGTACTTTGTGTAAGCATATCCAATATCAAAAACTGCAATATGCTTTTCGGCAACTCCGCCAATTCCTTCTAAAAATGATGACATTTTCCTAACTTTTTGACTATAAAATGAAATAAATGTCACTTTTACAATTCCGACATTTGACACTTCGTTTTGATATACATACAAACATATGATATTAAAAGAAGAGAAGTATACGAATTTAATTTAATTAAAGTGAGATAAGAGACAAATATGTTAAAAATTCATCTTCGTGTATGTATTAACTTGTCATGACATTCTGTTGTTATGCTTTCCGTTTTAAAATTGTATAAAATTAAACAAATTAATTACAAAATTCACAGTGTACCTATTAATACAATATTCAAATTTAATGTAAATGTATTTTTCTTTAACCACATACAATCTTATAAAACTAAACAGTTTTTAAGTTATCTTTTTTGTTCATTGTTGTCTACGAATTCAAGGTTAAAGAAGCTGTTAAATAAATATCCTTATCAAATTAGTTATCATAAACAAATAAGAAATATACAAGTTAATGCTATGCAGAGAAAAAATGTCACTGCAATTCAACCATTTCAAATTTATAACATAAGTAATGTAGATCATGTGACAAAAGAGACAGTTAACAGAGGACAAACTGAAGACAGTGAAATTATATTTATTAGTTCAGAAGAAGAAAGTGAACAAGTTTCAAAAACTATTAATCAAAATCTAGATACAAACATCGCTTCTTTTGAAGTAAAAGAAGTTAAATCATCAGTAAAAAGAAAGTTACCTCATAAAAGTCAGAACAGTAAATCATTTTATTCTGGAAGTAGATTATTTAAGACTCAACCGACTCAACCAATCTATCAAAATAATATGGCTTTGTCTACATCACTCCAAATGGCTCGTTCTTTTTCTGATAGTGCTATTCAAAATAACTGGTGTTTAAATCCAAATTATAATTTATTTGGACCTTCTATTTATACACCTATATGTCATGTTCCTGTAGCAACATGCATTACAAACAATAGTAAAAAAAAAAAAAATAAGTTAAAATTTTTCGAACCTAAAAAAAATCAATCTCATTCTGTTGAAGATATATCAGATTCAACAAACAATTATATGCAAAATGGTAAAATTTATCAGAAAATAAGATGAAACATCTAATATTGTTTATAATTCTTTTTAAGTTCAATCGGAGCAATTGCGACTGAAAAAATTGCGATCTTGGGAATTTACTGATTATGGCTGGAAGTGGGAAAGAACAGGAAATAAAGAACTTGAATTTATTTTTACATTGATGTCGTATAACGTATTGGCTCAAATTTTATTAACACAACATCCATACTTGTATAGACAACATGATTCGAGGGCTTTATTTTGGGATCATCGGAAATGGGCTCTTCTGACAGAAATAACTCAACATAATCCAGATGTAAATATTTTATCCTATTAAAAACTTGTATTTAAACTGGCGAAACTTTAGTATCCGATGTACACACAGATTTCATATTTTTGTTTGTTGGCAATACATTATTTGGGTGTAAATTTTGGTTCAGGCTTAGGTTAAAATACTGCAAACTATTTGGGTTCAAAAACCGTTATTTTTTCATGCTTCAGGTTTGGGTTAAAGTTTGTAATTGAAAGACAATTATTTTGTTTGAAAAAAATAAATATAATTAACAAATATAACATATTTTCTGAAGAAGAAAAAAACATTAATAGCCATCATGTGTAATAGTCACAAAATGAAAAAAATCACTAATTAAATAATGAATAACATACCTACGTTATAAATTATAGGAAAATAAAATATCAAAACAAATGTAGGATGCCCCAGCTTCAAAGGGTCAGGCATTTTTTTTTAACTTTAACTTATTATATCTAAAATAAAGACAATTATTCATAACTTTTTGCCATTTTTGAAAATGAATACACAAATTTTTGTGACGCTGAACATCATACATTTTAGATTCTCTTTTAAAAATGATTGGAAAAAAATAATAAAATATTAAAAATAATTTTTTGAACTTTTAAAAATATATGGTTACCGGTTATCCATGAAAAGGTTTGGATTCAGGTTCAGGTTCATGAAAAATATTGGTTCCTTGGGGTTTGGGTTCATATTCAGGTATCTGCATATAACAGTAAAAAGTCATACGTTCTTTGTTTATTGGACCCATATATACGAATGCTCATAACGAAAGGGTTAAAAACCTTTTACCTATATTCTATGTTAGTAGGGAACTTTGTTATACAGCACAGAATAATAAATATATGTTATATAGTAGAGCCTCATTATTTTCACACAGTAATTTATTTCTTCATTATTTTTTCAGTTGCTGTGTTTACAAGAAGTAGAAAAAACACATTTGGATTCATTTTATAGCCAGTTTAATAATATAGGTAATAAATAAATAACTGAAATTATTTTAATGACAATATAATAATTATTGTTTAAATTTAATAGGGTATAAAGGAATATATAAACAACGTACAGGTATTCGCATAGATGGGTGTGCATTGTATTATAAACACGATAAATTCGATTTAGTGGATTATACAACTGTGGAATATTTTCAACCAGATGTAGCATTATTGGATCGAGAAAATGTTGCTATTGTAGCTCGTTTCCGTCTGAAAAATAACACACAACAAGAATTTGTTGTCGCAACAACACATTTACTCTATAACCCTAAACGTCAAGATATTAGATTAGCTCAAACCCAGTTATTGTTAGCGGAAATCGACAGAATTGCATTTGATAAATTCGATGAAAATGGGAAACCTATTTATTTACCAATCATAATTACTGGTGACTTTAATTTAAAACCATATTCTCCTGTTTATAAATTAGTTGTTGATGGAAAATTTAAATACGAGGGAACAGAAACAAAATCTTTACTGAGGAAAAGCTATCCTAAAGGATATACTGGCAAAGTATTAATTCCTGCACATTTAAGGGTTACAGATAATTGTCAACATGCAGAAATTTTGCTTCATAGATTACAAAATAGTACAAAGTTAACACAAACCGAACAACTAAGTTTAATTAAGGTAATTATGATTATTTTCCTATTTTTCAATCCACGACATGCTGCAATCTATGCATCACACTTTGATTGCTCTTGATGTTCAACTAACATCTTTATTTTAATAAAACCCAAAATTATCATATTTTATTGTTATATTTTTATTTTATTTTTAGATTCAACATAGTGAAAGAGCAAAAGTTGAACGGAATATAGAAATGAGAAATTTTACTAAAGATAATTTACCATTTGCAACTGGAGTTTTAACACATAATTTCAATTTCAAGTCTGTTTATGATCACAAATATCGTAATGATGAAAAAGAAGCAACTACACATCAGGATGGATGGATTACAGTGGACTATATTTTTTATAGGTATAGTTTCTTTTTTCGATTTTAACTAAAATAAACAATATAGATGTCCAGTTTCCATCATGAAGCAAAATCCTAATTCAGTGTTCTCAGAATATTTTACATTATTCATTTCCATTATTCAAATGTAAAGGTTCCATTATTCAAAGTAATTTCCATGGTGGTTGCATGGACAGGATTTTTTATAATTCATTTTGTACAATTGAAAATATTAGTGAATTTTTTTTTCAGTGTAAAGCAGAATAATTATAAAAATGATAAAACTGAAGGAAATTTAAAATTGCATTCAAGATACAAGATTCCCTCAGAAAGTGAATGTAGTGAGCATCTTTATCGCATACCGAATTTAGTTTACGGATCTGATCATTTATCATTGATTGCAAAATTTGTTTTTACTGAAAACAAAAATAAAAAAAGTAATATAAAATAAATGTTTATGTATTTTTAACATAATAGACCAGATGCTAGAAGAAAGAGAATGCATGTGAGGGACAGAATTTTTTTTTCAGAATATATTTTATTGGCCCATTAGCAATAAGAAAGTGCAAGGTGCCATGGGAGATACAGGTTCAAAATGACCCTTTTGAGAAAATTGTTTGCTTGACTATTTTCGATTTATATTTTGTATATTGTTTGTTATTATTTGGTAGTTCAAAACACTTACAATATTTTTATTAGATCCGGCTTAAGAGTTACAGCCTAATTTGTATCTTGGAGCATGTAATTTTTAGCATTTTTGAAGGTTTTAAACTCAAAGGTAAAAAAAACTAATGAATGAATTTTCTTCAAATTTTAGGGCTCAAAATTTTAATATTAATGAAGTTTTTTGAAATTCATATTATTTGGAGTTAAAGAATGAGGTATAATATACACACAGTTTAAATTTTGATCGTTTATCTAGACCTATAAAAACTATCTATTTTAAAAATGAAAATTTTTAATTTTTGGTGTCGAATATCTGATGTGGGGCACTTTAAAAAAAATTGAACTAAGGCAGTTTATGGCTAATTAGTAATATAACAAAAATATTGTAGGTGTTTTGAACTACTAATTAATAATGTAAACAATACACAAAATATAAAGAAAATAAAAAATAGTCACTACTGGAAAAACGGAGAAACTGTGGTTTCTGAGTTATTTAAACTCAAAATATACACCTTAACCACAATAAAACAATGTCATTCGACACGTGTTTCGACTTCATTTGAAGTCCTCATCAAGAGCCTAACAGTTCCAGACTGATACAGTCTTGGTCAAACCTATACTAATGTAAAAGGGCTTATCTTGCTTCAATGATTCTGACCAATCAACTGCAAGGTCTACAAGGACTGAAGCTGGGATAGGTCCGGTACCACTATTAAAAATCCTAGTCTTATCCCTCAAGATTTCTAAGCTTTCTGCTGCGTCCAATTGATTATTATTACTGCATGTTTTAAAACATGCAGTACTAATAAATATTGTGGTTAAGGTGTATATTTTTAGTTTAAGTAAAAAATAGTCAAGCAAATAATTTTCTCAAAATGGAATGACCCATAAAGAGTATCTCCCATGGCACCTTGCACTTTCTTCTTGCTAAAAGGTCAATAAAATATATTCTGAAAAAAAAATTCTGTCAGATTTTGTGCACTCATTTCCTTCTTCCGTCTATAACTTGAAATGAATATATTTTTTTTGTTAGTCTTTTGATGTTATAAAAGTTCTTTGTTTTGTTATTTTATGAGAATTGTTATTTTTTATTTCAAATATAATTACTTAATTTACACATTAATTATAGAATATAATTTTTTAAATGTGATTATAATAAAACTTAATTATAATTAATTTCAGTATGAATATTACAAAATACATATTTGTGATTAAAATATTGTAATAGCAACAGGACTATTAAAAATTGCAGGAAGTGGTAGATAAAATATGATAAAATGTAAAAATTATTTAAACTATTATTTATTATCTGAAAAATATTCTCGTGGTTAATCTATAAAATTCTTTTACATAAAATTTCTTAAATAGCAGATGTTGATATTTCATTGCAAAATATAAGACAAGTTTTTTTTTTAAAAACTATATTGAGTAAAATAATTTTTAACTGCCAGGGGCATATCCAGGTGAGGTGTAAATGCACTCTTTTTGGTTACATTGTTTCACATTTGATACTTGGGAAAATTTCTTGAAAATAGAACAAAATAAACAATTTTCAGTATTTCCCTTCCTAATGCACCAGTTGGCAGTATATTGTTATTACAATGCAATCCTAGGTTTTTTTGGATGGTTTCATTTAAAATGTGTTTTTATTCTATTGGATTGTATAATTATTTAATTTAATAAAAAATATTATAATTAAACTGAGTAAAATTATTTTATTTTCCAATATTCCAGTGATTACAAGATTAATCTGAAAATATTACAGTACAAAGAAATTTTCTTTAAACAAATTTCTTGGCTATATGCATGTAGGTATATATAATGCCGTGTTTATACCGAAAAAACAAAACAGCAACATTGCATCTTTTTGACAAAAGTGCAATAACCCCTATGCGTTTTTAAATACAATGTGTTTTCAAACACCGTGTTGCTGTTTTGTTTTCTTTGGTCTAAACACGGCATAATATTTACATTTACAGCATAATTTCAATTTTTTATGATCAAACGACTTATTTGAATGACTAAATATATTTTTGATTCGTGGTTCACTACAAATAATTGGTAAGCCGGTTTACTATTTGAAAATATGTAATATATTTTATATTCAGGTTTTGTGAAATAAAACAACAAGATAATTTAATAACAAAGAAACTTTTATTAGCACAATATAAGTAGTAATATTATTTATAAGAAGAATAATATATTTATATTATATATATTTAATAATCAATCTGAACAGGTGAAGAATAAATAATAAATTAATAAGTTACACGCACTTGCATATACTTAACAATTGACTAATAATTATGTATATTTCTGTGTGATGTTGCCTTTATTTTAAGCAAGATCTGAGATTACCGGATTAAATTCGCTTATGGCGATAACGATACGTACAGGAATTAAGTACTTTAGGGCCGTAACCGCAGTTCTTGCTTTGACCAAATCGTAGACATGTTGAATAAATACCCTGGTTCTGCACCTACCAAAGTAATTAGACGCCATGACATTTTTTTTAATAATATTTAAATATGTTAACATATGTTAGCTAAAAATCAACTTGAATATATTTCAAAGCTTTTCTAAAAATCTCTACTTGCTGCTAGTGATCGCTAATTGTTCCACAAAGTGTTTAACGTTCTGCGTAAGTACATATTTAACTCGCTATTAATAGACAATCAGCTATTGGCTACATGGTGAGATTTGCAAAAGAATATCACATAGTACACCCTCACTTTATACGGCTCGTATCAGATCGATTCGGCAAGCCATCGCTATAAGGAACTTCCTACCCGTTTAGTTTGTTCATTATCAGATCTTTACGAACAGCGTGTACTTATATAACATTCAAAATCAGCAACAATATTCATAATACTACCTTAAAATTATGTTATTAGCGCTATATATAATGAACAGTTATGCAAATATAACTTTTGTTCGCATTTTGAAAACATTACAATATACAGCACAACACCAATTACTAAAATAATAATTCAAACTCAACACTTATAAGTCAGAAAAAGTTAATAGAAAACATTCAAAGTTTAATATTAGAATTAGAAGTTAGAAACAATAGTACGTACATTACCAAACAATATATATATATAATATATATGTATATATATATATACATATATATTTATATTTATATAATATAATATTTATATGTATATACATACAATAACATAGTATTTATAATTATATATATGTATATATAGTTTATTCGAGGTTTGCTCAAAATATTTTTATAATACAACCAGTGGTATACATTATCAAGTTTGACATATTTTATTATTTATAAAATCATTTTCACATTTTTAAAATAACACGTTTAGTCACAAATTACTGTGAAATGTTTTCGAGTAAATCTCGAATTCAATATTTCTATAATTTCCAACAATGGTTTAGGCATTAAATAGTGTGAATTGTGTAGAATACCTAATGGGTGCAAATACCGAAAAGAGACAATAGTATCTGAAAACATATTCTACAAGTAAGTGCAGCACAAACTACACTATTTGGTGTATTATAGATTTGCTTCATTACTTGCGCTCTTGCATACTTCAAAGAACTGTAAATAATGAAGCAAATCTTAACAGTGCTTTTAGTTTAAACATCTACAACCATCTTTTTGTGTATATCAGTGTTGCCAACTACAGAACAAAATTCTTCAAAAGAAATCTTTCCATCTTCATCCTTGTCGGCAAACAAAATTGTTTTATCAACAATTTGTTGAAGTTGTGTATCTTTCAGGTTGTTACCTACCATCATTTTTAGGACCTTTACAAAATAGAAAAGCACATTAAAATGTATGATTAGATGTAAAATTTAAAACTACAATGGAAGAGTACCTGAAATAGTTCACCATTAGATATAAATCCATCATTATCCATATCATATATTCTAAAGGCAAATCGCAATTTAGAAAGTTTATCTCCTTTTACACTAAACTGAGATACACCTTGTATGAATTCTAAAACAATAAAAGTTTTTTAAGAATTTTATAACAAAACTAGGTCGAGTAGATTTATACCTTTGAAATCCACTTCTCCATTTCCATCTGCATCAAATATATCTATGACACGTTGGACCAATGGATTTTGTTGTAACTCTGGTAAAGACATAAATTCATCGATGCTTAAAGCACCCGAATTATCCAAATCTAACTTCCGAAAACGTTTTCCCAAACGTCTGATCTCATCTGCATCAACTGTTGAACAAATTAAATTGTTAATATAGATTTCAAAAAAAATATATAAATAAGTATTACTTACAGTTAGAGCAAAGCTCCATGGGTAAAGAACTTTCATTACCCTGGAAGAAAAACAATAAAATGAGTTATATATAAAACAGACTTGCCCATACATTTACACATCTTATTAGCAGTGTTTTAGGTAAAAAATTAAATACATTAAATTGAACAAATATTTTCTTTTTATAATCCGTCATACCATGTTTGCTGCAGATGTAAGAACACACTCGAAATATAATTTAAAATTTCAGATGTCAAAATTATTCTTGCAAAAACCAGTCTACATCTAACTACAGTGATCTGAGGGATCACTTCAATTGGAGTTTAAAATAAGCGATTGTTAAATATTATGTTGAAAGTAAAAAATATTGCCTTTACACATATTATACTTTAATAAATTAGTTCAGAATGTATAACACTTAATTAATATTTAGAATAAAAGCATGAATAGTAGATAAAACGTATTCAATAAGATTTGAGTTAATTTTGAAATTTTATTTTAGTAGAACGCATCCCAGCACTTTTAACAGTATTGGATTTAAAAAAATGTTAGTATAATTTTAAATATTACATCAAAATCAAAACAAAGTGATTTCGATTGATATTAATATCTAAAATTTATATGAAGCACTAAAATTTGTATTTTACTGTATAATATATGAATTTAATTTAATTTTTGATGTAATTCTAAAATTATAAATAATAATCCGCCTCTGTTTATATTACTAAAATCTTTCGACTGCGCAGGAGCTGCGCAGATCGTATTTATTAACAGTTCGATAGATGGCACACCTCAAATTTTATTTTTGACCTCGAAAGCGGAAGCACGATGGATTTAGTTCACTTCAAAAACGTTCTCTTAATTTCCGTCATCAAACATGGTGTCTGGGGTGAGTGTTGCTTGCGTAAAATCTTATTTATCTGATTTCATCATAATATTATTGAACAAATTTTGTAATGAAAAAGGATTTATTTATTTATTATAAATCTAATTCAATGAATATTTGCACAGACTTTATACACTTATCCGGACAACTTTCGGGCATACAAGGCCCTTATAGCGGCCCAATATGCAAAAGCCGACGTTAAAGTTGCTAAAGATTTCGTCTTTGGAGAAACAAATAACACTAAGGAATTTTTGAAGAAGTTTCCTTCTGGAAATGTGAGTATTATTATTTATACTTTCTTTCATCAATGTAAAATAAAATATATTTTAGGTCCCTGCATTCGAATCATCTGAGGGCCACTGTTTAACAGATGGCAATGCTATTGCTTATTATATTGGACATGAGAAATTGATGGGAAAATGTGAATTGCAAAAGGCTGAAATTTTACAATGGCTTGGTTTTGCAGATGCTGAAATTCTTCCACCCACATGTACGTGGGTTTTTCCAGTACTAGGAATTATGAGTTTTGATGGACAGGTAACTATTCATAATTTAGATACTAGTAAATTAATTCAAATTGAAAAGGTCTCTCTCAAAGGCTACTACTTGAATATCAAGTATGTTGTAACTCAGAGAGATAGAGAAAATTATTTCATTATACTGATTATTGTATTTCAGTTGTTTTAGTCATATTTTTGAAATAAAACATTCCACAAAAAATATCGTGTAAAAACAAGTTATTTTTTGTTAGATATAAAAATCAGTTGCATAATTTACTTTTAAATATAAAGAGTTTGCGATTAATGCCAATTGTAGACTACTCCCTAGGGTTTTTAATGGAGCTATGTTGCTGATTTGTTACATATTGTAATGACTAGGTTTAATTATGTTCCTATAATTATGAACATGGACTATAAGTTTATATATATACACCAATGAGAGTAAAGTATATAGTATTTAAAAACAGTTTGTTGCGGCAGAGATTTAGTCCCCGTTTTAAACTAAATTAACCTCCAGCTTCACCCCTGAAGATTGTGCCTGCAGCGATTGCCTTAATCAAATACAGTTATATTAATATTGGTGTGTATATATACTTATAGTCTATGTTCATGCTTGCGGGAGGATAATTAATAAGTACTTGATTTTCTTATAAAGGATAGGATAGGAAAGTATGACCTCACAAACAAATACAAACTAGCAGGGTTGTGGAGTTAGAGTTAGTCGATAGAGAGGTACTGACTCCAAATCCGTTAATTAAACAATGGTTTTTACACACTTATTGTTATTATTATTTATTTTAAAAGAGAATATATTTTGAAGTACAGTAAGAGTAGGAGTCCGAGTTGGAGTCGGACAGTAGAAATATAGAAGTCGTAGGTTTTTGTACCGACTCTACAGCCCTGCAAACTAGGTTTCTCATGCATTACAAAATTGCCATTTTGAATTTTTAAATTTTTGTAACAAATTTGAAAACAAATTCAGAGAACTTATTTGTGGCATTAGAAATTATGAAACATCTAGTTTTTTTCTTAGTCATAATTATAACATTAACCTTTTGCACTCAGATGTCGCCGTATCGGTGACACTAAATAATTTTTTTCATAAAAACTAAAAGATTATTCTTTTATTTATTAATTCCTATAAAGTTACACTTTTTTGAAAAATTTGCTCCGAGTTGCTGGTAGGTATATCAAAAAAAATTTCCGAGTGCAAAGGGTTAATAAATTTTCCATTGTAAAAAAATTAACAATACTGATGATTATTTTTGTTACAGAAAAACAAAAGAGCACAAAAAGACATTAAAAAGGCTATTGGGTTTTTGAACAATCACCTAAACACCCGTACTTACTTGGTCGGTGAACGTATTTCACTAGCAGATGTTGTCAACGTTTGCACTCTCCTTCCTTTGTACAAACACGTGTTTGACAACTCTCATCGCAAAGGCTTCCCTAATGTCAATCGTTGGTTCACTACGATCATTAACCAACCAGAAGTTAAAGCTGTTATCGGTGAATTCAAGATTTGTGAAAAAGAAGAACAGTGGAATCCCGCTAAGTATGCTGAATTCCAGGGCAAGTTAAATAAGTAGTTATATTTAATATTTTATTATTTTGAGCTATTTTTTATAAACTGTTTATAGTAATTGAGCAAAATGTGATTGTTCTATAATCAATCCTACATTTAATACTTTTTGTAGGGTTACGTATTATGTGAATGTAACTTTTTGGGGGTTATTTTTACATTTCATGTGAAAAGTGACAGCAAAAAATATTAAAAGTTTGAACAAAATGTCACATTCATATAATAGTGGGTTCCTAAATTGAGACGCACAATTATTATTTAAATGGTTCTTGATAATTATCAATATTTATGTTGCTAGTCATTTTTTGTAGGATTGTTCTTGTTTATTTGTTTGTTAGGTGTAAAGCCTAGCTCACAAGACGATAGATTTGCTGTTAGTTTGCTTGCGGGATGCTGTGATGGAAAATAACGTCACTGCTAGCTTCATTGCGTGGACGTTTGCTAGAAATCTGTGATAGTTCATGTCCTATTTTTCGTGCTAGATTTGCTGCTAGATTTGAGCAAGAACAAATAAGAAAATAGTATATTGTCACGTGAGCATAAACATCATTAACAAACATGGCATCATAGCGTATACTTTTGTGACAGTTTATGTTCGTACAGATCATATGAAATAATTATGTCCATTTTACAAATATTCATATGTGAGTTTTATTAAACATACCTCATAAGATCGATCCTGCATATAAAAAATAAATGTGAGAAAACTGAATTGTAGTGAAATTTCAGACTTAGCTCATTGAGTTTAACTTTTGAAATAAATTAACATTATGTATTGTTCACCCAAAGGATTTTTCTTATTTTCATAAACCATATCCACTACAATATTATGTTGATATTAGAACTGTCACTTCGCACGCATCAAAACAATCTACAAATTCAAGTATCGTATGAAGCCAACACGCATTGAAACCATAACAACAATCCAGCGCTGCAACACACTTGGAAACTAGCATTGAAATATAGCAAGCAAAATAGCAGCAAATCTATCGTCGTATGAGCTAGGCTTAAGTTTGTGTGACTATGGTATAAAATTGTTAAATTTTCCTAATTAATAAGTTGTATCACATTTAAGACAAATAACTATTTTAAGCAGGAGTTTCCAAAATTAAAAAAAATTAGAAAAAATTAACTTATTTTTGTAAATATAATTGGCCAAAAAAAACATTTTGGTAACCCCTTTTTAAATATTAAATATTTATAATAACTCTCAAATGATGGTAAATAATTTCTGACATCTCTAATGAATCATTGTGATTTCATTTTAATTCAACTGATGAAATATATGTTCATTTATATAGATACATGTGTTTTTATTTTAATTTTAATTTAATGTTAATATTAAATAGGCAAACATGAAAGAAAAGAATCCGAATCAACAGAGCAAAAAAAACCAGCAGTTGTAGAAGAGAAACCAAAAGAAGAGAAAGAACCAGAAGCTGATGCAAAAGAAAAATTCGTTATGGATGATTTCAAACGCGTTTATTCTAATGAATCAGAAACTAAATCAATTCCGTACTTCTGGGAGAAATTTGATCCTGAAAATTATTCTATTTGGTTTTCCGAATATAAATATAATGACGAATTGCAAAAAGTGTTCATGAGCTGTAATTTAATTACTGGTATGTTGTTACTTTCAATATTGAAATATTATTTCACATTCAGTAATTTAGAATCATAATTTAACATGTTAACTGTTAGGTGGCTATGCAATACTTATTCATTTCAGCCAATATTTATATTATATTATTTTTTCAACTTTTTCATAAGTTATAAATGTTAATTTTCCATAAAAATACTAATTTTAATAATTTGAGTCCATATTTATAGAACTTTTATAAGTGCTATATGTCTGGCAGTTAACTTGTATTTTGTATTTATTATCCTTTGCTGTTAAAACTTTTCACTTGTACTGTGAAACTGTTTTGATGGTGAAGGAAGAAAAAGAGGTTATTCCACACTACATACAGACTTAATAATGTTGTATGGAGCACTAAAATAGCCTTACATCGATTTAACATAATTAAATATGTGTACAAATGCTTTTGTTAAAAATATTACATATGAATATTTTTTGTATAGGCATGTTCCAACGTTTAGATAAAATGCGTAAAGTAGCTTTTTCATCAGTCTGTCTGTTTGGAAAAGACAATGATAGTACTATTTCCGGTGTCTGGGTTTGGAAAGGCCACGATTTAATATTTGAAGTAAGTACAACACTTTATTAAATATGATATTTACTTGGATATATTGGCACAAAGAGAATTGTTAAATATATATTTTTTTATTTGGGTCTGTCCATTAACTAGGTTTGTTAGGGATATGACATATATCCGACGGTTTTGGATATGGAGCTCCATAACATTCTTACCATTAAATATGTTAACATGACAGTGATGGAGGGGGAAGATAATCAGATTCAGCTTTAGCCAAAATTGTACCTTTGGCTGAATAATCGGCTTTGGCCAAAATTAGGCAAACATTTATATATTTAAATTTCTCAAATTGACCGATTTCATTTGTATCTCCTTCGAATTTGGATAAAATATCACATAAGAAGAGACTCGACTATATATTTATATTTTTGGGAAGTGAAGAGTAAAAAAGGGTCATTCAATTTCATTGGAATTTTCAGTTTGTGAAAGAAAAAAAATACTTCGGCCAAACACACTAGATGTCACATTACATTTCTCTCTGACGTGTTTTAAATAAAAAAATAATTAGTGACTTAATATTAGAAAAGAGGGTTCACAAGTTTTGACAAAAAATGATGGGGAGTGAGGGGGTAAAAAAAAATATAGCATAGTTTATGGACAGGCACGTATTTTTGTAAGTACAGTGAAACTTCGTTATAACGCTCTTGAGTGGATCAGATCAAAAGCGCGTTATAAACGGGATAACACAATAGGCAGGAAATAAATTTAAAAAATATGATTAATTGTAGAATTATAATTTTATTATAATATAAAAGAAGAAATTACATACGTTATGTAATTTTATGAAGCATTTTTCTTGATGATTTTTGAGAATTGAACAGAGAAATTGAACTCGGAATTCCGAGAGTCTTAATCTTTTTGTTTCAACACTTTATTTTTATCACATTTTTGTAAAATCACAATTTTATCCACTAAAGAGTTTGGAATGGTCAACACGTGAACAAAAAATGTTAAGTTGATTTAAAGAATTTTGATCAAAGGTTTTCGTTGTCAACACAAAAGGTATTCAACAAACTTTTGCGTATTATAAACGGGATCTATGAGCGTTCAAAATGGGAATATTTATTTACGTGTCGCAGTCGGGACCATGGAAAAAGCGCGTTTTACATAGAATAGCGCTATAAATGGGAGCATTATATCAAAGTTTCACTGTATTTATTTGTACCTTTGCATTCAATGTTTTTCACTACTCTGTGAATTCGCCTTGAATGTGAAGGAAGATAAAAGAAGTTATTCCACCCTACATACAGACTTATCAATAATGTATGGAGCACTAAAATAGCTTGACATATTTTTATATTTTAAGCGGATTAAATTTTACTAAAATAGTAATGCTAATTTTATAAATGGTAGGTATACATAGTTATAAAATTAATCAGTGTTATATAAAATGATGACTATTTATTGAACTAGTTGTGTAGCATTATTAAAAAAATATGCCCCCTACATAATATCTTTTGTACATCATTCTTGAGTAGTTCAGGGATCGTTTAAAGTTAAACCAATAATTTTTTTTACAAAGTAGTATACCCCACCCCCCACCCAAGCCCCTTAAATAAAGATTTTTATATTCTTAAATCGTAAATATTTGTACAAGCATACAGTTAATTTGTACCTGTTTTGTTATAAGTATTACAAAGTTAATTTTTTTTTTTATTAGCAATCACCTGATTGGCAAATTGATTATGAATCTTACGATTGGAAAAAACTCGATCCTGCATCGGAAGAAACAAAAAAATTAGTGAATGAATACTTTGCGTGGACGGCTAAAGATAAAAACGGCCGCGAATTCAATCAAGGAAAGATATTCAAATAAAGAATTAAGATGAACTGGTGATATTTATGTGTTTTATATTGTTTTAGAAACTTTCATGTTGGTATTATATATTTACATGAACAATGTCATCTGTTTCTGTTTATAAAAAATAATAAAAAACAAAACAAAGTTAATATTTAGATTTATTATATTATTACCCTTCCACATTTATGTTAATTTACTAGTACATACTTATTCAAAATGATGTGAACATATAATTGCTGATCAAGTTAGAACTCGATCAGTAGTACAATTCAGTATTATTGATTGAATTTCTAATATGCGGTAAATCAAGTAGTACGTGTGGCTGTAGCCTAAGTATTATATAAGTTTAATTAAATAATTTTGTTTTGATTTAAGTTTTCCTACAGAATACCAATGACTGTTTCTGGTACTATTTCCAGTATCAGGGTTTGGAAGGCTGCGGTTTAATATTCGAAGTAAGTAAAATATTTATTTTACCACGTGAACTTCAAATTTTTGGTAATTTTGAAATTGGGCTGTCCATTAATTATATTTTCCTAAATTGTATCATTTAAATTCTTGTGAATATAATTGAACAAAAATATATATTTTGGTTACCTCTTTAAATATTTAATAACTTTCAAATGATGGTAAATAATTTCTGACATCTCTAATGAATCGTTGTGATTTAATTTTAATTTAACTGATGAAATATAATATGTTCATTTATATATATGCATGTTTTTATTTTCTTAATTTTAATTTAATGAATATTAAATAGGCAAACTTGAAAGAAAAGAGTATGAATCAACAGAGCAAAAAAAAACAGTAGTTGTACAAGAGAAGAAATCATAAAAGGAGAGAAAGAACCATGATTTCAAACGTGTTTATTCTATTGAATCAGAAACTAAATCAATTCCGTACTTCTGGGAAAAATTTTGTTTTCCAAATATAAATACAATGATGAATTGCAAAAGGTGTTCATGGACTGTAATTTAACTACTGGTATGTTATTATGGTATAAAATTTTCCTAATTAATAAGTTGTTTTGTAAATATAATTGGCCAAAAAAATATTTTGGTAACCCCTTTTTAAATATTAAATATTTATAATAACTTTCAAATGATGGTAAATAATTTCTGACATCTCTAATGAATCGTTGTGATTTCATTGTAATTCAACTGATGAAATATATGCTCATTTGTATAGATACATGTGTTTTTATTTCAATTTTAATTTAATGTTGATATTAAATAGGCAAACGTGAAAGAAAGAAGTCCGAATCAACAGCGCAAAAAAAACCAGCAGTTATAGAAGAGAAACCGAAAGAAGAGAAAGAACCAGAAGCTGAAGCAAAAGAAAAATTTGTTATGGATGATTTCAAACACATTTATTAGAAACTAAATCAATTCCGTACTTCTGGGAGAAATTTGATCTTTGAATTGCAAAAAGTGTTCATGAGCTGTAATTTAATTACTGGTATGTTGTTACTTTCAATATTGAAATATTATTCCACATTCAGTTATTTAAAATTATAATTCAACATGTTAACTGTTTTAATACTCCTATAGAATGCTTTTTTTTCAATTTTTGCTAATTATAAAGATTTATAAAAATCATAAGTTTGAAATGTAAAGTTTCTGTAAAAATACTAATTTTAGTAATTTGAGTACGTTTTATAAAATTTTGCCATATTGATTAAACCTTTGCTGTTAAAACTTTTCACTCGTACTGTGAAACTGTTTTGATGGTGAAGGAAGAAAAAGAGGTTATTCCACACTACATACAGACTTAATAATGTTGTATGGAGCACTAAAATAGCCTTACATCGATTTAACATAATTAAATGTGTACAAATGCTTTTGTTAAAAATATTACATATGAATATTTTTTTTATAGGAATGTTCAAACGTTTCGATAAAATGATCTGTTCGTTTGGAAATGACAATGAGAGTACTATTTTTAGAGTATGGGTTCAAAAAGGTCACGATTTAATATTTGAAGTAAGTATACATTTTTTTTAAATACGCTTATATGTAGGCATTAACAGTATGGTTACAGTAGATGTTTCATACCGTGAACCGTGCTGATCCAATCAGTTCAGTATAAATAACAGTTGCATAAATGTATTGGGTATATGAGGATACAAAAAATTTGTGCAACGTAGTTTATGGACATGTTCATGTGTCTTTTTCAGTGTCACTATATATTTGAAGTGTTCGATTGTTGTACCTTTGCATTCAATGTTTTTCACTACTCTGTGAGTTTGCCTTGAATGTGAAGGAAGATAAAATAAGTTATTCCACCCTACATACAGACTTACCAATGTTGTATGGAGCACTAAAATAGCTTGACATATTTTTATATTTTAATTGTACGTTGATTTTCGCATATTCCTAAAATTAAAATTCCAGTTAGTTTGCTAGATCAAAGTATAAGACAACCTGATTTTATATATTAGATAAATTTAAACAAAGATTTCTATATTCTAAAATCATAAATATTAATACAAACGTATAATTCATTTGTAACTGTTTTGTTATAAGCATTGTAAAATTAATTTTATTTTTTTATTAGCGATCACCTGATTGGAAAATTGATTATAAATTTTATGATTGGAAAATACTCGATCCTACATCAGAAGAAACAAATACTATGAGTGGACAGCTAAAGATGAAAATGCCTGATTTTAGTCAACAAAAGAATTAAAATGAATTAATTTATGTGTTTTATGTTGTTTTAGAAACTTTAATGTTATTTACATTAAAAATGTCATCTGTTGCTGTTTACAAAAAAATAAAATAAAAAGTTAATTTTAGATTTATTATATTACATATCCTTAAAAAAAACCTAATGTGTGAGCTACAAACCTCATCCTTTGAGTCCTTGCCGTACTGTTTGTTACTTTTTTTCTTATTTCCTGCCCTAACAGTTACAGTGGCAAAAAATATTTAAATTTGTGTCCCCGTTATATGTAGATATAAGAATTCAAAATAAAAAAAATCAGTAAAATAAAAATAATATAGTAAAAAAAACACCCAAAATTAATAAATAATTTAAAAAAAGAAATTAATAAATTAACGCTCAAGACATTTAAGATATGAAGTACTTTGGCTGTATTACTAATGCCGTGTTCAGACCGAAAAAACAATACAGCAACATCGTGTCTTTTTGACAAAAGTGCAATAAAGCCTATGCATTTTTAAATACGACGTGTTTTCAAACACCGTGTTGCTGTTTTGTTTTCTTTGGTGTAAACACTGCATAAGAAAAGAACGCCAAAAAAACATGTTAACTAACAATTTTAGATTAAACATAAAAATCATCTGCCAAGTAAATGCACAGTGCTTTCTCGTGCTAAATTCACCAGAGGTAGTTAATTATTGAACAATTTAAAAAAAAACCGAGTGTTTAGATAAATTGCCTGGAATTGGTTAATCATTTAATTTTTATACAATACTACTAAAAAATATTAGTTCGAAATTATTTTTTCGTATATTTTTAATTTTTTGACAATTTCAATCTAAATCTAAAGTTATGCAAACGTCAAAATGACATTTAATATGTTCAAGCAAATATCAATTTAGAAAAACAAAACACGATTTTTTAAAATAAATTGAGATAAATCTTTGTAAGAGAATATTTTACAACAAATGTAGACCCATATAGAAAATTTAATGCTCTACAAAAAATATTCTATAAAATTTTTATGCAACGTGTCTTGTTCTTGAGATATTTTGTAAAAATAAATATTTTTGGATGTCACCCTTCCCCCTTACACACGATTTTGAAATGGGAGTGTCCTCAAGCCAGACCCAACCATCCGACCAAGTTTCAATAATATCGGTTCAGTGGTTCATCATATCACTTAAAAGAAACTGTAGAGAAAAAATAAATTTTACAGATAATAATACATAATATGACATTTATTTCTGAATTACAAATACGTAACTTAACACCAATCGAAAAGAACATTATTTTGTATACAGTTCATGTACATACAGGTTAACAATGTTCATGAAGACATTTAGAGCAAATCGGCAGTGTTCTGCGAAGCCAGTACTAACTGCAATCTAAAGAAAAATTAACATATTTTAATTAAAAATTGTACAGTAAAATACAAGTTTTAAGATAATTTTTAAAATATCACACATTAAATTAGAGCAATTCAACCAATTTAGAATCGTTTTTCTGCCCATTAAAATGAGTTTTGTACAAAATTATTATAAATACTATAGCATTACGTATTTAAATAGTATTTAGTAAATATAATAGTAGAAAATACAACACTAAATTTTACATTTGTCATTAATGTTTACCTTGTGTAAATGTTTTAAAATTTTGAACACATTTCTCATAATTTATCCAATGTATTTGTGTATGTTTATACTTTTCTCTAATATGTATTACTCATCTACTTTTTATTAAATATTACTAATTCTGAAGTGAATTTTGTTTTTTCATTTTATCAAATTAATATTTCAAAATAGTATCGAGCAATTAATGATATTTGGCATTTATATGAGATCAAGCATAAACAAGAAAAAGTGATAAAATATATACAGAAATTAACTAAAGCTATAGTTTATATAATAATTTATTTGAGACAATATTGTTCAATTACGTACTCTGTTTCTAATAATGGTTCCTTTTTTGCTTGAGCTTTATGTACACATTAATGGAAACAGTGTAAATATAGAACAACATATTTCATGTTTTGTTATTGAGATACTTTGCTAATTAGTAATATAATGTATATTTAATTAATTTTGTAATTTACATATATTTAAGCAATAGTGGTCATACTTACATAAGACTTATTTAGTATAAATATATAACATTTATTCTATGCACATGACAATAAACACAAAATTCTGAAAATAATAACAAAATAAATATGAATATCTGACCTAATATCTATTAAATAATTTCTCTTTAACACTGCTTAAAGTTTATAGATTAGTTACGTAAACAAACGTTCTATCATTTGTAGATCTGGAATTAGTAACCTATATTTTTATTTATGTATTTTTGATAATACTCATAATATAGGTACACATAATTTTTTATATGATTGAATATTTGTTTACACACCTTATCTATGGTAAAATCACATATCTTAAATAAGTACTTTCTTGAATTTTCATATATGTATTATTATTACACCACTTTGTTTACATAACAATTAACATATTTACGGTTTTATCATGTCAATATTGACTTTTATAATAAAATCTGAGTATTTATATGATTCAATCAACATCTCTATACAGAATATTTAATTATGTATATCATTCAACCGAGGCTGGACTTGTATACGTAGAATTAATAAATTTCACATTTCAAAACAAGAAACGATAAATTTAATATCTTAATATTTTTTGTATTTACCATACCTAAGACCAGCCAAGAAAATTATTTGACGTTTTAAATACACTGCTATTAAATTAAACAAAAGCTGCCTTCTTGTAGATAGATGGCACTATTAATTAAATACTTTATATTCGTATATAAAACACATCAATATTTCGATATATGAAATTGTTTGTCAATTTACACCTCTTACATTGTAAAACACTGCAGAAATATAATTAAACAAACGTATTGATGTGGTATTAAAATAATGTCTGGTCCACTCAAATATAAATATTGTAAAAATGTCAGTAAAAGTACATTTGAGTTCTTTTTTCTGTAAATGTATAAAAGTAGATAAATACAAAATGCAGTTCAATAAATACTTGGCTACATTGTTTTTCATTTTTAACGTTAAATGACATGCGACAGTACGACGTATAATTTAATGCCATGAAAGGTGCAATGACTCATAAATTATTATATCAATAATATATCGGTATATAAATATCTATTCTAAACATTATTATTCTATACAATGAATTTAATGAATGAATAGATGATATTTAAATTTCAGTTTGCTATTACATGGAAAATGCAAACTTCTCATTTCTTCTTACCGAAAAACACATTACACGCATTGTCTATCAAATATATTTAATAAGTAGAGTCAATTCAGTACAATACCATTACATCATTGTGCTCTAAGTACGTTTCAATTAAAGGATGATACAAATTGTCCATCTATGTTGTGCTCATCCATTTAGTTGTGAATGAGATTTATTTTCTATCAATTCAGTAAAAGTTTCAATTGGTACCTACCATTTAAAATTTTTTTTTCAAATTGAGCAATATTGATATTTTTTTAAATTAGTTTTTCAAAAAATATGATATTCATAAATATTTAATTTTACAGGTATACGTATATCTTATTTTTAAATAATTATTCAGCTATAATTATTAAAATAAGATTTTTATATAGCTTAGATACATTAACAAAGTTATAAATAATGACTATAAAAGCTAAACTAAATTTCATAATTCAAGTTAGCTACTTTTCTTTGTGTGTGCATATTTAACACATTAAAAGTTGCCCTGTTTTAATTAAACCTAAGTTTTCTTAACAGAAAATGGTACCAATCAAAACAGAACATCATACATTTCTGCGTTCTAACAACTGCATTTGAATTAGTATAATCGATTTTGTATGAATCGTGTCTTATAACAAAGACAATATACGACAAAACAAAATCAGTTATAATAATCATTTGACATTTTGCCATTTCGACTGTAACTTTATTCAAGTCGTGCTTTGTAGCTAGTCTTCCATATTTCAGCAAGCGTTACGGCTGAATGGAATCTATGGAATATGCATAAAGGTAGAGTTATGCGCTGTATTATAGCCCAAGTAAGAAAACCATAGAAATCTAATTGGACAGGGTTCGCTTCGACTTTTTGCATTTCAAATGTGTAGATAATCCACATGGTAACATTACAGATCAGGAGGAAAGTTACAATTTGTCGACCAGGTTTAGAACGGTCATGTTCAGGAAGATGAACACGACGGCGAGCAACGTCTGCTATAAACAGCAATTGTAGTATAACCTGAAATGTAATATTTTGTCAATATCAATCTTAAATAATCTTAATAAAAACAACTTAAATAATGGGTGGTTTAATAGTTTATTTTATAAACTGTCATCTGACTGTTTGACACAATCATTCTAGAAATAAATTAAATTGATAAACCAATTGTGGACCTGAGTTATGAACATAAAATTTAAAGTTTTTGATGCTAATCTTGGCATATAGGGTACCAAATGAAAGCTGACAATTCAAAGAATTTATATACATATGTAAACGGTTTTATATTAAAATCTTCGTTTAAAAAAATTATAAAAATATTTCTGAAAGTAAGTGAAAAAAATCTGAAAAATTGGAAATATGTTTAATGAATATTATCAGTATTTTTTTGAAAATAATTAGAGGTGTACCAGAATTCTGGCCAGAACTCACGATGTAGAATTAAAGTGATTATTTTAACGTCACTACTATTATATTATTATTATTTTTATATTATATTATTATTGACACTAGAAATGTAATTAGATTCGATCAAAAAGAACGTACTATACAAATAATTTTACGAAGCTGTAAAAATTACAGAATATATAGAAAACACTATTTTTATAATTTAATGTATTTTCTTAAAGAAATGCCATATAAAATAATGTTATATAAATTTAAGATAATAATCTATGTATTTATATTTAAAATATAATAGTAGTGACCTTAGACGTGTGTTCCGGCTGGAATTCCGGTATACCTCTAAAAATAACTAAAAATTAGAATGTAAGTAACGTCATAATTTAATCTACTAGTAGATTAATATATGGTAACGTGTAAAATAACGTTCTTATTAGGATTTAGCAGACAATATTTTTTATAATTAACCGCCTGATTATTCATTCCGATTCCCAGTATAATACGTTGTTGTCGTTGAAGGTGTCCATGGAAGAATTAAATAGTTTCTAATGCATACCTGAGCAATTGAGAGTAATCCAGTTATCATAACCAGCATGTTGGGTTCTTGAGTGAAAGCAGCAAGAGAACCAGCGATGACACTAAATACTGCATATGTGAACAATCCAAAGGCCGAAACACGTAATAAGATGTCATTAAGATCACTTTGTTCTTCTGACCGGAATTTAAGATGTTGAACCCTGTAAGTGTAGATGGACCTCAGCTTGCATGACCTGTGTAGTGTTTGTGCGCCAACAAAATAAATAAGAAATAAATAAGATAAAGCGTGAACCCAAGAGAGAAAGAAAGAAAATTATTTGTTGAGTGCTGTACATGCTGTCTTTTATGTGTGTATATTTTGTTTATTTCTTTAATGTGGAATGTAGTTTTTATTAAAAATAAAATAATTCTGTTTTATCTATTTCAATCAACATTTCATAAAAAATATATCTTAACAATAAAAAGTAAGATATATTTTTTTAATTAATCCGGATCATACTGTACTACAAAATACAGGTGATTTAGGACGTTGTGCCAAACTTTAACAGTTAATTGAGAAAAATATTTTAAGCAAAAAACTTTATATTTTTTATCCAAAATATTTTCAGCTTTATTTGATTATAACGTTCTTTATATCTACATATTTGTGTTTATGGGTAAGTATCAGTAGCAAACACTAAGATTCACTTATGTATACTATAAGGCTGCCAGATGTTCCGCACATGATCTTAAAATGCTACATTCCGCTTTATAAATAATAAATTATGAAATGTACGCGCTGGCTATATATTTTGAACTCAATCCTAATGTAAATATATAGTCAGCGCCGGCGTCAGATTTTACCGCCACGGACAAGATTGTTTTTTCCACACAAGTACATTTTGTTTTTTGTTTTTTGTAAAACATTTAGATCACGAGGGAATTAAATTATATATATATATATTAAATAAAAACAAACTTGTTTGTTTAAACGTCAAAATTTATTAAAGAAGAGGAAACCGCAAGCTTTCGATTCACAGAATCATCGTCAGGCTATTAATAAAGATATAAATTTGAGAAAGATGTCGTTATCTCAATAAAATTCATGAATTTTATTGAGATAACGACATCTTTCTCAAATTTATATCTTTATTAATAGCCTGACGATGATTCTGTGAATCGAAAGCTTGCGGTTTCCTCTTCTTTAATAAATTTTGACGTTTAAACAAACAAGTTTGTTTTTATTTATATTTAACGTCACTACTATTATATTATTATATATTAAATATATATATAAATTATTATAAGTCACTAGTCAAACGAAGTTCAAAGAACTAAGTTCAGACCAGACCTGAAGATAGCCAATAGGATTCGACTGAAACGTCGTCAAAAAGGCAACGCAGAATGCGGAGCTACCCAGAATTTTTCACTAGCATATAAATTATAAGAATATATATAAATATATAACTTAGACATTGCATATAGTGTAATAATTTTATGAACAAATTCAAAAATAATTCATGTAATTTATGTCATTTTCCAATTAACTGAAATGTTTGTACTAAAAAAAATATTGTTCCATGATAGTTTTTAAAATCTGGTAAGTGATATCACAAGTGAACCAAAGTAATCGGCATTGGTATGTGTATTTTAAAAATATTAGTATTTTTAAATGAAAATGTAAGCAATTTATATTTTTATTAAAGTGTTAAAAATTAAAAGTCTATTAGCAACAAAATAGATTTGAAAAATTATTAATTTGCATTTTAAATATAAATTAACTGCCAATTAAAAACAAACTGCAAAAATAAACCAATTACATAATCACAAGCAAATGTAAATTAAGCCAATTATAATGCACACAATCATGTTTATGTATATTTACAGAATAATATTAAAACATAAGGTATTATATAGAATGTTTATTTAAATGAGCTACAAAAATTTTTTTTCCTTTTTTAAATAAAATTTAAAATCGGATTATTTTTTAATATTATTTATGATGATAATAAATAAATTAAAAAATAGTTTTGCCTTATATTTTATTAAAATTCTTCAACAAATATTTAATATACCGAAAAATTATATTTATTTATAGTTTAAAATTTAAAAAATGTGATAAAAACATAATCCAAAGTAATAATATAATTTAAAAAATAAAACCTTTTAATTAATAATCAATCCAAACAATAAAATTGTTTACATGGTTGCACACCTTAAATACTATTTTATGTAATGTATCTTGTTAATTTGTATATTAATAATTAATAAAATCATGTTGTAAAAAAACTTATAAAAAATTAATTGAGTGAAAAAAAACAAATATAATCTATGATAAACCCATTATATTCATTTATATGAACATACTTACCGAATGAATCCAATAATAATAGCAATTATACTGAGCACCATAAGTACGCAATGCGATACGTCAGCTAAATAAATAGCGAGCAATCCAAATTCAGGATGATGTATTAGAACAAAGAACAAGATCAAGCATATCAGAGAAGCGACCAGCATCAGTAATCCAAAGAACAATCCTTTTGAAGCTCCAACACAATCAACACGTCCATGTTGGGCGTGAGCCATAGCGACAGCTCTTCGAGATAGCATTACTTCTAAACGATGTTCCAAATCTTCTTCCGTTACATATCTATAAATCAAATTTGTATGAAACAAGGCACAGATCTCAATAATAATAAGCGATGTTTAAAACATTATGGTATTTAGAATATAATTTTTTTCAGAGTTTCAAACCGTTATTTTTTCGTTTCGGTTCGAGTAAAAAAAGTATATTGGTTCGGTTTTTAGAACATTTGATGGTACTTGTATGATAGCCCAGACGACAATTGAAGTGGGTAGTAAGATAATGTTAACGTGCGTATTTTAACAAAAACTAGAACCGAACCGAAAAAACGATTTTTTTTCGGTTCGGTTCTAGTTTTTGTTCAGGCAAAAAAGTATCATTAGAAAAAATGAACGTTTATGGGTATCATTTTATTATGTTTTCTAACATTACTATAATTATTTTCTATTAACCTTGGGTTTCTTCCAATGTGTCTCCACATAACATAAATAACTGCCGCTCCTATCAAAGAATATTCAATAATGAACGGGAACAAGTATGGTGCTGAATCCTGAACAATAGTTCCCATGATATTAACTCTCCCACAACTAACACCACTAGATGGAGATAAGGTTGATCCATTACCGCTAACAAGTGCAGATGCATAGTGAGTTTCATTTAAACCAAAAGCTAAAAATAAATTTTTTTAAGTTGTATTTTATTCTTTATTTAATTAAATAAAAAATAAGGTAACCATCATTTAACACAGAAAACGTTTTTTTAAAACTTGATTACAAAATTACATGAAGTTATTTTTATTTTTATTTTATATTGAATTTCTGTTAAATGAAGATTAGCTTGTATCCTGTGTTATGTCATAGACATAAAACATGGACTGCGCATCTAACTCGAAAACAAAACCGTGTCAAAAGAGATAGAAAATGGTTTGGGATATACTTGTCCTTTTTTAAACAGGAGTGTCTATTTCATTCTCTATTTTGGAGAAATGTTACACCATTATGTTAATACAGAATGCGCAGTCCATGAAAGTAATTATGAAATCTACCATCATTTCCATAGTTGTTAGGACTGTGGTATCCACCACTGTAGTCATAAAAATTCCTTCGAGGTGATAAAGTTGTAGCCAAAAACTCTGTCCAACCATTTACAGGTTCTACCGTTGTTGGCATACCAGTTGTAGTTGTTGGAGTTGTGAATGTTACCGTTGTACTTGGTGTAGCTATAAATGTTCAAAGTTATATATTTAACAATGTAAATATTGCAAAACTGCTTGGAATTAATTCATAGTATGAAATTTTGTTAACAAGTTAATTACTACTATATAGTTTATATTTTAAGAGCATTGATAATTTGCTGTAATGAAACATCATACGGTCAAATTGTACAACAAATATTTTTATGTCGATGACTCGTAACACACATGTAGTAAGCAACGTGTATAACTGATGTAAAACGAGTTTTGCTATGTCTATAAAAATTAAATAAATATGAAAAAATATATTTTTTAATTTACTGGTAGTTGTTGTAGTAGTAGTGGTCGGTAATGTAGTTGAAGGGGTGGCTTTTGTGGTAGTTGATAAAATTTCCACTGTGGCCGCAGCAAGAGTTTTCACTGTAGAACGTAGAGTTTGTCCCAGTGTCGTAGTCGATAAAGTCGATGTAGATACAGGAGTTTCTGTAATAATAGAACCTGGACCTAATTCAGTTCCTAAGATTAAACCGGCATTCTGCTGTGCATGTTGACGAATACTCTCTGTAAAAATAAATATATATTAAACAAAACTAATCAATGGAATTAAATAACAGTAGTGACTATACTAACCAGCAAACAATCCATTATCATTTGGATGTGGAGGATTCTTTTGGTGATAAGCAGTGATTTCTTTCATATATTCTAGGACTAGAGTTCGAATCCACACACAAATATTTGTAGCACATACATGCATCAACCCGAAACGTGCTATGACTTTGAAACGATGAATGTTGAGCTATGAAGGAATTATAATTAATGTTAGTTTTTATTTGTCATTTTTATATATTAAGACACAATTTTCGTTTTATATTTATAATTTATACAATTGAAGAACCGCGAAAGTCTACGTTAAAATATACTGTACTCATTTAATGATAATTAATGTTAATTCTTTATGTATTTTTAATTTATATTTAGCATTAATAATCATATTTGATAAAAAAAATTCTCTTGGCAAATAAATATATAATAAAGATGTCATAAACATTATGAACCTTTTCCATGAAAAAATTTCTGTAAAAAAATATATAAAATAATTAAATCATTTTTATACATGAATTATAATTATAAATAAATTGAAAAATTCAATCCTCCGATTGCCCTATCTTGCCTGTTTCTTTTGTATAATTAAAATTCTCATAAACATATTTTTTGATCTTCTTTTGTGCTGGCTTCAGGTAATAATATAGAATTAGAAATGTATATTTCAGTTTTGTTTATATTAATTGATGTTATAGCTCTAATCTCGATATATTTTAATAAAGACTGTAAATCGTAGCCTCTTTACAATTACCCGCGAATTCATAAAGATGAAATACATCTGCATGAAGGTGAAGATCATTTGAAGTACTGGATTGACTCCACGTAAGATTTGGTAGCATGGTGAAGTGAATGGTATTTCAAAGAAAGCTCCGAACTCCAAACCATTGTAGATCATTGTTCCAAGACCAAAAGCTAGAATTTATAATACTTTTTATATTAGCTATACTAAAAATCTAGTGTAACTAACAAATTATAAATAAAAATATCTATCTCTACAATTAAATATATATACTTAACACCCAGAGACCTGAGTATTTTTATATTTACCCTAGCCTTGTACCCAGGCACAAATTAAAAATACTAATAAAGTAAAATATAAATGAAATATTTAAATAAAAATAATTTAAGCATAAAAATACTCAACAATAAAATATTCTATTTATAAACAATATTTTTAATTTCTTATTTCCTGTATTATAAAGGAGCTAGCAAAATTTGCTAGCTAGTAAGCACTTTCAAATGAGGTTTCTAACCTATCTGATAGTTCTCCTTTGTGTTACAATACGTTGAATCACTGCTCTAAATTTCATAGCTAATCCATAGATACTATCACAGAATTAATACCCCATTTGAAAGTGCCTGCTAGCTAACAAATTTTCTAGCTCCTTTATAATACCGGACATCAGAGTATTCGCAAGTAATTATTGTTTTTTTTATAAGAATAAAATCATAAGATAAATGTGGATTTTTTAAAGTGGTGTTTCCTTTCTTAGAAAGGGAGTGTATTAATTATTTTCAACAGAAGATAAATAATATTTAAGTAGTAAATATAATACTAAAAAAATAGTGACGTACCGATTGCGCCAACTCGTAAGAAGAAGCTACCATGGCTGCTGTCGTTCTGTGTCGTCTTCCTCTTTCTGGTGTTCCTGGTCGCTACTCCAGCCTCCAAGTCGATTACATCCTGCTCAATAACACTATCGTCAGCGAATTTGATTTGACTCGTAGCAGCGGCACCGTTGGCTACTTCTGGCTCCACTGAGCCTACCCGCGGGTCCGAGTTCAAATTCACATCGACATTGTTGTTAGGTCGATACGTGTTTCTCTAAATAACAATGTGGAGGGTGGCAAATAAAAAAAAATGAAATAAAAAAATGAATAAACATGCAGTTTGTGCTGAAATATCAAGCAAAACGGGCATTCATTTGAATTTATAAATACAGCAAATATCTGACCAATTTTATTAACTGTTATGATATGTAAGTTATAATATAATTGATTATAGCATGTCCAGTATTAGAAGATCTTTATTAGCTATAACACGAGATATCTTATTTGTTATACAAGTACATTTACACATTTGATTGTAAATTAAATGTTACGAAAATTGGTAATTTGTAAAGCTAATAATGGACATACTATAATATATCATTTTCTAAAAACATACATTAAATTATTCAAAATACATTAATTAGTGTGTTTAATTTTAAAAGTCGTTAGATTAAATTAAGTGTTAAATGTTAAGTTTTGTTAATAAGAACATTACATTATAATTATTGTATTAAATTAAAAATTGAATTCATATAAATTATAAACATTATATACAATAAGTTTTTGTACGTAACTACAAATAAACAATATTGAACATAATTAACACCTCAACATTAATAATAAAATTGGTCATAAATTATGCAACGCACCCAGCGAATGAGGCAGATACAGGCAAAAGCACAAAAATCATAATCAACGTCAACAATGTTTTTATTTATTGATTTATTATTATATTAAAAATTCTATAACATGATAACTGTGGTATTTAGCATTAAATAAATTAACACGGACTGTTCCATCGAAAAGATTTAAAATTTATATGATGATACTCGTATTTAGATTGTTCTTGGTTTTTGTGTATAAGTCACGTTTTATTGGCTTTGTCTTTTGCAAATGATTTCTCATACAATAATTAATTGTAATAGAATATATTCAGAGTAGGATGACCAGATTTTCGTTTTTGTAAACCCTGACATGTAAATGAAGACCCTTTTTTTATTTTATTTTATCTTTTTTATTTTTATTTTATTCTTTTTATTTTCATAAAATTTATTACTCTAATCTGCACTTTTGTGCCCCCTGCTCTATTTTTGACGATCTTTTTTTAAATCCACTACATTTTTTGCAAAACCCAAAGAAATTTCACCGAAACCCTGAGCCCGGAGATCCAGTATGCAAACCCTGAGACTCCGGGCTGTACCCCCCCCCCCCCCCCCCCTCTTCCCAAAAGAGTTCCGTACGTGGTTTATGGACGTTCTCTCATCTTGTCTTATGTGCAGTTCTTATTAATAGGTACAAAGCTTTGACAGTTGTTAATTTTTTCTCTAGGGATATTTTGATGTCAATATTTTTGATGAGTGTAATATGTATAATTAACAATACTTTCTTAAAACGATTTATCGCGTCGTATATGATATATACAATGAAGTGAAACGTTGTTGACGGTTGAGTATCGTGGGTGCTTACCTCGTAAACGCGCGGCGGCGGCAGGACGGAGCCCGCCGGCACGAGGACCACCTTGACGGGCCGCGCCATTGCCTGCTGCTCTTTAAGCCTCACAATATCGCGCATCTTACGCGGGTACATCTCCAGCTACATCACAACAACTCATGCACAACCAGCCGACTATATCGCTGTTCTTGTCGCTCATACAGCACATACATATACATACACGTGCCTTCTGTCTCTCTCTGTGTGTAATACAAGGACGGATCCAGAATCAGGGCCGCCGACAACGAATTTGTATCCCGCTGGAGTTTTTATTCCGGTTCCAGCAAAAATTTAACTTGGGATAGTTATAATTATAATAATTTGATATTTTATACTAGCTTTCCCCTTTCATCCCCGTTTCAACGACCCTGGTTGATGTAAATTGTAAATAATCATATATGTGTTATATTCTTGAAATTACTTTTATAATGTTATTTAACCCTCCCGCAAAAATTTGTAAGGTAGATCCGTCCTTGATGTATGTATAAAATTTTCAAAAAAATGTATTTGTATCTATGTTCAAATAAATGTAGTTTTTCATTCTATTTCTTTTTCACTCTTTACAAACATTGAATATGATTATGATAGGTATATTACAGAAAGTATGTAAGTACCTTTATCGGTAAAACTCATTGTTGAAATATAACAAACTCGATAAAACATCCATAAATATCAACAAAATGGGTTATAGTAGGTATACAATTTTCAATACTATGAGTACGTTTACACAACGCTGTTATTCCGGTTTTATTGTAACCGATGTAATAAAACCGGGTGTAAAAGTTCGTGTAGATGGCGCTTTACACCTAACATAACTAATCAAGTTTAATTATGCTATTCCTCTTGACCTACAGGCAAAGCATAACTAAACCAGAATAGAGCAGGAATAAAAACGCCTGTAAACTGCATGGACATAGATATCTATTTAGCCAATCCCCAAAAATATAAGTATCTACACAGTGTAGGGATTTCATCGTAATGAACTTCGCATTAACATTTGAAAAAGCGTCGTCAGTTAAAACATGGTTAAAACACCTGAGACGAATAGAATGAAAACAAAAGTATTTTTGGGATTTTTTGTTGGTACGCTATCACTTATTCTCGTATTTGTAAACAGCATCGCTTAAAACGGTTTAACTACATCAGTTAGTGTAAAACCGGAACAACAGCGCTGTGTAAACGTACTCTATGTTATGGTTTTCTTAAATCAATAATTTTGGATATAAAAGCCATCTTCGAAGCCAGTAACGGAACCCCCCCCTACACAGACGAAACATTATTGTTGCTTACTTCAAATTGTGACAGACGTCGAGTAATATAAAAATAATTTTGATTTATTTCATATACTTCATTAAAACAGGATTAAATACGCCATGAAATAAAAAAGTATATTCGAAAATAATTGAAACTTAAGATATACAGGCTGATTTAAAATATAAAAAAAATGGTACGCTAGTCCTGAATTATTTTGTATAATATGTAAAAACAATTATCATATATTTTTCCAATCAGAAAAAGAATGAAAAAACTATGTTTTTCTATCGGATATAAACGCATTTTTTTCTATTGAATGAAAATTCTACATTATAGGTAAATCATAGATACATTTTTTTGAAAATCTAAATATTGTAAAATATGTACTACACATGCATGTATATGTTTCACAATCATGTTCATGAAATATAAATTATAGCAATAAAACACCGATACCAATCCACCAAAAAATTATGAATTAAAAAAATAACGATTAACAATGAAACAATAATTTTTGTATACATCATGAACAATTCTATTAAAGTAATAATAAAAACAATGATACAAAAATAGGTCGCGGGTGTGTGTAGAAAAATAAAAAGATCAATAAATAAATAATAAATGCTGTGCACTGTAAATCTATAATGAGTAAAGTTTGATTTACATATTTATGACTAAAATACGTGCTATAATTGGCTAACATTTAACATGCAATTCTATAAATGTGGAAATAATAGTAGTTACTACGAAAATTATGTTTTAACAAAAATATAATATGAAAAATATCTAAACACAGTTTTACTTTAGAGAAACACGTTATTTGAGATAATAAATGTGATATGGTTATGTATATTCTGCATCCAGACCAATCAGACATACATATACGCCAACTTCACGGGAGATTTAAATAAAATTATTTATTTTATTTTTTATAATAAAAATAATATTCAAACAAAAAATCGGTATTGTTTTGAATTTTAATGGCATGGCATTAATCAAGTGGTTAAAGTTAAATACAAGATGTATTTTTGTATTTTGTATATATTTCAGTGGCGCCGGAAACATTTTTTTTCTGAGGGGAGGGCAGTACGAACCTCAAAAGTTAAGCTGACATAATTTTACTTGTCGTTCTTAAAATTCAAAATTGACTTAAATTTTCTTTAGATTAATATTGTATTATTTGTTAAAAAATAAAAATAAATAGAAATACAGTGGAACCTCATTAGTATGTTTTTAAAGGGACTGAGGAAAAACACGTACTGACGAGAAAAACGTATTAACGAATTATTTTAACATGGGATCTTATGGAAGAATGGCGGGACCTAAAAAAAGAAAAAATGCACTAAAGCAAAACGTTCTAACGAGGTTTCACTGTACTCACTTTTTATTTAGTTACATTTTATAATTTGTTTGTGAGCTCTGACAAAAATAAAAATAAAATTAAGAGTAAATAATTACAGAAAACAGATTTTTGTAATTGCACGTCACTTCAACCCCGCCCTAAAAAACAGAATCCAAAGGGGGGGAAGTAGTTTTTGCCCCCTCCCCCCACTGATACATTTGGGGGGACAACTGCCCACCCCCCTGCCCCCTGCTTCAGCGCCACTGATGTATTTATACTATTAGTAGAGTTAATGTATAATTTCATCTATAATAAGGTTCAAATGTATTCGACCGGGATAATATTTGTACGATGTTTATAAACCGCTTAAGACCAAATAAACTAAAGAACTTTTGTAAATATTATGTTAGCCTGGAGGCAGAATTAGATTGTATAATATTTAGTATATTTGAAATGGTTTGAAATTAGCATCATATAATTACAAATCTAAAATTAGAAAAATATTATTTACTTATTGTTATATGTATTGCGGATTACCTTCACCAAATCTCTTTCCTTTTTGCGATTAAAGTTAATAAAATAAATATTAATGTTAAACTAAATGATTCGTGAATAAACAATATAGTACCTATATATACATAATTTGTATACATATAGAATTTCTGTAATTAAATTTAAAATCTGAAGTAGTGAATTTAATATAATTTTATATTTGTGGTTTTAATGATTTAATTGTTTATTCAGAATTGCATTATTTCTGTTTTGTTAAATTACTTATCAAGATAAAATATTAAGAGAGATGCAAAATATTATTTTTTACAGTGATTGTAATTTGTAATAACATCTCAAAACACTATACTTTTAGTTTTATTTATATATTTCAATAATAATTTGAGATAGGTACCTATATATATTAATAGTACACTGTATAAAATAAATATTATGTATTATTAATTTTTAAAAAGGGTCACTTAATATTTTGTTTGCTGAATAAAAATAAATAAAAACTCACTTGGAATTGATGTTGCTTCTTTCCCTTGCCTTCTTTTTCCTTTTCTTTCTCTTTTTCACGTTCTCGTTCTCTTTCTCTTTCCTGCTCTCGTTCTCTCTCCTTCTCTTTTTCTTTTTCTTCCTTTTCCTTTTCCAGTTCTTTTTCCTTTTCTTTTTCTTTCTCTTTTTCCTTATCCTTGTCTTTGTCTTTATTCTTGTCTTTATCTTTTCCATCTTTACTTTTCTCTTGTTTTTCTTTTTCTTTCTTCTCTTTTTCCTTTTCTTTCTTTTCTTTGGCTTTTCTTTCTTTTTCCTCCTTTTCTTTCTTTTTCTTATCTTCTTTAGGTGGTTTCACCTATAATCAAAACAAGTAATTAACATTTATTTTAGGAGTTTTGATTAATTATAAAACAGAATTATGAATCACATAATATTTTTTATAAAAAATACGTTTATATTTAAAAAATATACACGTTTTTTTAAGCTTTTATCATCGCATCGCTGTATATACCATGCCGCAATTAATCTCTCGAATAATTGCTGTTTGTTGGTCATTATTTCCCTAGAAATTCCACGCTTCATTACCTCTATTTCGTATAGAGTTGAGATCTGGAGAAAACCCAGGCCATGATTAATTTTTTATCCTTCAGGAATTTAGCGATCTTCAGCCTTGAGTCATACAATTATGGCCATGCATAAAAAGTCGTCTAATATTAGCTATACATATATTTGTAGTTGTGAAAATATTGTCAACGATTCATATAATTTGATCACCCCCTGTCAGTTTGATTAGTTCAGTGGTTCTTAACCTTTTCGAAGTCACGGAACACTTTTGATTGTAAAAAAAATTGCGGAGCACTATCTTATTGAATCATTAAGATCTTTAAACAAACAATAAAAATATCAAAACATATTTTTTTATTAAAAACTTCAGTCAACGTATTAATTTCCAATCAAATATTAAAAATATATATTCATAAAAGCCTAATTAATATAATTCGTAAAAAGCAACTCTTGTACAAATTTTAAATCAAAAATGTTATACTTGAGCTTATCGGCTTTTTTTCTGCGCTTAGAGAAGGAAAGTAATGTACAATATTTTCTCCTAATAATGATCTAATCATTTATTGTTCTGTGAAACGACTGAAATAAGATTAAACACAGCTCCTCAAATGAATTGTAAGTGGTAGGGATGAAAATCGGGCTCGATAGCGCTGTTTGTGAATTGTTTTTATTATTTCGCGGAGCACTTGTAACATTTTCGCGGAACATCGGTTAAGAACCGCTGGAGTAGTTCCTTGCATAAAAATATCAAACACAAAAATATTAAATAAGTATATTAATATTCATAAGCCTAGTAAAATTATCTTACTTAAAGTATACTGAGCACGTATACCAACACATACTTATAACCTGAATAAATTATAAGATAAGATTGATTGTTGTCAAGTCAATAATAAGTAAGTAGTTCAAGTTAGCCAGTGTTTGATTTCGTATTAAATATCTACAGTGATAGATCTTCACTATGCTGTCACAGCGTTCTAGACGCTTGAGACTTGACTCTATCCTCTCGTCTACTAATTGGCATCAACCTCTACCCTCTGCACATTTCTCTTCCCATCCTAATTAAATACAATGTCTTAACTAATATCATTATATAAGACAGTGTACTTAGATTCTAAGACTTTAGAATATATACATACATACGATATATGATATTATTTTGAAATTAAAGTTTTAATTGTACCTATTATGCAAACCGGTTTTACATCGATTAATATTTTTGTTAGAATTTAAAATTTTTTGTTCCTTTATATCAACACAGTAATTAATTAAGTTTATACAATAGAAAAATAGTATACCTACTTTACTGACTTTTAATATTTTATGCGACCCGAAGTTTAAAAAATTGTATTATATAACGATATTTATTAATTTAAACTAATCTTTAAAAATGTAGTTGAAAATTTTTTTGTACAAATAATATTAATCTAATTTAGGTTTTATCTTTTTTTGGACCCGGAGTTGAGATATTTACGAAAATGTGTATTTATGGCATGATTTTTAAACAAATTATTTTTTAGCAACAGGTTAGCTAAAACAACGATTACAACCTTCCATACGTGATAGGGGGTGAAATATTAACTCCCGTGCAAAGCCCGCGGACGTGTCCGCTAGTTTATCTATGGCAATACCATAAAAATATAGATTTACGATTAGCTATCGGCTATTATATTTTGGTCAAGATAGGGGAATTTCCTGGCTGAAACTTACATATGTAAAAGAATTACAAATATTACATTAATAGAGAATTGAGAATGTGATATATTAAAACTCGACAAATATATATTGTGGCGGCGCGGCGTAAACGACTTGTCATTAGAAATCTGGAGTCAAAGGCAGAGATAATGAAGTTAGTTAATTTTGGTGGAGTTGGAGTCGGAATCGAACTAAAACTTCTAAAAGTTCAGAAATCGTATTGGGAGTATGAAATTTTGTTGCTAACCGCACAAACATTATATTGTCTCTATATTATACCGTTATTTTAAACTCTTAATTATATAGTTCGTAACAGTTATCTCGGTTAAGGGTGAGAGGCAGTTTAATTATATAATTTATTATAATAGATTTAACTTAAAATTCAAGAGAATACGTATAAGCTTATATAGAAACTTTATACATAAAGTGTTGATAGAAAAATACTATATTACATACAGTTTATTTTAAGTTAATCCAAAAAATAGCTTGTTCCGCTTTATTTTTTGGTCGGTGATACACGTTATAACATTATACATTACTGATTATAGAATTACAAAATTTTTTATTTTTGAATAAAATTTTTTGGATAAATTGTTAATTTAAATTAAATTCTCATATTTGGTCATATATACAATAATACACATACTATATTTACCTTTTTCTCTTTGGGCGGTTTCCGTTGCTTGGGCGGCTTTTCGGCACCGCCACTACAGCACGTGCTCTCCTGTAGCAGGAAGCAGAACACGTACAGCAGGAACAGGATACTCGCGCCATACAGGTACGTGAAGAAGCCCTCGTAATACCACAGAGGGACATTGTGCGTGATGACGTCAGAGAGGACGTACGCGATGCAAATCACGACTAGCAGTTTCGCGTAGATGAAGCTCATGATGATGAACAATGATGTTCTGTAACAAACAAACATATAGTATATGTTAGTATTTATTTAAGGGGGTGGCATAACCAGAGATATGTTAATTCTATACAGTAGGACTCCTATACATAAGTTCTAAGCTACGGGACCGTAAATTCTAGGAATTACAAGATACAGGGTACCCCTTCCATCACAATATCAATCTAATGAAATGAGACGGGAATTGCTTTCTCTTTCTCTTTCACTCGCACACTTTATTCAGAATAATCTAACATAACCCACGTCTGGTCCTCTGGTGGTAAAATTGAAAAGTTATATGACAGTTCGTCATTTGTAATGTATGGCGTCTTCAAAAGAAGATATGTAGAGACTATATTTGAGTTTTATTTAAATACTAATACAAGTATTTGATTACATATTGTTTTTTTTTGTCTGTTTAATAACGTTGTACGTATATTTCCATTTATATAATTGTGAAACAATTTTAACAATTATTTTATCACCGTTTGCGCATGCTCAGTATTGCATAGCATACTGGATATGTAGAGCCAACGCAATCAAAGACGGTAAGGAGGGAGGGAAACAACTTCTCCTCCGATGTAGGGGAACTCGAACTTAAATGGTTCGATCTTATAGGAGTCCAACTGTAGTAGCTACTAGGGCAGGGCCGTTTAAGTACATTTGAGCACCCTGAGCTACCAAAATTGAGCGTCCTTATGAAAAATAAACTAAATGCTTTACTAAAAATACAAAATACATATTTTCAACATTATTTTTTTTAAATACATTTTTTATTTTTTTTTCGATAAGTAAAAAGACCTTGATTAGTCAGACGAGATTTAAAACTTTTATAATTTTTATTTTGAAAATAAAATTTGAATGAATTTTACAGGTAGGCAGGACCAGATAGAGGGAGGGTTAGGAGGGCCAACTGGCCCGTACCTCTGGGCTTCAGGGTTCCCGAAAATTGTTTATAGTTCAAACAAAATTTAAGGATAGTACGGAATTTGTTAAAAATTTTCTTAAGCTCGCGAAACGGAGGGGTATGCCCCCTCCGAAATGTTGTTTGACTCGGGCCTCATTGAAGCTCTCTCAGAGCCTGCATGAAGGTACATTGTCGATGTTCATTATAGCGTGGGGTATATTATGGTATTTAAAGTCGAGACTTTTAAACTTTTAAAATTTTGATTTTACAAAAAAAACTTCACCCCTTTGAAATTTTCATTGTGTCAGCGCCCCTGGATGTCCCACGTACTAAAGCTACAGCCATATAGTTTAGGTGGACCATATAAACTAATGATACAAAAAATAAATATAAATCGATGATTTTTGTTAAATAACATTTATTTGTAAAAAGGTTACAAAAATACATTCCAAGTATTCCTATCCATGAAAGCTTTATACATTGAAATGACAAGTGTAAACAGTTGCGTTTCTAGATTTCAACATATATGTCCGTGGATGGCAATAAAAGAAGAAACTTAGTTTCCGCTTAGAAGCGGCTTTTTTACTGGTTACATTTAGTATTACATACATTGACAACTGTCATTCAAAGCTTTTACAAATACCTCGATCTGTGTTTAAGATTACAATTTTGAAAAGGAAAATATAGAATTACGAATTTTGTATACACATATAATTTATCAATATGTTTATTTTGTACAATTTGCTGCAGATAACTTGAAAACATCTAAAAAATAGTTAGGATATTTTTTAAATAATAATATTACCCACAAACTATATTTAAATATCTGTGCACATTACATCATATTACAATATGCATAAAAAATGAAAGTGAAACATTATTTTGTTTTGTAAAATTGGAAATTGTCACCCAGAGGTTAATTTTTGGTGGGATATATAAATTTAAATAAACGAGTAAACCCCTATACAATGCAGTTAGTTTATATACAAATGACAAAGGTACACATGTGTTAAACATCAAATTGTAACTAAAAATAGCAACGGTACAAGTTTTAATCAATATAATACAGTGGAGTACCCATAAGGCTTAAATTTAGAATTTTTTTCATTTTCTGTTCAAATAATTTGGAATATACAATTAATTACTTTGTACGTGAGATAAAAATTCATAATATATAAATGATTTCCTTTTAATACAATATATAATATTATGAAAACATGGGTATATAAAATAGTTGCCAAACAAATTATTTCTACTATTTCGTACCGAAATATAATGCAATTATCACCTGAATTTTTGATGGAGGCAAATTATGGATTACCAAAAAAAATGTATATAATTCAATGAATTAAAATTGTTACATTTTGTTATTAAAATTTCTAAAAAATCTTAAATACAATGTGCTGTATTGGAGCGAGACCTGACCGAGAGCGGCTCGAGACCGGCACAACAGTCTGGATTTACCCTTAATATAAAGCATCTTAGGGGAATTATTGGCTAAAGCTCTTGAATAATCTGATTTTCCTGTGTTGTTTTTACTGAATTAATTTTTTATCCTTTATATTATAGACAGTAAACTTTTAAGTTGGATTAAACAAAATTGGAAACTATTTTATCAAAGTTCAGTCTTTAATACTGTACGCCCGAAAACGTAAAAGTTAAAGTGAATGTAAAGTAAAAACGATATCGAAAAAACCATTTGAAATTCAAATCCTCCAGACCTCAGTGAAAAATCAATTTGAACTCTTTTACGTGAACCTAGAATGCTTATGTACGAAGATAAAAGATAATATTAAGTATTGAAGAGAGGCTATAGATGTGAGGGTGTAAAACGTTAACACACAGCATTTCTTTCTTTAATATTTAAGACTGGGGTTGATTGTGCTGTGCGAGTGTGTGATAAAATAAACGCTATAAAGATATGGACCGACTGATACAAGTCTCTAGCTGCTTGTAAATATCTATTATTATTCAATATTTATGATTTTATATTTAAATTTCGTTTATTTTTATTAAGCGGTCTTTATTGTATTTAATATTGAATTTATATATTGTTAAATACAGAGCTGTCAAAATTTTAAGTAAAGTACTCGAAAAAGCACTTCAAGTAGGTACTTTATAAGTACATTTACAAATAGTAAAATTCGGTCAAGGCATACACGGGTGTATGCCATAAGGTACATTTTTGAGTTAGAAAATAATATAAAAATAGGGTCATATTCTACTAATTGAGATCTACATTTTGAAACCCCACATGCTTAGATATGAAAATAAAGATAAAAAATTCTATAACTCTCCTTTCTCTGTTGTCTTTAGTATTTGTCGTTGGTAGTCCTAACAAAGCCTCCACTATTACATGATATTATTATGTAGATAAAAACAACAATTGAATCAAATAAATAAACCAATAGAAAAATTAAATAATAATAATATCGATAGAATTGATGAAATTCAGAAATAATTCTGAATGGATACTTTTTTTCTTACAATAAAAGTTTCTATGAAGTTTCCCCCCACTAACGAAATGAATCTCAAAAAGTTAGTTTTTCGTCATTTATCGTATTTCTTTCAACTTCAATTTCTTTTAATTTAATTCATTACTAATTAAAATTAATTCTCAATTTTTTTTTGAGGTAAGGGTTAATTTTGATTCCGACAGAAAATATTTTTGCTGATTTTTGTCCCGCCCCCGATCTAGAGAGGTTGATGTAACTATTTTTATCATCAAAATGAAAGAAAGGCGAAAATCGGCACATGACTTTTGATGACACCTTAAAGAACTATTATTTGAAGAAAAAAATGTATATCCAGTTTGAATTTCTTCTATTCCAAAATACTTGGAATATGAGTTTGCAAAAAATTTTATAAACACGTTAATATAAAAATAATAAAAACGATGGTAATAATAAATAAACTTTTGATTATATTTGTAATTTAAAATTATCAAGACAAAAAGCCAGTGTATAATATGTTATCTCCAATTTCAATAGTGTCCTACTAGCCTTCTCTTGTAAATACAGAAAATCACGTTGTGCGGCCGATTTAAGATAAAATAATTTACAGATTATACCATCAATCATCACATTATTATTGTCGTAGAATCTCAGACTTAATGTACTTTTTATTGGTAGCAGTAAAACTTGATATGAACTACAGATCGCGAATAATATAACGTTTGTAGTATAATCGATTTTTATTACTTTTGATAGTTCTTACAAGACAATGGAAAAACTTTATTAAAACACATATTATGTTAAGGAAATGGTACATTTGCAATGCACTTTTTAAATTATTATTATTGTACAAAGAGCTCAATTTTAAATGAACAATGCAATCGAGTTTATTTCAATAAGCGGTATTTTTATTTGTGTTAATTGTGACTTTACTCGGTTTTGTTTTTAACTTGATTTTGTGTTAAATATGATTTTGTATTATATCATAGATAAGCCAGCATAATTATTATTATTGAATGTAATTTATACATGCAACTGTTCATTTTTAGGGTTCCGAAGAAACCCTATTAATTTCACTTTGTCGTCCGTCTGTATGTCCGTGTCTCCTTTTCAGTCAAAACAAAATATTTGGGGGGGTGCTAAGGAGTTAAAGCTAGACAAAAAAATTTTTTATATCAAGGCATTTGGCACGTCAAAATGTATGACCAATCCCATGAAATTTTACCCTTTTATTATTTTTTTCTAAATCAGAAATGGTGTCTGCAGGGGGCTTTAAAAAAAAAAAAAATATATATATCATCAAAATGTACATCTCAATTAGTAGAAATTCACCCAATTTTTTTTCTAACTCAAAAATTGTGCCTACAAGGGTCTCCAAGTGATTTCGGTTAGATTGGTCCAATATTTTGTTTACTAAAAAATGAAGCAATATCTCTGTTATAAGGGGCTCCCATTTGAGCTGCATCTTCCGTTAGGTCGGGACCTTAGACACTTGCCTAATTTGCCTGTATTACGTGCCACTGATACGTTACTGCCCAAACACTACATTTAAATTTTATTGTTAGTCCAACTTGATCTACAGGTAGAGCTTTTTATGTAAATGCATGTTAAGCACCTATGTAATTTTACAGAATTTTACATATTACTTTAATACAATTGTCTTGCGCGGTTTTATTATACACATATATAAACAGCATTAAAGAAAAATGTATATGATAATATAATACCACACCGAAACCGCAGGACTTGGAATGAGTTTCAAATGTATGCATGACGTAAAACCAAGCCTCAGAGACAAACAACACCGCAAGCCTTTTTTTGTTTTGTGCTAAAAATGACTATCTATTGTTTTTATTCAAGACAAAAAATAATATTACACAGGAAACAAGAGGTATATACTTTTTTTGTTTATTATTTTACTTAAGAGGATGAGTTTTTTGAGAACAAGTTTTTTTTACATTGTGGGGTACGTATAAGTATAATAGACAGTGGCGCATTACAGTTGGCACTTTAGGTAACTGTCTAAGACCCCGAGGTGAAAGAAGACCCTGAGCTGACGACAGGGGGTTCGTATTTCATAAATTAGGTAAAAAAATGTTTATAAAAATCTAATTTTTGTTTTTCAAACAATTATGAAGAACATTTTTTTAGTTACACACAAATTTGAATGCAAAATTTGAAGAGCAAAAAAATGATGAAAAAAATTGTTTTCAAATCATTTTCAAACCAATTATTATTATTATGAAATAATGCCGGAAATATTACAAATGATTTATATTATGTACAGGAAATACATTGAAAGACAAAAATCTTATAAAAATAAATGATTGAACACTGTTATGAACTTGCGGTTTATTCGTCTAAACAAGATTCTGGATTTCTCACTGCCTGCAGCCACATTCAGAAATCGACATTATTTTTGTCACTGGGGAAATTTAAGTTAGACAGTTCTTCCCTTAAGCTCAAGAAAAAAAATAGGGAAAAGTGAAAATGTTAAGAAGATATCATAAAATATATGTTGCGGCATGTAATTTATATTTCTGTCTTTATATTATTATATGAATTTTATTGCTGGGTAGCATACCATTAATTAATTAAATAAAATTATGTGATAATTTCTCTAAACAGGTAATAGCCAAAATATATATCTACCTAAATGACATATTGTATTAAATATTTTAACTTGTCGATTTAAGTATACTAGTATCGTCTATGGTCGAAATTCGACCAATATTTTTTCTGCTTTAACGGCAACATACAAACATGATTTTTTTGTGCACAACTATGGCACAGTACCTAATTGAATGCGAATTGAAATCTCCATATGCATTTTCTATGTTTGACAGAAACTCAAAATTATTTTATTTTGTCGATTGGTGGTGCTTGGAGTATTGCTATGCAGTTGAACGATGCGAGGGGAAATAAACAAACAACGAGAGGGGAAATCATGTGTGTATGTTAACTTTATTTTACCTGCCTTAACGGCAACATACATACATGATTTTTTGTGTGCACATCTACCTCCTTTTATAATATTATTATTAATATTATTGTTAGTCCAACTTGATCTACAGGTAGAGCTTTTTATGTAAATGCATGTTAAGCACCTATGTATAATAATAATTTTTTTCGTTAATATATATGTAGATGATTAAATCAAATAATATGTATTTTATAGCTGGTCTGCAAAGATAATAAATAACTTAAACAGAAATATGAATTTATAATTATTGGATTTATAGTGTATATGTTCATATATCGACTATAAAACTTTATGTATAACGTTATAATTATATGTTACATCAAAATAATATGGCGTCTGACTATCTTGAAAAAGGATATGAGAATAAAAGTAGAATTATCCCGCCATAATCGCGGTTACATTAACTGAAGTATCTATTACAGTTTACATTTAGATATATTAGGAATATTATTCATAATTATGTACGGGTTACACCCTCTTAAGATTGTACATCTCGCTCTAAATAAAGTATAAAGAATAATAAAATCAGAAAGCTAATAAAGGACAGATATATGGATTTATGTACGATAGCTAATAAGCTTGTCGTTAACAAATATGTACATATAATCCAATAATTAAAATGAATTCCACATTTGACTGTAGCTGACTTCGAACATAAAATCGTAATTAATGTGTTTGGAGATGCAATGTTTATTTACCCCAGTAATACCGAACATGTATATAAATTTAGTATTCATGAGTTGTTATTATGTTGAAGCCATTTCGCATTTTCGTGTTTGGACATTTATACATATAGATTTTTCGCACTTTAAGTAAAAAGTGATTGTTGCTGTTTTGAAGCTTTATACAACTTCCAGTATTTTATTTAAATAATATTAACTGGCAAATAGTTAGAATTTGAACTTGACTACCTCTTTTGTAGTTAATATATAAAAGTAAAGGAATGCGAAACTTTTATAAAATTCAGTAAATGAAAAGTCATGAAAAGAGGATAAAATATGTAATTTCATATTGAAATAATAAAAATTTGTCTATAAATGAAATAAAAGGTATTGATATTTGTAAATAAAGTGGTTAGATATGTAACACCCAGTTTGAAATCCCCTTTGTTAGCCTCAACAATCGGAAAGTGTTAGGATCGATAAAGAGTACTACACCCTAAGCGCTGGCTGTCAGATGGAAAGCTGAAGTGAAATACCTTTTAGTGGGTTTGGGTTGTACGTTTTTCAGCTCCATTTCTTTATTCGCGACGTTATTTCTTTCGATAGTTGAATCTGCATGAGACCTCGACACAGGAAGTGTCGCCATGTTGTCGATGGACTCCACCTCAACAGTGGCGACCTTGATTTCACCGCCGCCCACCATTGTTAGCAGCACAAACGCGTAATTAGTTCACAAAAACACCAAAAACCTAACCACTATCAAATAACAAACTATTCTTCTAACGAACGTTCGACTGTCGGAGTTTCGTTGTAGTGGAATCACAAAGCACGGAAGATGTATCGATACAGTAGGCCGGAATTGTTGAACAGGAGTCGAACCCGATTGTTACATTTTGACACGGGGTATTACATAAATATTTGGGCGCAACAATCATTGTGATCTAACAATATACACAATACTGCCGTCATTCCAAACGTTTTAATTTGGCGCGAACGAATGCTAAATGACAGTTGAAACGAGCGACTTGCCGTAATGGTGGTCCATACGAGGATGCTGTGATGGTAGCAGGAATCCTGCTTGGGGAAAGTGGTGGGGGCCAGCAGGAGCGTTGCAGAACGGGTCACGTGGTACGGGCGGAGCGCACGGCGGGGAAAACGCGCGCTGTGCCCGGGACAAACAGGGACAAACGACCTAGTGACCTTAAGGGTGTATGACCTCGAGTAAACATTGCCTGTAATTGACCTAGGTGGAATATTTTGGCGGCTATTTTAAATATTGATAAATAATTCACCTGTAAAACAGGCCAACGCTGTGAATATTTAAACCCTTTAAGGTTTAATCAACTGGAGAGAAGAAGAAAATGGGGGTGTTTCGGAGCAGCATTGTCATATTATAAACTTTATTTCGTTCTTTGATCTATTAGTATGTATAAAATCCTAGATAGATTCAATTTATGATATCGTCAGATTTTATGTATTTATTTAAATCATATACAGCAGCACAATTATATTAATGAGCATTGAACAATTGTAGTACATAATTTTTTATCAAGAAATAAATATTTTTTATATATATAAAAAGAATAGAATCTACAATAAAAACGATTAAAAAAGGAAAATAAATCTATTACTTATACGATTTTTTTATACTTATTTGGTGTAACTTTATTATACTAAAATCTTATTTTCCACTTTTATATATTTTTCAAATTTTTTACTATATGAGGAGATGAGTTCCAAAACTCGTTCGTTCCATTTTAAAAAAATTAATCGAGATTCCGTGGATTTTATAAGAATTTTTGGTATTCTTTCATATGGTAATATCAGTTTTGAGCAAAATTCTTTCAAACTCCACTGCATCTCGATTATTTTTTAAAATGGAATTAACGAGTTTTGGAATTCACCTCCTCATATAGTCATTGAGTTATAAGGTACTTATCATATCAACTACTTTACATTGTTTCAAATTTGACGATTCTTTCTTTTATATCTTTTGTGTCGTAGTACTTATCATTTTGTAATCATTAGCACGTATCCATCGCTGCGTGCTCAATACTGGTTTTACTTTATCCATTACTGGAGAAAAAACATTAACAAAATAAAAGGTTATAATTAAAAAAAAAAAACTATATTTGCGGACTTTGCTAATTAAATTGATTAAATAAAGAGTTACTTGTTTTATTAGTAATATGAGTTCATGAGAATTACAAAAAAGAAGCCCGTCAATCACAAAAACAATAAACCTTGCTATTATAGCGGCCATAACCGGTATCAGTACCTTACTTATTTAAAAACTTAATCAATAAGTTATTAATTTGAGTACATTTAACAATTATCCCGCGTACCAGCGGTTGAGAAACGCTGATATAGACTACTTATAACAATGAATAGAAAGAAGAATACAACAATAGCCGAACGTGCTTAATTTCAGATTGTATCGTGCCTACTTATTCTAATATTGACACATCAGTCACCGCTAGAGAATACCTGTTGTCGTTTTTAACTCTGTCATCAATTCTAATGATATATTATACCCTCATACCCCAAAATAAAATTAAACTGTTATTAATATTCTTGATTTTAGAATTAATTAATTATTTTTGAATACAGTGGGGCGTATATTATAATAAGTATTTACATCAATATGTAAATACTTATGTATTTACATTGGCATGCATTTCATGTCAACTTATATCCTTTGACTTCGTTGATATATAATTGTTTTTATTACATTTTTGTTACTAAAAAATTATTTTTAAAATTTTTGAATTTATTTACTTTTAAATCTTTAAGTATGAAATAAATTACTTTATCAAATTATTCGTATTAAAATGTATCTTTTGAAATTATTTTCGATTGAAATAACGAAATTAATTTGAAAAGAGGGCCACGTCGATTGATACGAATTGTTTTTTGCATTGAAAAATTTTTCAAGACGAGACAAGACTATCATAAACCTAGTCTCGGGTGAATATGTACTCTAGTTTGTTGTATTACTGATTAGAAAGTCTAATTGCAAATTGTTCATAATGCTAATTAAGAGTTTGTGATTCGATTGATTAAATTAAATTCTACTGAACACATTATTGTGAATTTACTTAACATCAAATCAGTCGAACGAACACCAATGTTGGAAATGCCAGCCTTGACGATGTGCTCAAGTTTGGTCCAATATTGGGTCACCTATTCTTTACCCAAGATTGGGCCAACTCTGGGACAGCCTTAGTACGACAAACTCGGCCGAGTCTTGAACGAAGTGTTGGGTAGCATTGGTGCAAGCCTGGGCCAACAGTGGCCCCTTTGTAATTTCCTATAGGTGGAACTGTGTCCGTTTCCCAGTCGGTTATCAATCATATATGATTTTTTTTAATTCGTGCTTTTCAGAGAGCTTTTAACATATCTAATGTAATTTGTGATGATTAGTTGGTCAATTCGATAATTTGGCTTATATCCAGAAAGTTAGATGCTAATTTTGAAAACAAAACAAAAACTGTATTTTTACAAGACCGATAAAACAGTTGTTTTCATCTTAGTGCGCATGCGCCGTAAGTATCAAAACCTTACCCTTGCATTTAATTTTCAACATTACTTTTAGTTTTTAATTCATTGAAAATAAATTTGCATTTTGATTCGGTAATTCCAGTAAACTGACTGTTATTTAAAAAAAAAATTACGGATTCAAAAAAAAACTCAAAAAACAATAACAGTTTTCAAAAAATTGTTAATTTTACCAACACAAGTTGGAATTTTGTGTTTTTGATAGTTTCTGTTTCGTTGGTAACTGTCTTACGGTATTTATTTTATATTATTGTATTTGTTTAGACATATATCTATCAAACATTAGTAAATATTTTATAACTAGAATAACAAGAAGATAAAATTTAAATACAGCAATTCATCATATTCAAATAGTATATAAGTTAAAATAGCAATGAAAGACAACGACAACATCTTGGAAATGTCAAATTGCCACTCGAGATTTCAAGTGTTCCATTTTTGAAACAACACTTGATGGTGCTGATTTGCACTGTTTGATTTAACTTTTTCAGAAATAATAACTGTCATTTTTTTGCGATAAAATGCTGAAAAATTTGGTAATAAATTAATTTTTATTTTCTAGGCCAATTATTATCATATTATAGATTACGAGTTATAGAAGCACTGTCGTAAGTGTTTATTTTTATGAAAACAAATTTTATATATGAAAGTAATAAAAAAATAGAATTTTATTAAACATCTTTAAAAATGATTGATTTAAATGCTAGCTTTAAGGATTCCTTGTTCAACTTGGAGTAATTTCTGACTTCTTGGTATAAGCCGTGTCAACGTTACGTCCCATATGCATCCTAATGCCGTGTTTATACCGAAAAAAACAAAACAGCAACATCGTGTCTTTTTGACAAAAGTGCAATGCTATGCATTTTTAAATACGATGTGTTTTCAAACACCGTATTGCTGTTTTGTTTTCTTTGGTCTAAACACGGCATAAGAGCTCTTTTAAATGTACACTATTTTTTGTTGTGTGGAAAGAGGTCTTTCATTTATGGTAGTAATATTTAAAATATTTCAATGTGACGTATTAGGAGAATGATTTGAAATTTTATCTGTTTTATCGTATCCTTATTTTAATGTTTTTTTTCGAATGAAACAGACATCGCGACTAGTTCAAACGAAAAAAATACAAAAACGCCAAAATGTCAGTTATCATGTTATGAACCAAAACCATATTGTTGCTTTAAATACTTTTAGTATTTTAAAATAGGTAAAAGGGGCGTTTGCCTCGGGCCCCCACCAATCTCTGATATATGTAGGTATACTTATTTAAATTTCATTTTGTTGTTAATGTAATCCAAAATTATACTTCAGTTTTTTTGTATGGCCAGTGTTAAATCCAAAAGGATTCTTTAAGGGGGGGTGGGGTATTTTCCCATAAAAATTCCTCTTGAAGAAAAATGTGTGTATGCGGGGCCTCTAAATTCAAATATTCCTGGGGCCCCATGAAGCTTTAACACGTAAATGGCCTTACTAACTTTTTTCCTCCAACAAATAAAGAAGGTACATCGACCAATGTAGCAGCTCTATAATTCAAAAAATAAATAAAATAAACAGTAACAGATGAATATTAAAAACAATAATCAAAACAAAACAATATTCCCGCGCCTGATTCAACTGCTTGTAAGTTGACTAGTGAGAGAGAGATAGTGAAAAAGAAGTAAGGGTAGTTTGACATGCCGGTAGTTAATAGTGGGGATGAAACCTAAATCTGGTGGGGATACGAGCGAAACAGAGAAACTCATAGAATAATCTTGATAGTTACAACGAAGACAGAGTTATGTGTAGGGGAAGTAAAGCGAGATGCAGAGTTTATTGATCGGAGAGGGGTTGTTTGGTACAAGATGGTACGTATAGGGGATGAAATGTGGCGGGAACCGAATTCTTTTTGCTGAAGGGTGCGGATGAGGCGACGAGGAAGAATGTTATTTTTTATTTATATTTATGTACGAATACTTTTTCGGCGAATGTATTTTAGCCTAGTTTTCAGTTGTACAATTTTCGACCTAATAAATATTTTAACTCAGTTTATGTCAAGAATAAGTAAATAAATTTTGAATATTCATAATATAAATATTAAAATGGAACGAAAACACATTTTGTTTTGTTTAAGGCGTTGTTTCATAAATACATAGTTTTCCATGTTTAATACAAAATAATATTTGTAGATTCAGTAGTCAGAGGTGCCGATTTATGTTAATATGTTTGTTTTGTCAAATATGTTTTTAGAGAAAAAAAAATGGTTTCAAATTCATAGACGAGATAGTATTTAGTATCTTTTAAACGAAAATTGAATTTTTACTAAGAACATTTAGTTATGCTTCGTTTAAAAAAATACAAATACTTTATCACACGATTTACAATAAATAATTTTGAGACAATAACGCACATTTTAAAATATGAATTATTGTATTTTTAACTAGTTTCCCGTATATAAATTTTGGAACAAAGAAAAACTGACACAAATGAAAAACAAAAACAAAAAGCCTGTAGACGACTTATTAAAAAATATTACATTTTAATACATTACCATTAATACTATAAAAAATCATATTTAGGTACTTTAAAGAGTTACATAATACATACATGTCTAACTGTTGAAAACATCCCCCTCACATTTGATATGAACTTATGAGAGGTTGGAATGGCCCATCAAAACACAAAACTACGGTCTTTGCCACTCTGTTGACAACACAAAACTACATACAGAGAACATAATAGAATATATTATATACGTAGAGAGTTCTGTTTAATTGATATTTTACATATAAGTACATTTTTAAATAGATTTTCAAATTTATTGTTTATACCTTTTAAATATATAAAGATCGTCTTTTTCAAAAAATGCAAAACACAATTATTTATATAAATGTGTACATATTATACGATACTAGGTTTCCATCGTGGCTTAATACGCGAAAGCCCACGCGATTATTTCAGCTAAAATAAGCACGTCTGAAAATGACATAAATAAAATAAAAACAAATAAGTTAATATCCAATCAAGATTTCGTTGGATTCGGAAACAAATCCCAAAGTTAAGAGGGTTGCGTGATGTACATCAGTAATTCCAGAAGGGGGTGGGGGGATACATCCAGCGCAATGTCTTTAGTGTTTCATACATCCAATAAATCCACTAAAAATGACCTTCGTGTTTAGGTAACGAAAATGTCAATTTTACTTTGTACATAAATAATACAGGCTATGTACCATTATTATTTCTAATTGTAAGTTTACACTCTGGGAAAAATTTTGGCCGTTATTTTTATAGTTAAGCAACTTTGAATTTTGGTTAGTGTCCCTTAAGTGAAAATTATCTTTGCGTAACTGAATATCGACAGAACTAATTGAAAGAATAGACTAGTATAACTTCAATATCTTTGAAATAGATGGAATAGCTAATTACGATTTTTAGTTACGCGGGATCAAATAGAAATATCGCTTAAGAGAGAACTGTGACGTCACGGATAAGCACGGTTGTCACATCTAAAATTACGGATACTCAATCCGTAATCGTAGTTTCAAATTAAACATACCTATTTCTGAATTATCAATTACTAAATTCAGAAATAGGTATGCTTAATCTAAAATCACGGTTACGGATTCAGTAACCGTGATTTCAGATGAAGCATACCGACATATCTATTTTAGATAGGTGTGGCTTATTAGTTCTTCTTTTGATCTTGTGGAAGCAACATACGCACAATGTTCTTTACTTCCAGTATTATTAATAAATGGTTTGGATGAAAGATGCAAGTTTTAAATTTTATAAAGGAGGAACGGTGGTTAGGTCTTATGAAATTTTTCTCGTATATTATGTGTTGTTTTTATTATATGTATTGTTACTCTTGGATGTGAGTGGATATTCAATCTAACATTAAAAAAGGAATGGTTTTTGACTGAGATTCGAATTTGTATAATTTACATCTTCTGTTTCAGTTCTCACTTTACTAAATTATCTTAATAGCTCTGAAGCCTATTAGTTGGAGTAAAAATATTGTTCTAATCTGGAATTACTTAGACAATTTCTTTACACCAGTTGATAAGTTTTAGAACTATTAAAATGGTTTAGTAAAGTGAGAAACTGAAACAGAAGATGTAAATTATACAAGTTCGAATCTCAATCAGAAATTATTCCTCTTTTTGGGTTACATTGGAAACAACTCACTGTTACAGACTACCTACATTTGATTAAGCATAGGACTGATTTTTAGTTAAGGAAACCGAAAAATGGAAAGAGTAAACTAGAATTACAGTTATTTGTAACTCAAATCTCTGCTAACTGTACTCGACATCTTTACCTAAATATTCTTAAAATGAGTTTAGCCGTAACTCAAATTTTTGCGATACTATTCTCTGACGTCATCATTTTGATGACTTATTTCTAGTCTAAATACGAGGTTACGTAAAATTAGAGTTACGAGCAATCCAAATAATTTGATTACTAATCCTGGGCCCCAAAGTGGGCGACTTAACCGTCTTTATTTTTCCCAGAGCACAAAAGCATTAAGGGGTTACATCTAATTGTCACTTCGGAAAATGATACCTTTTTTAGGAATTATTTTTTAGAATAATAAAAAAAGCAATCAAATGACATTTGGAGGGTTTATTGTACATGTCTCAAAACATAAAAAAAAATTTTTTTTAATGAAATATAAAACAAAATGGTGACTTTAGCGTTGCTACACTGAGTGCATCTTTTTTGTTATGTGCTCCACTGCGGAAAACAGAAGTTTCATGGATCAACATCCAGAATTTTTTTTTTTTTTTTGTTATTAACATGAGTTTTTCTATTAAAGTACACACATCAAAAAATATCAATTTTTGCAAATTTTGTATTATTTTGAACAAAAAATCGCGTTTTTGACGAAAAAACCGTAATTGTTAACCAATCGTAAAAATCGTGTGTACTTCGATGTAAAATCTATCTAAGAAGTTACAGTTAAAATTTCAAGTCGATCGGATGGAAAATGGCCAAGATACGTTTTTCGCAGTTTTTAACAACGTGGTTTCGGTAAAAATGAAGTTAAAGTTTGAAAACTGTTTTACTTTTTGGCGGTTTTCGGTTTCTTATTTTGCTTCTGTTTTGGCTTCTGTTCAAGCTTGAAACCGAATTACGGTGCCACTTTACATTACCATATACTCATTATCACTCCTTTTTCACCACTTTCACCATTTAGGTTGTTTCATTCGTTCAGAGACACTTTGGAAAGTGAGATCTAAAATAATTTTTTTTTTGCTTATAATTCCTTTTGACTATAATTTTTTAAATGTTTATATTAATTAATAGATTAGATGTAATCCCTTAACAGTTTTGTCAAAAGTGCTTTGAAATTGAATCCTGTAGCTTGAGAACATCCGTAATAGTGAAATACAAGAATGTTGACAAACATTTATTTTTAAAAGAAATTTTCTTTGTTATCTGGTTGAGGCCACGGAACTTTCTTATACGTAACACTGAGAATGAGCAGAATACATGTAGGTATCTAATTTTATAAAATAAATCTTTCTGCATTGCTAATTGATAAGATACATAAAAAAATTGTCAATTGCGAGTCGAGTCTCGCGTACTAGTGTCCCGTACCGTATAGTTTTTCAATTAACTCGTTTATTTTAATTTAATAACAGACGATTGGAGTTATCCCTAAAGTTATATTATATTATGTTTTACACTTCTAATATGTTCGCATGTGACCTTCCTTAGAAACTCCAATGAATATTACGGTGTTGATCTCATAGGTATAATATGGAAATTTCATTTCACTGAAGAAGCACTTTGTATGTCTTCCACACGCAAATAAGTTTATCCACAGTATGTAAATGTGTGTCGACGCAGGTAAGCATGTATGTGATTTTTCCGGTTGAATAAACTTAATAGGAAGGAATTCCGACATAGATTGCATTGTACTGTCAACTACGGAAAATATTTGTTCATTCAATGAATCTACGATTATATTTCATTGATATGTTAGTTTTTCCATCTATGACAAGCATTGAAAATTTTAATACAAAAATTATTTAAGTATATCGGTTTAAATCATTATTTTGTTCAGTATTTTAGTAAAAATAATAATATAGGTATAACATTTTACTGTTAATTTCATATCTCTTGTCAGTGATGGTAAATAATTCTTTGGGATTGTAGATTAAAATTTAATCACTCAGACAAAACATTATGATACTAATGATTCCAAAAAATAAGTTTACACAATAAATAAAATAATAAAAATATTTATAACGTTACACCGTAAAACTCCTTTAATTTTATAAAAATTTATGTAATAAATAATTCGAAAAAGAAAAGAACAACATAAGTTATAATTGTGCTCAGATCTTTAACAAAAACTCACTATTTTACTGTTTGAAACATGAAATTAAACATCAATAAAAACAATTATGTGCGGTATTATAAACAAGTTACCAAGCACTTTAAATGAGGTTTCTAACCTATCTGACAGTTCTCCTTAAGTTTCATGAAGTGTTTGACAAATTTCGCGCACGCGTGGTATGTAAACACCAATGGTGTTGAAACAGTGACGATATTATGAAAATTATTTTGTACGGTCAGAGTCGCAAACTGTGTTAAAATAAGTTGAAGTATCGCTGCTCTAAATTCCATAGCTAAGATCCGCTCCCCCCCTCGCTCTTAAGTTACATAAGTTAGGTTTCTGTAAGTACATACATATAATTATAAAAAATATCAATTTTATCGACCGATATTTTATAGAATTAATTAGTCTAACTCCAGAACAGTTCGGTGTTTTAATTTTGTTTCTTAAACAATTCAAAAATATAAGTTTAAATTAAATATGTAGTGTCAGAGATATTATATTTACAGAAGTTGTTTCGTAAAAATATTTTTAACGTATTTTTCTCTATAGAAACATAAAAAGACCATACGGATCTTACTTCACAAAAAGGTAAATTTAAATTTTACACCAAGTAATAAAAATGAACATAAAACATCTGGAATCTACACATAAATATGTCGCTGTTTTTCATTTAATAACTTATAAACAAATGTTACGGATTCGAGTTAGTAATATCTTAATAAATAAAAATAAAATTTTCTGAACGTAAAAATATTGTTTAAGTATTATATTCGAGAATGTTCCTTTACCAAATTTAACTATTCCACTTTTTAATCTTATTGAATTTTTTATTCTCGTAGAAAACATTGATGTAGGATATAAAAATGATGATATTAAACTTTTTTACCTGTGACCTCTTTTCTATAAAACAATATTTTTTCGTGATATATTTATAATGAAATAACATTTTGGAGAGTTTTAATAAAATTAGAAATATAGATTACGACCTCTCCAAATTCATTACGCGACCAAACAAGGGGTAGTGAACCATAGTATTAAGAAGTGTCAATTTTCCAAAAATTACATTTTGAATTCATTTAATACCAAAATCAATGACAACTTAGAAACTTTAATTAGAAAGTATAATAATTATAACATGTATTTATTACCGGCAAAGTATGTAATTCAGGTATTCTGTGTATGTCCTAGGAATTCTTACAATGTATAAAATAATTGTTTAATAGAAATTTATTATATGATTTGCCTAGCAATTATATAGAATACCTAGCCATTCTGTAGAATACTAGGATAATATTAGGAAATGTATCAAATAAAAGACAAAAATGTATTATATAATAAAATAGAAAAGTTAAGTTCATTTTTATAGGATTTTGTACAAATAACCGATTTAATTAATCAATAGTATTTTATATTTTCTATACTAAAAATAAACTGCCCTGGTCGGCACAAGACTTTTTATACATGATACAGAATAAATTACATTAGTTAACACTTTCTGCTATAAGAAATTAATATAAACTACATGGCATTAATTGTTGTTTTTGTTAATGTTTGAGATACATTTTAATTCTATCTTGTGATTTTTCTTCAAATGTTTTTATTATAAATTTGTACAATAATTATTATGTTTAAAAAAATGTTTTGTCAATGAGTTCTTATTTATTTTATATTTCAACAGTTGAACACGTTTTAGATATTATTATTTCTATATGTACATCTATTTAATTGACAGTTTTACATAATAAATGATTTTATTTTCATAAATAATTCGATTATTCATATTATTAAGTAATAATAAATAAAGAGCCTTTCTTATTAAAATAACAAAATAACATAAAAAATATTGGAACATTTGATATTAATTATAATAAATAAAATAAAATATTAATTCATACGTATATTAATAAGCATCATTTAAAATTGTTAAAATAAAAAAAATATATAGAAACCTTAGATATTATTTAATCATTTAATCAAATTAATTTAATATTAGCCCAGACGTGTATTAAGTACTTAATTCTGTATTGTCGGTAATCTACAAACCTATAGCTATCGAGAATGATCCAAGATTTTTTTATTATATATTTGCATCTGAATAATTTTATAACATAAAGTAAAATAACGACTATGCCTGTTGGTTCACCATATTTACATATGTTCATATTTCATACATTGCCGGCACATTTAGGTATTCTATACAATGTCTAGGAAATGGATATAATTAAATTGATTTCATACATCGCCTGGTGATTTTAGGCATTCTATAGAGTACCTAGAAATTCTATACATATATATATATTACGTCCCATATATTACAGATTTACATATCTGATGTCACTATAATCTTATAGCAAAGAAAATGATTTATCAATAAAATATCTGTTCATCATATCAGACGAGATTATTAAGAAGTTCATATTTATTTCCAGTCACCGCACGTAATTCACATTTCATACACTAGAGGCGATGCGATGCGTTGCTTCCAGAGCATATTTTTAGCATAATCGCTTGCTCTAAAACCGTATTGTGATATATCATGATTTAAATAACATGGATAAGCTTTCGGCTTTACAATGAACATCTAATCTCGATTCATAAATGCGTAAAAACCAAACCACCATTATAAGTAGATCCGTACAATCCCTATTAATTTAATTATGTGTTATCTGGATTTAATTTATTTATACATTGTTAAAAAACTACTTAAAATATTGTATGAATATGTAATATTGATAAGTCCAATCATCCTGGTTAAGTTAAATGGAATATTATTGTCTTTATTAAATTTGTTGTGAAATTTTTACACACGAAAATGCAAATCATCTGCTTTAAAATAGAAGGGCTTGTAGACCACTTATTGTAAAAATTTAATATAAAAAAGTTAATTGTATAATTAGTGATACAGAATTGTATACTCATTTAACGAAAGCTGGGAATTGGGATTATACCTATATGTATTTTATTTACAAATGTACAATCTACATACGTCGTAACTCGTATTATTAGATTTTAGTATTTAAGACTATTTCTGTTTTAAGGCCTCTATACACCACCTAATCTGCAGGGCCGATTTGTCAGGAGGTAGAGTGGGGGTACTGCAGATTGGGTCGTGTATAGGAAAATTGGGCCGACCCAATCTGCAGTACCCCGCCTCTACCTCCCGACAAATCGCCCCTGCAGATTTGGTAGTTTATAGAGGCCTTTAAATAGTTTTTTGTTAAACTAGGTAATACGACAGTGCTGGATTTAATATAAATGTATAAAAAAAGTATTCGGGGTACAGTACTCTTACTTTACATCCATTCTACCAGAGGTAATTTTCTATTATTAAGCCTAAAAGCTATTATTTACAACAATAATTACCAAATAAAAACAATGTAATATAACGCGAATTGATTTGTCATTCTCTACGTATTGCTATGCTGTTAAACGATGCAAGGGGAAATAAACAAACAGCGAGAGGGGAAATTACTTGTGTATGTTAACTTTATTTTACCTGCCTTAACGGCAACATACATACATACATACATTATTTTTGGGCACATTTATGGTATATTTTTCATTCACCTCCTTTTATAATAAATACTAAAAAATGTACGGCAATTTTTGATGTTCACGTATTAATATATAGATTGTAATAATTATCATGAATGTTTTATTATTGTTAAATATCTTTAAAATTAAGTTTTTATTTTGATTTCGAGGCTTAAAATTAAGTACCACTGACCTACGCCACTTAAATGGGAATTGCTCGAACGACAAATTTTTCAAGAATCAAGCTTAAATAGATCGGAAACATGCATTTATATTCGCGTCAAGCGGAACAATATAAACGCTCTTTGATATGTACAAAGGGCTTCTACCCGCCCACATATTCATACGACTAAAACGCCACGGATGTTATTCAAAAGTCGTGTGTGTGTGAGTGAGTGTTAATGTGTATGTACTGACTTTGCATTCTTGGGCCGGACACGTGTTTCTGTATAGTAGAAGTCGTCTTCCGGTTCGTGCGGAACCAGTGGCGTGCGTTGATGTGTGGGTGATGTGTGCGATCCATAGCCGTCCGGATTCAACTGCGAACAAAATTGTGAACAATTATTGATTTGTAGTCATTAATGAGGAAAGCATATTTTCTAATTTTGTTATTTTTCATTTAAAAATACATAATACTGTAATGAATGATATTTCAAAAGTGAGATGAAATTTACAAATTTTAGTATTCATATACATTCATAGATGTTTTGATCGTATAATTTTATTCAATTAAATGATTTTTTTCATAGGAATTTTTGTATAAGTATAAATGAAACTTTTAGTAAATATCAGTATGGTAAATATCAGTATGTACATGACTTCCATGATTTGTCAGAAATAAAACTTACTCTAATGTCCTAATGTCAAAAACTTTATACACATTCGTAGAATAACTAATTTGACATGAATTAGTAACGTATTAATTAGTGTTTTAAAATTCAAATTTTGAGGGTGGTTTTCATCCCTTCAATAGCTGTTTAGGCACGTACAAATAATAAATGTCCCTTAGATTCAATTGCACTACAATTTATAGTTTAGAAATTAAAGGGGGGGGGGGGGCACTCTGATAACGACATTTAAAAACAAATAATTCGTGACTGAAGGGTTAATATCAATATCAAGGTCATAAAATATTTTTGTTGCATTTTAGGAGACCTATCTAATGACACCCCACTCAATGGGGTAAGTGAAAAAAATGTTAATTCACTTTTCCGTCTATGGGAGGGGGATCAAAAAATGTTTTGACAGTGTTCGTTATAATTTTCTTTAAGGTACCTAGTAATTAAAATCTACATTCTTGAATTTTTTCAGATTTTTTGAATTGACAGTTTAAAAATTAGAGGGGGGGATGCTCTAATAACGACATTTAAAAGCAAATACATCGTGACTGAAGGGTTAAAATCAAAAGGTCATAACATTTTTGTTGCATTTTAGGAGACCTAGCTAAAGACACCTCACTAAATGGATTAAAGGATTTTTTTTAAATATACTTTTCAGTCTATGGACATTTTTTTTTCAAAATCATTTCTGTTTTTGGGTTATCAATCTTCATCAGTAAGTATACAAAATTTCATCTTAATCGGTAAAAAATTTATATAGACAGACAGAGCGAAACTATAAGGGCTCTTAGTTTTCTATTAGATTATAGGAAATAATTTCTCTAAATACTTTTACTAAAAACATTTGTTCTAAATGAATATCATAAAAAATATAAGCAATATCCCATATTTTTTATTCACCTGTATATGTATCTGTTTAAAATATTAGATTACATAAAGTTATTGCATTACCTTAACGACGGTACCAATATGCTGTTGCTCCGGCTGCAAGAGCGGCTGTAGTGGGGGCGGACACGGCTGCATCTGTTGGTGATAGGGCTGATGTAGATGTGGGTGGTTGGCCGGCGAGCGGTGATGCGGCGGGGTGTCTATCGGCACACCCGACCCGCCTAGCGGCTCCATAGCCAGGGACTCTACCCCGGGCTGACCTAGCAAACGTTCCTTCATCTCGTGCAAGTAAGGACAACGCTGCATGCCTCCGGAAATACTACTCCACTAATTCTGCAATTATAAATATGTCAACGTTAAATATGTGTATAGTGTATCTATATACGTTTTTTTTGTACGTTAGGTTTGCAAGTATAAGTTAAGTTCAAATTATTTTCGCTACATTTGTCAGAAAGATAAACTAAAGTTATTGTTATTAAATGATATTATAATATGACATTAATATTGAAAAAAGAAGAATAAAATAAGGTCTCGGATATGACCCCAGTAATGGCTATTTATTAATTAAATGTACGTACTGAATTAGAAATATTTGTTGATATTTGATTACTACCATTTCTGACTTATTAATCTATATACATTTAATTGTCTTACAGCGTGATTTGATGACAATCGGCCAATAGGTGTCAAAATGGTGGACATTTAAACTAATTATTAGTATAATTTATTAATTAATTATTATATTATCATAGAAACTGCTTTACATTGTTTCAAATTTGACGATTCTTTCTTTTATATCTTTTGTGTCGTAGTAGTTACCATTTTGTAATCATTATCAAGTGTCCATCACTGCGTGCTCATTACTGTTTTTATTTTACTGGTTTTACTTTATCCATTACTGGAGAAAAAACATAAATAAAATATAATTAAAAAAACAAACTATATTTGCAGACTTTGGTAATTAAATTGATTAAACGAAGAGTTACTTGTTTTATTAGTAACATGAGTTCATGAGAATTACAAAAAAGAAACCCGTCAATCACAAAAACCAAAAACAGTAAACCTTGCACTTACAGCGGCCATAACTGGTGCCAGTACCTTATAATATATGCATTCATAAACGGTAATGCAACAAAATTCAATACAATAGAGTAACTATCTTCATTTATAAAAATGCATATTTATACAGCATAATTTTATAAATGGAATACATTTAGCTATGTAAAAATGTCATGCAAGGATGAGCACATATGAAATTATCCGAATTACTCATATATTATACGAAACTCTACACTGTGTACATAACGTGGCATGTATACAAGTACCTATTTATTTTTGTTTGTCATTATATTAGCAATTCAATTTACGTTCTGAATAATCTTTCAAAGTTTGTATAAGGAAATAATTATGTTTTGTAAATATTATTTTAGTATTTATAGAGTTACATCGAAGACGATGCTTTTCTTTGTCTCGTTTCGACGTTACCACTCAATTTTTATAATCAATAATAATTAAAGTAAAATATACACATAAGATCCATTTTATTTCAAAATTTAAAGTCAAATAATAAATCTTTTTTTAGAAAAAAAAATTACGCGAGTCCGAGACTTAGGTATGTATGTAAATCTGGTGTAACCGTAAGTATTATTCATATAAAAATCTATGAATCAAAATAATAAAACATTTAAATAAAAAACTATTATTAACACAAAAAATTAAAAGTAATCCATTAAAAACCATTAATCATCGTGATTGAAACAAACATTTGATTTTTATCAACGATTATATACACGATTACATTACTGCACGAACGCACACGCGATTGAGAAGAAATAGAGCATTAAAAACTATACATAAAGAACATATCCATTGATGATCATTCAGGAACGTTTTAGTTGCTATTGAATAATTCTAAAAAGTTTTTTTACGTTATATGTTTTTCCTTGTTTTTATACAAAAACAACATTTGGACGATTATAATACACAGAAATAAATATTATAAAAACAGTGGATTATACAGGAGAATGGATAGAACCATGGGCGTACCCAGAATTTTGTTAAGGGAGGGGGATTTTTATAAGAAACTGATTTAGTCGACGCTTTTCGTCACGGACCCCGCGATAAAGGGGGGGGGGAGGGGCTCGAACAGATGGGTAGTTAACGGTTTCGGGTGTTGAGAAGAAAAAAAGTTGTATACTGCCCTTATAAATACGATTTTTTTTCGATTGTTTCTGTGCTTCGCAATTGCAACTTTGCAACTTAAGTACGTGAAATTCCGTGATTTTAGTCAACTCGATAGCTTACTCTAAATCAATTTTTCGGTATGTTACCTAGACATATCGAGAAATTGTAAAAAGGTTATGAAAAATATTTATCATTTCCATTGTTTATTTTATAGGTGTGCGAAAAGTAACAATAAAAAATATTAACTTTTTTTTTTTTTGAGAGGTAGAGGGGGGAGGCAAGTGCCCCCCTTCTGCCCCTTCCTGGATATGCCCATGGATAGAATATAAATTAGAGATATTCTCTACAACTTGTATTTAAAATATTGATCTATTATAACGTTCAAAAATAATTTTAAAAATTGACAAAAATTAACACCCATTTCTAATTTACAATTAGTAATGTTTTAGTTGTCATCGTCGTACGAGGAATCATTTTTCGTTATTATTGTATCTATATGCTCTATTATACAGTGCGTTCACGATGAAAGGAACAAATTCGTTTAAAATTCAGGTAATTATTTTGTGGAAAAACGCTCGGACCCGTCGATTAGTATTTTTAGTTGCGGATTTTTTGACATAATAAAATTGTATACAGGGTGTCTCAGGAAATACATATGCAGTCATCAAAGAAAAACACACACAAGTCAAATAAAATGTTTAAATTGAACAAACACCTTGAACATTTTTTAAAAGCCAACAAAAACATCCTGGTATGCCAGAAAAAAAACATCGAACTTTTTTTTTCTTTTATTTTTCTTTTTTTTTCTTCTTTTTTTTCGTTTTTTTTTTCTTTTTTTTGCAATACCAGGTTATTTTTGTTGGCTTTTAAAAAAATGTTCAAAGTGTTTTTGTTCAATTTAAACATTTTATTTGACTTGTGTGTATTTCAAAATGTCAATTTTCAAACGTCATTATTCCGAAAACTACTGATTTTAGAGATATGATATGCTGTACAAAAAGTGTTCAGAATTTATCGCACAATTCAAAAATGGTATAATATATAGGGTGTTTCATTAAAAAAAATCAATGATGACTGCATATGTTTTTCTTGAGACACTCTGTATACAATTTTATTATGTCAAAAAATCTGCAACTAAAAATACTAATCGACGGGTCCGAGCGTTTTTCCACAAAATAATTACCTGAATTTTAAACGAATTTGTTCCTTTCATCGTGAACGCACTGTATAATGTGTATGTTTAAAAACATAAAAATGGAAACACACAGTTTTTTTCCGCAACTATGTTAAACTTAAAAAGAAAATTAATATTTTTCTTGAGTGTGGACAAAAAGCAAGAAACCAAACCAAGATCAACAAAAAGTATTTTTTTGTTCCCCCTGAAAGGTATAAACAAAAATACTTTTTTTCATTTTCCCGTTATTTATAAATAATAGAAGCTCAGCCTTTATGCGTTTATATGTATATTAGATATTTCGAATGAATTATAGTTGCTACATTTTCACTTATATGGTTCAGAAAAAAACGTTTCTATATTCCTTTTAATGTTTAGAGAAAAAGAAAAACATGTTTAAATCGGTAAAGTTCGAGAAAGAAGACATGTTGAGAATATTGCATTTTCTTTATGTACGGAAACTTATAATAAAATTGAGATTTACTGGTATTATTACATCTGTAAATTTCACAAACTGTATGTAGATGTTATTTTGTAATTTTGTACATTTAAACAGTTGACATTGTTTAAAAGTTAACGGTGATAGAATTTCGTTTTTTAATGCTAGTTATTTATAAAAACTGTATATTTTTACACAACTATATTTTCCGTTATATCCTGTAATTTGTGGTATATATTTGTTTTTACATTAATTATCTCCCCTTATTGCACATAACATAAAAATGTACTATCTTTTGTTTTGCTGTTTTAATTTAAAATTAAATATACCTAATAGCTAACTTAATTTGTAATTTTTTTTAATTTTTAAATATATAATAAAATAACACATTAATACCAGATATTTTAAAGAATTTGCATGAGTGCAAATGCAAATTAGCTTCCAGTTAACACTATCTTTTAGGTGTCAAATTGTTATGAAATTGCTCGATATTTTAAAGTAGTGGTAATAAATGTATAATAATGTAAATGTTATGCATTTTAGGAGATACACTTGGCAGCACTTATTTTAAGTCGCTGATTGTACTTATCGCGCATCCGTCAAGGTTATAATATGTACGATTTCATTCGGCACATCTGTGAGTGTGTTGTCATTTATATTTAATACCTAGCAGATAGCATTCGCTGGAAGCTAATTTGCATTTGCACAAAAGCAAATTCTTTGTAATACCGGGCGGGCTTAATAGTAATAAATATATATTTAGGTTTATATTTAATAGTAGGGGAAAGTGTGGTAGTTACGAACACCTAAGAGAAATCAAATAAATTAAAACCTGAGTAAGTGTATTGTATATTATTATTAAATAATCTATCAGTTTTACATTTTCAGTATTAATTTTAGTAAAATTAAAAAAAATAATTAAATTTACAGGCAAAAACAAAACCATGTGTTCGTGATTACTTGACTAGCATGGGGTATTCACGAACAGTGGAATAATTAAACCTAATTGGTACAAAAGTTACAGCAAAAACCTCTGGATATACTTTGACCACTAGTATACTTATCATGTGCCCATAAATTGTACTTGAAGCACATTACCTAGTCTTCAACAGAAAGATCTTGATATTTTTCATTATAATAATAAAATTAGTTACTTATTTTCTTTATCAACATCTTCGTTTATTCTTATGTTTTACTTGGCACTTCTTCTTTTGTTTATTTTCTTTAAAATGACTGCGATTCCTCGCACTTTTTCAGTTTTAGTTTTCATCCGTCTTTTTTAACAACGTTCGGAATTGCCACATTTAATTAAAAATAAACATAATTTTTTTTGAAGTTGGGATCATACAGGAAAGCAATATGAGCGACATCAAATACTGTTTGATCGAGGCTTACTTGGGCTTAACTTATTGTTAGTCACATTTATATTAATTACATATCAGTTATTACATGGCTTTTATTTTAATAAAAAAATTAGATGAAATATGATATAAATATGGAACTAAGCTTACTTTGTAACTGACTGTTAACGGTCCGATATTAAACGTAGGTCCAACTATCGGTAAGTGCAGATACAACATTAGCTTTCCACCTTTAACATATGAAATCACTAAATTCGCGATTACCCCGCGTTCGTTAGTACCCCACTCTCCCCTACGCATTCAATAAATAGCTATATTATTATAAATTAGTTACATACGCGTCTTTACTATAATGAACTAAACAAAGAGACAGACATAGTATAAATGTACGAATTGTATTCTATTGATAATAATGTAATTATTAAGCTTTTGTTATATAATCAAATTTAATCAATACACATGAGATTATTTAGGTACTACAAATTCATAGACTTTGGTAGATTGTATGGAATTATATACAAGCATTGTTAAATACTTAATGAAAATAATAGTATGGTAGGTAAAAACACATGTCTATTCGTACTGATCTGTTGATTGGGAGTAAATAATTACATATTATTATGATACAGACATAATAACTTCTTTAATTAAATGTAACATTATTAGTTCTAATTATTATTAGAGTAATTATTAATCTTATTATTTTATATTAAAATAATAAAATAAAATTATAATCCAAGCAAAAATAATTTCTTTATAAAACGAAAATGTAATGAATGTTAAACGCTGTTGCTATATGGGAAATTAAAAGTAAGAAACAAATTAATTACTCAGGGGTTGATAGAATTCAAAGACTTCATAATATTGAATTCATTTCCTGGAAAGCATTTATGTAGAAAATAATGATTTATTAGTTTTGTATCTCTTCTCATAAACAAGAATATAATTATAGCTTGTAAAATCGATCGGTACAATATCTTCTTATTAATTATAATTTGAAATTATAATAATGTTATTTGTATTAATTTATAAAAGAATGCAATTCTATTAAAACTTTTATAATTAAAAAAGGAAAATAGCTTTTAATCTGAGTATTAGGTGCAGTATTTTCTCTGGTCTCTTGTCATTCCCACCATAGATAGTTGAATGCATGCATATTTGGCTGCGTTGCAGATAATTGTGAAGTCGTGAAGAAAATTCAAGATTGCTTTGGGTCTTCGTAAATGTGTACATTTTCCATTTTCTATTAAATAGCAAACTGCTATTTCGAAAAATAGTTACTGAGATAATACTGCTTGAAAATAGACTACATAGCGATTAAAATATTAATGATGTATGGTCTCGAACTTGTGGAGCTAATTTATTCACTGCTCAGTTTTTTTGAGTGATAGTGTGTTTATGTGTGCACGAGAACACTTCTGATATTCCAAAGAACACATTGGTGCAGGTATTATCAAAATCGACCCTGTATTTTTTAAGTTAATAATAATTTTATATATTAGGTAGTATAGATCCAACACATGAAGCTGTGATATTTGTCCCAATAGTGCCTCTCATGGAAAAACAACCTACAATTTTGTCCTATTGGGAAAAATTTTACTATCTAAATTCTAAAGAATATTTAATACGAGAAATTATCAAGTAAATAATAATAATGCGTAAACAAAATCGCGTACACTATAATATAGTATACGCAATAATGCGGTGAATTACACTACCAATCTTGAATATGGTAAAGGTGCAGTTTATAATAATTGAACGTTCAATTTAATACGCTTGTCTTAATAATAGCAACAACTTAACATATCACACACTACTGAAATGTAAACATTACAGCAATTAGTAATAACTGATTAATGTTTCGTGTGTCGGCAATTGAACTCATCGAACGTTAGCATTATTTTAGACAGTTATGTCTAATTACTACTTGCAGTAACGCTGTTAAGTGAAATTAATATACCTATTCTAAGTAATTGTTGCGTTATTTTATTTATTTATACAATAATATATTACATAAGACGTTCTAAGCTTATTTTATCGAATACTATAAAAAGTACCGCGAACAAGTCATTATTTTGCTATGCCAATTTAAGTCAAAAATTTTAAATTGTAATTTTAAATTTGTTTATTTACTAAAATATAATTTTTAAGGGACAAATTTATGGCTAAATCATCGAAGATGGAAGGTCAAAAAAAAAAAAATAAATAAAAAAAGTTAAAGAAAGCCTCTCTATCAATTATATTCTAACATATTTTTTTATTTCATTTGCTTCTTCGTTATTAGTTTCATTAACTACTCCTTTAGTTTATAAGAAGTTTATATTCTTTTTATATTTATAAAAAAAAATTCATCCGTAAAACCAACTGTTATTTGTAACTGACATTGCATAAGCTACCTTTATCTACTCGACTAAACATTTTCCAATAATTTTATCGGTTCAGATATGCCCTGACAACTACAAAACGCTGTAGTTTTTTTGTATGGCTTGTTCAATGTGTACCTACATATTATATATGTACATATGTGTACAATGTACATATATATGTATCAAAAGTAAAAACAGGCCAGTATTAGGTTTATTAGACTAAAACTTGTACGATAATGTTAATTTGAAAATAATGTTTGGTTTATGCATTAATGTTCATTTTAAAGAATTTAGTTTTTATAAAAAAAAAAATGAAAATACATATTTAGTCATTGACATAGACCATAGAGCATGGATTGTGCATCTGACTCGAAAACAAAGAAAGAGATAGAAAATAGTTTGGGATATCCTTATTCATTCTTATTTAAACAGGAGTAACTATTTCATTCTTCTTAGAAAAAGAGATAGATAGGTATATGGATATATCCCAAACGTCACCGAATCTCTCTCACTGTTTTGAAGAAGTGTTACACTATTATGTTAATACAGAATGCACGGTCTATACTCTATGTCTATGATATTTAGTGTATTGTAAGTGTTACATTTCTTAGTTTTACAGAAAATAATCTTATAAGTTAATACACCCTACTTAAATAATCTTTGGAATCAAAACGGGAAAAAAATTATAAAATTTTTTTGGTTAATTTATTTGAAATATATAATAAATTTAAAAAAGTGATGATTTTAATTGTACCTACTTATAAAAAAATCAGTGGGCTTAAAAGTAACTAATCTAAATTAAATCAATACAAACTTGATTTATTTATTTATTGTAGTACTTAATGTAAGATGTTTTTCTGTGATATCAATCTAATTTCTGGAGATTCTGTTCACAATTTGTTTAAAATATTGAATAGCAAATAACAGTTCCTACGATCGAGTACACACACAAAATACCACAAGATAACTGTATCGAGATATCAGATTCTTCACAAAATCATTGAAACGAATAACGCGAATATCTTAATCTCAATTCAATTACAGAAGATGGACGAGCAAGTGTAATTGAGTGTACGTACACACAGACAGACACAAATATAAACATGATTACGTCCAACAAGCAAAATTGCTTTACGATGAAGTAGCATTCGGTAAGAGTGTTTCCTTAAAATTGTTAATTAAGTTTTGATTTTTTATAAAATTACTTTACATTTATATATATTTTTTTTGTGAAAGGGCGAGGGAGAGGGTCGGTCTGTCAGGAAGCCTGGTCTAGGGGTCCATGGTAAGATGTAAGGACCATGAGCTATACTCAAATGTTAATTTTGATATGTCAATATTATTAATGTGGGTATAATACTCAACATTATAATTAGTTTTGAACATTTAATCATTCATAATTTTAAGCTCTTTTGAAACATATAAACGAAATTCACAAGGACATATACATTTTAAAGGATATAATATGCAGGCACGTTTAATGTTTTTCATTTGTGTAACGAAAGAGAGGAAATAAATATATTTTTTTAACGAAAAAAGACAAAAAATCTTTTGCATAAAACAAGATAATGTCATTTTGCGGCCATGTAAACCTCACTAACACGCTCTCGCATCTATTTTCACGCACGCACTTTACTATAGTACCTATATATACATATATAAAATGGTAGATTCGACAACAGGGGTGTCTCCAGGTACTGACTCCGTAATTTATCAGTATGACTCGATTAAAAATAATTGGTATTGTGAGTTTAAAATGTTTTAAATTCAATAAAAAGTATCATGTTAAAGGACTGCGGAACTTATTTTGCAATAATTGTAATTAAATAAACAATTAGACTTGATGAAACAAAATTTTAGAATTAATATCTAAATAAAATTTTGTTTAATTTGAATTAAATTATATTTGATATGTACCCCAGTCCGTTTCATCACTCCCACTGCCCTTTTCAATGCGAATGGTGTCATGAAATGGACAAAAATGACTTTTTTAAAACATGTTATTTAACTATTTTCTATTATTTTTGTGGTAATAAAATATTCAGTTTAAGAAACTCAATTAATTAATAATGTAGTTGATTTTTTATAATGTTTATAGTTTTAATAAAAAATTGCGTCAATCTCAAATGTCCGTTTAATTAAGTATCTCCCCTACGCATGTATATGTAGCAAATAAACAATAATTTATTTAATTAATTAAGTGGATACTCAGGCATTAAAACCACAATTTAATTAGATATATTATTTCGTATTTAAACGTTTCAAGTATAATAAACTGGTAAAATAAATAAGATTAAAATGTACATATTTTTCACGGAGGTCTATCATAAAACATTTATCCTAGACTCTGCTTTGACAGACGACGTCCCTGGAGATATCTCCCTGTGTAGGAAAGATACAGTGTTTGATGTACGACTTGAACGCTGGTGCATTCTGTTCTGTTTCATCAATTATATTTCGCATTGTAATCGCGAAAACATCAAGTCGGAACTTTAATGGAAAATCTCAGTGGGCTTTGTGCGGTGTTTGGATTTAATATCTTCTGTACTGGAGATGTGTTGCAAATTGAATTTTACTTAAAGCGTAACTTTATCACTGCTGATGTACTTATGTATTAAATGCATCTACGAATTTCAGTTTTTTTATTAAATTTGCATTTTACGTATCTGTATTTGAAAATAAAATACTATAGTAATTTTGTACATATATGTATATTGTACCTATATATTTTTCGAGGTCTTTTAATTAAAATAATAAGAATTAAATAAATGAAGTAAGTATTTAGCTATTTAACATCAGTTTACAAAAATTAATGAATTTTTTTTAAACTACAGAAAACAGCTTCAAACCCGCCCTAAAAAAACAGGATCGAAATTTGGGGAGAAGGAAAAAAAAAAGTCATAACCCCCCACTGAACATTGGGGGGGGGGGGATTGCCTCTCCCGCTCCCCGGCTCCGATGTCACTGGTTAAATGTTTTGTATGGAAATTTAAAAATAACAATATATGGGTTGAGAAAATATGTATATTACACATCTTACAGTAAAAAGTAATCGATAGGTACTTGTTCATAGTTTTTGTTGGTTTTTGAGAACAAATGTTTTCTAATAGATCATTTAGTATCCCTGCATGCATACACATATTTATAATCTGCATGTACATCTAATATTTTATATGCATACACTGTATTTCATTGTTTTTACTCTGGCGCTAAAACGTAAAAGACTATTCAAATATTTTATGTCTTTTCTATGTACATAAATTATAATTAACTTTAATGGCTTCATAAAGAGATGACAGTGTTGGTATATTGAATATACAAAATCAAATCTTTTTATAACAAATTGTTTTGCAAATGACAATTGTAGTTACGTAGATACTGTCATATACACAAGTAAAAAATGACTTGGGTCAAGAAAAAAAACTAGATTGGATAATATCACGAAGGAGCTGTCAGAAGAGGAAGAAGTCCAGTTGACAAGAAATCTATTTATAAAAAAAGACTAGGGTCAATAAATTCTTGTTAAAAAAATAATATAAGAAATATACTCTTAAATGGAATAGTATTTAAATGAACCCTGGTTTATAATACGAATTAACTGTATTTGGTAATAAATTATTTAATGATTATTACAATAAAAAATAAACTACATAAAATGTTATCAAAAATACTTATTTTATTTGAATATTTTATATTTGCGTAATTTAAATGCTAACAATTTAAATTTTATGGCATGTAATAAATTATGCTACATAGAAAACGCATTTTATTTTTATATATTTATAGGTATTCAATGTTTTTGAATTATTTTTATGTCTTTCATACAATTGTAATAATCGAAGCACTGACTATTAAAACATAATCCATTAAAATGTTGGAGTGATTTAAATTTATTTATAGTATGCAAACTATCCATACATTTTGATATAATATTTTGAGTTATCAATGATTTTATGACATACTATAGGTATTCCTCGACTTACGTCTGAGATAGGTTCCTAGACATTGGTCGTATGTCGAGTTTCATAAAAAACAAAGAACAACAACTAAAAGATTATTAGATACAAAATTAAAATTCATGGTTCAATCTTTATTCAAAATTATAAAAAAAAAATAAGTTACATATTTACATGTCCGCGTAATTTTTTCAAAATTTCTATTGCTGACAAATAATTATTGTTATTAGATTTATTTTTTGATTTGTGCCTGAACAATAAAGTTAATATGGATTTTAAGAAGTTCTCAAGAAAATAAATTTGGTCGTAAGTGCGAACCATCGTAAGTCGAGGAATACCTGTATATTTAGTACTGCTGTCTAAATATTAAAAATGAAATAATTATTGAGGTTCTCTTATCTATCACAAAAACAAACAACAAATATAAATACGTAAGAAAACAAAACACGATTGATGTTCTTAAAGCGCCGATGATTCAGCGTGGATCGAGGCGGCTGTTTCGGCGGGTGTAGAGCGCTAATTTTAGTTTGCTCGGCTGTGTGATCAGTAGGCCATGTGTAACTCGTTCACAGATCGCTAAACAACTCGCGCGTTTCCGTATATACATGCTATTGATTTGCTAATTGCTCTGCCTTCAAGTACACGTTATTTATCAGCAACCGTCGTCTATAAACGCAGACTGTTATGGGCATACATTAAGGGTTACGCGTACTTTTACTTTGATGCTTTACTCACGTTGGGTTAAAGGTAGGGTTGAGTTTGATGGGAAAAGGAAGTGTTTGAAATGTATTTTATTTCTACGTTGGTTTTATAGTTCAAGGTAAAAAATATATTTAAAAATGGTTTCGAGAGAAATTTTTATTCTATATTTATATTCATTAACATCTAACTTAAATGAGTTGGACTTGTATTTTTGTATAAGGTATTGGCACCAATCTTGAACGCTTTAAGAGCAAATTATATTTTTTTGGGATTGGTGGGCTACTTTTTGTAATTCTTATGGACTCATTTTACTAATAAAATAGCTAACTCTTTATTAAATTAATTAAATTACCAAAATCCGCAAATATAGTTTATTTTTTAATATTTATAGTAATGAACAACGTAGAATCAGTAATAAACACCCAGTGATGAACTCTTGCTAATGATTACAAAATGATAAAAGCATTTACATAAGAAAATACACTTTTTTTAAGCGACCTATATAGCATTGTAGTTTTGGTCGAGCATAGTCTAAATTACAATTTTTGGAATTTTCTGCTTACCAGTTGTTTTTTAATTTCAGCTTCAGTTTTGGGTTTAGCCAACTTCGGAAAGTTCAACCTAACACCCAAAATTCAAGCTCAAATTAAAAAAAAACTGGTAAGCAGAAAATTCCAAAAATTTGGATTTCGACTATGCTCAACCAATACTACAATGCTATATAGGTCGCTTTTTTGGTTCCGCATTTCTTTTTGTGTAGCTGTGTTATTTGTTCACTGTTTTTAAACAAAATGATCAATTATCATGAAATCACGTTGTTAGAAAGTTAAATGTATATAGATTAATATCCAGTAATGGCAGTAATTATAAGTATCAACAAATATTTTAAATTCAGTACATTTAATTTAAAAATGTTCAACACTGGAGCTGTACCGTATACATCTTACTTTTCAACTTATTCACGAATATAATTCTTCTAGTAAAGTTAGTATTTTTATTTTGAGTTTTTAAGTAATGTACACGGAGAGAAAAATCTTAGAAAAATTACTGTGCTCTGCACTATAAACGATGTGCGAAAGTCGAATATGGTCAATTTTATACGGTAAAATAAGAAAAATTAAAATTCATAATATAAAAAGTAAAGGACACAATAGTATTTTTTAAAATACAGGCCAGCGAAATTTATAAAACAGCACAGTAAAAAGTTCCTATCTCGACAAATTTGTATTTTTTAATTGTTTTTCTTAAAAAAAATGCTATTTAAGTTGATGTAAATTATTAGGCGGTCTGATAAATTTTACAATACTGACTTATAAAATTCAATGATATTTCAAAGATATCTGGCAAAAGCAGAAAGAAAGAAAAAGACAGAAGATACCAATTATGTTGAAAACACAAAAACTAAAAATGTGATATCTCATTAACTGTTTATCGTGGAGATGTATGTATGGTTTTATTTTGTTTGTAAAACGATTCTCTAAAAATCATACGCATCATGTCTAGATCTCAGATTTATGGTTTTCGATATATCTTAATGGAAAGTTAGGATATAAAGCAAATTTTACTATCAGCATAAACAAGGTAGTAAGGTTCGAGTACAGTCGGCTATTTTCGATCTTCCGACGGCCTATAAACTGACAGTTACATACATATTTAGAATGTATATTTGTTTTAAAAGTACATATTGTAATTGTGTAGTGTTTTCTATTTTAAAGATATTTTTCTATGTTATCGTGATTTTAAAGTATTATATTTTAATTTATATTCAAAATTGTTTTTAGTGTGAATAATATTTAAAGCGGGACGTGTAGCATATTTAGATTTAAAATGGCTATGATTGTTTTTATTTTATTAAAATTATTGTTTTGTGCGAATTTTAAATGAATGTGGGTGATAAATGTTTTACAATAATGTTTTGTTCGGTTTTAATGTGTTATTTTTAGAAGTTTTATTTGTAAAATAAGTTTTGACAGATATAGGTTAGTTTAGATTTTAGATATTGAAAATACGTTATTTTATATTTAACTTGTTCTGTGAATCGGTCTCTTTGCACATGTATTGGTTGTCATATCTTTATGTAAATTGTTCTACAACTATATTTGTAAACTATTATTAGTTGTAAAATTCAAAACAATGTATATTATATAAATAAATCGATAACTTTCTTAAAATGAAATTGCTTTTTATTGTTTTTACCTTTCTGTTTGAAAAAAAAAATAATAAGCTATAGAAATTTTACTGAATCGGTAAGGCCGGTAAGGCAGTTTTCTGATACAGCGTTCCAAAAATTACCATGCTAGCACCGTAATTTCTACCGTGATAAAAAAGCAATTTATATAATGTAAGCACTGATAATTTTTATATGGACGTATAAATATTTTTTACTTGTATCGTCGATTGCGCACGCATTATAAGAGAGCACAGTAATTTTTCTAAGATTTTCTGTATAAAAATTATCATGACTTTTCTCTCTGTGTAGCTAAGCTTATTTATACGAATTTTAATACTAGTAGTATCGTATTTTACTTAGAAGCCGAGAAATATATTGTTTTATATTGCGATTGAAATCAGGAAGTAGAAAAGTGGTATTCTTGTTAAACTTGTCTGATGTCTAGCCAACTGGGTCAATGTTTGATTCTTTGTTTCTATAAATAACCTGAGGAATTAAAAAACAAAGGCAATGGATATACATATTTTTCAACATTGAACTATGCATTTTGAATCTCCAAGCAGATAATATAAATAAATAGTCAAAATAAAAATAACAGCCGTAGTTATGCTGGTAATTGTATTAAATCATAATTTTTCACAATCATTGATTTTTTCCTTTAAAATATTCTTAAAAACTGTTATTTGCCTTATTATGTGTATATTCAAATGAGGTTGATATAGTAACCAAATTGTGTCACGAAATCTATTTGATTAATTATTAAAATATTATATAATGATATAATGAAGTCACAAACCTTTTGCGATAAAGAGAAATTTGTTAAATAAAATTATCTAAAGATAAAATACGCTCACGAAGCTTTTACACAGTTGAATGAATTAAGTTAAAACGCTAGCTTCAAAGTGAATAATGTTTTGGAACAAAATTTCTATAACAGTATAAATCAATAGTTCTCAATTCGGAATTTTAATTATGTGTAAGTATAAACTACAAATAATTATGCGACGTACTGAAAAATCACTTAACTTTTTTTTTTTATTTACAAAAAAATAAAACTGTCGGTGTGTTAATAATCCTTGAACTAATGTTATTAATGATTAAAAATTAATTAAATATTTAGTTTCGAATAACTTCGAATAAACTTCTGTTTGAAATTAATAAAATATTTAATTTTATTCGCAACGTAAACATGCTGTCGTCTGGTTAATGTATATTTACAATAAAAACGTTTATTTTGTGATATATTTAAACTAAAATTTATTTCTGAAAGTAATATTTTAATAGGAATACGTAGTAAATATTAAAATAATTATCTAAGGTATATTAGAAGCACGTCTTAATAGAAATAAAAATGATAGGAACGTTTTACGAGAAAATAATGTATGTATGTATTATATTATATACAATACCTTGCAAAAGTTTGACCACCTGAAATTTTTTCCTTTTTTGGACTTTTTGCTAATATTTCAACGTGTTTGTATTTATCGGTAACAGAATTTGTTCATTGCCCGATAACTGGACAGTCGGTTAGTTACCCAACACTTCAAATTGTCTCAGCTTTGCCATAGAGTGACAATTTCTTTTTCCCTAAAATTAGTGAGTATATTCTATATTTACAATACCTATTGTCATGTTATTACCTTGTCTTTCGATTTTCTGCACTGAAAATTACAGTGTTTTCACATTTCAAATGACCTAACCTCAATATTGTGTGATCCCCAAAAAGTCACGAAAATGGGGAAAGCATTGCAAATTTTCAAAGAAAAACGTGCTCAAATTCTTTCGTTAAAAAGATCACATATTATTTACGTATGTATGAAATGTAATTTTACTGTGAGACGAATTGAATAAATCGACATTTTTTCAGGTGGTTTTAAACTTGTGTAAAAAAGTGTATAAATTATATAACTTTATTTAAAAATAATCACAAACAAATGTGAGCGTCTTAATCACAAAAATAGTTAACCTCGTTTTGCTTGTGTATATAAAAAAAACAATTAAAATCAAGAGCAGATAATACAAAATGATTTATGAGGAATATACAGACTAATATTAGAAGTAATAAAAATCGCAAATTGCAGTTTGATTGGAAAATCCAGGCCAGTCAAGCAATAAAATATTTCATAGCCGGTAAGTATAACATTCCAATTTTAATAGTGTTACGGTTAAAGTATGGATGATCGATTACGAAGAGAAAAACTAAATTGTGAATTATTTAATTACATACATAAAATTACCCAGACGAATATATTATGCTTATATTCTTATAGTAAACTAGCTTTTATCCGCGACTTCGTTCACGTGGAAGTTAAGTTAGGTAGGAGCTGTCAGACATAAAATCCATGAAGAAGAAGATTTTTGCAAGTACTTTCACACACCCTAAAAAAATACATACCCACAGAAGCAACGAATTTTTATCAAAATATCTATTCGTAGAAGACCACCAGCGTGGAAGAAGTTGGTTAATAAGTGTCTCACTTCTTTTTTCAAATTCTTTAACTTATTGTGATGTTTGTATATTACTACTTTTTGTTCAATTAAAGTGACTTTTCAGATAAAGTGCGAAGTTGAGAGGAAGAACAGTACTTGTCTAATGATTTTATTATTTTTTTTACACAAACAAAATATTTTTAATGATCCGTTAACAAGTCCATGGGAATCGTGCGAAAACAGCCGTAAAGTTAGCTGGTTTTCAAAGTTAATAAGTTGTAACCTGCAAATTTATGAAACTTAAAATTTGATAATCTCGAATTGAGAATTTTGGACAGTTTGTATTGGTTGCCGAGGGTTTTGACGATACGATTCGTACCGTCAAAAACCCCGGTTATATATAATATACCTACATTAATTACAATTTTTAAAGTAACTAGTTTTTTTTATACATATGTGTATTTCAAATTTTACTTTATCCAAATTTAATTATCATAGCAACTGTAACTAAAATATGCTACTAGAAAAACATTATTTGTTCTTAATACGAATTGATTTATGAAACCAATTAAAAATCCAATTTCTATAGGTAGTGTGCAGTACCATTGTTTATATATGGGCCATGCTTTTCAATTATTCTCAAGTGGGAATATTTGTGTGCTAATGACTCTAGAGATTGAGTGCCAATATTTCAATGGTAAAATAAATTATTGCTCGTTTAATGAATACTTGTATATTGTTACATACCAATAATTAACTACCCATTTAACTATTGAAATTGTATACAAATTACATAAGAAAACTTTGACATATTCTATTAAATAAATAATAAATGAAACACGCATTTGTTCTCAATATCTTACGTAAAAACCTTTGTAATTAATAACTTAAGTAAATTAATTATAAAGATAATTAAAACAAGTAGTACTTTTCTTATTATGATATTTACTGTGAAGTGTAACTTTTCATTAATATCCATTCTACGTGACATCAATGTCTTTACAAAAGAAAGTACTTTTATACACAATAGAGAGCAGTATATCTTGAGATACAACAAAAGGTTCCAAAGTATATAGTAACAGCGGTTATTAAACAATTGTAAAAATTACTAAGTTTTAATTATCTTTCCACAAAAATTTGTATTTCACTATTTTTTTATAAAGGGTGTTCGCCAGAACCGAGTGATCATAATTAATTATAATAATAATATTTTTCTTTATCAATAAAATTCAAAAACGTTAAATATCTTCGAAAAAATGGCAAAAATACCTGAAATTATTGTTTTAAAAATTTGTATTAATTAATTTTTGCCTATTGATATTTTCTATTAATTTATTACTTGTTATATTCTATTTTATAACAATTTTACCTCCATATATGTATAAAAAGAACATTCTTAGCTATAAAATTCAATAATAATATACAGGGTACTCCATTAAGGAAACGTTATATTTCAATATATCTCTGAAATTCAACATTCAACTAAAATATTGATACTTTGCCCATTTAACCGTCCTTCTAGCTCCAATAATAACAAAATTAGCAATGGTCACTCGGTTCTGGCGAACATCCTGTATATGAATTAAAAAATCATAATGGTTTCTTAAATATTTGAAATAAAAATTATTTATTTACCTGCCATTTAATTATTTTTATTTATTTATAAAAGTATTTCTAACACGTTAATGTTTTACGCTATATAAAAACTGACATTTATTACTAATAGTTACTTATATTTTGATATAGACTTTTTATTTATTTTGCAATGTAAAATGTAATGTAAGCTTTTGTAACATAAGGAAGAATAATTTTGATTCGATATCGAATAGAATTTCAAATGACACAATTTTCTAGTCTTAAGAACCACTGGTGAAGAAATAAGAGAAGTAGGCGATTATTATGGTGCATATGCCGGTCACGTGTATCTGAGGAAGAATCGATTAACATTGCCGTCACAGTTTCCGGTTCGTTTCAACCGCTACCTTATTTAGAGTTGCAGCGATATTAAATGGAATGAATGATTTGTACAGGTTTGGTCACTTGACACGCTTACACTTTATTCTGGATTTTTTATATGCAGGTAACACTTTTTTCAGTGTTTGAAAGAATTAATTAAGACAATTAAAATAACATTGCAGTAGACATTTACCCTGAAAGAAAGATAAGTAATAAATTTAACTTTCATATAATTCAGGCCTGGCCAACCCAAATTGCACCGCGGACTGCATTGACAACCTAAATTTTCCAAGGGCCGCACATAAATAGGAAATTTTGTAAAAATTTTAGATTTTCCGGTTTTGAATTTTTTCTAATCAATTTCTTTTATTTTTATTTTTTAAGTAGAACTACGTTTTCCCCGGCTATATTAGGGAATAATCTCGAAAACACGAATGTAACGAAAATATGTCACACTTTGTAAGCTATATCTCCGGAACTAATAATCAATCGAAATAAAACCTCTTTCAGACTATAATTTAAAAATCATTAAAACTAAACATTTTCTTCCCTATTTGTTTTCCTGATTTAGCCTATTTCTGTATGAATAATTCTCAAACATCTAGCTCGATACGATGTGCATTTTAAAAGCTGATATATTTTTTATAATTACAATTAAAATAAATAGTTAGTTATACTACGATAAGAGTTTTGAAAATATTTATTTTTGTTATTAAAAAGAGAAAAATGGAATTGACGCTACAAATAAAATTATACGACATTACATTTTCAGTCTCCTACGCTCTATGACATTTTTGCATTTCATTCTAATTTGTGAACACCTGTTTTTGCAATTCATATGTTCTTTCCCTTTATGTCTTTTGTCCTCGAAAATTTTACATCACGAAATAGATTCTAATTAATAAATTACGTAACGCAGATACCAAAGAAGTGCATGAATAAATTATTAATATTTCCACAACATAAAACAGGATGAAAAAAAAAACGAATTAATAATAATAAATCAATATTCTAATATTTGACTGTACAGCCAATATGATTTCATTAAAAATATTGAATTCATAAAGATAAAATTCGCCTACTGATTTGAATAAATTTGCCGAGAGACAACGTTAATTAAGGAAGACATTTATTTGGCAACAAAATTCATTTTAGACATATTTTTTTAACCGATTGAAAAATATCATCTCATTTTTAATACTCTACTTAAATCTTATATGAAATACGTTGTAATTAATAACAATATTAGTACTTCCCGTTAAAATTTATAAATATAAGTTTATATATAGGTATAATAACATGTTCTGACTGACTTATTGACTGACTGATTCATTATCGCCGAGCCGAAACCCTTGGACCTAGAAATGTGAAATTTCAGGGGTGTCTTCCTTTTCTGACGTAAACATCTATACGCTTTAATTATTATTATGTCGTTTAATATTTAATTTATTTATCAATAAATGATTAGACCCAATCGTCAACTTCTAATTGACTCAATTCGCCACTTGAATTACCAAAAGTACACTACTTTAATTAAAATAATTGAATAGGATTTCAATAGTTATAAATTAACAGCTGTATTTTTAAAAACAATAAAGAAAACATCAGATAATTTTTGCAAAACGACATTTATTTATTTTCGATTAGCTGTTGCAGAAGCATGTTCGATTACATATTACTAAACAAATGTTCACTATTCAGGTCAGTTCTGGAGAAACAGTATAAATATTTACATAATCTAAAGCTTTTAGATGGTTGCAATGTACACTTACTGCTTGTATCAACAGTCCGAGTTGATTTGTGTAGCTGAAATCAAATTTATAAATTCATATACATTTATTCATTACATCGATTCGTGAGAGTTTTTTGGTACAGTACCCGATGCTGATCACACGCTATGTCGGACAACTATAAATTATTTATTAGGTACACCGGAACGCTACAACACATTTGTTTTTTAGAGATACATGTTACTTAATATAAATTCGCCATGTACAAAACATTGCATTTGAAAATCAATCGAAGTTCTTTATAATACTTGATTTTATTAATATATTATAATTAGTAAGTAAAAAGTAAAAGGCAGTAAGGTGTAAAAAAATAAAAACGAAGAAAACTGAACTCGAAGTTTTTAATTTTTTTTAAACTGAATTAATAAATTTTTTTTTATAAAATTTATTTATCGATCAATGACAAGTTACATGACTTAATTAAGTCATTTGAGTTTACAGTTCATCAAAATGCCTAAATTGAGTGACTTACTGTCTTTTATTTCTGGAAATTTAAAAGCAGTAAGATGTGGTTTACTGCCTTTGTACTCAGTAAAACAGAAGTAATGCCTTTTTTCACTGTTTTAATTATTTAAATAGTTTTTTGCGAGAGGTAAAACGCAGAAATTCAGAATAAAAATTCAGTTTTATTTCAATATATTTTATTGAGATCAAAATAAAAGTTAGTAATACAACAATCTTTGTCTGATGAGTATCGAATTACAAAATCTTAAATAGTAATGAACATTTATTTATCTCTGTTGAACACGTAACGAAAAATTAATTAAAATATATAAGCTATGTGTTTATTATTATAGACATTGCACACAGCTGTTTTAGTAATATTAGTTAAAATAGAATAAACACATTATACATAATCTACTTAAGTTTTAACAATAAGCCCAAATTCGATTCTCAAATGATATCAATATAATTAACAATGTGGGTGCACAATAAAGATAATAATCGCGAATTAAATAAATAATTACATTGTTAAAACGCGAATCATGGAAATACCGTCTGATTAAATCGGTACCCAGATCTATTGTTATCTTGTTACACCTTGGACAACACCTGTTGATTTGATGAAGTAGGTCGGTAGTTGTATAAAGTTAGAAATATCTCATTTTCTCGTCTCGATATATTTTTATATCGAGTTTAAGAGAAGGTTTAAGTCTGTCACAAACATACAAATTAATTTGTGGATTGATATTGTAATTGAACAGAGAAAGTTAGGTTTAGGTGTATAATTTGTGGGTGGTGTAAATTTCATGAAGTCGGAAAAACAATTCGCAGTGAACCGTGTGTTGTGGGCATGTTGGGTGGGCATGTTGAATATTTTAAGTCACTATAATTTTGTGGATATTAAGCTGGGTAACACCGGGTCCAATGTGCTAGTGAGTAATAAACAATAACTGATTGTATTTTGACTATTAAAAAATTTTAAATATAAGTTTCAGATTTTAAACTTGAGGCGATCTTGTATATCAATTCTCAACATTATTTTTACACATCTGATCAATTAAAATTCATATTTAATAAAATTATGCACCACAGGATACTTGAAATTGCTTCTAAATAAGATAAATATTTAAACTTTAATTGGAAATATTGTAACTAAGTTATTAATCCTCATTTTTTTAGACATTCTTTAATCCTGTTAATTTATATGTAGTTCATAACCACACCTTGAGAATTATAAGCTTTTATTGTGTATTTTCAGGCGAGTTTATCATTTTGTGATAATAACCCCTAACACATAAGTAATAATTAACTAATAATCAAATGAAAATATGACCAATAACACGCGGTTTACAACAAGAATTCAATTACTTAAAACGTACCTAAAATTTGTAACGTTTTGTTGGTATAGTATACGTACAGAATAAAAATATGGGTAATATAGAATTAAAATATTATTTTACTTCCTTTATCTGACATTAAATTATGACAATGGACGAACACACTCGTAAATATGAGTAGGTACATGAATGAATTTTATATTTTTCTTTGTGACTTAGCATGTCGTAAAATGTTCTACACTTTTCATTTTAATGATAAGGAAATGTAGTGTGTAAGTTTATTTTTTATATTTTACTCTAACCAAATTTACTGGAAGTGTAATTTTTCATATTTCTTAATATTTTATAATATAATAATTTAATATATATTATATTTAATTTAATATATATTTTATATAATATTATAATAATTTTTTAATACAATACGAACACAAACGTAAGTTTTATCTTTTCATAATTAAAGCATAACTTTTACTGATCGTTGAATCAAATTGAAAGTTTAAAAATTTCGTAGAGGATTCCATATCATTACAGTTAAAAAAAAAATTACAAAAGAAAAAAAATGCATAGATAAAAGATGAAAAGAGACAAAACGGAAACAACACAAAGAGGAAGAAGTCGATGTCCCTCACACAAATCTGGCGAATAATTACGTAGGGTATGCAAAAAAGGCGCGTCAATTTGAAAATATACGGTTGATTGATCAAAAACCAGCCAGTGGTGTCCGTCGACCACGGACGACAAAAACGGGTGTGTCTACACGGGTATCGATTTTAAAAGCGAATGTGGGTGCGTGTATGCATATGGAACATGTAAACATTACATATCATACTACACCTTCTATGTACATTCTGTTACCCTCGCCTCTAGATGCAATTTGTAGGTAGTAGGTAATATACATAGTTCAACACGTTCTTATGTGTTCTTGTTTTAGCTACATTTAAAGCATTTTTATAGGTAATAGTTAAGAATGAACTTATATGGTTTTTGTAAACCCATAGTTATAATATCATATTTGTATCACTATTTTTTTAGTGTTTAATTTTTGTTTGTTTTATGTACTTAATACATATATTAATTATGTATTGTGGGAATTAAGAAAATATTAAATAATTAATATTTAATTATAAGCAAAAAACTAATAAGTATACCATTGATTTACGTAAATATTAAAAGCTATTGTTCTAATAATAAAATAAATAAAAATATTTATTGTTTATTATATTATGTTATATTAAAAGTTGCAATACTTATTTATAATGCAATATAATTCATGAATTTTTTATAGTAACTATTAATTATAATTATACACACAAATATATATTAATTTTTATTTTAAGAAATAAGTAATTTTTGTAATTAATTTATATATTTTAATATAAAACTAGAATTTCTAAACTAGAAATTAATAATTATTTTGTAAATAGGTATAGTATTTTAATTTTAACTTGTTTGAATTAACTTTCTATAGACCATACGTAACCACCTACACCTTTGCATCTAGAATAACCATTAAGAAACAAATGCATATAATCACATGTACAGGTTTATTTATCTGAATATTTTATAGGTGTTGGTAATCACAGTAATCTATTAAAATAGATGTATACTAAACAACGTACTATTCAAGGTCCTCAACTTCAAATGCGTAGGGGTACTTTTGTAAGAATAATATGATAATATGTTATAAGATATACATAGAAATATAGCTGAAATAGTGTGAAACGTGATAACAACATAAATGTATATGCATGCATGTAGGTTAGAAAACCAATATAAACAATAAAGCCACAGGTTGTTTTCTGTATTTACTTTCACGCATAAATACATAGGACATAGGTACTTGTGAACATAAACATGAAGAAATGTTTCAATTAATTACTTATAAGGAAAGTAACAACAAACCAAGAATGTTTATAAATAAACAAAAGACATTTGATATTTACATACAGAATCGACGTGTTAAAATGAATGCTGAAAACACATTGTTTTCTTAAACATAACCTAACTTACCTTAAATGCAATTTTTTACCTATCTAAATCCTATGTAATTAACAATATCGAAACCATTGTTCATGAATCAACACACATTTTATAAAATATGACAAGTCCAGATGCATTAAGTAACCGTTTCACCACCCACAAATCACTCATTGTTGACAATAACTTTAAAACATCAACAATCTAACTGTCAACAAAGCATTTTCCACTAACTCAAAATGAAATAATAATTTTAAATATGTTAAGAATTAAGTATTTATAATATGTATTGTGTTATTAATGAAGAAATAAATGAAGATATGTTGTTAGTTTATAGTGGTTTAGAAGATATGTAAAATAAGTTATACTTTCAAGCACAGCTTTCGCTGCAGACTGGCAAAAGTTTGCCAAGCCAAATCCTGCAAAGCTACTGAAGTGTTTATAGCATCACAATAGGCTCCGTTTTTGTGTTGAAATGAGAACGACTATAACTACTCGCCATGTGCAAAACGAGATAGGGAATCATATTGACGTTATAATGCGAAATCGCACGCATACTTTCGGTAAACAAAGTGCATGCATTCGTTATTACGTTATGAGAAGTGAAATAGATGAAGGTTCGAATCTGCAACGATATTTATAAACGCAGCAAACCGTTTATATTGTAAAAAGAGAAGGAGCATACAGTGTTGTTGACTATGAAAAGAAACAAAATATGACGTTCAAGTGATAAACAATTTTGACGCTACGAAATTTGAAAACTTTCAGAGTGAGTGAAAATATTTGGTTTATATTTAGAAGAAAAGTAATAGGCGAGTGTTAAAGGAAATATTTACAGGCGGAAGTTAAGAAAATTTATGCGTCGAATACAAATTAGGACACAGAATATTTCTAGTTATTGAACTATTCGAGTAACACTATTCATATACTAAAATTTACGGAAACGTAATAGCATAATGAACTCACAATACCTATATAATTACATTTTTAACAAAGATAAATGAGCAGCATTGTTTGGTTGGAACAAAGATAGAAGACACATTAGGGTATGCGGTATATATATATATTATATAATTAATAAACGCCTACTACCCCAATGTGAAATATGAGAGGGTTGGGACGCAGAATTAATAATAATGAAAGATATGCAGTTTTTTACATATTTATGGAACATGCTGGTGTCATGAAAATTTCACCGCAATTTTGCTGCATTGTTGAAAATTATTTACAAAAGAGGTGATAACGATAGTAACAAAGTATGTTTAATGTCATTGTTTTTTAAAACAAATAGATTAAGCAGGCTTTTTGAATGAATTTTTTTTAAATTTTACACAAAAATTATATATTGTACTCTAGTTTATTTTTAGTAGTTCACATTGTATAGTTTTATAATTACAATAAATACTTGATTGCCGCGTTCTCTTTGTGTGGGAATTATTCATGTAAATCAAAGAAACAGAAAGTGTACTGACTTTTAGGATGATTTCTCAAGATTGCAATTAAGAAATTCACATAAGTAATTAAAATGAGTTTTATGTCTCAATCACACAGAAACTACTAATCGGATTTATTCTGCTTATAATATAATATTTTTTTGGTACTTGTATATTATATCCCCGGCGGTTCGAAAAAAATAAAATCACTAGCAACATAAAATAACCAGTTCTACAGATAGGCACGTCATATGTATTATATGATAAAATTTACGCCAATGTGAATAAAGTTTGTACTATTAATTTCAATATTTTTAAATAGATAATTAATGTCTAATTATTATACATATATGTATTCTGTTTGATGATTTAATCGTTTTGTGTTTTTATAAAAATAAATAAATAGATCCTTATCTATTTAAAATGTACAATATTTTCACAACAATTAAAACCTCGAGAGGGAAACATTTTGTATGTTTACATCACACCGCTAAGAATGTTAAAAATATTAGTTGTTTTGGTTGGATTCCACGTACACATATGGTCCGTACACATACATATATCTTAAAATCAAACCTGTAGGTCTAACAAAAACAGTTTTATATATAGAATACATTATATACCGATGCTGTTACGTAAACACAATAAAGTGTGTTTTTATAGATCCACCAAATGGTGCTTGGTATGTCCTTATTTCACTACCGAAACCTTCGTCTAAGTCGTATTTATAGACATTATCACAAAAACTGACATGTAGACAAATAGCAATTACTTATGTAAAATTATAGACATGTATGGCAGGACATTGTTTTCATATGGTGTTATACTTCGGTCAATATTGGTTTTAAATTTTAATTTGAAATTTTTATATTTCATTGCGCTAAATGGTGTTTTGAATAACCATTTTGTATAGACAGTAAAATACACATATGAAGGTATTTTTGAAATTTAATATCTGTAGCCCTTATTTTCTTAACGTTAAATAAATATGTATAATGGCGAAAAATAAAGTAAGACTAGAATAATATACATCGATGTTCATAAAAAAAGTTTATTTTCTTCTATCACATTTAGCATATTCAAAATAAACCATATATCCACACATAACTTATTTATATAACCTGAATCCTTGAAGTTTTAGTGCTGCAGTAAAAGCGTTACAACTGTTTTTCAAATAAAATAAAATTTCTATCGACATTCTTTTCAAAATAGATATATACTATAACTAACTATCAATTAAATCTATAGCCCGTTCGTTTAAGACCGCTGCTTTAAAGCAAACAAAAATCAATATTTAAGCTGATTGTAGTGTAGTACCTATATATGACGTTTGCAGAGTGATATTTAAACGTTTTCAAAATTAAATATCTTCTCACTAGCATATTATTTTCTAATAAATATACAGTATTTAAAAAAATGTACACTATAATGTTGGGGGGAGTTGGGGAGGGTTCATACATTTTTACTAAAATATAAATTTTCTGTATAAAAACATTAAAAAACTAAAACAAAAGTTTTTTTCACTGGAAGTTTGGTCCTTTGTACATAATATAACAACATTATTTGAGATAAATTATCATATCTAAGTATGCATTTCATGTTTTGAAAAAAATTGAAAACTGTATTGTACCACCCCGACCCCGGGGACCCTTGATACACGTGTCGGGGAGGAATAATACACATAAAAAAATAAGTTCGAAGCACAGTAACGTAATATTATTATTCATACATAACATCTTAAAGATAATTTTAATATACATAGCTTATAACGAAAATTAAAAAAACTCATTAAGTAAATTATACCTCAAAATAAAAACAAATTATAAATATAGATTATGATGACTGATTAGCAAATATAATAATTGCTTCCTCGCAATATCGAAGATACGAGAAGCTTTGTGATCATTTTAGAATAAGACAAAAAAAAATGTTCTCCGATTTAAAAATTTTAAATTGATCTATCCGTTTCACGTCAAGGCAAATACTTTTCGTTCCGTGTTTGTCTGTCTGTCCGTGTGTCCGTCCGTCCGTCTGTCCCCTGAATCCTTGTCATACGCATAACTAAAGAACCAATGAACCGATATTATTGAAACTTGGTCGGATGGTTGGATCTGGTTTGAGGACGGTCGGATGGTTGGATCTGGTTTGAGGACGGTCCCATTTTATCAAAATCGTGTGTAAGCGAGAGGGATGACATCCCAAAATATTTATTTTTTCAAGATATCTCAAGAACGACACACGTTACGTGAAAATTTTATAGAATATTTTTTGTAGAGCATTAAATTTCCTATAATATGGGTCTACAACGTTTGTTGTAAAATATTCCCTTACAAAGATTTATCTCAATCACTAATAATTATTAATCTTGTTTTTAATTTAATATTGATTAGTCTATTTTTTCTCATTTTTTCTCGATATGCTCGTGCCCCCCATCTAGTTTTATCTCCTCACAGTTTGAGAATTACACTATTGCACATGAATGTAGTAGTTCCGTTCATAAGCCAAAAACAATCTAGAAAAAATATTTTGTAAAATTTGAAAATCGACAGAAAATAATCTTCAACGTTTTGTCTCTTATGTTAGGTTTTGTTTTGATTTTACACAACAACGAAAAAGTTTATTTTTGATGTACCCAACCAGTGGCGTAGATAACTTTTTACGATGGGGGGCGATATGACAAGTGGTGACTGAGGGGCTTCTAAAATATGCCAAAAAAAATGATGTAATTTAAAATTGAATGATCTTTTTTTTTTTTGATCATATAATATGTATTTCGTATAACTTTCTATTACTAAAAAAAAAGGTAATTCAAAATTTTAAACTTTTTTTTTTTTTTCCTCTTAAGTTACCAAATTTTTCCCGTTTGCCTCTACTATTTTGTTCATATTTAGGAAGTTTGAAAAAAATATCTTTGAATTTTCTCATGGGGGGTGATTGATCATCTCAATCACCCCCCTATCTACGCCACTGTACCGAAGAGAATAGTTTAAATTGAAATCACTACAAACCATGCACGTGCTCTACCTTTCTCACATTTTTAACATTCGTTTGTTATCATCACCTTTCTCTACACTGTTTACACGCGTTCGTGTTGAGATGTGAACCAAGCATAATTTATGTATGTCTCTAAAAACAAACCAACAAACAAAAAAAATTGTAACACGCATTAACCTATATATTTTCTGTGATTTAAAAAAATTGTTCGAAGTTTTAACGCAATATCTTGTTTTATCACTCATGTTTATATTGCAACTAATTTAGGCGTAAAACGATGTAATGAGAGTGGGATAAAACTGATCGTAAAACACGTACTTGCGGATGTGGATTCATCAATGTTGGTAGTTTCATCCCTTGCGACATTCACGCACGGGGTAGGGGAGATACACCACACTGAATGACACCTGTTAAACGGAAGTGAACAACCCTTACTAGACGTTCGATTTCTATACAAAATATAATTTTGTTTCAAAATTTTATTTAAAATAATTAATATGGAAAATATCGTATATAAGTATGAATGATTATATTATATTCATAAGTATTGGATGAAAAATGAAAGGGGGCGTTACAAGAAGGTTAAAAATAATTTAGAATGTATATTTTTAAACGCACACCACCTGCATATTTCTTTGTTCCGACTTGACACAAAAACTATTGAACCGATATTGATGGGGCATTCACTGTAATGCCGTGTTTAGACCAGCGGTTCTTAAAATGGTCTAGGGACCCCCTTTTGAAAAATTATTTTTCAGGTACCCCCTCTTCCGGATAGAAAAATAAAGAAGGTCGTTAAATACTAATTAATCACTGGTAAATAGAAATGTAAAACTACTTTAATTTATGCCAAACATGTTTCACGGACCCTCAGCAAAAGCACAGTGGACCCTAGTTTAAGAACCACTGGTTTAGACTAAAGAGATAAAACAGCAACACGGTGTTTTTTTAAGCCGATTTTTTTCAAATTCCAGAATTATCCATTCTGACTATTTTCGCCATGATGTCTGTGTGTCAGTCGGTCTGTCAGTCTGTAGACGCTGTAACTCAAATACGATAAATCGTAGAAGGGTGAAATTTTATATTTAAGATTAATTTTTTGTCTGGTAAGGAAACCTCCTATTTTTGAGAACGATTTTTCAACCGGATATGGATGTTTACTGATGTCGATTTTTGAATTTTTCGAATTACTTTGAAACAGTGCGAGTTAGAATAAATGATCAATTATTATCTATAATTTATGAACCATTCATTTTTTCTTTCTTTTATTAATTTGAAATATTTTTCAATAAAATTAGAAACACGTACACTGTTCATTCTCAATGTTACGTATAAGAAAGTCCCGTGACTCCTATGGCAGATATTTAAATACAAAATATGACCCTAGAGTTAGTTTAGGCTGTAGATAATTGGATTAGGGCAGGTACGTATTAAGGAATATTAATACTTGGTATTTTCAAATAAAAATACACATGTAAACATGAAAAAAAAATTGTTAGTTACACAGTCATTCGGTGATTTTCAAATAGTTCATGGGATAATTCAAGTAATATGACACAATTTAAAAATTATATATAAGTAAAACGTTCGATATAATTGAAGAAGTCACAACATGTAGATATTATTTGAAAGAAAAATCATTGTTCTTTTTTTCACATTTTAAACTCCAATTATGATAATAGCACATCCGCCATTAAAAAGAAGTACATAATTTAACTCGATTTTAGAATCATTTCCGTTTTGGCGTATTTGCTATAGATGTCTCTTTGTTGGTTATAATTTAGTTATTGTTCTCGCAAGTGCGTATTCCAACAAAAAAGGAATTCGGGCTACAGAATTTTACACCGTGTAAAAGTTTTTTAAAATATAATAGATGTTCTTATATATATAGAAATATATTTTTACATGTGAGAAGAATGAATTGATATTAAAAAATTAATTAATTTTTTTCATAGATTTATTAATAATTATTTTCAAACAATGTTAATTTAAATATGTTCAGTGTTCATTAGGGTGTCGAAATAATAACAGGACGCCCCCTCAATCTATTCTTTGTAACCAAAAAATAAAGTAGCCACAAACTCAGCGTACTCAATGCAGTTTACAATTAACGTGTATTTTTAAATAGTAATTTTCACATTTTTCTAAACAAGATAAATTTTTTCTCAATTTTTCCTAGTTTTCCTGTATATTATAACTTTTTCTGGTAGCTGGAAATTTTTGAAAGAAGGCTATAGTTTTTTTCAAATTAATTTATAAATTCCACCTCCAGAGAAAATCGATTAAACATAAAAAGTTAAATTTGTCAAAAACAAAAAATTGATTTTCTTTGGAGATGGAATTTATAAATTAATAAAAAAAACTCTTCTTTAAAAATTTGCCAGCTACCAGAAAAAGTCAGAATATACAGGAAAAACGGGAAAAAATTGAGAAAATAGTAGTATTTTCAGAAAAACGTGAAAATTACTATTTAAAATACACGTTAAATTTAAAGTGCATTGAGTATAGCCTAAATATTAATTGTCAACGCTGAGTTTGGGGCTACCTTATTTTTTGGTCACAGTCACAAAGAACAGATTAATTGGACGTCCCGTTAAATTTCAATTTGTTACTGACACTATAGTGTTCATGTATTCGTATAGACTGAAATTGATTTAAAAAATATTTATACTTAGGTACCTACTTGCAATTATCAAATTATAGTTAACAGACTATATTAAATAATAAATTAAAAGTAAATAATTTAAAAAAAAACATTAACAAAAGATTTCATAAATAAAATCTGCAAAAATATAAGACCATGACATAGTCCGCATGCGCTCAACAAACAAAGATACAATTTTGCTCTCTTCCGGTCATTCAACCTGGTCTTCCTTCCTGGTTAGCATTTTATGTCTATTGCACGCAACACATAAAAAAACTAAGTTACAAAAAATGACACGTGGTGTGCAAGAGCGAGGCCTACCTGAGCCCGTAATGGTCTCATATATATTTCATCGAGTTTTATAGTAACGCATTTCGAGGGACAGATTGCACCACCTGTATCAGATGAAGTACGGGTACAAATAGTATTTTGGTTTACGTTCAAGGTTACCACCTTATTTTACTTCTTCAGTGTAAGTATATTATTAATGTAAAAAAATATGAAAAGTTGTAAATATTTTTCGATATAAAGAAAATTATATTTTGTATTGAATATTTATTTTCAAACAAATATTTGTGTTACAAAATGCATAAGGTACTGTACCAGTTATGGCCGCTATAAGAGCAAGGTTTACTGTTTTTGTGATTGACGGGTTTATTTTTTGTAATTCTCATGAACTCATGTTACTAATAAAACAAGTAAGTCTTTATTTAATCAATTTAATTACTAAAGTCCGCAAATATAGTTTGTTTTTTAAATTATAGCCTTTTATTTTGTTTATGTTTTTTTCTCCAGTAATGGATAAAGTAAAACCATAATGAGCACGCAGTGATGGACACTTGCTTATGATTACAAAATGTTAAGTACTGCGACACAAAAGATATAAAAGAAGGAATCGTCAAATTTGAAACTATGTAAAGAAGTTGCTACGATAATATTATACATATAATAATTAATAAATAAATTATACTAGTAATTAGTTTAAATATCCACCATTTTGACACCTATTGGCCGATTGTCATCAAATCACGCTGTAAGGCAGTTAAATGTATATAGATTAATATTCATAAATGGTATAAATCAAATATCAACAAATATTTCTAATTTAATATATTTAATTAAAAAAGAATAGCCATTACTGGGGCTATATCCAAGACTGGTGCCAGTACCTTATATGAGTTTATACATATTATATTACTTCAGACATACATACTTGCATAATAAGTATCTACATATGTAATATATATCTAGGGACTATAATTAAAAAAATAATGAATGGTGTCTGGGTCGGTAAAATTTATAGCACCTTTTTATTGTCTCTATAAAAAGAATAAAAACCTTTTATGAAATTTTAGAGTATTCGTTAAAACACTCTTTAAATCATTTGTAAAACATGAAAATTGTTTTTGTATTTTATTTTAATTTTACATATTTTTTTATAAAAGCAGTTAAAATAGCGAATTTATTTTATGGAAAATAGTTGTAATAAAATAGAGAACATAAAAACTAAATTAAATAAACAAAAATGACATTTATGAGTGAAATTGTTTATTTTTTCTTAATATACTCGTACTATAAAGTGTTGATGCCGAAAATTGGATAGTTTTCAAAATTTTAGCAACTGAACTATGTATATACAGTGAAACCTCGTTAGTACGTTTTGCTTTACTGCGTTTTTTGCATTAGTACGTTTTTTTAGATCACTGCATTCTTCCATAAGACCCCTTGTTAAAATATTTCGTTAGTATGTGCCCCTTCAAAAACGTACTAACGAGGTTCCACTGTATTTACAATAATAACGTATTATAGAAGTCTTTTGATCAAATGATATTTATAATAAAATAAAATATTTAAGATCAAACATTACAATAATATAAAAAGAAAATTTTTAACTAAATGTATTTATAATCACACTTTTCAACAAATTTTCCATTTGAAAAATTATAACGTACGAGGTAATATGTAAAAGATTGGATTAAATGATAAAAAATCATGAGTTACTTTATGTTATTCTTTTTGATTAGGGCATATTTTTATGTAAATTTTTATTCTTATATCATTTCCAATATATTGTTTTTATTTGATTAGTTCAATCAAAATATACTTAAGATAAACACACATTTTTTCTTATAACCATATTGAGGTTATGGTGAAAAGCTTTTAACTAATGAAAATTTTTTGCCCTCGTATCAATAAATACTCAATCAATAATTTGGAAATAAATTGATTTACAACGTAAACAAACACGTTTCGTGCGTTATATTAAGTTATAGTAATATTCTGTGTTTTTTTTACTATATAGAATATTTTCAGTAACAAAATAAATGGACTAATTATTTTTTTTAGTGTTTTAAGCACATATTTTTCATTTTTGAGTAAGAAATTCAATTTTAATTGATTTAAACGATTACTAAAACTTAGGAATGTTACAATTTACAAGAACCAGTGGCATTGGAGCAGGGGGAGGGATTACTACTTTTTAGCCCCTCAAAATTTGGATCTTGTTTTTTAGGATGGGTTTGAAACAACGTGCAATTACAAAAATCTGTTTTCTGTAATTTTTTACTCTTAAAAATTCTTTAATCTTTGTAAACTGTTAAAGCTCACAAACAAATTATAAAATAGTCCGTTTTTTTTAGATCCCGACATTCTTCCATATAACCCCATGTTAAAATATTTCGTTAGGACGTTTTTCTCGTTAGTACGTGTCTTCCCCCAGTCCCTGTAAAAACGCATTAACGAAATCCCACTGTATTTTTTTTTTTTTTTTTTAACAAATAATACGATATCAAGCCAAAGAAACTTGAAGTCAATATTGAATTTTTAGAACGCCAAGTAAAGTTAGGTCAGCTTAATTTGGGGTTGAATGAATACACAAAAGTTAATTGGAAAAGGTGTTTATCAGAAAATAACAAAAATGAAAAATAAACAAATTATATCAATTATCCAATGAAAAAAGTATAATGTATAGATTGTAAGAGTATATTATTGAAAAACGGAAAAACTGCGCTTTCATCACTAAACTTAATATTAAACCACAATAAAACAATCTGTCGGGAACTATATTAAACTCGTGATGAGAACTTCTTATGAAGTCGAAATACGTTTCGAGTGACATTGTTTTATTATGGTTAGTAAAGTAATGAATTATAATTGCAATAAGTCACTATATTTAAACGTAGCATTTAGTTTTACTTTATATTAATTTGTATCTTCTCGTGAATCAACAATGTAACAGACTTGTTGGAATCATAACCTGTCTAATTAGATTATGACCACATATGAAATCATCATGTGTTAATTTACTGTGCCAACACCGCCGGTATATTTGTTCACAGTGCAGTACGTTGTTGATATAATAAAATATTTTTTTAAGAAGCGGAGTAGAAAAACAATTCATTAATATATTAAAACAATAAAATGATTCAATATTAGATACCATTGAGTGATAATGAGTCATTGTTATATACATATATTAAACCAATATTAATGTGGAGCTGTAGGTAATGTATTATAATAAATATATATATTTATATGTATAAGATAATATCTGTATTGCTGAATGAGCTATTATTGCAATGAAACTTTATATGAATGATATATTATCTTTCAAGGATAGTAATTAATAGTCACCCTCCCTCATTTTCTTTATTTTTATATTGTTTAAGTCAGCGGTTCTTAAACTTATGTAGTTTAGGGACCACCTTTTGAACAATTATTTCTTACATTTTTTGTTTTTACAACTGCAATGACCTTTTTTTGCTTCTCCTTTTTTTACATTTTTTGCTTTTACAACTGCAATGACCTTTTTCCACACATTTATTATTTTATTTATTAATTAAACATTGTTTCAATTTTTTGCACTACACAAATTAGCTTTTACAACTACACTTTTTCATTTTTACAACTGCAGAAACAAGATACTTACTCAAACAACCATAGCCTCCCTGACAGAAAAACAAATTAGATACTAATTAATCACTGGTAAATAGAAATGTTAAAGTACTTTAATTTATGCCAAACATGGTTCACGCAACAAAAGTTTCGCGGACCCCCAATTTGAAATTTTCACAGAAAATCTAAATATTATATACTTTAAGAAAATGGATATCATTTATGCCCGGTATTATAAAGAATTTGCACGCAAATTAGTTTCCAGCTAACATTAGCTGCTAGGTATTAAATATAAATGACAACAAACTCACAGATGTAACGAATGAAATCGTACATATGATAACCTTGACGCATGCGCGATAAGTACAATCAGCGATTTAAAATGAGTGCTTTATTATACATTTATTACCACTTCTTTAAAATATCGAGCAATTTCATAATAATTTGACACCTAGCAGAGAGCGTTAGCTGTAAGCAAATTTGCATTTGCACTCTAGTAAATTCTTTATAGACCGGGCATTAATCATTTATAGTACATGTAATCTACTCCAATCAATTTTAAATATAGATTTGACATCCTGTTAAAGAGAACTATTGTAAAATTGTAATCATCCAGATCAGCGCTGACCGTTAATTGTAGTGATAATAAAGAGAGATGTGTTACTCAAGCCACGGGTAGCTAGATCGCGACATGACAACTGTAGAACAGCATTCCGTCTTCGATGCACAGCACTCTTGAATAATACATTCGGATATAACTGTTTATATCTACTCAGTGGCGGTGCAAGTATGACCTTACGAATTTAAAAATAAAACAAAAATATCACGAATTTGTATCATTATAGAAAAGGAAACGGGATAGCTAATTATCATTTGCTGCAATTCATTACGACAATTATATATAATGTCATTCGAAAGTCAAAAATATACAGATTACTAGAAATTCATTACAGTTTCGCTAATTGTTTCATATGCATACATGTGATTGTATTTTGTCACCCACGTATTGTAAGCAACTACTGAAAACGCGTTAATACGATTTATGAAAAGAATATCAACGAATAAAAGTAATATATTTGAGGACCAAAAAAACTTAAGATTGTTATTAAAAAAGTAATTAATAAAAAAGGTACAACTTTTTCGGAGACGTATTTCTATGTATTTTGAGACACTGAATCCGAATTTGAGGTCAAAACAGTACCTTATTCGATTCATTTTGAGAATAACCTCGAACAACCAAATTTTCGAATATACGAAAACTGGGTTTTTCGAGTTTATTTCCAAAATTAATCGGATAAAATGCTATTTTGACCTCAAATTCGAATTCAGTGCCTCAAAGTACATAAAAATACAATAGTATCGGAAACATTTCTGAGCCTTTTTTGTGTGGCTGTGTAATTATCCATATAACATATGTATCATCTAATTCCTAGAATTTACAGTCCCGTAGCTTAGAACTTATAGGAGTCCTACTGTACTATAATATACATATTGTACACAGTTATCACTTTTTCAATTAGTGAAACGTCAATCATGTTAACTAAAGACGGCGGGGTGGGGGGAATTTAAAAAAATATTTTGTTACTTGCTATTTATTTTGATTTTTAACTTTATTTATAGAAAACAATGTATGTACATAACGTATTGAGGAATAAATAATATGTATATTATTTTATATATTCATATGCTTTATCATTTAAAAATAAGAATTTTATGTATGCTCCCACACAAAAAAGTAACTGCTTATCTCTTCAACAACAAAAAAAAATTTTAAATGAATCTCGAAAATATAATTTTATGAGTTTTATTATTAAGTCAGTTTCTTATTGTTAATAAAATAATTATGTATTTTAGCAATATTCCTTGGAGAGGGATGTTGAGGTTAACATTACCTATCTTGTTCTTAATGATCTTTTATAATCTCATTTTATAAAGCTAACGTTTCATACCATCTTATATAATAGATATTTTAATGGATCTTTTTGAAATTAACTTAAAATTTACATTATAAAATATAAATAGGTCAAATATTTAAAGATAAAATTTAAAATTAATAATAATGTTTACTCCAAGAAATTACGATAAATATTTATTTTTATTAATTATGATTATTTAATGTCATATAGCGGAAACCGGTTTTTCGATTAGCATATATTTGGATATGTAATTACAACAGATCAATACAGATAAAAATATAATTAATATTAAAAACAGGTTGAATATGTGCATAACATCAATGAATCGGAATAAAATGCGTATATTAAGCATATTTTTTGTATACACTGGGTTCAAACTAGTCAAACTAGCGGTACAGAAGATATTTTAATTTATTAACAGGACAATGTATTAAAATTAGCTGTGTCAGGATAGATATGAATATTGAATATTATCGTCGTGAATAAAAAATAAAAAAGTTTATGATAATCTAAAGACTAAACAATAATGATTATATCATTCATACATTTATTTTTGTATGTTAGATATTTGATCTAGCATAATAATAATAATAATAATAATAATAATAATAATAATAATAAATGTTTATTTCAAAAGGTACATAGTACATAGAAAAACGTCAGCAAGAAATTACAAATTGAAAGTAAATGTAAATTCATAATAAATAATTTTAAACAAAGTAAAAAGAAAGAAAAAATTCATGACTGAGTAGCTAATATATAAACATAACATAGACATAAAACACAAATGCACATAATACATGTATGTAGAATTTCTACTCTTCAAAGAATTCATTGACACTATAATGACATTTGTTTATTAAGTGTCGTTTTAAATATATTTTAAATTTCTTTGGGGGTTGATCTTTTATGTATTTCGGTATTTTATTAAATATTTTGATACAGTTATTAATAACATTTTTATAAACTATTGATTTTTTTGTTTGTTTTATTACCATATCTTGTTTGTTCCTTGTATCATGGTTATGGTCAGGAAAATAAATTTTGAAGAATTCTGGATTGTTTTTAACAAATACTGAACACTCCAATATATGAAGGTCTACAACTGTTAAAATATTTAGATTTTTGAAGAGAGGTCTACAATGCTCACGTGGTTCAGCACCCGTAATGGTTCTTAGACATCTCTTTTGCAGTTTGAGTATATTGACTACGTTTGAGGAATGACCCCAAAAGATAATTCCATAGGTAATTATAGCCTGTATATGAGCATAATACACCTGTATCAAGACATTTTGAGAAACCATGTCTCTCAGAACTCTTAATGCGTAGCTAAATTTTGATATTGTTTTTATAATGTGGTTTATGTGAGAGACCCAAGACAGGTTTCTATCATATGTTCTAAATTAAACACTTTTAAAAGTATATGTTTTAAATATATTATCAACCTCTAAGGGCGTAACCGTACACATGGGTACATCTTTATGAAGATAAGATAAATATTTAAAATTTCCACTTGAAACTAAAAACATGTTAAAATATTAATTTGTCTCTTAAGAGTTTGAAACACCCAAATACGTTATGTTATATTATTACTGAAAGCAGGGATAATAGACACACATATTTTAATTTAAAAAATACATTAAAAAATAATAATACAAAGCGAAAATTTAAGTTTCTTAAATAGGTATTATAAAACTAATTTCATTATATAAAAATAAAAAAAATACATTAAATATAACTATAATAATTAGTATATTTAACAGTATTACTTTTAATTCATTCAACAAAATATTTCCAATTCAAATAAATTAGGAAGCCAAAACTTTTGTACAAAAATAAGACATAAGTTAATGTTCTATAATTAAAATAATATCTATTTTTAAAAGCTTTTTACAGATTCCAATTTCATTATTTTAAACCAAAAATGTGTTTTTTGTAGTCACTGAGGTGCATGGAGTTAAAAAAAGATAAAATCTCTTAATGCCACTTGAAAGCATCAGCTTAAAAATCCTTTTTAAGACTAGAATAAGGAAGAGTAGTCATATTAATAATTATAACCCCGCGAAACAAAATTTTAAATAAAATCTTACAAAAGCATTTTACACCAAGAAATATCAAATTAATTGTACACACAAATGGCTCTGGAGTCCACCTGAAGGTCAAAATTGATGCAAACTATATTTCTGACCATGTCGTGTTTAATGCATTTCAGTTTTTATATCACGTTTTTATTTGTTTGGAGAATGTATGTGGGTATCTTAATTATGTACCTACTTGTGTCTAAAGTGATTCAGAAGAAGAATAAAATGCGATTTATTTATTTCTTTAGTGTTAAAATTATTAGAGCTTGCTAGCACAATAATTAATTACTTAAATAATTTTGTAATACAAACGAACATAATTAATTATAGGTACAACAATCAACTATAGTGTGTAAATTTGACTCACTGTTAATAGCAGGTTAAAAAATCAAATTTCAAAAAGGGGGTGCTCGCATGTCTACAGCACCCCATTTGATTTTTGTGAATATCTCCTAAAGGGTTAAAGCACAAACGAATGGATTTTCTGCACAAATGAACTACATATACAGGTTGAGTTATATCAGGTGGAATAAACATAAACAATTGATTGAGAAAAATATTTCAAGCAAAAAAGTTTATATGAACATGTGTCTAGAAACTCTTCGTGAGGGAGCTATATACAGACTAACAAAGATTTTGTCTAAATTAAGTTTTTATTATATTTTGAAAACCCATTGTCTTACAGTAATTAAATTTGATATCCGGTATAGTATTAATACGTGTTATCGATTACCTTTATCAACCAATTATTATTTTGACCAAGGATGTATAGGGCCAGTGAGTCCTTTAATTTTTATCTAGTATTTTTTTGTTTTTTCTCCATGTGGCCGTCCGCCTCCCCTTCTGAACTGACATTCAGGGCGGTCGCCCAATTTCCCTCCCTAAAGCCGACATTGCTGTTATACATTAACATAATAAGCAACGAATTTTAATAAATATAAAAATTTCAAACATCAACTATTCTTTTTTCCAAAGCTTACTTGACTACATTTTAATATTGCACTCGTATTTTTCGACTAACAAACATATTTTAGTTTTTCATGGCAATAGTGATTTTTATTCAATAATGAATAAAATACGTTGTATCTTTGTTATGAGTTGTTTTATTATCGAAGATACGAGAAGCTTTGCGATCGTTTTTTAAAGAAAAATTGTTCTTCGATTTCTAAAAATTTTACTAGATTTTTCCGTGTCAGGTCAAGACAAACACATTTTATAATGGGTTTAGTATTAATACGTGCATGTTTAATACTAAACCGATGAATTAAATCTTTGGGGATCTGTGGCTCCCTCACGAAGAATTTCCGGACACATATTTATATGAACTTTTTTTCTTGAAATATTTTTCTCGATCAACTGTTTAAGTTTATTCCACCTGATATGACTCACCTGTATAAAAAATCAAATTTAAAAAAATGAGTTGCCAGAGACATGCACTTCTTCGTAGGCCCCAGGTAAATTTGAATTTTTGAGCTACAGCTTAGACTATTTCTTTGGGTGGAATTTGCGCCAATAGGTGTTTTTACTTCATATTGGGAATCTAAGATCACCAGATATGGAATCAAATTTAAATTTCGATATTCTTACTATACTGTAATCTATACAAACATATTTATATAGAGAGAGAAAATGTGTGTGTGTTTGACAAAAATTATCTCGGATGGACCGATTTTGGTGAAACCTGCACCAACGTGTCCCTTGAAATCTCAGTGTTTATACTATCACTTAAAACTGCTGAGCAGTGAATAATTATATTTTTAAATTAAATAAAGACAATATTTCAATGATTTTTGTAATATTATAAATATGTATATTATCATATTATAAATTTAAAACATCACTTCGTCAATAATCTTCAGTATTACCATGCATTAAAGTCAACCGAGAAAAAGACATAGGCAAAGTATATTGTGTATAAAATTTAATACCGTTAGTCACCGTCTCCTCAATTAAAAGCATTAAATGTATAATTTAAAAAGACGTTACTATTGGCTGGTACACTTTTATAAATACACATCGACACAGCATCTCCTGGAATAATTAAAACAATCCCCGGCAGCGATTTCAATTTCAGATCGGTATACATAACACTGTACTGCGTGTTCATCAACCCCTATATCTCTAAAATATTTATGGTAATTCAAACCACCCCCGTTATGGGGTGAAAACCCTCCTAATAACTGCACAAGGGTTGATACGTACAGCAAATATGTATAACTGTACAATGAAGATATGTTATATGGAATTCATGTACTTTTTTGTACATATTGGTGTGTGCATTGTTATCGATTTTTTTGCTATGTGTAATAATGCGAGAAATTTTAGTGCTGCTATTATTTTAGGTGCTGATTAATGAGAATATAAAATATAAAATATTTAATTATTCGTTTTTTTCTGTACATGGAAAAAATGTATAATACAAATTATTTGGTAGTTTAGGTAGTTGAAGGACAGATCAGTATTAGGGGAAGATTGTAATGCACATTAAAATTTTTATATGGAAATACAGTAAATGTCTAGTGAGATGTAGTAATTTTTACAATGCAGCATTGTAGTTTTTCCAGACATTTTTATATAGTGCAAAATAACATTTTTTCTGCGTATGCTTGTACAATGATTTGTGAATAAGGTACTGGCACCAGTCTTGGATATGACCCCAGTAATGGCTATTTTTAAATTAAATGTACCTATTGAATTAGAAATATTTGTTGATATTTGATTACCTACTACCATTTCTGAATATTAATATATATATATATATACATTTAACTGTCTTACAGCGTGATTTGATGACAATCGGCCAATAGGTGGGCATTTAAACTAATTATTAGTATAATTTATTTATTAATTATTATATTATCATAGCAACTGATTTACATTGTTTCAAATTTGACGATTCCTTTATTCTTTTATATCTTTTGTGTCGCAGTACTTATCATTTTGTAATCATTAGCAAGTGTCCATTACTGGAGAAAAAAACATAAACAAAATAAAGGGCTTTAATTTAAAAAGAAACTATATTTGCGGAATTTGGTAATTAAATTAATTAAATAAAGAGTTACTTGTTTTATTAGAAACATGAGTTCATGATAATTACAAAAAAGAAACCCGTCAATCACAAAAACAGTAAACCTTGCTCTTTTAACGGCCATAACTGGTGCCAGTAACTTATATTGAAAGTAGAAGTAGTACATACTTACGAGATTAATATTTATATAAATCATAAAACATAATAGGTAAATATTATTTTGTATTAAGTTTTTCAACAAAATTAAACAAAAAAATCAATACATATTCTAGAATCCGTGTTTGATATGTTATTTATAGTATGGTTGGCTTTTCTGGCATGTTTGTAATAATATACTCGGTAGTAGATACTATCTTATGATTCCTATATAAAAAATATAGGGGAAGCAAAAGTCCTACACGAAGATCGACCATTGTCTTACTGTCAATACTCGATTCACGGATGTATTGTATTTCCTGAATTTCTCGAACCCTATCTAGAATTCTAAAGCTAGCCCCATGCATATTAATAAGTTATTAGTAATTTATTTTTTTAAATGTTGGAAGTTCAAAACGGAAGTACTTATTTTCATCATTATAGATGTAATACATATAATATAATGTGATGTTCGTATAATATACTAGTAATAACTGTACTAATTCTAATTTTGATTAAATAGATAAAAAGTTAGCGAAAACCGGTTCAATTTACATTGATTTTTTCTTTGATGTTCGCCGATCAGTTTAGAACTGCAAAGAATTAGAATGTTATGTAGTCGGTTAATCATCGAATATGTACATTAACAAGTCTCTTTTTCATAGGAAGTTATCAAATAAATCATTCAGCAATATCTAAGAATGATTTTATAAACATATGGGTAATGTATGTATATACTATTTGTATAATAAAGACATTTATCATAACATGTAGGGCCGTTGTATAAGGTTTATAATAACACGTGTAGTATACATAGTGATTACTTGATGCATCTAGTATACATGTTATTGGTTATTTATTAGAAATCTCTTTTTTTTCTATCAAATACATTTTATTTTTTTTGCATAAAAGTTCGTTATTCCTACTCAGTCTGTTAGGCTCCCGATGAGGACATCTTGTGAAATCGAAACACGTGTTGAGTAACATTGTTTTATTGTGGTTAAGGTGTATATTTTTAGTTTAAGTAATATAGGGCAAGGTATATTAATTTTCACACTGCGGTTGACTTTACTAATAAATATTAAGAATTGGAAGCTAAAATATAAATTTTAAATATTTCTTTATTTTCTCATACATATTTATATGTGATAGGTAACCCTTTAAAGATCAACAATAATACATTATTTACACCAGGTAACATCGGCGCAAAAATACAAAACGTGAGAGAGTGATGTGCCAATTATTCAACTTAAGTGGTTATCATTACTTAAAAAAAATTGCTCGAGAGCTAACATATCTATGAGGTGTCAAATCGTTATAAATTTTCTCGGGATTCTAGAGCAGTGGTAATAAATGTATATTCATGATAATGAATATTATCATTTTATGAAGTACACTTGTCATCACTTATTTTAAATCGCTGATTTCTACTTAACGCGCATGCGTTAAGGTCATTAATATAATAAATCATATCATTCATTCCAACTGTCAGTGGGTTTTTCATTTATATTTAATACCTCACAGATAGTGTAAGCTTCCCAGCAAATTTCTTTATAATACCAGGCACATATAAATCTTTCCAGGCTCTATCTGTACAATATAATTTTTTTGTCTATAAATAGTTTTACAGTTAATATTTAATCTACTTTAATAATCTTTAGAATTTTTGACATGTTATTAAAACAATAATTTAAATTAATTAATAAATATGTGAAGCCTCGGAAATCTATTCGATAATAATAGTTAATAAAGTATTTACAGTTTTATTTGGTAGAGAATATTTGACATTGGTGTTACCGAAAGTCGAAGCTCTACTATACATATATTAATATTTGATTGGCTATACTTCATTTAAATTGTTATTTGATATACATACGATATAAATGTTTTATACAAACTAACAGTAGCATAGATATAAATATAACATTATAACATTTGCTAAATATAAATGTATAAATTTCTACTATTTTTAAAATATTTGTCATCACTGATGTCACTATCAAAAATGAACAATAATGTTTTTGAATATAATTAAATAAATGAAATATTTATAAAAGTTAAGATTCATATACATTTATTCATACTTTATATAACCTTTTAACCTTTAAAATAAATCTGAAATTCATACAAGATATAATCATATATGTAATATGTACGTTGTACACATACATATATTGTCAAAAAAGAATTATTAGACTTGATAAAGAAATCGCAATATTTTGAATTTATTTTTATACTATAGTTGGCATTGGCGTTTAGAGAATAGGATAATCTAAAAATACGATCTAATTGTTTATATTAGTGCTAGATAAAAATGTTAAGAATAGTTTCGCTCCCCCTAGGAAAAAATATATATTTATGTATTTATCTGTTTTGTATTTTGTTTCTTTCTTATAATATTTTGTTTTGTTCTATTATATAATTTTTTTAATGTAATAAAATAGTACATTATTTAGAAAATAATATTATTGTATAAGAGACTTAAAATAATTATAAATCGCTGTAATATTTTTAATATGTACATTCTAAAGTAAAAATAATTTAACATATAAACAAAAAGCATTATGTTATAAATACAATAATAATAAATTTCAAATTATTCGTATCCGTATCGCAGTTTCTATTTATTTTTTCACACATGAATAAAGTTTATTTTGTTTTAAAGGTAAATTAAACTTTAACGACTATAATAATATCAAAAGATAAACTATGTGGTTATACTTACAATTCCATTGTAACAAAAATAAAAAACAAGATCCAAAAACAAAAATGTTCATTAGTCCACAGGCAAAAAACTAATTTCGAGAGGCACTGATCAGTTCACGAACCGTAACAACAAAGAAAAAACAGAACTGCATACAAAACTTTCTGCAACAATCAACATGCGTTAAAATCTTTTTAACTAAACATGAATTGTATTTTTGTTGTTGATATGAAATGTGACGACGATCTAACTACCACAAGACATCTACCACGTTTTCTAAGCACTATTTTCTACTGGCTAAACACATCGACTGACTGAATGCTGTGGCTGCAATCGGCTGTGCGTGTCTGTCAAACTTACCAACACACAAAACATAATTGCGGCACTGAGTATGAAAGAGATAGGCTTAGCCTGCTGGCTTAGCCCCGTGTTTATATCGTAGTACTCACTAGTGATGTTATTTTGAAAATGTGGGGATGGTATTACCAACATTGATGATGTATTATTTCTTTTCTTTATATTTGAATTGTTTTTGTTTGATAGAAGTTTTTGTGGATTTGATTTAATTATTTTTACATTAAGTGGCGGTTGTTTTATTATAGACTGCAGGACCGGATTTAAGCTCTAGTGCATTTTATAGTCAGTTCATGGATGATAATTTATTATATCGATTATTTGTTTTTTATGAAATTTTAATACATCATATGATTTATTTTATTAATTTATAGTGGGCTGCATAAAACAAAAATAATTGTGATTAGTAAATCGTCTGTTTATTGACTATTATGAAAATACCTGTTTCTCGGGTGTAATGACGCGTTATCCTATGGGTAAAAAGGGCAATTGCCTAGGACCCCTACTAACAGAGGAATCTTTTATAAACTTATTTCCGAAGTAATAATATCGAAATTTTTGTTTGGCGCCTCTGTTGGAGACCCCAAATCAATAATTTATAAACTCATTACTGTAGTAAGAAAGTAAGAATTAAGAACATAGAAATTTAAATTTGATACCATATTTCCGGTGTAAAAATATAATAAATTTTGTTTAACCATTCCTGATCAAAAAAATGTGTTATGTTTTGTTAATACATATTTGCATAGGCGCCGACTTTATTTATTATTATACCTATGGGGGCGAGGTTTTCAAATTAGTGTTGAACTCAGGATAGATCTGGGTGCATTATCTCAAATACTGGGCATGAGTAATTAAAATACAATTCGTAAGTGGTTGTGAGAAAAAATTGCTCACACGCTCAACTTAATCCAGGTTGGTACCAAAATTTATATAATGTGTAGAAACCCATGAAGTATAAGCGACAGTTTTAAAACTTTAATAACTCGGTAAAAAAAAATTCCTCCCGAAAAATAAATGTTTGAATTCAACACTATACATGGGGCTCCCAAATTCAAATTTGCTTGAGGTTCCTTGAACCTATAAAGTGCCACTGATAATTGTATAAAAATAGTTAGAGTCTTCCTCCTTTGAAATAAGTGTCATACATAGTAATACATCATTATTGAATTGATAGAATGCTTAAAAACGTTTTGAGTCCATAATTTTTATAATTGTTAATTGTGTCAAATTCTAACCTCATAATATAAAAAAGTTAAAAAATATTGAATATTAAAAAATAATATTGATATTTTTTTAGTCAACAACCAACTCGCAGGGCCCCCCAACTATCGCCTCATGCGTATGTTTATAAGTTCAGCTCTTCCAAATATACATAAGTATAGAGAAAATTTAATAAGGTACCTAGTTTTTCTATTTATTTATGAGACCTAATGGCGCGTGTCCAAAATAATATAGGTACACATTTATATCAATTTCTGAAGTTAGATTTTGTGTGATAGGATTATTGATATTTATAAAAACATGTGCGAGGCAAATAGAATCAGTTATTGATTAAAATAAATTAATCCATTGTTTTAAGGCTTTGTTAAATAACAAATGAATACAAATGTGGGTAAACGTGTACAAAATAATTTGTGCCAGTAACGGTTTGTGATTTATAAGGGTTTATATCAACTAGTGTTACTAGTTGATATAAACTAGCCATATAAAAAATACCATTTTACGCAATTTATAACTGCATGGAATCTGTGTGATATTAAATTGTTGAATTTTTATTATATCCAAGAAAATTCATACATTACATATACATTAATAATTTATTATTTTCATAGTATTTTTAAAAATAACTAAGGTACTGACACCAGTCTTAGATCCTTTAAGAGCAAGGGTACTGTTTTTTGGGATTGACGGAATTCTTTTTTGTAATTCTCATGAACTCAAGCTACTAACAAGTACCTGTTTATTAAATCAATTTAATTATCAAAGTCCGCCTTTTATTTCGTTTATGTTTTTTCTCCAGTTATGGAATAGTAAAACCGAAAATAGGAACCCAGAGATGGACACTTGCTAATGATTACAAAATGATAAGTACTACGACCCGAATGTTATAAAATAAAGAAAGGTAAAATTGTCAACAATGTGTTACAGGTGGTATGATAATATATTAATTAATAAATAGATTACACTAATAATTAGTGTAAATTTCCACCATTGTGACATTGGCCGATTGTCATCAAATTAAGCTGCTTTACAGTAAGTGTCTATAGATTATGATTCAGTAATGGCAGTAATCAAATATCAACAACTTTTTACTGTTGGATTTTATAAAGAATTTGCTTGTTAGCAAAACAAAACAAAATCTTTTTAGCTATGTTACATGTGGATTTTATCAATTAAGATTCGACACAGATCAAATCCATATACAGTTTGATACCCTGTAAAAAGATTTTGCTTTGAATTGCTTTAGAGAAAATTTCTTTAAAATATCAGTCATTAACCTAATTAATTCCCGGTAGTTTAAATAAATTTGCTCGGGAGCTAACGCTATCTGCAAGGTGTCAAATTATAAATTTGTTCTAGATTCTAGAATCTAGATCAGTGGTAGTATATGTATAATAATGTAAATGCTATGCATTTTATGAGGTACACTTGTCCCCACTAATTTTAAATCGCTGATTTTTACTTAACGCGCATGCATCAAGATCATTCATATAAACCAATGATCTTCAAACTTTGTCGACTCATGAGACCCTTAGCACTATAAGGTTTTTTCGGCGAACATCTTTCATTTATATTTAATACCCCGCAGATTGCATTATTTAATAAGTACGTTAATTAATAAGTACTATGCCAGTTATTTTTTCTTTTAACCTAATTATTTTACACTGTTTTACCTTTAGTAATTTGGAACATTATACCTGATAATAAATATCAATAACATGATACTATATTGAAAACTGTATTCACGATAATGCCTTTATGTAATAACAGAAGATAATAATTCAAAAGTAGTAATTAAACTACAAACTTAATGTTGTAAATATATAGTCTGGTATAATTTGTACTAATTACTCCTATTCGATGGGAAATAGCCCTATTATATTTGGGTATCATAAGGGCACTATAAGATGTCTTTAAAATTGAACGGAGGGTTAAAAGCAACGCTCGCTAATGAACCAAACGCACAGGCGCAAGAACCCTTATTAAAAGGGGGTAGTGTGATGTCCTTGAAGTGAAATTAAAACATAGTCTTAAAAATGTTTGGGGACAGCCACAGATGCTGCGTTTCAGATATCAGTCTATTCATTGAGTGCATAGGGGCTGTTAACAAACAACAGTACGTCGTGTTGTTTAAAAATATTAATAAATGCTGACTGGAACATTTGGTTGAAAGCAGTAATTAAAAATATGTCTTTAATAGGCAAGAGAAAGGGAAGGATCGATTTTAAACCTTCAATGTAGTTTTACCACCAGTAACATTGAACAAAATTATATCGTTTATGTAAAAATAAATAGTTTTATTTAATTTCATCACGGAGAAAAATATTTCAATATTCAATTTTTAAAGAAATTTTACTATTTAATTCGGTATTCTTAAAACGGTAATTCTTCCATATTAATGATAATATAGATTATAAAGGATCAGGTGAAATTTTAATATGTTGCATAGTAAAAATTAAACGTTGTATTGGGGTAAGAGACAAGAGACACTTATGAAACTCAGGACTCATGGTCTGATGGCTTTATTCTACTTTTGTATACATATAAAGGTGCCCTAGTATGAATCATGAATTAATGTTCTTACTTTATAAGCAGAAATACCACTGGACACACACACATTGATAAGTTTAATAAAATTGAATATTTAAACTTTTCCATATATAAATTAACTAATAACATTTAAAAGAAAAATATAATTAGACACAGTGGTGGACTAAGGAACGATGGCATCGCTAAGGGGAGGGGGGGGGGGCGCCACGGGTGTCACCCTCAAAGGGGTGATACTCATGTAATATGTTGAAAAATAAAGCCTATTTACCTTATTTTTTTGGTTATTTTCAGCTTCCAGGGAGTAAAATATGTTTAAAAAAATTGTTTTGGTCATTGGAAGTCTATAAGGGGTGTGATAACCAACCAATTTATTTTAAGAAATCGATATTTTTCTGTCGTTAAAAAATCACAGGGGTGACACCCATCTAATGTGTAAAAAATAAAACCTATTGACTTTTTGGCTGGGGGAGGGTGACTCTCGTTTTCCGCCCCGGGTGTCACCCCCCTAGTGACGCCATTGCTAAGGAAGGTTGGTACCTGGAGGAGAATGTTAGTTATGTACATCTTTCCCTCAAAGAAATTTCTTCTGAAAACCATTTTATATATATATTTTTTAAATTTAAAAAAATAAATTTTATTTAAAACAATTATTTTATAACTGAATGACCTTTTTTTCGTTCTCAGTACAGTATGCGGACCTTAATCTACCATTTATTAGACATTTATTAATTCTACCTGTAAACCACGTCAGGTATTGGCTGTCAATTTTAAAAAATAGGTGGTATATCTAGCACTAGTAAAAATAATAATAATTAGCAACAATGGAGGTAAAATACATTTTTATAACACAAATCAATAATGTAATAAAATAAATGATATCACGCATTATGCCAGTTTTATGACTTTAGAATAAAAAGAAACAAACAAGTAACGGAGTTACGATTTCCAATTTACACAAAAAGTTTTTTCCACGTTCGCTTTGGATACAATCAGCTATAACCCTATTAACCTTATATGGCAATAAATGCATTTTACGAGAACAGCTTTACCCGATATAAACAAAGACCAAAATAGTATATTAGGCAAATATAAAGAGAGATGCAACCAGTTAACAAAGCTTTCTTTGTACATATGGCTTATCACAAATAGAAAAGAAAATACTGTACATTAAAATAGAATAAGTTAAAAAGAGAAAGACTATTTCAGAGTTTCATAACTCCAACTACAAACGTAAATATTAACGAGAATATCCTATATCATAATTAAATAAAGAGTAATAAGGTAAATCAGTGCATGCAAAAAGAGATGCATAATGCCCGCAAGGACATTCTCGTAATCTTGCAAAATTTTAGATCAATACGTAGAAATTCGCTACACAAAGAAATCCATTGCACGAGGGTGTGTCGAAGTGCATTGCAGGAATGCATTCAACAAAGACGGGAAGGAAGTAAAGGGAGACAGGATGACGTCACCGTTGTAATCCCGTGGGATTGTAAACGCATTTCCCAATCCCTCAACAGGGTATTGATTTTGAGATTGAAATCGATTTGAAATTCATATGAAAAACATTATAATTCTATCTATTAATACTCCATCAAACATTTATTGTGAGAATCGAATATAAGTTACATTTCAGTTGTAAGAAATTATATTAATTAAATTATATTATATTTTTGCTAAATAATGATAAATAACAGTTCTTATTATCAGTTACCTACTATGCAGAAAAAGGACGGTTTAAAAAATGTATATTGTAAATGCTGTTTCTTTTATAATATTATCTACTATTACAATCCCAAATATTTAATATATGTCCAATAATGTATGATGATTTTGTTTCTATGAAGATCAATAATAATGCCAAAAATCTCCAATGAAAATTTTTGCATTTTAATTAAATATACCGTAGTTTTCAATGTAACATTTGTTAAAACTCAATTACAAGATTGAATTTTTCCAATAACCTCATGAAGTATTTACGGAATTCCTAAATTATGCGCCCATAGTTGGAATGAATTCGAACCGAGCTTTTAGTAAATATTGCTTATAAATATGTAAATAATCATAAAAATGACGCCAGTCAACAAATTTAGTCACACGTCAAAGGGAAATAACTATACTTCCCCTATTTTACTTGATCCTCCATCCCCAACTGAACTCACCTCCACCTATCGACGCAACAATGCTGCAACAGGAAAACAAAAATGACCTTATGACTATCGACCAAGTAAGCTTTGCACATTGATTCTTTGTTGACATGTGGAGTATTTCGCAGACTGTATATCGGTAACTAGCGCCGCCACGCAGTCTGGCGGTAGAGCGATACACTACAAATGACGTGAAGTGAGCTGTAAATACACGGTGGCGCTGGCGATAGTAACCAGTAACCTGCTGCTCTATTCACACAGCTCCACTCCCAACCCCTAGCGAACAATCACCCGGTTACCATGGTTACGCGCGTCGTTGTCATGATAACCGTAACGACGTGGAAGGATTGTTAATACTGGAGTGGGTATTTATGTATGCTTAACTCGGTGGAGTGTTTATATTTTATTGTAATGGTTGGAGTATGGCATGAATATGTGTGTAATAAAAAGCAAATGTGGTATTTTTTAGGAAGATAAATTAGGACATTAATAAATTTAAAACTTGTCATAAATCTGATCACACATGTAGAGTTATTATACACATCATATTTAATAATTTAATAATGTGAATAATAAATGTAAGCAATTTGAATGTATTCCAAAAATAATAAACATTTTACTTATGTATGACGGATAAAAATCTAAATATAAAAATATACAGTAATCTGATTGAATCGTAAAGTATCACATAACTGATTTTTCTGGTCAGAAATATGTCAGTTATAAATGTATCTATTTATATTGCGTGTAAGTTCTCGGCCATCTGAAATCTGTATTTGATTTACATATCAACACATCCATATTTTGCTGAAATATTTACCAGGTTCGGCTTAATTTTATGTGTGTATATTTATTATCTATTTTGAATTTCATTATAAATTAGTTATTTTACTTATATAGTTCATAATTCATTTGTCAAATATATATTGATTCTATATTTTATAAGCTTACGTATATTTTTTATCTTTTTGTAAAAGAGTTAAACTGGTATAAAAATGAGCTTTTAAATCAATTTATAATAATTCTAGATAATTGAGTTGTGTTATAGGTAACTAGGGTGACCAAATTTTAGTTTTTGTAAACCCTGACATGTAAATGAAGGCCCCTTTTTTATTTATTTTAATATAATTTATAAAAAAATTATTACTTTTGCTCCTCTTGCTCTGTTTTTGATGACCTTTTTTTAGTCTTCATCATTATCACAAAACCCAGAGAAATAGCACCGAAACCCTAAACCCGGAGAAACTGTATATAAACCCTGAGATTCCGGGTGAAATCCTGAGACCTGGTCACGCTAGTTATAACTGATTCATCTCTGTGGAAGACGAATTTATTTTGACATAGAGATTATAATAAAAGGTCTCTTGTTGATTTACAAGTATTTATAATACACAAAGGTTTTATTTAGTATTTTATTAAACTTGTTTATACATACTTCTTATATTTATCTTCATCAGATCTCTAGATTTATCCCTTCACTCTTCTTAATAAAAAGCATTCGTTGGTTTATGATTTCTTTATATACTTTACAGATGTTCTTTTTTATGATAGAAAATAGATATTGCATTAATGTAAGCTTCTTATTTTTTTATACACCTCTTTTAAAACTAGACTATGTAGATCAGAGGCACTTAACCTTTTCGGAATAGTGAAATACCAAAATCAAATTTTAAAAAACATTGAAAAAAGTTATGGTATATCAGGAGTAGTGATGTAAAGATGAAAACTGTACATTACAAAGTTTCATAACTTTTCAATTTCACTGAAAGTTTTCACTCGCCTGTAAAATTTTTTGTTCATATGTGTTTTTAATTGGAACCACTTACTTTAGCTTACATTATACATTTCAACGTGCCACAAGCCTTGGTATAAAAAAAATTTTTTTTTTACCTAGCTTTGGCTGAAAAATTATTTTTTCAATAAAGTACATCTTTTAGGTACTAGAGGGCATCATTTTACATGTTCGGTAAACATTTCAAGTTTCTAGCTTATATAGTTTCCGATATATTTTGCTTTGAGTGAAATGGACGGACGGGCGACAAAGTGAGATTAATAGTGTTTCTTCGGAACCCTAAAAAGCAAGCAAAGTATTACCAAAAAACGATGGAACCCAAATTTTTTTTGCGGAACCCATTTTAGAAAACGCTGACTTATGTAGATGTTTAAATAATACCTACACACAATCGTATCACGTTTTTTTTATCTGATTCAAGATTAACTGATAAGAAATGAGAAAGTCTAAACAAAAAACTAAAATTAAAATTAAATTTAATATGTTATCTACAAAGAAATTCTATGCACGAATTTCTTAAATATTTTTAGATTATTTTTCTAAAAAAGATATGTATATAGTATAGTAGCACCTTGCAATAACGGTTACTCACTTAACGGCGTTTTCGCAATAATGACGCTCTTAAGTCTCCGTCCGCGATACATTGCATCAAGATCGGTTCAGCGGTTTAGCCATGAAAAGGTAACAAACAGTCAGAGAGACAGACAGACACACTTTCGCATTTATAATATTAGTATGGATTCGGGCAAAATAGTCGTCAATAATTACCAAATTTTCCATACAAACTTTTCCACCCCTTATAATCCCTTAGGGGTTGTTTTTTCAGGATTCGAAGTAGCCTATGTCCTTTCTCAGAGTGCAAGCTATCTTCCTGTCAAATTTAATCAAGAACGGTTTAGCGGTTTAACCGTGGAAAGGTAACAGACAGACAGAGAGACAGACAAACACACTTTAGCATTTATAATATTAGTATGGACTAGTATGGATTACATTGTACGTAGTTTTACTTGCAGGCATTCGCGAGGCACAAAAAAAGCCTAATTCATTTACCGGCGTTTTTCACTTAACGGCGAGAGTCAAGTCCCGATTACACCGTTAGGTGCTACTGTATATGTAGTATACAAATACATACACACATACATATAAGATTATATAATATAGGTGTGTTTTTAGTCTTAAAATATGGAATTTTTCATTACCACGAAATGCACGAATTAAAAAATCAATAATTCTTCAATAACTACCGATATAATAAGAAATTTTTGATTGCTGTTTGAATATAAAACTGGTAAAACATAAACATCGTCATAATAACTGTATAGGACGTGTAATAAAAACACGGCATTTCTATTTTACCAGTTTAGTGAAAAACAGGTATTATAAATGCGTGTGTTGTGATTTTTTTTATACGAATATTAGTATACAAAATTACTGTTTGAATTTTGCACACGACAAGGTTACTTTTGGCTATGCAAAAACGGCATTCAATTAAAAATAATTATCGTACAAAGTATCGTGATTATGTAAATCCAGTATAATGCAGAGTTTGAAAGTCAAGGTTATATTAACGTTCTAAAGTAATAAATGTTATATTAAAAATTTAATCATGGAAATAATAAATACTCATTTATTAATAATTAAAAAATCTTTTCCTATCCGCCCACCCCACGCAAAAAAATATTTGGGTCACTTCTTCCAAGAAGTTTTAGATTAAATTCAACCCAATGTTATTTACACTAATGAGATGTTACTTAATTATCATAAAATTACAATTTTGCGGATCTAATTTACGCTATAATGTGTGTAATACTTTATTATTTCTAATTGTTTCTTTATGAATTCACTGATGTTTGTTTATTGTGCTAGTAAAAGGATATTATGAAAAAAAAACAACAAATAATGATGTGAATAAGAAATATGAATTAAAAAAATCCGTTTGTTAATGTAGATTATAGAAAATAAATATTGATTGTTGATATTTCAGTAAAATACACATATCGGTATGATCTAAATCAGAAACGTCTGCAATAATTTTCCTAAAGCGGGCAAAATTTTTTTAAACAAAATTTAAAAAAATCTCCAAGAGATTAGTTAAGGTTACCATTTTTTGGTCTTTGTAAATAAAACATTTCCCAATATAGGATATCAGATTACAGGATAAAAAAATAAAAAAGATATTTCTTGCCAAAACTTGAAATAACTAAAAATAAGTGTTACAGTCTAGGAAGAGCTAAACAATTACATTAGCTTGCATTACTGTCAGTTAGGTTTCATTTCAGGGGGGCAAGTGTCCCACCCCCACCACGGACGCCTATGTTATAGCTACTGTTAAAATTTGGCACATACATATTCAAACCAGTAAAAACTGTACGTTGTCTATTGCCTTAGCTTACTTATGCCTGGTAGTATAAAGAATTAGTTCCCAGCTAACGCTATCCGCTAGGTATTAAATATAAATGACAACCACTTACAGATGTAACCAATGAAATCGTACATATAATAACTTTGACGCATGCGTATTAAGTAGAAATCAGCGACTTAAAATAAGTGCTGACAAGTGTATATCATAAAATGTATAGCATTTACTTTATTATACATTTATTACCACTGCTTTAAAATATCGAGCAATTTCATAACAATTTGACACATAGCGTTAACTGGAAGCTAATTTGCATTTGCACGCAAGCAAATTCTTTATAATACCGAACATTAGTTAAATTTTTTAAAAATTCACATTTTTTTTGTAGATGAAAAAAAATATATTTATTAAAGAGATATATTAATAATCAAATAAAATTTTTTTTTAGGTTAATTACTCAATTTAGATTCAACCATTAATTAAACAACTAAATTGAATTGGGAAATTTTAACTCGATTAATAATTTATGAAAGATTATTGATGATCATTGAAACCAGTTGGGTTCGTACATTATTATACAGTTATGATAAATTAATATCACATACAATCCATCTCTCTGTATACAAATATTTAAATTTCAACAGCGCGTGAACAGAAATAGCTATCAAAATACCGACACTAATCTCATCCTAGACTACTGGCTTTATCCGTTGCCGCGTCTGTTAAACACTGAATAATAAACAGCAACTATGAAAAATAATGAATACCCGCTTGAAGCACACAAAAGATTTGTCTGGAATATATATATATATATCATGTATCTGTGGACATCGTCTTTGTGAGTTCGAGTTCTCTTTGATGTAGGCATTAAACCAATAGACTATTCCCATATCACGTCCGTTATAATATCCGTGGACGTTGATTTCTGTTTTATTTAGGGGTTTGTAATGTGTCTAACAATTATGTAATAATAGAAATGATAATAAATAGAGCTATTATATTTGAATAGACAAAATTAATTGCCTATTAGTGTATGTATATTGCCAGGCCCGGTCTTACCCTCTTCTTAGAAATAGAATATTATTATAGGTGTTTGGTTCAGCGATACGAATATTTTGAAGGAAGGTATAATGAGTCATTTGGAAGTGATTTAAGCAAATATACATTTATACAAAGTGCACCAGTTTTGTTATATCGGCCATTAACATGGCAAAAGTTGAAAAGTTAAAGAGCCCATATTTTTCAAATATAAATATTTTATAAATTGAACTTGGGTACAAAATAGAATCATAAAAAAATTATGACTTGGTAAAGAAAAATACTTGGCAGATTAGGTACCACGAATAGACCAAACGAAAGAACATGGTACATAACAAAATCGGAATAAAGTCTGTCTGTCAGCGCTCGTACCTTGCAAATCTATTATGTGATTCAATAAAAAACGACGCTGCGTTTCGACACAGCTAAAATGCTACTTGTATTGAATCACATATAATAGATTTACAAGGTCGAAGCGCTGGCGGATACCGTTTCTGTAAAGTGCCAAGGATTAAGTGTTCTTCAGAAAATAATCAAAATTACAGGCCTAATTTATATTTATTTAGATTGCTATATTGAATAAATACATATGTGCTCTATTGTAGGTATTGTCTCCAATATTTTTCCTAAAAGAATATGAAAGTTTAATTTAAATTATTAAACTACAGCCCTGGCGTTGAAATATAATACTTTGAGATGTCGTGGGAGCATACCCTGTGATCTTTTATTGGTCTAATTCCTTCCTTGAATCACTATGTAATTATTCATTTAGTAAACATGAAGTGATATGTGATGTGGGATGGGAATTACATAAATTATATGCACCTCTCCAATATTTTATTGTACTCTTTAAAATAATTAGTAAAAAATTATAAATTGATATTAAATAAAAATATTGTGTAAAAGTGTAAATGTTAATTAATTCAAAATCTTCACTACTAAAATCAGTTTACTTTTTCTACCTCTTTTTTTGTCCACTAATCAAATTATAACATTTGCACGCACACTGAAAAACTCTTTCCACGTTGTAGGTCGTCAAATAGATTAGTTAATTATATTACGGTTAAGTTTTTCGTTGATGAAGAACTCATTAAGTTACACATTGTACATATATGTAGGTCTATTTGCAACTTTTTAAAATTTTGAGTTAATTTTTTTCTTATATTAGAATGGTAATAAAAGCATTTTTTTAAAGTATTAAAAAACTAATTTAGAAGCTGTTTTTATCTGATATTTTGTACTTATTTTGAAAATAAATTCATAAATTTCGTATTATACATAATATATATTTTCCGTATATATACCTATTTTATTGTGGCGTATAAATTCGGAAGCATTGGCCTAGAATTTTCAAATCTTAAAAATACCTACATATGTAGATTATATTCAAATAATAATTTTTCAATAATGTAACATAATTTTTATAAAAAAAGTTGTATGATTTTTTTCTCGAAAATCAAAATGCGGTTTTATATAATAATAATAGTTAATAATATGATATTATGTCCTGTAAATTTTTTAAGTATTTAAGCAGGAAAATAATAACAAAGTGTGAGTAAATGTTATGTTTACTGTATATTTTCGATATAATAAACATTATTAAAATGAACACATTTATGATACATACCATAACATGTTGAAATAAAATATTTCTAATTGGAATAATAGTACAAGTATAGATATATATATAATATGAAAAGTGTAAATGCGAAAACATTGTATTATAATATAATTTATGCTATATTTTTTATCATTATATTATTAAATGTAAATTTAACATCTTTTGTAATCAAACAAAAATTATAACAAATATGATTTATAGGATGAGGTTTTTTAAATAATTACATATTTATTGATAAATAAAACGAACAGGGAATATATTTTTAATTACATTAGTAAAATTGAATTATACTTTTAACAAATTACTTATTCATATTTTGTTTCTGTTACATTCATATTTAAATAGAATTTATTTTTGATTGTAAATTTTATTAATGTAAATAAAAATACAGATATTGTATTAAAATAAATAATAAATAAATTTATATTAAAATTAAAACAAAAGTAATATATTTCTAGCTTATTTAATACCGAAATAAATATTTTAAAATATAAACAACAAAACAACTTTTGCATTAATCTAGCTTTGTACAATAAAATTCTAAGCAGATAAATAACGAGTAACACATAATGACGAAGCATGCAGAATATGTACAACCTTCTTTTTACAATCATATTAAAACAAAATAATAATTGTGTACTTCTTTGTTTCTATGGCACATTTCTATACATGATAGTATTGAAGGAACTTATTGAAAGACGGAAAATTATGACAGGAAATATTGTTTTAATAATTTTACAAAAAAAATCTCGCTTGGGGCGCCAAAATCGTAAAGGCCGACTCTGTACACCATCGTCGAACGTATAGCGTACTTCAAATCGGAATTATAATTCCAGCTGGCGTCTCAGCACTGCTTAAAATACTCTAACTACATCGGTTACAGTAAAACCGGAATAACAGCGTTGTGTAAACGTACTCAATGAAGAAAATTTATATAATTTACAAAAAAATACTATAATTAAAAAAAAATATTGCCAGTTTTTCTTATTTTGTTTTTTTATTTGTTGATAAATAAAGTAATTTTTAATATTTCCTGTGTATTAACACAAATCCTGTTTATACGTTCAATATTAATTATTTAATACTTTAGATCAGTCATTCTTAAACATAATTTCAATAACTTTATTGTTTTTATATTTTCAGGCTAGATGAAATCATATTACTCTTATCATATTTTACAGGAAATATGCAATTAAAATAATAAATAATGGTATATGAGTAATGATTTTATTTCAAATATTAATCTTTGTTATGTAATTAAATTTTATGTTTAAGATTTATCGCTTTACTTCCATACAAGAGCTCCTTTTTCTAATAAAACAACTTTATTGAATAAGGAGATTCATTATGACTAACCATTGAAATATCTCTGTTAAAGTTACTTATCTAAAAGTACTACAAAAAATTGTTCCCACTTTAGATAAAGATTGTGGATGCAGCTGTCTACTAAATACAGTACTTACGAAAATAAGTAAGAAAAATACTTTATATTGGCCCTTATTTTCAAAATTATTGATTTTATTGTATTTTTTATTATTTAAATATTTCTAATTTCTTAAAAATATTAAGTATTTTATCAGTTTTTTTTTAATGCAATTTTTAAATTATAGTCTGATAAGACAATATTCTCTCTATTTGTTTACAAATAAAATAAATATTGTATTTATTTCTTTAAAAAAAATTAATATAAAGTATTTAAAAAATCTTTCAGTATTGTTCAATAAATGTATTTTGTTGTAACCATTTATTATTAATTATTTTTTAATTTTTTTCTCTATCCATAAAAATTCAAAAACAATGTGTTGTAATATTTAATTGATTGAAAATAATAAAGAGTTGCATGCAATTCAATAATTTTTAAAATATAAGAACCTTGAATAAAAAGAGCTACTTTTCAGTTATTTAAATGTATCTATAAAAATAGATTATTTCTGTAAAAAATCTACATAAATTATTTTAGTGTCTACAATGATAAAAACCTAATTACAGGAATGTTCCAGATACCATAATAATTATAAAACAAAACAAAATTTAATGATACAAGAATGAATTTCATAATACCAATAAGCACAACCTAATTTCAATATTAAGCACCAAAAGTTTAAAAATTAATTAATTTTTGAGCTTTGAAATTATTGAGTATTTTAATCAGATATGTTTTAGTGTGTAACTTAATGTTATTGGTATAAAATAGTAACATTTAGGTAAATCTCGAAGATTTAATATTGTGGAAAAACTTATATAAGAATTAAAAGAGCTATAGCTTCACATTTATCCCCTTAATATTATAAACAATATCATTGGTCTTTAACAGTGACATGTGGGGGGATGGATAAACCATATAATATATACATATATGTTATATGTAATGCCACCAATAAGAAAAACCCCCTTTCAAAAAATTATTGTATATGCCACAGGTCTTAAAATTTTTTTTTTGAAAAGGGTATTAATTTAAATTTTAAATTAATAAATAATTATTAATAAAAAAATGTTGATATTGTTTGGTATTAATTACAAAAAAATTGAAAACTTCAATAATTGTTTTTTACATACATTTTTGTAAAGTAGTTTAACTACACTAGTTAGGTGTTTGCAGTGATTTTAAAGAAGATTCTTTTTTGTGAAAGAGGATACTGAAGTTTTGTAATGTCTATGAAAAACCGTCACTGGTAATGGAAATAAATATGAATTATTTAGAAAATTAAGCTTTTGACTGTTTTTGATTTATGATACAAATGTAATTTAATCTCACTGTTGGAATATTTGAATGAGTGAAATGTCTGAATATTTACTTCATTTTGAACCATTAATTATAATTTTTCATGTTTAAGGGGACAACATGTAGAAGTTATGTGGTTTTCAAAAAGTTAATTTTTCATTATTTACTCTGTCAAATATGATGAATCATGTTTGACGGCGAATTTGATAGAAAAAAGCGAATATATGATTTTTAGCTTATTTACGTAGTTTTTTTTTGGGATAATCAAGTAAGTTATATTATATTTGATACGAATATGATAATTACTTTGACTAGTATAAAATATAAATACATGATAATTTGGTGATACATGAATGAAATGTATGTATACAAGAACTAGATCGCTAGTATATTATGTAATTAAAGTTTTATAAAAAATATAAAATTTGCTAATCAAATTTTTATTTGTGAATTTAGAAAGAAATTCAAATTCTTATTTATTTTATAAAATAGCGATCTTTAGTGTTCCGTATACATATTTATGAATGATATGATGATTTTCTAGAATATATATTTACTCACAATCAGATATATTTTGTACTGTTCTGTATACTACACATTTTAGGGGAAGACATTTTTACTCAGATACTACTTTATGTCCAATTTCATAGTTTCTCAAAAATTATTATTATTTTTCTAAGGCAGTGACTATTTTTATTATATTATTATTGTAGATTTACCTTGTGAAATTTTTTCGTTATTTTATAAAATGGACATAACTCTAATAGTTAATTAAATCATACCTTACACTTCAGATATACACATTACTAATGTATCAGTCATAAATGTGCTAAAAATTATGTATATTGAACGTCTTAAACTATATTAATTCAAGGGTAATACAACCATTTTTTGAGAGAATTAACATATGATATTTTTTTTTGTAAATCCACTTAAGCGGTGGCATTAAACAAAAACGGAGAGCGTCACCGTATCGACCTTGAAAATTTGTTATATGTGATTTAATACGAGTTAATTATAGCACCGTCGAAACGGTACGGCGGGTGTTTAAAAAAAACGCTTTGCTGGCGTGTAAGAACGACGGCCGTCGTGACCTCGAAGATCTGTATTATTGAATTCAATATAGAAAAAACGGTGTCCGTCCAGCGCTGGAAATCTGTTCATTTGGATTTTATGCAAATGATACAGTAACGGTCTCCGATTTTTGTTAAATTCCAGCGCTTTACTGAGCAGAGTCATAAATTTTATCTGATTCTATAATTTGCTTTAAATCAAATTTCAATCAAGGAAATATTAGATGGGGTATTTCTTAGAGATATATAAAAGTCAACGTTAAGAAGTAGAAGAAACTTCATATATTTGAAAAAAAGTTTCGAATGGTTGTATTATCCTAATTTTAAAGTATATTTAATTACTTCATAATGTATGCAAAGCAGTATTAAATGTTTGTATATTTTTACTTTCGTGACGATCATACATATTTAAAAAAAAATAATTTATGTATTAAAAATCAATTCACATTTATTCCAATATTCGAAAGCTTGCTAATATTTGTGATTTGTAATCGAATTACAAATGTTATAAAATATTATTTATTTATTTTAAACAAAAACATTAATACCCACTAGTATACAAGTATATGATATCACGAAAACAGCAAAGCCGAATAAGACATTGATTTACATCAATTTGAATAAGTATAGATACAAGATATGGAATATGATTTGTTGAATTTATTATGTAAAAGCTTATCTGATATATGTGACATTGAAATGATGTGTATATATATATTTTGATTTAATAAATAACACACAGAAAAATATATGAATATAAAGAGACGCGCCGTCATTATATTTTGAATATTTGAATATAATACAAATACTTCTTCAGTTTCTCTTGTTTTTAAAATATACAGGATTTACAACTAGTGTAAAAAATTTAACAGTAGATCGAGGATGTAAATTTAAGCAAAAAACTTTATGTGAACATGTGTCCGGAAATTCTTTGTAAAGGAGCTACAGACCCTCAAAGAATTTTCCTAAAATTGGTGTTTATTTAATATCTAGAGGACCTATGGTGGTTCAATTATGAAATTTGATAACCAGTTTATTATTAATAAGTGTTATCGATTTCCAGTATCAAACAATAATAATTTAGATCAGGGGTGTATGAGGCCAGTGGGCCCGCTGATTTTTATCAAGTGTTTTTTTGTGTTCTTTAATTTTTTCCTAAGTTGGTTACTTGTAGAAGATTATATGACACAAAATACACATAAACATACTTTGTTAAATTGTCATAGGATCAACCGTTTTCGAGAAATATCGAATAAAAGAAAGTACGACAGAATTTTAATTAAAAAAAAGCACTTGATAAAAATCGGCGGGCCATACTGGAAATCGATACACTTATTAATAATAAACTGGTTATCAAATTTCATAACTGTACAACAATAGGTTCTTTAGATATTAAATAAAGAGAAAATTTTAGGAAAAATCTTTGGGGGTTTGTAGCTTCTTTACGAAGAATTTCCGGACTTATGTTCACGTAAAGTGAACATCCTCGATCAACTGTTAATTTTTTTACACTAGTTGTAAATCATCCTGTATATTGGTTAAAGTCAGATACAAACTGCTCAGATTACAATAAATTTCTGCACAATTTATTTTTTAGTATTGGCGATGGCATTACAAATCATTTTTCACCCTACACAATTCATCTTTAGTTCACTTGTTCGGCGCGTCCCTTTCGTTATTCAAATGTAAATGAACAATTCACATATATGTGGGTTTCATTTTATACGCTCTTTTCCAAATTTCGCACAAGCAGACCGTTGAATGAAATCGATAAAATATCGCCAACGGCATTGAAACGTGCGTGATGATTGTCCAGGCCCAAAGACCATAAAAGTGTAACTGTATTGGGTGTGATTCGGCTCTCGACTTTTCAAGCGTGTTTATCGCCCACATCGCTAAATTAGTCACTAGTAAAAATGTTACAATTTGCCTACCGGGCTTTCTTCTTATTTGATCAGGAGTAACGCAAGATCTCCTAGATGCGTCTAAGATAAACATGGTCTGACACGTTGTTTGGAGAAGAGACATTAACGCGGTTATCAAAACTAATATCGTATTTTTCTCTATAGTAAACTGCCCGCCTATTATAGTGAAAGTACCGTAAATGAACATTCCTGTTTGTGCTCCAATTAAAAGTATATTATCAAGCTCGAGGTTCCTGGCTCCGTCGTATTTGAGTATGCGTATCTGGAACATACCTAATAAACTAGCTAACGTCGTTACTCCGTAAAGCGTAAGCTCGCATATGTTCACCTCCATAACAGCTAAATTAACAAATTCTGGTCTAGATATCAATACAAAAAACAAAATCAACGAAATGATTGTTAAAACTAATATAAGGATTCCTACAAAAAGTCCTTTGTGAGCTCTCGCGCAGTCTACGGAATAATGGTGAGGAGAACGTTTGTAAGTTAAACCTTCCAGTTTATTATTTGGGTTTATATTGTTGACGACAGCTCCGGCTGGAAGTTTCGATATGTTTTTCCACATTACGTACAAGATGGCAGCACAGATAAGGCTGTACTCTATTGTGCATGGGAACAAGAACGGCGAAGCGTCTTGGACGAGCGATCCGATTATGTTTGTACGACGACATTCGTAGATGTTGTGCGGCCCTTTAAGTCCCCTCGTCACGATGTGGTGGGTGGCGTGATGGGTGTTTGTGCTGTGGTCGCTTGCGACTAGTATCGTGGGGTGAGATTTAGATCCTTAAATTAAAATCAACAAAACTTTGTAATTTGATAGTTGAAAAAGATAAACATGCACAATTGCTTTTAAAATATTTTTTACAGGCATGTTATTTATAAAACATTTCATAACAAGATGAAAAAATCAAAGCGAAATTAATGAGGTGTTGATAACTATCTATATTTCGACATATTTATAGCTGGAAGTCAAATAAAACATGCATTAAATATAGGAGACTTACCTAAGCGATGTGAAATCCTTAGGGAATTATTTTCTGGATTATAAAACGTTAAAATTTCATGTTTTGTTTCTTGAACAAGTACATTTAACCAAACGGATAGATTTGTTCCAATCATATGCATCAATCCAAATCTAGCAGCTATTTTGTGCTTGTATACTTTCATTTGCTAAAAAAAAGCAATTATCAGATTACAAATGTAGGTAAATACGGATTAAAAAAAAGCTCTTTATAAAAATAACAAGCGTTGTCATATGCTATAAATATTTTAGTAGCGGATAATGTACTGTAAAATAAAAAATCGATAACAGTTTAGGAGCGTTCATAATTTATGTACGGACGATTTTTGAAATTATCAATTTCCCTTTCTTACATAAGATTTCCTATTTTTTACATAAAGATCATTTTTTTGCTGTGCATTAATCGTAATTTTAAGGTCGATTTCAATAGAAGATAAAAAAAACTGCATATTAAATTGTACATATATAAGCATTATTTAATTCCAATAATAGTAAAGAAACAGAATTTTTAGCAACTTAAACATATGAAAAAGGTTAATTTTGTAAAAGTGGTCTTCTATTAATTTTTTAAAATTGATTTAATTTATTAATAGCCGATACCGTTTCAATTAACGTATTTTAAAATAATTAATTAGGAAAAGGAAACTTATATATGTTCGGTTTTGGTCTAGAACTCTAGATCAAGATTCTTTATAATACCGGGCATAAAATTATTTAACTCATTTCTCCTTTAAAAAGGTGCATATGAAAAATATATATTTTAAAAATATTGCTCCTGTCAATCAGAATAAAATATAATCCTGTAATACGATATATTTTTATTATACCTATTTGTCATTGTCGTGATATGTTCTTTGCATATGACATATTTTAATAATGTGTTTGAAAGTATATATTTTTAAAATTTATGTATTTATTCCCTTCTACAGAAAATGAAAGTTTACATTACAATTCAAGTATACTACTCTTGCAACTTTAAAATAAGAGTATGTGACTTTTCTTTATCGCCAAGAGTACTATACGTAATAAATATTTAAAAGATTCAAAAAGTTAAACTATTTAACAATTTGAACCGTTAAAAAATATAATCATATCTCCTCATCTACTTATCTCATATTTTAAAAATATTATAAATGTTCTCCATCTAGTTGAGTCTAGACTAGACGTACATTAGAATAAAAAGATAAATTGTCGTTTCCTGAATTAAATCTTGGTGGCGCCCGTTTTTTATACCACAGTTTTATATGATACATATATTATGTATATGACAGACGAAGACATACCTCATTGTTTAAGAAGATGAAGTACATTTGTATAAAGATGAATGCCATTCTCGTCGCCGGCGTGAGAGCCAGCATCACGTTGTGACATTTGGTGTTTGTTTCTAGCTCGAAATATTGTCCAAATTCAAGGCCTGAATAAATCATACTTCCAATACCGAACGCTGAAAAATATTTATCGGGTTTCAATCAAATTTGCTGTAGATAAAAATGGGTATCGAGTATGAAAAATTTAATGTGTTCAGTTGATTAAAGGTTTGATCAAAAATACAGTGACTGTGTATTTAAAAATTATTAGAGATCAAAAAGTTGTTATCTTGACTAACCATATTCCAGTGGTCCTAAAACTTCCACAACAAGGTTATCACGTCGTTTGATTATTCGTAAGAATTTAAAAATTGTGTTATTTTTATAAATAAATTTGGTTTTGATAGTCAGATGTCATAGGTTATCTTGTCGTCCGATTATGGTGAATTCAGACACTCATATTTTTTTATCAAATAAGAGGGATTATAGACACGCAGTATTGTGATTGTGAAAAAAATATTTCGTTTGTGTATGTCTGCAGAGTTGCCCTTATTAGTAAGTCGCGCATTGGGAGAAATTTTTATCTTTTTTCCAGATCATTTAAGCCAGTAGTTACTGAGTTAGAGGAGAAGAGGGCAAAATAAAATACTGCTTTGTAGCTCTGTACTGGCGCCATTATTGGGTTAGAAAAAAATATAAAAATATGGTCATATTCTACTAACTGAGATCTACATTTTGATACTCCAGACGTCTTGGTATACAATTTTTTTTTTTAATTTGCTTTAAAGCCCCCTGTAAGCGCTATTTTTGATTTGGAAAAAATAAGAAAAAGGGTAAAATTCCACTAGTTTGGTAGTGCCTTGGTATAAAAAAATATTTTTTTTACATAGCTTTTGCACCTTAGCGCCCTCTCCTCTGAAAAATTATTTCAAGTTTTTAGCTTATATATAGTTTACGAGATATTTTACTTTCAGCAATATCATTCTCAATAGATAGAGTCTATTAATTGCTTTATTGTTGCAAAGTACAATGTTTGTAATTATTTCTTAAAAGTTTTTCTCCGTAAAACCGTCTGTTGCATCTTCTAATCTAGTACCCTGGGCAGCCTTGCCTTCCTGCCCTTCCATAAAGCTGGTCCTGCATGTACTATATTACCTTCACTCCTCATTTTGTAGACCTTTTAACAGACGCACCTGTATAAGTATTCTGAATTCACAGTAGTGCCTGTCTTTGAGGCACGTACTCAAAGCGCACAATTTCCTGAATGTCAAAAAAACTGCCGATCTGGTCATTGTTCGTTTTCAATCGAACCGAGCAATAGTTCAAACAATTTATAAACTGCCTTTATAGCAGCGCTTCTCAACCGATGTGTCTCGGGATATGTGATAATTCAAAGATGGGAAACCTGCAGTCTTTTCTGATTTTAAGACAGTTTAAAAATATCCAAAATCATATATTATTAAAAACATGAAAATTGACAAATTAGTTTTTCATTTAATGAAAGTAATAGATATTAAAATGGTGTAAATTTATAATTTTATGAATGTGCCATGACGCAAAAAAATAATAATAAAAATCAACGTTTTAGTATCACAACAGCATCTATGGGAACGTCCATTAATAACGTAAGGATGATTTTCAAAATTTTCGAATTCGTAAAATTTAACGGGCCTCCCAATAACTTTACGTAATTAATGGACGCACCCTAACCTTCATCCCAAGTTTGAAACAAAAACGAATAGATATCATTGCAACTTGCAACTCACTGCTCTGCATTTGTTATGAGTTATGACAAAGACACGAAACATACAAAACATTGATTTTATCATTTGTTCGTTACATTATAATATGATGCTTGAATTCACTGTATTTTTTAATCATACCTTATAAATCTCTAATATAGTACGTAGTTACTATATTAATGATACCAATACAAATACAATATCGATAACAAATAAATTAATATTTTTAATAAGAAAAAAATAAATAAAAAGGAAATAATTTCTAGGTAAAAGCTTGGAAATTCAATATTCAAACGCTCTAAACTTTTATTATAACATTTAAAATAAACAGTAGGTAGTATATGTATATTTAAAACATTTAAAACACGAAAATTTTGTTAAACGTTTTTACTATTTAATAAGCCAACGTTTTACTTCCTGTAAATTAAACATGTAAAATATTAAAAAGCAAACTTACCTACGGCTCCCATGCGTAAATAAAAGCTACCGTAGTGGTGTTGTCTGGGAGGTATCATGTATGAACTCCTTCGGGGAGTCGACCGGTGGAAACCTCCCCGTTCATGTTTCCGGGTGGAAGAGTTGGAACTTCCGGATTCACTCACTTTACTCGAATCACCAGTGTCGGATTCCTCACCGCTGTCGGTCATCGAAACACCGTTCACTTTCAGACTTTCTGGTATTGGAAAATTAATAATTTATTCTAGTAAAATATTTGTAAATACCTCATTTATAAGATCATAATTTTATTTATTTTAATAGGCAAGTCGTATAGCCCTGAGTACCTCGACCCTTTTGTTAATTTATTACCATACTTCTGAAACTTCGTGAGTGGTTTGCTTTTTGACGAGTCTAACAACTTTTTTATTTGCGAAAATTATTAAAAATGTAGCATTGTCGAACGTGTAGTCGTAGGATTTTCCGGGCGGCGGACTAGAAAAACGACCCAAGATGTTTGTCGGACAAAATGACTAATGGATTGTAACTAAGATAATATGGTGAGAAAATCGAAAAAAAAGTGGGGTATCACCTAGTTTGCCACCTCCAACATGTCAAAATAACGAGGTTATTATAGTTTATTACCAGCTACCTGAAATTTGTAGGATTGTTAAATAAATATTTTTAAATAAAAAAGTTGTTAGTTTCGTCAAAAAGAAGCCACTCACGAAATTTCAGAAGTATAATAATAAATTTACAAAAGGGTCGAGGTACTGAGGACTAGTATATTTTTGATCTTTATAAATTGTATTCAAAATTGATTACAATCTTGGATACAATACAATCAGATAAATAATTTCTGAATTAAGTATATTTGCGTGGTTGTACATAGTTATGATTTTTTATTAAATTTAAACAGTAAGAAGAAAACATTTTTCTGTACCGCTTACTTACTTTCATTCTTTTTATTAGATTTCTTGGTCCCTAAAAGCATGGCGTACATATATAAAAGGAACAGCATACTTCCAATGTATAAATATAAATAATACCACTGAAACAAAAATAAGAAAATTTTATTTTATTATCATAAATTTTAATAATTTTTATATGTTATGCTAGCTAGAGTATAATATTTTATCTAGAAAAAAATATTTGTTATAGCAATACTATCACGTACCACGATTCGTTAATTGGACGTTTTCAAACCATGATTAACGTTAATCCTTAGCTTAATATTGATTTGTAAATTGAAATTGCACTAAAAGTGATCATTTTTTATTTTATACAATTCATCATAACCAAATTGACGTTTTAAATCAATTTATTGGTGGTTTAAAAATTTAATTAATATTATTTGATTTTTTGCACGATTACTTTAAAAATGTGATTTCTCAGGAGAACCATTTCAAAATGTGAATTGTACCTGATTTATTGATATATCATGAATTAATTAATATTTATTTTAACGTATTTCTCAACGAAAAAACCAAAATTATTATGTTAATAGTTTAGATATCAAGACTATCGATTTAAATTAATAAGTGTATACAATTGTACATCAAAGAATGATTTACAGTCTACTTATAAAAAATAATCATGTTATGGAATAATACCAAATCATATTATACAAGTAAAAAATATAAATTAACACGAACAATATGCTGTAGAAAATATTAATTTTCTCAAAACTATACGTTCTTGGAGTTGCTAACTAACTTACAGAAGTAGACGTGCAAGGAATATCGTGCATGCATACTAATGCATAGTCACAAATAGTTTTACTATTATCTTGTGAAAAAATAACTTTATAAATGTTAACATTTTAATGTCTTTAAATAGCTTTTCACATAAAAGTACAGTAAAAAGAAATGTACGAACTTTTATTACAAATATTCATCATAATACTAAACTTAATGTAAAAATCCCCCTCTATCTACTCTTGATGGTATCTTAAAATAAGATCTAGTCCAAATAAAAGTACGTTATAAAAAATGTAACCCCAAAGCGCCTTAAATTTGAAGAAATACATAAACGTCATATTGATAAGTCGACATGGAAGGAAGTTTTGTCAATAACATTTGCCCGTCTATGATTTACTGAAGGGATGAAACTTTAATCCCTCTCCTAATGTTTATCTGTGCTATTAAAGCGCCTGCCGCTCTTGGATTATTAGATATGGTGGTGGATTTGTGTTAGCTACGTTATTCACTATCATTGTTTAGTTTACAATATTATTGTGTTTTAGACTTTCAAAGGTTTAAAATTGACATAAAATCGTCTACGGTCTACGACCTATGACACAAGATATGAAAATACAATAAATAATTTAAAATTAAAATAAATAGTATCTATTGATTCAAGTCAGTGAATAATTATTTGGCCCCGAATGCCAATGAAGAGGGGTGCCAAAATTGAAGTGACAAAAAAGGTCATTCAATTGCACATATGACAGTTTTTGTAAAAAGGGGATGGATAACTAACATTCCGCCTCAGATACCAACGTTCCTTAGTCCGCCACTGTCGTTATATATTAAAAATTAAATTAAAGAATCCATCATTTTTACTTCAATATTTTATATTTTGAAAATTGTATTTTTAGTAATCTAATTTTCACCAGTTCAAAGATCTCGTATAAAATATTATTTGTTCTTTCCATTTGTTATCTTACTTTATAAAAAATCAATAAAATATGTATCCATCATACATACATATATCAATATCAATTCGTACGTAACATAAAAAATATTTATGTAATATAAATACAGTGACCATATTCTGGTAAAAACAAGCATAACATAAAGATAAAACACAATTTGTTTTTTTTATATTCAAGCATTATTTTTTCTAGCGTCCATTGTAACATGACTCATGCTCAATGTCTAGATAAAAAATGCACATAAATTGACACACTGACAGCTAAGATAAATAAGAGCGCATCGCTAAATTTAACATAGATGGGTTCGAACCCACAGTATGTGGTTGCAACCATGAGCATTAAGCAACCCTCTGCTTTTCAGGTCCGCGTTTAGCAAAAACAACTTTAGCGTATCAAAGGAAGTTTGATACTTTTGACTTTTGACCAATAGAAAGGGGCTTTGATATTAGAAATTATATACATAAAAATATAAAATTTTATATGGCAATACAGTTATATTAACAATAAGTAAAATAAACTAGGAAAAAATATCTTCAAATTTTGTAACTTGCAAACCTGATTTGAAAATTTATGACACAAAAGGATAAATAAAAAAAAATGATCAAATAATTTGACAATATAAATAAATACCTACTACCCAATGATTTTATATTATGTTATTAAGGCATTATTACGGTGTGACGTCTAAAATTTTAAGCTTATTTCAGGATTTTTTTTACGTAACAAAATAAAATATGATATTTTCAATATTTTTATGTTTTTATTTGCGTCTCAAATTATACAAAAAAAATTTTTTTTTTAGTACATTTTATAATACTTTATTTGTGTTTTTTGGGGTCAAAGCGGACTCCTCGAAAGAGGGGGGTGGGTGGTGGGAAGCACATCTCCACTTGTAGTGATTTGAAAAAAATAAAAATATATATATTTTTATTTTATAGAAATGGCGGAATTATAAAAAAAATCGAAAAATGTTAAAAAAAAGTAATTATTAATAAAAACAAATAATTTTAGGTAATACTATAACTATATTAGTGAGTTAAACAACGTGTTAAAATTATAGCCCGATCGGGTGATTAGAATTTCGTTTCTGCTTCCCACCAACCGAAAAAAACGCGTTTAAAGTTTTACTAAAAGATGTTATATTAACACTGCTCATTCTCTTCTACCGTATGTGTTTAGTTTGGATTTCAATCTACATTTCTTACAGAATACTCTCAATATATTTTACTTTCAAAATATGTAATAAAAAAATCAAAAATTTTAAGTGGTCACACCGTAATTCTGCCTTTCTTGGCTCAGTTTTAATTATCGTTTAAAACTGTGCAGGTATATAATGAGTGAACGGTAGCCTTTAAACTTGTTATAATGTTAATTTTTTTCTAATAATAATTATGTACATTTCAAATACTTCAATATATTTTGTATGTATTATACCTATATCATCCAGAATAAATTTGAATAAAAATATAGTATTTAATTCTACCCCTTCTTTCGGGTTGTATAAATTTCCACAACCGGATCTGCATCCTCTGATGTCTGTTTTAAAACAGATATACCGAAATATAAATGAGCAGAGGGCGGCGCGGCGTGGGCGCTCAAGGGGACAGCCGGTGCATCTAAACAGCGTTGTTTAGCGCACCGTAGTAGACATCTCATGGCAAAACTTAACGCACATCTTGGCGAATAAATATTGCAGCTAATGCGGCTGTAAGTATGTGTGTGCCGTCTAAACATTACATTATTTATTCATAAGACACATTCTTTCAGCGACGCGGCGGTTGGAGGATTAACTTCGAAAGAAGCATGGTAAATAACCGAGCTTTGATCGGCTACTTTCGTTTTATTTCGGCACTGTAGAACTCGTATAAGTCTAAAGCCGAATGTATCTCATCTAACTCTGTATGTATATTATGTTAGTACCTACCACCTAGATCTTTGTTTTCTTTAGTTCCATGTTTATGCTTTGCATATTTTATTCTACTATCTAAAAAGTATCCTCCACCGTATATAATATAAAATTGAAGACGATGTAAAAAGTTTTCTTACTGTTACTGTTACATGTATACGTACTTTGTGGTTGAATATTGTTTTGATTTATAATCTTATAATGTAAAGGGGTAGAAGTTAGAAGTCGTAAAAATATAAAAAAATGATTTATATACTCCATATGGTATAGGGTAAAGACACATAAACAAATTTTTATAATTTTTTTAAAAAGAAGATTTTGTCCGTTTTTATATATATACAATACGTAATACTCCTATAACATTATATTATAATTTAAATCGATAGTCTTATATCATAACATGATAACTGACATTTTGGCCATTTTCTGATAAACACTCATTCTGATTTCTATGTTCTTTCGTATGATTTCTACAAGGTTTCTGTAATTATTCGAAAAATACGTTACAATAAATGGTAATTTAATTATATATGAACAAAACAAATACAGTTCAAAGTCCAGGGAAATGAACCCGAACTCGGACCCTGAAAAAACCCGTATTTTTCATGATCCTGAACCCGAACCCGGTCAACCAATCTAAATCTGAACCTTTTCATGGATAACCGGTAACCATATATTTTTAAAAGTTTCAATGAATTATTTTTAACATTTTAATATTTTTCTCCAATGATTTTTAAAAGAGATTATAAAATGTATTAATTATTGGAAATCTGTTTGAATTTTATGGTATGATCTGACTTATCAAATCAACTACAAAAATTTATGTATTTTTTTCTTTCTTTTTTAATTCTATAACTGAATTACATTTCAATTTGCAAAATAAATCTGAAAAGTAGAGATTTCAATTTTATTTTATTTTATTGCCACTTTTTCTGGTGACTATTAACTTTTCTTCTTCAGAAAATGTTTTATTTATTAATTATAATTTTTTTTCGAACAAATGATTTTCTTTCAATTATAACAGTTTTTAAAATTAAATAGTTTACAACATGTTGAACCCAAACTCGAACCCGAACCAAAATTTATATTTGAACCCAAACCATAAATAAATTTCGATTCAAGTCCTTGAGTTCAAACTTTCAAATCGCTCTCCTAATAAATCACAATTTGCAGTTATCATAGCCCAATTTCATCGAAATATATTTTATTAATCGAATTAAATATAAATACCAATTTTAAATTGAGTCAAAAATCCTTTCCTAAAATTCAAATAATATAAAACAATAAACTACTGTTATAATTATACATACTACATAACAATAACAACTAAAAAATATCTAAAAACTAATAAAACATTAAGTTATAAAAAGCAAAGATTAAAGTGCTACTTTAATTAGCAACAAATAAAGAACTGCCGCGCTTGAACATTGGCAGATAAAAGGGGTGACATGCACTCAAGACAGAGACGTTACCTCGTAGAAGGAGGGCGGTATGTAGGTGGATATGACTTCCGCCATCGGGAACGCGGTTCCCATGACGACCAGCAGCTTGCCGTAGAGGGCCGACAGCGTGGTTGCCAGCGCGTCCCTGCAAAACGCAACAGCTGTTTGAGAGCAGCGCCAGCTTACCGGTATTGATAGATTTGTTGTGTGTATAGTAGGAGTGACTGAAATTACTCCTTACACATTGTCACTTATTATATGTTATGTTTTCTTTTGGTTCGCTCGAATGATTCGTAGTCTTTTATTTGTCTACACATACATGAAAAAATATTACTATGTTATATTGATTCTTGGCTTCTGAATGTAAGTCCAGCACTTTAAGAAGTACCCCGGAAGGGGTGTGGCGTTATTCGTAGAACTAGGTATTTACTTTAATAACTATCGATTATATAATCAATAGTTATTGAAGTAAATATAATACCTGTTCTAATATGAAATATACTCGTATATGTACATTGCTTCATCGCAATATCGAAGATACGAGAAGCTTTGTGATCGTTTTAAAATGAGACGAAAAAATTGTTCTCCGATTTCAAAATTTTGAATTGATCTTTCCGTTTCAGGTCAAGACAAACATTTTTTGTCACGTGTCTGTCTGTCTGTAGAGTGAATCCTTGTCACACGCATAACTTATGACCCATTGAACCGATATTAATGAAACTTGGTTGGATGGTTGGGTCTGACTTGAATACGATCCCATTTCAAAATCATCAAAGTGTGTATAAAGAGGAGGGGTGACATCTCAAAATATTTTTTTTCAAGATATCTCAAAAACGACACATATAATATATGTCTACAATGTTTGTTGTAAAATATTCCCTTATAAAAAATCTCAATTTGCTTAAAAAATCGTTATTTGTTTTTTAAATTGATATTTACTTTGACATATTAAATGTCATTTTGACGTTTGCATAAATATAAATTAAGATTGAATTTGTCAAAAAATTAAAAATTTCGAACTAATATTTTTTAGTAAAATTATATAAAAATTAAATGGTTAACCAATGTCATATATAAAACAAGGATTTCTTGGTCCAAGTCAACGTTTCTACCATTGTGAAGAACTTTTTGCAAAAAAAATATTTTTTATTTAAGAAAAAAATTGCCTGATCCTAATGCTACACCCTGTATATCTACCTATACATAATATTTTTTGCGTGGAATCGTATCGGTTTTGACAGATTTATTATACGTGACGAGTATAACTGAAATTACTTCTTGTATATTATCACATATATGTTGTTTTATTTTTGATTTATTTGTCAGATTCACATTTTTCCATATATAGGTACCTGTAGATGAAAATCAATACTACATAATATACACTTCTTAAATATGTATCTATTTATTTATTATCATTATTATTATTTTAAGTACCGTCTTGTATTAGTTATTTAATAAACTATTAAAAAAAAACTATTTTAATAAAATGGCTCAAAGACGAATAGATCAATCTTTAAATAATATAATATAGTTCTGAATATTCATTTAAGTGGGTATAGTTAGGTCAACTATAGGTACTATCAAGACAAAACATTTAAAAAATACATGTGGCTAGTACTTCAGCATTAGGCGGGTTATGTAGCGCATGGCATTTTTTTTTTAATGAAGAAATTTATATTGATGAACCTATGTAGGTACCTATTTAGTTTTAAGTATTATTTAAATATATTTATCTTCAGTAGCTAATTATAATATTCGATCTGATTGTATGTAAGTAGACAAATAAATGCACATTGTATCTCGAAAGTTATAAATAGTAAAATAATAAAAGAGCTATACAAAGTCATTTTAATGTAAAGCTTAGTTTCAGCTTTAGGTACGGTAATTTGTGCTGACACATTCCACTGTTCGTGTAATAGACAACGTGTTGTATTAAACGTTTTCACTAAAAATAAATATCATATTTGTTTAACAAACTTTTAAATGAAATATGCTATTTTTATACATTTTTTATTTTTGTCATATTAATGGAAAATAAATTATGTATAATTTTGTAATCTGACTGGAATATTTAACTTTTTTTTAGATAAAACAGTTCTTCTTTTCTGTCATATTATATCCTAATATGATTTATACTATTTTTATTTATGCATAGAATTTTTTCAGTTTTTATAATAAATAAATCATTTTACTCATCTCTTCATTTTCATTTCACTTTCTCATTCTATTAACTTGTACCTATATAGAATTCTAATTTATTTTCACAATAATTGTAATTTTTACTCATATTTTGGAAAAAATATTTATACAAAATAAGTGTTGGCTATAATTAATAAATACAGTAGCACCTCGCAATAATTTTCAAAATTTTCTATTTCTTGTTCAGTTGTACTAAATATATATTTAAAGGTAAACTTTGTGTAAATTTGACACTTAATCCTTGGGTTGCATAAAGCAAAATTAACCACAATTAGTTAATTAGTTATTTAAAACCATTATTACGTCAATTCTCACGGTTATAAAGTAAAAAAATTAGCATATTTAGTGAATTGTTCATTTACAAATTGAAATTAAGTTTAGAATTAACATTAATCATGGTTTGAAAATAACTGATTAACTAATTGTGGTTAATTTTACTTTATACAACCCGAGGAATATATATTAGTACACAGTACGTAGTTTTGCTTGCAGGCACTCGCGAGACACAAAAAAGGCCTTACTTCACTTACCGGCATTTTTCACTTAACGGCGAGGGTCCGGTCCCAATTACGCCGTTTTTGTGAGGTGCTACTGTATTATATTTACTTATTGAACTGTCAAAATAATTACTTAATTAATTCAATATATAAATTAGAAGTTTCTTTATATTTAAAATCAATAAAACAATTGTAATTGATTCTACATTATTCAACATTTACCCACAATATTGAAAACATTGACATGAAATATGAATAATTGATATAAATTATGTTATTAACTGGTGTCGGCAGTTAGTGGTAGTTAATATTAGTTAAATACAGTCAGGAATAAAATTGACAAGTGATGTGATATGACACAGATCGTTACAGCCTCTGTTTCAGTAATTATCAAAAATAAATTGATTGCCATAAAATTCTTTGTTGCGTGAAATACATAGGGGTGGATATATATTACACTATAGCTGTCATTGACATACGACCCTTGCATCTATATCAATCGCAACTTTGTTAAAGTGAGTAGGAGATACTCACATAAACCACATGTCATATCCACGTCTCTTTCTGCTAACGTCATATTCTTTCCAGGATAAATAAAACACGATTCTGTGGTTGGCATAGAAATATATAGGCATATAATAGCATGTTTCAACTAACTGTTGGTTATATACACGAAGTTATTTGATATTTTTTATACATACACATATATCTGTTTAAAACTAACAATAAGATCGAGGCATTGTTTTTATTTCAGGATGTCGCTTTTTATAGTTTCCGTCCATATTTAATTAAAAATTATTCGTAAAATAGGGGTTGGAGATGAAATTTATTGGATAAGTCTGATGCGTAAATCCTAAATATATAATTAAAATTTATTATTGAAAAGGGGAACTTGTAGGAGCTAATTTTTGTTATCATCTATCAAACGAAAAAAGAACTTAAATAATTGAAATGTGATATATCATATCTCGAATATTATTTAGAAAAATATTATGAAAATAATGTAGGTATAGTAAAAATTTTGCAATGAAAAGAAATTGTTATTGTGTTTAACATTTTTTAAAATTATTATACCTAATGCAAACACTTTGAATTGAGTTTGATTCTAATGGATTTGCTTTGGAATTAGGACAGGAGTACTTCAATTTACTAGAACATATTTGATGAATCTGACTATATAATATATTTTTCATCTACATAAATGTATGTGTGTCGAGGTGTCAAAATGTAAATCTCTATCAGTAGAATTTGACCTTATTTTTTTATTTTTTGTAACTCAAAAAAGGCAATTTTCCTTATTTTGTCCCTTTCTCCCTCCAGTTTGGTAACTATTAGCTAAAAAAATTTGGTAACGGAGTTTTGGTGGGACTACCAACGACAAATACTAAAGTCAATAATATAATTTAAAATTTTGAAATAATAGGGAGAATTTTTATTTTTTTATTTTCATATCTAGGCATGTGGGGTGTCAAAATGAAGATCTCAATTAGTAGAATATGACCCTATATTATATTTTTTCTAACTAAAAAATGCACCTGTAAGTGGCTCCAAACAGTCCATGTAGTACGTACTTCGTAATCCTTAGGGCTAGGGCAGACAGATTATTTTTATAATACCAGGCATTAGACTACTGATTGTAGATATTTATTTATATTATGTATTTTTATTTAAAATTAATATACATATGTATAAATATGATATATTCAAATAAAAATATTACCCAGAGCCGGCCTTTGCGATTCTGGCGCCCCAGGCGAGATTTTTTTTTGACGATCCCCCCCCCCCCACCCCCTCCACCGCCACAGTGACGATCATTAAAAATTATCCGCACAAAAAAAAAAAAAAGCGTGAGAAAATTATCTTGTTATTAATTCATTAGTGTAATATAATAATATAATATAACATATAATTGATAAATAATATATAATATAACTAAAATTATATAAAAGATTTCTTCCTGGCTTTCATATCTGCAAAATTATCGATTGCTGTCTCAAAATTGAGGTTTGCTACAACCTTATTTTCAATTGAAAGAATAGCCAAATTATTCAACCTATCTTCTATCATAGCCGATTGCAAATAAGTTTTTATGAATTATTTTAATTTACTAAAACTTCTTTCACCACTAGCTACACTAACCGGAATTGTTACAAGAATTAGCAAAGCCACCCACAGATTTGGCACTGTGCTTTTCAAGTTTTGTAAAAAAATGTTTAATAAATAATTTATTTTTGATATTAAGCATTTTATTAAGTAAAATGAATTATTTTGCAGAAAAAATCAAAACTATTATTCAAAAAATATATATAGCTTAAATTTGGCGCCCTAGAACAGAACATAGAAAAAAAGTTTAAAATAATTGGCGCCCCCACGAAATTAGCGCCCCAGGCTGTCGCCTGGGTCGCCTGGCCGTTCGGCCGGCCCTGAATTATTACCTATATTATAATTATTATATTTATATTCAATTTTAGGGTAATAATATCTACAATCTTTTTATAAATAAATATTAAAATTGTATATAGGTTTTCAAAGGTATAATGAACATTGCCTCTAAAATGTGTAAAAACTAATTTGTGTAACAGTCACAAACTTTAATTAAAATCTTACACATCCACAAGAATTTAATAATATTTTACAGAATCACAACAAAAATAATGAGTATAACCGTAGAACGTTCATTGATGTTTACAAAATAGAGCCTACCATCAAAAACAGGATTTGAATTGGTGTCAGTTTGGAGAGAGGGAGAATATTGGAGTACTCCGTTCTCCCCTAAGGCAGTAATGAACGGGGGTGGTATTTTCATTTATAAATTTGAATACAAGCAATAATATAGAAAGTTCCCGGAAGCAATTTTAAAACTAGAATGGAAATTGTAAAACTACAAAGCAATAAATATGAAAATTTGAATTCAAATACATACCTACTTACTCGTATGTATGTATTTATAAATATTTTTAAGAAACATATTTTGAATATATTTGTATTGAACGATCAATAAACATGTGATATATTTTTATTATACACTGTATCAATGTAATTATAGTCGGTTTCATTTAAAACTGCAGTGGTGGGCGGGGATTAGATGGTACGATTCATACAGGCACTATTCTCGTACTAGGCTAGCCCACATAATAAAGATAGTAAGAAAGCGAGACTCCACGTTAAAAAACTGGTAATCGTTTTTATACACACTCTAAAATTTGTAAGAAATAAAACTCACTTTTGTATTACGAATATTAGTTTTCTTATATCCTAATGTCGATAATATAATACACATATTTAGAATAACTAATCTGAAAATTTGTTTCCAAGGCATCGTTAATTAGTAGATGTATTGTGAAACTGCCTGGCATTTTGCCAAATCAGGAGCGCATGTTATACTCCCTATGTTAGCTACTGCTGTAATCTTAAATGAAACAGACTATAGTTACTTGTTTTTTCTAACAAAGAACAGTTGCATTTCCATCTTTTGGTCTCTACGGGCCCTAAGTAATAGGAGATTTATGGCATCCGTTTGTTTAAAAATTTTAATATTAATATATAAAAATTATTTGTGATTTTATTTGTTACGTAAACCAACCTTTTGCAAGAAAATATATGAGTAGTTGTAACGATTTATAAAAAAGGTTTTAATTTTTTTCACTAAATATAACTAGACAATATAACGAACATCTTAAGAATATTCTCAATTTTGTGCGATTTATAGTTCCAGAGATTAATATCGCTAAACAGGAAACTTTTTATTCACCTGTATATGGTATATATGTTTACCGAAATATACGAGTTAATTAATTTCATTATGTATTCCTCAAGATATTCACGTATATATCTTCAGAGTTATGAACAGTTTCTAATTGAAACTGTTATAATTTTAATTAATTTATATGTCGTGTAGATTAAACTTATTTAATAAATACGTTGAAAATTAGTTTAAGAAAACAACTGAGCTGTCGAACTAGAAGCGATTCTGCTAACAAAAAAAAACGTCTAGAAAAAAAGTTTAATAAATGTTGGAGGTACCTAATACTGAGAATTTAAAATTAGTTGAATCTAATATTAATTCTAATATATCAAAAATAACGTAAATAAATTCCAAAATGTGGTTATTACAATTTAAAAAAAAAACATTAAATCAAAACACTTTATTGATTAATTAATTTAGAGATACTGGAGAAAGATTAGTCGTGAATGAACATATAATGAAACGATTATATTATTTATTATTTCAATACAACTGTTAATTAATTAATGACAGTCTAATAAAATACACTAAATTTGATTCGACAAAACCATTTATTTATTTTTTTCTTCATATCGAAATTTTCAAAAGGAAATTAATACAAAGACATTTAAAAATAAACTATGTATTTTTGTTGATAATTTTTAACAATATGTTGTTTTAAATAGTTTTAGTATTTCCTTCATTAACACATAAATATATTATTAGATATAGTAAAAATTATGTTTATTATTACAGCAAAAAATTAATTTAAAACATTAAATGTTAAATAAGTTGTGTATACACGTGTACAAAATGTATATAAAATAACATCAAAACATGGATAAAGAATTTATTTTACATCTAACACTGCTATATACTGCTTTTTAAAAAGTTGAAAAATTTCTGGAATTTTATGAAACAACATATATATACTTATATAGGCATGTACTCGTATAAAATACTACATGATTTGTGATATAAATATTTCAGGTAATGCGTGTACAGATACAAAAACCAGATTGGGAAAATGTTATGAAAGCTAATTATTTTAATATTTAATGCAATACCAAATAGCCAGCATGAAGTTTCCTAAGAGACCTATTTTGTTTTTTCTCCGTATCTTTACAGTCTACATACTTTACTATTCTTGGCGTTGTAAAAACATCCATGTAATAGAAAAAATAAAACTTTTTAAACATATTGATAGATTTTTATTTTTATTAAAAATAAACAAATTATTAAGATCCTTTACCGTTTATATATTTAATGAATACAGTACTACCCCGTTTAGTTAGGTAAATAGCATATTACATATAAACTTGTGGTCCTATTGTTACCCCTGTAAGGCTCTTTTTCATTAGTCCGGCACCGTCATTTGGTTACAAATCGGCCAAATAAAATATATTCCAAATTTTAGGATTCCAGCATTAGTGGAAGTGGGAGAACTTTTGATACGTAATACATAAGTCAGGGATTTTCCTTTTATATGAAAATATGAGGATCTTATTCATAATTTAATATAAATAGGATGTATGTGTTTTAAATTATTGAGTTTTTTTTAAATTCGTAATACGTGAACAAACATCAACTGATGATCTGATCAATTGGTAGACGAGAAAACAAAATTACACTTACATTCAATATCCGCCTTTAAAGAAAATTAGATTTCGTATAAATCTATCCAACATAATAAAGCCCTAAATAACAGAATTACCAACTACGATCACTGAATTCAAAATTTATACGATACTCGTTATCCCGATATGCAGCAAAGATACAAACTAGTAATGTAAAAAATGAAAAACGTCGCATTTCGTAATCAAAATCGTACTTGAAGAAAGTTTATGAAATTATAAATTTAATTTTTGTTAGGGAAATGTCATTTAAAAAAATCGGTCAAGGTATACATATACGAGTGTATGCCATAAGGATTCAGAAGTACGTACTGCGTGGACTGTTTGAAGCCATAGGTGCATTTTTGAGATAGGAAAAAATATAAAAACATTCTACACTTATTGAGATCTACATTTTGATAACCCACATGCCTAGATATGAAAATAAAAATAAAAAATTCTATGACACCTCTCCCAATTATTCCAAAATTTAAAATAATTTTTTGAGCCAGTAATTATCGTTACTTACCCGGTTGGGGGGGGGGGATAAAATACAGCTTTTAGCCCCCTTCTGTCGCCATTTTTGAGTTAGAAAAAATAAAAAATAAAAACAAATAAATGAATTGAGTAAAAATGTATTTCATAAATAAATAACAATCTGTGAAAATAGACAAAAATGACAACGAATTCTGCCGTGATATGCATTAAAGTTTTACCAATTCTAAAAAATAAACTACCTACTCATACCTACATTAGTCCGATACTGTGAATAATCCGATTGCTTTTCCGGCATAAATTTAAATGTTTTATCGCAGATCTGTCAGATTTTAATTAGTATGAGCACCGGCTGTCACAGGGCCGTAAACAGATTTCTTTGTTTATTTTAAATTAATAAATCTAATTTATAGGGAAATGTGTGACGTTGACATGTTTATATAATTCTAACATATAGCGGGAATTTCATAATGTGCTTTATATTTACCAAGTTAATATGTATGCGTTTGTTGAAACACGTTTTAGGTCAAATGTATTAATAAATTTTGAAGCACGGTTCTGTGCATTTTCATTAATTTAATTTATGAAATTAACTTATTATTAGAATGGTGTAAATTACGTTATAATGAAGTAAACAAATGCCAATGATTATACGAGAAGAAGAAGAAATTTATTGCTGTGGATCTGGTATTTAAAAAAAATACTGCAAGTGTATATTTTATATACCGGGTGTTCCACACCACCCGTCCACTATGTTTTACGCCCAAACTATTGAAGATACAGTTTTACGAAAAAAAATTTACTATATATATCGATCCTAAAGAATTTCAGGAAAATATTTTCAACTCCCTAAACCCCTCCCCCCTTAGGGGGTTGTTTGAGGGGTACATGACCATTTCTCAGCAAAATCAAATGGAATGGTATATCTAAAAGTACATAATTTTAAAGATCATAAAAAAGTAAGAAACTTTTGTAAAAAAATGTTTTCATACATTCAATTGTTTAGAAAATATTATATTTAAATTAACAACTTTTGTTTAAATTTTTTAAAATTATTTTTAATTTGAAAAAATATTTTTCAGGTGGAGGAGGTGCTAAAGAGCTAAAGCTAAAAAAAATGTTTGTACCAAGGCATGTGTTATGTCAAAATGTGTAACCAAACCAGTGGAATTTGATCCATTTTCTTATTTTTTTCTAACTTAAAAATGACGCATGTAAGGGGTTTCACAGCAGTAACTAACCCCCAACTCTGACTCGATAACTACTGGCTCAAAAAATCTAAAAAAATGACAACAGGTGATATTACCAATGACAAATACATCATTTTAAATTTTGGAGTAATAGGGAGGTAGTAGTTAATTTTTGTACAACGTAAACGAGTTATATTTTACATTTTTTTTTTATATTTCAATCATCAGAAACGTAGCAACGATATAATACTAACCTAAATAAATAATAATGCACATTGATTTCAATAGATCTTTTCAATCATATCAATATTACATTATCTTCACTATGCAAACACCAGTTAAATATTACAATCGATTATTTATATGAATATATATATACTGTAATACAGTCAATTAATTGACAATTAACGAACAATGTTCTAATAAATAACCAAATACGGTAATTTGTTATCATTTTTTTTATAAATTATGTATATATGTATAAAATAGATTGTAACTTACGTTCCCTGTTGTCTCCATTCGGTAGCTCTCTCTGCGCGCGAAGGTCGGCGGAGGGCGGGAAGCTGTGCAGTAGATGGATGGTACGGCGCTAACACCAGAGCTCCAGAGTGACCGGTGCCTATCGATAACTTGCTGGTCGAATGTCTGAAGAATAAATTCAGATAGGGTAAGAATAAGGCAAACCTGTAATAAATTATTTTAATGAATAAAGAAACTATTTTCAATTTCATTTTTTATAAATAATATACTAATTTCGGTGTTTTTAAACTATCTAACCGAAGGACACAGTAAGTACAGGAAAAAGGCCTCAGGTTCTTCATTTCTGTACTAGATAATAATAATATACTAATTATATTTATTGTTAATGTTATTATTATTAGAATGTTTCTGTTCAGATATTTTAGAAAATTGAATAAAAAATTACCTACTATACTATTTGGTTATAGTTAACAATATACAGGCTGTCAAAAAAGTTTCGGGACGGTCGAATATTTCGAAAGGTTCAATATTTTTGAAAAAGCTATTCAATTACACCAAACTCTACCCCCCACCCACAGGAGGTGGAGGTGGGTGTAACTTTAATATCTTAAACGGAATCTCCCATTTTTTATTGCAGATCGGATTTTGCGTCAAATGTTTGGTGTAGAATAACATTTTCAAAAATATAACACAACAAATATATAACACGTATTTTTTTGTTTTTCGATGCTGTACAGTGTATATACCATTCGAAATATTCGACCGTCCCGGAACATTTTTGATACTCTGTATAGTTGCTAATGGCGAGCACAATATTTATTTACTGGTAATATATGCCATGTTGGAGCTATATCGTTGTGTTCTAATTGATAACATTTACTTTTGTTAATAATAATTAACAAATATTTTCGAATACACACCAACTAAATATATTTATTTTCTATAATTAATCCTTTTTTTCAGTGTATATTTATATTCCAAAGTGATTCAAAGTTTCCAATATATGACAAAAGACAAGCAATAAAGCTAGAAACGAGACATATACTTAATTTGTACTGACATCCATCCAAAGCTTGCCGTAAAAACCTCAAAGTTAATAAAATTAATTGATTGACATAAATAATACTTACTTCACAGGGGATGAAAGCGAGACGTGATGAGAACAGCTTGGTGTTATCCCTCTACTTCTGCCTCCCGTGCTGATGGACTTCTGTCCCACCAGGACTGTTGTGGGTATACCTTGCGAATACTGGAGCTCTCCCCACGACTTGGGGGGATATATGTCCCCCTTCTGTCTGGCTGGAGATGAGTGGTGGCTCAGTGTTTCCGGGGACACGATCACAGCCGTTGGAGAGGCGGGGGAGGGAAGTAAAGGATCACCGACACTTAAACCACCCCCTCCGGGCCCGTCGCTACTACAGGTACGTTTGCTGCCGCCACTTGTATTGTTTGCGGGGATAGACGGCCAACTGCAAAGAAAGGGTTAATTAGTAACTACTTTTTTATTTACTGTATTGTTTTTTCTTTAGCATTTGAGACAAGTGCGAAAGGTTAGGGGAATATAAAAAAGAACCCCATCATACGCTTTAAGAGTACAGTATATTTATATAAGAGACAAATAATAATATAATATACCTAGTGACGATAAATATATATAATAATAACAACTTGATTGTCTAAATGTCAAATTTATTAAAGAAATATATTCGCAAGCTTTCGTTCACATCTACTTCATATTTTATTAATTTCTGAAAGACTGATGATGATTCTGTGAATCGAAAGCTTGCGTATACTTTTCTTTAATAAATTTGACGTTTAGACAACCAAGTTGTCATTATATAAAAGCCAAATATACGGATGCCATTCGCCAAGTTACAGGAGATAATTTTACCACCACGCTACCAAACTAGTAGAAATGAGAGTATCATTTTTCACACTTAAAGATTTTTGATTTTGTATTTTAATTATTGTTCATTTTTAAAGGCAAACTATTTATTAATTTGTACAAATTACATTTTATTAAAATTGTAGAAAAAATAAGTTATGTATCAAAATAATAATAATAATAAATGAAGCCCATAATACAGTGGACAGTAGATTTTTTTTAACTACTTATTTAATTTGTAACATTTTGGAATTTCAAAATAAAGCAAATTAAATGATTTGGATGGTGATACGACGTAGTATTTTATAATTATTTCTAAAAGTTACTGTATTTTAATGTAAATAAGTTGATAACATATTTAGTACTGCTGTATCAGTCAAGTGGTACGCAATCACATCTGATGAAGTATAATTTCCTTATTAAATGTTTTGCTGCATCGACATTGCACCGAGAACATGGCGGAATGACATATATGACAAGGATTAATTAGAATCAAGGATTTTTAAATTAATTAAAATTTAAACGTTTGATCATTTATTTTTGACAATTTTTTTCTTCTAAGTATTAATATTTTATTTATTTTATTTTACCTATTTCATTAACTCAATTATATATATTATATTATAATTTATAATCCATTTTTAACAATATCTAATATTGAAATAGAAATATAATATATGTTAATTATATTATATTAAATCGCGGTTAGTTAATAATACCAAGTCAATAAAAAGACATCGAAGCCATTTGTGAGAAAAAGGCAATTTTTTATTCAAATATATAATCAGTAATATTGAATTCACTTCGATTTCCATCAAAGAAGATATTTTTAAAAGTCAAATACGAATTTGCAATTTTAATTAAGTACCTATATTGAATATAGGTACGTAAGTCGAAATGTATAAAAGCTTGCCTTTATTACGAATTATGTTACCATTAAAAAGGAATTACTTTCATATTACCATCTTCCGTGTGTTTTAGAATTTACAACACCATTTTACCAAATAAATATGCCAGATTTACGTCTTAGGGATCAAAAAAAGTTATTATCCTACTTTAGTCTCCACGCTTTATTCTGCATAGAAATGAAGATAAAAGATCAGAATTATAAGAACGTAGTATAAAACGTAATTAAATATCCATTAATGTCCTTAACCCCAAGTATATAATGATTTAAGAAAGATTTAGAAATTTTAATAACAAACCTCAGCTTGAGGATTATCGTAATTTAAATAATGTAATGAAGCATTAGAAGTGAGAAATGGCAATATAATATCATCTACACTGTATTATATTTAAATTATTTAAACATATAATATATACTTGTATAATATAATTCTAACGTATTTTTAAACTAAATGTATCAATAAATTGGTATGTTATTAAAACTTTTTATTTTTCTTTGCCTCTGACTAAACTCGTGGTTACATTTTATAATTTGTTTGTGAGTGTTGACATCAGTTTACAAAAATTAAAGAATTTTTATGAGTAAAAAAATTACACTTAACTTCAAAATTAAGGAATCAGGTATAGGAATAGGTATTTTTTAAGGACTGCATCTCCGCAAGAAATGCTCGTAGAACAGTTTTAAAGTTTGAACATTCTAGATTTCGAATCATTTGTTGAAAATTTTAATATCCTTAAAGATAACCTCTTTTTTGAAGATGAAACACCGAAAATAATTTTTCAAAAATGTGTATCAATTTTGAGAGACTCTACAGGACTTGAGAAATTTTTTTGGTCAAATCAAATAAAGGATGTTTGTAGATCAGACTTTTCTCTTCAACTTCTTTTTTTTTATTACTTTACGACCATTTTTGATCGACTTATTTGCGTCCAAACATGTGTTGTTGCTTTCTCATCGTTCTGCATTGAAATTAAAAAAAAAGTTCATTTTTTATCAGAAAGAAAATTTTGGAGTTTAGTGTATAAAAAACAGATTTTTATAATTGCACGTTGCTTCGCTGCCACTGCATTTTTTTAATCTATAAAATGTTCCACTCTTTATATGCATTTGGACGGCATTAAAACCATAATTGTCATGTTTTGAGTACAAAATGTAATTTATTTCAGATCAATGTAATCAATTATAATTGAATTAATTGATCCATATATTTCAAATATCTGCACACGATCTTTTTATAATTAATGCAACCATTAATTACTAAACACTGCAGTTAAAATAACCCATTAATTTTACTGTGCTGTAAACAGCTTTTATCTTTTAACTTACGCTAGAAGAGCGGATAATGGAGAAATTTGACGCTGCAAATCATTTTAACGACTACCTACTGATAAAAGTTGTTATTATCCAGTAACAAAAATCTTTGAATAGGGGTTAATAGAATGATAATCTTCTGTACGAAATAAATAATAAAATAAGAGAATTGATTGTGTGATGGTATCTATAAGTTTCTGTACTATTCCCTAACATATTTTATACTTTTATGATAAAAATAGAGCACTTCAATTTATTAAAAAAATATATCCGAATTTAATAATATATTTTCGTATTATGAACGAACCGAACTCGAACAATGTTCTGCGAACATTCCAAACGAAGTATCGTTGTATTCGCCACGTTTGTTGTGCTCTTCCTGTTCCCACAATTGTCTTGAGTTTAAAAATGGATTTAATTGTGACAACAGCTACTTTTTTTTAAATACTATACAAATTGACAAGAAATAAAAAAATACAAAAAAGTTTGGCAACGGAAACTGTTTTCCTATGCATCAAAGAAACTTACAGAAAAATGTTAATTTAGTTTAAAATCTAGATTTTAAAACCACGATTAACCTGCTGTATAAAAATACAATTTTATTAATTTATATTTAATATAAAAATAGAATTATTCATAATACAATAAAATTATTAATACATATATGTATGGATGTTGGTATCTTTAAACATACAACCAAGAAAAATATGGAAATAAATATTTTATTTTATTTTAAAAATAAAAAATAATACGAACAAAAATAAACATATTGTTCGTCACCTAGTAAACTTAGACGTTTACGACAACTAAATTTATTATAAAAAAAATCCCTCATGTGTAATATTTTTACGATCGAGGAAACCACCCTTATTTGAATTTTCTCGCTCTTCCGTCAGCACGAGGTTTAGTTTAATCACCCGTAACCCATGTAACCTTTTAACTAACGGTACTTTCAATCATTAAAAAAACACAAGTCCGCCTTCCTACTAACGAGCCCCAACCAAAAATATACATGTAACTGCTTTGTTTTCTTGCACATGGGCGTAGTTAAAATTAAGTTCCGTATAATAAAAAGTGTGCAGTTTAAAAATAGCAACCCCTAATAAGTAAAAATAGAAACTGCCTAATCAAAGGTCAACAACTGTGTAACTTTATACATATGTTAGTGGGTGTATGTGTGTGTTTTTGTACACTTCTTATAATAAGCTATTTATAAGCTTGTATAAGGGATTCTCGTTATAAATCTCATTGAGAAAGTCGTTACATATCAATGGCATTTTGGATTGCGTAGTATGGGGGATCGCGTAGTATGTTTGCTAATCGTTCATTAGTCAAAGGACTTACCTTGGGTTGCATAAAGCAAAATTAAGCATAATTAGTTAATCAGTTGTTTTAAAACCATTATAACACCAATTTTAAAAAACAATCACTGTTATGATATATTTTATAAGGTAAAAAATAATCATATTTATAGTGAATTGTTCATTTACAAATTGAGATTAAGTTTAGAATTAACATTAATTATGATTAACTAATTGTGGTTAATTTTGCTTTATGCAATCCGAGGTTACTCTATAAAACAAAATAATTAAGATTAATTGTGATATATAAAACAATTAATACTTATTAAATTGTTTTATATTTGTATTGCTTCCTCGCCATATCGAAGATACGAGAAGCTTAGTGATCGTTTTTAAATGAGAAAAAAATTGTTCTCCGATTTAAAAATTTTAACTTGATCATTCCGTTTCAGGTTAAGACAAACATTTTTCGTCCTGTGTCTGTCTGTCTGTCGAGTGAATCCTTGTCACACGCATAACTTATGATCTACTGAACCGATATTAATGAAACTAGGTTGGATGGCTGGGTTTCAAAATCAAAAAATAATTGTTAAAATATAAGTTGTACAAATAAACATTGTAAAAAATTAACATTAAAAATTGCAGCAAAACAATACCACATATTTACAATAGAAAAATACTTTAAAACAAAAGCACCAGCAGTGTGTCTTTATCTGAAACATATAGCTGTGCGAAAAATACTTTTTTCGATTATATTTTGGAACCTATTATCCTATGTCACTAAAAGCGGATATGTGTATTATCAAGAGACACTCCTCTACACTACATTTCAATATAAAGAAATTCGAGAGCAGTACCTTCGAGGGGTTGCCTGTGAAATTCATTTTATATTTACTATTAGATATTTTATATACCCGAAAATATAAAACTATAAGAAAATAGATTTAACTCGGCATATGATTTATGCCTGTGTTAATTATACATATAAGTGATATAGGTACAACGTATAACAAGTACATATGCGTTTATTTTTATAATAAATGCTTGTTACCTATATTACGGTAATAAATTGTATGTGGTTTTTAGGTGTAGTATACTAAATAACTAGCTTTAAAGCACATTTATAATACGTGTTAAAACTGTACAAACTTGTTTGGTTGTTGTGATTATAGTAGATCTTGTTTTAAGACTTTAAACCAATTTATAATGTTTATAAGACTCTGTGGAACGACGTAATTATATTTGACGTTTTATATAATCAGTATAATTTACTTATCATTTGTTAATAATTAAAAACTAATATGAAATTAAATTTTTGGATCTCAACTAACATGTCATTGTAATGAAATTTATTATTATTATTTCTATTTTGCCTCAAACCATGTACCTAAGTATACCTATATATGTACATAACGTCGCGCCCGTTGGAAACGTTATAATATTTTTTTACAGAATATTTGGTATTAAAAAGAATTTGCTCGCTAGCAAAATTATTCTACAAGGTATTTCCCATGCGATCAACATCTGTATTATGTTGTCGGTGTATTTTAGCAATTTACCACAAACAAATAAAGAAAAATATTTTGGTTTCCTCTTTATAATATTTCATGTTTCAAATACTTTTATTGTCTATTTAATAATAATAATAATAATATTTGTACTTCAAGTATATTTTTAACAGCTCTGGTTATAAGTAATATATTTTTATATAGTTTTACAAATTGAAAAATTCACGCATTGCACGAACGCAAATATGTATATAAAATTTAATATAAAAATCGTTTCTGATATGATATACAAAAATGTATACTTTGAAGTCATGTTAATATTCATAACTTTTTATGGCATCGATAATATTGATATTGAAATTATCTGCTTACATACAAGCATAGATTTTCCATCCACATTTGTGACCTGCGTCTGGTTTTCGCTTTTAGCCGATCAATCAATCATTTTCAATATTGTGCATGGACCATAAAAATACTAACATGTTGGTTTTTAAGTGGATTTAATCGTTAAGACATATGTTCGACTTAAGTCGTCTCTCAGCGATTACTTTAGCACTATCTGAAGCACAAAGGATGCAATAGAAGGGTGTTGAAAGTCGTAATAAAATTAATTTATAAAATTTAATAAGTATGTAAGAATTATAAATTAATAATTCTTAATATACAGGTGTCGAAGATAAGCGTGAAATGCATGGGGATTTTCTAAACGGTAGGAATATAGATTCGATTAAATGAGATGAATTATTTGTAAAGAAGGGGTGAGTATTACTACATCAAAAAATATTATTAATTCTTGTGGTTTAGGTGGTATACCTACCCAAAAATCCAAAAATTCTTTAAATGGTTATAACTTTTTTGTCAAAGTAGATAGGTACTTTTTGTTTGCGGTTTCTTAAAGCACTTTTTGTGTAGAATTGATTAGTATATTTAGAATTTTTATATCACTTTTAATTTCCGAGTTACAAGCCCTAACTTTAGTTTTTCTTATGGGCCACTAACTTGGCTATAGTAAATTTGAACGTGTTATTTACTCTACAACAATATGTCACTTGTTATATAAATAAATATGACAAGTGACATATTAAAAAGTAGAGTAAAAAACACGTAGGGCTTGTAGCTCGGAAACTAAAAGTGATATAAAAATTCTAAATACAATCAATTTTACACAAAAAGTACTTTAAGAACCCGCAATCAAAAAGTACCTATCCACATCAACAAAAAAGTTATAGCCATTTAAAGAATTTTCGAATTTTAAATTTTTTGGGTATACCGCTTAAACCACATACAATTATTAATATTTTTTGATGTAGTAAAACTCTCCTCTTCCTTACAAATAATTCATTTCATTTAACCGAATCTGTATCTATTACCGTTTAGGAAATCCCCATGCATTTCACGCTTATCTTATGGACAACCTGTATAAACTTCACTGTAAATATAACATGAAATTCAAAACGTATGATCAATAACAATTGATAAATAATATGAAAATTTTATCTGTAGTTGAATTTGGATAATAGAACAACTGCCATTTCAATGAATTTACTAGTCATAACGTTTAAACACTTTTATTGACAACGAAATAAAAGTTTAACTATTCGATTTAAACTCACCAATACCATTTATCTATAGTTTAATTATTAAACGCAAACATAGAGGGATTAATGAAAAACAAATGGAAACTCCAGAGTAAAATAGCCAGTTATATCAACTATAGAATGTCTGTTATTTGATCATTTGTAACAGGGATGATCAACTTTTAAATGGTTGGACAATCCATGTATGTATATTGTGCAGGATTTATATCTAACAAAATTAACAAACGTACTTATGTGAACTTTGTAATAAAACACCGAATCCTTTTTACGCAATAAATTTTTTCTGGTAAAGGATGAGTACAAATAATTTAATCGATTCAAACTTGCGTAAAAAATATTACGAAAATGTTTAAATTATAAGCTAATTCAATTAGAATAAGAAAACTTTGAACTGTTAATCATGGTGCAAAATGATAATTATTATTATTATAATATACGTGAATGCATGGATATATAACTTAATTTACTTACAATTAGCTATAACCGGATTCCCCCGACAATCTGTGTTTTGATTATGATTTTCATTATAAATTGCATTATTTTTTACACAATAGTAAAATATATTACAATATAAATATCGGCCATGGAAACTACGGGACTTTCTTATACGTAATCCTGACAGTAAACTGTATACGTGATTCTTATTTTACTAAAACATATTTCTGACAAACTTATGAATGGGACATAAACTATAGATAATATTATTTTCTACATAAAGTATCAAATGAATTTTTTTTAACGTAATAACTTAACCGAAAACGTATGTTTACTCTTGTCAATTTTTGAATTTTCGAATTATTTTTGAAATAAGAATAGAATGTTTTAGATTTAAAAAATGTCAAGTATGTTATTACCTATAATTTATTCCCCATCCGTATCCGATTGAAAGATCGTATTCAAAAATAGGAGATTTTGCTTCCCAGACAAAAATTAATCATAAATATAAAATTTTACCTTTCTACGATATGTTGTATTTGAGTTACAGCGCTTACAGACACATAGATATCATGGCGAAAATAGTCAGAATGGATATAGGGAACGTCAAAATGGATAATTCCATTAAAATCCGGATTTCGAAAAAAAATCGGTTTAACAATACTTATGTAGTTATATTATATGTATATTTCATATACATGGGTATAAGAAAGTAAAAATCAAGTAAATACATATAGACATAACATAACTCAAGCTCTCGCTCTTAATCTGTTTTTATTAAATTTAATTAAAATGCTAAATGTTTAAAAATGTCTCTTATATAGTATTTAATAAAAGTAAATATTGCAGACACGTAAAAATTAAAAGTATAAAGAAAGTAATTTGGCTTATTCTTCCTTCATTTATTAAGAAGTTGGAACACTTAATCCCATGGAAACTTTGTTGCCGAGAGGTACGCTTTGATTAGAAAATTGGTTTCTATAGTATACGTTTACGATATTTCACTGGAAACCAGTCTTGCGATATGTCTCTAGACATTGCTGTGAGTAAATAGTTAATTTTAACATTCTATAAAACTGTCCAATTCCAAACAATATGTTCACTTTAGAGGAAAATTAAACGAGGTATTATTGCAGTTGAAAACTAAGAAAAGTCTTGCTTTTTTTATTTTTAATATCATTTTTTACTAAAGTTTTTGCTTCTTGAATATTCTTTCTTTCAGTAAGGAATCAATTCATTGTATTTTTAAGAAAAACTAAATTAAACAAATAATTAATATTTTTTATATTTTTTACTATTTTATACCCATGTAGGTATATGAAATATATAGGTATAGTATAATTAAGTACAGTGAAGCTTATTTTTTTCGAAATCCGGACTTTGATGGAATTATCCATTTTGACCTTCCCTGAATCCATTTTGACTATTTTCGCCATGATATATGTGTGTCTATCTGTCTGTCGGTCTGTAAGCGCTGTAACTCAAATACGACAAATCATAGAAGGGTGAAATTTTATATTTAAGATTAATTTTTGTCTAGGAAGAAAATATTTTTGAAAACGATCTTTCAACCGGATCGGATGTTTACTAACGTCAATTTTTGAATTAGAGAAAAATGGTCAAGTTAAGAATTGTAGGTAATATTATTATCTATAAATTATGTTCTATTCATTTTTTCGAAAAAACAAATTTTTGAAAAAAAAATAATTATTATATTTCAAATGGTTCATAACAGAGAATAAATATCTGCCGTGAGTGTCATGGGACTTTCTTATACGTAATACTGAGAGTGAACAGTGTGGGTGATTCTAAGTAATTATTTTAAAAATTCTTTCTGACTAAATCATAAATGTTGGAAAAAATGTATGGAAATAATTATGAGATAATAACGTACTCGACATTTTTTCTTATTTCAAAAATAAATCGAAAATTCAAAAATTGATAAGAGTAAACATCCGTTTTCGGTTAAGTTATTACGTTAAAAAAAATTAATTTGTTACTCAATGTATAGAGAATAATATTATCTATAGTTTATGTCCCATTAATTTTATTCTATCTTTTATTAGTTTGTCAGAAATATGTTTTAATAAAATAAAAATCAAGCACGCTGTCCACTGTCAGGATTACGTATAAGAACGTCCCGTGGCTCCAATGGCAGATATTTTTAATTTGGAGGACTCTATAACTGCGGGGCTCTATACGAGTTTCTTGAATTATAAAAAGATGTTTAATTTTAAAATTATCGATTTAAACAATATACGTTTTGTCATAATCCTTCTAAATGCACGCGCGTTCACAAATAAGTCCAAATAGCACAAAGGGTTATTGTACGTGAACAGGAAACCACAAGCATCAGAAACGGCTAGGCCTGTAACTTGAGCCTTCAGTCCGCGCGCCTTCAACATACTGTATATGTATACATGTACGTGTATTTGCGAATGTGTGAGTGTATGTTAACAGATTATACCAGAAGTCTTAAATTATTCAAGATTAATTTAATGATGTAAATAAACCTAATGTAAATTAGTCAGCGGTATATATGTATGTAAGTTATAACGCTTTGAGTCGCTTTGTACGCGTATAATAATATTTAACTTTAATTATTCGCGATATGTTATAAAATTTCTATTTAATTACGAGTATTAATATCATTAGATAGAACAAACACGATTTTTTTGAATAAGCAGCTATTTTTTATAATTATCATTTTCAAAGAGTCACGAAGTATCTTAAGACTTCAACAGAGAATCAATGTTTATTGTCAGTATATTGAACATGATAAACCGAGACGAGAGCGTAGCCGAGAAGGAAGTACCTTAAATTTGGATGGGACGAGACCATTTATAAGTCTCGTTGAGAACCTTATAAATAAAAAAAGATTATCTCTATATAAAAAAATGAAAGTTCGTTTGTATGATATTATCATAGCATTACATTGTTCTAAGATTCGAAGAATAGCTAATGTTTGATACCGCTGATTTATCCAGCCATCGCGTGCGTAAATAGCGTATGTAAAGAATAATCCCACCTACCGAGTCACAATCAAACAAGGATTAACCTTAATCAGAGAATAAATGATCAGCTCGTTTGTACTTGGTCGAGTGTGCAGATCAAACGTTATCGAATCAGAGCCAATTTCTTGATTCTATCTCATCTGATTTCATGTAGAACAAAAATGTAAACATTCAATGATTTCAGTTATTTATTTTGTAAACATCAAACAATTTTTAACTTGATGATCGATTTCTGTTTGACTGGTTTTGATGTTAACTTGAAAAACTTTACTCGACTTTGTTTTTTAATTTATGTAAAAACTGTTGGAGAAATATTTCAGATGTATAGATTTTTGTGAACTTCAGTATTTATATAAAATTTATTTTACTGGAAATTTATATTATAAATTTTCAGTAAAACCTCCAAATCCTAACTAATAATTTTTTTTAATGAATGGTTTCATTTAATGTATTAAATTAATAAATTTTTTATTGTCCTTAATTATGTATAAACAAAAACATCTTAAAAATGATATTCAAAAGGAATTATATGCAAAAAAATAGACACACTTTCCAAAGTGCAATGTCTGAACGAACGAAACAATCTAAATGATGAAAGTGGTGAAAAATGAGTGATAATGAGTATATGGTAATGTAAAGGGGGTAATTCGGTTTCAAGCCAAAACAGAAACAAAATTAGCAACCAACAAACCGACATAGTCTCGAAAAAAAGTCGGAACTAACGTCGACATTTGCATGTAGTAAAACAGTTTTCAAACTTGAACTTCATTTTTTCGAAACTGCAGAAAACGTATCTTGGCCATTTTCCATCCGATCGACTTGAAATTTTAACTGTAACTTCTTAGATAGATTTTACATCGAAGTACACATAATTTTTATGATTGGTTAATAATTACGATTTTTATAAACAATTTAAGGTCGTTTTTTCGTCAAAAACGCGATTTTGTGTTTAGTGATACAAAATTTGCAAAAATCGATATTTTTTAATAATCGTGCATGTGTACATCAATGGAAAAACTCGTAAATAATGAGAATTTTTTTTCGTTCTGGATGTTGATCTATGGAAGTTCTGTTTTCCGCAGTGGAGCACATAACAAAAAAGATGCACTCAGTGTAGCAACGCTTACCATTTTGTTTTAAATTGTTTCATTAAAAAAAAATGTATATTTTGAGACATGTACAATGTACAATAATAAACCCTCCAAATTTTATTTGATTGCTTTTTTTATTATTTAAAAAAAAATCCTAAAAAAGTATCATTTTCCAAAGTGACGAATAGATGTAACTCATGTAACCCCTTAAGAAACGGTTCATGTAGGAGGTGTGGTCGGTTCAAAAAATTTCACTATGTACATATAATTACCATCAAAAATTAATTCCATTTAAATATATCAATCTAAATGTTAGTTTTATTTCTTTAATATTTTAAAAAACACCTATTATCAGAGTTTTTTATTCCCATCCATTTCAAGCACATTTAATAGCTTGATTCTAAATTAAATTCTATAAAAACTCTAGTTCATACAAATTTCATTTCAAGTTTGAGTTCTATAAAACATATATTAACAAAAAAATCACTTGCTTCGTATAATCTATTGTCTAATATTCCCTTACGAAGCATTATTGTCAACCCTACAACACCGTTATTACGCTATTATGCATTTACATGAAGGCAGTGCTGCCCCCGACTATATCAAACACATCCAGTCTTGACATATTATATGTGTATTGTACAAATCACTCGAGAGATCACTTATGAGTTATTATTCTGTTAAGCACCTATGTATAATACATGCATACTTATAAATATAACGAGTACCTCTACTTCCAACTATGTAGTCAATTATGATGTATCATTTCTCATGATCACTCACACGTTATCATATAGATTTCAAAAATGATTTATTTGTTGTTATGAATTGTATATATTTATTAAGTCAGGGTCGGCTTTAAGTGAATTGTACCGGTCTTTGACGGAATGTAAAAAATTAAACGAAATTTTTATTTTTGTAATTTTATGATATTATATTAAAATTGACGTCTAGGTAAAGTAGACAAATTCTATAACTTTATTATTAAGTATGATCAATCTTAAACTTATTACATCCCAATAATGTAAACCACAGGCTCCTTAACTTTTATAACCTGCAACACAAATATTAATAATCTTTTGATAACACAAGATACAGGGGTTATTTTAAGAAAATTTTTCAACTGCAAATACTTTTTGTTGCTCTACACTTTGCTTATTTCTCTCTTACAAATTATGGTGACCTTTTTTTCTCTACGTTTACACTTTTTTTATATTTTTCTTTCTACATGCAATTTTTCAACTACACAAATTAGCTTTTACAACTGCAGTTTTCATTTTTTGAACTGCAGAAACAAGCTACAACTACACACTAAAATAACCCCTGACAAGTTATATTTTAAGTGATCTATAATACAATGGAAAATTAATCTTTACGTGACCCTCCCGCGCCCATAGTTTAGAACCACTGATACTGATACTACTAGTGTAGACAATGTTGAGTTGTTTTAACATAAATATTATTGTGCATTTCAGGAAAATAACATGGATCATGGTGTTGGGGCACCAATAAAGTCTTAATCCGACACTGTTAACAATGTTAGTGACGTGGATGATAATATTGATAATGTTAACGCTATATATTTTGGTAAAGTTTAGGATGAGATATAATATGCAAAGTTTTGCTAAGCATTCTAAAGATTCCCCCATTAACCTAGACAACGTGGTAAATTTTCGAAATATTTCCAAGTAGATGTTTGGAAAATGTCTAAAATGTTTATTGAAGAAAGAAACACGTTAACTTTTGTAACTAAAAACCGCTTTAGTTAAAATTAAAATTAAAATAAGCAGTTACAAAAGATTTAAAAAAAAAACACGGTTAGAATAAACTTAAAAAAGAACTCACTAAAAGTCGTCTAAATTTGTCAACATTTGTGTAATATAAAAATTCTAAAATAGTACATATTAATGAGGATGATGTTGGTAAAGTGTTCATCCGAATCCCGTTTACCAGCGTTGCATATTAGAGCTAAATAAATCAACGTCTAATTTAGTGCTTTTAAATGATCTGTCACCCACGTCTAGGAGTTGCAGGATAATGTTATTCCGCAGATGTTACTTTTGTAACATACGAGAAATATGTTTATAGTAGCATTAGTTATTATAACAGAATTCCGGCTATTTTTCTCCGGTATATATTGGTGCAAAAAATATCAGTATTTCGGTATACTATATAATTAGTATTAAAATACGTAATAGGTAACATAACATATGAAGTTGAATTTTACACTACAAGACATCATAATGATATGTTATAAATGCGTCTATTTATTATATTTTCCTTATACATATTTGACACATCTCTTACTGTTAGTAAATATTTTATTTTCAATTTTATATGACTGAAAATTGGCAATGACTATAGTATAGCTGATATCAAACAAATTACATTATTTAAAATTATATGAAATAATAAATTCCACGTATGTCTACTTCTAATATTGACGATTCATGTAGGGTATTATAAATATTAGCTTTAGAGCAAAAACTAAGCTAAAGCTATCTGTGAGGTGTCAATTAAACTTTAATTTGATCGGAAGTTACAGAGTTGGTAATAAATGTATAATAATGTAAATGCTAAGCATTTTTCGCGGTACAATACAACATATAATTGATTTCATTTATATAAAAATATAAAATACATAAACCATTACACCATTCATTAGAATTGTCAGTGGGTTGTCATTTACATTTAATACGTCGCAGATGGATACTGTTTCTATAAGAATAAACGAAATTCAAGAACTATATGAACTAAAAAAAAGTAATGATATTTTTATCGATATTAATATTAATTAATGATAGAATATGTTATTGAGCTGGTAATTATTTTTTTAAATATATATATTCTACAAAGTTCATTCATAATAGTGTAGGTAAAATATTTTGGTTATTATTATTCGCAAATTAAAAAATTGAAAACTATAATTTTTGTTTTATTAATTTTTTTTGTCTTCTAGCTCGTCTTCATCTTTTTAGACAGCTTTAATACTTTATTGTTATTTTTTTTAAAACTATAATTTAATAAATAAACAACAATAAGATATAACCACTGATAAATGTAAATTTATTTTTTATTATTCCATAAAAGACAATAAAATTTAAATGAAATACACGTATTCTATTTTAAAAGATGAATTCAAATACATAAAGTAATAACTATAAAGTAAATAAAATCTACTTTTTTACGATGAGAAAAAGTAAATTGCATGATAATATTAAATGCAACTAAATAAACTTACTCTATTGTTTCATAGACTGTTAATTTATCATACATGTAATATTTAGTATTTTATTCTGAGACTCAAAGGCATTTCCTGTTGTCCGAATGTCTAATTCTATTACTGACATTCTTAAAAGTGTAAGCAATATTAACTACACTTAATTCGTGTTGTTATTTTGAGAATGGAAGCTGGGCCACGTGCACGGAAACTTAAAATGTTAATTAATTGTGAAAATTAAAAATTATAAGTTATACGTACTCCAGGGCCGCAACTAGAGGCTCAAAGGCCCCGGGCAGCAAGTTATCGAAGGGTCCTTGATCTCCTCACTTTCGTTAGCTACGGCCCTGACGAATATTATGATTATCGTGATACCGATAGATTATTATATTTTAATGAATTATGTTCAATAATAAATTTAATAATTTATGTAACTTCACTGAACTATTTTATTACAAATCTCAATTTGAAATTATAGATACCGCCAAACAGTCGCTCGTGTGAGAAATACACATATTTTTACTAGAAAAATGGCCTGATTTGTTTTTCTTATTATATTAGTCAATATGTGAAATGATAAATATACTTAATTAAGTAAAAAAGTGTAAACCATAATATAAAATTAAAATACTTACATTATTTATTAAAATTGCAAAAGTAGCTACTACACTAATTGAGTTTAAAGACAATTGATTTAAAAAAAATTAATTTGATCCTGATACTATTACGATTTTCTTGATATTTTTCACAATAAACTTTATCTCTAAATGTTATAATATTGTAAAATTAAACTACATTAATATTGTTGTTTTTTGGTAAACCTTTACGATTGTATAAAAATATGTGATCATTTAAAATCTAAATGGGTTTTAAAAGAGATATTTTGTTAATTGTATCAGTATGTAATCTAGATAATTAAAAATCAATACACGTATGAACGAATATAAATAAATTACATGTACTTAGTGTCTCTAAATGGAATAATGCATTGCATATATATTACAAGATTATCACACAAATCAATACAGAAATGCTTTTGAATACAAATATCCTCTTGTAGTCAAATGATTAATGAGTATTTTATGTAAATGTAAATCATAGGGAATATTACCAAAGCTAAACTTCTAAATTCTAAAATGTGTCATCTTGATTTTAATGAATTTTCTTTGTGGCGAAAAAATACTATCATGCAGTAGTAAGAAACCGGTGAATCCGGTGATTGAAGGGTCTCAAGATATCTTATAGACTTTTTTTCTCTATATGTATAGAAGGTTTATAAAAAGTACATAGTTGAAAATTTTTGTTTGGTGTATACAGTCCATGCATGTTGCTATTATTATTTTCTGAAATACAATTTTATGATCCTATAGGAACTTTTGTTAATCAGTACTAATATAATACATATATTAATATGTAGGATCTGTCTTATCCTATAATAAAAATAATTTTGATTTTTTGAGTTTTTACATCGTTTTTAGACAATAATCTATTTTGGATTCTTAAAAATAGTTCTATCTGTTTGTTTATTTGTTTGTTATTGTTTGAATATACATAGACATTTAATTCTTCAGACAACACGTGAATTAGGTTAAGAAGAAAATTAATACTAAGAACAACAATTTATTAATTCTTATAAATGCTTGTGATATCGATATAATTTTTTTTAAATCTTTTAATAATATAATTTGAAGCAATACGCAGGCGTGTATACAATGGGGGGGGGGGAGGTCGATAAATTTTCAACTACAAAATCATTTGAATAAAAAATTTATATTATAATAATTAGCTGCATCGCTAAAATAAATAAATATGAGTTATAGGAAATAGATTTGACTTCACTTCTAGTAGCCATATTAATTGGAAAATTCGAATTTTTTAAATATACATTTAAACAACTTGCAGTTAAGAAAATGTTTGTTAACTAATATTTTGAAAACAACATATCTAAATAAATTTTGATTTAAAGATTATTAATCAGCGAATTTTTCTGCATATTGTTCTGGAACAGCCTGTATATTATTATTATTTTGCAAAAACTAAACGGTTAAATATTTTTGATATATGCTCCTATTAGAAAGTGTTTTTCTAAAAGTAAAAAAAAAAAAAAATCTGTATGAATGGCTTTATACACGCCTGACAATACGTTGCGAAATGTCTTATTACGAAGAATTCTCTTCCAGCATAAAGTAATTTAATTTCAATTACGACAAAACAAATAAAATTATTACACCCGCTATTAATAGTGAATTATTCTATAATGATTTAAATTATTATCATGAGTAAAGTAAAACTTAATTTGTATTCACCTCGGTCCTTCTTCTTTTACTGCGCCGACCATGATAGTGGGGCTGGCGGTAGTACAGTCGCCCCCCGTCGTATCGCCCATGTCCGCCGCGCCTGACGTGGTCGCCATGTCGTCTATATCCGAGTCGATCCCCTGGGCGAAATCCATGTAGAAAGAGTCCCTCGAATCACTGGACCCCCTCCTTAACTTCAGACTCAGATCCGGAGAGCTATCCATTTTTCTTCTTGTTCTTACGACTTCTGTCCTCCCTCAATTATTACATTTTACGCTGGGAATTTTTTTCTTTCTTTCAGTAACTTGTTTTTCTACGGAACATCGGTAATGCTTCCCTGTTTTTTCGATAATGCGATATGTGATTTTGTTGTACACTGTTTTATTTTTATTTAATAGATTTTAAAAATTTTCGTAAGAGTGTTTATTGTTAGAATGTTGCATTTTAGCTGAAAATAAGAAACGATATTCATTGCTTATTCTGATATATATATTATTAAAAAAAACCATAAGTAATTGTTTTTTTAATTATGAAAAATAGAGTATAATAAGTAATTAACACTAAATTAGGTATTTAGGAATATATGAATTTTAGATGCATGATTTTATTTTACTTTTTTTCATTACAAAATTAAACTATTTTTAAATGATTAATAAAAAATACTCATAATAACCAACAATTTATTTTTAAATTATAATTTTGTATTATTTAATTTTAAAAGATTATTTAAAAAAATATTATATATTTTTAAATTAATTACAATTTAATTTAATATTACAAAACCATGCAAACTTAGAATCACTGATTTGATATTTTACAAAATTAAATTATTTATTTTCCCAGCAATGAACAATATTGAATTATTATTTTCACAATAACAATACCTTCGTGTATTTAATTTTGCCTACACCCAGATTCGCATGTCTAATTGAACAGACACACAACAATGTGATTTCATATCTCACTCACAACAATGACAACTATAACAAAATGGCGGTATAATTTAAAAACGCACTCCCATTAAAAAAAACAACGTTCTTTATTCGTTACATATTCGTAAATTTCGATCGAAAAACTACATATTGATATACACCACAGCCTTCCCTGCGCCAGCTACGAATGAATGCATAGCTATGCAGCTAAAAACGAGCTCTACTAGGGTACAATGTAAAGAGAGTGTAGTAAAAACAGAGATAGCGACATGTTATGGGAAAAGAAAGAGTAAGCAAGCAAACACATCCAGTGACACTCTGCGGACTTTTGAGAAGTCACGATGAAACAAAGGATGACAGTTGAGAGTGTTACATTCAACAGAGAGAGAATATATCATGTAAAATCGTTGTAAATACACTAATTTGAGAGAGATGAGAAGATATATGTGCGTAGTTTTCATGAGAAAATAAAAGACAGGGTTATTTCTATACCATACATTACAAAATTGTAGTACAGAATATACGTAAAATATGAGATAGAGTGCTTAGGAAAATTATTAAGTAAAAGTGAGATAGGTTTAGGAAAATGTAAGCACGGAAGAAATTATAAAGATGTAAACAGTAGCTCATACGTTTATAGAAAAGAGATAACGTTACATGTAATGAAAGTAGGGATTCTCTTTTTATTCAAATGTATAATGACTATAGTATGGTAGTAGGTATGATATAAATCACAATTATACATGTCTATTTATTTATACTAGGGTTGGAAAAGCACATATTATCTGTAAATACAGATAAAATTAGTGGGATACTAATTGTGATAATTATTTGAAGCACCGCGGATATAGCTAGTCTACCCTTAATTTTAAAACAAAACCTGCACTTTTTTTTTAAACATGGAATCTAGAACATCCTTTCGTAATATAAAATGCACTTTACATGTATTTGATACTTTATTATTAGAAAAAAATTAAATCAAAACATTCTCATAAACTACCCTTAAATACGAATTTACTTCCATATGAATTAATTTTTTATTATATAGAAAAGCTATATTATTATGTGCCATGTAAATAAAATTGTACCAATTATTGATGATGAATAAACTTTATAGCCCAAGCGTGGATCTAGAAGTTTAATGGGGGACATGACCACCCACTTTTACCTCTAAAATTAAATCAAATTAAATAAATAAACACTTATTAAATATACTAAAGTAACTATTTTTGTCCATTTTACGGATATGACCCACCCCCCACCGCAAATTTTAAATCTAGATTCGCACCTGCTAGCTCTCTGTATTCTAAATAAAAAATATAATTTAGGGGTACCTAGTTGATAATAATGTTTTGATTTAATTTTTCTAATAATAAAACACAAAATATGTGTTTTTTATATAAGAAAAGAAATAAAATTCCGTGTGTATTTTTTTATATCCAACAAAAAGTGTAGCTACATCCGTAGGAGTGAATTCTGGTGTACAAAATTTTCACAAAAAACTTCAATTAACAACTTTCATTGTTGTTTTTTTGTATATAAATTCACATCTGACTTAAATCTATAACCCTATTATCGAAAAGGGTTTTATTTTGAATATATAATTAATGTAACTATAAATAAATATAAGAATAAAGTGTCAATAATAAAATTACCAGAAGTGAGGGAGTGCTAAAATTTATTTATCAATTCCATTAAAATAGCAATGACAACAAAAAGTATTGAATAAAAATCTGAATAGAATTAATAACATTAATTTATACCAAAAAACTAAAATAAACAAACTAATTTAAACAAGCCCTGCGTATATAAATGATTAACTGATCTCTGTCTCACAAATGACAATTGAGTTTTTAATGGTAAATGAACACGTGTTAGGAATATCAATGCAAGGGTAAGCGCTACAATTCTCCATGAACAAAACAATCAGTCACTATCTTTGTTTGTATCACATTTATTTCTATTCTTATATCTTTGTTTAATATAATTTACAGAATACGTTTATCGAATTCGAACTTATTTACAAGGGTGAGAATGGAAGTATTCCGTATCACGCATTGTAAAACCGGAAAAGAGACATTGTTAATAGCTGTTTGGAATGTTAGGAACAAAAAATGCGATAACATTAGTAATTACTTTTGTCTTTTAATATAATACCACTTCGTTGAAATGAATTATTATTATACTAATTTAAATATTTGTAATTTTAATGCTTTTCTCTTATAAATATTTTATTAAAATATATCTAATCTTGATTTGTTGTTAAATGTGGTACGCGTACTCAGTTACGTAACCAGCGGGGGGAAGGGAGCCTACCCCCCACAATTTTGTAACCAACGAGGGCCCAAATTGTTATACCATATAATATATAGGTTATTTGTCAATGCCCCCTACCCAAAAATTGTCCCCCCCTTAAAAATCTTAGTTACGCAACTGCACTTACCCTTGATGGTACATGAAAGGGTTTCAAAGGGTTGAATAATTCTAGATTAAATGCCTCTATTGTCGCATTTAATCTAGAATTATACACAGGAATTAGGAATAATAATATACAGAGTGTTCCAGACCACCCATCTACTATGTTTTACGCCCAAACAACTGAAGATAGGGTTTTATGATCTTTAAAATTACGTACTTTTGGATATACCATTACATTTAATTTTGCTGAGAAAAAGGCATGTACCCCTAGGTCTTTTTCTCAGCAAAATTAAATGGAACGGTATATCCAAAAGTACATAATTTTAAAGATCATTAAACTCTATATTTCAGTGGGGTTCTAGGAGGTTGAAAATATTCTTCAATATCTTCAATAGTTTGGGCGTAAAACATAGTGGACAGGCGGTCTGGAACACTCTGTATACTCTACGTAGTACTTTCTGCCTTGCCTTAATTATTATAATTATATTTGTTTTCTATCAAACAATTAAAACAGTAAAAATCAGTGTCTAAAAAGGGGTACGTGACTACGTATGTTTTAAGTTTGGGGACCAGTCATCTTAAGTATTCTATATTTTTTGTTATTGAATTCATAAGCATGTGTTTACAACCATGTGATGACACATTTGCTATGGGAAACAAATTAATAACAGATTTGTTTTTAAATAAAAAATAATAATTTTCGTTAACACATTTATAAAAAAATATTTCGATAGTAACTAATTTTATAAACGGAGTTTTTATTTTTCACTTTTTTAGAAAAATTAAATAAAAAATTGTTATTTTTTTAATTCCTTTTTTATAGTCATTAAATTAATTATTATAGTTAATATATTTAAAATATTTTCTTATTACTTTTACGGGCACAGGAGCATTTGTCGTTGGTAGTATCATCAAGGCTCTATTACATTTCTTCAATTTTTTTTGAGCCAATAATTACCGTGTTAAGAGGGGGGAGAGCAAAATTAATTACTGTTTGAATCCCCCCTCAGTCGCCATTTTTAAGAAAAAATAAGAAAATAGATTCATTGGTTTGGATATACATTTTGGCATAACACATGCCTTGATATAATAAAAAGATATTTAACATATTTGTTTTTGCCTTGTTTTAGCTCTAGCACCAGAAGCCTATCTAGAGGGTGGCGAAACCGACCCGTGCCGCAAAGTCAAGGAGGTGGTGAAGTGACCTCTATATATGATGAGTAAAAAATGCACAAATATAGCACAAATGTGTTTAGGGGGCATAACTTTACATGTTCAGTAAAAAATGTCAAGATTATAGCTGATACTCGTATATGTAATTTAAGAGATATTTTACTTTAACTGGAAATGACGGACAGGCGACAATGTGAAATTAACACCCTTTACCCTATAACCAGAGCCGGCCTTAGCAAGTCTGGCGCCCTAGGCGAGATTTATTTTTCCGCCCTCTCTCCCCCTAAAAAATGTTCAAAAATCAACAAAAATGTCAATTAAATTGATAAATTAACAAATAAGTTGAATAGTTAATATCTAAGTTTGGCGCGATTTTACAGACTCCAACTTTTTTTAAATATAGCTTACATCATTAACTTTAAGACTATCAAATGCCCTAAGACCGTCGAGACCCCCTTCCCCTATTATTAACAAATTATAATTGATAAATTAACAAATAAGTTGAATAACTAATAACCTCCGCCATTTGCCTAATGTTACGTAACGCAGTACAGTAGAGTGGCAGACTTAGGAAAGTCGGGGCCCATGGCGGTATTTTAATTCCACCAAAAAATTGTTTACATTTTTATGGAATGATCCGCCCGGGCCCCCTTTTAGTCCACCACTGACCATATAAATATATTTTACAATATATTTTTTTAGACTATTTCAGCACGAAGTAAACCTTATATGGGTTATGAAAGAATGTTACGTAAAATTTGAATATAACCCTCCATCCCCCATGTGGACTATAAAGCTGTGCCCATTACCCCTAATAGACGTTCCCTAATATAAATTTATTTATAGGAATGATTTAACAATACAAATATTGTATTATAAAGAAAATATTATATTAAAAAAATGAAAGACGGCGGTGTATAATATTCCACCCCAGGTGTCACCTTCTCCAAAGGCCCAAAGCCATATACATATTATTACTAAGGACTTAAGGACTGGATTGTATCATATATTAAACATACTAGTGTGTTTAATATATGATTATATGCATTATAAAATCACTAAAATATGCTACTTTTTCTGTCAAATGCGGAAATTATTAAATTTTGTAATAATAAAAATTTGATGTCACGAATTTTAATAAAATTGAAATATGTTGTTAATTAAACTTGATATAAAAATAGATCTCCTATTAACAATATTAATTATTTTAATTAATTTTGAATAAACAGCAATTTAAAAAAAGTAATTATTGCAAATATATTTTTTAAATAAAATGACTTGCTATATTGTAGCGAATTTAAAAATAGACGAAAGTAACAGAGCGTGATACACCATTACACCAATAAAATTTATTTTTGGTCATTTATCCACCAAAATTGTAAGAAATATGCAAAATCAACAGAAAATGATCAAAATATGCAAAAATTCTGAATTTGCCATATACAAATGAATACAAATGAAAATGTCCTTAATCCGGTAGTATATAACAATAGTGTTATATATATTGGTTAAGATAAAAAATACGATTTTATTCACTATTATTTTAATGAAATCTAAACTCTTACAGTTAACAATAATTCCTATATTTATACATCAAACTACATATTTAATTTGGCCATTACTTTTCTTCTTCAGCTTCACTGTTGTTAGTATGTAACTCTTCTTCAATCATTTTTTGTATTTCAGTCGCAATACTCTCATCTCGAATTTCGTTTTGGGCTATTTTCTCTTCTCGGAGAATTTTTTCACGCCTTTCAAATCTACTTTGATTTGTTATTCCATATATAATACCAGCTATTAGGAAACTCCATCTTCCAAGTTTTATCAATGGTGAAACGCGAATTGGTTCAGGAAGACTTGACATTTTTACAAATTTAACTGACAGCAATTCACAATTTACTGCAGAGCCAAATAAATAATACGTTTTATTAATTTGTCAACAATTAGCCTGCTATAATTCAAATTGAATGTTGATTATATTCTGTGTAACAACTAGGTACTATATTTTGTATTGGTGTATTATCCAAAATTTAAAGTTTAAGAAATATGTAAAACTGTGCAATAAAATGTACAGTGTGTATATTAAACCAAAATAAATAATAATATAATATTTTTAATGATCTGTGACTCTGTGGCGTAGTAAGAAAAATTTTCGGGGGGGGGGGGGGGGGGGTACAGGTCGTCACACAAATGAAGACCTTTTTTTTTTTTAGTCATATAAAAAAAGAAAAGTCTTTCAATTTAAAATTATTATGATTATTTCGCATATTTTAAGAACATTGAATATTTCGGGGGAGGAGGGGGGCTTATAATCACAAAAAAGGTCATTCAATTCAAAATTATAATAATAATTCCATATATTTTAAGAACATTGAAATTTCGGGGGGGGGGGGGGGGGGGGTTCGACCCCAAAAACCCCCCGTTCCTACGCCACTGCTGTGACTATATTCTAGTTAATTTAGTTTTTTAACTGTAGTGAAACCTGGTGAAACAGTGATGAAACCATAATAACGCTTTCTGTAAATGATCTTATTGTTAGGTAAAGGAAGTGCACTCATTAATTCAGAGGATGCGTAGGTATTCTAGGTATGTATATAACATACTTCATTAGGTTAATAAATATATAGATATATCAAGGTATATATTATTATATATATAGGATTTCAAAGTTTTGATAACACTATAATTTAATTAACAAATCTTCAAATAATTTTTTTATTTGTATGTTTATATAGTTATTTAATTACATTTTTATTCAAAATCTATTACAATATTATAATTATCAATATATGAAATATATAAAGTGAATATAAAGAACGAAAATATCTTAACTTACTATCTATACAAACTTATTTTCAGTAAAAATATAAATTCTAATCAAATATTAAGTTGCAACAATTATGAAAATATATGAACAGCATCTACAACTTATAAGGTATAATATAATATTCCCATTATTACAAATATAATCTCAATGAAATAGTAAAATGAGTACAAAATTGCACACTTAAAACTAAAATTTGTTATTTTTAATTATAGATAACAGTCTTCATTAATTTTTTGCAATACAGCCCTGCCAAGCTAAACCCCCACAAGCCATAGAAATTATTAAGTAAACAACTATTATAGAAACTGATGCCAATATAGCATAGATTTTAACATTTTTCCAAAACATAGCTCTGGCAAGATTACGACTTGTTTTTCGGAAAGATACGCTCTGTAAAAAACATGTAAATTAATATTGTAAAAATATTAACAGCCTATAATTTATTTAGCACAATTATCAATTTATCTAATTTACTGTTACATGATAAATCCTTCTATAATGATCATACTTAAAAAAAGGTAAAGTAATGAATTTATCGTGGTTACAACAAATATATGAAGTAAAAATAAACCAGTCTCCTAAAACCCCTAGGTTAGAGCCCTATCAGCATCCCCACCTCCTTGTGAATAATATTAATAAATTACTTACATTATTTGTTAAGCTTTCAGTTTTGTTTATCAGCAGTTCTAACCTTTCTCCTCTCATTTTTACATTATCTAGAAATAATGGTACCATTGATTTAATATATTAATAAATATATAGAATTTTTATCTTACCAATATTCTTAACCATGATATCTTTTAACTCATCAAGTTCACCATGCACTCTTGATATTGTGTCTATGTCACGAGATTCTGAATAATGCTTCATTTCATTTGCTAGAACACGTGCAAATTCTGTGTTCATAGCGTACGCGATAGCATTTTGAGCAGTGCCACTGTATGTTGTTTGAAATCTGCGTTTAATTTCATTTAAATATAAAAATGCTCGTGAACGCTCAAATTCCTAAAAACATAAAAAATTGAATATTCCGATGATTGTTTTATACTAAAGTACTTACGTCATCTGTTATGCACATATAAATAATTCTGTCTTCACAAATATAGTGAAATAAATAACTGCCATGTGAATATGTCAATTTATCATTGTGTGGTGGAATTTTAGAGATAATCTGTTCTGTTACTTCAGCAAAATTACCAGCACAAGATGCATATTTAGCAAGTACTGTTGTTCCTCGAGAAATTACGCTGTATAGAATAGGCATTTTAACCCAAATACAACTACAAAAAAATATAATTTAATATAAAATTAATTTCAAACATTGATGTTTAATAATTGGTAAATATAATACTTACAGTAACAATATAATAAAATGATAATCTGATAAAAATTTTCCAATAAACAACTAAAGAAGGAATAAAAAGAATGATTGTTTTTATTATCAGTATTATTTTTTATGATCACAATAAAAGTATGACTAAACGTCAAAATGCGTATGACAATTAGTTCAAAATGATATTAGTCGCAAATAAAGTTTGTAACCTTTGAAACGTGTGAAATTATCTACATAACATAACAGCGCCAACTTTGAATTATTAAAAGAATATTAAATTGATAAAATGCGCTTCTTTTAATTATATTCACGATAAATTAAAGTTACAAAATGTTTTATACTTTGTGAATGTCGTAAATATATTTAAAATGTTTTCTTTCATATCATAAATATGTTGAACTAATATTTATTTCAATATTTACATGCATAATGTATAAAATATTTATAAACATGATTATAACACTATTAAACAATATGAAATCATTTACGAATTATATATACATATATATTATAGCCTGTATTATAGGTACAGAGCACAGAATAATAAGTACAGAGTACATATTCATTAAATAAGTGTTGCAATCGCTGCATTGTTAATAAAAGTTATTGGATGTAGAATTACATATTAAAATAACTATAATAGTTAATATTCTCAAAAATTAGATGTTTGCCTGATTTAAAATAAAATACATGCTTTTTATTATTATTTTTATTAAAAAATCTGTATTAATACTTTTAAAAAAATACTATTTTTTTAATATTGCCGACATAACCTTTAAAAAGTGTATGTGATTTTCCGGCATAGATTAGTAAAATTTTCAGTTTATAAAATCAAAATGACTGGTAAATATAGGGTTTTTTTAAATTATGAATTTTATTTTACTTGTTTGCAATATGAATTCTAATTAAAATTTTTTCTTAAGTATATTTTAATATAAATGTCAAATTAAAAAAATAATGTTGCTAAAATTTAAAAAAAAGTAAGCAAAATGACAATTTAATATATTAATTATTTTTTTCAGGCCAGTCACGTTTAATTTTATTAGGTGTAGGCGCTAGCGTTGGCATAGCTATAGGAATATCTTTATGGAATCGTTATAAAAATCGTATTCCTCGTGAGTGGAGAAAAGTTGGAGAAATTAGTGATATAATGTGTTATCCTATAAAATCATGTGCACCTATAAGAGAAAATGCAATGGAAGCTGCAGTTTTAGGTTTAAAAAAAGGAATGTTAAGAGACAGGTAAGAATATTTAGGGGGCAGGCTAGGCAACCGCCCAGACAGGGAACGTACATATGGAGAATAACTTATTTCATTTATTCTAGTAAAAATTATCAAACATAAAAGTATTTTAATTATAAATGATAAGGCAATCTAATACTTTTTTACAATCATTTGGCCAATTTTTGGAGAATAAGCTCCCCCCCGTATAATAGATTATTGTAATTTCTAATTACATATTAGTTTTCATATTGTTCATATTTTGCTTATAGAGTTTTTATGATAGTTAGTCTTGATGGGAAGTTTGTAACAGCACGAAGGTACCCAAAAACAGTACTAATTCAGCCAGAAATTTCTAAAAGTAATTTAACATTGAAAGCGCCAGGGATGATGGATGCAGAAATAGATATGAAGAGATTGGATCAACAATCTACAATTAAAGCTGGAGTATGGGGTAAAAATATATTAATCTTTAAAAATTTTATAAAATATTGTGAAAAATTAAATTAAAGAATAATAACATGTTTTCGCTGTTACCACATTTTTGTGAATCTAGTACAAAAAATGTTGATATCAAGTATTATTTATGATTGAAAAATAATCTTATGGAAAATAATATTTCTATACAAGTTTTAACTGACCAAAACTTTTTTTTTTTTTAATAAATTTTTTTTCTTTGAACATTTGGTAATGATCACTGAGTTGCATGCGTTGCATGCTTTAGCATAGGAGATCCCCCTTGTACCGCTTGCCTCTTAAAATCATTCAATATTTTATATATGGGCCAATAAATTGAAAAATTATATAATATAAACTGTCTATAAGGTAGCGTAATATATAAGACTTAACATAGGTTTCTCCCAATCTTCAGAGATCATGAGATTCAAAACTATAATTTTTATTATATTTATTATTTCATATTTATATTTATACAGGGGAAAGTGTGGATGTTGTTGATTGTGGTGAAGAACCTGCTCGATGGATATCAAGATTTTTATTAAGTGAAGATACGGGATTTCGATTGGTTTATTATCCTTCCGAGAAACCAACTCGTAATGTTCGAGCTAAAAATATAGCTTTTCCTTTGTTAGGAAAGACCGATGGAGTATGTATATATATACAGAAATTATTTACATTATCAATGTATGCAGGTATATTGCGCTGCGGGTGTATGCCTGTAGTGGATAGTTTTTCGTGAATTTTGCGGGAATTTAGTCATTCACTAAAATCACAATAAATCGAAAACTACTTTGTTTTTAATGAAATATTTATTTATTTTACACTCAAATATATACTCTATGATTATTGTTTAAAAAATGACATTTTTTGTATAGGTAAATATGAATAGAAATAATAAAATAGTCTATTAAAAACGTAGCTTGTGTAAATTTATATTTATATTAATATATATATTATGTATTATTTATTTTATTATTTATATTGCATTCAAAAATAAAGGCTTGTATTGATTATGATTATGATAGAATTTACCGAAACTTTAAAAATTATTTTAGGGAGCTATGCCTGATGCAACAAGCTATATGATGATAGCTGAAAGTTCCATTACAGATCTTAATACAAAAGTAGAAAAATCTGTAACTTGTCAGTATTTCAGACCTAATTTGGTAATAAAAGGAAGTGAACCATATGAAGAAGATACATGGGATTGGGTTAAAATTGGAACACATACTATTTTTAGAAATGTTATGCCTTGTACAAGGTAAAATATTTATTACAATAATGTTTTTCTAATTTTATTTTAATATGATAATTAACATTTTATTGCATCTTTTGGATTTTGCATTTCTTTTGGTAATACTTTAAATATTTATCAAAAAACTATCAATTCTATTTTTAAGTTTACTTAGCACATAAAAATTAACTCTAATTTTGTATTTAATCATTAATTATATAAATCTGAATTTTCTATTCTAAAAATTTTTCAGATAGTAAATCAGTTGGTGTATTAAGAATTTGTAGCTGTATTTTAACCAATATTTAGCACTTTATTGTATATAAATATTATAAATAGAACTGATAATTTAAATTGTAAATAACTTTAATAACTGGTAGTTAATATATATAACTTATTTTATTTAGATGTGTTTTTACTACTATTGATCCTGAGACTGGAGTCAAGGATGGCAAAATGGAACCATTAAAAACATTAAAAACGTAATGTTTATTTATAATTTTGACTGTATGATATAATTGTTCATATTTAATGTTATGTCCGGTATTATAAACGAGCTAGCAAAACTTACTAGGTTGCAAGCACTTCCAAATAAGGTTTCAAATGTATCTGACAATTCATGCACACGTGGTATTAAACACCAACGGTGTTAAAACACTGGTGATATTATGAAAATTATTTTGAACGATCAAAGTCACCAACTGTGTTACAATTAGTTGAAGTATCACTGCTCTAAATTCCATAGCTAATCCATAAATACTAGTACAGAAATAATACCCCATTTGAGAATGCTTGCAAGTTCGCAAATTTTGCAAGCTCCTTTATAATGTCAGACATTAGTTTAATAAAATATATTTATATGCAGTAGCAAATGAAAGTATATATTCATTAACATATAATTTGTTGTCATGCCTAAGTTTCCAATTAATATTACTGCAGACAGCTCTTTGTGTTTTACAAAAATGTTTAATACGTTACTGCATATATTTTTGTAAAATACTATTCCTTTATTAGTTTATGCACCCATTAAAAATAGTTGAAGTAATTCTATTTTTATTAATAAATAGTAATTTGTACAATGTACACGTGCATATTTTGATTTCAAATAATAATTGATTACTAAAAGTGTTATGACTATTGAATAAAATATTAAATATTGTTTTACAGTTTTAGGCAAATAACAGATCCTGAGATACGTCGACATACTGGTGATTCTCCTGTAATGGGAATACATTTGGGACTGCGTGTAAGCGGATATGTTGCAGTTGGTGATTCTGTATACGTCAATGTGTAATTAACATTCACAGTAAGTTAAAGTGGCACTCTATTTTTTAGTCTGCTTACAAAAATATTATTTTTTAAACTTGATTGTATCAAATATTAAACATACTATGTAGTTATTTAAGGTATTTCTTAGAATTTTCTCAAATTTTGTAAAAAAAACTAAAAACAGGTTATTAGAAGCTCTATTTAAAATCTTAAAATGATTCACCATCTGTGAATGAAGATATCGTCAAAATAAAATCAAAAATTTAACATTGAGAGTATAGAGATTACGATATCTTAAGCAGAATTTCAACGAAAAAGTAAATAATTTTATGCAAAGGAAGATTTAAAAATGTATGAAATTTTGAGGAAAACTAAATTAATACATATATTTGGAGTCTCAAGTGCTTTATAAACTTATAATAAATAATGAATTCAACTGCAAATAACAGTACAGTAAATAATATGTAGCTGTCATCGGGAATACACGAGTTGCGCATGCGCAGCAGAAAATATATCAAAATTTTATTTATTATTTATCTAGATTTTATACTACACTTCTTTTTCCTTTTCTAACATAGCGACCTTGTTTCTTCCAAAGAAATACCTTAATATATGATTGTATGAAGGAGTTAATTGCACTGCCTAACTATAACTATTTATTTTTAGATATTTGAATGATACTGTTGATTCAAGATTCAACAGGAAGACTTCAGAACAATATTAATATTAAATTGGTGCTATCAATATTATTTGTCATTTAATTTAAGATTACAGTGTACTCTTTTATCCACCATCAAATCATCATCGTTCAATGAAAAGTCACTAATTCCAAAAATTAAGATTTTGCGTAATATGCACATTGTTAAAATGGATATTAAAATCTGTATATTACAGGTTTTGTTAAAATTTATTAAGAGAGTAGGGGGTGAAGCAATTATATTATATTATATTTTTCAATAAGTAGAAAATTGTTTTGGCAATAACATTATGGAGCAATTAAAAAAAAAAATGCAAATTTTCGTAGAATGACAATAAAAAGTACTTTGAGAACATGCCTATTTAATTTTGTAATTGATCAAAGAAGACTGTAGAAAATAAAAAAATTGGTAGACATATTTTGAAACTATACTGTAATTAAACTCAAACTCTGGTAGCTGTCGTCAAATATATATTTATAGTTTCTATGTTTCTCAATTTGATAAGAGAATACATTGTATAATATATTTATGATACATTTATACACAAAATATTTTTTAAAAATTTAAAAAAATATTGTATAATTAGGTGATTTAATGCATTTATTATTAATATTTAAATTAACTCTATTGGTATAATTTCAAATTATGAAAAATATTTGTACTATTTATCAAATAATTTAATACTTCTTCCAATATGTGAATTAAAATAACTACAGTGGTGAAGTATTTCAAAAGGAACAAACTGATAGTTGAATATTTTTATTACTAATATTTTTGTCAGTCAAATAATAATAATTGAAACGTGGAACCCTTTTGAAATTAAAATCGGAATTATATGCAAGTTATTAGTACTGACTATACATTTTATTTGAGTAGGTATATTTTTGATAATCAGTAGTTTATCATGCCAAATTTTTATTACAAACCTTTTTAGGAAGCATCCATTAATTATATAAGGATATTTTTTTTACTCCCAACAATTGAAACTGGTTTCAATTAACGTTTTTAGATTTACATAAGTAATGCTTTGGACCCCATTCTTTTCTCCATGTTAGATTTTGTAACTTTATTCTTCCGAAAGCCTTTAATAATGATTGGAATATTCTAGGAATAACATATTTTCAAATTACAATATAATACTTCTTTATTCTTTAAATCATACATATTAATGTAATCTGTAATGATTTATAATAATATACACTATGATATAATTTTAACTACATTTTATTTCTTACTTTTAATATTAATTAATTATATTTAAACCAATTTTAAACTTTTACTCTTAACTATATTTACAATATATTTGTTATTATAATTGTGCTTCCTTAGAAAGTAATTAGTGATATTTTTAGTGCCATATATCAATAAAATTATTTCTAAGATTTGTATCTTTGGTTGAAATAAAAATTACTTTACATAACAATTAATTTAATCGTTAATTTTTTTTTGTATAGACTATACATTCTTAAAAATTTTACCATTAATGTCTAAATGATTTAATATATCATAAACAATTACTTTAACACCAACAAAACCACCAAAACCATCAATTCCTTTGTAGTATAAACCAGCTCCTTCTAATGCAGTTGATATTTGAGGTGCTACTTGTTGAGCATCAATAAACGGGATAGTTGTTTGAGCTGCATCTTTAACTAAGTCAGTGTGAGTAAATGTGATATATGAGTTTGGTGTAAAATTTGGTTTTGAAGGATATAGCGATTTTGTTGGTATGTCAGGCAATGGAATTGGTATGTTTGTCCTAAAATTAAAAAAAAGTAAATGTATATAAACATTTAAGTTTATGACTGTTGTAAGTTGTTTTTTACCTTTCAGATTTCTCATTGTGAATCCATTTACTGCTATCTAAAGGTTCTATTAATATTCCACTTTTAAAATCAAAACGACTTGCAAGAATTTCTAACTGTAAGCTGTTTTTGGATTTTTGGAAACGAACACCTATAAATGAAACTAATTATATAACAAATTGTATAACTAATAACTCCTTGCAGTATAGCATTGTAAGCATGCACTTTTGAAATTTTGGTTAAAAGATTCTACTGAATTTACCTGTCATAACATAACCATTTGGAACAGTAATTTCATCGAGATTTAAAAAATGTTCATCCCAAGATAATGTATGATAATCTCTTCCATTTTGTATATTTTTGTCATTGATATTATACTTTTCAGGTAGTTTCCATTTAACACTATTTTGTTTAATATTTGCTTCTGGAAGGAGCTCACCTTCTTGAATTTGTAAATGAATAATATGATTTTTTTTAACGAATCGTAATCCAGTTATAACTCTAAAAGTAAAGTATTATTTTATTTGATTTTTCATTAACAATGTATTGAATTTACTTATTATTTGCAATATTTGCAGTGACATTTTGCATGTTAATGTATCTATCAGAATGAATTTCTTCTTCATCACATATACAAAAACAATAGATACAATGTCGTATAAAGTTCCACCAACTATCAACTGCAATTTTTTCTTTACAATCATCTTCAGTTCCATATTGTACACCATTTTTATATAATATAGATTTGTATCGTCGTAATGTGTTATCATTCTAAAAATTAAATGAATTTTGAAGATTGTTATTTTCTGGTAATTACTTTATAGTTCAGAATTTCCCTGGATATATATCTCTAAATGATAAGTTTCTTCTAACCAAACCCGATTAAACTTTAAATTAAATTTGGTCGAGTAATGATATAGAGAAGAGCAATTTATATAAATACTAGCTTTGCTAGCGTGGACTACGGAAATATTGTTTATGATTTTTGAAAAATATAGTTGAATTAAGTACAAACACGATTAGTTATTATTGTAATAATAACTAATCAATTACCTAACAAAAGCGAATCAGAACAAAAAGTATAAATAATTTTTGCTCTGTTTAAATTTAAAATTTAATTATTGAAAAAAAAAAAAAAAAAAAAAAATACTCCAACATAGCACTTCTTCACGCGTTATTAATAATATTTTGCTGTATATAACTTATTTAATTAAAGTTATTTCCTAAACTAAAAGATCAAATTAGATGCTGTAAAGGGCAAACTATATCTATATTAAGTACTTATGACGATGAAATCATTTATTTCAATAAGGATTAATGTTTTGCAAGTCATAAGTCCATGTAAACAGAATCCAAACATTAAAAAAAAAATTGTAACATAAAAGCAGTCATTGTGGCTTAAATATTAAAGTTAGACATATGGTATCATGGACTTTATTTTAGATCTTTTGATTCTACACAATTCTTTACTACATTAATTTGTTCAATATTTACAGTTTGGCAGCGTATTGCAAAAGAACGCGCTAGCGGCAAACCTTTTTCCGACTTGAATTCTTATTATCGTCACTGCTTATTCCTTATGTTACCTAACGTAACAAAATACATCCTATAACCTGGTCAGAGAACATATCTATGAATTAAAAAAAACAAAAAAAAACACGTAAATCGGATAAGTGGTTCTCGAGTTATAAGCGCACTAACGGACAGACAGACAGAAAGACGTTGAGCTTTATATATATTAAGGATTACTTACAGAAGGACAAACTAACATATCTGAATCAACAAATTCACATTGTCTAATTTTTCCTTTGCATTGTTTTTGTTTTTCACAGTATGTTCCAGGTAAACAATGAAATAATGTTGTATTTTCAAAACGTGCACATTTTGCTTCACATGATTTGCCTGTATTCATATTAACTATATTTTCTATATAGCCTTGGAATAATTTGGTGACTTGTATATAAGTTTTACCTTAAAATTATAGTCAACAAATTAAATTATTTTAACATTATTAGTAAGATTAGTAATTTACCTTCTGTGTGTATTTTGGGATCACACATCCAAAATTCTTTATTTTTTAATCGTTGAAGTGTTGTTATTTTATTAATTAAATCTAGAGAATTATTTTTATATTCATAACGTAAGCGGTCCAATTGGTTTCTATGATCAACATCATTTAAATAACATATCAATAATGCAAATGAGAATTGAGCCATTTCATAAACTTTCAGCCGTGTTATGGCAATTGTATTATATAAATAATATATTACTTGATGTAAAGATATGTTTAAAAGACACACATCATTTTCTAACTCCTAATAATAATAAAATATTATTAAAAATATATTATTGTGAATTGTCAATTTATATTTACACATGTAATTTTTTAATGTACCTACCTGCAGTGAATCTTCAAATAAATTTTGTACAGACAAAATATTATTAATATCATTCAGTTCTGATAAAATAGAGAAGGCAGTATCGTTCGCATAGTTTATCCATATTTCTTTTGGTCCTGGTATTTTCATTTGTTGTTGTTTTTTTTGAAACATTCTGTATTGTTTATAGTATCTATTGATTCTTTTTAGACTAATCACAAATAATTTCCAACTCCACACATTTAGTAAAATAGGTGAATCATGACTGATTTCTTGTATTTGTTGTTTATTCAATTTATTTCCAAATTTTCTAAATTTTTCTGTTAATTTAACATTAAAAAAACTTTCATAAATTGTTTGTTGTAAAAAGTCGACTTCTAATTTAAAAAAATCTCTGTTTAATTCATTCACTTTTAAATCACTGAAGTCATTTGAACAATGCAATTGTCCAAAACAAACAATGAATAAGAAATAATGTAATGCTCTCATTCTTCCTGTTTTACACTACACAAGACGGTTGCATTAAAAAATTGAAAAATGAATTTATTATTATTAATGTAAATATTTTTATCATTTTCTATCCTATTTATGTTATTTAATTCGCTGATATCTGTAATGTGGGTATATTATCTTATTTAAGGTAAATATCAGTTTGTGTAAATATTAAATATATATGATAATGAAGTATTTATTATGATAATATTATATTAAAATATATTTTCTATTGGTAATTAATTATCGTATTGTTTTTACACGCATTTTGCATACAAGATTATTATTCCTGAACTCTCAGACTCATTGACGCGTTTTGAAAATATATTTTTATTTTCAAAAATTTTTGTTAAATTTTTTTTGAGCTTTACAAAATTTCAAAATATTTTTTTTGGGAGGGAAGGCACAACCTTCCTTAGTCCGCCAGTGATTACGAGAAAGCTTTTGAATTGCATGGAATTTTTTTCTTGGAAATATCCAGTTCCTGAAGTGAAACATTTAAATTGCTTGTTTCTGGTGTTAACAAATCATATGAAATAAATAAAACAATTACATTTTTCTAAAAATTTTATTTTTACAATCAATTGGTCTAAATTTCATTACAGTAAGTATTATAAAAATTATAACAATCTCCCGTTAGCATTATTTATATTATTTACACCATAAAATACAACTGCTACTACAAAAACCACATTTTTATAATTTCTACGATTTTTGGATTTGTATTATTGTGTCAGATCCAAAAAATAATAGATTTGTTATTCAATATTTTATGTTCAAACTTGAAAGTAGCTATTTTTTGAAAAATAGAAGATATATTGAAAATATTAAAAATTTCTCCATTAATTAAAAAAGAGCATTTTTTGTATTATCTATATTTAAATAAAATAGGTACATACTTTCTTCTTTTGCTATAAAGTATATGAATAACTTTATTTTTATTTTTATAACATGTATTTTTAATATTTTGGTTTTCTTAAAAATTTAAATAAGGATGAAAAATGTCTAACATAATATCAATATAAAAATAAAATTTGACTAATATATGATAATATGTTAAACCATGGCCCCCACATCCTATCGTGGTATTCCTGGCTATAGAGCCATGTCAGTCCCTTCTCTTTGTGGGGGCCATTTGTTGTAAGTACCAAATATATTTTTGTTTTATCATTTATCAATTGTATTTTTTTTGGATCTGCCATTAAAATAAGTAAATTACATATATGTATAATGCAGCAATGCAGCATAATATATTTAACAAATACCAGATTTAATTTGATATTTCATATTGAAAGCCATTTTTCAATAAATATATACATATTGATACATAAAATTATAATGTAATAGATGACTTAAGTATGTAGAAATATATATTTTGTTTTTTTATGTACAGACACACATTTGATTGAATATATTCATGAATTAAACTTTAATTTAAAAAATATAAAATCTTATGAATGAGTGATGAAAAGGTAATGTGAGAAGAATATGGCAAGAGCATGTAATTTAAAAAAAATAATAAATACGTTATGTGCTAAAAATAAAAATTGAAAAAAAAAAACAAAACAAATAATATTTGTAATATATAATTATGAAAATATAGAAAAATGAAGAATAATTTATATCTAACAAAACTCACTCCAAATATTATTTAATAAGTTATTAAAGTTTAGTTAAAAGCATAAGCTGCTATAGTTAAGACAAAATGAATATTAAAATTTTACAAAACTTTAGATTTTGTTACATAAAATTGAAGATTTTTATTTCAATATGTTAACATAAAATATCACTTTTAATAAAAATATTAAGATGAGTTAAAATACGTTTTTTTTCTATTTTTGTTTATCTATTCAATGTAAGATATGATAAAATGTCATTTATTTAATAATTAAAATAAATACATTTCAACATATACAACTACTGAGTTTTGTTTTATATATGAGAAAATTTTGTGAAAATGTAATTTGAATATTTGAGCATTTATTTAACTAGGTTTACAGCTCTTAACATTTCTTAAATAAGCGAGGTGATCAGACGAGCTTTGAAATTGACTAGTCTTTCACTTGTTTGCGCCAAACGCTGAAAAAAGAAAACACATTATTAGAAAAAACTTGTCAAGTGCGAGTCAGGCCTTGCGCGGTTAGTGTTCCGTATTTTCCTATTTTAAAAGGCGTATAAAATTCCATTCGAATATTAGATGTATACATTTACTTTATAAACATGAGTTTTAGTTAAAATAAAAAATTGAATAAACAAATAAAAAAGTAATGTTAGAAATGGCCATATAATAAATAATATAAATTACTAACCAGAATTAAATCTTGAACCAAATTTGATATTCCTCTATTGGCAATGACGAATAATCTTGTGATTGGTCCGGGAATTCCTTCTTGGAGTCCACCTTCAGCTTTTGCAGATCCATCTATACTGACTTGGGCACTGTTTTCTTGTTCATCAGCTGATTCTGACGAGCCACTGCCCGCTACGAGCTATTGAGTTTATTAAATTTTATGTTATATTTTTTTATAAACATTTAAAAAAAATAATTAAAAGAGTACATTTGGTAACTCCGCATATATATTCACATAAATATACTATGTATAGGTAATATTGTTTCTACACATGGATAAAAATGACTTAAAATTAAAAATGAGTGACTATAATTATAAATATTATTTACATGATTCATTATTACTTTGTTAGTATAATAGTTAGTAATTAGAAGTATATTGAATTCCATGCTACCTCTGAATCGAGGAAACACGATAGTAAATACATATGCAAAAATTTACATAAATCATGTATTTACAACACAAATATCATTAAACTTACATATATATGTATATTATGTTTAATTTACCAAATATCGACTATATTGAAAAGTGATGTGATAGATTTCAATAGAAAAACATAATACAAGGTTTCTTTAGGAAGGGTCATTCCATAAATAAAAAATCACTTTTCAGGTCAACCTCCAGGATTTTTATGAATTTACAGTATGTCAAAAAGGCATTTGTAAGGATATGTTGCAGCATATTTTTAATTTTTTATAATTATTTTTTAAAAAGTTATAACGTATTGAATTTTTTAGTAATTTTTTTTAATGCCAAATATATTAAAAACTATGCATTTTACGCAAAATTATCAAGAGAATTTTATGTAAAAATTAGGCGAAAACCCCACCACCCGTAAACAAACATTTGTTGTTTGTTAAAAGTGTAAATTTATATAATAGAAATTACTTTGGAGTACTCGTTTCATTTTATCTAAACATGATATACCTACATATGTAATTTATCATTTTTTTCAATGAAAAACAAATAATAGATACAACTACTTCAAAATCCGAATGTTTAAATAAATATAAGAAGTATTTTCCTACACCTACGTATTATTAATATTTGCACTTAGATATGATCTTTATTATGCAATTATATGCTACATCAGTGGCGCATCGGAGAAATATTTAATTTAATTTTCACTGGTTTTTGATCTGTGGAGATATGTAAAGATCTACAACGACCTACAAGGATCTACAACGATCTACAATATATGATAGAGATTCAAACGTTGAAAATTCATGAATTTTCAATGTTACAACGAACTTCAGAGATCTTTGTAGATCGTTGTAGATCTTTGCAGGTCTCCCACAGATCAAAAACCAGTGAAAAAATATGATTCTATCTCAAAATGCAGATCTATCAAGATCTGATTTGTTCATTTCAGATCTATAATTTTTTCTTGGGTAGGTATAAAAGAATATTTGAATAAGATTTTTATCTTATACCTAAATATATTTTACGAAATCCAAAACAAAATTTAGAGAAAATTTTGTTTTAAGACACTGGAAACCCTAGAAAAGTCTGTTAATTAAAAAAAATCCTTATAACCCAGCAGATATAAAACTGTATTAAATTAAATGCAATTACTGTTCGATTTTACAAGCTGAATGCAATTCCAATAAAATAATTTAGAAACTAGTTTAACTTTAAATAACGTTTTTATTTCATGTTCGAGTTAACAATTAATTCCGTGATCGACGAGCAAAAAGATTGCTAGCACTCTCTAATTGTTTTGTTTGCTTAGGTTCTATTTTTTACAAAAAACAATAAATAAATCTAATATACATACATAGATATTTGTTAGTATGGTTTCTATACATTAAGTTTTACTTATTATATTTTCTACTTTCAATACTTACCTGTACAAATATATACAGTATTAGTCTATTTCTTAAAAACTATGTACATCAAGTTTGGATTATAATATTAGATTAATATGAAGGCAGTTAAAAATATGCGATGATTGAAAATATATGTACAAAATAAATGAAATAACAAAACGAACAGCTTTTATGTATTTACAAAGCAAAAGTTATTTAAGATTATTATTCTAAATCATGTAAAAAAAATAAATGATTTCTATTAAAGCTATGGCAAATGAGGCGCGTAGTAACGCGGCGTAATGAATGAAAACAGTTTAAATACAGTAGACATTCCATACTGTTAACTCTGTTGGGTACGGTACCTTCCAGAGTATGAATCTCAACTTTCCAAAGCTGCGGTTTATAATAGAACTAATTGCGCTGACGTGTTTTACTATATATACTCGTATATGGACATTCACAGTATGAAACGTCTAGTGTAGCTAGCGCATATTTACGCTAAGGTGCTTATTTGTCAGCAAAGCTGTGCATGTAAGTTGTACTTGTACTTAATTTCCAAATAAAAGTAATTGTACTTATACTTAAGTACATACATAAGTAGATACTTGTACGCAGGTCCTGAGAGAACTTCAATGGGGCCCGGGCTTCTAATGAATTCCATAAATTAAATTTAGTTTAAACTCGTATTACATTAGATAATATAAATTATAAATATTTATGTAAAATATAAATTATTTTTGGTTTCCCTTGAAGCCTAGGGGCTCGGGCCATATGGTCCTCTTACCCCCCCCCCCCTTTTATCTGGACCTTAAATACATTACTAAAAAGTAATTCTTGTTATACTTTCTTTACTTAAATAAGTGCTAAAATACTTTTGTAAAAGTATTTTAGTACTTAAGCTTTGTATTTTTGGGTTTTATTTCGCGTCAACAACCATGAAAGTATGTTATATTTTTAATGTAGGTAGGTTAAAAAAAGTTTATCATACCCCCATTTATTAACGTGAAAATAATTGCTGTATATTTCAAAATTTGTTATAGTTACCTATCCAATAAGTATCATCTAGAATCCTAGAACATTTCTGCATAGGTTTTAATTCGATATAGTAAACTTACTTGAGAATGGATTTATGAACAATTGAACATCTACTCAATTATTTTGCTGTTAATAATTTACAATTACTAATGTTAAAACTACAATATACATATGTACAATATAAATACAAAATATAATTCACATTACACTATAAATGTACACAGTGGTTTTATTAGAATTTATTTTGATTGAGGTAATTATTTTCACACATCAGTAATCTTTAGTGGATATCAAAGTTTCAATTTTTATCTCTCCATGTCAACTGTTTGTACGCCACTATATATATGTAGGTATATACATACATACTTGCAGTACTTAATTACTGATAAATAGTTTATTAGGTAATAATTATAGCAACATACCAATTGTAACAAAAATATTATTAAAATATAATGATAATTGTTCAGTCTTCAAAAATATAGTTGTCTTTACTACAAATCGTAGCGTCGGTTATGTCAATAGTACAGTGGTTTCTTTGCGGTGTCAGGATTGGTTAAAGGAAATAAAGGAATTATTGCAGAGAAAATTCATGGTTAGATAAGTACCATCACCTTTGAAAGTTAATATAAATTTAGATTTAGAAAATTAATTGAAGTGAAGATATTGACAATTTTAGTCATAATTAAATAAATTATGTTTATTTATAGTGCTTGACATACTCCTTGCTACGATTATATATTTGTTTCATGATTTTTTTAGGTTTATTATAATTTTCATTATTACGAATATTTCGAAATTTTTAAAAAGATATTTAAAAATGTACAGTTGTGTAATGTATGGTTAGATTAAATAAATAATATATCAAGCACTATTCTTGCAACACATAAGAAAATATTAAAAGTAAATGTAACATAAGTTTTACGTAAAATTAGTTTATGTTATTAAGATTTAAGATGACATGCGTTAGGACATTAAGTTAGTGAATTAAAAATAAAATTAATTAAATTATACAACCGGAAGTGATTATAATTTGATACCAAGTAATATAAATTATATCGACTTGTTAAAGACATATGTATGCACACTTATAAATTAATATCGATTACATAATGTTAATGAATGTTATGCATTTATGTATTAAGTATTTTATATTAATTTTGATGTTCCGGGTTCATAAAAAAATATCGGGCAGAAATTATTGGTTATTTGGCGAAGTGCGGCGGCAACGTTTATGGTTTTGTAAAAAATAATTTAACGTGTAAGAAAGATAATATTGACTAATAATTGTTATGTCATATGTTATTGTTGTAATATGATAATTTTCCTCAGTTCCGGTCGAAATAGTTGCTAACCACATACCGGAACTAAAAATAAGTGAAGCGTTACTTTTTCACACATTTATTTTTCACAATACTTTTATTTCTTAAAAACACGCATGCTGAAATATGCACTTGTTTCCGGTGGAAATATCGCAAAACTTAATACACGTTTTTTTTGGGGGGGAAAATGTTAAATAATTATAATTTTTGTTTGGAGCTGTACAGATTGTTTTAAGAAATTGTTAATAAATATGAGTTTAAATTCGAGAAAATTGATGTAAGGTAAATTGGGGTAAGATGACGAAGCGGAGTTTTTCTTTTATTACAATCTTGAAATAATACATAGCACAGGGATTATCTAATATTATTTTTTCGCGAAATTAACGACTTAATTAATTTCTTATTTAGAATACTAAGGACATAGAGTACTCTATAGTATACATACCTTTACAAAGAGGTAAAAAATTATCTATCAGGTTGTATAACTATTATATATTTCATGGATTAGGTATGTATATTTCTTGTAGCAGTTATCAAAGGTAATTCGCTATTTTGAATAAGTTTGTAAAACTGACTGATTTTTATTGTTTCAAAAAACGAATTGTTTTTCATTTTAAATAAAGTTCTAGTGTTATTATTATATGTGCATTAATAAGTTGAAAGTCATTTGGTTAATATGCAAATGATTTTTTTAAAACATGATTATTAGGTAAAATCAGAATAAATTCTCTTTTTCATGATAAATAACAATATTTTACAATTTATTGAACTGGTAAATAATTAAATATTGAGATAATTGCTTTGTTTTCTGTAAAGTACTCACTTAACAAGTGCTTAGATATCAAAATAAAAACGATAAAAAGTAGACTTAATCGCGTGGGCATCTCAACGACCTACACATGTCAAAGCTTAAGTTGTTGATTAATTTATATCTCCGATAGGGATTAATTATAAAATACAAAACACTCTTCAAAAATTGAAAACATAAACATGCGCAAAGTTTTTATGTAACTTGCAGACTGCGAGCTGGAAGTTTCTAGTGTAATAACAATATTATTAAATTTTATAAATTATTTTTATGTTTGATTAAAATTTATTACTTGTGATTATATGCTTCAATTGTTATATATTCTTAATGCATTTTTGTAGCAATACATAATTATTATTAACTGTTTAAAATATTACTTTTTTTAATAAAAAATATGTAAGTAAATACCTATGCAAAAAAATATTTATAGTAATGTTATTATTAGTAAGTAATTACTTATGTACACAATCTATTTAATTTAAATTATTAGTTTTCAATTATAAACAAAAATTAGTATTACATAAAGCAAACACCAAAGATATACAGAAACAGTGAAAGAAAAAAGATAAATAGTAAAAGTAATTGTCGCTAGATGGTAGCACCTTTTGAAAGAAGCCAGCTGACAGGTTTGGGCTAGGGTTGAGGGTCTGTTGTTGACTTGTAGCAGTCAGTCCTACGTTGAGACTGTCGGTTCCTGCGATGACGCGGTACACTGTGCCAGCAGCGCGCGCCGCCCTGTCGGCCGTACTCTGAATTAAGTCGTATTTGTATGTCAAACAGTCAATAAGGTTCGGGTCTTGGGTGTGTATGTGTCGTCATTGCGGTCACTCTGACGTATTAACCAAATAAGTGATCATTAGATGCGACACGTGCCCAAAGCTTCACGACGAGACGAGGCTTACATAAACCGAGTCTTTTATCGTTTGTGAAGCCTTGAACGCATCAAAGAAACAGTAAATTTTTGCACGCCATTCATGAAATTATTTATTTTAAATAATGACCGACCGAAGGTTCGGTTTCGGCTAGTTTCGGCCTAAAATAAGTATTTCGGCTGAAACTGAATTTCCACGTTTCGCCGCGCGTTCGTTTGTACGTTCGCCCGAATACTTGGCGTGAATTATAAAAAAATGAACATATATACTGTTTATTTATATATTTTACTTAATTAGCTTTGAACTATAAAAGATATTGAGGATATTATGACATGTGAATTAATTGGTTATGTTGAGTTCTTAAGCAGGTATTTATTTATTTTAACTTTTTAAATTTTATTTTTACAAGTTTTCTATTCAATATATGTACTTTAAAAAAATATATTAAACGTTATTAGGGTAATAATATTTTTATTTAATTTCTTAACAAAAAGTCCAGAAAAAAGTTTCGGTTTCGGTCGGTCACTAATTTAAAATATAGGTATTTGATGTGCAATAAAAATGATCACTCATTTGGCAGAGTTGTTTCTTAATATTAATATGTTATAAACATAATACATCAAAAATATGTTTATATAAGATATTGTAATAATATTTCGTTATTACAGTACAATCAGATTAAATCAAATTAAGTAATCACCATAATACCTCATTGTAGTTTTAAAATAGAAATGTTCTAGATACCTAACATAGTAGATCCAAAAGTAGTGATAGATATTAATGACATGATAATTTTTTTTATTAATAAACATCCAATCTACTTTTGTTATTCAGGTCACTAATTTGTAAAACCAACATATAGTAACGTCATCAAAAATTTTGTATTTTATAACTTCGGTGAAGATTTAAAATATTCTATTTATATTCCGGTATCTGCATTCTGCAAGTGACCCAACTTTAGAGGAGGCGCGATATAGATAAGATATGTGCACCATTGTCGTCACTGTTACTGTCTGAATAGTTACATAAATAAATAGATATATAATAAAAAAAATATGAAAAGCTGGTATGAATGAGTTAAGCTATAATTTCAATAGTTTATTTGAAATTATACCACCAAAGACCACCATTGTATCTTATGATAAATTAGCATTAATTACTACAAGAAAATAGTCGCAATTAGTCTTTTTGCGATTATTGCTATAGTGACTGATTGTGAAATGAGCTATAATTTCAGCAGCCTCCTCTGAAATGAGATCACCATAATATGATAAATTAGTATCTTTAATACTATAATGAAAATAGTCGCATACAGTTTTATTTTGCGATTATCTTGAAGTATGCAGTTATGTTTCAATTTGTTAGTAGTAAAGATCAAAAATGATAAAATGTGTAAATGCTGATAAAATGGTAAAATATGTAAAAATGTGTATGTGTATAAAATGAGAGTAAAATGTGCAAAATAAAAATAAAAAATGCAATAAAGACACACCATGAAATATTTTTGATTGAAATGAAAATTTGATTTGTTGAAATGAATGCAATGTGCTGAATTGAAATAAAGTTGACGATTAAATAAAAGAAGCACATTTATTGTAAATATAAAATATTTATTTATGAAATATTAAAATAACATGTTTAATCTACAAATAATTTTTTACTATTTGAAAATTAACCGAAAACTGGATTTTCTCTCTCGAATCTTAAAATTATTTATTAAATCATTTATTTAGGCATATTGGTGTGTAATAAATTTGATACTAACATACTCATAGTAGTCTGTAGACACATAATATAACTGGCACAAATACAAAAATATGAATAACGTCATTTGTATTTGAAAAAGATTTTAATGCTTGGTTAAGAAACAAACCTCGGGCTATAAAATAGTAATATACATAATTTTGCACTTTTTATGCTACTTTCCATTTTAAATGTAACAAGGCAAAATTTTTATTTTGTGTAACTTCAATTTGGAATGATGTCTAGATTTTATTTTAAGGCAATCGTCCCTACACGAATAACAAACAATATTAGGTTATTTAATATAGTGTATGTTACCTATATCGTTGAATAGATGTCATTATTATATTAAAAAAAACAGCCAAGTGCGTGTTGGACATGCACATGATAGGGTTCCGTAGCCATTCTCACTACGATTTATAAAAAAGACTTATTTTCAAAATTTTTCATAAACTATTTTTGCTACAGTAATTGTGATAATTTTCATTGAAAGAACTAATTAAAAGCTACATTCTGGAATTTTTTCAGATTTTTTGAATTTATAATTTAGAAATTAGGGGGAGGAGGGCGCTCTGCTAACGAAATTGAAAAGCAAATATATCGTGACTAAGGATTAAAATCAAAATGTCATTTGATATTTTTTGTTGCACTGAACGTGAAAATTTTTTTTGAGTGTACTTTTCAGTCTATTGAAAGGGGTTCCAAATTTTTTTTAAATCTCATCATTTCTGTTTTTGGGTTATCAATCTACGTCTCTATAAAATTTATATAGACGGATGGGCAGAGTGAAACTATAAGGGTTCTTAGTTTTCTACGGTACGCTAAAAATATATATTTAATGTGAAACAAGGTTAAATATGATGCATATCTTTTAATTATTATTGATCGAAGCTTGTATGTATAGCCAGTAAAAGTAAATCCAATGAAAGTTATTACGTAAGATGCCTTACACACGTGATACATTTTCAGTTATAGTTCGTTGACTACAGTTTAACCTAAATAATATGATTCAATAAATTGAAAGTGTGGAATCAACAGTGGCGCATATTACGGGGAATAGGGGAGACTATTGAACGTTTTTTCAGTGATTGTTGGTAGTATAACTTCATGTGACACCCAGCATAGATGATTAAACTTAAATTAGTTTGATTTTTGTAATTTTTTTTTCTACTGGTTTATAATGGTTTGGATAAGTATATTGAACGTGTCTTATATAAATAGGAACTATTATGTGTCACACATGAAGTTACAGGTGGGCACTAATGATTATTGAAAAAAGTAATGAATCTTAAAAGTTTAGTTAAGTTTTTAATAACAAATGTAAATATGATTGAATGGTATTAAATTAAATATATAAATATTTACAGATAATAAATCAAAAGAAGGATTGTTTTAAAGTCTATTAAAATAAAAAATAGCAACCCTTTAGGCTCCACTGATCGCACACACTCATTCTCAAACTAATAAGAGACTTGAAAATCTGGTTTTCAGTTTCACAGTGTGTCTTAAAAAGTCAATTACCTTGACATCTATTTTATGCATAATTTCTATAAACCATTTTTCAGTATTCATTGCAGTGCGTAAGGAAGATCGCGATGTATTCTGAATTTTTATTGTTCCATTGAACCATTCGCTCAGCATTTTTAAATGCTTAATTAAATATGTTCTGACGATTATTTGAAGTTTTCTATTAAGTGTTTTCGATTTTCTCGTATTCTCTTTAATGAAATAAAATATTTATTACAATTTATTAATAATAATTTATACGATCAAAGAAACTAATGTTTGGATCAGGTTTTCAATTTACAAAAAATGGGCTATATAAGCTATCTATAGCGTTTTATTTGTTGTTCTACGATTATTAGTTCCAGAAAAATAAAAAAACTTTGGAAATAGTTTGATAAATGTAATGTAAACTTTTAAAGTTAAAATATTATGTACTTCTGAATTATTTTATCTATATAATTAACTATCAATTTTTTTATTATCTTGGTTAAATAATTTAGATTAATATAGGTTCTTTTTTATCAGAGCATTTTCATTTTAAAAACAATTTTATATACATACACACTTCGAGCTTTTACTTAACTGTATTGTAAATGAAAAATTGCATTATCAACAATTATTTTTTACTGTTAAAAATCCCAAATAAATTTTGGCGTATTATTATAAATCGCTCTTCCTTACTGTATTTTTATTTACGCACATTATTTGTGTTTTTTGTTGGTATATATTTGTTATGGTTGCCAGCCTCTTAAATAAACTTATTTGCAAATAATAAGTGAGAATAATATAATTATAAATTTAAGAAAAATGGTAGATATGAGTATTTATAAATGAAAAAATGGGCATAGAAATACAAATCATTGTACTTGAAGGATATAAATATGGTATATATAAATGTAAAAATATATAATATATTAACGACAATTATTTTAAGAGACTGGTCATTTAACTGTCTTATCTACAGTATGTTACGTAAATATATTATATTATATAATATATACACATTATATACATAATATGTGTACTATTACACATGTATATAATTATAGTGTATTAACATGAATTTAATAAAAATATACCGCCTTGTAAGTTGTCATGTTTATTTCTAATTGTAGATTAAAGGAAATCATCTGTATCATTACATATTGTATAAGAATATTAATATATGTATTTATTGATTATAATTCATCATGCAATATAAAATAATATACATCACATACTTTCAAAAACATGCATTGTATGAATATTAGATTGTATAAAGGAGATATTGATATTATTTGATATAATTTTCACGACAATGATATTATTTAAACTGAAGATGTAGAAAATTATATATTTACTATGGTTGTTGTTATTTATATTATAATTTTATAATATTACTCAATTTAATATTGTAACTGTAATGAATAGTAATGATACAGCTATTTCTCATTATTTAAATATAATAAAATCTTTTTATCACAATCCTCTAAGTAGTACATTTCTTATATCATAAATCTATACAAATTTATTAGGTACTATATGTATTTCTAATTGTAAGTTAACTAGTACTATTTTTCACTGTAATTTTGTTCAGTCCCGCTAATTATATTAATTACAAACATATAAATGTCCGGTATTATAAACGAGCTAACAAAATTTGCAAGCTTGCAAGCACTTTCAAATGAGGTTTCAAACTTATCTGACAGTTCCCTTGAAGCCCTTGAAGTATCATGGAGTTTCGCGCACGCGTGATAAATAAACACCAACGGTATTAAAACAGTGGCGATATTATGAAAATTATTTTGTACGGTCATAAGATGAAGTATCACTGCTCTAAATTATATAACTAATCCATAGATATTTTCACAGAATTAATACCCAATTTGAAATTACTTGTAAATTTGTTAGTTTCTTTTTAATACCGGATAAAAGACAATTAATATCTCTAAGCAAGGTAAAAAATGTAAAATATAAATATTTGTATTTCATCTAAACTGTATATTTAAAGTGCACATATAATTTGGACTTTGATGAAGCAACAATAAAACATGTTTTTTAATTTTTTTCACCAAAGACCATAAATAAGGTATTAATTAACAATTAAAAACTACTACTTCTTGTTATTACAAATGCTTAGAACTTACCCTGATGATATCAAACAAGAAGTTACCCGATCCGCCGCCGGAAGATGAAGAAGTTGAAGCACTTCCGCCGAAGCTTAAGAATCTCTTGTTTCTGTTTTCTTCATCGACGCCAACGTCAGATAAGTCATCTGATGGTTGGGGACCAGCGTTATCAGAGGAGGCTGCGTTTTGGTTGAAAGCGATTCTTACTTCATTCTGGTTACTTTCTGCGCCGGATAACGCGTTTTCGTTATCGTCAGCTGTTGTTTCAGCCTGTTAACACAATAAACAATTAGAGTCGTGTAGAATATACAATATTCGTTGCTTTTTCTGTTGTTTTGGCGTAATAGTTTAAAGTTTATAAAATTAATGTAATATTTGTTGATCACATACTGCATAGATATAAATATTATGTAAAACCATTTGTAAATTGAGTTAATACGAAGAACATGGGTGTTCGCTGTCAGATTTATCAATAATCACGTATATAGTTATTCAAAATAGAGTTAATTCTCTAATAATATACACTAACTGTCCTTGGTTAGGACAATCCATTTGGGGCGAAATGGAGTTAATATAGTATAAAAACGGGGATTCAATATCCGCCGCATTTATTAAATAATTGTCAAATAAAAATTCCTACATGTTACAATAGATACAGCACATTATACTCTATTCTAACACACCAACACGTGATTTTTGATAGTTGTGACGTCAGGACACCCATGGTTTCCGTATTTACCGTAAATTGTTTAACATATTATTTATTGGTATGTAATCGAAAGTTATTTTTTTTAATTTTTACTATAAATATTTGAAGAAGATAATTTGACGAAGTCATGAGATTACATTTATATTTCTGTTTTACCAAAGTAATTGTACAAGTAATAAAATATTGATAGGGAAAACTAAAAAAAACAGTAGAAAACTAATTATAAGCTTAAATATTGAAGCCATGAAAAAAATGAACTAGAAAATAAAAAATGAATATTAATTATATCTATAAAAAATCGTATAGCCAGAAAAAGCAAGTTGTAAGTATATTGTTAAACTATAAAATAAAATAAAAATATTAATTTTATTTTCTAAAATATCATACTTAACACAAATCATTGCATTAAAATGAATAATATTTTATAATTTCAATTTAATACATCGATTTTATAAAATATATGTTTATAGAACGCAAATTGTTAAATAAATATTAATACATATTAGTTTAAAATAAAAAAATATTAAAAAATAAATGGTACTTGTCTATTATATCTCCAGCATTTGTAGATGTGCAAATCTCATGAATTATAAGATATAATCAGCGCCAATGTGAGTAAAGTGTACTATTAGTTTAAATATTTATTATTGCATATTAACCATACAAAACTAACTAAACCGATTTCGCCTCAATAGATTGTCCTAATGAAGGACGGTTCGATTAAATCTTCGCATTATGCATAATTTAATTACTATGTTGCAGTTTTAAAAAATAATAATATAATATATAATAATTATCTATTGAAATTAATAGTATACACATTGGCGCTGATCAAATTATACACTTGCCATCTGCAAATGTCGGGGATATAATAGACAAGTACCAAATAAATTAATAAATGAAGTAATATATTTTTGATCAATGAAGTACTCGTGCAGATGTTGATCTAAAATAGTTTGCAAATAAAAACCCAACACATCAAATGATAAAAAGCCTGCAAAAATAAAAACAAAATAGAGATAAAATATCCCATTAAAAAGAAGACATCCGTTTTCCATTTTCTATGGATTTTTGATGTTCCCAAATATTCATGATAATATATGTAGTATGGAATCCCATATTTGTCAGTCTTATGGGATAATTATGAGGTATGATGTATGGACTCACAACCAAGAATAAAACGACAATGATGATTTCAACCAATAACATCGCCACTTTTTCTAATGTGTGATTGCTGCCAAACCAGTCCAGTGTTGATTGTTAAATGTGTGGTTATAAATTTATAATATTGTGATTTTTTCCGAACCAATAATGTTTTTGGTGGTTTATGATATATGTATGCATGTGATTTAAAATAGTGATTTTGATTTATGAATTATCATAAAGTTGTTTTAATGTATTGATTTTTATAGCGTTGTTTGTTATGTATTTTTTGTTAAAAAATTTATTAATTGTAATCTGAATTTTTGAATATTATATACACCGTAACAATTATATTCTGATACAATTCTTTATCGACAATTGGCGTTATTTTAGCAACCCATTCTTTACCAAAAAAACAATTAAAAATATCGTTATGTTATCTAGTATGTACATTTATACATATATCATGTAAAACAATTTAAGAATGTTATTATCAAAATTTGGGACAAAATGTTAATGGAAACAGTGCGTGCCGCTTGCAATGACTTTGAAAGAAGTTTGAAGCTAGTTATCAAAGTTAAAGGAGGAATTATTCCCAAACACTTTTTTTGAATACATATGTGTCTACTTTAAGAATTAAATAAAAACTTCACTGAAACTTTATTATAAATTAAATATTTTAGCGTTTTCATTTGTATCAGAATATAATTGTTACGGTGTATAAATGGGTGCTATTGTATCGTGTTATTTACCGCCCAGCGGCGTCGTTTTTTTGGGGGATAATTTGAATAAAATAAACTATAGGAACTTTATAAGGGATGAAAACTGCCCAATTTAAAAAATAACGCATTAATAATTTTTAATGGTCGTTAAAAGTTCACACAGGATGAAAAATAAAATAAAACCTAGTCACTTTTTCAGAGGAGGTGGGAGTGTGACGCTACTGCTCTACTGAAACGTTTAGCAAAGATCCGAAATTAAAAGTAGGTACATGTTCTACTGAAAATATACTATGTGTATTTTATTATGTACTTTTAGTACAACTATATGAATTTTTAAATGAAGAATAATGCACTTTAAATTTGTTTTCAAAATTTGCTGAGTTTTTAAGTAACACGTTAAGAAAGCCCGGATTTGAAATATATTTGAATTATATTTTCAAGAATGAAAATAAAAGTTAATTAAAAAGTATGTTGAGTTTGTGTATTTGTAAAAGTATGAATGAAAACACAATACAATAAATTTATACAATTTAAATAAATATATTTAAATAATAACAATCTTTAAAAAGGAAAGTGTCAGATTCCTTTTAAAGTTTGTAAGTAAAAGTTTGATTTGTATATAAAAGGAAAACTAAATATGTTTGAGGAAATAAAACTAATCATACAAACATTATTGTATCATGTATAATGTAGCTAAATGCCAAACCATAATGTGAATGTGTAAGTGTGTATTTAGTGTACTACCGTTGGATCAGTGGTAGCAGTGGATTCTGTTGTGGTGGCAGAACCGCCGTCAGAACCATCTCTTTGGAAAGTGGCTACAATGTTTGCACTCAATGATGATGAATTACTATTGCTATCATCGTCATCATCGTCATCATCATCATCTTCATCTGGTGGGAATGTCGGTAAGCTCACACTGACTCTGCTACCGCCGTTGCTACTGCTTCTGGAGCTGCTATCGTCGCTGGAACCCCCACCACCGAACAGTCCTCCTTCGAGGACAACACGGCCGATTATTCCGAATAAATATCTTGCCAGATCCTCGATCTTTTTATCTATCATCTGTGTATTGTTCAAACTTAATCAATTTCAGAAACAAAACTTCATTGATATGAATGAATGCTCATAATGAATTTGAATATAACGAATTATCCAATAAAAAATATAAATTCCTATCTTAAAATTACATTAAAATAAAGAAAGCTGTATTAAAAACATCTGCCAAGTAAATGCACAGTGCATCCTGTGTTTGGCTTGACGTGAAACGGAAATTTTTTTGTCTCATTCTAAAACGATCACAAAGCTTCTCGTATCTTCGATATTACGAGGAAGCAAAAATTCACGGTTTAACTAAACACTATTGGCAAGTTACTCAAGAGTTTAAAACTTATTTTTACTTTAAATTGTAGTTATAGGGGTTGTACTAAGAAATAATTTATTGTATTTTATTGCTTGTTTTGTATGTGAATTATGCTATGTAGCATTTTAAATTGAGTAAATTGCTATACCCAGCTATATTTATTTTAATGTAATTTTAATTTGACCAAAGATGCCATTTTGTTTTTATTTAAAAACTGCAAGCAAACGGTTGAATTTGTAGAGGATAAAAATAATCTTTAAAAAAATTATTTTTGTTTTATTCGGCGATTAATAGATTATGAAAAAAATAACGTGCAAAACAGGCAATAAAATACAATAAATTATTTATTAGTACAGCCCTTATAGCTACAATTTAAAGTAAAAATAAGTTTCAAACTCGTGAGTAGCTTCCCAATAGTGTCTAGTTAAACCGTTAATTTTTTGGAAATTTTTATTAACCGTTGATTATCGATATTAATTTTTTTAGAAAACCGATGCAAATTGCGACATTTTCAAAAAACTACATTTTGGTCTCGAATTTTGAACGACTCTCACTTCTGAAATATTAGTTTAAGGTAAAAACCGGAGTACTATTCTTATAGGAAATTTTCTTATCTGTAAAATTGATTTTAGTCATTTCTTACATCGTTTTCACCGCATTGACGATTTAAGCATAACCGGCACTCAATTTTTTTTTGTGTATTTCCCGGGAGCCTACAGCCTTGTATTTTTGATATTTTATTAAGGGCATCATTTTCCATCGATTGGCGCTAAAGTAATCGAGGTGAATATTAATTTATTTTATCACCTATAGGAAATTTCTAATTTGAGTGGACTAATCATCAATTATTAAAACATAGGTATGCTAATTAACAATAAAGTAAATAAGGTGTTGTACGAATATTGTAGCTGAAGTTTCACCAGCTAGCTGAGAACTTTTTCAGTAGGCAAATTGGCAGATACTTAAGATACGTACATACGTCTGCAGATTAATTAAGCAAACTTATACAAACATTTGGTGATTTAATAAGCATCAAACAATCACGAATCTTGCTCGATTATGAATATTATACTTTTCGGAAATTTTTAACTAGTTGTGATTTTATGGATCCCAATAATTAAAATGATTTTTTCAATGTGATTCTGGGAAAACAAAAATAAATCACAATGATCTAGACTCAATATACAGTAGAATTAGTACGTGAGGGTAATAAATGTTTTTTTTTATATTTTAATATTTAAATCTTTACACAACAGTTGTAAGGAAATACAAGTTACTACTGTGTACTCTACAATTAAAATGTATACAATTATACATTTCCAACTAGTAAACAGTACCAAAATAAGAACAGAAACTAAGAAGAAAGTACCCTTTCTTCTACACTTTCTATTGTAGTCACATATGTACACAACTTAAAATAAAACGTTTTGCAATTACGCAATTGTTGCGAAAATATTGAATTATAAATTCATATATAATAAAGAAATTATACATCCGTCCATATTTATTACCTAATTATATATAATTATTACATCGGGACAATTTGCTAATGATGGGTTTTATTTGAAATAGTATTGTTTTTGTAATTATAATGTAGATTATACCTATTCTTTTATTTAATAACAGTTTTTCTTCGTTCTAAATGTAATTTTAAGAATTTAGTTTTTAAATCTATTTCAAATATTCTTGTATTTTTATCATTATAATTAACAATGAAGATAATAATGAAACGCCCAAAAATATGTTTGAAGTGGATCAGAACTCAATGTAGTTATTTGACTACTAGGAAATAATTATAGCTTTTTTTAAATTTTTTTACTGATATATATATTATACCCTTGAAAAATGATTATCTTTACTGTTAGAAAGTATGTATTACTTTAATTGAAAACAAAAATGCCTTAAATTAAAATAATGTAACTGTAATTTATAGGTTAAATTGTTTCAAATCTGATTAGTATTGTGAAATTATTTATATTGTAAGTGTATATTATTACTTTATTACTTATTAAAGATTGTAAATAAGTCATGGACAGAAATTTAATATTCCTACAAGTATAGGTTAAGTTAAATCAACTGAATAATTCAAATACTGTGGTAATTTAAACTTTGATTATAGACTAATGCATACTAACCAAAATGTAAGGAAAATTATTATATGATTGTAATGTATCCTTAAGGGGTAGATCGATAACCTTCAAAAGTACATGTACAATAAGTACAATTCTGATGTATCATTTGTACTATGGGCTTCAGAAGTCGTCTGCCACTGAAAAGGTCAGAATCACTCACAACTGATTCTAAAATATTAATATCATCGGTTATCTTTTTCTAGGACAGAGCTTATATAGTTACATCATTTTAAATAAAAAGAGAAATATACGTCCATTTAATTAATTAATTTTATATCAAGTTTCATTAATATATTTAAATACTAAAATTCGGAATATTGAATATTTATTGCCACCTTTGTTTATACAATTTTCAATAGATTACATAATAGTTTAATCGCACAAATATATATGAGTATACTATAAACGAATAATACTTTTTTATCTAACAAATGAGTTTCAAAATATCTGCCTTTGTTTGGTACATGGAGCAATGATTTAAATATTATAATAATCAAATGGGAGGAGCTTACTAAGGCTGTGATAAGCGAATTTAAATGAAAACTGGACGGCCACTTCTGCATTTCACTGTGCCTAGAGGTAATTAATATCTTTTTATTTTTAAAAACCTTTTCTCAATCCAGGAAGGTGAACACCTTAAGTTTAGTAAAAATATGTACTCATTTTCTAGATAAGTAATCGTAACAGTAAAAAAAGTTGATAACTGCTGTGTAACCGCGATAAGTGCAAGTGATTTTCCATGTGTCTTGAAAGTGAAAGTGCGTGCAGTATCAGTATCATGTTGTATTATATCATAAACGCGTTATTGTAAAATGTTAATTATCAAGGCACAATGACGTAGATTGCAGTTATCATTGAGAAAAAAACGTAACTGTTAAATGTATGCGATTAATTGTTTTGTAGAATACACAATAATGCGTTGCCCAATTTATTTATTCTGAAAAGTTGACCTTTTGATCAAGGTTATTGCGGTTGAACTTTGAGCTTCTTGGTTTGTTAGAAAACAATTAATGAAGTGGACTGCAAGGTGTCTCTTGAAACGTTAAGAGATATTTAAGCTCAAAAAGATTTTGTTTATATTTAAACATCGTAATGCTGTGTTTAAATCAAAAAACAAAACAGCAACACGGTGTTTGAAAACACTTCGTATTTAAAAATGTATAGAGTTTGTTTCACTTTTGTCAAAAAGCAACATCGTGAAAATTATTAAATTGTAATATTACCACTTTCGTTACGGTATTTTTTGGTACTTTTTTCGTTACTGTTCAAATATTCATATCTTTAAATTCTGAAATATTCTAATGGAACTATTACTATGAACGTTATTTTGTTACAGGTACGAGTAACGTTACTGTAAACACTGTTAGTATGCATTCGGTTGATAGATATTTTTATCAGAGATTTATAAAAAAAAATTGTTATGGCGTAGACACAACGTAGTTATGTAGTTGATCTAAAATAATCCCCAGCTACTCCACCAAAGATTCGGGGAAGCAGAGATTATCTTTACTAAGAACAGTCGGTGTATTTCATTCTAACAGTAAGTTAATGTTAATTGTGATATTGAAACAAAAAATTTCCGAGTTTAGTCCGAAAATCTTAACTTTTTAATAAATTTTTGAAAGAAAACAAAATTTATATAACGTGTTCTAAAATGAATGTGACTATCTCAATATATTTATTCGATTTTATACAATATTTAAAATGACTTTAATAATTGATAGTTAAATATAATTTGTAAATGTTACAAAACAATGTAGCAACAATGTCTTTAGATTGTAATTATTTTCAAGGAATTATTTTTTATCTTAAATTTGGCATTTATGGCAATCATAAAAGATACATTAATTTCAATAAATAACAAAATAACAAAACGAAATAAAATAAACACTTATTTATGTCACGGTTGTTATAAGAGAATTTATACTTTCGTTTCGTCGTATTAATTAATACAGAAACACTGAATAAGTAAATAGAAATGTCCATATTTTTTTATCTTTCTTCATAAAACGATAATTTTTCAGATGGCAAAAACTATTACGCGGTTGATTATTTAATGTTAATTTGAATACTTTTTTCCAAAGTGTCGATTACTAGATGTTATACATTGAAACCTAAAGTTGGGAATCACTGTTTTCAGTGAAAGGTATCTAATACGTATAATATATTTTTTATATTTAAATTAAAGCATGTCAAATAGTAAAAAAAAAAAACAATTTCGGTAATAGACAAAATAATAACCCGTAACAAATGTAAATATAATTAAACATCTTGTTAGAGATGATTTTTGAAATTATTTTTGTAATACTAAATTGTGATATTTATGTAAAAAAAAACCTTGTAACACATTTTGCAAGTTGAAGATGTTAATCTAATTTTTATATATACGGTTTAAATTACATTATTTTAAATAAGCAACAATATGGTTTCATAAACAAGTTACACCGTATTTTAAACCTACATTCACTCATATACGTGTTTATCATTGTATATATACGAGTACAAATAACTAATAAATATTAATAAATGTACATCAATTGTTCTCAATCGGTGTTCCGTGAACTTGTCATAATTCCGTGAAATTATGAAAATTCTAACAGAAAAAAATAGCTAGAAGTTATTAAAATTAATATTAATATACCTATATTATAGTTTTTTTTAAATATGTAGCAGTAATGTGTAGCAGGCACACGAGTTCACAAATTTTAGGGGTTCTCGACTAATTACAAAAACAAAATATCATATAAAAAACTTTCTGTTTGCTTCGAAATTGATTTTTATATAAGGTACTACCACCAGTCTTGGATATGGCCTCAGTTATGGTTTTTCTTTAATTAAATGTACTGAATTAGAAATATTTGTTGATATTTGATTACTACCATTTCTGAATATTAATCTATATATGTACATTTAACTGTCTTACAGTGTGATTTGATGTGGTGAACGATTAAACTAATTTATTAGTATAATTAATTAATTAATTATTATATTATCATAGAAACTGTTTTATATTGTTTCAAAGACGATTCTTTATTTAATATCTTTTGTGTCGTAGTACTTATGATTTTGTAATCATTAGCAAATGTCCATCACTGCGTGCTCATTACTGGTTTTACTTTATCCATTACTGGAGAAAAACATAAACAAATTAAAAGGCTATAATTTAAAAAACAAACTATATTTGCGGACTTTGGTAATTAAATTGATTAAATAAAGATTTCCTTGTTTTATTAGTAACATGAGTTCACGAGAGTTACAAAAAAGAAACCCGTCAATCACAAAAACAGTAAACCTTGCTCTTATAGCGGCCATAACTGGTGCCAGTACCTTATTTCCAAATAGTTGACTCGAAAAAGTATCTTTATGAATAATATGCAACCTGATGAGTATCCATCATAAAAAATGGCCACAGTTATATTTTTCAATAATATAATCAGAGTTAATCAGACTGACTTATGTATTGCAAAGTTATAGATTTTTTTATTGAAAGTGTTTTGCGTCTTTAGAAAGATTAAGAACCATGATCTACATCATTATATTATTTTATATTAAATTTATAGCTCCAGGCATATTTTAAGATTATATTTAAAATATAATTACTAATTTTATTTAGACAAAATTATGTGACTATTTACACGATTAACATTCTTTACGATTTGATATTTTAGTGCTGTGTTGTTTATATACATATATTTGTTAATTGCAAGCTATTAACATATGTATATCTCTATTATATTTGAGTTGTGATTATATAATGGACAAAGAATATTTTTTGTTGTTAAATATTTTTGTAAGTGAATGACATATGGCATAAATAAGATTGGCATTACGTGTTACATTTTTTAATTTTGAAAGTAAGTAGTTATTCAGGCATAACCAAAAGTAGATTAAAACCAATTATCTGTAATACGGCACACGGTAAAAACTAGTAATTAAATAATTTTTCACGTGTATCTAATGTAAATAAATGTACACTTGTCTGCAAAGTAAATAATTAAAACAAACGCTTATTATTACTTATTCTGTCGAACAGTGTTTCCCAATATGTAGTACTCAAAGTTATACGAATTATTAATGAGCTATAATACCTTCCTCTTTAACTCAATAACAAATTTTTGTCAAAAGTAGCGTATGCCGATTCAATATCTAAAAAGAGGTCAGTTCCTGTTATAAATATTATTTAAATAAGTAGATTTTATTATAAACTAGCGCACTGGACCCGGTGTTACCCGGGTTAATATCCACAAAAACATAGTGACCTAAAATATTCAACATGCCCACCCAATTTTAATTATTTATTTAACATTTGTCAAAAATCATCCAATTGTTCGACAAAATATTTGAAAGAGATAAATGACAGTTGTATGCTGTAACATCTTGGAAACAAAACACGACTTGATAATTTTTTTTTAGTCTTTTGATGTAAAATCTTAGGTTTTCATAAAATATTAATAGCTACGAACTTGCACAGAAAAATTATCTAAGTATTGGTGAAAACTGCATTGAAATCGGTTCAGTAATTCATAAGTCTATAAGCCTCATATAAACGAAAATTCATTTTTATATATAGAGAAATAATAATAATAATAAAAAAAAATATACTAACAGCCAGTTTCATCAAAGTATATCATTTCTAACAGCCTTGTAGATTTCCAAACAGACCCCAACATTCAAAAGTAATATTTTAAATATTGGGCTCTCACTGGTTCATTTCGAAGTACATATACAAGGCTGTTAGACATAATAGACTTTGGTATTGGTAAAACAAAAATGTGATAATAGTTCTGTAAACTTAAAATGTTAATCATTATAATCACCAATTATTATTTTTGTGGTAAGTATTTTCTAGATAATTATCGTAGATTAAATATAAAATTTTTCAACAGGTGTGAATTAAAATTAATTTTGAAGGTATATATCTTTATAAAATTAAATTAAAGCGGAAGGAAGTATATTTAATTAACTACACTACTATTTTAATATTATTTACAATGTTAAAATCAGTGTTGAATAGATTTTTTAATCCGGGAGGGAATTCTAGGTGGGAGGGTGATTTAGGGGAAAAATATATACATTTATATTGGGTTGTAAAAAGATTATACTATATCGACGGAAGGAGAGGGGATTGTATTCAACATTGCTAAAAACGATTTTTTTAATATTTTAGAATTCACTTTGTATTTAGTAATAAATCAATTAACCTGTACATAACTATAAATTTTCTTTTAAATACTTGCAAACAATTTAAGTAGGTGCAAATATTTTCTCATTTCGACATATGTACAGTACCTATAGAATTACATGAATTCTTTGGAAATAATTTGCATGAATGATAATTTTCAAACACGGTATTAGAGTATTCTTCAATATTTTATCAACCAATCAAGGCTACTTTCTATAGTCCACAATTTGCTATGATTTATATTTGCAGAGATGCATGTTTAAATATTTGATTTAAGAGTGTTGTATAACCAATGTTTACACTACTTTAAATGTGTACTTATGTATACTGATCTTTATACAATATTATGTATAATCTGGTTTTATGTACATATGTTGGTTTTTGTTTAAAAAGCATTTATTTAACAATACATGCATATATATTATATAATATATATATTAGGGTTTTATTTTTATTTTTTCGGTTCCATTGGCCTATGTTTTAGCTTTAGATCAAAAGTTAACTGTCCCAAAATTTCAGACTCGTAGATCAAACCTGTGGACGGCGCAAACCGAGTCTTTTTCCCATTTGATTAACATGGGAAAAATTACTTTTTTACATATGCGTGAATAGCTTGTTGAAAAATTTATTTATTTTAATTTCCCACAGCAGCATATTATAGAGAATTAAATTTCCTACAAAAAAGATCGCAAGTGCTCAAGTAGTATTTTTAAATTAAATAAACAAAACAAAAAAATTACTGGATTTATGAATTGAGCACTACAAAAAATTGCTCTGAGAAATTAAAAATTTTTTTTTTTCAACGAGCTATTCAACTATTCACGCGTAAGTAAAAAAGTATTTTTTCCCATGTTAATCAAATGGGAAAAGAGTCGGTTTGTGCCGTTCACAGGTTTGATCTACGAGTCTGAAATTTTGGGACAATTAACTTTTGATTCAAAGCTGGGACCGAAAAAACACCATAATATATATATACTTTTCTGTTTTTTTTTCTGCCATGTACAATTTTTAATTCAGTGGTGTAATTTCAATTATTACAATGGTATCTCGAATAATTCTTAGTCTTCATGTGATTTTTTGCGTCTCCGCTTAAATTTTGACGAGACGAGACTATCGGTTGTCAAATTGTAAACAAAATGAGACTTACCTAACATTCACCTCATATTAAGTCTTAAATACTTATTATTTTTTATGAACAAAAAGTTTTTTTTCAGAATCAGGAATATTGAATAATTTTGGTAAAACTTGTGTGATAAATCTTGATCATTATTTAAAACGAGTTTTTGTATAATAAATATTGCAAAGAGTATAAACTTCATAATAACTGTACATATACATATATGATTATTTCTTACTCAATAAACAATCTTAATTTAGTTGTAAAAGATAATGGATGAATATTTCGATTAATTTAAAAATAAATACGTATGAGAGATTAACATACCTGAGCAAGTCCGGGGAACAACATCCTTAACGTTTCAATCATTCTTTTGTTTCTTTCGCTAAGTTGTTCGGGTGATTCGTCTATTGATTCCTAAAACAAAAGAAAAAATCAACGTAAATAAAAATTATGTTATTATTTTATTATACAACAAAATAACTAAGAATGTATGAATCATTTTAGAAACACATTTTTTCACAAATTATTGCAAATGAATTTCTGCATTGCAATTGTTTATTGTCAGATGTTGAAATTTTTATAATTGAGAGAGATATACTAGTTAAGTTGATCTGGAGCGTAGAATAAAGAAATGTAAAATATAATTTACTAGAATATATGTATATTGTATATATTATATAATTATATGTTTTTCGTGTTAAAATAATCATTATTATATAAGAAAATCCTTTAAAAGTGCCTATTTTACAAAATTGAAAAATTAATTTAGTTATTTTATGTTCGTCTTTAGCCACACAAAAACCTTTGCGTTCTTAATTTCTCCTTTAAAATTCATCTATGTACAATATTACCAATGTACGATAATTTAAAACTTGTATTTAGATTTTATTGATATTAAACAAACTTGTAGTTCATCAAGTTACATGTTCAGAAAAACATGAATGTTGTATTTGTTTTATCGAACCTATGACACCTGAATATAATCCACAGTAAAAGATTCGAATCTGTGCCATATTAGGCAAGTGTTTGTTAATCAATTTGTATTCACTTTGAAGGTTTAACATCTATTTGAATACGTGAAAGTACTTTGATGATAATAACAATGATAATGACACATGTCTATTTATGATATGTCAATTATACATCGAATAGACCATTTCAAAATAACATATCAATATTTAGATTATTTTAACTAACTAATTAAGATTATTATAATTTTATATGATAAAGATTGTGTATCTACACTTATTTATTATTTAAGGTTATTGGCCTAGAACCCATTTAGTTGTTAACTATCCGTATTTTTTTTAATAAAAAAGATTTGATTTCGAAAAAAAAACAGCCATTGTATGTGTTTTATAATTTTTATAGTATTTAAAAGGGTTAAAGTTTCGAATAATCAGTGTTTAAAATATATCTGTATAGAATTTTTGTGTAAAATTTCAATAAATATAGCACTTCCGACGAGTTATTTCAATTACCTTGTGTTAAAAACTATATTTTTAATATCCAATTATTCAAAAACCATTCATAAGATATAAAATATATGAGCTATCCATAAATAACATATTCAAATTTTATATGTTTATCAATACATTGCTCGAATTAATTAGGTTCTCGAGTTGTTGGTACGTTAGGACGTGACGTTTCTACTATCATGTTCATAAACACTTCTGATGAGTCAAAACGTGAAGTGATTGAACGTGGACACAGTCCGGAAACCTAGTTTAAATTGGACAACGGTCACGAAAGCCTACAGAAAAAAATTCTCGAGTTCCTTCAAATAGGTATTTATTGTGTGCAAAATATAAGGAATGTTGTTGCAACTACAGCAGGTATAATGACTATAATTTACTTGTATAATATATAGGTAACAATTGTGAAATTTTTTTAAGTGCACTTTATAAATAAATGTGTGCGTTCACATATTCTGGCTTCATTAAATATTGTAACTACGGGGTCAAGTTAAACTCGTAAAAATATGATAAGGTTATTTTTCATGTCTTCATTTTTAAGATTATTGTTTACATAATTTTATTTATGACAATTCAACGATATGCATTTTCAGAGCTTAGATATTTATCATATATTTGTAAAATAAATTATGGTTTTATTTTGTGATATAATAGAATGTATATAAATTCATCTTAAAAAGGTGTGTCTCTGTACGGTATTGATATGATTCATAAATAGTAACTGTCTACTAAATAATTCTTAATAATAAAATTTACATTTTGGTTGGTGTAAGGTCAAAAACTTTACAGGGAGAAAGTTACATTTTAGTGTTTAAATATGAATCAGAATTAAGTATTGTGTTTTGAATAGCATTGGTAACCATATAGAAAGTTAGTTGGCGAAATTCTAAGAAAGATAGGGTAACTGTTTCTTAATACCCTAAAAGAGTATTAATGAAGACAATTAAAATAAATAAATTAATATTAATCACGGAAAAGAGCGAAATAAATGTTATATCTAATATAAATATAATTAAATTAAATGTTGACCAAAAAAGAATTATAATTAATTATAGTACTATATTATAGTACCTATATTAATTAGTCACTTATCCGACAGCTTAATTAGTTCAAAATAGATTAACAGATGTACATAAATACATATGTTTAGTATGCAAGGTGCATGTACTAATGTACTCTAATAACTTATGTAGTCAGTGGCGTAACCCAATTTATGTTTGATGAGAAAAAATTATAATATGAAACTTCTTTAGACTTTTGTATGTTTGAATAGTATAAGTAATACACGATTACGTCTCTATATACAAAGTATTGTTTTTTTTTAATATTCATTATTAACATTTCCTACAATAAATTTCAATTAAACAGAAATAAAGACACCATCAGTTATAATAAATTATAAATTACGAAACAGATTTGTTTAGCTTACTGCAATTTGTACAAAACACACGATACGTGTACAAGAACTTTAATTTCTCAACGACAAATGCATGCTGCACAAACATTGTGCTTTATAAATATTCTAACACGTTTTTGTGTTTACATGTTTGCGGTAAAAAAGTACAGAAAACAGTGTAACCTTCAGAGTGTCTTGCACAATTATGTAAGCCATTAAATCCGCCTGACGAATATTTTCTCTAAATTAGGAAACCTCATATAGGTTAGGCTCGACTGCAGAACGTTCCATTAGATTGACAAAATTAACTATACCCATCGCTGTTTAATGGCTATATATATAGTGATACATATTTTATATGTAATTTCATAATTTTATAGATGTTTGACCTCATAATTGAATTGTATAATTATTTATACTTTTTAATAATAATTTTTATTGTAGCAAAGATTATGCAAAAATGTTCTTCTTTTTCTTCATCATGTCTACTGATTCGACCTTTTCAGACATCTAAATTCTTTTCCTGACTGACTTCGTTCAAAATTCTCTAATAACAACCCGAGTAAAAAAAACAAACAGTCGTGCTATATTCGTGGTGAGGTCGTACTATGGCCGTGGTTGTATTCACTGGTTCACAAACAAACCTAGTGCTGCTGTGGTGCATTCGTACGGCCGCGAATCTTCGCGATCGTAGTAGTAATATTCGAGAGCTGATTTTTAGAATGAAATGTTTTTTATACCTAGATACTTAATCACTATCTAAATTTCTAAAAGATTTTTCATTTATTATAATTATGAATTTTATTTAAAAATAATTTCTTACCGTTTAAATGATGTAACATGATAACCAATAAAATTTCTTTAGTAAAAGCTGCCAATAGTAAATTGAAAATACTCTGTCGTGTGACTTTTGTCACGTAAATCTTTTGTTAATAATACAAATAAATTTAAACGCTTTCAAATAAAAATTATTGTGGTCAATACATTCACTAATTGTTATTTTATCGTCTCTTAACGAAAGTAATTTTAGAATTCATAAAATTTCTTGATGGCATATAAATTAAAATTGACATGGATTCAATGAAAATACTTACATTGTGGTTACGAAAATTAACCAGTATTGATATTATTAAGGCCCTTACTTTGTAATATCAGACGCTTGTTTAGGTTTTTTCAAAAATCTTATGCCCGGTATTATGAAGAATCTATGTATGCTCACAAGCAAAAGTAAATTAAAATCTTTTTTCGAGTTCTTTCCAGGGAAGTTTACAGCAGTGTTCCAGGGGTTAATTTAAGAAAATTTTTCAACTGCAAAATTCTTTTTTTTGTTTTTTTTTTACTCTACACATTGTATATTTCTCTCTTACAAATTATAGTGACCTTTTTTTGTTCTACACTTACACTTTTTTATATTTTTCTTTGTACTTGCAATTTTTCAATTACAACTCCAGAAACTAGCTACAACCATACACAAAATAACATAATTATTTCTTCTATAAAAAAAAAATTGGTTTAGTTTTACTTTTTTTGTTTGTTTCTATAAATGTATTAAGCATTAATGTAGTTTTTTTTAGTGGTCGAGAAGACAAATAATTATTTTTGTTGAACATTTAAAGCTCTAAATGTACCCATAATTATACTAAAAAATATAGTCAACGTTTTCTACAAATATATAAAATATGATGTTTAGAAAACGAATTAACGTTAATAAAAAGTACTATAGAACTTAAAATTTAACAATTTATTAATACGAATGACTTTCATTTACCGTGCAATTAAAACCATTTAGGAACATGAATTTTGGAGCAGTATAAATTACTTCAAAAATAAGTGCACTCCTAATCAAACGAACTGTACTATGTAGTTGTGTCATTACGTTTAGAAAGAAAGTACCTAAGTGAAAGTGATTGGCGAAAGAAATGGAATGTTTACATTTTGAGACATCAGTAAGTAATGATGAATTCCGATTATTGAAGGTTAACTAAAGACATTCTTTGATTGTTGAGCATTAATTATAATGACGCATCAATAACAAAATAAGAATTCGTTTTTAACTTTACTGTTTTTTATTTTGAATATGCACAATGTAAATAGTACATATACGTAGTTATTATATATGTATATCAATAAAAGAAGTAAAGAATTATTATTGACTGAATATAATTTGTTTGATTCTATCCCGGCTTGTATTTGGATAGTTAAAAAAAATAGATACATATTTGTACCTACGACGCAAGCAGTGGCGCCGGAACCAATTTTTTTCATGATAACGGATGAAAATTTTTTAAGGATATAATTTTATAGAACATAAAATTCTCTACGAAAATGTCTACAATTCAACGTTTCAAAAGTTACAGACATTCTAAGTGATTTATTTGGTAAAATAAACGCCTAAAAGGCTCTCACAACTAAACTATTGTTTTTATAAAAATAAGTTAAATGTTAATTTTATGGGAAATGTAATTCTCTATAAAAATAGTCAGATATGTATAAGTGAATGAGTTGAATCTCATAAGCGTTTTAAATATTTTTTTTTACAAAAATCAGCATTTTAACGTCAATATTCTATAAATATCCATTAAATAGCAATATATAACTCTACTACTGAGCATTCGGAAAAAGAATGACTCAGCCGACAACTGGCTTTATTAGAAAATAATTTAAAATAAATAACTTTAATACTAAAGAATAATTTTTCAATGTTATTTAAATGGGAAACGGGACCCCTCTTTGCGGCACCTCTTAAAATTGAACTACAGGGTAATCCTTCGTCAAAGATTTATTTTAGGTCATTATTTCGTAATGAGAGAGAAGAAAAAAGATTGCTTTTTTGACATACCCTACTATATGTGGTTTTTAATTCCAGAGTACAATAATTCTTATTTTATAGCATAATATTCATTGCATCAAGTAAAGTCGTGATCAGCAAATTATTATAATATACCTATTATTTCATAATGCATGGAGCAATTATGAGTAAATTATCTATTGTGCATCAAAATGACCTATAACAAATGCAGCTGGAACGTATGTAAACAATAAAACCTGTTGCATAAAAGTTTGTTCTTGACTTAGAAATTATACGAAATGAACTTGAGGACATGACCTACAAAACGAAAATTGGTATTTGAAAATAAAGGAAGTGGGCGTATTTTTTTGCTACTTATATAATGTGCATATCCATTAGTATCACCACGAATGAAAGTTACTATATATTTCTGATATAATAATTAAAATACAAGAAATATTTATGTCGCTACGTGTTGACATGATGTTTTGAAATTGATTAAATTGTTGCTTTATTATTTAATTTATGCTCTAATTTTAAAATATTATACTTTGAATGTTCTTTATGTTAGTTTCGTTTCTTATTTTTTGTAAAGTATTATAAAAGTAATTCTAATACTCTCGTTAACTGCGAAATATAGTCCTGCGGGGAATTTCCTCGTCATATACGAGAAGCTTTGTGATCGTTTTAAAATGAGAAAAAAATTGTTCTCCGATTTCAAAATTTTAAGTTGATCTTTCCGTTTCAGGTCAAGACAAAACTTTTGGTTCCGTAGCTGTATATCTGTCATAAACTCATGGGTCTGGCTTGAGGACGGTCCCATTTAATCAAAATCGTGTATAATGGGGAGGGGTGACATCCCAAAATATTAATTTTTTCAAGATATCTCAAGAACGACACATGTAACGTGAAAATTTTATAGAATCTTTTTTTGTAGAGCATTCAATTTTCTATAATATAAGTTTACAATGTTTGTTGTAAAATATTTCCTTACAGGGATTTATCTCGATTTTCTTAAAAAATTGTCATTTTTTTGAATTTCTATTTACTTTGACAAAATTATAAATATCATGTTGACATTTGCATAGCAGAAAAATTTAGATTTAGATTGAAATTGTCAAAAATTTAAAAATATACGAAAAAAATTAAATTTGTATAGTGACTTTGATTGAGATTAATTAATTAATATACATACTTTGAAAATTATAACAGAGAGATATTAGTATTAATATTTTTGTGTATTATTTAATATGTATTAATATATATGTTTAATATGTATGTTTAAAACAAACCACAGAGATCATTACGTGATTAACGAACCTAAACCCATTTTCTATATTTAATGTAGAAACTAATGATAACAATTACTCGTCTATCCATTATACTTGTTATAATACAGTATTGTATTACATACATTCATAGGTATGTAATTACCGTATTAAGTTAATAATATTAATTAGTTTTAAGATTGGAAACATGAGATTTAAAGAAATATTGAAGTTTAATAGTTTTTAGAAAAATAAACATATTAAATATGTATACTTTGAATTTTATATTTGTGGGGTTTAGAATCAAAACTTGTTTTGTCTATTCTATTATTCAATTATTACAAAAAATTATAAATCTTGATAGTTTAGGGTCGCAGGTTTTAACTCTATCAGGTTGTGGGAAAAGTCATGACGCATTTTTGGCAATATATGGCGCTATTTCATTTTTGAGATACTAGAGTCATTTGCATCTATGTTAATGCTATGTTTTTAGACAGTTTATCATTCTAGCTTCGTTTAAAAAAATAAGCGAATTTGGAGTTTTTACACTAGGACCAAACTGTGCATTTTTACCATATTTAAAAAAACATATATAGAAAAAATACATCATATTTTTTGCGATAACTAAGTAATATACATATATCATATACATATATGTAGCTGAAGTTCAATTGTATTAAAATTCCTCTTCTCAACTTTTTGACATAAAAATAATATTAATTGGATATAACTGGATTATGTATTATGTAGGTTATTTTTTAATATCTTGAAATAGTGTAAATAAGCATATTGAAAATTTCATTACTATACCTACATTCGATGTATACCTAGATCGAAAAAATCTAATTCTTTTAGATACCTTGTGCGAAAACTTTAATATAAAAGAATACTTTTACATTCATATAATAATTTTTAAGTAAAAAATAAAAGCGTTTATTACATTTTGCCATGTTTCATAAATATTACCGGATTCCGAATAATGTTAAATAAGTTATGTAATTTATATTTGTTCATAAATAAAATTATAATAAATACACAAACGCTGTTATACATAAAACCAAACATTAAATAAATACACGTATAATGTTTAAACATTTATTCAGTCTTACAAAATGCATTAGTTGTGACCAATTCACGTAAAATGTTGAAACTATTTATCATAAACTGTATCGAGGACAAAATTAAGAAATACTATTTATATCGGAAACGAGAAGTTAGATTAAATCAAATTCATTAAAACCACCCAGAATGTCTTCCGACGGAGATTTGGTTATATAAAATAGGTATGTAGTAACAAATAAATGAGTTGCGTTATTTGCAATATTTTTTTTCTAGATCATGGATTAATATTTAGTTGTGAAGGACGTCAAAGAATGATAATTTAATTTGTGATTTTTTTAAACTAAAGTGTATAATTATGAAATAATTAAGGAAATTACTAATACCTTATAATAATAATGCAAATTTTTATTCAAACTAGTGCAAGGGCAATTTTACGAAAATTCATGGGTACCTTGATAATGTTATATTTTAAATGTTTATATATAAAATGTATTGGCATCAAAATTATGTTAAAAAAATGGGCGTGACTGTGTAGAAATGCACAGTTGAGGGATTGACGTGAATACGTGACAGTATGAGATTAAATAAGACTCATGATTGACACATCTTTATTTTTTTTGTTACACAGAAACGTTTGAATTTTAGTAAAATAGACAAAATGTTTCCGTACACATAAATATGTATTGTAAAATATAGTTGTTTTTTCTATATAATTATACACAGTGTAATACATTTTATATGTGTTTTTATGTACAGTCACCTGCAGAACTCGTCTGGCACTCTAAAAGCTAGAATCGCTTACAACAGATTCCAAATTTAAAGACAAACATCATCGGTTATCTTTTTCTATCAAATTTAATATATTTAAATACTAAAATTCGGAATATCAAATATTTATTGCCACAAAATTTACGTATACAATTTTCAATAGATTGCATAATAATTTAATTGCACAAATATATATGAGTACCTATTATAAACGAAGAGTAGTTCTTTATCTAGCAAATGAATTTCTAAATATCTTTCTTTGTTTGATACATGGAGAAATGATTTAAATATTATAATTGCACAAATGGGAGGAGCCTACTAAGTTTGTGATAAACGAAAATGAATACAAACTGCAAGACCATTAATGCAGGTGACTGTACATATATATAGATTGTATGCGTTTTTATATTTATTGTATTAAAATTTTTATAATGTTATTTACTACATATAAATAAATAAATAAAAAACAACGCCTTATCTATTTATAAAAGTAAGAAAAGTATAGTATATCCTTGGAAAAAAAATGAGGAAATATTTTTTTGCTAAATTACATGAATATACCTACCTATTTTAATTCAAATAATAGTTTTTATTCTGGTTAGAAAAAGTTTTTAATTAATAACAATAACGCACAACATATGTAGGTTTATATTGTTTTTTTTTTTCACTTTTATTCTGGCGAAGCAAAACGAAACTTTGTCGTATTTATTTAAAAATTTTTTTAATCAAAATTAATTACTAGGATAATTGTATTTATGTTGGTATTTTTTGCTTGAATGCAAAATAATGCAAACTATTATTGATATATTGTATACTATACAGAATACAGTGCCCGGCAGAAGTGAGTTAAGCGATTTGCATACAACAAAAAGAAAATAAGAGCATACAGAAACATGGTTTAACCGCACAGTTTTGTTTTCTGGCAGCGTCAACTGACTTATTACGGGCCATGTATATAGAAAAGTTATACCAAAGAGGATAATACAATGTTGTTTCTTTTCCCTTCATTATGTCTAATCGAAAGTGCAGTATGTATACTGAATTCGTATAAAATTTGTTTAATTTTATTGAAAAATTACTAGAATATTTAATTAATTTATATATTATATACACTATTAATTAAATAACTATTTATTAATTCACAAAAGTAATTAAGATAGCCTTACATATATTAAATTTCACTTTATATTTGAATTATTTGTCGGGTGTGTCAGACGAATTTCAAGTACATAAATAAATATTGATAAACTGATATTTATTAGATGTAGAATTTTGTAATATTTTGTTATTTTTTGCAACAGACGGCAGACTTTCTCTAGGGGATACATTTATAATTTAAATGGATTTTCAAACGGCATTTGATTGTTTTAAGGACACTGAATATATTTAATACATTTCTGTTGTACTAACAACTTGATTAAATAAACCAATGAACTACATTTTTCTATTTAACATTATAGGTTACTTTTATTATAATAACTTTATTTTACTATTAATAAAAATGTTATTGTTGTAATATCCATATTATTCTACTTTATACGAATATGTATAATGTACATATTACATAGATACATATAATATTGATAACAAAAGTTAAATATAGTTTTAGCAATATCCCACGCAAATAGAAAGTTGTTAACTTTGATTTTGTAATACGTGTATTTATAACAAAATGTGACTCATTTAATTAAATGAAAGATGGATTTAGCACTAACTAATTTTTAGAGTTCCCAATAAACCCAATTAATCTCACGTTGTCGTCCGTCAGTCCTTTTTAGTCAAAGCAAAATATCTCGTAAACTATATAAGCTAGAAACTTGAAATTTTTATTGAACATGTAATATGATGCCCTCTAGTAAAAAATGTACAAATTAAAAAAAAATTCAATGGGTTAACGCAAGACAAATTTTTTTTTATACCAAGGCATGTAGCACGTTAAAATGTAGAACCAAACCAGTGGAATTTGAGCCTTTTTCTTATTTTTTTTCTAAATCAAAAATGGTGCCTGCAGGGGGCTTTAAAGCAAATAAAAAAAAAGTTGTTTACCAAGGGTATCGAAATGTAGATCTCAATCAGTAGAATTTGACCCTGTTAACGTGTATGTCTTGACCGAATTATTTTATTTCTTTTGTGCCCGGGATTATAAATAATTTGCTCCAGAGCAAAAGCTAACTAACTTTTAGCTAACGTTATCTGCTATGTATTAAATATAAATGGTAACCACTCACATTGACGGGTAAAATAGAAATCAGCGACTTAAAATAAGTACTGACAAATGTGCCTCATAAAATGCATATCATTTACATTATTATACATTTATTACCACTGCTCTAGAATCTCGATCAAATTCATAACGATTTGACACCTCGCAGATAGCGTTAGTCAAAAGTTAATTAGCTTTTCTCTCGAACAATTCTTTATAATACCGGGCATTCTGAATTAAATCGAGCATCCATGTAAGTTGGCAGCTCTATGACATAACTTTTGGTAATTCCATTAGTGCCAACATAACTATGCATTTGATTTTATTATCATTATACGATATGGCATATACCACACACTGTACCACTTGCTACACCTCTACAGTGGGCGCACGACCTAAAACGTATTGACATAATACATGTTCAGACAGATTATGGTTATTTTATAAGAATTGTTATGTATCAAATCAGGTTTCCATTGAAATCAATTTAACTTTCTATTACGTATTGATGCTTGCATTTTTATAATTTCAACTGATGATTGACGCAAAATACTTAAAATCAATCTACAGTAAAAATTAGGTCGTTCGATTTAAAGAAGACCATTACAAGATTGTTTAGAATTTTCAGTCTATTGATAGTATTTACGCAATACCAGTAGTGAATTGTATTTATAATTATTTACAGATAAATACAGAATTACATGGTATTGCGGGAGAATAATGACAAATGTAGCAGACTGCAAGTCCCACAGTAAGCGACCTATGACAACATTATTTCATAAATAACAGCCGTATAATTAATGGGAAAGTGTGTTATAGTTAACACTTAAACTCGCGGAAGACAGATTCTGCTATTTTTCTTTTCTTTTTGTGGAGTATCGTGGTAAAATTAATAACAATAATAGTGCAAAAATAGTAAATTATTAATAATGTGAACGTAATAAAATGAAGGTGAAGTAATTTTATAGTAGGTACATATATAGGTATTAATTAGTAGTAATTATTACCGATAATTATTATGTATACTTATAGAAAAAGAAAAGAGTAATGTTTTAAATCTAGGGCAAGTAAAGTTCAATTGCTTTTTATGTGATCATTATTATAAAATAGTCGTATTTTATAACTTTTTTTGATTGATGAAAAACGTAATACTCTGGTCACATTTGTATTACACACGCATATTTTATATTTCCCGTATATGAAACTATGATATATATAGGAAGATTGTGATCATATGAAAACTTGATACGGTTGGTCGTTCTACGTTTGATTTTAATTTTAACTTAATTAGCATGTTATTTGACCAAAAATATTTTTTTTAAAAGGAATGACAAGCGAAGTTGTAATCACAGATATTTTGAAATGGTTTTTAAATGTTCGTTATTATATGGGCTACATAGTTTTACATAAGGTACTAGCACCAGTTATGACCGCTATAAGAGCAAGGTTTACTGTTTTTGTGATTGACGGGCTTCTTTTTTGCAATTCTCATGAACACGTATTACTATTAAAATAAGGAACTCTTTATTTAATCAATTTTATTACCAAAGTCCGCAAATATAGTTTGTTTTTTTAAATTATTGTCTTTTATTTTGTTTATGTTTTATCTCCAGTAAAGGATAAAGTAAAACCGGTAATGAGCACGCAGTGATGGACACTTGTTAATGATTACAAAATGATAAATACTACGACACAAAAGATATAAAAGAAAGAATCATCAAAGAAACAATGTAAAGCAGTTTTTATGATAATATAATAATTAATAAATAAATTATACTAATAATTAGTTAAAATGTCACCATTTTGACACCTATTGGCCGATTGTCATCAAATTACGTTGTGAGACAGTCAAATGTATAAAGATTAATATTCAGAAATGGTAGTAATAAAATATCAAAAAATATTTCTAATTCAGTAAATTTAATTAAAGAAATTACTGGAGTCATATCCAAGACTGGTGTCAGTATCATATTTAAATTTAAACTCTTTCAAAATAAGTCATCTTAATAATTTAGATTCATATCATCTATTATATAATTTTATCGTATAAAGTAATATTGAAAACATCATCGATCAATATCTTATTCACATTATCCAACGAAGTAGAAACTATGTCTCAATTTGACAGAAAAGTCTATGAAATTTTATGGACAGGAACAAATCAAACACAATGTTACTCACTTTATCATTAGCTGGAACAATTTCAACAATCTCTGCTTGATCGAGTGTGATAGGATGTGAACTGGTAGTGTGTAGATTCGTAAATAAGATCGCAACCACTAGGCTGCACGACAGACTGAGGATACTATACCGCATGGTGATGACTAGTTAAAACTGAAACAGATGAAAGCACACGTTAAATATCACAATGAAATAATTAATGTATAGTATAAAAGTATAGAACAGCGTTTTATATGGTGTTGCTTTTTAACATTAAATTTAAGCATATACGATATATAATCGGTTACCTTCTCTTTAATATGTATCAATAAAACAATTTTTTAAATATACAAAGTGTCCCACGTTTTGAAAAACACAAAAATAGCATTAAAATAACAAAGTCTGCAGTTTTTAAAGAATATAAATAAAATTTAATAAAATGTTTGTGCATCAATTAATTTTAATGATAAAAATATGCTAAAATTATATTATCGATAATACTGTTAAAAAACACACAAAAATATTTTAATGTAGATTTATTGCCTAAAAATTGAGTCATGTAACGCATAAGTTTAATAAATGAGTTATAACCATTTTAGTGTGGTTTCATTCTTAACTTTATGTTTTCCGTATTTAATATGAAACTCCCTACAAGAACTGCTATACACTCTTACACTCGGAAAGAGGCACTTTTCGAGAGTAAAAGTCAGATTATTCGTTTTGACGCACACGTACTTGCTTCTATCATAGCCCGAATAAAATTGCAGACTCTCTCTCTTCAACGCGATTTTTGGTTTTTTAATAACTGCGTCCATTTAAAAATAACAGCTGATTAGTGTCAATACCTTTCCGTGGGGAAAAATGGTAAATATGGCTAAAGTTCCACAATTAAAAAAAAAATCGTGTAAGAGTTCCACGACAAATTAAATTTTGAAACCGCTGGTGTAGATCAATGTTTCATAACTGGCGTTTAGTAGAGCTTTTCACAAGTTTTTTTAAATTTTGTAATTTTTTTTCGTAAAGGAGGCTGGTTACAATCTTTAAGAGTCAAGCGATAAGATGGGATCATTTCAGGCTATTCAGAAACAGTTTTATTTACTGAGAAAATAGTGTAGGTCAATTAAAATATGTATAAAAATAGTTTTTTCCATTATAATATATATATTATATACACACATACATATTACGTATTAAGTCAGATTTTTTAGTTTTCGTTTGGTAACATTGCTAATACCACTGATTTTCTATAGTTTTTAATTAATATTTTTGTCTATTTTATCCATATTCATGATCTAGAGTAGTTTAGAATGTAGAGGTTTTGAATGTCTTAAAACGGCAAATAAAAAATATTTGTAATTTTATAATTACATATAAATTGATTTATCAATGCCTTGTTCCATATAATTTGCACCTACATATTTGATCACCCACTAAAATTGACAAAATAAAAATATTTATATGTACCAGTGTTATACATAGCTGTGATTGCATAACAAGTATCGCACGTTCTCCTTTAAATACATATATGTATGTATACGATATTATAAATTTCGACACTTTTTTAACTTGAAATATATTCAATAGTAAAATACAAATTACAATTAGATTGTTAAAGTAGGAGGTATTTTTGACAAGTATGCTAGGTTACCGACCTTTCTAAAAACATACGTGGGTAATTATTGTTATGTTGCATAGCTAAATAAATTTTATAAATGGCTGAGAGGCTACGCCCGATGGCCAGTATCTTAAATACATTTTTTTATAAAAATGAAATGAAAAAAAATTACAATTCATAGACCAGAAATTTTGAAAGTTTTTGGTAATATAAATAAATCATAGTTATTATACATATATTGAATATATAAATTAAACTTACCCACGGGCAGTAGCTACGCTTTTGATTGCCTGTGCTTATTATATAATACTAATATTCAATTTTTACATTAGTGCCTGTAATATTCTCTATATTAGCCAATAATAAAAAATAAGTATAAATATATAAGATGAATAAAAAGTAAGAAACTACAGCTTAAAATAGTAACTTTATGAAAAAATGTTTTGGGCAATGATTTATTGGTTTTTGTTACAACTTAGCTACCTCAAATTTTTATGTGTAGTTAATATTCAGATATATAACGTTATCGATCTATTTTTAAAATAGCATTTTATATTTTTTGCTATAAAAAAATTCGTATATATGTATGAAATTGTATGATATATTATCATATGTTACAAAAATAGATAGGTAAAATGTGGCAAATAATTTACCAGTAAGTATGTATAATGATAGATACATTTTTTTCAAAAACTATAAATCAGAACCTGAATATTTATAAACGCAGTGGACATTTTCAGTGCTTTCTGGCTGTCTAGTTTCTGTGAAAACTTTAAACCAACGGTGTCATCATATTCCCTATTAATTAATTGTGCAGTTACTGAAAGGTTAAAAAAACAACACTGTTTAGAAGATTGAGAAAATTAAGAACCATAAACAAAGTAGGTATATTTGCGGTTAAATCAGTATTTATAATTATCTGTATATTAATCATCATACAAACCAGAGTTACATAACACGTAATACCCCACATTCACCGAGACCGCAAAATGCAGTTAAACTTTCTAGTTGAAATTAATAGAAATATGACCTCTTGCAAGAAACCACTTTCGATTTGATTCAAAAACTGCAAATAAAGAAATGTCGAGTGAGATCTGGCGTTATAAATGGAGGGCGTACGATGTGTATTAAATAAATTCATGTAACGTAGTGTTTGGTGTTTATAAAATCTATAAAAATGTCGTAGGAATCTGCAAAAGTACAGTTAACTGTCAGGAGAAAAGGTCGCCAGCCAGCTAAGAATTTAGCTTTCCAAAACCTGTTGAAAGGTCATTTTATTAAATAAATTTATGGAAGAAACATTAAAATTTTTCTATTACATGATACCTATAGATTTTGGTTACATCAATAACAATGCTTATTGTTAATATGTACCTATATGGTATTTAATAATATAAAATTATGCATTTCTTTTTCATATAAGTTTGCATAATAATACGGTAAACATAAAAATGAAACTTAGAAATATGAATTTATAACTATATTCATTCAAAATATATTTTTTTACATAATAAGTATATTCAGTTTTAAGTTTTTGACGTGGACTATGCCTTCCCCGAGCTGCTCGGCGGTATACAAAGGTTAGCCTCGAGAGCTTGAATACTACGAAATAAATGTCACACTTTAAAAGCTTACATATTCGGAACTACTAATCGTAGAGCAATAAATAAAACGCCGATAGATAGATTATATTGTCCCATTTATAATAAAACCTTTTAACCCTTAACAAATGTAAGCTAATTTTCATCGGATTTTTTGTATATAACCGACAATAATAAAAAAACTGACAATATAAGTAGTTCTATGTTATTAGTTGTGGCAGGGTTATGTTGCTACTGAGTCTCTAGTCTTTTATATCAACATTTAAAGAAATTAATGTATTGTTAGATATCTTTCTTTTTGTATTATCCTTACATATTATAAAACGCAACGTATCTCTGTCTGTCCGTTAGTGCGCTTATCACTTACGTATTTTTTTTTTTTGATTCATAAATATGTTTTTTGCCAAGGTTTTGGTATATATTTTGTTACGTAAGGTAACATAAGGAATAAGCAGTGACGAAAATAATAACACAAGTCGGAAAAAGTTTATCGCAAGCGCGCTCTTGGCAATACGCTGCCTAAATCGTTAAATATTGAACAGTATAATGTAGTAAAGAATTGTGTAGAGTAAAAAGATCTAAAATAAACTCCGCGACATCATATATCTAACTTATATATTTCAACGAGCGAAACCGCGGGTACAGGTAGTTTTTTAATAATATAATATATTTGTACATCATACACAATGTGCGGGTTCTGTCAGTGTTGAAAGATATATAAATGGAATTATTATAATTGGAATAACGCATATTTTTTATATTCCCAATTTGTTCAGGTTCAAAGTTACAGACATGGAAAATATTTCTTAAAAATTTGCTTTTTACATTTTTTTGAAGTTAGTTCAATAAGACGTGTATTTTGTTACCCCATTTGTACATAAAGAAAAAAAATATTTTTTTGTGAAAGTTTAAATCTAGGCAAATAGTGTTTTTTTGCGATTATTTCGATATTTTTTTAAAAATTTTACATAAATATTCCTTTCAGCAATATATTCCTTATGCAACAGATGAACAGACAGACATATGGAGAAAAGAGCTTCGCTTATCGTTTGCTGTATTTTTCAGAGGTAAGCCACCGTCTAAAAGAGATAACTGTTTTTTTATACAATTTACTGGCTGGCTTCAAAATAAGTAGACATTAATGGTATTTAATCAGTTATAAAACTGCAACCTTCACTATTTTCCAGTCTAATGTAATGTAGAATATTTCGTTAATAAAGTTTCTAATTAAATTTATTCTATATATAACAATAAGTGAAAATTATGTATGCATTATATGGTCCATTGTTAAAAATTCGTGAATTTTCAATTGTTTTCTTGGGAAGGTTCAAGGTATCATAGATGCAGTCACAGTAATTATAATTCAGAAGGTAGAGTTCATGGCTAGACATGATGAAACGTTGACAATGAATTTATTAGACAAAACATTAATAATAAGAGTTATGTATTTAATTAAATATTTATTTAAGTAATTAATTGTTTAATTTGTAATGTTTACGTATGTTTATTGTAATAAGAGTTTTAATTTGTTTGTATAATAAATTGAAAAATGTTAAAATACCATCAGTAGGTAATAAAAGCGAATGTTTTTGAAACTAAGAAAGAACAAAATTTTTTTTTCATAAAAAATATTAAATATGTTTTTTTCAATAATTATATTTATAACATTTTATTAAAATAATTTTCATAAATAAAATTTTTAAACGTCAAAATAATATTATTTAAGCACCATATGGTATCAAAAGTTTGTATACCTACTTAACATAAATTTTATTACAATACTAATAGAAAATTTACGAAGAAAACCGTAAAATAACACGAAAAATAAAAAATAAAAAATAAAACAAATAAAATATGTAAATAAGGAAAATTTAAAAATAAGTATGATATTACGAGTATTATATACTTATTGTAAGGTAGATGTGTAAAAAATATTGTAATTGACTAAACCTTGAAGAGTATTTCATAATAAATGATATATTTTCATTAATATTTGAAAACTGAATATGTACAATGTACATATTTAGTTTTGAGTGTTTTTAACATATTAGAAACACTTTTAAGTATCAGTAGTTATATTTTAACAATAAGGATAATAACAAAAGTAGATATCATTGATTACAATATTTACAATATAACTTAACTTTCGTCCGGAATTATAAAACAATTGTAATCTGCAACCCCGAAAATCCCCGAATATCGATTTTGAATCGAAACGGACTTCATCTTGAGTTGGTATTACATATAGATATAAAAGCATAAAAGTGTATTGTTGCCCACTACATGTAAACTTAAAAAGTTTCCGACCTCTGTTAAAATCGAAAAAAATGAACTTTTAAGATAGTTGACCAATAACAACAGGATTTAGTAAAATTTACTTTTCGGAAAACTACATATTAATTAACAATTTTTGTGCTTTAACATTGGTTACATTAAAAGAACCATAATGAACTCATTTAAGTACAAAAATGTCACTGACCTATATGCAATAAAATTTACTTCAGTTTATTCTAATTCCAAAACACTTTTGAAGTACAGGTCGTGATATTTATTATTGCATTTAAAAATTGCTTAATTGATATTTAATAACTATCAGGTTTGTGTAATTCTTCACTACGTTGATATTTGACATATGAAAATGATTATAATAATTACATAATAATTGCCTATATTATATAATATATGAATAAATGTAGTGACACTGATATATGTATCAAGGTTAGAAAATCTAAGGTTTTATTAGTAGCAATTTATATATAATATACAATATTATACATGTGAATTTAAGTAAACTAAATATGATGTATAAAAGTCATATACATATACAGGCTAGTTCAATAGTGCATCCGGCTTTCCTAGCACAATTCCTGTAGGAGATAGAAAAAAAAGTTTGGTACATAATATTATTGGTTTGAAAAGATCAACATACAGGGTGTCCTATTTTTGCGCTATAACAAAAACAAAGATTTTTTAAATGGAATACCCTGTAACGTTTTAAGTTTTCCGACACTTGATTTAGTGACAGTGTTGCCAAATTATAATTTTTTTTCCGAAAAATAATTCATATGCAGGCTCAACTATAAAAAATCGTAACGATAATGTTAGTCCTGGTAAAGAGTAACATTTTGATAATAAACAATTTTAATTTAGTTCTACAGGGTGTTAATAAAAAAATGCCAAACTTTGCAATCTTCAAAATGATAAAAAAATTTTCAATTAAATTAAAAATTGTAGTTATTATCGAATAAAAAAAATATATAGGTATAATGTTCATTAGTAAGTAATCATCTACCAGCATTAAAATTACGTGTACGTTTTAAGAAAAATGGAAACTACATATAATTTAAAATTGTTACCAAGTAATAATTTTAATTAAATTCATATGATAGCTCATGTGTGGTTATGTAAAGTAGATAAGTTAATAGGGTAATTTCATACTACAATTACCGCAATAAGAACATAAGATGTTAATTAGCAGAAATGTATATACATAAGTGTATTGTTATGTTAAGGTAAGTAAATGTATTTTTAAATAAAATCATTAATATTACATAATAATTATATACATATTTATAAATGTTTTTCATCTTACCAATTAATAAAGAAATAAAGTTGAGTGGTAAATAACGTAAAACTGTGATATAAAAAAATGTGCATGTGACATATGCAATATGTACCTTTTTTTTTTAAATACGTAATGGTACCAAGTTGCAGAACTTTTATCGACAATGCAACACAAATTACATATATGAACGGTCAAACTTTCATTCTTTGTTGTTTTTAAACCAGTTACTATCCCAGAGTGAATGTTTTATGTGTAATTTATTAAACAAATTACGACAATCTGATATATTATAAGGGAAACCAGTCTTAAAATAACAAATTCAGGTGAAAATCGTATAGAGTTGTTGTTTATCTTTGCAGGCATAATATTAGCAAAAATAAACATTGATTTTGTGTAGTTGACTGTCTTTTGCCCTGATTTCCCTAGGGCACTTCCCACTCTCTCCAGTTACCCATATTCTTTTGTAAAAATAATTAACTGTATATTTTTATATTAACGCCCCAAATAAAAAAATTAATATAAATCTTTAAGAACGTAAAAATAAAATAAGTTATAGGGAATAGTATGTATATTTTTGGGTTTTATATCCCGTAGCACTTTTGTGAAGAAGTTGGACGAAAAGTTAGAACTGATAAAAAATCGATTTGGGATAAAAGTTTAAGTTAGTAAAAATTCGCGAATGTTTACGATCAATTTGTTATGTTGTAAAAAATATAAAAGATATTATATAGTTATTACTTATTAGTTAGATATTTTTACTCCTACACAATAACACCCAATAAAACATTATGCGAATACAAAATAAACATTAATTGTAATATTAGAATAACTAATATCCTGCATAATATTAACTTAAGAACTGTTACAATTATTTTTAAATGAATTGTTTAGAATTAACTATTTATAAACAGAATAGAAAGGTAGAAAGAGTTCTTTTTGTTCAGTGGTTCGGGTGAAAAGCTATTGTAAATATTTGTTGTATTTAAATAATGAAAATAATTAGAATTGTAGAATAATAGAGTTAGTCATTTTAAACTGTAAATTGAATTAAATTATATGTTCAAATTTTACGAAAAGAATTTTCAGTATATTTGTGTATATATTGTGTTAGTGAAGTATAAATTAAAGAATTTTATGATTTATTTAATAAATATTATTATACTTTAGTATTGCTGAAATAAAAAATATCATTATGTATTTCAATGGATCAATTTTGACATTTATAATTCATTAAAAATAATACATTGATACAATTTTATTTATATATTATCCATGACATATAGAATTTCATTTGTCGTTTTTGTTTAAGTTTTTATAATTGGATTGTGTTATGCACTAATGTATCAGCCTACAAAAATATAATTTTGAGTTATCAATGCTGTTCATTCAAAATATAATAGAAAATGGCTTAAAAAATTATAATTGTAAACACTTATTGCAAAATTATATTTTTAGTTTGATCATAAACTAGTGTTTTTTTTTTAGATAGTATTGGAAGATGTGCCTAATTTACCAACCAAACACCAAATTACTTTTAATAAAAAATAAAAAGAAATGTAACAAAATTATAAATGTTGGAACATTAGTGCATAACAGGTCATTTATTGAATATAAATATGACCTTCCTTATATCAGTGTACATAATAAAATTAAAAATTGATATAAAAACATTTAATCCATTGTGGTTTATAAAAAATAAGAATACGCTACATACATTATGTTATTAGTGTAGTTTCATTATTTTTCGGATCACTGATGTGTTTCGATATGACATAAAAATGAGTGCATTTATTCGATGGTGTAACTGTAAAAATATTATATTGCTTCAGTAATTCTATTGTAATATAAATACCAATACTAAATGTTGCAAAAGAAGTACGATTTTAAAATTATCAAATAATAATATATAATACAACAAATTACATTTTTTGTTTTATTTAAACTTGTATTCTATAATTTTTTAATAGTTTTAATGGCATATTTCTTTAATTTAACACTTAATTTTATTTGAATAAATAAATATTAGAAATGTGTTTTATTATACTTTCTCGATATTAGAAGTAGGTAATTTGAATGTCTATTTAAGTATAATATATGTAGTATTAACATCTTCCAAAACTTTCGGAAGTATTATGCAATGACCTTTATATGTGTCCTCTTTTAACCTTTCTATACAATTTTATAGATTTTGGTCTGATCTCTTTCATTTCTGGTTTTTATATAACTGAAAGTATCGCACCGTTTATATGGAAATGAGTGACTAACAATAAGTCTACTTTTTGTAGATTTGCTAATTTAGGTACGAGAGTATTTGTTTTGTGAACTACTTTCCAGAAAACTAAAAGAAATTTTGCAATAATAGTTAAAAAATATTTTTGTGTCTGTTTTTTTTAGAGAACAATTTTTTACTTTGTATAGAATTTAAAAAATATCTTGTATACATCAGTTTTTATTATTAAGAGCTTTCATTTTTTCAATTTTGGAAAATTTCGAAATGTGATATAGCCTTTACAAAAAATGTAATTTTGAAAGTATCCATACACTTTTATTTATTTTATGGACAGAACATATGTTAAATATTTAACTACAGTTTTATTTGTAAATCAAGAAAATACAATTTTTAACCAAAACTTATTAATTTAAAAAAATAACAAGGAAGAAAACTTTCGAATGTAATTTTATCTTAATTGAATACTATACATGAGAGACATTAAATTCAAATGCATACAACTTTTTCCATTGTAAATATTTAACCGATTTTATGGCAAAAAGAAAAGAAACTAATTTATGTTATATAAATTTGCATTCCTAAAATTTTAAAATCTGTTGAATATTTAGTAGATCTGTTTGATACTAAATAAAATTAATTAAGATTTTTTTAGATAGTCATGTTACGATAGTATATGGAATGTATTACATATACTAAGATTATGTTAATAGTGGTGCAACCTGTAACCTTCTTGAAATGCTCTAATTGTATATTTCGAAAGAAGATTTATAGTTCTATTAACTCTAGTACATTTAAATTAGGTTGATTTATCTTTAGGTAAATTATAATTATTTTTATGTTGATTATATTATTTATTCTTGTTACAAATTCAGAGGCATTTAATATTAAAATTACTTTTTAATATCATTTTGATTATAAGTATTATGCATAGGTATTATTAGGTATGTATATATGTAAATTGTAAATATAAGAGTTCTGTATCACTATGTTATACAGAGTGATACAGAACTGGCGTACCAAACTTCTTTGTAACATAAAAGCAGTCATTGTGGCTTAAATATAAAAATTAGATGTATGGTATCGCTGACTTTTTTTTAGATCTTTTGATTCTACACAATTCTTTAGTACATTATTTTGTTTAATATTTAACGGTTTAGGCAGCGTATTGCAAAAGAGCGCGCTGGAGGCAAACTTTTTTTCGACTTGATTTACTATTATCGTCACTACTTATTCCTTATGTTACCTAACGACACAAAATATATCCTATAATCTGGCCATACAACATATCTATGAATTAAAAAAAACATGTAAATTGGATGAGTGGTTCTCGAGTTATAAGCGCACTAACGGTTAGAGAGACGTTGAGCTTTATATACATATATGTATATTAAGGATACATTCCAATGAATTTTTTGTAATTTAAGTATCTATATTTGACCAAAACTAAAAAATGTAGGGTATAAAAAACTTTTAAAATAAATTCTAATTAATTTTCAATTAAATATTATTTATATTTATAAGTTTTGAAAAAAAAATGTTTTGTTGTATTTTTATTTTTTATTTTTATCACAAAATAAAATTAGATATTAAAAAGAATATCAAAATATCAAAGAGATTTTTAGTGTAGGTCGTGCAATTGTAATAACAATACAAATATTAAATAAGGTATATCAGATAACGGAATGACAGTTATTATCTACACCGCGTCGCGCAATTCATTAGGGAATATGATAAATGATGTTTCAACAGAAAAAATAGAAATCTTATTCGTTTGACATCTTGTATAGAAGTAGAGAGGAAAATTTCTCTGATTTCTCCTAAATTTTGTTGCTCATTCTTATTTATTTTTGAAAATAAGTTAAGCAAGAACATAATAAAATATTTACTAGTTACTATAATTATGCAGGTATGTATGTTTATATTTAATTTTCATATGCAATAATATTTATAAAAATATGAATTTACCATCCTTTATTATTATCATTTATCCTTTTTTAATTAATAATACTAATGTAACCGTCCTTTTTACAATAATATATGTTGTATGCATTATTACATTGTATCGATAATATGAAATAAATTATTCACTTTCACAAATGTAGTATCACATTAACACTGTAACTTTTAATTTAGTAGTCAGTGCAAATGAAAGTGAAATCGTTTTAAGTTTGAAAAACATATACCACTGTAAATGTATATTTATATTATGAATATTCATTTATAAAACAATATTTTTTATATAATAATTCACAAAATGTTAATATCTACGTTTTCTATTACAAATGAAATTATCAACGTTAGAAAATGTTTGTATTTTGAAGCCCAACGTCCTTAAAGGATAATAGTTTTTTTTATATTACCTATTTACCCGGTAAGATTATTAAAATATCTTAAAAAAGTTGATATGTTTTATATAATACTAAATTAATTTTCATCCAAATCACAAATATATTCAAATCACACAAAAACAACAAAAAGCGTTTTTACTTACTTAAACGATAACAATAACAAAACAAGAGTTCTTCTTGACAAAAATATGTATCAAACAAATCACGTCACTATATCAGATGCACTTAAGTAACTTGCTAAGCACCGTAAAACAACTTTCTACTAACACACATTAGCCATGCAGCATCGACAATAATATTCTTATACCCAGCGTTGGTCACAGAGTGGTTCAATTTCTGGGGCAACATTGCCTTTTAACAGATGGGGAAAATTGTTCGTAGTGGGTTCGCGGTAACTCCATTTCACTTTCATTCACGATAAATGCAGTCTGTGGTTCTTTTTTTAACGTAGTATTGCAATAATAATGCGATTTAAATGATTGTTACAAATATCAAGTGCATTTTTCAAATATTTTTTTTTTTTAGTCAAAGTCATATGTGCAGAAATACAGTCCTGATTAAACCCGGTATTCCTGTTTTCCAAATCCTAACTAGATTAAATCATACTTATTGAATTGGGGTACCGCGAATCATATTTTTTTACAGAAAGGGATATTACGTATAATGTTTGATAACATAAAAATTGATATTAAAAATAAGTTTGTATAATATTATTTTATAATATTAATATTTAATAATATTTTCATTTAATACGAGAACTATAAAAATACTATATTTGCTTTGAAATGATTAAAAAAGTGATAACATTTTTAGATCGTAAAACTGAAACACCCCATCCCCCCTTAATATTATATAATAAAAAATAGTAAAATAAACACATATAATTCTTTATGTAGTTTAAATGATATTTTATAATTTTTTGACAATTGAGGAAACTAATTAAGTTAGTAGCTGTTAAAATATACAGTTTTTTTAAAGTGGGATTTTTAGTCACACAGTAAATTATCATGTGATCGCTAATTTAAGTGTTTTTTTTTTGGTCTAGGTTTCTTTACAATAATGTAGGAAGAGTTCTGTTGTGGGAATATGGGTCGATTGAAAAATTGCATATAATTAGTAAGAAAATGATAAGATGTGTATCGTACACGCAATAATTATAATACATAGTATACATAATTATAATGAGATTATAATTTTTTGTTGAACTTTTATGTCATAAGTAAGAAGTGTCATATACTTTTCTATTGCTTACATATATTATATAAATGCATGGGTATACTCATGTTTTGTGAGGTAATTCTGTGATAATGTAAAAAGATATTTAATTTATATAAATAAAGAAAATAAACAGTTGCATACCTAGAGGGTCATTTAAATGAAAGATGGTGCTGTTGTAATGAAATTAGATGAAGCTAGATAAGAACTTTGATGCAACAACTCTACGATTTTTTTTATCAAGACTAGAGATACTCATAGTGAGAGTTTCGACAGCAACGTCATTTTTAGCAAAACTGACGTGATTTATTCAAAAATTCATTTATGTAGTATTTTTAGCAAGTATAAAGAAATATAATTAAAATTTTACCGAAATCTATTAGGGCTGTCAAAACTCTTACTGTGCGTGTTTCTAATTAAGACTAACATCACCTTTATAGCAAAATGTATTTTTTGAATAACAAACCAAATTAATAAATATGCCATTATCAATAAGTGTATGCATTTGTACACGGAACAAAATATACTGTAAGAATTACAGTTTTTCCTGTCTATCCCGGATAGTAAGTGAAAACATATAATATTTTACTCTCTGAAACTGTAATAATATAATTTTAGAGTGTAATGTAATTATGTAATATAATACTCAATATAAATTGATGTGTGAACTGCAAATATTACAGCCTAAAATTATATTATTACCTACAGTTTCAGACGGTAAAATATTATACGTTTTCGCTTACTATCCGGGATAAACAGGAAAAACTGTAATTGTTACAGTATATTTTTTTCCGTGTAGGTATATAACATACATCAATTTCTTTGTTTTGTTGCTTTCGTTTATGAAAATTTTAATTGACGTTACGAATAAAACAACAAATATTTTTTTTGCAAAAACAAAAACTTTTTTTTTTACTTGTGTAAGAACTTGATTAATTAAGACATAAAATGCTTACGAGATATTGAAACTTAGATAGAAATAGAAAAACTGACTAAAACTGTATTAATTTTTTTCTTTGACAGGTTAAGTATTTGTGGGTGTGTCCAATCATAGCATGTTTTTACAAAGGAATACTTGGGGGTTGGCATTAAAAATTAATTTTCGCATTTTGTCCCTTACTACGCTAATTGACATTTCAACCATTAATATATATGGTATTTAACACATATCTATATGTTTATTAAATACAAAATTATAAAATGTGAGGTAGGAAGTACACTTTCATCTCTATTAATAAAAAAAATAACGTTCTAATTGTAATATATAAAACGTAAATATAGTGGAAACCTGCGATTTTCCTTACAGCTTTCTACATCCAAACGTTGATGCAGCAGGATTTTTATTGGAAATGGGAATATACATAATATTATATAATATCTGCTTCATGCTAAACTTATTTATATACGATATCCAAGGTTTATCTAATGTTTCGTATATTAAAACCAGAAGTGTGTAAAAATGAATTGTCAAGTAATGATATCATGATTTCAAAAGATTTATCAGACCGCATAAAAGTACTGAGGGTCGTAGGTTGCATCGTTGATTTTATTAGAAAAAAACTGTTGAAGCTTTAGTTTTATAACTTTGATTCTATGTATGTATGTTTTAAAATGATTGCAATAGAAACCTTGTCGATATTCCCTGTAATGAATGGCGAAACAATAACAGCAAAAACGTTTATTACATACAAAACCAGATGCTTAGAAATGTAACATTTATTATTCGTTTTTACAGTTATTATGGAATAAGAATACCAAGTTGCTTAAAAATTATATAAAATATGTTATTCAGTTGACTGATTAATATTTATCAAACCCATAAATATATTTTATGATTATGCAAAGTATGTAAAAACAACATGATATATTATTACAGTATTTCAATAAAACATGTTGTATGTATACAATATGTAATTGTTATAAAATAATAATTAAACTTTTCTATTTATATTTTGAATGAGTAGAAAATATTCCAAATGTTTGGTAGACTCTAAAAATGTGTCTATTGTCCTTAATGTATAATATGACACTGATATTGACTGTTTCATCAATGAAAGTTCCTTTATTACATTTTTTATAATATAAATATTATATTCTGCGTAAAATTTCAGTTATTTTAAAAAATGTAATCGATACTCATAATTAATTCGGTAATTTAAACCTACTTCGTTTGAATTTGAATTTCTGCGGTTACTATTATTTTTTATAACTGTAAATTTTACAAAAAAATTCGTAAAATATTTTTCTATTTATATTTTTTTATAACGCCTCCTTTTTGTTAAGAATTTCGTCTACAATCTAGAGTCTAGATTAAGAGCAGTGATAATAAATTTTTAATAATGTAAAGCTGCTATCATTTCTATTATGTATACGAATCACCAATTTCCTTATAAAATTAATCATCTCTCTCCCTAAAAAAATCAACCTGGTAATTTAGTTCGATGATTTTTATTTAACATGCACGCGCTAAGTTATGTATAAATATCATACAACTGTCATTTAAAAATACCTAGCAGATAGCGTTTGACTTTAGCTAGACAGTCTTAACTCTAGACTCTAGACCATAGGTTCCCAAACTTTTTCGTGCCACCGCCCACTTTGCAAGACATAATTTTTGTACCCCCTTTCCTTCCTTAGCAACTAATGACACATTACTGTTTATGCCATTAAATTATAGTGGTCAATATGTGCTTCATCTTGAATAAAATAGATTTTTATATATTTTTTGAACACTATTTTCTCATTGACATGTACTTATTTGTGTGAGACATGGTCAATTTTGAAATAATTAAATAATTGAAATATAAAATGGACATAAGATGAATTAAAATGCAGAATTGAAATTTTAAATGATTATCTAATCGCAAAATCACGAAAATAATTAATTTTTAAATATACATATATTATTTATTTCTTCTATAAGGAGCTACCAACCCCTAGACCGCCCACTTTGGGAACCTATGGTCTAGACCAAAAAAATACCGGGAATAAAACAACGAATTTAATTGAATTAATTAAGTTTATATACTCTTATTTTGTCACTTTATTTAAGGAGAAATCCTAAATTATATATTCATAATGGAATATTACTATTTCGTTCATAATACGAATAAATCAATTATTGAATTATGGTTAAACTTTTACTTTTCACCACATTTGATAACATTGAATCAACACAAAACAACAGATGTGTTTAATGGGTATTTACAAGTAAAACATCATTAACTTATAATGGGTTCAATAATAACTCCACAGCAAAAGGTAACCATTGAAAAATGTTTCCGTACGGAATAGAATTTCTATAACAAAGTTTCCGATTATTAACTGTTTTTTGTAATAACAAGAAAAAATATGCTGTATAAGTGATTAAAGGGTTATAACAAAAAAAATCATTAAATGATTCATAAAAAAAACACAGAGGGAGAAAGTGATATTCGACGTCAGACGAATGAGTGTGAAAGTAATTGTGAGCTGCTGTAAGTCAAGTAGTTAAGGCACCTGTCCTACACAATGGTTGTGCGTGTTGGACCAAAATCGGGATTCGTATATTTGATTTTAACGAGTTAATCGCTTCGAAATATTGCATGAGTGCTTCTAATTAAAAAAAAAGCTGTCATGAGTCCCACGGGGCTTTCTTGTATATAATACTGTGAGTGAACGTGTATCTACTAATATAAAACAAATCTTTCTGGTTAATTGATGAAAGAATTATTAAAACGAATGCGGCATAAATTATAGAAAATAACCATTTTAGAAATAATTCGAATAATAAGTTTCCCACCTACACGAATATTGATTCTAAATATAAATATTGTATGTTTTATGAATTACAGACACTATGGCAAAAATAGGAAGAAGAATGGATCCAGAGAACTTCAAAATCTTGAATTCGAAAAAAATCGACACTTTTGTACTTCCTTCTACTATATCTCATATATTCATATGACCGTATAAGAAAGTAAAAATATTAGGCTGTGATATAATTGATTGTTTATACTGGATCAATTCACAAAATTTTTGTATGTATAATGGACGTTGACTTGCCTTATTTATGAGATCCACAAGATATGGTATCTGTTAACCTCTCCTTCCCTAAGAAATTCAACTTGGTAACTGTAAAAAAAGTATTTCATTAAAATAAATTTTCAAATAAAATGAAATATTGCACCCCCACCTTGTATATTACAAAAGTCTATGATGAAGTTGAAGAACAAAAATGCTTTCGAAATTCTGCAACGCCTAAGGCCAAAATAAGTATATTCTCTATTAGAACTGGGCATGGTAACCTAGGACTAGATTGTTTACGATTGCATTCTTTTTTTAAGGAAAAATATTTCAATTTCGAAATTTTTTTCAACAATATTAAAAAAAATTATTTAAAGTAGCAACTTCATTTTAATTTTTTGTTTGTTTTTGGTATTTCCGCTGTACATAAAATTTATATTGGAGTTTGTTTATTCCCCTTGCATTGAAATCACTAAACTCAAGTGTTTGCATTTTATACAACATTTATCATTATATATTTATTTCCTGTTTAGGATTTTCTTAAATACATAATATTAATACAATAGTTCAGAATGTAGAGAACGATGTGTTTTGGATTTATTAAAGTAAATTACTCATTTTACTTATCTATATCTAATATTTATAACATATCTGCACGTTTAAAACTGACGATGATTACAAAAAATAGTGTTCTGATATGATTTGATAATGAAGAATTAATAGAACACAAATAAATACATCTATTTTCAGTGATCGGGTATATAATTACATAAAACAATTTTATTTCTGGTCTGTTCTAAAATTTAAAAAACATGCATAGAAGTCAACAACTGAAATACCCATAAACTTAATTATAGTAATTTAAACACACACACACAACCGTTAGGTTTGTTGACGTCTGATTGATATAACGTTGATATCGATTAATATTAATATTTCAGTGAATTCCTTGACACCGTAATTCGGTTATATTTTTTGAATGTGTATATTTAACCGATAAAGTTGTTTACCTAGACCTGAAATCTAGACGATAGATAGGTATGTTTTTTGATTTTTTCCTTTTATTTCCTAATATTTAAACAAATGAGCCAACATATACTATATCTTGTTTTTAGGGTTCCATAGAAAACTAGGAATCCTTATAGTTTCGCTCTGTCCGTCTGTCGATAAAATTTTTATACTTATTAAGATGAAATTTGGTATACGGACGTAGATTGATGACTCAAAAACATGAGATTTTTGTTTGGGCCCCCTACTCATAGACTGAAAAGTATTTGATTTAGTATATTGATTTTAACCCTTCAGTCACAATATATTTGCGTTCAAAGTCGTTACCAGAACGTCTCCTCTCTCTAATTTGTTTACTATCAATTAAAAAAATCTGAAAAAATTCCAGAATGTAGCTATTATTTAGTACTTTCAATGAAATATATAACGAACACTGTAGCAAGAATAGATTATGAAAATTTTTGAAATAGCTCTTTTTTATAAATCGTACTGAGAATTACTACGGAACCCTATCACGTGCGTGCCCAACACGCACTTGGCCGTTTTTTATTTTTCTTGATTTCTGTGATATAACTTTGCAATTTTTATCTGCGGTTAAATTATTTTTATTTGTAATATAATTGGATTAATGGAAAAATAAAAGAAACTTGAGTACTAATTTATGTTTAATTTTTTTGTATTCATTTTGTAAATAGTTAATTAAGTTAGGTATAAAAATCATTATCTGAGAGGAACGATTATAATAATATTACAACCCAATATTATTTTAAAATTTATGTGTGTTACGTGGCGGACAAAGGAAGGCCCTCCTGCAGTTTGTAAGGACCTTTTTTAGTCCTCATGTCATTTTTTAATTATCATCAAGCTCTTTTACCTCATTTTATCACCCCTCCTCTACCTTGGCACTCGGGGCGACCCCCTCCCTCCTTAGTCTACCAATGCTTTAAAATGCTTTTAAACAAATTTTAAAATAAATGAAAAACTTAAAATGTTCTCATTAACTATAGAAGAATTGTATATCGTTCGTTATAAATATTTAAAAAATAATAAGTTAATTTAATATTAAAAACAGTTTTCACTAAACTGTGTAATAGTAAGTCTTATATTATATTCAATGTCTTATATTATTAGTGTCCATTTTTAATTGTATTAATTCTAAATTATATACATTAGAACAAATAAATCACAAAACATACATTTAGATATAATCATACATTGAGTATAAAAGTATAAAGGTAAATGATTTCAGAGATATTTGTGTCAATGAGAAACTTGATATCTTAAATTAATATTTAATTACGTTACATCCATTAATTAAAAGTTATATAAGCTATATTTATATAACTTACAGATGATATGTGTACATTAATATTCATTGAGTCTATTTTTGCTCCATAAGACATCATAAAATTTTACGACGATATAATCGTACTTATAAACAATATTTAGTCACTTGGTTGATTTTTCAAAATGGTAGTAAAAATAACAAAACTTATATATTTTAAAATATGAATTTAGTCCTCAGTATCTCGACCTTTTTGTAAATTTATAATCATACTTCTGAAACTTCGTGAGTGGCTTCTTTTTAACGAGTCTAATAACTTTTTTATTTGCGAAAATTCTTAAAAATGGGGCATTTTCAAGCGTGCAGCCACGGAATCTTCTGGGCGGCATGCAGACTAAAAAAACGGCCCAAGATATTTGTCGGACAAAATGACCAATTGATTGTCAATAAAATAATATGGTGAGAAAATCGAAAAAAAATTATCGGACAAAAATAGTGGGGCGATCACCTAGTCTGCCACCTCAAACATGCAAAAAGGTTATTATAGTTTATTTCCAACTACCTGAAATTTGTAGGATTATTAAATAATTATTTTTACAATCCATTTTCTCCGACAAATATCTTGGACGTTTTTCCAGTTCACCGCCCGGAAGATTCCGCGACTGCACGCTCGAAAATGTCCCAATTTTAAGAATTTTTACAAATAAAAAAGTTGTTAGACTCGTCAAAAAGAAGTCACTCACGAAATTTTAGGAGTATGGTAATTTTACAAAACGGTCGAGGTACTGAGGACTAATTGTTTTAAAAACATCGTGTTTGTGTTTTATCTTTTGGTGTGAAGAAGACTAAAGTTTTTAAGGTAGAGGCACTCTAGTATAAAATTCGTAGTATGTATTCTAGTGTTCTTATATAATTTTTGAGAACTTTTTATACAATTATTTTGGATAATAAATTTAAGAGGCCTCAAAAATATTACATCATATAAATATGTACAATTTATAATATTTGTGTTAAAAAATGCATATAGGTAATAAATAACTTAATTGATACATAACATAAATGACGTTGCACAAATTTGAATAAAATAAATGCATATAGTATATAAAAATGTTAAAATGAATAAATATCAAAACAAAATAAAACAAAACAATTTCTTTTTCCTTTCTAAAAGTTGGCTTAATGAGGAAAGTATACATTTAAATTAGGTAATTTTTCAATATATCGTATAACATATGGGATAGTAGGTAATAACATTATTAAATTATTAAAATACTTGTTAAATAATCAAATTATATTACTTTCCGTCACACATAATATTTTTAAATAGAGATTACATCCGATATACGATATATTTGTAATAATATACAAGTCAATTAGAAATGATGTTATATAAATAATGTCAATAGTAATATTATAATATTGAGTGAAATTATTAGCTACACAAAATGCTTGTTTATTTGTGCTCTTTATAAAAATTAAAAAAAACATCCAATAATAATCAAAATATAAATTAAGATAATATATAGGTTTCATAGGTGTCCAACCTTTTGAACCTTTTGGGCCGCATAGCATAAACCCAATCTACCAAGGGCCGCACATACCCCCCCCCCCCCCTGAAATATTCAGTGTTCTAAAAAAACGTGTTTTGAAAAACATCAGTTCAAAATACCTTAAAAAAATTTGCTCAATGTATTTATCCCCCCCACGATTTTTTTTCATACTACGCTACTGGAATTTGACCATGGACTTCGAAGATACGCCACTCAAAAGAGAAAAATAAAAAACTTAATTTTAAGAAAAAAATAAAATCGACTTAAAAAAACTATAAACACTGATTTTTTTGTTTATTTTTTAAGTTTTGAAAGCTAAATCTGCCAACCAATTAGGATCTTCCAAATATGGTACCTCTAGTTTTTCTTTTTGATTCTAAAAACAATGTATTTTATTTTTTAAATCGTAGAATCCTTTTAGCGTTGTGTTATGTGTTATATTCATTATTTTATTATTATGAGATTTTTTTTTAATTATCCGATGAGGGCCGCACCAAAGATACTCGCGGGCCGCATGCTGATGATTCTATAAGCAAAAATATAATTATTTATTTATAACTTTTTATAAGCAATTTATTTATAAAACTATCATAATATAATCTTTAGATTTAACCTTCAGTAGGGTAAATATTTACATACAATTTTTTTCTATTCACTTTATATGTATGATTTTGCATAAATTGAAGATAAAATCAAATTCAGAAAAAATAATCATCCGATCCATCCGTTCTAAGTTATAATATAATAATGATTGCATTTCCTATGTTGTTTACTTTTGCTGTAATAAACATAAAAGAACGGCCCAGTTCGACCTTACATGCACCTGATCTCCGCGAATTATTGTTATCGAAAGTAATCCACTTGACTGAGCAATAGGGAAAGTGTATGAAAAATAAACACAAAATACTGTCATTGTTTGCCTTTTTCTGTTTACGTCTTAAAAATGATGTGAAATTAAAAGATGAACATTGGATATGAGAGCTGTATGTGTTTAGACTAAAAAGACAAAACAGCAACATGGTGGTTTTTTTTTGACAAAATAGTAATACATATTTATACATTTTTAAATAAGAATTGTTTAAAAAAAAACAGTTTTACCGAGAGAAAATTCTGATTGTACTACCTTCAAAACGTCTTAAAAGGGAACGTTGCGAGTATTATCTCACTAATTTTGGCAAGACTTTGTAGGTGTCAAATCAACATTAATTTGCTTGGAATTTTAGAGCAGTAGTAATTAATGTAATGTATAGTAATGTAAATGTGGTACAATTGTCACTGCTGTTTGTTGATCACTTAATTCAACTTAACACGTATGCATCAAGGTTATATCATATAAACCATACAATTGTTTAGAATTGTCAGTGGGTTGTCATTTATATTTAATACCCACAGATACTGTTAGTTTAGCTTTTACTCTACAGAAAATTTGTTATAATGACCGACAGTAATGGGGTAATTTTTCAAACGAATTCTGTTTCAGCATATTAAAAATCTTCGGGATTGCCAATTTCGGTATCTGGTATAATAATATAAGAATTTAAAATATGAGAGCAGGGTTAGTAACTAATTTATCTAATTAGAAATGATAATTGATGTTATGATTATGTTGATATTTAATGTTAGATTAAAAAATTATAAATCAATATTATTTGTATATATAATTAATATACCCAATATGACATAATTATAATTTAAAATTAATATTGAAGACGTTATTTCCTATTTCTGTATGAAATTATAATGCGTCAATATCGGACTACTTTTATAGATCCTGTATGGTTTTTTGGTGGGTTTTTTTCATAAAACATTTACTTACTTTGTTGAATAACTGCAAAAAGGTAGGAGAAAGTATTATACTTACGAAAAAAAAGTATATTTAGTATAAAAGTGATATGTATAAAGATTAAATATACATATCACTGTTATATCTATTTAAGATATTTTTTAGGGTTCATTTTTTTTATATATTAACTTAATTATTAACTATTTAACTAAATGTTTTATAAATAATACAAATGATGTTATATGTAATAAGCTATTAATATGAACAAAAGTAATTGTATAATGTGCATATGCAGATTAGAAAACATGACATTTTTTACATTGCTGTGTTCATTTTATACTCTATAAAATAATTATGCCCGAACAAATAGCTGCGTAATATTCAATCAAGAATGATTAACATTACAGAATAAATGAAAGCATGAAATCAAGCTGTAAATCAATCATTAACATGCCAATAATTTATCTTATATGTGACCTATGAAATATGTAGTAATAAAGGATCATTACAAAATTAATTATTGTAGGGTAAGAAATTGTAATAAAATATTTATCCTTTCTTGATATACACTTTTACATTGTTTTTCACTCAATACGAGACTATACGATAATTTATTTTTTAAATTGCGTCTAATCTCGCCTTGTGAAATTTTTAGCCATTGCATTTATTTTTACTTCCATGTACTACCTTCAAAACGTAAAGAAAAGTTAATTTCCGCATGGTGGCTGTGCATATGTTTGTGTGCCAGGATGTAGAATTTTCTTTCGTTTACGTTAACTAACTTTTTTGAAATTCGAAATAAATTAAATTAATTTGAGCGTCATTAACAGCTTTTGGAGAATAATTGTATATTACACAATTTAACAGACTGTTTGTAACTTTTATTAAAGGATAAGCATTACGCATACGCATATATATAAAGGTTGATATAAAATTAGTAATACAAATGTATTGTTTATGTCTATGGTACAGTGACATTAACCTTGTAGATACAAACATAAGAGTATACATATATAAAATGTCCAAAACCCAACAAAATGACTTTTTAATGATAGTATTTCCTATTATAATGTTACCGTTATTGCAACCTTAATATGCGAGATAGTTTGATATTTTAAATTGTTAATGAAAAAATACAACCTTCATTTAAAATGTCCAATGTCTATATGTGATTGATGAACAATTTGAATAAAAAGTAACGAGGTTGTTTTTATAACAGAAGCAATAAAAATAAACACCTTACATTAGATACAAGTAAATTATATATATATACACGCATATATAATACATACATATGTACTTCAAGTATTATAAAATAATAACTTGATACTTCAGTACTTTTTGATAAATAACAAATAAAGTATCTACTTCAATAAACTACCTGACAATATTAAACTATTATCCAGTAAATGTAAAAACTTAAAAACACAATTGATAGCATTTTTGTCGGAACGGTCTTATTATTCTATTGACGAATTTTTAAACGAATGAAACTTCTTATGCCTGGTATTATAAAGAATTTGCTTGAGTGCAAATGCAAATTAGTTTCCAGCTAACGCTTTCTGTCAAATTGTTATGAAATCGTTCGATATTTCAAAGCAGTGGTAATAAATATATACATAATAATGTTAATGCTATACATTTTTGAGATATACTTGGCAGCACTTATTTTAAATCGCTGATTGTACTTGCATCAAGGTTATCAGATGTACGATTTCATTCGCGACATCTGTGAATGTCTTGTAATTTATATTTAATACCTAGCAGATAGCGTTAGCTGGAAGCTTATTTGCTTTTGCACACAAGTAAATTCTTTATAATACCGGGCACTTAGGTTTCATTTCATATGATTGCTTATTTACTATTATTACTATTATTATTTTGTAAATTTTAAAATCATTTTGTTGACATATCCTATGTACTTTTTTTGTAACATGGAATAAATTATCTATCTAATTAAATTCAAGTACATTTAAAAATACTTCAATAACATTGCCGATACATATTGTTAACCTTTTATAACTTACAAATGCTATGAACTTTGATGATTAATCAATCAAATTAACGTAAAAAACAGCGCTAATTTTCGGCAAAATATTTTTTTTCTAGTACAATTTATGAATACATATTATAATATTCTTTAAAGGTATAATTTTATTTCAATATGAGGTTCATGAATCGATACCTAGGGGCACCAGAAAGATCAAAGCGCCCCTGAATATATCACAAATTGATTTTTTTTTAAACAATTTATATAACAACTGTTTATTTTCATGGTTATTTATCAACAATTATTATAATGAAGTGAATATTTACAGTGTGTCCCCGTAATGATACATGAATAGGTGTAAATGACAAACATATTTGTTGTTGAGTTGTGTCCTTTGCTGCTTGAATAAATGAAATGTTCTACGTAATTTTGATTAAAAAATTAAATAAATCGCTCGGAATATATAAGTACACAGTATACATATCATATTCAGTTTTTTAACGAACTTAAAGTTAGACAAAGGTCACGGATTTTGGAATTACTTGATTTGTGAAATAAAATGTATTAAATTAAACACTTGAAAATTTTCTCTAAAATTATAAAATTAATAAATATTCTATACAGAGTGGGGCATTTAAAGTGTTACAGATTTTTGTCTCAGGAACATCGCATATTTGAAAAAAATTTCAAACCAAAAAATGTTTGATTGTGAGGGGTTAATTGAAAAATAATATTTATTTGTTATTTTATTGCGGCCTTCAAACATATTTGAAGGTTAACATCATTTTTTTTAAATGGGAATCTATAGTTTTTATTTAGTAAACTTATTCTACGTGAAAAAACACGAAAACTTTTTTTTTGAATTACCTAAACTTTATAATAGATACCTATCTAACAAAATAATTTGGAGATTTTGAACATACAAGATTTTTTTTACTCAGAAATCATCTTTAGAGGCTGGTTGAATTTTGACTGGACGAGACTAATACGATATCAACTTTATAGAATGTCAAAAATTTATAATTTTATAACGATTATAAAATTTTATAAATATTTGTCAAAATATCACTAATAAATACACCGTTCAAGCTAGTATATTATCTCGCAAGGAACAAACAAATAAGAATGGAATATATTATGCGTCATTATGCATAGATCATTTAAAAAAAGGAAATATTTTAATCATATTCAGTACAAGTTCATTTTAAATTACCGCCTTTTACTTTTTATTTGCAATTTGTTAATTAATTAATATTACATTCACTAAAAACTAAATTATTTCATTGATGTGTAACCGGTTGCCATATAATATAATTATAACTTTAATTCTAACGTTTTCCTGCACATATTCCAATTATGTAACATTCATATTTTGGACTAAATTTTTGTTTATATGTACGTCGGTTTCACTTTAATTAAAATATCACTAAGTCCGTGTACGGTGATAATTGCTCGTTTAAATTAGCGATGTGTTTATAAATATATAAATATAAATTAAACAAAAATATTCTTCTATTTTTTTCTTGCCAAAAAAGTATTTATTTCAAATCATTTAATATTAATTAAATTAATACTGCGTAAGATAATATTATTTTTTATTACAAATTTTAAATGTACTGTACAATAAAGTAGAGTAAACAGGAAAAAAAATCGAATTCAAGATTTCAACGGAATTACACGTTTTGAGGAGTACGACCATTATTTCAATGACGTCTGTACGTAAAGTTCTTGTATATAGTATATACATGTGAATCTTCTATTTTTGAAGCGCACCACTAAAACAGACACAAATTGTCTTTTTAAATTTTGAAAATTGTTATTGTAACGATGAGTAATAGGAAAAAATTGCTTTAAATTAAAGTTGTAGACAATATTATTATCTATTATATGATTTATCATTTTTCACAAAAAAATTTTGTTTGAAAATATATTGACTATAATTTATGGCCTAACTCCTAACAATAAACATAGAGACTGTGTATCTGCATCGAAAATCAAATCTTCACAATAAGAGATAGATCGATAATTGGGTCTATGCTTATTGTTAGCTTTATTTAAACATGAGTGAAAAAAAGTATTGGTTGGGTTATATCTCTATCTTCACTTATATGAACCATTGTTTTCTGTAAAAAACAGTATCTAGTTTATTATTTATTTATTCTTATCGTCTCTAAATATGTTACGAGTACGTTCTGCGTCTCTACCTACATATACAAAAAAGTGAAATAATTATTGACTACATGTTTTAAACAATTACAAACTTACGTCATAATTATAGTTTTTAATAAATTTCCATATAAAATTTGATAAAATTTATTTTTGGTATGTGTTGTTTTCATAACATTATTCCATGTTTTATGTGCAATGGGTAGGTACAATTACAATAAATAATAATAAGAGAACACGCCAACACGATATATTTTCAAGTTATTTTGAAAAACTAGCAATTAATATAATATCTCTTAAAAATGTACCACCAATTAATACATCGTATTTAATTAAATAAACAGTTTCAACATCTTTAATTGCCTTCTTTGATTTATCTTTTATAGGTTTTGTACTTGTTTCTGAACCCTTTTTGCTACTCTTATCATTAGATGTTTTATTCTTTTTGTCAGTCTTTTCTTTAATTTTTGATTTAAGAACTTTTTCATCCGGATCTTCAAAGCGTATTTTAATTTCACTTTTTTTATTCGGCATTATTGAAACTAGATTATTTTGCATGTTTAAAACTTCAAAATATGATTCATCTAAAATATAAACGAAACCAGTTTTTATACATAATAATATAATGTTTAATAATAATATACTAGTAGTGACGTTAAATATAATAAATAAAAAGAACTTGTTTGTCTAAACGTCAAAATTGATTAAAGATTAAGTATTCACAAGCTTTCGATTCAAGGAATCATCGCCAGGTCATCAATATGAGAACGATGACAAACAAATTCTTTTTATTTTTTTACATATTATAATGTTTATATAGCTATTTTTAAGATTTATAATTTTTTTTATATTAAGTTGATTTTATTATAATTAATAATAAGAAAATATAAAATACCAGATAAAAATTTAAATTAAAATAAACTTGAACTGAGAAACATTTATATGTGAATATAAGTTAACAAAATACCTTTACAAACTTCAAAATTATTTTGAATTGAATGTTCTTCACTGGGAGTTAACTCCATTGAAAATGGTGGCACTTTTTTCGGTTTTGATTTTTTAGCTTTCTTCTTTTTATCTTCTTCTTTTTCTTCTGGTGGCAGTTCCACTAATATCCCTTTTAGTTCACAAATTTTCAATAACTTTAGTTCTACTACTGCTTCCAAATTATTTGTGACCTAGATATAGTAAATTATTAAATTATTTTAATAAATGTTCTATTTTTTTGATTATAAGGTAGATGAAAATTAACCTTATATGTATTTTACAAGTGAATTAATTTTTATGTATAATTATAATCATATTTACCACAATTTTACAATCTGATGGCCGACCTCGTTTTGCTTTTATACGGCCAACAGCAAAATTTGGTTTAAAAATAATGTTAGGGCTTATTCCTTTACCACGAACGACGAGATGTGCTATAGTTGTTTTTGTAGAAATTTCTACAAATTCTTCGTACTGAAACCGATAATTGAGTTATTAGAATTGCACACAGTAATTATATTAAAACAAGAAGCAACTGGTTTCCAAAGTATAGCTATTTAATTAGAAAGTTTTTAATTTCAATAAATTTGAATTTTGTTGATATTAAAGAAAGAATTAATAAAATAAGATTAAATAAATCTATTTACTGCGAATAAATGCTAAATAACTTAAAGAACTTTTACTGCAATGAAAATATTTTATTTATTTACATACAGGTAGGTATATCTATTGTCAAAAATTTATAATTTTCGTGTAAAAAATTATTGAAAATCAAGAAATTTCTGTTTGGTTTGCTCCATATCATATAAAATGGATATTAAAAAAAAATGTTTCAGACAAAAATTGTTTATTTATTTTTTATAAATTACGAATCTACAACAAAAAATATATATAGGTTTAGATTTGAAAAAGAAAACTTGAACCTGAAAACCCATTAAGGGGGCCTTTCTAAAGTCACTCCATTTAGTGCCCTCAAAACCATGAATCTTAGGTTAATTAAAATAAAAATTAAATAAGTTGTTTGTTTGACAAGTTAAAAATAAATTTATTAATGATGATTACCTGTGCTATATTTGCTGGAGTAAAACAAAAAGGGATTCTAACCGATTCAGAAGGATTTACAACAAATACATTAGACTTCATATTTTGAAATGGACCACATGGTGAAAATAATGTTATACTTGGTTTAATTACGTTTTCTGTGAATAAAATAAAATCTATGATAAAATAATAAATATATTATTATCGATAGAAAACGAATATTTCAGAATATTTTATAAAAATATGTACATGTATATGTACTAAATATGGCTTCACATAAGCCCCAAACGAAATCGGCTTAAATTGTTAAAGAGCAAGATTGTTGATAACATCTGTGACGAGGCCGTAGAAAAAGAGTTTTGAAAAGAAAAACTAAGCTCACTTTTTGACATGAATAACGTTTAGTGTTTTACATCAGATACTGGGTGGGAATTTCAGAAACTTGATATAACGCGCTGAGATCAGTATGCGCGCTAGCGTAAATTTAAAATCAGTATATCTCGACATTCAGAACAGCAACCATGTGGGTTTTGATATCAAATTATAGATCGCGATTATATCTACGAGGTACAAGTAAAAATTAAAACATTTGACCCGTTTTAATTACTGATAAATTTAATATTATAAAAATAACAATAAAAAATTAAATTTTGTATGTCCACGATTGTGCTTATAAATATTAATTAATTGAATAGAAAAAATAATAGTATGTATATTAGAATATATTCTCTACGCAGTAACGTTTTGAATTTTTTTATTAAAGTTTTTTAAATTAAATAAAAAAATCAAAAGTAAATTTTGTATTTCTACGATTTCGATTGTAAATATTAATAAATTAAAGAGCATGGCAGGGTAAGCATAGGCGATCTGCCCCTGGGGAAAGTTGGGTCGATATTTTTTTTATAAAAAGGTATGACTAAAAGGTACTCTTCTACAAACTTTTGGGCCCCTGCGCCCACTAATTTTCCGGGAAATTTGAAAAATGTAATTTCGAAAAAAAATTTTTTTTGCTGTAATGACTTTATAAATGTTGATCTCTGCGATATATGTTGTAGCTATACCTTAGTAGTATCATATCAATTTTTTTGAAAAATCTCCCATCAAAAATACGTAGAAATTTTCGATTCCAAAATTTTCAAAAAATTTTTTTTTTGCTTAAACGGCCTGGTACACCTACGAAATTTTTTTCATAAATACCCCTTATTATACACAAACACATATATTTTTTTCAAATTCCTACTTTGGGTGGACGGGGGGTAAAATTAAATATGTTTACTGACCTCTATTTCTATAGTGGATTTGCATATTATGTAGTATGGTGGGTTAAAATAATGAAATATTCGCGGATCGAAACGTAATAGTTCCTTCTCATTAATATATACATAAGAAAACGATTTTTTTGAAATCAGTCAATAAATATCTGGGGATTACGCATTAGGTCTAAAATTTCGGAAAGGCTGAAGCCGGATAGCAATGTAAAATCGGCCTCAACACGGATTTGGCTAATTTTTATAATGTTTGAATGTTGCTCTTTATGTGAGCATTCTTATGCCCAATTATTTACCTCTAAAAGTTGATAGTTTTTGGAAAAAAAAATATTTTCAATTTTTCAAAAAAAAAAAAATTTTAAGAATTTTTTTTTTTTATAATGTAGAAGTTGTTTTGGTTGTAGTTGAGCGACAACTTCAGATATTTCATGAAATAATCTTCATACTTTAATATTACACCCTACAAAGTCTGAAAAGAATCGAAGTGGTAGAACATACTTAAAAAAAATTTAAATCATTGGAAGACAATATTAACATGTACAAATGCTATAGAAATAATGTAATATAAAAATAATATAAAAATGATATAAAAACAGTTATTTAAATAAAATTAATTCGAAATATTCAATATGAACGCTTCTGTCTCCCATTGCCCGTTTGTTTTAGAGTCTTGGACATACATACATTTCTTATGGTGATATACACATATTTATAGTCCAGGCCACTTTACATGAAATTGAGTTTCTTGAATTACTTCGTATAACATTTTGCAATCAAAGCTATTAAGAGTATTTTGGCCCTGCTGAATCCGAAAATCGCTGTTACCAAGCCGAAACATTGACCGGAAGATCAATATAAAATATTTTTTGAAAAAAATTAACATATTTGTTTAACAACATTGTTGTATGCTACCCTTATGTGAAATTTAAAATTTGCCTCCTTTCTCCCCAAAATACAATTTAAACCCTTACTATGTACCTACACAGTATCTAAAACCAACTGTTCTTATTGTATTTCTTTAACTTTAAAATAATAAATGAAGTAGAATTATGTAAAATATTATTCGTTTATAAGTACAAGGTTTTTTTAGGAGTACCTAAACATCCCTTATATTTTATTATATTGCATTATATTATATTATTCTTATACATTTATATTAATATTATTTAAGTACAAAATTACACATTTAGTGATGCATCGTGTAGTTTTACTGCCCTTATATTAAAATTAATAATTGCATCCAGTGAAGTCCAACAAAAAAAATAAATATTGAAATAGCTTTGTTATACGAATTATTTCAAGAAACTCAATTTCATGTAAAGTGGCCTGGACTATAAATATGTGTATCACCATAAGAAATGTATGTTTGTCCAAGACTGCAACCAAAACAACTTCTACATTGTCAAAAAAAAAATTCTTAAAATTTTTTTTTTTTTTTAAATTGTAAATTTTTTTTTTTCCAAAAACTATCAACTTTTAGAGGCTAATAATTGGGCATAAGAATGCTCACATAAAGAGCAACATTCAAAATAAAAATTAGCCAAATCCGTGTTGAGGCCGATTTTACATTGCTATCCGGCTTCAGCCTTTCCGAAATTTTAGACCTAATGCGTAATCCCCAGATATTTATTGACTGATTTCAAAAAAATCGTTTTCTTATGTATATATTAATGAGAAGGAACTATTACGTTTCGATCCGCGAATATTTCATTATTTTAACCCACCATACTACATAATATGCAAATCCACTATAGAAATAGAGGTCAGTAAACATATTTAATTTTACCCCCCGTCCACCCAAAGTAGGAATTTGAAAAAAATATATGTGTTTGTGTATAATAAGGGGTATTTATGAAAAAAATTTCGTAGGTGTACCAGGCCGTTTAAGCAAAAAAAAAATTTTTTGAAAATTTTGGAATCGAAAATTTCTACGTATTTTTGATGGGAGATTTTTCAAAAAAATTGATATGATACTACTAAGGTATAGCTACAACATATATCGCAGAGATCAACATTTATAAAGTCATTACAGCAAAAAAAATTTTTTTTCGAAATTACATTTTTCAAATTTCCCGGAAAATTAGTGGGCGCAGGGGTTCAAAAGTTTGTAGAAGAGTACCTTTTAGTCATACCTTTTTATAAAAAAAATATCGACCCAACTTTCCCCAGGGGCAGATCGCCTATGCTTACCCTGCCATGCTCTTTAAAAAAATAACAGTATATTATAATATATTCTTTACGCAGTAACATTTTTATTTTTTTGATTAAAGTTTTTTTAAATTGAATAAAAAAATTAAAAGTAAATTTCGTATTTTCACGATTTCGCTTGTAAATATTAAATAATTAATTGTTTTTATGTTCGTACAAATCATAAGAAATAACTATATTATACTATACTGGTTATATATTTCTTTATTTAGACTAAGTTTACAAATATTCAAATGTTTCTGTGTAACAAATAAAATTAAAGATGTATCAATCCATGATACAAAATATATCTTTCCACCATGGCATCAATCCATGAGTGAGTTTTATTTAATCCCACTTCTACGTATTCACGTCAATTCCTCGACTGTGCATCCCGGCACAGTCACATCCATTTTTTTCTTTAAGCATTAAAAAAAAAATTAAGCCGGTCTCATTTTGCAATTATTTAAGCCAGTCTATTAACTAACAACAAGTAATAATTCATTTATAACATAACGACCACACATTGTGTTTATTAGTACATAATTACAAATAATGCCTAATTCCATGTACTAATTACTTTAAAATAATGTTTAAACCTGATATATTTTCAAGATGAAAAGCGTAGGTTGAAGTAACACCAATAGGACGGAATCCAAAATCAACAACTTGTTTATCTAAGCCCAAAATAAAATCTGGTCTAACCACAGGGCATACAGCATTCATATGGATAATTTCACAATGACTGAAATATTTTGTAAGAATCAAAATGTTTAGTGGATAATGAGAGCAATGCTTTTAAGTACTTTGTGTTTTTCCATTACTTTCTCAAGGAAGTGTATATTTAGTCTTTATTTGTTGTGTGATAATTAAAATTTTATGTTTTTACGTATTGTTTTAGATAAATTGAGAGTTTGTCAATCAAAAGGTAAAATTCATTACATTTGTGTGAGGTCTTTTCTTTTGCTCTACTATTAAAATGGCTCGTTTGCGGATATACATAGGTTTATTGATAAAAAGTGATTGTTTTAATAAATGTCTATTATATAAATATGTTTGAGGATAAATAATGAAAGATATATATTACCTAATTTAAAGAAAAATATATTATTAAAATAAATAAATAAAATGAATTAGTTATTTATAAAAATTAATAACAATAAAACAAATTTCGATTTACTAAAGGTATAACGAGAATCATCAATAAGATGCAGAAGTTGCAGTTTCAGCTATAAAATGTACCCTTTTGTAACTATTTTATTTGGTGCTTTCAGCTTCAAATTGAAACAAGAAAAAACGTACTTTGGTTTAAGTATAAACATATTAGAATTTATTAGAAACATGCAACAGAAACTAAAATTGATTAACTCTATAAATTAATATAAGCTACATTTTTGATGTTACTATAGTAAGTTCTCGTTTTTAATGTCATTTTATTGAAACTTTCAAATAGAATAATTATAATATTTGGATTTTTTTTAGATACATTTAGCAAGAACTATAAGTTACTTCAACTTTGTATGACAACATGTTTTAATTACTTTTACATATTTGTTTGCTTTCATAATTAGACATAAATTAAATATTCTATGGTTATCTGCACAAGTAAAATTAATTTTATTGTTTGTATAAGTATACAAATATAAATCGTACCTGTTCTACTTACTTTGTTTTCTTAAATTTAACTACACAACTTATTGTAGTTGAAGTCACGCGTGGATTCTGTGTTCTCCACAAATGTTTCTCAGCGTTGTAAAAATCGCTTTCATCTAAAGTCTTCTCGAGTTCATTATCTTTACCTTTTTTGCCTTTCGTTGTCTTAGGTTTCTTAAGTAAATTGTTGGCACGTTCTGCTCTGATATCTAGCACAGTTTCATTAAGCATTTGGACACTTATGTTTGGTTTTGCTGTTAAAATCAGTTTAATATCCTGTAAATTATACAGATAGAATTACGTCTTCCACAATTATGTATTAACTTTAAAATATTAGTTTTAAATGTCTTAAAAAACTGTATACCGGGTGGCCTATTTAAATTGAGACAAACAAATATCTGGAAAATTAAAATTTTTCAGAGAAAATATTTGTTACAAAAGTTTCAGGGTTTGGAGGGGGAAAACCAATGGATGTACAAATTTTGACCATGAGTAGAGGTTTAAAGGTTTTTTTGAGGGCAATTAAATTTTTTTTTAATAGAAACCTGTTTTTTTTTTACATATTCGTACTTTACAGCAAAGATTTTCAATCACCTCAATTTTAAACGAATTTTTATTTTTTTATTTTTCTTAAAAAAATCTGAAATTATTATTTATTATTATTAACTATGTTATATATTGAGATTTAAAAAAAAAACTTTTCAGACAAAAGTTATTTCTTTTTTTCTATAAAATTTGAACATGTAAAAAAAGAAATATGTTTCTATTTAAAAAATATAGTTGACTTCAAAATGACCTTAAAATCTCCAAGGAAGATCAAAATTTTTACTTCCATTGATTTTCTAAGAGGGTGAAAATGAATAGCAGTAAAATTTTTGATCTTTCTTGACGGTTTTAAGTTTTAACTTTTGTACCAAACATTTTCCTTGAAAAACCATAATTTTTGAGATATTTGTATGTACTATACATTGTACGTATTATTTAATTGGTAAAATATTGATTATAAGAAAATATGACGTGTCTATTTTATGTACAGTTTATATTTTTGTCGTCTATTGTTTTATTCTATATAAGTATAGTTTCTAATAGATGCTATTATATACATAATATACAAATACGATTATAACTTACAGTACATAAAGTGGGTGGAAAAAACAATGGATTAACCGCAAATGTACGTAAGAACATAAAATAAAGTGTATCTATATAATATTGAACACATTTTTTGATGAATCAAACAAAAATATCTTGATTCATTTTTGGTGAAAGCAAAAAAGATCACCAACCATATATTTTTGCCTTGTTTTAAGTAAGAGGTCATTAGTCTTAAGTCATGTGACTTTTTTCAGAATTTTATAAAATGGGTTTTAACCAGAACTGTGTACAAGTACAAAAAATGTAAAATTGCACAAAAAATGAACTAACTCAGTAAGAATAAACACAAGTGCTTATCACAAAAAAGTACATTAGTAATTGTATATAGGTGGTACTTACATTTATATTATTGCCATTACAAATATATTTTTATTTATCAAAGTACTTAAGTATATTTACATATGTATGTACTTTACATCAATGAGTACGTATTATTATAAAAGTAGGTGCTTAAAAATTCATTTAAAAATGAGCAAGTGAAAATTTTGAAATCGGATAACTCTTTTTTTATCTTTGAAAAACGATCACAAAGCAGATATGGCGAGGATCTATTTTTAATTACTTAAATAGCTAAGCTATGGACAGCTGTTTTAACTATACTTATATTTTACCCCAATTAAAATATAATAAATTACATTATTTTTGACATCAAGTTTTCCTTGCACTGGTTCTATAAAAATTTCTTTTGATTCATTTTTCATTTCGTACTCGCAATCTAAATGTTCACTTTGAATTACATCTAAAACATCTCTTCTTAAATACAATCTAATACACACAACAGAATAACTGCCCAAAGCAGTTCGTGGAAATTTAACAAATTGATGAGAAAACTGACAAATTGGATCTTGAATAAATGCTTTAAAAGATACAGCTCTTGTTATTGGGTATGCTTCTACTAAATTATCTAAAATAATAAATAATTAATTGAATTAATTAAAAAATTAAACGATAGTAAAGTTAGTATTATATTTATCGAATTTTGTTTTGTTTAGCAATATTAATTTAATTAAGTTATTTTTTAAATAAGCTTCAGAAGAAGTATAAGATAGTTTAGATATATACGTTGTGTATAAACATTATTTAATGTAATCTATTTATATGGCTTATTCAAACTAAAACTAATCAATAGACGAGCGATACGGTATAAAATTTGCTCAAAAGAAAAAGTAAACTAATTTTTTTTGCGTAGAAACTATACCTACTGTTAAATTCCAAAGATAACATAATATAGCTTTCAGTAGCACTAGAAATACTCTTATAGAGAGAATTTTGTTAGGATTTACTTGCAAGAAAATTCATTAAAATACCGGGAATGAAACTCGAAAATAGAGTTTTGTCTCTCAATTATAAATACCGAAGTGTATATTATTGCGTTAGTTTGAGAACTTAAATCAAATATTTGATTGTTTTCTTTAGTGGGACACATGTTATTTTGTCACTTACATTCTTTTTGTTTTAATTTTCCAAAATTTGCTATGGATGTACATTTCAAGTCAAATGTAAAATATCCTGACATTTTATCATCTTTAAGTAAATATTTCTTTATTTGTTTTTTCGTAAAATTAAAAAATAAAGTCAATTCTATTCTATCTTCTGGGTAAATAGTCCCAAATCCATCGCCTGGTTGTATGGAAACAAACTAAAAGAAAATAATATTATTTATAGATACATACACCAATTATATTTCAAAAATAATAATACATACTATAAATTACATAATTGTCGCACACCTAAATATTAATTAAAATTACATACAAAAATATAGAAAAATATATAACGCTAATATCCAATATTATAGTGTACAAATATTTCATGAAATTTATCTACAAATGCAGCCTAAAATTAAAGAATATTTATCACCCTAAACCCCAAATATCCCTAATATACACTCCCGTAACTCCTGACCCCTATTTCGTCTAAACCTACAATGATTGGCCCATCACACATAAATATCACTGAGCTGTCGGACTAGGACGAAACCTGCCGACATCAAATCTGTGAAGAGAAAAAAATATAGAGAAATAAATTGAATGACATTTCAATCAAATGACAAAATCAAATAATGTTACTTAACAAGTAGAGTTTAAATTTGGTGAAGTGATGCCTTTCTATACTATAACAGTTAATTAATTTTTATATGTCAAGAATACTGAAATTTGTTAACAATTTAAAAAAGATGTTATTTATTATTTTATTATCATTTAAATTTTTTTATTATTTAAGAAAAAAAATAATATGTAATATTACAAGTTAAGATATGGCATTGTTAATAATAATAAATAAAAGTAACACACTGATTATATGTGATATTATAAAATGTTTAAAGTAATAAAAAAAATACAAAGTAAAAACATGCAGAAATTGTGAAACTTATTAACTATATCATTAGCATAGTTGTTTCGCATATTTGATGATAAAATGAAATAGTTGTTAAAACGTTGGGGGAGGGGGCCATTTATGGTATTTAGATTGCATAATAAGTGTATGATATAATAATAGTTCATTTACAACAGGGGTGGGCAACCTTTTTGCTGAAATAGTTACTTTTATTTTCAGAAAAGTAATTCCCTAACGAATTAATTAAGATATCAGCAAATTGAGATAAAATTAGCGTATTTTTTACTTGACGTTTCTACTCTCAACACTTCTGAAGAAGACTCCTACATGTGAGTCTAAACGTCAAGTAAAAAATACGACAATATGGACAACAGTCCGAAAAGATAGCTCTTATGGAGAACGGCCACGAAAGTCTAAAGAAGAAAATAACATTATCAACTCAGCGACTAGCATATAATTGTTTTAATTAATAAAATTACTTCAGGTAAGTTGATGAATCCATATTTTTCAGTAGCAAGTGACTTATTTATTATTATCAATGTTATAGTTATTGTTTCTTTTGTATTTGCGTATCCAAGATCGTACAAATATTTCTGTCTTGATTCCTCTAAGAACTCACACGCATTTAGAACCATACTTCCAAAATCTTCAAAAGCATTCCATGATTTGATTTCTGTATTTTCTTCTTCCATTGTTTCAGTTACTTCAAGTTGGTTATCGGATTCTGCATGCAAACTATAGTCTAAAAAATGTTAAAAAGAAATGTAACATAAAGGGAATCCTGAATAACTGACTTATCAACGTTTAGCCCAAATCCCGGGATCTATAAACATGAAATTTTAGGGATCTTTCTTTTATGATATAAATATTCACCAGAAGCGTATTTCGATTTTTCGAAGTTCTATAAAATTGTTCCAGACTAACAGTAATAGTATTTTTATTTTATAAATTATATAAAAAAATATATAATAAAAACGAATATACGCGGACGAAGTCGCGGTTGGGCTACTAGTCTTAATATATTAGTAGCGATAGTACATAGGTTCCCAAACTTATTTGACTCACTACCCCCTTTTCTGCTAGAAAAAAAAATCACAAGGCTTCTCAGATAATTTACATTTTTAGTAGTGAACATTTTTTCATATACATAACTAGTGTTATATAATAATCCAGGGCTTCCCAACTGCACCCAGAACTAACAGGGCCTTCTTTGATCCACCCAATACCGTCAAGAGTGTCGAGGACCGCAGTTTGAGAACCAGTGATAGTAGGTAGTCTAGTTTCATAAGATTTCGTCTATAAATTAAGATTACATCTAATGTCCTTCACACGTAGGTATATGTGTCGGATCTTAAAATATTGTATTACTTCCTCTGAAGTTAGGTTATTTGGTTTTGTTGCCGGTTTGCATGAAGAAAGTTACCAATAATATACTGAACATATAACAAAATTAAAAATTAAATGATAGTTACATACCATCTTCAAACGATTCATTTTTAATTATTGCTTTATTATCTACATTGCAGTGTAATTGAAGTTGGCATTCACTCAAAATGGAAAATATTAATAACTTCATTGGAGGAACAAATTCATATCGTGTACTGCGAATATTCACGAGTATGGGAAATGTAAATACGTTCGTATATTTATCATAGTATTTATTTTGCTTACAAATAGTTCTAAAAAAATAGATTCAAAATGTTATAATTATTAAAATAATTTCATTTAAATTTAGAAAGTCGATAATAATAATATAATACATATTTATTACATAAGCCCATAAAAAAATGTGCTCTACTCTTAACTGGGCTATGTTTTTCATACGTATTTTTGTACACTGGGCACCGAAAACGAATTAGACCCCAACTTTTCCTACCATCAATAACTAGCAAAAACAGTAGGAAACATGTCAATTTCGTGAGTTTCCACGAACCGTAATAATTTTTTTAAAACAAATCTGCATGAATTTTGTAAATCAGACTGATTTTTTTGTGTTATCATACGACCATTTTTAACCGAGTTTTTTATGATTAAAACCAAAGTCACATTTTTAACGTTGAACGCCTATAACGATGTAAACAAACTCCATAGGCAGATTTGAAAAGCTGAAAGTCTAAAGGAAACTATAGTCAAGTTAAGAGTACAAGACTTTTTGTGGGGCTGTGTTATTATATTTTATATACATACATATAGATATCCCGTATCCGTATCACTACAAGATGTAAAATGTGAATAATTGAAATATTTTCCAGCATATGACTACTTGACTATAATTAAATCAGGGGTTATTAAATTTTAGGACTGCACAATATAAGTGAAATCCAAAAAAAATTCTAGATGCAATATAATTGTCATTTTGATCGTCTAATTACAAAAAAAGTTGCTGATATTGAATGACGTTCTTTTTTAGCACTGCAGAAAATTACTTTTACAACTGCACATTTCTATTTCAGAGCTGCACAAATAAGCTACAACTGCACTTAAACAACCCCTGAATTAAACCATACATATTTTACGTTAATATGACAAAAATATATGAAAAATTAATACACACTTTGGTAGAAACTGTATCCAAAATGATTGCCTTCCTTTAGGGGATATAACATTGTTCGAGGGAAAACAGTGAACGCATTGATGCAGTGATTTAGGTACGAAAAATTTAACATAAGCTGCGGCATCCGATGTATTTTGAACAGAAAATATGTTCTGATACACGCAACCATATATACACGTATGAAAGTCCAACAACTCAGGTATTAATTGAATAAAAGTTTCTTCAGCTTCAGCTACTAATTGTATTGTCTAAATATTTATAAAATTAATTTAATTTAACATTTTTGTAGTATTAGTCCAGGCTGTGGAAGCAAAAACAGTTTTTTTCTAGTTACAGTTTTGCTACTTACAGGATTTATTACAAATATGGTTTAGAATAATACCCTAAGTTTGCCCCGATTTTGGGTAAGCTATGGTTTAATTGCAAAATTCTTCAGATTTTATTAATTTTGCTAAATAGTAGTCTAAATACGTATTATACAAAAAAAAGTTTCAAATAAAAGTTATTTGCTATGAAATTCCTTACAATTTCAATTTTGAAAAAAATTAGTACAGAACATTCACTGAAAATTAGGACCTGATATCTTCAATTGTTTTTGAATAATGGAATCGCATGCTTGTCTTTGATTAACAATAAAAGTTTTTGTAAAACTTTTATTTTTGTAAAACTGTTGGTACTTTTTTTTGTATACTTATTTAGACCCCTATTAAGCAAAAATCAGAAAATCTGAAGAATTTTGCAATTAAACCATGGTTAATTCCTGACGCGGACAACCAAAATCGGAGCAAGCTTATTGTATTATTCTAAACTACATTTGTAACAGATTCTGTATGTAGCAAAACTGTACCTAAATTTCCTATTTTAGGTGCTTTTAAGCCTAGACAGACTGGACTATATATAAAATAATGAAATATTAATTTATTAATTAATACTAACCTTAGAAAGAACAAAGTTTACACATAATGGATCTTCATAGAAATTAAATAAATAATTTTCGCAATGAATTCCAACACAGTCTATATTATGTACATAAACTGGAATGTGTACTTTAGTTTTTGGTAATATCACCAGAAAATGATTTTCTATATAGAATGTATTAAATAAACGACCAACGCAAGTACTAATGATATTTTCTAGAAAAGTGTCAATGTCGGAGAAATCTATAAAAGCAAATAAATCACAATTATTTTTTCTGGCAATGAAATAAAATTGCATTGTTATACAATAATAGTAACAGTAGCACGTTATGATAGTCGAGGACCTCAGGCAAAAGAAATTCCCTCCTCCAGTCTATTGAATGTAATCAAATTTTTTTTAAATATTTAAATGAATTTTGTGAAAAATGTCACCATATAACTTGTGAAGATCTTTTTTTGCTCTTCGAATAATTTGCATGGCCATATCATCCAAAATAGCAAAAAAAATAATTTTTCATCACCAAAATTATTTCAAGAGCTAAAAAGGTGTTCAGTTTTTTTCTGACCAACTCCCCCCCCCCCCCCCCCCCCTTCGACTCCGGGTTAGTGCCTACTGTATAATACACCACTGAATAGTAATCATGTAAATATAAGTATTTTGAAAATGGTTGGAAAAATGAAAATTAATAGTAAAATAAATCAAATTATAATTGAAATTTTTATTGAAAATGACTTTTTTTTTGATACTGTTATTGCAACTTTTCATGAATTATAAATAACTTTTAAATTTTTTAAATTTCCATATATTAATTTAGGAAGTAACACTATTAATGAATTTTCATAACATTATACAATTATTATTTCGTTAGTGTACGAGTAGGTATATAAAATATGATAATTACTTGCTAGATAAATTACAATATAATCTCACCTGTGTTATCATCAACGCTATTACATGGTGTTTTACAGTTTTCGTCAGCTGTAAGAATTTCAGCAGTATCGTTATTAATTGATACATCATCATTTATTATAATATTGTGGTCTAGTTTCTCATCTTTACTTATGCGTATGTATAAGTATGTAGATTTGGAGTTATCAATCTAAAATTATTTATTTTATTTTGCACTTGAATTTAATTTACATACATTTTTTTGATAAGCACAAAAAAATAAAAATTTATATGCGACTGAAAAGTCTCGGCCACATATGAGACTGGAATGAAACCAGCTTAAATATGGACGAAATGAGACGAGACTGCTAGTTATAAATCTGATACATATTTAATTAAACCTAGCCTCATCTCGTCTCGTGCGAAGCCCTAAAAATATCTTTTGTTATTTAAAAAAGAATATTAAACATTTACTTACAGTAATGTAGCTAATATTTTTATCTTTGAGTAACGTGTACTCCCAAATTTGCTTTATCTTGAACTTTAGTGCAGACGGCACTGAAATACTGTTGATGTTACTTTTAGGAAAACAAATAAAATTTATTTTTAATTTTGACGATATATTATCATATCGCTGTATTTTAAAACAAATTCTTCCACGTAGTACATTTTCAAAATGTTTTGAGTTAAATGTAACTATATATGTTTTTGAGTAACCAGGTAAAATTGTTATAAATTCCATTGGGTGTATCTTGAAAATAAATAATTCCAGAATTAACCAACGCAAGAATTATTTTTAGCAATATTAATGTTTTTAGACTTATTTTAATTTTTAAACTTTATTATACATACTATAGTATATTAAATTTATACTTACTTCGATCACGTTGAATTCAGTATCAAAATCAAAATCCATTATCATATATTTACATTTTATAGGGTAGTTATCTCTATTTATAATTTGTAAAGTTTTCTTATATATTTTATTAGATAAATATTCCTATAAACAATGAAAATAATGAATATTAGGTATATTGTAATAAAATTTGAACCGATTATTTAAAAAAACAAATTTATTATGTATATACCATCATATACTATCTCCGGAATTATTCTCAACATGGAGGTCTCTGTTATTATAATTATATGGGAGAAAGAAATAATAAGATATAGGTAAAAATATTTAAAAAATTCCACATGTTTGGTCTGTTCGTGATATCAGAATTCGTTCAAGAAATATGTTAAAATAAATGGTACTTTAATGATGTCTAAACAAAACAGATACACTTATAATTTTCAAATTGCTCTTTAGAATACTGCTCTAATATACTTCAAAGCGAAGGTAGTCTACATTACACTATTGTATACATATTATATTCATATAGGTACTATGTATATATTGACTTTTTACTTGAAAAATAAGTTCTCGTGGCTTCCATGTGAAATTAGGACTTTCATGTTCTTCTTTTATCTCATGATGATCATAAAGTTGTGCCTGTTCTAGATGTTTTAGTAAATCTGGTATTTCAGGCTCTTTATAAAATTCGATAATTTCTTGTTCATCCAGAAAGGGAATAATTGGCAAATTAATTACTTCTTCGTCCTTAAATATTTAAAAATAAATAAATAATTGTTTAAATATACATATAAAGTATACGTGTATATTTTTTGTGAAATACAATTCTAAGTGCACTTTATAGAGATAAACCAAAGTATGTTATGTACTTATAATGATATATGCAAAAAATATATATATGTATGTGTATATGTATGACCTATGATATAAAAGCAGAAATTAACCTTTGATTTCTTTCCCTTTTTGTCTTTTTTGCCTTTTTTATCTTTCTTTTTTTCTTTTGTTGGAGCTATAATAATTAAAGTCAAGAATAAATATATATAAATTGTATGTAATAAAATAGAATGAACTTACCATCTTTCTTTTTATCCTTCTTTGATTTTTCTGTTTTGTCTTTAGTTCCTAAATTGTTAAGAATAAGTATAAACTAAATGCTTTAAAATTTTAAATTAGTAATTTAAAATAGATAATAGGTAAGAAGTATACCTTTCTTTTTCTTCGGAGATATTTCTTTTTCATCTTGTATATCTAAAATGTATAATGATGCATGTAACAACAAATATTTACATTTATTTTATAATATACAACCCTTTTCTTCCTCTTCTTTGTTTTCTTCAATTTCGATGAGGTCATCAGACCATCCCTTTAAAATTAAAATAAATCTTAATACTAATTTTTGATCCGTGATATTAATATATGTTTATGTTTTTAATGAGTTCCAAATATTTACCTTTTCACTTGTTTCTTCTTCTTTTATACTTTCTTCTGGTTCTTTCTTGATTAACTTTTTTTCATATTTTTCTAAATATCGATTTTTATCTCTTTCTGCTTTCATTTCTAACCGGTACTTTTGCTCTTGCTCTTTTACAAGTTTGAGTATTATTTGGATTTTATTTTTCATCTGTAAAATGTGTAGCCTGTTTTGCTCTTTTTTATATTGCTTGAGCTTACTCATTAATAACGTCTTTCTTGGAAATTTTTCGATGTTTATTTTGTATTTAATATTTATTACCCTCATAAATGCATTATTCTTTTTCATTAGGAGTTTTTCACGTTCAGGAAGATGTTGGAAATAATCTATTTTCGTCTTTTCCATAATATCCTGTTTAGTTAGAATTAACAATATTAAAGTACCTATATACTTCTTTAGCGAGACTAGTGAATTGAAATGCTAATGAGAGTGCGTATATTGTATATGCGTGAGTGGATATATAAGAAAATTTTACGACGATTATGCGTGAGAGAGATATGAGTAAATGTATAAGAGGAAGAGTTGTTTTGTAAACGGTTTTTGTGTTAAGATTATTTACTTTATTTATTTAATTCGCATGGCTAATGAATACAAAAAAAGTTTCACTTCAATCGTGCGCTTACATGGGTGAGGCACACACCACTTTTTTATTGTTGAACGTAAATAATCATATTAATTAATTTGCTTCTGAATTTAGGAAATGAATATAAATCATTAATATAATTTTTGAATAAAGACATCTGTACCCAGGGCCGGTATCAATTTAGTTTTCAGTATGTTGTACTAGACACTCGAAAAATTTGAGTGTGTTGAATTAATTAATGTACTTCGAAATAATTGAGTCAGATTTTATGAATAAAGAGCTAATTTGAATTTTCATTTGTATAACTGCATTCATTGATAATTTTTAATATTCCAAAAACCATAAGAGAAAAAAAATCGCTCCACCTCTCACCCACCCCCCTCAACAAACTTTTTTACTCGACATTCGAAATTAAGTATCGGTTTTGCTGGCCCTGTCTGTACCTATACTATTACTATTATTATTACATAAGAGCAGGGTGGTGCCGGGACTTTTTCCTCGACGCGGCGTGGGCGGAATATCTATATGTTCTGCCTGGTCAAGATTTTTTCTACACTAAAATAATTTATCTAGAACTAAATTCCTACTTTTATGTCCTGTAAACATCTTAGTCGTTCAGTCAATGTTTTTTCACTAACATATTTATTCCATAATTTTTCTAGTTTTAACTGATAGTTGTATGCTTTCTTCGATTGGGCTGTATACGGAAAAACCTTTTCAGGGTCATGTTTTGTACTTTCTGAAATCAAACTTCTGACAGTGTTCATATTTCACGAAGAATTAATGACACTTATATTTATTTTGTAACAATGGTAACAACGTGAACTGACAATTTTGAAGAAATCGGAAATAGAGCTGTGTCAAAAATAAAGAGATATAAATATAAAATTGTCCTTTTTTAAACAAGGAGTGTCTATTTCATTCTTACTAGAAAAAGAGATAGATACATCCCAAACGCCACCGCATCTTTCTCACTGTTTTGGAGAAATGTTACATTATGTTAATACAGAATGCGCGGTCCATGCTTTATGTTTATGGATATAGATATTTTTTTCTTAATTTCGGTTTTGGTTAGAGCTATTTTTGGTTTCAGTTTTGAATACGGATATAAAATTATTTCGGATACGAATTTTTATCTTTGTTCTCTGAGTTCGGACAACGAGTAGGAAACTATCCGAAATAATATCCTAAATAATTATTTCAGGTATCAATTTCTAATTATTGCAGTTACAGGTTCGGAGGTCAGAATCCAATTATTTTGAATACGGTTTCGAAGGTCAGAATCGTTTCGGATATCTGATAGTTTCGGTTTCGGATATGGAGCTCCGTAACACCCACATGGACTGCGCATTTTGTATTACCGCAATGTGTCAAATTTGGTTATCCCAACGCATATAGTACTCTATATTTTTTCACTCACGTTTAACCAAATATCCAAGATAGAGTATCTTTCTTTTGTTACGAGTCGTTTTTGAATCAGATGCGCGGTCAATACTCTATGATATGTACGAATATGAGAAGACACGATTAGGAGTTACTTACCATTTTTTACTTAAAATAATTTTAAATAATACAAATACAAATATTAAAATAATATTTATTAAAATGGTCTAAACACATACACAAATTATCGAATATAATGAACAAGCATGAAATTTTTTTCAGTCTATTGATATAGTATCATTAGACGTATTTCCATTATTAGAAACTTCTACATTAAATATATGCTTTTTGCCGGTATCACAGCACATACAGTATGTGTTTTTCATCCGTTGCTGTCTTGTCATTTCAAAACTAACTGCCGTAGTATTACTGCCATATTGGTTATCAGTTATCTCTATATAAATCACATGCTTTTGTCCAGATGGGCAGCAAATGCAGTAAAGGTTTTTTATATCGGCATTATTACTTTGTGCTAGATCTTTTCCTGAACTAATTTCAGAATACTTTTCACTATTTAAGTAATCTGGTTCATTATCTTTAGTGTATTTTATAATTTCGTTATCAGAATTGGCACTTGCTTTAATATTTTCTGGTTTCTTCACTTGATTTTCAGTATTTTTTACATACGTGTTACCTTTTGATGTTACTGATAAATAATTTACGTGATCCTGTTTATTTACTTTATTATAGTCTTGATTCTGAACAGAAGTATTATCACTATGATCAGTTACAATGATACGAGGTATATTCAATTCTTTAGTTTCGCTAAATTTTTTAACAGAAGCATTGTTAAGTCTCGCGCTATTCAAATTATTTTGTGGAATATGCAATTCTTTATTTTCTGAAGCCAATCTTTTATACGGTTTATCATTATTGAACTTTTCATTTAAAATCTTAGATTTATCCGTATCAATTCCATCCAAAGACATATCAATTTTTTCTTTTGCAGAATTGATTGTTTTATTACTCAAACACTTACATGCTCCTATATTTCCCGCAAGATTTCCTTCATCTCTTGTACCATGAATAGTTCCTGATACCACTAATTGCCCATCTTTGTTATCTATTTCATAAAACGGAGCATTTGTTTCCACAACTTGTCCATTAATTATTTTCATATTAAATTCTTTCACATCATCATCACCATCATAGCTTTTTGATTTTGATTCTTCGGTATATGCTGTGGAATCATTGCTTTCTGTTGGTGATGCATTGCTATATTTGTTCTCGATTATTTTTTGGTGTGTAACTTGCATATTTAGTGTACGTATTGGACTTCTATCTACTGAACTATTTTTTAATCTAGGTATACCAGACTGGGTTATTGCTGTTGTTCTTCTTGTGTAAGTAACAGAACAAGAGCATGTTCTACTACTAGGTATAACATAGTTGCAAGCAGGTCGTTTGGAAGGATATTCGGATGACCTAAAACGGGAAGTGAGGTAAGGTTCAAATATTAAAAGTGGAATTCATAGGAGATTAAATTGGAATCAAATAATAAAAGCCTATTTTAATTATCCTATATTTATACAACTATTTATTACATCTGCTCGAGTTAAATTATAATTTTTGTGTCCTATTAGATAGAATTAAAGTGATGAATTTTTGAATAATAAAATAATAATAAATTATAAATAGGAAGATAATAGAACACACTTTCCAAGCTATACTTGGGGTGTGCAATACAATAAATATTATATCAAATGTATCACTAAGTACATATTATATATATTATAAATAATTTGCTAAGGCACACTATAATTTAAAATATGGCAATGAACCATAATACATTATATAAAATTTTGTGGTCCCACTACATATACTATTGACACAAATAAAAATCTTATTCTGGACCGTGTTATACAAAAGGTTGCCCAGTCCTGCACTATACTGAAGAGAGTCATCAATAAGAGATTCATGTTTATTCATGTGTTTTTAAAGCAGCATATTATATTTTATTAAATTTTCAACTATTTGACGATCATTTTGTCACTAATTCTTAAAACTCTTGTATATTTTCATGATTTGATTTTAGCCAAAAGATTCTACCTGTTGATTTATAAATCAGAAAATCCCATTATTAAATATTTTATTTTTACTTTTTTATTTATTAAAATAAATTTTCTATTTCTGTTTATAATCAGATAAAATTGTGTATAATTTTTCCCTGCCTTACTATATACCCATATAATTGGTTGGTGAACACATCAATGAAGTTATAATATTAATGTACACAAAAATTATTTAAAAATATCTTATAATCTACAATTCTTGTCACAAAATGGAATGTTTGCATTTTAATCTAAAATAGTCTTGCATTTGATTTATATTAATTCAAAATCTATTTGTTTGCTTAATCTAAACTAATTATAAAGATGGATAACATCTCAAGTCTTCTAGTTGGTGTCTGCTGACACGATCTAGTTCATCTTGTAGAACTCCTACTTTTACCTGATAATCGGACACCATTTTTTGATAATGTTCTGTTTTTTCTGATTCTAGTTCACTAAAATAAAAATTATGTTTCCATAGGTATTTCCACTGATCTATCTATCATTAAATAAACATATCACCGCATGCAAAAAATTTAGAAAAAAATTGAAGATAAAAAACTTACATTTTTAGTTGAAATTCGTCTATTTTCGAACGTAAATTCTGTATATCGTTCATAAGTTCTTGATTTCGTAGCTTTTGATCGATAGTTTCTTGTCTAGAGGTTGCCAATAGTTCTTCTAAAGTTCCAATACTGCTTCGTGCTTTTCTATAATCCGTTCTGAGTGAATCGTGATCTTGCTGTACTTGATTTAAATCTTGTTCAATCTTTAAAAATTAAAATATTGTAATAATTAACTGGCTACTCAATAAATTAAGATTTTTAATGGTGAATAGTCAAACTACAAAACACCTCAACCATATTAATATTTATGTTACACCCAGTCCATTTCTTGAAAAACATAACATATACTGAACGAAAACTGAAATGTTATTATCAATTAGTAAAACATTCAAAATGTATGTATAAACAAACTTAGAGTATAAATTGAACCATGTACAACAAGCAAATGTGGAACTTTATGAATCTTTGAAAATATCACAAACTGAAATAATACAAAATCGAGTCTTATGTATTTTTTTGAGAAAAATTTTGGCATTCAGAGAAATAAAGTGAACCAATTATCTAACACTGCCCTAAAGTATGAATATATGTGACTATATGTAATTGTCAAAAATTGTAAATCTAAAAATATAAACAATGTTTTACCTTAAGCTTGCGTGTATCTCGTTCACTAGAATCTCTTAGAAGTGTTTCTTTTTGATTATCTAATTTTTTACAAACATCTTTGATATTATTTAATTCATCTTGGGTTTGACGAGTCTCTTCTCTTGCTTCTTTTACTTGACCTTCTAGAGCTGCTACTTTTGCTGTCAAATTTGCTATCTACAAAATATGTTATTTCATGTTACATTAATTTGGAACACCAAAATAATAAAGAAAATTCCATCACCTCTTTTTCATATTCACGAATCATAGAATCTTTTGCAATTAAATTTTCATTCAAATCCATTACTTTCTCTTCAGTTAAACGTAGTTGTATACTCTTTTCAGTTGCTACGTTTTCAAGTGAATGGTTATTCGATTCGAGTACTACAGCTTCTTGACTTAAAGTACGGAAATTGTCAAGCATCTGAGCTCTTTCAGCTTCCTAAAATTATTTTAAGAACATCGTTATTAAATTATAGTTAAATAGATTAAAACACCAATTTACTTTTTGTTCGAGTAAGTCTTCCACACGTTTAACTTTCTCAACATAATCTTGAAGCTGGCGTTTAAGATCATCTGCTTCTCTTCTTGCTGAAAGTAGATTTTGGCTATTAGCTTGAGCTTGAGAACTTTGTAACGATAACTCAGTTTGAAGTCTCCTAAAAAAAATTTTGAAATATTTAATTATTATATGAGAATAAAATTATCTTCATCTATTTTCTTACCTGTTTTCTGCTACAATATCTTCCTTGGTTGCTTTAAGTAAATTTAATTCACGTGACAGTCTTTCATTTTCAGCACAACAGTTCCTTAAAGAAATTTCTTTCGTAGCTATTTCATCTACTGCAATCCTAAAACACAAAGTTTTGACATTTGTACCTTCAAAAATTGTTGGTAAAAGTTACATTAATCTTGTCCAATAATATCGAATATAAGTACGGCAGAAACATATATGCGCATGCATATTACAATTTAAATATTGATGTTTGTAGAAATGTATTTTTTACACTGGAATTTTTCATTTTGTGTTGATGTGAATAATCACTTCATGATATGAACCTGTTCATATCATAGAATACTAGATGTGTTGTAATTTACAAAAGTAAAATACATAATTTTCTGAATACTTACTCTACTTTTTTCTTTAGTTCCGTCAGCTGTATTTCCAATGAAGCAATTCTTGAATCTTTAAACTTCAACTGATCTTCCAAAGACACAACTTTTTCTGTTTTTTCATCAAGATTCATCTAAAAAATATAAATGAAGAAACAGCAATTTAAATTATATATTAGAAAATAAAAACATACTAAAAGTGAATCTTTTTCTTGATCAATCTGTGCTAAACTGCCACGGAGAACAGCCATATCTTTTCTTGATGATAATGTATCTTGTTGTAGGCTATCTTTTTCTCTTTCAAGAGTTTTTATATGATCCTGTGAATTTCTGATTTCTCGTTCGGCTTGCTTTAGTTGTCCTTGAGCATTTGCTAAAGCTCTATCTGTTTGTTCTTGTAAAGTTCTAAACAGAAATATAAATTACGATAACTAAATATTTATTGGAACTATTTAATATTTTTTACAACTATAATTGAATTGTCATAATTGTTTTGAAAGAACCCTGCACTTATCTCATGGGAAATTGTTCTCGGTGAAATTGACTAACTTTTTTTAGTATTTTGTAATTTATGCAAAACAAAGAAATGAGTTGTTTCTTCCTAAAAAATTCCAAAAAGATGGAAATAACAAATATGCTTTAAATAGTTTTAATCATATTCCATATAAAACAATTTTCCATAAGAAAGTGGGTTCTTTGATAAGTAATACATTTTTTATCACAATGAAACATAATTATTAAAAGAAAAAATTTATTAACGAATATAAAAAATTTATAAACTGAAAAATTTACTTTAGCTGATTATTAAGAGCACGTTGTTGAGATAAATCTGTTTGTGAGACATTCAGTTGTTTTTTTAGCGATTCCATTTGTTCTTCCAATGTACTCAGTGTTGCTCTCCGTGAGCCTTGAGATATCATTAAGTCACGTCTCTCATTTTCAAGTTGTCTCACGCGATCTTCACTTTCATATAAAGCTCTTTCTAATCTTGAATGTTCTGAAAGCTGTGTTGCAGTTGCTATCTGAAAATTAATATTATTTAAAAAATTATTTTATTTATCAGTTGGTTCATTAGGATTGCCACCTTTTGAAATATTCATTCTGGGACGGGCCTTCAGGAAAAATACAAACCTTGAAATGTTGGAAATGCAAGTATTGATATATTTTTCTTTAATTTCTAGAAAGAAACAATTGTTCAACATACAAAATCATAGTGGTATAACAGCTGGAACTAGAAATTCAAAATGTTACCATTTTTTAAAATAAAATTTCAAGTTTTGTATTTTTCCTGCTTGATTTACTTTTTCTGTCTATTCAAATTACATTGTTCTTGTGTTTACATATTTTTAGTCCTGAGAACATTTTCACATACCTATGCATAAAAAACAATATTTTCAAACACTCATACAAAAATTGAAACTAAGAACATTTATCTAAATAGGTAATATACTTTTTGTTAATTTCACGGACAACCCAATTAGTCAATCTGCAATAGGTGGCAACCCTAGTACATGGTAATTAAAGCAAAAAAGGTGCAACTTTTTATTGTGTTGAATATAAATTTTTATTAGCGTAAAATGTACCTTAATTCCTATCCAAAATCACCATCTCTTAAATTCAAAAATCAGTTACCATTGAAAAAAAACACCCACATAAAATATCTTAATATTGCCCCCTTTAATCTGAGTAAATTTCAAAGAGAAATTTGATTGTGAAGTATTATTCAGAAAATAAAATAAAATGTTCAATATTTAGTTTTATAAAAACACAAATATTATCAACTCTTTTATTTTTTAGAATTAATGCTTTGATTTCTCAACATGTATTTTAATAATATTGAAATATTTACTTTTAATCGTTCTCGAACAGCATTGAGTTCATCTTCTAATCTTGTAACATCTGACTTTGCAATATCTCTTTCTCGTTCAATTCGTTTGATTATTGTCTGAAATAAATATTTTAAAGATAGTTAATATATGTAAGTTATTGAGTATTTTTATAATACCATACTTTGATAGATAATCCATCATTTTCACCAGACATTGTACCTGACCATCTATTACGTTCTTCTATACTTTCTAAACGAGCTATCAAGTTATGCTTTTCTCGTACAATATCTCGGTTTTCTTGTTGAAGAGATGCTAATGCTTGTTCCTTTTCATTCAATTTACGCCGTATTTCTAAAATCTACAACTTTTATTTAAATAACCTATTTTTGATATAAATATTGCAATAACTTACACTATCAGGTTGTTCAGGTAAATTGCTTAGTTGGTCTCTTAGTTTTTGATATTCCCTGTAATAATAATCCCGTTCTGACTTTAATTTTTCTGTTTTACTTCCTTCCTAGAAAAAAGTTTATTTATACAAATTACAACATTATGTTCAAAAGTGAAGTGTTCACATATTATTATTAATATTATTAATTTTGTCTATTTGATGCACATAAGTATAAAAAGTAATATAAAATAATACTTACAGTTCCTTCTTTTTCAGATGCTATATCATACTTATCATAATTTTCACCATATGATTTTTTTCTTGTCCGCTCTGATTTACATGTACAATTTCCATCTATTTGTTGATTGAAAAGTTGTTGTTCTAATTCACGTACCTTTTTTTTCTGTTGCGCCGAATCCTGCACTAGTTCATCTATTTTTAAATTTAAGTCTCGCTCTAAGATAAAAAATAAAAATAGATATTTAAATTTTTTTCATTAAAATTAAAGAAAATCATATTGTCATCAGGTTTCCATGATAATATTGAAAATAAACTACTGAGGATGCTATGAAATTTCATTAATTATTTTTCTTACCGATTATTGTAAATTGGTTAATACGATCATTTAATCTTTTCTTTTCATTTCTAGTGCTTTCTAAAACCGATTGCAAATGATTTTTTTCATTTTTCACCGCATCTAAATCAGCTTCAAGTTCTTGCTTTGATCTCTTCATGGATAATATCTGATGTTGTAAACTAGAAACTTGAGCTCTGGCTTCATCTAAATGCATATTTGCCTCTCTCATTTTTTCACTGTGTTGTTTTACTGTTGAGTTACAATCTGCTTCCACGGCTAAAGCCATGTGGTCGATATCACGTAGTTCTTTCTCAAGCTGTTTGTTGCGTTCAGCTAGGTGTAATGCTCGTTTCATAGCTTCATGTTGTTTTTCGACAGACACTGAATAAAAATTAGTAGGTAAAATCAAAATAAATGAAAAGTGTATTCATAAAAAATTATAACTAGAAATGTATCCGTGTTTGTAATATAAGTAGTTCCAGATTTAATAATGTTCATTAGTTTATTTCATACACTGCATTTTAGAGGTATACTATATTTCATACTTAGAATACAAATTTAAACCTTTTAACTGATTTTGAAGTTCACGTTTCTCTTGTTCAATCACTGTAATTTGTTCGGAAACTCCTGACAAACGCGTGTCAATGTCTTTATAACAACAATCACCATTGATAGCTTCAGTAGGTCTACCTCCTTCTAACATTCGTGCCAACCTTTGTATTTCTTTTTCTCGATTTGCTAACTAAACAATTATTAGAGTTAATTAATTATGAAAATAGTTCTACCTTGTTTTTATTACCTGATTTTTATATGATTGTATAGTTTCGGTTTGGATTGCATTTTCACTTTTATAATAATCTATATCCTTTGTTAATTTTTCTATACGTTGCTGTGAAATTACTGACATTTCTTTCTTTAATTTGTCACTTTGTATTTGCGGATTATATAATGCGGTTTTTGATATAGCTAAAAAATAACTCGGTAAGTAAAAGATAATTTATTATAGGTTATAAAGATGCATTACCTGGTTTTCTAAATTTTTCGCCTTTTTTTGATAAATCGCACTCTAAAACACATACCTTAGATTTTAGATCAGAATTCTCTTTTTCCAACTTTTTTAATTGTCTGTGAAAAACTGGAAACATATTTAAGTTAAAAAGGATCTTTGTAGGTATAACCAGAAGTAAATAATTATAATACCTTTTTCAGATTCTTCTGCGTGCTCTTGTAACTTTAATAATTTTATATGGAGATCATTACATTCTTTCATCAGTTTTGCATTATCACATTTGTAAGGCTCAAGACCAAATTGAAAAGTATTCTTTTCCTGTAATTTACAAAATTTGAGTACCTACCTAATTTAAAAATAAATTTAATTTTCAAGGGTTACTAGATAATTTGTGACAGAATACCTCTAAGGCACTTTGTGCAACTTTTTTATAATAACGAAGACTATCTGTGGTTTGAATCAAATCTGATAACAATTTATCAACAAGAGGAATTGATTCTATCATCAGTGGTTGAAAATATCCCAAATCTTCTAAACTATTCTTTAGTACACGATATTTAGTTTCCATTTTTTTTCCTTGTTAAATAGACAAGAATTATATAAATTATTCATTAACATCTATTTTTAACTAACCATGTTATTATAAAACTACAAAAGATTGCTCAAATAGCAATTAACGGTTAGTTAGGTTATCTTGTTTGACATCATTTTAAATTTAAATGTCAATTTCAAGAAGTACCAACATGACAAACACCAACATTGTAAAAATGAAAGTTCTTCTTTGTCTTCTTTTCAATAATTTTTTTATGAAGTTCTTAATTAATTAATAAATTAGTATTACTCTGGAACAGTGGCGAACTAAACAACGTTGTGATCCAGGGCGGATGTTAGTTATCCCCTCCCACTTAAACTTTTTTTTTTAATTTTGAAGCCAAAAAACCAAAAGCACATTTTTGGAAAAGCAAAAAAGTATTTCGGGAGCGGTGGGTTCTTAATTTTTTTCTTGTATTTTTGTATTTTCTTTTTTTATGATTTTCATGATTGTAGGACAAACAGTACTTTGTAACAGAGGCATAGCAATAAAGTACTTTGTAACAGAGGCATAACAAGGAGTTGACGAAATCGACCTCCACCGGCGGCATAGAGTTCAGAGGGGCGGTAAAATCATCCTATAAAAGATATAAAAAAGTACAATTACTTATTTTTCTGAATATAGGGGGCGCTAATACCGATCCTTACTGGGGGCTGTGGATGCAGTTCTACGCTTCTGTTTGTACAGCTTGTTTTATACGGGTCCTTGTTATCCGAGGTTCGAGGGTAGTTGATACCGAAAAAACACCTCTTAATGCGAATCCGCTTAAAACTAAAATTAAATAATATATGACAAAGTGACGCACAAATAGGGGCTATTATTTATAGCGAATAATGCAAGAAATTATATTATATCATTGTGTATATTTTTGATAATATTTAGTAAAATATAAATATTAATTATTAATCTCACTTTCAGCCAAAGCAAAATATTTCGTAAACTACACTCACGGAAAAAATTAAAGGACCACTTAAATTTTTCGAAAAAATTGCTCATTTTCAAAGTAGTGCCGATAGGTCAAATATGATCCCTTTTTTACTTATAGGATATGAAAATTGAATGAAATTTTATCATCTTTCCGAATTTAGAGGTATTTTTGTGTTATTAAACTTATTTTTGTGACAAAATCGCAGTTTAATAAAAAATAATTTTTTTTTTTTGCAATTTTGCAAGTTACCCACGGGGATGTTTGATTTTGTATATGTATAATAATAATATTTAATTATAGGTATATATATATTATATAATTTGAAATTTTTATAAAACATGTAAAATGAAGCGCTGTAATAAAAGATATAGAAATTTTTTTAAGCCAAGGCATGTAGCACGTCAAAATATATAACCAAACCAGTGAAATTTAACCCTTTTTCTTATTTTTTTCTAAATCAATAATGGCGCCTGCAGGGGTTTTAAAGCCCCCCCCCCCAAATTGTATACCAATACGTGTGGGGTATCAAAATTTAGTTATCAATCAGTGGAATTTGACCATATTTTTTTTTCTAACTTAAAAATGTATTCTCTATTTCTTTTCACACGATTGTACGATGTTCGTAAATACAATATTAAACTATTAAATGTGTAAAAATATGCACGATTTATATTCCCCAATCATAATTCGTCCGTTAAAAAACACTGGTTTGTAAGAACCGTGTGAATTTATATGATTCATAAATTGGACAATCGCGCACAACGGTGTTCTTTTTTAATATGCCGCAATTAATTCTCTTTACCGGCGAACGCTTTATGGGCTTTGGGGTGAGCGGTATGTGATATATTATATTATCGTGGTGCGCGAATGTGACTTGAACACAAACAATTAAAACACAAAAACATGTGTAGTCGTGGCAGGCCCCGCGTATCAGGGACAATCGCGTTACTGCAAAAACACACTTTGCGCGAAAACGTCCGGGGTAGTTTGGTCCCGTCGGGGTGGGCTTGCGTCGTTATTAAAGGGGTTTGTTACGAAGAAATTGTATAAACTAGAATTTAGATGGTTGCGTACGGCGTACATAGATACTACATATAGGTATACAGTTTTAGAATTTAATAATACTTTGAACTTTACATACTTAGGTATGTACGTCTTTCTTGGAAATGTATGATTTGGTTAGGTTATATGATTTATTCAATATCAAAGAATTTTATTCTGCTTTGTTTTATTTTGTTATTAGCTATTACAGTGCTTTATTTGGTAAGTATTATACTTTTTGGAAAATAAAATTTTGTTTGTGCAATTACCGTGTTAATTGTACGCATATTTTATATAAAAATATAAAATTATTAAATGCAGGTATACAAGTCGTGGTGATCTTGATATGGATCTTGGCTTCTGGGTGTAAGCCGCGTCGATTTGGTCGTGTTATCGGCCAATGTTTCGTCACATATTGCAGTGGACATCTTCAGGGCTCTTCTAAAATTATTAAATTATTAAATGTAAAACAAGAAGGCGCATTTCTTCGATCTGATAATTATTACCAGAGATATAGTACCAACATTTTTTACTGACTAAAAAACTAAACCGAGGTACATATGTAATAATATGTACCTGCATAACATATTCGTGAAGTACATAATCAGTGAAGAACATAAACATAGAGCATGTACTGTGCATCTGATTCGAAAATCGAGTCTTTACAAAAATAAAGATAGAACGTAGTTTGGATCTATATTTGTGTTTATTTAAACTTGAGTGGGAAAAGATAGATTATTGTTTGGGTTATATCTCTATCTCCACTTTTGTGAACTGAACTGAATACATAATGTCAATACAGAATGCACAGTCCATGTTTCTATGTCTATGGAGAAGATAGTTTTTTTGTCGATGTTCCGTTTTGAGACTGATAAATTTATAACAATATAATGGCTGATTTGGAAAATATGAATTTGGTTCCCTGGTGAAACAAATTTCTTGAAAAATTATGTAATTATTATAAAAATTGATGAGAAGGTATGAAAAAAAAATCATAAAAATTGTTAGTTTTTTATAGAAAATCATAAAAAATATTAGAAAGTTTTTATGAATTTCTATGAAAATTCTTAGATTTCGTTATAAAAAATTAAATATTCTAAATATCACAAAATATTCTTGAAAAATTATAATGTGTTAGAAACTTTTATGAGAAAGGGGAGGATGAATAATGAGGAATATGTGTTCTCATATTTATATTTTATATGTTTATTTGAAACTAATTTATTCAATAGTAAACTTTTCGCAGTATAATTTATTTTCAAAGAGAACGCTATTTATATAGCAAATATTTAAGTGTAGTCCATTTGCTATTTGTCGAAGGGAGTCCTGCAAATGGAAGGGTTTCAATCAAATTGGCTTACTCGTCCCTTACACGTCGTGGGTTTTAAAACGATGGACTAAAATTATGAAATCAAAGAACTTATGACTGCAAAAACTCTAATGGATGTTGGATTTAAATTTAACCTACATATAGAGGTGATTCGTTATAGTCAATACAAAGATAGGAATTCATTTATATTTAGTAACATTTACATAAGTTACTGGCACCAGTCTTTGATTTGATCCCAGTAATGGCTATTTTTAATTAAATATACTGAACTAGAAATATTTGTTGATATTTGATTACTACCATTTCTGAATATTAATCTATATACATTTAACTATATTACAGCGTGATTTCATGACAATCGACCAATAGATGTCAAAATGGTGAACATTTAAACTAATTATTAGTATAATTTATTTATTAATTATTATATTATCATAACAACTGCTTTACATTGTTTCAAAGACGATTCTTTCTTTTATATCTTTTGTGTGTCGTAATAATCATTTTGTAATCATTAGCAAGTGTCCATCACTGCATGCTCATTACTGGTTTTACTTTATCCATAACTGGAGAAAAAACATAAACAAAATAAAAGGTTGTAATTTAAAAAACAAACTATATTTGCAGATTTTGTTAATTAAATTGATTAAATAAAGAGTTACTTGTTTTATTAGTAACATGGGAATTACATAAAAGAAGCCCGTCAATCGCAAAAACACTAAAACTTACTCTATTAGCGGCCATAAATGGTGCCAGTACCTTATATACTTACAATTAATATTAATAACTTACGTCACACATAAGTAATTATTACTTACAAGCAACATTACCATGAAGTGTAAATACACGGAAGAAAATATTAAAAATCGTCCGCTATAATCAGAGATAGAGGTGAGTTAAAATTGTAAAATAGGTACTATAAATATCGAATATTATTAAATATTTAATAACAATTAGAAGTTGGCATAGTTAGATAAAAATGAATCTAGAATAAGTCAACATCTTCAAGATCGCTTCATTTCATTTAAAAAATAAAATATCTTGAGACCTAATTTAATAATGTTTGAGTTAATAATATATATTCGGACTTTACAGGCATGTGCTGAATATTTCATTGTATAAAAAACGATCTCGTTGACTGCTGCACGTTTTACACATTAGTTTACTTAATGAAATTTAACTTCATGAGCTATTGTACATTGTACAAGCATAATGTTATATTATGAACGAATATTACGCAAACATGATGCATTTTAAGTTGTTTCGTACTCGTTTGTATTGATACTTACTCGAGTAACTTTATTTACTGGGAACTTTTTTTGAAAACATAATTGCGGAAATTGCATGTCTTTTGGAAATGAAATTGGTTTTAAAATTTTGAATATGTGTTCCTGTTCGACTTTAAATGCAATTATTGTTGACGTTCTTATTGAATTTTTGTAACAGGGAAAGAACGATAGATAATATCCTATTTTAAAATTTATGATCATTTTTGTAGAATGAATAAAAAAGTTTCTTTGAAAATAAGTTCCAGGAAATAAGATTACCTACATAATAAATAAACAATGCCTTACGAACGAAGATATATATTTTACATGTCATCATCAAATCAATTTAGTTTTTTAAATATATTTTTTACAGTTAGGTACTAATATTAACATTAGTTTTTTTTCTGAAATTAAAATTAATATTATAATGCTAATATATTAATTAAGGAAAAAAGCAGGAAAAAGTAAAAAATAAATTAAAAAAAGTGTAAAAACTAACAGTAGATCGAAGATGTTATTTTAAGCAAAAAACAACTTATATAAAAATGTGTGTCCAGAATATTATTAGTTTTCTAATTAATATCTGGAGAACCGATTTGTGATAATGTTATGAAATTTGATAATCGACTTTTTATTTATTAAGGGTTATCGATTTTTAGTATCCTCCAATAATTATTTAGCACAGTAGGGTAAATAAAGTACAAAAAATAGAAGATAAAATTTAAGAGCCCTGGTACCCCATATATTTTTGGACTAAATATTTAATGGTTGATATTTATTATTTATGTTTCATAACTGTTCTGCAATGGGTTCTCCAGATATTAATTTAAAACTAATAATTTTTGAGGAGCTATAGCTCCCTCATACGGATACATAATTATTTGAATTTTTTGGTTTGAAATAACATCCTCGATCCGCTGTTATGTCCGGTATTTTAAACGAGCCAGCAAGCACTTTCAAACGAGGTTCCTAACCTATCTGACAGTTCTCCTTAAGTTTCATGAAGTGTTTGACAATTTTCGCGCATGCGTGGTATGCAAACACCAAACAACAAGTGGTGATATTATAAAAATTATTTTGAACGGTCAGAGTCGCCAACTGTGTTACAATCTTACAATAAATTGAAGTATTACTGCTCTAAATTTTATAGCTAATCCATAGATACTATCACGGAATTAATACCTCATTTGAAAAGTGCTTGCTCACTAGCAAATTTGCTAGCTCCTTTATAATATCGGTCATTTTTTGACTTCGTTGTAAATCATCCTGTATAAGTATGCATACTCGTATAATATCGAATATTTTGCTTTTCTTCAAAACGATTTCTTTTAGTCTTGATAATACTATAATTTTGATTATTTTTATATAAAGTAAAGACTGGTAAAACTAAATTCGGTAAGAATAAATTTTTTGAAATAACGTTTAAATAAAATAAAATAAAATAAAAACGTATATTTATGAACTAACTTCATTAATTGAAATAAATATAATGCATAGTCAGTTATATAATGTATATAAGTACCGAATTATTTTCGTTCACTTTGAACAAGATAATGTATACTTTTAATGCATTATATATAATAGACGCCATACATTACGCGTATACACAGACACACACACACACACAAACGCAACTTCCTGTCATATCCGAGCTGAGGGCTTTGCCATGTTAACTTCGTGACCGAGCACTTAACATGAATGCCATGGCTGACAAAATAAATGGTTTGTGGCAAATAGCCGGCCTATCTCACTGTTTTTAACGCCTACAAGATTGATAGTGAGCTTATTAAATTTATTGAAATTATTAGATTGTTTAATACAAACTCGTTTTGCATTTATAGAATATTTTTAGAAATATATTTTTATTAAAGTTTATAATAATTATCATAATTTGTTTATATATTTTTAATGATGTGTGTATTTGTTCGTTTTTGTCAACAGTTTAAACGGCTGCACCGATCCCGACAAAAACTATAATGATTCTTGTAACGACGAGAGTGGCCTAGGTTATATGTGAGCTTGAGAAATTTATCAAGAAAGTATTGTAAAACATTATACATATTTTTGCTTCCTCGCAATATCGATAGAAGAAGCATTGTTATTGTTTTAGAATAAGACAAAAAAAATGTTTTCCGATTTCAAAATTTTAAATTGATCTTTTCGTTTCAGGTCAAGACAAACACTTTTCGTTCCGTGTCTGTTGTCTGTCTGTCTGTCTCTGTGTGTGTGTGTGTGTGTGTGTGTGTCGATATTAATGAAACTTGGTTGGATAGCTTTACAACGTTAGTTGTATAATATTCCCTAAAGGGTCGATTACATTGAGCGAGTTTACAAACTACAAGCTGCTAGTAAACTCGCTCAGTATAATCATGTTCACTAGCTAACTAGTAGATTGTAAACAATCTGCTACAAAAGTTGAAAGCCGGACTACTTTACTCGCTACTCGCTGACTAATTGGCTTGTTAGCTAGTAAACTAGCCGTGTTTCATCATAGTTGCTAGTGAATTAGCTACGAGTACCTCGGTGATTCCTGGTTTCAGTGTCTTACAAAATGTATTCACAACACGTGGTTTACTCGCTACCTAGTTGGCTACTGAGCGAGTTGAAAGTTTTGTGTGTCATCATCACTATCTTACTAGCTGACTAGCTCGCTTCTAAACTCGTCGGTTTGTAGCTAGTAAATTCGCTCAATGTAATCGACCCATTACAAAGATTTATCTCAATTTGTTTTAAAAAATCGTGTTTTGTTTTTTTAAATTGATATTTACTTTGACATATTAAATGTCATGTTGACGTGAACATTTTAGATTTAGATTAAAATTGTCAAAAAAATTAAAAATATTTATACAAAAAAATAATCAAATCAAAATTTTGAACTATAATTTTTAGAAAATTGAATAAAAATTAAATTTTTAACCAATGCCAGGCAACTTATCTGAAAACTTCATCGGTTTTATTTAAATTTTTCAATAATTAACTTCCTTGACAGATGTTTTTTTATATGCTTATTTATTTAATTGCTCATTCGAAAACACAAATTAATTAATTAATTAAAGGTTAATTAATCTATAAAGAAATAATACAGGTAAAATCACATGTTATTTAATGGATATTTATACAGAACATTGTATGCACAAGAATGATTATTGATATTATACACAAACAGGGTAAATAATTCCTAGATGCAGAATAAACACTCGTATTTTAATTAATATAAAATACAAACATTATTCGTCCATAGATAAAACTTACATAGTGGCGTACTGTGTTATTATACCATTCGTTTTGGTGTTCACCATTACACATATTGTTTTTATGCTAAGTTTTAATTAATGTTCCTGAAGCATTGGACTAAAGCCAGACCAACCAGGAGCAAATACGATATATGAACAAGCATGTACGGGCTAGTGACGGTTGCAAAGTCTCTCTGTCTAATATATGCGATAAATTAATTAGCCGTATTTATTTGTGTGGTAATTTCCGTTATTTTATTGTCATGTGTGGTATGGCGGAAGACCGTAATTGTGAATAAAGGATTTTCAGATTTTTTATGAATGAGTATGATTTTGCTATTTATTTGTAATTGGTATTAATAATATAGTAAAAGTCATTTAAACATACCTATATGTGATATTTTTTATATTATTGAAAGACCAAAGAAAGGTCATTCAATACCTATGAGGTATTTTTTCTTATTGAAAAGCCTAGTTGAAAAAAATTTCTAAAGGGGCCAGAATCGCTTACAACAAATTCGACAATATTAAGACAAATATCATCGGTTATCTTTTCTATGGCGGAGCTTATATAGTTACATCATTTTAAATAAAAACACAAATATATGTACATTTCATTAATTAATTTTATACTTATCAAGTTTAACATATTTAAGTACTAAAATTCAGAATATCAAATATTTATTGTCACAATATTTACTTACTTGTACAATTTTCAATAGATAACATAATAATTTAATAAAATAAACGACGAATACTTCTTTATCGAGCAAATGAGTGCCAAAATTTCTGTTTGATACGTGGAGAAATGATTTAAATATTATAATAGTAAAATGGGAGGAGCTTATTAAGTTTGTGATGAGCGAATTTGAATGAAAACTGGACGACTACTTCTGTATTTCACTGTACGTATCCAGTCGTCTGCGTGGCCAAGAGAAAATTGGGGGAGTTAAAAAAAAAAAAAAACTAAATAACATCTCAATTTCTGGGACTCAATAGCTAATATTAAACATTAGCTCTTCAGGGCATGTTCGAATGATCAATTTACCTCTGGTACACATATTTGTATAGTTCAGACTCTTATATAAGAACAGTTTTGCAGTACAAACTCTAATTTTACTTCAATACAAATATAAAGCAAAGCATGAAATGACTAATGGTTTTCACATGTGTAAAAAAATCCAATAACTACACTCACAGTTCAGAGTGCAATGTGTACATACAACATGTATTGGATCAGCAGCGGTACCAAGAGCATCAAGTTGGTGCTGCTGATTTTCTTCGAGTATTTTACAATGGTTTTAATTACGAAAAATTTGGTCAAAAGTGAAAATTGTCAATATAATTTCATTTTTGTTTCTGTAGGCTTTCGTGGCCGTTGTCCATATAAACGTCGCGTAAATTTTTACGAAATTGGCTGTTCGTGCAAAAAACGAAATCATTGAGATAAATAAATGCTATTTTATCATTCTCAAGATATATTTATTTTAAATTTGCTGTTAAACGGACAAGAAAACGTATGTAATCGCAATTAACACAAAAAATAAATAATGTCTTGTGGATTCGAATATTTTAAAATTTTTAATAAAAAGTAGGTAGTTTTTATTTAGAAAACCAGTTAATTTTTATAATTAACCTTTAACTGGTATCGTGGGGGCCGAGCGGCCCCCACAGGTCATGTTGTGATGTTTTTCTAAAAATCTAAGCATCGTGTGTACTCACCATTTTAAGTAATCTCATTACGTCGTGATTCGTAGCGGGTGCCGGACGTTCGACGATTTAGCACCTTCAGGGACGGAGGTACGTGTGTGTTAAGGGTAGGCCGGCCCTTACTGCTAGTTAATTTTGTTGAATTGTTAATTAGAGGCATATAAACATGTTTTTTTGCTTAACTAGTTCATATTAGATAAGAAATATAAAATATTTGTATTAAAAACTTTCCTAGTCAATTTTTTCAGTTTTTGTAGGTACCAAAATATATGCAAAAAACCGTAACTTTTTGGAATCTCCTGTAGAAGATAATTTAGTAAAATAATTGTAATAAAAGCTAGTTGATTACATAAAATGATTGTATTATTCACTATTTATAAAATGTTATCCTGTCTCATTATTGAAACTAGCTTACCAAAAGTTAATCTTCAGTGGGGGTTGCAAATACCCCACGATACAAGTAACGTTTTTAAAATTTACGATACCAGTTAAGGGTTAAATATCATAAAAATAATTTTCGCAAATTATAATTAAAGTAAAAAAGAGTTCAAGACTGATTTCGCGTTAATTTTCTTTTAAAATTATAAATTGTATTTAATTAAATTTAGTTAATTAATTTAATAATATTATGCCTGCTACTTTTGTACATTAAATCTTATGTCTTGTAGAAAATATGTGGCTGTTCGTTGATATGGCATTTATAAATATTTTTTAGTTAAATTCTTATTGTACTGAGTTTTAAAGACTCAATATTTTAATTGGAATTATATTTGTAACGTATCGGTATTACTTTTGGCGTATAAGTGCATATGTGGATCACTGTACATTGGAGAGTTATCCATTACACCAGTGGCGTGGTATATTTTTACTGCCCGAGTGACAAAGCGACAACACGTTATACTGTTGTTATCTTTAGAAAAATGGCTACCCATTTGTAACTGGGTGCAGCAGAGCGTTCACGCGGTAGTATGGCGACAGTAGTTACGAGGGAATGCTATAACGTTATTTGTTCCTCACGATGATTTCTTTACTTGCATTGTTTGTGTTTGTTTGTTGTGTGAATGCAAGTCAGAAATGTAATAGATGTTACAATAAATTATTATTATTTATTTAATACGTTTCAATAATACAGTTAATACAATATGTACAATAATATAATCTCAAACAGAATATATTTAGATCAATTGTCGCCAAATGGTCCATCGCGAACTACCTGTAGCTCGTGGTGACATTTTCGATATCTTGTCTGAGAAATATTTTACTGGAAATCTAATGTTTAGATTTAATTGGTTTATATTTATACCTTTATAGAATGGTCACGAATACATATGTGTAGCTCACTAGATAATGTAAGTTTCAAAATAAGCTTCCACGTGATTTTGGAGATCAGATACTGATTTAGATGTTATTGTAAAGCTAGATGTAAAATTGAAGCTGCCTTAAACAAAAAAAATCTGTTTTCGATTTCGTTAAAAGTATATTTATTTTATGGAAAATAGAATGAACATTTTCAAATCGCAGATCTGTAGAAATTTTGTAGAAAAATGACAATAACTTTTGATCCGGCACAGAGGTTTGATTTGATTATAGTTGACGGATTCAGTCAGTGTGTTAGGATTTATATAATGCCATATATAATAAATGAGAACGGTTTGAGATAATGATTTTCAGTTTGAAAATGTCATATTTTCTATCTGTTATCTATAAAATAAATATACATTTAACGAAATCGAAAACACAAAAATTTTGAGGACATTTGACTCTTAATCCTCAACAATACATTTGGGGTTTCACGAACCCCAAATTAAGAAAATATGATTTATTATGTTATTATACAACATTTGTGGAAAAATATATAAGGTACTGGCACCAGTCTTGGTCGCTTTGAGAGCAATGTACACTTTTTTTGTGATTCTCTTGAACTCATGTTACTAACAGAACAAGTTTATTAAATCAACTTAATTATCAAAGTCTGCAAATATACATAGTTGTTTTTTTAAATTATAGCCTTTTTTCTCCAGTAATGGATAAAGTAAAACCAGAGTGATGGACACTTGCTAATGATTACAAAAGGATAAGTACCACAACACAAAAGTTATAAAATAAAGAATGGTAAATTTGTTAAGTAGATGCTTGAATAATTTATAATAATTAATAAATAGATTACACTAATAATTAGTTTAAATATCCACCATTTTACATCCATTGGCCGATTGTCATCAAATTAAGCTGTTTTACAGTTAAGTGTCTATAGATTATGATTAGTAATCAAATATCTACAAATATTTCTAATTTAGTATATTTAATTGAACAAGAATCCTACACTGGAGTATGATTCAAGGCTGGTGCCAATATCTTACTTATTAAATATCTTAGTTTCAGATAAAATTAATTATTTTAACGTTTAAGATATAATCTTGTGTACATTTTTTTGATAGACTATTTTTATATAAAATTAAAATATACTTACATATGTATATAAAATACTGAACTTGAAAACTTCAACAAATTTGAAAACAATATATTTGAATAATGCTATTTGCTGAATGGTTTATACGATTCGCGATTTTAATGTATTAGCATAGCGTTAATGGTTTGAATAGATTTAACACGGTCTTTACTAACAGAAATAAATATTCATGAAACTTTCTCAAGGAGTCGGTAATCAAATAAGTCGAGGTTCGATGAATCGTGGTTGTTACATAATTTATTTTGTGAATGTGAAAATCTATCCAGACCACACTAATTTCAACAAAGTTTTCAGTAGTTCTAGCTTACTTTATACATTCATTAAATGAGGTTATATTATTTTATTATTTTTCTCAGCAGTCAAGTAGTTTGGCCCTGCGAGGGAACAGATGAACTGAATATAATATATATTACCAAAATCAAAACCTTTCTTTTGGCTTCTATCATTGTCAGTATAATTTTTCTGTAAACAACTATATTTTATTGTAAATTAAATTATAAATGATATTTTAAAATAAAACAGCCAAGTGCGTGTTGGACATGCACATGATAGGGTTCCATAATCATTCTCACTACGATTTATAAAAAAGAGTTATTTCAAATTTTTTCATAAGTTATTTTTGTGTTCGTTATAATTTTCATTGAAAGTATTAATTAAAAGCTACATACTGGATTTTTTTCAGATTTTTTGCATCGATAGAAATTAGAGAGGGGGGGGGGGGGTGAAAACCACATTGAGAAACAAATATATCGTGACTGAAGGGTTAAAATCAAAAGGTCCTAAAATATTTTTATTGCATTTTAGTAGACCTATCTAATGGAATAACTGATAAAAATATTGTTTTAATATACTTTTAAGTCTATGAGAAGGCGATCCAAAAAAACTGTTTTTTTTTAAATCTCATCATTTTTGTTTTTGGGTTATCAATCTACGTCCGTATACCAAATTTCATCTTAACAGGTATAAAATTTATATAGACAGACGAACAGAGCGAAACTAAAGGGTTCCTAGTTTTCTACGGAACTCTAAAAACGATTATATAATTCATTATTAAAAGCACTCTTTCGTACTACTGAGCAATAATTAATTGTCTTCGAACTTTAAACTATTGTAACTACCCTATTAAAAATAGAATACTTATAAGTTTAAGCATGCATAAAATTAATCATAGAGAATTTTATAACATTTGACATTTGATTAGAACTAATGTATTTTTATAAACAATATATTTCTGCATATATATTATGTACTATAAAATATTATATTATAAGCGAAGATGGTTATATCTTTTTCAGACACATTGTACGTACGTTATTATAATGTTTTTGAAAGCCCAACTGGAATGTCGTTAATCATATTGTATCCGTTTCACATTTACCTTGAAACATGTTAAATTTGAAATCAGCCGGTTTTCAGAAACTAGAACACATTTTATACAATACACCCATCCAGTGTTAACACACGTGCATGTGTTAATAATAACAACGGAAGATGTGTTGTTAATTTGATTAGCTATTGCTATATATTGTTATTCTGTTATTGTGTTATATAATGTAAAAATACACTAATTCTTGTTTGGTTTTATAAAGGAGTATATTGTAGCTCCATAATTAAATTTCGTTTTGTTTATATATATTATATTTTTAAAATAAATGCATTTTTTACAAACATGTAGGTTATATTTTTTTTTATTAACTAATAAGGTAATGACACCAGTTATGATCGCTATAAGAGCAAGGTTTACTATTTTTGTGATTGACGGGCTACTTTTTTGTAATTATCATGAACTCATGTTACTAATAAAACAAGGAACTCTTTATTTAATCAATTTAATTACCAAAGTCCGCAAATATAGTTTGTTTTTTAAATTATAGCCTTTTATTTTGATTATGTTTTTTCTACAGTAATGGATAAAGTAAAACCAGTAATGAGCACGCAGTGATGGACACTTGCTAATGATTACAAAATGATAAATACTACGACACAAAAGATATAAAAGAAAGAATCGTCAAATTTGAAACAATGTAAATCAGTTGCTATGATAATATAATAATTAATTAATAAATTATACTAATAATTAGTTTAAATATCCACTATTTTGACACCTATTGGCCGATTATCATCAAACCACGCTGTAATTTAAGACAGATTAATATTCAGAAATGGTAGTAATCAAATATCAACAAATATTTATAATTCAGTACATTTAATTAAAAATTTGCAATAACTGCCAGTACCTTATTAATTTTAAAACAAATAAATAATAATTGTACTATTGTACATCCTCCTCTTGTTTCCGTCACTGGTATGTTAATATTTTTAAAGTGAGACTCTGGACGAGATACATATACATTTGATACAATCTCATTGTCAGTCTTGTTCATGTTTCATAAACATTTAAGACGATCTAGTCTCGTCAAAGTTCAAGCTGTCTCGTCAGAATTTAAATCGGTCTTATCTCGGTTTCGGCGTGCAGTGTGCAACCCTAATCAAAACGAACTATGCCTATACTTATATCCAGCTATGAGAGGGTTAATTAATAATTTAGAAGGCGTAGCACAAATGAGACATGTTAATCTGCAATGTCCACCAGCCACCAACGTTTTTACGTTAAAGAACACAAAATCTTGCCTCAGAGAGAATTAAATATTATGGTTGTTTTGTATACACATAATATGTATGTATGTACTTACATAATACATATATATATATGAGTGCGCATTACATACACTACAGTCCAAAATTATCAGTGTGTCGATCTTCTAGTATAAGGCTTAGGTTCATTTTATTTTCTAAGTGTACCTACTAGAGCGGGGCGTGGGCCGTGAATTTTTCGGGTCACGTCGGGTCTTCTTCAGAAAATGTTTTATTTGTTAATAATAATTTTTTTTCGAAAAAAAATTTTCAATTACAAACTTGAACCCGAACCCGAACCTGAACCCTAAAAAAATAACGGTTTTTGAACCCAAATAGTTTACAACATGTTGAACCCAAACCCGAATCGGAACCGAAATTTATCTTTGAACCCGAACCGAACCCGAACCATAAATAAATTTCGGTTCAAGTCCCTGATTTTGACTATACTAATATAAATATAATTGTGGAAGGTAGTGTACTCACATACATACATATGTATTTACCTATTCCGAGCAGCAAGTGACAGCATGCAACAACAGTCGTGTGTTTACACGTTCGCCGTAGACTGCGTGCGTAATTATATAATTACTTCGTGTACAAGCACACATACATATCTACGCACACAAACGAGCTAGAGCGCGGTAAACATCGCGCCTCTAGGCCGGGCGTGATGCTGCATACATTCGAATGCTCACGAGTTAAATTTGTGTAAATGTGTATGAGTAATACGACATGTTAGGTACAACCCACTGAGCTGAGTATCTTTTTATATTTAATTCAGATAGTTAAGTTATGTCGTTTAAATGTTGTATCGTCTTATTTTAACTTGATTTTTTTTTTAAATAATCTACTTTTCTGTTAAGTATTATAAAGGAGCTAGCAAATTTGCTAGTTAGCAAGCATTTCTGTGATAGTATTTATGGATTAGTTATGGAATTTAGAGCAGTGGTACTTCAACTTATTGTAACACAGTTGGCATATTTGACCGTACAAAATAATTTTCATAATATCGCCACTGTTTTAATATCGTTGGTGTTTACATATCACGCGTGCGCGAAAATTGCCACACACTTCATGAAACTTCAAGAGAATTGTCAGATAGGTTCGAAACCTCATTTGAAAGTGCTTGCTAGCTAGCACATTTTGTAAGCTCGTTTATAATACCGGACATTATTAATGTAAATTTTATCCAACAATTTATATGTGGTTGGGAAAGTTTCCTTAATTAATAATAAATACTTACAAAACATTTTTACAGAATAAATATTATATCCATTAGGAATCTGAATGTTACAATCAATACGCTCGCGCCTGCCTTTAAATTATTAATTGTTAATTATATTTCGCACAATTGCTACTCACAGTATTTTTAATTAAATCATTCTTAAAAGCTTCCAAATTTGGAGTCAATATTAATTCTAATTAAAAAATAAAGTAAAGCGGAGGCAGGATTCAATTATTTAATAAATAAATTAATCGATTAATATCTTCTTTCATTAAACGTAGATTATTTCATTCCTTAAATTCGGATAGTTTTTAAATACATTAATATTATCTGAAATTAATGAAACCGTGTTAAATAGTAAAAAAATTATACAAAAAATACCATAATACATTCATTAATAAATCAACATTCTTGAAATTCAGTCAGTTTTTACATGTTTCGAGAATTTATGTAAAATAAATTTGTAACACCAGAAAGTAATTTGTTTTACAGAAAGTATTTAATTAACTAGTTGTTGGAAAAATAAATGATATAAAACATTTTAAAACATACATAGTTGGTACTTATTAAAACTCACAGCTTTACCGTCAGCATTGTGACCCGAATTTGAAATAAATGAATGTTCATAGTGAGCCACATTCTAGGTTTTATAATTATTTTAGTATGGGTATTTAAGATATTTTTTAAGTGGATAAAAAAACAGAAATGAGATAAGATGAGAGTCAAGAAAGTCTTATCTTAGTCTCGAATTTTACAAGTGACAGTTTCGTCTCGTGAAAAATGAATCCCTCTCGTCTAGAATAATATTTAAGGTGTTACACATTCCTGACGACGCTATAACCTCCACCGTCGGCAAGCATCCGCAGAACAGTTTGTATCTCCGCCATTTTTTAATATTTTTCAAATAATTTTATGTAAATATATATAAATATATACTATATTTAGTGATATTTTTTTTCCTTTTATGCTACTTTTTCCGAGCGCAAGGTAGTGTAACCCCTTAAGCCCATCTCATTTTGTTCACGTGACCGAGGCACGATAAAATGAAATTTTTGATCTTATGTTAATTTTTTATAAAAAAATATTTTTTCAATTTATTCTTGTGCAACTCTTTTTGCGTTTCAAAACTAATATCAATTAATAAATTTTTACTTTTTTTACAAAAAAAGTTTATATCGTCTCGGTTTCGTCTCGGCAAAATAGAAATATAATAGAATAGTATAGTATGTAGAATTTACGTTTACTTGGAAGAAAAGATAAACTAATCAAATAAGTACCTATATTAAAATTACGCATATTACCTATATACAGTAGGTAAAAAATAATTAGTAACTATAGTTATTTGGAAAATATTCAGAATTTTTATATTCTTTCTCTACTATACAATAAATTTATAGTAACTAATGACTGTAAAAGAGTTATGAATTTAATTGAAATCGAATCGAAAGAAACCACTGAAGAAAAACCAGCTTATTATAATGAAATGGAACTGAATCGTTAGAGTCTAAAGGAACGGACTAATAAACTACACGGCCCGCACTTGTTCCAATTTCATTTCATCTGACCCACAACCTTAAAGCCGCGGTCACATTAGGCTGGTTTACCAGCGCTGCTTTGCCAGCGCTGCTAGCAGCACCAGCAACCAGCGGCTGGTACGGGTTCACACTACGCTGCTAGTCGGCTGCTAGCAGCGCTGGCAAAGCAGCGCTGCTAACTGTAGTAACCATAGTAACCGACGGTTTGTTGTCGATTCACATTGTATTTTAAATTGTGACAGTTCTGATAATATTTTTTCTTTGCCTACACCGCGAGACTTCTTTACGACAATTGTTAATGTATTATACTTTTTATGGAATCAAATAAAGTCAGATGCATGAGGCGTTTCGACAGTTTTCAACCAACAAGTATATTTTGAAATCTAAAGATCACAAATCACAAGAAAATGTGCTGAGTCAATTATAATATTATATCCTACTCGGTTATTTTGTATTTTTGACGTTTGTATACATTGTAAATATTGTAAAATTACATGTCGTATAATCTTTTTATTGTATTAGTATTTTTTTAGTTATGTGATCATAATAAAATATTATTGTCAGTATTTCGTTTTACACTGTTTTTTTAATTTATTTATTTAATAATAATATTTGTGTAGCTAATAATAATTTTGTACAATAATAATTTGTCTATGAACAAATTAAAAAAATAATTTAAATAATTAACTATTATAAATTAATTAAAGTTGGTTAAATCCAGCCAATAGTAGACGAGAACGGAGTCACGTGATCGGCTGGTATGCTGGTAAAGTTGGACATGCGCTACTTTAGTAGCGGCTGCTAAAATCACCAGCCGGCTGGTAAAGCAGCGCTGGTACTGGGTTCACACTACGCTGCTACTCGGCTGCTAGCAGCGCTGGTAAACCAGCCTAATGTGACCGCGGCTTAAAAGCTTCCACATCCCTGTTATACAATCTTGATCGTATATTTATATTAAAGTTAACTTTATTTTTATCGTTTCATAAATATCTCTGCAAATAATTAATCATACGTTATTATGTATGCATATTTTGGGTCGATAAAACACGGAACTCAGGTAATAAATAATATGAATAATAAACCACAAACTACAATAAATAAATACCGTTTTGTAAAGCTTGGTTTAGGTTGGCGAGGATCAAACTACAAGTCCATTATTCATCGATTAAATACACATACATAACAATATGAAATAAACGCATATACTGAAAAGATATATCAATATTTATATTTCAGCTTCATTGGATATATTCGTGAATAAATGATAAAACTTTAGTGATGTATGTGCAAAGATTTACTGTCTTGAGGTAGGTATATGGAATATTTTATTCAAATTTAAAATTATCAATACAATTTTTTGTTCCAATCGTTTTTCTTTTCAATACTTCTGTAATTTTAAGTTGAACTGTTATTTACATTAAATATATATATAGACAATGCAAATATTTATTTTGATTAAAACTAATTTGTGATCAGTACATGGCTTTTAATTGTGTGAACATACTTTGAGTTATTTTTTAAAATTATATAATTAATGATTAATAAATAAAACGGTCAAGTGCGTGTTGGGCACGCACTGAATAGGGTTCTGTAGTTATTACGATTTAAAAAAAAGAGTTATATTTAAAAAAATTTCTTAAACTATTTTTGCTACAGTGTTCGATATAATTTTTATTGAAAGTACTAACTAAAAGCTACATTCTGGATTTTTTTTAGATTTTGTGAATTGGTAGTTTAGAAATTTGAGGTGGCCGGGGCGCTCTGATAACGACATTTGAAAGCAAATAATTCGTGACTGAAAGGTGAAAATCAAAAGGTCATAACATTTTTTGTTGTATTTTAGGAGAATCTATAGTTAATTTATTATTAATACTACTTAACTTTTTTGTTACAGTAGTTTTTAATATGATATTTCATTATTTAATACTGTGTCTTTCTGTCTTTTGAGTACTCACTAAACTGTACCTTTATAATTACAGAAAAGTAAAATCGATTGTGAGTAAAATGTTTTTCTTTTAAGTACACCGAAGAATGTTCAAATACTGAAAAATTTATCCGAGTTCAAAGAAGATACTTCTATCATGTAGAATATAGGTAAATACAAAATGATTACAAATGTCTGTAACAAAAAATATTGACTTCTGGATCTTACGCCTATATGAAGATTAAGTCAAGAACTACATAATATATTTTAAAAACAAAAACGACTGAGGACAAGAATAATAAATATGTATCGCAAAAATTATTTATTTTCTAACCAAGATTAATCTTAATCCTAAACTTAGTCACAGTTAGTAAACGGACGATTTTCGTACTATATTTTATTTGTCAAAAGGGGGGGTACATTCTTAAAATTAAATTTGGTAAAATAAGTAAGTTTTGGAAACACTCATCTAAGTGTACCTTGATTTTTTTGGTATTAGTTTAAAATACATTCAAATGTACCGACTTTCAGTAATCTTAAAATTGATTACATCATTCGTTATTCTAGGTATGTACAGATACCAATATACAGATATCAAAAAGAAGAAAACGTTTAAGACAATCCGTTCTAAATCCAATTCATACGTAGAAATTATGGTAGGAATTGTGTACGGCTAAACCGTTTTACGTGCGCTTGTTCCATTATTTGTTCTCCGCGTCCGATAAGTTTGTTGCACTGACACACGCTATCGTTGGGTGAACTTATTCAGCTGCACCGCAGTTTAAATCCGTTTAAATATTTTTACAGAACACAAATCAGATTCGCGGGTTTTGTTGCGTCATTTGCAGCGGCATCGTCGGTAAGTTAGGGGTGGTGATTAACCGACGCTCAGTGCAAAATTCGATGTTCGGAGCAGATTTCGTTCAAGATTTATTGCCTGCTAAGATTTTCAGCACAATGTAGTACGTACTATATAAAAGGGACGGTTTTAAATACGGGTCTCAGATTTCGGAATGAACATAAAGAGGAGTTTTATACGAGGGTATTGTAAATTATAAATGTGTGCAAGGATAAGATACATTACAGACCGCAATTCTCTAATTAATAATTACTAGGGATTTGATTATTTTATTGCAGCAGCGGGTTGTGATTCATTTTCTCAAATTAAAATTACAAAATAAAATAATATATATTAACCCTGCCTAGTTTATACATATACAAATTCTGATCTTTTCGCGGAAAATTTCTTTACATATAATTACAATTCAAGAAATAAAGACTCTTATAAAATACATCACACATCGTTAACAACTTTATATAAAGCAATTTTTAACTTAATAGTGAAAATATATGTACATATAACACAACTGCAAATATTAAAAAATTACAAACAAACAAAATCAGAAAAAGTTTAAAAGAATTCTTGTTGGATCATTGTTTCTACAACATTAAAGATTCCCTAGAAAATAATATGAAGTAACAAGAATAATGGCTTTTTCCATTATCTCTTTTCTTTTTTCATATATTATTATTCTGTTTTCATTTTATTTTTTTGATGAAAGAAGCTCATGGCTATAAAATTTTAATTTAAATAATAATTTAACAAAAACACTTATTCCAAAATATATTTACGGTTTACCTACCCCGCTATACCCATGTATCAGGCCCCTTAGGTAATACGTCTTAACCTTTTATGATTCGCCCATCAGTACCTCTGTGAAACAACCCTACCAAAAAATATAAACAACTGCACAAATATGTGATAAACAACGAAAAAGGAGCAATCTAGCCGACAAAAATTGTATCTTCAACATCATCAACTTTGCTGTTTGGTTGAAGAGAGAATGAATAAAAAATATTGTCTTTTTCATAAAAAAGACAACATTTTTAATTTTTAATTAGACGATATGTCTAACAGGGTATTTGATACCAACTATTGATAATAAATTTTAAATCGTTGTGAAAGTATAGTATATGTTACTATAATATACAATCAAGTGTTTTTTTCGCGAAATAAGTCAATATTTTAATAATAAAACCTAATTTAAAATTATAATTTTTAACTTATTTATCACGTGATCAAAAACGCATCTGGTACATCTGTCAATGATATGACGTCAGAAAATATGTTACATGTGAAAATACGCGATCCCTATTGGTTTATTTCCAAGTGACTTGGAATGAGCGTTTTGGCGGGAAATTTTTCATTTGAGCAGAAAAAATTTTTTTTTAGCGTTTTTTCGGCATTATTTTGGAAAAAGAAACGTAGAAAGTATCTATTATATATATATTCGCACAATTTACAATATATTTTAAAATTTAGTCAAATACCCTATTTAAATAAATGTAACAAAATCAAAATGTATTTTTTTGTGCGCATCAAATATGTTGATAAGGTACTACAAATCGAACAGTAGGTGTCAAAATGGTCGACATTTAAACTAATTATAACTATAATTTAATTAATATAATAATTCCTTCTTTTATATCTTTCGTTTTTAATCATTTTGTAATCATAAGCAAGTGTCCATCACTGCGTGCTCATCATTGGTTTTACTTTATCCATTACTGGAAAAAAAACATATACAAAATAAAAAACTATAATTAAAAAAAAAACTATATTTGCGGACTTTGGTAATTAAATTGAATAAATAAAGAGTTGCTTGTCTTATTAGTAGCATGAGTTCATGAGAATTACAAAAAAGAAGCCCGTCAATCACAAAAACAGTAAACCTTGCTCTTGGCCATAACTGGTGCCAGTACTTTATCTCATAATAAGCTTTGTGCGGGTTGATACATTAGTACAAAACAGTGTTCAGTTCCTATCACAATATGGCAAATACCATTGTTTGTCTTGATCCATAAATTGTGTTTAACGATTATTTTCATTAAATAATAAAATAGGAAGAACAGAACCTCAATTCCTGCTAGATTAAAAATTCAATCCGAGCAATCTTGATCCAAGCCCTTATCAAAAAACAATGCACGGATAACTAGATAATAAACAAGACGGCCATCTCTACGACTACGCTATTCATGAATGTGTATGAAATAGATGAAGCAAACCGGAAGATCGTGTGGGTGTGGGTCATGGGGTCATGAGAGTACGCCTCCACGACATGGACCTGGCACGAACACGGAGACAGAGAGAGGGAGAAAGAAAGAGAGCCAGACCCGGACATCGTCTCCGTAGAACACTGCCCTTTGCAGTGTGTTTATGTGAATAATGATGCCGTTGTCCACTGTCTAGTGTGTTGGCAAAGTCGCGTTGTCCTCTTGCTTATATTTATTGCAATTAGCTCGATTTATGGATTTGGTGCGAGTGATATTTTCAACAAAATTTTGTAATGAACTTTTGTTATTATGATAAATATAGTAGTTAGTTAAAATTAGTTGAACTCTTGGTCGTTTCAGAACTCTTTATACACTTTTAATAAAACACCATGAAAATTCAATAGTAAAAAATTATAATGTTAGGTATTTCTCGGAAAAATTAAAAGATTCAAGAGTAAACTCAAAATTTGTAAAAAAACTAAAATAAGGTTATTAGAAGCTCCATTCAAAATCTTAAAATGATTCACCATCTGTGAGTAAAAATATCGTCAAAAATTTAACATTGCGAGTATTTTTTATACAAAAATATTTTAAGTAGATTTTCAACGAAAAAGTAAATAATTTTATGCGAAGGAAGATCAAGAAATTTATGAATTTTGGATGGAAACTAACATAATATATTTGGAATTAATATAAAAAATCTCAAGTACTTTCATGGTCCCGTTTATAAGTTATAAGTAAAATAAAAACTCATTTTAAGATTAAAAATATCACGGTTTATTTATTATTTATTATAAACTTATAATAAAATATTATAATATATATATAACAAATTCAGCTCCAAATAACAGTACACGTTATCAAATCAAAACATTAAATAATGTGCAACAGAAAATATATGCTCAACGTAGCCAAATACTTTAATTTATACTACGGTTATCTTGATTTTATACTACACTTTTTTTTCTTTTCTAACATATAGCGTCCCTTGTTTCTTCAATAAAAATATTAATTTTAAAAAGAAAGTTTTTAAAACGTTTTTTACAGGATCATTGTTTTTATTATATTAAGAAGAATATATACATGGGTACATTATTTAAATTATTATTATTTTTAGAAAGAATAAAAATAATTAAAAAAAAAAGATTATTTTATTTTTCTGCAGTATATGTTCGATGTATAAAAAAAGTTAAACTTTTAATACACAGCTCTTAAACGAATGGGTAATACGTTATCTCGATCTATTAATCATAATTTCCTTAATGTCTATAAATGTCGGCAATTTTAGTGGGCTTTGTTGCTATTTTAAAAGCATTAGGGAAAATGAAGACATTAAAATACACATTATATTGTACATTTAATATCAAATACGTATATATGTACAATAATAATGAACATTTTAATGTCTTTTTCATGTTCACGGTTATGTTGATTATAACGTGGTCGAGTTTATACGTATTTAAAAAAATAATTGAGAGTAAACTTTGTATATTTTTTGAGATTTCTATCAACGACGAAGTTGTATATTTGTTAACATTGAGTAAAAAGCTTTTGGACTTTTTACTTTTGTATCGTTATTTTTGTTGAAGTTGTTATTTGAGATTCTTAGATATAAGTATTTATACTTAAAAAGTGGTTTCAAGATGGTAGCTTATGCAATATTTGTATTTCTCTTTACAGTTTATATTTTTCTTATAATTTCTATAAACAAACTTCTGTTCACATTTTAAAATATGTTTATCTATAGTCTGTTTCATTTAAGATTACAGTAGGGGCTAGACTGTACGATTCACACAGGCACTATTATATGCATTTTTTTAAATGTATATGAAAACTTTTAATGAAATTTGTAAGAAATAAAACTCACCTTTTTTTATGAATATTAGTTTTCTAATATCCTAATGTCGATAATAACATTCACATTTTTAGAATAACTAATCTGACAATTTAAATTTAATTGCATTGAAAATTGTGAATCTGCCAGGCGTTTTGCCCAATCAGGAGCGCGTATTATGCTTCCTATGTAAGCTACCGCTGCAATCTTAAATAAAACAGACTATAGATGTAGGTACCTATGCATATATTTTACTGATTATTGAAAATTTGACTCAGGTGTTAAGTTTAAACGTTTTAAATAGACATGATATTTTTTTATAAATAATAAATGAATGTTATGTTAATTATTATTTGTTCATATTATATTTCCTGGAAATAATAAATTCTTGGGAATAGTATTAAGATGAACATTGTCTTTTTTCTCTAGTTTAACCTATTAAAATTAAATCAAAAACAAAAAAATAGATCAAGTAGGCCAATGTACTAGGTCGATATTTATATTACAATTGTTTGCTAGTCCATAAAAAGTTGTAAATATATAAATTTTAATCTAATAGATCATTGTAAGATAAATTAAAAAAAAACTAAAATAATATATACTTATTTTATTATCAACACTTGTTTAACAAATGTATTTAAGCTGTTTGAGGCTTAACGTTTTTTTTGTCTGGAAACTAAAGTAAAAGTTTTACAGTAATAAAATTAGTAAAAGATCTATTATGTACAGATTTAAATAAAAAATTAATAGGTATTTTATTATAACTAGTAATTTATTATATAGCGATATAAAGAGCTGTTAATATGTATAATTATAACATTCTCAAACCAATTTAAGGTTTCTATGAGTAGAGAACAATGGCACCATACAGTACCTATTCGTATTCCAGCTGGTATAATATTTAGAAACTAAATAAGAATATATAAGTAGTATATTATGGTCCAGCAATGAAATAATAAAAATATGATCTATTATTACTTCTTTTAAAAAGAAAAATGAAAATGTAGATACATATTTTAATTGGAACTCAAAAGTATGAAAATGCTAACTACTAATTAAGAATCGCGGTTCTAGCTTGTAGAGGGTAACATTTACAAAATTAAATTTTGATTTTATCAGTTATGAATTATACACAATTGTAATCATAAAACCCAAGGTAAACTTCTTAGTGCCAAATTCCACTCAATTTATATTAATGTGGATTTATATTCCATTTAAATGTTATACATAAAGTTGAAACAATAAACTTGTAGCGCATTTAATAGTGAGGAAACGGCACAATTTTCAACACCTATAAAGATATAATTATAAACATAAAGCAACTAAAATTTAAATTCGGCGTAACATTTCTACAAATTCATAACTCCGATGAGAGCTTAATTGAGAGGGAGTGGAACGGTCTTAAGGACAATCGTGGAGCTGTGCCGTCCAAATATGCTAATGTTGTCACTTTGTGAGGTTGCAGTCACTCCAGTACATTACGCCTTGTACCCCAGGACCGAATCTAACACTGTTTTGCAGTATGAAAAACAAATATCTACATATTAATTCCGGCTATATTTTGTGTCGTCTAAAACTATGTACCGTACATACATATATTAATTTATACATATATACAGATTTAATGAAGTGGTTTTAGTTTTGGGATAGAGAGTAAATATATTTTAGACTTTGATTATGTATATATGAATATTTTGCATAAAAGATGTTTCAGTTAAAAATATACGAGTTATTTTTATCTTTATTTTACACTCTGTTACAGTATGTTTAAATATTGGTAGATACCTTTACAATGTTTCCCCCCTATGTTTAACGTTTTAAATTGTCTATAAAAATAATAAACTTTAATTTTGTGTTTTTGGATATTGCATAATTTCTTTAAAAAAATGTAATACATACTTTTTCGTAGATACCTTTATTAAAATAAAATTAATAAATAAATATGTAGACTCTGTTATCATTATGAAAATATATTGATATTTTTAATTTTTCAGTTTATTTGGTAATTTATTATGACTTGTCATGAAAAGTATTGAACCAATTTTGTAAAGACTTTCACAATAAGAAAGCTTAAGATTCTTTAAATAATTGAATTCAAGTATATTGTAAAATATTAAAACTGCCTATATAATACATAAAATCTTATTTTTATTATTAATTATTGTAACTACCCGGGACAAAATTTTAGATCTAAAGTGATCTTGATAGATCTGCATTTTGAGGCAAAATCATATTTTTTCACTGGTTTTTGATCTGTGGAGATCTGCAAAGATCTATAACGATCTACAAAGATCTCTGGAAAAAAATTCAATGTTTCAATCTCTATCACGATCAGAGATCTTTGTAGATCGTTGTAGATCTTTGCAGGTCTAAAAAATATGATTTGATCACTTTAGATCTACATTTTTTTCCCGGACATGTTATTTATTTGACTAATGGTTAAGTTAGTTAATCGTCTGTTTTCAATCCATGATTTAACGTTAATCCTAAATCTAATCACGGTTAGTTAATAGACAATTCATTAATTGTGATTATTTTTACTGTAGAAAATTCGTTGTAACCATAATTAACGTTAATAATTAATATAATTATGGTTTTGAAAATAGTCAATTAACTAATCATGATTAATTTTGCTTTATGCAACCAAAGGTAAGGGGAATTGGATACAATCATTTGATTTAACCTGGAGTGTATATTTATAAGATTTGCATTATGTGGATATTCATATTTATGCAGATAAAAATAACCTTACCATATAATTTTCGTATATGTATTTCCGGTGAGGATTTCCGATACGGCACTGAGCATAGGTGGCGGCAGCAATAGCGTGAGGGCGTAACACAGAGGTAAATTGGGCAAACTAAAATCTGGCGCAATTTGTACGAAGTGCGAACCACAATGTGACCCGTGCATATGTAAAATTCTGAATACATTCACCGAGGGCCAGCGCGGGCGACCGCAGAGTGGGATAGTATTCAAACATACCGACGTCATTGCAGGAAGTTGGTGTAGGTACCTTTTTTTACATTCTACAGTTGACAAAACTTTTGAGAGTTTCGTGTGATGGATACGTTACAGTTGAAATGAAATGGATGTACGGTTGGAATACTTAGTGGAAAAAATTGTGTTTTTGTGTTTGTGTTTCTTGTTCAGCTATTTTTATATTGTCGAAAGTAGTCTTTTCGAAAACGAGATAATACTTGTCAAATTTGATTTAAATTTATTTAGAATTAATGATTTGAAATTATTTTGAATAGTCATTATTTTAGTGCACAAGTAAAAAACTACTTGGGCCAATAAACCTTTTGTTTTATATATATAATAAAAACAATATTAATACTTGCAATAATAATACAATATTGTTTTCGTTACATGAACGATCAAAGTGTGTTAGAATTGAATTTTTAATATATTTAAATTTCTGGATGATAATGTATTTTTTCTGTGATCCCAAAATATTTTCTGCAAAATAAGAATGACAAACTATTTTAGGACCCTACTTAAAACGCGACCAATGTGTCGCACTCGATTTTAGTACAGATTTTCATAGGATGGAAATGATTTTAACCGAATTTTGTATATATATTTTGTTTTATTTATGAATTAATAGACAATTTATTATTTATTGATTATTATTTGATTATTTTTATAAAAAATGCTAAAAAATAGGATAACAAACATAAAATGATAATTATATATAATGAGGGGCGGGCATGGGTGCGCCACTGATATTTTATAATACATCACTAATACATATTTCAACACTTGCTTGAATGCGTCACATATATGCCTATCTATAGTTTCATATTTTTTGATGGTATTTTAAATTATTAAAAGTTACTTATGCCCACATAAATTCATATTTTGCGATTTATATACTAGAATTAATTTTTTTTCATCATTAAATTTTGACTTGTAAATTATAGATGAAAATATCCAAAATCTTTTTTCTTTAATAAATAATAAAAAATTGAAGGAATTGCAAATTTTTCTTCTACGATCGCGTTTTATACCTAAACAAAGACATTTCAATAGTTTTCAAACATATAAACTTTTTTAACTAGCGTTTTTCTGGGTGTACTTTAGCCGCTACATATTTTATCAATTATCTTTAGAAACATTGCTATTATAGAGTTAATACTTTTCCTCATTATTATTTGAGAACCGTTAAAAATTTAGAAATAAAAGATGGACTGCACTGACCTATAGTTTTTGTTGATATAATTTATCTTTGTACTAAATGAATAGACATAATTAGACATATTTCTACATTTACGAATTTAGGCCTTTGTTCTTCATATTATACAGTTAAATAATGCATATCATAATGGCATACATTCTTTTGGTAACAATATATAGGTAACTCTTACCCTACACATATATTATATATTCCTTTGCGTTGAAGTTTGTCGGATACTTTCATTATATTAAAACATTCATAATTTATATCAGTTAACTTTGTGTTATAAATATGTACCTTTATCAAGGTGTTTAAATAATAAGGTATTTGAAATATTAAACCTTTGTTGGTACTTACAGTTTTAATACTTATAATTAATTGAGGTTGAATTTATTATCTTCCTTTTGCAAATTGCAGACGCATTATGTTTAATATTTAATGTTATATAGTGACAATTACATACAATATACGCGAGAAGCCGATAATAAAAAAAATTCTAAAAATTGAGATAGTGATCACTTAGTATGGAAAGATTATATTCCAATGTTTTATAAACAAATATTTTTAGAAATAAAGCCTAATTGTGGAAACAATACTCTTAAATTGTGATGCTTTAGCGGTTTTTGCAACTGTACATATATGTACATATATCGGTAATGATCACTTCTATAATTTTTTTTACTGAATTATAAAAGGTAATTTTACATTAAAATAAGTTATGTCAGTTATATAAATAAATCTTTAAAAAAGCATTGGAGTTGACTTATTGACATACAAATACAACTTTAAAATGTTTATATTATATTTTAAACTGTATATGTAAGGGAATTAAAAATTATTAATAAATTAGACAATGAAATAGTAAAACACTAACTGTTGAGCTGAAAGACATCAATTCTTATCAGAAGAGCACAAATAATTATAGAAAACATATTAAAATTAAAATACATTTTTGGAGTTTTAATTACATTGAAAAAGAAACAATATAAATGGTTCTCTCAAATACTGGTCTTTTAGGACAAGTAGTTTGTTTGAGAACTGCTGATATACACAAGTTAAGTAGATCCGCTAGTCTTTTGGTCACTAAATATGTCTGTAAGTTTGAAATCCCTGCAGATATTGCTCCCTTACAATTATTCCTTTGCACTAATTCCCTCGCGATATTTATAGGATACCTACCATTGAAATATTATACCTCCAGACAGTGTTGCAAATTACCCGGGGTTATAGTTTGTAGTTAGTAGTTACCACAACTTTACGTAACATTTTCCAACGAGCCACACAGAATACACACACATACAATGTGCACACACGAAAATAAACGTCCCAACTCAAAGCATCGTAATCAAGTTATTAGTAACTACATACAATTTGATACAGATTTGCGACAATGATTTGAGCATTAAAAGAGTGTGTGTGTGTATACGTGCATATGTGTGTTTAGCTGTGTCTCTTTGTAGGTTTACACAAATTAATCCATTGATATTATTATAACGTAAAGAGAAAATTTTGTGAAATGATATTTTGTTATTGATGTAAAATATTAAGCATAAATCGAATATTATACATAAGATGAAAAGGCATTTTTTCTCATCAAAAAATATTGTTTAATCAAAATAAGAAATTCATTTTTTTCTACCACTTCGAAGGCTGTAACTGGAACAAGAGCACATGAAATTTTAACAGTATTCTAGTTAAAGTTATGTCGCCATCTGTATGTCAGACCAAAGACTTTTCAGCTCATGTATATATGATTATATAATAAATTAGATTCGTTAGATAGTAAAAGTGATAAGCTATCTAAAGTGACTAAAATGTTTCATAGACAACCCCCATTTTAATAAAATATTAAAAATAAAAGTACTTATAATAAATTAAATCATATATGTGTTTGTAAACTCAAATTATTACTCAGCCATATATGTATTTCAAATACCCTATTGACTTCAATAAATAAACTAGAATATAGAATGCTTATATAATACAGATAGGGTTTGCAATCCCGCAGACTTTTTTTTCCCGCGGGAATTTTACGGGAAATCTGCAAATCCCGCGGGATCCCGCGGGATCCCGCAGTTTTTCCAAAATTTTTCCAACATTTTTATTATTCATGCTTAAAATGACTATTATTTAGTTAACATGACAATTAAATAATGAAAAATAGTTTCATAGCGGTAACATATGTATGATACGTAAACGTAACATGTACCGTATAGACCGACGTAAAATCCATAAAATACACCTGTGAATAGGAGATTGTCTAATATGTTAGGTACAAGTACAAGATGCTTCGAACTACTTTTGTCTTTTTGTTCGATTATCCATTTCAATTTTTTTAAGTCCTTCGTTGTGTATAAATTAGCCCTTGTTTTATACGTAGGTCGCCTTTTACGCCGCGCTGGTATATACGGTATGTCACGTAAAACTAAACCACTAAATATCATTATTTACGGTTGCATTTTAGGGACAATCTGTTAAAAAATATCGTGTAGATCGTATAGAAGAAGATAGTTTTGAGAAAACACGAATTTTGTGTATTAAATTTTTGTGGTTAACTTTCATTTAATCTGCCATTCTTCTTCTAAATTTTTGTATTTCGTATTTTTTATGTTTTTTTTTTGTAATCTGCGGGCTGTTCTAGCTTCTTTCCTGAGTCGCGCGAATCCTGGCATGTTTTAATCGGTTGTGCGGTCACATTTTTCGAACGTTTTTTTTTTTAATTCTGGAGGTATGTAATCACTTTACTAATCGTGAACAAGATATAATTTATTTCACTAGTTTCAAATTCAGTCATCTCAACCTTAATTTTTTTTTTCAAAATTGTTACCTTTTTTATCCATATTTACGCTTTATAAGTATTCAAAACGCACGCGACCTACAAATTTAATGTTCAAAAAATTCCGCGCGGATCCCGCATTTTCAGTGCTGGATCCGCAGATCTCCAAAACGTGCGGGATCCCGCGGGAATGCGGGATCCCGCATTGCGGGATTGCAAACCCTAAATACAGATATATAGAATATAGATTATAGAATATAGAATAACTTATTTAAATTTTAGATTACTTATTTATTTAAATAAACTGATTCTTCTGAGTGATATAAACTGTTTATTAATAATGATAAATATCCAAAACTATAAATAAAGAACATATTGCATAGTGATGAAATTAGGTATAAGAGATATACAATACAAGAAATAAATAAAACATTCTTGAACCCTATTGATCATTGTGCAGAGTATAGATGCAGGCACTATTATTAGATCGGTAGATAAATAGAAAAGGAAGTCGCCGTAAATCTAGGAGAAGTCAGTAAATATATCTATTATGTAAGTAACCTACATCTTCTGCGGGAACAATCAATGGCGGTACGGACAAACGTGTCCCTACCGTAGGGAATGAAGCAATTAAAGCACGCGGGAATGGCCGTGCTGAATGTGGAACAATTATTAAAGTTTTGTCAACCAGAGTCCCGTATTTCTCTTCGAAATCGATTCTCGTTCATCACGGCACCAGCAAAAAGCTTATAGTGTCGACTTGCCGGATTCGTTGTCGTTGGATGTATTGTAGCACGTTTTTCATTTGAGCGCGCCTGCGATTCAATGATCCCGTTGTAAGATTTCTTATTGTTCAGTATTTTTTAATATTAATTTCTCATTGTGCGATTTCATTGTATCATGTAATGAATAATGCAGAATAATGGTATCGGTTCATTATGATTTGGTGGAGGAAATATGGAAATAAAAATTACTTCAAGAGATTTATTTATATTTCTTTTCTTTATTATGATGTACCTACCTACCAATGAGCACTTAATAATTTATAACGATTCTTTACGTTTGTTATGAAGTCGACATTTTCATTAATTATTGGATATTGGATATTTTAACGTTTATTCGTTTGATACTATATATGGGAGGGAAAGTAAGATTTTTTCTGAATATTTTTGTATCGAGTATCATACCTATACGTACCTGATTATAATTGAAAATAATGACTTGTTTTAATGAATACAGAATATGTATTCAATTAGTGTGCCCAATGATAACAACAACAGAGAAAGCATCCATATAATTGCGACATGACCTTTGTTTATCAATATATATTATAAAGCTCCACGTCTCTCTGTCTGTCTGTCCGTTTGTGCGCTAATAACTCGAGAACGTAATATTTTTTACGCCGGATCTAATGAAACTAATTACAACCCTCTATACGTAACAGGGGATGAATTATTAACTCCCGTGTGAACCGGGGAGGGTCCGCTAGTATTTATATAAATGTAAATGCATTTATTTAAAAATATATGTAATACATATATACATAGCTTATATTAGTAAATTTCTTAGCATTTATATTGGTACCACTGGAAATATAGATATTGAATGTTACTATTTTTTTACAAATGTTATTTTATAATATTTAAACTAAACTTGTAATTTTTAATTACATTCACATATATAAAAGTAACAGTAAACATTTATTTATACATATCTAACGTTGCATGATAAGTGCAGCAATATTTTTTCTGGGCGTACAATTTATGCTTCTACAAATCACGAATGAAATCTCTTTATCGAAATGTTGTGCGTGGGGTTTAGCGTTCAACTCTAGCGTGATTCCTCACTAATGTAAAAACTGTCCCAGCCAGCTTCTCTCGACGCTGTCCCTGTTCGCCGCTTGGGTTCGTTTCCTTCCTGCTTAAGGTAAAGGCACACTGAGTTTCAAAGAAATGGCCTCGAGTGGTTACATTAGTACCAAGTAACCGAATTGTTTTTATAATTAGTGGAATTGTATATTTTAAGTAACAATGTAACAATACTTGAGGTATTGTAGCGTATTTATATAGAATGCTTTAATTTTAAGTGTTTTCAATACGACGTCAATGTTTTGAACAAAGCAAATTTGATTTTGTTAAAGCACACATCACGTGGTTATATTATGTCAATTTTGGAAGATAACATATTCTGTTCAATTCAGTTTTATAAAAAAAACTAGCTGTGTCCTCGGCTTCTCTCGCGTGGATTACGGAATTATTGTTTAGGATTTTTGAATATAGTTGAATTAACATAAGTACAAACATGTTTAGTTATTATTGTAATAATAATTTATCAGCTTCTAAATTAGTTTAGATTTAAAAGTTACTTATTGAAAACAAAATAAACAATTTACGATCAAAGGACCGAATGCCGGCCGAAAACACGCAAATCGCTCCCTCCTGCCATACGCCCCGACATGGGTTTTTTTTTAGTTCGCGCGAATAATATGTTACCGTATGTATATTTTCTAAACTATAAGACCAAATAGGATGCTGCAAAGGGCAAATTATATCTACATTCAGTAGATATACTTATGACAATGAAATCATTTATTTCGATTAAGATTAATGTTTTTCAGGTTATAAATCCACGTAAACAGAAACCAAACAATTTTTATTTTCTTTGTTACATAAAAGCAGTCATTGTGGTTTACATAATACATATTATAAAAATTAGATATATGGTATCGCTGACTTTATTTTAGATCTTTTTATTCTACACTTCTTCTACATTATGTCGTTTAATATTTAACGCTTTAGGCAGCGTATTGCAAAAGAGTGCGATAGCGTCAAACTTTTTTCCGACTTGATTAACTATAATCGTCACTGCTTATTCCTTATGTTACCTAACGTAACAAAATATATTCTATAACCTGGTCAGTGAACATACACACGTAAATCGGATAAGTGGTTCTCGAGTTATAAGCGCACTAAAGGACAGGCAGACAGACAAACAGACGTTCAGCTTTATATATATTAAGGATATAGTTCATGCAAAATCTTTTACAAGCTTATTAATTGTCCAAAAATAACCATTTTGAAAAAGTATGCATGGGAATATTTATCGTCAAAAAATAATGCAATTTGAATGCATATAGCATTTTAGTGAGAGTGAGTTATAACTGAAATTTACATATTTCATTTTGATAGTTGCAGATAAAATATTTAATTTTGAGTTAATAATACATATAAATAAATGGGTAGTAAATAGCTAATAATTATAATCAATAACGTATTGAATAAATTAAATAATGATATTTGCAACCAAAAGGTCAAAAATATTTTGGGGAGTTCTCTTGTATATGCTGTATACATTACAGTTGTTGGTTTTCGCCAAAAAGCGTACATATTATTGACATCATAATATAGACGACGTCCAAGTGAACAAGCAGTAATAAAAAATGTGATTAAGTCAGATAAATATTTAGTTCGATTACATGTACATATGTACCTATATCGAAATATAAATGTATGGTTAGGTTAGGTGAAATGATATTCCGACACCCACTCAGTCTATAATAAGCAATTCAGCTAGTAAATATTTAAAAGAATAAACAAACAACGTAAATTACAACACATAATTCAAATAAGTTCCTCACTCATATTTGAATATCTTTAACACTGCAAAATGCATTGTTGTTACTTTCAAAAACGCGAAAATTGAAAAATTGAAGACAATTCAATATGCTGTAACAAAAAAAAGTCTTTTATATCGATATTCGCGATTTCTTATGTCATTTTTCTTGAAGCAGACTGCATTGTGCATTATTGAATTAGCCTAATAAATCGTTTCTTTTATGCCTCTTTGAACATTTCAATGTGTGCGAGTCTGCCTTTACATGCCTTGCTTACTCAATCTTCTCTGGTTTTAACAGGAATCGTCACCACCGCCGTCGCCGCCAACCCGGACCCCACGTGAGGACTAACGACACTTTGGGGAAGGTGACGGATATCGAAACCGAGCGCTTTATCACTTCTAGCGGACAGCCGACTCTAGGAAGACATCACTGCCGCCTCCTTTACCAGTTCCTTCTTTTGGAGAATTGCAGATGCGACAGTCCCGGATTTATTTATGTTGTGTTTCTTTTACCGTTAGAATATGACAGAGATGAATGTACTGTCGATATGATCTACTGTACAAGTAATATATTGCCACCGTTTTAGTTTAGTAAATATATGTTAGATATATGTATGGCAATATGAAAGTAATAATGTCGATTTAGAAATATTGATAAGCTGTGAAATCAATATTTATAAATATTAAATGTCAATAAGTGAATAAATTATTTGTATGTAGAAAAATATATTTTATTAACGACTAGCTGTTCCCGCGGCTTCGATCGCGTGGACTACGAAATTATTGTTTAAGATTTTATAAAAATATAGTTGAGTTAAGTACAAACACGATTAGTTATTATTACCTAAGACAAACGAATCAGAACAAAAAGTACAATTCATTTTTGTTCTGTGTAAATTTAATTAAAAGTTAATTATTGAAAACAAAATAAACAATTGACGACTCGGCACTTCTTCTTAAGTTCACGCGATATTAATAATATTTTACCGTATATAACTTATTTAAAGTTATTTCCTGAACTAAAAGACCAAATTGGATGCTGTAAAGAACAAATTATATCTACATTAAGTACTTATGACGATGAAATCATTTATTTCGATAATGATTAATGTTTTGCAGGTCATAAGTCCACGCAAACAGAACCCAAACATTTGTATTTATCTTTGTAACACAAAAGCAGTCATTGTGGCTTAAAAGTAAACAAAAGTTTAACACTCTTTTCCCTTCCTTAGGGGTTGAATTTACAAAAAGAGGACACCCGTTCAATTTCATGTTTCTAGGTCTAGGGGTTTGTCTAGCGAGCTCAGATTAACCGAAGTCGTGTACTAACAATTCTAAACTTTCTTTACTAAAATCATTGGATTCTTACGATGATAGAAACCGTGGAAACAATTGAAACATTTGTAAGTTGTAGTAGAAGGACTAAATCCGTTTGTTATTTTCTGTTTCTTTCAGCCCGAGTTCTGTGAATTGTTGTCATGTATATGTAAATTTGGCGTCGGACTGTAATAATTCAGTGTCATTATTTTTTCATTTGAGCTAATTGGATTTTCATAAAACCGAATGCATATTTTTTAAGCAATGTATAATCTCTGAATTAACATTATTGATTGTAATATTTTTCACTCCAAAAATATTAAAATTAATGATAACAATTAAAATTTTTCTTCATAGTTATTCAAAAGTCCAATTATTGAATATAATCAGAATTAATGCTTCCGTTATACGCATAATAAAACCATTATACAGCGTTATGCCCTCATAATTTTTAATTACAAAAGGGTGATACGTAAGTGAAAAATATGATCGATTTTTGATATCTGAATTAGCGTTTATATAAGCGAACAATTAGGTAATTAAAACTGGATGCGCTATTTTTTACAGTTAAGTCATATGAAAGTTAGGCAGTAGAAATTATATAACAAGCTTTTGCTTTTAGTGCCGTCATAAAATTTTACATTTTTATACCAATATTCACTTATATAAGGAGATTATTTATACTGTTTGTATTTTTTCCTCTAATTTTGTATCTTTTGCATTAGTAAATTATTTTTAAAATATCTATGTAATTTTTTAGTCAATTTTAATAATGAATTGAAATAATAAAACTGTATGGGTGGTGACAAATTTTTCAAAATAATTAGGTACCGATTATTGTTATTGTATTATTAAATACTTGTCCCTTGCGTTTTTGAATCAAATAAGCGGCAATTCTATAAGCTGGTTATTTCACCTTTAAAATAGCAAATACCTATATTTTCATGCGAATATTTATAATATTTAGTCTATAAAGTAATAATGAATACATATTTTCTTGTTTTCTCTTGTATTTTGAAATGCAATAGTCCTGACATTGCGGACTGGGGTAAGTAATAATTTCGTGAAATATGCTAAAACATTTGTATTTTGCTTCCTCGCAATATCGAAGATACGAGAAGCTTTGTGATCGTTTTAGAATGAGACAAAAAAATTGTTTTCCGATTTCAAAATTTTAAATTAATCTTTCCGTTTCAGGTCAAAAGAAACATTTTTCGTTCCGTGTGTGTGTGTGTTTGTCTGTCAGTCTGTCTGTGTGTCTATTCCCATAATCCTTGCCACACGCATAACTCATGAACCACTGAACTGATATTAATAAAACTTTGTTGGATGGTTTAGTCTGACTTGAGGACAGCCCCATTTCAAAATCATTAAAATCGTGTGTAAGGGGGGAGGGGTGATATTTACTTTGACGTTTGCATAAATTTAGATTTATATTGAAATTGTCAAAAAATTAAAAATTTACGAAAAAATAATCAGGTGCGTCTTAAAAAAAAATTACGAACTAATATTTTTTAGTAAAATTGTATAAAAATTAAATGGTTAATCAATGAAAGGCAATTTATCTGAAAACTATCAGTTTTTCTTTAAATTGTTCAATAATTAACTACCTTTGGTGAATTTAGCACGAGGAAGCACTGTTCATTTACTCGGCAGATGTTTTTTTCCGATAAAATTGCTTCTTTTTATTTTCATTTCTATTGACGTTAAAAAACAAAGTTCATATATACAATTTTAATAAGATTTCTCGTTTATGTGTTGTCACGTAAGAGCACGTATGAGACAACAGATGTTCAGTGAAGGCAGATAACAATTGATAATTGCAAGTAGAAATTTTAAAGCTACTGGTCGACACTGGAACATCCAAGCTAACGTAATTAAATTTTATTGACTGGTTGTAGTTTGATATCACCAGTAGTTTTCAGACTATTAAATTTTAATGCTATTGGAATGTGTCATGTGTCAATACAAACAAGATAATTTGTACAATTTTTTAGGCTTCCGTGGTAATTTTATGTGAATATTGACTTCTGGTTATAAGCCGCGTCGATTTGGTCGTTTTATTGGCCGACGTTTTATCTCACATTGTAGTTGACATCTTCAGGGTGTATTTTCAATAGAGCCCTAAAGATTTCAACTGCAATGTGCGACAAAACGTTGGCCAATATAACGACCAAATCGATGCGGCTTGTACCCAGAAGCCAAGGTCTAAGATAAATTGTGGTGAACAAGTTTCAAAAAATGAGTTTGACGTAAATTTTTTGATCCTACTAAACGGTGGGTGTACGTGATCCTTATAACCGACGAATTATACATGTAACTAGGCCATTTGTTTCCGTTCTTGATTCGATTAAGTAATCAGTGAATACAATAACTATGTCTATTTTATTGTGCATTTAATTAACGTTTTTATAAATTATAATATATGTATATTTTGTTTATGCATGTTTTAATATATAATAGTTCAGATTAAATGAAAAACATACATGATAGAATTAATTTAACACAGCTTTAATAATGCAATATAAACGTAATTAAACCGTTAAATATACAATTTAAATTAAATGGAATTAGTTCTATTAATAAAACTACACAATTTGAATTAATAATGCAATTATGATAAATATTAATATTTTGTTGAAACTTTGTGCTACCGTTTCACTATTTTATCTATCATTTCTATGAATTAAACGTAAATAACAGCAATTAGAGTAACCACGAAATATTAAAGTTACATACTTTTGGAAATATTTTTCATATTATAAAATTTTGTAAAAAATATTTAAATTATTTTACAAGGTAGGAAGCAGAACAAATTAAATTCCAAAGAACGTAGTAAGTGAGAAATGAAGATATCAAAAATAGTTTATGGTAGGATCAAAAATATACAACGATGATTGAAATGAGTAAATAATTGAAATTCTCGACTGTGTGTATAAAAGCAAAGGTATTTACTTACATACTTGCGCTGAATTGCGTACGTAGATTGTTCGAAAGTAATTAGTGTTTGTAAATTACGGTTTTTATTCTTAAATGGTTCAAATGAGCAAGTAATTAGAAAAGAATCTGCAACCAGTTAATTATTTCTGAAAATTTTGAGTTCGAAACTTTAATTTATATTTATAATAAGTATTATAACTATAATATACATACAGGATGTCCAAGATAAGCGTGAAATGCTAAAAGGTAAGAGATACAGATTTGGTTAAATGAGATGAATTATTTGTTAATAATTTTATGTGGTTTAAGCCGTGTACCCAAAAAACTGAAAATTCGGATATTTTTTAAATGGCTATAACTTTTTTCTCAAAATAGATAGGTACGTTTTGTTTGCTGTTTCTTAAAGCACTTTTTATGCAGAATTGACTGTTTTATTTAGAATTTTTATATAACTTTTAGTTTCCGAGTTACAAGTCTTAATTTTAGTTTTTCTTATGGGCCACTTAAGTGGCTATAGGATATTTGAACGTGTTCTTTACTCTACTTTACCACAATATGTAACTTGTCATATTCATTATCGAAAAAATGTAAGAACATTTTTTTTTGCAATAGTTTATTGTTTTCAAATATTAATTTGTTATATTGATTGTCGTTATTGTGATTTTTGTTTAACATTTTTTGTTTTTCACAGCCTACTTAAATATTTGTAATAAAATACTTTATAAATATCACTTGTATTTAGTACTTCGACTTATTTTCGAAAATAAATATGATAAATGTCATATCTTGTAGAGTAAAAAACACGTCCAAATATGCTATAGCCAACTTAGCTTAGCCCATAAAGTTATGGCCTGTAACTCGGAAACTAAAAGTGATATAAAAATTCTAAATACACTAATCGATTATCCATAAAAAGTGATTTAAGAAACCGCAAACAAAAAATACCTATCCACTTTGACAAAAAAGTTATAGCTATTTAAAAAATTTTGTTTTTTGGGTAAACTGTCTAAACCACATAAAATTAATAATATTTTTTTGTTGTTGTAATACTCACCCCTTCCCTACAAATAATTAATCTCATTTAACTAAATCTGCATTTCTTACCGTTTAGAAAATCTCCATGCATTTCACACTTGTCTTGGACAACCTGTATATTCAGAATATTTTTCTTAATTCATATATTGAGTTTCATTGTTCAATGTTTTATGAATTCATATTTTTTTAAATAACTTTTTATATAATTTCTATTAGGGAACATTTGATAATTACGTAAGACATTAGGGGTAGGTGGTATCCGTAAAATCTTACGAATACTTCAAATCACTTGACACTGTTTGTGTATAAATGCCACAAGTTTACTTCACCTTACAACACTATCTATCACTATTATCTTCGGTCACTGGAAACTTTGCGTTGCAAGTGGTTTGTTGACATACTTTTTGACTACGTAACTACAAAGAGCCCTGAGCTATTTAGAGCTATGGTCTAATTGGTTCCATGTAGCTCTCAATGTTGCTACAAGCTGCTATTTTATTGATTGATCTACCATCTCACAAAATAGTTTATTTTCTAGATAAAATATTTTTATTTCTAGAAAACTTATTATTGATTATTATTAATAAATATTTTTATTTATTTATCTTCCCAAATAACCATTAACGAAAATTAATAGGAGATACAGTGTTGATACGATGCTCCCACCCCATAAGCACTTTTATATGTGGGCGTTATTTATTTATAATTGAATTCATTATGCATTTTTAGGGTTTCGTAGAAAACTAGAATTCCTTATAGTTTCGCTCTACCCGTTCGTCTGTCTGTCTGTATATATATATACATTTTATACCAATTAAAATAAAATTTGGTATACGGACGTGGATTGATAACCAAAAACAGAAATTATGAGATTAACAAAAATTTTTTTTGACCCCCTTTTTTTCATTTAATCCAGAGTAGGGTGTCATTAGATAGGAGGCCTAAAATGCAACAAAAAATGTTTAGAGACATTTTGATTTTAACCCTTCAGTCATGATATATTTACTTTTAAATGTCGTTATCAGAGTGTCCCCTTTCTCTTATTTCTAAACTTTCAATTCAAAAAATCTAAAAAAAATTCCAGAATGTATAGCTTTTAATTAGTACTTTCAATGAAAATTATAACGAACACTGGAGCAAAAATATGAAAAAATTTTAAACAACTATTTTTTATAAATCGTAGTGAAAATGACTATGGAATCCTATCATGTGCGTGTCCAACACGCATTTGGCTGTTTTATTTACGAATCAATACTACACGAATCAATCACCAAAATAATTATGTCAAATATTGTGCAACTAAATAGAGCATATACTTATATTTCAAAAACAAATTATAGTATTTAACAATTACATGTGGAAAATAGAAAATTAGTACCTATAATATTATGTACAATATGAAATAATTTATCATAATTTAAATCTGAATATTTAATATTCAAAATGTAAATGACAGATGATATTTTTTGGGAAATAGAGCGCAGTGGCATCATACATTGTTTAAAATATTTCAAACACATTGTAGCCAATATTAGTGAAGTGAGGCGTACGTTGATATGTAAATCTATTGAATTTGCATCGAACAATGTATCTAAACAACGGATCATTGTAAATGGTTGTATCAAAACTAATTAGTTTGTGCTTATTGCATTATCCTTAAATAACTGTGGCGTGAAATTTAGATAGATAATGCTGATTTTTTGGTTTGTTTTTATCGTAAACAACAAATCAAAATTATTTACTTATATTTTGTTTAAAAAACATATGATTGTATTTTTCTTTGTATATCATTTATTAAGTGTTTATTTATATCAATTATTAAGAGTTTTCACCACCCTGAGATTTTCAAACAATCGAATTTGTTTATTGTTTAGATTTATTAATTGTACTTTTAATAATAATTTAAGAGTTTAACCTTGCCAATATTCCAAATATTACTTGAGTTATAACAATTTAAAGTGAGTGCGGTAGAGAACAGACTCGCACCACACACATTTAATATAAAAACACAAGAAGAAGCAAAATAGGCAAGGAAACTAAAAAAAACATCTCAAAAAAAGTGTCAGAAGACATCTTTGCATTTGGTTATGGACCAGAAGTTACAGATTAAAGGTAATGTACATTTTTGATTAAAAGCCGCTGACGCGGTACTTTTTTCCTTTTGCGTTTATCTCGAAACTACATTTTTTAAACTGGTGTAAACGATTACTCAAAAACCACTCGATTTAAATTTACACCATATCATCTTTATACAATTCTCTATCATGTAACATAAGATGATCGAATGTTCTGTTCTTTTTAACTTCAAAAATCAACAAAAAAAAATCATTTTTTTCAAACAGCTGTCAATTCTACAATTTTTTTTTCAAAAACTATTTCCTTATGTATCATGATAGCGAATATTAATAAGAATAAAAAAAAAATACACACGTTCTACGGCACAGTCTATATTCCGCTATTTTTGAATATTTTTTGTTTTAAATTGTACGATATATTTATGAATGTGTGACACAAATTATGATAATAAAATAAAATTTTTGTATTCAACAGTTTCGTCAATTTTTTTTTCGGTCATTTTATCAGAGCGCCAGGGTGGTGTAACCCCTTATATTAAACCAATTTTTTTATTTAATTTAATATTTATAATTTATATCAATTAATTCCAATAGATATTGATTAAGAAACGTTAAAAAAAACATGTTCTATACTTAAAGTATACTTAAAACATTACATTTTTCATTTTATATCTTTATTCCGCAACTAAATTGATAGTCGTAATAAATATTCATTTTGATAAAACATCATAAGAAGTCATGGTGGAAAGATTACAAGGTGAGCTCGATAAACAAATGACATCTACTATTGTGACGTCACGCGAAGTACTTTATGTGTCAGATGGAAAATTCGTGTATTGTTGTTGTGTAGAATTCGCTTTGATATATGGTGAAAAGTAAATAATATAGAATGCCGGGTGTTTATTGTGCAGTGGAAAATTATAAAACTTCAAGTTATCTTAATAAGAAAAAGGATTCTGAACATATTAAGTTTTTGTTAATTCCCAAAAATAGAAAAGTGCGTGAATTGTGGTTGAAAGCATGCGGGACTAAAAATATCAATAAGGTACTGTCACCAGTCTTAGATCATACCCTAGTGCTGGATTCTTGTTTAATTAAATGTACTAAATTAGAAATGTTTGTTGATATTTGATTACATACTGTCATTATTGAATCATAATCTATAAACACTTGACTGTAAAACAGCTTAATTTGATGACAATCGGCTAATTTAAAGTAATTATTAGTGTAATCTATTTATTAATTATTATATTATCATAGCATCTGCTTTACATTGTTTCACATTTTACGATTCTTTATATTTTATATATTTTGTATCTTTTATAATCATTAGCAAGTGTCCTTCTCTGGATGCCCATTACTGGTTTTATTTTATCCATTACTGGAGAAAAAACATAAACAAAATAAAAAGCTATAATTTAAAAATGAAACTATATTTGCGGACTTTGGTAATTAAACTGATTTAATAAAGAGGTACCTACTAGTTTTTAGTAACATTAGTTCATGAGAATTATAAAAGTCGATCAATCTCAAAAAACAGTATACATATCTTGCTATTAAAGCATCCAAGACTTGTGCCAATACCTTATAAAGTCAAGAAGAGTTTGCTCGCTGAATTTTACTGACAAAGATTGGCGACTCAAATATATTATTTTGAATAATCCTGTCATCAAGAGGTTACTAAATCCAAATGCTTTGCTTTCAATAAAACTTTTAGATTTAGAAAAAGGGGTTTTTAAAATTAATTTAAATAGTTTAAGTTAAGCATACGCTGTGATTTCTTAAAAGTCAATGTAATAACATTAACATACCTGAAAAAGCTAAGCAATCATTTTTTAGATGCAGATTATATTTTAGATTACGTAAATTAAATAAGTAGCTAATGTATCATAAATCTCAAAAAAGAAAATTTATTAAAACTATAACATAAAAACAACACTTGTTCTTTTCATTTATATAAACAATTATCATTTTATTTTTCAGTTTGCACTGACAATTATGGTTACTTCATTAGTATCTAGTATAGGTTCTTCCTCTAGAGTTTTTATTACAAATTTAGATTCTTCTAAGCGGTTTCTATTACGTCTTCATTTGCTTCTTTTAAATCTACATCGATTTATAATATTTTAATTAAAACTAGAACATAAAATACCGGTATGGAGAACCATACATGACTGCCATGTTCTATAACATCTTTTTAAATAATTTTTAATATATGAAAAATTTTATAGGAATTTGTCAGATATAAAACTCACCTTTGTATTAAAAATATTAGTCCTATAATGCCCTAATGTTAAAAATATAATACATATTCGTAGAATAACTAATTTGACACTTTAATTTAGTTGCATTTGTTTCCAAGGCAACATGAATTCTGCAATTTCGATGACGTCACAACATTCAAGGTCAGAGCTGTCAATCTTACCTTGTATATTTGTATCATGATAAGAAGTACAGAATTAATGATATTCTATCATGGGTATCTTGATAACTATTTATATTTACATCGTCTATAAACAAGAACATCTGGTACGTGTGTAACAGAAAAACTTCACTAACCGCATCTTCTCGTGGCGAAAGCAGAGAAATCTCTGTTGTCTTTTAAAGGAGTTGTATCCATGAGATCATACATCCTAATGTTTTCTATCCACTTGAAGATAAAAAGAGATACGAGTTTTTAAATGTCACCGGGTAACTTTTTGCTACCGACAACAAGACAACATTTTATTTTATTTAAGGATTTGCAAGGCTTTCGTCGAACAAGTTCATCCATCGTTCCATTCACGGCTTCTCTGGTGGATAGATGTTTCGTTAAACAGACGTACAAAAACGTTTGCGATAAATCTAGCATCCAGTCATGAATGTCGCGACAGGATAAACAATCTATCGTGTACAAACACTCCAGTTAAAAATGTTCTCCTTTAACTCCTCCACTGGTTTATTCAAACCGCGTGCGCTCTTTCTGATAAATTATCTAATGTAAATCTTAAACGTGTCATTCATTTTACAAAACTACATTTTTAATTTGAATTATCTTGATTTTTTAAATAAAATCCGCATGATATAATGTTAACGTTTTATTACAGAAGATCTCTGATATTTTTGAAATATGTATAAGACTATTTACTATTTTATTTAAATATTTTAATTCATAAACTTGATCAACACGATAAGTTGATATAGATTAATACGCGCCTGCTAATTACGTACATACCTACATAATAAAGCAAAAAAAACTAGTAGTAACTGTGCCCCAGGTAATAATGGTGGGTTAAGTTCAAAATAATTTTATTAGTTATAAGCTCTCAATGTATAACATATTTTGGTTGCATTCGTGCTTCTGAGGTTACCCTCTATAGTACCTAATGCCACGAGTTGTAGTACTATGAATATATAATGGAAAATCATGAAAAACTTAATTATCTAACTAGAGCAAATTATTGTTTTTAAACGTTCTTTCTAAAATGACAATGAGAGTTGTAACACTAAAGATACTTTAATTAAAGAAACAAATTGAAAGTCAAACTTACAGATAACAATATAAATTACTTCATTTACTTTCAGTTACATACAGCAAAATTAATCACGATCAGTTAATTGTCTGTTTTTAAACCATCATTACGTTAATTCCAAATTAAATCAAAGTTATTGTTATTGTATAAAGTAAAAAAATAACTACAGTTCGTTTATATAATCATGGGTTGAAATTAGTGCTTACAGAATATTTCAAAACAAATTATCTTTGATAGTGTTTCATGTTCCACCTAAACTTAACAACTTTGTGTTCTCAAAGTCACGTCCCACGCCGACGTATTAATTTTGAAAATTATGGTAAAATAATTATTTATAGAACGTTTAAATTGTTTACTAATTAAACTGTTGTATGATATAGTTAACTACTAAAAGTAGCAGTGATTGTTAATTAACGTTTCGTGTTGATTTGATTATTAATTGTTAAATATACATATGTAGGTATATTGTATATATAATAATATATATAGTATGAACAGTACAGAACAATACAGATTCTTATGTATATCTGGATACTGTTTTGCAGTAATGTATCAACCAACATACAGATCATTTCGAGTAAAAAAAAATACATTTGTGAATTTTTTATATTTCTTTATATTTTGGAAACAAATATTTAGCAATTGGTTAGAATTAGATACAAATACTAAACATTAATGTCCGGTATTATAAATGAGCTAGCAAATTTGCTAGCTAATAGCAAGCACTTTCAAATACGGTATTAATTCTGTGATAGTATGTATCTATGGATTTGTTATGGAATTTAGAGCAGTGATATTTTAACTTATCGTAACACAGTTGGCGACTCTGACCGTACAAAATAATTTTCATAATATCCTCACTACCTATGGTATTTTAATATCGTTTGTCAAACACTTCATGAAACTTTAAGAGAACTGTCAGATAGATCAGAAACCTCATTTGAAAGTGCTTGCTAGCTAGCAAATTTCGCTAGCTCGTTTATAATACCGGACATAAGTGTGACAACAATAGCAATATTCGAACGATAAAAGGGTACATATCTGAAACGAAAATTACTCATTAGTAAAATAGATATTAATACAAATATAATTAGTTATACATATACTGTAAGGTTATACAGTAACTTAATTAATGAATTAATTAATAATTCGAATAAACAAAAATAATGTGTTGTTTGCAGCAACAGTTTAATAAATTATGTACCTGTTTACGAAATTAATTAATTCTTGTCTTAGAATTTATTCCTTAGTATACCAAAGTATTCGATTCCACTCGCCTCTCCTTTGATACAAACATGGATAAACAGTATAGCGATAAATACGTTAGTAAAAGTATATAAATAATGCAATTAATACAAAACAACCATTAATGACTAAAGTTTCGGAACGGAATTTTCAATAAATTGGAATATTTTAAACTCCGCAGCTCTCTTGTGTTATGTCAGTTGCAATAAAACTGAGATAAAATGTGTTTTACAGTCTACTCTCATAGTAATGCATAGATTCTGGCAAGCAATGGGTGTGTAATGGGAACGTCATATCGAGTTTATGGAACTGTTATGTTAAAGAGTGAAATTCTATAAACTACAAATATTTTATCAGTTATGTCTGCAGAAAGACTGCATTAGTTTTTAATGCAAATGTCGAAGAGAGTAGCTGGCACGTATCTTTAAAAACTAAGTATTAATAAGATTTTGCTATATTGAATTCAAAGTAAATAGAATTTCTTATTTTTATAGTTTTTTTTCTTTGAATTAATTTTATCCTATTTATATTAAAAACTTTATATTTATTCAAGAAAATATATTTATTATTTTGATTTTTACAAATAATATAAATATGCATAGGGTTATATTTAGATATACGAGTAATATATATATATATATATGTAATAATATGATAGTAGTGACGTTAAATAAAAATAAAAACAAACTTGTTTGTTTAAACGTCAAAATTTATTAAAGAAGAGGAAACCGCAAGCTTTCGATTCACAGAATCATCGTCAGGCTATTAATAAAGATTTAAATTTGAGAAAGATGTCGTTATCTCAAAAAAGCTTGCGGTTTCCTCTTCTTTAATAAATTTTGACGTTTAAACAAACAAGTTTGTTTTTATTATATATATATATGTATATATATTTTATTCTAGAAAAAAATATTACTATAAGAGTAAGTTTTAGGTTTTTTAGATTAATGGGCTTGTTTTTTGTAATCTCGTGAACTTATTTTACTACTAAAACAAGTAACTCTTTATTTAATCAATTTAATTCCGCAAATATAGTTTGTTTTTTAAATTATATCAACACATATTTCTAATTCAGTACATTTAATTAAAAATTTGTTATTACTGGGGTCCTTGCCAAGACTGGTGCCTCTACCTTATATATTTTTATGTATAGTATTTTTTAATATTCACGCATTTTAGTGTTTCTATAGATATATTATTATTAATTAATTGTTAGTTATTTATTTGAAAAAAACATATTTCTCAGAAAGTACATAATACATATAACGTATAATATATTTTTATAAAATCTTCCAAAAACATTTTATCAAGAAAAACAAGATGAAGAGAAAATGTCGAAGTTGATTATCATTACACACTACATTTGTCGTTATAAAATCCACCCAGTAGATAGATATAATAATAAGAAATAAAAATTATAATTAGTTTAATATTGTATCCTTACAAATAAAAACACGTTAAAATGAATAAAATATGAGAGAGTATGTTAGAATTCAAGAAACACTTGACTAGTTTTTAAGAAACATTAAACTTTTCGTAACTTTCCTGTAACAGTTTTCCAGGTGAATAGGCACATGTGGTCTCTATATACAAAAACGTGTTAATAGATTATGTGTTTATTTTTTGTAAATATGTTATCGATCTATTGTGATATATGTATGTACTCAATTCTTAGATTCTTGCAACAAGTATTTTATTTATTTATTTATTTTATTTTATTTTTAGTTAATGGTTTTGTTTGTAATATTTTTGTTTTCATATTTATGTTATAAGATGCCTATAAGTATAATATATGTATATTAATTATCGCAAATAAAATATTTCAAAGATTGAAAATTCTATTTCCAATGCATTTATATCGAATTTTTGTATATTTTTCATAGAGTTATTAGAGAAACAACAATAATTTTGGAATGATGTAAGTGTACAAGTTTTAAAAAATATTACAATTTATTAATATCATTCAAAAGCTTCGAGTTCCTGCTTGATTTGAAAAAATATATTATAATTTCATATTTTTATATGAAACCTTATTATCTACGAAAGCAATCGAAATGAAGCTTAACATTTATTTTGGAAATGAAACAAACGAGAAATTTACTGAATAGGTTCATCAAATATAATCAGTCAATTAAAGAAAATCGCATTTTTCAATCAACGGTATACATGAGTATGTATTTTGTAAGAATAATCAATCATACTTAGTCATTATATTAATACATATTTAATTGTATAATATTTAAATTATCTTCGATTAGTTATGTATTTTGTAAAAATATATATATGGCCTAAAAATATAATAAATGTCTATATAGAATAGATTTAAAAATAAATTTTTTATATTAGGATTAATTGTTTAACAAATAACAGTTATTAAAGTTAAATGAGTCAATAAAGCAAAAACATGTTAAATACTTTTTTCGAATTTAATATTACTAAAATGTAGAAAAATGAATATGCTCTGACAATGAGACAACTTGATGTATGTACTTATTCTATTATAATATTTAATAAATAAGAACTAAAAATAGCGCTTGGTTGTTTCTTCAAACGACGATTAAATATAAATAATCTTCAGCTTTGAAGTTTGTACTTTACAATCTTGCTCACCTAAAGAAAAGTTCATCAATCTGTGGTAGGGAACTTGTTCTAAACTTTGTAACAGAGAACCTTTATAATACGTCTCTGCCTCTACCGTTAGAGTTTTCGTGCTAAAAACTTCCGCCATACTTAAACCATTATGAATAACTTACTACTAAAAACAAAATTATTAATTTTGTATCAATCAATACATGATACTTTTTAAACTTCATTAATATTATACATGTGTAATATGCATAACTTTCAAAAAGTTCGGAGAGATAAACTCCCTTTTTAAGAATATTGATATTTAATTATTTATAGAAATAGTGAAAAATGCCTCAATAGTGCCCAGTGGTGACACATATTAGCTATAAATAATAGACACATAAACTAATTTGTTATTAATTAATAAACAAATGTACACGTAATCTACTTTTTTCATAAAAACTTTAAACAATAAATAAAACTGACTTAAAAAAAACTAAAAACACTGAAAAGTATATAATAATTAAATCGAATAGTTTTTGAAGTCGGTTTTCTTTTTTTTCTTAAAAAGTTTTTTATTGGCTAGGCACTTACTTACAAAAACTATTAAATTTAATTATTATATATTTTTGGGTAAACCAAGTGCGTGTTGGGCATGCACATGATAGGGTTCCGTAGTCATTCTCACTATGATTTATAAAAACAAGTTATTTCAAAAATTTTCATAAACTTCTAACTTCTACTAGTTGAAAAACATTCTGGAATTTTTTCAGTTTTTTTATATCGATAGTTACGAAAATAAAGGATGGAGGGATGCTTTGATAATCATTTGATAATGGCAAATATATCGTAACTGACTGACGGACAGAGCGAGCCTATATTTCAATTATTTTAGTTTTCTACGGAATCCTAAAAACGACAAATTAATAAATAATTATATTTAGTGAAAAAAATTAATAGATATAGTGTAATTATCAATTATGACTTACATATACTCAATTATTAAATTGCAGATCATTACGAAGTCTAAATTTAATAAAAAATTAATTAAAATATAAATTCTACTTTATAATATTTGAATTTCCCGCTCCCAATATTTGCCGGTTGCGCTTGAGTTGTAGTTAGGTAGTTCCTTCGTGCGCCGACGTGGAGTTATGGTGGTTTGCAATTACCCTATTATTTTAAAGTTTTATTCGACTTTTCGGTTTTTATTCTTAGTTTAAACGTTACATTCACAAACTGTATGATATTCGATTATTATAAATACACATTACGACTTGTGAACCATTTTATTTGCGAATAATTTATAAAAATAAAGATGGGGGTGACAGATGGTGAGCTTTTGCATTAATTTTAGTTTTAATTATTTTGTTGAAACTACTTTGTCAGTTGAATCGGTTGACTCAGATAAGTTAAAACTGTATATATTAAGTTGTTTTAGAGTTATTTATTTGTGTAGTGAATAATTTTTCTAAATTAATATCAACAATATTTTACGACACGACAGCTGTTCAATGTTATTATGTAACTTTTGTTAATTAATCATAATATTATATTATCTATATTTAGTGTAGTTGGTGTAGTTTACGTAATATAGTGTGTGTTTGTGTGTGTAACATTCTTCAATACTAAAGAAAACGGAATTGCAACTAGACCTGGAGTTAGTAATGGTTAGTTTTATTTTATTTTACTCTTATAATGTGTGTTATAATGTCGAGTATAACTATCAGTGACGTCCGATTTTTTTTTAGTTTTACATAGATATTATGTCAATATAGGTATATAAATCGAAGAATTCTGTTGTCGAGAATTATGAAAATATTTTTTTTACTTGAAAACTATCAATTTAAAAAAAAATCACAAGATGAATATAGAACTGAGCAAGGATGTTCGGTGAGTTGGTGTTTTCTTGTAAATGTGTTATTTAATTTTTTACGCAAATGTTTTTATAAAAAATTCTGAAGAAAATGAATCACAAATAAAAAAAAATCTGTGAGAATCCTTGCTTAAAACTAAGCACTTTTGCCTCTTCTGATTAGTTAAAAAAATTATTAGTTTTCGAGTAAAAAATTATTGAAAATCCAGAAATGTCTGTTTGCTTGGTATAGACGGACGGACGGACGGAATCCTAAAAACGTCCAAATCGGTTTTTTTATCGGAGTTATACCCAAACATAACTACATAAAAAATATACATATATCGATTGAATTGAGAACCTCCTCGTTTTTTGAAGTCTGTTAAAAATATACTACTTAACCATTTTTTTTTAGTATTTCTTGCTAGAATTTTTAACAGACTGAAGATGCACACTTCTATGTGCAATGGAACGTTGACTAAAACAACGTCCAAAACTTACAACTATAGACTATGTGCACGACGCCTACTAGCGCCGCTAGCGGACAATAAAGAAGTACTGATCACGTTGATCTTTCTTTTTATTATTTATACAGCGAAATTTTTTAATGAACAAATATCATTTAATCTAGCTGTATGCATATAATATAAATAGCAAAGCTTAAAAGGTACGTGAGAATTATTTATTTTGGGTATTTTTTTTCTTCAATCATGACTTATAATAGAAAAATAATTAATTCGTTTACATTGACAGCATAACCTCAAACTATGGCGTCGGACCGGATTTGAATGTATCAAACACTCAATCCCTTTTACTTTCAGTGATTTACATTAATAATTTCACGTTTAAAGGTTTTACAAATTTAAAAAATAGCATCAACGTGTAACCCAAATTTATTTAATTTCTATTATTTATTTCATTTTTATCCGGCTTCTTTTACGTTCTACAGTAGCACTATATTCTTTTATTAATTCTAGAAATGTATCCTATTCTCTTTTACTAAAATTAACTCGTTTTTTATCACATTTAATATAATAATTTGGGGTTAGTTTTTAGTTTAACATAACGAAAAGTGGTCATGTTAAAGTTAAGAAGGCCCTCTACTGCGTATGCGCAAGTTAAATTACAGATTACGTTAAACTTATATTAGTTTTTCTCATGTTTTGTGTGCAATTAAAAAAACTTTCTGAAATTATAATTATAAAAACAATTCTCACTGACGTATATGGAAAAATGGAGTTCAGTTTACAAGTGACAATTATGCTCACCACGAGCGCTTGCATCGAAATTATTTGTAACTCCGCCCCCCTGCACATAGCCTATACATCTCAAGATCACTGTGGAAACTTAAATTATGAATTTGTTCATGTTACAAATAAAATTTGCTACACGATAATATTTATATCTACAACGTAATAAAATATTTTATTTGTAATAAATATTTGCCTCGTACATTTATTTAAAAGCAGTAGACGTGCTACACATGTCTTCTAATGTATTATTCATGTGTGGTCTGATCAGGTCACTTCGATAGAAAATGTAAAGGTTTCGAGTCTTTCATTCTCACTGTTAAGAAAATTAAAGTTTAAAACTTTCACGAAAAAAACTTTAGTAGAATAGCGGCAAGAGACTACAGTTAAAGTGATGAATTCAATCAGCATCTTAAATTAATTTGGGGATGGATTTCTTGTTTGAACTTTGATCTTTTTATGTGATGTTTTAAGTTCTTAACAGACCGAATCTATTATCTTATTTGAAATTCTAACTTTACGCGTTTAAATAATGTACGTGTACTTTTTTGTATAAAATTGATGTTTTTTGTGTTAAATAATGGCACATTAGTTAAGTTAATGTGTAGAATAAATAATAATATTTTAATTCAATTCGAGTAGTAAGATGTTAATTTGAGAATGGTAAATGGAAAGACCCATTTAGTTATAGTTAATACTAGAGCTTTGTCTGTACAATGAAAATATAAACATTTTTTTCTTTTATATTAAATTCGTTATTATAATATAATCATTTATTTATTATTTTACAAATACCAGTTTACGACTATAATGCAGGAGGATGTTCTCTGGGCTGGCTCTGTGAAAACAATATTGATATGAATATATTTTATAGCACCCCTAGCGTTCTGGCACCTAGGGTGGATTGATGAGAATCTAGATTTAGTTTAGGCCCGTATTTAGGAAAATTTACGATTGGTATTTTCTAATAAAGAACATGTTAAAATAATAAGAGTGAATAAAATGTATTAGAAATATTGATGTAAGTCAACCAACAATTTATATTTAATAATTAGGTCAGACACATGGGCGTAGCCAGGGTGGGGCAGGGGGGGGCGCTTGCCCCCCCCTAGCTTGTGGACAAAAAGTAATAAGTAAATCAGTATTATTGTTCAAACAGGGATATTTCTAGACTTCTATGATGTCCATTGGATTTTTGAACGTAAATTTATATTTTGGATCCAGAAAATCAAATATCAAAGTTTTTTTAATCACAATCATCACAATCTTTTATTTTTACATGTAAACTAAAATATCAGGGAAAATTAAAAATAAAATAAAAACACCTAAAGGCAAAGGTCGCAGTGTTGGCAACAGTGAAAACTGTGTTTTGTGTTAAAATAACTACCCACAAAGCATGGACAAGGGGGGACGCTTGCCCCACCCCCTAGCTCGTGAACTAAGAGTAACAAATGAATCAGTTCATTGGCTAAATATTGACATTTTTAGATTCGAAAATTTAAATATCATTGTTTTTTTATTGCAATCTCTTGTTATAGCGGGTAAACTATTCATGTCATTGCCTTTTTATCCTTTTTATACAAAAAAAAAGTTTTTTTGATATTTCAACTATACATGTGTATTATCAATTCAAATTAGATCGATTTTTTACATTTAATAAAAAAATTATAAATAAAAATAAAAACACCCAAATAGCATCGTAGAGTACATTTTGTAGAGGATTTTGTCTTCAAAAAGATATGCACATACATATAAATTTAATTGATTTAAAAAAAATGAGACGAAAATAAAAGAAGAAATGAAAAAAAGAATGACTTTTCATTGTTACTTTTTGCGCACCTATATATAATAAATAATGAAAATTTTTTCATAGCTCTTTTATAATTCCTCGATAATAGTCAAGAACACACCAAAAAATTGATTTATTAAGTTAATGAAAATCACGGATTTTCACGATCCAAAGTTCCTAGTTGCAACGAAACGATAGAATTTAATTTAAGAAAAAAAGGATTTACCAAATTTTGTTTACATTAATGGCCATCGTTCTTACACATTTCGAGGTCCCAGACGCCAAAAATTTGAGGCCCATTGAAAATATTTTTATTAAAAAAATTTATTATAAATTTTTTAGGTAAGGTTACCATAATATTGTGAGAGCTTTTTTTGCTCACCCCTCTTTTATTACCTCGGGGTACTAGGCAAAACGCGCCGACCAATCGGTTTCAAAAAAAATTTTTTTGCCCCCCCCTGAACAAAATCCTGGCTACGCCCATGGTCAGACATGTATTAAATTATTATTATATTTGTTACTTTCTATTAATGTTTAAAATATAAAGTATAATCAATTGCAATTGATGTAATTACATCAGCTGCTGTAGTATCTATGTTTATAAAGCAGAGAGACGCCGGTTTTGATTTAACCGTTGGGAAATTCTAGCGTAGAATAGTAAAACAAATATGAAGATTATTTAAATAATTTTTTTAGGGTTTCGTAGAAAACTAGGAATCCTTATATTTTCGTTCTGCTCGTTATACTTATTAAAATGAAATTTGGTATACGGACGCAGGTTGATGACCCAAAAACAGAAATTATGAGTTTTAAAAAAAAATTTTTTGGAAACAAAATAGAAATTACTGAAAAGTATATATTCAAATTTTTTTTCACTTATCCAATTGACCTTTTGATTTTAACACTTCAGTCACGATATATTTGTCTTTAAAGTCGTTTTCAGAGCGTCCCTAACCTATCGGTTCTAAAATTCTAAAAAAATCCTGACTGTACTTTTTAATAAGTACTTTCACTGAAAATTATAACGAACACTGTCAAAAATGTTTTAGACCACTCTCTCATAGACTGAAAAGTGTACTCACATTTTTTTCATTTACTCCATTGAGTGGGATGACTTTAGATAGGTCTCCTAAAATGAAACAAAAAATGTTAAATGACGTATTGATTTTAACCCTTCAGCCATGATATGTTTCCTTTTAATGTCGTTTTCAGAGCGTCCCCCTTTTATTTCTAAACTATGGATACAAAAAATCTGAAAAAAATTCAGAATGCAGCTTTTAATTAGTAAGCAAGAATAGTTTATGAAAAAATTTGAAATAACTATTTTTTATAAATCGTAGTGAGAATTACTACGAAAACCTATCATGTGCGTACGCATCACGCACATGGCCATATTATTTATTTACTTCTTGCATATACATATTTATAGATGATAGAAACTCTTTTAAAATTAAACTACCCGATCGACGGAGTAGATATTTTATATAAACTACTCCATATATATCAAACATTTCACACATACTCGGAGTGAATGCACGGGATATTATAAGAAAGAGTGAGGACAAGAAATCGTAGAGATCAGTGTCATGGCGGATTAAGCAAAGTGATCGATTGTCGTTACCCGTGTGTTAAGCCTGTCTCATAGCGCCGATATCCTTGCAAGAATACTAAAAAACAATCAACCGAGACCGAACGATGGAATTTTATTTGTCAATGTCGCCCCCTCCCGCAACTAATCTCTTACAAATTGCCAGTCTCTTTGGTGTGGAAAATTTAACAAATCAATACGTTTGTTATGATGATGACTTCTGCTTAATATAATTTTATACAATTTACATTGATTTCCAGTGTTGGTTCGTGGTTGAAAGTTTTGGGGTGCGGGGATTTATTTATAGACTATGAGGTGAGGAGGGATAGATGTTCAGAAGGTCAGTTTGGTAAATTTCCGTATTTTCTAATAAATTTGGTCTCTGAAACTATTTTAGAGATAAAAAATCAAACAACTCAACTGTTCCATTGCATAATAATTTAGATATTTGATTATAAAAACAATTATACATTCATTATGTTGAATTATTCTGACGAGGTTAAAAGAAATAATCTATATGTTTAATTTCATGCAATTTATACTCTTCTAGCTTGAAAAAAATAATTAGTTATAATTTAAAAAAGATATCTTACGTAGGTTTGTATGCATACCTATATATGTATTTGTCTAAACATTATAAACATACTTTATAAAAAAACATGTTTGTATGTATAAAAACAAGTGTGTATTATAATAAACACTTGAATAAATTTTCTTTTTAGGGTTCCGTAGAAAACTAAAAACCCTTATAGTTTCGCTCTGTCCGTCCACCTGATTAATTTCATCTTAATAAATTTGAAAAATAGACGAAGATTGATAACCCAAAAACAGAGATGATTCCCATCGACTGAAAAGTATATTCAAATTTTGTTTTCACTTAATCCAATGAATCGAGTGTCATTAGATAGGTCACGATATATTTGCGTTCAAAGTCGTTATCAGAGTGTCCCCCCTCTATTTTCTAGACTATCAATTAAAAAAATTTGAAAAAATTGAAGATCTCCTAAAATGCAACAAAAAAAGTTGTACGACCTTTTCTTATTTTTAACCCTTCGGTCACGATATACTTGCCTTTAAATGTCGCGTCTCCCCCCCACTAATTTCTAAACTATCAATATAAAAATCTGTAGCAAAAATATTTTGAAATAACTCTTTCTTATAAATCGTAGTGAGAACGACTACGGAACCCTATCATGTGCGTGCCTAACACGCGCTTGGCTGTTTTATTTATACATAGTCATTGTTACTGTCATTTGATATTTATTGCTTTTTATTCATATTAAAAACTGTTGCAAAGTTGTTTCCTTCTCATTGTAAATAAATGTTTATGTCAAACCTTTTTTAATCGAATTGTTTGAACCGGCCAAACAAATTTACTTATCAAATTATTCTCATTTCTAATGTTGTAATCACATTATCAACGGTTAAATGAGTAGGAAGATCAAATGAATGGCATAAAGTTCAATGTTCTTTCGTTTGAATACATACTTTTTGATTCTTAAAAAACACATTAATACGATTAATGTTACTAATTGCATAATCTTTTTGATGAATTTATGTAAAAACAAAATTAATTAAAACTGTTAATGAATTTTGTAATATCTTCAAAATTGAATGCTCATATAATATTTGAAATTACACTGGGATAGCGGTAATTAGACCCTCATCTAATCGAGCACCTCTTATAATCGGGCATTGCTGACTGGGGAATTTTGATATGTGTGTATGTGTGCATATTATTAATAGTTTGTTTATAATAACAGTAAAAAGCTGCCCGATTACGGAGTCTTTATTTAAATATAATTCATCATAAATTATTCATCGATTTTTTATTTTATTCAGAATAAAGATTATGCTCTAATACTTGGTTGGGACAATTTATTAAGGCAAAGGGAGGTTGGTTAGTTTTGGTTAGGTTAAAATATAAAAAAATCACAATCACAATAAATATGTAATAAATAATCATTAAAAAATCACATTAAAAATATTAAAACACCGCAGTGGGTTCATTCAGTGCAAAGTATTAATTTTCTTCAAAATTTATGTTCGAGTGTACAAAGTGCATACTATCAAATTTTTAGTGAAATGATTTAAAAAAAAGTGCATTTAAATACAAGCTTTTTTTATACTGATGCCACTAGTATCGGCATTTAAATTAAATACCAAAATACCGGTATTTGAGAGTGTATACTTGCATAATGTCCGGTATTATAAAGAATTTGCACGTAAATTAGCTTCCAGCTAATGCTGTCTCCTAGGTATTAAATATAAATGACAACACACTCACAGATGTAGCGAATGAAATCGTATTTATCATAACGTTGACGCATGTGCGATAAGTACAATCAGCGACTTAAAATAAATGCTGTCAAGTGTACCTCATAAAGTGCATAGCATTTACATTATTATACATTTATTACCATTGGGTTAAAATATCAAGCAATTTTCATAACAATTTGACACCTAGCAGATAGCGTAAGCTGGAAGCAAATTTGCATTTGCACTCAAGCAAATTATTTATAATACCGGGTATAAGAAGCTCTAAAATATACGAATAGATTAATAAAAAAAAAACAGTTTATCTCGTAAAATATAAATATATGTATTAATGGAAAATATTTTACTGAACTTTAGGAGCGAAATTGAATTATATAGGAGGTACGGTACTGTTTATTGTTGTTTAACAATGCTGAATTTGTATTTGTATAAAACAGAATCAATTTTATGGATTTCCGTAAACAGATTAATCTTTTACAGAACACCCTTCATTGGCGATCGTGTATTTGCACGCACTTCAGTACCGACATTAAAAGTCATTAACTGTTATTCGATGCAATAAAATAAATTTAGGTTTTTAACGTTAACTGCTATCTGGGAAAATAATCGCTTCTATTCTGATTGTCGTATTTTACTGCTATCTGGTGTCTTAGATGTTTTAAACAGATCGATGTAGATGTATGTCTTCTGTTTTGTTTTGTTTTATTTTTCCCTGTTCTTGTTGTATAAAAATAGAAACCGTAACTGTATTGAAGCTGCCCGAGATTTTCCTTTTTGTTTTTATTGTATATTAGTTAAGGTAGTGGATTGAATGTTTTTGACAAATCATTTGGTAAAAATGCACATATGAAATATTATGTAGATTTTAAATAAAGTAAACATATTTACAACCTATGTTATATCAATTTTTTAAAGTTGACAAGCTGATTTTATTCCATGTGGTCAATATATTAAATGGCCTTTAATATAACTATCCCTGCTTGGAATTAAATGATATTTGGTGGAAATATAAAAAAAATCTAATTTTTTAAAGAAATTGACCTAAAAAATCGAAAATAAAATCTTTGTTCACCAATATTTCTATCTCCGAAACAGATACAAATGACAAATCGGTAATTTACTATATATGTATATAAAATTCTATACAGATGTTGTAATCTCAATAATTATTCATGTTTTTTTGTAAATATATTTCAGATAATTTTTCTAGTACATTCTACTGTTTTTTTTATAAACTTATACGGATCTTTACAATATAGTATAAGAAAGTAAAAAGTAGGACATAAATAACTTGTATTTTTACATTTATTCAGGGATGTAAGGAAGCACTATTATTTTCTGTTTGAAGCAAAATAATATTGATTTCTGTGAAAACATAACAGCGTGCAAGCTTTTCGCTTTTCAACTATAAATATTTACACTTTATAATAATATATAGGTATAGTTGAGTGACGTGAGAAGACAACTTATTCTATTTTTTGGAACTTTCACTGCATTCTCGAAAAACTTACGAGAGGAAAGAATGGTGTATACATTACAAACGAGTTCTCAGTGTAGTCGAAGTAAACATTTTTAAATAAATAATTTTTAGGGAGGACAGTTTCTCTATTCGTTCACTTCATCTTCACAAATAAAGTTATGAATACTTTAAAAGTTTGCTAACTATGACAATGAAAAATATATTTTCCCTGAAAACTTTTCGTTATTTATAGAATATAATAAGACATAAATATACTAGACACATTTCAATGATAAATAACTATTTCTATTTTAATATAGACCATTTGTCTTACTGTGACGTAAATGCAACAGATATTTTTTTGTGTAATTGTGAAGAAAATATTTTTAAACACTAAAGAATAAATTACAAATGAAATAAAAATTCTAACAATAAGTTGATACTCAAAACAGTTTAAACTTTGAGTTGGAGAACAAACTCAAGTAGAGTTTTTACTTAAATATTATATGAACATAAGTACTTTCTCGAAAGCGTGAGTTTATATTTTCGATAGTTTGAAGTTTGGTCAGTAATAGATTCAGTTTAGTTGTGTGTTCAATGCACATGTGTAATGGATAAAACTTCGCTATACAGATTCTATAGATAAAATGTTAAATACGTACCTGACCTAATAATTCAAGATACATTTTTGATTAAATCACTTAACCTTTTCGTTTTTACTGAATTTTAAAATAAAATATCAGTATTCTAAAGTCTTTAAATTTTAAATGGTGGAAGTTCCATCAAAAATATAAAATATATAGGCTCAAATATTTTTTTGTACAAATAAAGTCAATAAATTTATATACCTGTATTTAAGATTATTAATTAATTTTAATGATTATTTTACAAGTCTTGACATATTTAAAATATTGACTATTGCGTAAAAACAATCTATATACCCATAGCACTCATACATAAATTTAAATTTGCATTTTGTAAAAAATGATAAAGAAGCGATAGTAAAAATTTGAAAGAAACGAATCTGTTCACTCGATTTGTTTACAAAAAAAATCTAATACAAAACAGAACTCCCATATTTGCATATCGATAGAACGCACGTTGCGAGCCGTGTACCTCCAGTGCTGATTTATTGACCTTTCCAGAGCAGCCCGGAAACTTCCCCGTTCAGCTTCACACTTTCCGTGCATGTCGCTCCGACCCCTTCTCCCCACGCAGACCAGGCCGCCGGCTGCTCTGCGCTTTTTTTAAGCTCGCACTTCGTTGATTCTTTTATACAAACGTATCTTAAAAAGATAAATATACGCGCCAGGATTTGTTTCCGATCGCTTGATATATTATATACGTACGCCACTGTAAATAAAACGAAACACTTAGCATTTCTTTTTTACGCTTTTTGAAAGGAAATGGTATTTCGTGCGGAATGAAATGATTCCTAATTAATGATTGTTGTGGGGATATATTTTTTATATACTTTATTGTGATAGTACCTTATTTACATATTTTTATGTACATCTGCTTTGTTTTTTTTTGTATTGAGAAAATGCGTTCAACAAAAAATATGCTAAGTCTATACATTTCAGATTTTTGTTTCAATTTAGAGAAAAATGTTTTTCAATAAATAGCGTCATATATTTTTTGCTGACAAATATAAAAATATTTTTATATTTTGAATACACTGTTATATTTGATGTACAATGCAGGTATATGAATATATATTAAAAATTATTTACTTTATTTTCGATATCATAGTATTAATTTAATTTTTCTTTACTCCTTTTAGTGATCTGATTTTATATTAATAAAATCTGAACAACATTCGATGTCACTAAAATCTATATATTTATTAATACGTGAACATCGAAAATTGTCGTACGTTTTTTTTTAGTATTTATTATAAAAGGAGGTGAATGAGACTTATATCATTCGAAAGGTACTGTGCCATAGATTTGCACAAGAAAAATCATGTGTGTCTGTTGCCGTTAAGGCAGGTAAAATATTGGTAGAATTTCGACTATAGGCGACGCTAGTAACATAAATATAAATACAAAATAATCACAGTAAGTATATTTTATAGTTATTGTTAAGAAATATCTCGTATTGAACGGTCAATGAGTAATATCCAAAATGTAGGTTATACATTATTAATCAGTATTCTGCAATATAAATATTTAGGATTTTTCGAGTATACATTTAACAAATTATATTAAACGATTTGGGTCAGGTACGTACTATAAAAAATTTACAATTGATTTGTTTTATAAAAAAATAAAAGTTCCTGTATATGTGTAAATTTATTGTACGTAGCTTCTATTGTTCATTTGCAATTAGCCAAGATACGACATAAAGTAAATATGTTGATACTGAATAATGTGTACTATTATTTAAAATAGGAGATATGGTACGCGACAGCATTAATTGATTTTGAAGTACAGGCGGGTGAAGCCGCTATGAAATTTTAGTGAATATATAAAAACATCTTACAATAAATAAATTACTTATCTACCATTGAGAAAATACTTTGAAACGTATGTCGTGGTCGACACATACATAGATTTATTTTGCCTTTGGATACAAGGAATGTGACAATAAGACATTCGATAAGAACAGTACGATAAGAAAACCGGAATACTCCATGCAAAATGAACAAAAATCATTCTTTGTCCACGTATAACAGTGTATTATTTGTAACTGCTATTGTGAAATAAATCGTGTACGAGACAACATAAAGTTTCCTTAAAAATAAAACACTACTGTTTTGTTTATATATGTATTTGCTTTATATTGAACAATTTGTTTACTTGAATGTATAGGTGTACGAGTTAAATTGAGTTTTTAAACTTAGAGAATTGCAGATTTTTGTATAGATACATTGAATTAATTTATTTTTATTATCAAATTAATAGAACTAATTAATATTTTTTCTTAGAGATTCACACGAGACGATACGAAACTAAAATTATGGGAGTTTAGTTTTGTCTTACGATTTATAATTGAAAACTTGATATCGATTTTGAATTTTACAAGCGAAAATTTAAACTTGTTAAGATCGAGATGGGTTTTAAATTAAAAAATTGGCAATGGGTTAATATATTATTGTATTATAAAAAATGTATTATATAAAATCGAAATAAATACCCATGTAGAAAATGCCAGCCTTGACGATGGGCCCAAAATTGGCTCAATTTTGAGTTGCCAGTGTTGTTTTTTCGATATTGATCCCTGTTTAGGCCAACCTACAGATACCAAGCTTCGGGTCACCTATTCTTTACCTAAGATATGGCCAAGTCTTGGTACGACAATCTTTGGTCAACAAGCCTTGGCCGAGTCATGAACGAAGTTATCATTTGTATTTTGGTCCAGTGTTGGCTAGCATTGGCGCAAGCCTGAGCCAACCGTGGCCCCTTTGTAATTTCCTACATGGATACCCGGGAAAAACATTCAGATCTGATAGATCTGTGGAGACCTGCAAATATTTACAACAACCTACAAAGATTTACAACGATCTAAAAATATTTCTAAAGATCGTTGTAGATCGTGATAGAAATTCAAACGTTGGAAATTCATGAATCGTTATAACGATCTTCACAGATCAAAAAACCAGTGAACAAATATGATTATGTCTCAAAATGCAGATTTATCCAAGATCTGATTTGATCACTTCAGATCTAAAATTTTTTCCCGGGTGACAAGTAGTGTTATTTTATAGTATACATTTTTTTTTACATAAATTACCCTTAGGTATGATGTTGTCATATAAAAATCTGATACATATGATAAAATTGTTATGTTTATATTTTGAACGAAATGAAAACGCAGTGGAAGCCATTATTGCATGTGTTTTGAGTTATGTTATGTGAATGCGGCAAAATGAAGAGGGGTGTTATACTGGCTTAGTCATGCGGAAAGATTTATAAAAGATAGAATGAACGAGACATTAGGTTGTCAAGGTGACTTGATTCGTCGTTGGAAAACACATACTGACTACTTACATATATATTTTCATGTTATACAATAGGTATTAAGTTTATCATCTAATCAGAGACTTGAACCGGAATTTATTTATGGTTCGGGTTCAAAGATAAATTTCGGTTCAGGTTCGAGTTTGGGTTCAAAAACCATTATTTTTTTAGGGTTCGGGTTCAAATTTGTAATTGAAAGAAAATTATTTTGTTCGAAAAAAATTATAATTACTAAATAAAACATTTTCTGAAGAAGAAAAAAACATTAATAGCCATTACAATATTGCTAGAAAAAGGGGCAAAAAATAAAATTACATTTTAAAAATTGAAATTTTTATTATTAAGATTTTTTTTGCAAATTGAAATGTAATTCAGTTATAGAATTAAAAAAGAAAGTAAAAAATATGTAAATTTCAGTACTTGACTTGATAAGTCACATCATACCATAAAATTTAAACAGATTTCCAGTATTAGGACATTTTATAATTTATTTTAAAAATTATTGGAGGAAAATATTAAAATATTAAAAATAATTTATCGAACATTTAAAAAATATATGGTTACCGGTTATCCATGAAAACGTTCGGGTTTAGATTCAGGTTCGTTGACTTTGAGATATAGCGGTTCGGTTCGGGTTCAGGATAATGAAAAATACGGGGTTTTTCGGGTTTCGGTTCGGTTTCGGGTTCAGGTTCAAGTCCCTGCATCTAACAACTGTATATTTATAATAAAGTCTTTATATGTCATTCAAAAAGGTTCAAGTATTCACATATTTATCATAAATTTATATAACGGGTGTTTTTCTAAAAAACTTTCCAGCTGATTTTTTTCCAAAACAACGAATTTTCAGAGAAAATATTTCAAACAAAAGTTTCATGGTTTCGAGGGCGCTAAATATTGACACTATGGGGTGACCTGAAAAAGATGCCCTTGATGGGTTTTCAGTCTCAATTTTTCGTTTTCAAATCTAAAGCTGTATTTTTTTATTGCAGATTTGTAATTTGTAAGATTAGATAAACAATTTTTGCCTGAATCATTTTTTCTGATTATTTCCATTTTTTATGATATGGTTTAGGGTCAAATTTAGGGGAAATGGGTTTTTTCATAAAATTTAATAATGTAGTAGATGACACAGTTACAATTTAGATGATTAGGGAATGGTAAAATTTGGTTAGGATTGTATAAAAAAAACTATACATTTCCAGAAATCTTTTAGCATTTCAAATTACTAAAATAACAAAACATGAAATGTAAACTGAAGACTGCAGGTGTTCTAAAGAAAGAACTCAAATATTATTATTTATTCCTGTTCGATGACAAGGGTATTATTTTCTATAACTTTACTTCGCATTTCAGGTCACTGCGACTTTATGCAATTGACGTATATAAATATATTTGATGTTATCTTCTTCTCTATAATTTTCTGAAACTTTCAGATGTACTACTGCTGCAGAGCTATTCGAAATACGCATTATAATGCAGTTAGCTTGATTTATGCAACGATTTACTTTGTTGTGGAATTGATTACAGAAATAATGAACATCGTTTCAAATTTTTATGTCTCATGTAGTTACTAAAGAGCAATGCAAACTTTTAATTTGATTTCTTCTCGACGAGTTTTATTTCATTTATGTCTAAAGTATTATTGTTGCTCATAATAAGTTTGCGAAAGATATCGTATACTTACTTATTATTTGTTATTGTATATAAGATATGAAAGTAAAATATTATTTCATTATACGAGTATTAATGTAAATGGGTTTGAAAGATATTATTTACATTGTTATAATTAAGTTGGTAGTACAATAGAACCTTATTATTGTCAGACGGTCGAGGAAATCATATATCTATAATGTTTCTTTGTATTTTTTCAGATTACAAACTAATGGTGATAATAAAATAAAAATCAGTCGTCAATTTGATATTTATAATTATGCACAATAAATATAATTATTTATTTTTATTAATATTCTATCTACCATTTTTAATCCATTCACGATCACCTATATATTTTCCAGCCCGTGATCTACAATATATTGTAATGACAGTTGTTTCATATAAGTTTCTATTAAATACATAGGTATATTTTTTTAAGGTTAACTGCCAAAAAAATCAGAATTATTATTTTTATCTTAAAGTAAATAAATCATGTAATAACAAGTTAATAATATTACGTTAATATCAGTTTGAAATTTGTACCAAAAATGTATATATTCTACTAAATAAATCAGACATAATACCTACACATTTCTTATAGGAAAACTGAGTAAACCTTCATTCATCAAGGTGAACAAAATATTCTACATCCCATTAAACTTAGATAATATCTACATGAGGTAGAGGACCCAATTCTAAATTGATAAAACGTAGATCACAATTTCAGGTTTATCGTAACTAACCTATATCCTGTCATTTTTCATACTCGCGTAAAATATGAGGACAGCGGAATAAATCAATAGTAAATTTGAGCCAAGTAATTTGCCACGAACTTAGTTCGAATGGATCTCCCTATATCTTTCTCTCTCTTACTCACTCTGAGTTATGTTCTATCTATTTGGCTATCGTGCAAGGAATGTTGATAACCCAGCCAGCATATATCATCTCGGGATATTTGGTTCAAAATCACGTAAGATATCTATACGATACGCTGTGTACACATCTATCTTATAATCTCAATGCACAGGTAGTACCTTTATTTTTGTGTATTGTGTATATTACAATAAATGTATACTTCATACAATCTTAAGCCAGGCTTTTTAAAATGTATTATAAATCCTTGTCGGAAGAAGAATGTGATATTTTGTATAGAAAAATATAATTTTTGAATATTGAAATTCGGTTGAATTATATAAATATAAATACTAATAGAATTTTATCGTCTAAATGCAAAATTAAAGTACCGGGTGTGTCGTGTGTAAAATAAAACGTTACGATTTTGTATTTAAAAAAATAAGCTTCTGCTTACAAAAATACTTTTCAGACAAAAGTAAAACAGGGTACTTAAAGTTTGTGGGTGTTTCTTTATGTTCTTAATGGTTACATTTGTTCAAAACATATTTTAATTCGATGCGAATTTAGAACGTTTTTTTATTAGCAAAAATCGAGGACGAGTTTTGTTAAAAAGAAAACAAAGCGATATGCAATCGAGAACAATCCAATTTTTAATCTGTTTAACAATAATGAAGAAGTGAGCACTTAAGAAAGCTTACATAAAAACTATGGGTTTACCTATAAGTAGTTTATGTAGTTCCGCTGTTGATTCGACCCTACCTAGTTAACATTTTATGAGCTGTCTCATTTTATATTTTCTAGAACTTTATTTCACTCTTGCATTGAATTTATTATGAATATTTTTGTTACGATTTTTTACATTGAAAATAGCGCAGAGGAACATAAAAGAATAAATATTATTTAAAGGAAAATGGGGGAATGTCGTTCAGTCACTGTCAAATATATTTATAATTCCAAGAATACTTATTAGTATATAAAAAATTCGAGTACTGCCATTTAGAATACGACCGAGTGAACTATAATTATTTACGAAGTAACGCCATATTCCACTAACAGCAGTGCGAGTGACAGTTGTGTATGTGTTGAGTCATATTTTGTTGTAATAAACTGAAATATTCAAACAAAGGTAAGCAAATAATACTCTATTAATATACATATATCTTTCAAATTACTAATTATTACAAATGTGTTAGTGCATATAATGGGCGGGTTGGAGCTTAAATAGGAAAGTTTTTCGTGACGGACCAATGAAAATTGTTTAGTCATTTTGGGGTTATGTCAGTCATTCGAAGCGGGTAATACCAGTCACACTTTTAATTTGGAACATTTTGTTTAAATAACGGCTCATGATTGTCTTTATTTTTTGCTTAGATGCCACGTAACAGACTTAGAACAACAACTAAGGCAAAATGGATAAGAGAGAACTTAAAAAAGCTCCTGAAGAATATTTTTGTGATTATTGTGTAAGCGAACGCCGGCTCCTCAACTTTTGATTGAATGTTTGTATTTTTTAAATAAACAATAATTTTCTGTCTTAAAAACATGATTTTATTTTGTTAATTAATTTATTTTGGCGGTCAACGGTATGTTTTTAAAAATGTATAAAAATATGCTAAACGGCAAAAGCTTGGCAATTTATACCACATAGTTATAAAGTGAACTTAGTATGATATGTAGAATTCACTTACTTTTGCAATAAGTCTTTTATTTAAAGAGTTATTTTGATTACCGCTTAAGTAAACTGCCATTCCCCCATCTTTTCTTACGGTTCTTCTTCTTCATGCATTCTTGCTGGCTTAGCCTTTTAAGACAGCTCCTTCGCGGTTGTTTTTTTTCTCGAAGAATGTGTTGTAAGTGTGTTTGTGTGTGTGTGTGTGTGTGTGCGTGCGTGCGTGTGTTAGGTAGAACAGGGACACAAGGTGGAATGGGAAGTTGCTGATGGGCCAATCATAGCAGGAAAAAACAAACAGGGTAGCCGGGATAATAGGAATTATGTAGAAGTCACTGAAGTTGTTTACATAGAACGTATAGGGGATTTATATTTTTATTTTGGTGTCTCGTAAAAATGTGATTTTGTGGGTTATTTACTGTTCTTATTTATAAATATGATATAAACTTAATTTACATTTTTATGTCAAAATAAGTACATATAAATATACGAACTTTTTAGGTAAGTGCCTCTTTATAATATTCATAAAATTTGGTACTATCGTAAAAATAAATAACCTATATAATAATAGCAAATAAATCAACTATTAAAAAAGCGTTTTATGGTGAACCACGTTATTAAACTTTCATACACATATTATATAAAATGTTTTTATGCAGATATAAGAAAATGTCAATAGAAGTACATGTAAAAACCCTAACGGCCTAATATATTACAATGTCATGTCATGTCATATCATGCGCGCCTTTTTTTATAACAGTTGCCTTGTGTACCTTCAGACACGTATGTCTTTTATCTACAAATTTCTTTTCTGTCATTCACATGTTGAATTTTTTTACTCGGGAAAGGATACGGTGGTGGAGCTGGGCGCGGGTCGTGAATCTTTCAGGTCACGTCGAGTTACGGCCGTGACCCGACGCGAGCGATTTTGAAAACTTAAACCGTCCATTAATATATTTTGAAAGAAAAAAAACATTTTATGAAACTAATTTACCTTTAATTTTTAATTTTAGAACTCATAATTTTTTAATATAATAATTTATAAAAAACTACAATTTTTAAAGATACTCACACAAGAAAACAAATAGTAAGAAATATTATGTTACTCTCTTCAGTATGATTTACAAATTGGTCAAGTAAGAGGAATGGCTGCAGGAAAAAGACGAAGCCACAAATTATTTTGTTATTTGTAAATATATGAAAATATTAATTAATATACCGAAAATTAGGAAATTATATTGAAAAATGTAATATTTGCTTGATTTTCATTACGTCAATTTAACTAACCATATAGTCCAGGCTGTCAAGTATCTAAAAAGTAGCTAAAAAGAGTACCTAAAATAAGAATTTTTAGGTGTAGCTTTGCTACTTACAGGATTTGTTACAAAAGTGGTTTAGAATAATACCCTAAGTTTGTTCCGATTTTGGTTATCCACATCATGGGTAAACATGGTTCAGTTGCAAAATTCTTGAGATTTTCTGATTTTTGCTAAATAACGGTCTAAATAAGTATTATATAAAAAACACTGAAAAAATGACTGAAAACACACTTTTTTAAGCTGTAATAAATAACAAAGTTTAAAGTTTTTAAATTTGATACCCCTGGAAAATACACATTCTGTAGTACAGAACATTCACTGAAAATTAGGACCTGATATCTTCAACTGTTTTTGTTTTATTAAATTGTTAATAATGGAATCATGCTTGTCTTTTATTAACAACAAAAGTTTTTGTAAAACCTTTATTTTTGTAAAACTGTTTGTATGTGTTTCCAAAGACTTACACAACTGAAGATATCAGGTCCTTTTTTTCAGTGAATGTTCTGTACTACAAAATGTTTATGTTCTAGGGGTATTAACCTAAAAAACGTTAAACTTTATTAGTTATTACAGTTTAAAAAAGTGTGTTTCAGCTATGACGCGGATAACCAAAATCGGAGCAAACTTGGGTATTATTCTAAACTACATTTGTAACAAATACCGTTAGTAAAAAATTGTTTTAGCCTCCGCAGCCTGGACTAATATACAATATAAGCTAAACAATTCACCAAAAAAAAAGACGTTTGGAAAATCTGGCCGTAATAAAGTTTTCATAACAATTTCATAAAATGTAATGATATTATATATCCATCCTTTCCTAATCTATAAGGTGCATATATTTGATACCGATGCGTTTGATTGGTCCGCTTAGATTAACAGTAAGTGCCCGTGATGTATATATATAGAGTGCGTAAACACTCGACTCGTGAAAATAAATAAATAACAGACGTGACCGTAGGCAATGTGTTTTTCCATTCTGTTTTGCGCGTATCAAGTTGGCGTGGTTGACAATATTCAGCCAAGTAAAATAAACATGCAACCGGATTATAGAATTCCCGTTCGAATTATTATTTTTCAGAGTTTCCGCGAAAGCTTGTGGAAATGAAGTTTATTTGACAATTGTTATTTAATACCTATTCTTTTATATCTATCTAACGGAATTTTTACTGGTTGACGAAAGAAGTTTTACTAATTTAATTTAAAATATAAAAATAACACAAAAAGAGAAAAAAGAGCACAGTAGTAACTATTATTATTATAAATGGGACTATATAAAATATCTATTGGTGTTTTTCAATATTGATTCATTATACAAAATCATAAATATTTTTTCCCTCTAGAATTTATAGAATTTTTCCTTAAAATAATATTAAATATTGTAATGTACAATAGAAATTTTATGAATAAAGTTAATAAATTATAATGTGTTAGTCTTTGTTAGTCATGGTTTCAAGGCCGGCTGAAGCTACTCGTATGAAAGAGGGTGTCACAGTTTAGCTTTAGCTAAAAAGTGGATAGTCGCATAATGTCTATTGTTAAAAGTTATTAATTAAAACGTGAAAAAAAATGTTAGACTAATTACAGTAAAAACTATATGAGAAGGTATTTTATGGAGGTATTAACATCAAATGTAATCTATACGTGTGTATAAAACAAAGTCCCTCGCCGCTTCTGTCTGTGCACGATTTTCTCAGTAACTACTGAACGGATTTTATTCCGGTTTTCATTAATAAATAGAATGGTTTACAAGGAAGGTTTGGATGTATGATTAATAGATTTATTATATATTACATTTTTATCTTCAGGTAATGAGTCACTCCAGTAAGAGTCTTGACAGCGTGGATCAATTTTTGGTTGATTGTAGTAGCCATGTCTCGCTCACAGCCGTATTTTTTGATATTATCAGTCAATATCATTAAATATACTTTATATTATTACATCATGTTCAATTTTAATGGTATTTTATTTATACTTGGTAAAAATAACACACAAATGATCTTATTAAAACACCGATTTGGCTAGAAATGGCGGTGCTGTCGAGACTCTAACTGGAGTAACTCTAGGTATCGCCGGTTCCAATGCGCAGTATAACTTAATATTGTAAATCAAGCAGAAAAAATATTCAATCTTTAAATTCAACTATTTACATAATAATCCAATAATGTTTTAATCATTCTACTGTATAGGTATAATGCCTATAATCTATATACATAAATATCAGTATCGAATAAATACTATATATAGTTGCTAACAAGAAAGCAATCAAACCTTAATTTAATAAGTAAACAGAATTCAAATTTCATAACACAGTACCAAACAGTTGAGTAGTGTAATTTAGCTTGCAAATCTCTAAAATGGTGAAATAATTTGCGGCGATTAAACAACGCTTGCGAGCGGTGTTCAATAGATTGTCTGTCTATAATGCATACATAGTAATTTGAGCAACAAAACAAATGTGCAATTATGTGTATAGTAAATATACCTATATGGTATACATATTGCAAAACTGATTGTTCAAATGCGAACGTAATTCACTTAACGTAACGTATAACATTTATTTTTTACTTATTTTTAGTATAGAAAAAAAGAACACTTATGGAATCAAAACTGTGTCAACCTGTCTGTCTGTTATAGTCTTCTAGCTACTGAAATGTTTGACATACATACACTACCGTCCAAAAGTTTGGAAGTAGGTTTGTATATTTTTCTGTGTATCAAAACTTTATTATCAGTGCGTTCCAAAAGACCGTTTCAAGAGTTCTGCACCTTAAAATGAAAAAATGGAACCCTTATAGGATCACTTTGTTGTCTGTTTGTCTGTCTGTCCGTCAAGACCTTCTTTCTCAGGAACGGCTAGAGGTATTAAGTTGAAATTAATATCAAATACTAAAATCTACAACCTCATAATCCTGTAAAAATTCAAGTTTCTAACTCAATGCAATAATAAAAGGGTATTTTGATGTTGACAGATTGACTGACTCACTGATCATCAAATCATATAGGGTTACTTCCTGTTGACCTAGAGTCTTGAAATTTATTGTTTGATATTAATTTCAACTTGATACATCTAGCCATTCCTTGACGGACAGACAACAAAGCGATCCTATAAGGTTTTCTTTTTTCATTTTGAGGTACGAAACCCTCAAAAACGGTCTCTTCGAACGCACTAATAATAAAGTTTTGATACACATAAAAATATACCTGCTTCCAAACTATTAGACGGTAGTGTATTGTATAATTATAAGAAAATACAAAATGGTTAATATTGCATCAATTTGTCATAGAAATATCAACTTCAAGATAAGAAAATAAGAAGAAAAATCATAACTTACTTAACAAACAAAAATCCCCCATGGAAATACGCTCAGATAGTCAGATAGTAAATAGATAAGATAAACTATATTAGATACGATTGAATGTGTGTAAGTGAAAGTATTCATATTATTGCCCGGCCTACACGAGGCTAGTTTTTCAAGCTAGGCTAACAAGCTAGTAACTCTAGCCCCGTATAAACTAAACTAGCTGGTTCTATTTTTTTAAGCTAATAGCGCCCCCCACTACCGAATTTACTATCCTGGATTTATGTGCTGTGTAATATGTGTTATATGATGACGCGTTGTGTATTTTTTGAGACGCTGTCATAAATGCCGAAACTAAGTAACGAAGTTAATTTAAAATTTGTACAGTTGTATCGTGGGGAAGAATGTCTTTGGAACGCCAGTATTTCATCTTATGAAGACAAGTCTATGCGTGAATTATCACTACAAAAAATTAATGCCGAATTAATAACAATCGGCATAAAGATGACAAATAAAGATATTAAAAAAAAAATTTAAGAGCAACTTATTGTCAAGAGTTGTCAAAATTGATACTGGCTCAAAATTTGAGCATCGTGTAAACCGCTCCAGCTTGTGTCAATCCAGGATAGACGCCGGAAATATCTAGCTTGCTATCCTAACTTGAAAAACTATAGCCTTGTGTAGGCCGGGTATAACCGATTCAATGGAAATATATTAGACTTAATGTATTCTATGTAGATTGAATAAAATTCAGTCTCATTATTATTTCAGCGCCACATGTTCCTTCGCAAATATAATATTGTGTGGGAGCTGAGAGGAATGCATCTTTCATATACTACATGTTGAGCCATCGCAGTCGTTCCACCGATTGAAATCAAATAAAACTGTATTATTTATTTTGTAGACGCACAGAATATCGAATGATTTTAATCTCGGTTTTGAATTCGCCGTCAGTTATACGTGCGGCATTTGCGTTTGCCTTACAGATAAATTATTAATCCGTTGTCTGGTGTGTAACATACAATAATCCCGATTTAAACTTACAGAAATTCGTGACATATGTATGTATCTTACACAGAACAAACAGTCTCTGGGTGCCGCACGTTTCTCGCGTGAGAGACAAAGAAACGTTGCTGTGGGGTGGAAATTGTATTATTTCATTTTGTTCGTGTAACGCTGCTATGTAATTTTGTTGTTTGTTATTATTTTAAAGTGATTATTGTGTTGTAGAGGTATGTGAAATAAAACAACTTGGGTTGCTAATTGCTTGCTAAATTAATTGATTAGATTAGTACTTAATATTTTATATCGTGGCATAGTAGGTAAATAAAATAGTGTACCTATTAGTTATTTTATTTTTGGGATATCAAATGAAAGCTGAGAATTCAAGGAATAATTTAAATATGTAAACGTATTGTTATTATTAAAATCTTCGTATAACAAATAAAAAAATGTGTTACTTTCCCCCTTTCTATATCTCTTCATAACGATACCGAGATTAAAACGACATTACGTATTTAAATTATTTAATTATAGAACATTTGGAGTCATCTGTTGTCTAATAGACGAACTATTGTAACTAGTGTTGAAACTAAATTAAATTAACATAATCAAATAAACTGAAAAACTATATGATACGGGACACTGCGCGATGCTCGACTCGAATTAGAATATTTCAATTCATTTCTTCATGGTCATATTTACACATTTTGAGGCCCGAGGCTCAAAAAACTATAATAATGTGAGAGATTTTTTTTTGCTCTTCACCAAAAAATGTTAAGTTATTTAACCATTTGTTCGAGCTCCACCTCTCCCCCTCCTTCGACTTCCTCAGGGTCCTGGAAAATGTATAATTTCCTAACTATATAAGGCGCCAATGTCCCCCACGAAGCCCCTGCCATATGTTTATAAACAGCTCTGGTCATTTTTGAGGTTACAACATTAATTTCAGATTTTTAAAATAGAAAAAAATGCCGTTTTTCTGAACTACGATAGATATACATATATAATATATTGTATAGTACAAGAACTCTCAATTTACTATTTAGAACTAAATACGTAAACTTTGACCTTTGGATATGTTGTTTGCAAGGATTTTTTTTTTAAATTTACAAGGAAAATATTTTCGTAACAAAAAATGTTAACAAAGTTTGAACAGTGTTTTTATTCATTAAATATTATATTTCTTCCTGTTGGTACTCAGTAATAAATGTAAATAAATTATTAAAATATAATTTTTTGTAATATACATAAAAACAACTCAATCTACTTGTAGTTTACCTATATACGATTTCTTGAATTCGCAGAATTTCATTTCGTTGATATTTTTATTTTGATATAGGCCTTATTCATGTCTACCAATGTTTTAAGCAACGTAAATAAAAAAAATCTAAATAGTTCAATGTATGTATGGTACGGTATAGAAAAAAGGTATTTTTTGCAATATACTTATAAACTTCAATCATAAATAAAAGAAACAAAATCCCTACGTGAATTTAAACTCGAACCGTTCGACATTGGCATTTGTATCACGTGCTCCCCTAAAAAAATATATATGCGTATAGATATAATCCGCCCGTATTTCGTTTCTTATCTCAGACAAAAGCTGTGCTTTTTTCTCCTCAAGAAGCGTATATCCACATCTTTCGTACATTTATAACCTGAATAATTGTACAGATAAGCTTTGTCTTACGTCACAATCTAACCTAGTGTGACCGACATTGACAGAAATATGATTGCTATTTGAAGTGTGAATAACAGAAACGTCATTGTTTCAGTATTTCCGCATTTCGGTGTATTCTTTTAGGGCAAAGCCACTGTGACGGAAAAAAATGATTTTTTTATGCATTTTATATACTCCCTAAAATACAACCTTAAAAGTATTAATTTTCAACAGTACTGGAGTAATATAATCCCTTAACATAAAAATGTTGCCAAAGAGGGTCTCGAAACATTCAAATCATATACCTCTCTCAACAAACTAAATAAATTTGAAAAATTCATGCTAGCAGGACTCTAGTGATACTTTTAACGCCGAGTATTAAGGTCAACAGTGGGTTTCAATTTTAGAGATTTGAAATTTTTTTAAAGTATACCTATATATATTTTTTTAAAGTATATGATATCCATATACTCATTATTATTTAACTTTTAATGATGAAATAATAAAAAAAAACAATGTTTGAAAATATGATGATGCTTCTTTAATTATTGACAATGGGTTTTATTTATTGAAAATTTCAATATAATTTCGATAGTTTATTAACAATTCAAATAAGATAAACAAAGAATAAATGTTCACTATTATTGATAAAATAATTGGTTATTTTGTGTTCATTGAACGATTAAATTTTCTAAACGGTTTAACGAAATAATAGAGTGACTAAATACATATAATGACGTGTTTATGAGAACACCATGCGTTGCTACATGGCTCGACAATAATCGCTCAATTGTGGTTTGCCTAAAATTATTTACATTCATAATGCGAATCAATTCTAATTTTGTATAGCTACTAAATTATTATCCTATTATAATAACTTTTCAAACTTTGTTAAATTTTTCGCAGTTAAAAGTGTTATTAATTTAATTAAAATATACATATGTATTATAAACTTTCGATAATTGGGTTTTATTCCGCTTTGCACTATTTTGTCACTTGACGTTTCGACCAACATCTTATTTAATTAAGCAGCTACACCTTCTGTACTCAACACTTCACTTCTGATGAAGACCACGAGATGTTGGTATTGACAGTTAGTAATTTTAAATTGTACATATTTATTTTTTAGTTTTTATTATGTTTATTACTGAAATAATATATGAGTTATAAACTAACTAATTTGTAATTGTGATTGATCTAAATAATAATTTTTATGCATAGATACTTCTGTATTGTTGTATACATAGTAAAGCATCTTCAAATAAAACATTTCTCAAAATATTCCTCTTTATTAAATATTTTTCCAAGACTGTCGCCAGGATTCTACAAAACTTTGCGGCAGCACATATTTTACGTAATCCGTTTTGAAAAAATAAGTAGCGTCTTGAGATGTTTTTGACATTTCATTTTATTATGCTTTAATTAATTGCCCTTTGCCGAGTTTAATAAGCGTCATGCTGTGGGACACGATTAAATAAAATGCGAGACGGATTAACGCTAAATCAACTTGCGAAAGGCAATCAAGTTCTAATCGTTCGAGTAACAGGAGTGGTGATATTGTGTGAGATTAATCCATGGATTAAATATGTCTCACATTTTAGTTTTTGTGTTATTGATGAAAACAAATTTTAATCAACAATCTTTCAAGCTACTCATTTTTTAATTTTCAATTTCGTCATTTTCTTTAATATGCCCTTTTGACCTTTAGTATTACAGGTACCTACACTTATTTTACTGAAGAATGAAACTTATATTGGGTTTTATGTTAGTTAGCGATACATTTAAGAACTTAACTTATTTATTTATTTTTAATTAAAGAAAAAACTATAAACTTATTATATTTAATTTGAATCACCGGTTTCCAAAGAAAAGAATGTTTATTTATTTTTATAAAATTAACATAACAATGAAATATTATTAGCTTATATTTCTAGTATTATAATTTAAAAATTCATATCAAAATACTAGTATCAGTATTCAGCGTTAAAATTACTAGTATTTTCAGCAAACAATTTTGCCGTTATTACCAAGATACCTTTGTTATGTAGTATTGGTTGTAGTCCTAATAGATACAAAAACAAAACAAAACATATTATTTGTTTTTCCTAATTATTTTCAGTCTATGTTAAGAAAACTCTTTCCAATTTGTTTTTATTTTAAGAAATGCATTTCGATAATAAAGTAAAATTTGAGGATGGCTAAAATATCGGTTATCATGTTAAGACCATCAAATTGTTTATAAAATATAATTTTGTTTAATTAGGAATCTACTTATCGTAATTATAGTATATTTACATAAAATATCTAACAAAAGTGTATTTATATTTCCACTGTATGCGTCGTTCATTATTTAATTTTAGAATACATCAATAGAATCTTTGATAAAATAATGCCCATTTGCTAAAACATTACCTAATTTAATTAATAAAATAAGAACTAAGAAATTGTTTAATAATTTCTTTTTGTATATACCAATGATATTTGTATTAAAATATATCATTATTACTGCCAAGCCATACAATATCTCAAAGAGAATAATTGAATATAATTTAGATGAAAGGTTTGAACTTAATTTAACGGTGAGAGAAACCTACGTAATAGAAACACGAAGTTAACTACTGTGGTCATCATGAGTTACCGCTACACCACAAGTTGTAAACGTGTGCTGGTGACATTTATTTAATTACAAACTAAATAAAGCGCACTTAAGCGCCTTAAGGTCAAATATACGAGTACATTACAACTTCTCAAGACACAGAAATACGAGTGAGATAAGTCGCAGTAAGATGAAGTGAGAGAGATGAAGATACAAATATATAGACGCGTTGCAGTAAACAGCAGCGGTGTGCGAGATAGGGATGGTAGGTATTTTAGAATAAGTACCTTATTGGTGTTTAATAAAATATCGAAATTAAGATAAGATCTGACAGATACAGCGTTATGAGAGTATTGTATAGGTAAATATATCTCTGTTTAAAAAAAATTGTAAAAATGGAAATGATTGTTACATAAAAAATAAAACAAACAATGAATTTTAATATTTTTTAACCATCGAGAAGAAAAAGCTATTTAAGAAAATCTATTAAAAAACTTGGTTATTACTTAAAACATATTAAAAAGATATAAAAAATAGTTTCTTACTGAACATTTACCCTATTTAGAGCTTTTTCCTACTTGTAGAAAATAGTGCTTTTTCCTTAAGAAAAGAATTACGAAATTAATGGTGAAGGTGCTAAGAATATTTTATTGCTTTGTGATAAATCCAGTACAGAAATGCGATCTAGGTACATTAAAAATGCAGCAAAGCATGATGATTCTGTGATTATTGATTATTCCTAACAATGTTTTTTATCGAAGATTTAACACTGTGTTACAAAAAATGCAACTCCATACCTTAATCTTAAAAGAAACTGAGATACACATAAAAACATAATCGTTCCATTTAGACTGAACAAAATTCTATTATTATATTTTTATTATTGATATCATTTAAATCAGGGCTGTGGAGTCGGTACAAAAACCTACGACTCCGACTCCGACTCCTTTATTTTTTTACTGTCCGACTCCGACTCCAACTCCGACTCCGACTCTTTATGGTACAAAAAGCTAGCACAAAGCATTTCGTCGCCATTACGTGAATTTTTAATTTACTTATATTAATTGAACATTTGAAATTTATGGAAAAGAAATTTTCCTAAAATTCTATTAAAGTAAATTTGCAAATAATAATAAATAATTACAATTTTTTTTAAATTCTTAAGAAAATCGCATACAATTTAAAATATCGGTACGGAGAACCATACATGACTTCCATGTTCTTTAATATCTTTTTAAATAATTTTTAATATGTATATGAAAAATTGCAATGGGATTTGTCAGAAATAAAACTTTTGAATTTAGTTGCATTTGTATCCAAGGTAACATGCATTAATAACATATAAATTTGTATTTAAAATTCAAATTTTGAGGGTGGTTTTTACCCCTTCAATAGCTGTTTAGGCACGTACAAATAATAAATATCCTTTGAACTACAAATGTACAAAGTCTTATCAAAATTAATGAGAAAATAGTTACGGTGATTCTGGTTCCGGCCGTAATTGAAAATTTCAATTCATTGTACTTCAAAATTCAAAACAAACAAAAAATAATAAGTGTGTAAAAAAGTAAAAAATCATTATTTAATTAAAGGAGTCGGAGTCGGTACCTTTTTACCGACTCCGACTCCGACTCCACTCAAAATTACTAAAACTCCGACTCCGACTCCTCGACTCCGACTTCGACTCCACAGCCCTGATTTAAATAGTGAATGCTAAACTATACTAGTAAGAAAAAACAACAACTATTGTTTATACATACTTTCTCAATTTATCGAAATGTCAAGTTTTAAAAATAATCCTTCTCAAATATCCTCATTTTACTACCGAAAATATTCACGATTTAATATGAATACTGAAAACAAATTGGCATCCCTAGTAATGCAGTTGTTCTAGCACTGTATATGTTTAGCTGAAGTTTAGCTAAAAACACAAAACGTCACGTCTATTGCAACATTAGCTACGCTACGCGCTGCGGGAATACATAGCGGCAGCGACCACCGAGATGTTTAAATGTTTTAAACATTTTGCAGCAGCACTGAAAGTTCTATGCTATGTGGTGTGTGCAGTTATCGATGTTGATGGCTGAACTTTGATCGAGTCCCGCAGGATTTTTACAACTTTCAGATTTAATATGCTATATTTTAAAACAGTCTGTGTTTGTAAACTGTATTTGTTGTGTGCAATGCATGCAAATATAATGAAACGGCTTGTATTGAATTATGTGCCTTCTGTTGTATATCTTAAACTATATTTCACAATGTAAAGTGTTTTTAAAGTAAACAGTTTTCTTTCTTTTATACATTTAAATATTAAATATCAATTGTAAGATTTCTTAATATGTGCTTTGGTTTAATTACATTAACATCGTAACACCCATTGATTTTTTTTGTCATTTTTCTATTTTTACTTAAGTATTGTAATATCGTTGAAAAATCGTTTCCGAGATAAGAGCAGATTCTGATTGTACTACCTTCAAAATTTAAAGAAAAGTTATTTCTGCATGGCGGTTGTACGTGTGTCTGGATGTAGAGTTTTCTTTTGTTCATGATAACAACTCAAAAAATACTCCGATCTGGCGAAAATGTTTGTCTCAGTGAGTACCTATTGATTTTGGTGCTAATCGGATTTGGGGTTTTGGAAATATTCGAAATTTTGTAACTTTTATCGTCTAAAAACTGAACGTTGCGAGTAATTTCTCACTAATTTTGATAAGACTTGGTACTTTTGTAGTTAAATTGAACCTAAGGAACATTTATTATTTGTACGTGCCTAAACAGCTATTAAAGAAGCGAAAACCACCTTGAATTTTAAATACTAACTAATACGTCACTAAAAGGTGAGTTTTTTTTTCTGAAAAGTCTCATTGAAATTTTTTATATATTAAAAATTATTTAAAAAGATATTGTTATTTATGGTTCTCCATACCGATATTTAATTAGAAAATATCAAATGGGGTTCTTTCTTATTGGAGCGCCATATTTTATATTTTTCGTTTGGTAACTTCAGAATTTAATCTTAAATGTAACAAAATAACGACCAATGCTATAATTTTTATAACCATTGTATTTAACTACTGCTTTGGTATCTACAGTATTACACATATGCATATGTGCATGCATATATAAATAAAGTTAATTGTACAATAAAACCTCGATTCAACAAACTAATTGAGAACAGGGGATGTCTTTTAAATTCAAATGGACATTAACACTGCAAGAACGTTACTGTAATACCTTTTTAGCACAGCGTCTTCCACTGAAGACTCTTGTACCACTTTAATGTGTTTTCTTTTAACTGATTTTTTTACCGTATAAAACATGGAATACGGCGTTAATATATATTTACTTTTAGAATAATTCTTATACAGTACAGTACAGCATAAATTATAGAAAAATCGACAGTGACATTCAACTGACTAACTATTATTATAATACAAACATAACCAGCATAATAATAAATAACCAGCATATAAAACGAAGAAGTATCACATTTCATATTTATAACCTAATTTGTTCGTTAAATTGAGGTTTTACTGTACTTGAGAACCTAATGTATAAAACAAAATTAACAAGAACAGTTTACAGTTAGTGATGTGTCAAAGCGAACTCTCTCGCCAATAGGCGAATCTACAAGATGCGGTGACAACAAAGCACTTCTCTAATTATTTATATGCACATCGTAGTACACGTTTCAATCGATTTATATTTTATATAATACGTGCATATATACAGGTGACCCATTTTAAGTGCACACCTCTGATAACTTTTTATGGTGAAATGTTATCAAAAAACTTTTCAGATAAAAGTTGCACGGTTTGGAGGGGAACATAGACGTACCCGGATGAATTTTTGTTATGTAGCGTTTTCAAGGTCACATAAAGGTAAACATCATTTTTTGAAATAAGAACCTGTATTTTTTATTTAGTAATTTTTTTCTACGTGAAAAAACACGAATCTTTCATTAAAAACTTTTTTTTGAACAACTTAATCTTTCCGAGATATCTAACAAAATAATTTGAGATTTTAAACTTTCAATAATTTTTTACTTAGAAACCATCAACTTTAGAGAAAAAGTACTAGGTACAAAAATGTGTGTTTTGGTCTAATAAAACTTGGAGAATTATTCTAGATATTTTTTATCGGTTTTTTTGCCTAAATAAAATAAATTGAAAAAGTTTAAAAATTTTAAAATTAATTCTCCAAATCTTATTAGATCAAAAATTATTGAAAGTTCAAAATCTCGAATTATTTTGTTAGATATCTCGGAAAGATTAAGTTGTTAAAAAAAAGTTTTCAATAAAAGAATCGTGTTTTTTTTACGTAGAATAACATTACTAAATAAAAAATATAGGTTCTTATTTAAAAAAATGATGTTGACTTTCATATGACCTTGAAAACGCCACATAACAAAAATTCATCCGAGTACGTCTATGTCCCCCTCCAAACCGTGCAACTTTTATCTGAAAAGTTTTTTGATAACGTTTCACCATAAAAAGTTATGAGAGGTGTGCACTTAAAATGGGTCACCCTGTATATAAATTATGTACATTTATGTATATATGTTTTGTAAACATATATTTGCTAGAGATTAAACTTGTAAAAAATAATTAACTTTAAACAAATTCATTGTGACAACTAAAGTGACCGATAAAGTGCAATGTTACTTTATATTAATACTTGCAGTCAACGTATAATTGGAGCAATTTTAATCCCTATAAACGCGATCTACGTGTATTTTAATTTTAATAGGAGAGTATTCTGCTCGAAATTCTTCTTTATTAAATAAGCAGTTAGATAAATATATAAAAACTTTTTTTAAAACCATTCCTCCCCCAATAGAGTTGAATTTCGGAAATTCCTTCTTAAAATTAAAAGATATGTAGGTAATAGGTACGTCATACATGGAAAAGGCCCATAAAATTTCATGTTTTAGTACAGGAGTTTAAGCTGTGCGTTGATCACTTATGCATATATAAAAAAAATTCGCTCTAGCAATCTAAAAAGTAAAATTTCTTAGTTTAAAATAAATTAAGAAAAAACAATATAATTTTCTTCAGTTTCTTGTCAGATATAGTATACGTATTTAAATTTAATAAGATGAACCAAAATTTAATCAATGTTGAGTGAACATACGTATTTAAAAGTTAATCAAGATCGGATGCTTCTAGTAGTAACTGAATGATATACCAATCTACGTTTCTCAGACAATGCACTTACTACATATATGGATATTTGATTCATCTTGTCAACTTTGGATGTAAAAAAGTGAAATACATAATATAAGAGTATATATTATTATATAATATATGCATATACCTATATGTATTGCCTTCAGGGAAGTATTTGATTATTGGATGTTTATTTTAATATTAAAAAAATATAATTGAAAAGTGTTTACTTATATGTAAATAAACCAAGAGTTTTATATTATAATAATTTAAGGGAGAGTAGGGAAATGGTGCGCAGCGGATAATTGAGTGCACCAGCGGTAGAATACACCACCATTAGTGCAGGTCCCTTGTAAATAAATGTACATAAGAATGGTACGTAAAGACATTTTCACAATTTCCATTTTTGAAATTATTATAGATAAAAAACGACAAACATTTGTTGTGTTGTTATTTTCTGTGATAAGTAATTTATAAATCGAGCCTATCAATTTTTATTTAATTATTTTCTAGAAAATAATTATAACTAAATTGTGGTACTTAATACTAATATTAATTTTTAATAAATATTTTTTATTGAAACATCAGAAATTCATTTATTGTAAAATAAAAACATAATTTACATTTGAACGGTTTTTATTTACTTTAGGGTGAGGAGTGATGCGCAAATGAATGTTTATTAATAAATATTCTTTGAAGTATATCAGATATATGTATATATTTATATATATGTAGATATAAATAGAATAACTAAAGCTCTTCTTTAATTTCTATAAACAGGTTCATAACACACTTGAATTTTGTTTAGGTACCATTCCCTCATTATTTTCTTATGGTCACAACGGCTACAAAAAGACCAGTTATTGTTATTAAAAAACAATTCTTTATATTTTGGAAACTTCATTTACTTACAAATACTTGCTATTTAAAAGAGTGTAAAATCGATGGTTGGTAGAAGAAGTTTCACCAGAGGCGAAGCTAGGGTTCACTATGCCCCTGGCAGGGATTTGTATGAACGTCCCTCATTTATGATTTTGCCGCACATGCCAGGAAAAATTTACATAAATTATTTTTTTTCACTCACCACATATGGGGGTTCGCGCCTCTATAATGTCATTTTTTCGCCTTCGGTCTTGCGCCATTGGCGCTGGCAGGGGTCGGTTTCGCAATCCCATTGCTACGTTTTATTGTAATTATATCTATAAATATAAAAAAATGTATACTAAAAGGACGGTCGTGATGAAAAGATACTTGAGTATAAAAAATTACCACGGGTATTTAAAAAGTATCAGTTTATGTAATATAATAAATTGAACTTAATTAATTATAATTATTCATTCTTCATTAATTTAGACAACATTTTCGTTGACATTTTTTCTGAATTGTAATTATATTACCTTAATTGTGAACATAAAATTTAAGACCAACAGTGGATTTATTAAAAAAGGGCATGGGGACTAATGAAATGAATCGTAAACAAGGTTGTTACGTTTTATTGACCCTCCTTGTTTTTGTGTATTCACTGGGAAAATTATTTAATATTTGAATATTTTTAGAACTCATGTAGAGTCGCATTCAGAAGTGGTCGACCAGTTTATAATATTTAAATCAATAATTGAAAATTGTATAAGTAAATTTTTAATATGTTAAACTTGATATAAAATTAATTAATGAAATATACATATATTTGTGTTCTTATTTAAAATGATGTAACTATATAAGCTCCGCCTTAGAAAAAGATAACCGATGATATTTGTCTTAATATTTTCGAATCAGTCGTAAGTGATTCTGACCTTTACGGTGGCAGACGACTTCTGAAGCCTATAGTACATAAAATAAATATACATATAGTATTTTGTTGCTAGTTGGAACAAATATAATGAATTTATTTATTTTCTTCAAATTGATATAAACAAAATGAATTGTTTTGTTGTTGAATTAATGTCAATTAAAATTCAAGACATTTTATTTACTGTATTTTACTATTTTTTTATACGACCTTCTTTTGTGCTTATGGCTACACCTAAGGGCGAAATTTTAAATTGAAGGAGCAAGCTTTAAAATTTAATAAAAAACAATTTCGTTATAATTCATAATAATGTAAATAGAGGAAGTATTTTTAAATACAATATTAAATTTATAATAAACAGATTGTTGCAGGGTTGCTACAATAAATTTTAACTGTGGGTCGATAATGTTATTTTAAGCAAATAAATTTATATCAAATATTTCACCTTAAAATAGTTTATTATTTTGAGAACACATTAAGAAAACAAATAGGAAAATAAGTTTATATAAATATGCCCTTTAAAAGTGTATTTTTGAACTAAAGCCAATTGTTTTACTAGTCACAAATATTACTAATGCAAATTTTTTTCTTTAAACATAGAACAAGAATGTGAGGTTATTTTGTATAACTTAAACCATATTTATTAAAAACTTTATTTTTTGTTGATAAATACAAATAAATAATAGAAAACCTCAGTTCTTAGCCTCATGAGTATAACAATAATATTTATTAATTTAATACTAAACCTTGTATCAAATTTCATAACTATGACACAATTGGTTCTTCAAAAAATAAATAAAATTTAGTTTGGAACATTATTTTTTGAGAAGATGACTAATATAAATTTTTTTATTAAAATAATACACTTAATCCACTTGTTAAAGTTTAGCTCGTCCGCGTTTTTCCTAAGTCACGTTGTCTAGTTTCAACGGATGAAATTATAAAATACTAATAAGTTCAATCTGCTAAAGTATTTAAATAAACAAAACTGATATGATTTTAATAAGAAAGATTAAATACTGTAGCGTTATACAATAGACTCCGTATGGCGGAGGCGCTGGGAAGTAATTAAATGCATAAACACTGAGTCAGTGTTCTTATGTTTTATTGTTCCGTGCACGCCTGGTGTGTTGTAAACGTACCGATATTTAATATTTGCACTGAATATAGATGTTTGGATTTAAAGGCCGCCCTAGTTACGACGTCCCGATACATTATAGCCGCTACCAGTGGCGCGGGGTTTGAAACTAATTGATATTACGAATTATATATTAAAAGTATATATTTCATTTAATACTTAAACGATTTGTGAGAATGGGGGAATATGATGAAGCTGTTACAGTTAAGATAAATATAGCTTTTTTTACTTACATTTTTGTTCAAATATTGATGAACATTTATTTTAATGAATATACATATATTTTAAAGAAAATAAAAATCTGCTACTTTTTCAAAGAAGAACCGGAGGAGTATTGATATGTGTCTTAGATCGTACGCCACGGTGTGGTGAAAAATTGAACTATTCCTATTGAAAAACGTGTTTAATTAAATAATTTGTTATTTCCATATCACAAGTTCTTCTTTATTATTAAAAGACTTTGGAAATTTTCTTCCGCTGTAGTTTTTGATTTCTTCTACTGTTGTAATCACTGAAACTCTTAAATCAATATTATTGATAATTCACATATTTAATGAAAATAGGATCTATTTATGTATTATGTTTATTTAAAGTATTATATCAGTTATCAAGAATTAAGCATTGTACAAAAAAACCTTACGCCAGCGATTTTCGAAATATTTTCATATTTTTCATTAGTTATAGTTATTTTCTTTATAAAAGAAATTAAATACTCGAATTTTTAAACGTATATAATCACTGATTTAATTGTTTATTAAACACCGGTTAATTTAGGTTAGATGACAATTGACCCGATTGCGTTAGTTTAGATTTTTACCACTGAACGTGTCGCTACCATCACGACACATATCAATACCTCTTCTGTTCTTAATAACGCGTTCCTTTAACCGGTATTTTATGAAAGTGCGGGAAACTGTAGTTAAATAAAACATCAATACATTTGTTTTCAACATTTTCTATGTATAAATATATTCATAAATGTACTAGAATAAGTATTCCTCTTTTACCGTTAATTAGGTGCGCTCATGACCGTTGTTGTAAAGCTAGTTGGTAGACTGTAGTTGATTCATGTAACGAGCAGGACTATTAGCGCCAACGACGATGTAATCCAATTTTCATGTACGATGCACGCCCGGCCACGAGATCAATCTCAACCAGTGACGTGTCTAAGTAGGATTTTAAATGAGACTCGCTATCGCACTCGACTATAATTCGGCATGACTTTTATAACACGTGTTAAGACTCGCCCGCGCTATAAAAATATCGTATTACATAATATTATAATACTGCTTGAGATATTTAATTTTAAAAATCCTTGAGGACTCCTGATTTAAGTAAAATCAAGTTTCAGTAAGCACTATTACATCAGGTGCGATAGGTTATTGCTTTAATATAATGTGTAGACGAGGTAATTTTGTGCATTGTCTTTTAACCCTTTTAGTGATGAATTGATCCTGAATAAGCAATACAACGTGAACCATTAGAAATCTTTATAGAAAATCATTAGAAAAACGTTAGATATGTTGAACAACTTATCTCAAGTTTAATTTATTTCTTTGTCCCTTGGTTTTATCAACAGAAATTTTGATTTCCGATGGAAGTTCTTTCTTATTTCTTAGAACCATATAAACACATCAGCACGGATACGTAGTAATACAATGATGTCGTTCTTTATCCGTAGCTTTCTTTTATTTTCTATTCTTTTAATTGTATAATTACTATATGTAACTTTCAAGGGTTTTGATATAGAGAGAACCTTTATAGAATTTGATTTCTTTTCACCATTTTAACTATGTAAATTTTAATTGACAATATTGGGATTAACTTTCATGAATTTCATGAGTAATTCTATTTCAAAGACAAAGCGTAGAGTTTTTATTGCTTTTTCAGATACATCCAAATATTTGCTCTCTTGTTAATTGTGACGAATAAACGTTTGATCCAAATATATTCACAGATTAAATATTTCTTCTCGGATTTGAATATAAACACAAGCGCTTATAAGTTCTTATGAACAATTAATAAATTGCAGAAAACAGCATGCCTTGGATTGTGAATGAAATTATTACAGTCGTAAAACATCCAAAGCATGTTGCTTTCTATAATTTATTAATTATTTATAAGAAATTCTGTCGGCGTTTGCAGTCAAACCAGAGTATAAAATGTCGATCGGACAGTAAATTTAGACCAAGAAATGTACGTACGAAATAATTGAATATGTCTGAAATATCATTGAAATTCCTATGTACCGTAGTAAACTTTTGCACCCGTATGTACATAGGTTTCTGTATTATATTTTACAACTCAATTTCATGTTTGCTAGATGCATTTTAGCAAAGTTCAGTGAGTTATACTGGTGAATTCAATTTCGGTTTGCACTTATGAACTCATTGACAGGTGTGTGAAATTGAAAAATGGGTTTATTAAATATTTACTTAAGTAAATAAAAATTTTACAATAATATAAATGTAATATAATATATAAGATGTATAATATAATCTTATGCCTCTGTCATATAAACCTTAAGACGAAAGACAATCAGACGACAGGAAGACTTGCAAGAAAACAAAAAAAAGAAAATTCAAAGCAACAAGAAGGAGCTGTCAGAAGAAGATGAAGTCCAGCTTACAAGAAATGTATACTTATATAAAAAAATTACTTATATAAACTTTCAAGATATTTTAAGTTTTATGTTTCAACATGCATGACAATTCAATTGAACATCGAAATTGTGTTAATTTAAATATTTAAGCAGTTAAAATAAATCGTTACACAGTGTGACAGAGCTAAACAAAAATACATTTTTTAAATTGTTTTTTTTCTTCTAGATTCTTTCTGAGAACGCTTCAAAGTATCTGTAATTAAAACTAGTGTTAACTCATTTATTAAAAATAACGGTTTAAATTATCAAAAATTTATTTTATTTTATTTATATTTATTTAAAATATTTTTACTTATACAGTGAAACTTCGATATAACGTTACCGTTTTTAGCGCTTCTGCTATGGTTTCGACCCTGACACGTAAATTAATACACAAATATTTCCGTTTTTAACGCTGAAAGATCCCGTTTATAATGTGCAAAACTTTGTTAACAACGTAAACATTTTGTTAAAATTCTTCAAAGCAACTTCGCAATATTTTTTGAGCATGTGTTGACCATTCCAAACTCTCTTTAGCAGAAAAATAGTAATTTTACTAAAATGTGACGAAAACAAAGTTTTGAAACAAAAAGATTTAGCGAAGACTCTTGGAATTTTGGGTTCTATTCTTAAAAATCGTCAAGAAATCGAAAAAAATGTTTCAAGTACATAACCTAAATAACGTATGTAATTTCATCTATTATATTATAATAAAATTATGATTCTTCATTTCAACATATTTTTAGGAAAAATATTTATTATCTAAATTATTTCCCTCCTAATGAGTGTTATAATGAAGTTTCACTGTATTTACTTACAAACATAAATTAAGTGGTGATTATATTTAAATTTCCCGGAAGTTCATTACATTATTGTAAATAAAAACAACACATTTTTTCAATTTTTAGCTATAAATATTTCAAAATGCGAATGGTAAAAATTAGAAATCTAATTAAAATAACATATAGCAATTTTCCACAGTACCAGCGCCAAAAACAAACGTAACGAAATTCAATTTTATTAATACAGTAGTTTTTGACTAGTTTACAGGCCATACAAACAGACCGACAGACAGACATAAATTTTGTATTTTTTCAATCGAGACGACATACTCTTTCAATTTATAACACAAAAGTAACGGTCTGTAGTGAAAAATGTTTTCTGATTATAATGACAGAAATTTTTCATCAGGAAAAATATAACATTTTTTTTAAGAATTAAAACCACCATATATCAATTTCTTGACAGTTTTCGAAATAAATCGAAAATCCCGTTTTTTAAATTCGTTAACACTAACATGATAAAAAATAAAAGTTTTAATAAAGGAATGCTTTTTTCTGAATTAATAGTCAATTAAAAAGAGATTTAAATAATGGCACACATTCTAAACAGATAAGCAAATTAGTTGTTTATTGCGGTCGTTGCATTTCTGGTTCAGCCCTTTTCCATTCACGGTCAATCAAACAACCACCCCGACACCCCAGCCCTAATCACCGAGTTTCCACAACGTCATTAATACTGCTTCTTCACAGTTGTTCTTCTTTCTTTCATCCACTGCACGAGTTAGTTTTTTTTAGGTCATCTCTTCTTTTATTTTCTTTTTAGTACGTGATCGAGTTGCGTAAAAATATTTTAAAGAAATATTGAAATCAGAATAAGATTCTGTGTGCGGATAAAAGTATAAAATGATATTAAAATTAAAGATAAAAATGTGAAAGTAGATTTTTGATATTCAAATTACTCAACTTTTTTTATGCTGTATATACAGGATGTTCACTAGAACCTTGTGATCGTTGCTAATTTTCTTATTTTTTCTTATTATTGCATAATGACGGTGTAAAAAAAAAACAGTAAAATATCAGAGATGTATGACATTTTTTAATCGAATAACCTGTATATTATTGGATTTTATAGTTGAGAATGTTCTCTTTATAAAAATATAATACATGCATGGTGGTGAAATTGATATAAAACAAATAACGAGCGTTAAATTAGTAGAAAATATCGAAAAATAGTGTATTATGAAAATTTAAATACAAGCGAATGACTAATAGTAGATTATACCACGAGTCAGTAATTATAGTGGAGGTAATAATAGCCATTATTGTGATTAGTATACTCTACTTTATCTATAGAGTTTGAATATTTTGTTTCCAATTTTCATGGTATTATTTAATTTGAAAAATTTTGTGATTGGAGCACAAGAGGGAATAATGATTATTAATCCCTCGCCATTATCCTCTTTGGGAATTAATATATGGCATCATCATATACATAGTAAAAACTACATAACATATTCATGTAATATGTATTATTTATTAGTCGTGGATAAAATATTTAAAAATAATAATTTCAGTTATATATGCCGTTCGTTCGCGAATTATTAACGTTTTAGAGTGTTTTTGATAAAGAAAAATACTATGCATTGTAATTATTTATAATATGTTATAAGTTATAAATACTCAAAAACGTTGAAAATCCGCAAACAAGTGGCATAAATACCGGAAATTATTGTTTTAAATATTTTCATCATTTGTTTATAGTTAAATAAAATTTTCATAGCACACTATTTTTCGATATTTTCTATTACATCTTGTTCTATATCAATTTTACCACCATGTGTGTATAACACTTTGGTAAAGAGAACATTCTCAACTATAAAATTCAATAATAATATATAGTTTATTCCATTTCAAAACATTCAATTTTTTTTTTGACACAGTCATTTTTTATCTTGGAAAAAAGACTGATACTTTGTCCATTTAAAAATGTACTTCTAGCTCTAATAATAACAAAGTTGGCAATGATCACTCGGTTTCCGTAAACAGTCTGTATATATGTTGGATGAATTCACGTATACTTGTCGTCTTTAGATATATTTTTTTATAAAAACTTTGATAATTTAAATGATATCTTTATGGTGTAACTACGTCAATGAATTTCTTAGAATCTGTGCATTAAAATAAATGAGCTCAAAATAAAAAATACTTTATTTATTATTTGATAATCGGATTTCTTTCAAAGCACACGTGGGTGTAATGTTGCCAACTAATTTGTATACAAAAATTCGCAAATGTTTGAATAAAAAAATAAAAAATATAAAGAAATTTTTAATAAAACTTGGTTTTGTAAATAATTTATTTCACAGAAATTCACTCTTACTCTGTGTGACTTCAAATTAAATATCAATTAAACAATTGAAAGTTTTAATTTGACAAAATATTTATTATTACCATTAATCTAAGAATCTAGATTAACTCAAAATAATTATAGATTTGTGAAATTATTTCCATTATAAGTATTTTTTAAGAAAAAATACATTATACGAAAATATATTGAGATTCGCTAGATTTCGAATAAAAATTGTGTATTCATGTTTAAATACACTTATTTAAATTAATTCTCTGAAAAAAACATAAGTACCTATCTAAATTCAATAAATTAAATCCTATTTAGTTCAAAAGAAAAAAAGTTTTTAATATTAAAAATTGGGGCATTTAAAGAATACAAAAATTGTGTGCAAAGAAAACTATTTTCAGAGTGTTTTAAGGATTAAAATGAGGTGTCTTTTCCCAAAACTTGGAAAAAAGTTGCAGATATGCGAATATGATGTTTTTTTTTTAAAAGTAGTATTTTAACGCATTTTCAACCAAATTAATTTAAAAAAATACTTATAAATTTGAAAACTACGTAAAAAAATGACTAGACTGAAAGTGTTTTGGTTATAAATAATAATTTTGGGGCAGTTTTAAAGTTGATAGTCAAAAAAAAAAAAAATATGTCGCGTTCGAGCAAAAGTGAATCTTGGGCTTTATTTTAAATTTATATTTATTAAAAAACGAAAATATCGGTATGGAGAACCATACATGACCAACCATGTTCTTTCTATCTTTTTAAATAATTTTTAAATATACATTTTTTTAAATATTTTATTTATATAACCTACTACTATGAATATACATATCGTAATACATTAAAAAACATATATACTTACAACGGTTACAGCTCTTTTTGCAATTTTGCAATTTGTATATAAATATTAGTTTTCTAATGTCAAAAACATAATTCACATTCGTAAAAAAACTAATTTGACAATTTGAATTTAGTTGCATTTGTTTCCAAGGCAACATGAATTAATGACATATTAGTATTTAAAATTCAAATTTTAAGTGTGTTTTTCATCCCTTTAATTGCTGCTTAGGCACGTACAAATAATAAATGTCCCTAAGATTCAATTGAACTGCAAATGTACCAAATCTTATCAAAATTAGTGAGATAATACTCGCAATATTCACTTTTTAGACGAAAAAAGTTACAAAATTTCGAATATTTCCAAAACCCCTAATCCGATTAGCACCAACATCAATAGGTCTGGAGTACTCACTGAAACAAACATTTTCCCCAAAAATAATTCAGATCGGTGCATTTTTACGGTAGTTATCGTGAACGAAAAAAAATCTACATCCTGACACACAGACACACGCACAGCCGCCTTGCGGAAATTAACTTTTCTTTACGTTTTGAAGTTAGTACAATCAGAATTTGTCATTTTCTCGGACACGATTTTTCGATGGTATTACAATACTTCCATTTCTTTCAGAACATGGAAGTAAAAATTAGACCTCATACATGCAAATACGTTCAAATCTCGAGAAATGATGATGAGTCAATTTTATAACTAAAAAATAATATTTAGGGAAGGGAAATTTTCATTGTGTACTCTCAGGACAAAAATCGAGAGAAAAATCGGTGACTAGACTGTGCAGGTTTTGGTCGAAATGTTATCTTACATAAGTATATTTTTTTTCTTTTTGCTACAAAAAGCGGAAACAATTTAATGAAAAAATAGATTGATACATTAATCAAATGAAATAGATGCCTTCACATTCGAGTACTAGTTGATAAATAATCTAATTGAGTAGTTTCATCCATGCGTACACATATAATTGAACACGCGCGTGACACCCGGGATACGTACACAATCATTCGTCCCACCTACCCACCCCAGTACACAAACACATGCGCGAATGGGGGGCACGCTGAGAAGGGGAGCGTCCGGAGCCCCCAAGGCTATGCACGAGTATGCAAAGCTTGACAAATTATATGGCTGAACGCAATGATTTTCATACAAACGTGTATATGTGTGGAAAGCATAGAAAGCTAGAACGCGAAATAAATTACGTTTTGGCTCGCGTTGCAGTCGGTTAATTGCGAATTTGGTTTGCCAATCGAATTTTCAACAACCTGTTATATATATTAGTATTATGTATATTATCTCAGTTTACTGGCCGCTTGAACACATAATATGTATGGTTGCAGTTGTACATTATGTTCTTTGTTTTGTTTTCAATCTAGGAAGTAGTAGTTGTAGAAGCTTATTCAGATGGGGGTTTGAGGAATTGATATAATATATCACGTAGTCATGCTGTTCTTAATTTAATTAGTTGTTTATAAATGTAACATTAAACAATTCTAGTTTTCTTTGTTATCTGTAGATTATGTCTGCACAATATATGTATTATGTAAATAATTTGGTATTTTTGCGTATATTGCTTCTTCGCCATATAGAAGATACGAGAAGCTTTGTGATCATTTTAAAATGAGAAGAAAAAAATGTTCACTGATTTCAAAATTTTAACTTGATCTTTTCGATTCAGGTCAAGAAAAACACTTTTCGTTCCATGTCTGTCTGTCCCCTGAATCCTTGCCACACGCATATTTCATGAACCATTGAACCGATATTAATGATACTTGCTTGGTTGGTTGAGTCTCGTTTGAGGACGGATTTATTTAAAAATTATTAAAATCGTGTGTAAGAGGGAGGGGTAACACCCAAAATATTTATTTTTTGAAAATATCTCAAGATCGACACATGTTACGTGAAATTTTATAGAATATTTTTTGTAGAGCATTCAATTTTTTATAATATAGGTCACTACAAAGTCTGTTGTAAAATATTCCCTTACAAAGATTTATCTCAATTTGCTTTAAAAAATCGTCATTTGTTTTTTACAACCACTATTTAAGGCCTGCAGGGCTGATGTTTCTTTAATTATTATGTTAACTTTTTTTTTTTGTATGTACATTGAATGTGGGGTGTATATATAAAATAATGTATTTAATTCATCTATGTGATATTACACATAAAAGGTATAGAGTCATATATTTTCAAAGAAATGTTTTAAAATAATTTTTTTAAATGTATCTACATAAATATAATATTTCTTTCAGTTTATGTATTTTTAAAATTCAAAATTCATCGTGATATAAACGTACATGTCTAAAAATTAAATAAACAATTTATCTGATTTAAAATGAAATAACTCAAAGAAACGTCTACCATAAAACAGTTGATTTACATAAATTGTAAAGATTATTAAAGCTTTAGTTCTTGTTAGATATAGAACAAAAGTAGAGTAAAATAACCTGTTTTTGGCCACCCTCCAGTTTTTAGTTACTCGCAAAAAATAACATGAATAAAAATTTGTTTGATAAACGAACAAAAATGAATATGATAAATAGTTTATTTTTCCTGTTATCTATAATAATCTTTATATTGTATTTAAAATTGAATGTCTGTTATATTATAACGAATTGATTCTAAGGAGTATTATTAAATAAATAAGATAGCTTTCTACATTATAATGACACCAGCTTTATTTTACATTGTAATCATTGTTTATACTTTCAACAGTTCATAAATTTAAATAAAACTAAAAACCTAACATAATAAAAAGATATATTTTACACCAGATTTCATTATGAACGCATAACAGCTGCAATATAACACGATTAATTTTAAACGACAAAACGTATAAAAGCTACAAGTAGTTTTTCAGCTAATATTTCATAAGCTGCGTCGCTTCAGTATGTTACCTGCCGTAAAATTTTGTTGCACAGTAAAAATATGTGCATTTTTGTGTGCAGTAAAAGCGGTGACTATACCGCAAGTGATAAAACACAGCTTGTTATACCTGGATGTATGTGGCCGTGTGCAGGGACGGCCGAATATATCAAACTTTATTTTTTGTATTCATAATCAAGTTATAGCTATGTGAAGAGGGCCACAGATAAATTTCTGAAATGTATAGCCGGGAAAAAATAAATCTACCTTTAAGCAACGTTTCGGTTCACAGAATAATCATCTACCTGTTTAAATACTTGAACATCAAATTAAAATTCAGAATGTGCCTATAAAAGTTATAAAGTTTCATTCATTTATTTTAATTTTTAATTATTTTTAAAATTAATAAATCGTGAAATGCAAAAATTCAAAATTTTTAACACAATCTGCAAAAGAAAAATTATAACTCTGAAATTGGCATAGCAATTGAAAAAAATGTCGCAATATAGAATATGGAATAAGTTGATTTTAAAATAATATGGTGTTTTAACGCTAGCAGAGTAGAGATGTGTATTTTTATTTTTTATTTACTGAAAACTGTTTTGCTTACTTATATTGTGTTTTATTATACAGTGTATTCAAAGTTGATAATAGGAAATTTAACATGGGGGCAATTAGAAGTTTCTAGTAACCTTTGGTCTAATTTAACGATGTGTGATTGGTGCATTTTGAAATTCCGCCAGAAAATTTAATGGAATAGTAATTATGTCCGGTATTATAATGGAGCTAGCAAAATTTGCTAGCTAGCAATTACTTTCAAATGGGGTATTAATTCTGCACTAGTGTCTATGGATTAGCTATGGAATTTAGAGCAGTGACACTTCAACTAATTGTAACATAGTTGGCATCTTTGACCGTACAAAATAATTTTCATAACATCACCACTGTTTTAATACCGTTGGTATTTACCTACAACGCGTGCGCGAAACTTGTCAAAGTTATCAACAAACTCCAAAAGAACTGTCATATAAGTTTGATATCTCAGTTGAAAGTGCTTGCTAGCTAGCAAATTTGCTAGCTCCTTTATAATACCGGACATTAGTATTTTGTTTTCAAATTTAAATCTGCCAAAAAATATTATTATAGTTTTATCTAGGATGTTTACTTTAATTTCATTAATGTATTTTATTGTTGAAAACAAAATACCTGCGTATACGCAAAGTATATTAGTTAATAAATTGAAAATAATAAAAAAAGGTTAAGATAATATAAATAGCATTTATGACTAAATTAAAAATTATTCGTGGGTTCATTGTGATACTCTTTATATTTGTTAATAATCTGAAAGAGGAACTAAAAATAGAATTAACAATTGTTTTCTAAATCGCCAATTATTTAAACGGTTCAAACATATTTTGTTAAAAACTATATATGTATATACTATATATACTGTATATTGTTGAAAGCGATTTGAAATGATTTGAACAAACACAATCATTAAATTGTTTTGTTTCGTTCTATTATTATTTATAACGTTGAAAGACCTTCGTTGCTTGTACTAATAATTACTACAAATTAATACGGTCATATTTTAAAAGCGTTTACTCATATGAGAAAATATATGTAACCTTTTTAATAATAAATTTTCTAAACTACAATAGTTTTAGATATTTGTAAAAAACTGTTTTTGTCGACCTTTAACCAAACGGTAGTGGTATCTTTGAGGATTTTTGATATTTTGTTTATATCATAATATCGAAAACAAGCTTAATAAAAAAATTTGGCGGGTGGGAATTTTTATTCAGACAATATCTAATTTGACTGGACTATTATATTTTGTGAACTTAAATTCTTAAATATTTTTACCACCAAATAGATTAAAAAAATCTATTTAGTGCCATTTTTTGTTTTTATTACTGGATTTTTTATGAATTTTTTTAACAACAAATAAGCAAACAATATCACTGTTGATAAACAAGGAGAAAAATAAAGTAGAAATATTAAAAAAAAAAAAAACAAAATATGTGTTACATGATTTATATTTAGCTATTGCAGTTAAATAAGGTTAAAATATCAATAAAGTATTGGCACCAGTCTTGAACAATACTCCAGTGCTGAGAGCATTTTTGAATTAAATGAACTGAATTAGAAATATTTGTTAATATTTGATTAATGCCATTACTGGATGTTAATTTATGTACATTTAACTGTCTTACAGCGTGATTTGATGATAATTGTTGATTTTGTTTAAAAAGAGTGCACGAATAATTATCGCAGTTCGGCACACTATCAAGAAAAGTGTATTTTCTTACATGTAAATACTTTACATTATTTTAAATTTTCCGACTCTTTATTTTATATCGGTTTTGATAGTGTAATCATTTTGTAATTTTTAGCAAGTATTCATAACTGGATGTTCATTACTGGTTTTACATTGTTCATTACTGGAGAAAAAACATTTATAAAATAAAAGGCTATAATTTAAAAAACTGACTATATTTGCGGATTTTGGTAATAAAATTGGTTTAATAAAAAGTTAGTTGTTTTATTAGTAATATGAGTTCATGTGAATTACAAAAAACAAGCTCATCAATCCTAAAAAACAATATAATTTTCTCTTAAAGCGTTCAAGACGGGTGCCAGTACCTTACATAAAAGTATAAATTTATCTTGGAAAATATTTTTGTATCTCCATTTAACTGTAGGCCATGTATTTTTATAAGAATATCAATTTTCTAGATTCAGTGATAAGAGGATTTTAGATTGTCTAATAAGTCAGAAGAAATACACCTGAAAAAATTAAATTGTAAATTTTTCACAACTTATTTTAAAAACTTTTATATCTTCTCCCTACGGTTCTGTACATGAACCTATATACATACAAACGTTATTAAGTGTTGTCATCAGTGCAAGGTTAATACAGGTTTTATGATTTAATAAATATCTTTGTAGGTATCCAACGCTCTGATACTATCTTCAATATTTAATGCTGGATATAAATATTTATTACTATTTATTATTATCTGTGATACCATTCTGGTCGCAAGGAAAGTAAAATTGAGAAAATTGTGTTTCAGATTTTGTTGTTTGGAAAGAAGAGAACTAATAAATATTACATATATTGATATTGAATAGTTCTACTTTGTTAGTTTGGTTTACATTATTTTTAAAATAATGTTGCGTTGATGTACAATTAATTGTTAAAGTGGTGTCTGTAATATTTTAAATTAAATTAAATAACAGATACATTAAACGCATTATAAATTTAGAAAATTTTAGTAATTATAATTTCAAAATATATTAAATGTTCTGTTAACTTAATAATTTTATCAGTTTTCTATTGATGCACTATTATATTTTATTCATCACTTTGTTAACCGAATTATTATTATTTTTTTTAATATACATCTTTCACAACCACAAAAATTAAAATCCTTATAAATAGTTAATAAAACAGTCAAATTAATTTTTATATGTATAAGCAGAATGTAACTGCATGAGTAGTGTAGTTAAAAATAACAACTTCTAAATAAATAAATAACAATACAACGTAATGTATGTTCACATAGTTTCATATAGGTATATTTTAAATAATTTATTCATTCATTTTATCGATGATCAAAAATAGAAATATTGATTTCTGTTCTATAAGTAAATGCATATGTAGTAAAATATTGAACACATGCCTCGGTTATTATATAGACTTATAAGGTATTTTCTGGGGTGGCAATTTTGGATAATAAAAAATGCATTGCATCACGTTTTCCATGGCCGATCAAAATGGTACTGCAAGGGTGCATTATTCAGGTGGGTAAAATGGTTTAGAAAAAAATAGCTTTCAGTGGGCGTTCTCAATCTTTTTTTATTTATGTACTTTTAAATAAGAAAAACCTGGTAAAATGTTGAACCGATGAAATTGTTTTATAGACATATAGGTATATTCTTTCTAAATAATAATATATTATGTACTATTTTTATGTTACATGTTCAAACAAAACAACCCCCTATCTCGCATAGGAGTCGAGATATTTACGATTTTTTCCAACTTGATTTATTATTATCGTCACTACTTATTCCTTATATTATTTAACGTAACAAAATATATACTAAAACCTGACCAAGGTACATACATATCTATGAATTAAATCGGATAAATGGTTACGAGTGATAAGCGCCGGAACGGACAGACAGACAGACAGAGAAACGTTGCGTTTTATAAAATATTATACAAAGATTAAAACTTAACTAACTTATTAAAATTCGGGTCCGGATCCCCTGTTTGTACCCATAATTAGTTTTTGTAATTTTTTTAAATGAAAACCAATTTTTTATTCAGAATTTTTATAATATACGAGTATGTATCATTCATTGTTTATATTTTGTTGTTGAATGGATGAAGATACGTAATGTAAATACCTGAAATATTTTATCTCATAAGAAAATTTGCGAATAATTTTAGTGAATATTCAATAAAATTGGAATAAAAATACTCAACTGTTAACTGTCGTTGACGACGCAGTGAAATGAACAGTCAGGTAATCATTCGAGAATATTTTCCGTATTTTCAGATTGTCAGTTATTGATATTTCTCAATATGCGAATGAGAAAAATCAACCGTTATCAAGTCCTTTTCATATTATAGGAGATAGCTGTAAACAAACCTGAAGGAATAAAAATCTAAGCTACGTTATATACCTATGTAATATCATATGTACGACAGTTATATAGCAAAGGTAAAATTTATGAAATTTAATTACTAACTAAAACATGCCTCTTCAAAGATTCTATGATATTTTAATAACATATAAGATAAATCTGCAGTAGCTAGTAATAATTTTCCAATTAAATTGTAGTACTTAAAAGTATTTTCATCAGATTGAAAGGCAATACCATCTGGTAATCTTTAATTAAAAGTATAAATAACAATTTAATTCAGAGTCGATTTGATTCATTGTGATTTTTCCGCTATCCTCGGGCTTATTGAACGTTTCCAGCATTGATCATTATAAAGGCCTTTATACACCACCTAATTTGACATCCAATCTGCAGGGTCCCTGCAGTATAAGTAAATAAGGGTGATTGTACATATATAAAAAAAACACTACTCACTTTAACAGTACCTGATTTATCTCCACTCTATTTCCCTACAAATCGGCCCTGCAGATTGGGTAGCGTATAGAGACTTTAAGGCTTTCATTCCCTAGTCAGGTGTTGGGTAGAATTAGTTAAGAATAGCTTCGGGCTGTATTGTCAATCAATATCAATTTAAAAAAATTGATTTAAAAAAAATAAGATATCATAAAAATGTTAATTAAAATAAACCGTAATTTTTACTTGGTTTTTGAGTTATATAAATACAAATATTGTATCATCGACATTAACAATTAATACATTTACAATTTCAGTTCAAAAGAAATTGATTTTTTTTATCAGAATAAACTGATATGTGGGAAGCAATAACGATTAAAATGATTTGAAAATAAACTTTTCCTTAGCACACAGATCCTTCAGTAAGCATCGCGTTTGACAGTTGGTAAACAATTCTTGGATCCAATGAAATACCCACGCTCTATATGTGTCGAATATAAATTGCAGGGAAGGACAGCTCTGACATTTACATGACGTCAGAATTTTCATGTGTAGGTATTCCAGGGGCAATCTGACATTATAATTTTCAGGTAAATTGACAATATTAAAAATAAATGTTATAATAAAACATCATTGTATTATTGATGAAAATATTATTAGGTACACTGTATGTAAATAATATATTATAATAAATACGGCTGATTTTGTTAAAATGCAATACATTTTGCATCCTCGTCATATCGAAGATACGAGAAGCTTTGTGATCGTTTTAAAATGACAAAAAAAATTGTTCTCTGATTTCGAAATTTTAACTTGATCTATCCGTTTCAGATTAAGACAAATACTTTTCGTTTCGTATATTTTTGTCTGTCTGTCTGTCCCCTGAAACCTTGTCACACGCATAACTCATATACATTTACGTGGTGCTAATGATACTCGGTCTTATGGGAGATGTTTTATATTAACACACTTAACATAAATAATCACGTGGACAGATTAACCAAAAATGCAAAATTAATAAGCAGTGCGAAATTAAATATTAAAATTACATATACAAATTTTTGAATGGAAACGGAATGGGTTATGTGCAAAGTCGTCAGAATATAAAGATAAAAATTGTGCCCTAATACACCTCTGTATTGCACCAAGATCTTGGTGTTTAAAATATAAATGCAGTAGAGAACTAATTGTGACAATCAGTCGGATGAAGTTTTCACATGTTTGCTGTATACTGTATACAACATTTATACAAAACCCGGGTTGTGCAATCATTGAAATGCATATGCGACGATATATATGTTGGTGACTTACATTTAAATCAGTGTTTCTCAACCCAATCTGAAGGGCGGACCAGTAAATTGACATAAATTAATATTTATTATTATTATTAATATCTCAATCGAACTTAGAATCCGTGTTGAAAATCTTACACTAAGTATTTAGTGATATCTTTAATATAACATAAATATTAATTTATACGTACTTATGTCTAGGGTTTATCAATAAGAACGATATAACTTTAAAATGAAGAAGAAACAACAACTATTAAAAATGACAATACATCATTTAATGACCATCACAAATTCATCTGGTATAGTACATTTGACGGACCTGATTTATAACCAATTTTTCACATCATTCTGGTCGTATTTCACTAATAATACGTTCAATGTTGGTTTTTAATGTTTGAAAATTAGTGGTTTATTGGAATAAACTCAAGATTTTACAAAAGCCCAGAAGAAAAAGTTGAGTGGTGTCAAATCACACGATTTTGGAGGTAAATTCACTGGTTCATTTATAGAAAATATCGATTCACGCGAACTAAGGCTCTATTAGCGAATCTACGACGCAATAAATCATCATTTGACTTTGGTTCTTGAGTAAACTGAATCTTGGTATGACATAGACCCAAAATGTAGACATAATATTTGCCATGTTAATGATTGAGAAAGATTTAATTCTTGCGAACGGCAAGAAATTGACAAATTTGGATTTTCTCGAACACTTTCATTGAAAATAGCGATGTTGGCTTCACTTCGTGCAAATTGTTGTCGTACTGGCACAGCAGTATCAGTACCAACACCATCCGCTTCAATTTTTTTTAATAATTAGATTAATTGTGTTCTCAGTTCCATGATTAAATAAATTAAATAAATTTCACGAAGTAAGCAAAACGTTGCTTGCACAAATTTGAATAATTTTAATACATTGTGCGACTGTATATCTTTTAACGATGATTTGTCAAACAATACTGAAACGAAATAAATAGCCGCTAAAAGCCATCAAAATCATATCACTCCTATTGAAAATTCCTATGTATACAAGTAAACAATGAATTTAATTAAAACAGTTGTTTCTGTTTCATTGAGAGTTAAAGCTAATAATATAATAATATTACATTAGTATAATTTGTATAAAACGTGTGCATCACATATAAAATTAATAAAACCTATCCAGTGAAAAAGCACGCGTAATGCATATCTACTCTCACGTGCATGTGTTTAGTTTCTGTGTATGTGAAACATGTGTTATGAAACAACCATTTAAGCTTTGTTTTTGCTGGCTCATTGCTACGTGACTGAGCATTACATAATGGAAAAATAACTGCAGTTCTTGTGTGGTATTTATAACAGGATTTCAGAGCAAATAGTTAGCAGACTTATGAGGGAGATGTATGTATTTTAGAAAAAGGGTATGTTAATAAGTTTATGTCTGTTTACTTTAATTAATCCTTTTTTTATACAGGATAAAGCAGGATTTTATACCGAGTGGTCTATTTAAATTGATACAAGCAAGTATTTTGAAAACTAAGGATTTTCACGGAAAATATTTGGTACACAAGTTTCATGATTAGTAAGGGGAAAACTAATGGACGAAACAATTTTGAATTCGAATGGAGATTTCAAGGTCATTTTGAGGTCAACTTAATTTTTTTATATGATTTTTTTGCAAATTCGTATTTTACAGAAAAAAGAAACAACTTTCATCTGAAAAGTTTTTTAGAAACTTCAATTTTAACGTTTTTATTTTTGAATTAAAAAACATTTTTTTGTGTTAATTCTGAAATTATAATTTTTTTTTAAGGTAATTATATTTTTATCAAATAAGTATAGTAGAATCATTTAAGAACTTATATTACAAAAAATATAGACCATTCTAAGGATATACCTACATATTACTACGTATAAAGTAATAATTCATTTAAGAAAATTATTTCTTCATATATTATATTAAGAAGTAGTTTCCTTGATAAAGCATGAAAAAATCAACAGATTAATGCACAGCTCCTGATCGTTTGAAGAAAGACATTACAAGCATCTGTTGAACTGGTGATAAAAACCGTCCGCAGGAGGCGGTTGGATAGAGCCGATACCCGCCGTAACCACAAACGTTTTTACTGAGCGGATCTCCCTGTGTCTGATGTATCTATATTGATACCCGATACGATAAATTTATCAGTGGCGTAGCGTGACTTGGGAAATAGGGCGTACTATTATCACAGGCTTAGTGTTGGGGGTTGTTCCCTTTTGGGTCAGATTTTTATTTATATTTACATATATATTAACACATCAAATAATTTGCTCTCCCTCCTTTGAGTACTTCTGGTTACTTTCATAGCTATTTTTCGTATAAATATATTATTAAAAAAAACATTCACAATAAAATAATTACTTTATACCCAGATGAAATGGAAGGTATACGACTCTGAATACCATCTTCCTGTTCACATAACAAAATTGGAAATTTTATTATTTGAACTTTTTTTATAAAATGAATAGTTACTGAAATAAATATCTAGTCCTATAATAATGCTATATTATGTATTGGTATTATAAACTGGTTAAAAGAAAACTTTAATGTGTGGCGTATATATTAACAATATTTAATAGTTAATATATTAAATTACATATTTAAATCAACTTTATTAATGCAAATACAATAATAAAATACATAATGTTGCAGATAATTTTAAATATATTATTGCATTACACAAATATACATGTAGGTATTTTATATACGGGTACATATGTACATATGTAGTTAAATGCATTTCATATAGTTTGTTCAACTGTAGTTTGTAGTTAGGCACGACTTGTTTAATCATTATACTTTAAATTATTTAATCTATGCGGATATAATATTGAACATTCAACAGAAAATGATGTATATTATACATTATACATATGTACATATAGTTGTAGTATAGTATATTATTATAATTATATTTGCAAATCAATTTTCAAGTCTACTATAGTGTCTTAGCCTTTTTGAGCCTGCGCCATAAAATTTTTCTTCGAGGAAATTAATACTGTTACATCTTGCTGTAATCACTGTCTTAGGTGTAACTAAGGAAAATTATGAATTACTTTTTCTTCTCAATTGCAAAATGACATATTTACATTTTGTTAGTTAGTATATAAGGTTTACGACATTTAAGCCGATATAAAACTACTAGTCTACATTATAGACTAGAAAAAATATGAAAAGTATGATTGAACATTTTTATTAAATTTATAAAGTGCTAGAATGTATTATGTATAGGTATTAGTGTAGGTTTGACATATAGGTACTATCGTATACAATAGCAAAAATCAATACCATTTTGTATCAAAGTAATTCCCGTATTTTGTGATAGAAGTATGATGTTACAATAAAAAGAAACAGTGTTTCATTTTTAGTATTTTGTATCGAAGCAGCAGCAATAGCGCGAGTTTTTTATCGACCGAGATACGGGCGATCCGTCTACCGTATCCGATATCCGTTTGGTTTGTTCTCGTCGTGGGAGGCGGGTTTGCCATCAGGGAAACAATAACAACACGTTAAACGTTGTTCCAGATTCGGAAAAACTGTCGGCACAAACACACCTATGTATTTATTTCTTGTAAATGTATTGGCAACGGTTCATGTCTCGCAAAAAATATGGGATCAGTTTATACCTTTTTCGAGAGTACAATGCTTTTTGTTGTTTATTGGAGGTTTAATCTGTATGTTTTATTTCATAAAGTGTATTAATACATTTGGCTTTCTATCAAATGATAAATCAACATGTATATATGGGTAATTAATTAAACAGTTACTAATTGTGTATTATTATATTGTACTACAAAAATTCAGTGGAGCATTACATATTAGTATAATATTTATTCATTTATATGTTTATAGATAGGTACTAAATAGACGATAAATATTTTCCTAAGTATAATACAATTTGTTGTTTATAAGTATTTATAACCAATTATAATAATTGTTGAATAGAGTGTTAACTTGCGTTGTATATGAAATAATATATGAAAATATATACATGACTTTCTTATATGTCTGTCAAAAATCTTTTTATTACTATATATTAGTTATACATTTATAATTGGTACATGTATCTTGTTCAAGCGGATTTGACCTAAAAATAACTGTTTTTTCCCAGAGTGCGATATTAAGATGACAATTATGAATTTTTGTCAATGATGATAACATGACATACCTACTTCAAGTTTTTTTTTTATATTATACCTAATTTAAAATTTTGTATATACATTTTTATAGAAAAAATATAAATTTTGAATGGACTTAGTAAATATTATTAAATTAAATTGCTGAATAAAACTAAAACTTTGATAAAAACAACCATCCGTCTTATTTAACACCAATTATATAAGTTGTTATCTATAATAAAGTAAACGCATTATAAACTTACTAGAGATAAGAGAAACTTTAAACATATTTCTGTAAAATTTCCAATGACCCAATGGTAGAGAATTTGTAGATTTATAAATATGGCATTTGTACATATACATCAATAAATGCATACAAAATATTTCTAGAAATACTGATATTATAAATGCGAAAGTAACTCAGACTGTCTATCTGTTTGTTACCTTTTTACTGTTAAACCGCTGAACCGATCTTGATGAAATTGGACAAACAGATAGCTTTCATCTTGAGAAAGGATATAGGCTATTTTGTATTCCGAAAAATGATTATATTAGAAAAATACAGATTCCACATGGAATGGCATAGAATAGTTGATTGTAATTTTTTAAAGTATTAATAATATATTTTAAAATCTTGTTCTCTCTTTCTGATCGTAATTAATGAAGCAATAATATATATAATAATATCAAAACAAAATACTTTCTATGTATTTTTCATAAAATATAAATATAGGTACATATATACAAACAACACTTATATAACAACATATTAAATCTAGAAAGATTTTCTATCCAAATTTGATATACGAGCTAATAAAACGTCTGTTCAAAGACGCTAAATCTCTGTGTCGCGGATGACGTGCGGGATATCGTCATAAACAAAAACCAACACCTTGTATCTGATCTGCTACATGGGCCAATGAATTTTTCATCAGTCCGTCAAAATAACTTTAGTGTGAACATTCGAAAGGTGTCGTACAATACATTTTACTGTCAGAAAAAAACACACTGAACTTTTCATGTATATGTTTACATATGTATGTATGTGTTGTTTTATATTTATGAAGCGATAGCTAGAAAATTATATTTCAATTTATATTTATAATTATAAAGTAAATACAGAAAAAAGTATTTTAAACAGCAAAATATATTGAAGTAAATTATTATGATTTCACATAAAATTAATTTAAAATTAACGTTGGTTTCTTGCATGTATGGTATTTTATAGAAAATTAATTAAATTCCAGAAAATATTTAACAAACATGTTTATTAAATAATTCAAGTAAGACATACACGGGTGTATGCCATAAGAGTTCCAAAGTACGTACTACGTGCCTAGATATGAAAATAAAATAAAAAAATTCTATGACACCCTTCCCTATTATTCCAAAATTTAAAATGATATTGTTGACTTTAATATTTGTCGTTGGTAGTCCCACCAAAGCCTCGTTACCAAATTTTTTTCATTTTTTTGAATCAGTAGTGATCGAGTTAGAGGAGGGGAGGTAAAATAATTACTTTTAGCCCTCTGGTGGCGCTATTTTGAGTTAGAAAAAAATTAAATAAAAATATACCGATTATTTTTTTAACAAATTTGTAGATCTTTTACTAGAGGGCATCATTTTGCATGTTTAAAAAGGACGGGCGGACGACAAAGTGAAATTAATAGGGTTTCTTCGGAACCCTAAAAAATATTTAGAATATTTTTACTTGTTATTACTGCATTTATTTTTTGGGTTGTAGACCGTAATAATTATCACATAGAGATATCTAAGTGATGATATGTATTCAACGTACCTACAAGATTTTCATTACACCTAGCTTTATTTGTAAAATAACGTTTAGAAAAATATTATGATGGTTATCAATAGAATAGTCAGTGTATTTTATGCTCTTATTTGGGTAGCTGGACACATTTTGTGAACATCGCAGTCGAGGGAACGGCAGTGAACGTCGCGAAAAGATTTACGCTGTCCACAAAAGAAAATAAATTGAGAAATCGGAAAAAATGTAATAGCTCGGACCTTGCGGGTAAACCATATAGTATCTTGCTCTCATTCGAGACCTACCATCTTTCTCCCCGCGCGGTCGTCGTTGTCCGGTCCCGTTGACAACACAATCGTCACTGGCCTCTTTAGAAAGGTGACGAAAAAAATAACAACCGGATTCAGAGCAGTTGGCAATTACTCTGAATGACTTCCATTCGTTGATTCGTAATTGGTTACTTTGTGAAAGGATTACCTATTACGAAGTGATTTTGGTTCTCAGTTATTATACTCAATGGAATTGTATTATCCCAGTTTTAAATTATTTCCAGCAAGAGTTTAAGTTTTTTTTTTTGGAAAACGTGTAACTGTTTAAAAATTATTTTAGTTTACTCTATTTCGGTAATTTTAAATTTCATCTTTCACTTTTAAATTACATATAAAATGTAATTCGAATTATAGATGTTATATTTATTATTTTTCAATTATGGTACACATATTTTTGGATGTTATAAAAACAACAAACAATTTGCAATATTAACATACATATGTCTTAATAGCTGTAATACTGAAAACCATTGGTTAATTGTAAGTAGAATCAAATCAGTTTCATTGATTGTTAGATTTTTTTTTCCTAAATTAAATTTCCGGAGCTGATAGCCATGACATAAAATATAAAAAAAATTGTAACAAGAAAAATCTCCAGGGTAGAAATTTATTGAATACTATAGGTTGGTCTAAAAAAAAGCACTGACTAATTTTAAATTAGTCAGTGCTTTTTTGGATTTGCTTTAGAGCCCACCGCAGGCACCATTTTTTAAGAAACAACTGGTTTGGTTATATATTTTGACATGATGAAATATTATTTTTTGTCTAGCTTTAGCTTATTAGCGTTCCCGCTGATTTTTTTCTTTGTGTAGAGGACATAACTTTACATGGTCTGTAAAAATTTCAATTTTCTCGATTATGTAGTTTACGAGATATTTTGTTTTGATTGAAAAATAGGGACGCGCAGACGGACGACAAAGTGAGATTGAGCTCATAGGTACTATACAAAAATACAGATGTGGTACATATGTTACAGCAGATAATTAACACTTCTGAGTTTTTAGTAGCTGTATAAGCTGAACGACAAATAAATTAAAGAAGAATAAGAATCTAAACGAGGTATTACAAATCATATCACATCGATTTATAAAAATTGAAATTTAGTTTAGCGTATAGTTTATACACAACAGCTGCATAATCGGCGTACCAAATAACGATGCGGTTTTAAGGTCTTTGTCTTTACTCAACAATTACGTGTTACACGAAAGCTAGGGCATCGTTCGCGATGCCGCCATTATCGCGCTTTGTGTACCGCCCGCAAAACAATATAATTTAAAACCGCGCTACCATTACCCTGCGCCTCCCTTACCCTTTTAACTGTACTGCGCCCCGCATGGCTGGTACATAAATAAAAACGATACGGGAGCGTTTATTATAATAATGAGTTATACATATCTATAGTTATATTTAGATTGTAATTATTATCGTTGGTAAACCCACTTTTAAAGGGATGCAATAGTAATGCCGTATTATTATCATACACCTATATTTATTATATTTATAATGAGTTCCATGCACAGAACAATAATGATATGTTTCTTTTTTTTTATTCATAGAAATTGTACATTGTGTGAGGTTATATTTTCTTTGAATAATACATTTGTTATAGGTAAGTTTGGTGTTTATTTAGTTGGATATAGGTAAATCTACTAACATTACATATTATTTTTTAATGTTTTAATTAAACTTTTATAGTTGTTGATAATTTAGAAGAAAATTATTTAGAAAAATAAAAAAACATAATTTTAAGAATTTTTATCTTAGGGAAAATTAGCCAAAAATTGTTATTATTATAAGAATTGTTTATGATTTTTTCAATTTCATGAGAAACTGCTATACCAAAAAACTTAAAACAATACGTATGACATCAAATACTGTTTGATCGAGGTTTATTTGAGCATTACCTAATCAAATTTATATTAATTACATATGAGTTATTGCGTGGCATTTATTTTATAAAAAAATAATGTAATATGATATAAAAATGGAACTACGTTGTTTGTACTGTGTAGACTCAACTGTCGGTAAATATAGATAGAACATGGACTTTCTTTTTATAACATACTTAAACCACTGAATTCGCGATTACCCTGCGTTCGTGATTACCCCACTCTCCTCTATAATTAATTTGCTTACTTCATTTTGTACAATTTTTTTTTATTCCTTGAAAATGTAATTTGGATCTCCTATAATAAGTAATAAAAAACACCCATCTGAATTTGAAAGCTGTACCCCTAAGCTACAATGTAAGCTAAAAAAAATTATCCTCACAATTTTCGGTCCAGGCTCTGATCCATGTCACAAGGAACGTCCCATATATATTTATGTATAGAATTTAAAAGTATTTACATCAATTCATCAATTTAATTAAAAAAAGTTTTCTTGTTAGATAATGAAGGTACAATTTTTTTTAACTATATATTTTGGTTAATATTAATGAAACTCAATTTGGTGCAAACAAAAGGTTATGGATTTAGTTATTGGATTATTATCTGTTCAGTATCGAATACAAAATTTTTTTAATTAAAAGTGTTCACTCATAAATTTTCATGGAATATTTTAGATTTGATTAATACATATTTATACTTTGATTGATTCGTTAGATATTGTTCCTTTATAATTGTATTACACTAAAGAGGTTTTATTTAAATAATTAAGTATTCTGTATTCAATATACATTCTACGTTGATATCTATTATAAACATATACAGGATGATTCAGCATTGTCGTGCCAAACTTGAACAGTAAATTGAGGAAAAAATATCGTAGTATGCTATTCTAAATAAGTCATTAAAAACGTGATATTTTTCAAATATTTTTTTATACTCAATGGACAGGATCATCATTTGCACAGGAGGAGATGTTACATTGTCAAATACTCCAATGTATATAAAAAAATGTTTGAAAAGTATCGCATCACGTTTTAGCTATTTTTGTTAAAAAAACTTACATTTATCCCAGAATAAGTAAGATTTTTACATTTTTACAGTGAGTCGATCGTAATATGCTATTCAAGATATTAAATAAAAACTAATTTTCGGTAAAATCTTTGAAGGGCTGTAGCTCCATCACGAAAAATTTCCGGACACATGTTTGTATAAAGTTTTTTGCTTAAAATATTTTTCTCAGTTTACTGTTCAAGTTTGGCACGATAGTGCTGAATCATCCTGTATATAGAAAAGTATAAAATGCGTATTTTCTTTGGAAATGTGGTAATAGCTGGGCATTAATTATAAAAACATGTTTTCTTTTTTTTTAGCAATTAATTGAAATCGGAAACTTCTACTTAATGAATACTGAATATATAATAAATAAGGGATTATTAAATACAAATTCCCTTACATAAAATTGTAAGAGTCTAGACTTACACGTGTTTCAATAGCAATGCTATCATCATCAGAGTCTGGGGGTTTATGAAATACTAAATTTATGAAATACTAAATTGAACATATCATTACAAAAATGTATATTGTGTGGACTGAATATAATACTCACGATCTGAAATGGATATTATTATATTCATTGGACATAAACTGAAAATGCAATATAAAATAACATCGAGTTTCTATTTTTAAACGTTTAGAAAAATATCGCACTTTTTCATTGTCTTTAAAACATTTTTTATATCAAACTGAACTTTTATCACACACTTACTTTTATACAGAGTACAATAGAAAATAATATGTAAATAATTTTATAACTACCGAAATTGGCTTATAAAACTTTTTGTATGGCAAAGTGCCAATATAGTCATACACATACTATAATGTAAAATGGATATGGAATGGATGAAGTGGTATATTCTATAGTAACTTTACTTCATATATTCATTGAAAAGTTTATGAGTCATGAACGAGCTTCAACCTAGGAACCTCGGATAAGTTTTACTTCTTCAAAACTTTTCATGGAAGTAAAATTACGTCGATAAACACGTCATACCTATATACTACATAATACATATATACATTCATACATATATGAAGTTAAATTCACGACTTAACTTCATAGTGGCAAGTAAACGATAAGACCTGAAGATGGTCGATAGGATTCAGCCGAATGTTGTCAAGAAATCAACATAACACAGAATGTTTACAGTAACATAACATATGGGGTGTTCCAATAGTCGGGAAACGGTAAAATATCTTAAAGAGATTGAGTTTTAGGGCTTAAAAAATGTATTTAATGATCATATTTATTTGACCTTGGAATGACCATCAAGTCAACTTCAACTTTTATTTTTTTTAATGGAAACCACCAACTTGAGATAAAAAGTACAAAACACAAAAAATGATCATTAAGATCTTATAAAACATGAATGATTATTAATAATTTGACTTAATAACTTATCAAATATCTTATTTTTTGCCTCGTTTGGAACAACAATCATTTCATTTCTCTAGTAGTCAATTGACGCAAAATATAGTATAACAGTATTACTTACACCTATGTATTTAATAATAATTCATAGTTTATGCACAAAAAAAGTATAATTCAAGCATGAACCAGAATATTAATTGTAGTAACTCAATAGAATATTCTATTAATTTAATGTAAATTATTTCAATTCGCCTAAGGATCCATATATACTATAGTAGATTATTGGTTGCTGTTTTGCTTCATGATCATATTCTTTATCTATTATTGTAGTTATCATAACATGGCTTGTACCCAAGGTATATAAAGACAAGGTAGTCTCATCAGCTCCTTGACTAATTAGCGTTGGCGTGGGAATTGACGTCATCACATCAAATGTTATAAATGTATAAAAGAATATCAATTACAAAAAATTCCTTTATTTATTCTTATTTACGTACTTTTTGATATTTTAAAAACACATACAATCAAAGAAGTACATATTCGACATTACAAAATCATACAAAAGCTGTCACAGACAATTTGATCTGTTCGGGAAGCGTCATTTTTATTATTCTTAAGTTGGCAATATGTACGTTCTGTGATTCTGACAGCTTTTTATGATTTTGTAATGTCGAATCTGTACTTCTTTGATTGTATGTGTTGTTAAAATATCAAAAAATATGAAAACAAGAATACATAAATTTTGTAATTGATGTTCTATTATACATTTATAATATTTGAATATAGTAGTAATAGTAGTGACGTCAATTCCTGCGTCAACGCTGATTGGTCAAGAAGCTGATGAGACTACCTTGTCTTTATATATACCTTGGCTTGTACTGTATATTTAAGCATCCTGTATAAATAAGTGTATTATACATACGATTCATAGTTAATATTTCTATATACAATTAGAGCAATATACACGTATTAATGTTTAATGATCTGCAAGAATACCTTTATGATTTTCAACTAAATACAGAACTAATCTGTATGTGCGTGTGTATGTGTATAATTACATTTATGTATATATGCTATTTCTAAAAACGTAATCAAAGTTGGTTATGAAAGATTCGTATGAATTTATAATATTTTTTCTTAAACTCTAATTCCCCAGTTTTCAGCAGGAAGATCTATTTTTCATTACATTTAAAAAAATAGTTATTTACTTTATGAACATCTATGTTTCTTCTTGTTTTTTACTTGGTAATTCATCAGTCTTCTTCATTAAATGCTCTTTTTCTGGTTTTACATTCTTCAGTATTTTTTTTACAACGTTCGGGATTTACTATTACGAACTTAAAAAAAATAAACATAATTTGTTTGTTGGTATTTGCAGAGAGAACATTAGCCTTCCACTTATAACACATGAAACTACGTTCGTGATAAACCCATTCTCCCCTACATATAGTTACATATAACATATAAGTAGGGTAGATATAGTATATACAATTACATACATACATGTATTTATGTATGTGTATTGTTTTTATTTAAGGAATAGACACACAATGGAACTTAACATTGAATGTGGAAAGAATTCTGTGCATTCCCTTGGTATTTGAGTTAACACAATCATTTCTTCTACACAATAAGAAATGTTCACTTGATATAACCTGATATAGTGATATATATTAATGGAATATTTCATTCCAGAAGTTCTTTTCTTTTTATATAACATTCGACGTAAATACATTTCTTATTATTTAATTAAAAGTCGAATATTGATTTCAAATCATTCTTTACATTTATGGAATTATTTAAGAAGTTAATATGTAATTTTGAGTTAATGTTTAATTTTATCTACTCTTCATTAAACCTATAATAGATTTTACAAGAATGATACGCAACGTGTCAAAAGAATAATGCATTTTCGCGAGTATATCGCATCATAAATAGTTAGCATAAATAAAATACTCAATTTTTATTGATTATACATTTCGATATTGATAATAATCAAATAAAATACAGCGACTAATTTTTTGTGATGCATAAAATAATATGTATGAGTATTTATATGTATGGTATGTAGAGTCGCATGCAGAAGTGGTCGACCAGTTTGTATTCATTTTCGCTTATCACAAACTTAGTAGGCTCCTCCCATTTGATTATTATAATATTTAAATCATTTCTCCATATACCAAACAAAGACAGATATTTTGAATCTCATTTGCTAGATAAGGAAGTACTCTTCGTTTATAGTAATCAAATCTTCGAAGCCCGGCGTTCTGTTAGTATACGAAGGGTTTTTTAAAGAACAATTTTCAACTGCATTTACCTTTCTTTTGTTTTTTGCTCTACACTTACACTTTTTTATATTTTTCTTTCTACCAGTTTTTAAACTACAGAAATTAGCTTTTACAACTGCAGAAACAACTACACACTACAATAACCCCTGTAGTATACAGTCATTATTAATTAATTTATGAGTAAACTTGTTCAAAAATTCGCAACATAATAACTATCAAGTTATTAAAATATAACATCAAGAGGACAAAAATATAAAAATTGATATTTTTATTAAACTATTAACAGGCGGGTATAAATAATACTTTTCATATTATTTGCCAAACTGAAAGTTAATAAACGAGGCAAACTTTTCTTTTAGGAAGTTACTAATTAATAATGAGTACTCCGTTTCACTGTTTTCGCTAATGTTTTTAATTAGTATAGAAACGGGCAGCCAGTAATATAATATTTAATAAAATATTTCGGATGATGCTCGAATACAGTTATTAAATGTAATCATAATAAAAGCTTCCAAGTACTACTATCTCAGATCTGAATACTTTCGAGATCATTTTAATAGAGAGTAATGTATAGTACGTACATATAATATTGTATTGAAATACTTGTACCTTTGAACTTTGATGTATTATACATATATAAATGTTTACTCAATGCACGAGTATATTTTCTATGCTTCCATTTTATTATTGTTTAATTTGATTGTATTGTTGCTTTATATAATACAAATATTTATTTATTTCTCGTGCAATACAGATATTATATGTATATATTTAAACACAGATGTACGCTAGGAAGGTACTTAATACTGATTTTTAAATGATATTTGTTACAGTTCTTACGACAATGTAGATGACAACAACTTTATGCACGGTTGGGTAAAATGTATCATGTTAGAGTTACAATACAAATTCAGTTTTTATTTATTTTATAAATACTATAAAAACTCTTATATACATAAAAGCCTAACATAAGTTTTAAAAATTAAATAGGCATGCCACATGTACTATTTTTTCTTTACTCACTAATTGTAAGTTTTTTTCAAAAATATTGCATCACTGCGTTAGTAGGAATAAAATAAAATAAGAGATACATTTATATTCATTTATTAAAAAAAAATATCTATAATTAATGATACACCTTTTTTCGGGATCTCATTGTATATGTCAATATATATTTTTTTAGTTTGTATTAATATTCACTCTGTATATTACAATTAGAAAAGAATACTGATATATGTTTCTTTCTTATAAAATATCTATTTTCATACAATTATGCACAGAACGGTTCAGTATGAAGAGACTAAAGATAAAAACACGAAAGGTCATTAAAGGATAGCGCGAATAAAACGTAAAAGGTTCACATCCACGCATTTGCACTCAGTTTTCATCTATCGGCAAATCTCTGATTAGCAACCTTTATTGAACATAATAATTACGTTAGCTATCTTGAGTTTGCGTGCAGTATTGGCCGAGAGGCACTCGGGTGAATTGAGAATGCGTCCCAGGTGACATCTAGCGCCGAATCTCTGAATGTAACATGTGTTTTTATACTTAACCCAGTAAGCATTTATCTTGTTTTCTTTGCCAATCTTAAAATAAATGTTTTGTGAAGGTTTTAGTTTTGATATGTTAGACTATTTTTTGTGGCTGTTTTTTGTATCTATTTTGGTCTTGTACGTTGGAAGTAATTGAATAACACAATATCAAAACAACTGATTTCTAACGTCTAGCTTGTACAATTTTTTGTATGTATGTACACATATATAACATTTGTTTACCATTATTTTCAATCATTCGTTGTCTTTTGTTGTATTTTTTTTATAATATCGAGTGTTCAATGGGATTTAAATTTTTTATTACTTCCATGTTCTGAAGGAAACATGTATTTTTATGCATATATATACGTGCTTACGTGCCCATTGAACCTTGATATTAAAAGTTATGTTTTTTACTTTATACTTCTTACGAGTATACTCATGTAGGTATAATATGAAATATAGAAATAGTATGAGTAACCTATAAAATACTGAAGTCGATTTTTTTCGAAATCCGGATTTTTATGGAATTATCCATTTTGACCTTCTCTGAAACCATTCTGACTATTTTCGCCACGAAGTCTGTGTGTCTGTCTGTTTATCGATCTGTAAGCGCTGTAACTCAAATACGACAAATTTTATATTTAAGATTAATTTTTATCTGGAAGAAAACCTCCTATTTTTGAAAACGATCTTTCAATCGCATACGGATGTTTATTGACTATACTATTTAAAAAAAAAAACAAAATTTGCAAAATAAATATCGCTCATTTTCTGCAACGACGTCATAACTTAAAAATTGTAATTTTCAGGAGAGACGTTTAAAGTTTTGAATTGGTATAACTTTATATGATAATTTTCAAATATATTTATGCTCCCTCGTAGTTAGTTAAAAAAGCTCAGATATGTCGTTCTTGCTGTAAAAATTACATGTATGAACGGTTTTTCCTGTATAAACAACTTAAAAATATCAATTTCTGAGTTGTGACGTTGCAGCAAATGAGCGATATATTATAACGATATGTTTTTATTTATATTGCATATATACATCTAAATAACCACCTCTAGCATAAATAAACTCTTAAAGTTAAATATCTATTGTTTACGGAGTTGCCTATAATGGACAACTTTTAAATAAGTACACTCAAACTACTTCAAAGTAAAGTGTGCAGACTATAGAACTGGCTTGATAAAACAGTGCTTCTTAAAATAGGGCCTTGTTAATTAAAATAATAATATTATACTTTTTTTTCTATAGATAAACATAGTTACTAATATATGCTTTTTTTTGCAATTAAAATATAATTTTACAAATATACATATATAAAACAAATAATATAGATAGTTCGCAATTTATAATCATTTGTATTCTATTTCAATATTATTTAATCTTTTCGTATCCAATAAATATATTTTACCCCTATTTTAATTTACTGGAGTGGACTTTGAGCATCATTTTAGAGTATTTGGACGTACTTCATCAATTTTAATTAATATAAGCCATTAATACTTTTGATGGTTTCTCTTCTGTGTACTCTTTTTCAAGGTCAAATTGCCAACCTATACATAATTACGGTGGGATGTATTTTAAACATAATGAATAATATTGTATCCTATACACACTTCTGTTATTGATACCAGCCATGTACACTTCCAAATAAACCAATCAGAATCCAGTATATGCTATTTAACAGATGTCAATACAAACCAAGGTTAGTATATGTATAGGTTGCCTCATAACTTTTTGACCAATCAGCGGCTGCGTGTGATGACGTCACCCTGAGGAACCTTTAAACGTTGTTTCATATATTAAGTTTTTTTTCAAATTATTTCGAATTTTTGGATATTTGTATTTAAAAAAAGTAAATATTATTGTTTATTACAGAAGCACAAATTATTACATATAATATTTCTTCATAAAAACTTTTAAATGATGTCAGAAATCAATGCTTAAAGTAAATACATTTCTTGGTTACACATAAAAAAACACTTGTTTAAAACTATAATTTATAATAATAAAATACTAAAAATTTAGATTTAAAACTCAGTACACTATCAATATCAAATGAAAATATTTAAAAACAACTTACAATAAATCAGCTTAACTAAAATAAAGAGTAAATATAGTTTGACAGCCATTTATAATGTCAAAGAGTTCCTCACGATGACGCGTTCTCCCCTCTCATGCCACTCCCCGCCAGAGTTATGAGGCAACCTATTACTTTACTAACCTTGAATACAAACAAACTGATAACATAGATAGAAGAAATCAGGCATTCAACTTATATTTGAGAGATATCTATATTTTAAACTTACTTATGTAAATACCTCTTGAGAACCACTGATTTATATGATGTTCTACCTACTAGAAACTATCATACGTTATAATATAAGAACCCTGCCGTGAATTTCACAAGTTCTCCATTTAATCTTTCGAACCGTTTGCGTTCATTCGGTTTAATTCCTTAATCCCTTATTCATTATCACATACAAAAACACTAAACTATCCCCACGTGGATAATATATTGTTTTCTACTTCCCGTTTATGTTTTCAATTAAGCTTTGAATTAATCGGGGAAGAGAATAATTCCAAATAACTCTACATTTTCCGTATTGTTCCAGTGTTGATTTTCGAGTACCTGAGTTTTAAACTTCTGCCAATGGAACTCGTTTGTAAACAATTGTGTTTTAAATAACACACAGGTCGCTCGTGCGACGAAACAGTGCGAAGTTAAATATGCGGAAATGACATTTTTTCAAGTTATTTCTAATCGATAAGTATAACAAATGTTTATTTTTATTTATCGGCTATGGTTTTGTTCATTTTGTTAGATATTGATTTACGGTAATTGTATTTTGTGCATGAATTCATGCGTTCATAAAGTATGTGATTTTCAGTGTGTTACATATTTTTGAAGATGAGAATTCCTAATTTGATTAACAAGTGACTATAATTTTGAAATGTGATTTAAGGGGTTACATCTAATAGTCACTTCGGAAAATGAAACTTTTTTAAGGATTTTTTTTAGAATATAATAAAAAAAAACAATCAAATTAAATTTGCAGGGTTTTTTGTACATGTCTCAAAACATACAGAAATTTATTTTAATGAAATTTAAAACAAAATGGTGACTTTAGGATTGCTACACTGAGTGCATCTTTTTTGTTTTGTGCTCCACTACGGAAAACAGAACTAGATCAACATCCAGGACAAAAAAAAAATTTCTCGTTATTTACATGAGTTTTCCCATAGAAGTATATACACGATTATTAAAAAATATTGAATTTTGTATCAATTTGAAAAAAATTGCGTTTTTGACGAAAAAAACGACCGAAATTGTTAACCAATCGTAAAAATCATGTGTTCTTTGATGTAAAGTCTATCTATGAAGTTACGTGGTTTCGATAAAAATGATTTTAAAGTTTGAAAACTCTTTTACTACATGCAAACGTCGACGTTAGTTCCAACTTTTTTTCGAGAATATGTTGGTTTTGCGGTTTCCGGTTGTTTCTGTTTTGGCTTGAGACCGAATTATGGCTCCCCTTTACATTACCATATACTCATTTTTCACCACTTTCACCATCTCTTTGGAAAGTGAGCTCTAATAAAAATAATTTTTTTTTGCTTATTATTCAATTTTGAATATCATTTTTAAGATGTTTATACATCATTTAAACCAATAAAAAGAATTGTCAAAAATTTATTAATACACTAGATGTATCCCTTAATACAGCACGGGCTAAATGCAACAGTTAAAATATTTTTTAATTTTTCTTAAATTGAATATCACATTTTTTTACATTAATTAAACTAATTCACTTTTTAATCTGTAGGTTTTGTAAGTTCAATATGTTGGTGGGGCCTCAGGCCGTTGTTATTTTTGTCCATAGGATAACATACCACTGTAAAATTCCAGTTTGATTAATGAAGTACAGTAGCACCTTGCAATAACGAATACTCGCTTAGCGGCGTTTCACAGTAACGTCTCTCTAAAATCCCCGTATTTGCATATAATATTTTGTATTTCTATTTCTTTTTCAGTTGTAAATCTTGTTGGTACTGTCCGTATACTAAATATATATTTAAAAGAAAACATTGTGTAAATTTCCCTTGCACACTTAATGTATATTAGAACATATTACATAGTTTTGCTTGCAGGCACTTATGAGGCACAAAAAAGCCTTAATTCACTTACCGGCGTTTTTAACTTAACGGCGAAGGTCCGGTCCTAATTACACCGTTATTGCGAGGTGCTATTATAGAAATATTTACTAAAAAATTTATAATTTTAGTTGCTTTCTATTTGTTTATACAATGCATTCCAAGTTGATAAAGACATAAGAAATTTAACATGAGGACAATTAGAAATGTTGTAGTAACCTTTGGTCAAATTTAACGATGTGTGATTGGTGCATTTTGAAATGCCGCCTCGAAACTAACTGATAAATATTAAATTAATCAACAGTATTTTGTTTTTAACTTTAATAAAAATAAAGTAAACACCCTAGATAAAATTATATTACTATTTTTTGGCTGATGTAAATTTGAAAACAAAATACTTATTACTATTGTCTTAAATTTTGTGGCGGCATTTCAAAATGCACCAATAACACATCGTTAAATTTGACTAAAGGTTACTACAACACTTCAAATTGTCCCCATGTTAAATTTTTTATGTCTTAATCAACTTGGAATACACTGTATAATGATTTACTTTTAATTGATAATTTATATGTATGTATGTAATGTATAATTATATAATTCACTCAAACATAGTAGTTTAATTTAATTTTCATATGAGAAGTAAGTTAATCCTTACAGTATATACATGTATATTGTATATATGTAATACACTGACGTAGTTTACAGTACTTTTACGCAATGAAGTTGTAGACACATATAATATGTATGTACTTAACTTTTAAGTAGTTTGTGTGTACTTATTTTAAAGTTGTCCATTATATGCCACGCTGTAAACAATCCTTAAAGTTATTTATCTTGTTTATATACTTGCACCGCAGACAAATGCAAATTTATACAGTAACAAACAGAACCTTGCATGTGTACGTCACATCCAAGGTAAATCTAATCTGAGAATTAAATTAGAGATTAGTTGTTTAATTATTTTATATAGTCTAGTTACAAATATGGTATTTAATTTATATTATTTATTTAATTAAGATGTTTGAAAACTAAATCTATAAATCTTTAAACAACGGTTTTCTGGTTGAATTTTATACGAAAATGTTATTTGATAATAATCGAACAATAACAAATAAATATTTTTCAAAAATTGTCGATTATTTTATTTTGAATTGCACTTGTAAATACATTTGCAATGACACTACATAACACAAACTTAGCAGATTAAAAACCCTTAAAACTTTAGCAAAGATAATAACCAAAGACATTGTATGACATAAACTAACAATAGGTGAGCCATAGCACTTTATGTAAGTCAGCATCAATCATAAATAATAAGAGAAAGAAAATATTGAGTATCTACGTGACGTGGACTGTCGTTTCTAGAGTGTCTTTATTCTGTGGTCCACAATCTTGTTCTTTCTCTTTCTACCGAGAGTTATCGTTTTCGGCTGAATCACTGTCTCTATATCAAACAATCTCTTTGATAATACCAATTAAAAAACAGTGTATATTTGCACATCTCATATCCCTATTTTCAATAGGTCTTCGGGCATTAGATAGTCTTAAAGATAATGGTGTAAGCTATATTTAAAAAAAAACTGGAGTCTGCTCGATCGCGCCAAGCTGATATATTAACTATTCAACTTATTTGTTAAATAAGTTATTTGAATACCTACTAACAATTCGTTTCATGTAGGTTATAATTTTGAATTAAAGTTAGGCGAGTGTGATAATTTTTTTTTGTTATTTTTTTATCACTATTACGTTCGGAGATATGAGCGGCGTCAAAATATTTTTACGATTTTTCGAAAATTCATTGAACAAAGTATAACGTTTACATGTATGTAATATAAATATATATAATGTATATAATTTAAAGTTAAAATTTTAATTTAAAATAGTATCAATACTGTACACTAGTGTACACATACACAAAAATAAAAACGGTAATAAAAAAAGAAAAAGAAAGGTAGACTAAAAATATGTATAGTGAAATAGTTTATGAGATTAATAGTAAATAGTTCAGGAAACAAAAACACAGCTCCATATAAACTTCTAAATAATTCCAATAGTAATGATACTTATACATATTGTTCCCAGTACTTAGATGCATCTTTTCAGAAATATCCCCATATGTAGGTGTTGAGCAAAAAAAGATACACTTATTTTAATTTTGGTTTTTTGTATTTTTTTTTTAATGAAGTTCTTTCTTAATATGGTTGTATCTTTTGAACTAAAAAACTGACAAACTTTTTTCATGGACCTAAATTGTTTAAAATCGAATGATTTAAATGAATATAATTTATTATGTTATGTCTTTTATAGTACAAACACTTAAAAATGCATATTATGTCGAATATTTAAAAAAAAATCAAAATGGAGGTACTCTCTTTAGGTTCTTACATAGGTACATTTGAAAAGAAAATATTATTTTTTGTTTAGTCATTTAAGTGAACCTTTCTGTCCAAAAACCAAGTTTTAAAATTACCCCGAAAAATTTATTTACCTGCCTGGGAGAAGATATTTAAATTTGCTATACACATTATTAGTCAAGTCAAATAAAGATAAATTTAAATAACTATCGGAAACTAATTCGGACCAAAATGATTTTTGGTAAAAATGTTCTACTAATGACTCTGGTTATTCTCCAAAATGTTCAAGTTGATCCGAGTTGTGCTACCGTCGCCATCTTAAAAAAATGGCGAATGGGTCACATTTTTCTACAGTTTTTCGCGTTTTTATCTGAAACCGTACGTTCTACGAAAACATAGCAAATATCTTTTTTTGTAGAGCATATAATTTTCTTTAAAGTAAGATCAAGAACATTGAGATCGGTTAAATATTAATGTTAGGAGAGCTTGGTTTTTGAAAAAATATTGAACGAAATGTAATTTTTTTACAATATTTTCAATTTTATTTCAGTCTCCATACTATTAATTTAGAAATACTGTGCAAAAGTACTAAATAATTCCAATAGTTATGAAACTTTCCAGGGTTTTAGAATTAGTTGTGAGGAGTATTTTCGTAAAAGTCCCCATTCTTAAGTGTTGAGCCAACCCTGCAATCATGGTTGGAAGAAACAGCTTAAGAGATTATAAAAACTGAAATAGCACCTGAACGGTACGTAGAACCAATTTGCAATTAACCTTAAATGACGCAGAATTAAATTTTGCATAGATAATATACATATATTTTTTTAATTGTGACTAACCTAAGCGGTGATATCACTGCCATCGTAAATAAATGGCGGACGGGGCACAATTTTCCACGGTTTTTCGCGTTTTTCTTTGAAAATATTCACTCTACGAACACGATGTAAATAACTTTTTTTGTAGAGAATATAATTTACTATAAAATAAGATCCAGGTTATTAAGATCAGTTATGTACTAGCGTAAGGAGCATTGTGACTTTAAAAAAATATAGTTAACTAAAAAACATTTTTTTGCATTTTTTTCGATTTTAGTTGACCCTGATGCTATTTCGAAATTTTTTTGTAGAATCTTATTCAAATATCAGAAATTTTCGCGTATAATAAAAACCAAAAACATCAAGATTAATGCAGTGGTAACGGAAAAAAGGTTATTTTTTTTAACTACTACATTGCTGTATACCAGAACAGATACGTTCCTATTACAGTATTGATATAAAAAATTCAAATTATGAACATATTCCATTAAATATATTATAGAGTATTATTATAAGTATTACTTCAATAACATTACAGAGTATATGGTGTATTCAGAGCCGGATTAAGAAAGCGCGGGGCCCGTAGCAAATGTTATAAAGAGGCCCTTGGCATTGGCGTCGGGGGGGGGGGGGGGGGGGGAACTCTGGGTATCAACGATTGAAAAAATTTCTATATGGACTGGATAATGAGAGCTTTTTTTTTTTTAGTCGCGTTACTCATTTTTTGTTTCTCTTTTTTTTTAATGTACTATTTTAAACTAAAAAAATCTGATATTTTTCCGGAAAGTCGCGGGGCCCCCCAAAAGCGCGGGGCCCGTAGCATTTGCTACTCCTGCTACGTTGTTAATCCGGCCCTGGGTGTATTATTAGAAACGGCTTAGGGAGGAATTTCGGTCCGGGTATTTGTGAAAAATTAACCGATTCACTGCAAATATTTGCGTGTTTATTTAACTATATTATATAATAATTAATTTCAGTAGCCAAACAATATACTTGGATCAATTTTTATAGGATCGTAACAAGACAGGTACAATAGATCCATCTATTTTATAAACAAAAGGCATACAAATAAAGGAGCAACTAATTAATTAATAGTATGGAACCATAATTATTTCATATTCTATAATATTTAATGTTTAATATTTAATGTGAGAACACCAATCCTTACATTTTAATCCTGTAAAACCGATAAGGCCTTAGTATTCATATTTTAGCCTGAAAATGTTACTATAGTCCAGGGAAGAAAAACACAGCTTAATTTATTAATTAACACAGCTCCATATAAACATTCAAATGGAATTATACTTATACATGTTATTACATTATTTTATTTTAATACATAGATGAATATTTTCACAAATATCCCTATATGTATCTAATTGTAAGTGTAGAGCAAAAAATTATATCGATATTATTAGTTTTGGTTTTTAGTGATTTTTTTTACGGTACGTTTTGGTAGGTTTCCTTAAGATTCTTAACTAAAGAACTTACAAACTTGTTTTTACAAAGCGAAATTATTTAAAATCGAATGTTTTAAAATTATAATATTATAAAAAAGAATCGCACGGACAACATGTTTGTAGCCTAAAAATATTTATAATTTTACTGTTTAGTCATATTTATAACATAAGTACACATAAAATTTTAAAAAGGGTGCATTTTATAATAAAATAATTTTTTTTTCGATTTTTTAATTTTTGACGTACCTATTGTTAAATGCAGGTCAATTTAACATATTTATTCTCCCTTTTCTACTCAATATGTCCTAAGCTTATTTTAGTAGAACCATTAAATAACTTTTAAAAAGCTTAGGTGTGGATTTTGAACACAAAATTGAACAAGAATGGTAAATTTTCATAAATCGCTATGTTTGTAGTTCTACTAAATGTGATTAAAATTGATTAAAAATGTTTTTTATATATATCCGAATGACACACCTTATAGATTATTTGCTGCTCTTTAATTTTTGTCCTGTAATATTTTCACGTACAAATAGTCATATGAAAATAGTCAATTGCCATAGAGTGCGACATACCGTATGCAAATATATAGCCATACTTTCTCCGCGCTCTACCACGAGAACGGTTGTTTCTTTTTAAAAATAAAAAGAACCTTTTTTCTTAAGAATTTTATAACACACCATTTATATAATAACCCTTATTGACCTCCGAGTAATAGGAAGCGAGATATTCGTTAATAACTGTTTTTCGTCACGTTAGACCTTCAATATCTCGCAACGCCGACACGATATCGTTGGGGACTTTTTACACGTTATTTATAACACTGTAACGAAGGTGTATACAAAAATTCAGTTAACTGCTATTTTTTCCCCAGATTGAGTGCATTTATATCTAAAATTACTGGACTATTTATGAAATTGTTCGTTACTTTGACTACTACTGTTTTAACCAACAATTTTTCTAAGTTTGGAATTAAAAAAAACATATCTCCTGTATGGTACATAGTACAAATTTGCAATTAGGCTCAAATGACGCGAAATTAAATTGCGCACAGACAAAAATAACATATTTTTTTAATTTGGGCCCGCAAAGTAGGTTTTATTTGTGGTACAAGATGGAATTATATATATTTTTAATGTTTAACTGCAAATTTAGCATAGTTAACGGGACCACATTTAAAAAAATGTTCTCTGTATCTATAAAGAACTTAGTTCTGCGTCATTTGGGCCTAATTGCAAATGTGTAGTATTTATCGTTTCGGAGATATTCCGATTTTTATAAACACTCAAAATTGTTTCTTTCAACCCTGATTGTAGGGTTTGCTCAACACCTAGGAATGGGGACTTTTCAGAAAATACTCCTCACAACTATCTCTAAATCCATGAAAAATCCCTGAACTATTGGAATTATTTGGAACTTTTGCACAAGTTTCCTGAACTAAAAGTAAAGTGTACCTAATCATAATTAGAGAGTTAACTTATAGCTATACTCGGAAATTTAGAAAGAACTTTGGTGTACTCACGCAAGCTAGCTGGACATACCTTAACCCATTAATGCCCAAAATATTTTAATTTTTGAAATGAAATTAAGGACACATGCAATATATTTAACAAAATATTAGAACACAAACTTTTTTTATATTTAAAAAAAATAACAGTGTGAATTCGAGAGAGTATATTTGGCAGATACGAAGTCTATTTTGTGTCATACTGCTTTTCTGATATCACTTTTTTATTAAAAATCAAGTATTTAAGTTATTCCATATGATTTAAACAAAATTCGAAATCACATGCTTCAGTTGAATAAAATATATTAGCATACCACGTACTTCTATTCATATACAAATAATTCGCAGCAATTAAAACACGTTTAAACACTCATGAAACTAATAACGTTAACAGATTTTATTTGTCGCACTATTGGCATGTGATTTTTAAGGAAATATTGTGAATTAATATCCATAGAAAGCAGCACGAATTATAAAATGAGGGGTATAGAATTGTGTACGATGGGTTTTATTGGGTTAATATACTTATCTTATAACTCAAAATTAATCTTTGCAGTTAGGTGTAAAAAAATTAACCCACATTTTAGTGTAACTTTGCCAGTAAAATTTTAGAGTTAACTGCAAGTTTTATATCTATTTCCGTAAGGGCATTATAATATTTTAACCGTATATGCGATTATATTTAGATTATCGTACATTCGGAATATGTCTAGTGCATGCATGTGAAATTGCGTAAAATAAAAAAAACTTTTGAAACAAATTATTAGAAACGCATTGTGAACAGCAGTTTGCACAGTCAACACCTCCAGTACGAGATTAATCCGGCGGTGTCCCGTCGCGCCAGACACGCGGGTTTCGGCAGAGCTGTTTACAGTTCAGCTCTGTTTTATTTGATCGCTAGCAATTATTTATCTGTTTGCATCTAAGATTCGAACGGCAAACACACTCTCGGCTTAACGTTGTCTCTCGAACAAATTACATCAAATAGTATTGCACTGTTCCACTAATCGGTTTTGTGTGTTTATTGGGAAACTGTTATGGATTAGTTGCGGATAAGCAGAAATTAAAACACTTTTATTGACTGTGTAGGGGTGATTGTATTTAGATCTGAATGTTACTTGGGGATTAATTTAATTCTAGGAATTAGAGTGGAACTTACTAAAAGACTATCGGGTTTGGACAATATGCAGATTTAACTATTGTTTTGTTTTTACTTCCATGTTCCGAACAAAATTAAAGTAGAGAGTAGATTCTGATTGTACTACCTTCAAAACATAAATAAAAGTTGATTTCTGCATGGCGGTTGTGCGTGTGTCTGCGTGTGTGTCTGGATGTAGAATTTTCGTTCGTTCACGATACCCACTGTAAAAATGCACCGATTTGAATAATTTTTGGGTTAAATGCTTGCTTCAAACCTATTGATTTTGGTGCTAATCGGATTAGGGGTTTTGAAAATATTCGACATTTTGTAAATATGTATATAATAATAAATAATTCTACTGATTGAGATCTATTTTTTAACACTCCACGTGCTTATGTACAAAATACAATTTTTTACTCTATGACGCCTCTCCTTTTTTTTCATTAATAGATTTTAGTATTGGCGTTATAGTATCATCAATTTTTTAACAGTTGTAACAACAAAAATGAACCATTCAGTAGCAAAAATGTTCAACACTTTACAAACAGACAAGAAAATGAACGTCATGTTAAATGTGAGATGAAAAAAGTTAAGTACTGTTAGAAAATTTATAAAAAGTAGAAAAGTTATAATCGTATTTTACACGTGTGCAGTGGAAAATACACTCAAAAATATGTAGATAAAAAATATGGTAATACATTAACTAGAACTAGGTATAGTAACTATCTTGAAAGCTTACTTTTGTATAAAGTGTATACAATTTATAAATACATATGTACAGTGATAAAAGTTATAAATGTGTAGGGGAGAGTGGGGTAATCACGAACACGGGGTAATCGCGAATTGAGTGGTTTCAGTATGTAATAATATGTTCGCTCTGCACTTACCGACATTTGGGCCTACGTCTAATATCGGACCGTTAACGTTCAGTGTAGATCACGCTCACAGTACAAAGTAAGTGTAAAAAAGCGTAATTCCATTTTTATATCATATTTCATCTAATATTTTATTAAAATAAAAGCCATGTAATAACTGTAATAAATGTAATTAATATACATGTGATTAAGTAATACTCAAGTAAGTCTCGATTAAACAGTATTTGATGTCACCCGTACTGTTTATTATATGATTCTAACTTGAACACAAAGTTTATTTTTTTCGTGGTGGGTAATAAACAAATCAAATGCGGCAATTACGCACGTTGTAAAAAAGACTGATGAAAACTAAAACTAGTAAGTAATTTTAAAGAAAATAACCAAATGAAGAACGCTGATGAAGTAACAACTAAAAGAAGAAGAAACGATGATGTTGATAAAAAAAAGAACTATTTTTATTATTGTAATCAATTGGATATGTGCTAAAAGTGCTATTTATGGGCACATGATAAGTGAACCAGTAGTCAAAAAGTACATCCAGGCTTTCGCTGCAACTTTTATATCAATTAAGTTTATTTATTCCACTATTCGCGACTACCTCATACTAGTCGAGTAATCACGAACATCAAAGTTTTTTTTATGTTAATTTTGTTTTTAAATTTTATTACAATTGATAATGAAGATTTATAACTAATGCATGAATAATATAATAATATAATAATTGGTTTGTTAATCAGGTTTTAATTTATTTGATTTTTCCCTTAAGTGTTCGCAATTACCCCTCTTTTTCCCACAATTTAAGTTGTAATACTGTGTCACTGAAAATATAACAATATATCAACACCATACAACATATATTTTACAATAATTACGAAATTGGGTATAAACCTTCTAAATCTTAGAGGATTAAAAGCAGTTTGACCTCAATAAATAAGTCAGAGGCTGGGAATAAATTACAACATGTGGTTATAGACAACTACTAACACTTATTTTAATTCCTCCAATAATAGTACGTTCATAAACGCGGCCACAAACGGCCGTCCTTTGTCTTACGCGCAGATGGATAATATCTCAAGCAATTAAACATGAACGCCCTCATGATTATTATTACAACGATGTGGGGAGGCGGGGGTGGTTGTTGGCCTCAGTAGGGGTGAATTGTTGCTTGTTGTCATATCTTATAGTTTATAGCAGTGCGCTATGAGTTTAGTTAAGTACTTTGTGGCTAAATGCCACGATGCCGGGTTCATCTCGCTTACCAGATGGCTGTATTAAGTGCTGCTTGCCGATGTTTGAATATGGTAATGGTTATATTACGATTATAATCTGATAGGACCCTGATTTTAATTTATGTATGTTTTTTTAAACAGACGAGAAGTGGGTGGATTTTGTTTAATAGTAATAATTATAATATCTATACAAACTATATCTACTTATACAGCTAGCTTGCGTGAGTACACCTGCTAACTGAAATTTTTTTTTTTTGAAAACGAGTTTTTTTTAAATTAATTTTACACCACATACATATAGTGCCATAAAAATTGTTTGTTATTTAATCTTAAATATCATTTTTAATATAGGTGCACCATACTAACTGCTTCAGTATTTTTGTTTTCCTGTAAAAAAAGCAAATATACAGTTAGCAAGTACACGATTCCAGCAAAAAGTTTTAAAAATATTTGGTATATTATAAGATTTTTCATTTTAACATACAGGTATTCCTCGACTTACGACCGAGATAGGTTCCTAAATATTGGTCCTAAGTCGAATTTCATAAAAAACAAAGCTCTTGTTGACAAATAATTATTGATTGTTATTATTTGATTTAATTGTTGAATTTGATTTATTTTGTGATTTGTGTTTGAAGATTATTGTACAATAAAGTTAATGAGGAATATAAGAAGTTTTGAAGAAAATACATTTAGTCGTACATACGAGTGCACCGTAGTAAGTCGAAGAATACCTGTATATAAAATAAATAAAAAATGATTTATCATTAATATAAAAATTATAAGTCAATTACCAGAAAAGTATAGGTATAATAAATAAATAAAATAATATATATAAATTAGAAACTCGGCAATTTAGAAAAGGGCCAAAGATACGGCCTACTTATTTTTTTAAATTAATTTAAAACTCATCTAGGCTCATATATTAACTTTTTATAAATTTCTACGAATTTTTTGTAATTAAGGATAATTTTCAACCATTAATAATTTTATGTTGTAAAATACATAACTGATATGAAGTTCTTCAGGCAAATTATTTAATAATATACATTAAACATTGAAAAAACAAATCGTAAAAAAATAAAAATAAAACGAACATGTTTTTATACGTAATATCATCACAACAAAGACATAAACAAAAAGATGTAAGCTAAAACGATTTCTCTTCTCTGAATTAGTTCTATTCAATTACATAAAAAAAGAGCAGGCGAAGTAGCTGGCGGGTGTGGAGACAGCGACCGCGGGTAACTGCCGCGTAACCGCTACACTACTGCACTCGTGTGGCCGGAAAAACCTCTGAAAAGTTTGTTTTTCTCTAACGAACTTTCACCAAGGTTTTCTCCATCCCCGAGGATAGATAATTTTTAGTTATATATCCGACTTGATATAATTAAGACAATGAATCCTATTAACTGTGCGCTTGAATTTTATTCACTTGTATTTTATTTAAATTCAACGCTTCTCTTGCCTTTCTCTTATTCCGCTCTGAATTATTATGTTAATGGTTGCCAGCATATCGAGACGTTTTTATGTATGTGGATATATTATACCTAAAAATCGGAAGCTTTTAAATTTAATTGCTTTGAACGTTTTTTGTTTGAAAAATCTTGTATTTTTTTAATATTATTAGCATTCAGATACTGCAAAATGTTTAGATACTTTTAAAACTGTATACAGGTTCTTAAAATATGTTTTATATAATTATGATTATATAATGTAACAGATATATACATCATACATATCGTTTTCAAACTTACCACTTGAATCTTTCTGATTGATTTTAAGAAAAAAATGTTTAAAATAAAAGTTGTTTGTTTTTGAAGGGGAAACCTAATGGCGTTATTAATTTTTGATTTAGTACACGTTTTCAAGGTCAAACAAGGTCAAAAAATGTTTTAATTGAAAAATTATGTGCTTATTACGATATCTTATTTTATGGAAAACAAGCAGTTTTGACAAAAATCATTTTTTGGTACTTGTCTATTATATCCCCGGCAAGTGATATGAAGTGTATAATTTGATCAGCGTCAATGTGTGTAAAGTGTGTACTATTAATTTCAATATTTTTAAATAGATAATTATTGTATATTTGGTTATTATTTTCGAAAACTGCAACATGTTAATTAAATTATACGAAAATTTCATCGAACTGTTCTTGGTTAGGACAATCCACTGGGACGAAATCGGTTTGGATAGTTTTATTAGGTTAATATGCAATTATACATATTAAAACTAACAGTATACACTTTACTGACATTGGCGGTGATTATATCTTAAAATACATGAGACTTGCACATCTAAAAATGCCGGGGATATAATAGACAAGTACCAATTGACCAAAATGACTTCAAAAACGGGAACCATCAACATGAGAGAAAAATTGTATAAAAACAAACAAAAATTGTGTAACTCAGGAATAAAAATATAAAAAAAACATCCATATAAATGTTTGCATGTATAAAACCATCCATTACGACACCTCAACCAAAATCCCTTGAATACGAACACACTGCTCGTTAAATCCTATGACCGGCCTATCAGCCTTGTCCTATCTTATGTTCTTACAAATACAATCACAAAAATAATCATATAATACGAAGAAAATGGATCAAAAGAATCTACTCCAATTGACAACAAACCCTTGAAGATGAAGATATTGTTTTGGAAATGGCTATAAATATAAATGACAAATAAAGTAGAAAACTAAGAATTAACATTTACAAATGTCCCGAAAATATATTAAGCAATCACAACAAAACACAATTGTCACGCGCATGGTCTATAGTTTATATTAACAGCGTTGAATTGCTATAGTTTTACTCATTCCACGTATTATGCATTTGTATATAATCTTATTATAAACGTTTGTTTGAATGACAGATATATTTATGTAGAATTATACGAAACACGAGTAGGTATACGGATATACAACACATTTAATATAACAATTAGACATGTATAATGTATAACACTAAATGCGATCATTAAGTTTATGAAAAGATATACATTAAAAATGCATGGAAATGATAAAATATTTACTATTATTAAATTAGCAATGATGAAATGGGTTACTTATAGCTTCCCTGTCATATCGAAAATACGATAAGCTTTTTGATCGTATTTCAAACAGAAAAAAAGTTGTTCTTTGATTTCAAAATTTTCACTTGATCTTTCCGTTTTTTTATACTCTAGATATTAAATTAAATTTATATGAAAAACTAGATGAACTACCTGGCGTTGCTCGGGGTTCATATTTTTTTAAGGACCTTATTTTTTATGTTCATGAATTTACTTGAACAAAATTTGTTTAAATATAAAATTCATATGTATCTATCGTCATGAAGTTCACTTTAAGATATCAACGTTTTTGATACGCGCAAAAAAAAACATTTTATTTTTTATTTTTATTGAAAAAAAAGTAATTTGACGTTTGGTTGGTTTAGTTAGATACTTTTTCCAAGAAAATCTGATTTTTTTTTTATTTTAGTAAAAATAGATGTAATTCTTCATTTACTTTATTATAAATATAATATTTATTTTGATGGGGTTACATACCTTCAGCATTTTCAAAAGAATGTTTTTATTATTATTCGAAAATTCCTTATAATAACGAAGTTATAACGATAAATGTGACCGTGCAACCGATTAAAACTTGTCAAGATTCACGCGACTCAAGTAACGAAAGAAGCTCGGAACAGCCCGCAGATTACAAAAAAACAACAAAAAATACAAAAATTAAGAAGAAGGAGACATACAGATTAAACGTAAGTTAATCACAAAAATTTTATACACAAAATTTAATTTTTCCGTTCAAAACTTTAAACGCGTTTTTCTCGAAGTACCTTTTTCTATGCGGTCTGCACGATAACCCAAAAAGTTTTCAATATTTTTACATGTATTTATTTTTAACTTTCAAAAATACATTCTCTATAGTCTGTTGAGCCATTTTTTATGTTTTATTTAATAAAAATTTTTATGAACAATAAATGAACAAAATTTTTGATGAAAATATTTTTTTTATCTTTAAAATGTCATAAAATACTTATACTTACTTACAAGAATATTTAAAAAAATTTCAGATCTATCTATCTACGTCGAAGAAATCGTCCAGACCATATGAGGCAACATTTTTCGAACAGTGGTCCAAAGTATCCTAATTTATATTTATAATTTATTATAAAAAATTGTGTTTAAATTTTTTTATTACTTACAAATGTTAAGTTAATAATATGTAATTTACATTTTGTCTTATTTTTAACAATAATCTCCTTAAAATACAATCTGAAAAGTATTGATTTTTACCAGCGCTGTAACTCCTTAAGTTCTAAATTACATATATTGAATGTATCAATTATATGTTTTAATATATGTAGATATAAAACCACATAAGTATAAGTGGCTCCGCCAATAAGAATTAAATGTCAGTCGTATAAAAATAAAAAGCACGAAAAAGAAAATGAAGAAATTTAAAACATAGAGAAACACTGGTACATGATTACAAAAGTAGAGCGCAATTATTTCTTTCCTCTGTAACTTCACTCTCCTCCTAAGCACTTAACTCACTCGTACAAACCAAGTAATTATTATAAATCAGTTAAACATACGTGGCGCAGTTTTTCTCGGCGGTCAAAGCTGCAGGATTATTTACAAAGCGATTCGCATCAGAGAAGGAATTCAGTGAAAAGCTGGGTAGCTGTTTTTTAGCACACAAATCGTGCCGCTGCTCGTTGCCTTTTAGGCTTTCCCTACGCAATCCGGAGGGTTGTGCAGAACGCGACAATGCCGACTGCTGTTTGTAAGACTGAGAGAAAGCAGCTCGTTTCCCACATGGGTTCGCATACATGCTATTGGTTTTTATTTATAAATTATTGATATTTGATTTTTATCAATGGGGTTTATATCTTGTAATGCTTTTATGTATCTAAAAACTTGTGTTTGTTGTGCTCTGTTTTGTTTATTAACATTGCTACTAGATGTACATTTTTTGTATTAGTTTTCTAGGAAATTTGTACTTGATATAATGGTTAATATTTTATCTTTAAATGTGTATGACAGATATTTTGTTGTTTCGTATGATTATTGATTTTTGAAGTCGTGTCTGCAGACTCTTTACAAGGGGGCATTTATTTATTAAGAATATTTGACAATTTTTATTTGTAAGCAGAATCAAATGCGCAAATGCCACAAATGATGTGATGTCCCTTCCCAGTCCACGTTTCACCCCACCCATTATGTCAAATATATATCTTTTAATTTATTTAAGTCAAAATAATAGTCATATTATAGATAAATTACTTTATAATCATTCTATAAATTATTTATAAATATTTAAATACCATCAAATATAATTTGTCATTTTATGTGACAATTTTAAACAATATAAAGTTATCCTTTACAATGATTGTGTCTGTAGACAATGAACTGTTGATTCCATTAAAGTTACACGTTAAATGTAGCGTGTTATTTTCAAAGAGCTCATTAAAATAACTTCCGAACGAGACAAATACAAACGCATATTATAATAATTCGTTTTAGTTGTATGTAATGTTTGATTTAACTTTCTGGTTTTAATTTTGTGTCCCAATTTGAATAGAGTCTGAAAAAGACAGAGAGAGAGAGAGAGAGAGAGAGAGGCAAAGCTGATCGTTTGTTTCACACAATGGCAAACACATTATTTCGAGCTGGTATAAAGGACTCAATACAAATGTAGCAACTCATTGTTTTTCAAATTTTCCTGAACAAAAACCGAATATTAAACAATGGTGTGGTCTCCTACCAACCCTAGCGTTCAGTGTCTCCCCTTGCCTCGCTCTCTCTGCCGACGGCCATGTCGACTACAGCTGTGTGTATAAATAAACGTAAAATTGGGTATAATAAGTAGATATGGCCCTATGTATGTATATATACTGGACATGAACGGAGACTATGAGTTTAATTTTGTTTTTGTTTTCGAAAATGTTAATCTTCGATTCTTTTTTCTTGATAATGATCTATTTTTAATTATACCTACACACGTCACGTAATAAATCTAAATTATTTTTAAAAAGAATTGATAGGTTGGAAATATAAATAACCCAATAATAGTTATACATACCCAAAATAAGTCTTCGGTAAAATTTTACGAAATTCCAAGTTAGTAGAAAGTGATAATTACTGTTCCTGAACAACTAAACTTATACAATTTAACAAATAGCTATTTTATGTTTAAAACTATCATATCAATCAAACCATAATAGAATACTTAACGCGTTGATTTCTTAACTTTTTCTCTTGATATTTTGTTTATCTGGTTTCTAAGAAGGATTAAGGATAAGCTAAATTCTAAAGTATTTTAAACATTTTTTAGTGTCTTATATTATGTATAATGCAATAAAAGTACGTGTATGAAAGGCATTTTTATTTTAAAACATAACCTTAATATTTTGAACCATTATTAATGAATTCTTAAAGCAAAATTTACATTCAAAAATATAATGGATTTCGGAGTAGGTATACCTGAATTATTTAAAATAAATAATAGCGATTCATTTCATATTATAATTTTGACAAATTAGCTTCCAGTAGCTTCGACACGAACTTATAATAATTTATACAGAAACTATTATCTTGGATAATAATTTAAAATTCTATACTCGTAGGTTTCGCCATTTTTGCTGTAAAGCATTCACAAACTGACTGACAAACATACCGACATTTTTGAGATAACAATCATACGTGATTCAGTTTTTAATTTATGCATATATAATCTGCGTGAAAGTTAATTTTACAAAACTGGCTTCACAAAAATAAATCTATGTAGTAAGATTATTTTTAAATTATTTCAACAAACGTACCCAATTGACAGGATTTGTACCGCCACTGTTAATTGTGTAAATATTAATCCTTGAGCAGTTTTGTAATGGTTTCACGTAAGAACAAGAAACGCGATGACGTTTCTTTAAACCAGAACGCGGCACGACATTCACATTAAGACTTGAATTTAAAACTTTCAGAAAGAAAACTCGAGTTTGTATATTTAATAGTGTTCCAAGACGAGTTAATATAATAACATGGCTGTGTTCGCCCGTTTGCCGTCAAACTCGTGCAATGTTGTTGGGCTTTGTCAACGTTTTCTGAGAAGGTGAACAATTTGTGTTGTTTCAATGTGCTTCTTAAAGGAACGTGTGAAGTCAAAGTTAAATAAATCTACGTTATTGTGTTAACGTTTTGTTTGTATATCATAATTAACGTTTATTCGAGTAATCGCTTTAACACTTTTCTTCATTTTTATTGAAAATCGTTATGGGTAATTTCTGACATAAAAACATGAAATTGTATGTGAAGTTTTTTTGAAGAAAAGAAGAGAAAAAATTTTATACTCTTATAATTTTATTTAAAAAAAATAATGCACTGAAGAAGGGAAGTTTTTTTCGAAACGTCTGCTGTATTTTTTTATAATTTATATAATTAATATGTTTTATTTTATTTTTTAACAAAAAAACTATAATTTTAATATAAATTTTTTTATTATACCTCTTGTGTTTTTAAGTTTATGTATCCTTGTAAAAACTTTTTTTTTGCTACTTGAATAATATGTATGTATACTGTTTATGCTATATTATAAAGTATATGTATATAGGTTGTCCAAAATAAACGTGAAATGCATGGGGATTTCCTAAACGGTAAGAGATACAGATACGGTTAAATGATATGAATTATTTGTAAGGAAGAGTAAAAAACGCGTTTAATATGGTATATCCAACTTAGTGGCCTATAAGAAAAACTAAATTTAGGGTTTGTAATTCGGAAAATAAAAGTGATATAAAAATTCTAAATAAATTAATAAGTTCTACTCAAAAAGTGCTTTCAAAAAAAGTACCTAACTACTTTGACAAAAAAGAAATTCCGAATTTTCAGATTTTTGGGAATACCGCCTAAATCAGATAGAATTATCAATATTTTTTGATGTAGTAATACTTATGTACACCTTTCTTACAAATAATTCATCTCATTTAACCAAATCTGTATCTTTTACCGTTTAGGAAATTCTCATATATTTCTATTTATTAAGTACAATAATAACATTAAATAGACATGAATAACATTGTTACCATGTTGCAAAATCTCCTAATTGAAAATTAAATGTAGGTAGTATTACTAAATTTTTATTGTCTTCTGAAAAATTATACATTTGTTACATAGAAGATTTTGCACGTGCAAAGACGATAAAATCTATGAAATTACATACCCAATTACTTTATAATAACTTAACCTTTAGTTATTATTATGTTTATATAAAAATTGATTATAGGAAGGCTAAGGAAGGTCAAAATAGATATTTTTATCAAAATTCCAATTTCAAAAGTTTTAAATATTTTACTTTCTTATACCTATATAAGCATTATGCATTTATATTTCATATATATAAGAAAGTAAAAAATATTACTCTTGCAGTGGAATAAAAAGGAACCCTGCCAAGAGAAACAGAAAATCTTATATAAGTTATTTTACCTGTAAATATGACAAGGGTTACGAACAGGGCATGTATTTCCACAGAGGTGAACTTGTTTACAAGGATTTTAAATTGAAAAATGGAATTTTGAAATGGTAAATGTAATCTACTATATATAACGAAGTGTCCTCACTCACTGATAATCATTTTTTTGACCATTTCCACTCATCGGAGAACCTTGAAATTTGGTATATATATTCCTTGGGGGTAAAAAATAACAACTAGTGGGCCTTTTTTGAAAAAGTTCATAAATGGGGTGACAAGGGGCCCCCAATTTTTCAAAAAAAAAGTTAGAATTTTTTTATTATTTTTTTTATATTCCTTGGGTGATATAATGTAAGGTTCAAATTTCAGATTTAAAAAAAATGAAAAAAAAAGGAAAAAAAAAGTTTTGATGTAAAAAAGTATCAAAACGAAAACCGATATTAGATTTTTTTAATTTTTTTCAAATACTTTGGTTAATTGGCAACCATGAACCCGTGTCTGATTTTTGAAAAAGATATGTTAAAGAGGAGAAAATAAATAAAATACGTTTACATATAATGCGCTTTAAGCATTTACTAAATTAATTGCAAATGTCGTAACTATGGATACATTATATTTTATTGATTATTTTTAAAAATTTTAAATGTCAGTGGCCATTTAAAATTTTGAAGTGAACAATAAAATATAACAAAAAAGAAATATAAAGAGCATAACGAACGAAAAAATATGCACAACTCTAATGTAATAAATAATTTAAATTTTCATAAATAAATTTGACAAAAAAATTGAAGACAAACAATTACAGCATTCGGACACAATTCGACCAACATTCGGCGATAGATATGTGTTCCCGGTACAAATAAAAATTAAGTAGGTATATAATGACATTTTTTAAATCTTAAGTCATTGAATTATCAATATTTTTACTTTCATAGGTATAGGTATTTTATTATATTTATTTGTAATCATAAATATCAGAAGAATTTATATAATTTCAAATTAACATTGTAATTTTAAATGATATTATTTTAATTGTTGTTTGAAACTGTATATCTGTCATCTTTACCCAATGTATTCATACTAACCTAAAATGTACATTTACAAAATTAAAACAAGATGTTGATTTATTGCAAATTGTTACGAAAGCTTCATTCAATTGACAAGACCTATATTTGATTGTAATTAATTAATTAATTGTACAAAGGGTGTACGAGTATCTACAAGAGCTAATAATGTATTTATATAGACACATTGATGAATTTTTGAAAGACACGAGCAGAAAAACCAAAAATGAAATTATTTTTAATATTCATAAAATGTTCAAATCATGTAAGTACATGATGTAATACAATACATGTACCAGAAGTCATAAAATAATTTTTTGTCGTTGTCATATCAGAAACAAATGTCATAATATGTATTTAGTATGCAATATATTTTCATACGACAAGAGTTGAAAACGCATCGTAAACAAATATACAGGTAATCCTCGACTTATAATTGTCTTTGTCTCTTTCTTACATGCACATATTACATAAATGAAACAAACAGTTCCGGGAATTTCCCAAAAATGTAATTTATTATTATTTATGTAGATATTTTTGGGAACCCGCAACTGTTTGTTATGTATAGAAAATGCGATTCGCTTCACATCAAGGAAAACGTCCAAAGCAAAAATATGTACATATTGTACGTGTTAACTTACAACTTATTCTATTTACGATCGATGTTTAGAAACCTATCTCGGTTGTAAGTCGAGGAATACCTGTACTACGATATATAACGTATGTCTTATCAGTTTAAGCGTAAAAAATATCAAAGTTAATATTCAATGTTTTTAAATGCTGCGAGAAGTTCAAACATGCTTGACTGATTTAAATTTACTTTTTTCCTTATTTTATATATTACTTACAAAATAACCAAGACGTTCCATTAAAATTTCAGGATTTGTGAAGTGTTCTGTCGTAGGAAAAGTTTAGGAAGCACTGTTCTACATCATACTTCAATATCAACCAAATTGAGTTATTGAGGGTAAAAAATATATTGAAAAAACCTCATAGATAAACCATATTTAGTTTGTGCAATAAAGTTTTAACAGGTACGATTTTTCTAAAATATCTTAAAATTAATAAAATTAAAATTGATAAAAGCCCAGCTCTAATGAATAAATAAGAAAGCACTCCGTCACAGCACTATATTATTCCGTCGCGGGAAAGTACCTACCATATAGGCCAGTCAGGATCCACTCAGGGCTAGCTACGTCACTGGTTACGATACTATATTATTGTTGGTTACGATATTTCATAAAACAGATATCGGTGCTTAGAATACATTGTCTGGAGGAATACGATAAAAGTTTTAACAGATTTTTTAGCGGAAAAGAGAATTTTGTCGCTTATATATGAGATTTTTAGAATCGATAACTCAATTTCGCAAAAAGTGTATCTTACGATACTTTGCCTTGGAGGGGACGATATAGAAATAATTTAACCAGGTATGTTATAATTTAGGTATATAAAAACATAGTACCTAGCCATGGAATACGGAATTTTATAATTTACGGTTTCAATATTTTATTTTATTAATTTAGGTTACTATGATTATGTCTCTTTAAAATATTTTGTCGAACAATTAAATGATTTTTGACACATATTAACAATTAAATATTTTGAAATGCCTATATTGATTGAAAATTTAAATATGAAGAAACATTTCACTTCTATGAAAGGTAAAATATCGAAATTAATTATTAGGTTTGGTGTAAATTTTTCGAAACACAATTTTTCGAATCACAATTTTTTGAATCAAAATTCTTTGAATGAACAATTTTTCGAAAAATTTAAGTTTTATTGTTCAAATTTTAATTAGTTAATAAAATATTAAGTAAAGTAATATTTGGACATTTTACGATATCCATACTAATATTATAAATGCGAAAGTGTGTTTGTCTGTCTGTTTTCTGTTTGTTACCTTTTCACGGCTAAACCGCTTTACCGATTTTGATGAAATTTGGCAGTGAGATAGCTTGCATCCCGAGGACGGACATAGGCTATTTCGTATCTTAAAAATTCAACCCCTAAGAAATTGCAAGGGGGTGGAAAATTTTTAATTTTTTTTTAGTAATTATTATTTTACCCCCCGATACATATGAAGGGTTGTAAGTGGTTTTATTTGATCCGGTGGGAAAAATACCACGGGGGCGTAGGTTTTAGGGGGCAAATCAACCCTCTATCTCGCATAGGAGCCGAGATATTTACGATTTTGTATAATGAAAGAAAACTAAAAATAAGAAAAATTTAATATTTTACCCCCTGTCACATATGAAGAGTTGTAATTGATTACATTCGATCTGGCGGGCAAAAATACTACGGAAGAGGGATTATTAGGGGGACAAAACAACCCCTTATCTTACATAGGAGTCGCGACTTCTATTATAAATGCGAAAGTGTATCTCTCAGTCTGTCTATTTGTTACCTGTTCACGACTAAACTGCTTTACCGATTTTGATGAAATTTGGCAGTGAGATGGCTTACATCCCGAGGACGGATTAAGGCTATTTCGTATCTCGAAAATTCAACCTCTAAGTAATTGAAAGGGGGAGGAAAATTTTTAATTTTTTTTAGTAATTAATATTTTACCCGTTACATATGAAGGGTTGTAAGTGGTTTTATTCGATCCAGCGGGAAAAATACCACGGGGGCGGGGGTTTTAAGGCGGAAAAACCCCTCTATCTCGTATAGGAGCCGAGACGTTTACGATTTTGTATAATTGAAGAAAACTAAAAATAAGATAAATTTAATATTTTACCCCCTGTCACATATGAAGGGTTTCGAAATCCACGCGAGCGAAGTCGCGGGTAGCAGCTAGTTATATATAAATGAATATATAAAATTTCTTTTTGTTTTTCTTCTTTTCTTCTATATATTTTTTAATAATTTTACGAATATATTTCCATGTATGATAACTAGATACTATTTTATTTTTCATTATATAAATATGGTCTACTTTTCCGATAGACTGTAGAAGTATCCAATATATTTAATAAACGTGATAGAAAGTAAATCATAGATAAAAAATTGCAATAACTTTGTATGTATGTACAGTTACAGTATACAGGTTGGTCCAGTTTGGGATACAGATATTTTAGGAGCTGATTCCCTGGCTCATTGTAAGTTAAAAATTGTAGGAAGAGGAAGTCTATCTTCAATACCCTCTGAGATACAGGATGTTTAAAAACTTCTTTCAGAGTAGTACTTACAAGCAAAGATTATCTCATAACTTTCAAAGTAACGTAACTAGAGCAACCATAAATTTATCTAAATTAATCCCCAAAGTGAATATTTTGCTACCAACTATATTTAAAACAGTCTTACAATTTTTTTGTTTATAATTATGAAAATTACGCTTTGAGCAACTGTTGTAGTTTTAAAGCTTACTTTGGTCCGATACTAGACGTAGACTAGGGCATACAAAAACCCGAAAAATTTACAAAACCCGGTTTTCGGTTTTTCATAAAGTGAAAAACCGGTTAACCGGTTTTTAGTCGGGTTTTTCAATTAAGTTTAAAAAATGTTTTAAACTATTTAAATAAAATAATAAATTAATATTAAAAAAATAAAACTTATTTAACTTTACCTTTTCAAGTTCAAATTGAAACTATTCAATTTTAAATTGGGAACAATCAATTTCAAAATTAAGACTATTCAATTTCAAACTGTAAATAATCAATTTCAAATTGAGACTTATCAATTTCAAATTGGGAACTATTAATTAGTAAAGTAAGTTTAAAAGTGATCTATAGGTGAAGACAGTAAATATGACTCAAACTTAGTTTCGATTACAGTAGCTAAAAAATATTGTAACAGAAAATATCACGAAAATTATTGTTAATCATATCCGATATGTCACTCATGATATATAATATTAATGATACATTAATTATGATTTGTTAATTTGGACAATAGTGAATAATTGAGGGCCTGATTTTAAATAAAATTAAGAAATTAAACATTTTTAATATATATGTTAACTTAATTAATTAATATTCGTAACAATAATTAGTTAAAATATTAATTGCAACAGTGGCCCCTATATGAAAAATGTCTTATGGGGTCCGCCAACAATTCCAATCTGGGGGTTCGTGATAGTATGTGGAGGCCATAATTGCAGCTATAGCAAATATATTTTGTATTATAATACATTATAATATTGAAATAAATTATTTATTTATTTTCATCTCAAATGTGGAATTTACAATTTCCAATCTGAAATTGATTAGTCTAAATTTGAACTTTAAATGGTATAATCTCCTTTATTAACATATTATTATACACTTCACGAATAATCCTCAAATTCCATTTACTCCGCTATAATATTTTTATTTACACATTGCGCGTTAGTTTATAGATGTCACCCTTTTTTTAATTAAAATAAATTCACATCATAAATACTTCATGAATAACAGTAAAAAAATAAAATTATTTGTCATTTAGAGAAACAAAATTGACTTTCGGTTTTTCGGGAAAACCCCGGTTTTACGGTTTTGGTAAATTTTAACAAAAAACCGGTTAACCGGCTTCGGTTAAAACCGGTTTGTATGCCCTAACGTAGACTCAACTGTAGGTAAATGCAGAGAGAACATTTTTCCTTTTATAACACACTGAAACCACTGGATACGCGATTACCCGACGCTCCCGTACGAGTTTGCTAGTCTCAACTTAAATAAGGTATGATAAACAGAAATCGTTAAAATTACGAACAGAGAAAACACGCGCAGCACTGAATTTTCCATCAAATGCGTACCTGGGCGAAGGTAATCTTTTTTTCAATACTACATAGTGGCGGTACTAACGTATTTATGTATCACGTGTTAGCAGAAAGGGGTTTTGCCAGCTTGGGTGGTGTAATACCGTCACCGCGTAGGCTGTGATGAGGATGGAAAACGGAGGGAAAGGGTGAAATGTGTCGCTCATCTCCTCTGAGTGCTTCTTCTAGTGGAAAGTTTTTTAGAGTCAAAATTCTTGGACGGTTATGCACACTCCGTGTGTACAATAATATCTCTGAGTGCCGTATTCTTCATATTAGTGTCTTTGATATTGCGCAAGTTGGTATGAAATATGTAAAAGTTGATATGTGTGCTTTTTAACCCCCAAGAAATATTGTTTAAAAAGACAATATACTTGTAATGTTGTTTCTTTAGCATGGATTGAATGAAAATATTTATAAATAATTTTACAAACAATATGTAAGTAATTATTTTTTTTAAATAAAATGCAACATAACATCACAAGCATTTCTGAACGTTGTAAAAAAAGACTGATGAAAACTAAAACTAGAAAAAGTGCGAATAATCGTAGTAATATTAAAGAGAATAACCAAATGAAGAAGACTGATGAAGTACCATGTAAAAAAAGAAGAAACGAAGATGTTGATAAAGAAAATATATTTTTTTGTTATTGTAATTAAAAATATCAAGATCCTCCTTTTGAAGACTGGGTAATGTGCTAAAAGTGCAATTAATGAGCACGTGATAAGTGTACCATAGTGGTCAAAGTACAACCAGAGGCTTTCGCTGCGATTTTTCGTACCAAATAGGTTTAATAATTTCATTGTTTGTGATTAGTGATTACCCCATGCTAGTTGAGGAATCACGAACACTTAAGGGTTTATTTTTTTCTTTAATGTTAATTTTGTTCTTATATTTTATTAAAATTGATACTAACTAATAGATTATACAATAATAATATACAACACATTTCTTACTCAGATTTTAATTTATTTGATTTATCCCTTAGGTGTACGTAATGACCACTCTCCCCTACGTACAAAAAACAAATAATAAAATAATTAATAAATATCACTACAAAAATATAACGTTTGTATAAATGATAAAGATAAAAATTGCAATATTACAAATATATACATTTTTTTTGTATAATAAAAATTACAGAAGAAACCTACTCCGTAAAATATTTATTACAAAAGCAAATATGGGATAAAAAGAACAAATAAAAAAATAGAATCCTTTAGTCAATATCAGAGAAAGAGCTTGTGTATCTTTCACGCAAATTCTATCTGCAAAACTCACATTGAAATAAAATCTCGTCAGATAACAAAAGGTATACGGGACCGAAGTTAAATCTAATGCGATGCAGATGGGGTCAAATTGAATATCCATGCACAGGTACTCGAGGTCTGTTTGTGTGTTTATCCCTCAAACGGTCGCTCAGGGTCTGCTCTCATACTGTCAACTCTCATACATGTACATTATACACAATCAGTATGATCCGTGGGTACATGAATACAAAATGAAAATATTAATTTTCATGAAGTAGTTTGAAAATGATTTGTGCAATGTAAGATCAAAGGTTGTGTTAAAGGTGAACTTATAAGGGTAAATTGTAATTTATATATACCTATCAATTACATCAAAATATACCTTACAATAAAAGTCCAATGCGAAATTGAAATCTTTTTGAAGTTTTATTTTATTAATTTTCCAACCTACTGCTTTATTAGTTATTTTTAAATAATTTAGAATTATTATTTACTTAATTTTTCAAATATTATATTTATGTCACATTTTTAAATGAAATGAAATAAAGTCTTAACAATAATACTAAGTACGTATGACCTATATTGCTGTTTATAAAAAGCTTTCAGGAACTACGTAATGAAGACGAAAAAAATAACATGAATTCCTAAAAAAGCGCTTGAATTTTTCATTGAACTTTTATTAAGACATTTTTTTGGTAAAATTGATAGTTATAGGTACAAATAATCATCCGATTTTTTTGACTTACTTTGTACTCATTGTCAATATGTATCATTAGTACGGTATTAATTTATTTTTAATATTAAATATACATTTTATTCGTAGTTGCATTTAGCTAGGTTTACTGGTTTTGAATTGTCAAATATTAAAAAATCTTAAAATAGATTTAAAAGTTAAAAAATAGTGTTTGTCATAAGTTATAAGTATATTAAACATATTAAAATGCAATTAAGTTAACTTTTATGAAATTTAGGGTTTTGTGTTACAATAAGAAGATATGACACTACTATGTTATTTATGAGTGAAATTATAAATGATTTTAATATTTTAATAGAAAAAATAAAACAGTCTGTTATAACTGCAACTTTTTTTTTCAAAATTAGACTTTCATACCAGCACTCAACATTTATATAAAACAAATTTACGATTAAAAATGTTTTTTTATTTATTTTTTTAAATTCGAAACAAAGAAAAAAGAATTGATATGAACACAAATTTTAAACATTTTCTTCTTTCTTTGCGTCACATTCTGTTGATTCAGCGATGTTTTTTGTGTCTCAGGTGCGAGAATCGAACAAATAAAATAAATATTCCTTATATATTTTAAACGGTCTTGCAACTCCTGCATTTCGCTATTCAAAACGTTTGCTGAATCGAAATGGTTTAGTACAGTTCAAAAGTTGAGAAAGATATTCTATGCTACGGCTCTATTTTCATATTTTTTGTATGTCAGTAAGGTATTGGCACCAGTAATGGCCGCTATAAGATCAAGGTTTACTGTTTTTGTGATTGACGGGTTTCTTTTTTGTAATTCTCATGAACTCATATTACTAATAAAACAAGTAACTCTTTATTTAATCAATTTAATTACGGAAGTCCGCAAATATATTTTGTTTTTTAAATTATAGCCTTTTATTTTGTTTATGTTTTTTCTCCAGTAATGGATAAAGTAAAACCAGTAATGAGCACGCAGTGATGGACACTTGCTAATGATTACAAAATGGTAAGTACTTCGACACAAAATATATAAAAGAAAGAATCGTCACATTTGAAACAATGTAAAGCAGTTATTGCTATGATAATATAATAATTATTAAATAAATTATACTAATAATTAGTTCAATGTCCCCCATTTTGACACCTATTGGCCGATTGTCACCAAATCACGCTATAAGACAGTTAAATGTATATAGATTAATATACAGAAATGATAGTAATCAAATATCAACAAATATTACATTTAATTAAAAAATAGCCATTACTGGTGTCATATCCAAGACTGATGCCAGTACCTTATATCTTCATTGTTCATAATCACTAGTGTATGAATGGATATATACCCCATTACAGTGCATTCACATACCGAACACCATAAAAAAATCTTAAGAGCAGTTTTCTTTCTCTAAATCCTACATACACGTCAGTAACAAGCTAACGGTCATCAGTCACTCTTTTATTATTGACCCCTTTTTGTCTGCGTCTCCTTAAGACTCTCATAAGCTGCTTGAGAGACAAGTTTTTGACGTGTTCTTGACAACCTCTCTATACAGTTGCTGTTTTTGAAGATATGTCTCACATTACAGTTTTGGTGTTTTTTTTTCTATTTTATATGATAATGTAATTACTACAGGACTTGAAACATAGTACCTAAGATACAACTACATATATTTATTTTTGTTAATGTACCTACGACTGCAATGTGTTTATCATTATTAGATTGTATTTTTAAATTATTGAAATTCAATGTGGAAGTTTTGTCATTAACTATTAACATAACTTTTTAACTTACTGCTCTTATATTATAAGAAATGTGATTAGAGAAATTAATTAAGTGTTCATGTTATTAGATTGTAAATTATATTATTACTTTTGCTTCCTCGTAATTACGCAATATCGAAGATACGAGAAGCTTTGTGATTGTTTTAAAATGATCTTTCCGTTTCAGGTCAAGACAAACACTTTTCGTTCCGTGTCTGTCTGTCTGTGTGTGTGTCCCCTGAATCCTTGTTACACGCATAACTCATGAACCAGTGAACCGATATTAATGAAACTTGTTTGTTGGGCCAACTGTCAGCTGCGTCTTAAGAAAAATTTCAAACTACTTAATTTTTTTTTTTGTAAAATTGTATAAAAATTAAATGGTTAACCAATGCCAGTCAATTTATCTGAACACATCGGTTTTTATTTAAATTGTTCAATAATTAACTACCTTTGGTGAATTTAGCACGAGGAAGAACTGTGCATTTACAACGGTTTTTGTTCATAAATCCATTAAATTGTCATTTATTTTGACGTATTCCTCGAATGAATACAAATATCATGAATAGTTCAAACGAAAAAAAACATAAAAATAACGTAAGTGTTTATTAAATAATGGCCAAAATGTCAGTTATCATGTATTGATTTAATAAGATCATCGATATACAACTTTCATTATTGGTAGTTAATATGAAATTCGCAGTTTGGTTTAAAATATCTTAATCTATAATACATTGTAACATTTATATTAACTGATGTAAGAATAGAGAATATTTTCCAATCAAAATATAAATAATTAGAAATTCAGTTCAATTTGCTTTTATATAAAAAACAATTGTATTTTCAATTTATCGAATTGAAAGGTCAATGTCAGTTTTCTATAGAAAAATAATCAATAATATACACAACTGAAATAAAAACGATACTTCCGTTTCAAGTTGACGAAGTGAACGCAAATCTAAAGTGTACAAGAAAATGGTCTCAAGAAAAATAGCAAAAAATAAAACGTCAACACTGAAAGTACTTACAAGAGAAAAGTCCGTCCCGGGTTACATCGAGTTGTTTACTTAAAGGTTTCCGTTCGTATCCGACCGAGAAAGGACGGGTGATGTAGTAGTTACCACATCCGGTGTTGCAACGGAAGTAAGCTAGTATTACTTCCGAAGAGGTAAATGTTCTAGTCCTGGATTTGATTCTTAATCGCACACTTGAAAATACTTAGTACGCATTGTGTTAAAGTAATTTTAAAAAAGAAAAAAATTTGCATATATTATAGTCAGGGCATACACATGTACATATACATATATTATGCATGTATAACAGATTATATACATTTTCATTATAGTATAAAAAGACAGATAACAAACAATCTACGGTATTTTTACACCAATCACAACTGATTTTAGACTGCTGACATCTACTTCTCATATAATTTGATACTCTGCAGAATACGTCTGTCCTAGACCAAATTCTTTATGATACCAGGCATAAATGTTTTATATGCTTATTTCTATCTATTATATTCAATTGTAATCTATAAATTTAAGAAAAAGCCGAAATTTATTATTATTTGTGAACACAAAAATATTTACGTTGGATATAATTTTTTTTTTAATATTTAATATGTATATTAAGGTGGAGCGAAAAAACTACTTAAAACATTCAATCTGTAGCGCAAAAGCTATCTGCGATGTGTCAAATCGTTATGAATTTGTTCGGGATTTTAGAGCAGATGGTAATAAATCTATAAAATAATGTAAATTTTATGAGGTACCTACACATGTCACCAATGCTTTTAGATCACTGATTTCTACTATTAACGTGCATGCGTCAAGATCGTTTATTTAAAATATACTATTGATAAGAACTGTCAGTGGGCTGTAATTTATATTAAATACCCCGCAGAGGTATCAGTACAATTCATTTAGTTAGTATACTTAATATTAAGGAGAAAATAAGGTGTGGTCAAATTAAAAAATTAATCCGCGCCACAAGCCTAAAAATTAAAGCGATTATAGATCTAGTGAGCTTTGGCTTTAACCTATATCTCACGTATTTGCACGTATAAATATTATTAACCCATTAGTGGATAGCGTCCGTTTTATCGGACGTTAGTTATTTAAATTTTTCCGGGTTTCTTTTTTTTCATTTGCCAAAAATGCCAAGTTGGGATGCACCTAAAAGACTGTTTTATGAATTATCATAAGATGTAATTGTGTCACCGTGGATATTGCCCGTTATAACAGACAGTTCATATTTTTTGTAATAAATTTAAAAAAATATATTTTTTGTTTTGTTTTATTTTACTTATTTGAGTGTGGCTTGATCTAAATTTGTAAAAATTTCTAAAAAAATCACCTTTATGAACTTTGTCCACTAATGGGTTAATCATATTTATAAGATATACTTATTTGATGAAATATTTAAAAGATACCAAATACATCAGACTCAATGTAACGATGTGTTAATAATCCGAGCGCTGCATGCACAACCTGCATGTATACACACATACCATTGTTTTTTTAGCCGAAGAGTCTCGACAGTGTTGTCTCGAGGTAAGCATTGTTGGTGTGTTGTGTGGGTTGGGCGGGGTACAGCCGTGCACCGCGTTGTATTTTAGTGGCCCGCGTTTCGCCTTTTACAATGAGTTACATTTATAAGTGCTCTTTGTTTTACAAGTGAGCGGATTTCTTTACCTTTTACGTGGCTTTCCAGACCTGCGTTCTTCGCTCTTCCTGTCAATTAATCTTTTGTTTATTCATCCCACTTCTGGATCTTCCGTTACGTCTCTCTGGAGATACACAATGATTTGTTTGGCAATCCCAAGCCCCCGGCGTGTTTTTCTTTTTGTGTTGACTTTTTCAAAGTTATTTTTTAATGTTTTTGTAATGAGAAATGTTCTGCTTATACGTATAAACAGATTTTAAATACTAGCTTTTTTCTAAATGATTATATACTTTATATTTACCTTAAAATTACGAACCGTTTAATATACATATATAATTACTTAAAAAAAAGAAAACAGACAATATTACCTAATTTAAATTTATTTCATTAGATCAATAATTTTAAAATTATTTTCTTCTGTATAACTATTCGCATATAAACTTTGCTTTCTCCACCACATTGTATAATAGTACCCTCCTAGTCCGGCTTGTGACCCCATTGGAGCCCTATACATACAAAGCACTGTACTACTATCTAGAAATAGGGCAGTCAAGAAAACATATGGACAAAATGAAATAATTTTTTTAGATAAGTACACGTAGGGTATACAATGTCCCTCTATTCGTAATTTAAAAGTTAAGATAACCTCACCTTTTTGTTCGTTTACGTCTATTTATTTAGGAGATCAAGAAAGGGGAGAAACGTCAGCAATCTAATAAATCTATTTTTATTTTCTTATATAGGCAGTCAGTAGAGTATTAAAAAATCCATTTGTTAGGGTTCCATAGAAACCCTATTAATCTTACTTTGTCGTCCGTTTGTCCGTCATAACAAAATATCTCGTTAACTATAGATAGATAGATACATGCCTACTATTTTATTTATTTTAACATGATATTAATGCATGGATATGTCAGATACAAAATACGCAGAAAAAATACAATGAAATACAGTGAAACTTTGATGAAAAATTACATTTTTAGAACAGTATATTTAAAATTTTTTGCTAGACAATAAATGAATATATTTATCAGGTAGCCATGTAAATCTCCAAATGTGCCAATCAGAACACAACATTTGCTATTTAACAGATGTGTATCAAAGCTATCAACAAAATAGCAAACAAACTGGCGACAAAGATATAAGAAATCGGCCCTTTGTTTTAGCAAGTCTCTTTTATTGATGAATACTGTCCCGATCTAAGGATATTTTTTATTAATATAATGTATATATCTACTCTAAAATATACCTATAACTCCACCACTGTGAGTATTTTAAATTTAACGAAAAGAGAACGACATGGTTCTCGTAGCTCACGTATTGACATTTATTTTATCAAGGTTAATGCCAAGTATATAAGTTGATCGAAATTTGTAAATTTTTCATTATTTATATATCGAAATAAAAATAATTGAGTTTTTTAGATTTAATTGTAAACTATTTTAATTGATCCATTTTATTAACAGAAAGATTTATTTTGGCTGTTCGTGTTGCGTCATCTACCTATAAGAGAAAGTTATTTTATCTTACTGCTTTCGATTGTTTAAATGTGAAGAGAGTAAATATAATTTTTTGAGATTTTTTAAGTGGGGTGTCAAAGAGATAAAGCTAAGCAAAATATATTTTTTTATTATACCAAGACCTGTGTGTCAACATTAAAAACCGTTTTTTTTTACGAAACTCGAAAATTGCGCCTACAAAGGACTCCTAACAAATATCCCCCCCCCTATCATTTTACAGACATGTACTTATTGGTAGCTTCGAATTCCTATGAATTATTATTTTTTTAAATAATACACATCATATTAGTTTTTTTTTTATAATTTATTAATTATGTTGTTTTAATTTCAAAAATAAATGATTTTTTTCTCGAAAATATACATTCACTAAAAATAAAAAGCCTTTAGATTTTTTAGATTATAAAATCATCTTTAAAATCATCCTTAATTCAAAATAAAGTCAGTGGTGAGGGTATTTTATTTTCGAACATTCATTTAATGTAGTTTATTATTTATTTACAAATTGTATTTAGTTGCGAGTATTTAATTAAATATATATAATATAATGTGCAGAATGAAATGCTCCACACAGCTCAATAAGCTCTCGCCGTTTGACCTTGTTACCGCTCAAAGCGCTTTTCAGTATTACAGCGCTTTTGTAAATATCATTTCGATGTCACCTGAATAAGGATTAAAGTATTTTATTTAAACAAATTTATACAAAACATTAACATGGTATATAATTTAGCATATAAGTGTTTATATTGTTGCACCTATATGTCGGTGTGACAAACGTATGAAATAATTTTAATAGTGCAAAACAAAGAGGAATTTAATATTGGATTTTCATCAAAATAGCTTATCCATTATACCTTTAATAAATATAAACTGTTACAGAGTGATTTAAGGATTTGGTAAAATAGGTACAATTATAGGAAATTTAGGTTTTTTGATTTTTTAAATAGATAGTTTTGCGTCTACCAGCGGTTCCAATTTATATCTGCCCGTGATTATTTTTATATCTTTATTTTTGTGATATTTAGGTTAAAATAACAGAGGAATAAAAACATATCTTATTTAAAAAAATAAAATGTTGTGAAAGTTAAATAAATATAATAGCTAATTTACCGAATTGGAGGCTATAGACGTCAATTTATTTCGGGGATTTTAAGAGGTTTTTTAGTCATCGTTTTTAAAATTTTTAATATAATAATATAGACCTCTTTCGCCGCCTGTTCTGAAATCTGCTACTGTTCATATGATTTTTTAACCTTTTTCGTAAAAAAACGTATTTTCATTAATTTTGTGAAAACAAAATAATTATATTTAAAAAACAAAATTAAATTATAAATAATATAAAAATACACCCGAGATTGCTCGTATTTTCGTAACTATGATAATTTATTTAAATGTAATTAGTGCATAATTTGAAAGCTAATTAAAAACAAATTAAGAAACATTTGGTATATTAAATTTCCGGACAGAATTTTTTCACATCAAATACGTATTATTTCCGTGATACTACAGCAACACCAACGAAATTACATTTATTGATTTTTTGATTCAACAAACTTATTAATATATCATTATCATATAAATCACTATCTTCCACCCCCTAAGTTTCATTTTATGGCGAAACAAATTTTGAAGCATGAAACATTAAAAAAAATCGTAAATATAGATGGTAAATTAAATATCAAGCTGTGATTAAATTAGAAAAAATATACCTACAATATTCTGTTAAAAAAATTAAAAGGATGCATGTATATGAAGTTTTTAAAATAAAATTTTAATAATTGTATATTCAGACTTTCATTTATTGTATATTATTTTGTTTACTTTATATATTCTGTTTTACGAATTTTTTTTTATTTGAGTATAAATAAATGTATAAGTAGATAATTTTTAAATTAAACGAACAGATTTCATTTACCATAAATAATATCTAGTTGTATGTACATGATGTACATTGTTTGGATACAAAATCGTTTGCTTTATAAGAGATAAACGATACTATTTGCTAGAGCAAAAACTACCCCTGCAATATTAAATAAACATAAAAGTAAACAATAAACATAGTTAGTACTTACGAACAATATTGAATGTGGCGGATCAATTTGCCATTGTTCAATTTAATTATTTGTTTGTTGCGCAGAATTAATATCAGAACATGTATCCCCGGGAAACAGGTCTGCTCTCTCAGCAGTTCTTATTTCTATTGTATCTTGGCTTCAATAATATGCTACTACATGTAATACTTGTACATTTGCACGGAAAATTGTTATATGAAAATATTAATTATCATTATAATTACTTATCATTTGTAATATTTATTTCATTTTCTAATCTTTTTTTTTTTGGAACACTAAAAGTTTATCTTTATTTACGTTGATGATACATATCAGGTATGCAAAAAAGTTCTGAGCTTTTTTTTGCAAAATTTAATATTTATATAAAAAACAAAATACTAACCAGCGAAATAATCTCCGTTTACATCGATGACCTTTTGCCATCTTTCGGACAGCTTGCGGATTCCTTGATGATAGAATCTCGCCGGCTTCGAAGCTATTAAGTCATCAATGCATTTATCTCTTCAAATATCCTCAAATGTTTATCAGCCAAGTGATGCTGCAGCGATCGAAACAGGTGGTAATCAGAATGCACCAAACGGCATACGGAAGAAGTTCCCAGCCTAACGCAAAGATACGGTTCTGAGTCGATTTTGCAACGTGTGACAGGAATTGTCATGAAGCAATTCCACATTATGACGTCTTAGTTGACGTTAGTTGTTGATAACGGTCTGCTGTGATTGTTTTACTTGACTGTAACAACTCATAATACAACACACTCTTCCAATCCTACCAGAAGCAGAGCAAAATCTTCTTGGCATGAATATTGATCTTTGGCGTCGATGTCGAAGGTTGACCAGGGTCAACACGTAACTTACAACGTTCTCCATATATTCAGACCAATCATTTCAGTAGTTTCAGCACCACTTTTTTCTGATGAAACGCAAAAAAACATTACACATCTTTGAGATTATGTGCATTAAAGCCAAACATCGTGGCATTTCGGAAAGCCAGTATATGTCAATGCTATCAAACCCTAAAAGGGCAGGAAAAAGAATAAATTTTAAATTGTGGTTTGGGTTATATGAAATCTAAAGCTCAGAACTTTTTTGTTCACTTAATACATCAAAAATCAATGTGTTGGTATTTGTAAACAACTATTAAAAATAGTTACGATGATAATAATAAAGTTGTTGAAATGTAAGGGTTACGCTACTGTATGAACGTGTAGTCTGATTCTCATGAGGATAGTTCACAAATGAAATTATAGTTGTTACTGAGAAGGTAACCAGTTATGTTTGATCGTAAAATATTTGAAATGTTTGTTACAAAGAATGAGATTGCTCTCCTCAGAGAGTTTTATTGCTTTTTGCTACAAAAATGAGTATTTTATGAAATGGGAAATCTCACAGTGAGATTTTTATTGCATCTTGCTACTTTAATAAGACTTTTGATTAGTTCGCTGCCTTTTTCATTCTTTATTTACAAGTATTAGAGTTTGTTCAGCAGCACTAACAATCTCTAAACAATAAGGATGCTGTTTTATTTTTTAAACTTGTATTATCTAAATTAATTTTTTTATTTTAAATCTAGTTTCTCCGTATCTCGGCAAATGCATATTTGAAAACTTACTGAAATGTTATTGAATTACAAAAGTTTCTTCAAGATTAAACTAATTGAGATTAATATGTAGATCATTTACATAATATACAATAAACGCCGTTTATTAGGTTCACTGGTTTATAGAATCATTCGCTTGATGTATTGAGTATCTAAAGATAAAAAAAATAATAATTGCAGGTATAAAGAATTCGTCGAACTTACATTCTTTACTATAGATTTTATCGAGATTAAGTTTTAACAGTCTATAAAACTAATACGGTCATAAAACTATATCATGTCTGTAAAGTTTAATTATCTTACCTTAGATAACAACGTACAATATCCTTAATATATATAAAGCTCAACGTCTCTCTGTCTGTCTGTCTGTCTGTCCGTTAGTTACCTTATCACTGGAGAACCACTTATCCGATTTACGAGTTTTTTTTTTAATTCATAGGTACGTTCTCTGGCCAGGTTATAGGCTATATTTTTTTACGTTCGGCAACATAACAACAAAGCAGTGACGATAATAGTAAATCAAGTCGGAAAAAATTTTGCCGTCGGCGCGCTGTTTTGTAATACGCTGCCTAAACCGTTCAATATAGAACAAAATAATGTATTAAAGAATTGTGTAGAATCAAAAGTTCTACAATTAAGTCAGCGACACGATACGTCTAACTTTTATATTTAAGCCACAATGACTGCTTTTATGTTACAAAGAAAACATAAAATATTTGGGTTTTGTTTACATGGACTTATGACCTGCAAAACATTAATCCTTATCGAAATAAATGATTTCATCGTCATAAGTACTTAATGTAGATATAGTTTGCCATTTACAGCATCCAATTTGGTCGTATAGTTTAGAAAATATCTTAAAATATATTTATAAAGGTAATATCTTAAATGTATGGTGTCGTGCCGCATCGAAGCGAGTACATCAGACTGGATTCGCGTACGCTCGGTAGATATTCGGAGTCCCTCGGCTGATCGTTTGTGTTTATTTTGTTTTCAATAATTAACATTTAAATTTAAACAGAACACAAATTATTTGTACTTTTTTCTTCTGATTCGTTTTTGTTAGGTAATTTAGGTATTGATAAATTATTATTACAATAATAACTAATCGTGTTTGTACTTAATTAATTAAACTATATTTTTCAAAAATCCTAAACAATAATTCCGTAGTCTACGCGAGCGAAGCCGCGTGGGCCCAGCTAGTTATTCATAAATTTAATATTGCACAAAAATCAATACGTTTAATTTTCTGTTTGCAATCAGTGGCGCGATATGATAGTCGAGAGTCTTAAGGCTTCGAACTGATATTTTTTTTCGTTTCGGTTTTCATTTCAGTTCAAGTAAAAATATATATATATCGCGTCGGTTTCAGTTTTTTTTTTCGATTTTAGGGGTGAGGGAAAATATTTTCGGTTAATAGGAACGTCGCTTATAGATTCAATCACTCGTATAGAAGCATTATGATTACAGTAATTTGCGCCCAATATACTTATATAATTATTTTATGCGATCTCCATTTACGCGGTTGAAAAAGTTTGACAAAAGGAAGAAAAGACTTAAAAAGATATCGTTATGGAGCAATTTCTATTTGTCTATTTACGCGCTGTTTTCATGACACCAATTTACCGCGTGAATGGAGAGATAAGGTACTGGTACCAGTCTTGGATATGACCCCAGTAATGGCTATTTTTTAATTAAATGTAGATATTGAATTAGAAATATTTGTTGATAATTGATTACTACCATTTCTGAATATTAATCTATCTATACATTTAACTGTCTTACAGCGTGATTTGATGACAATCGACCAATATGTGTCAAAATGGTTTACATTGTTTCAAAGACGATTCTTTCTTTTAAATATTTTGTGTCGTAGTACTTACCATTTTGTAATCATTAGCAAGTTTCCATCACTGCGTGCTCATTACTGGGTTTACTTTATCCATTACTGGGGAAAAAACATAAACAAAATAAAAGGCTATAATTTAAAAAAACGAACTATATTTGCGGACTTTGGTAGTTAAATTGATTAAATAAAAAGTTACTTGGTTTGATAATTACAAAAAAGAAGCCCGTCAATCACAAAACAGTAACCCTTGCTCTTATAGCAGCCATAACTGGCGCCAGTATCTTATTACGGTATAGTAAAATTGTTACTATTAATGTAAATCCACTAACTATAAATATTTCTAAATATAATTATTTGTCTGCTATCTGCTGCAGTATGCAGTAGTGAAATGTATGTATACAATATGTTTATGTATGTATCGTTCATACATATAAGTTCTAGAGCTCGTAAACTACTAAAATCACGTATGGTGTTATCCGTATTTATGTCTTCGATTTACCGCATTAACTGCAGACATAATTTCTGGACGAGAAGAAATGTCAGTTTGACAAATGTTCATATTATGTAAACCGAGAAACGCGATCCGCATCTGCTTAATCAAACATTGTTCAGTGCTCGATGACAACCAATCACTGGATAGCTGTCAAACAGTTGACATGCAGTTTTATGTACACTGTAAATCAACTGTTGGTAAATAATACAGTGTACAGTTACTGATGTACAACAGTGCATTCATATGACAAATATTTATAACAGTGTTTGTGTAACTGTTGCGACTACACTTCACTAACACTAATTCGCGTTTTAAACGAAATATTCATGTATAGTTTTATACTTCAAATAAACTTAACCTATTACGGCCTAGCAGGACGTTTTTCGGCCGCACTTTTCAACCACTGTATTTTCAGTGGAATCGGGGTCTCAGAAATATCGGAATAGTCAATTTCGACGCAAAATTTAATGATCTTTCAGAATCCGACCTCTGATTTTGCAAAAGATGAGTGGTTCAAAAGTTATAAACAAATTTATAAAAAAAACGTGGTTTGAGAAAAAAAATCGTTTTCATTTCGATTTCAAAATGGAAATCATTAAAATACTTGCGTTTTACGTACAAATATCGCGTTTTCGAACCCTAAACTAAAAGTTATGATGATTAAGATCGACGGAAAAACGTTTAAACGTACAAAATGGCGGCCAGACCCAAAAAAATGAAATAAAAACTTTTGGAATTTTTAACTCGAAAACAAAGAGCTTTAGGAAAAAAAGTTATAGAACAAAAAGTGCTTAGAATTAATCAAAGAATACGTGTGAATTTTTCAGAATTTTTTTATAGATTTTTGGATTTTCGGAAAATATGGGAAATCCGATTTTCCAAAATCACCTCCGAAAATTCTGAAAAAATTCACACGTGTTCTTTGATCAATTCTAAGCACTTTTTGTTATATAACTTTTTTCCCTAAAGCCCTATGCATAAACACCGTAGTAAATCAGATGCGTGAAAAAAAAAACTTTCGGAATTTTTAATTCGGAAACGAAGGGCTTTAGGGAAAAAAGTTATATAACAAAAAGTGCTTAGAATTGATCAAAGAACACGTGTAAATTTTTGATTTTGGAAAATCGGATTTCCCATATTTTCCGAAAATCCAAAAATCTATCAAAAAATTCGCACGTGTTCTTTGATCAATTCTAAGCACTTTTTGTTCTATAACTTTTTTACCTAAAGCTCTTCGTTTCCGAGTTAAAAATTCCGAAAGTTTTTATTTCATTTTTTTGGGTCTGGCCGCCATTTTGTGCGTTTAAACGTTTTTCCGTCGATCTAAATCATCATAACTTTTAGTTTAGGGTTCGAAAACGCGATATTTGTACGTAAGACGCAAGTATTTCAATGATTTCCATTTTGAAAATCGAAATGAAAACGATTTTTTTTTCTCAAACCACGTTTTTTTTTATAAATTTGTTTATAACTTTTGAACCACGCATCTTTTGCAAAATCGGAGGTCGGATTCTGAAAGATCATTAAATTTTGCGTTGAAATTGACTATTCCGATATTTCTGAGACCCCGATTTCACTGAAAATTTTATACATATGCTGTTAACAACATATGTATAAAATAAAACGTTTACTACATCCGTGTTTCAGTTTAGTATTAAATATAATTTAAAATTTAATATCGATTTGCATATTTGATAACACATTTTTTCAGTAAAATATATTACTGTTTAACTTACCATTGCAATTCAAGAAAATCTAACTTAATAATCGTAAGGTAAAATTCTAATATTACTTATTTAAATAGTTAAAAACAGTATTGTTTTAAGTAAATAGTTTAATATGTTGCACAATTAGCAGATACCGAAATGTACTTTTCTCTATTATTATTTTTTCTTGAAAATTTACCTACATATAAACAAATAGGTATATTAACATTTCTCATAGTCTAATTACATAGATATTGAATAAGCATATATAGTAAATTAGTACCACTAACCTAACACCCAATTAATTTAATTAACACGTTACATATATACAATCAGTAGGCACAATACATAGGTATATATAATGGGCTTGACCTATTTACTTACCGTATTTGTAGAGTTCATACACGTACATTATGTCTTTGTACATTTTATTATAATTTTATATTTTTATATTTATCCCATAAAATTGTATGTAACATTGGTTTTATAAATGAAAATTATCTGGTAAGGTCACAGTCACCAACTGAATATAGTAAGTTGAAGTATCACTAATTTAAATTCTAAAAAAATTTATAGATAATATCACAGAATTTATACCCCATTGAAAGTGTTTGCTAGCTAGCATATATTTTATAATACAGATATTGTGCTTACAAAAAAACTAATTGTAAGTTGGCTTGCAAGTACATTAAACGGGTTATCAAACATATATGACGGTTCAATGATATTTAATAATATTTTAGAGTATGTGCGGTATTAAAACAACAGTGATATACAGGTTGTCCTGAAATATTGTGTCTCCAGCTTTATTTTAGTAAATTGAAGTAGGTACCATTGTTATTAATTTCAAAACAAATTCGTAGAAAATATCTCAGAATTAATACATCGTTAAGTTTTTGCAATTCAACAGTTTTTTGGGATTAATTTTGTTACTAGTTGTTTGTATATTTTTCTCTAATATTAGAGTAAATAATCACGAGTATATATACCGTGCGTATAAAAGAATAATAAAATTTTCTTCACAAAATTCTATAAAATGAACAACTTAATAACAACATAGTAAAGTAAAACTTACTAAAACAAATATGAAAAATTCGATACGACGTATAATGTAATACGCTTATGTAGGTCAGGTACATTTTTTCGCTGAGCTATCTATCATAAACAAGTAAAGCCTGTCGTAAAAGAGAAACAATGAAAAAGCACCGTAAAACCCGCTGAATTTTGTTAGAAACGTAAACACGCATGATGTTTGTAAGTGTAGAACTCTATTGACACTACGGTTATAATTATGTGTTTTTTGTGTATACTTTGTTGTAATGTTTTTAAAAAGTGTGTAATTTTTGCCAAAAATTCTGTTTATGTTTATTTTGCTTTGGTTGAACAGGAAATGAAACATTTTGTAAAGTTCAACTGTCATAAAAGAATTATATATTTAATTTTCTATACATGATCACAAAATGTAACATTAATAATTTAATTTTTAAAATCATAAAATACTACTTTTCTAATTAAAATTTTAATTGTAACATATGTGTAACGTACAAAACATAAAATGTATAACCTGTAGATTTGAAACAGGTTGACTGTCATATTAAATTAATATTAACATTTCTGAATAAACATCTTCATCAGAATATTTCAAACTAAAATTACAAATTCAAATATATGTTGAACTCATACAATTAACAGTTGTATTATACAATACATGGAGAATACAGAAGCGAATTATAAAAGTTTGTGAAGTAAATATTAACATATTCTCAAACAATACTATCTCCTTGACACAAATGATACAAAAAGCCTCGGGCGTAACATAACTGCGAACAATAAAAGACTTGGGCTAAGCATCCCGAGTTAGAGGAGCGTATGCCGATTTAATCTGAAAAGCCATAATTTTTTATGTTATGTTCCCTGCACGTATGTTCGGGAGCTCCGCCTCATCGCCGCACGGATTTGGGATTATCGCGAAACAACCCTATTTTCAAAACATTACCAACTTCACGGTGACTGTTGTTTAACTAACTGTACTCTAATGAATTACTCAATAAGAACGGGTTCTAGGGAATTATGTTTATATCAGGGATCTACAAATTTCATAAAAAAAACTACTAGGTATATCCGGTGTGTACGGCTAATGAGATTATTTTTGGCATTAGCTATTAGTTTTAATCACTGCAGTTTTTGATTTAATGTGTAGTACACTGAAAAAAAAAAATGACGGGCACAGTCCTAACTTAGGTTATGACTACTTTCACCCCAGTCATATGTTCTGTCTACAATCACTGTATGAATATAATTAGGTGATTGTGACTGTACGAGACATAATTTTATAACGTAACCATATTAGTTTGACATGAAGATAGTCATAGTGCTCTGCAAACCACAGAATAATTATGAATGAAACCACATAATAACATTGAATGAATAAATGACATGATAGGTTATGTTAATTAAAATTTAATTAACGTTCGTTAGAAACATTCTAGCAAAAAGTAAAATCAGAAGATAGCTACTTACTTGTGAGTACTTCAATGTATTCATGCAATTTCCACTCTTTTAGTTTATTTATCACAAAATCGTCCATAACATTATAACTTTAATAAATAAAAGATCATTAGACAACTTTCACTTCAAGGACACTGTGAATTGCACGCGTTACACAAATACAACGTGAATACAGCTACAACAGAAATATAATGATATCTTTCAAAACTATATGAAAATATTACTATTGTTATATTTTTTTATTATCAGAAACAAAATAAGGTAGTCACATCATTATTCCTAGAGGTAGTATAAAGACCATATACAATTTTCTCAGTGTAGTTGAAACCAATGAGATTTTCTTGACGATTTTTCTTCTTAAAATATAAAATTATCAAATTATGAGAATAAAACAACTAATTCTTTTGTCCATGGCCTTTACATCTCATCGCGGGCCAGGATTTTCGGTGGGCCCTCTCCTGTCAAAGTTTTTCCCTCTTCACTTCTCTAAATTTTCGCCATTGTTTCCTGCTATAAGAAACCTAAAACATTTTTTTTATGACGACAAGTTAACGCACCGCTTAGTCTCACCACCCATCTTGTGAGGGCTATGCTCTTGTCAATGTTGTGATTATAGCATTCTAATCATATTTGTATCTTCATAATATATAAGGTATATACATTAAGTTGTTATTTTGTATGTTATCTTTTCAGTTCTAATGTTTTATAATATTATTGTTCAAAATTAAATCTTGTAATGATGAAAATTATTGTTTTTTTAGTGTAATTTAAATATGTTTATGTTTTGTATTAAAATGATTTATTTTAAACTAAATTTCTAGTGCATGTATTGTGTTTCTTCTTGAAATAATATTTACTTTTTATGCTGTATTTTTAATCCAAGATTTGAAAATGGCATGACCTGCGGCTCAGCAAAATATACTTGTATGTAACATAATAATTATACATATAGTCAAATAGTACAGCTTATAAATAAATTATAAAATATATAGGTAACTACATACAACATTTAAATAATAAATGTTGAATCATCAGAGAAGAAACATTACTAGATAAATAGAATGTTTATTTATTCTATACAGAAGAATAGTATTATTTATCTTGTTGATATAAATGCTAATTTTTAATTTACCTGATATACATTTTATAACATATGAAACGTTACTATTTTCATTATAAAACTTCAAAGGTTATATTCTACTATCAAAGTCACAATTAAATATTTTCAGGATGCTATAAGTTTTAATAATTTAGGACGAATATGTTGCATTTTGTGGAGCCCTGGTTTATATAATCCGCATGTAAACACTTGACAAAATCAAACTGTGTTTTGAACTTTCATAATTATATTCTCAAATTGGTACGCATGCGATCGTTATACTACTTTACAAGAATCGTTATGGTATTTTATTTTTATTTATTTGTTTTGTTTAAATACGTGAAGTAGAGATACATATATTCTTATTGTTAAATGAAAAAGAGTTTAATATAAGGAGTTGTATTTGAACATACAATTTAACCATTGCTTATTTAAAAAAATAAAAAAATATTTATTTAATACATATAAAAATAGTATAATTATAAATATAGTACTCATGAAAAAATTTGAACTCAAGATTTCAATGGAATTACACGTTTCAAGGGTCTCTGAATCACGTACAACCATTATCTCTATGACGTCTGTATATCTGTTGGTCTGTGAACGCTCTAGAGTTAAACGATGAACAAACATGAAATTTTAAACTTAAGGTTGTTTACTGTCACATTCTATTTTTTGAAAATATTAATAGACCGAAAACAGATGTTTATATACTCTTATCAATTTTGGAGTTTTTAAATTTATTTTTTTAAACGGTACGTAATAGAAAAATATATATTAAAGAGAATTTAAAGTTGACAGTATAATTATTTATCATTCATGTTCTGTTCAAATTTATACATTTAAGTTAACGAAAATGTTATAATATGTTCAAACCACTTATTGTTAGTTTAAAAGACTTTTGTTTCTGTATAATGATTTTCAAAAAATGTTTTGTGATGTGTTTATTTGACTACACAGTTACACAAAAAAAGTGCGGAGCCAAAAAAGCGACCTATGTAGTATTGGTCGAGCATAGTCAAAAACCTAATTTTTGCTTGCCAGTTTTTTTTAATTTGAGCTTGAATTTTAGGTTTTGTCAACTTGAAAAAATTCAACTTAAACCCAAAATTCAAGCTCATCAAAAAAAAAAACTGGTAAGCAGAAAATTTTAAAAATTTGGATTTCGACTATGCTCGACCAATATTACAATATTATATAAGTCGCTTTTTTTGGCATCGCACACTTTTTTTTGAAAAATTCAACCTTAACACAAAATTCAAGCTCAAATGAAAAAACTGGTAAGCAAAAAATTTCAATTTTTGGATTTCGACTATGCTCGACCAATACTACAATGCTATATATGTAGGTCGTTTTTTTAGCTCCACATTTTTTGTGTGTAGCTGTGTTATAAAATATGTATACTCATGTGTAAAGTATTTATTCATTTCGGAAATATAAAAATAAATACATATTTGCATCAAATCAATTTTATTGAATTAAATTCTTAAAGATGAGGGAAAATGTACGAAAATTTACAAAGGAAACATAAAATTTATTTCCTCGTGTTGAGAAAAATTTCATAAAATATATTCCTTAATAAAGATTGACGTTGAAAAGATAATCTTCCCAACGTATAAATTTTCTTTTTATATAATTTTTTACACATACACAAATCTATACAAACGCATTTATATTACATATTCTATAAATATGTATGTTTTCTATTCACGTATGTTTTTTTGAAGTAAATGTATTTCTATTTGTTACTAATGAAGTTATTTATATTTATATTTAAATTTGATTGATCTTCACAAAAATACATAGTTTAATTAAAAACGATGATAAATGAAATTTATTATTATTGTAACTATTTATTATTTCACATAAAACGTAAGTAAACATTAGATTGTGTTGTGCCTATATCTAACAATATTTGCTTGTTGAAACAACTTATTTTCTTTATTGAGAAAAAAGACTGAAAGGATCATATTTTATTTTGTTACGAAAAAAAATCTTCAAATAAACTTAAAATTTTAGGTGTCATACCGCAAAAAAGCGCCTTGTTCTAAATTCTAAAGCAAATACAACAGAAACCGATACCCTGTTTAATGATTCTACATTTGTTTACACGAGAGCAAAAACTTCTTTATTATATCGGACATGGCGATACCATTTAATAGTTTTAACCAAATATGTATCACACTAACTAAACAATTTTGTTAAAAACATAGAATGTTTGGTTTAACTGAAAATATATTTGTTTAACTCAAACAAATATTTGTTCCTATTTACCAAATATTTTCAACAAGTAGATTTAGTCAATTAACAAAATTGCGGTTTGGCCGTATTAGGCCAAATATTTTGAATGGATTTAATTGCGATAGGTAAATCTAGGGACACTTTAATAAGAGATAAGACAATGTAACCGGACACGGAAATTGTGCAAAAATAACGGTAATTTATAGATGGCGTAAGAAGACAGTTGTTAAATATTTACATTTAACGAAATATAATAATTTCAGAAATATTAATAACAAAAAAATACTTCTTTATATAATGTAAACATTCGTAGGTAATACTTTTTTAAGTAAATTTGATAAGTTTACTTCAAATTATTTATTCTCTTAATTTTTTGACATAAATTTTCGTATTTAAAAAAAACTGACGTTTGATAAACGAAAATGCCGGAAATCGTAATTTTTAAATAACGGAAATCGGATACAGAATTATAAAGGAAACGGCGTACGACCAATCCGCATCTTGACAGGTCGTTTGCGCATCCCTGATTAAAGCGTCCCTAGGTAAATCCTACAAAATCTTTTTTTTCAGTGCACCGACCGCATTGATACCATCAAGTGTGATATACGTGTGAACGTATATTTGTGATTGGATATGTTGACATCGACTCTGTTAATGCATACTAATGACAAAATTCCTTCTACGAATTCGATTTGCATGATTAGATCAAATGGCGAACCAAATATTACTAATCCGACTTCATGTAATCTGGTGCAAATATTTAAGATGCTATTTAAGTAAGAATGGGAGTATTTTTGAAATTATTACCATAAATATGAAATTTTTAACTATATCAAATGTTTATTTTGAAAATTAATTTTGTCTGTGAAGAAAACGTCCTATTTTTGAAAACGATCTTTTAACCGGATACGGATGTTTATCTACGTCGATTTTTGAATTTTTCGATTTATTTTGAAACAGTGCGAATTAGTTAAAATTTTTAGGTAATATTAATATCTATAATTTATGTATTTATTTCTTCGAAAAAACAAATTTTTTAATTTTTTTTTTTTAATTATAATTTAAATGGTTCATAACAGAGAAGAAATATCTGCCATAAGTGTCATGGGACTTTCTTATACGTATTACAGAGATTGAACAGTGTGCGTGTTTGCCATAGGTACCATGGGATATTCTTATACGTAATAATGAGAGTGAAAAGTGTGGGTGTCTAAATAATTATTTAAAAAAATTATTTCTGGCTAAATCATATATGCTGGAAAAAAATGTATGGGGGATAAATTATAGATAATAACATACTTGACATTTTTTATCTTAAACATTTTTTTCTTATTTCAAAAATAATTCAAAAATTGACAAGAGTAAACATCCGTTTTATGTAAAAACGTTCAAAATATTCATGTGATACATAATGTAGAGAAGTTTATGTTCCATTCATTTTATTTTATCTTTTATTAGTTTGTCAGAAATGTGTTTTCATAACTTAAGAATCACGTACACTGTTCACTGTCAAGATTACGTATAAGAAATTCTCGTGGGTCCCAAGGTAGATATTTTTTTTATAGAAATTAAATGTGAAATATTATAGAACATATTTTAACTACTATATCATGAAGAAATATTTATTCAAAAATGTTTTAAAATACAGTAAATCAACGTTTTATTATTGCTAAAATTTAATGGATAGAAGTTGTCACTCTGCAGAAATACATACAATAGAAATTTTTTTAAATCCCCTAGATAGATAAGTGCTCGTTCTTCCTTAAGTAATAACGTTTATAAATTTAGCGACATTGTTTAGAATTTCAGTGATATGTTTTAATAATTAATTATTTGATTAATTTTCATGTTATGAATTCATGTTAAAATAATATATTTTATTCATTAATTAGTCATTTTACTCCGTGCTGAAATTTCCACAACGGAGTTTAGTTGATTAAGAAATTATCTAACAAGTTTTAGATAAGTTAAATGAATGTACCGGGTAATAAACACGACTCTGGGAGTAAAAAAAGGGTGAGTGAGGAGGGGTTTATGAAGGAATGGAAAGACGGATCAAGGCGTGCAAGATATACATAAATCATCACGTGATAACCTTCGTCTGAAATTACTGAATATATTCGTTACATGCGTTTTGTCTACATTTCATGTTCTATCCATTAGATTACTTAATTATGTTTAAGTTTGATAGTTATGTATAGACGGCATCATGTCTGTTTTCTGAAATGATTATCATTTCATATAATTTATTAGTAGTAACGTAAAACTAAGAGACTTAAACATACTATGGGTTTCAGAAGTTGTCTGCCACCCTAAACGTTAGAATCGCTTAAAACAGATTCTAAAATATTAAAATATAGAGGAGCTTATATAGTTACATCATTTTAAATAAAAACACAAATATACATCCATTTCATTAATTAATTTATATCAAGTTTAACATAAAATATGTATATAAATACTAAAAAATTACTTTTTTACAATTTTCAATAGATTACATAACAATTCAATCACACAAATATATATGAGTATGATAAACGAAGAATACTTCTTTATCTAGTAAATTAGTTTAAAAATATCTGTCTTTGTTTGGTGCATGGAAAAATGATTTGAATATTATAATAATCAAATGGAAGGAGCTTACTAAGTTTGTGGATAAGCAAATTTGAATGAAAACTGGTCAACCATTTCTGCATGCGACTCTACATATAAGTATTCTAAGTACATTTAATTATAGCTAGTTTCATTAATATTTTGATATTATATTTTTATATTTAATATATTAAAAAATAAAATTATGGAAAAATAGAATAAATCAGGAAGTAATTGGTGTTTCTACAAGAAATTTATATGTATAATAATATTGTGTAGATTAGATACATTCTGTGTGATGATTAAAACATTTTTTTGTATATTATTTTCTTATATCATTTCAATCTAATATAAAAATAATTTCGTTTTTACCTAAAATCTGTTCAAATATAATGAATTTTATTTTTATTATATACTCCATAAGAAAAATTTACATATGTACGTTATACATACATACCATATGTATATGGAAATTTATTTTTGCGATAAGCAATTAAAAAAACCCATTTGTTATAATACTGATAAATATTCATATGACATATTGTTTTGCGTGCTTAACAAAAATAAATATGTTTTCTTGTTAATTTACCAACACGTTGTAGATTAATATTTATGAATTAAATAATTAAACAGAAATATGTATCTTGATTTTTAACATGCAATTAAATTTTATATTTTCATTATTATTTACACTCCCAATTAGTTTATATTTTTGCAATTTCTTTAAATTTCGATCAATTGTTTCATATTATTCATATTAACCAGGGCTTCGAACTGTTATTTTTTTCGTTTTGGTTTTCGTTACGGTTCGAGTAAAAAAATATATCGGTTTGGTTCCGGTTTTCGTTCCGAAAATAAATACTGATTTTCCAGTTTTTTCGGTTTTCGGTTCAGCTCCGAGTGATTAATTAAAAATTAGAACATTTGATGGTACTTGTATAATAGCCCTGAACAACTGTAGTGGGGAGTAAGATCATGTTAACGCGCATATTTTAACATGTACCGAACCGAAAAAAACGATATTTTTTTTCGGTTCGGTTTCGGTTATCGTTCCGGCAAAAAATAACGGTTTTTCCGGTTTTCGGTTCAGTTCCGATTCGAAGTTCTGATATTAACTATTAATTTTATAAAGAACTAGATGTTACAAGTTAATATTGTTTACAATATGATGTATATGTAGGTTAGGTAGGAACTGTCACCCTTGAAGAAGAAGAAGATAAAGTAATACAAAATTTCTGTTATGATAGTTGATAAAATAGGTTGCACGCAAGGTATGTAAAGTTCAAGGTAGCCTCAGTAGCTCAGAACAAGAGAAAATACGTTATTTGGGATGCCTAACTGTGGAGAAGGGGAATGATGTGCCCAATCTTAACAAATATAGCCTTGTAACTCGGCGCGAGAAGGGAAAAATACATCTGGGGTGCCCAAGCTGATTGGTCAAGAGCTACTGAGGCAACCTATGTACATATTTACTAACATTGTGTCGAACGTACAAATATCACACACCCATTTTTTGTCTAATAAATTTTTCGGGATACAAATTTCGAGATACAAAGTAGCCTATGCCTATGTCCTTCCTCAGGATGCAAGCTATCTCTCTGCCAAATTTCATTAGCGGTTTAGCCGTGAAAAGGTAACAAACAGACATACAGAAAGATACACAGTTTCGTATTTATAATATTAGGTAGTATGGATATTTTATTATATACTTTTACATAGTATAGTGATAAAAATTGATAAATATAATTAATTATATTATGTACATATGTATGTCTTTCTAACAAACTTATCGAAAGTATTATAAATGGTTAGCATTAGCAAAGACCTCTAATATAAAACTCAAATATCTCAGGAGGGCTGAGTTTGTCTCCACAGTTAACTCGGAGTGTCAACACTGAATATGCAAATATTTGAAGCAAGTTTCATTAACTGTAATCGTACAACGATAATGTTCTCGGAATGGATTATATCACTATAGCCGTTAGATGATTCATATTCATGCATTTTAACTGTGTTCATGCACATGCGCTCGTGTTTTCTTAAGCAAATTTGCTATGCTAATGAATTTAGTTTATCTTTAACTATGTATACATATATGTTTTTTTTATATAATTACATACTGGAATTTAATCAAATAGAGATTAACAGGTCTTCATAGTGAGTTGAATCCAGAAAGTGGACAGAAATTAAATAAATGCTTATAGGTAGTGTTAAATATGACAAACTTTGGAAAGACATTAAAATCATTATAGAACTAGAGAATATAAAATTATGAATCTTTTGAAGTTATAAAAAAATCCGGAAATCCATTAATTTTTATTATGCTGGATAAATTTCTCACATAATGCGTTGTAAACCAATCGTTCATGCTTGTTTCTTCCCGTTACCAAATTTGAGCCAAATTTTTCGTTTCTCAATTTTTAATATTAAATTTGAAAAATTATTTCTATAAATACATTACTTATAGGGTGTTTTAATAGAATATGTTTTCACATTCATAAAAAACGTACGATGTTCATAAAAAGAAACGTATACTTGAGATGTTTTGTATAGTATGAAGTTATTTAATTTTTTACTTCATATTTAATTATGTACGGTAACAAAATACGGGTCCTTTTAGGACAAATACTTTCTGTCTGAAACAAATCTGCATTGTAAAGCAAATATACTAAACTACAAATGTGTAAGTGTGAGGTAGATGTGTGTGTGTGTGTCTACATATGTATGTGTTTGTGTGCATAAGATACGGGCAGCGATGGCGCTTTTTTGCTCATTCAGGTATGTATAATATAATGAAACAAAAATTTTAATTAGCACATGCACCATAAAATATATTTTTATTAAAATGGTTTTGTATAGTTTCAAACTGCTGGCTATTCTTTAAATGAATGTAGTTAGTAACAACAAAAACGTTTGCTATATTAATTTTATTTATGTTTCCTAGTAAAGTCAAATGGTACAAAAATAAAATTTTCGAACAAATGGATATTTAATTTTGTTTTTAAACTAATTTACCAAAATACAATATAATTATAATTTACCTGATGCAGTTCGTGTTACAAATAATATGTATGTATCATATGACGATTCAAAGTTGTTAATTTAGGACTGTTGATTGGAGCTAACTAAAAATTGGGACAAGGCGACTAAAAAAAATACTATCATTGATATTTTGTATCAAAATTCATTTTGACATATTATTGTTTTCCCAAAAGATCAACTATTTTTTATGAATCATCTATATACTATTAATAAAAATTATGATTATTTAAAAATCAAGACACACAATAGTTCCGTAAATATTTATAAGAGACAAATCTCAAAATAACGGGATGTCTTGTCTAGCTAAAATATTTGTTTGCAATTAGGTCCAATATCATGCTTCTGTACATGTCGCTTGTAATGTCGTTCGTATTAGACGCTATAGACGCGACGTAAATTTCCGTTCATACATCGCACAGTCATACAATAAAAATGTCAATACCGTAGCACGATAAGATGTATGTAAGATAAAGTAAACACAATTATAATAGAATCATTATGATAAAGGTGACAAGCTAGACGTATCTAACAACGATTACACTAGACGACGCGACGTTTACACTTGATGTAAATGCACGCAGACGTGCATAAGCAAAGTCTGATAACTGTAGATAGTAGGTTTATAGTTCTGAAATCATCACACCCTTCAGAAATTTGTTTACTGAAGAAACGCAATCAATTACAATATACAAATATCTGAAATATGATTATTCAGACATTTCAAAGCAAGTACATTGGAAGATATATTAAAAAACTTAAAATTCGTGTAAATTTAATAGATAGGGGAAAGTCGGGTAATTTGGACCATTTTTTTAAATTACGATATTTAGTATACTAGTTTTTGGTTTAGACAAATTATTTTTTTATGAAATGAAACAGCAGTTTATAGATTTTGTTTCTATTAAGTATTAATCAACATAATTATCATAAACTCGACAAAAATCAACAAAATATGAGATCGGAGCTTTGTTTCAATTTAGCCAACCGGTACTGTACTTTGGACTAGAGCTGGGCGCGGGCCGTGAATTTTTTGGGTCACGTCGGGTCACGGCCGTGACCCGACGTGACGTGAGCGATTTAAAAATATTGGATCGTGAGCGGGCGTGATCGTGAGTCAAAATAAAACAATCGGGCGTGACCGGGCGTGAGTACATTTTTGTCGTGCGTGAGTCCGTGAGTATATGTATGTATATTTTGATATTTCTTTAATTTCTGATCTCATGCATATATGATAATCTGTTAAATCGAATTTTTATATTAAACATTTTATTTATAATATATTATTCGGGTCACGAGCGTGACCCGCCGTGCGTGATCGGGCGTGAGTAAAAAAATAGAATTCGTGAGCGGGCGTGATCGTGAATACTTTTTTTGTAACCGTGAGTGAGCGGGCGTGACTAAAATGTTTTCTCTCGTGAGCGTGCGTGATCGTGAGCAAAAATTACTCACGCGCCCAGCTCTACTTTGGACCACGGGGTTGCTAATTTGGATCTTAATAGAATCTTAACTAAAATATAACTGTAAACATAACATAATATATATTTATGAATTACAGACTATTAAACAATTATTTATCATAAGTATTAAAACAAAAAACTATAAGAAATCAGTCTCGTAACATTATTTCAATTAAATTATTCAAGAAAGACAATCATCACATACGTTAGGATTATTGATACAAGTTTCATGATTCCAGTTATAGCAACTACATGCGGTCCATTTTAAGTGTGAGAAGTGGAAAAAAATCTAACAAAAATATAACTTATCAAAGCCACCACCAATCCATGACAGTTAATTGTTGATAAATTGCTGCTGCAAACTATAAATTAAAAACCCTGTATGCTTACCTTTGTACTAACTACACCTTTAGCACGAATCACTCAAAATTACAATTCAAAATCAATTATTTACATTTGCGGAAACAAAATAACAACATTCAACTTGTCAAGGAAAATAATATAGCCAATATGCAATTAAGTTAGGCGCCTATCGCACGGTGTTGTCACTTAAGAAATCAGAAAATTACTTTTCGAGATATAAGGGTGGTCCAATTTACCGAGTGGTCCAATATACCAAACTTTCCCCTATACCTACATCAAATATTCAATCTTGCATGCTAATGAACCAGGATTTGGAAATTTTGCCCCATGACTAAAATGGAGTTGGTACCTATGGTTTTGCCTAGTAAATAAATCTATTTAAAATAACACAAAAATGTTAGGATATAATTTTATCGACTCACCGAGAACTTACCTGGTTGTCCGCTCACGCCAATCGTATCAGGGCCGCCTCTTATCTATACCTACTTATTTTTAATAATTTGATTATAAAATTTTTAACTCAGGTGAATACGACATTAAATTTATTTTATTTGATTTGATTTTATTTTGATTTCTTAATTCAAAACTAATATCAATTTTTGCCCATCAGGTCAGGTTTTCAAGCTATCCTAACTTAAAAGTGCGAAAATGTATATTTAAAAAAAGAAAAGAGTACAGGGTGCAAACACAGTACCTATAACAATGTCTTGAAATGATTGAATCTCGGTGAAAAAAAATTGAGAATTACAAAAAAGTAGTCTATCAATCCCAAAAAACAGGTACTTTACTCTTAAAGCGTTCAAGACTGATGTCAGTACCTTACATACATATATAATATGTATATGGTATTCATAAATATGACCAGAATCGTAATTTTTGATATTTTTTTGATACACACATGGCAGTATATTGTATATTTCAAAAATCATCCCATTCACCCATAGGAAAAAATATGTGCGCGCACATGTATGAAGCAAAGATGAAGGCTTGTAACAATACATATAAGCCACTGGCAACATGAGTATTTACTCTTCAATCTTTCCGGGAGGCGTGCGACGCATACAACGACATTAACGCTGCTCCGGTAAATTAACTTTCGGAGACCCTGTTAGTTACGGGTCCTTACCCGCTTTGAAAAATTGATGCTGACCTCTATCGGTGGCGTGTTGAGTTAACCCACCTCTCGTCGTCTTCATTCGAGAATCGATCTTTACTATAAATCAACATGTGAATGGTCACGTTGTGTGAGAGTCGAATGTTATGTAAAGTTTTATCAGTAAATTGTTTTTTTTAATTATTTTTTTACTTTTTGACAGTCGCCGATTTAAAATTGCGGCTTATAACAAGAATGCTTTAACTGAATATTTTCTGAAAATATTTATTTTATCTTCAAGAATTTAAGAGGAGGTACGATATTAGGAAAACGTTTACAGCGTTACATCCGTTAATGTGATGTAGCTTTTTAACAAGAAGATTGTAATATTTTTTAGAGTAAATATTCTGTTCTACGTAATTCAATATTCGAAATATTTTAGTACTACTAAGAAAATTATTATTTAAACATAATTCACTTGTGGTATGTATAATGCACAAATGTAATATAATGTATATGTATGCATTTTTAGTTTTTTTTTTTTTTTTTATTTCTATAAGAATATAAGATTATAAATGAGTAAAAATATATAAATGTACCTATACTGTAAAGGCCAGAATCGCTTACAACAGATTCGAAAATAGAAAGACAAACTTTATTGGTTTACTTTTTCTAGGGCGGAGCTTATATAGTCATATCATTTTAAATACAAACAGAAATATACGTCCATTTGATTAATTAATTTCATATCAAGTTTAACATATAAGTATATCAAATATTTTTTGCTATAAAAATTTACGTATAAAATTTTCAATACATTACATAATAATTTAATCGCACAAATATATACATATGAGTACTTCTTTATCTAGCAAATGAGTTTTAAAATATTTGTCTTTGTTTGGTATATGGAGAAATTATTTAAATATTATAATAATCAAATGGGATGAGCCTACTAAGTTTGTGATAAGCGAATTTGAATGAAAACTGGTGGACCATTTCTGCAAGCGACTCTACGTATGTAATTGACCAAAAAAGAAAAAATATTATAAAAAGTCATGCATCTAATTAGTAATAACCGAATAAATAGTCTATAATACAAAGATGAAAGATACATATAAAGAGATTCAATGAGAAAAAAATGTATGTATTTGTTCTATCGACAATAAATTCTCCTTGATTTGTCTTTCAAACGTTTTGCTTCAACGACAATATTCATAGTGACTGGAAACTTAGAGAGCTGCTTCTATTGAAATAACAAGATTCATCTTAAGATAATATTTTTGTTAGACCAGAGGTTTGTTTTCTTTTGAACAACGTCTACATTTAAACAAACTCAACAATCATTGAAATATATTATACAAGTATATAGCAATAATATTTTTTATTAGATTTTAATTTAAATACGAGAAAATAATTTGAACTCAAGTAACTGAGCCATGGTGTTTTAAGTTGATATAAACATTCTAGTTTTGAGGATTCGGGTTAAGAAAAGTATGCTATTTAAACTATAAGCCTTAATTTCGGGATTTGTTACGTTACGACTTACGAGTATATGGTATATGTTTAGTAGAATCTATGTTTTACTGTAACCGATGTAGTAAAACCGGGTGTAAAAGTTCGTGTCGATGGCGCTTTACACCTGACATAACTAATCAGGTTTAGTTATGCTACTCCTCTTGATCTACAGGCATAGCATAACTAAACCGGAATAGAGCCGGAATAAAAACGCATGTAAACTGCATGGATATAGTTATATCTATTTAGCCAACCCCCAAAAATATAAGTATCTACGGAGTATAGGGATTTCATCGTAATGCACTTCGCATTAACATTTGAAAAAGCGTCGTCAGTTAAAACATGGTTAAAACACCTGAGACGAAGAGATTGAAAACAAAAGAAAGCGTAATTCGCGAAACAAAGAGGAGAACAAGTATTTTTGGGATTTCTTGTTAGTATACCATCGAACTTATAGCGTACTTCAAATCGGAATTATAATTCCAGCTGACATTACTTATTTTCGTATGTGTAAACAGCATCGCTTAACGGTTTAACTACATCGGCTCTAGTAAAACCGGAATAACAGCGCTGTGTAGACGTACTCTATAATTGTAGTGATATAAATATTTATAAATATATTAATTTTTTTAAATTATTATTTTGACAGTAAATACTACTGTTAAATTTTTGTTAAGGTAAATCTGTGAATAATTCTTCCTTTTGTCTATTCAATTAACAATTCACTTCTACTCTATTTTATCGCAGAAATCTTTATAACTTAATCGTTGTTTCAGAACACTTCTGAAGAAGACATGGTTTGAAATTTTAATAGGAACGTAAAGTATAATGAACATTTCAGAAAATAATAAAGTTTGTGTTATATATAGTTTCAGTGTAAAAAATCACTAAAAATAAGAGACGTTTTTATATCCATCTGGTAAAATACCGAAAATCTGTAATTTTCTGTTGTGCTATTACAATAGAATCTAAATAATTTTATAAAGCTTATAAAAATTATGTTAAAAATAATTTGTATTTTTTTTATTGTAAAATACAGGCACGGATAAATATGAATTAAATTGAACTTCAACTCATTGTTAGATATGATTTTTTACTTGTAATGAAAAAATAAATTGCAGATTTGAAGATAAATATTTGAAATTCACGGAGTGACAAAATATAACATATTTATTATATCACAATTTATTTAATACATTAAACAACATAGGAATGTTTGTGCTTGCCTACGTATTTGAATTCTGTGTTTTTATTTAAATAGCTCAACTTATTTGTGAGTGTAACATTCCTAAATTAGCAGAAACGTTTTATTTCAGAAATTTGCAATGGAATTCCGTTTCAGAAAACATAAATATTTAATAATGCTGTGATAAATTCACATGATGAATTCCACTTTAACAGATGTAAAATGTAAATAATTTTATAAACCATGTTTTATTTCAGTTGATGTATTTATTTTTGGTTTAGGAATAAATACTTAAAATGAATAAAATAATAATTATTCACGTCAAAAAAGTTACTCGTGAAACGATTATAATATAAATAATATATTTACATTTTATATTACATTTATATTTTAAACTGCATTTCTAGTACAAGGAATAGCGAATAAAATAATAATAAATAAAACAGAGCAAAAGTACATTTTAAATCTAGAAGATTTTTGGCCTCTGCAGAGATAAATGGTTCATTTAGGCAATACTGACCAAATAGGTACAGTGCTCTTCTTTGAACTATATAAAATTATAAATATAAAATATACTTATTGGTTTTCTAATGAAAATAAAATTATTTCACAATTAAGATTTAAAATTTGATCACGCTCACATCGAATTACGGTCCGTGCTCACAATCAGCTTTAAAACTGACCATCACAAGGAGTCCGAAATTGTCCCAGAAAAATATAATAGAGAAAGAAAAATAAAATAACTTCCATTTTTAATTTTCCGTTTCAAGCAATCATTTATAAACTAATAAATATATTATACATAAATATACAATATATGATATAGATAAGGAATCTTCTCAAGGGATAATGACGTGATTAAATCTACACATTTATTTTACACGGAATTATATAATATAATATAGCGAGGTAAATGACAACGACTGAGTCCTTTTTCCGCTTATGTGAGTAATCATATATGACAGTCTGATATTTTCAGAAAGGTAAATGTATGTATTATTTGAACATTTTCTTGTTTGCTGTCAAATTAAAACTGATCCGAATAAAAATGTGTCTAAATGCACAAATGGCCAACATCTGTTTTGATACAAATAAGGGTATAAATATATATATTTTTCAGTGTGTTGAATCAATGTTTGTTTATGTTTGGGTAAAAAATGAAAATTAATTAGCGTCACATCATTAATAAAAATAAATAAAAATGTCTTCACAGTTAGATAACAATATATTATAAATTTATAGACTTCAGTAAAAAAAATTTTTTGGAGTTGCTACAGTAGCGTATGACATTTTTAAAATTAAGTTAGTGTTTTAAAATTTTATTTAAAATTCAGACGACCTCACTCGATAACAGTTAAAAAATGGGATTGGTTGAAGATATATTTATTTAAATAATTCTACTCAATAAGTTATAGAACATAAATTGTATTTTGGAGTCATATTTTACAAAAAATTTCTGCAATATGGAACTGGAAGGAAGGAGCATTTTTTTTATTAACTTGTCTAGGCATCATAGGAAATATGCAACTGTAATTATGTACCTACTTATTCGACCTATGGATGGCATTTTTTGGACCTTTTTATGGTATCTCCGGTACAATTATTATATCTCCAGTTCTATAGGTCGGATTGCAAAAAAACAAAACACTTTTTCACTATGAATTCTATAAAACCGAACAGTTAAAAATAACGTAATATAACGAAAAATAAAAAACACAACAATTAGTTATGTTTTTATTTGTTTCTATGCCTTGACTAAAAGTAAATATGTATTTTAATGAAAATAAATAAATTACAAATATTTTTTAGAACGGCTAAAAACCGCATTAAAAATAGTTTTGAGTAAAATATCTGTGCTGGTGAAGGGACAAATTAGTTTCTACTATTTTTATCAAATGTAAATCCCCTAACCATAAAAATTGTAAGAGTCCTAAGGATACAGTGTTTTTAGGACTCCAATGATAACATTGCTATTGAAACACGTGTAAGTCTAAACTCTTACAATTTTTATGGTTAGGGGATTTGTATTTGATAAGTCATAACCATAGTTTTTGTCTGTTGTTTGTTATAAGCTTTTTTTATGTACATTTTTAATAAACTTTTCATTTTCTTTTAAATATTCAATTGTTTTGATATTAGCGTACAAAATAATAACCTGTCATTTTTGTTGCCTACATTTTAAAAGAATGTAGAAAATATAATAATATACAGTCAATATTTTTGAACAGGTTGAGAGACGGACGACAAAATGAGTTTAATATGGTACTGATTATATTTCAATTTCAACGTACGATTTTATGAACGTTGAACACCATTTTGGATTTACCCATTCCGTGAAAGTAACTCCATCCACAGCTCTATTGTTTTGAAACTGATAATATACTCGTAATATTGTATGAATTATATACAAGCACTTAATATGTAATTAAAATCAATGGAAAAGGATAATATATTTTATGTAATTATAATCAACTAATTAAATTAACTACAAGCTAGTTAAATAAACAAAACAGAAAATCTGTTGTGTACTTTACACCTTTACATATGTATACATTTATAATCGAACTCTGGCTAAACTTAAAGATACAGTAAAATTTCTAGGGGTTGTTATCGACAAACACTTAAACTGGAAACCATATGTAGATTTACTATCCTGCAAAATACCTAAATACTCTTATATGCTAAAATTTATATCAAATAAAGTACTAGTGGAAATCTTATTGCATTGACAATATACTATGGCTATATTTAATATACATATTTTACGCCCTTATTTTTTGGGGTGCTTCATTCACAACATCGGAAGAATTTCTATTCATTGAGTGAATTTTTGTTATAATATAATTGTATTTTATTTGAATTTAATTATGTTGTCGACGTGTTGAATATCTTATTATGCAGAATTTTTTTAAGCTTTGAATAATAAACCATCGTTTTTTCATAAAATATCTTGTACTTTATTTTCCCCTAAAATGCTCCCTTCATTCTTTGAAATAAATATACTTTTTGAAAATCATGTAAAATGCAATATAAATGCCGTTTGAAATTTTGAAAAATCTCTTAAAAGTAAAGAAAATAAAGCAATTTTTGTAAAAAAACGTAATTTTTCCAAATTTTTTTTCGCGAATTTTTTTTAAACATATTCAAAATAAAAATTTCAAGTAAATTCTACATACATTTAAAAAAAAGGGTTTGAAATGCACTACCAATTTTTCTTGATCCATTTGGAGGATTGTGGAAATTTCTGCCGCCCTTCAAAGTCGCTGGAGTCTAATTGACCCCTGCTATTATTACGTTATTTTCGGGAGGTGCTATTATAGAGGGTTAAACATAAAATGTATATGGTTAACTTGATATACTTGAATAAATATTATTATTATTATTATGTATAAATTCATTGAAGACGTATTAGTACCTAATATGTGTAGCAGAGTGTTATTTATTTTACAACGTAATATATGGTTGTGAGAGTAGCATGCAAGGTAATCTAGACAAATTAACAAGACTGTACGGGAGGCTGACATGTTGATCCATGAAGTTTTGGCGTTTATAACTTCAGGGTAAATGTGTCTATAGCATTACGTGCAGATATTACATCACATATAGGTAATTATACACACTATGTAGCTTATAACGTACTATGCCCATGTGAGAGAGCCATCTAAATTATGGATGTCTCAATTAAAAACTATCGCCGAAGACATCGCGTATGACATACACGTATGTATATCATCTGTGTTGTGTATGATATAACATTCAAAAGAGATAACATGAATACTTTTTTTGTAAGATATTTATTAAATTATAATTTACTAATTATATATCAATTTACAGAATGTGGTGATTTAAAATATTTGATTAATACAAAATTTTTTGGGTTCTTTTCAATTTATAAGTACATAAAACATAAATTGATGGTTTCCAGTGATTTTAGTATTAACATAAAATTAATTTCTGATAAATATATGTACGTTTTTTTACTTTATTTTCGTTGTAAATTTTGATGTTTAGACAGATATATGTATGTATGTTTTGAATAATTTAAATAATTAATAATCAATTATTCAATATTAATTTATAAATAAAAATGATAAGTGCAATTAGTGAAATAGTAGCAGAATTAATATAATAATTGAATGTAATTTAATTACTTATAAATAACATTGATTATTCATTCGCAATTATAACTATATTAAATATAAATACATACCCTACAAATAATAACTATGTAACAAATTAATCCTCCATTATTTATGCGAATGCTGTGAAATGTATACAATAGTATCATTTATACATTGGGTAATAGTTTATAATTATTTATATATACACATAGCGATTTTCTATTAACAATTAATTATAATTAGTAAAGTACAAAAGTGAACTGCACTTCCTATATATATACTATTACTGATACTATTTACAGGAAAACAGTTGCCTGTGAATTCAAAACCATTCAATTTTCAGTTATGTTTAAGTAAGCTTTTATACAAAATATGATACAATAAGTGTCTTAATCAAAGTACCAGTTTTAGTTACTTTGCGAAAAATAAATAATAATAATATCTACTATATATAACGAAGTGCCCTGACTGATAATCATTTTTTTGACCATTTCCACTCATCGGAGAACCTTGAAATTTGGTATATATATTCCTTGGGGGTAAAAAATAACAACTAGTGGGCCTTTTTTGAAAAAGTTTATAAATGGGGTAACAAGGGGCCCCCAATTTTTCAAAAAAAAAGTTAGAATTTTTTTATTATTTTTTTTATATTCCTTGGGTGATATAATGTAAGGTTCAAATTTTAGATTTAAAAAAAATGAAAAAAAAAGGAAAAAAAAAGTTTTGATGTAAAAAAGTATCAAAACGAAAACCGATATTAGATTTTTTTAATTTTTTTCAAATACTTTGGTTAATTGGCAACCATGAACCCGTGTCTGATTTTTGAAAAAGATATGTTAAAGAGGAGAAAATAAATAAAATACGTTTACATATAATGCGCTTTAAGCATTTACTAAATTAATTGCAAATGTCGTAACTATGGATACATTATATTTTATTGATTATTTTTAAAAATTTTAAATGTCAGTGGCCATTTAAAATTTTGAAGTGAACAATAAAATATAACAAAAAAGAAATATAAAGAGCATAACGAACGAAAAAATATGCACAACTCTAATGTAATAAATAATTTAATTTTCATAAATAAATTTGACAAAAAAATTGAAGACAAATAATTACAGCATTCGGACACAATTCGACCAACATTCGGCGATAGATATGTGTTCCCGGTACAAATAAAAATTAAGTAGGTATATAATGACATTTTTTAAATCTTAAGTCATTGAATTATCAATATTTTTACTTTCATAGGTATAGGTATTTTATTATATTTATTTGTAATCATAAATATCAGAAGAATTTATATAATTTCAAATTAACATTGTAATTTTAAATGATATTATTTTAATTGTTGTTTGAAACTGTATATCTGTCATCTTTACCCAATGTACTAACCTAAAATGTACATTTACAAAATTAAAACAAGATGTTGATTTATTGCAAATTGTTACGAAAGCTTCATTCAATTGACAAGACCTATATTTGATTGTAATTAATTAATTAATTGTACAAAGGGTGTACGAGTATCTACAAGAGCTAATAATGTATTTATATAGACACATTGATGAATTTTTGAAAGACACGAGCAGAAAAACCAAAAATGAAATTATTTTTAATATTCATAAAATGTTCAAATCATGTAAGTACATGATGTAATACAATACATGTACCAGAAGTCATAAAATAATTTTTTGTCGTTGTCATATCAGAAACAAATGTCATAATATGTATTTAGTATGCAATATATTTTCATACGACAAGAGTTGAAAACGCATCGTAAACAAATATACAGGTAATCCTCGACTTATAATTGTCTTTGTCTCTTTCTTACATGCACATATTACATAAATGAAACAAACAGTTCCGGGAATTTCCCAAAAATGTAATTTATTATTATTTATGTAGATATTTTTGGGAACACGCAAATGTTTGTTATGTATAGAAAATGCGATTCGCTTCACATCAAGGAAAACGTCCAAAGCAAAAATATGTACATATTGTACGTGTTAACTTACAACTTATTCTATTTACGATCGATGTTTAGAAACCTATCTCGGTTGTAAGTCGAGGAATACCTGTACTACGATATATAACGTATGTCTTATCAGTTTAAGCGTAAAAAATATCAAAGTTAATATTCAATGTTTTTAAATGCTGCGAGAAGTTCAAACATGCTTGACTGATTTAAATTTACTTTTTTCCTTATTTTATATATTACTTACAAAATAACCAAGACGTTCCATTAAAATTTCAGGATTTGTAAAGTGTTCTGTCGTAGGAAAAGTTTAGGAAGCACTGTTCTACATCATACTTCAATATCAACCAAATTGAGTTATTGAGGGTAAAAAATATATTGAAAAAACCTCATAGAGAAACCATATTTAGTTTGTGCAATAAAGTTTTAACAGGTACGATTTTTCTAAAATATCTTAAAATTAATAAAATTAAAATTGATAAAAGCCCAGCTCTAATGAATAAATAAGAAAGCACTCCGTCACAGCACTATATTATTCCGTCGCGGGAAAGTACCTACCATATAGGCCAGTCAGGATCCACTCAGGGCTAGCTACGTCACTGGTTACGATACTATATTATTGTTGGTTACGATATTTCATAAAACAGATATCGGTGCTTAGAATACATTGTCTGGAGGAATACGATAAAAGTTTTAACAGATTTTTTAGCGGAAAAGAGAATTTTGTCGCTTATATATGAGATTTTTAGAATCGATAACTCAATTTCGCAAAAAGTGTATCTTACGATACTTTGCCTTGGAGGGGACGATATAGAAATAATTTAACCAGGTATGTTATAATTTAGGTATATAAAAACATAGTACCTAGCCATGGAATACGGAATTTTATAATTTACGGTTTCAATATTTTATTTTATTAATTTAGGTTACTATGATTATGTCTCTTTAAAATATTTTGTCGAACAATTAAATGATTTTTGACACATATTAACAATTAAATATTTTGAAATGCCTATATTGATTGAAAATTTAAATATGAAGAAACATTTCACTTCTATGAAAGGTAAAATATCGAAATTAATTATTAGGTTTGGTGTAAATTTTTCGAAACACAATTTTTCGAATCACAATTTTTCAAATCAAAATTCTTCGAATGAACAATTTTTCGAAAAATTTAAGTTTTATTGTTCAAATTTTAATTAGTTAATAAAATATTAAGTAAAGTAATATTTGGACATTTTACGATATCCATACTAATATTATAAATGCGAAAGTGTGTTTGTCTGTCTGTTTTCTGTTTGTTACCTTTTCACGGCTAAACCGCTTTACCGATTTTGATGAAATTTGGCAGTGAGATAGCTTGCATCCCGAGGACGGACATAGGCTATTTCGTATCTTAAAAATTCAACCCCTAAGAAATTGCAAGGGGGTAGAAATTTTTTAATTTTTTTTAGTAATTATTATTTTACCCCCCGATACATATGAAGGGTTGTAAGTGGTTTTATTCGATCCGGCGGGAAAAATACCACGGGGGCGTAGGTTTTAGGGGGCAAAACAACCCTCTATCTCGCATAGGAGCCGAGATATTTACGATTTTGTATAATTAAAGAAAACTAAAAATAAGAAAAATTTAATATTTTACCCCCTGTCACATATGAAGAGTTGTAATTGATTACATTCGATCTGGCGGGCAAAAATACTACGGAAGAGGGATTATTAGGGGGACAAAACAACCCCTTATCTTACATAGGAGTCGCGACTTATATTATAAATGCGAAAGTGTATCTCTCAGTCTGTCTATTTGTTACCTGTTCACGACTAAACTGCTTTACCGATTTTGATGAAATTTGGCAGTGAGATGGCTTACATCCCAAGGACGGATTAAGGCTATTTCATATCTCGAAAATTCAACCCCTAAGGAATTGCAAGGGGGAGGAAAATTTTAAATTTTTTTTAGTAATTAATATTTTACCCGTTACATATGAAGGGTTGTAAGTGGTTTTATTCGATCCAGCGGGAAAAATACCACGGGGGTGGGGGTTTTAGGGCGGAAAAACCCCTCTATCTCGCATAGGAGCCGACACATTTACGATTTTGTATAATTAAAGAAAACTAAAAATAAGATAAATTTAATATTTTACCCCCTGTCACATATGAAAGGTTTCGAAATCCACGCGAGCGAAGTCGCGGGTAGCAGCTAGTCCTTTATAAAATGCGGAGCATCAGAACAAAACCGGATAAATCCACTTTGAATCGAAATTACTTTTTTTTTCGATTTGGCATTTTCAACCATCGCCGGATCGACTGACGAAAGATCACGGTTCAAATATTGCTAAAACCCCTTTAAAAATGACTTAAAAAACGTGTCTCGGAATAAAAGCTAACAAATCCACTATAAAAAGACAGAAAAAGTTTGTGTGCGATTATTACGTAAAAATTTCTTTGACGAAATGTGCCTTATTGATTAAAAAGTTTATTTATCATTGTTTTCTTTCACTAACAACTTTTTGCCATTACAAGTTATGATGTCTCTGGTTCAAATGTGGATAAATCCAACTTGTAATGGAACAAAACCGGATAAATCCAACGTCGCGGAACAAAAATCGGATATCTAATTTTTTAAAGTTATCCATCTTCCAACTTGTGCAAAGACGCTAGTTCAAAATTTGGGTATTAAAAAATCTCCACTGTACCTACCTATAACCATATTCAAAAGTTTAAAAAAGTACATGAAAATTGGGTAGTTACATTTTGACCTCTCCTGTAAAATTTGCAAAAATGGATTTATTCGGTTTTGTTCTGCTGCTCCTAAAATGTATGTAATATCTATTAAATTAAAAAATATCTTGCACCAATTATCGTATTAAGAATGATGATTGTGTTATTTTTATAAGGACTAGGTATATCTTTGAAACATTACATTCCTTTCATGAATATTATTAGATTAACTTCAATCTGTATGCAAAATATACAAACTAGGTATACAAAAAATGAAAATAATAATACAAAGTAAAGTGAAATACATACATAAGGGAACTCTGGCTTGAAATGAGTTAAGTATGAATATCATAAAAGTAAAAATAAAAGGCCATTATAAAATGCGTAACAGTAGCGTTGTACAAAAGCGCTCTTTCCATTAAATCTAAATGCATGCATACATCTTGAACACGAAATAAAATAAAAGAAGCAGAAGAAGGCAAGGATGTTCCAGGCGCGCGCACGCAGGCGATTTAAACTTACCGCATTATTTACATCGGGAACATATTCCGGGACCGTCCTGAGGGACTCCTCGATATACACACACATGCGTACGCCGAGATGTTAAGACATTCAATTGTTTTAGAAGGATCGCTATGATGGTGGTGGTGGATGTCATCTCCAGAGAGGTTTCTGTCCCTAGTCACTGTCTCTATATCACGCGTTAGAATTCAGCCTCTGCTATAAGCGCAGGTGTAGTGTTCGCTTTCATTTTGTTGCAGTTCACAGAAAAAAAACCTGATAGTTTCAAAATATAAAGCAGGATTTTTTTTAAAGATTTTCAAGTGATTACCAGTGGCATGGTAAATAACATCAATGAATTTATTTGACTAATATTTATATCTCTTTAGTATATTATAGATACTTTTTCATATACATATGTATGAATTTCGTACTTCTCTATAGCTACCTTTTGTCAGCAATCTATACTAATGGAGAATCGGAAAAAAGGTTAATATTACTACTGAAAAATAATAATATCGACTACTTTTTTAGGGTCCGAAGAAACCCTATTAATTTCACTTTATCGTCTGTCCGTCCTTTTTCGACTATATATGCTCGACCTATACTATAATGCTATATAGGTCGCTTTTTTGGCCCCGCACTTTTTTTGTGTAGCTGTGTTATGAGCGTAAAGTATTTAAAATAACGAATTAAAAGGTTGTCTACTATTTAATTATAAAATATACCTATGTAATTCCTCATAAATCAGTACAACCAATGTGAATATTATACAGTTTGTTTTACATAAAATTATTAAAAATACACCTTACAAATAATTGCTTTTCATGGTAATCCTGTTAAAAATAGACCGCTTTATACGATCCCATTATACTACCTAAGCGTGAAATCATTTAGTTTAGACAACCTTCCATGTAAAAGGTAATGTTTGCAAGATGAGGAAAGGCGAGGTATTCAATAAGTACATTCAGGATTACCTGAATAGAGGCTAACAAACTACTATGTACGAGGGCCATTTGTAGCCGCTTAATTAAAGTTACGTCCCCTAGTCTTGCCGATACAGAAGTGTTAGTGATTTTCAAGCCGTTAACCCTTTGCATTCCTATGCGGTTTAGTAATGTATTCGTATATGTAAAAGAGACATCAAACCCAATTGCGGAATACCTGAAATTGTTTTCAAATTAAATACTACGTTTATATTTTGTGATATCTAGTTATATTTAATTTCTGATAGGCAGGTATATTTTGTATGGTGATAAATCTGAAAAATATATTTTTTGAATCAGTTTTTAGTTAAAAAAAGAAGTTAATAAGCTCGTGTATACGGAAATTTTTTTATAATACACAATTTTGTCACGAAAGGAAAACGTGTCATTCTGAAAATAAATAAATATAAAAAAAAATGCAAAAATTAATGAAAATACAATTAAATTTGTGGATCAATGTTTTTTTCTGAGTTAGGTATGCGAACACTGCAAATATTCATTCTAATAGGAACGTATACATATATTTGAGTTTGTGTATTTTGAGGTATTGCAAATTAGATGATAAGCTTTGAGGTTGAAGTTAGAATCAAGTCTTATGTCCGGTATTACAAAGGTGCTAACAAATTTGCTAGTTAGCAACCACTTTCGAATAGTGTATTAATTCCGTGATAGTATCTATGGATTAGTTAAATGTTACTATAACTATTTATAACACAGTTGGCGACTCTGATCGTACAAAATAATTTTCATAATATCACCCTTAGATTAGGAAAGACTATGGATACATAACAACCAATGCCAGCCCGTATATGAAAGTGTTACCAAAATTTGTCGGCGGCCATCTTTTTTTTATTGTCAAAACCGCATATTATCCCATAGGCGTCAGTTGAAAATTTATAATATGCAAATATGCTTCAAATTACAATTGAATTTAGTATGTATGAGAGATGATAGTTCCAAATAGACATTTCTCTGTTAATCAATTATCACTGAAATACTTTTAAACTCAATATAAAACATTTTTTTATTAATTAGTTTTATAATTCAAAACAATTGATATTTATTTTAAAATATGAATGATACGCCAATGATCCGTGGTGCGATTTTTCGTGGTGCGATATGGTAACAACGCTAGGTAATGTGTTATTTGTCCTTTATCTTTCCTTGTCTAAGATATCACCACTGTTTTACTACCGTTGGTGTTTATTTACCACGCTCGCGCGAAACTTGTCAGACAATTCATTAAACTTCAAGAAAATTGTCAGTTTGAAATCTCATTTGAAAGTGCTTACAAGCTTGTTTATTTATTTAATGTTCGAATTTACTCAATTAACAATGTCTATGGCAAATTTTTTCTCATTAATAATTTTGGCACCAGTTATGGCCGCTATAACAGTAAGGTTTACTGTTTTTGTGATTGACGGGCTTCTTTCTTGTAATTCTCATGAACTCATGTTACTAATTTATTTAATCAATTAAATTAATATAATTACCTAAGTACGCAAATATAGTTTGTTTTTAAAATTATAGTCTTTTATTTTGTTCATATTTTTTCCCCAGTAATGTATAAAGTAAAACCAGTAATGAGCACGCAGTATAATGATTACAAAATGATAAGTACTATGACACAAAAGATATAAAAAAAAGAATCGTCAAATTTGAAACAATGTAAAGAAGTTACCATGATAATATAATAATAAATAAGTTATACTAATAACTAGTTTAAATGACCACCATATTGACACCTAATGGCCAATTGTCATCAAATCACGCTGTAAAACAGTCAAATGTATATAGATTAATATTCATAAATAGTAGTAATCAAATATCAACAAATTTTTCTAATTCATTACATTAAATTAAAAAATAGCCATTATCGGGGTCATATTCAAGACTGGTGCCAGTACATTATTTTTTTAAATTTCACCTAACCTAATCTAGGACACTTTCGACGTTCCAAGAACTAAAAGAATCCTTTTTGATTGGTTAGAATTGGTGTTTTTGTACACAGTTAAAAGCTGTATAAAAAGGCAAACTACACTCACATATACTAATGAACATATTACCTTCCTTGTGCGTGTATCAGTCGGGGTAAATAGCAGTTAATTAATAAAAAGTACCTAGTTTGTAAATCAAAATAAATACAATTAATTGAACCATGTATAATTCAAAGTTACTAATTCCATAAAATAAACAGTAAAAAAACGAAAAATTAACGCAGGAACTTTTTAAACAAATTAGTGAATGAATAAAATATTAAAAAATTTATTTTACTTTTTAAGAAGTACTTTACTAATCAACTATGTAAATTTACAGAAGTGAAGCTAGTAGATATATTGAATTCTGACTGACTCATTATCCAATATACCGGGTGGATAATAAAACGAGTTTTATAAATAATACTTTGGAACTACAAGCCATGTATTAAATCAATTCAACATATTTATAAATAAGTACATAAACATTGTAATTATTTTTTATCTACATTATTCAAAATCTGGCATTTTAATTAAATTAATTAAACCTTAAATTATTTTATAATTATATTACTATAAAAGTTACAGTTTTAAAATATTAACATTTATTAATTATAGACCGAAGATTTTATTTTTATCTCTATAAAAAAGGCTGTAATTAAATTTGAATTCTATATACAAAAATACATACATTAATATAAATTTTGACTTCTGGATATAAACCGCGTCTATTTGATCATATTATTGGTCAATATTTAGTCGCACATTGCAATAGACATCTTCGGCACTAGTTAACAGCGGTCAGTACCAGTTGGCTTATACCCAGAAGCCAAGATCCATACCAAGATCACCGCGGAAGCCTCAAGACTTGTATACATACAATAATAGTTTGATAGTACTATCTTGTCATACACTACACCAATCAATGTTTTCATTTAATCACTTGGTATCTAAATTGTGTTATTTACACATTTCTCTTTATTTACCAACGAAATCTGATTTTCCCAAATCCGAAAAACAGACCTCCTGCCGCGAATGAGAGAACCCGCTTATATAAATGAAAAAAATAATCTTATCTACCTACCATTCATTATATATAATTCATAGACCATGCTGCGATTAATTCGTTGCGTACACACATAGCTAAAATACAAAGGATTTAAAAGTACGTAGGGAGGTTTCATACACGTGTAACAACGTAAGGTAAAACACACTGCAGGTGATATTTGTACAGTGAATGTATAAAAGAGCGAGAATAGAGTTTGCTCAAACAAACGAACAGCATTTTTAGTAGCGTTATATGTTTTCTTTTGAACGTCCGATCTTTTGCTCTTATGTTAGATTATTTGCTAATTTAATTCTCATGTACCTTATGTGTTTGTCTCTGTTAATTAACTAGTTTTAATTGTCCAATTGGTATAATCATTGTATTATGTTATTTGGAATAGAATGTTTGTATAATTGTACTAGTATATCTTATGATATTCGCCTACCATTAGTCTTCTCATCTTTCGACAGCTATTCGTGGTTTGTTCTGTATATTTGTATGTGTGTTATTTTGTTTTGTTTTTAGTGGATTAACGGGGACACAAGATGTATATGGGATGTTGCTGATTGGCCGATCATCGCAGGATAAAACGTATAAGGTGGCCATATTGACAGGATTGGGGTATTTGGTTGACTATGGAAGGAGATTACATATATTTGGTTTTGGTTAATCTTCTATTTGTTGTTGTTATTATATGGTTATTTTAGTTTTGTTGATGAATTCGAATAGTTAACATTAGTTTATTTTATATAATTATTTATAAATTGACACTTTAAGAAGATGTACATAAAAGTCTTTTAACAATCAATACTTATTTCGCAAGGATACAGAGAACCTAATAACAAACTTATTTATTTAATTTTCATAAGCACATTTAATTAATGTTTAATTGCGCAACAATTTTTCAATTTATATGATTGGATTTTAAAAATATATTGTATGTTAAATTACTTAATTTTTTATAGGAAATAATTTTTAGTAAATAAATAGATGTTGGTTGCGTGTTATTCAAAATACTGTAAATGAACTGTAAGCTTGTTAGTTTGTTTGTAAACGAGATAAAACTAGCTTTAGGTTAGTCTCGTCTCCTCAGTATTTAAAAGGCTTGTTCGAATTCTCATATTTTTTTTTTAAGTATAAGTATCGATTCAATGTAATACTTACAAAATAGTTACTTAGATACTTTACTTTTTGATGAAAAATAAAATTATATGTGTGTTATTATTATTTGAAATGTTACATTTCTGTGTAATAAATAGCCGTATAAGAATTTACATCTCACTTTTATAAAATTTTAATTTCAAATAAACTTTTAACCATCTAAAGGAAATTAACATACATACAATATTTTTAAACTCTATAAAATGAATATTTGATATTATGGCTCATTTAAAACTATAGATGTCGATAAAATTTTTAAATACGTCAGATTTAATTTTGCCAGTTCTGAACCTGCATAAAGAGTGAATGAAATTTAAAGAACCGCAAGTATTTACATTTATACATACCTACTAATTTTGGAAGTGTTACACCCGCATTTGTCACGACATCCCTATATAATATACAATATGTATATCTATATAATTCGTATAACATATACATACATATATTGATTGGTAGATATTTTTTGTAAGTGAATTCATATATGATTTAATTTATTCAAAATTAACTAATAATACAAACATAACTTACTTTCGTAATTTTATATCTAGAATTTTAATATTTTAAACCAATATTCATTTTTACAGCTAACCGGCAATAAATAAAATATAAAGCTTAAGGTTATTGGACTAGCACCCCGTAAGTTGTGAACTATCCGTTTTTTTTCAATAAAAAAAAATATTTGAACAGATACAAAATTAAATATAATTTGGTGACCGCAGTATATATACAAAAGATTGTGCATCAACGAATGGGAATATATAAACGAATAAGAATTGGAAATATATAAGGAGGGTATGATGCGTGATTTTTACGCAAGCGCCAATCACCGAAGGCGGCGAAATTTGAATAAAATGCGTGGATTTAGTAAAAAAAAGTGATTAAGTAAAAAGTGATATGAGGAGTAAAAAAAAAGAAAGAAAGCGCAAAAATAAATTTAAAAGGCGGCAAAATCGTAATGACAACCAAAAAATAGCAAAGGCGCAAAAGTGTGGAAAAAAAGGCGGCAATAAGAATTTTTCACACACCATCTGAATTCCTAGCGCCGGTTTTGTATACATATATGTATCGTATGTACTGTATATACATATATCCCTTTTCCACAATACATATAGACTATATATTTAATATATACTTTGGCGTCGCCAACTGTAATTGTTGCATTATCGCACCATTTGCACACGTTGTTTGTCTGTAAGTCGTATTCTATTACTTTTACGGCTGCGTCTTTACCAACATGCTGTCATGGAAGTATTGTATTTGTAGTTTTTCATTACTTTGAATAAACGTGGTTCTGAAACTACATATGAATGTATTTGTTTTATAATTTTCATAATATTTAAAAGAGTTGAAGTTTCGAATAATCAGTGTTTAAAACGTCTCTGTATAGAATTTTTGTGTAAAATTTCAATAAATAATGCACTTCCGGCGAGTTCTCTTATTTACCGTGTATTTTTAATATCCAATTACTCAAAAACCAGACGTCCAATATGAAAAAAATAAATTGTAAAATATATGAGCTATCCATAAATAACATTATTTTTTTAGACTTTTATCAATACATTGCTCTAACGATCGAATAACCTTAATTAGTTTATATTTACTACATAATTAAATATAATAAATATACCTACGTTGTAGCTGCCTTCAAAACAAATTACCATCAGAACAAGAGTATTTATTTTAAACACATGTCAAGACATAAAAAAAATAACGGATGTAAATTCGTTTTTCGACTTCAACAGTTGTCTTTACAACGGCCAAACCAAACAAGATGTAAATTGGTAAAATATTGAAAGCATGTTGTTTCCTTACGCATTCTTTCGTGGATGAAGAAACTGTTATACTCATCCTTTGGCACCTCATTCCTGCGAGAAAGGGGCGGGATGAAACATTGCCACCCCATCAAACATGTATGCCTCGGTAGATTAAGCGCACCGTTTACACTCCTTGAGAAGAAAATGTTTTTATGTAATAAAGCTGAGGTTTTTTATAGGTCATTCATGATCTCTGACTACATACACATATACTCATACATGGGCGTGTGCAGAAATACATCTCGAGTGACAAGAAGACGCATAATTATGTCAAGTTTCATTAAAACACGAGAGTGGTATATCTGCAAAATTATGCCATATTTTAATGAATGTAATGTAAAATGGATAAAGAGAAAACTTGTAAATTTATTTTAAATATATACCTAATACCTACGACAAAAAAGACAGTAGCAACTAGGTCACAACAATAACATATAACTACGTCTATTGTCACTTTTATATGATAAAAAATATGTAATAATCATGATTAATTAGGTTTGATAAATGTAATTCTATAAAAATTTGAGAGATAAAACTCATTACTATATTTAGTTCATTGCTCTACGATTATTAGTTTTGAAGATATAAGCTTTCAAAGTGTGATATATTTCATTGTATTCGTGCACCCGAGGTTACCCCCTAATACCGCCAAGAAGATGTAGTTCTACGTTAAGTGCCCCTACTGCAATACATGAAAATCAAAATACATTTTGGCTAAGCTCGCGTTGAGTAACTTAGTACCTATGGTTCGTAGATCATTCTATAAATCATAATAAAATATGTTTATGTAATTAAATATTCAATACCATATAGGTATTAGGTACATACATATTAATTACTATTATATGAAAGCTAATTCGCCTCATTCCTCTTTGCAGTGGGGCCTCTATCATTGATTTAATATATGTATATGATGCACCTTTTATGTAATTATTTCAAGTTTATTAATTTATTACAATAAATACATTATTATAAATAATATACATAATTTAAAAGTACGCTTTAAAATAATCATAACTGTAAGGGTCGATCCAGACTATCGAACCGTTCTCGCTCCAATCAAATATTATGATATTTACATTAACAAGCCGGTCTCGGTCGGTACAATCCATGTCAGGTTCGATCACACTCCAGTAAAATATTTTTTGCACTTAACTGTGTCAGAGCGAGATTGGACCGAGACCTGATCGATACCTTTAGGTCGTTTTTCCACACACCGATATTCTCAGTGCCGGTGCAGTTGAGTTCTAGCTGTGGTGATAGAAACATGTCTGCAGTGTTCAATAAACGTTACTTTTTAGGGTAATTATACCTTAGAAGGAAGTATATAAATTACAAATATAAAAAAGGCAGTATTGGGTACATCCTCTGTTGACTGTAAGGTACTTATCCGATTGTCGAGTTCAACGCCGGCAGCATTTGACGGTGCCGGTGTCGTAACCGGCAAATTAGCCGGGCCGGTCTACGTGGAAAAGCTCTGATTTAGTTATATTGCATCCGGCGCCGTCACCGGCACCGGCACCGGTTTTGCCGGTGTGTAGAAAAATGCCCATAGTGTAAATGATTTCATTGTTTATTTATATTGATTGGATCAAAACCGGACCGAGACCGACTCGATAGTCTGGATCGAACCTAAGTGATATTTCATAGACGTAAATTCATTTCGGTGAGATTCATAACAACTTTTATTATATATTTCAGTATTCTCATTTGAATTTAATTTTTCCAACAATTACGTATTTTTTTTAGAAGTCGTGGGATACCATAGAGTAATCGTGCACCTATAGTTTAACATTTTTTTATTTGAAAAAATAATGAAAACTATTTATATTTACTGAACATGAAATTTATTTAGTTAATATACCATTTACATCATTATTATGTAAAATACGTACTAAAGGAAACAGTTTCCCCCTTTTGTGAACGCCTATGCATATATAGTACATAGTGAGTAAGCATAAAATAAGTTAGTGTTTAAGAAGACCGTTTTTACATCAGTGGTTACGGCGATTTTATGTCTTTATTTTGCCGACTTTATTAAGGTTTCTCTTCTCTCTTTTCATGCAACTTGTGTTTGTAGTTCTATGTGAAGTGCTTTAATGAATATAATAAAAGGAACAAATATAAAAATTGGAATTATATTGGAGTTGAAGTATCTTCAAACATCTTTATTACATACTTATACAGTAACATAATTCAGAAGAAATTAAAATATTTACATATATTGAAAATATTGATCATATTATTGGAATAAAATATGTTTTTTTTAAATAGATGTATGTATGTATAACTATATTCGTAGCCCAATAAAGAAAATATTTTACCATATAAAAATTTGAACACGACTAAAAAGTACAAATGTCTAAAACATTCCGAGTGAAACTGTTGTTATCCTACCCTGGATTCAAGGTCTACAAGAATGTTTAGAGCTTAACACGAGGCATTGTTTAAGTAAGTCTCCTTTCGTCTTGGATTTATAACTAACAGTCCCATCTCGGCTCTGTCTCGTTAATATTCAAGCAATTTCGTTTTGGGCTTGTACGAATTCTCATATGTGTAAAGACCACTGGACTATTATCTATCAGTGTTGTTTTTAAATACTTAAATTCATCAAAGAAATTCATACAAAACGCATTTAATAATAATTATAATTTTGAGCCACTTTGTAGATCACCAACTTTCTGAAATTAACACGTGTTTTAATTCATTTAGGAATAAGGTACTGGCATCAGCAGAGCCGGCCTTAGCTATTATGAACAAATTAAAATTGATAAATTAGCAAAAAAGATGAATAGTTAATATCTCAGCTTGGCGCGATACTACAGACTCCAACTTTTTTTTAAATATAGCTTACATCATTAACTTTAAGTCTATCAAATGCCCTAAGACCGTCGAGACCCCCTCCCCCTATTAATGAAACAATGTAAAGAAGTTACCATGATAATATAATTATTAATAAATAAATTATACTAATAATTAGTTTAAATGTCCACCAAATTGACACCTATTGGCCGATTGTCATCAAATCACGCTGTTAAACAGTCAAATGTATGGGTGTTTCTCAGCAAAGTGGGCAACTCGCTGTCCCGGGCCTAAATTTCATAAAATACGCGAATAAATATTTATATTTCAATTAATTTTGATAGATAACTACTTAATCTGTGTGCACGACATGAAATATCTGATTTAAAAGAACTATTTTTGTATTAAAAATGTATTTTGAATGTCCAAAAACAGTCCCATGGAGTGTCACAAAACCAAAACAGTTGCTATAGAATTCATTAACTACAATACTAGCCTTGTAAATCAATTAAATCATTTCACAATTTTTGATCAATATTAAACGATAAATTATTAGTTCTTCATAAAAACTTAATTAAAATATATTTTAAATATTAAAATTAAATCTAAAGTCTGTCCCAAAATTTTATGAACAGTCCCCCTGTCTAAATTTTTAATTACGTGCCACGTCGTCTACAGCAAAGACGGACATGTTAGTGCGTGTAATGAATCGCCAATGTCCTAAAGTTAGCTCTTTTACCGCCAAAAGTACCCTGACGCGATTTTGATCAGTGTTAAACGAGCTTTGGGCGAAAGAGTACGCTTGGGTACACAACGATGAACAGTCCCCTGGTGAGTATTATTTTTCTTTGTTTTGTGTATTTTGATTATCTATTAAGTGTATCGTTTTAAATAAAATGGTAAATATTGTTTTTATACAGCAAAAGTATGTAATAATTAATGGATTTTAATATACCTTAACATTCAATCAAATTAAACAGTCCCCTGGCGACAGTCCCCTGCTACAAAGGAGACAAGAAACCGTTTCATTCTCCAGATGACTATCTCAATGATCTGTATATCTTTGTTTTAGGTTCAGAAGATTTAAGAATTAAGTCCATGTCCATCGTAATGAGGAATTTAAGCTGTTTTTATGACGATTATGACTGTCAACATTTTAAAATTGAGACTTTGAATTATGAGCATGTCTATTATTGCCTATGTCTTATCACTTTACTTAAAATGTTCCTTAAATTAGTTAAGACTGATGTTTAGTTAATTAAAAGACTTAATTTTATTTTATAGTACAGCGGTTCTTAAACTTATGAAGTCTAGGGACCCTCTTTTGAACAATTATTTTTCAGGGACCCCTCCTGACAGAAAAACAAAGAAGGTCGTTAAATACTAATTAATAATTGGTAAATAGAAATGTAAAAGTACTTTAATTTATGTCAAATATGTTTCACGGACCCCTGCCAAAAGTTCAGCGGACCCCTAGGGGTCCGCGGACCCTAGTTTAAGAATCGCTGTTATATGTATTACATATGTATTAAATATGTATTACAGAGGTTTATTCATGTTTAAGTAGTATTAAATCCAAAGAATACTCATAGTAAAACTTTTAAACAATACGTTGCAAAGGACAAATAAACGTTAAATGATAAGTGATAACTATATGCGTATCTACCTCTATATGTTTATATATATATAATAGAAGTTAAGAATTTTGTGATTCAATATGTGATAATCTTGTCAATTTTAATTAAAAATTACTATTAAAAGTTGATTATTTGATAATAAAACACTTAGTTTTTCATTGTAAGAACAGTCCCCTGTTACAGGCAACAGTCCCCTGTGTCGTTTTTTTTTTAAATCCGGATTATATCGTATAATACTGCAAATTGCTTCGGGTTCCATGATGGACTGTATTTGTCTAACATTTATCTTGAATATAAACCACTAAATTGCATCAATCAAGCAAAAATATCATCGGGACACTTTTCGTGTGAAAGTGACCCTGTTTACAGAGAAATGCCCGTATATAGATTTATATTCAGAAATGGTAGTTATCAAATATCAACATATATTTCTAATTCAGTACATTTAATTAAAAAATAACCATTACTGGGGTCATATTCAAGACTGGTGCCAGTACCTTATTTTTTTTAATTACACAATTACAGTAATATCGCAACTACCATAGGTTATCCACTTAATTTTTTTTATTTGAGAATATTGTTTTGATAAATATCAATTAAAATAGTTTTTTATGAATTATAATTGTGAAACGAAAACCAATGGAGGAGTGATACTTATCCTTTTTTTCCTACATTTATCCAATTTAATTATGCAGAACAAGATTAAAGATTTAAGATATAATATTATCAGAATTTGAAAATTAATTATCCCCACTTCTGTAAAATACCTTTAAAAATTTTTATATCTACGTATAAATAATAATTTATCAATTTATCATAAATCAGTATAACTAATTACGATACCTTGCAGTTTGTTTGAAAATTGTGTGATTTAATATTTTTTAATAAAAAGCCTGAAACCCGATACCCCTGTAAAATGTTCAATGCGAACGTTATACATATTTAAATAAATTGAAAGAACTCATTCGTTTTAATTAAAATGAAATTCTTCTCATTCGTAATGTTTTATTTTTTAGCCGAGACGTAATTGATAATTTTACGTTTCAATGTTATTCATCATACGAGTATTTAATACATGTCAGTTTTGACGATGTGAAAATAAAATTATAACGGTATGTGTATTTCTTTCAGCAGAAGTCATAATTCATATTCTAAAGTATTGATTAGTTAAATATAAACATAAATTATTAAACATATATGAGCTGAAACCATAAATAAAAGATTACATAATATATATATATTCATGTTCGTGGAAGTATTTTTTAATGTATAATTATAATTGTATTGTATTTTAATTTTTTATTCTGTCATTACTTTAGATTTATCTGAACTAACCTGAACTACAAATGAACCATTCTATTGTTACAGTAGAACAACAGTACAGTAAGCTCTCCATTTACGCGTATTCACTTTTACGAGGTTGAAAAATTTTTGGAAAAGGGTGGAAAGACTTAAAAAACACAACGTAATGTTAACCGCGTAAATGGATAGATTACTGTATTACCGTATACGGGGAAAACAGCCATCAATATTGTCCGTTTATATTTTCCCCACTAACTTTCCCCCTCACGCGCATAGAGTGTATACAAATATAGATGTGCGTGTAAATGCGCAGAATACACGTAAATATGAAACACGTGTGTTTTAATAGCAGATTTTATAATTGTGTGGTTATTACGCAGATTACAAACTGTGACTTCATTATGAAGAGTAAAAGCGCAGACACGGGCGTGGCGAATATTACTATGACCGGTCGATAAAAATTAGGAGAAGGTGGTAAACAATCAAATAACAACAACGTTAAACGGACAACAGTGAGGTTTTAGTGTAGGTTCAAGAAATTATCTTTAATATTTTGATCTATTTTTATTCTTTGATTTGAAATTTTATGGAAATCATAATATATTGTGTCAAGATTGTAATGTAATTTGTACAGTTGATTTTTAATGGTATGATGTAACAGGTCTTGGATATCATAATAATATTTTTCTGCGTAGCTTTTAGCATACCCTCATATATTAAGTTTTATTTTGTACTAGCTGTTACCCGTGCGACTTCGTCCGTATGGTAATACAGATATTTGTTTAGTTTTGCATTTTCACGCTAGATGTCGACACCAAAAAAGTATAACCTATATTGCGTACAAATGTCACATATCAATTTTTGTATCTAATAAATTTTTCGGGATACAATGTAGCTTATGTCCTTTCTTAGGATGCATTTTTTTTCTGACTTTCATCAAGATCGGTTAAGCGGTTTAGCCGTGAATAGGCAACAAACAGACAGACAGAGAGACACACTTCCGCATTTATAATATTAGTATGGATTAAGATATGAAGCAATATTAATTCAATACCTTACCTAACCTTTGAAAATAAAAAGCATGTACACATACGTTTAACTATATCCTGACTTATGAATTATCCGAAAAATTCGTTTTGACAATTATTTTCCTTGCATAAAACATGAAAAACAACATTGCTTTGAAAAAGAAGAATTAAAAGAAACACTTTATATTTTATAAATACCTACATAAAGTAAATGAATAGAATTACAGTGGAACATGTACAATGTACATACTAATAAAATTAACCATAATGCATACACAAGAATCCAGTCTAAACTATAGTCGTCATCATAACTTGTATACACCCTACAGGCTTTTCTCCCATTTCCACTGACCCTCCACCAGGCCACGTTCACACGCACCTAAGGTTTATAAAGATGCTACAGCGCCTCCACATCCACCTCGTCTTCACATACACGGCTGTCACGAATCGATCTCTCGTTTCGGCTCGGACGTATTCGTGGCGTGCGCGACGCTCAGCCAGCCGGGCGTCGGAGCCGGTGCCAGTGTCAGTGAGTGCCGAGCTCTATCACGATCGGCATCGCCGCGTGTTGCATGGTTGTGAAACGAACTAAGTCGGTTCGCGTCTTAACTAGATTTCACGGCACATGTGATCCAGTAGATATTGTTTATTGACTTCATCAACACAGTTTTGTTGTTTATGTTTGTGAACTGAACGGTAATGGATTTGATATTTTTGTTTAATAATTGATCATTTTCATAGTTTTTAAAATTAAATTAATTAAGTAATAAATATTGAATATTTCATGTTTTTTTATCAATATATAAAAATAGATATTTTTATGATAGTTGTTTCAATTAGTTCTTAAAGTCAGACAATTTTTTGTCTCCTATTCTATGTAATTAAAAACCTTTATTTTTGTTGTCAAAGATATTGTATAATAAGTAAATATTGTTTAGTATTACGTATATTATTTTTTTATAAATTTCTTACACGTTATTACAATTAAGTATAATCCATTTAATTATCATTAAAACTAATATTTAACATATACATATCTAATGCATTATAAAAATGAATGTCAAATTTAAAAATCAGTATTTATACAATAAGATTTGAGACAGTTTTAATTACACACGTAGTGTATAATTACAAAAAACAAAAAACAAAGAGATTAAATAAAAAATAAACATAATAATTAAAAATATACGTCCAATTTGGTTTGAAACAAACTGTGACATTAAAAACGACAAAAATAAACAGTGCCCTCTGCTATTTAAATATTCAATTTACTTTCGACAAATGAATGACGTTAAGTAGCTGCAGATCTGCTGTACCACAAAGTTTCCAAAAAGTTTAATGTAATTTCAGTGTTTACATAGGACACGAAGTTTTTTTTTATATATAATATATATGTATAACAAGTGACATTGTTGACTTCCTCCGAAGTAAGTAAAAAATAAAACAGGATCCAGGCTTCGATTTTCAAAGTTTCTGATGTGCTGAATTGTTGGGCGTAGGCAATAAAGCCAGTGCTGAACTTTTTTTCCTCTCTTTACATTTTTGTGTAAGTTTTGTGAATGTGCTATAAAAGTTATGGTGTGACGTTAGTCACGTGTTCACTCTGAATGGATTGCAATTATGGTGAGTATTTATTAACAAATATTCATAAACAATCGATATTGACGTGTTTGTTGCATCGTTTGCATGCTCAATTAATTTAAATTCTATGAATATTTTTAACGATAAAGGTAATATTATAAAAAAAAAACAGTCAAAATTATAACTGTATGATATTAAACCATTGGGGTAGCTCGACATATTAAATGAAATATAATATCATAAACAAGTAATACTAGTAAAAGTAGTACAACAAAAATCGGAGTTTCCATATTTTAGAAAATAGTAAAATAGGAACGAAACGCATATTCCGAGGTATTAAACTTTTTTTTATCGTTATTAAATATTTACATCATTTCGTTCATATTTAAATACATTTTTCAAACTGTAATATCAAAGTTAAAATAAAAATAAAATAAAAACAAGCCGTGAGTTCGACCCTTGAGGTCCACACAACCAACTTCCCAATATGGTATGACTATAAATACTTGAATGCTGATTATTTATTGTTTCCATTTAGTTTATGTGAATAAGTTTTTTAATATGTATATGAAAAATTTTAATACAATTTATCAGAAATAAAACTCACCTTTGCATTATAAATATTAGTTTTCTAATATCCTAATGTCATTAATATTATACTCATTTTTAGAATAATTAATCTGACAATTTAACTTAACGTTTAACTTAACGAGTTTAACGCGCTGCTGACGCGCCCGGTTGCAACCTTTTGAAGGCTGACTATGATAAAAGGGGTTCTTACTTACAATTAGTATACTGTTTACAAATAAATTTTCAGATTTTAGAAAGTAGTTGCAACGTGTATAGATTTTTTACAAAGATAAAGCCGCCCCCGCGCCAAACGCTAACAAAACTAGCTGACTGACGGCAGGCTGTATCTCTACACCACAAATGTGACGTAATATCAAAAAATCAGCCATTATAAAGTAGTTGCAAAATTTTGTCGCTTACCTCACCGACTATAAGTTTCAAGTAAATCCGAAGAAAAAAGTATTTTTACTGACACAAATTTTACAACCCTTTTTACCCCGTAGGGGTTGAATTTCGAAAAATCATTTATTTCAGATCATATTCACGCCAAGACGCTTCAATTGGCACCCCAACGAAGCCAATAACATTTTTATTTACGAGATTACGTACACACACACACACACACATACATCTTTCTTAACATAGTGTAAATATACTATAGTGATCTGGAAACATAAAAATATGTTGAAATTTTTGATTTTGATTTTCGGACCGATTACAATAAGTTCCTGTTGGGAAGTTAATAGAATAACTTCAAATATACAGTTCTTAATTTATATCTGGAGAACCCATTATGATACAATTATGAAATTGATAATCAGGTTATTATAAATAAGTGTTATCGATTTTCAGTATCAATTAATATATATTTAGCCCAAGGAGTGTATGGGCTAACAAGACCCTTCAATTTTTATCTTGTATTTTTTTGTTCTTTATTTATCTCATACATCCTTGTACTAAATAAATATTGGTCGATACTGAAAATTGATAACATTCATTAATATTAAACCGATTATCAAATTTCATTACTTTATCACAATAGGTAAGTTCTCCAGATATTAAATAAAAAACTAATAAACTTTTGGAGAGCTGTAACTTCCTGTAGAAAGAATTTTCAGATAGATGTTTAAATAACGTTTATTTATTTGTTAAAATAACATCCTTGATATACTATCAATTTTTTTTAAACTCGTTGTAAATCATTATCGAGTTTCTCCTGTAGAATTAACTTTTTCTCACTAACGACAATTCGGCAGTTAGAGCTCGATATGCTGTAATTAAATGAAATTTAAAATTCAAAAGTAAATGTACATATAATATTCAGAAAGGTTGATGGATTTTTTTAATCTGGAAAAGGTTAAAGAAAATTAATAATAGATACAAGAACAATAATTCGGTGTACATGTTTAATTTCTATGAATGTGTTAAATATGTACTGTACATATATGCGTTTCCATCAAGAGAATAAATTAAATAGGTACAAAGGCGTATGTTTATGTCATATAACTACTGAAATATTAATTACAAAGGATATAATGTTAAAATGAAATATAATATATTTACCTCATTTAGATTTGTCGCAATTTGGAATATTTTATCCTTATACATAATTTGATCATGAAAATTTAGAAAGTAACTTATTACCGAATAAATATTAATATTAATTTAAAAATTATAAATTATCATACTTATTGTTCAAAATAATGTACCTATACTGTTTTTTTAGTGTTGGCTTACATATTAATACTGTACCTACCATAACAAAATAAAGCAATTTGTATCGTTACGCTATAGTTATTTGAATCAATAACAAAATTAATATTTTATATACCTACATCGATTACCTATAACAGTAACACAATTTTTTTGGACGTTTAACATTGCTTTTACCAGTAATAAAATTTTATATTTCTAAAATAAGAGTTATTTTAAATGCAGTGGTTTAAAAAGTATTGTATATGTTTTTCGAAAAAATATTTGTAGTTGTAAACAACGTTAATAATAACGTCATTTAAAAAATTTGGGCTGCTAAAATTGCCTGATTACTTTTTAATATGGCCATATACTGATTGGCAAATAATTAATGAAATTAATTTTACATAATTCCTATAATCAATACGAAATAACAGAGTTTTTTTTATGAATGATTTATTTAGACCTTGCAATTATTTAAATAATATAATTTCTGCCAATTATGAGTTCTTCCAAGAGCATTTCTAATAGCTTTTTTTTTTAAATATAATAACTATACCAATAATACCTAAAATAATTTTGAAGTTATTTTTTGGTTTTAGTTCAAATATCTTATAAACGTATATTTTAATCATAAGTGATTAAAAAGATTTTACAAGAATCATATTCAAAATTTACTGTTTTATGCTTATTTATATAATATCTTCGTGTAATATCTGTACTAAAATTCTACGAAATTTGTACAATTAATTCGTGCTGTAACCACTGAATTTACGCCCTTGATATTTACAAGTAATTTATAGGAGAGTTTAATTTCTTGGATCTGGAGACCACTTTCAAATAAACTTAAATTATGTTTTGGTATTCTCAAGTCCATTGCGATAGTTGTTTTGCCGACATTAGCATGATAATTAAAATTAAGTGATATTATTTTTTGTGTATCTCTGTAAAATATATTATTATTTTTGTTAAATGTTGTGGTATTTGACTGTTACGATATTAGGATAAGGTGAATGTAAGTATAAGGGAATCCGATTCGTATCTGATGTAAACTTAATGTTTATTTTGATATTAACGTCATAGCTTTTCTGGATGATTGATGTTCTTTTGGCTAAATGTATAATTTATTCATGTATATGAAACTTGTAAATGTTAAGGAAGTATTAATAACTTTTATTTATTTCTCTATCAATTGTTCTATTAAATAAAGCAGGTGTTATCTAAAAAGGTCATATTTAGTGTTCCGTTCTGAAATCGGAAAAGGAACACTTACGGAATCAACATTGTATCTGTGTTGCAGCCTTCTAACTATACTGATTCGTTTTACCTAGAAAGCTTAGGTTTGTTGTATTTATAGTAAATGGTGAACTAATAATAAACCTGAGTTATTAAAAAAAGTTTTTGGTTTATTCTAAGGGGGTAAATGGGTCACATTTTTTTATTAAATCCCGGCGAGAATGGAATCAATAAAAGCTGACAGGTTCAAAGATTTTAAAATTTTTAATAGGTATTGTATTATAAAAAAAAGCATTTTGTAGGTTTATTTTTTTAATTAGAACAATAAATATTTCTTATATGTATTCTTCATAATTTCAACGAATTCGTAATTGGATAAAATTATAATATGAGTTTAATATTCTTAGAAGTTACAGCATTTAACGAATATTAATAGAATTCAAAGCATATATCCTATACATGGCAATACAGAAACAAATATATTAATTACGGAAATATGAAATATGGCATAAATGATTACGCGAAAGATAATTAAATGATATATGGGGAACACATACATACACCGAAAGTGATAAAGTTCATTTAAATAGGTCATTAACGCATGATTTTCCAGTTATCTAGTAGTAAGTTTCGAACAACATTTATTTAGATTTATGTTGGAAGTTTTTTTGTTTATATTTATACTTTTTTTTAGATAACATTTGTATTTTCTCCATAATATCTATATTTTTTTATATAAACGACTACTTAAAATATATAAATTATTCACTTTTATACATTTTATATGTATATTAATTATAATATATATTTACGTATAATTTTTACGTACTGTAATATATATGTTATATTTTTTTAATTTAGAATCTTGAGATTTCTGTAAGTATATGTTTTTTATGTAGGTGGAAATAACATTATAATTGCTTGTTCTTGTTTTTAATTAAATTATGCATGTATTAAGATGTTCAACTACATTTAAAAACGATAATATGTGCGATAAGTTTGTAACTGATGATAATTTAGAAATTGAATCAGGAACTATACTACCAATAGAGCCGTATTTATAAACAGGCGCATGGGGAACCGGAGGTCTTGCAAAAGACAGTGGCACGTTATACAGGTATAGTAGGAACATCAGGCAATTATTGAGGCCCCTGAGGAGATCTCAAACAGATAGTTATTTTAAAAGATTGGTTGTAAATTTTCTTGCTATCCTCACTTCATTTTAATAAAAATTTAATTTTATTTAATAAATAGAATTTTTTCAATGATACCTCGGGCCTCAAAATGTCTAGGTACGGCTCTAATTACTAAAAAAAGATTTAATTGGTAATTAAAAACTGTTTAATTTTACATGCAAAATTAAAAACTGAATTCGATAATGTTTGGTATTATAATCGAGCTAACAAAATTTGCTAGTTTGTAAGCACTTTCAAATGAGGTTTCAAACCTATCTGACAGTTCCAAGTGAGTTATAATAAGTTGAAGTATCACTAATTTAAATAAACTAATCCATAGATACTATCACATAATTAATACCCCATTTGAAAGTGCCTGCTAGCTAGTAAAATTGCTAGCTCCTTTATAATACCGCACATAAAACATAAATTATATTTCCTATTGTCGTTATAGAAATACTAGCTGGATCTGCGTGGCTTCGTTCGTGTGGACTACGAAATTATTATTGATTGAATTAATTGAATTAAATACAAACACGACAAGTTATTATTGTAATAAATCAACACTTAAATTACCTAACAAAAACGAATCAGACCAAAAAGTAAAAATAATTTTTTTTATGTTTAAAAAAAGTTAATTATTGGAAACAAATGCCTTGATTTACTATTATCGCCAGGAAACGTACCTATGAATTAAAAAAAAAAACACGTAAATCGGATAAGTGATTCTCGAGTGATAAGCGCACTAACGGGCAGACAGAGAGACGTTGAACTTTGTATATATATAGATATACCCACACATACTAAATAACTTGATAAATACAAATGAAGAATACCTGTCTGATTTCACTAATTAAAATGATCTGTCTGCAAGTACGAACGTTGTAGATATTTATAATCACGCGTATTCACAGACACACAAACGCAGATCTACGAGTCCACCCGGGTACTTAATTTATTCGCAGCACAAGCAATTTAAAAGCTCTGTGGATTTTCCAATTACAGAATCGATCCCAAGCACACGAATGTACTGTAAAGGTACTACAGCACTTCTAACTTTAGTCTCTAGAGAGACTTTTGTAGCAGAACAAGCCGTAAATTCCAATACACACTAAAATAAACATACTGTAAAATATTGCTTGATCCAAATTCTTTGTTTATATTATCATATTCGTTCTCAAAAGGTCACTGTAACTATGTTCAGAAATAATTTTCTAAAGTGTATCAATATTTTTAAATATTATGATAATATATTTACAGTTGTGTCCTGGGAAATATTCGTACATTATGTTTATTAAGTTTCATTTTCTATATGAAAGTGAACGTTAAAGGTAAGGAATTCTTCTTTCGAATGAATTTTATTATACATGAAATACATAGTTAAGATTAGAATTGGGTGCGTGAGTAAATTACAAAATATTTTTAGCCACGCCCGCTCACTCACGGTTAAAGAAAAAAATTCACATCACGCACGCTCACGAATCCTATATTTTTACTCACGCTCGATCACGCACGACGGATCACGCTCGTAACACGATTTAATATAATTGATATAAATTAAATTTTGAAATGATGAAAATTAACGTTCTTTTCGTGCATTATAATATGTGTATACCTATTTTATATTTGTATTATTTTGATACGCCTCTGTATAAAATATTTAGTATTTCAAAAATCGGATGCATTTTTGTACATTGTACTATCATAAAAAAAAATCCTAACGATCACTTGACCTACGCAGATGTATGCACGTGTTGTGTAAAAGGATATTGGGAATGCACAAACACAGCCCCTTTCTGTCAACCTTGAGCAGAGCTGGTGATTTCTCTTTCCTGGAACCAGTACGTACACCGATCGTGACGTCACCAGCCGTACAACCCCTGCACCCTGCACGCTCTTGAGAAGCCACGAAATATTGGTATAAAAACTGGACGTATTTTGAAAACAAAGCAGAACTCCCTCGGGAGGTCTCGATCGACAATCATATCCATAAAACTTCCCTGGTGGGTTTCCGACACCAGGCTACGCCGCTCACGGAAGTCACCGCCAGGTCTGCTCTTGCCGTCTCTTACGACGCCGACGCCCGCACCGCCGCCCTCGGACGCTATCTGCAGGTCCGCCCTCGGATATCGCCTCCAGGCTCGCACACCGTCGCACCCGCCGACGATCCACCCACGGACACCACCTGCCCGGTCTGTCCAGGACACGTCGCCAGCCCGATTCGTCCCGGACGCTACCTCCAGATCCGCCCTCGAACGTCGCGTCCTTATCCGCTCACCACGCCGACGCCCCCGCCGTCGCTCACGCCACCCAGGCTTCGCGGTCACCTACATACGTCGTGACCCACAACTCTAACGCCCCCGCCGTCGCTCATGCCACCCAGGCTGTCGCGGTCACCTCCCTTGTGACCCCTCTACGCGACGCCTCGCCGTCGCCATCTCAACCGCATCTTGGACGCCAACGCAGTCCACCACGCCAATCTATATCCCTCCAAACTGAAGATGCAGACAACACCTTAACTACGAGATATTAATACACGATATCCAGTTGTATAAATTGTATTATACACTATTATTATTGTTTTAAATAAAATAACAATAAAAACATCATCTCTCTCTCTCACAATATACTCGAATCGTATCAATTTCTTCTAAACTGCAACGTGCAAGTAATAGCATGAAAATAAAGAAACAATGCATTTTTAAATCTGGAGTTTTTTGGTAAAGTTGGCAATACTGACCATGTGAAAGTGCTTCTTCTTAAAATGATATTTATTTTTTCTACCATATTTTTTAATGTAAAAGTTCGTTTTAAAACGCATTATTGGTTTAGATATTAGAAAAAAAAAAGTTTATTAAAAATGTACCCTCGAAATATACTTAAGGACTCACGCACGACAAAAATGTACTCACGCATGGTTGTTTTACTTAGACTCATGATCACGCACGCTCACGATTCAATTTTTGAAAATAGCTCACGCTTACGTTGGGTCACGGCCGTGACCCAACATGACCCGATAAATTCACGACCCGCGCCCAACTCTAGTCTAGATATATATCAACGTTTTTATTGTAATAACAAATTTTTGTATCATGTGAGTTAAATAAAATTTATTTATTTAAATAGAGTATAGAATTTATAAGATGAGGTAAGTGGGATTCTAGGATTAGTGCGTAATCGAAAATAATTTCTGAATGCTATTAAAGTGCTTCTATCTAGTTAGTCAAGCTGTAACTAACCTCAGTTTGAATATTCCTATGAGAGGAGAAACTTACAGCTATTGTTAAAGTACTGACAGCAATATTTGTTGAAGAGTCATAGCATAGGTAATCTTATCTAACAAGTTGGTGGTATAAAGTTTATCTGTTTTCATCGGCTTAATCGTTGAAGTGCGGATAGTGAATTTTGATGTATAATAGAGCTTTTAACTGAAATTATAATTGGGAAATGTTAATTTTCCAATGATTTATTTCGTACGTCTGTTTTTTGAATATATTGCCCCTGTTCATATTGGTACAGGACATAGTACAGTTTATTCGAAGTGGGGCAGAATGTGGTGAAAATATAAAATGTTTTTACTATTATTGTTAATTTTTGAAATATATATATTTTTTACTTTCTATTTCATATAACTTTTACAGCAAACATTAAGAAGTAAACATAACACATTAAATTAGCTCTACCTGTTTATTGATGACAATAGTGATTTAGATTCTGTTTTATCCCACATGTACAGGGAAAAAGCGGATTATCGCTTTATTTTATTAATTCATTATTTCGTATAGGTAATAATACAAGTCTGAACAAGTTTATAGTGAATTTAATAACATACTGTACAAAACTTAAAAAAAAAAAAAAAAACATATCCCTATTTGGTATTTTGTGCGGTACATCATTAAAATGTTTAATTTGTCAATTTATGGGTTGCACTTAACCAACCATATCTTGTATTATACATATAACATATATGTATGTATATTTGAAATCGAGGAATTTCAGTTGTAATTTCAGTTATTTGCGGTCAATGTATTTCAGATTTTGGATTTAACCGGCGAAACAATCAGTTGTATTGATACATCAGTCGATCGATAAACATTTCCGGTTATTTAGGGATATTATCATAAAGAAGTAGCACCAGAGTGAGTTCTGATTGAAATGGAAATAACTTTACAAATATATGTTATAATTTTAATTACTGCTTTATTTTTGATTTTGATTGTATTATGTATATATGTATATGTGCATATTACTGTATATAGATTGGAATTGTTAGTGGACCCCCTAAGAAAATTTTTTGCTGACTTTTTTTAGGTCTTTAAATAGGAAAAAAATGTCACAGGAATATTTCAATTACCTTTTTTTGTCTTTTAATTATAAACAAGTTTTTTTTTATCTCTCAATTATTTACTAAAATTTCAATTCAGAAAATTTTCATTACAAATACACTTATTTAAACAATGAAGAGTTCTGTAATACTCGTAACAATAAAATAGGTATGTATAGATTTAAAAAAAAAGTTATTTATATATTCGATCTCTTCTTTTTATTGCTTTTTGTAGATAAAATTTTTATACATTTCTTGCTAATTGTAAGTAATAAGATTATAAATCAAGCCAATAATGCATTTTTTATAAACTCATTGCATGAGTTTAAAAAAAAATGTTACCCTGTGAACTACCATAAAATAAAAAAATGCATTTTTCATTTCATAATCCTCTGGGAAATATATATAATTGCAATTTACAAAATTGGAAAGCAGAGGTTTCAAACTTTATAATGCGTTTTTTAATTTATTTATAGAGACAATTGTTTTTAATATACAATAGTTATATACTTTTTAATTTAACCTTAATTTATTTAATGAGTATTATAATATAACTATAATTCAATAATAATATTTCTTATATTTTGTACATGGTTAATATTTCATCTTAAACTTTCCATGCTCATAAGCAACATTACAATTACTACTTTGATGTGCATGCGAACACTAAGTCTTTCAACTCAGACTTTTATCTAAATTGCCATTAGACTAATTAGTTAATTAAAATATCCAAACTGACGTGAACAGTCCCAACGCCTGGAATATTTTACACTTTGTAGTTTGTTTGCTATGTTTCAAACTCAAAACAGCATAATTTCATTTTTGTTAAGATGGCAGCAGTCTTGCGCTGTTTTAATTATTTACGTAACTCGATTGTTACCGTTATTGTTATTAAATATTAATTGTAATGTTTCAAATTGATTGCATTACCCTTAACAAACTAATTGATTTTGTGATATTATTATTTAACAAATATAATGTTTAAACGTGTTTAATCAAACAAAACACCAGCCCTTCAATAAAATCAAATGTAATTTAATGCATTTACACAGGTATTTGAGTTTTATTTATTAACTAGAATTTCCCTGTGGCTTCGCTTGCATGCATTTCAAAATCGGAGAAAACCTTTGTGTCTGAATGTGCTAAAAAAGTAGGCTCTACATTCAATTTTTTTTTCATTTTTTTTATCATAAAAATATCTTTCTTTATATATTATATTTTCAGAATGAAAAAAAAATACATAAAAAAAAATGTGCATGTCCCGCGGACAAAACGTAAATCTTATTCTGGCCCGTGTTATATAAAAGGTTGTCCATCCCTGGTCTATACTACAGAACAGATTTATTGGTACTATACAATCTCTTTTTTACTAAAATTAAAATTTTCAATTTTTTACATACATTTAAACCAGTTAATTTTTCACACTACTGAATTTGCGATTATTTCACTCTCCCCTATCATCTTTCAAACAAATAAAAAATATCTAAATGGGTTAACGCCGTAAGAAATTATGCATGAGCATCACCAAAAAATATTAATAAAAAGATATGGGTTGAATTAAGAACATTCTGCTTTTTTGGTTAAAAATAAACTTTTTTTGTTTTCCGGATTATCATTTTTTATGTTCGTTTATTTAAATGATTCAAAAACGAGATATAGCGACAACCTTTATGATTGAAAAATATTTGGTTTTTCATTTCAGATGAATACAAAAGATATAATCGTGTGAATAGTCACCTTGGAAACATTACACCCGGTTCAGATTTGAATGCTGTAGATTTTAAAATATTCCTTTTTTAAATCTATATTTAAAAATAACATGAAAATTAATACATGATAAAAAACATCCAAACTCAAGTTTTTTTTTAAATACATATGTACATTATTGTACATACATAAAGGTAAGTATTTAAGCGCGTAATATTTTACATACTTTGAGCATTAAATATATTGCATTTGAGCAATAACATTTTCAATTCTGAGCATTATACATAAAGTGTGACATTAAAAATAACTTTTCTGAGCAATAACACTGTCCGTTTTGAGCAATAAAATTTTGTTTTGTGCAATAATGTTTGCGTTCATTATTATTTTATAATTTAATTTGCTTTAATTTTATAACATTTTTTTTCGAGGGGGATGTTCCATTACCCCTCCCCCTCCCAAATAAAATAAAATAATTGTATTATTGAATTTGCTTTATTTTGATAACTTTTAATTTTGGGGGGATGTTCCATATTTTATTTCTTTAATGAACAAAAGGTATTTTCTTAGTTTATATTAACTATTGCTAAAACACAAAAAATACTGTTCAATATTGTTTACAAATGCTATAATAGTTTATTAACTGCTAGAATAGTTTATTTGATGTTCTTCGCAATTTCTTATTTCATTGAAAATAGTGCGCATTTAATTTATTCCCATCCATAAATAATCTATTTCTGTGCCTTAATAAATATAATACCCCTCTTTAAAGCTTCTACGATGCGACGTTCTGAAAAAATAAAACTAAAATCGATGAGTTCTGAATTATTGAAATTTATTTCTACTTTTTGGATAACACGTAAAATAATCAGATTATATATTAATCCTCGGAGTGATGATTTTCTTTCAGTATTGAACAAACAGTTTGGTCCAAAGACCGACAGCTAGAGATTGGGTTTACACATTAGGATACTTTCGTTGTTTACACATTAGTCAGAACAGTAGAAAAACATGTTAATGGCATCGTATATGAGAAAGTTTTGTTATAAGTTTCTTGTGATGTTTTTGTTGAGGGAAGCTTATTAACTCAACTCGTATATAATTTTTCCTTTGGAAGTTTTTTTCTACCCGAATGCGTTTTTCTTAGAGGTGATTAAAACAAATTGTGTTGATGATATTAGAAGTAATAATAACTTATATGAAAGCTCTAGTTGGTTTACTTATTTATTAATATAAACGAGAAATGTAAACTTAATTGAACAGAATTATATTGAATGTATCGAATCAAATGATACACTTAACTTATAAGGGAAGGTCTTAGGTATTTTGCCGATTTCGATTCAAAACCGATGCTATAATGTTTTATTAGGTGATAAAAGTTACAGTCCCTACTTCGCGCATAAAACAATAGATGTACATATCATAAAATTTTTTTGATAAAAAACAGCAATGAAACTGTAAAAAAAACTCGTTTTGACATACTAAAAGTTAAATATATTTGTGAAAATAGCATTGAACTAGAAAAAGAAGTTCTCAATTCGACAATACATTATATATATATTTTTATGTATATTTGGGCATAACTCCGACAAATATACACCGATTTGGATGATTTTTTTTGTTCGAAAGAGTATATTCTCCAGGCGATCCTATATATTTCATCAGAATCTGACCATTGAGATACACCCAGCGACGGACTAAGGAAAAATATGGCCCTTGGCAAAGTTCTCATTACAGGCCCTACCCATATATTTATTAAAATATAGTATATTCTTTTAGGAAATTTAATATCCACATAATATCTCAATATCTTTTTTTTTCGCTTCCACTCTTTTAAAACAACAATTTCCCCTGGTTGACGTTTTTTGCTCTTTACTGTTGTAATTATTGATTAATAATTACTGGATACGCCACTCATAAGGGAAAAAAAATTTGAAAAAATAAAACCGACTTAAAAAAAAATATGCAAAAAACACTTAAAAATAAATAATAACTAAAAATAGTTTTTGAAGTCGGTGCTTATTATATATTTTCAGTATTTTTTATTTTTTACACTCCAATCTCAATTGTATCTATTTAAAAAAAAATCATACTGCCATATTTTAACTAATTTAAGAATATGTTATTTGTATCATCTAAATTGTAAAATATTTCTGCATAAGTGGAAACATTCCCTGTTAGGCTAAATCTAATGTATTCCATTTGAGGAAAATATTTTCATAACAATTTAATAAAGAGTCTTTTTTAAAATTAAAATACAAAATTATATATATGTTTAAAAATCTAAATATATGCATATTCAGTTTAATATTTTCATAAATTACATTACTAGCAATTTATAAATTATAAATTATAAATTAACTAACGGAATTATTATTATTTAAATATTTTGTAGACTAGCTTGCAATTTTGATATGTAAATTACTTTGAACTAAACAATTAACTAATCCGACTAATATGGTTTCCGTCTGCTATATGTAGTTGATGCATACTATTTGCCTACAACTACGTATGTATATCTAATGTTGTACATTAATTAATTAGATTTTAATGAATTGTGCTTTAAGACTTCATGCAATTCAAAATTTAAACTTTATATTATGAATAACGTAAACTTCTATATTCAATTCCACGGAACTCTGCTGTAACATTAAAATATATGTACATTTACCCGTTTACAAGTTTCCTAGATTTCTATCTACGAAAATTACATCCATCGTAACGGATTGTAAAAACTACAAGAAACTAATCAAAATATGTGTATCATGTTTGTTTACTAGAAAATATGTATAATTGATATTACTCCATAGTAGATAGCTGTTGTAGGTATATTTATGACGTATGTATTAAGTATTCTTTGTAGGAGCCGAGATATTTACGATTTTGTATAATGAAAGAAAAATAAAAATAAGATAAAATTTAATATTTCACCTCCTGTCACATATGAAGGGTTGTAATTAGTTACATTCGATCTGGCGGGGAAAATATTATGGAGGAGGGGTTATTAGTTGTGACGTCGGGACACCCATACCTACTCTCCGTATTAGCCAAAATCTAAATTATATTAGCTCACAAAAAAATCACAAACAGATTTTTTCTAAAAAAATTATTTAACCTCACGCACTGTTACAAAATGTGCAAAAAAATATTTTTTTATAACTCAACGAAAAATATAAAAACATTGGATATTTTGTCCACTTAATTTCTGTGATGATTATTGTATATTATATTATTCCATAACGAATATCATTATTATAATATTTCAGTGAATGATAGAGGTTTCGAGTTAGTCACTTAATTAAGCAATTTATTTTCCAATTATCCTAATTAATACCCATCAACAATAACATGAGTCTGTCAACAGAATGTAGATACAGACAAGGCACTATACAAGACGGTTACACAATGTATTATCCTGTCTATTAAAGGATATTTGATCTAATTATTGTACAGCAAGCCTATGCTGTGCTATATTCTCGATAATATCCGTGCTCTTTGAGCGCCGGCAATCATCATCATTATCCAAATGAAACCCACAGAAAAGGACGAATATATTATTCAAGGCGTGGTGAAATTAACGCCATGATGAGTCAATAAATATCTACCAGACACAGGTCACGGGCTCTCTGTTGTGGTTACTGGTTAATGGCACTTGCGATAGCTGAATATTTACTTGTACGGAATACGCTAATGCATGTTCCTGACTTGAGTTTACTAGCGCTCCAAATTAGTTTATTTCATTAAATTTAAGATTATATTTTATTTTGTTCGATGATTGCTCGTTGTTCTCAAATTATTTATGATATCTTTAAATGAAGCTTTAAGGTCAAATGAGAAATACTTATATGCGTATTATTAATAACAGGTCAATCAGTGCCGGCCTTAGCAAATCTGGCGCCCTGGGCGAGATTTATTTTTCCTCCCTCTCTCCCCCTAAAAATGTCAATTAAAATTGATAAAATAACAAATAAGTTGAATAATTCATATCTCAGTTTGGCGCGATCCTACAAACTCAAACTTTTTTTTAAATATAGCTTACATCATTAACTTTAAGACTATCAAATGCCCTAAGACCGTCGAGACCTCCTTTTCCTATTATGAACAAATTAAAATTGATGTCTCAACTAATATGTTTATTAGTTAGTATCTCAGCTAATACCTTATTAAAGGTTTTCTGGGTTGCTGAATAAGTATTTGTTAGTTAGCAGCTATCAAATAATCGTTTTTTTTTACAAATTAACATTGTTTATATTTAACTATATTTTTTGCTTAATCGGGTTTAACTGATCGACAAAAAATTTAAAGATAAAAAAAAAGTTTACTCAAAAATTACAGCCTTTACACTGATTTGAACCAAAAAAGTGATTTATGCTTCATTGTGCGCCGCCCCACCTGGCCTGGGGCCCCGGGCGGTCGCCCTGGTTCGCCCTCCCCTAAAGCCGGTAGTGGGGTCAATCCATAATCCATATTAAGCGGTCCAGAATTAAATAAATTGGTTGCTAAATCATTCAAAAATGCGTGACGACCATATTAAATTTTTTTCTATAAGTCGCAGCATTTTTTGCACTATAAAGGGTTTGCTGTCTGTATATCAAACCGTTCTCGAGATATAGTCTCTCAAAGTTTAAGTTTTTTCAAAATTTTGAAGAAAAATGGCCCTAACTTTTGAACGGGTGGTCGGAATTGATTTTAGTTGACGGATTTGGAATCTATGTGTCAAAATCTATACAATGACATGTATAATACCTTAAAACTAAAAAAAAAAAATTCGCGAAAAATCGAAAAAATTCAAAGGGGTTTACCTTAAAAAAATGTCGATTTTTGACCAAATTTTTTTTGTCGGATTTTAAAGTATTATACATGTCATTATAAAGATTTTGACACGCTGATTCCAAATCCGTCAACTAAAATTAATTCCGACCACCCGTTTCTCCAAAAATTTGAAAAAACTTAAACTTTGAGAGGCTATATCTCGAGAACGGTTTGAGATACAGACCTGCGGTTTGAAACAAACAACTTTTTACGTCATTTTCTATACAATAAACGTACTTTTAACGAAATCAAAAATCTAAATTTTTTAGTGAAATTTCCTGCATTCAACTCGTCACACAAAGTCGATATTTAAAAAAAAAACAATATGTAATCAAATAGGTACTTGCATTAGTATTCAAATAAAACTCAAATATAGTCAATATCTTTTTCTGAAGACGCCATACTTTACAAATGATATACTGTCATATAACTTTTCAATTTTACCACCAGAGTATCATTCACGTGGGTTATGTTTGATAGCTCTGAGCAAAGTGTGCGAGTGAGAGAGAAAACTATTTCCGTCTCATTTCATTAGATCGGTATTGTGATGGAAGGGGTACCCTGTATCTTCTAATTCTTAAATTTACGGTCCCGTAGCTTAGAACTTATAGGAGTCCTACTGTGTACTGTATACAAATATAGATGAAACTTTAAGACCTGTAATTTCATTGAAATCTGGAGTTTGATTTTTTCATGATTACGTTATTTAATTATAACTTTCATGTATGTATAAAAAGGTTAAAAAATACACCAATTCAGAATATTCAAGTTTAGAGATTTATTCTGTTCAATATTTTAATTTTTTTTTAATATTTAGGATGTAGCTTAACTGATTTTTGGAGAATTAATATAATTATTAAAACTTTTAGAGCAATTAATTATTTGTATTTTTTTCGTAATAACCTATAAGACTCCACTAAGTATATCTGTGTTTTTTAATATATTTTTTTAAATATTATTATTGGAGATTGGTATTTTTATTTATGTATACTTTAATATACAAAATTTTATAAAAAAACAACAAACCGAAAACTTTTAAAGTTAGTATGCATAGTAAAGAATATATCGTTAAATTTAAAACAATTTAAATTTAAAACCGAGATAGCTAATTTGAAGTGATAAACAATTAAAAGTTAAATTAAAAACATTTGACAAATAACTTCCTGAAAGACAGATCGGTAGTACTCCTGTTGTAAAACTTGTTAACTTTAATTACAGTGTTTAGTATTCCACGCAACTCACGTTCTATTGAAATCTGCTCTAATGAATAGATTGGTAATTACGATACGCATCTCATGATCTGTATTCGGAATTTTTATTTTCTAATTAAATGCTGTATTATTCAAACAAACCGAATGTAAAATTGAAGTAATCGATATAGACATTTTTATGTTGGTGATTTTTTAATATATATTTCATCCATGAAAATTTTAATATGATTAATAATAATTGATTTACCTGTCAATAAATTTCATATTTTTAACTTCGATTTTTACAATTAATTTGTAGTTGGTGACTGGAGGTCATTTCATTTTGCAAAATTTGGCCGTCACATTTTTTCAGAGTATGTTTTATTGATACCTTCGCAATGATAAAGTACTGGTGGTTGGTAATATTAAAAATGCCCTGCTTCCACCAGCCGCCCTGAGCGCTTCACGTCCCAACCTCTAATCGCGCCATATTTAGATACTAAAATTTACTCAGCGTTCGGCTGCGACTCTCGTGTGTATATAGGGTGACCTGATTTGACACTTAAAATTGTCTACACTCTAATCCACTTTTTTGTGCTCTTTGCTAACTCTAAGAAATTATAACAAAACTCGGAGCCCGAAGAAACGGTACACATACCCTGAGACTCCGCGTGAAAACCTGAAACCTGGTCACTCTACATGTGTATATTATATTATACCCCTACCATTATTTTTAATGTTTTTGAGAAAGAGCAAAAAAATCGTTGTGGACAATTAATTTACATATTTTTGCATTCAACGTATTATTTTTATATTAAATTATTTTATAATGATTTTCTTTTTTATAGGTAATTTTTATAAAATTTTATTAGAAAAATTTAGATAATTTTTTTTGATACGCACCTGACCTATTACTTAGTTTCGTATATTTCTGATTTTTTAAAAGTCTTTTACAATTTCCATTTTATTTTTCACAATTTTATCAAAAATTATTAATTTTAAATATTTTTAATACGCCACTAACTAACCTATTTATTAAATTAAAAATTCATTACTTTGTAATATCAGTTGCCTGTGTCAGTTGTAAACCACACTCATTTCAGACGTCAAAAAATACAAACAAAAAACTATTGAATTTCAAAACTCATTCGTAGCTCTGTTCATGCGTTACTCCACACATCCACACACACACAGATAAAGGCTACTATTTATATGTGATATCTTATTCCAATAGTTATAATCTACATTTGTTTTTGATAATTAAAATAAATTTAATTTCTAACAAATGAAACAAAAACTTTCAAACGCTTGTTTATTTGTTTACAGTTGTCAACCCAAGTTAATTAAACAATGGATAATTGTGTCTATGTACTGTTTTAATTATTTTCAACGAAACGATTATCTCGTTTTCTTTATCAAAATCATGAACTTTAATTGCGATGTAAACAACAGTTGTGATGTTTTTATCTATAGCAATATAATGATATTTTTTTAAACGCGTCTCATTAAAATCTTTGTAGTTTGCCCGTTTAAACACAAGTCGGCATTGGAGCTTTTTATAAAAAAATATTAACTAATATAAATAAAAGATTTCAAACATAAGCCTGCAAGAGAAGTAATCAATACAGCAGTAATACCATGTTTATAAATAGAACAAATATATAATAATTTGAACATAACCTAACCTATTAAAACCTCAATCACTGATAAAAAAATATAATAATAAATGCAAATGATTGTTTTCTATTTCAACATGTGGACATGAATACATTGTTTTTAGTTGTACTAAAACAACAGTCATTTTCCGTTGAAAGCTTTTCGGCAAACATCGCATTTACCATTTTCTTTTGAGAATATTTTCACCGAGCGCTAATGGTATTGATTCAATGTCTCATCCCACACCTATGTTGAAAATACGATTGACACTTAAATCTCAGTGTAATGTTTATTACTTTATACAGCACAGATTGAATAGCATTAATCGCAATAATTTTTACCCTAATTTTGTTACGTCAGTCTTTATTTTTTATGATATTCGATTACTTAACATAGGTACTTGACTTCGTTAAAAATTGCTCATCTAAAATTCATTCTATTTTTCGAGTTTTTTTGGTATTTATTAATGAAAAAGATTATGGTTACGGTATAAAAAATATATATTTTCAAAAAAATAATATAAGGTACCTGTTTATTTTTTTATTTAACGAGTGAGAGTGGAGATTATATCATTTGACATTTGATAATGTCAAATGAGCATTGATAAAAATAAACACGTATATTTTATGGATATAACCTTTCAGAGTTATATCATACATTTTTAATGAAATGATGTTACTATACATAAAATATGTACATATATAGCATAATTTTCTAATATAATGTAAGTTAATAAAGATAGTGCCTAAACATGAACTACAATTGATTTAAAAAATATGAGTAGTATGAGTAGGAACGTCTGCAGAAATTTTTCCAGGGGTAAGATAATTTAAACCTTTTTTTGCCTTTTACGCAAATTTTTCCCAGAAATTCACACGACGACAAAAAATGGTCTAAGTTTTAAACTATGTTACATTAGATTAGGTTACATCTCAAGAGAGAAGGGGCAAGTTTGAGTAAAGTACGATTTATTCTAAATATTTAAAATAAAGATATGTTAAAATGAAATGTATCGAGATGATCTCGACTGTGAAATCTTTTCAAATGAAAATCTTAGTTGCAAATATATGTATATCATAATAAGAAAATGCAAATGATCCGTTTCTATTGTTCACCGGTATTTACATTGGTACGAAATAACGCCGAGTTTTCCTCACATTCTACAAACAAATATCAGGTTTTACCATTTTCCTTTGAGCATATTTTCACCGAGAACTAGCGGGGTATCGATTGTGTATTGTCCTCCCCCATCTTCTTTTCTTAGCACTTGCAATGAGGTTGTCACTGGTGTCTCATTTCCCAACAGGAAATTGGTCGCATCTTTTCAATGGCATATACGTTTTTTTGTTTCCGTCAAAGTTTTTCACACCTTGCTTGATGCATTCAGATTTCCTATCAGATAGAGTTCTTTTTGTCGGAGATATTGTGTCGTTTATTTTCTATGTTGTCGTTATTGCCATACATTCTTTATCTAGATATGTTTACTGTAATTCATATTTCTTTTCCTTTACGAAAGTTGGGTCATAACACTTAAATAACCTCTCTGCAGTAGCATTTCAAAATAAGCGGAGTACATTTTAGTTCTATTATGTTGAAGTGCATATTGTAGTTATTTCTGTTTTTGTTTGATATATTAATGTACTGCTAGTAATTTCAGGAAACAATAATAAACGAAGAAATGCTTAAAGAAAAACTCACGAGCATTTTATAATTAAAAAGTAATTTTTAATCAAAAGGAGTGTTATTATGTATTTCATGAAGCAAATATTTTTTAAGCAAAAAATGACGATTCTTGTTTAATTAGTAATAACAATTTAAAACAGCAGCTTAAAGTTACATTTTTACAAATTAATACGTTACGAATGTTACGATATCTCGAAAACTTGACGTAATTATCTATTCAGATCTCCAGATTAAAAAATCATGTCAGATTATATAATAACAATTAATATATAATAGTAAATTAATATATAATTATTAATACTGCTTTGAATAAAAAATAAATTGAGTTAGTTCCTTTAGCTCATTAATACTGATGATCCACAGTACTTTTCTGAAACGAAATTAAATTTTCATCTTCATTATGTTTAAATAATCCATTCGATAACGTAAAAATTGTATAGGCTTTGTGTATAGCTTGAATCTTTTAGTAACTTATTAAGGCATCGGAATTTACGCTGCAGGCTGACAATGAGTGCACGAAATCTCTTCACGATAAGGACAAGGATTGGTAAGATGGCTACAGAGTACACGGCCATGTTGGAGGAGAGGTATTTTGATTAAAAGTTGCCAAGACAATAATTTCGTCAGTATAAACTCTGTGGGAACATAATTAACTTTTATTACTTTGATAATCACTTTAAACTTTATTATTCTGCATATTTCGGGACACGGATAAAGAAAGCATTTTATGGACTTCGTTTTATTATTGTAATTTAGTAACGTAAATCCTAGATTTGTTCTGATTACGATTTTAAGTTCTCTCTCATTTTGTGTACCAACATTTTATATCGTATTGCGAGCTTTTTCGTTAAATTTGTTTGTTTGTTTCATTAATAAATATTTGAGTTTAAGTTGTCGGTTATTAACTGAAGTTATTAAATTCGATACAAGTCATGAATCTTCCGTGGTGATCCTGATATGGATCTTGGCTTCTGGATGTATACCGCATCGATTTGGTCGTGTTATCGGATAACGTTTCGTCACACATTGCAGTGGACATCTTCAGAGCTTTTCTAGAATGTTCACTGCAACAAAAGGTTGGCCGATAATATATAAAAAATATTTAAAACGCTTAATTATTTTATAGAGAATTAAATTTCCCATAAAATTAGCATTTAACTTATTTTTATAAAAACAATAATTTAGTTATGAGACCCTTTTAGACGTTCATTTTAACAAATAAATCACTTATTGTTAGAATGTCTGTTACTTTTGATACGTTGAATTGAGGGTCATGACTTTGGAGACACTATTGTAGAGAATATTATCTTCTGCAAAATGATATCCTTAAAAAAATTTCAACAGTTATCATGAATCAGTAATACCAACTTAGTACTTAAGAATCATTCCCCCATCAATTTTCTTAAAATTAAATTATTGGAGAAATCACACTCTACTGTATATGTATATTTATAAAATACAATAAAATACATACATCACTATTACTTTAATTTATTTGCATTTAAATAAATGAAAAAGAATAACTTCATTGATTCAAATAAAAGTTCCTCCCAAACAGCGAACTCTTCATGATGCAGGATTTTTTATTCACCATTTATTCTCCAAACAGTCTCTCGAGATAAATATTTCAGATTTTAATCTCTTTTCTCAACTTTTCAGCACACTTTATATAAACGTAATTCAACACATATAAATCTTTCTAAAATTTATCAGTATCATTTTATCTGCATTATATGTATTCTTTTCTCTTTTTGTGTTTTGTATGGAACGTGTATAAACAACAACATATTTTGTAAATATTTAGTATTGTATACAAAAATCTTGATTACAGTTTAATGTGAAATTGCGCAGATATTTTTAAATAAAATAACTTTAACACAATGCTGTGAATTTAATGAGTAATGAAATTTGTGTTATTGCTTCATGTTAATGTATGTATACGTGAATATATAAGTAACGAACTTTTATACTAACGCAGCAAATGTATAGGTATTGTACATATATTTATGTATGAAATTAAATTTGTGAAAATTATCAATTTGCAAAATATTAAAATTTTGCTCTTATATTTATAAAATTTGAATGAAGAAGAACTCAAAATTTAATAAGAAAAACTTTATATTGATCTGCATAAAAATAATTACTCGTTTTATTTTCTTTAATATTACAAAGGAAAACCTAATATTCAATTTACATTTATTTAATTTAGCATTTATCGTTTTCTTTAACACAAAGTTAATATTAAAATTCTTTTCGAGTTTTATCTGTGACCATAAAACACTAATTTCTTTCAGAAAATTGTAATTAAACCATTTGTTCGAAGCTTTTGAAATTTTAAGCGTGAAATTTCTTTAAACCTTTTTTATTGCATGCGGGAACAGAGAAGTAATTAAAAAATTGATATCTTTATAATGAAATGATTTACAAAAAATTAATTTTATTATATACTATACAATATACATGTATGAATGTTACTAATGTAAATTTTTAATTTGATAAATGTAGAAAGTTAATATATCTACCTTTTTTAATTTGTTTATTAAAAATGTATAAACGAATGTATCCATAGGTACTTACTGACAATGAGTACCAACTTGCAGATATCATACGTTTACTTAAATTTGAAATGATGGTCTTGAATTAGAATGAATTTTCAGATTTTTTAGGACAGCAGGTACTTATCTTGATATATGGAAGGGGAAGGGGGGGTATTTGTTATGATGGTTTTAAGCTCCAATTGTTGGCGTTGTTTAATGAAAAAAATTGCATACTTTTTCATACATTGGTACTATAATAACTATGTATAAAAAACATTCCAACTTACTTTGAACTTTAAATTGTACCCTCCTCCCAATTTAAAAAAAAAAACATCAACGTCTAAGAGAATTTTTTTACATGTTAGTTAAAATTTCAAATTTTTACTTTGTGTAGTTACGGGACAGATAGACGGACGAAAAATCTAGGTTAATAAGGTTTTGTTCTAGATCTACGTAAAATGTCAAAACTTTTATTAAAGAAATAATAACTATCTCTGTATTATTAATTTTTATAATAACTGTTAAACCTTCTATCTGAAACATAAATGCGAACACGAGAATTTATACGTAATGATAAATAAGAAGTACCTACGTAGTAAATAAAGCTTTTTGAAAACTTTGTAATTCCTGTTGAATTCGATACACAGGTTTTCGTTTCACTACTCCCTCTTCCCTTCCATAATAAACCGTATCTTGGAAACTGATTTCCTCCAGTTTCTGTGTATAGAGTATCAGCCATGTTTCATAAGCATCAACTCTACTCCCAATTATTCTTTCATATTTTCATATTATCTTATATTCTTGTTTCTTTGAAAATATTAATTATTTTGATCATTTTCAATCTTCTAAGAATTTAATTACAATGAATTGTATTTAAGAAATTGAAATAAACAATAAATTGTGAGTAGGTACCTAAATTTTGTAAATATACTCTACATTATTACAATTTTATTTATTATCCAAATTATTTAATACATATATATATATATGTTATATATATGATCCTAAAATATTTAATGCAATCTTGATTTCCAATCGTAATAATCAGTATATTTCAATTTTCAAAACGACTTGTTAATGTAGATATAAACCGAAGATAAATTATAAGGTAGGTATATTATAAAATTCAACAATATAATCATAGAATTATGCCCGGTATTATAAAGGACCTAACAAAATTTGTTAGCTAGAAATTACATTCATATGGGGTACTAATACTGTACTAGTATCTATGGATTAGTTATGGAATTTAGAGCAGTGACACTTCAATTAATTGTAACACAGTTGGCATCTTTGACCGTACAAAATAATTTTCATAACATCACCACTGTTTTAATACCGTTTGTATTTACCTTCAACGCGTGCGCGAAACTTGTCAAAGTCATCAACAAACTCCAAAAGAACTGTCATATATGTTTGATACCTCAGTTGAAAGTGTTTGTTAGCTAACAAATTTGTTAGGTCCTTTATGATACCGGACATTAACCTACCATTTCATCCCGTGTTCTCGGCCTCCCTGTTTGTGGAAACTTCCTATATGATTAGCCGTAACAATACACACAACATTATTATTCAGCTATCTGGCTTATATGTTCTGATTCATTGTTGTTTCCCCAATAGGATGTGTAAAGTAAGTATTTTTTTAAATAATAATTATACTTAAGATTATTCAATCGTTAGTATTGGACGTATGGTTTTTGCGTAATTGTATATTAATTTAAATACACGGTAAATGAGATAACTCGCCGTAGTGCTCTATTTATTGAAGTTATACACAACAATTTTATACAGAGACGTTTTAAACACTGATATTTCAAAAAATATAATTATAAAAACTATAAAACACATACATTCACGTGTAGTTTCAGAATCAAGTTTATTCAAAGTAACGAAAAACTAAAAATACAATACTTTTATGACACATCCCTAAAAGTTATAGAGTACGACTTACAGACAAACAACGTATGTAAGTAGTACGAGTGCAACAATTACAGTTGGCGAGGTCATAGTATATATTAAAGATATAGTCTATATGTACTGTAGAAAAGAGATAGCGAGTTGGGAATATATACATATATGTAAATAAAAACAAACTTGTTTGTTTAAACGTCAAAAAATTTAATTAAGAAAAGGTAATCGCAAGTAATCATCGTCAGGCTATTAATAGCCTGACGATGATTCTGTGAATCGAAAGCTTGCGATTACCTTTTCTTAATTAAATTTTTTGACGTTTAAACAAACAAGTTTGTTTTTATTTATATTTTATGTCACTACTATTATATTACATATATGTATATATTTCCATTCGCTGTTGCACAATCTTTTGTATGAGATATGTATACTGCGGTCGCCAAATTATATTTAATTTTTTTACTTTTAATTATTAACAAAGTATTTTTTTTATTAAATGTACATGTGTTCTGCATATAAGTTAAAAACTAAATTTTTCGAAATCAAATATTTTTTTATTGAAAAAAATACGGATAGTTCACAACTTACGAAGCTAGGCCAATTGCCTTAATTTAATGTAAACTATAAAATAAAGTATTATACAATTAACAGTTAGCAAACTGTATAGTACGTGCATTTCTTGTCGTTATAATAGTTCTTATATTAAATAGATTTTGAAAAAGTTTATAAATACATCGAAAGTACAACAACCATACTGATTTATGTAAATTAAAGTTAGTTTGAGTTTATATTATTAAATACATACAATTATAACGCAACAATGAATGAACATGAAACCATAATTGAGAGGTGGGTGATTATTTTTGCTGATTTATTGATTTAACCTTTCGCATCTCGCTAAATTTACGTGTATTTGTTTATTTTAGTATTCACTGCAACCTCATGTGTGCAGTTATAATAGTGTTCAATTTGTAAATATGGAAACTTATTTTAATTAGTTTACCGTGGGATTGTTTAAATTAAAACAATATATGATGTTTAATCAAAATGTTAGGAACAAATAAGGATTCTCAATTAACGATACACAATGTAATATATTAAGACCATGCATAATAAAATATTGAATAATAATGTCAGAAATAAAAAATAAAAATTTACTTTTAAAACGTGGCTAAGATATATAAAAACTTGCAAGTATGTTACATACATCATTATTTATTAAAAATAATAATCTTAATAAATAAAAACGTTGGTGCGTATGTATGTGATCTCATAACCTAAACCACTGGACATCTCAAAACCATATTCACAACATATATTCGTTTGGTGCTCCGATAAGTTTATAGATTTTTTTTGGATCCGGTAGGTGGCACTGGGGTCAAGATATTTATATTTATATTATATTTTTTCCATATATATATTAAACCGTTGGTTTTTTGTATGATATCATCAGGCCTCAATCACTGGACGTATCGAAGCCATATTCACACCATATGTTCGTTTGGTGTTTGGTTAGGCTTATCTTTTTTTGGCCCTGTAGGTGGCGCTAAAGTCAAGATATTTACAAAAATGTGTATTTGTGGTCTGACTTTTCAACAAATTATTTCTGGGAAGAACAACGTTTGCCGAGTCAGCTAGTTTTACTATACTTTCCTATTCTTACATACCATAAATATGGTCGTATTTTATAAAAGACTATATTACAAAAAGTTATTTATGAACTATTAGGCTATAATTTCAGCCTCTGTATAATTTATCGGTATTTTGTCATTTATAACATAATTAAATTTCAATTGATAAACTACACCAAGTTTTGATTAAAACAAACACATTAATATTACGATCACTTCCCCCAAAATCGTACTGCGACCACTAAAAATAGACAGTAACGGGACACTAGCGGACAAATTAGCTAAAAATATAAATCATCATTATGTAGAGGAGCAATTTCGTTTTAATCACGGCGTACCGGATCCACCCGGCCCGGCCGGCCGGACTAGTAGCGGCCGCTGCATGTACCCTGCAACGGTGATTATAAAAACCGATCATGACATTTTAACAAAGCCAACTTGCTTCCGTTCCGTGTGTGTTTTGTTTCTGTCTGCGTGCCTGTGTACGTGTGCTGTAGGTTAGGTTGTCATTTCTGGACGCAGCTGCGTTCCAATTACTAACGATGGTGCAGGGATGTCAGATACGTTTCAAGGATTTTTTGTACTTCATAATTTTCTGAGAAAAGTAATTATTAGGATGATATAAATAACATGCCTTGGCCATAAAATGCATATCATATCCCTTAAACTTTTTTAAATGTATTAATTAATAAGGTTGTCATTTAACAAAAAATGGGGATAATTTTCAAAACTTAACTCTTATATTTTTGTATAAAAAGTGATTATTTCAGTACATTTGAAAACATAATAAAACCAAATTTTGTTTTGACTAGAGATGAACGAGTAACGTAATGAAATAGAAATCAATCATTGTAATTTACAAAAAAGTCACACCTTTGAATAACATAAATAAAATACATACATATTATACGATAGTTGTAGATATTGTGGCGCCTTTGAGTGGATATTTTTGGAACTTTAGAGTACCTAAATATTTCACAATTTCGTTTTCTGTTTAAGTAAACTGAAAATTTTCTAACTTCTAATTTTTTAAATTGAACTTTGTTTATATTTTTATGACAGAAAATTAAAACCAATCGATATTAAATTAAGTAAGTAAGGAGTCAGTAATGTTCTCTTTCAGAAAATGTAAACTTTTAAGTGGATTACGAAATAAATTTAAAATATAATTCTAATTTTATCAATGTGCATATGCAAATTTTTTTTAGCATGACAATAGAATATACATCCAAGGCATAGGCTTGCGGTGTGCAATTAAATATTTGGTAGCTAACTAATACTAATATTACCTATCTAATTTAAATAATAAGGTTTGTTGACAATTGTACGATATTAACGATGGATTAACATTCTATACTGGAATTCGGTTTGAGCATTGATACCATTCATACTACAAATCCCTATAATTGATTGCGTCGGCATCACACACACTATATGGACATTTACAGTAAGGAACATCTACTGTACATCATGTTACATGTTGAAGAAGTCTTTATATACATACATACATTCATATGATCGAAATGTCAGTGGATTTTGAAATAATTTTTGGCAATTTCGTCACATTTGAGCAAAACTCGCTCAGTCATTTTATTATTAAGCGAATTTTACTCAAAAGTGATATTGCAATTTGAAATAATGCTAAAAATTCACGAGTTTTGGAACTCATAGCCTCATATGCAGTATGTGTAGGTACTAAAAGTAAGTAAGTAAGATAGATAATCATTTAAGACTGAAAAATGAATTTAAATTTTGTATATTAATTTTTTCTATAAAGCCAAGATGCATCATTTTACAACTTGTATTGTATACAAAATATTGACAATATGTATATCTAAAATTACGCATACAGTCTTTCAAGGACAAATATTTTTCTTTTTGGTACTTGGATCATGAAAAAAATATTTATATAACAATTTTACGCTAGTAAATGTTGTTCTTTTTCCACTTGAGATATTATTATGTACAGGAAAAAAATTGACGTGGGCCAAGACAATCCTTGTTTTGTATATAACGAAAATATTTTTTTGATATAAAAATACATTGTTTTCGTTATATGTATATCAAACAAGGATTGTCTTGGTCCGTGTCAATTTTTTCCTATTCATTCGTATAAAAAAATAGAGATATCGATATTATAACTGTGTATATCAATGTATTTTCAAGCTTTTAACAAAAATTTCTAAAATTATAGATAATAAGTGGAACCATATTTCTTTTTCCAAAATGTACATTATAAAAATTGAATAACGATAACTAACAGAAAATACATAATTTCGTTAAACCTATGGTATAATAAATAACCAAATAACCGTAAAAAATTGATTTCCACTCAATATGGCAACCCTGGATCCAATTACCGACTGAGAGAGGTCAGACCACCCGTCTCACTCCAGACACGTCACGTCTGTCGTCGCGAAGGATTCTGGGTATTTGCCCACACCATCATGTCAACGGCACCGCGATCTTCTTCACGTCACTTCCATTGTACGGAACAATCGTGTTGCTGCTGCTAGAATGAATTAATGGTTAATGTATTGTTTGTAATTTGTACGGTTTAATACAACAGCGAGTAAATCAATTAAACACTGCTTATTGAATTATCATTGACGTGTATCGATAATGTATGTATGTAGGTACTGCACCACTTTTAGCTATTAATATAAATTATTACCAACAAAATAAATGAAGATATATTATTACCTATTTTGAATTGTTAAACAATTTTATTAACGTTATGAATCTGTACTCGTAAATCCTGTCAAAATGGCCATCCTGTATGTCTATACTCTGTTATGATCAGGCACACATATGTACGATTTTTCACGGCAAGAGTTAAAAGTTGATTTTTATTTTTTCAAACTTTCTATTTTTCTTAAATATTTTTTTCAAATTCTTGTAAAAGTTATTCATTTTTGTGGAAAAAGTACAAGCACTGTTGAACTACAAAATGTATTAGGAAAGGCACACATATGTACGATTTTTCACGTTTTGCGTTTTAACTGCAACCCTATCGCGAAATCCGTCAAAACTGTAGGTACTTTTTTTCTCTATAAAATTACAAAGAAAATAAATTAATAATGAACTCACTATGTTTATTTGTTAAGGAGATATGGTCAATCAATCATTTTAGTTTTGATCTGTTAAATTACGACCTATAGAATGTTCACATATACTTATGATACACGGAGACCCAATTCCACGACGTCATATCTTCGGTTCTATAAGGGTCGATCCAGACTACCGTGTCAGTCCCGGTCCGGTCTCGCTCCAATCAAAATATAAATAAACAATGAACAATGAAAGCATCCATAGGTATCGTACCGGTCTCGCTGCAGTCACACTCCAATACAGTATTTACTCTACTGAATATTTGACTGGAGCGAGACTGGACCGGGACCGGCACGATAGTGTGGAACGACCCTAAGTGGTAGCGAGTTCAAACTGAGCTCATTTATTCATAATGTAATCTTGTAAAAATTAAGTTTTATGAATTTTTTCATCAGAGTCGTTAAAAATATGTGTAATATGATATACATAGGTACTGATTGTGAGATAATAACTATTCAACTTATTTGTTAATTTAACAATTTTAATTTGTTAATAATAGGGGAAGGAGGTCTCGACGGTCTTAGGGCATTTGATAGTCTTAAAGTTAATGATGAAAACTATAACAGATTCTAACTTTTTAAACAAAAGTTGGAGTCTGTAGTATCGCGCCAAGCTGAGATATTAACTACTCAACTTATTTGTTAATTTATAAATTTTAATTGACCTTTTTTGGTGATTTTTGAACATTTTTTTAGGGGAAGAGAGGGTGGAAAAATAAATCTCGCCCAGGGCGCCAAACTTGTTAAAACCGGATCTGATAACACATAAACCAAATTCCATTGATTGTGAGTTGTAGATATATTGAAACAAATATTATATCTATAGATCAGAAGTTTTCAAAAAATTAAAGTATTGAATAAATATTTGTCTAGTATTTGCTGAATATAAAATATATGTTATTTATCTTATTGTTAGTTTATATTTATATGATTTTTCAATATAGAAAAATAAAATTAATATTTTTTTATAAACGGTTTCATTCCACAATAGAGGAAATATCGATATACATATTGATAAAACGGACAAAAAATACATATTATACTTATTTGGTATCAGAAAAAAAGTAGCAGTTCCATTAAATATATTACCATTAAATGTTTTCCAATTTTAATTCCTTTGGGCATTACCACCTGCTCTCTTATCTTTATGATCGGATACAATTTTTCTTTCGGTACCGATATATTGATATTAATGCAGTATCAAAGAAGATGTATCGATGTCAGAAGTATTTGATATAGAAAGTAAATATTTTATATTGATATGTTATTGGTATTCCTAGTCCCTTGACTATCTTTAATAATCAATAAAAATAAACTGATATGAACTACAAGAAGATGATTTACGTAAATAAAAACCATACATGACTTTCATTTTTAATTTTTAATATAAAAAATTTCAAAGGCATTTGCCAGTAAAACTTATTAATTAAAACATCAAAATATATCATTTAAAAATTTTGTAGAAATCAAAAGCCATTATACTATAGGTGGTAGGTTGAGAAGAAAAATATAAAAAATGTTGGGTGATTCACAAAAATAATATAATTATTTTAAATTATTTTAAAATATGCCGGAAATGCAGGGTAAGCATTTTGAAAAACTGACTATACCATCGAAATGTTTATAAAAAATATGTTTTATTTCATACATGTAACACATTTTTCTTTGTTTGTTTTTGTTTCACAGTTTACATGTTATTTACCAAAAATGAACAATTTCTAAAATTTTGAGCATCGTTTTCACCCTATAATTGGCGCTATATCTATATAGGACTCTTATTTTGTGTACGTGCATAGGCACGTACACAAAATAAGAGTCCCGTAGATTCAATTGAAGTGTATCAAGTCCCATCAAAATCAGTGAGATACGCCTAACAACGTTCCCTTACAAGACGCTAATAGGCACAAATATGCAAATTTTCGAATATTACCAAAACTCCTAATCTGATTCGTACCAAAAACAGTAGGTGGAGTCCACACTGAGACAAACATTTTATAAAAATATTCATACACAGTCGCTCTGTACGATTTTCTTACATTTTGAAAGTAGTACAATCAGAATCTACCCTTGGATATGACCCCAGTAATGAAAATTGTTTAATTAAATGTACTGAATTAGTAATATGTGTTGATATTTGATTAATACCATTTCTGAATATTAATCTATATACATTCAACTGTCTTACAGCGTGATTTGTTGACATTCGGCCAATAGGTGTCAAAGTGGTGGACATTTAAACTAATTATGAGTATAATTTATTTATTAATTATTATATTATCATAGCAACTGCTTTACATTATTTCAAATTTGACGATTACTTCTTTTATATCTTTTGTGTCGTAGTATATTGATCATTTTGTAATCATTAGCAAGTGTAAAAGGCTATAATTTAAAAAACAAACTATATTTGCAGACTTTGGTAATTATATTGATTAAATAATAAGTTACTTGTTTTATTAGTAACATGAGTTCACGAGAATTTCAAAAAAGAAGCCCATCAATCACAAAAACAGTAAACCTTGATCTTATAGCGGACATAACTGGTGCCAGTACCTTATTTCAGATACGATTTTTTGACGATATTACAATAATTCCATTTTCTTCAAAATATGGAAGTAAAAACCGATAATTTATGTACTTCATTTTTTGATGACAACACATACATGTAATGTAATCAGATAAGAGAGAGCCATCACTCGGAACATATTTATTATATTAAAAAAGAACATGTCTGTTAAATTTTTAGTAAACATCGTGTTAACGTGTTGTAAACAAACCACATGCGATCATAACTACATATTTCACAGCGTGTTTTGATGGATGTATATTATAGACTGTATTATCAATGATAAATGCACTTACGATACGGTGGTCAGTATTTATGGCGCAACGCATTTACCAAAAACAATACCGAAATCATCTGCCCGAGCAGAGCGCGAGCACATATAAACTTTTTTTGACATTTATGGCTCCATTCATTTTCTGTACTTGCGTGTTATTTTAATAAATAATAGCAGAAGGAACGAGATAAATTAGACAAATAAATTCTAAATATAAAATAAAGAATGTCATAGAAAGAATCGTATGTGCAGTACGTAATTGCAGACAGATATTACAATATCCATTGTTGGTTAGTGGTTAATATGGTCATTTTGTGACAGCAATAAGACATTTATGTGATATAGTGACTATTTAAGAATTAAAATTTAAAGATATATTTTTAAATACATTACAAATCTCAATTCAAAGATAAGTATAGCTGATATTACTTTACAGAAATGTATACAGGATGATTTATTACTGTTAACTATTAACTTGAACAGTAATTTGAGAAACATTTTTTAAATAAGAAACTTTATACGAATATGTGACTAGAAATTTTTCGTAAGGGAGCTACAGCCCTTCCAAGATTTTATCAAAAATTAGTTTTTGTATTTAATATCTTGAGAACCCATAGTGATACAGTTACGAAATTTGATAATTGGTTTATTATTAGTATCGATTTCCATTATTAACCAATTTTAATTTAAACAAGGGGTATATAGGTCCAGTGGGTCCATTGATTTTTATTTAGTATGTTTTGTTATTTAATTTTTTCCTGAATGGGGCACTTATATAAGATTTTATGACATAAAAATATACTTTAGTTGTTTGTCATATCATCCGTACTAAGTAAAATTATGTATGCTTTCTTTTGCATTGCTATTTTTACTAATACTAAACTGATTATCATATTTCATAACTGTGTCACAATAATTTTGGGTAAAATCTTCAAAGAGCTGTAGCTTCCTTATGAAAAATTTCCGGACATATGTTCATATTAAGTTTTTTGTTTAAAATATTTTTCTTAGTTTACTGTTCAAGATTGGCACGGCTGTGTATCTACATACAGGGGCGTCCGCAGAGAATTTTCCAAAAATTGATCTTTATATCCTTTAGATATGCAACTTAGGAGGAGCAACCTTGCATATTTTTACACTCTATTGTCGCATGGCAAGTGGCCAATTTGTTCCTTGTTGTTTAGCGAATTTAGATAGCTTATATATGGGACATTTAAAGTGTAAAATATTTAGACCAAAAAATGTTTGGTTGTGAGAGGGTAATCGAATAGTATTATTTATTTGTTATTTTATCATGGCTTTTACGGATTTTTGAAGATCAACATCATTTTTTTAAATAGGAACCTATAGTTTTTATTTAGATATCTTATTTTACGTGGAAAACACGAATCTTTATTGAAAAAATTTTTTTGAACAACCTAAACTTTACAAGATATCTAACAAACTATAGTTTAGATAAAAAGTGACCGAAAATAAATACAGTATGTATATCAGAAACTATTGACAACTCAGTATCTCCTGAGAGATTTAAATACTCGTAATTAATTAATTATGTTAATTTTTTATAAAAAATAATGATTTTATTTCTAGAAATTTTATCAATATAGGAAAAAGTGTGAATTATAAAAAAATAGGGTCAATATTTATTTTATATGTTTTACCTAACTTATCTCTGACAATGAAGTAAAAAAAAGGACAATTACATACTCCTATATATACATTTATAACACAAACGGACGGAATTAGAATAAAACGAGATTGAGGGATTAAACATACAAAAAACTGGAAAATACAGTTTTTATTAGTTAAAAAATGCTGGTAGTTAGCTGATTTATAAAAGCTGAATAAGCTTTTATAACAAGGGGCCACTTTGTCTCTGTTGCAGGACAGAGTTATCGCGAGCGACCCAAAACATCCGGCATTTTAAAATGGTGGCTCTAAAAGAATGCCTTCCTGCTTACAACAGTATTCAATCAGTATGCGCTAACAAAGAGAGCAATATATTCAAACCATTTGCCTTATTTGCTAAAAATTTATTTGAAAAGTATGAAAAAAACGAAAGCATGTTTATTTATTTTTATAGTCAATTGAATTTTTTCACGTTTGAAACATTTTGATTTTGCGTTGAAATATATGAAATTAATTTTTAAATTTGTAAACTGAATTTCATATTTTTTACCGGATGTACTTACAAGGAATTGTAACAGTAATTTAGTTTAAATATTAGTGCAATGATAGTTAGTTTATAATACTTTTTAATATAAATATAAAGCTTATATCCTTTCTTTTACCTCATTAGTGAACAAGTAAATAAACGTAATTGATAATTTGTATTTTTTATGTATAAAACTCATTTGATTAAATAATTTGTTATTTTTTGTCGACAATTAAATAAAATTCAATAGGTATACATATAATTTAAATTAGTCGAACGTAGCATATCTAAACATGAAAATTCGTATTTTAGATTGCATCGTCCCTGCAGATTGGGTGGTGTATAGAGACCTTAATACTGCATTTTAGGTCACGTGACCAAAGAAATTGATTACAACTTTAATGCTTCCAGCTAACGCTACGTACTGGGAATTAAATTGTTGTGAAATTGCTAGATATTTTAAAGTAGTGGTAATAAATGTATAATACTGTAAATGCTATGCATTTTATGAGGTACACTTGGCAGCACTTATTTTAAGTCGCTGATTTCTACTTAATACGCATATGTCAAAGTCATATGTAAGATTTCATTGACTACATCTGTGAGTGGTCGTTATTTATATTTAATACCTAGCAGATAACGTTAGCTGGGAGCTAATTTGAATATGCACTCAAGCAAATTCTTTATAATACCGGGCATAAAAATGGTTGTGTTTATAAATTTTTTAATTTAATATTAGGTTTTATGTTTTTGTAAATTTATGTTAGTAGAACAAAATTAGTAATAAATTCGTGGAGCAACAGTTCATAACCACTCTCGTTATAGCTTACAATATAAACTAATCTTTCTAAACGTTTAGAAAAAAATGATGTTGAACGCTTTAACAAATACTCGTATATAGGTGTATAAGTGTACAAAATCTGTTGAAATATTATTTTGACAGTTCACTTCTCTCAAAGACATCACAACATCGTACAAAACTTTATAATGGACTACACGAGATAGAAAACTGGTTTAAATATATTTTTATAGCGTAGTTACTTTTTTATACGTCCTCCAATTTGCTATTACACCTCTATTCTGTATGCTGGAGACAAATTCGCATAAAAAGAACAATTGAATTTTCCGTGTCAGTCCCTTGTTTCTCCCGTAAATGTGAAGAAAGAAAAAATTACGATCAATTCAGAGTTTCATTCGTATAAAAAGATTGCAAGTTTTCTTTTTTTGTACAAGTCGCCTATTTTTAATAGTAGCTGTCAAAGAGATAAAATATTCATTAATATTCCTTTTGATCTTTATTTTGATTTTTTAAAATTATTTTATACTTTCATAATATAAAGTACTTTTGAGAAAAAGTATCTTACAGAAGTTGTAAAGTTATTTTATTTTATATTAATTATTAGTTTTAATACTTGAAAGTATTTTATAAACTTTTATATTGCTATTGGTGAATAAAGAAAATGTTTAAAAGTTTAAAAACGAAAAACGATAAAAATAATTTATCTTGATAAGTGCTTGACAGTAATATTGGTGGGGAGGGGGATGAAATTCAATTATATGTATGTTTTGACGTGATTACAGGAACTCATTATAACCATATTTTTTTATTTTTTGCGAATTTTTCTGAAAATTGATTCTTGGAAGCAATTAAATTAACGCGCGAACGCGCAGTTCAAAGAGTACATTATACATTCGTAATAGTTAGTTAATTTTATTTTGACATTGACGAAATAAAAAAATTATTTGAAATAAAAAAAACGCTGATAGAAACATTAATGTTTACAACTTCAAAAGAGTTAACCATTTGGAAATAGAATAAGTATAGGTACATACTTATACTTATTACTACCTTTAATTAACTACCATGTTGTATTATGTGGTAATAGGTTGTTGGCACATATATCTTTGAATTTTTTATAAAGTAAAACCAGTAATGAGCACGCAGTGATGGACACTTGCTAATGTTGACACAAAAGATATAAAAGAAGGAACCGTCAAATTTGAAACAATGTAAAACAGTTTCTATGATAATATAATAATTAATAAATAAATTATACTAATAAGTTTAAATGTCGATCATTTTGACACCTATTGGCCGATTGTCATCAAATCACGTTATGCAGTTAAATGTAGGTATATACATTAATATTCAGAAATGGTAGTAATTAAATATCAACAAATATTTCTAATTCAGTACATTTAATTAAAAATTTGCCGATACTGGGGTCATATCCAAGACTGGTGCCAGTACCTTATATATTTTTAAAACGTAGGTACGCATTGCGACCCGAACATATTGTCGACGTAGTACTCCGGGGCCAGGATATTTTTATGTTAGTTTTTTAAGCGAATACAAAATGGTGATCAAACAAAATCTATTGGATCGTGTAATCATTTCGGGAAAATCTGCTTTCATATAATGAAATCTGTATCGAAAGCGGTTGATACAAGAAGACGCACGTACATATTTTATACAAATGTACGGGTCAAACGCTTAACACCTCTCTTTTGGTCGGTAGTTTTAAAAGCGATAGTTGTATAAAACAGTTGTATAAAACAGATATAACAAGATATAACAGTATGAATTTTACGAATATACTTTACATTTTAGTGAAAATAAATAAAATAAAACTCATGGACAGTCATATAGCGTAACTTAATAAAGATAATGAAACAAATTTCATATGTAATATCATTAATTATTTGTAACACGTCAAGAGACTAATAACTTTTAACTCAATTTTGCAAAGATTAATTGAATATCCTTCCTGGACCAATCATATTGTTGGAACAGTTTCTATGAGAGTTGTACAAAATGGAGTAGGATGAATCCCTCGGGCAGTTGAGGGAAGCTTAGGACTAAGAGGCAACGAACTAATGAAAATAGGACCATGCTAATAACTGACCATTTACACATTTGATATCTTATAGAAATTATACTTACTACTTATTTATTGTTAAAAATTTTATTTTTCTTTATTTAAAAAATACACGTAGATAAATTGATTATTTCATTCCAGTCCAATCGGATAAAGTAAACAAAATATGGCTGTAATAATAATGAATGGGTTCGAGATAACCATAAATTAACTAATTGTGACAATAACAAAAAAAAAATACAGGACATCAAAGTTAACCGTATCAATATAGGTAATTGGAAAAAAGGGAATTACTTTTGTTTGTATGGGGAAAAATAAACACGATTGGAAATGACTTCATGTTTGCAGTTAGAGAAATGCGATTGGCGTATCCGTTTGAAATTACACTGTCTATCTGTCCAACCGTTCTTTATATATTTGTGTGCGTATGGAATGTATTTACTAACTAGTAATTAACTGCATTTTATATTACTAATACCCACAAATATGGCGCTGATAGAACAGAGATATGTTGACATTTATGTGATTATATAATATACGCTACCTTGTTTGTATTTTTGATTCTATAAAAAAAGGTTGTATAAGCTTTAATTTAACTAATGTATATAAAACAATATAAGGCGAGTTCCTCTTGACTTTTAGATAATTAAATGAGTACAGGCACCAGTTATGGCCGCTATAAGATCAAGTTTTCGTTTTTTTGGATTAATGGGCTTGTTTTTTGTAATTCTCATGAACTCATGTTACTAATAAAACAAGTAACTCTTCATTTAATCAATTTAATTACCAAAGTCCGCAAATATAGTTTGTTTTTTTATAATTATAGCATTTTATTTTATTTATGTTTTTTCTCCAGTAATGGATAAAGTAAAACCAGTAATGAGCACGCAGTGATGGACACTTGCTAATGATTACAAACTGATAAGTACTACGACACAAATTTGAAACAATGTAAATCAGTTGCTATGATAATATAATAATTGATAAATAAATAATACTAATAATTAGTTTAAATGTCCAACATTTTGACATCTATAAAAGTATATAGATTAATATTCAGAAATATCAACAAATATTTATAATTCAGCACATTTAATTAAAAATTTGCCATTACTAGGGTCTTTGTCAAGACTGGTGCCACTACCTTATCATGCTTTAAGTTTTGGTCCTATCGGGATCATAAAACTTTTTATTTGCCTGATTTTATACCAACAACGAAACAAAAAATGTGTTGTTATTACTTTATAAAAATAACTGAATTAAACATATTTTAAGTGCTGTTGACAGAAACATTTTTAAAATGTTAAAAATATTAAAATTCGTTGACAAAGATTTATCAATTAATTTTCCTTTGAACTGATGTCACAAGAAACCACCAAGATTCCAACAAAACCAAGGCGTAATGTGTAAAACAATCAACATGAGTCATGACTATGCAGACATAGAAACGTACACATACATTATGCGATCATAAATTTATGAAATTATACAAAACGCAATATAGTGTAAACTATACAAAGAACAGAAACATTTACTGCATACCGCATAACTCGTGTGACACAACCTGACATACAAACACACACAAATGTGACCGTAGGATGAATACCATTATGTGATGTAATCTATAGTATCTAACACAAAATGGTGGTTACTGTGACGACAGATATGCATTGATGTATAAGATAATGTAGTAATTTATAGAAGTGCCAATTACGGTAATGCTTAAAACTCTCGCTTTACCTATAGCTGACATTTTAATATGGTTTCAATCACCAAAATTACTTTGATGAAATATTATTTTCACGTCGTTAAAAAGGTACATTTTTTTCGAAAAAATGAACAGAATGTAAATTATAGAAAGTAACCTTCTCTAAAACTATTATTATAAACATTTTTTCTGGTATGAACTATTTGAAATATAATTTTAAAAAATTGATTAATTTCTTCATCAATTTTTTTTAAATGAATAAAACTTTTTTTCTAATACTTATCATTTAAAAAATATCTCGAAAAATTCAAAAATTAAAGAAAACTTGTATTTCCTAAAAACAAAATTAACATATGTAGTACTTACCATGTAATCATTAGCAAGTGTCCATCACTGCGGGTTCATTACTGTTTTTATTTTATTAATTACTGGAGAAAAAACATAAAAAAAATAAATGGCTATAATTTAAAAAATAAAGTATATTTGCGGACCTTGGTCAATCACAAAAATAGCAAACGTTGCTCTTATAGCGGCCATAACTGGTGCCAGTACCTTATCAAATGATATGAGAATACAAACTCAAAATTGTTTACGTATAAATAAAAAAATCTGAAGTATAAATTCATTCTAAATTAACTACATCAAAAACAATGAATTGAGGTTGTGACATTGAGGTGGATATAAAAGGGATAAAAATAATAAACTGCATGAACATTATTTATAACACTTATGTGTACGGGCTGAAACTTTGCTGCAGATTGGCCAGGCAAAACAAAAACTAACCAAACAAAAGAGAACAATTTAGCAGCGTCCATGTGATAAGGTTATCTAACGGCCTGGTATACAGTATGCTTATAAAAACTGGTTTTACCATCGTTCAAAAAGATCCATTGTTCGAGCTGGCTAGACATGTAAAAAGACGTGTTTGCTTTTATATGATTTACATTTTCAATTTAACGAACATAGAGAAGGTAATTGTATATTTTAACTTTGATGAAATCATTAATCTTGTTTGTAGTTAAATGTAAATGATTTTATTTTGAAAACTTCTACTCTTATACAAAATAAGTAATTTTGTTCAATTTATTAGAAGTCAGATTTAATCAGTACTAATATTTTATGATTTTTATATTGTACCCGTCGATATTTAAGTGAGATTTATGTATGTACGATTAAAAAGGCTAATATATCCTTTTATGTCGCTTAGTTAACCCATGATACATGTTTTTTTATGTTAGAAAATAATATAAAAAGGGTGATATTCTACTAATTGAGATCTATATTTTGACACCCCACATGTCTAGATATGAAAATAAAAAATTCTATGTCCCCCCTTTCTTCAAAATTTGAAACGATATTGTTGACTTTATATTTGTCGTTGCTAGTGCCACCAAATCCTAGTTGCCAAATTTTTTTTCAGATTTTTTGGGCCAGTAGTTACCGAATTAGAGGGGAGGTGGACAAAATACATTACTGCTTTTAGCTCCCTGCTGCGCCATTTTTGAGTAAAAAAAAAATGTGGTCAAATTAAAATGACTGAGATTTAGATTTTGACACACGCCTTGGTATAAAATTTTGTTGTTTTTCTTTGGATTTGCTTTAAAGTTCCCTGCAGGTGCCATTTTTGATTTAAAAAAAAATAAGAAAAGGGATCAAATTCCATTGGTTTGGTTATGCATTTTGTCGTGGTATAAAGAAATATTAGCCCCTCCCTGAATTTTTCAGTAAACATTTCAAGTTTTTAACTTATATAATTTACGAGATACTTTACTTTAACTGAAAAGGACAGAGGGATGGACGGACAGCAAAGTGAGATTAATAGAGTTTCTTCGGAACCCTTAAAATAAATACATGTATTAAAAGATTAAAAACAAATCAAATACCGGTTTGTGTTTGAAATATATTACAGATTAACATACACGTTAATGGGAAAACATTACCTTTATATAAAACAGTCCTCTTAAAAAACTTCGCATTGCACATTAAAGATTATCATTGACTTACCTACATTAAATCTGAATACATAATATGTTAAGTACTAATTAAATATAGATATAATTTATTTCAAATATTCTCGTAAACCAACAGTCTGCTGTTTTGATAATAAAATACGAAAGATGAGATTGAATGTTGTGTTATAATTAACTTTTGTTATTATTAAATCGTAAATCTTTACAGTGATAATTCTATAGCAGATATCAAAATTTAAAATGAAATTAACTGATTCAAAAACATGCTGTTGTACCCATATAAATTAAAACAATTACGAGTCAGTTACTATTAAAAATATTGTTCTATAATTGTTTTATATTTGTGTAACGTTTTACCTGAAATGTAAACAAATTAAAATTTACTGTCGGTTCAATAGCGATAAATTAAATACTATTTATTTGGAATTTAATGTAGTCACAGAACTCATACATTAACTACATATTTGTTATTATGTATAGTATTTAAATGAGTTTTTAATTTAATCATTTCACTAGTATAGTCTATAATTAAACTTTCTAATTAATTAAAACAATTTAGTTAGTCCAACGTTCTACTTTTTCAAAAAATATTTTTTTTATTTTTTCCTTAAAATGAAGGTATCTATAGGTATATTAATACTTGTACATCGAAAATTATCGTAGGTTTTTTTTAGTATTTATTATAAAAGGATATAGATATAGATATCATTCGAAAAGTATTGTGCCATAGATGTGCACAAAAGAAATCATGTGTCTATGTTGCTGTTAAAGCAGGTAAAAGAAAGGTAACATACACACATGATTTCTCCTCGCATCGCAATGCTCCTAGCGCCACCAAGTGGCAAAAAATAAATAGTTTTGGGTTTCTGTTAAACGTAGAGAATGCGTATGTGTTTTTATTTGGAAATTTTTGTTGTAAAAGCAGGTTAGGTTAGGTTAGGTATTGTACCATAGATGTGCACAAAAAATCATGTGTGTATGTTGCCGTTAAGGCAAGTAAAATATTGGTTTAATTTAGACCAAGGCGATACTAGTGTTTATTATTATGCCAATACAGATGCGACAAATTGACATTTTGAGAGTAACAATATTAAAATAACACTGACATAATTCATAAAGTTATTTTAATTAAAATTTAAAAAGAAGCAATGTATACTAAATATTAATTCAACATTACAAAAGATCAGCATACATAAAGGTTATTTTGTTCCTCGAATATTTTATTTGACAAAGGACCTTTTTTTGAATTTACCTTTTAATAACACATACGTATAATATTTGCCATGATACCATGTATATGAATAACTCCTGACATATATAGATAATATTATATCGCAATAAATGTCTCCTAATTTTAAATACAGTACATATATATGTACATAATTTACATATTTCATTTATCCTTTTGTTCTCTATATGTACACAAAAGTATTTTTTCATTTCTTGTTTCAATACATGTGTACAATAATTATATTTTAAATTGTAAATAGGGAAAAAGGTATTCGTTACGTTCTGTATAATAAAATTGTAATTAAAATATTATACCAATTACAATATTTGTAATAGTCAAATAAATATAATGTAATATTATATCATATTATTATTATATATAGATAATATTCATATAACAAATTAACATGAAATTAAGGATAGAATCGGTTTCAAAATACCTTATTCTATTTTATTGTGTTATGCCCGGTATTATAAAGAATTAGCTTGAGTGCAAAAATAAACTAGCTTCTATCTAACACTATCTTCTAAGTACTGAATATAAATGACAACACACTCACAGATCTAGCGAAACTTGACGCATGTGCAATAAGTACAATCAGTGAATTAAAATAAGTGCTGCTAAGTGTTTGCATAGCATTTACATTACTATACATTTATTACCACTGCTTTAAAATATCGATCAATTTCATAACAATTTGACACCTAGCAGATAGCGTTAGCTGAAAGCTAATTTGCTTTTGCAATCAAACAAATTCTTTATAACACCGGGTATTAGAAATGCAAACTTACCAAATTTTTTATTTTGATTAAAAATGTAAAAGTAATAAAACAATATTCAATAGATGAAGTGAATTCAAAAGAATTTATATTAATTTTATGTTTTGCGACTTGTAACTGTTTATTAAAATTAAAACCAATCGATATTAAACTAATTGTCAATTCATTTATGAAGACTGTAATATTTATGCTGTTTCAGAAAATGTATAGATGTAAAATTTAGACCGAGAGTAGAACACACTATCAAGCAAAGCCAGCATAGACGAATTTTGACAGCCAATTTTTAGTAGCTAAGCCTCACTCACAATCATATTTTTTATTTTATAAATCAATATTAATTAATATTCTTCATATTAATACATTTCATGTTCAATTTAAAATAATACACAAATTAATTTTTGAAGAAATTGCGGGCACCACTGATTTGGTTAAAAATGTTGATGCTGTCATAACTCTTGTGTGTTACTTTATATCTCTATGGTCTGCAATACATATACTTACTTATTTCGGTATGTATCATAAATATATTTGTTGAGAATAAATATCCTTGTTTAAAAACTGAAAAAGTCAGTAATAATAATACTTTTAATAATGGCATTATTGTTTTATTATTAATTTTAAAAACACACTAAAGTTGATATTTATGCATATAATAAATAAGAAGGAATAAAACTGTTTAGAATAATCTAGAGCAAATATACCACATAATAGCCTCGGGAGCTTTAAATGTAGTATAAAATAATAAAATGCGGGTTTCCACAAAAACGAGCCAATGCAAAAGTTGGTTATGATAATTGCATTTGTTTTCCTTTTTTGCCACTTTAGTTTGTTAATTCACTGTAACATTTTCCGCGTTATGAATAACTACAGCATTTGAGAGTTTTATTCGCAAATAAAACATGTTTCTGCGAGTATTCAATAATTTGCGCTGAACAAATAACATTATTTCCTGTAACATCAACTTCAGAAACAGTATCTGAATCCAAGCAGCAATAAAAATAAATAATTTAATACTTCTTCCGCATTTTTTATCATTTATATTCTCTTGTTATCTCGTTCAATAGGGAGCGGATTTTTCTGTAAATTAATTCGCGATATCAAATAAACAGGAGGAAAATATTTTTTTCTTTTATATCAACGATCAATGTAATAAAGAAATATAACTATTTAATTATCTCTATATATAAAAATGAATGTTCGTATGAGGCCTATAGACTCGAGAATTACTGAACCGATTTCAATGTGGTTTTCACCAATAGTTAAATAATTTTTCTGGACAGTATCGTGACTATTAATATACCTAAACAATCTTTATCAAGTCGTATTTTGTTTCCATAATGTGACAGTATACATCTGTCATTTGTATAAAAACATAGTAGCCATGGAATACAAAATTCTATAATTGACAAGAATTTACGGTTTCAATATTTTATTTAAAATTTTGTTATTATAACAAGTCTCTTTCAAATATTTTGTGAAAAATTGGATGATTTTTGACACATGTTAACAATTAAATATTTTAAAATATGTATATTGATTGAAAATTAAAATATGAAGAAACATTTCACTTCCATGAAAGGTAAAATATCGTAATTGATTATGATTGTTGTTAACTTATTTATTTACTACTATTTTTTCATACAAATTCTAAGATGGGATCTTTGAAAATATAATTTTACACGATTTTCTCAGTAACTACTGAACGGATTTTATTCCGGTTATCACTAATAGATAGGTTAAGTTTAGGTGTATAATTTGTGGATATTTTGTGTAAAAAAACAATTCGCGAAGAACCGTGTGTTTTGAGCATATCAGGTGGGCATGTTGAGTGAGCATGTTGGGTGGGCATGTCGAGTGAGCATGATAACTTTATGTTTAATTAAATTAATATCCCCGGGTAAACACCGGGTCCAATGCGTTAGTCTTAAATAAGTTGAAATACTATTTTGTTCATTCATATTATTTACAACTATATGTATCCTTTGTAAATACTTTCTTATTTATTTATATATTAACATTGAGCAAGTCGGCTTAATTTAAATAACGAACAATAACTTAATTATCATTATACGACAATGTTATAATAAAATTTATTTCCAAAAAGTTCTTCTAAGTATTCAGTTGCAATGTTATACAAAGTTTACTTGGCTGTGCCAATTATCCTATAGTTCTAAATGTCATCGAAACTAATTTAATTACTTCTCTTGTGTTATATATGTCAGGAAGTTTACAAAGCAATCCGGGTTGCAGGACCTACGTCATTCCTCTGCTTATTGAAGAGAAGAATTCACACCATGCATAAAATATCGCATGCAGTCGAGCGATTAAAAATTATATAACATACGCTGTAGTAATTGGCCTTGGTAATTCTGCTCTGTAAGATTTGTTGAAATGTTTCTAATTATTTTATAAATGCATAAATTATATACTTTTGAATAACAAATAACAGTCTTAATTAAATGGTTTTAAATATTTCAAGAGAATCTAATGCTATGTATATAAAAAGTGCTAAGTGACTACAATAAGATATCGATGCAAAAAAAGAATAATTTCATAAATTCGCGTGAATAAAATATTTAATGTAGATATATTTGCATAAATATTAAAAAAAAATGATGCCTTTTTGTCTTCAAAGGACTTTTTTGGAGGAGGGCAGAAATGATAATTTACTTTGCTCCAAATGAGCTTCGTAATTCGTACTTCACAAGAAATTATCATTTCATGTAACCAATATGATATATATATATGTATATCATAGTGAACATTTTTTTATCTTGTCATTATCTATTCGCCGTAATTATAATTAACTGAACAATACGCATCATATTTAGGGTTCCGTGGAAAACTAGGAACCCTTATAGTTTCGCTCTGTCCGTCTGTCTATAAAAAATTGTATACTTATTAAGATGAAATTTGGTATACGGACGTAGATTGATGACCCAACAATAAAAATAATGATATTAAAAAAAAAGTTTTTTTGGACCCCCTTCTCATAGACTGTAAAATATATACAATTTTTTCACTTAACCCATTGAGTGGTGTCTTTAGATAGGTTTTCTTTAATGAAACAAAAATATGACCTTTTGATTTTAATCCTTCAGTCACGATATATTTGCGTTTAAAGTCATTATCAGAGCGTCTTAGTACGTCTGGTACGTAAAAAAACCCTGCACTTTTTGATTGGGGTATGACACTTTCTGTGCCCATAGATAAGGTTAAAAGAATAATTTTCAGATAGGGAGCCACTTTAAAATCCGTGTAGAACACCATTATATCGGCTATTAAAGATGGCCCCCACCGTTTTTATTAAATTGGCTGTATCTCAGCTCCTAGTCATCTGATTTCAATTTTCTTTTGTTTGTTTTAAAGTTCTTATTGAGAAGATTATTTTTTGTCATTATACATTTTTCTCTAAATCTTAAGGGTTCCCCACAATTTTTGAAAATCTGAAAATTTTACTTTTCTTACGAACTTAATTTATATATAACTTTTTTATTGTGCCCAATATCATTTTTTTACTTCATATAAAAAAGAAAGACATTTTATTCTACTTTCCATTGATAACAAGATAATACTGTTTTAATTAACAACTTCTTTGGAAAAAGCGTGTTAAACAAGAAAAATAGACTATTTTTTTATCATTCCATGTCAAGTTTACCTTTTATCATATGATATTTTATGTTGGGATCAATTTTCTAATATGGCATAGTTAAAAAATTGAAAAATCTGTCATGGATGTCACTGAACTTTCTTATACAATAAAAAAATGTACGTGTATCTACTAATATAAAACAAATAATTTTGGCTTACTGATGACAGATATAAAAAAATTAATAGAACATAAACTATAGATAATAACGTTCTCTACATTTTTTGTTATGAACATTTCATTCTGTCATGAACTTGTTCAAATAAAATGGAAAAAAATAAAAAATATAATTAAAAAGATTTTTTTTTTTAATTGGTCAGAGATACAAAAAAATTAATGGAACATAAACTATAGAAAATAACATACTCTACAACTTTTATTTCAATGATTTATTTCTGCTTTAAACCATTTCAAATATAATTGAAAAAAACGATTATAACCTCAAAAACTTTTTTGGGAGAAATTGAACATAACATAAATTATAAATAATAATATTCTAAACAAATTTTTCTTTAAACATTTTCTTCCAACACGTACCGTTTCAGAAATAATTCGAATAATTATAAAAATTACAGTAAACATCCGTTTCCGGTTTAAAAAAAATCAGGTTTTCTTTCTTAAAACAAATTAATCCTAAATATAAAATTTTACCCCTCTATGTACTGTCATTTTTGAGTTACAACGTTTACAGACAAACAGATACACACACAGACAGACAGACAGACATGGTGATAAAAATAGTCAGAATTGATTCAGGGAAGGTATAAATGGACATTTCCATCAAAATCTCGAATCCGAGAAACAATACAGGTAAACTTGACATGGAATGATCCAAAAATAATCTATTTTTCTTAGTTTAACACGCTATTTCCAAAGAAGTTGTTAATTAAAACAGTATTATCTTGTTATCAATGGAACGCAGACAAAAATGTCTTTCTTTTTTATATGAGGTAAAAAAATGATATTGGGCACAATAAAAAAGTTATATAACAATTATGCTTGTAAGAAAAGTGAAATTTTCAGATTATCGAAAATTGTGGGGAACCCTTAAGATTTAGAGAAAAATGAATAATGATAAAAACTATTTTTTTTTAAAAGAACTTTAAAATAAACAAAAGAAAATTGAAATCAGATGATTAGGAGCTGAGATACAGCCAATTTAATAAAAACCGTGAGGGCCATCTTTAATAGCCGATATAATGGTGTTCTACATGGATTTTAAAGTGGCTCCCTATCTGAAAATGTTTCTTTTGACCTTATATATGACCACCGAAAGTGGCATACCCCAATCAAAAAGTGCAGCGTTTTGGCTTTATTTGCCACGAACCAGACGTACTATCTCCACCCCTTTATTTTCTAAACTATCGATTTGAAAAATCTGAAAAAAATCCAACTGAAAGTTATAATGAACACTGTCAAAAAAATTTTAACTCCTCCCATAGACTAAAAAGTGTACTCATATTTGTTTTCATTTACACAATTAAAATGCAACAAAAAAAGTCATATGACCTTTTGATTTAACCCTTTAGTCATGATATATGTATTTGCTTTTCAGTGTGGTTATCAGAACATCCCCCCTTCTAATTTCTAAATTAGATGCAATAAATCTGAAATTTTTTTAGAACGTAGCTTTTAATTAGTACTTTCAATGAAATATATAACAAACACTGTAGCAAGAATAATTTTTGAAAAATTTTGAAATAAAACTTTTTTTTTATAAATCTTAGTGCGAATTATTACGGAAAATGGAACCCTATCATGTGCGTGCTCAACACGCACTTGACTGTTTTATTTACAAATAATATTTATTGCTTGCAACTATTCTTATAATTGCATTAAAATGAGTGGGAAATAAAATAAAATAAAAATTTTCAGTATAAAATAAAGTCGATAAGATATTTTGAGATTTAAAGAAACTGCTCTTTTTTGATAAATCTGTGATAAAATAATAATTCCATATCAAACTACAAAAGGACATTTAAAAAGCAAGTGAATTTCTGAACATATTAAATGATTAGATCAAAAAAGCAACAGTTATTTTCTTATACAGCAAACCGTTTTTCGTTCTATAAATAGACATCACACACGAACAATATTTTATAACATAACATCAGAAAAGAGCTATTCGATTTGCAGATTGGTGTTTTATAGCTACAGTTTTAGTACTTGAAACCTTTTGTTTTAGTTTCTATAAAGGTAGCTGTAACTGCTGTTTTATCGAATTTCTACCACATATGTAGCAGATATTGTTCAAACAATGAAATATTGAATTCTAATTACATCAGTTTTGTTTCTCTTGCACCAACATGAGCGATATTTAAAACACATATATGTGTATATATACATAGTTTTGTGTATGCAGTGCATATATGAATTATATTACTAAATATAGAAATAATTCAAAATGTTTATACCTTTCAGTTTCAGTTGCTCTTTTCAAAATTTCAACGAAATTATATAAATGGGGTAGTGGGGATGTGAATTGAAATGTATAGATTTTTTTACGATAAGGTATCTATATAATATCATATTTTGTGTATTACAGATAACTTGCTCTAAAGCAGTGAGGTTTTGAATCGTTATGAATTTGTTCGAGATTTTACAGCAGTGGTAAAAGTATATAATATAAAGCGGCTATGCATTCTATGATGTATACTTATCAACACTGCTTTTAGGCCACTGGTTTCTACATGCATCAAGATCATTTATATAATCCTTACCATTGATTCCAGCTGTCAGTGAGCTATTATTTAAGCGTTAACTTAGCTTCTGCTTTTAAGAAAATTTCTCATAATACCTAACATTTAATTTAAAATTGTTTACTTGATTCTATTTTAATACGTTAAGGTTTACTTATAATTAAAAATGTTAAAATTGTTATAATGTAGATACTAAAAAACAAATACTGGGATGGTACAAGAGTAAAATTTTCTTCTTCGTAAAGTATAGTTATCTCTTGAAAATGTAAATTGTTTTCAAATTTATTGTGCACTTATTTATTGAATACATAAATACAGTACATTAGTATGTAAACAGAAAGCTTTTTGGGGACAAAAGACGTTAAAAGTAATAAATAATTAACCTAATTGAAAACTCATTAAAATATCAAACTCTTTATAATTTGCATACAAACTAAACACAATCATATCTGGTTACTTTGTAAAATAAGTGCAAACAATTCACAACGTATACGTAAGACATGCAGACTCTGTGTTTACATTTGTGCTAAATATTTGTACCCTATTAATCAGCTCAGTGAGATGTAATACCCATCCAGCGGAACCCCCATCCTCCCTCTTATTTCTGTCTCACTCTGTCTTCAATAAGAGCTTCGTATTTATACCGAGGGAATAAACTTGATGACTTTGGCCTATTGTTTATAAACTATTGTTTTTTTTTTAAATACAAAATTTTAACATACATGATTTTATTTTTCTAAATTGTTTGATGTTTTACTTCCATATTCCAATGGAAGTATTGTAATACCGTCGAAAAATCATGTTCGAGATAAGAGCAGTAAAGAAAAATTAATTTAATAATTAACTACTGTAAAAACGCACCGATATGAATTATTTTTGGGGGAAATGCTAATCGGCTTAGGGGTTTTGGAAATATTCGAAACTTTGTAAATATTATCGTCTAAAAAATTAATGTTGCGAGTATTATCTCACTAATTTTGATAAGACTTAGTACATTTGTAGTTTAATTGAGTCTAATGGATATTTATTTTTTGTACGTGCCTAAACAGCTATTGATGGGGTGAAAACCACACTCGAATTTTCAATTTAATTCAATTTAAATACTAATTAGTACATCACTAATTCATATTGCCTTGGAAACAAATGCAACTATATTCAAATTATCAAATTGGTTATTCTAGGTCATGGTGGAAAGTATATTAGTACCATAATTCTAGGTGAGTTTTATTTCTGACAAATACCATTGAAATATTTCATATACATGTTAAAAATTATTTAAAAAGATATTAAAGAACATGGAAGTCATGTATGGTTCTCCATACCGATACTTTTAATACTTTGATAATTTACATTGTATGCTAGTATTAATACTTGTACATATAATTAATAATGATCATCGTTATAACAATTTATATTAATAATACACATTGTTTAATTAATATTATATTTAACTGGAACGTTTTAAATTGTTAATCAAAATTAATTTATATGTTAATTAATTATAATCAATTTAAATATTTAGTATCATACTGTAAAGTCAATATTTTAACTAAAATTACAACTATAGGTACTTACGTGCAGTTCATATTATTCATATCATAAATTATTATCAATTTTTTACACCAAAGTTCATAGATTTGTCAACGGTGTCCATGTCAATTGACAGAACTATCAAAACTAATTGTTTACAGTACAACGAAAAGATATTCTTAAATTTTTATTTATCAATTAAATCATTAGGTACTTTTTTATTTTATAAAAGAGATCACTTTGTTTTAGCATTTTCGTAACTGGATCATAAATTGTAATAAGAAGATCTTCCAAAAAATTAAATTAAATAAGAGACAAAACGTTAAGAGCCAAAATGAAATTCCAAGTATTTCTTATTATTTGGCTTGAACATCCTCGATACGATTTTAGATTGTTATAATGTAGGTTTACTTAATATAATAAATATTAAACCTTTTGATATTGAGCTGAGGACAGGCAATAAAAATTCTAACAACGAAATGTGGTTTACAAATATAAATATATAAATATAAATTTAACATCACATTCGTACCTGTCATGTCTATACTATAAGTGTTGTCGTATCATAATCACATGCATATCAGTTTGACATATGACAAATTTACCGACAATAATCAAATAAACATGGATGCGGTATTTCCATAATGTATCAAGCTCCCATTCACGTTCAATCATTTTGTACAATGGCTTGTGTAAAAAAAACACTCGGTGCAATTTTGTTTTGCAAACTTCTGCTAGTATACACTTCGGTGACATATTATACGTTTATATACATAATGTGATTGGAAATATGAGGAAAGAAACATGTATCACTGTTATTCCAGCATAAGAATACGAAGCTGGAAAAATTCAACAATTTTATTGATGAAGAATTAGTTTCAAAATTGAACCAAATTTTCATACAAAAAACAGTAGTTCGTACAAAACTTATTTATTTTTATTTTTTTATTTTTGGATGAAATGTACTGTAGAATAATGTAGGTACAGTAATCATGAAAAAAGTTCAAACTAGAGATTTAAACGGAGTAACAAATTCTGAGGGTCCCTGAATCACATACTATTATCTCAATGATGTCTGTGATCTGTCTGTTTGTCGATTTGTAAACGCTCTTCATCCAAAACGGTCCAATTTACAAACATGAAATTTTAAATTTATTTTTTAAGACAATCACATTTAACTTAAAAGATGTTTCGTCTTATTAATTTTTCAATAATCGTTTTCATTTTATTTTTATGAATTATTTGGGTTTTTGTAATATTACTTTTTTACTTTTCGATAGAAATTAATTTTAATATATTTAAATGCACTTTCCCTAAATGCTTTTTTAAACGATTATACCATACTACTTATGCAGACACCTTTTGTGAAAAATCATTGAAGTATCCAAAAGTGACGAATTATTGTGAATACGTATTCCGAATTTATACATAAAATGAAAAATGGTTATTTTAAAACCTATTTTTAAAGTAATGCTCGATTCTGTGTTGTCAAAAAAAAACGATACCTATAAGTTGTTTAGAAACCAAAATAATTACATAGATGTTTTATAAATATATGAATGCGGTTAAATGGGAGATAAAAAAGTACCTTTTTATTGACAAAGATATGAAATATTAAACGATTTTGTCGGGTTTCTGGAAAGTATGTCTTTCATTAATTTCTCTGATAACAGAATTACATTTGAACAAAAAGAAATAGTAAAGAACTTAGGTAATTGGATCATGTTTCTCATGTTATTGCGAAAAAGTATATTTTATTTACATCACAAATACATCTGATTATTTACAATGTTGTGAAATTGCACATAAAAAATAATTAACAATTAATGAATGTTATAATTTTTTTAGGGTTTCGAAGAAACCTTATTAAGCAAAGCAAAATAACTCGTAGCTTGAAACTTAAAATTTTTACTGAACATGTGATATTATACCCTCTAGTACTCTAGTAAAAGATTACACATTTTTTGAAAAAAAAAAAAAATTTTTTACCAAGGCATGTGGCACATCAAAATGTATAACCAAACCAGTGGAAATTGACTCAATTTCTTTTTATTATTAAAAATGGCACATACAAGGCGTTTTAAAGCAAAAAAAATGTACGAAGGTGTATAAGGTGTCAAAATGTAGATCTCAATTTGCCCCCCCCCCCTCTAGCTCAGTAAATAGTTGCTCAAAAAATCTAAAAAAACGGCAAATACTAAAGTCAACAATATCATTTCAAATGGAAAAATTGGGAAAGGCGTCATTGAATTTTTTATTTTTATTTTCATATCTAGGTATGTCAAAATGTAGATCGCAATTAGTAGAACATGACACTATTTTTATATTTTTTTCTAACTCAAAAATGCTCCTGTAAGTGGCTCCAAACAGTCCTTATGCATATACCCGTGTATGTCTTAACCAAATTTTGTTCTTTATATAACTAAGCAATATTGTTAAATATGCATAAAAAATCATCATGCCATAAAAGCTTTCATTTTGTATATATTGAAATGTTATGTATATATACGATATTATTTCACAAATAATCATTGTAAGAACTTTATTCAACTTGAGCATTTTCCCATATAATTATTACATCTTTGTGTGCTATTCTAAAGATTGTATAGAGTTCAGTAAATGATTTTATAGAAACAGTGACAATGTAGATATTGTGTGCACAGCGGCCGTATTGTATCTAAATATTTTCCTCGTATTTATCAGTTCGGTGTGGTTACATCGATGTGTATTCGACAGTAACGCCTCTCCCTTCACTGTTTTTGTCTCAACGACGCAATCAACTTGATGGTTTTGGCCCATTGTTTTAGAAAGAATTGTGTGCGATCCAAGCGAACAGCTGTTTCCTGATGCGCCGCAGCCTTCTCTCGCAGTCACTTAGCGAAATCCAATAATAAAAGACAATCGTTATTCCGCATCCACTTCACTGCGGAATTAATTTGGCTGTTAGTGGAATGAATTCTGCTTCACCTCACTCTTGATTTTACAATAATGTGATTGATTGGTTCTGGTCAAGATGCGGTTCGGTTTGCGAACAATATTATTGAAAATTTGACATGTTAGTGGCATACTACATAAGTGCCTTAAAATTGATTGGTCGTGTTTTATCATATACTTAATATTTGTATCACCCAAATAGAATCTGACAAAAAAATAAAACCGATTTAAAACAAATATATATAATAATTCGGACAAGATATACACGAGTGTATGTCATAACGGTTGCGAAGTTCGTACTACGTGGACTGTTTGGATCCACAGGTGCATTTTTGAATTAGAAAAAAGTATAAAAAGTGTCAAGTTCTACTAATTGAGATCTACATTTTGACACCTCACTTGCCTAGATATCAAAATAAAAAATTCTATTTCGCCCCTTCCTATTATTCTAAAATTTAAAATTATATTGTTGACTTTAGTATTTACCGTTGGTAGTCCCACCAAAGCCTCGTTACCAAAATTTTTTCAGATTTTTTGAGCCAATAATTATATTCTACTAATTGAGTTTTTTTTTTATTTGCTTTAAAGCTCCCCTGCAGGCACCATTTTTAATTTAGAAAAAAAAAATAGAAAAAGTGTCAAATTCCGCTTGTTTTGTTATACATTTTAACGTGCCACATGCCTTGGTATAAAAAAATATTTTTTACCTAGCTTTAGCTCTTTAGTGGACGTCATTTACATGTTCAGTAAAAATTTCAAGTTTCTAGCTTATATAGTTTACGAGCTATTTAGCTTTGAGGGAAAAGGACAGACGGAACCCTAAAAACGTAAAAATACTGAAATGTATTTAGTAATTAAATTTAACAGTTTTTGAAGTCAGTTTTATATTTTTTTTAAGTTTTTAACGTTAAATTTAATTATTATATACTTTTCAGTAATTTTAGGGTTTTTTTAAGTCGGTTATATTTTTTTCTTAAAAAGTTTTCTATTTTTCTATTTGAATGGCGTATCTTTAAAGTCCATGGTCAGATTAGAAAATATATATTGTCAAATTGAGAACCTCCTCCTTTTTTGAAGTCGGTTAAAAATAGCTTCATATGTGTTTAAAACTATAAATAACGAAAAAACGTTTGTAATTTTTTGACGGAAAACTTCTGCGATTTTAACTCGATTAATACATATAAAAATAAAATATAAAACTTTACGTGAAAAAGAGAGTAACTATTAATGTTTGTGTTTATTGTAACTTCAAAACTATTTATTTTAAAACAATTTTTGTTCTATACCAGTGTTGCATTTACTGTTCGAATGTACTACGTATATCTACCTTCTTTTCTAACAATAAGTTGTGAAAATAAATAAAGTATACATATGCTTTGATATTTGCATTTTCTTCTCTGCTGAGATTTTTATTTCAAGTCCAAGACCCACACACTCTATTTCTTGACACAAATCGTGAAATCCCCTAATGTCAATATTGGTTTCTTAGAATTCAGTTTTTATACAAAGAGTAGAGGAAGTGAAGGAAAATGGGACATATAATAACTTATACAGTGATCTGACTTTTGATTGATGTTTGTTTGGACATGAAGACAAATGAGAGTTTATTATTAAGTGATTATTATTGTAATAAGGAGAAAGGTTATTATGATCTTATAGATAATTAATGGGTTTGTTTTTGTGCAATGTTATAGCGAAGGAAATTAATGTTTTTCTAGGCTGTTCCTTTAATATGTTTTTATTCGTTTTATCATAACATTTTTAAAAACACCAAATTCAAACTATTGTTTTAAAATTATTCTGAATAGTTTAAAAACTATTAAATTTCGTTTTTTTTTCACGGTTTTCCGTCATCGATGAAAAACGGTAGTATGTAAGACTTGATTAAAATACAGGGTGTCCACTTTCTGGAAAGTCAGGGAAGCCTAAAGTAGGCAGGGAAAGTCAGGGAATTTATTTAAAATTTTGAAGACTCAGGGAATTTATTAAATTTTTTTTAAAAGTCAGGGAATTTATTATAAATTCTGGGCCAGGTATTTTTCCAAGGCAGTCGGGGCAGTGCCTTTATACTTATTATTAATTTTGATTTTAATGACCTTTTTTTGCTTCTCAACTTCAATTCTACACTTATTCATTTAAAGAAGAAAAAAGTGTATAAATTTAAATTGACGAGCAAAAAAAAGGTATTCCAATTTTATTTTTGCCCCTCGATAACTTCTCGTCCCGGGGCCCCCGAGCCTCTAGTGGTCAGGAAATTTAGAATGTGTGGTCAGGGAAAAGTCAGGGAATTTTATTTTTTAAAACCAGTGGTCACCCTGAAATAATAATAATTTAATTTAATTTTTTCTTAATGTTCTCTTATAAATATACTTTTTATATATACAAATATATACAAATTTACGTACACCTATTCAAAAAATAAAATAAAAACACCACATCGAAATTATATCATTCTCATTTACCTATATATATTTAACGGATATTTAAATAAACCTTAAACATACTATATTACGACTTTTGAAAAGAGAACCTAATAGTATATTATAATATACATAATAATATTAATATTAACAGCAAAATGAGAATTAACTTAATTAATACAATTATTTACACATTGATATAGTCTTTAATGTTTTAATTAATAATATATTATTATGTGCTTTACTAAAACCACATATGATTGATAAATTCAATTACGTATTGCTTAAATTCAAACTGATTAATTACACAGGATAAAATTGTTTTATACATTCACTAAACATTGTCACATACATCATATTGTATGTAGACGTATGTGTAAAAGTCGAACCAATAATACGTACATTATTGTACATATGTTTAAAAAATTGGTCTTAATCCAACATCCAAAATCCGGATACTGAAATTCTTGAAAGTAAAAAAAAAAATTTATTGTCAACCATTTCAAAACTATTTAAAAACACTTCGTTGCGGTGGAGATTGTGTCCTCGTTTTAAACTTAAATAACTCTCAGCTTTGCCGCCGGAGTTTGTCCTAACCGAGGAAAATTAATATAACGTGCATTTACATTTATATTTTAAATTAATTTAATTAAAGTAAGGGAATTTGACTTTTCGGGATTTTGAATGTCGGGATTTTAATCGGAACTCATGTAATATATAATTAAAATATAAAATACATATATATAATATTGATGAAATTAATGGAAGTGTGATTAATTACAGTAGTATGTTTATTGTATTGCGATACAATTGCAAAACAAATATGCATAGTATGTATAAATATTAGGGTGTTTTTATTTATTTTTATTTCTTCGATCCCATTAGCTTATGTTTTAGCTTTGGATCAAAAGTTAATTGTCCTAAAATTTCAGACTCGTAGTTCAAACCTCTGAACAGCGCAAACCGTATCTTTTTCCCATTTAATTATCATGGGAAAAATTACTTTTTTACTTATGCGTGAATAGCTCGTTGAAAAATGTATTTATTTTAATTTCTCACAGCAGCATATTATAGAGAATTAAATTTTCTATAATAAGATAAGATATTCGATTTGCACCGTTGACAGGTTTCATCTCTGAATCTGAAATTTTTGGACAATAAACTTTTGATCCAAAGCTAAAACAAAAAAAAAACAATAAAAAAAACACCATAATAAATATTATTATAACTAAGTATTTTGTTTGTTCTTTTCTAAATTATAATATTTTATTGCCGTAATTTTTAAAATAGTTTTATTCTATCCTAAATATCAAACAGTTTTTCTTTTAGAAAAAAGACAATCTTATAAAATAATGTAACCATTTGGCAGCGTTATGACGCCATTTGTATATGTAGTACAAATTTTAGTATCAAAATCAAGTAAATTTAACGCAAACTACTTTCCGTACAAAACAAAGTTAGGGATGTTTTATGGGAAAAACATCCCTGATGTAGCTAAGTCAATATACCTCATAAAAAACAGAACTGATTTTAAGTATATTGAAAGTAGAGAGTTGTAAGGTAAATATCCCATTAACATAATGGCAGACAGAAAACTTGAGCGTTCTGTACTACGGTTATAAATTCTTAATGTGAGTCAACAAAGAGGGGTTAGCATACAGAACTCTCTACGTTATGATGCCTATTCAAGTTTACTTGTGTTGTACAGTATTTTGCACAAATTTTATCTTTTTGAAAGTGTATTAACGTCATTACATAGGTAAATAAATATATGTTACATATATTTACATATGTGTTTATTTGTTTATGTGTATATATTTTATGTACTCACTTGTTAAATACGAAAAATGCGACATGTGTTCTAAGGATTCTGTTAACAAATTTTCTCGTAAACAAGGATATTTTCATTTGTTTATTTTAAAAACTTCTGCCAAGTAAATGCACAGTGCTCCCTTGTGCCTAATTCACCAAAGGAGCAATGTTAATAAAGACCGATACCTAAAGTATTCTCATTGGTTAACCATTTAATTTTTTATTGTATATTTTTAATTTTTGACAGTTTCAATCTAAATCTAATTTTTTTTTTAAATATTAAAAGTAAATGTCAATTCAAACAAACAAATCACGATTTTTTAAAGGAAATTAAAATAAATATTTGTAAGGTAACATTGTAGACTTGTATTATAGGAAATTGAATACTCTACAAAAAAGATTATATACAATTTTCATGTAACATGTGTCGTTCATGAGATATCTTTAAAAAAATAAATATTCACACGATTTTAAAATGAGACCGTTCTCAAGCCAGACCCAATCATCCAACCATGTTTAATTAATATCGGTTCAGTTGTTCATGAGTTGTAAGTATGACAAGAATTCACTCGACAAGCAGATGCCTGACCTGAAACGGAAAGATAAAGTTAAAATTTTGAAATTGCAGAACAATTTTTTTTCTCATTTTAAAACGATCACAATGTTTCTCGCATCTTCAATATGGCGAGGAAGTAAAAGTATTATGATTTTTATTTTATTAACTCCTGTACATAATATATAACATTCTTAATAAAATATACATATTTAAAAAAAAGAAATGAAGCAACTCTAATAATAACTTAGAACTTTACGCTTATCATAGAAAATATGTTATATTATATGTTTTATTACTTCGGCTATTAGTACAAAATCTATGAAAATTAGTTTAACTTTTTTCATGTTATTTTAAATAAGAGTTGCAGGGTTGAGGATTAAAACTTATTTTATTACAAAAATTAAAATTGACTATATCGATAAGCTATTTATTGACATTTTATCTATTGCTCTACAATTGTTGCTTTCGGAGATATAAGCTTTCAAAGTATGACATAAAATCCGTGCATTCCGGCTCATGAAGTTACCCCATAATACCACCGGCGAATACGTAGTTCTACAGGGGTTATTTAAGTATGCAGTTGTAGTTTATCTGTGCACCTTTAATATTCAAAGATGCAGTTCTAAATATTACATATTACTTTTTCCTTAAGCACTGCACAATGTAACATTTCGAACTGCCAGATTAAAAAATATCTTTATTAATATATTATTTACGTAAATAAAATAAAAATCAAATAAAAATGACAATTTATCAGAAAGAATACGTATTTAATAACGCGTATAAAAACATTGTACTTAATATTGAACAAAACGATGGTTACAACAGATGAATTAGGAGCTTCTATAAAACCCCTTTTAAGTGGCCGACTTTATATAGGCAAGTTTGTTTATCGTTAACTCGTCTCGTTTTGATGAAGATATATTATTTATGGTCTCTTATTTGTTGTCATAAAAGAGTACACTTACGAAATTCTATGCATTTTTGATAACCTAAATGTGCTTTATTTTTTTAAGAAGTTGACATTCTATTGTTATTTTAATTTGGAATTTAATGAGAAATTAATTTAAATATTGTTGTAACCTAATATATGAAATAACATACTTTGTATAAAATAAAATTTTAATTATTTTAATTTGATCTATTCGTCACTTTACTAAATTTGTAATATTAAATTATAAATAAAAACGGTTATTTATATGAGAAATAAGTGTACAGTTATCATGGTTTTCAATTAAAATGATGAATATTTACGAATATATGGCAAAATAAATAAATGTTTTGCATGTTTTCTCAAATTAAAACAACTACTTTACAATTTTTTCAGTGTTGCGTTTTCAATCACGTATTCATTTATTCATTTTTGGAATTTACTATTTAAGTGAATATCTACACGCCATTAAACCCAGTCCTAACTCAATCGTCACGCAACGTAAATATTTAAAGGTAGACTATTTTAATATCAAATTATCCCATAGATAGGATATGTACATAAATATTTATATATAGCAAACTAATGCTCAATATAGATATAAATACAAACATTATTTTAATAAGTAAAACTTCACGAAATCAGATATATTCATATTGTCAGATTTAAACCGTACCTGGAGTAAATAATAACATAATATTTTCTTATATATGTTGAGAATATTATAACATTCATTATCGTCTTGTATTGTGAATACTACAATTTAGCTATGCAACATTATCTTGTTAACATTTATTGAAATTATGTATTGCAAATTTTAATTTCGATATTATTACTTCAAGTAATTTATAAAAGATTGATTTGCGCCTCCACCAACAGGGACACCAAACATAATTTTCTATGTCATTACTTCAGTAATGAGTTTATAAAATATTGGTTTTGGGCCCCTCTATTGATATCCCCTCCCAGGTAATAATCTTTTTTACCTATAGAAAAACGTGCCATTATACAAGACTTTTCTTGAATATTTATATAAGGTACTGGCACCAATTATTGCCGCTATAAGAGCAAGGTTTACTGTTTTTGTTGTTCACTGGCTTATTTTTTGTAATTGTCGTGAACTCATGTTACTAATAAAACAAGTAACTCTTTATTTAAACAATTTAATTACCAAAGTCCGCGAATATAGTTCGTTTTTTAAATTATAGCCTTTTATTTTGTTTATGTTTTTTCTCCATTAATGGATAAAATAAAAACAGTAATGAGCACGCAGTGATGGACACTTGCTAATAAAAGATATAAAAGAAAGAATCGTCAAATTTGAAACAATGTAAAGCAATTGCTATGATAATATACATAATAATGAATTAATAAATTATGCTAATAATTAGTTTAAATGTCCACCATTTTGACACCTATTGGCCGATTATTATCAAATCACGCTGTTAGATAGTTAAATGTATATAGATTAATATTCAGAAATGGTAGTAAGCAAATATCAACAAATATTTCTAATTCTGTACATTTAATTTAAAAAACCATTATTGGAGTCATATCCAAGACTGGTATCAGTACCTTATTTGTATAACCATACTTATTTATAAATTGAAATAAAACAAGTTTTACCATAAAAAAATCGTTAAATTCACATTGGAAATTATTATAAAGCAAATTTAATTTTTTAATACTTCGTATGTAGATATCGAATTATAAAATACATATTAATTATCAAAAACAGTCAAGAGATTAGTTTCATGTATGTATGTATAATAATATAATCTTGTAATAGATATCCCCAATGTCCAAGGATTATTACTGTTGCAGTCAACCCTGATGACAGCTTTTCAAATTTGTTTTCAAATTGGATTATTTTATTAAAACACAATCGATGTCAGAGTATTGAGTTTATTACTAATAAATCATATGTGTAACGAAGTTTCGTATATATGTTTGTTCAATGTACAAAATACATACATACGTAAATCTGTTTATTTCATTATTTATTCATCATTTTTGTATTAAATTTTACTTTGAACGTCCGTTGACGCATGTATACAATCTGTTTCGGTTATTGTTGAAATATTTCAATTTCAGCTATCATTTTTAACTTATAATCAGTCCAACCATGCCAATGCACTTAATTTTAATCCTACCTACCTATAGATAAATTATAGATAAAAATTATAAATTTCAAATTTCATTATTAATATAACTTGATAAACAACGCTTCGATTTCGTTATAAATAAAGTATGTTCTTTGTAATGTAATGGTGTAATGTAACCATTAATAAATGATTTCAGATCCAATAAAACGTTTTAATCATGTTTCAATCATCAATTCAAATCATGTTTAAATATAGAATTTCAACTTTTTGACGTAGGTACAAAAAATTTAAATTATTTTTTTATTATGTTTGCATTCAATTTAATTTTTAGTTCTGCAGCCAACGTCATGCGTTATATGACAAACAAAGGTTATTATATATATGGAAATAGTATTTTTTCTTACTAATTATTATAATTTAAAAAAACTAAGATCTTCATCCCGTGTCACACTTGAATTTACTGCACTTTGTATCTCAATATTTTTTAAGAGAATCGCAAAATTGTAGTATATATTTTATTTTTTATATTTTTATTGTATTTTTGAAACGGTTCGTATTATTGAAAATATGTTTCATGTACATAAATAAAAAAAAAACTAAGTATCTTTCTATAACCAGAGCAGTTTATTTTATTATGATTGATATAATTAAGTATATAGAAAATAGAAAGTATTAGTAATTGTTTGCATATAGAAAGATCGAAATTAAAGTTACGTTATATGCAAATATATTATTTACGTTTAATGAATCTATAAAAATAGAACACAAAAACTGTAACAGAAAACCGTGATTGCAATTTAATGTACGAGCTTTCCAGAAATAATCCAGTATTTTTTTTATTTTCACTTACATTCGTTAAACGCTGCTGTATTTTCAGTAAGAACAATCTCGGATGCTCTCAACTTAGAATTTAATCTCATCCTCGGAAAAGGCACACGGGTATAAATTACATTTTTTATTTAAGTTTCCCGAAACGCGTCATAAAAAAGTTAAACGTTTAATAGATTATTTCTGGTCCGGTGATTCCGGAGCGCTTACAGTACAGTAGCTACAACTGTGAAAATTAACTCTTTCAGTAGGCACGTGACAAATAGAAATTCCCTTTAATTTGAACTGAACAAAAGAGCCACGATAAATTTAAATTGTAGGAAGGTCAATAACACATGCCAACGACAAAAGAGATAAATATACTCGAATGTATTATTTATGATACCATTGTCCTTTTCTGGCGTTACTCGCGTTACTCATAGCTAATTGATATGGGACGGACATTTGGTCATTTTCATTGAAACAATTTGCGTGTGAAGGAAAGATGTATAGGAAATCGTATAGTGCGGTTATGTAGGTCTTCCTCTTACAATAACCACGTTTGGATGGAATAATTGGCGAGAACAGCGGACATTAGAATTACAAATTAAACGGCCGATCGGTTGGTCATTCGTCAATGTATATTACATATCGAACTGCCCGTTTGATAAATGTTTGTTTATATATTTTACTTTATATATTAAAATCTTATTCTATATACATACCTAAAGATTTTTAATTTAATACATGCTTGTTGTTATCATCCCTCTGTTTGAAAAGGTAATTTAAGATTGTTATTGATTGGAAACAACAATATTGAATATTGATAACTAATTTACTGCTCACAAGATGGAATATAGCTTATCAATGTTGAACCAATCAGTACAGATGTAAAACGAATAAATAGGTAATTTACATGAAAGGGTAGTGGGTTGATGAACACACTGATACAGTTGTGGTTGATTACTTAATATCATTACCATTTCAAGTGTATTTTGTCACAAGTGAGCTAGAATATATGAATCTAAATCTAGTAATTGAGTTATTCAAAAGCCAAAACAATAAAACTGTTTTATAATTCATCACATTCAATTCATTGGTAAATTAATGAAATATTGTACGATTCCATTTTTTCAAATGTACAGTCGCCTGCAGAACTCGTCTGGCACCCTAAAGGCTAGAATCGCTTGCATCAGATTCCAAATTTAAAGATAAACATCATCGGTTATCTTTTTCTATCATGTTTAATATATTTAAATACTAAAATTCGGAATATCTAATATTTATTGCCACAAAATTTACTTGTACACTTTTCAATAGATTACATAATAATTTAATTGCACAAATATATATGACTACTAAAAACGAAGAGTAGTTCTTTATCTGGCAAATGAATTTCTAAATATCTGTCTTTGTTTGATACATGGAGAAATGATTTAAATATTATAATAATCAAATGGGAGGAGCCTACTAAGTTTGTGATAAACGAAAATGAATACAAACTGCAAGACCATTAATGCAGGCGACTGTACATGAGTTGTTTGAATTGCATTGAATTGTTATAACTTGATAATGACAAAAACTTTAATTTATTCATTATGATTTTTCTGAGTTGAAGTTAACCAATCATTTTTAGGTAGAAAATGATTTTCACTTTTTTAAACTGTTCACTTATAATTGAATTAATTGATAAAAAATTATTTTATATCATGTTTGACGTAGTAAACTCATTCATGTGACTATATCTAATAAACAAACAAAATTATCACAAACGAGAACAACGTAAATAAAAAAAATCGTGACACTTATATAAATTAGTTAATTAAGAATAACAATGATTCAGAATCAAATGAAAGAGAATAAAATTTATGGAGGTCAAATGCGTGTACCTATATACTATTTTGCAGTAAATATTCATTAAATGCAAGTTAGGGAAACAAAAATAACATATTGTAAAACAAATCGGTATTATTTATAAATAAATCACTAAATATTCAATTAAAATACCATATTTTATTTTATTTCTTTTTACCGTAATAAATATTAAACACATAATATTAACAATTAATCACTTTAGAGAATTCTACTTGCAGCTGAAAGACCTGGATCGCAGTTTGCCATGTTTCCGATATGACACAATATATGTTCAAAATACGCGCCTCGACGCGACTCGACGGAAGCGGATATGGTTCACAAGCCCACCAACGTCCGACTAAACATCGATATTCCCATCCTCCCCTCTTTCCTCTTGTCGTATATTCTACCAATGGTCCATGTAACCTGTTACGTTATGATTTAAAATGCTTGTGTGTTGTTGACATTGGTGTAAATATTCAAAACGAATGTTCTACTGTACTCATTTGCAGATGTAAAGATCATTTTCATTTAATTGTGTTTGTTCAATAACAATTGTCGGGCTCCTGGGATAAGTTTCATTTTATTCCATAAATCGCCTGTGTTGACTATTTTTACTAGGTATAGATTCTTAAATTATGTACTAGAGCTGGGCGCGTGAGTAATTTTTGCTCACGATCACGCACACTCACGAGAGAAAATTTTTTAGTCTCGCCCGCTCACTCACGGTTACAAAAAAAGTATTCACGATCACGCACGTTCACGAATCCTATTTTTTTACTCACGCATGGTGAGTCACGCTCGTGATACAATTTAAAATGTAATTGTTGTAAATTAAATTTTGAAATGATGGAAATCTAATGTTTTTACGTAATAAGATATGTGTATATTTTATATTCGTATTATTCCTTCTAATCTGTATTTCTAATACACGTAATAACAAACAAAACAATACGAAAATAAAGCTACAATGCACTTTTCAATCTTTTTTGGTGTTCTGATAGAGTTGGTAATACTGACCAACTGACCATGTGAAAGTGCTTTTAAAAATGACAAGAGCAACTTTTTTTAAATGGAAAACGAACATGTTTTTCTCAAATTTTACGGTTAGTGCAAGCTCGATTTGATTTTCAGAATTGCATGTCAATGTAAATATTCAATCTAAACCATTACAAAAATGTACAATAAAAATGTATGTCTTTTCATTAAAGAATAAAAAGTGCTTTTTCTTATTACTTCAAAGCTCTGAGATATTCAAATTTATTAATTAGATAAAATTAGTTGTTAAGTTTCTTATTGCCAATACAAAAAAATGTTTTAATTAAAAAAAGGAGGTTGATCTGAAGACTCTTTCTCAAGGTCAGAAAAGGTGACTAGTTCCAGTTCCTCCAACAACCAATCAACTTTCTTCTAAAATATTTTTGCCTATGACTTTAAAGTTCTAAGATATTTGAGTGAATTGATTAAAACGACCCAATCTGTATATTAAACATTATTTAATTTTAATTCGAAATGTACATACCTGCATATTATACAAGAAAAATGAATTTAATTCATATACGTACGTAAAAAAACATATTCAACAATATATATAGGTATAAAATGTCAATATTTAAATCAATTTGAACAATTTGTCAGACAGAGAATGTGAGCGTGTGTGTTATTAGAAAAACGTGACCAGAACGTCAAACGCTTGATTAATTATACCTCGAGCTTCAAACAAAAATGTGATTTTTCACACATGTAGAAAAATATTTGTGTAGACAACTGTTTCCGCACGTTCCACAATTGACACCGAATAACTTCAACTGACAGTATATTATATCATAATGGAAAGATATATGTTTGCATCATGGATGGTATATCGGTTTCACAACGTTACATTATTTTTTAAACTTACAAATTTTTTTTACATAGATATTTTAAAATGAAAAGTTTGATCACGTTCTATAGTTATAATTCTATTCTTAAATATAATATTAAGTATGATAGCAAAATAGTAACACAATACTCGCCTACCTTATGGGGTTACAAACCTCCAGCGCTGGTGAAAATTGATACTTTTATGGTTGTATTTTAGGGACTATATTGTTAAAAATTAGACAAAATATTAATACATTATTTATTGATCATTTAAAAGTAAGAAAAAAATGGTCAACAATTTTTTTATCATAAATTATAGGGGAAAGACGGACAAAGTGGCTAGTGCGGGCAAAGTAGCCATTTAGCTGTAACCGCGCGGGAGCAGGGAAAACAGGTCACAACCGTTGTTATCAGTGTTCTCTGTAACTTTGAAGCGGAAAGTTATACGTGTTTTGTTTCAAAACTCATTTTTGCGTTTTATCGCCATTTTAATCATTTTTTATTGTTAGGCTAGAAAATATGTTTGAAAATCTACTCAACAGTCATGGAATGTGGATGCGATGCGAAATGCTATAGAAGCTGTAAAAACGGACAAGATGCCATTTTCTTTTGCAGCGGTTCATGGTTTGGCCACTTTACCCGACCTTGGCGGGTAAATTGGCCACTTTTCAGTTTTTTTTAAACTAAAATTTACATTTTAAAAGTAAAAAAATTCAAAAAAATATAGTAGCATTATAAACTTAAATAGTTATAGTTGCTATTGGTATTTTTTGTATAATGTTGCTGATTAAAAAGGTATCAAAAAAATGCATCAAACCTTAGAGTGGCCACTTTACCCGTCTTTCCCCTATGTACCAATTGAGATTCTTTATACCACTTTTTGGGAATACGTTGCTTCATGGTCTGTATTTCTTTGGTATAATATAGGTCGATGGATCTGAACAATTCAAAAAGGCTCATGTGCAGTAATAATTTCGTTTTAGTCTGTCGAACCATTTTTTTTTAATTTCGAAGAAATAAGCATCTTATAACATTTTGAAGATTAAAAAATTATTTTCATCAAAAATTTTGTTCTTTTATAGTCCATAGAAAATGAAGATTTAAAAAAGAGCATCTAAAATATTTAAAAATTTTCGAGCTATCGTGCAAACCATATAGAAAAAGGTAATTTTGAGAAAAACATGTTTAAAGTTTTTAACGGAAAAATCTTATATACAAAATTTTTGTGGTTAACTTATGTTTAATCTGCCATACTGTATGTCTCCTTTCAGAAATTTTGTATTTTTTATGTATTTTTTCTGTAATTTGCGGATTGTTCAAACTTCTTTCGTAGTCTATGTGACGTGAATTTTGGCATGTATAAGTATAGGGAATAATAAAAATAAAAACTTTTTTTTTAATTCTGGAGGTATTAAATCCCTTAAAAAATAATTTGTAATGGTAACATAAATTCCAGGTACAAAGTATCACATTACAGTAATACATATTACGATCGAATTTGTGAATCCCTGTTACCACCAAAACCCATATTAAACAATTACACAATTATATAAATTCTTTTTGTAACGATTCCATTAACTATACATATTTTAACACGTTCAATACATAAAAATTAATATTCTGCAAATACACAAGTGTTTCAATTATTGGTATATAATTACATGCCCTCACACCAGGCTTGTATCAATACTGTATTGATCGTTTTAGAATGTTGAATTATACATAATTACCGAAACAGGTGCACGTAATATCGATTTAATTATAGAAAATGTGTTTGTTTTAAAAATATTAAAGCTCTAAATTGTTTTTAATCGTGTTTTGCAACCCATTACATTTACATCATTGTGCAAATTAAAATTTCAGGATCTTTAAATCAGGACGAAAATTTCTAAAATAAAATGATATTTATGAATGCACGAGTATACTCCATACGTTTAAAAAAATACATTTTATATAAGAGCCATCTTTAGAATAAAATTGCATCATTTTTTCTTCTTTCAGTTTCATATTTCACACTAAAAATGCGATATGATGCAATTTACGTTCCTTAATATTATGATGGCTAGTCTTTTCATTCATATCTACTGTTCACTTCCTCTTTATTCTCAATTTATTTTTCTCGTATACTGAGTTTTTATTTGTTACGGTTTTCTATAAATAATTTCTCTAAAGGTGATTTCTTTTGTGATGTCATTCTATAGTTTGGCCCTTTGCTTACTTTTCACCTTTTATGGGGCGTAAAATATTGTGTTTTATGTCATCGATAAATTCTTAAATTTTATTTATATTTTCACAGTAATTTTCTTCTTAACAATACAAATACCACAATGCTATTTTTAAAACTGTTTAATAAAAGTTATATATTTTGAAATCAAGATATGTTTCCATTGTATGAAAAATATCATTGTTGCAGATATTTTATTAAATATCTACTATTTATAGCTGTATATATATTGTATATATTTTGTAATATATGTACATTGGACAGAGCATCAGTATGTATTATATTCAAAATAAATTTAAAAAATATTGAAATAAAAAACCTATTCTAGATTTACAAATGATTGATGCCTGAACATAACTCGGATTTACAAAATTGATTTGCAAATAAATGTAGACGTTTTATCGTTTTCGCATTATTTATTACGTGTCATTTTGTAAAATAAATTTCAAAAGCCTGAAATGAAATTACCTATAGCAAATTGAATAACGTGCGACGGTTTTGTGCTTGGGTGTGCAAAAAATCTATTAAGTACGGTGAAAACACCATGTCCATGATAAATTTCATTAAATTTGAAAATATACTTGTTATTTGAACATTTCGACTTCAAAGTCTGATTGCTATTTTTTTCAATCAGATTGGTTTGATAATAGATACAATAGAATGATATCAGTGTATTTGGCCATTCGCTGAATTTTATATTTAATTAAAATAAAATATTCAAATAATTTATATCTCTTGATTAGATCTTTTTATGATACATGGAAGCGAATTTACATTTAAAATCACTTGAAAATATATTTTTAAAATGAAAATGTACGAAATTTATTATTATATGGGCTTATGGAATCAATAATGAATCTCTATGTCTGTTTGTCTGACAACTCGAAAATTTAAATATATTTAAACGTTTGGTTATAATTAAAATCTTCGTTTCATAATATTAAAAAAAAATTTGGAAATGTAAAATTATGCTGGAGTAAAATGAAAATTATCATTACTCGATCACCGCGCTAACATATTTTTTCAAATATAGTCCAATTTCGAAACGTAATTAGTTAATACTGATTTCAGTTACAGACAAGGTCCTTTTTGCTGTAAGTAAATTAAAGAATTTTTAAATTCTAATTTCCAGGGAAACTTAAATTACTACCACCACAAACTACCCTTAATGTTGTACAGAAAAATTATATCTATAATAAATTTCGAGATGAAATTAAAAAAATTATCCAGATGTAAACTCAAAACCCATTTAACAAAAATCTAATTGCAAAAAGGTTTTCCAGTATTAAAGAGTTTCGTTGAATACCGATAGTTTTTATCATTTTTATTACTATTTTCTTTATGAATAAGTGCTTTCTCGTACATGTAGTATTACAAGTTGCTATTATTATTATTATTCTTATAAACCCAATCCATCTTAAAATAGAACTAAATTGTTGTTCTAAACTGATAAATTATTACGTAGACAATATCATTATATACATATGTACACATACCTCTTCCGGATCATATACTAGTGTCGAATATGTTATAGTAGTACAAAATATTTTAATTCGTTATTATTTTGTAGGATATTTAATTTTTAATAATTTAACACAATTATTGAAAATAGTTTTATTACACATAAAAATTAATATATTCAATATCATATTATAACATGCGTGTCAATTATTTTCTCATAAGGTATCATCTTTTAACAATCAATGTCTCATCAAAATCGGAACAGTATTTTTCGTGTCAAGTGGAACAAACATACATACAACAATTTTTAAAATTGTCAATATTGCCTAACGATTCATGTACTCAAAATATCCAAAACGTTTTTTTACAGAAAACCTACACTGCCGTGCTTAAAAAGTAAAAACAAAGAAAACTTAACTCGAAGTTTTTGATTTTTTTAAACTGAATTAATAATATATTTTTTCATAAAAATTTAGCGACCAATGATAAATTATATGACTTTATCAAGTCATTTGAGTGTAATTTTAGATTAGAATTCGTTAAAATGCCTAAATTGAGTGACTTGCTGTCTTTTATTTACGGAAATTTAAAAGCAGCCTTAGTACTCTGTAAAACAGAAGTACTGCTTATTTCCACTGTTTTATTTCTTTAAATAGTTTTTTGTCAGAGGTAAAACGCAGTAATGCAGAATAAAAATTAATTTTTATTTCAATTTATTTTATGGAGATCAAAATAAAAGTTAATAATACAATAATAATCTTTGTCTAATGAGAAAGAAAGAAAAAATATTTTTTATGACACTTAATAATTATAAAGTGATTAAAAAATCATTACAATGAAAAAAACAATTTATTGTACTATTTATTTGAAGTAATAATTTTTGAAAAGTGTCTTTTCGAAATTATAAGAACTTGATTCTGAATATTGTACGTATATTTTTCAGTGGATGAAAGCAGTATCGTTTAAAAGTTGCTGCTTTTTTATTTTGTATAATGATTTTACTGCTTTTATATTCAGGAAAAGTAACTAATTTGATATATTCGACAAACTTAAAAAATTAATATTCTATTGAAATAACATTTTTAATGAATAATTGTATGACTAATATGTAGAAAACCGTCTGAAAAACCTAATAGCATCAAAATTACTATTTATATTTATTTTACAGATTTATATAAATAGTATTAATAATGAATGAATAACAATGAATTGTATCAATATTCATTCAATGAAATTATTTCTCGCAGAAAATAAAAAATAATTAGTTTGAATTTGTATGTACATTAAACACATCATCGAATTCCACATAGCGTATTATTCAGCCACTGTACCTCCCCACACACACATTAACTATATTAAAATTTGAGATATCAACGAGCGAGGTTTGACGGACGTTCAGCGGACAGCTCACCGATCGCAGTGGCTGTGAATGATTTCACGGGATATGTCTGTGTGACGTTGACAGCTCGCTAACCACAGCTCACCCATATCTACCTACTGGCCTTGCACTCACTACTACTGAACTGCCCTTTCTCGTTTCACGCATACGGTATTGATTAGTTAACGTACTAATGGTTGCTTTAATACACGTCACAATGACGTGTGTGTGTGTGTGTATATTTACAGAAACGAGAGCCCGACACACGCATCATCTGATTACGTCTTTTTGATGAGGATGTTGGTTTTGAGATTGCGGTTATTTGATTAACACTACTGAAAGTGAATGCCTATATTCTGCTCTGCTAATATACAGAGTGATTACAAAGATTATGTATAACGTTCGATGTCTGGTATTAGAAAAAATATTATTATAAAACCATACACTATCTGATGTCCAAAAAGTTAGCCCTTCCAAATTCATATTTTTTGTTTATTTTATGCGCAATCGTTTGATACTCGTTTGATAGTATTTGATAGTCTAATTTTGTTGTTTGATAGTAATTAGTTTAATTAATTTTTATTAATAAAATTTTATGAAAAAGTTAGCCCCCCCACATTTGATTATTGAGTTCATTTTGGGTTTACAAGATTCATTTTTATTTAAAAATGTTTGATAGTACAAGTCTATCGTTTGATAGTTGTTACAACAATTAAATATTCAAATTTCCCGCGTTTAGATGAATTAGGTTAAAAACATGTTCTAATAATATACAACATATACAAGTTAACTGTCTGTAAAAACGAGAACGCGGGAAATTAACAAATTTAATTGTTGCTTAACGAAAATGTTTAAAATCTGCGAAGCTAACGACTATCAAACGATAAGCTTGTACTATCAAATATTTTTAAATAAAATGTAATCTTGTATACCCAAAATGAACACAGTAATCAAATGTGGGGGCGCTAACTTTTTCATGGTATTAATTTTAAATTAGATAAGCACCTACGTAATTCAGTAATAAAGTACTTTTTACAGATGAAAGAAAAATTAAAATCTTCTGTTTCATTGCAAGTACATGTAGTATGTAATTAATACCTGAATTTTTTTTGTTATCGTTTTTAAAAATGTAATTTTTTTTGCATCTGAACAGTTCAATTGTAAGTAGATTATTTAAAAAAATATATTAAAAATAAATATAAGTTTGTTAAGTTTAGAAAATAAGTAATTCAAAGCTTTTTAATAATAAAGTGTGAAGATATTTTAAAACAAAAAATAAATATTTTTACCTCAACAAAAAGAATTAATTAATAGTAAAATAAAAATACAGTGTACTATTAAAATAATACGTCGATGAATTAAATTATATCTCCGAAGTTTGACGTCACGTAAAAATAATTGGTGTAGCAAATAATTAGCTAATAAAATTTTGCAAACAAAATTTTTTTGTAAATATAATATTTTAGAATGTAACATCAACGCCCCTTACTTTTCATCCATCCTGCAATATATGTATCTATGATAATGTATAGGTATGTATTTAAGGTCATACTGAAAATACAACTGCACACTTAGTGCGTAAGTGCGTAGTATTAATATAAAATAAAGAGCTTGCAATTTCTAATCTATGCGAGATTGGGTTGTTTGAAAACCTCCCAAGGGTATACAAGTTACAAACTCCCTACATGTTAATCTTAACTATGTTTGTGTGTGTTTTGTTTGGAGAAATAATCAATTTTGATACACCTTGTTTACTATTTGGGAATTAACCTAACTATTAATCATGCTTGTAATTAATGAGTATTCAAAATATTAGCTTAAATTATTATTGTTAGTTACGAATTAATTATGGATGATAATATTCTATTTTTAGTAAAGACTTTAGTACCTGTAAATAATTTGTTTATGATGTTAGTATCTAAAAAATTTAAAGAAACAAAAATTGAAAACATTAACTAATGTTATTTAAACGAAATTAATAAGTATCAATATCAATGCACTACAACAGGCGTTCTCAAACTTATACATATACACTTTTAAAACTGGAAACTTTTCGCGACCCAAACGGAAACATCAGTGGCGAGGCGTGAAATTTTTATAAGGGAAGCATATTTTGTCAATCCTCCCCCTCCTACTAACAAAAACTAGTTATGAAACACTTTAAGTTCAAGCTTTTACTTTTTTAAATAAATTCTTATATATTTATATATAGTAACTAAATGATTCTACGTCTTATTTTCTTGTATTTTAGTCGATATTTGTATGACGAGTTGAAGTTCACTGCAGGAAATATCACTAAAAAATTTCGTTAAAAGTATGTTAATTGTATAGAAAATGACGTGAAAAGTTGAAATTTTCAAACCGCAGGTCTGTATCTCAAACCGTTCTCGAGATATAGCCTCTCAAAGTTTTAGTTTTTTCAAATTTTTGGAGAAAAAAGGCCATAACTTTTGAACGCGTGGTCGGAATTGATTTTAGTTGACGGATTTGGAATCAGCGTGTCAAAATCTATATAATGACATGTATAATACTTTAAAATCGGACAAAAAAAATTTGGTCAAAAATCGACATTTTTTTAAGGTATACCCCTTTGAATTTTTTCGATTATTCGCGAAATTTTTTTTTTCGAGTTTTAAGGTATTAAACATGGCATTATATAGATTTTGACACGCTGATTCCAAATCCGTCAACTAAAATCAATTCCGACCACGCATTTAAAAGTTAGGGCCATTTTTCTTCAAAATTTTGAAAAAACTGAAACTTTTAGAGCCTATATCTCGAGAACGATTTGAGATACAGACCTGCAGTTTGAAAATTTCAACTTTTCACGCTATTTTCTATACAATAAACATACTTTTAACAAAATCAAAAATTTGAATTTTTTTACTGAAATTTCCTGCAGAGAACTTCAACTCGTCATACAAATATCGACTAAAAAACAAAAAAATAATACGTAGAGCTATTATAGTTTTATAATTGAGCGTGTAAATTAATATTAAATGCTATTTTTGATTTTTGGTTAAAATGTTTGAGTTGCGCATAAAGATGAATATTCTAATAATATTTTTAAATTATTTATTAACTGAAAACACAGATTTGTATTAATTTACCCATAAAGTAAGGAAAGCACTGCTTCCCCTGTTTCCATGGACGCTTCGCCACTGATGTACAATTCATAATATATATAGTATTTAACAATAATATATTTATTTGTTATATTTGCAGCTCTTCGCGGCCCCCTTGTGGGAAGGCCACGGTTCCCTAGGGGGCCGCGGCCCACTACCTTAAGAAGCACTACTCTAGATATTAAATAAACACTAATTTTGGGTATTTTTTTTTGGAATACAGATTCATTTAAAGTTTTTTACTTAAAATAGCATCTTCGATCTACTGTTGATTTTTTTACACTAGTTGTAAATCATCCTGTCTATAGAGACTCGAAAAATAAGATATGTTCGTTGTACAAACAGAGCCTAAACATTAAACATATTTATATAATAGTATCGATGAAATAATAAAAAAAACTTAACCATAAAAACATAAAAAAATTAAAATTATATAACACATAGGTATATGTACGTGATTTTATCAACAAATTATAAAATTTCAATAAATCAGCACGTAAACATACCTAAGTGCTTTCATAATAATTTTCCCGAATACCGAAGAAAGCGCTTCTCCGGTTTGAATGTGATTCGAAAAACATTTCAAAGAATAATCACTATTTATAAAGGATTTTATACCTGCGAGTGTTACATTAATCTACACCTCATAAACAATTCATATAACGCATCAACCTAAATATTATCAGAAGCGTTAAGACAGTGCGAAACAATATTAACTGACTACAGCTTAAAAATCCTATACATCTCTATATATCGAACTAATATAATATTTCTTGTTTCAGATTACAATTCTGTATCTCTAGGAAATACAGTTTTGGGTAAGTTTGATTGGAAAAGTTTTACTCTCCTCTACGTTAATAATGGACCTTTCCATTTTACGCAACTGTAACGTAATATATTAAATCTCCGCTCGTTTGTTTTGTATCATTGTTTCAACAAGATTTATTCGAAATCGTTTTTCGATTCCAAATATTATTTCATCAGAAGCAATATTTTCCCATTGTAATTACAAGAGATGTTTGAGAAACGTGTTTTCTTAAAACCGATTCGTATTGAAGTTGTTGACATTTCGGTCGGTTATGTTCTTTTCTTATTTCATTTAATCAGTACCTGCCTTATATACCATATATTGTTCTATATAACATATATACTAGGTATTTATACGGTACTAATACCTTGGGGTGGAGGAGCAACACACAAAGAGAACACATTTATTAATTTGCCTTTTTTAATAGAATAATTTAAAATAATAATTAAATAAACGAAAATGCTCATACATATTAAAATATTTTATTTATATACAGCTAATTATAATATATTACGTTATCATAGTTGGAAAAATATATTATGTATATTTCATGTTATCTGCTTCACAATAAATTAAATTTATATTTTAAGGGATCAAAAATTGTCAATGTTTGGGGATTTTTTTCACAGATATAGCTATTTATTTAATGATTAAGTCAAAGGTATTTAATTAAGTATACCTATATTAAACTTGTTCAATACCACTTTTAATTGAAAAATATTAAAAATTTACAAAGTTATGAGCCTCAATGTGACGACCAAAAAATAAATTCCTCTCCATTGTCCCATCGAAATTTTGATGAAGGGTTATCAAATGTAGCTATCGTGATGCGTAGCCGTTTTTCCACAAAATGGCGGCGATTCGAAAATTTTGAAGAACTTTTTTTTAATTTAAGCGGTCTTAAAAATAGTAATTATCAAAATTTTTAAATCGGCTATGCGCAGACTTAGTCACTGCAATTACGAAAACTAAAAAAATATATTTGAACCGATTCGCTGGAATAAGGTCGAAAAAACCGTTTCGAGAAAACGCGTTTAAAATTTTCGTTACATTTTTCTTGATATAAAATAAATTTCGAATATTGATACTAGTCTCGGACCATAATAATATGATGATTCTTCATCGTCATCTCCAGTGTCGTCTTTGTCTTTTATTTTATTTTTGTAGATCATATTCGTGCAGTTGTCGGATGATAACCGACCGCGCTCCCTGGGTTCACTAATAACTGTAACTCATTGCCAGTCAATTTTCTGAATTTAAATATTATGTTTGTGTTTTTATTTATTTTTGTAAACTTTTAAAATAATTAAATAAAACATTTTTCACTTCGAACCTTCCTCAACTACTATTACTATTTTTATTAGCTCCTCAAATTTCAAATCACGAAAATAGATATTTTTGTCAACATAATGTTTTTCTCATTATGTTGACAAATATTTAAAGTACACTAAAATATTGATTTTTTGTAAAAAAAATATATAAGCTGATAATAACATAACGTTCAATATTAATTGAGTATGCAGACCATAACTGTAATTATTTCTTTATAAATATTATTTATCACAAAATAAATAACTTTTGTATTCTCTCTATCAGGAAGGCGATTTTTATTTCATTTACTAATAATAACATAATATTAAATTCTGTAGCCAAGTAAGTACCTAATAACAATTATCTTTGTTTATTCAACAAAAAGTTTATTTTGTTAACGTTTCACATCAAAGTCAAAACAAACTTCCCAATAGACTGTTTAAAAAAGTAATACCATCGAATAATAAAACCTATATAAAAACTTTGTCCTAACTATCTACTATATATATATTTTCCTAGTACACGTAGACACTTCTTATTTACCTATGGTATAAAGAAACACAGCGGCGGGTAAGCCATTCAGATTTGTGTACATACACATACATACATACTAGCGTTTCTGCTTATAAAGTAGCATTATTTGACACTGGGGTACCTTTACATATGTGTATAGAATAAGGTAATTCTATAGCACCGCGTGTGTAATCCTAGGAGCCACTAACCCATTAGTCGTGGGTCTCATAAGTATCTCCTGCCCGGATCACCACAGGGCAATTTCCTTTCCCACAGGTAAACCATGTCTGGCGATAGCATTGTATTGTTTTACTGACTGTATATTGTATATATTTCTTTGAAAGCCAAAGGGAGCTTAAAAAGTTATTAAAGTTTATATAGATAAAGCTGATTTGTTCAAAAAACATATTGCCCAGTTACAAATTAGTATAAAGATAATAATGTAAGACCTCCTGAGACCTGATGCACAGGTGCCAGTTATCTTGCTATAATAAAGAACGCCAGTAATGCAGAGTTAAACAAATAATAAAATAGTAATAGAGGTGGGGAGATAACAAAATTGAAGTTTTTTTGCACAAGTAAGAGAAGTAGATAGGATGCCCTCTACATACCTTCTGTATATGTTTATATATCCACAGAAATAGAATATTACCCACGTCCGGTATTATAAAGAATTTGTTCGAGAGATGTCATTTTGCTAGGGATTTTAGAGAAGTGATAATATGTAAATGTATAATAATGTAAACGTTTAACATTTTATAAGGTACAATTATCAGTCCTGCTTGAAGATCGCTGATTTCTACTTGACGCGCATGCATCAATATACTATATCATTCATTAGAACTGTCAGTGGGTTGTCATTTATATTTAATACACCGCAGATAGCGTTATTAGTTTGAGAGAAATTGTTTTATAATATCCGGACAGAAATGTTAAAAACATGCCCCGCAAAATAGCTAGCGCCAACCGCACCTCGCCTAACGAGCTCTTATTGGCTGACAGAATTAACTGACAGGCCATAGCTCTCTGTACTAAAAAACATTGGATTCACACGATATGGTGGTAATTAAGGAAGCAACCGAAACATGTTTAGATTAGAGAATACTAGAAGCAATGTGATACACTGAAATCTATTTCTATCAGCTCACGCTCGCCCATTAGAGTTAATTATCCAGTAATATTCTATCTCATTGTATATATAATATATAATATATCAGATGCATTCTTAGGCGCCCCATACACCTACAATATAATTGTACAATGTTATTATTGCACATTTTTATTAAAACATACCTTGCACCTACTCGTTCAATTATATTAAGAGAACTATTCGCATCAATATTTCCGTGAGAGTAACATGTGTGATGATCAAAATTTAGCTGCAGCTGAGCTGTTGATTTTGCTGGCAAAATGAAGAAAAAAAAACTTGACTAAAAAATATTGTGCAACAAACCCTACAGACGACACAATGAAAAAATATGACACAATAAAATTTAAGCTTGCTCAAACTTTTCTAAAATCATTGTGCAATCTTCAATACAATCCCTAAACGGTCAATAATATTGGGCAATCCGTAATATTGCACAATATTATTGATCGTGTATGGCGCGCCTTGTAATGTTCAGATGGGCAAATTCACAAAGATGAACAAAAAAAAGTTCTGCAATTAATTAAATAATATTAATAAATAAAAGTACTAAAATTCGATTAAATTGATGTTACTCAATTTGACATCTGAACGACTGAAATATATAGTTGAATTCATTGTTGCGTGTAAAACGGACACGTTAAACAGAGATGGAATTCTATGGACAAAATCCCAATCATGACAAGTTACCGCGGGACATGTCGATACATGTTAGCTTTTATTTTCCCCTGTCGGGTGGTTTAGTGTTCGGACAGAAATGCTGACACGTACCTACACGATCTGTATGTATGTGTCTCCGTTCTTTTTCCAAACAAATTATATGGCTATTTTTCTTACTCTTCCGTGTTTGTCACATTTTTACACTCGAGAACACTTTGATGTTTCCGCATTTTGGAAAATCTGTAATTGTAGAGGAGAGCGGACCGTACATATGAAACATTCCAGGCATTATTAAGATATTTTACATTTCATCATTGTAGGGTTCGTGTTGCCGTTTGTAACGAACACAGATATAATTATAAAGATAAAATATTTAATTATAATATAAACAAAACTCCAATGAACATTTAAAAAATATAAATTTAACTCAGCTATTTTAAATTCATGAAATGTTAATTGCAATTGTAAATATGAGATGCATGCATTATTCATACAATTCTCATTTATTATCTTTAACGTATTTTAGAATACAGTAAATAAACGCCCAGTTATCTGATTTACTAAAATTATCAGGAAAAATAAAACAAAACAATGTCACTCGACACATGTTTCGATTCATTTAGGTATATAGACATCTTATCAGGTTCGATATTAAAGACTAGCTAGCAAATCTAATAACACTGGACATTATTGTAACAAAATGGGTTTTTCGTTTCCTATTAATAGCTGTCTCTTTAATGCTAGTCCTGCCAGTGGCGCGTTATACAGTAGACAAAATTAGGTAAGTGTCTAAGGCCCCGAGCTTTTTTATTTTTTTAGAAAAAGAAAAATGTGGTTCCAAATTATTTTTTACCTAAGTATAGTCACAGTGCGCCACTGAGTCCATGCTAACATTGTTGAAAACATTGATTTAACTGTTAGCGTAACATGAAATAAATTCAAAGGTGTACTACATTTTAATTTTGATTTTTTTCGTATTTTGTCTTCTGTAAATTAATATCTACTTCTTGCAAAAAATCTGCAATACCTACACGTTTTTCCTGCTTAATATAGGTATAAGAGATTTGTAACGAATCTTTTCAGTGAATGAATCGACTCGAGTTAATATCATGAAAAAGATTCGTTCTTTTATCCATTTCATTCAACGGTAACGCAATTTTATTCGTTCGCTACATATAAACTCTATATAGGTATAATATATTTTTAAATTAAAATGTAATTAGTAATAAGTTCTATAAAATAAATATTAATGGAACGAAAAATTATGAAATAGCGTCGTTAGTTAAAATAAACATTATTAAAAATTTACTGACTTCTTTTATGCATAAGATAAAAGATGAACGTATAATAATATCAAACAATGAAGTAATTTTTTAAATTTATTTTTTATGATGAACACATTTATTGTATTGCTGAACCACTTACAATAAGACTTTATTATATATTATAAATTATATTATAATATAGAAAATTATAAATAATATTATAAAGAATTTACTCCAGAGTAAAAGCTAAGTTTACGCTATCTGTGAGCTTATGAATTTACTTGAGATTTTAAAGCTATGTGTAAACTATGCATTTAATGATGTACAATTGTTACCACTGTTTTGAGATCACTGATTTTTACTTAACGCGCATGCGTCAAGATCGTTTGTATAAACCTTATCTACCATTGATTAAAACTGTCAGTGGGCTGCCATTTATATTTAATGCCCCGCATATAGTTTTTGCTAGAGAGAAAATTCTTTATAATATAAGACATTAGTAAATAAAATCATACATTATTGTATGAATTAAATTTGAATTTAACGAAACAGTAAGAACGGATATATTGTTTATAAACTGATTCAATTGACTCGAGTTACTTAAAATATCATTTTCTTATTTATAATAAGTTTATGCAATATACATTTATATTTATAAAAAAACATATATTTATTATTTTATTTGTTTTTTAATTACTACGCATGAGAATTATGTCAAATATAGAATTTTGTATGCTATAGAAACAAAAAATTAAAAAAAGCTTAATTACAAAAGCAAACATACTATTTGCATACCTCTGAAAGCTGACATAATAATTATAATTATAAAATCGTTATACCAAACTATATGGTGTAGCAAACACAACAAATGTTGTGCATTTGAAAATATTTTGCATATAGATCCAATCAATTAAATTGTGATCAACAGTGCAGAATTACCTTTTTTATAAATGAATACAAAAGCAAAACAATGCATAATACAGCGATTAACAATCATAGAGGAAAAATAGAATAGAATAAACGTGAATTAAAAATCAGAATAAAGAGGGTTGCACTCTATCGGAAGTTAATTTATTCTGTCAATATAGAGTTGAACTGTGGATATAAAATATAATTCATTAAGTTGTAACCAAAAAAATAATGCACACGGTGTGCAGAAAACAGATTTTTAACGAAGAATTATACTTCCTCCCCCGTTAACTTTCCTATTAATGCCCGGTATTATAAAGAATTTGCTTGGCTGCAAATGCAAATTAGCTCCCAGCTAACGCTATCTGATAGGTGTCAAATTGTTATGAAATTGCTCGATATTTTAAAACAGTGATAATAAATGTATAATAATGTAATGTAATAATTTTATGAGATACATTTGGTAGCACTTATTTTAAGTCGCAGATTTCTACTAAATACGCCTACGTCAAAGTCATTATATGCACGATTTCATTGGCTACATCTGTACGTGGTTGTCATTTATATTTAATAACTAGTAGATAGCGTTAGCTGGAAGCTAATTTACATTTGCAGCCAAGCAAATTCTTTATAATACCGGGCATAAGTGTTTTTTTCTGTTTATGCAACCAAGCAAAAGATTCCACTTAATATATTTTTTTAAATGCATTATTTATGGTTCTAATATAGTAAAAATATAACATACACGTGTATTTCATAATAATAAAAAAATATGTAAACATTATTTTTTATGTAGTAATTAAATATTAATTCAATTCCTACAATATAAAAAGCTGTTTTAATATTCAAATAACTGTTTATTTATATATCGAGTGTAAATTAAATTTTGCAAAACTAAAAATATCTTAATTCAATTTCTATTTAGCAAAAAGGACAAATTGCACCTCTCTATAAATAATACATATACCTACATAATATACTATTCTACAAATATAGTAGGATAAATGTGGAAAATATAATAGAATTATTGAACAATCCATAGCGAATGTTTTTGTTACAGATATTAAATGCATACAGACTAACTAGATTTTATCTATAATTGACCATAACTTCGGCCATCCTTTAATTCCCCGGAGACAGAATGGCCGGTTACATTTTGTTTTCCGTTACTAAACGCTTTGTCATGTGTTCCGTTTGGATTACTACGGATTACGAATATGTACTAACTAATGTGATTTGAGATTTCATTTTGGAATTTTGAACTATTATTGGTGCAATCCCACGTTATTTTAAATAAACGCAAAACATGTTGTGTTGACTTTTGTAATATTAATATAATTAATAAGTTTGTAATTGAAAGAAAAATATTTTGTTCGAAAAAAAATTATAATTAACAAATAAAACATTTTCTGAAGAAGAAAAAAAACAACAACAAGTATATTATGTATGTTGATAATAGATATTGTAACAGCAAGTTTTTTTTACTTAATTAACTATAAAGGAGAAGAAAAATTTACATTTTGCATTATTTTTTTTATAAAAGTTGAATAAATAGGAAATTACATCATTCTGTATAAATTCAATTTTCAAGTATTTTAATAATACATTCATATTTTTTTTCACAATCATTAGTCACGTTCATGACTGACCAAAAACAGTGAACAACAAGCTTTGATTGGTTGATTCATGGAATTTCTGTGGGAATGTACCAAAAATTTAAAGAATGTCATTTTTTAAGTGTGTAAGGAAACGAGAAAGAAGTAACAAGATAGATATAGAAACTATAGTGTTCTAGCAGAAACGCTCAACATGAAGTGGATACAAAAGTTCTTTGGTTAGCCTGGTCACTAGTTTCTATCTCTTTCTAGTTACTTCTTTCTCACTTCCTTACACTCTTAAAAGATGACATTCTTTTAATTTCTGGTACATTCCACCAGAAATTCCATGAATCAACCAATCAAAGCTCGTTTTCCGTTTTTTGGTCAGACGTGAATGCTCCCATTGAGTGTATATTGAAATTTCTACTCGTAAGGTCCAAGTTATGTAGCCCTGTTCCAAAAAACATTTTACATTGCGCATACATGGTACAAGCCTATTAATAGTCAAATCAATGGCAATGCATGTATCTACACAATATATTTTGCTATTTTAAATTGTATTTTTGTAAAGGTGACACCATTTGAAGTACTGGATTAACGTAATGGTAATGGCTAACCCGACCATGACCCAAATGTGAAGAGAGAGGTGAACTTGTTTTTCTATTTCGCTATAAAAGATAAGATTTAATACATTTGTATATTGAAAATTAACGTAGATTTTATATGTTTGTCAGGAACTAAATATTGATTTTGTTTGGTTATATATGATTTAATGATGGTGTTTCACATATTAATAAGGGTATCGTTTCTATTTGTAATACAATGATCGAATAGTTACACATTGTACCAGCTGCTTCACATTTTTCACTTAAAAAAACCTATATTAATCTCGAAACATTACTACACTGCCATGTATTAATAAGTATATGTAAATAAAACCACTGGCTATAAAATTTCATGCCAGAAAGAATGAAATAAATAACCGCGCCATTTCTACCTACATAACGAATAGATGTAATTAAAAATCGATGTATTAGTGGAACATCGTAATGCGGTATAGGTTAGGTTTTTTTGTTCAAAAACCATACGTGATACAAGAAAAAACAGATCTGAAATCAGTGTTATTTAATTACTTGACGTCAGTTACAACAGGGCTGGCTAACCTGCTGCTCGCGACGCTTTTATGTGCGGCCCATGGCCACATATGAACAAATTATGTTTTATAATGTTTATTTTAACTATTGGGTGTTTCAGAATGACTGAGGTTGGTTTAAATTTGCCGTTATTTTCATTAAAATGTTATTCTTATTATGTGACAACTTACTCGTTATAAATGATAAATCTGTTTTTATAATATAATACAAAATTAGAATTTTAAGTATTTTTGTGAATAAATAAAACCATTATTTAATCGTATTTTAAATACTTGAAACCATACAAATATATTTTGTTGTTGGTTAAATATATTTTTTAAATTTACTATGATTGAAAAAACAAGCAAGTGGCTTGGATCAAATGAGACAAATTACAACCCTTTATCTGTGACTTGAAGAAAAATTTATTTATTGATTTTACAAAATCGTAAATATCTCGGTTCCTCTGCGAGGTAGTGGGTAATTTTTCCCCTATAACTTCTACACTCCTGTAGGATTTTTCGCGCCAGATCGAATGAGATCAATTAAAACCCTTCATCTATGACAGGTTGTATGTATAATATTCTATGAATATGAGCTTTACATTTTTTATGCTTAAAAAAAAATTCAAAACCGGAAATCCAATTTTTTTTACAAAATCTCTTATTTATGTACGGCCCTCGGAAAATTCAGGTTAGTCAGGCTTGAGTTACACTTACAAACTACAATTCACATTTTATAGGTATAAAAAGTTTAATTAATGAGAAAGATACATAGCATTACATAAAAACGACTAATATTACACCGTCAAAGTCAAAGTACTTGTGAAATCGTTCAAGTAGAAAATGTTCACGTATATTTCGCATACGTTTGTATTAAAACTGCATTTTCAAACATAAACAAAATAATAACAATAGATATACATAGATAAACAGTAACTATAACTGAAATAGAGGGGCAATGTAATGTAATAATTGTACGAAACGGATTCAAAGAGGCGTGCAACAACCGAGTCTACGAAGCAGAACAGATTCTGCGTTGATTAGCTACTTGAACAGGGGGCAGCAAGTTCATTATATTAGTAGCACTCGGTACCTTCCCAAATAGCCGGAGAGATCTCGATTCCATATTTGGTGTGTATGTGCGCGCGACAGAATTGTGCGAATGCGGCACTAACACAGGTGTTTATGTGTTTGGGGTGAGATACAAAAACCCTTTTTAGGGATTACAGTCTCAGCAGACGTGAGTTACATAACAGCAAACTTAATTCCGGAACACTGTCTGTATCCGATTATTCTACGCACGAACACATAAATGTTTGTGTATGTGCGGATGTGTGTGTGTGTGTGTGTGTGTGATGCGTGATCATAGGCGCCGAATATGTAAACTAATAGTTCTGAAGAGCACTACATCTAAACAGCAGCTAATTAAATTACAGTTACAAGAGTTTATTCATCTCTTCAGTCTGAATGGCAATGTTAAAGGTTCTAGGATATTAACCAACTTGTTACTACAGGGCGTTGTAACGCCCAAAAAATGCTTTAAATTTAACTGAAATGTTTAATTCGTTTTGATTGTTATAACATGGATTATTATATAACAATCGACACAGTAACTACCAAAAAGTGTTTGTATACATATGGTTACTACAAAAAAAAAAACTTTGAGGTGCATTTGGGGTGCAAAGTTTATTGGTGTGATTACTTTTCATCATGTCCTCGAAAATATACATTTCTAGATTGTTACTATTTGCTAATATATATTTTTTGTTATTTTTCCTTGAGAATATTAGATAACCTATAAAATTAAGGAATAAAATTAGGATATTTTGATATTTATCGTCTGAAAAATGATATATTTTTGATCCCTCTCCCCATATTTGTCACGCTACATCACATTTTTCAACTCTCTACCTAATATTACGTCACAAAATCTACCCACCCACCTCAATAAAATCTATAGTTGAACAAAATAGGAAAAAAATTATGTAGATATTTTAAATGTCACGTTTTTCAGTAACAAGTAAATTAAGCTGCTATAATTTCATTATATTAGCTCATTTCATAACTGAGCATGATTTTTCAACACCTCGCTTCTGGACATTTATATACATAGTAAGTGCAGAACTGATCACACTAAGAATCGTGAGAGAAACAATACTGCACGCTGATATTTATGAATTAAGCGAAGTTTGCATACGTAGGGAAATTCGTAAAACCAAAAATTTGTCAAGAGAAAAATATATGTATGTATATAGGAAATATTATTATGAAAATAGGTATATAAACTATAGATTATATAGATCATTAATAAAATATGTTACGTTTGTTTACCGTTTTATTATGGTATAGTTATTTTTGTAAATAGTAATAGCAAATGTTTAAAAATATATATATTTATGTTTTCAAATTTTGTATCAAAGCGACACACTGAATATGAGATGACCAGTAGCGACATTGACAGTTGGTGACTAGATAAATCTCCTGTGAAGAAAGCTAGAAAGATAAGAAATCTCTCTAAAATAGTCAGAATAGAAACTATATCGATAATATAAAAAAACTAGAATGATGTAATAAGAAATTTATCCCAGTCAACCCTCTAATTGTAAGATCCATACTTGTGATCTATTTGGTTAAGTATTGTAGTTTAGATTATTTCGAAAATTTACAAGTCTAAATGGTTTTTAACTCATTTATTTAAATGTTAGTTATTTTCTAGACTCTATTTATTCTGTGAAATCCATACAACAATAAAGTTTTGAAATTCTCAATGAAACACTTCAAACGTCTCTATGGAAATAGTCTGGTATTCTCCGGTAAGCACTGACCTGGTATCATTCGAGTATTATATTACTGGATTGCGGATGCCTATGGAATTGCTATTAAACCGGATATACAATTTCTAAGCTCGTAAAAACCTCTTTTCCTTGTACGCATGTGCGAGAAGCAACACTGAACTCTATTTTAATGTAGCATAGAAGTATGTACGTGATATGCATCTATGGTTTGTTTATTCAATTATTGAATTAAGATTTGACAATTAAAGTAAAGTACTTATGTACATTTATTCGCGTATTGAATAATTGTATTGTAGTTGAGAACATTCGAAATTGTATTTACATGAAATTGCATCTATACAGTGCCGGCCTTAGCAAATCTGGCGCCCTGGGCGAGATTTATTTTTCCTCCCTCTCTCCCCCTAAAAATGTCAATTAAAATTGATAAATTAACAAATAAGTTGAATAATTCATATCTCAGCTTGGCGCGATCCTACAGACTCAAACTTTAAAAAAAAATAGCTTATATCATTAACCTTAAGACTATCAAATGCCCTAAGACCGTCGAGACCTCCTTCCCCTATTATGAACAAATTAAAATTGATACATCAACAAATATGTTGATTAGTTAGTATCTCAGCTAATACCTATTAAAGGTTTTCTGGGTTGTCGAATAAGTATTTGTTAGTTAGCAGCTATCTAATAATCGTTTTTTTTTTACAAATTAACATTGTTTATATTTAGCTATATTTTTTGCTTAATCGCATTTAACTGATCGACAAAAATTATAGCCTGTACACTGATTTGAACCAAAAAAGTGACTTATGCTCCATTGTGCGCCGTCCCACCTGGCCTGGCACCCCGGGCGGTCGCCTTGGTTCGTCCCCCCTAAAGCCGGTACTGCATTTATATACAGGTGTCTATAAACATTAGATTTATTTTAGAGCAGATAATAGCTATATTGTTGGGGCACGTTTAAGAGGATTATCCTATGAAGGCGTTAGAGCCGAGTTTATGCGTCCAACAAGGGCGAATATTCGGCTTCCTGTGTAATATTATATCTCTATGACCCAGCCATATCAATGCCAGTAAAGGATTTAAACATAAAATTTGAATAACGTTATTTCAATGTTTTGGATATTTTGTTTTCTGCTAACAAAAGACTTACTCGTGATCTTTGATATATTTTTTATTTCCTTGTACCTTTTTTAAATTGACACCCTGTATTTGTACATTCTTTCTATTGTATATGTATACAATATACAAGGTGGTCCGGTTTGGGACACAGATATTTTAAGAGATGTAAAAAAACATAATTTTATTGTTAATGGTAATTCACATAATTTTAAAACTAATAATTTTAATTATAAACAAACCAAAAATTATTGTTTCATTTAACAGGGTATGTAGCAAAATAGTCATTTAGGTGATTATTTAGATAAATTTATAACCAGAAAACTGTAAGACCCAGGTCCATACTTATTGTTAGTTTAGTGAATCTGTATGACACACCAAAATAATGATAAATAAATACCACATATTATAGGTACTTTTGGAAAAAAATGTCGTTTTCATAAAAATTTTCAAAAAAATAAATATATTTTGTGACTTTGATGAGCAATAACTCTGAACTGGAAACACTGCTAGTAATAACGCTAATACTGAAAAATACGTTAGTTAATTACCTATGAAACTGACTCGTTGTGGTTGCTCTAGTTACGTTACTTTGGAAGTTATGAGATAATCTTTGTTTGTAAGTACTACTCTGAAGGAAGTTTTTAAAGATCCTGTAGCTCAGAGGGTGTTGAAGATAGACCCCACCTTTCCGTACAATTTTTTACTCACAATGAGCCAAAGAATCAGCTCTTAAATTATCTGTATCCCAAACTGGACCACTCTGTATATAGCATTAAAGTATAAATATACGTAAATGTATACTGTATACACATACGTTTTTATAAGTGAGGTCGAACTTCGTTATCTTAACGGTGATTGGATTATCTGGTTAACGTTAACGACTATGCATCCGCCATTTGCTTTTCGTTTTCGTTTTACAAAAATATCATTCAGTTGCGTGATAATTGCGTTACTGTCAAGTAACGGATTTTAAATAATAATAAAAAACGATGTTAATGTACTCTTGTATGTACGTAGGCGAATATTATAGGTAAAATTTTATTACGAGCATCTACACAATGATATCCGTATTTAAAATTATACTGCTTTTTATATTAAAAATGTAGCATTTAATTTTTAGATTTTTTCATTTTTTTTGTTGAATTCAAACATTTTATTAACGAAATATCTGCTTTATAAAAATTATTTTAAGACATTGCCAATTAAAATTTTTAAGACGTAATAAGAATAAGAATAATTAAAAATAATACATATAGAAATAAATATGTACTATATACAGTACTTACAAGTGTGTATTATTAATCGAAGATGTCTGTAAGTAACAACAATACAGATATAATAAAAAATCTGCCAACATCTGATTATTTTTTCGTATATTTTTAATTTTTTGACAGTTTAAATCTAAATCTAAATTTATGCAAACGTCAAATTGACATTCAATATGTCAAAGTAAATATCAATTTAAAAAACAAAACACGAAGGAAATTAAATGCTCTACAACAAAGATTATATAAAATTTTCACGTAATATGTGTCGTTTTTGAGATATCTTGAAAAAAAATATTGTGGGAGAGCATCATGTAAATATAATTATACATACATAAAAACACTAATACAAATGTATGTATGTACATTACCAACCCTCCTAGAATGCAATTTATATTACTTAAATACAATGTCCTATCTATCTAATGATCATTGTTGTAAGTACTACCTTGCATTTTTCATAAAATTATTTTATTTTAGAGATGCAAAACTATTTTCTATTAAAATAAATGATATTTAAAATAAATTGCATTATGAAAGATTTATCACAATTTTAATTATACTATATAAAATTCTGTTTGAAATTCTTAGAAGTTTACTGTCTTAAATGAATTCTAATTTTAGTTTTATCATAGTAAGATAGAATCTCTAATTATGTAAATTAGAGAACATTCCGTAAATTAAAAACAGTTAAGAAAATAAAAACAGCATAAAAACAAAACAGTCTGTTTCTCTAAGCAATAGTTTTAGAAAAGCTTAACTTTTGTATGTTTGAATTAACTTATTTTACCAAATATATATGCACATAGTCATTTTGGAATTACTCGGCGAGTATATCGTTACTCTTGATTAAACTACGTATATTTTACTACTAGATTTTCATTATACTCATTTACTATTTACTTTGCACTTAAATTTTAAAAGTTTTAAAACTTAAATATCTCATTTTTACTTTTAACAACCCATATTTCTAGTTTCAGTAATAAAATTTCTTTTAAAACTCATAATAGGGGATTCAGATATTAATTTTTATACAACACGTATTTTCCCATAATTTTCATACCAATACACCTTTTCATATTTAAAAATTTATAAATATGAGTACGTCCTTTTAATGAACATAATTTGATCATAATTAATTAAATATCCATTAATAATCAGGCTGAAAAATTACGAACACCTTTCAGTACATAAAAGATACAACAGACTGAAATTTTCATCAACAATATTTACGCCGCTTAATCCACACAACGAGTTCGTTGCTACACCGGCGAAAAAATAATTTAGCGAATTTTTTAGTCGTAACGAACGCTTAATCAACAATAACCGGACCAAGCGGTTCGTACTGGTTGCAACTTTTCGCGCGTCGCTGTTAATTAACAAATGTTTACATTAAAAATATAATCTGAGGTCGTTAAATAATTCACAACACCTGGCCACCTCACCGGCAAAAGAGATAGGAGATCGGCCGAGTGAAATAGAGAGTTTAAACAACAGCAGTTAACCCTCAGTTAATTCCGGTTACGTCATCAAGAAATGCTGGGCACATAAGGGTTCTCAGTGTGCTCCAAATTACATCCCACCCACACTTAGAAGCGTGTGCGTGCGTGCGAGTGTGTGTGTGTATGTGAGACCGAACGGAGAGTATGGTGGTATGCTACAGCTCCGCCGGACAAACTGTGTTGTGGTCAGATCCGGCACGCTACCCACTGACTTATATCAACTAGACCGCACGCCCGTATACAAAGCACCATTCTAACGTGATCTTACTGGTTTTGTATAATTAATTTTCATATAATTAGGTGTTGATAATGTGCGTAGCGTGTGTGATAATGAGAACAGTGGGGTCTTTTGTGTTTAGAAAATGTTTACCTAATGATGATAGATAATACATGCTTGTATGAAAAAATAAACTACCTATCTATATCGTTAATATTCCCAGACCACAACATTTCATCAGGCTATCGTTAGCAAATAAATAAGTAGTTATTTCTCTAACGTTTCTATAGAAAATAAATAAACACACAGTATTGAGAGAAAAAAAAACAGCATAATATAGACAATAACATGTAGGTAGAGTCGCATGCAGAAGTGATCATCCAGTTTTCATTCAAATTCGCTTTTCACAAACTTAGTAGGCTCCTCCAATTTGATTAATAACTAAGACAGATATTTTGAAACTCATTTGCTAGATAAAGCAGTACTCATTATATTTGTGCGATTAAATTATTATGTTAATGTAATCTATTGAAAATTGTATAAGTAAATTTTGTGGCAATAAATATTTAATATTCCGAATTTGAATTGTCTTAATATTTTCGAATCTGTTATATGCGATTCTGACCTTTAGGGTGGCAGACGACTTCTGAAATTCATAGTACACTAATTAAAGTAAGGGCAAATGTAGAATAACAATTGAGTCTTAATTTATACGTATTAGTTTTTACATGTATGTAGAGTTGAATAGAAATTCGCTAAAAATTAAACAAATAAAACAAATCGATCGAACCAAGCTCGAGTCGCTACCAATAACTTGGTATTAGTTTGAAAACGTGATGTTGAGGATATTGGATCTTACTCCAGTGTACCTTAATTATTAGCTATTTAAAACGTGCTTTTAAGCATATATAACAAAAATTATTCATTACGTATTTTGTTTAATTAAAATTAATGACAACATAAAACACTACTGCTTTCAAAAATGAAGAAAATAATTTTATAATTACCGTCGTTAACACAAACTATGGCTTCAGATAAGTTTACAATTAATATTGCTATGCAAACATTCGACAGAAACTGAACATTAGCTATGGAAGATAATTGCATACGTGTGACATTGTATAATAAGTTTATAACAAAACAACAAGTACAAATTGATCGATACAACTTGTCTACCGATTGCAAGTCAGTGGTAAATTTGTGGTCAACTGTAGTAGCAAACACGATATTGGCTAACCTTTAGGGTCGTGTGGGGGAAGTATGTATAGGAAGCTTGCTGCAACTATTCGTCCAACACCTGTGCACAGGTCGAGACACCTAACTGCACAAATTAATTATTTATCAACGGTTTGTAGCGGTAATCCAGACTGCTTAGCGGTTTTCAATGTCTACTTACCAGCGAAGATGATACTTGTAGTTGTTGGTGTTATGTGTTTAGTTGGGTACAAATTAAATATACATTTTCCTACTTGCTCGTTGCCATAGGTTCTGTAGGATAGGATTTTGTTAGGTAATTTTGTTCTCCTAATTGTTTTGTATTAAAGAGTGTCGTAAATTCGTTTGTAACCTTAAATTATCAAAAATATTAAAATAAAACGCAGTCTTTACATATAACTAATGATCAGGAATTGTAAATATTAATTCATTTATATTTTCACTTAGGATTAAAGCTCTTATCTTTTCATGATTAAAAAAATAAAATAGTTGATTAAACTCATTGAAAAAAATATATAGTTGAAGCTTTCAGAAAACCCAAGTTGGTTGCAAAGTAGTTTAAGTTTTCCGTTCTATAAGGCTGTAAGCCAATACGAGATTGGCTTGCATTCGTACTGTGACGGTACCATTTGATAAGTCCGAGGTGATATAAAAATTATATAAAAGCTTCATCTCAACCTTCGAGATGAGAGACTAAAGAATGGTTTATTTTTTTACGTGTAAAGAAGGTTTCAATTTCCACAAGACGAGAAACTGAAAAGTCTTGTCTCATACCGTGTTCAATCTTAATTTGAAAGAGCAAGGTATACTTTTTTTGGGATTGACGGGCTTCTTCTAACTAATAAAATAAGTAACTCTTTATTAAATAATAAATCAAATCACCGAAGTCCGCAAATATAATTTTTTTTATTAGAGCCATTTATTTTCTTTATATTTTTTCTCCAATAATGGATAAAGTAAAACCCGTTATGGGCACTTTCTAAATTACTAATGATTACAAAATGATAAGTACTTCGACACAAAAGTTATAAAATAAAGAATCGTAAAATTTGAAACAGTGTAAAGCAGATGCTATGATAATATAATAATTAATAAATTACAGTAATAATTCCTTTAAATGTAGGCCAATTGTTATCAAATTAAGCTATTTTACAGTTAAGTGTCTATAGATTATGATTTAGTAATGGCAATTAATATCAACAAATATGTCCAATTTAGTTCATTTAATTAAACATGAATCCAACGTTGCATTGAATCATTAGAGTAAGTTACATTTAAAATATGAACTTATATTTTTAGATTTGGTGTAATCGTGTGCATTCTTTTAGTATAAAATTAGAAAACACATTTCATACTCTCGCAAATAACTATTAGAACGGTTTTATAATTTCTGCTCAAACTGTTACTATAAATACCTAAATATTATCATATTATTATCTATTATTTTAGCGTTTTAATGTTGAAAAAATAAACTTCAATTCTATGAAATTACAAAGTTAATTTAAATTCTACGAATAACATTTGTTTTATACAGAAATGTTCAAATTCTGTTTTCAAAGCTTTATATTTTCAGTAAAATGAAAAAATTGTTTCAAAATGTAAATGGAATTTTATTGTTAATATTATAAATGTAACAAACTTCTATAATTATTGTAAAAATAAAAAATACACAAGAAAAATTTTCAATTAGTCTAGTAAAAGTATCCAATATTACTACATGAATTTAATGCTTGTTTAATCATTTCCACAGACACTTTGCAACTAGATTTTAAGGAAACTCTCCACTCCCTAAAAGTGGATAATACCTACAAGGCTTTTCTGGTCTGTATAAAATGCAAACATATGTGTTCCTATGTAATGATATTTACGTAATATTTTTTGAATTGAAAGTAATAATAATATTAAAATAAATTCAAGTTTTGTTTGAATATATATTTTGAGTTGCACTATTTAAAGTTTTATTTTATATTATATTAGAAATAAAATAAATTTTCAACCAACGAAAATTATTCTCGCAAACAAACAAGATAATAACAAATCAGACATTCAATATAAAAGTTTTAAAATAAATTATATGGTCTTAAAATATTTTACTTGTCTATCAGTTCTTTAAACGATTTGTTTATTGTTCTGTGCTTACGTGCTTTAATTTTATTACAAAACTTTTATTTTAAAAATATTGAGGTTAAACTTAAATATTTTAAACACCATGTAAATTTATATGTGTGTACATTTTACTTACATGCATGATGATGCAAAAGGAATAGCCCAAACTTTAAAGGATATAATTATTATTATAATGAAATTTCCTCGGGAGCTAACACTATCTACGGGGTATTCAAATATAAATAAAGATGACAACCTACTGACAGTTGGAATGATTGATATGGTTTATATGAATAATCTTGACGCATGCGCGTTAAGTAGAAATCGGCAATTTAAAACAAGAGGTGATGCATAGCATTTATATTAATATACATTTATTAAACTGCTCTAGAATTCCTAGCAAATTCATAACAATTTCACCTCGCAAACTTTATAATACCGGGAATAGAAGAAGCAAAAAGTTTTCCAGATATATGTAACATGATTTCTGATATTTACTTGTAACAAACAACGTAGGAGTTATTATATCAACAAAAATTCAATCTATACCAACAAGATAACTTGAAAACAATGTCACAATAAAATGCATGACGAAGCACCTCTGCTCAATTTGCTACGAATAAAGAATGGTTAAATAACCAAGGCTGCCTCGTTCCATGATTTTATTCCATTAGATTTCTACTTCTGGAATACTTTATAAAAAAGTTAATACGTCATGTGAAATTGTACTAAAAAACAAGATGAACATGTCGAACATTTATTATGACATTATTTTGAAGTAAGTTAAATTTAGTTTGTTATTCTTGTTGGATACGTATGTAGTTACTAGTGAATATCAAACATTTTATTATAAAGTATAAATAACTATTCATCACATATTAATTAAATAACGAGGAATCTTTAGGTATTATTCTAGTCGTAAATGTAGAAAATATTCCTTCACGAGACCGACATGTTTCATAACATAAATCGAGATTATCTGTTATAAAATTCGAGACGAGACTAACAAAAGTCGCGTCTCGTCTAGTAGAAAATAGAATTCATTTTTCTAAAAAAAAAAAAAAAATAATAATAATAATAATAACACAGGCCCATAAAAATATTTTGTATTCTTTACCAGATTATGTTTTTCTTACATATTTTTGAGCACTGGAATCAATTTTGTAAGCTTCCGCGGGCTTTGATAAATTATTTTGACCAAATTTAATCAATTATGTTTGAATTCTCTTCAATTTTATATTTTCAAATGGATGTACGGTCATTTTTGACTGAGTTATACATATGTAATCGAAGCAAAAGATCACCTATAACAAGGTAGGGAACAAATGATCGTAAAAAACATTCCATAGCTGATTTGGAAAGCTTTATAACTCAAAAATGTTTCTACAGCGATCAGGGGCCCCACATTAAAGAGTCTGATCGGACTCCAATCATGGGACCCGGGTAAAGGAGGCGGCGGCAAGGTGAACCAAAAAAACATATTGATTATAATTTTTAATTGAAAGACCTAAAAAATGTCATTCAAATATTGGAAAAAAATTTTTAGGGGAACCACCAATAAGTTCAGTATGGGTGCCCGTGATAAGATTTGGGGTACATGACAGCGATACAATCAAAAATCATCTCCCGTGGAAGCTCTTAAAGTTGACTTACATTTTCATTTTTTTATTTATATATTTTTTGATGATAGCAAAAATTTAAGTTTCTAATTCGTTTTCACTGTGTAATCTTAATTTTTATAAAACATATACATAAATTAAACAACTATATACATACTTAAATGAGTATATATGTACATACGTATAAAAATAAAGTCATATACTTTCTACATAAGTCTATTTAATAACATTTTTACATTTGTGTGTGCATATAACGTGACCGTTAGTATGTAGTTAAAAGTTTTCTCATAATCAATCTTTGGTCTGAAATCAGAGCTGTGTACCACAAATGTTATTTCCTGCGGCAATCCATTACAAGGAATGCAGTGAGAGCATAACCAAACAACGTCACATTAATGAAAAATAATAAATATTTTAAGAGCGTCAACAGCAGAAAGAAAAAGATCAAAGAAACGACAACAACAAACATTTATGTATGTGCGTGGGTTTGTATTCATTTTTTTTATCAAATGAAAAGACATAATTTATAAATTAATATTTATAACTATTATAATATTACCACTGAATATTCAATATGGAAAGAGTACAGATATAATATTAAGAAATATACAAAATAAACATAATAACTCATTCATCAACGAAAATTGGTGCATAGTAATACAGTAGTTTCTTACACGGGTTTTTTCTACGCAGATTGGAAGATATAACATGGTGTGATTTTCATGAAAATTCAGGTATTCCCCGTTTCGGCGAGTGGGGTATCTAATGAAAGCTGACAGTTCAAGGAATTTAAATATGTAAACGTTTTGTTATTATTAAAGTCTTTGTTCAACAAAATTTCACACCGATTCATGAACGGTGCCGAATTGTATTTTTAGATACTGACGATAATTCTGATGAAAAAATAAAAAAAATTATTGTTAGGTACAAACTTATGTTATTTTAAGTTTTACATTAATTTCTTTCAGATTTTCAAACTAATTTTCTTTGTACTCTGTAGAGACATTCTTATTTTCTTGAATTTTCAGAAACTTTTATTTTACGATTTCAGCCTATTTTAATTGATTGATTTGGTTTAAAATGGTTATTAAAAAATATGGAACGTATTCCTAATTTTACAATGTATTTTTTCAGCGATTTTTTATACGCAATTTTCTATGGAACGTATTTAATGCGTAAAATACTTATGTAGTATTATACCTATACTCTTTAAGAAATAGATGAGCGTCGTCGACCAAGGGGAGCAGGGGTGGTTAGAAAGGGGGTGAAAAAGTGTTTTTTTTCGTGAATAACATCAAAACTGCTAAAAATGAAAAATATTTCAAATTTTTTTTGTTACTGTTTTTTAGTCCTTTAATTTTTTTATTCCAATACAATAAAAATGACTGACAATGAGATACGACCATAATAAACTGAACTCTTTATGTGCGAAGCATCATAACTCTCTTTTTGTTTCGGTGCCGGTTTAATTCTCGCTACTATTGCATTGATTCATCGATTTTATAGAATGTTTATTTTATTTTCAACATCGAAATTATATGCTATTTACGTTAGTATCAGTAAAATTGCAAATACTTGTAAATTGCAAAAGTTATAACGGTTGGAAGGTGAAAAAAAAAACACAATATTATGAAAAATTCACATTATATATGTTTTGACAATCTTCGAGTTGAGATAAAAACGAATTCTATTGATCAGTCAATAGGATAATTATAGTATGTTCTTTACAAGATTCTTTTTTAATCCAATTATTTTTCAAATTGTCAACGATCAAAGATGTATGCACAGACATATTTCTGTTCGCTCAGATTAAGAAAATGTTATGAACCTATCTTACAATTAGTACGTACATATGTAACTCAAAGAATATTTGATATAAAAAAATTTAATTGGGGAAACTATAGGAAAAAATATGTTCCTCCTGAAATTCCTTGGTTTATTTATCTTAATTATTCGTTGAGTTATAAATATCTTAAGATATAAAAAAATTTTTTTATGTCATACAGAAATAAGTAATTAATTTTTTTTATTGAATTATAGTTTTCTTCTGGTATTCGTATTGAATTTATAATTGTTTATTTTTTCAGTATTCATTTTGACTTTAATATATTATTAATAACAATATGATGACACTGCCATATGAGATAAATTCAACATATTATATAATAACAGTGCTTTGACTTACGGACATTTTTAAGTTACAAATACGTAACTTAGGGGTATGATTGTGTGTACAAAATTGTAATATTAATATTTAATTAATTACACTTCTGGAATACTATCGTCATCATTTAAGAACATACAACAAATTATTTTTAATTACTTACAATTAGTATCACATCAAATACTTCAACTAATTTATCAAAGTAAAAATGTGGTATAGTATAGATATCACATCACGTTGTTTTTCTAGAACACAATGTATCCGTGTTGCCGCAGATTCGCGCATGTGTATATTTGTACGTGTGTGTGTGTGTGAGTGTGTGTGTGTGTGTGTGATGTTTGTGTGTGCCTGCAACGGCCGGGGGATAAATGAATTATGTAACGTTGTTTCTAGCACGTTGGGAGACAGACGTCCATGATAAATCGGTGTTTCACGTCAGGAATATGGAACAGGGGCGTCGTGACGACGCCTGTCCGTGACGAATAACCGCATGTCCCGGTCCACCAGCGGGACCTGTTGTCTGCTGTGAACCGGGTACACTTATTGAATAATATCTCACTATGATTGTTTGCCTAATGCCCGTTTGCTGTTACTGTTTTATTAGTAATAATACAGGGACCGGTCACTATTATTCTCTATTGTTTTCATAAATCAAACAATCAACATGATATTTTAGCGGTACCTACTGGTCAAATAAGTAAATATATTGGTATATTGTGTGCGTTTTTATACACAACAACTATGTTTACTATTTGGTAGTCATTTTAGAAGTAGATTAACTCTAAAAAATGAAATACCTATATATTTGTCACGTTAATCTTTAATACGATATGTAGCATTATTATCTATTTCTTGGAGATTAATTGTATCTATAATGTATCTGTATATACAGGGCGTCCCGTAAATATACCGACACACTTTAAGGAGTTGTCAACAGTATTTATTTGCGGACATGAGTTTATTAATAAAAAGCGATTGATTTAATGTCCTTGTAAACTTCTGAAAGTTTGTCGATATGTTTACGGGAGTATATGTATAGTAACAAAACAAATTTCACATATTACATTCATTTAATGTAAAAAGCAAGAAGTAAACTATTGTTTCTTTTAGTTATGTATATTTAAATATGTAAGATGAATTTTAAATATGTAGCAAACAAACAAAACAAAATGTAAACCTTAAGTGATTGGTTTTAAATCTAATATTGAATTCTTTAAAACAACCTTGGCATTATCACATAGTAGTTTTTATATATTTAAGGAGATCACCATTTTGTAGATTAGTTTATATCTATACATGTAAAAAAACATACTGTGAAATAAAATAAATTAAAATATAACCTCATTTAAAAAATCACTATATAATTAATATTATTACACATTGAATGTTAATATTCAATGAACATTTTTTGAAATTAATGTTTAGTTGTCAATATTAAAAATAATAATATATGGTTCTAGTAATAATTGAATAATTTATGTTCATATAAAAACTAACGTAATTAGAATTATTGTTTTATTAGTTAGAATTTATACTGATACTGGTACGGTTGTGAAGCTGAATGGAGGCCGATATTGGAAGCTAAATTCGACAGGCAGGTGCAGTGAACTGAGACAAATATATAGATGTGTTTGTTTCTTCAAGATTTATACGAAAAAATACTATTTAATATGAACAAAGAAATAGAACGACCTAAAATATATATATTCGAAAAGTTACTTTTAGTGCATAGTTTTAATTTTTACAACGTATTTACAAATAACTGATATTGTATTTTAAGTAATTAAGTTACATAAATTAAATCTAGTAAATGATTGGAATTTTCTGTAATATCTTATATGAATTCTTAACGTCCTGAAAATATAAAATCATTATTGTTGTATCCATATGTTAATCAAAACTACAAACACTAGACTGACTTTTTATACAAAAAGAAATTAATTTTTTCAAGATACTGACGTCTTAAATTTTTAATAGTTTCAAAGTATTTTAATTTTATTATAACGAGCAGTCTTCGTTTTGAAAATCTTTATGTTAGTAAAATCTTTAATAAGTACATACCTACAGGAATTCGTGTACATTACAATTAAAATTGAATTTATATATTTTATTATAATTAAAATTTTTAATAAAACCCTTACGCAAAAAATAAATTCTAAAAATCTACTTACAATAAGATAATATGCTACTAAGAGATAGTCAATTTAAAAATATATCTATGTAGTAGTGAAGTTATTGCGTTGAGACAGTTCTTATATGGATTCTTGTGCGATGCCTTGTAATTGAATGTAAGTGTTGATTATTAATTAAATGTAAATATGCGACATATTAATAAAGATATATAGAAATTAACAACACAGAAAATTACGTAAATTCTTACTATCTTTATCTTAATCTTTATTATACAGGCCCTTGGAGAGTTAACTTAATGGTACAATAATGAAAGTTTCGAAAACATACAACTCAAACTTTTAATGTCCCTCATTTTGCGTCGGGGACTATATAGCAAAAAGAATAAAAAAATAATTTATAATATAATAAAGTATCTATCTACTACTTTTTATAATTATACTAACCCGTAAATTTACATTCATGTAAAATCTAACAAAATATTTAAGATTTTAGTGACAATTTGTATCAAAATAACATTTCACTCTGATTGTCTACACCCGCCCCGTAATTGTATTTTAGGTTTACTTGTACACCATTTGTTATCATTAAGATATGATTAACCCATATACTGTCTTCAAGCTACAATGATGGATAGTATATCTTTACTCAAGATATAAGCTTTACATTATCTTACCACTGAAACAAAATCACTTGTAAAAAGTTTGAAATAATTTGAGAATAAACTTATTGTTTGATATTCATTTAAGCCTTAATTAGGGTTTCACGCCGAGACAAGATATGCTTAACTTTTGATGAGATGAAATTGTGGATTATAAAATACAAAACCTTTCAATTATAAATCCGAATCCGAAACCTAGTTCTCGTGTGAATAAGTTTTAAATAAACCACCGAGACTAATTATAATTAACCTTCATCATAAGTAGTGTGAGTAAAATATTTACGTTTCTTTGAAATAAAATTGTCGTATTTTGGAAAGCGTAATTTTACACGAGAGTGAAAAGAAAAATTGAAATTGGATACTGTTTTAACATAAGATACTTTAATTATAATAATAACTTGGAAAATAGCGTTATTCAGTTGTAGTTGATTTATAAAATGAAAGAATATAAAAATATGAGGAACTAGCACCAGTTATGGCCGCTGTAAAAGCAATATTTACTGTTTTTGTGATTGACGGGCTTCTTTTTTGTAATTCTCATGAACTCATGTTACTAATAAAACAAGTTACTCTTTATTTAATAAATTTAATTACCAAAGTCCGCAAATATAGTTTGTTTTTATAAATATAGCCTTTTATTTTGTTTATGTTTTTTCTTCAGTAATTGATAAAGTAAAACTAGTAATGAGCACGTAGTGATGGACACTTGCCAATGATTACAAAATGTAAAAAAATTATTACGACACAAAAGATATAAAAGAAAAAATTGTCTTTGAAACAATGTAAAGCAGTTGCTATGATAATATAATAATTAATAAATAAATTATGCTAATAATTAGTTTAAATGTCCACCCTTTTGACACCTATTTGCAGATTACCATGAAATTACGCTGTAAGACAGTTAAATGTATATAGATTTATATTCAGAAATGGTAGTAATCGAATATCAACAAATATTTATAATTCAATACATTTAATTAAAAAAATAGCCATTACTGGGGTCATATCCAAGACTGGTGCCAGTACCATATAGTATAATATACAAGATGAGTTAATAGTGCATATTTTTTCGTTATCTCGTATATATTTTAAGAGATAGACACAAGATAAAAATTTTAAGAATAAACGATGAAAATTTACCCTTAACATCACCGGCGGGGTACAAATGTACCCCACCTTACACATAAATACGAATATTTCATGAACGATATACATGACGCTGTCGTGTTTTCGTATATTCTCACAATCAGTTTTAATCTATAGCTTACAGCAGAAAAACCTGTGCCGTGACCAAGTATACGTAAGTGTAAATTATCGAGCATTATTTCTACAAAATGCAAAATTGAGTATAAGTATTTGTGTTCCTTAAAATTATTGTTATTTTTACTTTTATGAGTATTTTCCCAAAAAGTATTTCATTTAAGTTAAATTCATTATAAAACTAATTCAAATGCCCCTTAGATATGTTAAAACTATATTTTGTTAAAAATGTAATAGTTTCAAAGTTAACGCTACCAAATATTTAAGAAAAACCTGTATTTTTGTTAATTTTGTTTTCTTATATTAAGCTTTGTTCTTTTTAAAATATTTTTTTCAACTTGTTTTATTGTTATCGTCGCCAAAAAAAAAAAAAAAAACATTTCCAATCACATTAACACTTGAAAATATAATTTAACTTGTACAGAGGTATAGTGTAATTGTGTTGTTCAGATTTCACCGGTAATGTTAAGAGTTAAATCCAAAATGAATTTTCGAAACAATACATTGTACAACGTTTTTGGTCATTTATAATGCGCATTTTTTACTTTCATATCATTTAAAATTTAGATATTGTCTCTTTCTCTTAAAAGAAGAAAATACGTACTATTGATTCGACTTGTATAAAGCAAAATATTGAAAATTTTGCAGATACGTTCATTTTATTTTCTGGCGACAATTTATATAATAATTCTGCTATTGGTGCTAGTAGTAAGACTTTTATTTTGAAATAATAGCATAGCACAGAAAAATACAAGTTAAATAAAAGATGACTAAAACTCCAATCTATTTTCTAATTTAAACATTTTTTGATCTTCAAAAAATGTATCAGTACTCATCTTTCAAAAAGGCACTACCTACAGTGGATTAATTATACTACCATCCTACATACTATATAGCAAAATAAAATGAAGGTGTAAATAAAAAGGTGTCTTTGAAACTTTTATAAAATTCTGTTCGATTTTATAAAAAAATCTAGCTCACATTATAGTATAAAATTACTAAATAAATTAAAACAAAAAATTGTGAAATTGACTTTACATAGTAAACTGTACTATAGTGCGGGATTAGCTTTTATACTGAACACGTAAATTGATTATCTGTTATCTATAATATGTACTTCACTTTTATATCCAGTATCTACTCTAACCTGCATTGATTTAATCGCATTGGCGTTTTATATAGTGCAAAGACATTATAGATTTTTATTTTGTAATAGTTTACGTACTCGTACTATAATGATATAAGATTTGACCAATATTGTTTGATATTATGTATTGAAATGAAAAATATACTTATGGTTAACATAATATCTTAACTCCCATAATGTATTTTGGTTTTATATTTTTTAAATTTTGTAATTACTCATTTGTAATATTTTTCTTATAGAGTGAATAAAAAAATTATTAAACCCATACAGCAATATAAGCAGTTCTTAAAATTCAATTGATTTGGTACCATTAACCCTTGGATGGTAGACATACTTTTCTTGTTGCACTGGCGTATAAAATTCTGTTGACAGTTTAGTAAAAAAGTAATATATACACGGAAAAAATATACTGTAAAAATTCATTGGATTTTCGATAATAATTACAGTTTTATCCTGTCTATTCCGGATACTAAGCCAAAACCTGTAATTATTGATTATGACCGTACAATAATTCTCTTTAGTTTAATCTATAATATGCTTATCTAACAAGTTAAAATTTACAGAATGAATCAATAAAAATATTAAATTATTAATAAAAATTACTGTGACAAAACTGTCAATTCCGTTGAAGGTCATTTTAATTGGACAGTTTCTCTCGTAAAATTAAATAGTAGATGCGGTATATACAACTTAAAAAATCAAACTGTTTTAACAAATAAGTTGAATAGTTAATATGTCAGCTTGGCGCGATCGAGGAGACTCCAGTTTTTTTTTAAATATAGCTTACACCATTATCTTTAAGACTATCAAATGCCCGAAGACCTTCGCATGTGCCTTCGGCTATTATTAAGAAATTTAAATTGAAAATTTAACAAATAAGTTTTATAGTTAATATGTCAGCTTGGCGCGATCGAGGAGACTCCAGTTTTTTTTTTAAATATAGCTTACACCATTATCTTTAAAACTATCAAATGCCCGAAGACCTTCGATTGCGCCTTCGGCTATTATTAAGAAATTTAAATTGAAAATTTAACAAATAAGTTGAATAGTTAATATGTCAGCTTGGCGCGATCGAAGAGACTCCAGTTTTTTTTTTAAATATAGCTTACACCATTATCTTTAAGACTATCTAATGCCCGAAGACCTTCGCATGCGCCTTCGGCTATTATTAAGAAATTTAAATTGAAAATTTAACAAATAAGTTGAATAGTTAATATGTCAGCTTGGCACGATCGAGAAAACTCCAGTTTTTTTTAAATATAGCTTACACCATTATCTTTAAGACTATCTAATGCCCGAAGACCTTCGCATGTGCCTTCGGCTATTATTAAGAAATTTAAATTGAAAATTAGTTAAAGTTTTTAGTTATTTTTAATATCAAAAACTGGAGCAATCTAAAAAGAACTTGCTTCCGGCAAGTTGGTGCTTGAACAGTATCTCCGAATTTCCGTGATAGAGCTCTGCGTCATCTACTAAGTTCGTGATCTTGATCGATGGGTAACATTTGGTAATGTCCCAAGTGACCAGATCCTAATACAAGTAGTTAGAAGGTACTTGTCCCACAAAACATCGTGTCCCTTCTTTAAAATGATCACTTTCCAAGGCGTTTATAGAAAATACAAACACACTTCCCTAGCGAGAGCTAGTTTACACCCCGATTCGAAATCTCTATTCTTTTAGTGAAATTTAAAGTTAGTGCAGTAATACAGTTAATAAATAATTTATTACTTTGTACGTATTACAACTTTTACAGTCCGCCCCGTAATTTTTAATTGTCGATCATAGGATATTTTTAATAATAATTCAGTATTTTTTGTTAACAAATTTTTTTCTTAGTGACTTTGAATATTTTACTCTCTGAAACTGTAATAATATAAGTTTAGGTTGTAATGTTTCCCCTTCAATTTATAATGAGTATCTCATGAAATTTCTAAATTAAAGGGCTATACGACAATTTTCCCTGATTATTTTGCTTCTTTTAAAAATCACGTGTTATTTTTCGCAAATTATTTTTTCCCGTGTACATTAATGATTGAGCTATATCCCTAGAATTACCAGTCCTAGAAACGGCGCATAATAATGTAGTCCGTGCTCAAAAATTCACATTAGCGGTTATTAGGGTTAATATTCGACAAAATATAAAACAAATTACAACTCATTTTTACTTTCACAGGAAAATTTGTCATTCGGTTCGTTCATTATATGACTGCCCTGCTTTTATTTAATCTCACACTTTGAGTCCCGGCTCTCTCTGATACGTAGGCAATTTATTCTGACGAATTGGTTCTGCAGGTAGATGTTTGCCAAAAAGCAGGTAATTTTTGTGTCGTTCCGAACGTACATTAGACCTTGTACTGAACAATTTCTTTTTATATTTATTAAAAAAAACTTAAGGTTAAACTTATATGAATTCAATATTATATTAAATTAATATTGTAATTTCGTTTATAATATTTTAATTTATAAAAATTATTTTGTGGATATTTTTATTTATAAAAGAAATATAAAACACACCATAAGAAAATTTACCGTTAATTAGCCATCTCGATTTCGTGACAATTGTGACCCACACGGAAAATATATACTGTAAGAATTACAGTTTTATCCTGTCTATCCAGGATTGTAAGCGAAAACCTGTAATATTTTACTCTCTGAATCTTTAATAATATAATTTTAGGCTGTGATGTTTGCAGTATACCCATCAATTTATATTGAGTATCTCATGGAATTTCTAAATTACAGGGATATATGACAATTTTCCTTGATTATTTTGCATCTTTTAAAAATCACGCGTTATTTTTCGCAAATTGTATTCATACAATTACAATATTTTTAAGAGTTAATTGGACATTGTAGAGGATGGTAAAAATAATAAGAGTAGCTAATATGATACATAGCGAATATAATTTATTATTTTAAAAATCTACACAAAAAAAATGAAAATTCCTAATGATCTTTAAAACGAGTTTCAGATTTAATAATATAATATATAATTATCAATATGAAAACCATTGACATACGAAACTAGTTGAACTCAAAGTTAAATCCAGGTTTGCAAGATCTAAGGAAGAGGATGTGGTTTTGGGTATTCTTGTTATCGCAGGTGCTCTCATCATGCTAGTGCGTCATCCTTTGGGATCTATGGAAAATTGTCGACGTAAATTGCGTGCGTTTGTACATTGCTTATCGTTTAAATTGGCTATGTTCAAGTTTACGTGATAAGTTTTAATATGTTGGCATTTTGTTCTGACACATCATGTTCCAGTTGGGACATTCTAAGGGTTGCGGCTTCGATCCTTGTCTTCTAGTACATTCGCGTGTCATTTGTTTAAATAGAAATTAGAATTTAGGTATGAACTTTGACTTTAACTGTAAGCAACAAATTTAACATAACATTACGTATATAATATTGTATAAATGTAGTATTGTTTCCAGGATATATTATTGTTACAAAATAATCTTTCTGAATATGTAAATTTATCTGCTGTTTGAAATGTATAGTATGTAAAGTGTGATTCACTGTACTCCTTGTTCGTTTCAAATTTTTTAAAATTTGTTATGAGTGCAACGATACTTTTTTATACGTAATACTGTGAATGTACACTGGGGTGACTGACAAGTAACACTACCCAAGTGCTACTCGCTGATATTCTTGAAACTTTGTACATACGTAGTACATCAAAAAACATTAAACACGTGTTTTTTTATTTTGGTTAACAAAGTGTTTTAAAGTAAGAAAACGCATTCAAAAGTTTAACACCATTTAGCGCAATACTAACTTAACGCTACTCATGAGTGTCATTCTCTTACAGAGCTTTCACGACATTTCTCTATCATAAATTTATTGTCTGTGTGTTTTTGTAATTGCTAATGACGATTTTGACATTAGTTTAACGATATTCAGAATGATAAATACAAAATGGTAGGCAAAATCGCAAATTTATTAGATGCATGATTACGATTTTGATAAGCTATATCAATCTAGAGATGGCGGATGAAAAATTCAATATGACGAATCCCAATGGGGGAACTGAAGGCAATGGGAAGGTCTACCGGCCCAGCCAGTGAAGATAAGATAGTGGTACTATACTCGATCACTATATGTCAGATTATATAATTGGAAACATTAAAAATATCTAATAATCCTGTCTTCGTAAGATTCAATTTCTTATAATTTTGTGATTTGCTTATTATTTCCGTTATTTGAAAGAAGAGTGTTAAAACATTTGCCTACCGATTGCCGCTTGGGTAGTGTTACTTGTCAGTGACCACACTCATATTTAAACCGATCTTAAATATCCATAATACAATCTTTTAAAAAACTGATAATAATTTAAATAATTTTTCAGATTCTTAATCACATTCATAAGTGAATATTTTTAATACAATAATTAAGTTATGGAGTATAATTTTCAAAATAATCAGATTTTCTACTTGCTCTATCCAATAGAAAAGTATAAATGTAAGCCGTACTGTTATACAATATTCAAAATAACATTTCAAGTCCTGTTTCTATTTTTAGCGTCGCTTAAATTATACAAGATGCAGAAAAATGAAAATGATACATAAATATTAAAAAAAATTATAAACATCCCGACGAAGCATAATAATTACAATCCGAATTTTGAATTTTACATTTGGGGGCGCGCAATGTGCTACGAACGGGAGTCATATTAACAATTCCGTGGGCCATTCATATATAATATATATAGTTTTTCGAAACAATGATGTTCGCTCCAGCGTACAATAGTAGCCCCATTGTTCGGTGTTAAAGTTTCAAGTTTTAATATTTGTTTCGGGCGTACATTGTTCGCATTCTCCACATAATTTCATCAGTGAAATGTGCGTCTACCTCCATCCTCTCCCTTTTACCCTGTCTCATCCCCTCCCGTCCATACGGAATTATGCAGCGAGCGCCTTTTCTTCCGTTTTAATATTCCGCGTCGCGACGAACCAACCTAAATCAACAGAGAGCACGCGGACATTAAGTGTACGTGTGTGTGTGTGTGTGTAAGAGAGAGAATGTGTGTATGTATGTGTACATGAGGAATCCGCCTCGTAATTTTAAGAGTTCAAGAATTCTCATTGTGGCTTTAGATTGACTCAGGTTCGAGTGTCACACGGAACTAATTTTCTTTCAACCCGTGTGGTCATTTTGTACGTATTATGTACGATTGCGTTGGAAAATGCAGAAAATTTAAAACTTTTGGATATAAAGCATTCCAAAGTGACCTTTTACAAACTAACAGAATTGATGTGTTTATAAGTCACGGTTGCCAGATTTCTAGAATGTTCTGACGGAACGTTGTCTACGTGCAAAGGGGAGAGAAGTAAAAATACAAAACAATTAATTATTTATTTTTAATTTCAATTACAGACTTTTGGTCGGTTGATAATTTTCTCGAGTTCGAGCTGCAAACTGATTTGTATTCGATTAAACAATTTTCTTGATGCTGGGTGCGCTACATAGCAGGCCATACTGATTGCAACCGACGGTTGCCCTACTTTTAAATCAAATCAATCATCCGTTTTAATTATTAAGACGATTTTTAATCGGTAGGTATGCGCAGGCTCTAAAATAAACCTATATTTAAAGAGGAAAGTTTCTAGAGACTGTTTCTAGAACTGTTTTTCTTAAAATATTTCGTTATTTTTTTTTCTCTATGGACGAAAATCCCCCTTGGCAATGATGTTTGAGCGGGACACAGGACTAACTAATCTAGACCGGAACGTCTGGCAACACTCTTATAAGCCAATTGATAAGAAAGTTAAGTAGAAAACACAAAATAGGTTTTTAACCGATCTATTTTTGTCAATCATAAAAGTACATGGAGTTTTTGTTACTATAATAAGTATTAGTTTATGATTAACAATGCTATAAACTGAAGTACAAAATGAAATTTATCACAGTAATAGATTCATTATCAATTACAAAAGAATGTTTTTAAAAATTTAAAAAACCACTGGTACAATATTCTGTTATGTATATATTTACCTTTAATCAATATTTGATCACCAAACATGGGTAACGTATTTTTATCAAATATAGACATCATGGACACAATATTTAATACATACAGTATGTACCTACATGGCGTTTTTTCGTGAATTTTTCATTATTTTAACCGCGAAAATCTATTTATTATTCATACTCGGTGTATTTTGTAAATGACATACCAGGTGTTTTGCATGTCATGTTACATGGCACATCAGTAATATTTGGGAAACTATATATTAATATTAAATTTTAAACCATATCAATATACATATATTACATTTACCAATTAATTACAAAAAAATTAATACAAATTGATAAATTTGTATTACTATAAATTAATATTTTGTATTGTAGGGGAAATCGGGACTAGAAGACGAATTTTTCAGTTTGATTCTTTTTTAAATACCTGAATGAATTATCACAACGTAAGACGTATATTTGGATAACAGATTAACTTTTTAAGTAAGCTTAATGTGATGATAATTAATATATTTAAATATTTTTTTGACACATGACACGTTAGTCATTCAGTCCTATAGTTGGGGACTCGGGTTGATATTCGACAATGTGTAATCAGTTGGGACATTTTAGTATTTGTAGCTTAACCAAACGGTAATGAAAAATCCAATATTATAAAAGTGGTTTTATTAAAGATGACTTCACTATTATTTTTAAAATTTTAAAACTAACAGTAAGTATAATTTTATTTTAATATAGTAATATAACCATAATATCGAATCAGTATAATCTTTATATAGCGATACCAATGATTCCTAATGAATTAGTCCCGAACGTAATATCTATTCCTATTTTCTATATATTATTATATCTTTTAAATACTTATTGCTAAAGTGTTACAAAACATACCTGAAGAAATATTTACTCATGTGTAAATCAATTTTTTGATAACCTCCTGTCACTCAAGAGGGATGCTTGCTTCTACAGTGAATTTTAACGCAGGCAACCGCCCCGACCTCCCCTACTTCTTTATTTAACATTATTGTAATCTAAAATATTCACAATAAATCAAGAATGATAAATAGGTATAAAAAAAATTATATTTATTTTACAAGTAGTACTTATGTATGATACACGATAACCAAAAAAAAATATAAGTAGTTAAAAGTTTAAAAAATATAATATGTAATTTTATTTATATGAGTTGATAACTTAACCACGTCTCTTATAGTCACGTATTTAATTCGATTAAACGTGACAATCTGTAAAATATATACGACCGTTGTCCAATTTTATATTCGATAATTCATTTTGACATATTAGCAAAATCAAATAAATGCGATGAAATAATATATGGGCGGTAGTGGGTGAGATATAAATCTGGAATGGGAATGATTGATCACATTATTGGTTGCGTATTGTGTTCGATAACTAATTCTATAAAGTAAATATATCCTTTCATAACAAAGAAGTCACTCATTGAACTGGATTCATGCTTTCATATTTTTATACTCCCTTTTCGGATTTTTTCTTAATATACTACGTATTAGGTTTATGAAAATGGTATTTTTTTTATAAAATATATAACAGAAAATGAAAAAAAAGATGAGATTCGTGTTTAAAAGAAACATGATATCTTATGTTATAATTGTAAATATAATAAAAAATTATTTAATATGTAAAAAGTTGTTGGTTAATTTATATGCTAATTGGTTTTATACCTAATGGTCAAAAATGGTTTCGAAAATATTTACGCTAGGAAAAAAATAAAAATAAATACATATAACAAAGTCCTATATAAAAATGTCATGCAGGTACATTTATTTTGCACAATCAATCGTTTCTGCGTAACTTATCATACACTAAAATCAATCATTTTTGCATGAAATGTGTCAAAATAAATTTTCCTCATCACAAAAATAATTTCTCAAAAATGAAGGTTAGAAAATTCTCTTTAGAAAATATGTAAATTTATTTTCGATAATAAATAATTTTGCGTAGCATAACATAAACCATCATCTATACCATAATTTAAAAAAAAATTAAATTATATTAGAACAATCTAAGTATATATAAATGCATGAACATCGAAAATTTTCGTACCATTTTTAAAAGTATTTATTATAAAAGGAGGTGAATGTGACATATTATTAGTAAGGTACTCACTGTGCACAAAAAAAATCATGTGTGTATGTTGCCGTTAAGGCAGGTAAAATAAAGTTAACATACACACATGATTTCCTCTCTCACTTTTTGTTTATTTCCCCTCGCATCGTTCAACAGCATAGCAATACTCTTTGCGCCACCAAGAGGCAAAAAATAATAGTTTTGTGTTTCTGTCAAACATAGAAAATGCATATTCTATTCGCGTTCAATTGCAATGTTTTTATTTAAAAAATTTTGTTGTATAAGCAGATAAGGTTAGGTTTGATTACGTACTGTGCTATAGATGTACACAAAAAAACATATGTGTATGTTGCTGTTAAGGCTGATAAAATAATGGTCGAATTTCGACCATAGGCGATGCTAGTTTGTATTATTTTACATATTATTTATAATGACCAGATAAAAGTGTACGCTTGTGTATTAAATTTTTTTTCGAATTTACTGAATAATAAGTAGGTATTATATAAGGAAATAATCATATATTAAAGATAAAAATGTTAGTTTCCAAAAAGAACATGGATGAAGACCTTTCTCTATTTTCTGTAGCACTAAATTTCCTGTTCTAGAACAAAGAGACATAACATTTATGTATTTGTAGTGGTCCATAATTTATATACCAACGTGTATATCTGTTGTCCTACTTCTGATTATGTCTTAAAATTAAGATGAATAAACTGTTCCTTACCTCAAATGAAGACAAATGTACGGAAAAACAGAAATCTTACATTATGTCAACAATAAAATGTAAACGTCGTTTTGTTCTTTCTTGAAACATGAAATATTAACCAAGGTACTTGAAATAATCTTGTTAAAAAAGGCTTCAAATATATGTATATGTTACTGGTAAAGTATGTAATTCAGGCATTCTATACATTTCCTAGGAATTCTATACAATTTTGCACGATTTTAGGCAATGTATGAAATATTTGTTTAATAGAAATTTATTATATACTTTACCTAGGAATTATATAGAACACCTAGGCATTCTATAGAATTCCAAGATAATATTACGAAATGTATCAAATAAAAGACAAAGAGGTATTATTTAAGCAGATAGATATTATTTAATTAATTTTTAAAAGTTCAGATTCATTTTATGCAAGATTTAGGGCTTTTATTGTTGAAATAACTAAATCACATAAACAATGTTGGATTTGATATTTACTACAATAAATAAAATACAATATTAGTTCATACATATGTATATTAAGTATCATTTAAAATTGTTAAAATAAAAAATAAATAGAAACCTTAGATATTATTTGATCATTTAATCAAATTAATTTAATATTAGTCTAGACGTATATTAAGCAACATAAATAATTCAGTACTGTCGGTAATCTACAAACCTAGAGCTATCGAAATTCATCCAAGATTATATATTTGAATCTGAATAATTTTATAACATAAAGTAAGGCAACATCTGTACCTGGACCAAAATTGGTTCGCTATATTTATGTTCATATTTTGTACATTGCCGGCTATCAGTTAGGTAGTCTATACAGTTCCTAAGAAATGGATGAAATTAAATTGATTTCATACATTGCCTGGTGATTTTAGGCATTCTATAGAAATTCTATAAATTGCCGGTAACATATATGTATATTTAATTGATCTTAAATCATTATTGTCTATCTGTTTTATCTAAATTGAACTAGTTTACTATATTTTACTTAAATTATTTTTATTTAGGTATATCAATTATTTTGCCAACATATTATAAAGATTAAAAATTATTGTTTCATTACATGAAAATGGGTGTATATTTTTTAATTTAAAATTCGAACAAATGAAGCAAACAGTGATATAAGATAATGACCATATAGTGGATGAGATACAGCGTCAAATATAATTTAATGTTTACCTGTTCCTATGTTTAATGTAAATTTACTTTATTTATTGACTCACCCTGGTACATGTTGGTCTATTACATACAATAAACAACAGTAACTGAATATTTATTCAAGTTATTTGTTTATTTTGTTTTCGTATTCATCTTGAAATATTCATTTCGATGTAGTTTTGCATTTGTCAATACAAACATTGTTCGTGAATGTTTGATTGGGTGAAGAAGTTTGAATCAAATAATAAATCTGATTGTGGAAATTTCAGATATAAAAGTTTTCAATTCAAATTAAGTTTGTCGTATTCATGTATTGGAAAATGTAAATTTTATTATAATAAATGCTGGTGCTTTTCTGTATTTTTATCAAACGTTAATTTTTCAGATATTGAAATTTAATTAATTGTCGATAAATTTAATAAATAGAGTCAAGCATTTTATGATCAAAAACAAAATTTGTTTAATAAAACAATTACTTTTAACACGTTCACAAATAAAAAATTATATATAATTAAAATATTAAAAAATTATATTTTAATGAAGAGAAAGTGGAGGTTTAAAAAATACTTTAAAGTGTAACTAAAGAGTAACAAACTCAGCAAAACTTCACAATTTTACTTACTTCATTCATAAAATATTTGATTATCTGTGACTGTATTAACATTTTAAGTCTTAAGTAAACTTTTCTCATCAAATTTGTTAAAGAACAAGTTGAGAAGAATGTTTATTTATTAGTCTGTACAATTTATAATTCTGATTATAAATAAACGTTTTAAAGTTCCAACTGAATTTCTCTCTACTATTTGTATTTATAATATTTATTAACTTCATTTCATTGGTTATATGAATAGTAAATGAATTTCAAATGCATAAATGATATAAAAAAGTATACCCTGTTTTATCTCGAGTGAATTTAAGTATGAATTACATTTAAGAATCTTGAGCTTAAACATTTACTTTATGTTACCTTTTATTCACTTCCTTCTGACAAGCAGAGGCTTTGAGATTATATTTATTAGATTCAGATGTCAGATTACACGCATAAATTTTAAACTTTTGGCGGTATTTGTAAGTCGTAACTTAATTATACTAAAACTTACTCTTCAGTATAATTATTTACATTAATTATCGTAATGAACTATGTTGCGTTTAAACTATAATTTTTATTTATATCATAATTCGTTGAAATCTTGTAAGTGGAAGAGAATAAATTAATCAAATTATTTTTTATCAAGTAAAAACTGTTGAATATATTATTTAGTTTTATAAACAGATTTCTTTTTAATACATTTGTCTATCATTTTTTATTTAACCCTAGTATGTAATTATTTATTTTATTTTATGGGCATCCAGGAATGCCAAGATCCATTTATTGTAATGCTATTTCTTGAAGTAAAAAAAATTAAAAAAATATTTAAAAGTAACAATTTTTGGGTCTAGATTTAAACGAACGTTGATTAAAGAGGATAAAGTACTCGTGTACTTTAATTCTCTCGTTTATGTACTAATTAAGATGAAATTTGGTATAAGGACGTAGATTGATGACCAAAAAACAGGATGGACCCTTCTTTCATAGACTGAAAAGTGTACTAAAAAAAAATGTTTTTTTTTTACTTACCTCATTGAGTGGGCTGTCTTTAGACAAGTCTCCAAAATGCAACAAAAATGCCCTACAAACTTTTGATGTTAACCCTTCAGTCACGAGAACAGAAAAGAAATATATTTTAAAAATGTATCTACATATTTTGTAAAAAAAATATATTATCTACCCTTTAAATTGAACGGATGAAACGTAATTCTGATATTGAGCAATAATAATAAAATTTCAATCCTACACTTGCCATAATAAAAACACAACCGTTTGTAATTTCGAAGATTTTACACTGATGTAAATAATATTGACTTATTTTCATTGATTTTAAAATGATTTTAGTAAGGTCACTAACAATAACATTAAATTTGACAACAATAACATTAACACACCGCGCAAAAGTTTTATAACGTAAATATTATATGTACAAATAATATGAAGGTACCTGGATACCTATCCATTAAGGATCGTATAAACATTTATCCATTAACACAAGGGTTAAGATTACTGATATCAACTTTAATCCATCTTTTTAGGTGATGTAAAATATTTGTATTTCTATTATTTAGCAATTTTATACAGAAATCTGGTTACAAATGTGTACATAAATTGCAGTTTACTGTTTCAAAAAATAAAATATACCCTAAAATACATATCACATAAAAAATAACATAAATTCACAGGGATCATACCGAATAAAAAATTTATATTAATTTTCTTGCAACATTTCCTTCACGGAGTTTCACTTGCCGTTGCATCCTGCGCCTAATCCCTACAAATTGTAGCGATTTATCCACTGGATCTTATTCTGCTAAAGCCATTTATGAGTGTGATATAATTCATGTCCATTTATAACGACTGTTGGCAGGCCTGGAGAGGTCACCCTTCCGGTGATCAAAAGACCCTCGGCGTACACTTGAAGTTAGTTATGTTTAACGCTAGTTGCGTACACGTTATATAAAGAATATTGTTATTCTTGGAAATAGTAGTGTAACTTATTAATTTATGTATTAAAAGCTGATTAGAATGGAACATTAATTTTAACCAAATTGATTTTCTTATTTTATATAATAATATTCCTTAAATGATACAAAAATAATAAAATGTAATAAAACATCTTTCAAAAGATTTTTTTGAACGTAGTTATTAAACCGGAAACGGATGTTTACTCTTGTCAATTTTTGAATTTTCGAATTATTTTTGAAATAACAAAAAATATTTTAGATAAAAACTGTCGAATATGTTACCTACTATTCATAACGATATATTTTTTTCAACATAAATAATTTATTGTTCACTCTCAGTATTACGTATAAAAAAGTCCCATGCTATCAATGGCAGAAAACGGACACCGGATAACTTCTAATAATTTAAAATACCACAGGATTTTATTATTTAAAAAATATTAAATCACTGGTCAACTAAAAAAATATGAAATTATAGATAGACTGTTCAAGCAAATGTAAAAAATAAATAATATTCTTTTGTTACAATGAATCCTGTCTTAATCCTTCAGTCAAGAACAACCCTTTTTATTGCTCGCGAGTTTTTGCAACATAGTTGCATTAACTAATTGTGTCATATCATATAATATAGATTTTACAACTTTTCACATCTGACACTTCTTTCTTTTCAAACTGTTCTCAGTCGATGGACAACTTATAGCTTGTGTAGATACCTTCAAATTTTAACTCGACCATTTTTCAAAAATTGACATCAGTAAACATCCGTATCCGGTCCTAGGATCGTTTTCAAAATTAGGTTTTCTTCCCAGACAAAAATTAATCTACAAAAATTTCACCCTTCGATTTGTCGTATTTGAGATACATCGTCTATAGATCGACCGACCGACCGACATCATGACAAAAATAGTTTAAATTGATTCAGGGAAGGTTAAAACAGATAATTCCATTAAAATCCAGAATTCGAAAAAAATCGACTTTACAATACTTATACTATACGTATATTTCATATACATGGGTATAAGAAAATAAAATTATTAATTCTTAAAATCAATTATATATTTTGTTTAACAATTAGTTATTTTATTTGAAAATTTCAAAAATTGTAAAATATCGAAGATGATTCTAATAACATGATCACGTTGATGTATTAAGATTTATAAATATACATATTTCATCAAAATATACTATTATTAAAATTTAATAACCCAGAAAACTGATATACGATTTAAATTAGCAGAATAAAAGATGTAATTCATTCGAAAACATTTAAATATGAATGATATTAAAAGAAATAATGACAAAAGTAAGAAAAATATCGCATGAATAAATCGTATTTTACTCAATTCATACAAAAATTTTCTATACAGAATCAAGTTACTAATTATAAACATTTACCGTTTTTATAAGTCAACAAGTTTAATTAATACATAATAAAATGTTGAGGTATTTTAAAAATACAAAAAATAAATAATCACTGACTATTTTTTGTTATGCACAACAAAAATTAATTCACGTTTGTTACATAACAACAACAAAATTTATAAACGTTGAACAAACAACCTAATTATACGTTAAAGACTCTGAACAACGACAGTGAAAAAGGAAAAACCCGCATGCAAATTTCCAGTGGACAGTGCGGTATTTGGACCGACGTGTTGAATCGTTTTCAAATGCAAATATCTGTGACAACGGCCTAAGCCAGCAATGAGAGCTATGTTCCCAGCAGTGGCTGTAGTAGGCTGTGGTGGCGGCGCTGTTGTTATGGCGGAGGCGCGGAGCAATGGGCGGGCGATTTCACGGTGCAATAGCATCGTTTTCATGCAATCGTGTTTTTTGTATATAATTTTTATTTATTTCATTGATTTCATTTAATATGTGCAGTATATTGTAGTATTTTATTTAAAATTTCCATTATGAAATAAATTATAACAAAACTACTTTCAAATATTATGAATACGAAATAGAGTCATAAATTTATTTTCCATGCAATTATGAAATAATTAGAATATTTTTATTATCCAATAATCTATTGTATAAATATTATAATAAATACATTATTACATTACATAATTTACTATTTTCTATGATATTACATATAGTTAACTTACTTTTTATGACAGCTTCACCGTCATTAAAATAAAAGTTATGAGGTTTTTAAATCAACATGGGCTTCTATAGGAAATCGACTTATTGGCAGATATTTTAAAATAAATATAACATTAGTTATTTATTTATTCATACTGATATGAAATTTTATTGATGTTCATTCTGTACGAGAAAAATTCATTTAAAAAAATGATCAAATTCTATAAAAGTAATGAATTGGAAACAAACCACAGAACAATAAATGTGTATTCACATAATGACACTTCGAGTTGAACCAATCTGATGGCAGTTAATCCGTGTTAAGTATAAGTTAACACTAGTAGAAATTATAAACATTAATATTGATTTAAACTAATTAATGTGTGATTGTAAAATGAAAGAGTATTTTATAACCAAATCAATATTAGTAAATCATTTTATTCTAAATTCAAAATCAATCACTACTTCTGTATACATTTCTTATTATTTATGATTGTTTACAGTGAATCTGCATATTAAATGCATTTGTGTGACTAATTGAGTTGTAATTTTCCAGAACAATTAGATGTTACCAATTACATGTAATATATGTGGATGTAATTTGTTATATTTAATGTAATAGAATATAGGAATATCAGTATTATTTCAAATACATGCAAATATTTGCTCTTTTGTTTATATTATTCGTAAATACATGTTTTCTTGTAAATTTATTTTTAGTTAAATTTTTGAGTTTAGTCATAAAAACCACAGGATATTCTTATGCAGAAACTTGGAATCTTTGGGTTGCTTCATACATTTTTTATCTTGTTTTCAATAATTTGAACTTGAAGCACTTACCTATTATTTTAAAAATAAAATCATTTTGTTATCAACAAATATAAAATGTCAAAATTAAATTAAAAAATCACAAAGAATCTTGTTTTTTTTTAAATTTAATAATAATTTATAAGACTTTTTTGGTGTTTATTTCGAACTCGGGACGAAATTTAAAACTAAAAAAAAATTGGACCAAGCATTATAAGAAAAAAATTATTTAAAAGATTTTCTATAATAATCTAAAATATCATTGATTTCCATAGGAAAAGTCTTAGTTAATAGAAATTATCATACGGTAATAACACGTTACTGAAATCAAATTAATTTTGCTATTTATTATATTATTTGGTGTTTGTTTTATTACTGAGCTGCTAAATTCTTATAATCAATATTCATATTTGTTATAGTATATGTAATAATAATTTTATATAAATTTATATTTATGTATTTTATATTAATATGCAATTTTTGTTACAGATGTGGACTAACACATGGCACTGTAATTGTAAGTTTTAATGTTTTCAATTTTTATAAATTATTATTATATATTAAATTATTTTATAATTATTATTATCACACGTATATCGATATATATCTATCGTAATAAATATGACGAATAATATCAAAACAATTAGTTTAACGTCGACTTAATTCAACGTTATTTTGCTACATAAATGTTTTCGTTTATTTTAAATAGCAGTAAAAGTTTTAAGCAAAAGCGTGTAATATTCAAAATAATTCATTTAGCCCTCCGAAAAAACGCCGAGTTAAAAATTGTTCGTTATTAAAAAAAGTTTCAACATGACTGATAAAAAGTTCACAAAGTTTTCAACAATTGACACAATCTGCACGGTACATGTCAAAAAATTTATATTTACTTCATTTATTATAAATGCTTTTATTGGAGTTTTAACTTCAGAATCTAGAACGTTTATTTAATTTTTAAAATTTTTGTGTTTCGAATCTTGCCTCGAATAAATTAATTTCTCTTATATCTGAAGTTTTGCGAAAAAATATAATATGTATAAAGTACTATACCAGATACGGAAAAATTGTTATCATATTTCTTACAGTATAATTAAATTTCTATGATATTTCAAAATGAAAATTAAATTTCATATATTCATAAATATAGTTAGAAGTCAGCTGTATGTTTGTTAACATCTTATATTTTTATATTTTTTAAACTCTTGTCCGTGCTCTTAATAAGTATTTTATTAAAGATTTCATAAACGTTCTGCTACTAACTTAACTTAATAATTTTTTATATTTATTTGAGAAGGTATCTAATTGTTTTTATTGTACTTTTATTTATAATAATATTATCAGCAATGTTGTTCGTTATTAAAATCATTTTTATACACAATTACAGCAAAATTACAATATTTATAATTTTTTATGAAGACAATAAAGCATTGGGATAATTATTGCCAATATTTTCTTTACATTTAGATAATAAAAAATTTAACTGTATAAAAATCATTATTGTAGTGTTTTATAAATTTTCTATAAATAAAAAAAAAATCATTTCTGCTGTTAAGAATTTGACTTTTTACGAAATTTAGAATGAAAGAAAATGATTATATAGCAGAGATAGTAAATTTTCATTTTTTAATATTCCTCTTATTACCGAGTTATCCTTCAGTTATGATGATTACAAATTTAAATTAAATTTGTGTATTAAATTAATATAATTCTTAAAAAATTTTGACAATCTGAACAAAAATAAAAATCTGATTCTACTTCTACTTCTCTTAAATGGTCAATTTTGGTAGAGTATTGCGGAACTATGAATATCATAATTTCTAATAGTAGTTACCTAGTTTACAATACCGTGCTGTAATCCGACACTTTGTCACGAACTTGCAGATGCTGTCATATCTCATAGTCCGTCGCCATGCCGGTGACAAGTTTATATTTGATTTTCATAATAATATAAACAAGTAACTGTTGAGTGAACGCATCAGTTAAAGACCATTGTGTTTGTTCCAAATATCATCGAGGTGAGATTGCGGAATTGCGGAACACTTTCAATTTAAACAAATTCCAAAATCGTATCATATATTAATGATGAAACCAAAATCAAAGCGGTAGGTAATCCTTTGAAAGATAATTTTAAAAAGGTATTCAAAATGCAACTTTGAAGCATGAAAATATGTTAATTTATGTTTTTAATCTAAAAATAGAGTTAGATATTTTTAGTTGATCTGTAAGAGCCCCTCAATTTAGTGAACTTGTACATCTTATATTTTAAGAACATTTGTTGATATAAACTGCTTAATTTTTTTCGTTAGATAAAATAATTAGATACATCATTCATAATTTCACGGAATACTAGTGAAAAATTCGCGAAACACCGGTTATGAACCACTGGTCTAGGTATTGCATCATGTACACACGTATTCACACATTGCGCACATAGTGATTTGTTTTAAAATATTACATCGTCATGTTTTCGAGAAAATTTTCCAGCTAGTACAAACGTGTTTTTATATGTGTTTTTTTTTGTAATATATACGGAGTGTCTTGAAATAAATAATCAGTATGAGTATATAATGGCGTGTTCCCGCAATTCGTTATGATTGATCAACCAAAGTGAAACAGATTTGAATCATGTGAACATTAAAATCGTTGAAGGTGGTGTATAAATGAAAACGAACAATGTTCCAAATTTGCCAATTTCGACTAACCAATATGCTTTCTTGGCATTCACCTTGATAACGATTTCAACTGGAAACACCACGTTGATTATGTAAGAAATAAAATACTAAAATATATTTACTTACTTCGGGATTTAATAGACAAAGTACCTGAAAATGTAATCTTTACAACAAACATATCATGTTTTAATAATGTTTAGTCAAGTAGTCAGTATACCTATTACAACAATATTAAATCTACAAAATATGTCTTAAAATTATAACACGAAAGAGGCTTCGCGAATCGTGCCGTCCTCTTTTCATTAAATTTAAAATACTCACAGTGATAGAGTTATACATATTAGAATGCGTTATGTTTGTAAAAAAATATCCGGAGCTCTTTCTGGATATTATTCAGAATCATCAATAGCCAACAAAAAATAAACACTTACTCAAAATTAAAGTTACCAATATGAATACAGTATATAGAGGGCCATATAATACTGCGATAAAAAAAAAACAATAAACTACCTGACAATATTAAACTATTATCCAGTAAAAACTTAAAAATACAATTAATAGCATTCTTATCGAAATGCTCTTATTACTCTATCGACGATTTTTTAACGAATGAAACTTTCTACTGAAAAAACGGAGAAACTGCGGTGTATATTTTTAGTTTAAGTGAATGAAACTAATTTTTTCATATTATTATTAAAAAATAATTAAGTGAAAAAATATTTAAATAAATGCAGTATTATTATATAAATCATATTATCAGACTATAAAATCATCGGATAATTTAATTTAATTAATTGTTAACAGGTATCTTTTTAGACACTCTGTAAAGATGAGTATACAATATATTTGCATATGTGTGTGTGTGTATGAATGTGCCTTGGTTTTATTATGTCAAATTAAAGGTCGCAGTCAGAACAATTTTTGTGTCGACTGCGGCGGTTGGAATCGTCGCCTAAAGCAATTCGCTTATGAATTATGGTTAATTTAAAATTCGTTTTTATTACTGCCGAAACTTTTTGTTTTGTTTTTCTTCTCTCGGTATGCAGAAATCGGGAATTTTTTCGACTCGAATTGTATAAATAATTCAGAATGAACTTTTTAATTGATAACAAATTTTATTTTTAGATTTATATATTTATCAAACACACACGTACTTTATTTTAAGGATGTTTAAATATAAAAAAGCTGACATTCATAGTGGGGTGAAAGTTCAAATATAAACACAACCAAATATATAGTTTTGAACGAATGTTTTTTAATATTGGAGTAGGTGTGTCGTTAGTCTTTATAATAAAATTTCAGTACTGTCGCAGAAACGTTACATTTTTCCCAAAATTTGTTTACTCAAGCTATCCCAGTGAGATACATTATAACATAGAAACAAATAGAGATAACATAAATATTAAATATACTATTACTTTTAATTTAATATTTGTCTTACGAGGAAGCAACTTCGACGTATGAAAAGTAGAAATTGAAAGGTCGAAAAGAAAACATATGAAATCAAAATATTCTGGCTGAGAGGCTTTGCCAGATGGCCAATTAAAAGAGAAAAACAAAAACTTCGACCTTATTTCGTGATATAGAATCTACTGGAAAACAATTAATATTTAATTATTTAATCTAACTATTTTTCTAATACTATGGGAAAAGGATAAAGTAACACATTTAAAAAATAATTTATCTTCTAGCGTATAATATACGTATCTACAATCTACATATGTGCGTATAGAATGTTGTTTAGTATTATAACTATTCACATTTGTATTTATGAACAGATTAAATATAAATAAATGATTATTTTTTTTAGAGAAACGGTATAATATGTTCATCCGTATTCGCTACTAAAAATAACAATGGCGATCCTTAAATATTCATTATTTCAATCTATTGTTACAAAAACCAATCAATAATAGCAGAACATGTTGCTGTCAATGACACCCAACTATTGTTATGTAAAACAGATGCTGGTACCTTTTTTGATGAATGTGTCACCCTTTGCGCAATTGCGATATATATTATCTATTTCCACCCTTGTACGCTTAGTTATTAGTATAGTTAACAAGCGTATTGTTTATTTGTCAATACATTCACAAGTTATAAAGTTCGGTTCAAAAATTGTATTTAACTGGAAAGATATAATAGTAATGACGTATGTATGTTATACTCTAATAGGCATGATGCCAGTAACATAGTATCACTGAAATTATGATTTTAAATAATGAAATAGGTTAAAAAGATTCTAAATGTATGTATTTATTTTTATATTAAAAGCGAGATTATTATATATATTATATATATTATATATATTATTATCTCCATTCTGACTATTTTCATCATGATGTTTGTCGGTTTGAAGATACTGCAACTCAAAAACGAAAAGGGGTAAAACCAAAAAAATGAGAAATAATGTGAGTATTTAAATTATTAGAACCAGTGACAATATTTTTGCAAAAAATTTGGAACTAGTTAAGAGAATTTAATTTTAATACATGCCTTAATCCAATGCCCCAAGGCTAAGGAAGTTAACAAATTCCTATAGGATACAAAAATTAAAGCTATATCGGAAAATTCTTCAGATCTTAACCCTTTAAAAAATCGTGACTATCGATTAATTGCTGTATGGTACAAAAATTGTTTACAGACCACATTATATATGGGTATATATAATGTGGTCTGTAAACAATTTTTGACGCCATTTATCCTCCTGGGTAGGAGGATAAATGGCGTCATAACCTCCAAGGGAAAACGACAAAATATTGACATTTATCCATAAATATTATTATTAAATTTATTTTTCCATAACGAAAAGTTTTTTTTTACACAACATTAAATTCATACATATACTTATTTATACTTACAATACAAAAATAGATATAGGTACTTTCATTGTTGATATATATGTATGTACAAAAAGTGACATCAATGTATTTAAAATGGTAAAATGGTAAAGTTTTTAAAACTCAGACTTTTATGAGAAGTTTTCAAACAGGATTAATTCCGCCTAACAGTGTAGTTAATTATATATGTAAACGTAAACATTGTTAGGGTCTTAAGTTTGTAACCACTAAATTTAATCAGTTATTAAAGTAAGTAACAAAACGATTTTTTCAACGTTAGAAAAGCTCATTAGGAACTTTTGGTAAAGAGAAAACAATATAGCAAACTCCCAGCCTAACAAGCTATGTCAAGTGCCAAAAAGCTGAACAAAGTTTGTTCAGACAACATGCTCTCGATGTTCAGAATACGGGAAATGGAACATGAAACTAGAAGGTACTGAAAGTAAAAAGAGCAGTTACCATTGGTGGCGTTTTCTGTGATAATATACTTATTTGTTATAAAAAATATTATCATGGTTTGTCAACATGCATGTATATACAGGATGTCCCTTAAATATGTCGACAAACTTTCAGAAGTTGTCACGGACATTAAAACAATCGCTTTTTATTAATAAACACATATCCGCAAATGAGCTGTTTTATCAGTAGAGCAAAAGAAAGGACATCGCATTAAAACAATGGATTTTGCTTTTTGGTTAACATTTTTTGTAACTTGAGGAAATGATAGTTTAAAATACGCTGATCAAAAGTTGTAATGGGCGCAACCTACGAAAATCCATAATTTCTGCTCCAGAGGGCACCCAAACATTCTACTTATATTTTTATTTCCTAAAGGATAAATTTTTTAAAACTTTAGCAAAAGATGAAAAGTTCTTAGAACTAGCCAAACAATGTAAATAAATATTTTTTATAACATTTATTAATTGTATAAAAAAATGCCCAACCAAAAAACTAGGTTCTAAAAAAATATTTTGTATTCATTGACTAATTCGAAGCACTTTTTATTCTTAACAAATTTTACTGAAAGTTAAGATAAAAACAAAAAATAAATATCAACATGTTTGAATGCCCCCTGGAGCAGAAATTATAGATTTTCGTAGGTTATATCCATTACAACTTTTGATCAGCACACTTTCAACTATCATTTCCACAAAAAATTTCAACCAAAAGGCAAAATTCATTACTTTTGTGCGGGGTTTTTCTTTTGCTCTACTGCTAAAATGGCTCATTGCGGGCATGGGTTTATTAACTAAAAGCGTTTGTTCTGATGTCCTCTACAATTCCTGAAAGTTTGTCGATATGTTTACGGGACATCCTGTTTGTTTTTACATCCTCTTAAACCGAATTGTTGTAAAATTCATACATAATCTACAAATATATTTTTTATTTTAGTTTTATAGACATTATTAAATTAAATAAAAGAAAAATCAATAATAATATTTATTGTAAATGAATAAAACTAACTAATAAATCTAATAAACGAATGATTATAAATTGTGCTGTAAACAAATAATTGAATAAAAAGAATTACGTTCATGTACTTAAGTATACTACAATCCATGAAAGATTTTTATAAAGTTAACCAAGCAAGGTATGTTCGTTGCGAGTGGTATATTGTATTTCTTACGCATGTATGAACGACTTAAATAGGGAAAACGTGATAACGGAAAATTGGGTTTTGCATTTTAATAGCTTGTGTAAACGACGCCAATTTCCTTCGTATGTTTTTCATGCACTTCAGTTTCTCGATGAAAAATTGACTTTATTTCCGATACCACGTCACAAGAAAATTTATAGTTTTCCAAAAGTTATATATTTACATATAAATATATGTAATATATTATATATATTTTTTTGTAACAAGTTCATGCCAACAGAAAATATGAAGGTTATATAATTTATAATAAAATACATACTAGGGTGATTTTTGTCCCTTTGGCCAATGTTTTAGCTTTGGATCTAAGGAAAATTCTTCCAAAATTTCAGACTTGTAGATCAAACCTGTGAACGGTGCAAACATATTTTTCCATTTAATTAACATGGGAAAAATTACTTTTTTACTTACGCATGAAAATATTTTTTTAAATTTCTCAGAACAATATTTTGTAGAGAATTAAGTGCTCGATTAATAGATCCAGTAAATTTTAAGATGTGTTTAGGTATTTAATAACTATCATAAAAATTAAATTTTACTTTTCATGATAATGTTTAAACGAACATATCTTTTAAAATACTGGATCTATGAATTGAACACCTGGGATCTTTTTTGTAGGAATATAATGTAAGAAATTAAAATAAATAAATTTTTCAACGAGCTATTCACGCATTTTTTTCTATTTTAATCAAATGGAAAAAATAATTGGTTTGCGCCGTTCACAGGTTTGATCTACGAGTTTGAAATTTTGGGACACTTAACTTTTGATCCAAAGCTAAACCATATGGGACCGAGAAAAAAACACCCTTATATGTATATACATATTGTATATCTAAATACATATTCTACATTCTAAATATCGATGTTATTCATTATTTGTTTTATATTGTACACAGATACTGCGATTCATTAGCATTAGCATTTCTGTTTTTGTATTTAGTGTACAAGACAAACGATTCAATATTTATTTAATGTATTTTGTACATATTTATAAAAGTTGAAAAATATTTATTACATATAATACAATAAGTCAATATTATAAAACTTTGGTTTGTGATTATAGTCAACCGTAAATTCAAGAGCCAAAGTAATAATAACATTTTATTAAGATACAAAAAAACATAGTACATATCTGACAATGATAATTTTTAAAGGCAAAATATATACTTTAAATGTATACCTGTATACAATATTATGTGTCAATTTTCTAAAAACAAATGTAATAAGTATAAATTCAAAAATTCTAAAACCTATGTACATTTATTTTGCGAGTTTATTTATTTTTTAATGTTCAAAATATTTAGCATCCGAATCATGAATAAAATATCTACTTTCTAGTTTGGATATATGCACAATGTACATGTACAAAAAATATTTTTCTACTCCATTTATTCCATTCTTTTTAATAACTATTCTAAAAACTGAATATTTAATAACAAATAGAGTATACTTTTGATATGTGTTCTCTTTATATAAAATATATGTTTAAATTTTAACAGTACATACTATTTTAAAAATCTATAAATATATTTCTTCTAATAAAATGTACCTTTGACACTATCAGTAGTAGCAGATTAGTTATAGTATATATTTTTCCCCAAGTTATGTATATTCGTGTACGAGTAAGTCAGTGGTATCAAACATTTTATCAAAATAATTATATGGAATTTAAAAATTATAGAAATATTTCAAATCATACATAGAAGTAAAAAATATAAACAGTTTCTCCCAAATATTTTTTAGAACTGCAAATCTTGTTGTAGTATTTTAAAATAATACATAAAATTTATCTATATTTTTTGTTAATCTTTGTAATATTATTTTAGTTTTTTTTTTTTTTAAACTTTTATTAGGAGGTCCCCAGACTCTCCTTAAATGAATTTGGAGACCCGTGTTCATATATGAGTTTAAGACCACTGGTGTTAGTAGATTAAAACTCCTCGATAGAGTAATATTGACCATTTTACCCTTAAAAAGTTAAATTGTTTACATATACATCTACATTGTCCTGCTTATTAATATGTAAAGTAAATTATAAAATAAAAAGACCATATAAAACATTCTCAGCGATAAAAAAGTTTATCTGTATATATATTTTAAAATTTTAAATAGGTACCTACCTACATTTATATATGTATATAAAATGAGCGTATACAATGAATGTATCGTTTTAAACAATGTATATACTACGATAGTAATTGAAGATGATCATAGCACAAAAGTTTGTTTCTTTAAATAACTCTTTGTTTTTAATTAGAATTTTGCGATCCAAGATTACAAGATTCCATAATTACGAATTCCTTACGTGTACTAAAGTTCGTACACGATATAGATTTCCCGTACATGTTTCTCTCTTGCACACACGTCAGTAAAAGTGTTAGAGTAAGACATGAGTGAGACAGACTCTGTGCACTCTGCACTGACACAATTTCCAATGGAACTAATTTTATCTAGAAAATAAAGATGCGATATTTCTTTATCTTTTCAAACTCATCTGTAATAAATTGGAGATGAGATTATTACATAAAAGCAGTACGGGGTTCAGAGAGAGAAAGCATATTGTACCTACCAGTGGTGGATTAACTACTTGGGAAATAGGTCCTTTATAATTTTATATCTTATATTATTTTCACATAGATATATTTACGTAATAAGAACATATAATTTTTTTCAAATTTAAGTTGTTGGCTATCGGACTTAACCACTCAGACAGACAAAAAAATGTAATGTTTTCATTAACACAAACTAGTTTTTTTATGAGCTGTATATATTTAAAATACCATTTTAGTTACTAATTACATTAGACCTTTTAATTTGTATTTATTTTTAATATTATTTTATGGTAAAATTTTTATACTTAAGTGTTATTCAGAGTAAAGAATGCGAAGTTTGCTTTCAGACCTATTGGAATGAAATTATTATTAACAAATAGTTATTAGTATCTTTTTGAAACAAATGAAGTACTATACTATATAAATTATTAATAGATTATATAAGAATAATTAAATATAATTTTCAATTAGCATTAAAAAAAATGTGTTATTTTAACGGAATTAACGTATGTAACTAAAAAAATCATGCATTTTATGATAGATCCGCCACTGTATTCTTCCCAATTCTTTATGAAGTAAACGAGAAGTATTGAATGTCGATTACAAAATCCGACTCGAATTTTTGATGTTTTCTCTTATGTTAGAAAAGCCGTGAAACGCAAATAAATCATTTTTTAAGACTTCTACGAGACTCTTACTATAAAATAACTTATTTTATACACATATTTTGTATTTTATATATTTTACTCTAAATAAAATTAAATATATTTTTATATAATTAGCAGTTATATATTTTTCCTTTATTTACTACTAAAATCTATCATTTTATTTTAAATTGTAAAAAAATGTTAGCGATGTTTTAATAAAAAATAAATGTAACCAAATAAAAACATGTAAAACAAATTCTTACAACAATAAAGAATTTCTTAAAATATGATCTCATGGTTGATGAAAATAATTTAAATCACATTTAATTTAGTGATACGAATTTATTAACTATAGTATGTACATTATTGTAAGTATATGCATATTATATACAAATAACCTTAAAAAATATTATATTCAGACGTGCAAAAACTAAATAAAACGTACCAAACGTTTATTTGAAACTGTTTTTCATTAAAATAGAAGAACAATAATAACGCATTCCAACTGAGAAACATAATAAACACATTTTATATAAAATCCAAACAAAAAAAAATATGAAATACTTCGTGATAAAATTTTTACACATTTTTATAGAAACACATGTTTGCACGACTTCACAACAACTCACGAGAACATATTTTGTGAAACAATAAAAATATTCAACATTTTACATAAACTTTTTTAAACCGTAGCAATTCTCAAAGATACAATATTGATATGTAAATTTCGTTTTAAAATAAAACGAAGTGAAAAACGTCCCCAGAACTCCCTCCACTACGAACAAATATTTCGTGCCTGTACCTGCGCCACTATCCCACTGCACCATTTTTATATGTCTATCAAAACATGCAACTCTTCGATAAAAATATCATTCTCCAATGTCTGGTGCGAAATTTATGCGCATATGTTATGCCGCTACACAAAACTGAAATTTGTATTCCGTGTAGTGCTTTCGAAATCGCTACTGTTTGTGTAGTGGTCACACTGTGTTTCTAGCACAGGACACTGGACGCCGATTAAAGAAGCGATTTATTCTCTCTACATCACACAAACCCACAACACACACACACAATTTCTCATACACTTGTGTGCATTTTCATATATACAATATTAAACCATTAAATACAAGCAGCTTACCGTGATGGAAAGTAAATATTTTATGTTTCTAAATATAAATTCCAATTAAAATATACCATAGAGTTTCGATTTTCGAAAATATGATTGTTTATTAATAAATAAAAAATAAAAGTTTAAAAAACTAAAACCTGACTACGCTCAAACGTTTCAACTAAAAAGTTGTATTTAAAAGAAATAAAGTTTTACAGAACAAAACTAGTCGCACGTTCCTAAAATTAATTTCATGTGTTCCATCCTCACCTTTATGTGACTTACAACGTCTGTAAACTTATTCCTTTTAAAGACAACTTGTCGTAGTTTAATTGGCTAATAATAGTTAAATAAAATATTCCTAATACTATAAGCAAGTATAAATGCGAGAAACAGTTCAAAATACAAATAAACACATTAAATAAAAATATATTTTATTAATAGTAATAAATGGATGAAAACTATAGAACATTACTATACGAGAATAAACAAATATTACTACCTAATTAAGTAGTGGAAGGGTGGTCTGGAACACCCGGTATAAACCATAAAATTGTTAATTAAAATGATAATTTATTTTCACACATTACTTAAAACTTTCGGAGAACAAAAAAGAAAAGCAATTTTGTAAGTAAATACATCTATTTAACGTTAAATCATTTTTCATAACGAGTTATATAATATATCATTTACAAAAAATAACAGAAACAAGTTAATTAAAAAAATTTATGAGCTCTTGTCTAGCAGCGAATACACTTAGCACTTAGTAAAACCCTCTCCTTCCTTCTTGACCGAATCTTGGTCTTTCCTTCATCCTCCTACGCTGTAACCCGTGTACTACTCCAGATGAATGACATGAAAGATTAATCGATTCAACTTTTGGTTCATGTAATCTAGCAGTTGAGAAGGTCTTTTTGATTATATTTCTTCATCCGCTTCCAAAGAATAAAGTTCACTCTATCAATTAACCCGAGTTTTTGAAGGTATCGTTACAAATATGAATTATAGAAAAAATAGAATTTTTATAGTAGGTACTTAAATGAGTTGAAGTAATTTATACATTCTTCATGTGTAAATGATACATTTTTTTTAAATACTTAAAAGTATGCATGTATGTACAATAGTGTACATAATATATGCATATTATGCAATATTTTTATTATTTATCATTAATTAAAAGCGTGTGGTATATTTATAAATAAAAATAAATAAACTGTATTCTATTCTACAAAATTTATACATATGTATAATAACATAAACCTAAAAATATTCTAAAAATTACATACATTTTGAAACGTAAACAAACTTTACCATGTTCGCATTTTTACAAAATTTAATTTACATTTACAACAAGGATGCGATGAGATTAGAGTAAAACGCTGTATAAATCTCAGCAAGCTGAGGACATTTCATCATTCTAGCTCATCGCTCAGAGCTAAACAGGAATATGAGATTCTGAGTCTCCTATTTCCTGCTATCACTTGTCCCATATCTTCCTACCGCGTCCCGACGGTGCAGTATAATGATCGCGTTAAAATCTAACCAACCCTTCACCCTTCATCTCCTTAACACATTCACTACCCATGTAAAATACATTCACACGCACCATCATACTGTACTCAAGAGATGTACCTACATCGATTTAAAATTTTACATTCGAAATGTTAGTTTTTGTTCATTACAGTAAAAGATCCTTATTCGCGCTTCCTTCATTCGCGTTTTCACTATTCGCGGATTAAAAAAATGCGACCCAATTCCTATATTCGCGGCTAAAGATTTCTTTATTCGCGGATTTAATCAGTACATACATAATAATAAAAAGGATTCCAATAGGTATCCAAGCCAATATCCTTTGTAAACGCCGTCAAATGGACTAATAAAAAATTTCTTTATGAAAATTGATCCGTCTATGGAACGAAGTCTTATTTTTAAGAGGCAAATTGCTAATGCCACTGCTGAATATCAGTCTGAATTGAAGGAGCTTTTAAAAACTGCCAAGCAAGAAAAAATTACAAAATTCTTTAAACCATTGCCTATGCCTGAAGATAATAATTAATCAATATGGTCAAAAACTTCAATTAAATTGATTTTTTTATATTGTATTTGTTTATTTATTTTGTCACCTAGGAACGTATCCCCTATAAACGCATATAAATTACCATTCCGTATTCACGGTTTCTGTATTCGCGACATATTTATGGAACATATACCCCGCGAATAAAGAGCTTTTACTGTATTGTACATACAAAATGTGCTGGAAAGATGCTTCAGAAGCTTATTACTAATCTACAGGAAGTATAAAATGAAAGTTAACATAATATACACACAAGATTTCCCCTCACGCTGTTTGTTTATTTCTCCTCGCATAACAATACTCCTAGCGCCACCATGCGGCAAAATAAATAGTTTTGGGTTTATGTCAAACGCGTATAGAGATTTCAATTCTGGTTCAATTGCAATATTTTTATTTGGAAATTTTTGTTGTAAAAGCAGGTTAGTTTAGGTTAGGTACTGTGTCATAGATGTACACAAAAAAGTATGTGGGTATGTTGCCGTTAAGGCAGGTAAAATATTGGTCGAATACTAGTTCTAATTATTGTATGTAGTATAAACAATATAACAACATTTTTTTAAATGTTTAATATTATGTAGGTAATGCTTTTATATTAAACCTAAAACACATGGAAAATAACCTTCGGCCTTTGTTTAACGTACAACAAAAAGGATTAGGTTTTAAATAAATATAACTAGTACATTGTACTATACAATCATGGAATATTTATTATCAAGTAAACATATTATCGTTGACATTAAGTGACTGCAAACGCATTAAACGTGTTAAGTTATTCTTGTGCTGTAGCTTGTTCTGTGTACTCCGAACGCCATAGCGAAAATATATTATGCAATGTCATTTTGGAGCTACCACGATATCTTTATTTGTGTACCGAACGTTTACTAACTAGGTTAAAAGATGGAAGATATCTTTATAAAGATTATTTTAAAAGATTTAACAGCTAAGCGTTTCATCTCGGATTAACAACCAGTATTAAATATGTTTTCATTAACGAAAGCAGGTACTTGAATTTTTAATTGCATACAAATATTAGTCGTATATAACAGTACACTAATTGTGTATTAAAGATAAAATTGTGTTACAAAGATTCTTGATTGATAATGGGTTATTTGTTAAAAAATATTATTATCTTTGATTTAAAACTGTGGGTTAGTTAAGAAATTATTTACGTATATAATGTATTTTCATCCTACTATAAATTATTATACTTACATATAAAAAAATGTTGAAGAAAATAAGTAATTTATACTTCAATAATTTAAATAATATAATCACAAAATATTTTTTTTTAATGTTAAACTTTCTTCTACTTGATTACACATAATGTATTACCAATCAAAAATACACTGAAACGAAATCATTTATAAAAAAATTTTCTTAAGAATATCAAATTAATTATACCTATATTTTACATTTAGGAACTTAAATTTATATCTAAAAGTCAAGGTGGGAAGAAGTAAAATAAACATGAATATTTTAAAAAGAAATCTCATAAATTAATGTTGATTTTTAATCATAAAGAATAATATCAGATGCTTCTGAGAAGTTAACAATCGTCGTATATTTATGATTATTGTCATGAAATTCCGCCACGCCTGATTTAAATAATATTTTAATATCATCCATATTCTGATTTCAAATTGAATTTTAAACGTACACTCATACTTTACCCTCAGTCGTATAACGACGCAATATATAACAGTTTCAAGTCATTTTAATATATTCGTTATTTGCACGAGCGATATTGTTAGGATAACATGCTGTAATATAGAAACTATAATATTACATAGGTTGGTACTAGTTATAAAAGTAAATCCAGTTGTTTTACAAGTAATTGTCAATATTATGATAGCTATGTATATGCATTAAATCAATTTATTTTTAATAAAAATAATAATAGTGCTGATTAGAATTATTATATTTGAGCCAATATTTGACGCAAATAATTGAAACAATAATTATTTTAGTTTCCCTTATCTATCTTATTTACATATATTTATTTAATGTATAGTATTGTATAGTGTAATGCATAACAAACAAAACAAAATATTGAAATTATATATTATCATACAGAATACATAATATAAACCTATAATAGGATTATAGTCCAGGGTATCTAGGTTAAAAAGTACCTAAAATAGGAATTTATTAGATAAAGTTTTGCTACTCACAGGATTTATCCTGTGGGTAGCATATGTTATTTTGATGGTAAATGATAATAGAAGCTTGAAATTAATAAAGCATTTAAATAAATGTTGCATTGTACAATTGTTTCATTTCATTTTCAGCTTATTTAAAAAACTTTTTGTGAATAATAATTTGCATTAAATAGTTAAAATTTAAATGAAATTAAAAATAGTGATATAAATATACTCTGATACCGCTATTTTACTATTCAATAGGGTTAAATAATTCCATTCGTTGGTTGTAAGTTATTAAGTAAACAAATAAAAAACATTTGTTTTAGAACGGATTATATACCCCCAACCCCTTCTTTCTTAATTAAGTACTTATAAATAGAATATTATTTTTCCAAATGAAAAATAGAAGAGAATTTTGAATTTTTATTATCTGTTTTTAACATACTGTTAATTAATGAAAAACTTATTTATCTAAAGAAAGAATAGGTTATTGATAATTTCAAAACGATACCTTTATTATTGCAAAATATCCGCCAAAACTATATATATACGTATAAAAAAATGAACAAATAACTTTGAAAACAAACGGAAAATAATATCTTTACACTAACGAGATTTTCGAGTCAAACAGTAGTTAAATGTTTTTTGTCGCTTTTGTTTTATATTCGCTTATAAACGAAACTTTCCGAGAATGCTATTAGAAGAGTTTTTTTCTTCTATATATTGCAGAATCAAGTAATCCTTGAAACTTGAGATTCCGACGTCACGTGACGATTAACATGTCAATTATTCTGCTCTGTTTGTTCGACAAATTAACATCCTCTACTCTCTTTTACTCTGGGTCACTAAAAACACAACCAATCAATAACAGTTTCCAGTTTTTACACTCTCTCTTGTTAGTTCTATAATGAGCAAACAATTTGCAATTATATAGAGATTTGTTAAATTATTAAAAAAATAAATTGAATTTCGAAAACGATATATTTTTTCTATCTCCATGTTTATTTAATTATGTAATTTATTTTAATATAAAAATTATTATTTATAATTCCTTGGTATATAAAATGGATGCTGTAATTTAAAAAAGTTATTTACTATCGGCATTTTTTTATAAAGTTTTAATAACTTCTCGAAAATAAGTTTACTTACTTTAGAATCGATATAAATACATTTGTATGTACATTTTTTATGTTGAAATTATAAAATATAATGTAGGTATAAAATAACAACTTTATAAAAAAGAAAATATTATAAAGTGAATAAATAAAAAATCGTATGCATGTTTTCAATATATTGTAATATATATACAAGATTTAATGAAAATGTAAATCAGCAGTCAGGTTACCGGAAAACAACCAATAAACTTCCATTTCGTGAATAATAATATACACGCGCAAAAATCAAAAAGTTTCACAATTTTTTAAGTTATAAAAAACGCCCGAAGAATTTTGAACGAACGATGAAATTCTTTTTTTAAAGTTCCTTCTATAACTAAGATTTTTCTTTAGAAGTTGTCCTTTGATTTCGCGGGAAACGAAAGTATACCAGCTTTTATGTATCCGTTTCAGGTGAATGTCGCACGTTTTTGTAGACTTTGGAGGTGGAAAAAACTTCATGGATATCAAAGGTTCTCAAACTTTTTCATGCATTTCTTGTATATAATAAGAAATTTAAGTTTGAAAAATATCAAAAGATCTTGTATATTTAGTGTATGTGCTATACGAATATGTAAGTATGTCCTTTAGCTAGATTTTTAATTTCATTGATTTTATTGGTTTTAATATAAATTTTTTTTAATGTTTAGGATTTGAATTATATCTTCATGTATGTGACATATTAAAAAATATGGGGACTTATCCGGCTTTTATATGTATTCAATGTGTTTATTTTGTTTTATTGCCAGTACTTACCTACTTTCAATAAATAAAAAAGGTTACTTCTCTACACCTATAAGTTGAGACAAGAATGCTTTATATTCGGAACGTCTGGAATTTTTATTAAACAAGACCGAGACGATATTAACAGAGTCTCGGTTTTTAAAAATGATCAAGAATTAGTAAAAATGTATCATTTGATATAAATCTTGAAATTTATAATTTAATAAATTTATTTGTTATTTAAGTATCAAAATTTCTTTGTTTATTAAATAAAAAATATTTATATAAACAAACCACTGCCTTGATCTTTCTCGTGACCGAGACGAGACCGATAAGAGACCGACAAAAAAATCTTCGAGACGAGATCGACATGAAATGGCTTCAATTTTTACGAGAGGAGATCGAGTCGCGATTATCACTATATCTAAATTTCTAAGGATTATTATATTAAAAATATCAAACATAATTTATGATTTATTATGTTTGTATTAATTCGCGAAAAAATTATACATAATGGACAATGTCTACTTGAAGGTTTCTTACATTTGGTGGTTAAAATACTTGTGGTTACAGGTATTTACAATTCTAATAAACATAAATATTGTATAAATATGTATGTACGTAGAATGCGGGTTCCTTTTAAAGAGTTTATCCAGCACTGGTTTCGGATATATAAGATTACTGCTATTCTGTTCAACAGTGCACACCTTTCTTGCTGAACTATACCCATTTCATAGTGAATAGTAAAGAAGTGTTTTCATCGGATTACCCAAACAGTTGATGAAACGTAAGATTTTTATCGATCTTGGCGTAAAACAAGATTGTCGCATAGACTTTTGTTTGTAAAAAAAACGGCGTCGATATATTCAGGGATGTGCTACTAAAATTTGAACTTTCAAATAAAAAAATATTTTGATTAGGTGCACATTTTGATCATACATATTTTGTCTATCGACGACCTTTTAAATTTATAACTTAATTACACACCTATTATTTAAATATTTTTTTAGATTATATTGAAATTTACTGAATTTTTGAATAGCCCATTATCAACCATGAATTTTTAATTAATGGTAATATGTACCCGTGGGATTATTGGGTTATGGTGCATGCGGTTGTAATTATTAACGACTTCTAGTACAAATTTAATTTTTTATTAAATAGGGGAGTTTAGATTTGGTTGTCATATTTTTAGATATAGTATTTTTATTACTAACTGAAACATTTAAATCAATTGAACTCTTCAAATTTTGATAATAAGGTTTGGACATACTTCACAGTTAGCATCATTTATCTATATAAAGAATTTTGTGACAACCTACCCTATATCAGAGTTGGTTTTCAGTTATCCAGTTAGGTATAAAAAATAAAAGTATGCCCAATCCTAAAATCAATCATTTATTTACTATAATACTATAATTAACATATGTAACTGTTATTATAATTCTTCTTATTAAATTGAAACAAAAAAAAACTAGACAAACATTTTATTTTCATTTCAACAAAATTATAAACAACTTACTGAAAAGCGATTATCAAAAACTTTTTTATAACTTATTAAGTATTTAGTACTGACAAAGGAAAGTTGCGAAGTGTACTTCAACGGTTTTGATATTTCAAACAAATCTAAGAGACACGTATTTGATATAAAAAACAACCCTCAAAATTTTGCAAATGTTTTTTTCCTTTAAAAAATCGAAAACTGTGACTGTGCATTCTAGTTATAGGTGGTACATATATGAAAACATTTATAAACATTTCAATAATAGATTGTTTTTCAAAAATCCCCGGATTATATCTTTGAGGATATCATGGCAACTGTTGACATTAAAATATTTCAAATTTACTTTAAGATACCTTCAAATCAAATAAGAAGTTCTTGTTTTAGTATTTCTTACTTTACTTGACAGAGATAACTTATCCTTTATAATTTTGGTACCAAAACCATACCTTAACATATAGATTTTTTTGTTACAGAGATTTTAGAAATAAATGCTTCGATATCGGTTCACATTCACAACTGCTGAAAAAATTTCAGTTGACGCAAAAAATTTTAGTTTACATATATCACACCTAGAACACCCCTGGATAAATCTATACTAAAGTATAATATCATATGTATTTTATTACATTCATTAATTCTCGTTCATATTCTGTAAACAAATATCCCATAAATTCAAACTGAAATTGCGTATTTCAAAAAAAAAAAACCTAATTAAAATTGTTCTGAATCGTACATAAAATATGATTGTATGTACATTTAATTAATTTTGTAATTGATACAGACATATATAGATATAGATACATATAATTGGTTTGCATGTGCATATCATGTATTTATAAATACTATGAAAGATAGTTTTCTAATTAATGAAACAATATACATATATGCATAAGAATCTCTTATTAAACACAATTTATGTACAACTATGAAGTATAGATTTACATTTCATTTGAATTCTTACTAATGTTATTTTCTTATCGATTATTTATACATCCACCTTTAAATATAAGTATATAAACTTAGGGCGCCCTCGGATTTTTGGCACTCAAGGCAACCTCTAAAATTGTTATTGGTTATCGATAAAATAAATAAAAACTAGTAATAATTTTACGTGACTGAGAGTAATTTCCTAAGGAACAATTCAGTAAAAGTATACTAAAAATGTTATACTAGTTCTAAAATTATATATAAACGTCGAAATAAATTACAGAAAAATGATTGTATTGTGCCGCAAATACAAATACAAACATTTAACTGAAATTATGACGTCATGTGTAGAAATCAAATACAAGCGATTTTTGATTGTATCATAAAAATCAAATGTTTATTTTATTTCATTCTTATATTAACTACATTCATTTTGTATTCCATATTTTTATTTACTATTTATTGACTTACTTGCCATATATTTATGACCAAGTAAGATTTAAATATATTCTTGTATGAATACTCTCTAGGACATAAACAATGTTTTATTTGCGATCTTTTTGTCGAGTCTTCCACTTATTGTTAGCTCAGTTATTTGTTTATTTATTTTTCTTCTATTTCTAACTAATTTTTTGGTACAACGAAATATTAATTGTTCTGTTTCTGTGTATATTTTGGAAGTACTCAAAAAACAATTAAAATATGTTGTACACTAAAAACAATAATATCGAGCAAAAAATATCAACCAACGTTTCGTCACAGAAGAGCCCTGAAGATGTCCACTGCAATGTGTGACGAAACGTTGGCCGATAACACGACCAAACCGACGCGGCTTACACCCAGAAGCCAAGATCCATATCAAGACCACCGCGGAAGCCTCAAGACTTGTATAAAAAATATCAAATTCGGAAAAATACAAAAAAGCAAAAATTAGGTTTTAAAAAATATTTATAGGATTTTTCAAAATGACCTCAAAAATGCCTTTATATTGCTATTGTTATTATTCAAAAGGCCAATATTTGAATTTTTTTGGTATTGTACATATCAAATTTTAGAAAGAATTAAAACATTTGTATTTATTGTGAGTAAAATCCTTCGTAACTAAATAAATTAATAAAATATAAGAACTGGTTATTTTCTGCCGTAGTGCTTCGCAAACACATCTTCTAAAATTAAAGAATGATGTTACAAACATTTGCTTATTGACATAATCAAACTGGCATTAAATATTTATGAAATGTTTTAGTGTTCCACTCTTGGAAATGGAATATACACCAATTGAGCCTTTAACAACTTAATTCAATCCCAAGATATACACTGCTCCGTTTAGTGGAGTAAGAAAATTAAGCAACTCTAAGGGGTAATTCGCAACCACTTCGAGATCTGACAATTATAAACTGCCTGGTCTCGCGTTTGTCCGTTCTTCTTTGTCACTTTGAAACAGATTAATTGAATTTTTGTGTTTTGGGGGAAATCCACCCACTCAAATGTAAACAAGACATTGTGTTAGAGGACATTATATAAACAGATTTTTTAGTAAAAGGTGAGTTTATTCAAGATCAGTGCCGTGTCCTTAATTCTTCAAATATTGTTTTAGTTTATGGTATAACTAATTTTTCGTTTCGATCTAAAAGTGTGTGCTATTTGGCTACATCTAAAATAATCAGATGTATTGGTGAAGTGAATGTAATATATACACGATAACAATAGAAACACGAAATAACTATACAAAGCGTTTGTGAAATCTGACATAATAGTTCTTAAATATATTAGACATTACCTTTCTAAAGAAGATAAAGGAATGTATACTTTTTCGGGTACCAAAAACTAAGTAAGCCAGTTAAATAACAATAAATGTGTAATAAATTAATATATACACATTTTTCTGAAATATTTTTATACTTACAAAATCTATTACCACTCTTCTCAATAAGTATGAACTTATTATTGAATATATTATATAACTAGCGGACCCATCCCGGCATCGCACAGGAGTTAATATTTCACCCCCTGTCACGTATGTAGGGTTTTAATTAGTTTCATTAGATTCGGCGGGAAAAATACTATGGGATTGGGGGTTTGATAGGGAAAAAGAACCCCCTATCTCGTATAGGAGACGAGATATTTACGATTTTTTCTGTTTTGATTTACTATTATCGTCACTGCTTAATTTATTCCTTATGTTACCTAACGTAACAAAATATATCCTATAACCTAGCCAGAGATCATATCTATGAATTGAACAAAAAACACGTAAATCGGATAAGTGGTTCTCACAAACGGATGGACAGACAGACGTTGATCTCTATAATATTGGTCACATTAATAGTTCCGAGCCTGTAATGCACAATACACAATTGTACAGTGAACGGGTACGCCACTGATAATTATTCCTCCTTCCCCTAAACAAAACGAATGTTTGCTCCTTTGTAACAACGTGCCACATAAAGAGAGGGATATTGTACCAAGTGAGCCATTATATAATGCAGATATTATTTATTAAGCTCATTAACTTCAAAGCATTCTAGAACAAAAGATATCTTGAATTGTATTAAAACTCTGTTGTTTATCAATTAACATATTTCGAATTTGTTTACTGCATTGCCCTTATGTCTATAACTTTGTAAAATTTAAATGTACAACTGTTGTGAGTAATTAGCAAACGGAATTAAATATTCTAATTAGACATTTGTTAAAATCTATATTTTATAGAAATTGAATTTCTTCTTTTATCAGTATTTAGTAACATCTTCATAAACATCATTGTTATTTACTGTTTTGTATTTCTTATTATTTACAAAATAAGATTTATATTAAAAAATAAATCAAATTAGAAAAAATATTATTAATAACATTATATTGCACATTATAAAAAAAACATCTAATAATGTGGTTAGAAACTATGAAAGCGATTCTAGTAAAAAATATAAATAATAGTTTTAAATGTATTTTTTATCATTTTAAATTCTTTATTGCCTTATTCCTTGTATTTACAGTCAGTCATTTTTTAATGATTTGTATTTAAATGTAATATCTACAAACAAATATCATTTTATTCATGTTCAACATAAAAACTACAATTCTTTCTGATTTTTAATAAAAACTGGTTCCTATATAACATTTCATTGTCTAAATCGTTTCTCCAATCTTTGATACAGTCGCCATCTGTTCACTAAACCAACAACTTCAACTTTTGAATAAATTAAAAGTAAAATTGAAATTCGGAACCATTCTCGTAATAACTTTAATATATGTAAAAGTATTAAAAGTGAATCGTAACAGATATCCGATATGAAATTATATGTTACATCTGTTCTATCCCTTTGTGTATTTTTTATATATTCGTATTCAGTTCCAATCTAGAAAGTTGTTTTTTTCTTCTCTTGAACATCAGAAAAAGGAAACATATTTATTCGAACATTTCCATTGGGAATACGAATTTTGGTTCGATAGATATTTTTCATATCTTTTCATCTCGACTGTGTTTATTTTTTGAAATTTCTTTATCATTTGTACTGAATTGACTTTGATAGATCTCGGTTGACATTCAATTTACTGAAAACGTGCTACGGAAAGTTTACTGTGATGATTTATTCAATCAATTGCTACAAAATTGTACTAACTCGTCTTTGTTTTATTATCATTTACATTTTATTCAAAATATGTATCGGGTGTCTTTTTTAAGACTTTACAGCGGAATATTTCAAAAATAATTAATTTTTAGAAAAATGTTTCGTAGAATAGTTTCATGGTTTAAATGTCGCTACATTGACATTATGGGGTATCTATAAAAAGGTCACCTTGATGGGTTTTCAAATTCAACTTTTCTTTTTCAAATCTAATCTCTTTTTTTTTTGTTGCAGATTCGTAATTACGGGGGGGAAATAAGCAACTTTTGTCTTAAACATTTTTTCTAAAAAAGTGCATTTTTATGATATGGATTATAGAGCCAAATAAACAGAAATTTCTGGATTTTCAATAATATTTATTTATTTAAGAATAAAAAAAAATTGAACTTCAAAATCCATTAAGGTGGTCACTCCATAATGTAAATGTTTGGCACTCTCGAAACCATGAAACTTTTATATAAAAGATTTTTTTCTGAAATTCGTTATTTTGGAAAAGTCTAAAAAACACCCGGTGTAAGTTTTAATTAAACACAAAAAATAAAATGTACAACAGAGAGAATTATTTATTTTGTATACCGAAACAATATATACCTATAAAATACAGGATTTTTAGAATCATTTTGTATAAATAAATACCAAGTAATGAAAAGTTTTTTTTTGTCGGCTGGGTAATACCCTTTTCCAACAATTAACTATTCAATTTACTTCTTTGTTAGTTTATGAGTTTTAATTTGTTTTTAAAAAAGGTAGGAGGTCGCGAGGGTCTATAAGTGCGTGATACTCTTAAAGATAATAGTGTAAGCTACATTTAAAAAAAAATTGAGTCTGTAGGATCGCGCCAAGCTGAGATATTAACTATTCAATTTACTTCTTTGTTAGTTTATGAGTTTTAATTTGTTTTTAAAAAGGGAAGGAGGTCGCGAAGATCTTTAAGTGTGTAATATTCTTAAAGATAATAGTGTAAGCTACATTTTGAAAAAAAAATTGAGTCTGTAGGATAGCGCTAAGCTGAGATATTAACTATATGTGGTAAAGGGTATCATAGGGACACAAGATGAAGATTGTTGATCATAGCAAATTTGATTAAGGATTATTAGGTTGGGTTCGCGAGTCGCGACGTACATACATAGGTTGATAACAATTGTTAAGTTTGCTATATGTATGATATTTACCTTTTTGTCTGGTAATAATATAATTAGATGTCTTATTGTGTTAATTTATAGTATTTACTAATTATAAGTGTAAAATACATAAATACACAAATATAAGAAAGTATTTGATTTATGGAGATGTTTGATTTATTTAAATTACAAATTTTGAATTATAAATACACATGTAGGTATTATACATATAATATAATATATACATATGTGTGTATAGATATTTTTGATTTCGTTTGGTGTTTGTCGCAATAATAATAGACTCTTCTTTTCGTGAAAGGCTTATATAGAATCTATAGCTGGTTTCCGTTTCTACACGGATGAGGAAATACATTGAAAATTTAGTTTTCATATATCTGAAGTTTGTGTGTGCCTTTTGAATAAACTTTATCCTCCGTGAAGTATCTGGTTATTTGAAAAAGTTTCTATTTGTGTACGAATCGATTTCGTTCAATATAAGTGTTAACTACTTATAAATATTTATATTTCATTTATATTATATTATATACATATATTAATTAAAAAAATAAAAATTTAACGATAATATTAATAATAAAATACAACCACTTATTGACGGTGCGAATTTACCTATAGGAAATTACAAAGGGGCCACGGTTGGCCCAGGCTTGCACCAGTGCTAGCCAACACTGGGCCAAGATACAAATGATAACTTCAATTAAGACTCGGCGAAGATATGTCGACCAAGGCTTGTCGTACCATGGCTGGCCCAGAGTTAGCCCAGTCTTGGGTAAAGAATAGGTGACCGAAAATCGGTATCTGAAGATTGGCCTGGGATCAACATCGAAAAAGAAACACTGGCAACCCAATATTGGGCCAATTGTCAAGGCTGACATTTCCTACATTGGGTACTCTCAGTAATATTTCAAGATAAATATATTATATTAGTATAGTATACATTTTATTTTATATTATAGTAGGCACCTACGTTCTTGCCCAAAACGAAATAAAAAATAATTATAACGTAAAAAGAATAGTTCAGTTTAGTTTCAGTTTAGAAAATAAATAATAATAATAAAAATAAAATAATTTAAACACAAAAATAATCAATGGGCATATTGTAAGTTACGTTTTTTCTATATATTTATATTTTTATTGTAATTATTCAATGAAATATACAAAGGTACTTTGTTTACAAATCGTAGTATGTGGAGTTACATAAAATGCTGTATGCGTGAATTTTATCTGCAACAATGACATTTCCACTACATGTTACTATGGCCAAATATCAAACAATGGCATTTAAATATGAATTTGGAATTAAATGGAGTTACACCATTTTCTTGGCACAGCGAGGATATAATATGTAGGTATGTGTATGTTTTAAAATACAAATCTACATACGTATGTATGTATATATGTGACATAATCTTATAGCGTAGGATTGTGTTCATTTGTGCATAAACTGAAATAAAACTATTACAATTTGAGTTATTTTATACGAACGATTCTGTTAGGCTAAAACAGTAGCAATTAACTAGACGATTATAGGAGATGAAATAAACTGATTGTTATTCATAAAAATCAATATACCATCATGTTTTTGCTCTATGATATAACAAATCATACTGATTCTCCTGATTTTTTTTCATTTGAAGCACGAAAAATCAATAGTTATATCAGTTTTACATATAAACTTATTGCAATTCAAATGAAAAATATACACAGAAATATCTTATGAAAAATGAAATTATAAAATGGTGATGAAACCATTTTTTAAATTCTTATAGAGTCCCATCAAAATCGGTTCAGATTTGTATTAAATAAGATTGTATGCACAATATTGTAAAAAAATCTATCATGAGATAAAAAAACATCTATCAAGTAAATACACAGTGCTTCCTCGTACTAAATTCACCAAAGTTAGTTAATTATTAAACAATTTAAATAAAAATCGAAATAGTGTTCAGATAAATCGCCTGATTATTTTTTCGTATATTTAAATTTTTTTGACAATTTCAATCTAAATCTAAATATTTCTGTTATGAAAATGTCAAAATGACATTTAATGTCAAAGTAAATATGAGGTATGTATGTGTGTGATAAGGAGTCACTCGACAGACACACAGACCACAGATACGGAACAAAAAGTGTTTGTCTTGACCTGAAACGAAAAGATCAAGTTAGTTTTGAAATCGGAAAAAAAAAATTTCTCATTTTAAAACGATCACAAAGCTTCTCGTACCTTTGATATTGCGAGGAAGCAATTCCATTAGTATTATAAATTAATTATAAACATTATACATTTCAATAAACTATAAGTACAACCGAACAGTGGCCATAGTTTATTTATACTCGTGTAAAACTGTTCATCGATAATGCATATTACATACAGATCGGTTCATAGGTTATAACAAAACGTATCAGTGAACTATTCTCTTTTTGAAAACGTGCACGATGAATTGTACGTTCGCTGGACCGAGGCGAGGGCCGCTTCAACCCGTCTGAATAACGTGATAATCTCGGATTAAAACCAGCAGCAGTGATGTAGAGTTTTGATCCTCTTTGGAATATAATTCCTTGACTCAAGCTTGATCTATATATTGAGCCCGGATTGCTTACTCATTGCCAAATATAGAATTGTTGAAAAATTTTATACTGAGGATAAATAATGTTTGTTTTATATTCTCGTTTTATTTCATTCATTTGAATGCTGATATTATCATAATAAATTGTTAACGAATATATGATTAAATTTTATTAGAATAACTAGGGGCTTTCCTCCAAATCACGCCATTTTTAGATATTTAAATTGACTCGGGTCTCAACAGCTTTCGGCTGCGACCCTCGTATGTATATATTATATTACCATTATTTTTAATATTTTACAAAAAGGGCAAAATATCGTTGTGAACATAATTTTTATAAAATTTTATTAGGAAATAGTAATACTAATTTTTTTTATGCGAACCATACAAAAGTAATAGATAAATATATTACTTTCGTATATTTCATTATTAGTTTGTATTGATACAATTTTACTCGTAATTAATTTATTTATCAATAAAACAATACTAACATTTTAGTGTGCACTTGCAGTTTGCAGAAATAAACAACTATGTAATTCCAATCATTTTAAATGTAATTATTTTACTCTTATAGGCACTTTATAAATTCAAAAGATGCCTACCTACCTACCTATAGATAATATATAAAATATATAATATAAAATAAATATATAAAAATTATAGATTTCAAATTTAATTATAATAGAAGAAAATTTTACACATCTACTTGATTCATACGTATTGTTCACTCGGTTAAGCAAACTTCGATTTCCTTATAAATGTAGTACATTCTTTGTAATGCAGTGGTGTAAATGATTTTAAATCCAATAAAACGTTTAAATCATGTTTCAAACACGTTATAATTGTTTGTGGTTTTAATATAAAATTTAATTTTTTTTATTAGGTTTTTAATCATCTTCATTTTGAGTTCTGAACCTATATTCGTGCGTTAGATAACATACTTAGCTTACTGTCAATAATAGTTAACTAACTAAACTTTTTTATCTGAAATAGTGCGGTAGTTATTTAAAATAAAATAGGTACCTATTATTTCTTTACCATTTTTTTCATTCTTCTCAATTTAAAAAAGCATAACTATTTAATAAAACCAAAAATTGACTGTTAATAATAATTATGGAATAAATAATTTATTGAATTTTATTTGTGTATTTAAGCCAGTTACTTTTACAAAATAATAGTGACTGTGGGAACTGGAAAGTGCTCTGGGGCAATCATGGAAGGAGACAATCACGAGTCCCAATCACTCAGAGGTAATGATCCTGAGTTCAAATGATAGGTACCAATATCTAACTTTATTAATTATCTATACGTTCATTAGCAACTACACTTTATAGTATACCTGCATGCAGCCATGTATCCTAATAAGTAAGATACACGGCTACCTACCGATACCAACAACTGCACTTGTTAATTATTGCATTATATTATTATACCTGCTACAATGGAATGTTACATTTTACTATTTTCTTTACAATTTCGAATATCCCTATCTAAAACTATTAAACTAAAATGTGAGACAATGTTATAACTGTTTTTATTAATCATCCCGTCGTTCTTTCTGAATCAAATTTTTTACATACAAATATTAAGTGGTTCTTTCATTCTGATTCATTATCGCAGGTACATATGGACAATTGAAGATGCCTTATTTTGAGTAAAGAGCGTAATTGAACTTTATTCTAGTTATTTTGTAAGTCATTGATCTCTGAATGTTGTTACTATCGAACGAAGTTTCCTTGGGGATGATTGGATGGATGTATATGAATACATTTATCTTTAGTCGTAGTTGCCAGAATCTATCAACCCATTTTATATTTATTATTTTTGACCAAGTAAATCAGATAAAAGGATTGAATTTTCTTATCAAGAAATTGGGAAATTCAGTATTTCTGAATATTCGATAACTTTCATATTTTTCTATGCAGGAATGGCTCTGTACAGACAAAAATGTAACCTTGATACATTTGAAGTGAAAAACAAAAAAATATGGGTGTTTCTTTTCGTTTTTTAAATATTTAACCCTCGGAGTACACACCTATTTATTTCGATAATCGCGTACAACCTGGATCAATCGGACCCTATTCACTTTTTGATTGCCTATAATTCCGCAACTACGAAACATTTTGACTTACCAAAATTCAGAGGTATACTTTGAACCATGTTAAATGATTTTATAAGTATTACAAGTCCATTTGAATTCAACATACTTAAAAAATTCATACTTAACAGAAATCAAAATACTTAAAAATATTCGCGATTTTTTTTTTTTAATCTAATTTCATGAAAAAAATTGTAACTTTGTGGTACTGTGATACCGCCCTTTTTAAAAATACCTGAGCGTTATTCTCGGTCAAAGTCGGTGTATAAATCAAATTAACCCATAGGAGGCTCCGAAGGTTAATTGTTGTAACTTAAGAACACCTTTATGGTATATCTAAAACACTTTTACCAAATATTTATATACTTTTTTCTTGAACACACTATATATGAATCCACACCAACGCTTTGTGATTTTCAATATTAAAAATCAGAAGTAATACTGACAGTGTCACCAAAAAAGACAAGTTTCTCTTTTATACTTCTCATTCTAAAAATAGACAGCAGTGTAATATACCATTTTTTATATCTCATAACATTTTCTTGGAGATAAATTGACGTTCGCTACAGTGGAAAGTTGAATGTCGACTCGCCAAGAGTATACCACAATAATAAAACAACTCATTCGTAAATAACATTCAACAGAGTGAGGTCATCAAAAAAAAGTTGGGATATACATCATAACCACATGTATGCCTAAATAACGTACAGTTTTACTTTATATAGGCACAACATACCCAGTACCCTGCAGTACACCATAATAGAGGAATCCGGAAATTTTTGACATACCTTTTTTATTACTTAATTGCAAAGATTAGGCGAAAATAATAATATCAGCACTGAACAAATTGTTTTTTTATTACTCAATTTTAAATTATTCAATATGAAAAGTCGTAACAATCAGCTCGCATTTAAAATGCGACGTGATTGATTTAAGCGTTTGCGACGTCATAATTCATGTTCTGTCCAACTGTCAATGTTGTTTGTATACAAAGTTTCAACGCGTGAGTTATAAAAACTATAGAAGAATACTAAAAATGAGCTGAAATCCTCAAATTTGGGATTGTTGCCCTTAGAAAGCCGTAATTTATCTTTTTCCGGGTGTTTTGTGAGTTGAATTATTACAACAAAGTACGAAACAATATTTATAACTTATTATTTTTCGTGCATTTTCCATGTTTAATCGTTAACACTTGTATATTTAAACACTGACTGACATTTCAATACTGAATTATGATGTTACGCAACGTGGCGCGAAATTGGAAACGATTGAAAAGTACTTTTTTTAATTTGATATTTTAGAGTCGAGATAAACTTTTGGATGACCTATGAGCAAATTTTATAAAATGTTTTTTACCTCTATATTACATTAAACAGGTTTTTAGGGGTTTTCATTTTTCACCGGATTACTCTATTGTGTCGTTGGTATATTTCGTATTCAAAAGTGTTCTTATTTTAAGTGAGTACATTATTTTCTTAAAAAATATTGGATACTGAATCGGTAATTGATTATGTATAGTTGAAGAAGGTTTTTACCGAATCATCAATCAATGTTTTAATTGCTTTAGGTTCATTTACCCGTAAACTGGTAGATGGAATATACGAAAAGTGTGGAAAGTATACTCGTAACTCAATTTTCAAGATGCGGTCTTTTAATAATATATGTATATGTATGTAATATGTATGTATATGTATATACATTCCTACTAAATTAAAATTTGTGGCATGATTTTGAAAAAGTTACAAACTCTATTTTATCTCTTAATTTTTAGAATATTATACAAAATAAGGTACTGGCACCAGTCTTGGATATGACCCCACTAATGGCTATTTTTTAATCAAATTTACTGAATTAGAAATTTTTGTTGATATTTGATTACTATCATTAATTTATCCATTACTGGAGAAAAAAACATGAACAAAATAAAAGGCTATAATTTAAAAAACAAACTATATTTGCGGACATTAATAATTAAATTGATTAATTAAATAAAGAGTTACTTGTTTTATTAGTAACACACATGAGTTCATGAGAATTACAAAAAAGAAGCCCGTCAATCACAAAAACAGTAAACCTTGCTCTTATAGCGGTTATAACTGGTGCCAGTACCTTACCTACTAAATTAAAATTTGTGGTACGATTTTGAAATCGTTACCCTCTCTATTTTACCTCTTAATTCTTAGAATATTATACAAAATATTACACAATATTAATATATTGTAACATACATATACTGCTCTTTAAAGTATAAAATTTAATATTAAACCATTACATTGAAACAAAGTTGACAAAGCGTTTCGGAGGACCCAATATGCTTATAAAGTATACGTATACGCAGTACACACTCGTACAAATATAGTTACATGTACATACATAAGTATGTTAAGGATTTTAATTAGTTGATACAAGAAACCATTGTTTCTGGATATCACAACAAATATTATATCTGCACTAAAGCAAACAGTCCTCTCGAATACAGCAATTGTTGATAAAGCTTATAAGCTACCAGTGGTGTATTGTTATTGCAAATAAACCACGAATTTTGCAATGAGCACATCTAGACTGTGTATAAGACAGTATGAGTATTATAGATTGTTCACAACGGACCGATTACTGGATTACAAAATACTTAAGACTCCAAAATGGTTGCTCTACAAACATCCACTATAAATAATACTGTTTAATTGCAACCCTTGATGATTACTTAGGTATTGCATGTATATTGTACATATTTGTATTTTAGTTTTTCAATTCTGAATTATTAATGCTGTTAAAGTATACATTTTTCTTAGTAATATAAATAATATAATGTGTAAGCGTTATGATAAATAATATAAGTAAATAAATAAATATAGGTAAACATAAAAAAATGTATTTGACATTGGTGTGATTTTTGTCTATTGGCCTTATCTCTGAATAACTTTTATTTAAATAATCTAAAATTATCTACATCTATACTAATATTATAAATGCGAAAGTGTCTGTCTGTTTGTTACCCTTTCACAGGTTAACCGCTTACATCCTGAGGAATGGCATAGGCTACTTTGTGACTCGAAAAAATTATTGGAATAAATAATGGGTGTGACATTTGTACACGAATTTAGCGTACAAATGCAAAATTAAAAACCTGTTTTATCGACTATCATCAGAACAGAAATCTGTATTACCTAACCTGTATTCTACGTAAACAATGTCGCAGGTCAAGGTTAGTAAATGACAAGGTTGCCTCATAACTTTTTGACCAATCAGCGGCTGCGTGGGATGACGTCACCCTGAGGAACCTTTCAACGTTGTTTAATATATAAAGTTGTTTTCAAATTATTTAGAATTTTTGGATATTTGTATTTAAAAAAAGTAAATATAATTGTTTATTACAGAAGCACAAATTATTACATATAATATTTCTTCATAAAAATTTAAAACTGATGTCAGAAATCAATGCTTAAAGAAAATACATTTGTTGGTTAGACATAAAAAAACACTTGTTTAAAACTATAATTTATAATAATAAAATAATAAAAATTTAGATTTAAAACTCAGTACACTATCAATATCAAATGAAAATATTTAAAAACAACTTACAATAAATCAGCTTAACTAAAATAAAGAGTAAATATAGTTTGACAGCCATTTATAATGTCAAAGAGTTCCTCACGATGACGCAATCTGCCGTCTCATGCCACTCCCCGCACAGAGTTATGAGGTAACCTTGTACTTTACTAACCTTGGTCGCAGGTAACAGCTAGTATGTATATATTTTTTTCAATCGTTTTTCGCATTTTTGTATTTATTTTATTAACTCCACAGAAATGAATTGCTATGAGAAATTAAAAAATATTTGGATGAAAACAATGGTTTGAAAAGAGTGGAAAAATATGTTAGAACTCTTTCCAAAATCTATTTTATTTTATCTAGCTCTTGCTTTAAAAAAACTATAATATAATGTATAATTATTTCTATGTTATCAGAATATGTAAAACATGATAAATATGTATAATAAATATTTATTAGAAATGTTATTTAACCCACGAATATTTTTGAAGGATAGTTTGATAATTTTTTTTCAAAGTGTTCTATTTTTCAATGAAACAATTGAGATATTCGCACATAAGTCAGAAATTCATTATTTTTTTGTGTCATGCAGAATAAAACGTTCTTCTGATATGCTGATAAACAACTATTGTTTTTCAAATAGCTTTTTACATTCTCATGAAGTTAAAGAATAATTAAATAATGAAAACGTACGTTTGTTTTTATATCATTTTTTTATAAAAGAGTATTCATCATTGAGAGATTGTTCGTTATTTACATGCTATATATTCATCCTTAATTAAGAGAACAATGTTCTAACACCCATACTCTATTATTGGCGCTGATGTTCACGTGATTAAATACCAATGATTTTATCCAAGCGTCTATCTCATTTATCTTTCCGAGGATTTCCTTATTTAAGTGGAATAATCACTATCTATTGTCCACAATCATGCCCTATTGCTTCCAGAGGCTTACAACTAACTGCGCTGGGATTGTGAATTGTATGGTTGCTCTCTGGATGATCATTAGCGAATTCCACCATTCATTGCCTTAACAAATATGTGTTGTCGGTTCAACCATCTCAAACATAGTTTAATCAATTTTAATACTGAAGAAGACCTTTACGCCAACTTTTGGGATAATTTATAAATATTGAACAAAAACTTAATCAGTAATCCCCTTTCAGATGTAAACATAAATAAAATAAATAAGATTTTCTTTAGATATTCGACCACTCATATATAAACCCATTTCTCGAATATAATATATTAGTCAATATTGAATGAAATTGACTACACAAATTGTTCACGCCTTGTCAAATCTGTAAAATATATCTCTATCTCTATAAAAGGAAGTTATATTTTTCTACATGTTTCAGGTAAGATCAAAAACTACAGGACCGATTTTAATGTGGTTTTCGCCAATAATTAGATAATTTTTCCGTGCATTTTTGTAGTTTTTAATATTAAAATATTATTTTATAATTTATAAAAACTAAGATATAACATCAAAAGAATAAAAAAATATTTCATCAAGTATCACGTCTCTTTCAAACATTTTGTCGAACAATAAGATGATTTTTGACACATGTTAACAATTAAATAGGTATTTTGAAAGCCCCATATTTTAAGAAAAGTAAAGAAGGAAAGATATTTCGTTAGTTTTAAATAATTTTTTAATTATTTGAAATCACATTAGATTTGTTATTCATTATTTTTACCAGGCAAAATTTAAATACCTTTATTAAAGAATGACATCTATACAATATTAATTGTAAAAGTGGGAACATTATTAATAGTTACGCAGTTAAGTTTCTTAATTTTATCGTTGAAGAAAAAAATCAGCATCTATCATTCTTATTATTAATAATTACAATTTTGAAAAATTACTTGGAGATATTAAAATATAGAAATAATTAAACTTAAAAAAAGCATTAGAGAAAAAAAACTGCCACGCCCTCTAATATAATTAAAAAGTAATTATTTCATTGTTAGACAATAATTAATCTATTAAAAATTATGTTTATGTAATATTTCATTTACCTAAATTTACTTCACATCATAAATTTTCATTATTTTCAACCACAAAACATTGAATTGTAACTGTTTTTAATTATAAAAACCAGTGGTTATTTATTAGTACTATGTGAGATCATTATTTCTGACTTTCGTTGCAAAAACAGCACTAAAATGTTAGGTACATAATGGTCACAATTTACGGTGTAGCATTTATCAACCCTGTTAACAACTTAAATCCATTGATATAAAGTAGAATTCTAGTTAAACGTAGCTGTACAATTTGTTTTTAGTGAATTTTTCATATCCTTAAGTAGGCCATGACCGCGTTGTTTTCCAGCACCTCCAACAGATGTCATTGATGGTGGAAGTGCGTACAAGTGCACTTAATTAATTAGTGAAAAGCTTTCCTTTAATTTAATTTTTTTAAATTATAATCCCCTTGAATTTGTCAAACATTAATTATAGCTTCGATAAATCACCACCTTTTAATAGTACCTACTTTTATTTTAAATTATAATTAACTACCAAAGTAAAAATTAAAAGACACCGATTTCCAATTAATAAATATTTAATATTTAATATTCCAGTATATACCAAAATGTAATATATTCTTTTGATTTCTTAATATTAACCTTATTATTATAAAAACAATAAAACCAAATCAAATAGGTACTATACGAAATACCTGCAGGAAACGAAAATTTCAACAATCCCCAGATACCAAAAAAGCCATTGTTTTTCTTAATGAAAAAATCTAGAAGAGATATTACAGTAATAAATCGTCTTCATCTAAATAGCGCATATACTCCACACTAACTCTAAAAGTCAAAGCATTGAATAGTCCTTACTTCGACTGCAACAACTACATCATTCATTTATGACATTAATCACATTATGTTGAAGTATTCTTAAATATATTAAGAAAATAAAAAAAAGTTAATCCAAACGATAAAATAATTATTAGAAAACTATCCCTTCTACAGCCACATAACAGGTATAGATAATATGGTTTATTTCTTTAAACAAACAAAATGTGTAAAAAAAAGTCAAAACAGAAAATAAAAAAAAGTACATTACAATTATACAATGATTAAATCTAAATCAACATGCAATGAATTATAATTCAGTAATTTAATTATATATAAATGAAAAGAGAAAAGTACTACAAAAAATGTAATACATAGTGACCTACAATAAAACATTGTATCATATAAATTCTTTAACATTGTATAAAATTTTTGTATAAAGATTTCTTTAATCCAGGTCACCTGTTTGTATCCAGCTGATATGATTGGCCTATCAGCAACTTCCATTCCGTCTTGTGTACCCGTACTCCCTAACATACACACACACACATTCTCAACATATTCTATAAATAATAAATATCGAAGAAGCTGTTTGAAAAAGACTAAGCCAGCAGACAAGAGTTTCATGAAGAAAAAGAAGAATATACAATGTATTAGATATTGAAAATCATTAAAAATATTTGAACATGCTACGAGTAATTTTCGTATAAATTAATTGATCATTATATTACTGAATAATTTCATTATAATTATAATTTCCTATGTTTTCTTTTTTTTCAAATATTTTCGAAAAGCAATTTAAAATTAGTACGTAAGGTAATAGCACCAATTATGGCCGCTATAAGAGCAAGGTTTACTGTTTTTGTGATTGACGGGCTTCTTTTTTGTAATTCTCATGAACTCATGTTACTTATAAAACAAGTAACTCTTTATTTAATCAATTTAATTTCCAAAAGCAGCAAATATTGTTTATTTTTTTAAATTATACCCTATTATTTTGTTTATGTTTTTTGACCAGTAATAGATAAAGTAAAATCAGTAATGAGAGCGCAGTGATGGACACTTGCTAATGATTACAAAATGATAAGTACTACGACATAAAAGATATAAAAGAAAGAATCATCAAATTTGAAACAATGTAAAGCAGTTGCTATGATAATATAATAATTAATAAATAAATTATACTAATAATTAATTTAAATGTCCACCATTTTGATACCTATTAGCCGATTGTCATCAAATCACGCTGTAAGACAGTTAAATGTATATAGATTAATATTCAGAAATGATAGTAATCAAAGATCAACAAATATTTCTAATTCAGTACATTAAATTTAAAAAATAGCCATTACTGGGGTCATATCCAAGACTGGACTGATGCCAGTACCTTACTTATATATTCTATTTATATAATATCTTCAAGTGTACTATGACGAATGTATGCATAGTTGTCCAGCGCACCGACAGATTGTGTTACTGGCGTATTCGACAATGGTGGCGCTCTCACTCACTGGCATTCCCCGGGGACCGACCGACTGCATTGCAAATGAATTGCGGACCACCCGCTTGTCCGGTTAATAAATAACGGACGCACGTGGGAGCCACTACTACACCAGTGCGCGGTGGTGTGCTGAGGTAATTTGGTGAATTATTGCCCTAGTTCTGTATGCGGACACTTAAATCGGACGACAACGCTTAATAGCTTTATGTTTTTGTTTAACTAGTTTGCGAAATTCAACTCTACAACTGGAAGAACTAGTTGACCGAATTAATTGTGTAGTTGAAGTTGAAAATTTAATTATCGTTTTAACTGTTTATTTATTATATTAAATTTAAAAAAAATCCTAACAATATTTACTAATAACTATTTTCCTTATATTATCACAGACGGATGAATAATTTTCCTTGATATAACCAGGGAAAATGATGTTAATGAGGCTTAGGAGTTATCAGTATGGCCCCTGGGTAGTTGTATTTTAATTACAATAAATCAATAAATGAATAATTATTTTTATTACTAATTTTTTTTCCTTGTTTTATTTCTATCTAAAACATTTTTCAGGAACAACAATTTATAAAACATAATAATTTCTTCTTATCTGACTGTATTACAACTAAAGTTGCAGCTTACTTATAATTATCTAACATGTTAGAGTTAAGCACATAAAATCCTTCTTCAAATTTAATGCGCAATTAATGACCTGTTGCACAGTCATCTTCTAAATCAGTGTTTACCAAAGTATGGTACACGACACGCGGCACACTTCTTAATGTTTTTTTTTTTTTTTTATTAAATAGTTTTGTATTTCTAACAACAAATTCTGCATAAATGCAATTTTTAAAACTCTGTTTTTTATTCTTTATGTGTATTTGATTTTTTCATTAAAAACAGCTTAACATTGCAATATAAATGATATATTTTCCAAATATATGCAATTTGAATATCTAGATATCATTAAATTAAAACATTCTAGAGAATAATAAAAATGTAGGTAATCATTGAAACTATTGACTTGAACATCGGTTTTAACTCTATTATCTACGTTCAGAACAAACTTTTATCTGGTATATGATACATAAACTATGTAGGTATTTAAGCTTTTTAATAATGTTTTTTTTTCACGAGCATAGTTTAAAAAAAATATACATAACATATGGATCGCATGTATTTTCACTACAGACATATACCTACATAAATATTTAGAAGTTACGATAAAATTTTACAACTACAATAATGCAATTTTACCAGGAATCATGTACATCTATAACATTACATTTTTATCATTCTTATTTACATATATTTATGTATGTATGCAATAGTATGTATATTGTATATATATTTATATTTTCCATTACGATTGGTAGAAGTATAATCTATTTTCTGTATTTGGCACAATACAACATTCATATGTATGTACAGTCAAATGCAGAACTGGTCTTACAGTTTCTATTCATTTTCGCTTATCACAAACTTAGTAGGACAAATATTTTGAAACTCATTTGTTAGATAAAGAAATACTGTTCGTTTATAGTACTCGTATATATTTGTGCAATTAAATTATTATGTAATCTATTGAAAATTGTATAAGTAAATTTTGTGGCAATAAATATTTGATAAAATGATATTACTATATAAGCTCCGCCCTAGAAAAAGATAACCGATGATGTTTGTCTTTCAATTTGGAATCAGTTGTAAGCGATTCTGGCCTTTAAGGTGACAGACGAGTTCTGCAGGCGATTGTACATATACATATATATACACACAAGTATTACATACTCATTTAAAGTTTAGAAACTTTCCTAGCCAGATTATACTCGATTTCATCGGCTCTTGACAATTCACCTGAAAACATTGACGAATTTATCACATGAATAACTTTGAATTATAAAATCAATATGAAAGCCCGTAAGACTACAGTTAGTCTGTTACGATCAAAATGGGGTGCGGTAAATCGGGAGTTAATGTATTGTTTACAGAGCCATCTTGCGAGTTTCATCTGTTTCTCTAATCGTACTCAAATACAATTTCAATATGCAAATGTGATCATAACTTACATTTACCAAATTTTACTTTCTAGAATTTGTACAATATCAAATTAGTATTTGTTACAAGCAAGTTATCTTTACCAAAAATTACTTCTAATTATAATTTATAATTTTAATTAATATACACACGACATGTATATTTTCTATGTACTGATTATGGGTGTTGGTGTATCTAAAATTAAAGCTTGTTATGATCTATTAAATTATTATCAATGAAAGATTGGGATAGATCAGTGTTTACCAAAGTGTAGTACGCGTACTTCTTAATGCTTTTTTATTAGTTAGTTTTGTGTTCCCAACAACAAATTCTGCATAAATACGATTTTTTAAAACTCTTTTTTTTTCATCAGGTGTATTTCATTTGTTAAATAAAAACATAAAAATTGCAATATGTAATAAATTTTACCCAAAGTATTATTTAATATAACAATTTCTCTCAAATAATTTTGTTATATAATGATTATAATGTACAAAAAAAAAAAACAACTTCTAGTGAAAACAACTTTTTTTTAGTGTTTTAATGTTTTTATACAGAAAATTTATATTTTATTAAAAATGTATGAACACAACTCTCCCTACTCGTATTTTAAATATAAATAGTAGTTTAATTCGTAAAATGTAAAAAGAAAAGTAAATTTTTTATAAGTATATTTAAACAATGCAAAAATAATCCAAACATTCTACACGTTCATGTAGACTTTTATAATGCAACTATCGCTTCACATCCATGCATATTTTGCATAGTAAAAATCATTTCATATAAAACATAAAAAAATCTCTGACGTTTTTAAAAACCTCGCTGGAAGTACAATTTATAAAATTTATTCTGATACTAAACCATTAATTAGGGGCCACTTGCTTATATAACCACCCTTTCAATATTTCATGCTAACATAAAAATATAACACGAATTTGCAGCTGTGAAGATCCCTGAGGGTCGTCAGAATTGGCGCCCAGAGGCGCATAAAAAGGTAAATTATGTTAATATATTTCAGATTTGCTAATTTCTATTAAAGTACACATGAATTGAAGACTACGGATAAAATTTAATACTGTTTTTCATTTTTTTCATTTTTAAGCTTGCGTGGGATGGTAAATTTTTAATAATAATGAAAACGTTTTTAGATAATTAAAATTACTTATTTGATAAAAAGTGGAGATATTTAGTCCTTTATTTGTAATGTTTTTGTTATTTTAAGGTATGTATATTGTGTATGTATATCAATATATAATATAGTAATTACATGCAAAATTTTTAGGTTTTTAATAATTTAAATAACATCAATATGTTGTTATCAAAATATTTATTATAAATTACAAAAATAATATTATGCATAGTAAATATGCACGAAATTTTATTTGATTAACAATTATTAATAACCTATAACTTGTTATTAACTGATTGTGAGTGAATTTATTGTATACTCATTTCAAACGATTATTTTTACAATTTTACATTTACCTTCTAGTTTCAAATAGGTTTTAAATTATTAATAGAGGTTGATCCCCAAGCGAATGGTTTTTAATTTATTGCAAATCGATAACAAATAGTAGGAAAACAATATTAAAAATAGTAATACGTGTTATTTAGAATTTATTTTCCATTTTTAGGGTTCCGTAGAAAACTAGTAACCCTTATAAATTCGCTCTGTCCGTCCGTCCATCTGTCTATATAAATTTTAGACCGATTAAAATGAAATTTGGTATACGGACGTAGATTGATAAAAACAGAAATGATGAGATTCGTGAAAAAAAAAAGATTTTGGACCTCCTTCCCATAGACTGAAAAGTATATTCAAATTTATTTCACTTATCCCATTGAGTGGTGTGTCTTTAGATAGATGCAACAAAAAACGTTTAAGGACCTTTTAATTTTAACCCTTCAATCACGATATTACTTTTCAATGTCGTTATCAGAACGTCCCCCTCTAATTTCTAAACTATCGATTCAAAAATCTGAAAAAAATCCAGAATGTAGCTTTTAATTAGTTATACTTTCACTGAAAATTATAACAAACACTATCAAAAAAATTTTGAACCGCCTTCCTTTAGACTGAAAATTGTACTCACATTTTTTTTCACTTATCCCATTGAGTGGAGTGTCTTTAGATAGGTCTCATTAAATGCAACAAAAAATGTCAAATGGTCACGATATATTTGTTTTTCAATATCGTTATCAGAGCGCCCCACCCCTCTAATTTCTAAACTATTGATTAAAAAATTCTGAAAAAAATTCAGAATGTAGCTTTTAATTAATTCACTGAAAATTATAACGAACACTGTCAAAAATGTTTTGGACGAATGCTTTCTACAATAGTTTTTTTCAATTGATTCATCTGAAACTGTCTATAAAAAATCCTTTTTAGCGTGAGGTAAGGATCGGTGAGTGCACTTTTAGTATCAATCTTTGTTATTTAAAACTGGTACATCTCCACCAAGAATTCCCACAAATAAATTAAATATAAGTTAAAATGCAATACATAAAAAGCGCGAACTGGTTACATAAAAAGATATAAGCACACTTGTAACAAAATCACATGAGAAACAATAGAATTCACCATCCATTTCTAAAACTTACGTTAAAATCTTCACTGTAACAATCTTCTCACATTTGACATTTACGAGCACTCATAACCCTGGGAAATTACTGCTTGAGATTTTCACCCCTCGCTTCCTATTGTTACTCGAGCCAATCTATGACAGAACCGGACTAATATATTACAAAGGCCGAGCACGGAAATCTACTTTTGTGCCAATATTTTTACCTGATATTTATGACTTTTACTTTTTTATCAAAATACTCCACTGGTAACAAAGATCTCTCGGATATACATATATTTGATACATAAGATTGTAGCCTGAACATAAAGACTGATCAGAAATTTTGATAGAATGAAATATGTGTAATGTATACAGTTAGTTATACTTTATCCACATATAATGTAGGTATGTGACATGTGAACTTATAATAATTATTCTATTTTTTAAATCAATAGGTATACAGGTGTCTAAATACGATATATAATAATAACTATTTTAACCCGATAAAGGTATACAAAAATAATTAAATTATTATAATATTGAATTTATATAAAAGATTTTCCATCTTGTGTCCCTGTCTAAGAAACCATCACTTGACAGACAATAAAACGACATGACCAACTAAAATTAACATAAAAAAAAAATTAGATCGGATAATATCACGAAGAAGCTGTCAGAAGAGGAAGAAATCCAGCTGACAAGAAATCTATTTATAAAAAAATATATAAAAGAATCATAACTCTAAAACAGACTTTTTGAATTTTTTTCTAATTGAAAAATAAATCTTTATTTCGCATATACATAGGTAATTTACAATATAAATATAATTTTTATCTTGTACTAGCGCATTGGACCCGGTGTTACCAGGGGATATTAATTCAATTAAACATAAAGTAATTATGCCCACCCTACATGCCCACCCAACATGCCCACAACACACGATTCACCGCGAATTGTTTTTTTCCGGCTTTATGAAATTTACAGAAAATATACAAAAATTATACACCTAAACTTTACTTATCCATTAGTGAAAACCGGAATAAAATCCAATCAGTAGTTATTGATAAAATCGTGTAAAATTATATTTTCAAACTCCCACAAAACACCAGATCTTCTCTGAGAATTTGTATGAAAATCCAAAATAAATAAATAAATAGGTTAGCAAAAATTATAATAATTATTTTCGATATTTTCCCTTTCTTGAAAGTGAAATGTTTCTTTATATTTCAATTCTCAATCAATATATTTGAAAATATTTAATTGATAGATAGAGATAAAAAAATTTCTCAATCTAGCTTGTTCCTGTATTACTTAATGAAGCATTTTATATTCTAATTATATAAAAGTTTAGGTATATATTTATTATTCGATTATGGCGGCCTAAATTATGTAGACATTGAAATTAATAAATAAAGATACAAAAACAGAAGCTTTAGCTCCTGGAAATCCCAACCTAAAATAAAATAACTTTAATTTTATTCATCAATATCAATCTCCCAAAAAGATCGTATCTAAAAATAATCGGTCTAAAAATAAAATACCAATAATACCATAGTTTGTATTTTAATCCGGTTCTGAACTACAGCCAACTAGTAGTTGAAGATGGAAACAGACATTATCTCAAAATCATAGTGTTTTTCAAATACGGATACTGTCTTGATGATGATTATTATGACAGAAGCTTTTGTTATTGTGATGAAAATTTCAAAAGCGAATCAGATTTAATGATCTGTACTTTTATGTCAATATGTTTGCTTTTTATTAATTTCAATGTACCTTTTTATACGTACTTAAATAGAGTAATGTCATCCTTTAAGAAACATTTTTCTTGTCAGTTCTCATAAAACAATTATTTCATTAAATAGATGTCCTAGAATCAGGAAATCGAACCGATATAATTTCCTGAACCGGTTTGATTCCGGTTTTTTTTTCCAGTAATCAGTTCGAACTAGTTAAAAAAAATTTTATATGTGAAAGAGGTAAAAAATGATTAGAAAAAATATTTTATGTATTTCTTATTATAGTTTATTTTATTATTTTTGACATTAACAAATAAAATAAATAAATAGATAATTTTTGAAAAATTAAATATAACATGACAATATTTGTAAAAAAAAATTTTTAAGTTTTGACAATGAATTATTTTTAAAATTATATTTGTAACGATTTGGTAAAGAAAATGTTTTATAAGCTGTAGAAAAAATTATAATCTAAAATCTATTCTCTAAACATTTTTTCAAGCTATTCATTTGTATTATCTCCTACGTAGTACCTTATTTAAGAAAGATACAACGAAACTCAATTAAATGATTTATTTTTAAAAATAGATTCATTTCCTTGTTTGTTCATTACGATAATGAAGTTTAACAAAGGAATGTATTTTCAGAAAAAAAGCACATTTATATTTTCATTTCATAATGTACAAAGAAAAATTGTAAATATTGAACTTCAATTACATTCTAATAATTAATTGGAACTTGCTTTCATAAAAACTATTTTTACTACGCTTATTTTATTATTTTCATGTTCTGAAATAAATGGAAGTATTGTAATAGCGTAGAAATCGTGTCTGAGATAAAAGCAAATTCTGATTGTACTATCTTCAAAACTTAAAGAAAAATTAATTTCCGCATGTAGAATTTTCTTTCGTTCACGATAACTACTGTAAAAATCCACCGATCTGAATTATTTTTGGGGAAAAGTGAGTACTCTAGAACTTTTGATTTTGGTGTTAATTGGATTAGGGGTTTTGGAAATATTTGAAATTATGTAACTTTTTTCGTCTAAAAAGTGAATGTTGCGAGTATTATCTCACAAATTTTGACAAGACTTACGGTCTGATAACTCCGCCAAACCAAAAACAGTAACTCGTTATGGGTGCATAAGTTATTCTTGAATGACAGTACCCCAAATGGCTTATTGTTGTTTCAGATGGCTGATAAGGTTGACAGAAAAAATCACGCAGTGCGCGAAATGTGTTTTTTTTTGCAAATGACCATTTTCATAATATATTTGGATCACTTTTATCCGTTGTTCAACTGTGTTTCGCTCCATGACTTTTGCCAAAGCCTGTATACGACAGTTACTTAAAAAAAACATCTTAGAAATAATCGCTGTCAAAGAGCTGCGCTCTTATTGAATTTTAACAAAAAGCAAGACAAGTAAAATTAATATCATTCCGGTCTCATCTCGTGAAAATTTGTCACCCTCGCTTCAGTCTCGTTTCATCACAGTTCAAGCGGTCTTGTCTCACTCGGTTTTTGTAAACGGTTTATGTATAAAAGAATTCATACTTATAAAACTGTTTTAATAAATAAAATGTTAACTACGGATAAATGTATTCCAATATAAGTACTTAAATAAAAGATATTCACGATGGCATCTGAAGAGCCCATATAATTAATGCTCTGACAATAAACTTTTAAGTAACGATAAACTTCTTATTGCAATGATTATCACACGTACAGTATTTACTGGTGCTCATAACCTTTGAAAATTACTGCTTGACATACTCCCCCTACTCTAGCAAGCACTGACTTTTACACTGCACGCGTTTGGTGTTCATCCTCCCAAATCCACTCTGCAGTTACAGGTATGTATGTTCACACCAGGGACGTATTTAATAATATATTATTTTGAATTTAATTGTGCTTTTTAAATATTATAGAGTAAACTAAAGATACGTTAATGCCATTCTATATTAAACTTTTTTTATAATTTAAGAAATACTTGAATACGATGATAAAATATAAATAATGCTTTTGTTAACTATCAATATTGTAAAGTTTAGATGCGGAGTAGAAGTGGGCATTTGTTTGTCGCTTGGTCAACGTTTGCTTTAAGTTAGGGAAAATGTTTAATCTAATGGTCAAAGTATGCTACTATTTTTCATTAATTTGTATCCTAATAAATATTTTTCAAACTAAAAAATTATCTTATGAATCTATTTATTGAATATGATATTTATAAATAGTCTTATAATAAGTTGAAACAAACTTGATTTACATTTATTTTATAAAAAATATTCAAAGTATATACTCTCTATATTTAAATTCATTACGGGAATTCTATAAATGACGTTCGATTAACGATAAACAAATATTGAACTAATTGTTTGTTTTTTATTAGTTTTCTTACTAAACATTGTTTTGTTGTTTATTTTTAATGATTATAAACAGATATACTAATTTTGAATACAACACAAAATGTATGTTATTTATGTTATTCATAATATTTTTTGTAGTAAGAATGAACTCATTTTAAATGTAGAGGAGACTGGGGTAATTACAAACACCTAGGGGGGAAAAATAATCATAAATATTGTGTATAATTATTAAATAATCTATTAGTTATACATTTTCAGTATCAATAATAATAAAATATAAAACCAAATTAAAATTAAAGACTAAAACAAAACTTTATGTGTTCGTGATTCCCCGACTAACACGAGGTAATCACGAACAGTGGAATAATTAAACCTAATTAGTACAAAATTTGCAGCAAAGGCCTCTGTATGTACTATGACCACTGGTACACTTACCATGTGCCCATAAATTACACTTGAAGCACATTACTTAGTTACCAACAGGAGGAAATAGTTATTTTCTTTATCAACATATTTGTTTCTTCTTCTTTTTTTACTTGGCACTTCTTCTTTTGGTTATTTTCGTTAAAATGACTGCGATTTCTCGCACTTTTTCTAGTTTAAGTATTTTTTTACAACGTTCGGAATTACCACATTTAATTTGTTCGTCATTACCCCACGAACTTGAAAAAAAATAAACATTTTTATCCACGACTTACATATATATTATAATAAATATATCTATTACATACGGAGTTTTTACTATATAATGCCATATATTTATCCCAAAGGGAATAATGAGAGATTATGGTCATTATTCCTCGGCAATAATAGCTATCATTATTGACTCGTGGTATAATCTACTATTTTTGAGGTTAGGATCATATAATAAACAATACGGGTGACATCAAATACTGTTTTGTCGAGGCTTACTTGGGCATTAATTAATCACATTTTTATTTATTACAAATTAGTTATTACATGACTTTTATTTAAATAAAAAATTAAATGAAATATGATATAAAAATGGAATTAATTTTAAGCTTACTTTGTACTGTGAGCGTGATCTACACTGACGGTCCGACACTAAACGTAGACCCATCTATCGGTAAAAGTAAAGAGAACATTTGAACATAGAGCTTTCATCTTCTAACATACTGAAATCACTGAGTTCGTGATTACCTCACTCTCCCATATTTGTTCCAGTTGAAAAAATTATAAAATAAAATCACATTCTCTCGAGAAATGTCTTTAAATTTCTGCAGTTTATTTGAAGCGATATTTAAGTTCCAATAACGGTCAGTTCTTTTTATCCTGTACTTTAATACAAAGTTTACAATCCGCCACTGGTGCTGAACTTCCTAAAACCACTCAACAATACAGATACACACACACACATTGTCACAAAGTTAGTGGCTTGGTTGATTCTTGATACGGGTCGCCAGAACATAAGGTTTGCAACCCTCTTCGCCGGACCGTAAATAAGTACAAACACAGCGTAAATATATTCTTTAAGTATGTCATATATATGAAGAAATTCTCTTCGAGATTGGATGAAGTGTGTTTTTTTGCCTCCCACCGGACATCCCATCTCTGTTTCTCGATGCTCTCGAGTTCTTGCTTAAGAAAACTCAGAGAAAAATAGTTATGTTTTTTGTACGTAAAATCGTGTTAGTTTCTTACTTTTTTGCTTCATTTCGTGAATAAAATTTTCATTTATTTTCTAAAGAGATGTTTTTGTATGGGTTCTTTAATTTGATCATATTTCAAAGAAAGAAGTTTATTATTCGTACGTAATTTATTACAGTTCTAAAAAATTATATTTATTCAGTATAAATTAATAAATTCATAATATTATTATAATAATTTCCATATAAATTAGTAAAGAAACTACTTGTTGCAAAGTATTGAGCTATTGAAGTGATATTTTAAAATAAATCACTAATCAAATGCATATATGTATGCATACATTACATGTTTTGGTAACGTTAGTATGTACATTGTACATAGTACACATACTTCAATTTTTTATAAAACAAAAAAAGTTGAACATATCATATTTTTAATAAATACAAAGTAAGTATGTATCCTTAATATATATAAAGCTCAACGTCTCTCTGTCTGTCTGTCTGTCTGTCTGTCTGTCTGTCCGTTAGTTACCTTATCACTCGAGAACCACTTATCCGATTTACGAGTTTTTTTTTTTAATTCATAGGTACGTTCTCTGGCCAGGTTATAGGCTATATTTTATTACGTTAGGTAACATAACAACAAAGCAGTGACGATAATAGTAAATCAAGTCGGAAAAAATTTTGCCGTCGGCGCGCTGTTTTGTAATACGCTGCCTAAACCGTTCAATATAGAACAAAATAATGTATTAAAGAATTGTGTAGAATCAAAAGTTCTACAATTAAGTCAGCGACACGATATGTCTAACTTTTATATTTAAGCCACAATGACTGCTTTTATGTTACAAAAAAAACATAAAATATTTGGGTTTTGTTTACATGGACTTATGACCTGCAAAACATTAATCCTTATCGAAATAAATGATTTCATCGTCATAAGTACTTAATGTAGATATAGTTTGCCATTTACAGCATCCAATTTGGTCGTATAGTTTAGAAAATATCTTAAAATATATTTATAAAGGTAACATTTTAAATGTATGGTGTCGTGCCGCATCGAAGCGATGTACATCAGACTGGATTCGCTTACGTTCGGTAGATATTCGGAGTCCCTCGGCTGACGTTTGAGTTAATTTTGTTTTCAATAATTAACATTTAAATTTAAACAGAACACAAATTATTTGTACTTTTTTCTTCTGATTCGTTTTTGTTAGGTAATTTAGGTATTGATAAATTATTATTACAATAATAACTAATCGTGTTTGTACTTAATTAATTAAACTATATTTTTCAAAAATCCTAAACAATAATTCCGTAGTCTACGCGAGCGAAGCCGCGTGGGCCCAGCTAGTATTATTATACATGCTAATTGAAATCAATTTCTATCCTCTATGTTATCACTTCATCAGTCTAGTAACTAGTTAGTGTATTATTCCTTTTTTTGCCATAATTGTGCAATATGATAAATATTTAATTTGAACATAGAATATATGTAGGTCCATAAAATGCTCAAATGAAAGAAAAAAGGTTATGTCAGATTATGTGCACGATGCATCAAAATGTTCGACATCCATAGCCAGAGATTATGGCTTTGTACCTTTTTTGATCTCTTCTACTTAAGATATTTTCATATTTTTTAACCAAAATTCATGTTATAAATATTTTTTAGAATTTTTATTATAATTTTATTAAATTATCACTAAACCCTACCTAGACATGAATGTCTGATTTATTATAATCAGTTATGAAGATTTATTTGTATGGTTATTAGGTATGTAAATATTAAAAACAACATCTGCCAAGTAAATGCACAGTGCTTCCTCGTGCTAAATTTACTAAAACCGATAGTGTTCAGATAAATTGCCTGGCATTGGTTAACCATTTAATTTTTATACAAATTTTATTTAAAAATCTTAGTTCGAATTTTTTCTTAAAACGCACCTGAATATTTTTTCATATATTTTTAATTTTTTGACAATTTCAATCCAAATCTTAATTTATGCAAATGTCAAAATGACATTTAAAACGTCAAAGTGACATTTAAAACGCCAAAGTGACATTTAAAACGTCAAAATGACACTTAATATATCCAATCAAATATCAATTTAGAAAAACAAAACACGAATTTTTAAAATTAATTTAGATAAATCTTTGTAAGGGAATATTTTACAACAAACGTAGTAGACCCATGTTATAGGAAATTTAATTCTCTACAAAAAATATTCTATACAATTTTCTCGTAACATGTGTCGTTCTTGAGATATCTTGAAAAAATAAATATTTTGGGGTGTCACCCCTCCCCCTTACACACGATTTTAATGATTTTGAAATGGGACCGTCCTCAAACCAAACCCAACCATTCGACCAAATTTCAATAATATCGGTTCAGTGGTTCATGAGTTATGCGTGTGACAAGGATTCAGGGGACAGACGGACACACGGACACACGGACGGACAGACAGACAGACACGGAACGAAAAGTGTTTGTCTTGACGTGAAACGGATAAATAAATTTAAAATTTTGAAATTGGAGAACTTTTTTTTTGTCTCAATCTGAAACGATCACATAGCTTCTCGTATCTTCGATATTGCGAGGAAGCAAAATTAAAATGCATTTACTTTAAGAATATAAAAATGAATGTGTGAATTAGTAAACATTGAAAAAAAACTGATAATTAGATATATATAAAATACTCTCATTACATCAAAATGCATAACCATATTCAAAAGAAACTTCTATAGAAGGCTTGTAATTATACACTATGTATACTAATAACTATTTTTTCTTTTCAGATATTTGAATACAACTACGTCACAAGTTTACGTCACAGCAGATCAAATAGGTAATTATTTTTATTACATTAAATATATGAGTATATATTCAAAAAATCAACAAGAATGAAATATGTAATTTCATATATTCATTAAATGCATTCCCCAAGCAAGTTTTCCTATATGTATTGTACAAATATACAATTTTATCAAATGTTCTTCGCTTCATTAAATAACAAAACATATAATTTTAACTATCTATAGATCTTGGCAACCCTACCTTATATTTCTGCTACATTTTCACAAAACATTATTTGTGAGAGCTTTACTCATGCCTTTCGTTCTTATTTTATATATTACAATATTCAATAAATTGTCAACATTGAAACACAAACTTTCACTTCGAAGAAAGAAGGTATAATGTAAAATTTACACATGAATAAAAATACAGGCATCGAACATACACGTTTTATAAAAGGTTATATATGGGAATATTTCAAAAATACTTCACACTAATGGAAAATTCTTATACAAATATGTATTCAAAAATAAATATGTACTATTGAAATGAAGATATGTATGCATTCTTAAACAATATGTACTTGAAAGGAGAAACATTAAATGAAAAAACATCTGTCAACTGCTTCCTCGTGCTAAATTCTCCAAAGATAGTTAAATATCGAAAAAATTGAATAAACACCAGTCAAATATTCGGATGAACTGCCATTGGTTATTGGTTAACCATTTTTATTTTTACACAATTTTATTGTTATTAATATACACTCATCCAAACAATTAAAGGTACAAGAATTTAAACATTTTTTTTGGGTGTTTTTTGAAGTGCTGTATCTTTGTGAAAAATGGTCGTATCGAAATAAAACAAAAAGCATTTTAAATCTTCAAGTTTCTAGTTTTGAGATTTTGTAGCATAATTTTTTTTGAGTTACGGTTATCGCGCAATCAAAAGAAATAGTGGGACACAAAAATTTTCCAATTTTTTAAATTTTTTAAAGTCATGAAAGGGTCTTGTAGGAAATTTATTCAAGTTTTTAAAACTGCCCTTAAATTTACTGTTTAATCATTAGTTGCTGATATATTGATGATCGAAGACAAAAGAATCATTTTTCATTTAAAGTCAGATATCTTGGCAAAAAAAAATTGAGAGAGACCTAAAAAAAACAAATTAAAGCTGAATAAGCAAGTTAACTGACCAATGCATCGGTTTAACTGAAAAAAAAATTCCCGAGCCCGCGGACCCTTAAAAAAAGTTTTAAAAATTGGAAAATTTTTGTGTCCCACTATTTCTTTTGATTGCGCGATAACCGTAACTCAAAAAAAATTATGCTAAAAAATCTCAAAACTAGAAACTTGAAGATTTAAAATGCTTTTTGTTTTATTTCGATACGACCATTTTTCACAAAGATACAGCACTTCAAAAAACACCCAAAAAAAATGTTTAAATTCTTGTTCCTTTAATTGTTTGGATGAGTGTATATTAATTAGAAATTTTTTTAAAGGTATTTGGGGACTAAAATGAAAAATGTTACCCTTGAGTTAAAACGTTTCCCGGCGAGTTATTAATCCCACATTCAAAATTTCAAAATAATTGTTTAAACAGTTTCTGAAAAAATAAAATATTATAGAAGCAATATCAATGGTTTATGTATAGAACCATCTACTAACCAGACCCAACCAACAAATCAAGTTTTCATTAATATCGGTTCTATGCTTCATGAGTTATAGGTGTGACAAGGATTCGGCAGATAAACAGACAGACATACGGGCATAAGATGAAAAGTCTTTCTCTTGACCTGAAAGGGAAAGATCAAGTAAATATTTTTTAAACAGAAAACATTTTTTTTCTGTTTTGTGAAATGATTACATAGTTTCCTTTCAGCAATAATCCGTTAATCTACCGATAAGCTACCTATGAATATTAAAAATTACAATTACTTCAAGAATTATCAATTATTTTCTTTAGTTTCAAGCAATAGTCAATATAAAGAAAATACATACATTCTGTAGCTGATTATGGATACAATAAGTCAAAATAACAAAAAGACAAAAAAATACAAAATAAATAATGACAATGAGAAAAAAACAAACAAGCAAAGAAACAAAGAGCTCGAATTCATGTAAGAAATTCTTCAACTTTGCAGTGATAATACATCAACAAATAATTTTAACTTTTTGAAGTAGATAGATTTCTCGTGTTTTCAGGTATTTAATAAAAAAATCTTATTACTGAGACCAGGGTTGCACAACATACGATCCACGAAGACTTAGTAGTACTTATATATATTTGTGCAATTAAATTATTATGTAATCTATTGAAAATTGTATACGTAAATTTTGTGGCAGTAAATATTTGATATTCCGAATTTTAGTATTTAAATATATTAAACTTGGTAGAAAAAGATAACCGATGATGTTTGTCTTTAAATTTGGAATCTGTTGTAAGCGATTCTAGCCTTTATGGTGCCAGACTAGTTCTGCAGGCGACTGTACATCGATTAAAAAACGAATTGACAATATACAAAAAGCAACTATTACTGTCGAAACGTTTCAATTAACGTAACCTTTTAATCACATGTAAGAATTCGTAAGGATTTGCAGACCTTCCCCCACCCATAAGTTTTACGTAATTTATAGACGCTCCCAAATAAGTTATTTTGGTTAAAATCTAAAAAAAAAAACATTATTTATAATTTACTTAACATATTTAAAAAATAATGTATGTACAATATTAACTACGTCAGTAAAATCGTAAATTCTTAATCGCACATATTTTCTCTTTTATTTACATACGTGTATATTCCTCAATATATCATCTTTTTAAAGTACACTCGTGTAATATACATCAATGTCATACGAGATGACGTCACAAATGTAGAAATGGTAAAATTTCGTTCTAAACTTACGCCCAGAAGTATTTTCCAAAATAGAAGCAAATAAAACGTGTGATTCAAGAATTGATATCGGTAAACGACGTCGGAGGCAAAGCCATTGACACAGGGCGTCATTGCAACCGGGGAAATATTGATTTGTGCAAATTGAATTTATTTTCAATCTAAGTTAAGACCCAATCTCACTACACAATTCATCTTTTAATTAATATCAGTTTTTGTTTTACTTTCTATACCGTATTCATATACATGTTTAAATTCAAAGTCGGTGTTTTACTTTTGGTTTTTAATTGAAATTTGAAATATTTATCTGACAAATATATCAAATTCGGTTTTTATTTCATTTAAATAATTTGTTTGGTGTAATTAGTTAATTTAAAATTCTTTTATAGTTTTTTTTTTTGCAAAATGTGTTAAATTAATTATTTAATTTTTTGATGTTACGGATTTGAAATAGAATTGAATTGTTTAATTATTAAAAATAATTACGTCCGTATACACATTTATGGTAAACTAAAAAAATATTTATTTGTTATTTCAAACTACTGTATGACGGTGAAGCGATTAACAATACATAAACTATACAAGTTTTGAGGCTTCCACGGTGATCTTGATATAGATTCTGGGTGTAGGCCACGTCGACTTGGTCGTGTGTGGCCGATAACACGACCAAATCGACACGGCTTTCACCCAGAAGCCAAGATCCAATACATAAACTATCTAGAATTATTCACTAATTTTTGATTACTTATTAACTATCTTAATAAATTGTATAAGGTGCTGTCACCAGTCTTAGATGTGACCCCAGTAATGGTTTTTTAAATTAAATGTACTGAATTAGAAATATGTGTTGATATTTGATTACTACCATTTCTGAATATTAATCTATATACATTTAACTGTCTCCCAGCGTGATTTGATGACCAATAGGTGTCAAAATGGTGGATATTTAAACTAATTATTAGTATTATTTATTTATTACATTGTTTACATTTTGAACTCATTAGCAAGTGCTCATCACTGTTTTTTTAGTTGAAACTATATTTGCGGACTTTGGTAATTAAATTGATTAAATAAAGAGAAAGAGATTTACAAAAAAGAAACCTGTCAACCACGAAAAACAGTAAACCTCGCTCTAATAGCGGCCATTACTGGTACCAGTACCTTATTTATGTATATAAAAATAAATGTAGAAACATTTATGGCAAGATTATATAGAAATAAATACAATTTTGTTCGATGTACACTGTCTTTTAAATTAAATTCATTTAGGAAAAATGATTCACTCTCAGAGGAAAACATTTTCAAGAAAGCATGCTTGAGTATTTAATAAACGTTCCTAAATTACACGCTAAGTAATTATTTAAAATATCTAGTATAAACAAATTCTGATCAATAACTCTGTCGCTATAACAGTAGCAATAGCGTCAAGAATAATGAAAGCAGGCATTTGGACGAGTTTATAAATCCTTTACAATCAATCATTATTTACGGTTGATTAATTAACGAAATGGTCTTTTGTTTTAATATTTCATAAAAATGATTGATTTATCTCTTTGTAAATGAATATAACAGTTTGTAATTTATGTACACGTATTCTACACGCATACAATGTTGTTTTCCAGTGGTGCAGTACATGTGTATCACGCATTGTGTGTATTGTTCCCATATAACCAAGCGTGTGTGGCCTATTTCGGAAAATTAATGCATCCAAAATGCATGAATGAAATTTGGTATGCATTTTTATTACTAATCAATAAACATACATATTATAACCTATATTCTAGGTAAATGAGAGAATTGATGAATTTATAGGTTTATTAAAATTACCTATATATTTACTCTTTATAATAAACATAAAGTATAGTAAGGTACTGTCACCAGTCTTGAAAAATTTAAGAGAAAAGTATACTATTTTTTTGGGGTTCATGGGATTCTTTTTTGTAATTCTCATGAACTCGTGTTATTAATAAAACAACTACCTCTTTATTAAATCAATTAAATTACCAAAGTCCACAATTAAATTTTGTTTTTTAAATTATAGCCTACTATTTTGTTTATGTTTTTTATCCAATAATGAACAACGTAAAACCAGTAATGAACACCCACACCACAAAAGATATAAAATTTAAAACAATGTATATTAGATAATATAATAATTAATAAATAGACTACATTAATAATTAGGACAGGCCCGTATAATGTAAATTAATAATATTTTTTTATACAACAATTGTATGAAAATGAATAGGATCTGTTCCTATGCGAGATAGGGGGTTGTTTTCCCCCTAAAACTCCCTGCCCCGTAGTATTTTCCCGCTGAATCGAATAATCCTAATTACAACCCTTTACATGTATCAAGGGATGCAATATTAAATTTATGTAATTATTCAAAAAACAACTATTCAAACACTGAAACTTACAAACATAAAATTTAGATATAATTAGATGTTTTGTTCTATATTTGAAACGGTTGTTAATATATAAAACTGGTTAAATAAAAGTTGTAGATAATATAATTCTCTAAAATGTATTATTATTAATTATTTCTCGATATAACAAACTGTTTTCAAGATTTTTGTTTCTGTATAATGATGTATAAAAAAATCTTATGGTGGCTATAACAGTTTATTTACTTACTAAAACACATACGTATGCCTGAAAACACTGATAGATAATACAATCGTAGAAGTTTATCATATAATGACATAATTAAAACCAGAAATTTCAAATATATATAACGATGAAATAATTCTAGCAGGTTAAAACACTAAAAAAGTTCAAATTCGAGTTTTTAATCAAGATTAAATTACTAAGGAATTTTACAAGTAATTTAATTAGCTCAACTCATTGTTTGAATACATGTAGGTACATATAAAATAGGTTTTAAATAGAAACAACATAAACTTGTACCTAGGTATATAATGAAAACATATATCTTATTTAATTGGTACCAAGAATGGCTCCAAGTAAAACGTTTGAATTTACAACACTTTGATCACCAACCGTACCAGTTTTTATCGTCCCCTGTAAAATTTTCTTAATGAAGTTCGCAACCTATAACAATTGGTAATTATAAAATGTTTTATTTTTTCTGCATATATGTTTATCGCTCGAATGAACAAAAAAGATGTTATATAGTATGCTCTCTTTTCTTCAAGAATATTTCTTCAACGAAAACAATATTAATGTATAAAGTTTTATAAATTTTAAAACCATAAATCTGAAAAAAATCTTCAATCTTTTCCCTATTTATTGACACTTCTCTGCATAAAGAAAAGCATAATAAAATTCCATTTACAATCCATGTCAGATTTAAGAGAACCTATATTTTATATAAACTTACTCCGTTCATTGAGGCGTTTGTTTTTATCTTTCGAAACAATACCTTGACGTCAGCATTCCGGTATTTGAAATGCATTTTATTAATATTTTCTCGTACTAACTCGCATAACATAAATGCAGTAGTCGTGTTCCAGTACACACACATGCATACATATATGCACATACCGTCAGTTTCACATAAATGTTCGATCAGTAATCGTCTACACCAGTGGCTCTGAATCAGTTAACCGTGAACAGCTTTTTTTACTGTCTACCAGTTTGTATTCATTTACCTACAAAGTGTTTTGGTAATATGTCGATGGTATTAGCGTCATAACATGATAACTTACATTTTCTGATAAACACATATTCCAATTTTCTATTTATAGTATATATATATTTGTTACGGAAAAAAGATTTTTTAATACTCGGTATTACTCTTTAGTACAAGTACCCATATATCAAAAATGATATCGACATAACTGGAAAAAATTAAAAAAAGGAATTGGGTATATATAACATACATCTAAACACATAGGATTATTTTTATTTTCTTATATATATATAAGAAAATATGTAAGAAAATAATGTTATTTTTTACCAAATTCGAGATTTTGATGAAAATATCGATTTTAACTTTCTATTTTTGCTACGATACATGTCAGTTTAAATGTACGTAGACTCAAAAACAACAAAGCATAGAAGAATTAAAATTTATATTTATGTTTCGGAAAAAACCGTTTATTTTTTAAGGCGATTATACAAAACATAATTTTTTGTTATTTTCGAACTATTTTTAAAACGATGTGTAGTAGAAAAAATGTTCTAGATTTTTATATTTTAATTTTTTTTCTATCTCTTATCAATTAATCTATTCACTCTCAGTATTACGTATATAATTAATTGATTTTTGTTGATACTATCGATTAGCAAGTAATAAATTACAGTTTAAGATTAAGAAAGTTGAGCATCTCTGTTTTAATTCAACATCGCGTAGGTAGGATATAAATTATTGATATTCCATTAAACAGTCCAAAAAAGCAACAGGAAAACGATATTCCGTTAGAAGAACAGAATCGATTTTATTTATTAGTTACTTTTTCTACTATCATGATAACCCCGTACATTTATACATGTACATGCATCATTATATAAATTTATACAGCAGTATACAAAAATTTTAATAAAACAAAAACAGTTCGATTTATTGCAGTATCTTGATAAATCTGTATCGAAATATTTAATACATATTTATTTCGCAATATGGTTTAAGGTTATTCGATCGTTAGAGCAATGTATAGATAAAAGTCTAAAAATTTAATATGGTAATTATGGATAGCTCATATATTTTATTAATTTTTTTTAATATTGGACGTATGGTTTTTGAGTAATTGGATATTAAAAAAAAGTTTTTAATACAAGATAAATGATGGAACTCGATGTAAGTGCTCTATTTATTGAAATTCTTCATTAAGAATAGTAATTCGTTGGTAATCTTCTTGTTCACGTGAATTTTAGAGGATATATTTCAAGATTATAAATATAAGAACGGATAAAGATGACTTAAAAACGGCTCCGTGATTATATGATAAACGTCTTCTTCTAATTTTTTTTTTAAGGAAGATTCTCGAACCCACTGTTTATGTAATAGTATTTTTATCCTCTTTCAAATAAATGAAAGAATTTCAAGAAAATACCAAATATAACTAGCTACCTATTGATCAAAAAGTGGCTTAAAAGAAAAGCAAGGTATATAAAGACAAGGTAGTCTCATCGGCTCCTTGACCAATCAGCGTTGGCACAGGAATTGATGTCACCACAAAGACATATTCAAATGTTATAAATGTATAATAGAATATCAATTACAAAAAATTCCTTTATTTATTCTTGTTTTCGTATTTTTTAATATTTTAACAACACATACAATCAAAGAAGTACAAGTTCGACATTGTAAAATCACGTATTGCCAACTTAAGAATATAGAAAAAAGACGTTTCGCGAATAGACCAAATTGTCTGTGTCAGCTTTTTTATGGTTTTGAAATGTTGAATTTGTACTTCAGTGATTGTATGTTGTTAAAATATCAAAAAACACGAAGACAAGAATAAACAAAATATTTTTTTGTAATTGATAATCTATTATACATTTATAACATTTGAATATGTCTTCGTAATGACGTCAATTCCCTCTTTTCTATTAATTATCCATATACACTATACAGTAATGTAGTAAATTAACCATAAATCGATTTTAATTTTAACATGTTTCTTCATAAATGGTAGATTTAAAATTATTTCTTCTTATTTTTCATAAATTTTATATTTAAATTATTTTTAATTTCACTATGGAAAACACTAAAATTGCGGTATATAATTACATAAAAGTTAAAAAAAAAACGCTAGTACATAAATTAGATGTGTTTTTTCATTTTTGTGTTAACGTCTTTTATACATCTTTGTAAGATAAAATTTTTGTGTACGGCCCTGTAGACAATGCACGTCAGATTTATTATATTCTGTTCATTTTAACCTGAAATAGAATGATTACGTTTTGCGATAACTGTACGTCCACAGTTCTATACAAAAAATGCGCCCCTTAAGAGACGTAATTTATGAGATAAATTTTCTCACATTTTTCTTCTACATCTTCGTCCAGAGCTACAACTTTTATGAAAGAAACGAATGTGTGTGCTTGACTTTCACATTCATTTCATTTTCATTAGAACGTACAGCCGTCTCTCTAATAGCTCTAGATCAGTAGTATCAAACAGTAGCTTTAAAGCAATCAATTTAAGGAAAATTTACCCCACTGAATAACGGACAGAATGCTGCTAGCTGAAACAGATAGTTTGAAGTTATGATACGATGAAAATATTTTTGTATATTAATGATCTACATTTTTATATGAAAATAAATAAAAATAAAAAATTCTATGACGCCCCTCCCTATTTCTCCAAAATTTGAATTGGCATTGTTGACTATTTAACGTTGGTAGTCTCTCCAAAGCATCATTACCAAGTTTTTCAGATTTTTTGAGCCAGTAGTTACCGAGTTAGGGGCGGGGGGATAAACAAAATAAATTACTGCTTGAGGCCCCCTGCAGGCGCCATTTTTGATTTAAAAAAATAACAAACAGCTAAATTCCACTGGTTTGGTTATACATTTTGACGTGCCACATGCCTTCGTATAAAAAATATGTTTTGCATAGCTTTAGTTTCTTAGCGCTCCCTCCTCCCCTGAAAAATTATTTTAGCAAAAAATATGTACATCTTTTACTAGAGAGCATTATATAGTTTACGAGATATTTTGCTTTGGCTGAAAAGGACGAACGGACGGACGACAAAATGGAATTAATAGGGTTTCTTCGGAATCCTAAAAAATTCTTAAATTTGGTAATTGGTTGTGTATATTCAGATAAAAAAAAGTTTAGGTATCACTGCAACAATCGAACGAAACAAAGAGCAAAAGAACGCGTGTAAGATTCTGAATATTAAAAGCTTGTGTCTGTGAGATGGGCCCTTCGTTTATAACGTGATTTAGCTCAAGTTAACAACGACCAGAATCGTGTTAATCCCAATACAACGACGTGACGTGCATCGTAACCATTTACCGTCATTCGGTGTCATCTAGCTGTTGTTTATGGTTTGCAAAAGAAAAAGCAGGTGCTTCAGTTTATGTCTTCGTTGCTGTATTTATTCTTGGTTTGTGATCTTTTAATCTCGACTTTTATTAGGTGTATTGTATTAAATTGCCATGAATATTTGTTGTATGTTATCTTTAATTCTTGTTTAATTTTAACTTTTATTTCGATAAACCATACTTTGATAACGATAAATTAATTAATATTCTGCCTTGCTAAGCACAAATATGATATCTGCATTTAGATGAAAGTAAAGAAAATTCGGTTTGTATTTTACGGTAAACAAAATTGGTGATTTTTAAGAGAAAAAATAAGTATATATACCATATTTAACACTAGTAAGACGCAGGATGATATAGATAATGCCATATTTGTGGTTAGCTGGGCAGTATTATAAATGCGAAAGTGTGTATTTCTGTCTGTCTGTCTATTTGTTACCTTTTCACGGCTAAACTGCTTAACCGATCTTGATGAAATTTGTTAGGGAGATAGCTTAGATCCTGAGGAAGGACATAGGGTACTTTGTATCCCGAAAAATTTATTAAATAAAAAAATAGGTGTGTGACATTTGTACACGCGATCTGTTTTATCGACTATCATAACAGAAATCTGTATTACCTAACCTTCTTTTTTCTTCTTCATGGGTTAATGCTCCTACTTAACCTCAATTCCACACGAACCATATACATCTTATTATATATGACGCGAACGAAGTTGCAGATAGCAGCTAGTATTTAACTTTTGAAAGAGATGTATACATCCAAACATACAAAAACTGTTGTATTTAAAACATTATTTGAGAAAAGAAATAATTTTTTTCATTCGACAATATTGTTTTAAGGACAAACAATAAAATATTTTATCAATATTCTTATAGTAAAATAAAATTGTTTTGGTCCAATACAATTTGACATACATTAATTCTGCAAGAAAACAACATTATTTAAAATAAATTGATGACATAAAAGTGTTTTAAAATAATGCAACAATGAAACAATGAATAAATACTTAATTCATGATGAAATTCAATATAAAACTATTTCAACAGTAACAATAGCTAGCAAATTTACAATTTACTAGCTAATATCAGCTCTTAAATTGTCTTTTCAATGTGACTCGAATGAATTATTCAAAATTTCAGATCAGCTCTACCTTCTTGTTACTTAAATATATACCTCTAAATATAAGCGATTGCAAATCTCTAAAAAAGATTAAAGAAAACGAAAGCTCTTTAATGTTTTCTGTTACCTACAATCTTGTAGTTAACGATCTCATTATTTTAATTTTTATTTTAAAAGTATTAATGAACACACATTGTATTGTAGGTAGTCTCTATTTGTCTACTAAAACTATGTATAAGTACAATATATTCTATATTTCCAAACATTAATATTAATATATTTTTTTATTTAAAAAAATGTAACAATAAATATTTTATTTTTAAATAAAGATTTACATATTTCGATAAAATACTCATTTTAGTATAAATAATTGAAAATAGAACTCTTTTTTATTTTTTTACCGCAAAAAACTGATTATTATCAAAATATTAGGTTTTATGTAAGTGTATTTTAAAGATATAAAACTCCAATCTCATAAAACGTATTTTTCTCGGTATAGTACATAAAAATTGGAATCAAGTGATCACCATAAGTCATTATTATTTTTCACATAACTGATACGCCATAGTCGGAAATATCACTATATAATGTTCATAAAAAAGACACAAACTGATATGCACGGACATAACTTTTGAAAATAATACATACGGAAAACAGGACCATAAAAATGCTTTGCTCTGAAAACAACCCAGATACCAATTGAAATTTATTGATGCATATAAAAAATACTTGACTATTTTAATGTCAGCATAAAAAGAACACGGCCCGATGCATTTTGCAATGAAAAACGACAACGAGATACAATTACTGAATGTAATCAAACGTGACATTCAAACGTCCATTTAATTTACATCTAGGTTTTTATATGTGAATTAATACATACTATCATAAATACATATAACCTACAATTTGTACCACTATTTTTTTGCTTATTTTGTGTTTCTTTACAAATCTACATACATTTATTTATTGTGTATTGTAATTAGATATAAACATTTTTCATCATAATCGAAATAATTATGTATATTATTATTATTCCCTACGTTTCTTTCGAATGTAATTATTTTACTGTTGAGAATAAATTGTTTTTATAATTTATGAACCATTTTGTAAATTTCTGCCCGATAGAGTTTTATAAAATTTTATAAATGCACCACTTAAAAACTCTGAAAATTAAAAAAAAAATCATAAAATAAATTAAACCTTAAAATAAAAACAAATTATAAATATAGATTATGATGACTGAATAGCAAATATAATAATTTTATTAAATTAGCCAATTAACCAAATCATTTTGGACGATAATAAAAGACGTTGGTCTGTTATCAGATCAATACAAACGAGAAGATCGGATGGTTCCATCAGTATTATACATTACCAAACCTTTTATAAAATTGTATATTTTGAAAAGATTGGAAATATAGAAAAGCGAAATCAACATTACAAACAAATAAATGTAACTGTTATACGTATAAAATAACACTAATCCATTCAAAATAACACAATTTTTTACTGTTTTTAAAATATTTTCGACAACGCACCAAAATTACTTCCACGAATTGAAAATGAAAATTGATGACAATTTAAAGTTTAAACGTTAGTATACTTATGTATTAATTCATCTGTATGAACGCACCCAGTGTATGAATCCTCCCCATCTCCCCCTAATTATACACACAAATATTTAACACAATAGACTTAACCCGTATACCCTTTCTAAATTAAAACATCTTTTATAAATAACTACATGTAAGAACAAGACATAACAAAGCACTCACATTAATTAATAATTATATTAAATCATCCAACAAAAAAAAATTCCATCTTCATACAAAATCCCACAAACGAAAGGAGACCTAATTTTTGCATGACAATTCAAAACAAACAAAAAAATGAATTGTTTACAGCTTTCGCTAAACCTCTTCCGTGCAAAACACACTTGCACAGAGAAACAAATCCTTTTCCTACCTCGTCTCTCTCCCCCTTTACCGCCATTTCTCTTTATGCCTTCACCGCAGCCTCTCTCTAGTTTGTGCTCTTTATGATGTCAAGTATTATCTTCAGTATCCCTCCGGAAACGATGGTTGCTATCTCTGGCAGCATTATCTAGTACACAACCTTCTGTGCTGATATTGTTGAAGATGGTCATCAATTTCAGCGTTATTTTGATTCTCTAAATAAAATATCGTCTACAAAATTATCTCACGTATGCAAGAATGTCTGTGAACTAAAGAGAATTGAATAATTGAGTGCTATACAGTATACATATTGCTAGAACTTTGAAAATTTAATACCGGTTTTAAATTTTTATTATTTAGACCTTTATTTAACATTGTGATTATTTATAAAACAGAGAAATAATACAGTAATTTATTGTAATTGAATTGCATTTTATTAAATAATACGATAAACAATAACTATCGAAAGAAATAAGATTCAGTAAATGAATTTCAATCAGTTTTGTTTAACTTTTGTACCTATATTGCTCGATTAACTACACCGATTAACTTTAGTCTGGTATTATAAACGAGCTAGAAAAAGCTAGCTAGTATCCACTTTCACATGAAGTTTCTAGCCTATCTGACAGTTCTTCTTAAGTTTCATGAAGTGCTTGACAATGTTCGCGCACACGTGGTATGTAAACACCAATGGTATTAAAACAGTGGCGATATTATGAAAATTATTTTGTACGGTCAACTGTATTACAATAAGCTGAACTATCACTGCTCTCAACTCAATAGCTAGTTCATAGATAGTATCACAGTATTAATACTCCATTTGAAAGTGCTTGCTAGCTAACAAATTTGCTAGCTTCTTTATAATACCGGACAATATTGTTTCGAACTAATTGTAAGTGAAGTTTGGCAACATTATAAATAATCAGATATTTTAGTTAAGTTAGTGAAGTATACACACAATAACATGAAAAAAATGTAACAACCATGTAATCTTATCTCTATCTTCATTTTTAAAGAAAACAACATGCATAGCTATAGAACTTCATGGCTAACAAAATCTTCATGTGTTTCAAAATAAAAACAGTTGTTTGAGGATTTAAATTGACCATTAATAGTTAAGTTTATTTAGCGTTTAAAAAATGTATTATACAATTATGCAACAAAAAACAGATGTTAATGAATAATTACTCTAATCAGACGTTAACTTCCATAATTAGCATTTAGAATAAAACTATTTAAAACTTTTAAATAAATAAAAACGTAATTTTTGTCACAAAATTGATATGACTGGATGTTTTCACCAGCAACTCTTCATTTGAACATATTAAATATGTAATTAAATTAATGTACAGGTCTAACTGTCGAATTTTTCATACGAAAATTAAAACTTGTTATTTTTGAGGTTGGCATTATTGTCGCGTCCGTAGAGAATGACATCATCATCATCATCATCCAGACATGCACACCATTTATTCATTAACATAAATGCGGTGTCAACAGCTAACACTTCCATGTTGTACATACATACATGTATAGCAGTCATATTATCCGAATGAACCTGCGATGTTCATTATGAACATCCTTAATTATCTTAATCAGTATCCACCATCCATTGGTACTGGCAGTTAAAAAAGACATCGCGAAACAAATTATTTCCAAGCTCACAGAAACGGATTCCAATTAACTACATAGGGAAGTTTTCTCTGTTGGATTGGCATCCACGTCACATGAAATGCACAGAATATATCTATAAGTCTTGGGAATAACGAAATAATAAAAATCGTTTGTATTCTGCAATTGTACAGTAATATGCATTCGAATTCATTCCTTTTTTCGATGAATAAAGTAAGATTAGTGATTTTAATAAGCATTGCAACTACATATCTTCATTTTTGTGTGGAAAATAAATTAATATAATGCAATAATGCGCGGAATAGACTAACTCTAAAATTTTAATTTTAATAATACCTTTTTTTTCCTTTTTGACTTTACTATTACTTTACATAACCGAACTTACAAAACTTTTTCCCGCCGTCGATAAAGTGCCCCAGGGTAATCAAAATTACATTAATTAATACGTTCTCATATATGTACATATAGATCAATGTATTAATTAATTTAATCTAGATCATTTGTATTATTAAACTGCCAGTCTTATATATAGATAAGTACTTCGTGTAGGTAATATATATAATACATTTTTTAATAATACTTCTCCCAATTTCACCAAAATATTCCCAAGTTATAGAATAATACATTAAGAATGTTAAAAATGTAATTTGATGCAATTTCTTATTTTTATTCCTTGAACAATGTCTCACTAATAAAAAAAATATGGCTAATACGGAGAATATGGGTGTCCTTTGTCAGATTTGTCAAAAATCACGTATAAAGTTATTCAGAATAGAGTTAATGCGCATGAGTGACTAGAAATTTTTTTACTATTTTTATGTTTATTTTATTTGATAGAATTATTTAACAGTGTGTTGTTGCAGGGATTGAATCCCCGTTTTTACCTAACGAAAACTAACCAACCTAAAACTAATCAACTCGATTTCGCCCCAATAGATTGCCCTAACCAAGGACAGTTAACATGTATATTATTAGAACATCAACTCTATTCTGAATAACTGTATACGTGATTCTTGATAAATCTGACAGAGGACATAGTTTTTGAACTGAATTTAGCGTTTGATTTGTTATTCCATAACTAGCTCCAACTCAACATTTAGATTTACTACACATTTTCACGCTTGAGCAATAGTACAATTTTAACATAAAATCTTAAATCAAGTATACGATTGGAAACCAACATTCTCCATTACTGATGTGCAGTATAATCCGTATTTGTTAACGAGAACAAAAAAGTTTCTATTATGTTGAAGTGGCATCCTACACAGTGACGTTAGTTGCGCAGCGGCGGGTCAAGCTCTAGTTTGAAATGAAACTAATTTCATGCTTGAAACAAATACAACCGGCAGCCAGTTAGAGAGCATTTAAACTTTAAACCACGTTCGATGTTGTTTGCCATCTATTTCGTTTTGTTCGACGCTGTGTAAAGTACCAGCAGTAGTAAGCGACGAAAGGCCAAAGCCAATTGATTGGAAAATTACTACGATTTTTGCTACTCAAGTTTCATTTCGTTTTTCATGTGGAAAGCGAGTATAAATAGATATGTGTGTGAGTGTATTTCTCTGTATTGTGCACTCGATGAGTGATTTTTTGTTACTTATGTCAAATAGATGTACACTTTTTATTATTTTTTGTTCTTGAGGATGATAACAAATTTTTATTTTAAAATTGCTTCGGTAAAATCCGCAGTAGTTGCAACAATTCAACGTTATGTAAAAAAATGTACACATTTAAGTTTCAATATACTTGATACAGATTTATAGCATAACAATTTATTTACTTGGTAGAAAGATTTAAATCTTATTTACTACTTAGAACTACTACTCTTTTTTAAAATAAAAGTTATATTTATTTTAATGTCTTGTGTTCGATATTATTAGAATTAAATGAATAAATACATTAAGAGTGAATATTGATACCCATAAGATAGATTTGAAACATACCGAAAAAAGAAAGAGGAAAATTCAAATCTTTATAATTTTATTTGTTACATTAAATTCTATCTCTTTGATAGGCAACATAAAAGACACAAACAAAAGTCAGTGTATCTTATCAAATTTATTCGCAATATTAAAAATATTAACTTAAATTAATTATAAAATGCGAAAGTCTGCAGTAATTAAGCGACATAAATCATAAAAACGGTATTAAATTGACTTCAAAGTTACAACGTATTTCACAAATGACAAGTAAAATAATTAAGCACACAAATGAGTGCTCATATTCACCAATGTTGAATTAATATGCAAATTAGACATACATTAAATAAATATCATAAACTGTACAGATTCAGATACCCAACATCTGAATATAAATTTACTTATATTTCTAACAGCTAATTCGTATTTAAAAACAATTGTTCAAACACGGTTATATTTTCTTTAATAATTATAATTTTAACTTCGACAAATTTTATTTTTAGAATATACATATTTAAATATTTATAATAATATAATAGTAGTGACGTTAAATATAAATAAAAACAAACTTGTTTGTTTAAACGTCAAAATTTATTAAATAAGAGGAAACCGCAAGCTTTCGATTCACAGAATCATCGTCAGGCTATTAATAAAGATTTAAATTAATAAAGATTAAAATAGCCTGACGATGATTCTGTGAATCGAAAGCTTGCGGTTTCCTCTTCTTTAATAAATTTTGACGTTTAAACAAACAAGTTTGTTTTTATTTAAATATTTATATATACAAATTCGTTATCATTCATTTCAGATACTTTTGATTTACCCCAAAATATTGTAACTGGATCAATAAGTAGGTTATCTCAAAGGTGGTACTGCAATAAATAATACTAAAATTCGTTTAAAAGTATTGACAACATTTTCATTGTTAATTTTAATTTATTCAGGATTATTATAACGTAAATTTTATAAATAGTAAAACAGTTACTACGTATCGTATTTCCTGTATACAAAATTAATTTCATTTACAATGAAAACCTATAACTATTGTATGTATTATTTATAAACATTTGCATATAATAAAATATTCCAGTTTTAGTTATTTGTTTTGAATCATTCAGTACTGCTCTAAATAAATAATTTTATAATACGTATATACAAAATTGTTTAATAATAATATTATAATAATATAATATTTATTGTATATTAAACAATATTTTAACTATACCAATAATAAACAAAAATTAATTTCTACTGTAAGTATTATTCCTTTTCATAGATAAGAGCGGGCAACCGGGCAAATACCCTGACCAAAATATAAAATACATTTTCAAAACATTGTCAATATCGATAATTGAAATTAAAAACACAACATTTTCATGCTTCAAATTTTAATTTGCCATAGAAATATTTACTAATAGATAAAAAATAAAAATAACTATAAAATCATAACTTATAAAGTAAACAAAAATCCCTTGTAGTATCATACCGAAGTGGGCAATCACTCCCATTCCTCTCTCCCGGAGTCAATGTCTATGGGCATAAGTATTAATTCAGACTAAACTTTATACGGACCGGTCCAATACTTTTTGACCGAGTCGGTGTTAGAGCTCGTATCCGGCCCTGTATCCCAGAATATCGTACATAGGACATATTGAATAATTAAATAGTTTTTTAATGTTTTTATTAAAAAACAATTAATGTTATAATGTCAAAAATTCCATAATACTGAATATATCGTTTTAACATTTTCAATCTAGTCTGTATTTCAGCTTATAAATAATTTCTATACCGAGATTCAAGCGATCGTTACGAATGCTAATTATACATTAATGGTTCTACCTGCGCGTTTATGTACACATGAAATAATCCAAAACATTACCATTTTAATTTTTTTAAGGCTTATAATATCTAAATTTGATTATAGAATAACGCAAAGTAATTACAATATTTTTGTTTCAATTAAGAATATCTAAAACAGGAAAATGATTATATAATTTTAAAGCAAAATATTTTATATAAATTTTTTACATAAAACTACATAGCTTGATTTAGCAAGATTATGTCTATTCTAGTTACTTATTAATTAAACTTAATTAAAAGTTAAAAATAAATACATTCAATAAATTATTATATTACCAATTAAATAATAAAACTATATAAGATAATTCAGACATTAATTAATGTATACAATTAACAACACAAAAAAAATATTTTAGAAATCCTATAATTTTGGCACTTATTAGTCCTTAATAAAATTTAAATCATATATTTAACACACCATATATTTTTATTTCATAGTTTTATACCCTACTAACAATTTTATTCAACACAAACAAAATTTTTAGTAGCAAAATATAACTGACAATAAGTTTTGAATTCAAAATACACATTCGCACGTAGACACCCCTGAAGTCATAAAATATCTCATCAACTTACAAGGGGAATTTAAAATGTTTGATGTTGTATATAATACATACCAAATCGTGACATAAAATGTTTTGTTTCGGGCCTTGCAAGGTCATCATCACATAAATATGTGACAAAATGAGGACACTAAAAAATGTTTTTATATTTTTTCTTCGACACTTCTAAACTTTCTTATATTCGGTATATTTTACAGAAGTATACACGCATGGATTTTTTAAAATTATATTTTTAATATAATCCACAAAAATTGTATACATTATCAACAGTTTACTATACCAAAAAAATGGTTAAAGCATAAATTTTAGATAATAATACTCTACAACATTTATTTAAAATAATTCCTTCTATAATCATCGTTTCAAAAATAATCAGAAAAATTCAAAAATTAGGAAGAGTATACCTTATAAACATTTGTTTGTTTCTGGTTTACTATTAGTATTGATCCTCAAAAAGAAGGTGCATATCTACAGTATAAAAGAACCTTTGGTTTAAAATTTCATGTATGTAAGTATCTCTTTTTAGCTGTAGAACGTTTACAGGCAGGCCGACAGACAAATACATACACCTATAATGTGATTCAGGGATGTTCAAATGTTTAATTCAATGAAATCTTGAGTTCAATTTTTACTTAGATACAAGTAGCTCCTGAACCACTGAACCGATATTAATGAAACTTGGTTGGATAGTTGGGTATGGCTTGAGGCCAGTTCCATTTCAAAATCATCATAATCGTGTGTAAGCGGGAGGGGTGGAGAATCTTTTTTGTAGAGCATTCATATTCCTATAATATTAGTCTACAATGTTTAAACATTCCTTTACAAAGATTTAACTCAATTTGCTTTAAAAAAATTGTCATTTATTTTTTTGAATTTCTATTTATTTTGACATATTAAATGTCATTTTGACGTTTACAAAGCAGAAAAAATTAGATTTAGATTAAAAAATTGTCAGAAATTAAAAAATATACGAAAAAAAAATGTTATGGTTCACCAATGGCAGTTCATGAGATTGCCTAATCGATGTTTATTAAAATTGTTCACTAACTAGTTAACTAACCTTTGGTGAATTCAACACGAGGAAGTAGGTACTGTGCATTTATTTGGTAGATGTTATTTGATAATTACATACTATACCTACTTATACATATTATTTATATGTATAAAATAGTAAAAATATATCCAAATTATAATTACTTATGCCCAATTTCACTAATCTACAGTATATTTATGACGACCATCCGTAAAATACAGCAAATACTTTTCTCTGATTGGCACATTTAGAAATTTATATAGCTATTAGAAATAACAGACTTTGGTAAAAATGGGTGTTATGTTTTTCTGTCATCAATTCATACCTATCTAAGTATAATAAAACTCAAGAACGTTGGTAATTGCAGTCCAATACTCGAAAATAAGTATAATTTTAAACCCATTCGAATTAAAATAATCTTACAGCAACTCAAAATCTTAACAAAAACACTCTGTTACATATATATAACGCTGGACACGATTGGGTTAAATTTATAAAACCATACACATTTTTTTGAACAAAAAGGTTTTGAGGCTTTATAATCATATAATATAATTTTGTTACGTTCGTCATCCTTTCTTATAAAACCATTACATCATAAATTCCTGCGAAAACAGCATCGAGCATATTTGTTTTTACAACTCCATAAATTTGAAACCTATCAACACACACGCACACGAGAAACCCGCGCCTAAACATATAAATAATACACATGAAATCACTGCATAAAATGTGTTCCGGTCCGGGTGCGGTCATCATATCTACCCGTAAGCGCGCGTCTTATCGCGGGACACTCGGGGAACGGGCGCACGTCACCGCCGCCACCGGCTGTCGTCGTGATGTGTGTCCGGGGACGTCCGCTAGCCCCCGCAATAAAAACTTCCATCCGGGACGAGAAATGTTTCATACGAATGTTTGTAAATCAGTAACTGTATTTAAGATTATTTGCTCGAGATTTGTGACGGAATTTTTATGTACTATGCGGTTTGAGGTCGTAAAATTTAAATAGTTAAACAGAATAAATGATAAGCGTGTACTGAAAATAATATTATTTGTTTTGTAATATATTTTATATAACTTTTGTATTTAGTATATAAATATTTTGGTACATAATCTCATGATTTTTATCTTATTTTTGAACCCTATAAGAAACAACTACCTATTATGTGAAATCATTAACTATTTTAAAATCTTTATCACATGTGATTTATATGCCATATGATATTTGAAATCATCAATAATTAAAAAGAATTGTGTTGATAAATACAAAAATTGAAAATAAAATACTCCACAAGTAACAATACACACCTTTATATTTATATACTAGGGGCTCTGCCCCTGGGTGCTTCGCACCTCAACCCTGATATTTATAACATAATTCTCGTAATAAAATTTACAATATAGTGTATTTCTATCTCTTTACTGCGCGTGACGACTGTCTCTGTCTAGCGCTGGTGCGAGGTAGGTCATGATTTTGCGACAAAATTCACAGCTTTTTTTCGAAAAAAAAACACGTAGTGGCTCAATAAAAAAATTATAATTCATAGCTAATAAATGAAACCTACAGCTACAGGAAGAATAATGAAGCTATACATAACAAAAAAAATGACGAAAATCGGTTCAGCAAGAGACGAGTCTATAAAAACAAATGTAAAACGTATATTATTGTGTATCTATACTTACCGTTTATATTATAGTGTAGATATTAAAAATTATCTACGTATAATTTGAGATACATCTACGATTAAGTAATTTACAATTTCATATTTTTTTGTAATGGAAACTTTTTGTACAAAAAAAAAACTTTGCTAAGCAATGAAAATCATCAATAATTTTTTTGACCAGAGTTTCCTATAAAGTTGCAATATAATTCATTTAAATTTACCCCACACACAAACACATTTTAATATTTTTCGAAAATAATCCAGTTTTAGGTACATTGTTGCGTACACATATTCTATTTTTAACATAATCATCATTAGCCAAGAAAACAAAAGGAAGTGTAAATCCTTCACTACATGTTTTCATATTACCACTGAATAGTAAAGGGATGGTGTACAGCGCATTCTATTAGGGGTTTTGGAACGAAATCCGGCTTAGGCTGAATACTGTTTTGTTACAGGATTTCTCGAATATGAGACCTAGATTTAGTGAGATACATTTCAAACCTTGTGTCATGCAACTCATTTCTTTGTCCCCATACGCCATAATCGGGCCTTACAAACACGAACAATTTTTACGTGAATAATCATATATATTTGACAAGGTAGACTAGAATAATTCAACTGGTTTACCCTATTATTACTAATTATGGTATAAGTATAGAAGATTTTTTTCAATTTATTTTTTTAAACAATGTAATTTAAACTACATAGCGATATTGTCTGAAAACATGAATACACCTATTTACATTAATTGCAATTTGCAATACATTCTTCTACTGCAAAATTTTTCAATTACCTTATAACAAATGCCATACATTATTACGATATTATAAATGTGTATATTTCTAACATGTATTAAAATGCACTCGTGTGAAACTGTTCTTTTATACTCTCTGTGCTTATACATTTCTTGATGTTTCACATTAGACTGGTTAATAACATGTGAATAAAATGAAAATCCGTGCATTATATGTGTGCCTGTATGTGAGTACTTTACTATGTATCAACATATGTGTACACTATAATATATTATAATATGTATCTTATCTCCACAGTAAAATTTTAACTGTTTGTATGCATACATGTGTGCTAGGCACTTATGAAAAGGTTAGTTATATACCTCTGAATGTTTGTCTTTAAATATTCAAGTTTTCAAGAGATGGTTGCGTTTTGTAGTTAATGTATATTTTAATTATTTAACTTGTTCTAGTGGTAAATTTAATTAAATATTATTATGTATAGAGCACATTATTATTAAATGAACGACAATTTGAGTATTTTAATAACAATACAGATGTTTCGCGTTATTTATTTATTTTTTATATTTTATTTATTAAAATTATTAAAAATGTATACTCTTATAATAAAAGGAAAGTAATTATTTATTTAACTATTACAAAATTGTAATGTTTTGTAATATATAATCATTTTATAATTTAGATTTTCCAGACAACTATAAAATTTGATGAAAATATAATAAACATTTTCTTTTTGGAAATAAATACATTAATACATAATAACCATGTACTTTTTTAATAAAATATGTCTGAATCATTTTGTATTTGATATATTTAACATTCGTTAAAATATTATTTACTACAAAAAATGTTTAGTTAATATTTGAAAGATAATTAACATTAAACACTCCTTATCAACACAGGATGAGTCAATACTTACGTGCAAAATTTCAACAATTAATCGAGCAAGTTATTTTATACAAAAATATCGGTCTCGTGTTATTTTTTTGATATTTTTTTCCATTTTAATCTTTTAAAGCGAGTATCTCGGCGAGACTTATAAATAAGATTAATATCGTCTCGGTCTCAGCTCATCAAAATTTCAGGCGATCTCGTCTCGTACGAATCCAAGCAAATCTCGTCTCGATCCGAAAGAAAATGCTACAGTACTGAAAAATCCATTACACTAACATTATTAGTTCAGGCTGCGAAGGCTAAAACAGGGTTTTTTTAGGTCAAGTTTTGCCACTTTTGATACAAATGTGGTTAAGAATAATACACTAATATCCGGTATTATAAAGGAGCTAGCAAAATTTACTAGCTAGCAAGCACTTTCAAATGGGGTATTAATTCTGTACTAGTATCTATGGATTAGCTATGGAATTTAGAGCAGTGACACTTCAACTAATTGTAACACAGTTGGCATCTTTCACCGTACAAAATAATTTTCATATTTACCTACAACGCGTGCGTGAAACTTGTCAAAGTCTTCAACAAACTCCAAAAGAACTGTCATATAAGTTTGATATCTCATTTGAAAATGCTTACTAACTATCAAATTTGCTAGCTCCTTTATAATACCGGACATAATTGTAATTTTGCTATGATTTTGGTTGTCCGTTTCATGGGTAAACCATGGTTCAATTTCAGACTTTCTGATTTAAAATAAAAGTTCAACAACAACAAGTGAAGATATCAGGTCCAAATTGTCAGTGAATGTTCTATACTACAAAATGTTTATTTTCCAGGAGTATCAACTTTAAAAATGTTAAGCTTTATTAGTTATTACAGCTTAAAAAAGTGTGTTTTTAGCCACTTTTTCAACGAAACGGATAAACAAATGATTTATTTTAATTTTTTTCAAAATAGAAATTGTAGGGAATTTTATAGCGAACAACTTTTGTTTGAAACTTTTTTTGTATAAAATCAGAAAATCTGAAGAATTTTGCAATTGAACAATGATTTATCCATGACGCGGCCAACCAAAATCGGAGCAAACTTAGGGGTGTTATTCTAAACCAAATTTGTAACAAATCTTGTGAGCAGCAAAACTGTACCTTAAAATTCATATTTTAGTTACTTTTTAGCCTGGACTATATATCAATTTACAAAAATCTATTTATAAACTTAATAGGCAATTATAATCAAAACACGCTGCTTTATTAAAATATTCCACTACATTGTTTAAACCATTCGTATTACGTACACGTTTGAAACGCAGATTTCTAAAAAAGAACTAACAACAAGTGCCCTGTTAGTTCTTAAGTACATATTCCTTATAAAAGGTATGTAGATTTTCTTTGAAATTACTATGAAACAAGAGAATTGAATTTAAAGTGAAATGTCAGCGCATTTAAGTTGCAGCATTGTCTTTGAATATCGTAAACTGCACCGCACACATGCTGTGGGTGAATCTAGTCTTTTTTTACAAGTTAAACTCCTTCCTAACGAATTCTGTATGCCTATGTTCGTGACATTACATAACCTAACCTCAATTTTTAAACGTATTTTTTTTAAAGAAAAGGTGATTCAAAAGTTCCTTAAAAATTACTCTTTAATTTGTTAAAAATTAATGTGTTTATTATTTAGAAAAAATATAAAATTAGTAACGCATATGGTGGAGGTGCAATGTATTTTATTGACAAGGAGACCTCATTCTGCGTCACAGACGTTGAGCATTGTCATATGTTGTGGCTTTTGGGGGGGCCCTAGTACATTCCCCTTATGCATTCAAAACTGGCAAATGGGCATACGATGAGTTTCGAATTAAAGCGTTTCTGATTTAAGCTCAAAATTGGAAAAAATTGATTATTTCATAAAGTTTTTGGAGTTTGAATGCATTAAAATAATGTTTTATGTGTTGAAACTTCTTTTCTTAATCTTCTTTAGTCATTTCATATTTTACATCAATAAAAAAGTATAGTTTTGAGTAAGAAACTGTTTAAAGTGGAAAAAAATGATCGAAAATGAGAAAAAAGTTGAATTATTTAATTTTTTTGAGTTTTAACGCTAATTACAATACTGTTTTATGTCTTGGAACTTCTTTTTTCACCCTTTCTCAATCATTTACACAATTTACATTAACAAAAGTTTATGCATTTGGGTAAAAAATGGCTTAAAGTGGAAAAAATGAACGAAAATGAAAATAAATAATAATAAATAAACATTTGATTTTTGAAACCCAAAAAGTAATTCTCTCTTTAAAAAATCGACTTTTTTCTCATTTTTGTTTATTTTTTCACACTTTAAACCGTTTTTTGCTAAAAACTATAATTTTTTATTGATGTAAAATAGGTAAATGACTGAAGGAGATTGAGAAAAGAAGTTCCAAGATATAAAACAATATTTTAATGCATTAAAACTTCAAAAACTTTATGAAATAATCAATTTTTTCTAATTTTGAGCTCAAATCAGAACCGTTTCAATTCGAAACTCATGCCCATTCGCCCGTTTTGAATGCATAAGAAAATGTACAAGGACCCCCTCAAATGTCACATCATATGACAACGCTCAACGTCTGTGACGCAGATTGAGGTCTCTTTGTGAGTGAAGATCTAGTTTAACTGAAAATAGCACGTAATGAAATAAGTTTGGTTAACTACGCTGAGATTACATTATAATGCCGTGTTTAGACCAAAGAAAACAAAACAGCAACACGGTGTTTGAAAACATATCGTATTTAAAAATGCATAGGGTTTATTGCACTTTTGTCAAATTGTTGTTGCTGTTTTGTTTTTCAGTGTAAACACGGCATAACGTAGGTACTGTTGTTAAATAATTATTTAGAAAAAATATAAAATCGAGACGCATTAAATATGATGGAGGTGCATGCTATTTCACTGGGTGAAGATCTAGTTTAACTGAAAATAGCACGTTACGAAATAACTGGTTCACTACACTGAGGTTCCATTATAACGTAGGTACTGTTGTTTATTATTTATTATTTAGAAATAATATAAAATCGTGACGCATATGGTGGAGGTGCAATGTATTTTACTGGGTGAAGATCTGGTTTAATTGAAAATAGAACGTAATCAACTCGGTTTGATTCACTACACTGAGGTTCCATTATAACGTACTGTTGTTCTTATCTAGTTTATTTTATTGAGAGAGACTAGTGTTAATATATTATTTTATAGATTGAATCTAGTATAAATGCTTTATTTTTATCTAATAACTTGAGGATTAATGTTCTATAACAGTGGAGGGGCAACCCCCGACCCATGAGCCAACTCCGGCAAGCGAAACTATCGTTAGAAATAACTAATGTTCAATATATACGACAAAAAAATTTTGGTACAAAATATGTTCCCCAAAAAATTGTAATTTTGGTAAAAATCAACTAAACAGGATCAAAAAAGCATTTTGTTGCTCAAATCGATTTTTAAAGAATTATAAATTCGAATTGTTTTCTCAATTTTAACAGTGTGCATTGGGTGAACAATATTGATAGGCAATTTTGTTTGGTAACATATTAAAGCTTAGCGTTTCAGTTTCAGTACATTTCTGGAGATAATAAAAAACATATAACAAATAAAAATTCCATCAACATTAAAAAAACAATATTAAATGTCAAATACCCAAATATTTGATATAAAATATAATATAATATCCATCATAACACATCACAATACATACACATTATTAATCATGAATTTTATAACGGGTAAGTAATATTATTCATTCAACATACCGTATATAATACACAAATATATTATATTCCATTTTATTAATAGCTTATTGCCGGCAGCGCTGTTTTATCAAAAATAATAATTTCCTCTAATGAATCAACTTTAAAATAAAGTAAAAACTTCAACAAAAGCTTCGACTCTGGTCTACAGACCGCTTTGTGCGAATGTTATTGTTTTGTAGCTTCGGAAAATTTATACAATTTTAATCTATATAACTACAGAGGACACCTTTGTGTTTTACTATAACAATGACAAATTATCCTTGTGTAAAATACATTTGCGAGTGGTGAAAAACTATGTCATTTGTGTCGTATTTCAACATTAAATCATTTATCATAATTAGCATCAAATGTCCTTCATTATACCAGTTGCCTGATGTAGTTAAAACATGCTCAACGTTGTACAATCGCACACAAAGTCACGGCTGGCTGTGCCAGGAAAATGTCATGTTTGTTATACTCTTTCATAGTAATTGATTACATTATTATAACACATTATATTAAGTATCGTAAGAATATATACGTAATCTATTGTAGTATACCTATAATATGTATGTGCATGTACGTTATATTTGGTTCAGGCTGAAGTTAAAATGTAAGAAAGGTTTTGTCACAGAAAGTAAACTATCATCAGATATCACGAAGCACGTAAATTAAGATAGTATTATTATAATTAGTCCCTTGGACTATTGGTTGATATCGAATATAAGTAATTTATGTACCCATAGATCACATTAATATATAATTATAATTACATTACTGTTTTACACGTACATTGTAGTATTATTGTTCACAATGAGACCTGGGCACTGGGCAAATGAATAATTTTTGCTCGCAATCACGCACGCTTATGAAAAATATATTTTTAATCACGCTCGCTCACTCTCGGTTACAGAAAAAAATCACGATCACGTACACTCATGAATTGGCAACACTGACCCTGTATATAGTGTTTCTTCTTTGTACTCCTTGTAAACAATTATTTGTTTTCTGTTAAAAATGAAAATCATTTCTTATATATAATGTTTAATATAAAATGTCGTTTATATATTAGCTGTGCCCGCGGCTTCGCTCGCGTGGAGTACGGAATTATTGTTGAGATTTTTGAAAAATATAATTGAATCAAGTACAAACACGATAAGTTATTATTATAATAATAACTAATCGACACCTAAATTACCTAACAAAAACAAATCAGAACAAAAAGTACAAATAATAATTTGTGTTCTATTTAAATTTAAAAGTTAATTATTGAAAACAAAATAAACAATTGACGATCAAAAGACAACGGCGAGCACATACGAATTTTTTCCTCTGCCCCGCTTCGACGCGATACTTTTATAACTTATTTAAAGTTATTTCCTAAACTATACTATCAAATTGGATGCTGTAGAGGGCAAATTATATCTACATTAAATACTTATGACGACAAAATTATTGATAAGGATTAATGCTTTGAAGGTCAGAGAATCCAAACTTCTTAAATTTTTTTTGTAACATAAAAGCAGTTATTGTGGCTTAAATATAAAAGTTAGATATATGGTATCACGGACTTTATTTTAGATCTTTTTATTCTACGCAGTTTTTTACAACATTATTTTGTTCAATATTTAACGGTTTAGGCAGCGTATTGCAAAAGAGCACGCTGGCGGCAAACTTTTTTTCGACTTTACTATTATCGTCACTGCTTATTCCTTATGTTACCTAACATAACAAAATATATTCTATAACCTGGCCAGAGAACATATCTATGAATTAAAAAAAAACTCGCAAATCGGATAAGTGGTTCTCGAGTTATAAGCGCCCTAACGGACAGACAGACATATATATTTAGGAAGATCTCTAATTGAAAACAAACTAGGTAGAAATACAAATGTTGGATACTTAAATACAAGAATAATTTCTGAAATTCTAGTAGCACATAACTTGAACATATTTGATAAATTTTAATCGGCTAGTTATAATATAACTTTAATATACCTTCGCAAGAAAACGTTTAGAAAAAGTTGATATCCATTATAATAAGAAAGATTATTATTTTATTTTCATTTCCAAGAAACAATTTAAAGAACTCTTGAACATCTAACATCCGATTTAACAAAATACTCTTTTGTGTTTCTAAATTATTCAAAAATATCTGCTATATTGAAAGTTTGATAATTTCCTCGATAACCGATATTTCAATTTTAACTATTCATACGGAAAAGTTTTGTAATTACTACCATAGAAATAAATATAAATCTCTCCTATCATAAAAACTGTCTCACAAAAGTCCCTAATTTAAAAATATATCCTCGTAACAATTTTCTTGCGCATCTTTTAGTATAAAAGTATAATAAATGTATTCTTTACGCATGCCTATAAAATATATCTACACTTGCTTGCTATACTGTTCCACATTTCATCCAATTTTGTAATTTATTTTATACCTATCTGATATACTGATGCATTAACTTTGGTACTTTGTGATCACAATTGAAAACTCAATTTCAATATATGTATGTATTCAAATCAATATAAATAAATCCGGAAATGCAATATTCGAATAAGTAAAAAATTTCAAATGTTTAATCCAGCAAAAACCACGTGGAATTTTTAACACTAATGACCACGTGAGGTGCTTGTAAACCCCCATTTAATTTTTTTTGTTTGCTTAATCATTTAATCTGAAATATAACTTTATTTAATCTGAATATATAAAAAACAGTAATTTAAAAAAGAAAACTAAATCTTAAACATATAATAATACTAGCTGGGCCCACGCGGCTTCGCTCGCGTAGACTACGGAATTATTGTTTAGGATTTTTGAAAAATATAGTTTAATTAATTAAGTACAAACACGATTAGTTATTATTGTAATAATAATTTATCAATACCTAAATTACCTAACAAAAACGAATCAGAAGAAAAAAGTACAAATAATTTGTGTTCTGTTTAAATTTAAATGTTAATTATTGAAAACAAAATTAACTCAAACGTCAGCCGAGGGACTCCGAATATCTACCGAACGTAAGCGAATCCAGTCTGATGTACATCGCTTCGATGCGGCACGACACCATACATTTAAAATGTTACCTTTATAAATATATTTTAAGATATTTTCTAAACTATACGACCAAATTGGATGCTGTAAATGGCAAACTATATCTACATTAAGTACTTATGACGATGAAATCATTTATTTCGATAAGGATTAATGTTTTGCAGGTCATAAGTCCATGTAAACAAAACCCAAATATTTTATGTTTTTTTTGTAACATAAAAGCAGTTATTGTGGCTTAAATATAAAAGTTAGACATATCGTGTCGCTGACTTAATTGTAGAACTTTTGATTCTACACAATTCTTTAATACATTATTTTGTTCTATATTGAACGGTTTAGGCAGCGTATTACAAAACAGCGCGCCGACGGCAAAATTTTTTCCGACTTGATTTACTATTATCGTCACTGCTTTGTTGTTATGTTACCTAACGTAAAAAAATATAGCCTATAACCTGGCCAGAGAACGTACCTATGAATTAAAAAAAAAACTCGTAAATCGGATAAGTGGTTCTCGAGTGATAAGGTAACTAACGGACAGACAGACAGACAGACAGACAGACAGACAGACAGACGTTGAGCTTTATATATATTAAGGATGAAGAATATTAAAATATGGATTTTAAGTTTATTTTTCAAATTATGTTTCAAGCACATTTATTGCAAAATCTTTTAGTTTTTATATCTTTACTTCGTGGGCGAACAGTGCATCAAGATTTAGATGGAAACTGTTCTTGTTTTTTCTATTTTTACCCCACTATATTTTGCAGCTTTCATCCGTATTTCTTTTTGAAGATGTGCTTAATTTGTAACAAATTTAGTAATGACTAAGAACTAGTGTTATTTCAGGAAAATAAAAAATATTTCACACCTGTAATCAATAACAGTGCAGAACAGCACGTGGTTATTTAGTAGTGGGGGTCTGACAGACCTCCACGTGGTTTATGCAGGGTTATATAAAAACTTTATAACCTAAGAATAAGTATTTATGGACATCAAAGAAATGTAAGCATTTAAAAAATGCAATTTCATACGATATACATATACAGTATGGAAGGTAACCCGTAAAATATGTCTTTACAGACACAGGTTCGACTTATGGAAGTTTAACATGTTGTTATGTTTTATAGAGAAACCGTAATTACTTCGAATAATAGAGGTTCTGAAGCCTGAAGAGAAGTAAATGGGCATTGTTTTCCACTGAAAGAAGGTTGAGGGTCGATCCAATCAAATATAAATAAACAATGAAATCATTCAAAATATAGGTATCGCTCATGTCTCGATACAATCACACTCGGATACAGTATTACTATATACTGACTGAATATTTGACGCGAGATCGAACCGAGACCGGCTCGATAGTCTGAATGGACCCTTAGACTTATAGAGCTAATAATGTATTTTAAAACTAATTTTCAATATGATATTTTAGTAACTATACACTATTTCATAGCATTAATGATCCATTTTAACTATATGTGCTTAGAGAAAAAATCAGATACCGATCCGAAAGACAAATTATTATTAATAATTCTAAAAAGCGAACATATCGAGGTGTACTTCACCGATTTTTAATAAACTTGATTCACTCGTAGTTCATTATAATCGAATACTTGCGGCTAAAACCATTTAAAACCAACCTGAAAATTGTTCGTTTTTTTTCAATACGCAAAAACTGTGCGCGGTATGGAGGCATTATTTTTTTATTAGAGTGTTATTTTAATTCTGGCGTTACATCAAACATAAGTTGATTTGTGTTCTGTTTTTCTATTTACATTATACATACATATATGTATATCTATATATCATATAAATTGTATACGAAAGAAATAAAGACAAATTTTAATTATACTGTACTGCATATATCTTATTCCCTAGCACTTCGTACGTTTGTATGCACAAAAAGTAATAAATAAACATGAAAAAAAAAATTTCCTAAAGCAAAGTGCACTCGCTTTTCTACATTTCTAAATCCTATATTTTACTTACGCTAATGTACATACTGAGACAAACATGTGGTGCAGTTATGTTCCTCCGTGTCTACATTCATTATTTAGATACAACTGTTTCAATTACATTTACTTGTGGTACATGCAAAATAAATATTAATCCAGTTGCCGTGCTATGAGATACAAACTCATTCTCCAGAGCTTAAATCTAACAATAAGATACAGTATGGATAAAATAGTACTATGTTTAGTTAAACATATTCGGTACTGAATCTAAGTAATTGAGAAGTCTCTTAAGAAAACTGCAGTTCGGTTTCGATCATCCGGTTTTTTGTGTGAGAAAGTCAAAATATCAATACCGGACTAAAGTGGGTAGTGGGTATCCGTCCTGGATCCCATGTGCTAAGAGGACTTGGGCAGCATAATAAAGTTAAATTTTATCAAATTTTGAAAAGTAAAAAAAATAATATAAAGACCTTTTCTTTTTTGCTCATCAAATAATTATTACCAAAATTGCTTGAGCAAACAAATCTAATATTACAATATTTCAAAACATTCTGCCCCAGGCCATAAGCTTCCTTAATCCGCCATTGCAGAGTGCTAGGATATTTTTAAATTCAATAAAACTTTTCAAACTGACCAATTTTGTTACACGAACTTTTTAAAGACCGATATGTCATTTAAATATAATTTTAAAAAACGGTTCCATAAGCAACCGTTTTTTGAAACTTTATCTGGTTTGTTTGTTGTGCCTAATATTCCGTATGTAATGCAATTTACATAATATGTTTCTCGAACATCCTATATTATACTCATCCTTGATTCTTTCTTCTTTATGTATTATACTAGTTGTTGAAAGTACAGCACTCAATTGCAATGCTTTATTTTTAATGAAAGCATTTCTATTTTCCATGCATGTTCAGTTGACTTATTTTTCTAATTAGAAATGTTTTAGTTCATCTTAATATATTAAAATTAAATATTTTTCTGTATGACAAACTTTAATCAGGTGAAATATAACAAATGGTCTTTACATTTTATTTTAAATTTTTTAGGTGTGAAAGTAGTTTAGTTTTTTATAATATACATAATATATTATAATTAACAATTTACTGCTACCTTTTTTTTATTTAAAAAGAGTAAAATATACCTCTTAATATATAGGTAAAGTGAATAATTTACCTTCCAAAATAAGTCAAAGTTCAAATTTACTCGAAAGAAAATAATGCGGTCTTTATTTGAAATTGGATTTTCAAGTTATAGTAGAGTACTTCAAACTCACAGAAGAATTGTAATTAAATATTCTATTACATTCTCTGCATTACTACTTTATACGTAAGCGGAATTAAAGGGTTGTCAATTTTAATTATAAACTAGGTTGTACATTTTTAAGAATCGGCTGATTATTTTTTATATTGATAATTTACATAGAAATTGATTTATCATAACTTTTAAATACAAAAAATAGAAAAAATATTATTTAAAACCAGAAATTATACTTTTTACAGTACTTTTTTTATACGTACCTACATAAAACATTCTGTATAATAGAGTAAAAGAATCAAAAAAATTTCAGCGGATTTACACGTTTTCTGATTCCAAGACCATATTTCAATTATTTATATTATAATTTATAATATGGTTATATATTACTCCCAGTTTACTACTACTACAATTTCTCAATCTCATTTTATAATTGGTTGTATTCATAATAAATTATTATTTATAAACTAATTTCAATGTAAGTAAAGCTTTGACTTAAATACAGACTTTAAAAGTAAATGTATGTGGGTGTTCGAATATACTCTAATTTTGCAAAAAGAGATGAAAGACCGATCCTTAATCCTAAGGGAGCATTATTAGACCTTTCTGCGCTGTTCATATAAATAAACCTATTTATAACTGTCACATTAATACCAATGAACTGGTAAGCATAAAATATAGAATCATTTATTATCCAAATATCAAAATGCATTATGATCTAGTTAATAAGTTGCACCGTATATATTGATTTAGAATTTATATGCCCAAACACATAAATATTTTGTTATATACGTTATTTTTTTACTCCTCTAAACTTTTATTTATCATTTATTATCATGATAAATGAAAATTATTTAATTCCATAATGTGTTTTTATTTATTTAATATTTACTATACATATATATAAATTGCCTCCATTGATTTTAATATAGTTTTTACTTACTACTAAATTATATATTTAATTAAAGATATCATGATTTTTTAATATAATTCTAAATCAATTATACATAGAACTATAATGTAACAACATTGCCCTTTTAAAATTTTTTACTCAAGTCGGCCAAAACTTTTTTTTTCTTTGTTGCCAATTTTAAACTGACATGAAATCAAAATCAAAGTTTGGTAGTTTATTATGATGAATACTGATAGATGGCACTAGTTTTATTTAAAAATAATGAATAATTGCCGTGGTAGATCCACTGTAACAATTGACACTTCGTACAACTGACACCTCTCTCCCCTACTTTTATACAGTGAGTGAATAAATATTCACAAAATAAATTTATTTAATATTAATGTTATTATATTAATTATTATTTATTTTCTTTCAAAAATTTTGTTTACTTATTTAACACTTGTCAAAGTTTGAAAATGAATAAAATTATTATTATAGAACAACTTTTAAAAATCTATAAAATCTCTGCGTTATGACCACGTCTACCATGTTATTTTAATTAAAATAAAAATAATACCCTTTGATTATTACAACGTTCTTATACAAAAACATATGGAACGTAAATTCATTTCATAATATATGTAAATCCATCAAAATTATACGTCTTTGGATAAAAAACGCACTTCACTAACATAATATTGAACATCACAATAATAAAGTTTTCGACTTACTGTATTTGTACTATATCTATTTTAGAATGTTGTCATTGCAACAAGAGAAAAAGACTACTGAAAGTAGATTCACATATGTAACAAGACATTGTCAAACTACAAGTTGGTAACAGGAAGTTTAGTATGTAAGTTTGACGTTTTACAATGCATGTCCACATTTTGACAAGCACGGAGTTGTCAGAGTAAACTGCATATAAAGGATTTCAGTTGTGACATAATACAAGTACCTATAGTGCGGTAGCTATTTGTTAGGGTAAAACTAAACATTGCGCCCAAGTTTTCACGAATGTTCAATAAAAAATAAAATATCAGATCTGACAAAATTATCTTAATAAATCATCATAAACTGTCTTTTGTTTATACAATGGCAAATTAATTTTTAGGATATTATGATAATTAAATATATTAGGTATAAAAAATGTAAACTCTTTGGTGGGGCGTTTTGTAAACAGTTCTTGAGGTAAAACGTCTCACCGAAGTGATAAAACGTCCCTAACTAAATTATAAATATCTAAACAAAATTTGTTTATTTACTTATTTTTCATAACTTCTTTTATATCAAGTTTCTACATATTTTAACCAATTTGGTGTATAGTATAAAGTATGTGACAAAAATGAATTTTAATGGTACTCACCGTAATATGTTTAGAAGCCAGAAAACTGTTTTTTCATGTACTTTAGTAAGACACATAAGAAACACAGCCATACTCCAATTATGCACGAAAGTAACTTTTGCTAAGCCACACGTGTCGCTTACACAGATGTAGCTTTGTTTGTGTGTGTAATAAAGCTATAGGGCGTTTTGTCAACTAGGGCATATTTTCTAGTTTTACCCTATATAGAGGGTACTTATATTTTAAATATAGTTTGATATTATTATGTATTGATATATTTTTATATTACAAAAGCTAGAATTCACAAGAAATATATTGAAATTAATTCCTTATTTATTAATGTTAAATATCTTATGAGTTATATATGTAATGAAGAACCAAGTTTTTATGGTATTTTAAGTAATAAACTTATAAAACAAACCATTGCATTTTATAGATTTCGAAATAAAAAATATTGTTCAATTGAATTCGAATTGATTAGGAAAAATTCAGAAGTTTTAATAATTGCAAATACTCTGATGCAACTGCTATACTTTTCAATAGTTTTCAAAAGAGTTTCGTTCATTAACTATTAGTTATTAAGTAAAAAGTAAAAATAAAATCATTTTCATCGGTCGTTATAGTATTGACGTAAACTGAAAATAGTTCAAATTATAAACTGAGAAAAGTATATACAATATTAGTTTCAAGAATAAATATTTAACTTAATTAAATTATCGGTTTGCATTTTTATGTTTTTATGTAGATATAATGGAACCCTGAAATGAAAATAAGTTCAAATTTATTTTATATTTACTTATGAGATTTTAACTTTCAACAACGACCGATTTAAAAATCATTTTAAATTGCAAGTCAACCGATTCAATAGGCAAATTAACTTTAATAAAAAATAAAAATAGCCCTTTATAAATGGATAATATGAACCTATAAATTAAAATAAATAAGATATCTTATTCAATCGAGAAAGATTGCAGCTACGGTGTAAAATTACTTTTTATTACTTATAAGTAAAAGAAACGAACAAAAGTTATCTTTTTCTCAGCAATAAATCGTTGAGTGTTTGTAATATGACATTTCAAGCACAATCCGTTCTGTTTTTGTGTAGAAGAAAATCCATGGAAATTGTTTTTCACTGAATGAAAAATGTTTATTATTTTAAACACATTTTATTGAATTAAATAAAATACATATTAAGATTGTTTCATTATTTAAGGTGACATTTTATTTGTTACATTTATACACCAAAAATTCAACTTATTTATTTAATTTTAATATTTTTAAATTTTAAAATACATCAAATATATGTTTATACATGCGTACATACATTTCTAATATAAGCATACATACATATTCCATCTTTGTTTGCTTCTCTGCTTTGTCGCCCTGTGGCAATAATTATATTAGTATATATCTTGCATTTAACATTTTCATGAATTCATTGATTTTAACCGGCTCCAATAATAAAATATAAACATGTATTTATGTGTATAATTTAGAGTTGAAATTAAAACAGAATACATAAATCTGTATTTAAATTGGTAGCAATTTCAAATAGGTGGGAACTTATTTGTGCCATAAGTCTGAACAGAATTAAAAGCATACGCACACAGCTTAACGAAAATAGGTTAATGGAATGTATTAAATCATGTGTACATGGCGTATATTTGATGATATTAAACCTATTTGATTGTCAATTAGTAACAGTTTTATAACAAACATAAATAGAGCAAAATGTGTTTAATTCATTATAACTGTCTTTTTTTAATTCATACTATAGAAGGAGGTTAAATAATTTATTTCAGATTTTGTTAGATATTGAAAATTTATCAGCATCAAAGTCATAAAGGAACAATAACAATGCATTCTTAGGTAAATAATATATGTGTGTAATTAAAAAGTAGGTATATTTTTATGAATTCTTTCCATTTCTTTATTTTTTAATAAAAGTGTAGACTTGCTAATTAATGAATAACAAAAAAATGGTTTACAATCGAGGAATTGACGTGAATACGTTCCAAATCTAAAGTCACGTCGTTTGTGGCAGTGGGATTAAATAAAACTCAAACTCATAATGTGCTTATCATATATTTTTTATCATCCTGAAAACGTTACATGAAGTTTCTGAAATACCCACCCAGTATCTGACATGAAGCTCTAGACGTTATTCACGTCAAAAATGTTCTTGAAAGCAGGAGAATCCTGCTAACAATAAACATAAACTAAAGGTGTACATACTACTATGATCATAGCATTTAATTAACGTAATGAAAGTTTAATTAAAACGATATTTTCACATTGCATATGAATATATACATAGGTTTGTGTACATTTCAATTTCATTCATGTGGCAAATAAATAATTAACATTGAAACAGTTTCTACAATGATATTGTCTTTCAAATTAATGATTTAGAACCTAAATAGAACTGAATCAAAAGTGTTTCAAAGAGATAGTAGAAAATCCTGTTTCAGTTACAATCTCAACTAAGAATCTGTGAAATTATGTTATTGTCATGAACGTTACAGAGCCAACTTTTGAAACTTCTCTCTCTTATCTTCCGCATGAATCGTAGATGTTTTTTATAAGTTAAGGTTTAATAATTTTCAACTTTAAACAATAGAAGAAGATACGAATATTGTAGAATTCCGTAAACTATACTTTAATGTAATGTAATGTAATCACATTTTGCACAGCTCAACCAAGAATATAATATGTAATATTAATATTATTGCTTCCTCGCAATATCGAACATACGAGAAACTTTGTGAACGTTTTAGAAAGAGACAAAAAAATTGTTCTCCGATTTCAAAATTTTAAAATGATTTTTCCGTTTCAGGTCAAGATAAACACTTTTCGTCCCGTGTCTGTTTGTCTGTCCGTACAAACCTGTGTGTGTGTCTGTCCCCTAAATCCTTGTCACACGCATAACTCATAAACAACTGAACCGATATTAATGAAACTTGGTTGGATGGTTGGGTCTGGCTTGAGGACGGATCCATTTTAAAATCATCCAAATCGTATGTAAGGGGGTGACATCTTAAACTATTTATTTTTTCAAGATATCTCAAGAACGATACATGTTACGTAAACATTTTATAGAATCTTTTTTGTAGAGCATTCAATTTTCTATAATATAGGTCTACAACGTTTGTTGTAAAATTTCCCCTTACAAAATCTCAATTTGCTTTAAAAAAATCGTGTTTTTTTTTTTAATTGATATTTATTTTGACATTTTAAAAACAACCAGGCGTTCACAGTGTCTCCCAAAATGTTGACTAATAATATTTTTTTTCTAATAGCACGCTTTGTTTTTTAACGTATAGTACACCACTGACAATAACTGATTTTGAATTGTGATACAATGAATTTATTTTTATAACAAAATTAAATTAAATTCAAATATTTGAATTATAACTGGTAGAGATTCTAAGTGTTGATAATTAAATCCTACTGTTAAAATACATTTTAATCATTGTCAGTTATAATAATTTAAGGCAATAAATGTTCTTGAATATTAAATAAATAGCTACGTGCATATTTTTCAGAAAAATGAAATTATTTACTGTCAGAACATTGTACACATATGTACATATATATATACTTTATATGTATATACAGCACGTCTCATTTATTTTCGAGTGAGAACTGAATAAAATAATATTATCATTTTTCAAGAACCACAATGCACAAAATATCTTTAGAAACTTTTTGTATAAGATTTTTTTCATTGCTTTTATACTAATACATGTACCTATTATTTCCTCTACAATGGAAAAAGCATTTTATTACCTTTTGAAAGCACACGTCGACTGCAGTGTGTTCATATAGTAACATCATTAAAAAAAATAACAAACTAGTTGCAAGTAAAAAACCATAAAGATAAGTAAAAATTCGCCTCAAAACACGCTCGCAGAATACCTACTAGTCGTTGTTTTTGTTATAAAATTGGCTAAATCTCGGAACGGCACAAACGTTTGCCGAGCTACAATTCGGAAAGAGCTATAAAAGTAAAAGCCGCCTAGTTCTTGACGGTGACAATTTTTATGTTCTGCAAATCTTTTTATGTCTATGTATGTGAACAGTGGTTATTTACAGAGCCGGACTTAGATGTACGAAGTAACATTGTCCCAGATATTCTTCGATTTCGTGTCATTTATTAACGATTACATACATATATATCATTATTATCATTAACGTCATTCTTGTAAGTTTTTCCATAAAAAAATGTATACTGTTTTATAATGAACCAAAATCGCGCGATTCTAGTGACGGCTGATCTAAAAACCACATCCCCACCAGGACGACAGTTATGGTTGTTTAATTACAAATGTCAACATTAAACTACTATTCATTATCTTTTTCATTATTTACTATTTTATTATTTGTCATTCTAAATTTTTTGTTAGGTTATATCAATATCACAATTACCTTTAATTTTTCCTTTTCATTTTTACATATATATTTCAATTATAAAATCATAATTGTTTCATAATACATGTCTGACCTAATTTTTTTAATTTTTTAGCTCAATTAAATAAACATGACAATTATATACCTTTGATTATTCTTTTTCATTGTATATATTTTCATACGAAAATTTTAACTGTAATTTTTACATTGACATACAATTACATAAGACTAAAGCATTGGACCCGGTGTTATCAGGGGATATAAATATAATCTGTAATAAACCTATTAAAAATTGTTTTCACTTATAGCTAACTATTTACGTATGCGATGATATTTCCACAAATGATACACCTTAACTTTCCTCGTAAAACGCTATCTATTAGTGAAAACTGGAATATAATCTTATCAGTAGTTACTGAGAAAATCGTGCACAAACATACAGTCAGACGTGGCGAGGCGCGGCGGGGGACTATATTTTATACTATGCCTCGAGTTACAATTATGGTTTTATAAACAATTAAAGGACGTTTTTTCGTCAAAAACGCGAATTTTTGTTCAAAGTGATGCGAAATTTGCAAAAATTAATATTTTTTAATAATCGTGTGTATTTCGATGGAAAATTTCATGAAAATAACGATATTTTTTTTTTATTCTACATGTTGATCCATGGAATTCTGTTTTCCGCAGTAGAGCACGTAACAAAAAAGATGAACTCAGTGTAGCAACGCTTAAGTCGCCATTTTGTTTTATAAGTTTGTAACTCATTAAAAAAAATTTGTATGTTTTGACATTTACAATAAACCCTTCTAATTTAATTTGATTGATTTTGTATTATTAAAAAAAAATCCTAAAAAAGTCTCATTTTCAGTAGTAACGATTAGGTGAAACCAATTAAATGAGAAGTATCTGTAATAAAAGTTTCAGACCATTTAAATGAATAATTCCCAAGCACTAAACAGTTTATATCAGATACAGAAGGTATGAGAATTATATATATATAACTTTCTATTTAGTTGCACAAAGAAGAAAATAGTGATTTGTCATTTAAATGACTCGTTAAGCATGAAATGTCCCAAATCAAGTTAAAATGAAATTCTCGATTGTTCAACTAATCAAATATTCTCAATTCACTTGCTTCATAGTCTTCACAAGAACTTTCTCTTTCTGTTTGCTTATTTCTTACGTATATATGTAATTGTGTATAAATTATTTATAAATGTGTGGAATTTCCGAGGAAAAATATTCCTTGTTGTATTCTTTCCGTTTACATTTTATTCGATCTTCTGTACGTATTGTTTGAGAGAATGGATGTATACTTACATTGTTATCTATGATAGAGGAATGATCTAGCATATCTATCACATATACAAGTTTTATTTTTATTTTATTGTGCTTAATGCTGGATGTGAGATAGTTGAAGAAAATTTACAAACGCAGCAGTAGAAATACATTTCGATTTTTACTTTTTATTAGAACTCAAAAACTAAAAACTTAACAATATTTTATAAATAATTCGATCAAGACATACACGGGTGTATGCGATAAGGGTTCCGAAGAACGTACTACGTGGACTGTTTAGAGCCATTGGTACATTTTTTAGCTAGAAAAAAAAGTGTCATATTCTACTAATTGAGATCTATATTTTGGCACCCCACATGACTAAATATGAAAATAAAAATATAAAATTCTATGACACCCCTCCCTATTATTCCAAAATTTAAAATGATATTTGTAACTTTAGTATTTGTCGTTGTAGTCCCACCAAAGCCTCGATACCAAATTTTTTTTAGATTTTTTTTAGCGAGTAGTTATCGAGTTAGAGGGGTGGGACAAAATAAAATACTTTTTGGCGCCATTTTTGAGTTAAAAAAAATAGGGTCAAATTCTACTGATTGAAATCTACATTTCGATACCCCATACGTCTTGATATAATTTTTTTTTTAATTTGCTTTAAAGCCTCTGCAGAAAAAAATAAGAAAAGGGGTCAATTTCCACTGGCTTGGTTATACATTTTGACGTGCCACGTGCCTAGGTATAAAAATTTTTTTATACTTAAGCCCCTTCGCGTCCTCTCTGAAAAAATATTTTTTCAAAAAAATTGTACATATTTTACTAAAGGGCATTATTTTACATGTTCAGTAAAAATTTCAAGTTGTTAGCTTATATAGTTTACGAAATATTTTGCTTTGACTAAAAGGACGGACGACAAAGTGAGATTAATAGGGTTTCTTCGGAACCCTAAAAATAAATTTAGTACATTTTTCAATGATATGAAAAATAAAAATTCCCATTAAAAAATTAAAAGTTTCATTGATTTTTCTCCAGCTGTTAATTTTGTTTGCCAGTATAATACTTTTTTCTATAAAATTTGTATTATGATAAACAACACTAATTTTATAGATATCAGACACCCCTGTCTTAAATAGTCTCCGTTTTTGCTATAAACATAACCAATTTCGTTATAAAATTAGTCTGCAAGACATAACTTACTATGATTATAATTATTATTTCAAAATTGACATCCACTCATAAAAACTAAATAACGCGTGTAAGAGATTGTGTTAAAGCGAAACAGAATATACGAAACACATCTGGTGCAAGAAAGATACATATACTGTATACATACATACATATAAGACGGGATGATTTATAATCGTTCCACTTGAACAACCCTTGAGTAATTTTGTAACAGTAACACATCCCGTGGGAATTTGTCGGGCGCGCTTCTGCTCCGCGTCGTCTCCTGTCATTTCTGTTTGAATATTAAGTCTCCTCACAAGTACTTAATTAGCAAGGCCACAGGTTGGTTGCTGCGGCGGTTGTCTCAGACAAGACGTTGTTCAGCCACGAACAGTGATAATAGACGTAGATTCATGCATAATATATTCAACAGCGGATCTACGATGCACTTGTTAACACGAGCTACCTTTGGCACGGTGGAAGGTGATGTGAATGTGTCAATATCTCCTCGAACAAGTCATCAATTATGTGGAAATATTAGTTACATCATTAATGTTAACCTGGATATCTCTGAATAATAGTTTGAAAACAATAGTTTGTCATAATAATATGTCAATACTTTGGTAAATCGTAATGACAAAAAAAAAGAAAAATCTATTTAATATAAAAGTTATAACAAAATCCGCTTTACAGCTAAAAAAACGATTTTAGATGTTTAGTAGCCAACTTGGAAAAATTTAACCTAAAACCAAGATTCAGGCTCAATTAAAAAAACTGGTAAGCAGAAAATTCAAAAAAATTTTATTTCGAGTATGCTCAACCCATATTACAATCGGTTTTTTGGTGTCGCACACTTTTCTTGGTGTTGCTGTTTTATTGATAGGTATATTATAAACAAAAAAATAAATTTACGTTTTATTATTTGTGTATTTAAAAAATCACAATTTTCTTTCAAACATGTCTACTCTTCCTTACTTTAAGGAAGACAGAGACAGTAGACAACGTGAATTTGAATATGTTTATTTGAATCGAATGAAAAGACGCTTTGATCAAGATCCAAGTACGTCTAGCAAACCTTAGAGTGGATTTTATTTTTGTTATTGAAGAAAAAAAGCATTACAAGAAAAATGTTTCAGTGGACTAAAAGAGATTTCATATGTATGTAGTTGCTGATATAATCACAATAAAATGAAATAAGGGCTGTCACCAATATGCGATAAAATCCATCGATATGAGTAAATCTATTCAATATAAGAGCCAGTGAGATGGACTCAGGTTTCAGAGACGTATTCAGAATTTTATGACATTCTTATTTTTTTATTAAATAATACTAAGATTAATGTAGACCTGTTCATAATTATTAAAACTTCAAATCCCATTAAAAAATTGAATAAATAATAAAACCATGTAAAGAAATATTACCAACCACACTCATTTTTATTATTTTTTATTTAACATCTGATTTTTTTACTTAAAAACGATCCAAAAAATAATTCTTTTATTAACAAAACTAAAATATTTTGCTATTTCTTATAGAATATTTGTGCTAAGTTTCCTTCAAGCGAATACAAACAAACAAAAATTTTCTCATACAAACTTTTCCAGCCTTAGGGGTTGAATTTTGGGAAATGCTGAAATAAGTGTTTCGTTATTTGTATTGTACATTGTACCTATTTTTTTTAAGTTTAAAGTAAATCCGACTTTAACACCCACTTTTACCTTCTTGGGGGTTGAATTTCGAAAAATTATTTCTTAGTGAATGCTTACATCATAAAAGGCAAACGCCCCTGAAATTTCACGTTTCTAGGTCCAGGGGTTTCGGCTCGGCGATGATGAATTAGTCAGGACATGTCATTATATGTATACAGATTATCAAAATCGGCAAGGGAGCCGTTTTTCTCTGATGGACTTGAATAATTGTAAGAATGACCCTTTTCTTAAATCCAATATTTTCTTTTTTACACTGTCCTTTATAAAAATAGATACGTTTCTGTAGAGTTTCGTTAGATAAACTAGTTGGTTTTTATCTTTACTTTATATGTCGCATATTCGATCAATTTTGACCATGATTTTTTTATTATACCATATTGATATAAAATAATACAATGTTTAAGAAGCATTAAATGACAGGGTATTATGTTCGTATATGGTTAGAATTTAAATTTATTCAAAGGTCATATATTATAACCGCACTGTAAAAATATGTTATTTACTTCGTAAATATTGTCTCGAGCAAAAATATAGGTAAGTATATGCAAACGTACATGAACAAATTAAACTTTTATTTGCATGATAAATATTAAACGCAGTATGTAGGTTCTCGTACTAATAAATTAAATAATTTAACAAATACCTCAAACTATATCACATACTTGAAGCTATATATTATTACAATATTCATCTTTAAATATATTATTTTCGGAATGTTAAATTGCTATATTTTTCATTCGCACACAATGGAAATTAACCACATCCAATAAAAATAAATGTCCATTGTTAGGAATGAAACTAGGTGACAATTCGATTGTGTTTCTGTATGATATTCAAAAAGAATAAACATTTACGACTGACAAACCTCGTGTAATCATAAATATAAACGCAAATCGTGCCAATTCGTGAATCTACGTTCAGTTGTAAACATTAGTATTTTAGATTTTAGTATACACATAAATTTATACAAATACGGCTATAGTTTCTTATATTACTACTGTAATTTAGTATTCGGCAAATTTTATGTCAATATTTATTAGTCATTTTTAATAAATTACGTTTAAAGGCCTGGAATATTCATAAACCACGATTCGACGTGCGTTGAACTATCACATCACACTGTATGGTTTCAAATTTAATTCTAACTGAACAAAAGTACTGTAATGTATTTACAGGACACATATATTTCAACTTGACTCTAATGACTGAAATACGTCTTTCCTTATATCTTATTGTAAATATCTTAAGTATAGAGTATTCTATTTCCAATACAAATAATACAGGTCAAGACGAGGGTTTGCAATTTAAACTATTCTATTGCTGTTTGTAACAAGTATGATATTTTGAATCCATTTATTTAAAAACAACACTTGTTCATTTTAGGCGTGACAATTTGCGAATGGACCAACCATCTACCCTACGTACAAAATACAGTATATAGATATATAAGGTTAACTTAGGTAAAGATACACAGACAGACAATTCACAGGAGTTAACAGATTCAGAGACACATAAGATGTATGTACAGAAACACATAAACACAGAATCAAACAGAACTTATGTAAGCTTAATGCCGTGTTTAGACCAAAGAAAACAAAACAGCAACACGGTGTTTGAAAACACGTCGTGTTTAAAAATGCATAGGGTTTATTGCACTTTTGTCAAAAAGACACGATGTTGCTGTTTTGTTTTTTCGGTCTAAACACGGCATAAGACACATGTAACATCATGTATCTATAATCAAACATATAATATAATAATATGAATTCAATTCAGTATAATTGTTTTCTTGTGGATTAATTCAAGACACATTACTTATAAAACAAAAGTGGTGAACTTACGACACAAATTACAATTTATAGTCATAAGAAGTTGAAGTCCACGTGTTCAACGAACATTTCAATATTTAAATGTTTAATAAATGGCCACAGTTACCACCCGAAAGTATCTGTATTAACTGTTTTTGTGTTAACACAAATTATATAAGTTGATGGTTTTAATAAACACAATCTAAGCCGTGATGATGTTTTTTTTTTACAAAATAGCAACAAACCCAATACATTTTTATAAACAAAGTGTTGCTATTTTATCTTTTTGGTATAAACACGTCATTAGATTATCGAGATTTAAAAAAAAAACATTTGAATAAATTCTGATTTTCAGCTGATATGCATCGATTGATATTTAGGGCCGATTCACACTATCGTGCCGGTCACAGTCCGGTCTCGCTCCAGTCAAATATTCAGTATAGTAAATACTGTATTGGAGTGTGGATCGATCCAAAATGTGTAGAATTATGTAAACCAATCTAAAATTAATAGGTACTATAGTAGAGAGGTACCTATCCATAAAAAATAAATAAAAAATTGATCAATACACGTCAATTTCAAAAGTTTTACGAAAATACACTTTTTACAAGGTAACTAAAAATCCCAGTACATTAATAAAAAAAAGTATAAATGCATTCTTGTTAAATGACATAATAAACAACATCCTCTTGAAGTTTGTACGTACAGTTTTACTGTTTACATAACAAAGTTCTCCGACCGACTGAAAAACTCGTAACTCGCGAAATGTATTTTTAGCTGTTCCGTTCATATAGAAAATACATAATTATAGAAAATAATCCGTTTGTAAAATACAAAAAGCATATCCATACGTATCTAGCTGTTGAATAGAAACATTTTTGTTGCCAATTTAATTTTTGGAATTATGACCATTTGCCCAGCTTGTTAATTACAATAAATAAAACCACTGTGCATCGCTGAAAATGCAGAGAGGTATCAAATAAGCCACGGTACAATGACTTCCCACGTTGTTTATTAAAATTTGATAATTTGCCGTCACGGGCGTTGCAACACGCGTCGACACGCGGTTTACAATTCAGACATAAAAAAATCAATCTTAAAAAGTTTTATTTATATTTGTTTTGTAAATATTTCATTTTTATTTAATACTTAGGTACTTTATTTTTATTATATATGATATTTAATACGTTATTATCATCTTACTTAGATGAAAATAATTTTGATTTTAATTTTAGATTAGATTTTAGAAGAAAATTAATTAAACATTTGTTTTTTTAATTTAATTGATCTCTTGGAAAATGAAAATTAATCAGGCACAACCTACTGTGAAAATTAATCGCTTGCTAAACAATTATGAAAATATTGTATACTTATTTTCAATTATTTTATACTTACTTCAGTAGTTATTTCATTAAAAAATATCGTTTTTTTCTATTTAATCAACGCGAGGCATACGTAATAATGCATACGTTTACTTATTTAAAACGTCTTTTTTTAAGATTACTACATATAAATTTTAAAATAATACTGTGTAAATTATACAGTTTATAGATTTTTTTACATTTAACATACGAAGTAAAATTATTTATTTATTGAAATTTATATTTACTTCTTTTTCAATTGTAAATAATTTAATTAATTTAGTATTCGTCATTATTTTGAAAAAAAATTATTTTCAAGTAAAAGATCACAAAAAATGAAATGTAATAATATAGGTACTTAAAATTCATAATAAGTTTTTCCATAGCTATAAATATAACAATTTACCCAGAACTTTTGAGACGAATGTAAAGGTATTTTTTCATCTTTCGATAAATTATTTTTTTTAATTACTTTTCTTTAAATTTCTTTTACTTTTTCAGGAAAGTATTTTGATGTTATATTTTTTAGATAAATGGACAACTAAGAAAATGTTTTATTCACAGATATAACTAAAATAATGAGAGTACACTATGGATGTATATTTAAGTTAAAAATTGTATATTGAAAAAATATTCCTAAATTATTTTTTTATGAATGCTGTAAGTTTTTAATCAATTATATAATTGAAATACTAGCACGTTTCAATTTTATAATGAAAACTAACACTCAACCTTTGTCACTACGAAAACTAGCATATTTGATATTTTGCCGCAAAAACTAGCACAACTGAATTTTAACCACGAAAATTATCACGTGTAAAAAGTGGCGTATGAATTTTTAATGAAAAAGTTTCTATGTTCTAAATAATTAAATTTTAACTAATCTAATCACTATAATGGTCACCTATCGGATAAAACTTGAACCCTTCTGAAGATACCAAATAGCGATTTGAATTTAAATTAAGATTTCTATTATTAATATTATTTACCGTTCAATGTAAATGTACTATTAAAAAAGTCCCAATGACTTTTTTAATAGTAAAGTGTGTAAAGCAAAAAAAAAATTATAATTAATGGAGGTTAAGTTTAAATTTTTCAGCCAAATTTCTTTTATCATATACCTGCATTTTTTGGTAACAGATGAAAACTTAATGTTTTATTGGATGAATTATTGTCACAATTTGGTACAGCACAACGTTTTAGTTTTTCCTTTTATTCTTGATTACATTTTAATAATTTTAATTACTTATTTACATAATTTTTACATTATATTTAAAAATTTCATTTTTCATTTGAACTTCAGAAGGGTTCAAATTTTATCCGATAGGAAGCAGAGTTGTCACTAACTATAGCGAATTCAAACTTAAGATTAAAAAATCAAATCAAAATGCCAAACGTGTGAATTTTCTTACAATTAATAATATCTCAAATGTGTTAGTCTTCGAGGGAAGCTGGGATAAAATAGAAACGTGCTAGTCATTGTAAGAAACATCAATATATGTTAGATATACTGTTGGTTGATACAATATTGGACAATATTAACTTTGTTTCCTAAATAATATTTTCCGTACAAAACTTTGTTTTCGTTATGTACAAAGAATGTTACATTTATTTTAATTTAAAAAATGTGACTACCCACTTTCTTTATTATTCATTTTTCAATTAATCACTTCTGTTTGTTATTTGTTTCATTCGCCTTTGATGTAATTATAAATTGTCAACAGATTATAATATACATACATATATATTAATTTATTTGATACATTTTCCTGAAATTAAATACATTCGACATATTATCAAAGTATGTTATTAATATAAAATTTTTCATCTGATGTTTAGAATATGAAATATGTAATGTAGAACGTTTTTTGACGATTTTTGATATTAATATTCATTTAGAATTTTATAAAACATTACTTTGAACAAAATGTGAGTAAAAATACGTGTGCGTCATAAATGAGAGGACAACATTCGACACAAAAAATATTAACTGACGATAAAGGCCTTGGCCTTTCAGCCAGACAGTATATTGTCAATACAGCACAGGACGAGTACGAGAAACGATACATATTTATTACTTTAATCATACGAGTATATAAGGTGCTGGCACCAGTTATGGCTGCTATAAGAACAAGGTTTACTGTTTTTGTGATTGACGGGCTTCATTTTTGTAATTCTCATGAACTCATGTTACTAATGAAACAAGTAACTCTTTATTTAATTAATTTAATTATCAAAGTCCGAAAATGTTTTGTTTTTTTTAATTATAGCCTTTTATTTTGTTTATGTTTTTTCTCCAGTAATGGATACAGTAAAATCAGTAATGAGCACGCAGTGATGGACACTTACTAATGGTAAGTACTACGACACAAAAGATATAAAAGAAAGAATCGTTAAATTTGAAACAATGTAGAGCAGTTCTTATGATAATATAATAATTAATAAATTAACCATTTTGACACCCATTGGCCGATTGTCATCAAATCACGCTGTCAGACAGTTAAATGTATATAGATTAATATTCAGAAATGGTAGTAATCAAATATCAACACATATTTCTAATTCGGTACGTTTAATTAAAAAATAGCCATTACTGGAGTTATATCCAAGATTGGTACAATTACCTTATCTATAACATATTCACAAAGCTTAAACACATGTACATAAGTATAAAGTATATGAATGTAACACATTTTCATAGCCTAGTGAAATCCTCGGTTGAGTTTCTTTGGGACACTTGGTTCAGTAGAAAATTCAATGAAAGTGGAAAATATTGCGGAGTGTAGTCGCAGCGTGGTTTTCTAAATTGCCTCTGGTTCAGGTGGCCATTTACACACCTGCCATATATAACACGTCCCTGCAAATAAAGCTTTGAGTTTATTGCTAAAGGTTGGCCAGTTTAGCTGGAGCCGCTATTTGTACACGGCTATCAACGAATTTAATCGTATCAAGTGGTCCGCTCACGTGCTCTGCTCGTTTAATGTACCAGCGTTTCTTAATCGTGCTCTACGTGCACTTGTCATGATTTACCAATTACCTACTACCTCACCAATCCAGTGGCTGCTCATTGAATTACCAACACTGGATGGTTTTCTTAATTCTGTAATGATTTAATTACATTTCACTTTATATGTGGAACTGTCTTATTTTTAGATATTTATTTTGATAATATATAGATACATAACGAAAATTCGCTAAAAGATATAAAGAAATAAAAAAATGGAGTGAATAATATTAAAATAATAGCTAAAAGGAACGTTTATAATTACTTAAATTAATATTTACTTTTTGTTAGATTTTTTTTATTTATAAGAAACATATTTCTCTATATCAATAACTCATGTTTAATCTAAACCAATTCTTAAATATATCCTAGCTAGCAGAAAGTACTTACTCGTAGGGTGCTCGTAGGTACTTATTATAATAAATTTCTCAAAAATATCTTTTAAATCTACTATAATTGAACAAGTGAAGATTTTAGAATTAATAAAGAAATAAGGTACTGGCACTAGTTACGGCCGCTATAAGAGAAAGGTTTACTGTTTTTGTGATTGACGGGCTTCTTTTTTTGTAATTCTCATGAATTCACATAACTAATAAAATTCTTTATTTAATCAATTTAATTACCAATGTCCGCAAATATAGTTTGTTTTTTAAATTATAACCTTTTATTTGGTTTATGGTTTTTTCTCCAGTAATGGATAAAGTAAAACCAGTAATGAGCACTTGCTAATGATTACAAAATGATAAGTACTACACAAAAGATATAAAAGAAAGAATTGTCAAATTTGAAGCAATGTAAAGCAGTTTCTATGATAATATAATAATTAATAAATAAATTATACCAATAATTAGTTTAAATGTCCACCATTTTGACACCTATAGGCCGATTGTCATCAAATCACGCTGTAAGACAGAAATGGTAGTAATCAAATATCAACAAATATTTCTAATTCAGTACATTTAATTTAAAAATAGCCATTACTGGGGTCATATCCAAGACTGGCACCAGTACCTTACTTAATTTGCCATTATTACGTTTTGGCCCAGTCAACATACAGATTTAATAGTATTATTATCAAATGTGCACATTTTGAGGGCCTCTTGTTTGTGAAGCAAAAGTAAACCTTTTCACTTTATTTGATGAATACCGATCTATTTATTGAGTCCGTCAAACTTTCTATGATGTTTACGTATTTATTTTATTTTCGTGATCACAAAATGTGGTTTTTATTTTGTCAACTTTTTATGCGGCTTATATCAGTATTTATTATATTGACTTTTTATATACTAGCAAAAATTAAGATAACTCTTATTCTGATTTATTTACTTTTTTATGGTAACACATTATTGAATAATAGGCAATATTTTTTGCAATTATCGATTTCGCTGACATTTAGACGGAATTTTATGGATATTATATTATTATTGTAGGTTTATACCTCAGTAAAATCCAAAATAAGAAATATTCTATGTATTAATACGTGGAAGGTAATAAATAGTCTGCAATAAAATAAGGTTTAGGAAACCATAACGTTTATGTAATGATTTTAACTTTTATGAAACTATGAAAGTAAATTCATAGTATTTTTATTTTTATGTATTTATTTTTCAGAACAACTAAGAAGCTACTATGTAATTTCTTGAAATCTTTTCTTGGTTTCTAAATCTTTTCCCACCTTTTCAATATAATCGGCTTTACAGATAAGTTTTGTATTTTACTGAAAATATATTATTTCCGCTCGAAATACACATCTCTTGTTATTGTTATATTTTTATGTATAGGTTCTATCAAAATCTGAGACAAAACGAAAAATTATTTTTAAAAAAATGCTCTAGTTCTAATGAAAATAAACAAATGATACCTATCTATAAGAGATAACTTCTTGCCTCCTTTAGATCATTTAATCATTTATTCTATATAGGTACAATTCAAACTTTGACCTACGTTTAAATTCAATGTTTATATAGGTAAATGAAATATTTGGCATCCCTTACTATCCAACACAATGGCTTTCCCGTTCTCCCTTTCACATTGGTCACCATTCCTGTTACCAAGTTACATTATACAGAGCTTCACTCATGTGAAGAATACGTTTAAAAGAAGAACGCGTCAAATAGTGTCTGCACATAAAATGCGTGGTAAGGCGTGCGCAAGTTTTATTTTTAACGGAAAATCAAGTGTTTCTTTAGAGCGCCTTAAAGTGAAGTGCTAGATTATGTTAAAAGCCGTTATTACGGACACTAAACACACGTTCGCTTATAAAACTTTCCACCGGCTTATGTTTGGCTATATTTTTTTCTTTTTACAATATTGGCATTCTTGTTTGTATAAGTGGCATGTATGTATGTCATTATTTTTATAACAGTTTTTCTTTTATGGTAAATATGAATAAAGTTGTTATTTATTGGTAGTATTTTATCGAGTTAAAAAAATTTAAAGTACAAAAAACACTTTTAATAACATATTTATGATTCTAGTTTCTACTAATTTTATATAACCTATAGAATATTACTGTTTGCAATATTTTGCAAAAATCCAATTTTAACAATTTTCGAAATGTTAAATATTGTGCAAAAACAAAAGCTCAATATTACAGATAAATAATGATTGAGGGCTGAGTGATTACATGAAAAGGGAAAACGTAAAGGAACGAATTAATTACGTAAAAAGTTCATAAGGAAATTGGATTCTGGTAGTTGCATAAGTGTAATTTATTTTATTTTGTTTTCTTATTTCCTGCGTTGATAATAATTACAACATATTCACTGTTTTCCCCTCATTGTTCTACTGTTTGTGATCTAATCACCAACTAGCTGAAAGATTTGCACAAGTACGTACTATATAAACTTTGTTACAAAATAATACAGAAGTGACGAAGAGGCATCCAAAACTACGTAAACCAATAAAAAACTTTTTTTATTTAAAAAGTTTCTCGAGTGCTGTTATGCTGTAATTTTTTTCTCGTCCGTTAATTCAATAAAATTCTCATAGAGCTTGGTGTAGAATGCTTTTTTTTTGTTTTTGTTTTCATTTTAAGATATTGAATAATAATGTCGCTCGTTGTTGATTTGTGCGAGATAATTTTCTCATAAGAAACTTTTTCCATTTTCCGATTATCAGATGTTTTTCTTTGCAAGTAATTGAAAGTTTGTAAATAGATAAATAAAAGCAGGGTGCAATTTATATTATCACAATCCGGTTTTGTCGAAACACATTACTGTATTTATGCAATTATTGTATCCTTTAATCGTTTTCTGATTTCAGATTAAATAAAATATATTTTATAGATCTTTTTTACAGATTTTAAAATATAAATCAATTTCAGAAAGTATCAAATCAATTATTCAAGCTTTTAGCTTTCCGCGTTGATCTTGATTTCGAAATTGGCTTCTAGCCATTAGGCGCGTCGATTTGGTGATTCTAATATTATATGTATTTTGTACTTACAATTAGTAATAATACAAATACCAGATTAAAAATGATTATAAATCTCAAAATATATCTAAAAAAAATTTTGTTTAATTCGAATTAAATTATATTTGATAGGTACCACTTATCTACCCCAGTCCGTTTCATCACACCTACTATATACTTTTCAATACAAATGGTGTCATGAAATGGACAAAAATGACTTTTTTTAAATATGTTATCTATTTTCTATTCCTTTGTGGTAAATAATATTCAGTAAGAAACTCAATTAATAAGAAATATGTATTTTGTAGTTGATTTTTTATAATGTCATGTCATTTTAATTACGTATCTCCCCTGTGTATTTTAATTATACTATAACCAATAAAACATTATTAAACCATATGTTTTTTACTTAAAAAAACACAGTTCTTCAAATATAATATGTTAATAATGTAAAGTAAGAACATATTTGCTTAACACTTTGATAAAACGTGTATTAGTTTTTCCTGGTCAAACTATTCCCTGTTATACAGTACGTAATTTTAATTGCATCTAGTTAAAGTAGTTACTGTACTAATAACAATAAATAACTTACAACTACCCTAATGTCTACAAGCAACTATTAGAATTAGTGACATAACTGCTGCATAATTGTAGTTGAATAATTAACTGTTAATTGCAAAGCAAACCAATGGCATGCAAGATGTGTTGCTAATATGAGACATATAATCCTCACGCGACCTCCACCATTTCTCAAATTGGAGATCTCGATTAAGGGTGTGCTAGTGTCGATTAACGTGAACCGATTGTAAAATTTATGTTAGCTGGTATTATAAGGATGCATTATGTAATTGTCTAACAACATTTTGTAAACAAATACATATAGATCGTAATTGGATTAATTGAAGATCAATTGGGTAATCATACTGTATGCTGTGTACAGAATAGTGAGTCGAAATTTGATCATGCAAAAATACATTTTTTTGTTCCCAAAAAGTTCTTTTATATTTAATTTATGTTTATAATATAGAATTCATCTAAAAATTATTATATATAATATAAATAATAACACAGCCTCACAAAAAAGTAACGTAGGGGAGCTAGGGGTTTGCTGTAACAGGGGTAAATAGTAACACACAATTTTTTATTAGGAAACTGAGCTGACATATACTTTGGGTTACTTCCAATCGAAGTAAGAAAATTAGCTTACCCTTATCCCTCTTTCTTGGCATAAAAACAGTATGACTGACCCGGACTGTTTTCAAAATTGTATGCGCAGGTACCCTCAATTGTCTCTTAGGACACCAGAAGCGACGTCAGTTGTAAAAGTTTGTTTTAGTTTCAATGTTAAATATTATAGATAATTTAAAGTGTTATGTTGGTTTACATCTTACTGTTACATCTAGCCCCAAAAACGGAGCAAATTATACCAATGGTCTTTTTTTCTTAAGAAAATGTCTGGTGTGAAATATATATTGATAATTTTGATTTTATTCCTTTTCGGTATAATACAGGAGTAGTTAGGCTATTGACAGACGCTTTTTATGCTAAAATTGTGAACAGATATTAAATTAAAGTATTTTTTCTAAAAATTATCTTGCTCCCTTACTCTAACTGGACTTTTTGGGCACTGAATTGGATAATAATTGACCCCCAACATCTTTTACTATCATCAAAAAATAGCAAAACGTGAGAATCTCTACGAGCCTTGATACATTTTTTTGGATAAAATCTGATAAATGACTTTAATAGATCAAACTTTTCTCTTTTTTTTCGATTTTCTTTTTTGTATAGCTGTACGGCCGTTTTTTACCGTTATGAAGAAAACACTTTCAGCTTTCCTTATATGCGATATTTGCGGATATTTTTACGATCATTTGTTCCTTAGTTATAGGCGTTCAAAATTAAAAGTATAGTTTTTGCTTTGATCACAAATAACTCGATCAAGTAAAAACAAGTTATTCAAAAAAATATATGAAAACTATTAAAATATTTCAACTAAAAACTCAATATCTTAAATTATGAAGGTTACGATCTATTAGAATTAGTCCATCGATATGCAAGTCAAAGTTTCTAGTAAAATAATAAATATTTTTCTTGCCGACATCTTATCCCTTGTTACACTTGACAGTTTCAATATCCCGAGGAAACATTAACTCGCACCCGTACAGTCATTAGCAATCACCACAATGACTTTACACAAACTATGTACATTTAATTTTCCACTAACATAGACGATTATCTTACCATTATCGCGAAAGAAAACGCATTGCCTATTTAATAACAGTTTATGTATGGTAATTATAATATGTAATATAACTTTTACGTGATTTACAATCTAGAATGCTTATGTAATTAACGTCATGCGTAATTAAACAACGGAAATTTCTCATCTCATATTTTATTCCCAGTGTATAATTTCTGGGGCATTACAAACACACATTTGTATACATGTGTGTTATACTCGTACACATATAAAGTTACATCAGCGATATTAAATATGAATGTTGAGGTGAAACTTGCTGCTCGAAACAGCGCACTGAATTAATGTCCACAAATAAATACAGAAACAGGTATCTTATAACGGTATACCTATCTTGTTTATTGATTTGCAATTTGTAATAATAATGTCGAATTACGATATTCAATATTTCATAATAATATATATGTATTTACGCATTTTAACATTTGTTATAATTAATTATTATATTAACTACATCAACAATGTGCCCCTGAGAAAGAGGGAAGAAACGACACTTAACTGTCAAATTTTGTTGTATACTAAAATGTAGTTGGAAAAACAAAAAAAAATGGTCAGTCATTATGTTAAAAATACAAAAAAAAATTACTATAAAATATAATTAAAATATATATATATTAATTTTTTGTGTGGCGCAGAAAACATTTTTTGGGGGGACGGGAGGGAGGGCAGTACAAACTTCAAAAATAAAGCTGACCTATTTTACTTGGCGTTCTTAAAATTCAAAACTGACTTCAATTTTCTTTAGCTTGATTAGTACGCATCATATTATTTGTTAAAAAATAAAAATAAACAGAAATACAGTGGAACCTCGTTAGTACGTTTTTATAGGGACTGAGGGAAAATACGTAGTAACGAGAAAAACTTCATATATTTTAACATGGGGTCTTATGGAAGAATGCCGGAACCTAAAAAAAGAGAAAAAAACATACTAACTAGGTTTCACTGTACTCACTTTTTATTTGTCTTTGTCTCTGACTAGATTCATGGTTACATTTTATAATTTGTTTGTGAGCTTTAACATCAGTTTACAAAAATTAAAGAATTTTTAAAAGTAAAAAAATTAAAGAAAAAAATTAATCTTAAATAGAAAACTCCACCCTTTCCTGCCCTGACAGGCACATAAACAACTTCCATTCTGTATTTGTGTCCTCGTTCTAATCTGTTCGTGTAGACGTTCCTCAAACATCAGGAAGAAGAAACAATATTTTATGAAAATTAGATAGCTGATTTTGTAAAAAAAAATGCCAATAAAAAACTTCACCGTTCTACGATTTATCACACAGATATCATGGTGAAAATAGCCAGAATGGATTCAGGGAAGGTCAAAATGGATAATTCCATCAAAATATACATAAAAAAGTAAAAAATACAGATTTTTTTTAAATAAAAAATGAACTGAAATTGAAATAAAATAACTTAATTTAAAATCGTACAATTTTTAAAATACTTTGTAGTATGTATAATTAACTTAAAAAACAATAAAGAAATTTAAATAAAAATATAATTTGTAAATAATTACTGTAATTATAATGTAAATTATATAACATGTTTCTAATGCAAATTTAAACTCTCGACAACTTTTGTTGTTCCATTATAAAATCAGGGGAAGTCAGCAGTCACATATTAGGATATTACCATTTACTACCGCTTGACAAGGGCTGCAGTAAAATTGTAATAGGTACGAGTACAAATAACATCTGACATATTTCAGAATTTGAATAATATCGTAAATTATTATGTTTGTACTGTAACAAGTTCTCATCGTTTTACATAATATTATATATAGATTTTGATTATAAAATGTAATATATCGCTTTATTTATTCGTGATAATGTATAATATTATTTAATTAAAACTTGTTCAAAATTACAATATACTTATGTATATATACAGTGAAACTTCGTTATAACGCTATTCAGCGGAACGGATTAAAAACGTGTTATAAACGAGATAGCGCTGTAGAAATAAATTAGAAAATAAATATATTTCCTAAAAAAATGTTTAAATGAAGAATCATAATTTTATTATAATATAAAAGAAGAAATTACATACGTTTTGTAGATTATGTACTTGAAGAATTTTACTCGATTTTTTAATAGAACGGAGACTTGAACCAGAAATTTTAAGAGTTTTGTTTCAACACTTTTGTTTTCGTCATATTTTCGTAAAATCATTTTTTCTGCTAAAGAGTGTTTGAAATGGTCAACACTTGTACGATAAATGTAGCGAAGTTGATTTCAAGAATTTTGATAGGAGGTGGGGGTTAACGGTTTCATTTTTTCAAATTTGATTTTTAAATCTTCATTAGTTCTAGAGTTTTTTGAAATATAATATTCCCGCAGCTAAGATAATGTTTTTCTTACTTACCCTGACCTACTCTAACAATACACAAAATTTAAACTCGATCCAAATATGTCACTTGAAAATGTTGCCTTGTAAGATTAATATTATTTAATATTTTATATAAATTGAGACAAAACTTACTTAATTAATTAATATATTTGCATTTTTTTATCTTAAAATTAAGTAAGAGGTATGTTACCTACGTACTCAGTAAGTTTATCTACGGAACCCTAATAGTATTCTTAATAGTTTTATTTATATTTTTCACTTAAAATAATTTAATCTGAAAAGATCAATAAGAGAATAAATAAAGATAAAAACTCTCTACACTTAACCATTACTAGAACGTTAAAAACGCAGACCATCTGAAACACATACATAAAGCAACGTTCGACATTTACTTGAAGTATTAGATTCTGCTGTCGAATACACAAAATCGATCAGACCGACAACGGCGACGACGAAGGACGCGTCGTCCTCTCCTGATGGCAACAAATGCAGAGGCGTCATTTATTTAACGACGTCAAATTACCGCTCAGTTTGACAAAACGATAACATCGACGTCCGCGCGTTAATGCTCTGGTGACACGACCAAGATAGGGGGGAACGGCCCGCGAGGCAAACCGAATGTTTATGCTTTTCCGTCACAGTCATTATAGATGATGAGACGTTATAGTAAACAAAATCTTTTGCTGCTGTATCGGATTCTGTCAAATCCTTTACATTTTTATATGGAAATATTTTGTTATGAAATATGTATCAATGGAAATTATTTGTATTATGATTTTTACTAGTTTTTAATAACATTGGCTCATACGAGATAAAGTAGTGTACCTATAAATTTTACAGTACTTTATAGATATTTTTCTGATAGACTTAGAGAACCCTAAAAACCATTTATTATTTTTTCATAAATATCAATAATAATGGCTCTGTACTGATGTTTTAAGCTTTAATCGGGTTTTAAAGATATTCTTTATACCTTTTTATAGTACCTATATGATATAATTATACAGATTAGTGATATTTAAGAAATTTTATATTGGGGTAGTTACATATTACATATGTCTATTTATTAGAATAACATTTTTGTTAAGATATAAAATACAATCTTCAGTTTTACTATTTTTTTTCCTTTTTCTTTGCATCTTCAAATTTGATTGACACAATTTTTACAAATTCTAAGGCGTTAAGTTTTTTTCGTTTGTAGTTTTTACACTCTATCGTCCAAATATACGAGTAGTTTCTTTTGTACAATTCTTTTATCAAAAATAATTTCTTCTTTCTGTGCACTTCTTTGTTATTTGAAAAACATTTATAAAACTTATGATATTTGTGTGTGCAAACTTAAATTCAATTTTGTATGGAACGAATAACATGCAGTGCTGGATACCCACACAGAGTCGATATCTGATAAGCATGGGAGACAGTTTACCTGCAACCGAGAGAGTTCAATTATGATTTTAGGACGATCGGAATACAGCGAGACAAGCTACCTCCACCAGATTTATTTAGGGTACGTCACTTATAACATCATTCTAGCTTCTCCTTCATAATATTACCTAGTCGACTTCGAGTGATTTTTGGTATAAAAAATTCATAATTTTAAAACACGATACTATGGTTTATCTGTATTGTTGACCTAAATATCAATATCCGTTTAATGAATATAAATGTATGCGTGCATGTACATTGTACATACATACTTAACATATGTTCATTTGTAATACAAGTACAAACTTGTATAAACAAATAATAGTAGGTATATTTTATGTTTTGATGTAACATTAAACTTTCATGTAAAATATAAAACAAATGACAAATACAACATTATTGACTTAATATGTTAATAGTTAATAGCAATAATGTGTAAGCATATATGAATTACATAATAGTATATATTCTTGTTTCCCATTCCGAGAGACATCCCTTGTGAAACAACCTTTCATAAAATAAAATCAACTGCACGAAAATGACAAAAAACACCACTGAGCTGTTGGAAAAGGAGTAATCCTGCCGACAAAAATTCATCTTATCATTTTTGTTTGAGCCTTTCCAAAAAATATATATTGCTCATTTAGTCATTTAGAAATGCTTTTTATTACATAAATAAAATATATTCGTTCTAATCAATAATATTAACTATTTTTTCATCTTTTTGACATAATAACTATGTAGTTATTAAACCCTGTATAAATATTAGAAATATTATTTATCCATCCTAGCAATAATCATACATTTTTCTGTACAAAATATAATATTTTAGATGAAATTAATTTACTTGTTTCAAGTTTCAATTATAATTCACAAAAATGCTTTAGTTGCTTCAATGTTCTACTGACAATTTAATTTTGAAAACTTTAGAATTATATATAAAAAAAACATATTTTTATATTCAATACATAATCAAAAAACAATGTACAGCAAAAATTGTACATTAATTTTTAATGGTATAAATTCACATTTTCACACAATTTTACATCATAATTCATCACACATAAGTCTATTATTCAAAAATCTGTTCTTTCGAACTAAATCTCCATTATATTTATCATTAAAAACTACAAAACAACCCTACTGAAGTTTCCAAACAATTAAGTAAAAGAACAATGATTTACTACATAAAATAAAACTATAAAATCAAATAAATCGTCTCGTTATTTGACAACAAGACAATAGACTATCTAAATGATACCATTCTTAACCACATTGAATGCAAAAGAGGAACGGAAGACATGCTTAAAAATCTAATAAAACAAGTGATATAGTCGACCTTAAAAATAACAATATTCACAGCTGGTAGAAAATAAAGAACTCATAAAACCATTCATGAAATTTTAAATAGAAACAAAAGCAGGAATTCTTTTATTACCTTTACGAAGCTGTGATTTGTTTGATTATTAAATATTAGATACTTACTACTGTAATATAATTTTTAATCGAGATGCGTCATATTGATTTTTTCAAATTCAAATCGTAATCATGCTATAAACTTCGCAAGTGACGTTAAATAAAGTTTTTGAAACTTCTGCGATATTATACACCATTTTGTATTTTCCATTCTGAACTTCGTTAAACTAATGTCAAAATCGTCATTAGCGATCTCAAAAACACGCAGACAATGATATTATAATTGATAAATATCGTAAAAGCTGTAAGAGAATGACACTTGTGAGTAGCATTAGGTTAGCATTGTGCTAAATGGTGTTAAACTTTCGAATGCGTTTTCTAACCTTAAAACGCCTTGATAACCAAAATAAAATAAAACACGTGTTTAATGTTTTTCGATGTACTATGTGTGTGCAAAGTTTCAAGAATATCGGCGAATGGCACTTAAGTTAGTATAAATATATTTAAAACTTTTTCAGAATTACTTCTTTTCAAAAGGTATTTATTTCGTATACCTACGCAAACATTTGATTGTAATAACCTGAATTTTGTATGGCATCTTGATATTTGCTTAATATCATGTAACACACGTTAATTTATAACATGATATTTAGATACAAAATTGTGACTTTTAAGGGGAGAGATTTGAATATATGCATTTATATTAACGTATTTCTCGAATGAATACAGATACCATGCAAATACCAAACGAAATATAATATTATAAATGAATCTACACTTTTATGTGCAAAAGAGTACTTTTGTGTTATGAATAAATAAATTTAAATATATGCTTACACAAAAAGAAAAGAACACATTACTTATTCATTGCTCTATAAGTTTACAATATTACATTTTTCTTTCAGTGCTTCCTTTACAAAATACATCCATTTGAACAATCGCAAAAATCTTATAACAAATTCCGTAAACACCACCGCATTTAAATAGATGGTTTTGTTTGAATTTTATGTTTTCATTTAACCAAGAATTTCCATAAATAAATACAGATCAAAAGTACTAATTCCAGACAGGCTATTCTGGCTCATTCTGGTCTTCAACGTAAAGTCACATCCTATATTACCTACCTAATATTACAAATTATTCGGTACTTTGAGCAATCCGGATTACAAATGTAAAAATGCAAATTCTTAAATATTCAAATGCCTCGCGAATCTTTTGTTCCTCAAAGCATTTAAACTTCCAGTTTCAGCAGAACAGTAAAAGGTTCTTTTGATTTACATTTGCCAATTCATCTCAACAAATTCACGCGCAACTTCACTCTGTTAGTAAACTTTTATTCAACACCTCGAGCGTTTACAAAATGTATGTGAATGTATTGGAAGGCACAAAATGAACACTGCATAGCAAAAATATTATTCAAATGTTAGTATTTGTCTGAATATCGTTTTAAAATTTATTTTCAGAAATGATTAAACTTAATTTTACAATCGTTCTGCCCATTCTCCCTATTTCTATATACATATATATGTAGGTATATTATTGTATATCTATGAAGTACTGTAGTAATGGCATCGAAAAAGCTCAACCAATTAAGGGCGCCAAACATTTTTGCCAAATTTCAAATATTTGTATTGTGAACATAATAAATTCGAAATTTATTATTAAAAATAAAATTTTGAGGAGAATAAAAAAAATTGAAAAAAATATATATAGAAATAATTATCATTCTACGATTGGGTAAAAATAAATTTAAATTGGGTAAAAAAATAAATTTTCATTTATTATATATAAAGATTAAATATGTATGTATTTAAAAAATATATATAAATATGAAAGTTGTAGACATGACTTTAGATTATTCGATTTCCAAACAGTTGGAGAAAAATTAATATAGAGAGATCGAGAATTCTTCGTTTTTGCTATATACTTTTCTTTATTGTTATTGTTATCCATTTAACTCGAATCGTCAGTTATGTTAATACTGGCTTCTGTTTTTGTCCAATATTTACCAAACAGTTAGAGATAAACTACTGATATCTATCGTTTGTAATACCACGCAAAAAATATTTGAACTTATAGCTATCTTTTTGTAAATAAATGGGTACATATTTTAGACAAATATAACTGAAATTTTGTGGATTTATGATTGTAAAAAAGTTAAATACTTCTTTGCTTTTGTAAATTTTTATTAGAGTAAGAATTAAAACCGAATATATAAATATCGGTATGGAGAACCATACATGACTTCCATGTCCTTTAATATATTTTTAAATAAGTTTTAATAAATGAAAAATTTCAATGGGATTTGTCAGAAATAAAAATCTTCTTTGTATTATAAATATTAGTTTTCTAATGTCTTAGTGTCAAAAACATAATACAAATTCGTGGAATCACTAATTTGACAATTTGAATTTAATTGTTTTGTTTTCCAATCAGAATCTGTCTTTTTTTCGGACACCATTTTACGACGGTATTACAATACTTCCATTTCTTTCAGAACATGAAAGTAAAAATGAAAAAATAAATCAATGGAAACTGTTTATTAAACAATAAGTTCAAGTACTTCGATTAAATTTTTTTTACTTAAACGTATGAATTTTGGGTTTTATCCCGCGTCGCACTTTTATATTATTTGACGTTTCGCCCAACATCTCGTGATCTTCTTTAGAAGTGAATAACTTCACTTCTGAGAAGTTGGTTGAAACGTCAAGTAATATAAAAGTGCCACGTGGAATAAAACTCAAAAATCGCAAGTTTTAACTTTCTTTATTAATAAAATAGCTGCTCTGATTCTGATTTCATACTGCATAATCTTTTTTCTATGAAATGAAGTATCAAACATGATATTCATACAAAGTACCTACTTCACTATCAAATCATAATAAACATTTAAATAGACGTTCACTTAATCTTAATCGTAAGTATAATTAGTATAACTAGAACCGCTGATTAAAGAGAAACTGACAAACGTAAATACATAAGTAATTAGAATTTAATTGGAAATCGAGGGCAAACATACATAACAAATTAACGTCAAATCTACCATATAATTTAAGTCTAACAAATAATACACATATTATACTAATATGTATATACAGCATGTTACGTGTTATTTATTTTTGTAGTTCTGTTTTAAAAACCAACCCTTCTTTATATCCCATTAGATAAGAAAATGAAAAAAGAAATGATATACAGTTAAATAAAAAAGTTAATAAAAGATATAAATAATACATGAATAAAGAAAAAGTATTGTTGTCGACGCGCAACATCAATATAATATAATTTTATTTATAAAAATACGATTCAAAATATAAAAATATTGGTATGCAGAACCATACATGACTTCCATGTTATATAAGATCTTTTTAAATAATTTTTAATATATGAAAAATTTCAATGGGATTTGTCAGAAATAAAACTCACCTTAGTATTATAAATATTAGTTTTCTAAAATGTCAAAAACATTCGTTGAATAACTAATTTGATAATTTGAATTTAGTTGCATTAGTTTCTAAGGCAACATTAGTGACGTATTAAGGTAAAAGTTCATAGATACGCATCGGACGGAGCGTATAAAACAGATTTTAGAATTCTTTGCATTGTAAGTTATATAAGTGCGTCCGAGCCAATGAGTGCCGATGACGTCATACAATTGCAATACATTGCAATGGCCGTTGCCTCGGCAATCCGATTGCTACGGATACAGTGGACCGCAAATTGATCCGTCCGATGTATACCTATGGACGTTTACCTTTAATTAGTATTTAAAATTTAAAATTTGAGGGTGGTTTTCACCCCTTTCAATAGCTGTTTAGGTAGGTACAAAAATAAATGTCCCTTAGATTCAACTGAACTACCAAGCCTTATCAAAATTAGTGAGATAACACACAACTTTTCTTTACGTTTTTAAGGTAGTACAATCAGAATCTGTTCTTATCTCGGATACGATTTTTCGATGGTATTACAATGCTTCCATTTCTTTCAGAACATTGAAGTAAAAAAATAAAATCTGTTTTATTTACAAATGTATTTATTCTTATTATTAAATAATTATACGGACTTTTTTATCAGTGAACAATTGAACATACGTCCATTATTAGGTACCACTATTTGATCTTTTTACAATAATAAATCAATCCAATTAAAATAATAAATAAATATATTTGTTAGTTACTTTTTTTAATTTAAAATTGAAATACACTTTCTCTTTAAATAAGAAAACAATATAAAGAAAAAAGAAAATATTGTATTATTAATATTCTTTTTAAAGCATCTCAAATTCCAATTTTAATTATATGATAAAGATAATTACAAAGTACTAAAATGAGAAATTGCAGAGTAATAATATAACAAATAAATTAAAATATACACTGACATTATTGAATTCACCTACATTCATTACATGCCAGCGTAGTTTAAGAATGCGAACAAATTCCAACAGAAAAGAAACGAGAAAAGATCTAATTAAGTAGGTTCGTCATTTGTTCAATACGATTCTAATTACAATAATTAATGAAAAGTAGAAATAAAGGTAATTTCCACATAAATTTTTCTTTTACTGTAAGAACAGCAGCAGTGTACGGCTGGTCTCCCCATTTTACCGTTGGAACATTTAAAGTTTTCGGATTTCACCCAAACAGTAATAATCGTAAATTCAGAAGACCACGCTCATACCCTCAGTTCGCAAGACGTTCTCTACAAAGGGATAAGAACGCTGTCTCGCTCTTACAAAATGCCTTGAAATTGGACCCCTGCATTACTTGAAGACGTAACACGAAACAATAATACGCGATCTTGTATACTTGAAGATGAGCATGTATTTGATGTGATAAAAATCTAGAGTGAGTGTGTCTAAAATTCATGTAATTTGTATCAATTTTTGAATTTATCAAAAATATTTACGGAACACAAATAAACCATGTGTTCTTTTTTAAAATGAATCAATATGATTCGACTCGACAAAATGTTTTCAAGGAGTACGCAATTTTTAATTTTACATCCAAACTTTTAGATAGTGTTGTTCAAACCAATCATTTTTGTCAAAAGTTTTGTTATTTTTGTATAAGATACTGACACCAGTTATGGCCGCTATAAGAGAAAGGTTTACTGTTTTTGTGATTGCCAGGCTTCTTTTTGTAATTCTCATGAACTCACGTTACTAATAAAACAAGAAACTCTTTATTTTCTCAATTTAATTACCAAAGTCCGTAAATATAGTTTGTTTTTTCAATTATAAGCCTTTTATTTTGTTTATGTTTATTCTCCAGTAATGGATAAAGTAAAACCAATAATGAGCATGCAGTGATGGACACTTGCTAATGATTACAAAATGATAAGTACTACGACACAAAAGATATAAAAGAAAGAATCGTCAAATTTGAAACAATGTAAAGCAGTTGCTATGATAATATAATAATAAATAAATAAATTATACTAATAATTAGTTTAAATATTCACCATTTTGACACCTATTGGCCGATTTCCATCAAATTACGCTGTAAGACAGTTAAATGTATATAGATTAATATTCAGAAATGGTAGTAATCAAATATCAACATATATTTCTTATTCAGTACATTTAATTAAATATTTGCCATTACTGGGGTCTTTGCCAAGACTGGTGCCAGTACCTTAGTTGCTATTGAGTGCATTGATTTAAAAATTTCACAATCGATTAATTTAAATTGGAATACCTACCATGTACAAAAGTGTAGAAGATGCAGGGGATTCTTAACAAAAAAACCAGAATCTAACCACGTTGAATTGAACACAATAATATATATAGGTACTCGTACTACATACCTACAATTATTTGTAAAATATAGTGTTACTATTTGGGTACTACTTTTTTTTAATTTCATTAAACTTTATTGAATATTTTTTTATTTCCAGATGAATCACAGAATATACCAACGGATCAACTAAAATTGTAAGTATTACATATCAGAAAGAATTAATTACTAAAATACTTTAATATTTTAAATAATAAAATTATTCATTACAATTATTTTACAACTCTTTCAACCGCATTTTTCTTACAATTATTTTTGTTTAACATATAAAGTATTTATCTAACATGTAATTACTGAAAATGACACTCTCGAACATTTCATAAACAAAATCAGCATAAATAATATCTAAATAAAAACGTCACTTTGCATTTACATTACAAACGACGTGTGTTCAATATCGTTACATACAAATGGGGAGACCGACTTGACAGGCCGTTATGTAGACGCCTTGGTACGTCGCTTTGAGTATCTTTTGTGCCGTCAATTTCTCTAAAAAATGTACACGGACGGGAGCAGTTGCACCTGTGTCATGAACAGAAGGTCCGCGATACGCGCGTGAGTAATTCCCCGGATTAGTTTTTTATGGCACTTTTACCACGTGGTTTCACAACTCTGTCAGAGGATTCGTGAAATACTTAAATACATTTCCGCCTTTTTATGTCGTCTTCAATTACACAGAATGTCATCGAGATATATGGCAATTGTTGAAAGTGTCATTTTAAACGAAGAGATTTAATGTTGTTTAAGTTAAGGGCTACCTCTTATACGTGCATGTATTCTTGGGACAGTGGCGGACTCCATTTTAACTTATAAGATAATTATTTATATTTTCAACCAGAAATATAGCGTAAATTAATAAAATATAAAAAATTGATAACTTCTTAATTGAAAGGTACAACTTCAAGCTAACACCTTTTGTATGATACATATACATAACTTGTCTACTAGTAATTTTTTACCCCTTTTATGGTTGAAAATTGTGATGTAATTTTTATTTTAATAAAAAAATATGTTGGCAGAACTTCACCAAATATTGAATTAAAAGAAAATTTAATACGCATTTTCTCTCTTTCGCCCTTATGGGTTTAATTTAGGAAAATCCCTTTTCAAATGGTACTTAAATGTGCTGTTTGTTGATGAGTCAGTGAGTGAATAAGGACAAACTCTTTGGAACAATTTTTCATCTCTATTAGGGTTAATTCTGGGGTTATTTTAGTGTGTAGTTGAAGCTTGTTCCTGCAATTCTAAAAATGAAAACTGCAGTTGTAATTGTAAAAGCTAATTTGTGTAGTTGAAAAATTGTAAGTAGAAAGAATAATATAGAAAGGTCACTTTAATTTGTAAGAGAGAAATATACAAAGTGTAGAGCCAAAAAGAAAAAAAAAATATTTGCAATTGTAAAAACTAATTTGTGTAGGTACTTGAAAAATTGTAAAAAAGTGTAAGTGTAGAGCAAAAAAAAGGTAACTATAATTTGTAAAAGAGAAATATACAATAGAGCAAAAAAAGGTATTTGCAATTGAAAAATTTTCTTAAAATAACCGCTGGGTTGATTTTTTTTAAATATACCGATACACGTTCATTATTTTCTTAATTTTTTGTCTGAAATTCACCTTATTTTCAGTTATGCAGATAAATGTACCCAAAACAAAAATAAAATAAACAGCTTCCTTCACCCCCCACCCCGAAATTTAACTTTCTAGGTCCAAAGGTTCAGGCTGGGTGTTGACGAGTCAGTCACTATACCGGATATAAAAACTATACATACATTACGCCATTGTATTTGGATAGTTAGTTATATAAAATGTTCAATGAGATGTCCGTTATAAAAAGTAGATGATCAATAAAAATTACAAATGCAAAAACTTCTGAAAACATTTATTTTACACGAAACTTCGTTAATCGCACGTCTGTAGAAATAAACAAAATTAAAATGTATTGGCATTTATTAAACTTCATAACATTTATTTATTTAAGAGATTATACATATCCTATTTACCAGTTGAATAGTAATTGTATCTGTAAAATACTTTATTATATAAACGTATAAGGTGCTGGTACCAAATATGACCGCTAAGAGCAAGGTTGAACTCATGTTACTAATAAAACAAGTAACTCTTTAATTAATCAATTTAATTACGATAGTCCGCAAATAAAGTTTGTTTTTTAAATTATAGCCTTTAATTTTGTTTATATTTTTTCTCCAGTCATGGATAAAGTAAAACCAGTAATGAGCACGCAGTGATGGACACTTGCTAATGATTAAAAAAATGATAAGTACTACGACACAAAATATATAAAAGAAAGAATCGTCAAATTTGAAACAATGTAAACCAGTTGCTATGATAATATAATAATTAATAAATAAATTAAACTAATAATTAGTTTAAATATCCACCATTTTGACACCTATTGGCCGATTGTCATCAAATCACGCTGTAAGACAGTTAAATGTATATAGATTAATATTCAAAAATGGTAGTAATCAAATATCAAGAAATATTTATAATTCCGTACATTTAATTACAAAATAGTCATTACTGGGGTCATATCTAAGACTGGTGCCAGTATCTTATTTAATTGTTATTGTTAAAACTTTACAATATATTTTTTTTTAATCTTTTATAAAAACATTTATTATATTAAGTGCAAATATACATATATCATATATGTATATAACATGGAAACTATATTGCATCATAATTTATTTGTTATTTTTCTTGCAACTTTTACCCTAGTTACGACAGCAAGGGTCAGTGACCTGAAGTTATTTATTTAAATTACTTTATTTCTAAACATGAGATTCAAAAAGGGTCTATGCAAAAAACAGTTCATAGTTTATTGCTCTTCTTGATTTATCATTATGGAAACAATTTTACCAATATAATCCTCTTCGAGTGCATCTAAATAACTATTCGTTTTTAAAATTATTTTATCGATCTTTACGACAATGTTTTTAAGATTTAAAATCTCCTCGACAACATTTACACAAATATATAATGCTTCAATGCTCTCTTCGTGCAAATTTGTACACAAAAGAAATTCTGTAAAAGAAAGTAGAGCAATTTTTTTAAATCTTATTTTATTACAGTTTAGTTGACACATTCAAAAACTTTACCGAAGAAGTTTCCATTAAACAGATTTTAGTGTAAACACATAAACATCCTCTGTTACTTTCGTAACCTACAGTTATTTTTGCGCTGTAGATTTATTTTTTCTAACATTCCTTCATTAATTTCCCATTATTGTGCTGATCGAAAAGTTTAAAATTCTTAATTGTATTAAATTTCTATAGTATTATGATAAAGTTGTTTTCTATTACCTCTAAATTATAGAAAAGGTTTCGTGAAAGTAATAGCCTTATATAACGGCAATATATGGTAAAATAACGCCCATATCATCCAGAAATCACGAATAAATCTATAACTGTGTTTTCTTCAAAGTAATCTGAAGTTGACAAAAATGTATTTTTAAATTTGATGATAAAATTTCATTTTTACAACATACATATATATATTCCTTGTATTTGTTTTCATTCTAAATTTATTATCGTTGTTTCTTATTAAATTTATAATATGTCACAGTACATTGTGGGTGTTTTTTAACACCATTTCAGCAAAACTGCGTTGTTTTCAGATACAGTAATCAGAACAGACTGGCTATAAATTTCATTGAAAACATCTATTACACTTTTCTACGCTGTGTCTTGAGAATACATTACTAAAAGAAAGTGACTCCTTTCCAGTTTGTGTTTTTTGTTGGTCTTTGTAAAACAAAAATAAAGGATTTTAAATTAAACATTTAATATAAACTGCAAATACCTTTTAATGTTTTATTATGGTTATATCTTTTTTTAATCCTTAGTAATTTAATAGGATAAAAAAGCAGTGTTAACTTGACAGTTTTTAATACTCAAACATTTTAAACAAAAATTATGCTGCAACTATAAATACTGTTGTTCTCATTATATATTATATATACAGACTAACACAAACCATTTTCCAATGCGATATTCGAATGTGTTTTTTTATAATATATTTTTTTCTACTTCTTTTTAGTCAAACGATTTTTTACACTCACTGTCAGTTACGCACAATATCCCAAAACATCAAAGAATTGTCCACCTCAAAAATATTATTATAATATTTATAACTTTTTTAATATAAACTAGCAATACTCGGGAATATAAATTTAATTTAATTGTTTTCACTTATTGCTAACTTTTTAGTGTACGAGAAGATACCTCTCCGAGCGACGATTGTTTTTTTTCGACTTCATTTTTACACAAAATATCCATAAATTATACACCTTAACCTTCCTCGTTAAACACCCAATCCATTAGTAAAAACTGGAATAAAATCTGTTCAGTAGTTAGTAAGAAAATCGTGCACAGACAGACAGATGCAACGGGGGATTTTGTTTTATAATATGTATAGATAATGTGTGTTTTATATATTGTATCTTTGTATTTTACTTCATACATATCTATGTAATGTAATGTAATGGAAACTGGATGATATCATTAAATTAGTAGAGTTATAGAATCATTTCAAGTCAATTTTGTCCTCGAATTTAATCCTAAATATAAGTAGATGAAATTCATACAAATTATTAACAAATTGTAGAAAATAGGATGGGTTCGCCAACTTTATAAAATAAATTTATTTGAATTTAAGTATTAGAAACACTCATTTAAATAACTTATAATTATAACTAGAGGTGTACCGGAATTTCGGCCTGAATATACATCTATAAATTAATATAACATTGTTCTGTATGGTATTTCTTTAAGAAAATACATTAAATTATAAAAATTGTGTTTTCTACACATTCTGCAATTTTTACAACTTCGTAAAACTATTTGTAAACTATAATTTCGTTAAATTATTTGTGTAGCATATGTTCGTTTCGATCGACTGTAATGACATTTGTAGTGTCAATAATAATATAATATAAAAATAATAATAATATAATAGTAGTGACATTAAAATATTCACTTTAAATCTACATTGTGAGTTCCGACCGGAATTCCGGTACACCCCTAATTATAATAATCCATGGAAGCATTTTTATAGATATAACATTCTTTATAAGTTAAATATTTATTATTATGAATTATAAAATGTAAAAATAAAATAAATACAATTGTAAATTAATCAAATAACTGTGATATATATTGTATATAATATTGTGATATTAATAGGAGAGCAAATATTTACATATGTACATAGGTCTGAAATAGTATTGAAATCCTTGTGTGCCTGTTTTTTAGTGTATATGTTACCGGCAATGTATGAAATACGGCATTCTATAGAATTCCTAGGTATTCTATAGAATGCCTAAAATCACCAGGCAATGTATGAAATGAATTTAATTATATACATTTCCTAGGCATTCTATAGAATACCTAATTGATAGCCGGCAATGTATGAAATATAAACATAAATAGGGTGAATCGATCAATTTTGGTCCAGGTACAGATGTTGCCTTACTTTATGTTATAAAATACTGATGCAAATATACAATAAAAAATCTTGGTTTATTCTCGATAGCTGTAGGTAGGTTTCTAGATTATAGTTCAGTATTGTCGGTACAATACTGAATTATTTATCAAAATAAACATTTTATATTTACGCGTTATAGGTATAATAGAAAAAAATGTATGTACTATGTATATTGTTTCTGTGAATTTGTTATTTTTACAATAAGGGCCTTAAATCTTACTAAATACACGTCTGGACTAATATGATTATTTTATTTAATTTATTATAATAAATATCAAATGTTATACTATTGTTTATGTGGTTTTGTTATTTTAACAATGAAAGACCTAAATCTTACATAATATGAATTTGGACTTTTTAAAATTAATTAAATAATACCTATCTGCTTTATTAATATCATTTTGTCTTTTATTTCATACATTTCCTAATATTATCTTGGCATTCTATAGAATTCCTAGGGATTCTATATAATGCCTAGGCAAAGTATATAATAAATTTCTATTAAACAAATATTTCATACTTTGCCTGAAATCGTCAGGCATTGTATAGAATTCCTAGGAATTCTATAGAATGCCTGAATTACATACATTGCCGGTAACATATATATTTAATAATAATATTATTATTTTTATTAAATACATAATATTTTATATGCTTTTAAAAATATAACATTGAGTTATGATTAATTTCTAATTTAATTACTATTGATATTTTTTTGTATAACTGTCTTATCGTATATTGTCGACACATTTGATATAGAAACATCTTCAAACTAAATAACAAAAACAACAGAATTCAAACGAAATCTACCCAACAGACGATATGCATTTTTTGTATTCTGTGCATTCTTGGTATCGACAACAGCAGCATGACGTTTTACCTTGACAGGATTCGCACCAAATGTTTGTGTCATAAATCTACAAATGGAACTACCTACACACAATCCCATACTCATATCACCTTTATACACTTGCCTATACAGGATGTACCAGCTTTTTAAACGTTCTAGAAATTTTAATACATATATGTATCATAACCCGTTTTAAAGTGCGTATTTGCTTACAAAGTTTAGTTATTTCTTTATAATACTGGACATTAATCGAGAAATTCAAATCGAAGGAAATGTATCTCCAATTCTTGAAGACAATAAAAAAAAAGTTTCAAACAAAAAAATTATTATTTTTTAACAAAAATGTCTAGAATTTTGTTATCTACACATTTTGAAGGTTGCATTATGGTTTTTTTATATATTATAATTCGTAGACCTTAACTCGTCAACTACGATTTTTACGAAATGGTAGCTATGATAATGAATATTGAAAATTGAAAGTTCTAAAAGATTGTCATTTAAGTTTTTTAATATAATCGGTTTTTTACGAAATAAATGCAAAATATAATTTTTTGTCAGCTCTTCCCGAGATAAAATTTTCAGTCTCCCTCGGGTATCCCAGCGTCTCCCAGAGTATTCCAGCGACCGTTACAGTATTCCAAAGCGTCTCTCAGAGTATTCTGGCGACTCCTTGCTTATACTCGAGTCTCCCATAGGAATACTCGAGACTCTATAGGATACTTGAGTCTCCCATAGGAATACTCGAGTCTCTATAGGATACTTGAGTCTCCCATAGGAATACTCGAGTCTTCCAAAGTTGGTGGACTTAGAAGATTTTTGAACTGGTAATATTTCTTAGGTTTCTTCTAAATAAACAAGGACACAACGTGTACTGTTTAACACATGTTTCACAAATGTGTTTGTAAGTATGTTTAGTTGTATCTAGTTGTCGAAGGAATGCACATGGGTCGCGTTAACTTGGTGAAAATACACACAGTATTTGAATTGATAATGTCAAAAAGTCAAAAATTCTCATCATTTCTGAATGTGTTACTTGATGTGAGTATTTATTTTATATACATGATTTCTCTAACATAATTTCATTACTCTAGCTGCTAGAGTCTAACAAATTACTTATTTTGCTCTATTTATTTTTTCAGGTTCAATGATCAAAAAATCAACCAGCAACAAAACAGAAAAATGATCAAGTAAATGTAATTATTTTTATAATTACTATCATAATCACCACAATCCTGTTAATAATATTCAAATGCGATATTGAAAAGCATTTTATAGACTTATAATTCATATGTAAGTCTATAAAAGCCGAATTTTTTCACAACTCATAGTTACAGCAATAATAATAATTCTATGTTCTTCTCAATTAATTTTAAATAAATAAATATTGTATCTAGAAAATTTTGTGTATTCAAATTTTATACTACCTAATTTTATGCATTTTCAGAGAGACTCGAGTATCCCATACAGAGACTATAGACCCATAAATCTGGATCATTCTTTGGAATACTAGCGTCTCCCGTTCAGAGACTAGAGTCTCCCATTCAGAGACTAGAGTCTCTCATTCAGAGACTAGAGTCTCCCATTCAAGAGTCTCCCATCGAGTCTCCCTGAGTGACATTAGGAATACCCATGGGAGACTCTCGTTGGAATACTCTGGGATACTGTATTTTTTTATCTCGGGTTTTGCATTATATTTCACACCAATTGAAGATAGAGAATTGGACCTGTGAACAAGTTTATAGATTCAACTCTGATGAACAAAAAAGTTTGACAAATTTTATCGTAGGATGAACGGTTTATGAGATAATTACGTTTAAAGTTTTCACGCTTATGGCGGATTACGCTTAAGGTCATAGATCGCGCCAAATTAATGTAGTACTCAGAACACCCCCTCCCCCTCCCAACAATTGAAAACCAAAAAAATGACTCTGTAGAACCATGCAGAAAAACAATACAATTTGATTGAACAAAATATAAATATCATCTAAAATAGGGTAAGTAAAGCAGATTTAAAAAAAAAAAAAAACAGCTATTTGGAAACTACTAAACTACTGGGATACCCTTTATACATACATGCACATGCACACACACATACAGCCGTAAGAGCGTTCGTGCGGCAAATAAATGTTCGCAGGCAAGAGCACCGTGGATGTGATAGATAATATTGTCTCCGAAAGACCATAACTGAATATTTCTTCTGTCTCGATTGTTTTAAAATGAATTTACTGCTGTGTAAATTTCATTTTATCTCTCGCACGCCCGCCATTACTCGTTGTGAAATTTCACATTTCACGTCTCGAATAATGCGTATTCTGTGCATAGTTTTTTCTCCTACTAACCCTTTGCGCCCTTTTCTGGCTTTGCTGAAGAGATGAAATGCATATAACGTCACGTTATTATGGTTATCTGGAATCTTCCTAATAGTTTCAGTTGCAAATTATGAGTGTGTTTTTCAACGAAATTTTTATTTAGTTTTGATTTTTAATATTTTTAAAATGCATTCAATTTGCATTTTTTATCATTTCAAAAAAAATATTCCAATGAAAATCATATTCGTGGAACGCAAGTAAATGTAACATAGGTAGAAAAAAGTACCTATTTGAGAAGAAAATTTTCTTATAAAAAATGTTAATATTAATGACATAAATTTTGACGTCACACAAAATGAAAATAAATATTTTATAAAAAATCATTAGACAAGAAATTAAAGTTATTGTTTTTAATTGTAGAGTATTAAAGAGTTCCTTATTCAAACAACACAATTTTCAAAAGAAAACTTATAATATAATGAAAATCTTTATTGCCTGTGTTATTTTTGTATTCATCCAGAAAACAAAAGTTATATTATTATATACTGGAACAAAATAAAGAAAACAGAATCAAAATAATATCAGAAGTAAATTATATATTTATTAATGTAGGTACTTCCAGGGGTTATTTTAGTGTGTAGTTGTAGCTTGTTTCTGCAGTTCCAAAAATGGAAACTGCAGTTGTAAAAGCTAATTTGTGTAATTGAAAAATTGTTTGTAGAAAGAAAAATATAAAAAAGTGTTAGTGTAAAGCAAAAAATCATAAAAAGCTATTTGCAGTTGAAAAATTTTCTTTAAATAACCCCTGGGTACTTCCACTAATTGATAACGACAAAAAAAAATTATTTCGAAACATCCGTAAATATCTACTTAAAAAACTTTATTTTAATATAATAGTCAAAACAACGTTTATTATACCATTTATGTTCGACAAAATAAAATATATTGTACAAAGTAGTAGTTCTCAACTCTCTGACAATTCTCCGGAGGCTAAAACGTGCACGTGGGCAACATTTCATGTACTTAAAGTTTAAGATAAAGACATCAACTGCGGCAAAAGTAAGTTTTATGTTTTGAAACTGATAACTTTTTTACTACTATTGTTACCTACCCGACGCAACTGATACTGACGCAGTATTTTTTAATATCTTCTCCTCGTTGTGTGGATAATCGGGATGTTATAACATATTTTGAGGCAAAGTGAATACTTTAATATTATAAGTATTTAATGCGTATGTAAGTATAGGCATAAAGCTAAAACCTTTAATGAAAATGGATAGTTGTAAAGTTTGTAGTTATCTATAATATAAGTAGGTATAATCTAACAACAACAAGTAAACAAATAACAATATTATACTTTTTTACTTTCTTATACCCATGTGTATGAAATATACATAAAGTACAAATAAGTATAGTAAAGCCGATTTTTTCGAAATCGGGATTTTGAAGGAATTATTCATTTTGACCATTCCTGTAACTCAAATACGACAAATCGTAAAAGGGTGAAATTTTATATTTAAGATTAATTTTTTTCTGGGAAGAAAAGAAAGAAAGATTTTTGAATATTTCGAATTACTTTGAAACAGTGTGAATTAGAGAAAAATGGTCAAGTTAAAAATTGTAGGTAATATTATTATCTATAATTTATGTTCTATTCATTTTGGCTCCCATGGCAGATATTTATAATTATAATCCATGGTTATATGTAGGTATAATTTTCCCCAGTGGATGAATCTTTATAACCTATACTGAAATTCAAAACAGTTTGGAAATTGTAACACATGCGGTCAAATTCTCGTGATACTAATAAGGATAATTACAACCCTTATGAGAGAAAATGGCTGTTGAACCTCTCATATTATTACCTAAAATTTTGAATTGATTTTTGGAAAAACCAAAAAATTTAAACTCATTATGTCAATTTAATATTGTTATACTTTCTACTGTAAAACGGAGAAACTGTGATTTCTTATAGTCACTTAAACTAAAGATAGCTTAGAAATCTTGAGAGAGAAGAATAGGATTTTTTTAAATGGCACCAAACCTATCCCAGCTTGAGTCCTTTTAAACCTTACAGTTGATTGGTCAGAATCATTGAAGTCCTTTTAATATATATTATGGTTTTTACCAAAACTGTATTAGACAAAACACGTGTAGAGTAACATTGTTTTCTTGTGATTAATCAACCGACTGTAATAATTAAATGTTTCATTTAATTATTTAATATTTAATATAGATTTAGATGGTAAGTCATCAACTTACCGCTTTTAACTCTAATTATTAAATAAAACCAGATTTAAATCGCACAGCTAAGCTACAGTTAAACGGGCAATAATATTGCCAGAAATATTATAATTTCCATGGTGTTAACAAATATTGTCTTGTATAACTACAGTCAGCAATGATATTTTTAACTTTTTCAAATTGCTCGTTTCAGATCCATGGAAATTACAATATTGCTGGCAATATTATTGCCCGTCTAACACAGATTTTATATTCTTATTTGATCGGCCATTCTTATTTTTATATGTTTACTTAAGTTTCCCCAATTTTCCCTGCAACTAGGAGACTTCATTACTTTTTTGAATTATTACTATTTCTATTTTTAATATAATGTATCAGTTAGAAAAGTTTTCGCGTAGGGGAAAATTACACTTATTACTGTATGAGTACCCCTGTTTTTAACAGACAAAACTCGATAATTTGATATTGTTATAAAATGTTTAAATTTACATTTAATAAACTATATTAAACAAAATTTAATTAAATTAAATTTATAATTAACTGAATATTATATTACTCCAAATCTCAAAATACATAATATTGATACACTGTTAATTAAAATATAGTATAATTATAACTGTATATTATATCATTATGAATAATTTAATACAACAAGCTTTAGTTTTTTTTATAACAAAGCACGCCACATTCTGTACAAACAAACAGCGGTGCAAAAAATTACAAAACTGGTTTTTAATAATGAAATTTACCATCGTCGGTCTTTTAAATATCGTCAAGGGCGGACTTCAAACGAACTTTTTCTTTTCTTTTTTGTCAAATCTTCCTAAAACATGTCGTTTCGTTTTTGTCTTCGCTAAGCTTAATTTATTCCGGAAAAAAGCAAATATTTACGGTAAATTTGTTTTCAAATCACTTCATTCAATAGATAGCTATTGACTTTTACTAAAGTGATTACAAGGCGTATTACGTAATTGAAGGGTCGGTAATTATAACAAAAAGTAAATTTTTGTTTTAGTTTTATTAATAGCACAACTATTTATGTATGTGTTGATGTAAATATTCCTGTTAATATGTGGCTTCATAGACCTTTATACAGCCAGTTGTATTACTACAATACTTAACTTACATATGTATACTTGTATTATACTTTTTGATTAAAAAACGAAAATAAAAACTGCTATCTATTGATACATTTTTTTAGATATATTTACATGAACATTTGTTTTTATTTTTTTAATCCTAAAACAGGAATATAAATTTATTTTATGTAATTTGAAGCATCCGTATTAAGTTTAATTCTGTAATACTATCATAACTATCATATTTCTCGTAAACGGTTGATCATATGAAAAATTAGTATATCTCTGTGTATTTTGTGGCATATAACCTTATAAAAGTGCCAAACATAAGAAAAAATTTAAGAACAAAAAATACTTGATAAAAATCAAAAGGCCCACTGGCCCCTTACATCTCTGGTTTAAATAGTACATATTAATACTAATCCGAATATCAAATTTCAATACTGTATCACATTGAGTTCTCCAGATATTAAATAAAAACTAATTTTGGCAAAATCTTTAGGGATCTGTAGCTACTACCACCTGATAAGACTTGGCTGGCCTGTATAATGTATATCGACTCCTGAAGCTAAATCTTTGCTTAAAACGTTAATTTTATTTGTATGCTCATTTATCTGTACAATACGAAAACAAAAGCGTACAGTTAAATGAAGTGCCAAACTTCTACAGAAGAACATTAATCTAAATAGTGTTTAGTGCCCCAAAAAATCACGATTTTTATCCTTTTTTTCGTGGATAATCGGATCATTTCATGATATTTCTTGTCCGTTCTTAAAGGGTTAATTAAATAATATATACCTACATATAAAATTTATCGATGTATTATTTTACATACTGCTTTCATTTTGAAATATTTTATGTAACACAAATATTTTATTATGGCTTTCAGTGTTTAAAATTACATGGAACCGACGTATTAGTTGGCTTTGATGTTCATTTGGCATTCATAACTTTGCGCTAATGTAATCTTATTTGCAAACACCTACAGCATTATTTCAAATTCCGTTTGCGTTTTTCCGTTCACCCTACAATCATTTTTAATGAGTTACACAACTTGTTCGAAATCTCGTTCAATGAATATTTTTAACATAATCGAAAATGTTCAACGCTACTTTATGGATGTTTTAATAAATACGAAAATACATTTCCAGTTTTCTACACAACCATTTTACTCTATAAATACTAAAGAAATTATAATATTAAATAATAATTAACTGTCATATAAAAAATAATAGGACATATTTATATTGGATACTATTTTTGTCACTGATATTACTCACAATAAACAAAATATTTATTTTAAGTTTTAATATTCCTTTGAAACTTCGTTCTCACCTGCACTTCTCGCCACTACACATACTGTAACCTAAAATATTTATAATTAACCTTTAACAATAGTTATATATTTAGCCTGTGTTCTTCTTCAGGATGCAAGCTATCTCCCTGCCAAATTTCATCAAAATCAGTATAGTCAGACAGACAGACACTTTCGAATTTGTATATATGCTTATTTCTGAAAACCATCGTATAAAAAAGCCATTTTAAATATATTTTTTCTTCTAAAAAAATATATTTAATGTATAAAAAGTTATTAAAACTTTCTCGATTAAAATAATTTCCACAATAATAATTGTTACAATAGTCACAAAAACATAAAATAAACGGAACAAAATTGTAATATTTTAATTGTTTGCAAATTGGCAATTTCGAAAATGATTTTATGTTTACCCACCGTATTATCAACCTTTCAGAACGATAAAGAAAGATGTTAATATCCGATTTGCAAATTGGTCTATAACACACGCATGATTAAAATTTTATTGCGCCAAAGTTTTATTTTAACGTTCAAAATAGCAATGAAAACAGTCGCTTTGTTGAACTTTGGCTATAAATTTGTTGATTTACTCCCATATAAATTTATAATCACAATAACATTTTTCTTTTATATTCCACCTACAAAATAAACGGAATTTATGTTACAGCAATAGAATCATATTTCATATCGTATGTTAGTAGACTATAGCGATTTAAGAAACTTAAACAATATTACATAAATGAAATTTCATGTAATACGTATTATAATCAATACTAATATATAAATCTATAGATTATATCAATACATTGTAAACATTTCAGTTTTTTGAGTCTAGACGTTGTTTTATAGGCAATATAATCCATATTGATAGTTAAAAAAATGTGATTGTATGTTTGCTCCGAATTGATACGAAAACTGTCGAAAACTACTAACAAGTAGGGTGACCAGATCTCAGGTTTTCACCCGGAGTCTCAGGGTTTGTATACTGTTTTCCGGACTCCGGATTTCGGTGTAATTTCTCCGGGTATTGTAATACTGATGAAGATTAAAAAAAGAGTTAGTCAAAAAATAACAGGGGGCGCAGAAGTCACGATTAGAATATTTAAAATAAAAATAAAGGTATTTATTTACATGTCAGGGTTTACAAAAACTAAAATCTGGCCACCCTACTAACAAGGGAACGTCGCAGTTGTTGGATGAAGGATTTCAGTTAGCTTTTGGGAGGTGAAACTAAATTAAAAATAAAAAAACATGTGTTAGAGAATTTATTTGAATGCTCATTATTAATTACGATATTTAATTCTGAAAATTGTTATATTTCATATGTACTAATACATCGAGCGATTAAAATGATAGATTGGGAACGCGGCGAACTGAGGTTCGAAGCTTGATTTAGAAATTTTATTTTTTATTTATATTTGCAATTGTTTTGTACTTTCTCTATCGTTTAAAAAAAATGTAGGTAAAATATATTATTGTGGATAACACATATATTTCTAGATTAAAATATATTATGTAGGTAAATTCAATGATTTATTTATGAAATTAGATTCATTAACAAAATCTATTTTGTAACAAATTAAATATTAATTATAATTAATATCCGAAAATCGAAAAAATAATTATAATTTATATGAAAGAATTAATACATACGTTATTAATAATAATTAATTTGACATTACACTTTACAGTGAATAAAGGGAAAAGCTTGAAGATTCTGCCTTCTTTATTGCTTCTAAATATAAATATGTAGGTATATCAAAATTTTAATATTGCAATACACAATTATATGGATCCGCCAATATAAATCATAAAAAAAAACAAAAATATCTATAATTAATTACGTCAAACCGGCAAGATAAATATAATTTTCATAATTAAAACAAAAAATATATTAATCGTGCATAAAACACCCATAAAAAGTAACAAGAAAATAGGAAAATCAGAGAAATTATTTTATTGCAACGATAACTATATCAGACAATTTCACTTTTTATGTGGTACTCTGAGCAACGCACGACTTAGCGGTGATTTCATTCGAGATGACAGAAGTTTTCACGAGTTTGCAGACTGACATTGATAATAAATTTTGAATATATACGAGTCCCGTGAGTAGCGCTTTGGCTTGAGCGACAAGTTGTGGTGATGAAGGTCGGCGGCGATGGAAATGTTGAGGGGGTTCAGATGGTTCAAACTCCATTCTCATTATAATACAATACGGTGCGGGGTTGCGCCACTAAATCCGTCCCTTTACCCCAGTTTCTCGTCTATTCAAAATCTAGGAAAGTGATTTTAAAACTGTTTTTCTGCTTTCAACATTTCTATTACTTTAAGCTGAAATTATGCACCCACAATCAGTGGCTGTAAACCAGGGAGTCGAACCGGAACCGAACCCTAAACCGAAAACTGAAACTAACCGAAATTTTTAACATAACCCTAACTGTAACCGGAAAAACGGAACGAAATTTTAATAACGGTTAATTTCGGTTCAAATTTCTAACTTTAATCCTGCTAGATAACCAAAGAACACTAAAATGTGTTAAAATACTGGTCGGAGAAAAGTATCCGTTTCCCTGAATTAGTAAATCTTGCAAAAATAGTATTGGTTGTACCAACTACACAAGTTAGTGTAGAAATAAATTTTTCGGTTCTAAAACTTATATTGACTGATAAAAAAATGAATCTATCAGAAACAAATTTGGAAAACATATTAATGTGTCGATTAAATATTAATTTTTAATTTTATTTTCATTTTAATTTTATTTTCATTTTAATTTTTCAACTGAATGAACTGTGATTAATTTATTTATTTTTGTAAGGAAAAAAGTATGTCTTTCCTTTTGTTCTGTTATTTTTATTATTTTTGTAAGATAAAATATATTATTTATTATTATTAATTAACGTTTTCTTTTCTTTAATTGTGATTATATGAACTGTATTATCATTAATTTTTGTATTTTCCTCCTAATTTGTTAGTTTTTTTTATTTATGTGTAATGTTTTTGTATTTCTTAAAAATGTTCCTTAATTGTATTTTCTTTTCATTTTTAACAATAAAATAATCAATTTTTAAATTTAATTATGTTTTATTTCTTTTCTATTTTTAATTTTATAATTAAAAACAAGAGAAAGAAGAGAATTTGGTAAATAAAACTAAACCAAAATTTATACCGGTAGATATTTGATGTTCGACTCGATTTTAAATTACAGCTTTAAATAATTTAAATTGCCTTTTTTCGATTGTAAATTTTAATTTTAACCGACACTGAACCGGAATTTTTCGACGAACCGAAACCGAAACTGGAACGAAAAACATTTACTTGGAACGTAACCGTAAATCGGATCGAAATTAATTTCGGTTCGACTCTCACGTAGAGATATGTAGTGATCAGGGTAAAGAACAGTTAAGAAAATCTTAAATATAATACACAGATTAGGTAAAGTCAAACTCATGCTTTATTACTTTTGTATATAATAAAACTAATCAAAATTACTACTCTATAACACTATTGTTTTTTTCATAGAATAAATATTCAATTTTAGATTCCCTCGCATTCATTTTCTCTTTCTACCAAACATATATATTCCCTGTATAATATCTCTATGGTTGTACATCAACTCTGTTTGACCTTAAATTTGGAACAATGCTTTTGTTATATCAGAATGGCCCGAATACACAACTGCATATAATATAATATATACTCAATGACAGGTTCCGAGTTTGTAATAATATCCATGCATTTCTGTACGTGCATTGCACATGCAAACTCGAGTCCATAATACATTAATAGTATAAATGCTAAAGTAACTAGCAATACAAACTTTAAAACAGAAACATAGTTTTTGGAACGTAATACAATAAAGTTCAACAATTTACTGGCATATAATTTTTTTCTATAAAATACTTCACTTAAAAATATATCTCCTTAGCTGCTGAATTTAACATAGTTGCCAAAAGCTGTGCAAGTACTATATTTTAACAGTCGCTGGTGTAGGACCACAGAATGATAAATCTGCCGTTAGTGAAATTCTAATTTATTCTCATCTTGAAATGTTTTATAGTTTCTTGATCAGGTCTAAAAGAGGTGATATATAACAACTGTCAGTGTGCATAATATTTTATACGTCGGGGGTAAACAATATGCTCCACAATCATTTGTTACAGTACTGCGAAGAAGAAGAAGGCAGTTTTCGATTATCTGATTTGTTTGATGGGTAACGTTTTAGGTTAAGATGCTTTTGGATACGATTTATTACTCTTCAAGTTCTTATCTTTACAATTTTCTCAACAGTGAGTGAAATGGCACCATGTTTTATATCGCTTCAATTAGCTTTATACATATAATACAAGAATTGCTCTAATGTTTAAATTTAATAAATGTTATTCTTCAAATCATAAAAATCTTATTTATTTTGTTTTTAGTACGAATTTTGCATACAAAAAACAGACTGCATATAAATAATATTAATGACACATTTCTCAAATGAAAACATGTAAAATGATAATAAATTAACAAACCGTAAATTCGACCCTTGAGGTTCACACAACCAACTTCCCAACATGGTATGACTATAAATACTTGAATACTGATTATTTATTGTTTCCATATAGTTTATGTAAATAATTTTTTAATATGTATATAAAAAATTGTAATGGAATTTGTCAGAAATAAAACTAACCATTGTATTATGAATATTTTTTTCTAATATCCTAATATCAATTATATAATACATTTTTAGTATAACTGAAGGCCTCTATACACCACCTAATCTGCAAGGCCGATTTGTAGGGAGGTAAAGTGGGGGTAAATCGGGTACTCTTATGGTAAGTAGTGTTCTTTATATACTATAATCGCCCCGACTTGCCTATAAACGACCCAATCTTCAGGGACCCTGGGTGGTGTATAGAGGCCTTAATCTGACAATTTGAATTTAATTGTGTTTTTTCCAAGGCAACATGAATTAATAAATGTATTTATTAGATTTTAAAATTCAAATTTTGAGAGTGGTTTTCATCCCTTCAATGGCTGTTTAGGCACGTATAAAAAATACTGAAATACATATTTCATTATTTGTATTATTCATGCTAAATTTTCAAGTAAATCCGACAAAAAAAATATTTTTACCCTCACAAACATTTACACCCCGTGAACATAAAAATATGTTGACATTTTTTATTTTAATTTTCGGACCGATTACAATAACTTCCTAATGGGATGTTAATAAATATTCTAAATTAAACAGTAATCTGAAATATATTCATTATTAATAAATTAGGCTTCAATACTAATTATATATTAAAACACAAATTGAGGAATTCAAGTTATATTCAGAATCGATAACAATTATCTTAGGGTTGTTAATATAGTAAACGTATCATGCCACATATTAATTGTTCAATATAATGTATTTCTACTGAGAGTATAATTTCCATCATCCTCTTTTGTCGTATAACTCGAGTGAGGGTCGTATATATGTTGAATTTATTATAAGTGTCAGTGTCTTGAAACTCACAAGAACTTCTATCATCTCTAATGAAATCTTAGTTCGTCACCGCTAGTTACAGAGAACTTTCTCCCCAATTCTCCTTCCTTTCTCAAGGTTTATCGTTCGTTACATTGTCCTCGCTACCGATTGACTAGACGAGAAAATGTAGGTTACCGCTGAATAGAACGCCGTGTTTATTGATGAAAACTTTGCATTTTATAGTTGTTTTTTCATACTGTTCTTCAATCAGTTAAAAACATCGAAGATTTATGTTAATATTTATGCTCCTATTATTCTCAATAGATGTATAAATTATACCATTGTGGTTGATTTATTATTGAAAAAACCTCGTTGCATAATATTTATATTATACTTAGAATAAAATTTACGGGTTTGAAAAATTATGTGAGTATAACTATGTATTTTAGATCTATACAAAACTACGACTCATAATATTGTTACTCTAAAAATGAGCTATTCACTTTAATATTCAATGTATTCTTACATTTTTTATACAACTTTTTTGCTTCCTCGCAATATCGAATCTTTGTGATCGTTTGAAATTGAGACAATTAAAATTGTTCTCCGATTGTCTGTCTGTCTGTGTGTCTGTATGTCCCACGAATCTTTGTCATACGCTGATACCACTGAACTGATATTAATGACATTTGGTTGGATAGTTGGGTCTGGCTTGAGGACGGTTCCATTTCAAAATCGTGTGTGAGGAGGAGGGGTGACATCCCAAAATATTTATTTTTTCAAGATATCTCAAAAACGACACATGTTACATACGTGAAATTTTTATAGAATCTTTTTTGTAGAACTTTCAATTTCCTTTAATATAGGTCTAAAAGGTTTGTTGTAAAATATTCCCTTGCAAAGATTTATCTAAATTTGTTTTAAAAATCGTGTTTTGTTTCTTTAAATTTTATGTTATTTTGACGTTTGTATTTTAGATTTAGATTGAAATTCTCAAAAAATTAAATAGTATACGAAAAAATAATAAGTTCGTCTTAAAAAAAATTTCAAACTATGTATTTTTTAGTAAAATTGTATAAAAATTAAATGGTTAACCAATGCTAGACAATTTATCTGAAAACTTTATCGATTTTTATTTAAATTGTTAACTACTTTTGGTGAATTTAGCACGAAGAAGCACTGTGCAATTACTTGGTAGATGTTTTTTGATATAAAATCGGTTAAAAATTATAAAATTATATATTTTGTATTATTTGTTTATGTATATTATGTGTGACTCCATCAAAGATGACAGAACGATTTACTAGTTTGTAGTTGAAGAAAGTATAACCATGTTTTTTTCTAAACTGGTGTTCATCGGAATTCTTCCAAATGCCAGTTGCGGAAACTGAAATACATGCTGACGAAACCACGGAGAAATTCTACTCATTTATGATATTATTAATTACTTTTCAAATTTTACTACCACTAAAAGCATCCACCACTGTGACCTATTAATGGAAAACGAACGAAAAGCAAAAACAAACAACACCAATTACTGCTTCATGTGACATTCCACGAACGATGGAGGGGGGTGGGGCAGGGACGAAGAACACGTGACCGACAAAACCAATTCCGAAATGGTGTCCCGAAGGAAATAAACGGAGTCCGCTGATAAATGCGATAAACGCTGTGATTGCCGCCCGTCCAAGGCAAGCCGCTGATTGTATGTTCCCGCGGGAGAAGCGGTCACGATGAAGAAGTCCTTCCTCTCTTCTCGGCTACTTGTGTCTTTATGCGCCACAATTGCCAACTGTTTACTAGCAAACGTGCGGTAAACAAGTCGAGTGGCGAATTTTAACACCTTTTGTGGAATAGTGTTTTGTTTTTAGTTTGTTTTGTACGTCAGCGGTTTGAAAAATTGGATTATGTGAATGTTTTATTAAAAGAAACTTTGTTATTATATTTTTGTATAATAAAACTTTATACAACCATTGTAAATGTATTTATTAAGAAATAAAATAGGAATAATGGTAACCATCAAAATATACGACGAATATTATAAGAATTCGTTTTACTTTGATATTTTTCTTATTGTTTTTATAAACATTACTACACAGTGGCGGTCTAGGGGGGATGATCCTCCCCGGGTAGCAAAATGATGTAAAAGACATTGATGAATATTTTTAAAAGTGTTGTGTATATGCGAACTGAAAAAAATACCATTCAATTGAACCTAGTACATAACTAACATTCCGCCCTGAGTACCAACCTTTCTTAATTCCTTAGTCCGCCACTGTTAATATCATATATTAATTTCGTACTGTATATATTTGTTCCGATTGTCAAAGACACTCCACATATTTAAAACCTAATTCTTTAATAACAACTTACTAGTCAAATAACAAATCTTATTAAAGAGTTTATCTTCTCAAACACCTTGCATAAAGTATCACACTTCCATCAAGACAGCTGCTGTACGCCTATCACAGCAATCGTAAGCCAACTTATTAAATCCTGTTTTCTTATTATCGCGAGCAAAAACTGCTTTTGTTAATTTGTTTTCATTATTTTTACTCAAAGCTCATTAAAATTTTAGGCGGTACAAAAAACTGTTGTCGGCAAAAATACGTTCTGTCATGTTTTTATTATCGGATGAAGGATATTTTATTGTTCTATTGTTATATTTCACTTTTGTCTTAAGACAAGAAAAAACATTCATTTTTTTAAATCTTATTTGATGGTAAGTGGCTTTTTAATAGCTTGCTTTTTTGTTATTTTCCTCCATAAAATTATGCAAAAGAATTACTCTCCTTTAGAAATCTGTTTTATCCTCGAATTGTGCGTGGTATTTTGGAAGAATTTAAATGAAATTGAATATATAATTTTCTTTCTGGATTGAACAAAATTTATTCAGATCAATTTTTAAAGTTAAAAACGTCAAGGAATATCTGGGTTAAGTATTGCAATTATATTAAAATAAATTTAGGTAACATTTCGCATGTATAATACATTATTTAAATATATAGAATGTAGATCAATTATCATATTATTAAAAAATTAATTCTTAAATAAAAATCACATTTCTCTTCGGTGATTTTGACTTCTGGGTATTATATATTTCTGACCTTGTATACAACATGCCAGCCGTATATACAGGTTCACAGTTGTGTGTTTCCGTCCTCATATTGAACACCCAATGTGAACTTGAAGTTCCTAACAAAACTAATGTCCGGTATTATAAATAAATAAATTAAACTTAACTTATATCTATGACAATTCCATAAGGTTAATTGGCAGTTTAACTCATGGACTGTAGGTAAAATACAACAATACTTAAATGGTACCTTGTGCTGCGATCAGAGTAGCCAACTGTGTTTTTGTTAATTCAAATATGTAGGAAAGGGTGGTATCAAAAGTAACAATTTTTACAGAAATGTTGTAAAGTCTATTCCAATTGATCAAACAACCTGATTTTAAAGTATATTATTGATAATTTATTGAGGAATCAAATGTTAGATCGCATACTGTTAGATGGAACTATGTAGTGTTTTTGTTAATTCAAATATGTAGGAAAGGGTGGTATCAAAAGTAACAATTTTTACAGAAAAGTTGTAAAGTCTATTCCAATTGATCAAACTACCTGATTTTAAAGTATATTATTGATAATTTATTGAGGAATCAAATGTTAGATCGCATACTGTTAGATGGAACTATGTAGTGTTTTTGTTAATTCAAATATGTAGGAAAGGGTGGTATCAAAAGTAACAATTTTTACAGAAAAGTTGTAAAGTCTATTCCAATTGATCAAACTACCTGATTTTAAAGTATATTATTGATAATTTATTGAGGAATCAAATGTTAGATCGCATACTGTTAGATGGAACTATGTAGTGTTTTTGTTAATTCAAATATGTAGGAAAGGGTGGTATCAAAAGTAACAATTTTTACAGAAAAGTTGTAAAGTCTATTCCAATTGATCAAACTACCTGATTTTAAAGTATATTATTGATAATTTATTGAGGAATCAAATGTTAGATCGCATACTGTTAGATGGAACTATGTAGTGTTTTTGTTAATTCAAATATGTAGGAAAGGGTGGTATCAAAAGTAACAATTTTTACAGAAAAGTTGTAAAGTCTATTCCAATTGATCAAACTACCTGATTTTAAAGTATATTATTGATAATTTATTGAGGAATCAAATGTTAGATCGCATACTGTTAGATGGAACTATGTAGTGTTTTTGTTAATTCAAATATGTAGGAAAGGGTGGTATCAAAAGTAACAATTTTTACAGAAAAGTTGTAAAGTCTATTCCAATTGATCAAACTACCTGATTTTAAAGTATATTATTGATAATTTATTGAGGAATCAAATGTTAGATCGCATACTGTTAGATGGAACTATGTAGTGTTTTTGTTAATTCAAATATGTAGGAAAGGGTGGTATCAAAAGTAACAATTTTTACAGAAAAGTTGTAAAGTCTATTCCAATTGATCAAACTACCTGATTTTAAAGTATATTATTGATAATTTATTGAGGAATCAAATGTTAGATCGCATACTGTTAGATGGAACTACATAGTTAGAATAGTTGGATAGTTGAATTGGTAGATTCACTGTTACAACTGACACCTCTCTCCCCTTCCAGTATAGATTTCCTAACAAAATCCATAGATAATATTACAGAATTAATGCTCTGTTCCAAATGTTTGCAAACTATAGCAAATTTTATCCAATTTCTTTATAATATATAAAGGCAAAACACATCAAAATAACGAAAGTAATAAAACACGTATACATTTTAGAAAACATCCTGCTGTAGTAAATAATGTACGTATGTAGGTATATGTTACTATACACTTTTCTTATGGTAGGGGTATTATATAATATATTTTTACTTTAAATATAATATAGAAATTTATTAAAATTACAAACAAAACATTAATCACAATGACATACGTAATATCATTGTTGATGAGTTGGATTTTTACATCAGTTGCAGTGACCTGTTTATACGTAAATTATTTTGTGAATAAATTACAAATTTCACGCCACTACAGTGAAATGAAATTGACCATAGAAACAACATCCAGCTATGCATGTTGTTACATCTCCGGGAATGTTATAAGATTAATTATGAAATTTAATCAAAAACCAGCATCAACTATTTTGAAACAAGCGACATGGAAATAAAATGCTTAACACAAAAATAGATAATATTGTTTCGCAAATAACTTTCATGAATAATTTCACTATAGCAGTTAATTGAAAATTTCATCGATTTTACTTTTATTAATCAAAATATCAAAATTGTATTTCAATTTAAATAAACATTTTCATTAATTACGCTTATATTTTTCACATTTTAATTGTAACTTCATATTTGTTATATATTTAACTATAGCGGTTTCGCTTTGTTTATAAAATATAATAATATTTATAGATACTATTAATCTGGAACAATGTTTTGACCCTGTTTATAGGGTTAGAAATCGCGATTAAAGTGAATCACTTGTAGTGATTGTTTCTTATTTATTTTTTAGTAAAAACGTTGAAATAAAAATATAATTAAACTATTTTATTCTAAACTCTTAAATTCAAGACAAAATTTTTGCATCCTAGCTGATTGTACAATTTTTTGTTTTGAAAAATATTTTAATGCAAAAAAATAATTTATACATATCGCCTGGGCTCTTTTTATTTACTAAAACTCAAACAATTTACTATGAAAAATGTGACAGTTTGACAATTTTAAAAAAATGAAAAACGCATGTTTCAAAAAATAGGTATTCGAAAAAAAAATTTTAATTTGGAACAATTTTTTGATAAAGAAATGTAAAAAAAATATATTTTTTTTAATCAGAATTATAGGTAGCTATGTTGAAGTAGAATGTCCCATATATGTTATCAACGAACGATTGGAGCAATATTAATTAATAAACAATATGTATATTGTATATTATATGTTATGTATAAAAACATAAAGAATGAAATGCATCAAAAATCTAAATTTAGAAACATCCACCCGAGGGTATTCGCGTTTTTAAGTCGCTTTGTAAATAAATACATTCAACATCACATTTAACCTTGTTTGATTATAACTTTGTTTTGATATATTAAAATTTTAATTACCTCCATATAATTTAAATATACAGGATGATTCAGCACTGTCTGTGCCAAACTTGATCGTTACATTGAGAACAATATTTTAAGTAAAAAACATTATATGAACATGTGTCCAGAATTTTTTAATTTCTTTAATTGTGCTATACAGTTATGAAGTTTGATACAGGGTTTAATATTAATAAGTATTAATCAGTGTTATCGATATCTAGTATCAATCAATAGTAATTTAGATTAGGGCTGTATGGGGCCAGTAGGCCCATCGATTTTTATATTCTTTAATTTTTCTCTGATTGTGAGTTAGACGTTTAAATAAGACTGTATGACACAAAATACACAAAAATATTTTTGCTCGTTTATTATAGAATTACAAGAAATATCAATACAAAAGAAAGCATGCAGAAATTTACTTAATACGGATGCTTCAAATTAAAAGAAAATTACATTCTTGTTCTATGATAAAGAATAAGACAAAAAATATAAATATACCTCCAAAAATTCATCCTTATCAACATATAGCCATTTTAATTAAGTATCGCTTTTTAGTTATGTTAGTTAAGTACTTTTAAGAGTAATATAATTGACTATAGGTCTAAGAGGATACCTATTAGGTGGTATATGTACATTACATTTTTTCTTACCTTCAATCATAGAACAAAAATATATATTTATTTTGTGTAATTTGAAAAAAAAACGGTTTATTTTATTCTTATTCAATTGTCTAACTCAGGAAAAAAATAACGAACAGAAAAATACTGGATAAAAATCTACGGGCCCCACGGGCCCGCACAACCCTGGTCAAAACTACTATTGGTTGATACTAGATATTGATAACACTTATTAATACTAAACTCTCCTCATGAAAAATTTCCGGACGCATGTTCATATAATGTTTTTTGCTTAAAATATTTTTTTCAATATACTGTTTAAGTTTGGCATGACAATGCTGAATCAACCTGTATAATAATATAATTAACATATTTAAAAACAAATTGTCAATATAGCAAACATAACAGCTGGAAAAATAAGGGGATGGGAGATATAAAATATTATTACATATATAAAATATATGCAAATCCCTAATACAAATATCGTTAAAATGAATATTCTAAAATAAACAAAGTAGTGTTTTGTATACCGACAATTATTATAATTTATTAAATTAATTAATAAAGCAAGGTTCTGTATTTATTAACAATCTATTATCTACCTGATGAATTCAATTTATTAGGGCACTAAATAATATATTATGTGTAAGTGTATATATATAGTATATTGTATCACAAACCGACAATAGTTTTGTCGCTTGAATAGCTATTTTATAATTATAATTATATTGATAGCACAAATAGTTTAGGATGTTAATATTTTATTGAAAATTTAATAGGCCATTAATGTTATAGCGAATATGTAAATAAATAAATGCCTGCCTATTATATTATCACATGTTTCAATACACTCTTGTGTATAATAATTTATTTTAAGGCATATTGTGATACATACAACAATTGAAATTTCAGAAAATTTACCTTTTTAGACGATGTAAACATGCGTTTTATATTTATTTATTTTTTTTTGATATGAGGAAACTAAAATTTGTAATTTATTATTATTCGATAAACTACATAGCTACACAAAAAAAATAAAAGTGCGGAGCCAAAATAGCGACTTTGTGGTATTGGTCAAGCATAGTCGAAATCCAAACTTTTGGAATTTTCTGCTTACTAATTTTTTTTTTTAATTTGAGATTGAATTTTGGGCTTAGATTGATTTTTCCCAAAAAGGGGGGGTACCAAAAAAACGACTTATATAGTATTGTAGATTTAATTTTCTGCTTATCAGTTTTTTTATTTGAGCTTGAATTTTGTGTTTAGGTTGAATGTTTCCAAGTTGGTTTAACCCAAAAAAAACTGGTAAGCAGAAAATTTCAAATATTTGGATTTCGACTATGCTCGACCAATACTACAATGCTATATAGGTTTTTTTTAACGCATTTTTTTTTGTACAGCTGTATAATTATTCAACAATTTCTATTACTGTTTTCTTTTCCTTTTTTAATTAACTAATTAAAACTCAAAATTCAGTATTTTTTAATCTAACCAAAGAAAAGTCTTTGAGTATTATAGAAACCTCTATAAAAGATATAAAAACACTTTTCAATTGATCATTCACCAATCATCCATAGACTAAAAACTGTTGACTTCAGCAACACAAATTCAGTTTAATCAGGTACCGTCATCAGCACCGATACTCAAATAAGACAAGTATCTCTAACCAAATCATCCTTGAAACGAGCTTCTTTGAGCCTACATCAAACACAGGCCCTCCACTCTTATTATCCGTTCGATTCGAACTCACAAAGTATAAAGAGTTCCTTTTCTTCGTTTTCATCCCTCAGACTCCTCGTCTATAAATGAAAAAATACATTACGTGTCCAATGATATATGTATATTTCTTAAAATGGTCATGAGTAATGAAATGGATTAGGTATATTATGTATACTTGAATTCTTAACCTGTTCTCGAGTAAGATGCTTTTGTAATATATCTAATATATCTCCAAAAATAATAGAATGTTTCTTTTTCAATTTATTTTTTATAATTTAAATACTGTCTTCTTAACAGAAACAAGTTTAATCTCCAATTAATTATTAATAATAGATTAATAATATTACTCATCTCGTATTAATAGCATAAATCCTTATTTATATTTAATATTTATGATAATAATATAGATTACTCACGAACATAACAATTTTACCATGAATATAATTACATAAATATAAGCATATGATTTACATTATACATATTATATAATAATATATAATATATAATATATATATCTCCATACGTGTAGATGCATACTGTAAAAAATTACTTCTTATTGGACAAAAATCTTACTTTCTGCGATTTATTGATGTATATATATTTAATGTAAGTAGTTTTCGAAATGGTGTAAAAAAAATACGAAATATTCAACGACAAGAATTAATTATATGAATCTATAAATACAAGGTATAAATAGAAACCAGTGTTATTAAAATAAATATAAACATAATATGTACAAATTAAAATATAATTATAAAACCTAATAAAGAAAAAAAGATGTAGTACCTTTTCTACTTCGTACTTACCAGTTATTTTTTTTAATTTCAAGAGTCACTTTACCTCTCTGTGTTTTCTTTTACAATATTTAAAATTACGGTTATGTTTAAAATTTTATTATGTATATAGGTATAGAAATTTTAGAAATGAGTTTTATTTAAAAGCAAATTTCGTGTAAGTACGATATCATAAATTCATATTTAACCTATAAAATGTATTTTTATCCTTCAGCTAAATTTAATTAAGGTAAACAGGGGTAATGGTTTTACCACATTTTGAAAATAAATCAATTAACCCAACGCCAAAGGCATTTGTGATTCATATATATATTCTCTATACGTATCATATATGTATGAAAAACATATAATTAATCAATTCGCTGAAAAATAACTCCTGTAAAGCGTCACGCTAAAATTATGTACCTGTTCGTTAGTCGAATATTCCCGAGGGTATGAAATATAGTCCCCCTAAAATGGGCATCATCACTACTGTTAACATTATAATTTACATTGCTTTCAATAATATATTTATTATTTTTATATTTCGTTAAAAATATAAGTGTAATATTGTATACTAACACAACATTACGATATGAGAACGAAAATATAAAAACAATTGTTATTATCTTTTCTATATGATTTAGTATTTTCATAATATTTGCAAGTATAATAATCACTATTTGTAGATTGCTTATCTTCTTGGAAGTCTATAAAATATTATACGCCAGACAAAACAATAATAAAATATGTATAGTACCTAGAGTACCTACATATTATTACTATGTAACTCATACCTGAATAATTCAAGATGTTCAAGTACTACATTTTATTTATATAAAACATAAAGAAGCAGAGTTGGTTGCTTATGTTTGTTAAAATAAAATAATATCTTACAATAATAGCATGATTATACAACGCACATTAATCGTTCTGAAAAAGCGGTGTGGTTACCTCCAAATGTATAATTACTAATTTAACTAGGAGTAATAAGCAGCATTAATTTTTATATCAACAATTAGTTATATAATTTTTATAATTAAAAGCGCATATAAATGAAAAACAACTCAAATAATTACAGTCAAATTTTAGGATTGTACTGTAATTGTTTAAAACTTCATTATCACCTCATAAAAAATTATATGTACATATGTACATACACAGCCAGTTATAGACGTGGATTAATGTTTGAAAAAAAAATCTTCGAATATAAATACGGTATCAATAATCAAATGTAGCGAATTGACTTTCACAGCAAGTTCAATTAAATTGAAAATAATTAAATCAACAACCATCAAACGTGAAAAATAGACTTCAAACACTACCAAACGACCATAAAACGATTGCAGATATAATTAACAAAAAAGTTTTAATAGGGCTAGCATTCGAACGTTACATTTTTCAAATCTTGTCTAAATTCATTTATTATATACTTACAATATATTTATACAGTGCGTTCACGATGAAAGGAACAAATTCGTTTAAAATTCAGGTAATTATTTTGTGCAAAAATGCTCGGACCCGTCGATTAGTATTTTTAGTTGCGGATTTTTTGACATAAGAAACTTGTATACAGGATGTCTCAGGAAAAACATATCAGTCATCATTGATTTTTTTTAATGGAACACCCTATATATTATACCATTTTTGAATTGTGCGATAAATTCTGAACACTTTTTGTACAGCATATTATATCTCTAAAATCAGTGGTTTTCGGAATAATGACGTTTGAAAATTGACATTTTGAAATACACACAAGTCAAATAAAATGTTTAAATTGAAAAAATACACCTTGAACATTTTTTTAAAAGCTAACAAAAACATCCTGGTATTGCAAAAAAAGAAAAAAAGAAGAAAAAAAAAGTTCAACGTTTTTTCTTTTTGCGATACCAGGTATCAAAATACGCTTAGAAAGGCTGTATATTTTTATTGCATTGAGCTAGAAACTTGATTTTTTACAGGGCTTTGAGACCATATTAATTGGTACGGAACATTAAAAATTAGAGTTATTACATACTAAAAAAATTATTATTATTAACATATAAAATTTTAATAAAAAGGTTTTCTTTTAGGAATTTTTATTCGATGAAGAAATTAGTATCTTTGAACTCTTTTCATCTCAAAAATGTATATTTTTGTCTGAGATTTCGTAAATTGATAAATTTTTGTCTTTGGTAATTTTCATTTTCGTGAGATTGCAAATTAAAAACGTTAGAAGGGTAAGAATTGGCAAATAAAACATCGAATAATCGAATATATTTAATTAATAATAACTGGAAAAATCCAATAAAATCGTGGATACCTACCTACAATAATTTTCATGTAAAAAATAATTATTTTTTGGAATTTTCATATGTACAATCGCACTATCAAATTGAAATATCATATATTCATTCATCTATATTATTTTTTTAATAATGACTAGTGTTTTTTTAATCTCTGCCAACGTGTAATTTCAGTAAATATGTACATTGTAACAGTGTGTGCATTCCACAAAATAATTCATGTGTAACTAGATTTTTAATTTATTTTTTAAAGTTTGGTAGTTTTGTTGCTATGTACACTAGATTCAACGCATTGATCATGCAAATTTTCATTTGGCTATTTATAATTCTTTTGTGAGCATTCAATTTCAAATTTACTTTCAAATTTGAATTTTTCTCCATTCCCTATGTATGTATATGATTTGTTGAAATATTGATTGTCATGTCCATGATCAATATTTGACAAAATAGGTAATTAGTATAGTTATTATGCAATTATGAAACTCTTTCATGAAATATAAAAAAAATTAATTACGGTTATTTGAATTCACATCATGGATGATAATTAAAATAATGATAAAAGAAAGATAGTTGGAAAGCATTTTACTGCATTTAACCCTTTAACGCCCGCCGTGTACACACTTGTGTACACCTCATTTTATAATTCATGTATATTAATTATAAATCATGGATATTAATTCACAATATTTACTTTAAAATCAGATGCTAGTAGTGCAACAAACAAAATCTGTTAACATTATTAGTTTCATGAGTGTTTAAACGTGTTTTAATTGCTGCGAATTATTTGTATATGAATAGAGGTATGTGATATGCTAATATATTTTATCCAACTGAAGCATGTGATTTCGAATTTTGTTTAAATCAGATTGAATAACTTAAATTTACATATAACTTGATTTTTAAATGTAATTTATCTAAAAAAAAATGATATCAGAAAATAAGTCTCATACAAAATAGGCTTCATATCTGCCAAATTTACTCGCACGTTTATTTTTTTTTCTAAATATAAAAAAAAGTTTTTGTTGTAATATTTAGTTAAATATATTGTGTGTACTTAATTTCATTTAAAAAAATCTTTTGCATGTTTTAGTTTCCTTTTGGGCGTTGATGGATTAATATAGTCCAAAGTAATCTGTCTTTAAATATTATTTTAATTTTACCAAACAGTTATGTTCGTATAGTACATGGCAAATAAAGCTAAAACGCTGCACTTTTTGATTGGAATATATCACTTTCAGTGGTTAAAAGTTAAAAGGGATGTTTTCAGATAGGAAATCATATGAAAATCCATGTAGGATACAAAATGGCACCTATCAAAGATGGACCCAACTGGTGTTATCAAATTGGCTGTATCTCAGCTCTTAGTCATCCGATTTTAATTTTATTTTGTATGTTGTAACCAATACAGGTGCACTTGAAATGAAATGATCCAAAATCATTCCATTTTTTTAGTTTGACTCGCGATTTCCAAAGAAGTTGTTGATTGAAACAGTATTATTTTGCAATCAATGGAACATTGAAAGAATGTTTTTTTATACGAGTTAAAAATGATATACACATTAAAAAAAAATTATTCATTAATAAATTTAATAAAAACTTTATGACAAACAAAAGAAAATTGAAATCGGATGACTAGGAGCTGAGATACAATCAATTTGATTACACCAGTTAGGTGTATTTCATGTTGATTACTATCTTAAAATCTTCCTTTTTACCTTATCTGTAGCCACAGAAAATTGCATATTGCAATAAAAAAAGTGCAGCGTTTTTTTACGTACTATCATAATTGAAAATAATAACGTTAAAATTTCATTACAAATTATGTTTGCAATAATGATTCCTCTTGACTGTACTAAATACGTATACTTAAATGTGTTCGTACAAAAGCATTAAAAATACCACAAACCGTGCATCAAAACACATATCATAATATTCCGTGCATTTCCATTTAACTTTTTATACGAAAAACAAAGAAGATACATGTCTGTTTATATAGCTCAGAACTCAAGTGTCGTAAATGCAACTAGCGAATACATTACTTACTAACAAATATAGGGGTGTACAGAACTACAGAAATTATTATACCAGAACTTCATAAATCTAGAAACTGATAATTATTTATCTGGATGTACCTTACGTCGCAATAACGTTCAACCGTCGCGTCTTGCATCGTCTAGAAATCTTGCATTCTCTATTTTATAGAAGAACATCAAATGTTGTTCGAAAAGTCAAGTATAATGATAACAAGGGCGATAGCTCGTAAGATCAAAAATAATTACTATATAGAATGACAGAATAAAATTGCTAAATAAAAATTACAGGTTCTCATTTAAAAAAATGATGTTGACCTTCATGTGACCTTTAAAACGCCACCTTACAAAAAATCATCCAAGTACGTCTATATCCCCCTCCAAACCGTGCAACTTTTATTTGAAAAGTTTTTTGATAACATTTCACAATAAAAAGTTATCAGAGGTGTGCACTTAAAATAGGTCAGCCTGTATATATATTTTTTTTTATTGTTCTATACCGCGTCGCATTTGATTTAATCAATTTTTAAAAGCTTTTTAATTTTATGTCTATCTATCTGTTTGTTTATTCCGAATTGGTACAAAAACTAACTAACTGATTTTGATAAAACTTCCACTGTTCAGAAGTGAAAGACTCCAGAATTAATTTAAGTTAAATATATAATAATTCAATTTGTGTAGGCCCATATTAAGAAAAATTTTAAAAAGAATTACAGTTGATATTTTCTAATAAAATATATAAAAAATAAAAAGGTTTTAATTTCGAAGTAAACGGGCGAAAACCGCGGGGAATTTCTAGTAAGTTAATGAGTTAGAAAACATCTCTGGAAGGTAAAATGAATGTATAGGTACTACTTATATTCAAAGATTAAGAAACTGTCTTACTAACCAGGTATGCATTACTTTTAATTTATCTTACGTACGTAGACGCACTATTATCTTCAGTTTTATTTATAAATACGTCTAATTCGTGATATTTTTATAATTTTTAATTAAGAGATTACCGAAATACTTTTTCACAGTTAATTCTGGTAAAAGATATAACAAGATAAAAGATAACACAGTCCCTCCAGCCGATAGAATGTGGTTAAAGGTTAAGAACTAATATTCAAAATCATATTACAATTACAATAGTTTTCTCTACGTGTCTTAATAAACATGTTCTATGAATGCCGGACAACCCTAGAACACACGTATAAAAGGGGTTATATATGTTCTCCAGTTGTACGAGAAACAATTTCAATATACAGCGTTTTATGCTGCAGCATAGAATCGTTTACTCCTTCGTTCCGGGGAATAATGGCAGCTATTCTAACTCTTTATGGTGTTATTTACTTTCCTGATGATGTTTTGATCACCGCCACATATCGCCACTGAAAAAGAAATAGAGTACCGATATCTAAAACACGCGCACGCCCACGCACCCATCCACCGTGTTTTTATAATACATACACACCTGTGTTTGTAGAGGTACCGTTGCAGCGGACAGTGCCATTAAAAACGTGATAACGTTTTAATAATTATTTTTCATCGATACACAGTTTGTGATCGACGCGACGCGACGTTTAAATAACCGTCATTTTTTCCGATTGAAGACAATAACTTAAAAATAATTGTATCATACCGGAATTGATTTTCAATTGTAATATATGATGCATGATTTTTGATTGGATATTTTAGTTTACATTAGAACAGGCCTGGCCATCTCAAATTGCTCCACGACCTAAAAATTTTCAAGAACCGCACATAAATAAAAATAATTCTAATATTTGCTCTCATAATTTGTTCGATATGTGGCTTTACAGCGAATTTCGTACTTATTACATTTTCTTTCTAATCACTTTCATTTCTTTTAAGTAGAACTACGATAGCCTCACCTTTTTAAAGCGTATATCTCTGGAACTTATAGTCGTAGAGTAATACATATAAAAACGTCAATAGATTTATAATAAAAGTTTTAACCTACTATCCCTCAATTCTTAAATAAATTAGCATAAAAAAGTTAAGCTAATTTTCATAGGATTTTATACCTTCAATATTTCACCCCCTGTCATAAATTAAGAGTTGTAATTGGTCTCATTCGATTCGGCGTAGAGTAAAAAATGTACCCCCTACCTCGCATAAGAACTGTAATATTTACGATTTTATGTAATAAATACCTAAATAGCAACAATAATTTAATATTCGATCAAAACTACTTCAATTTCTTATTTTGTATATTAAAAGTTTTTACAATAAACATTATTAGTAAAGTTGCATAGATATCAAAATATTAATTAATTAATTTCAGTATAAATAGTTACCATTTTGATAAATAACAGATATATTTGTAAAAAAATCAAAAACGGAAAATTTGAAACATCTATTCACCTAATCTGCATTTTTTCTAATAGTAATATATAGTAAAATTGATTAAAATTATCTTAGTTCTTAATTAAGATGATTATGTCGTAACTCAATAATCATGGTATGTGACCTATGACCTATAAGAAAAAATACGAACATATTTTAAAATTTGCTATTAAATAGTAAAACAAAACGTTTTAAATTCGATAGACGTAAAACACGTTATAAAAAAGAACGCTAAAATTTTCACTTAACCAAAACTTAGAGTAAATACCCAATTGTTTTTTATGAATAGGCTCAATGCAGTCCTTTCTTGGGCATTATTTCAGCGTGCATGTTCCGTTAGCAGCCAATATGTATTCAATGTTGCCCTTCAATCACACACTCTCATATTACCACTACCATATATACCTGAAATGGGCAGTCAGTGGCGTAACACTAAAATTTCAACAAAATATTTTTTTTTATTCAAAATAGTATAAAGTTTACAAATATAATATCTGTTTGTACATACTCCTAATAACGACACTTCGACTTACGCTGCTTTGCATTTACGTGCATGTTCAATGTTGAATTACCACCATTTTCTGAGGAGGCTTCGAAATGATCTCTTTAGCGCTATAATATTACCACTCAATTGGCGTTCAACATATTAAAAATAATGCTTCGACTAGCGAGCTTTTTCGGAAACGGCATGCGTCTGAAACCAAAAGTGACGTAACTGTATATTTAGGGGTCATCCATAAATTACGTCACACGTAAAGGGGGGGGGGTCTACAAAGTGTGACATGGTATGACAAGGGGAGGGGGGCAGACACAAGCTTCGTGACGTCACATCTAAAAAATCAAAACAATGAATTTAAATGAATTCCAAGAGCACAAATGTATGTTAGTGACTCGAAACCGGTGAAGAGTTTTTGAGAAAATTTCAAACGTGCATGGTAAAATTTCATATAAATAAAAATAATATAAACAGTCAAGGACAATGCAAAAATATTTTTTTTTTGTTTTTTATTTTTTTTGAAAACCAAATTATTGTTTTGAAATTTGTGTGACGTCACAACAAGGGGGGAGTCACAGGAATGTGAAAACCTGTGACAAGGCTAGGGGGGGGGTAAAAAACCATGAAATTTGTGTGACGTAATTTATGGATGGATCCTTATCTATAAATATATTTATATTGAAAATATTTTAAATAATTTTTAATTCTGTTAAAATAGTAAATCCTAGTTTTTTTTATTATAAATAATATCTATATATTTTTTCATGTCAGATATATTTATTATTTATGATGATAAATAGTATCTAATTATAACCATTAAAATATTATATGTAGTTATCAATATATTACATAATTTTAACAAACACATTAATTTTACGTTGTTGGTATAATAATAATATATATATGACATAAACAAATAAAAATCATCCCTCTACTTACTATAATACATGTATGCGTATCATACTATTTATTTAGACACGAATGAAATTTTAGATACAAAACACTGCCCCTATTTACAGTAGATACACTATCAAATAAAACATTGACACAAATGTGTTCTTTTATGTAGAACAAAATAGTTTGCCATTATTTATTCAATATATCTATTTAGATAACACACACAACAAACATTATATAATACAATATTATTCTTAGCGATGGACATTGGGTCTCCAAAACACTTTGACTCACCTCCTTAACCCCTACCAAGTTACGCCACTGCGTGTGAATACTCTAAACAGTGGCGTGGCATCTTTTAATAAAACGAGAGTAAAAAGTTATAAGGATATGCTGAAGTTCAAAGTAGTGTAAAAAGATCAATAAAAAATTATATTTTCTCGAAGACGGTTTTTTTACAAGTTTATTATTTTTTTAACTTGGTTAAAATATATTTCCTATATTAAATATATATTCTATTCATTTTTTCCGATATACCATTTTCAAGATATATGCGGTTCTATGTTATAATATGTTTATACAAAAACATTAGAATTTCCTTAAAAAAAATTTATTTCATATATTTAACTTTTATATAAGTATAATAAACTGAGCACCTGTGTAAACAAAAAATTAATTCTATATTAACATGACAGAATAGTTTTTTCATCCGATTATTAATTCCTGAGGGATATCAGTATTTACCTCCAAAGTAATATCTCCCTAAAAATTAATATACACCTGAAACAATAGAGATATGAAACGCGCATTCTGTATTTTACAATAAGTAAAATTTAGTTCACATAAGTGAGGTATAACCCAACCAATACTCTTATCTCTTTTTACACTTATCTTTAAAAAATAAAAACAGTCATAGACATGTACGTTCTATCTCTTTTTTGTGAAGACTCGATTTTCGAATAAGGAAAAAACACTATAAACCTCTGTCATTCCTGCTACAACTTAGATACATATCTCTGGGATACAATACCTAATAAACGTGAAATCCGAGAAGTTATGAAATATTGTGGAACATAATTCGATTCAGTTATATATTTCGCACCTCATCTAAACACGGGCGATTAAAAGCTTAAATGAACCCTGCGGGGAAGCACTATTTAAATGTTAAAATAATGGAAAGTGCCATTTCAACGTTTTGCTTATCGATTGATTTGTAGTTAAAGGGAAACAATTATCATTATCAAATACAAACCCCTAACCATAAAAATTGTAAGAGTTTAGACACGTGTTTCAATAGCAATGCTATCATCATCAGAGTCCTATTGCTATTGAAACACATGTAAGTCTAAACTCTTATAATTTTTATGGTTAGGGGATTTGTATTTGAATAAGTCATAACATCTTCAGTTTTCTTGTATCAAAAATAAAATAAAAATGTTATCAACATTACAAAATTATTTTCTCACTTGTAATCTGCAGTAACGCCACTGCGTGTAAACACTTCAGGGTTCACATCCCGACAGCTATCTGACGATACGTCTCACAGGCATTATAAACGATATCTATGCCCGCTCTTTAAGTATTGAATATTGCCACAGCGACCGTTCAACACAATGGCACTTTTTATTTTATATACATAAAGCAGGAATGTGCTTGAAGATGGTGAATCGAACAGTTTAGCGTTGTATTTTTATAGTGGAGATTTTTAAATTTTTACAACTTGGATTCTATCGCTGTTTTTTATTCAGTATATATGTGGAATTGTGTTATTAAAATAAATGTGGTTTTTATGTTTATGTGTTATTTTTTAGCATATTCTTTTAAGTATTTCTGTATTGATTTCTCATACATATATAAATAGTTCATACAGAAAAGCATTTTACTCTCAAAAAAAAAATTAATGCAAAAAATAAATAATTAAAGGCTGAAAAATTAACTTGAAGAAAATTGATCCAAAAAATATAATTTCACCCTTTTACATGTATTGTCGTTGTTGTATTACAGCGGCTACAGACCGACAGACAGACAGACTTCATTGCGAAAATAGTCAGAATGGATTCAGAGAAGGTCAAAATGGATATTTCTATCAAAATCTCGAATTCGCAAAAAAAATATGGCCGTAAAAGAATGTTACCTACCTATTATACCTAAATTTAATGATAACATAATTACTATATACATATATACCTTATAGTGAAAATATATTCGTGTAAATGACAGTAAAAATGAATTCAACATGATAAAAATTAATATGACATCCTTACAACCACTTGGAGCTGTCCTTTTAACATAGGCGGTATTAAAATGTCTTCCTGAATATAAATTATAATCCTGGATGAACATACATACCCACGCTATGTTTCAAGAGCCTTCGGATTTGTTTTATGTCACGGAAAATAGTTTAGAGAAATATTTACAACAAGCAGTCAGTTTTTTAACAGATCCTTATAGATTTGTTTACATTATGTTGATTTATTATATTTTTGTTAACAATTTACTTACATATCCTACTGCATAGAAATCTATCATGAACACTTCTAAGAAAATTATTAATATGATAACTGTATATTTAATATATAAAACGTAGAAACTGTTTTCCGTAAGACAAACACTAATTTTATAATGAACTACCAAAATGAAAACATGCCTTGCTTACTCAAAATATCTTATTGTTAATTTAAATATTTAATTTATTTATTTACGGTGAGAGCAAGCAAATTATCAATATTCATGTCTTAACATTTCTTCAAAATAAATGATATTTAACAACACTTGTACACTTCAAATTATACTCATCAATAATAAATACTTTATTTGGGCTCTAATATACATATTAATAATTTATATGTCATATAATTTATAATAAGAGTTTGTAATTTGAGGTCTACATATTTTATACTTTTTGGTGATATATTTTATTTTATATGTATAAAATTATAATATTTTTTAAAGTTATTATTATAAACATACCTATTTTTTATTTTGTTTCTTCATCAAATTTTAAATGAGAAAACTACGTTGTAGAAAATAATAAAGCGTAAATCATCAATTTATTTCAAATATGTCAAACGTCTCTTTACAATATAATTTCAACAAATACATAAAGAAAATCATTAAAAATATTAAATAAAAGAATTTCCAGAGAACGGGTCAGGAAAAGAAACCAAACAAACCGTTTGCTTGACGTACAACTGACTCGTCCTTTGTACAGTCTTTCATCTATTATTTTTTAATGATTTTCTCTTTGTGCTAACGAATAATGCCAGAATGTACAAACGTCACACCAATACACACATATTTATTATATATATATAATATATACTATATATATTATATTTTTATCATTATTAAATAGTAAAGAAGCCAAATTTTATACACCACTAACAATATCGATTTTACATGCAATAATTTTCTTAAATTTAGTTTCACCCTTATATGTAATAACATAGCTGGTAAGCTATAATTAACTAATTCTACCCAACACTTGACTATGATTACTTTAAAGGAATGGAAATTGCCCTGGGTGATCAAGGCTAAAAACGTTCACGAGGTAAGATAACGGATAATTCACTATGAATCAAATCTAGGCTCTGAAATAAAATATTAATATTATGATATTTACAGATTACCAGAAGATATTTTACATAGGTGACTGTGATAAACTTCCTCTTATTTTTATCAATTAGTTTTTTTTTACTGAAGTAAGACATGTTAAAGAGTTATAATTGTATTACTAGCTTTATCTGTATTATTTTAACATGAGAATCATAGTAAAATTCAAACACTTTTTACAAACTATTTTCAACGAAAAGTGCAAGGAAGTGCGAAGTTTTTTATTTCCTCTGCATAAATATACATACATTACTTTTACATAGACCAACGTGAGCGCCTCCATCAGGGCTGGCCTAAAATATTTAACAATAACTGGCTGCTTATGAAAAATAAGGCCAAACAATTAAATAAATAAAAATATTTAAGATAAAAAAATATATAAAAACAAGCAACACATTATTTTTGAAAGTTTAAAAAATATAATAAGCTTTACAAATATTCGAAATATATTCTTAGTTAAAATATCTTAAGAATAATTTTCATATTAAACGATACAATCTAAATCGTTCCAAACTCATATCCACAAAACAAACAGCTAAGAAAATTGTATGCGGTCACAAACCATGTATCCTAGATGTTAGCACATTTTCAGAAATTCGACAAAAACTGAAGGAATAGGGGTTTGCATTCGGATTGTATACCCCCAAGCTTTTCAAAATGTACTTGCTATTAATAAATGTTATTCCTAAAATCCAAATAATCCAATATTGTGAGTTAGTGTAACTGAACTGTTCAAATATACTATACGTTAAATTTGCTGAAAAATTATATTTGGTATATTTTTACTTGAATTATAGTATTTTCTAAATGGTTAAGGTAACTCATGGTCAAAGTTTAATTTTAATTGCTCAGTTTATAAAACTGAATCACTGTAGTGTACTTATTTAGTCAATATCAGTATAAAAACAAAAACAAAAAATATTTTAATAGGTGCCCGGAATATGAAACAAGAATTGTCTTGGCCCAATGAAATATTTTTTCTTTTTAGCTTCATAACCGGATATTGATTGTTGCAATATTAAAACAACGGTAGATCGCATACTATAAGAATCTCTAAATCGATGTTTGTAATAAACAAAGGTATAGTAAATTGTATAAATCTAACAACAAATCAAAAATTAAAATGGTAGTTTTTTAGTTACCTCCGCCCGTCGCGAAGCGTTGCCACACCAGCCCTGTTCAAAAACTGAACCTGTACTCTGTGCGCAGACAGTGTCGTGCCACGTATTCTGAATTCCGGTTCAGACATCGGTCTGATAATAACTTCACACTGAATAAACTCGCGCTTCCCCATCTATTCACGTATAACGCCGTTTGAATTATTAAATTATTCTATACACCAAGCTAAATCATGGGTAATTGAAATTAATCACATCGTATTGAAACTTATCCGACATTTTTCTGCGCCACATTTCCGTATTCTCCAGTTTACATTTTGCTTGTTTATTTCAGAACTGTTAAAATTGTGATAGATACGTCTGTACAGTTTTCATGGAATTCTGATATTTAATATATGTACGTATTTATCTACTTTTAGCAAATAAAATTGAATATTATTTAATTAATTAATATAATCAAAAAATTGCAATACATTAATGCCCGGTATTATAAAGGACCTAACAAAATTTGTTAGCTAGCAATTACATTCAAATGAGGTATTAATACTGTACTAGTATCTATGGATTAGTTATGGAATAAAGAGCAGTGACACTTCAATTAATTGTAACACAGTTGGCATCTTTGACCGTACAAAATAATTTTCATAACATCACCACTGTTTTAATACCGTTTGTATTTACCTTCAACGCATGCGCGAAACTTGTCAAAGTCATCAACAAACTCCAAAAGAACTGTCATATAAGTTTGATATCTCAGTTGAAAGTGTTTGTTAGCTAACAAATTTGTTAGGTCCTTTATGATACCGGACATAAGAGTTAGAGAATTATTGAAAGTGTAATTTATATTTTTCAAAATTTTATCAAATAATTTTTTTTTAATATGAAACAGTGGATTAAAATAGGAAACATAGATAAATAAACAAAAATAAATTTAATTTTTTTAATTATTTAAAATAGCCATTCAAGTTCTTTTGAACCCATAGAGATAGAACTTGATACACATTTAGTACCCATAAAAGTAAACTCTTCATGTCTATGGTTTGTTGAAAAAAAAATCATTTTTACAAATCTAAGAATATATGAGAACCATATATATAAGAATATTATGAAGCTAGAAAAATGTACCTTAATATAAAACGTCAATCATTTTCTATAAACAAAATTTAATTTCTTGAGATTTTAAATAAGTTTCTATGGAAAAAATTTTAAATTTCACTTTTTCTTGAGAAAAGAGACCTGTAATAGAAACTCCTAACAAAAAAAATACAAATCTTTATGTAAATTCGCAAATCATGTCAATAATATATTAATAAATAATTATTTCTATTTGCTTGTTATTAAAATATTACGATTTAATAAATGTATAATGTTCTTTTTTTTCTCAATATAGTTACATAATACCAACATATCTACACTTGTGCTATCACATCCCTCCACTATTTAAATATTACATTCAAAAACTCATTATGGCGTATGTGTATAATATGCGCATTAAAATTTCTTTTTTAATGTATGCCATAAATTAATTTTTAATAAGATTATAAATGGCTTGCATACATGTACGTGCATTTTACTCATGTATAATGCATATAACATTATATTCTATGCATCGGATTATTTAAATTGATTGCAATTTCTTATTAATCATATTTTCTACTTTTATTCAAGCTGCTTCGAAAACAAATGATATCTTTTTTAAACCACGAATCGCATAAAATAAATTCAATTTATCCTAGATTCCGTTTATCGTTGCTACAAATTCATGTCTGAGCTCGAAGTAAAATACGTGAACTTGAACTCATATTAAAAATTCGAGAAATTATTTTTTATATTTTGATTGTTTCTTCATTTCTTCTCCCTTAATTTAAAAAAGAAACTTTATAAATAGAACAATTATAATTATTATATTATTATTTACCTCAGATTTATTTATTTTCCAAATATATTTACAAAGTCTATAGATCTCATTTTTAACTTTATATAATATAGTTTTCAAAAAGTTCATAGAAATTTTTTTCTTATCAAAATATTAAAACAAAAACACACAAACAATTATAGGAACTTTTCTACAAACTAGAAATCCAAACTTGAACCTGAACACAAATAACTTACACTTGATTACACCCAAGCCATAAATAAATTCAGGTTCAAATCCCTAGTTTATACTGAAATAAATATATGAAAAACACGAAACTTTTATTAAATCTAGAACCACTCCCATGAAAATTGACTGTTGAACATTTTTATACAATTTTGTTTGCTTTTAATTTGTGCGATTTTAAAATGTAATCTAACAATACACATAAACGAAAATTTGAAACGACGAAAACGAATAAATATGTACATACTCACCACATATATGTATAAATATATGGCATATATGTATGTATGTACTACATATGTGTACATATATAATAGAATGATTTGTACAAGAAGCTATTCTTTCGCGGTGTTCAATCAAATGATATAGAGATACGCAAAGTTACAGCATCCACAGAGCATTCATTGTCGACATCGTCTTTCCCAGAGGCGTCTGGATTGCTTCCGCCGATTCCCGGATTCGATTCGTATATTTACATACAAACCGCGAATGTGGAAATTACGTATTGATAACACATACATTCACACACACACACATATGGAATTTTACATTGCAATCGAATGACGATTGTTATTTAAAATTATCGATTTCATATATCCACGCTTTGTTGTGTTTTGAACTGTGTGTATCAATCGCAATTGGCGTTACTACCATATATAGACTGAAATTAAAATTGTATGCATTTTCATTAATACAAAATGATATTTTATTTTTATGATTTACATAAATGTATATTATGATATCTTCATCGTGCAATTAAATGTGATTAAGACTTTTATATTCGTTATTGCCCATGCAATCTACTTATTTAAAATTATAACAAAGCCGGATGTATCCCCCCCTCTCTCTTGATAAAACTAAGCAAAGTATGTGATATATTTATTTATGGTTTCAATAATATTCAAAATTAAGTTTTTGGAGTTATAATATATGTATTTAATATAATGATTAAAAAGTAAGGTTTATACCAATATTAGCCGCTGAAATATAAAAGCATTCAATTTAGAATTTAAAAAATATTTGTCTGTCTATATGTTTAAAAATAAAAAATAATCATGCTAACAACTAAGGTACTAGCACCAATTATGGCCGCTTAGGGTCGATCCAGGCTATCGGTCCGGTCTCACTCCAATCAAATATAAATATACAATAAACAATTAAATCATGCACACTATAGGTATCGTGGCGGTCTCGGTCCGATCACGCTCCGATACAGTATTACTATACCGAATATTTAACTGGAGCGAGACTGGACCGGGACCGGCACGATAGTGTGGATCGACCCTTACTATTTTTGTAATTGACAAATTGAATTACAAAGAGTTATCTCAATTTGCTTTAAAAAAACGTGTTTTGTTTTTTAAATTGATATTTACTTTGACATATTAAATGTCATTTTGCATAAATTTAGATTGTTTAAAAAAATTGAAAATATACGAAAAAATATTTAAGTGCGTCTTAAATTTCAAACTAATATTTTTTAGTAAAATTGTGTAAAAGTTAAATGGTAAACCAATACCAAGCAATTCATCTGAACAATATCGGTTTTTATTTAAATTACTTGTTCTATAATTAACTACCTTTGGTGAAATTAGCACTAAGAAGCACTGTGCATTTACTTGGCAGATGTTTTTTTACTTGTAACAATTTCGCATTATTGCGAGAACAAATTGAAATCACTAGAGCAACAAATTTTTTAGTTGTTTGCATACAAACAGTGTTTAGTCATATGTATATAAATATAAAGTTGCAAGACAGTGCAACTTTATATTCTAGTTACCATCAATAAGGTCGGATACATTGAACAGCAAAAACTAAAATGTTGTTCCTGTATAAAAGGCAATATTGATTATGACCGGGAACAAACATACAAAATTTAGATTGTACTTAAATCCGATACTGGTAACATTATAATTATATTATATAAAATTATGTAAACAAACATGAACAAAACAAATATAACGACTCTGAATAATGATAAACATAAAATTAACAAATGTTGTTTTTACAACATCAGCGTTTACATAAACATACATTATTTCATTTACGTTAAAACAAGCATTATAATTGCATGTAGGTATATATAAATAAATCCATAACATTCCCATTAAAAGGAAAAATGATTTAATACTACACATGAAAACAAAAATAATATGACATGAGGAAAAGTAAAAGCTCGTCTTAAGTTGAAAACAAAGAACCTCTACCATTTGATTTATTTCATGTATTATTTCGTACGAAAATTAATGAATCGAGATACCTGGGTACAAAACCGAGCCTTGGTTTAATGAGTCAAAGAATATTGAAATAACGATGCCCCCTCCACTGTCTGCCACCCACTTGTATACCGGTACTCTTGCGTTGAACCGAATGCCACCAAAAACATTATTCAAATCTGAGTTTCCTTTAAATTGAATCAGTTTATTCAGGGCTTTTCGTTGAGCAGATAGAAGAAAATTGTGTTCAGGGGAAAACCTTTACTGTAAGGACACGTTAACATTCCTTCATGAGAAAATGTACTTGAATTTTTTTTTTATATTTATTTGATTTTATTTCAATGCATGTTACCCGTAGTTATGTTCACGCTTATTTCTTTTTTTCTTTGCATTTAAATATGTGTGATAGAGTAGTTTTCAATGGGATTCTACATATTCGAATACGTATTTAAAATTTAAAGTAAAATGTACATTGAAAATCTTACTGTGAGAACATTATGATTTGAGGTTCAATTGACTCTGATTCAATAGGTATTTCAATATTTCGATTTAACTCACAGAATGTATCAATGCTTATGACTGTTTCATTTAACAGGGTAGGTATCAAAATAGTCACTTTGGGGATTAATTTAGATAAATTTATAACTGGAAAACTGTAAGTCACAGGTCCAAAATTTTTTGGTGAGTTTGTAGGTAACATTATGACAGACCAAAATAATGATAAAAAATACCACATATTGTATGTACTTTTGGGAAAAAATGGCATTTTCATAAAAAATTTCAAAAAAATAATTATATTTTTTTACTTCGATGAGCAATAACGCTGATACTGAAAAATATGTTAATTTGTTGCTCTATACCTACTCTATTTCATTTAAGAATGCAGTAGTTGCGATGTTTTTTGACGGTAAAATGCACGATTTGTACCGTCAAAACCCCGGCAATCACTGCATTCTTAAATGAAATAGAGTATAGTTACGTTACTTTTGAAGTTAAGAGATAATCTTTGTTTGTAAGTACTACTCTGAAGGCACTTTTTAAACACCTGTTGCTCAGAGGGTGATGAAGATAGACGCCTCCACCCTTTTCGTACAATTTTTTACTCACAATGAGCCAAGGAATCAGCTAATATATATATATATATATCGGACCAACCTGTATACGTAATAGTAATTTTTACTTTTTATGCATCTAAATATCGTAATATATCGATTTCATTATCCATGACACTATCAGAGGTTAGAGAAGCTTTTGAAGACTTGTCGAAGAACAATGCTGCTTGAAAATATCCATTGTGAACCTTCCGTGCTCCAATACTCCTTGACACAACACTATGGGATCACACTTCACTTTTGTCAAGACAATATCGAAAATTCTACTTAAAAAGTCCTCGCAGACACTATACATGCCGACAAAAGCTTTTATATACATCTTAACACTGTAAGCATTATTGTTATTATTTTTGTATAAATCCATTAAAAAACTACATACATATCTAAAAGAAAATGGGCCAAATTGACGATGTACATATGTACAATATAAACATGTCTTCAAAAAAAACGTGTGTGTTAACCGCATGACATTTGACATATTAATACACATAAAAAAACATGGCTTGGTCATAAAATGCATACCCCTTAAATTTTTTAAAATGTATTAATTAATAAGATTGTCATTTAACAAAAAATGGGGTAATTTTCAAAACTGTACTCTTATATTTTTATATAAAAAATAATTATTTAAAACCTTATTTATTAATAATTTTATTTTCTTAAATCGATCCATCTCAAAATAATAAATAAAATAAATATTTCATGCAAACTTACCAAATTTTGTCTTGATTAAAGATGTAAGTCATTGTAAGTACGAGTAACGTAATGAAACAGAAATCAAGATAAGCATTCAATCATTGTAATTTGCAAAAAAGTCATACTTTTGAATAACATAAATAAAATACATACTTATTACATATAATATGAGAGTTGTAGCTATCTTTGAGCGGATATTTTTGGAACTTCTAGAGTAAGTATATATTTCACGGTTAAATTATTCAAAAATAATATTTAATCTTAAATTAACTATAATTTCCTTATTTCTAGTTCTCTGATTTAGCTGGGATTTAATTGGGCTCTATTCTGCAAATAGATTAAGTAAATTCGAAAGGATTGCTGTTAATTTATTACGTTTTGCGATCTCTACCGTGTTGCCGTTGTGTAAAAATAGGTAAAAAGGGTCATATTGAACTTTGTTTTTATTTTTATGACAGAAAATTAAAACAAATCGATATTAAATTAAGTAAATATGGAGCCTGTAATGTTTTCTTTCAGAAAATGTAGACTTTTAAGTGAGTTATTAAAGAAATTTAAGGTACAATGTTAATTAAATCAATATACATACGCAAAAAAAATAGTACGACAATAAACACACATCCGAGCCGGTAGCTTGCTTGGATACTATATCTTTATTGCAAAAAAAATACGTTCTTTTAAACCATACAAATTAATTAACTTGTCCAACGAGGTTGGGTTATCATATATAAAGTTATATGTACAATCTTGAAGTTGCTAGTTAATACATTCTTCGTACCACCACTTTTGGTAACTGCTACAATAAATCTAATTTTCAACGGAGGTTCACGTTCGATAAAAGGTTCATCAAAGCATGTATAGGTAATTTTCTTCTCATCGTCGGTGATATTATTACAAGATATTCCTTGTTTTAAAACATACATATACTGTTATAATCACAAAATTTTTGTCCTACATATACTTTAGGCATTTTAAAAAATACTTTAAATGTTATATTTCTTGTAATTAATTTGTATATTTACCCGAGCCATCATACTCCTTGATATTGTGCTAAAATCAAAAAAGAATAATTTTAATAAAAATTTGAAAAACTAAACTTGTTTTCGTAAATTTTAAAAAAATATTGTTGTTAAATTTAATATAACTAATTTTACATATTTTAAAAAATAGAATGAAATAAATATTTGACGATATCCATAAATCTTTATTATACAAAAACAGAGAGTAATTAATTAATAAACGCTTTAAAAAAGTTTGAAATAATAAATATTTTAAAATATTCATGTATGTAAAACTGCAACTTCTTTGTTTTCAATATCAATTTTCTAACATCAAGTTCCTATCTTCATTTATATTCCGTACTACATCCTTTTTTCAATATTTCCATATTCTACAATCTCATATAGGTACACATAAATAATTCCCCTCTATACTGATATGGATTCGAAAATAAATAGCCTGTTAGAATCTAAATTCCATCAAGGTTATAAACTAAAGTAACATTATTCAATATTTTCTATAAGATACCTACTTGTGTTATTTTTTTAGAGCTTTTATAAGTCTTGAGGCTTCCGCGGTGATCTTGATATGGATCTTTGCTCTTCTAAAAGTGCACTTTTAGAAGAGCCCTGAAGATGTCCACTGCAATGTGTGACGAAACGTTGGCCGATAACACGACCAAACCGACGCGGCTTACACTCAGAAGCCAAGATCCACAGATTTTATAAGATTAATAAAATGTTCATTTTTAAAATATTTTATAATAAATTATTATATTTTAACGTTATATAATTTATAATTATAAAATTATAGTTAAAAATAGTATGGCTTGGCCTTAAAATGCACTCCCCTCAAACTTTTTAAAATGTATTAATTAATAAGGTTAATTTTAAACATAATAAATAAATGACATAACCTCACCTAATAATTATATTTTTTCTTACCCTGATCCGTCACGAAAGAATAAATAAATACAAAAACCGAAAAAAGTATTCCACAAATAATAAATAATACTTATATTTATCATAATACGTTAGTCGTACAGTTATAATATTTCAGAATTAAAAATATTTAATTTCAACAAAAAAACATACTTTAAAAATGTCTGATACAGTAATAATAGATATAAAACAGAACTCAAGATAAACATTCAATCATTGTAATTTTCAAAAAAGTCATACCTTTGAATAAAATAATTTTAAAATACAACAGATTATGATGTCAGTTTGTCAGTTGCATTGGTGGCACTTCTCGGCAGATATTTTTTTAACTATCAAAATAACTAAATATTTCACAATACATTTTTTCAAAAATATAGTTTTCCACTTAAGTAAACTGAACATTTTCTAACTTCTAGTTATCCGATTTGGCTGAGTTTATAGGGTCCTATTATAATAAATTAATTTATTACTTAAAAATTTCAATTTTTCGGCAAATTGAACTTTATTTATAAGAGAAAATTAAAACCAATCGACATTAAACTAAGTAAATATAGAGAATGTAATGTTCTCTTTCATAGAATGTAAACTTTTAAGTAGGTTACTAAAGAAATTTAATATATAATGCTAACTTAATCAATGTATATACATACGAAAAAAAAATAGGACGATAATAGAACACACTCCAAGCCATAGCTTGGAGTATGCAATTAGTGTAAGTACATATTACATAATATATATTTAAAATTATCTTTACTATGAAACTTTGCTTCCCTCTATTGGCTTTGATAGAAATATATACATATATATATAACGAATAAAACAATACAATGCCATCGCCAGATATGGTGAGAAAGGAAATTGCCTTGAGGTGATTCAGACAGAAGATACTTATCAGACTCAGAACTCAAAGGTTGGTGACTCAGGCGGTACTAGAACTACCTTATTCTATACACACTGTGCCCCAGTATCCACTGATTTTCCTTCTTTACAAGCAAAAACACTAGCACACCTAACCTAACTGGCTGTTACAATTTTACATTGTTTTGTTTAATAAATAATTTAGTAAAATCTTTTTATCTTCTAGCTATACATAATTTATTAGAATTGGTTATAATTATATTAAAATAACATCCATTTTTCACAATTAATATTTCATTGTATTTATTTAATGTATAAAAATAAAACATGTTACAAAACTCACGAAATTTTTTTCTTTTATAAAATATAAAAGTTTTAAATTAATATTTAAGACCGTAAGCGGATATTTCTATCATACATTATTTATTTTTTATTACCTTATCTTAAAAAACGGCTCACTGAACGTATACATTTTAATATTTGCAAATACATAGAATTATATTCATAAGAATATTTAATAGCTACCTTGAGATTATTATACAAATAGGTACTCTGATCCATTATAAAAATATTCTGTTCAATTTTATTCCAGTCGAAATCGTATTATAGTTATCTTAAATTAATAATTTCTGTTTAACATAATGTATAATTTCTTGAGTCTTTAAAATATTCAGTCTTTATATTACTTTTTATAAATACAACCTTTAAAACTTCCTCGGTCGATGTTTGTGAAATGATTCTTGACTTCTGAGTATAAAGGATCCAATGTTATAAATATTTCATTATTATTGACAAAACTAAGGATAAATTGCTTATCTTATATGGTTAAACTAGAAGTGTATAGAAGCATTTGGACAAATATTAATTATTATTAATTTGAAATGTAAAAAAATTACATATTTAAATTTAGTCCAATCGTCAGATAGATAGATTTTGATGTATAGAACATGGTGATAACTACCCCCCCCCCCCACCTTCAAAGTGGGGTGCATAACTTTCTAGGGGTTTACAAAACTGTCTATGATCAGTTATTTCGGAATACCAGCTATCAGTTTTAGGGTAAATTGGTTTTATAAATCTTAAAGCTGATAAAATTTTGAACAAAATAGTGTTTTATAAAAATTATTGTACCATAAATAGTTATTGAAATAGAGCCCGTGAAAAATAACATATCATTATATTTTTCCAAAACACAACACTTCTACTTCAGACAATGGTAAACCTTAGGAATACACTGTACAATTATTTGTCTGAAGTAATATACTTGAAATGATTTAGACCTTTGTCAGTGTAAACTTCATAATATAAACTCATTATTTTGTGATTTTCATGTATGAATAATACAGAAAATAAATTTTTAACGTAAACTGTCTTCAAATCCCCAACAGATTATATAATAATTATCTCTCTCGCAAAATATAGGAATATACACGTTTATAAAAAATAATTTCATTGAAAACTCAATAAAATCATGTCAGTTGATCCTTTTAACCTAAAATGTCAAAAAATTTATCCGTCGCTATAAATTTTTAAATAAAAACAATTAATGGTAATCCCATAAGGAATCTAATACGGAAACTTCAAATAATATCAAATGTTGTGAAGTGTATCGGTCGCCATGGCAACCACGGGAAGCCAACACGATATTCCAATATTCGAATCGACTTTATTCTCCGTAGACTTTCTCTCTCTCGATTGATCTCTAAATTTTCTACTTTGTGTTTTAATGTATTTTTTCAATTTCACGCAAAAGTGTTTTCAAATAAAGTAAATTTGAATTTGTAGACGTATGAGAATTACATTCTTTGTTTTAATACAGACTCTCGAGAAATTTAAATGTTGTTAATAACTTTCAATTCTTCTTTTCAGGATTTAAAATCCTTATTGAAAGGAAAATCATACCTTATTATTCTCATGGGCGTAAAAATAATAAAATATATTCTTGTACTCATATAATTAATTATAAGAACTATAATTTTTCTTATATCAGTATTTTATCATAAAACGGTAAAGACACATTTAAAAGTTTCAATGACTATTATCATACAAACATACATACATACATATGTATCTATATGGTAAATATCAAAATATAATGCTTATTGTTAGTAAATTTTTGTAAGGTTAACTTACAATTTAACATTAAATTTTATTAATTAAATAATAATAATAAAAAATGGGTGTGACTGTGTCGGGATGCACATTCGAGGGATTGACGTGAATACGTATCAGTGGGGTTAAATAACACTTTAGTCAAAAAACTAAAAACTTTACGCCTTAGAGAATTTATTATTATATGTTATTTTTATTTCAAGTCAATCAATTGATATTTACAAGCTCAATCGTGGAAATGCAAAATTTAATTTTTTTGTTATTTTTTTATAGTATGAAATTTTTCACTAATTAAAACTGGTTAAATGTTTTGATTTGTACTTGTATCACGTATATTTAATCGAAATCTTTAATTTTAGATCAAAATCCGCGTGGTAGCTGCTCTATGAGTGTCGAGAAACACTGATTAAAAATTTTTGCTAGCGCGCAAACTGATCTCAGCGCGTTACATCAAGTTTCTGAAATACCGACCCAGTATCTGGAGTAAAACAATAAAGGTTATTCACGTCAAAAAAATATTAGTATAACATTGAATATTAGAAACAATTTTGTACCGTACATCTAAAAGTATGATATTTTCACAACAATTTTAAATAAATCAATCATATTAATGTAAAACTAATACCATTTTACGTTAAGCAAACTGCGTGTCAACACCATTCACACAAAACCATGTAATTTATAAACTGCTTTTAAAAGCACCGTGTTATCATTAATCCTATTTCGAAGTAACTTATTATCGACTACAAAATCTTTCCGCCAAAGAACTCGCATTCAACAGTGCAGGCTTTACAAAAAGTCATTGTGCAAAAAGGAAGAATTTTAATTAATTGCTTCGTTCAATCAGTAGATAATTTATTTCAATACATTTTCTCAAAACACTGTTAATGAAATTGTTGTTTTTTGAAAAAGCATTCGTTATCTAACAATTTGTTATTTAGTTGAAATTATTCTTTTGAATATAAAGAAACATAAACAATACGTACACAATGTCTATAGTCTGTACTTTTTACAAAAAAATATCATTATTTTACAAATAAGATTTCAATATTAATTAATACTTAATAGCCAATTAATTTATAAGTTTCAAAACAGAATTATAAGTTCTATGTGAATTTGTATACAGGTATACATTACCGTCCAAAAGATTGGAACCAGGTATATTTTTCTGTGTATCAAAAACCTTATAGGATCACTTTGTTGTCTATTTGTCTATCTGTCTGTCCGTCAAGACCCCTTTTCTCAGGAACGGCTAGAGGTATCAAGTTAAAAATAATTTCAAATAATAAATTTCAAGATTCTAGGTCAACGAGAAGTAACCCTTTAGGTTTTGATAATCAGTGAGTCGGTCAGTCTGTCAAAATCAAAATACGCTATGAAAAGCTGTATCTTTTTATTACATTGAGTTAGAAACTGGAATTTTTACAGGACTATGAGGCTGTAGAACTTTAGTATTTGATATTGATTCCAACTTGATACTTCTAGCCGTTCCTGAGAAAAAGGGTATTAACAGATAGATAGACAGACAAACGTACAACAAAGCGTTCCTTTTTTTTGAGGTACGGAACCCTCAAAACGGTCTCTTCGAACGCACTGACAATAAAGTTTTGGTACACAGAAAAATACGGTAGTGTATAGTATGTACTAATAGTCCGAGAGATGAGCGACAAAAATTGCAACTACTTTATAAAGCTGATTTTTTGATATTACGTCACATTTATGGTGTAGAGATACAGCCTGCCGTCAGTCAGCTATTTTCGTTAGCGTTTGGCGCAGGGGCGGCTTTATTTTTGTAAAAATGTTGCAACTACTTTATAAAATCTGAAAATTTATTTGTAAGCAGTATACTAAGTAAGAACCCTTTTTATCAAACAGCAGCGCGTTTAACTTAACGAGTTTAACGCGCTGCTGACGAAAACGTTACATCAAGTTTCTAAAATACCCCCCCCCCCCCCCCCCCCAGTACCTAGCTGGCGTTAAACACTAGACTATATTCACGTCAAAAGCATTAAATAATAAGTTAATGGTAAATACAAATAACAACCAAACTTAATCCGAGCCTGTGTTTAGTGTTCACACACTCAGCACAAATCATCCCCTATTCCAGGGGTGTTAGAAAAACAGGATTTTCAAGGATTAGTATCGGAATATGTAAGAGCCAGTAATCAATTTTGTTACCATTCCCTCACCGCTGAGGTTTTTAATGTTTTTTTTGCGTTCAGTATAACTGAAACATTCTAATTTTATCTCTCATTAATTCACGTACCATGGTAATTACTAATGTGGATTATATTCTTTGTAATTTGGATTTACAGTTTTACTTAATTTGAAGAGTAACATACAAATATAAGTTTTACAAGACGTCATTTCCTGAAAATATACAATTATTTGTCCCGGCTTGGCACAAAAATTACTTAACCGATTTCAATGTTTCTTTCACTATAATAAAAAATAAGGCCAAAGAATTAGTTTGAATATTATAATTAATTTACAGCTGGTCTGTGTTAAGGAATTTCACAATTGATATTTTCTTATAAAAAATATATTGAAATAAAAAGAATAATAATCAAAGATAGTTGTAATAGTGATGTGACCAAAAAAACGAGGATTACTGTTAGGAAGGAGACTTGCCCCGGGGCAACCAGGGCAAGCACAATTAAAAATATACATATATAAATTAAAACGATAATTAATGGCAGGATATAATAATAACAATCACCTGTCGGTAATATACAAGTTGATTATTTTAAGGAACATTTTTTATAAACAAATATTTATATTTACCTAAACTTTCAACATTTCATTTTCTAGATAAATATAACGGATACCAAATAAACTAGAAGAAAATAAACAATTTTTACAACAGAACATAAAATTTGTCGTTGTATATAACCTATCTACCTTTTATAAGAAGTAAACATCTCCGTCAAAAATGGCTGCAGTAAACACATTATTCCAGATAAAGTTTTGTTACTTCCCATTGAATTTTTATTTCTGTAAAACCACGTATATAAACATTATTTAAAAAACAAAACAGAACATCGAAAAGCAAAACTTAACACGTGTACAGGCTCTCTTCAACACATATACATATGTATATTTACTCATATACTCTACAAACATGCAGTGGCGTTTCATGTATGAAAACAAAGGGAATAAAAAACATTCGCAAATATTTAGTATACACATATTTATCAAAGTTAAACATATACTTATAAAAGATAAATCATAAATATTGTTTGAAACTACTGAAATATTATTTGAAATATTTTAGATACGTCCAGTGGCTTAAGCCTGATGAGATCACATACATATGCACCAAAATTTTTATATATTAGAATAAATATCTAATTTTGAAAATAAATAATTACTTATGTACATACCTATACATAAAAAATATTGATTTGTAGCACCTGCATATTATTTTACCTTAAACGAAAAACGCCACTGACTTGAAGTCAATATTGAAACACGTTTGATGTTGTTCCCAGAGCATGTTCAGTAAGTACCTTATTAATGTGGTTCTTTACGTTCTAGCACTTTGTGCTGTGGAGGTCTTTGTACTAACGGCGGATTTATATTGAACATGTAGTTCATTTCTCTAATGTCCACTAATATCGCGAGAGTGCCTTTGCCGTGAGAACCAACACATGACCGCAATAGAAAATACTCATATGTACCAGTAATGAGCCCGATCGACCAATAATAATTCTTTAGCTGATAAAGTTCAAAGAAAAATACGTATCATGTGAGTTTTTTTTATGATATTATTGGAGGGTTAAGACTCCTGAAGTTAAGATATATTCTTTCTTTATTTATTATTATAAAAAAAATTAATGGCCGGGTTGTCAAATTGAAAAAACACTTTCATATTTATTTGTTATCTAAACTTGTCTATATGACAAAAAAATTTATATGAATTTCCATTGCTCATCATAAAGATTTATTATTTAACTTCTATATTTTCGATAGCATTGACTTTATATTGTCTTAACTTAAGCCTCCAATATTCTCATATCTCATGATATTAATGTTAGCGCCAAGTCTGCCAGACCCGCATATATTTATACTATTTTTAATGAGTAGTTTGAAATTTAAGTGGCTGGTAATATAGTATAAACATTATTATTATATAAACATTACATATTATTAAACATTAATTAGTTGAGGGTGTTCCGGAGCAAATTTTGCTAGCGAGTTTTCGAGAAAAATACATCTGGACATGTTCTAATCACTGCTTAAATTTGGCACCTCATACATTTTTTCAAATTATACACCAGTAAAAAATTCTACGTTGCCTAGACTAAAAGTAATACAAAAAACAAACGTCGCGATGAAAATAAACATAAAAATAAACAACTACTAAAAAGGACTAATATATATGGGTTTATAAACAGTCAGAAATTCAAAAAGTAATAACAATAAGTGTAAACAAAACTATAGTTAACTATAAAACTCAATGAACCAATAATATACTCACAGACTTTTCTGATTCCGAGTATCCCTAATTAATCTAACATATCTCACAAGTATAATTACACATAGTACAAGTATGAAAATAAATATGTATACCATACTTTACTTCATTAATGGGTCATGCTATATATTTCTTTCTTGATATCATAAAACCAATTGTTGTGATATAGTTACTATTCGTATTTCATTAACCAACAGTATTATTTCTTTTGTTCCAGATGGTGATAAAGAAAGCAGAGTATCTTAATTAAATTTTAAACAATTTAAAAACTTTTACAGAAAAAAATATTCACTGTTCATTAAAGTGGAAATGTAATATATTTTAAAAGAAGTGAAAAACTCAAACCTATATAAGTTAACAATAAATTTGTATGTATAAGAAACACAGTTCAGATTTTTTCTCGAGCAAGTTGAATATAATTAAAATACTTAATTAAAACTTCTCGATATTAAATTCTTTTTTTGCGACATTATAAGTATTAAACCTTGAAGAATTTAATAATGACTTATTTTTATTTAACAACATATACATTACAATTGTATATTAATTGAATACCGATTATAATAACGTGTATAAAATGCTACTACAAAATTGACACAATTAAATTTGTAATTGCTAAATATAAAATACTCACACATTAATTTTAGCGTAGTAATTAAAATAAAGTTGGGGCTTTTGTTTCGTGTTATTTTATTGCATACACACATTTAATTTATTTTATTTTAGTTTTACCTGTTTTAACTAAATGCACATTTATTATTTATTCTCTATTTAATTCATATATTATTATGTACCTACACATTTGTTCAATTTTATAAAATACCTTTGTTAAGAGACTTGTACCAGAATTTATTTATGGTTCGGATTCGGGTTTGGGTTCAACATATTGCAAACTATTTGAGTTCAAAAACCGTTATTTTTTTCGGGTTCAAGTTTGTAATTGAAAGAACATTATTTTGTTCGAAAAAAATATAATTAACAAATAAAACATTTTCTGAAGAAGAAAAAAACATTAATAACCATTCAAATATTGCTTAAAAAAAGGGCAAAAAATAAAATTACATTTTAAAGATTAAATGTCTATTTTTCCAATTTTTTTGCAAATTAGAAAAGAAAGTAAAAAATATGCAAATTTTAGTAGTTGACTTAATAAGTCACATCATACCATAAAATTCAAACCGATTTCCAGTATTAGTACATTTTATAATCTCTTTTAAAAATTATTTGAGAAAAATATTAAAAATAATTTATTGAACCTTTTAAAAATATATGGTTACCGTTGACTTTGAAATATAACGGTTCGGTTCGGGTTCAGGTTCAAATTCTTGATTGAAACTCATTTTTAGATAATTATATAATTAAACAAATGTCTAATAATACCTACCATTAATAACCAAAATTGTATACAAATGTTTTTTAATATGTTATATAAAATATCATGACTCATATATTTTCAGTGAAACAAAAACAAACAATTTAACAATGAACATCGCTAATATTAATGCATGAAAAGAAAAAGAAACATTTTAATATAAAGTAAAAAAAAGTGTATAAAAAAGGTACAACAATAAGTGATACGATATGCGTATGTAATATGTCACATAAAGAACAATTAAAATAATGTAAAGTGCGCCCCGAGGTGGACTACGTCAGTGATGAGCCACAAGACGTCGAGACTGAAGACAGCCGCCACTGGGAGCGGAGGAGATGAGGGCGGCTCGACAGACACCCGCTGGGCGACCACCACTCGGTCTCACTGACTGGTACAGTGGTGGCGGTGCTGGTACAGGTAAATCTTTTTTAAGTATTAAAATAGTAAAACTTCTCTAAACCGACCAGTTAAACGAACGCTTCTGAATGTATTATTTTTAAAGAGAACTTATATTTAAAAACCTTAATATAATTGTTAATAATAACAGTTACAATCCATATGAATCACTTTCGAGAATATTAAGAAAATCTGATAATTATTCTTTTTAAGTCTTATATTTGGATTTACCTAGTTTTGCACCTACACACTATCGATTTATGTTTTGTAACCTCATTCCTCTTTCAGCGATTGAAATAAATTTGAAACATAATAAATTAAGTATAGATTTGATTTTTGGAGTTTTTAAATTCCATAGCTCGACATATAACCCACAATTTTCTGTATTAATCAAGTGACATTAATTATATTGATGCTATACTTAGTAACAAAAATAGCAATCTTCTTTAACCATTTAATAAATAAATAAAACCCATAAAATAACGTTAATTTCCTAAACAAGACAAATATAGTATGGATATAATGCACACAAATTAAAAGATTATTATTTTTTATTAGTGTTACTTAAACTTTTTTAGATGAAGTAACAAGGTATGTAAAGTGCAAGGTAGCCTCAGTAGCTTGGCGTGAGAGAGGAAAATACGTCATTTAGGGTGCCCAAATGTGGTGAGAGGGAAAGATACATCCAATCATAACAAATATAGCCTTGTAACTCGATGCGAGAAGGAGAAAATACATCATCTGGGGTGCCAAAACTGATTGGTCAAAAGCTACCGAGGCAACTTGTGTATTTACTAACTTTGGTGAAGTAACTATATTATAAAATAAATAAAAATATATCTTACCCACTCAAGAAATACATACGATATTTCTAATTTATGTATATCTAATGGCGTTTTTTCATGTGCAAAGCGAACGTATTGAAACGTCTACAATACATTGCATTTCGCATTCAAAGAGTGACGTTATACTTGAATACTCTCAAAGAGTTTTACAGCGTCCTCTAGAGATGTATTCAAGAAGTGGTCGAGGCAATATTTGAATTATGTGTTATAATTTACATGCCTATGGTTTATTTGTTCTTTTAAAATTTTATATTCTATTAGGTATCTGCGTTTTTTTTAGTAAATTTAATAAAACATTCAGCTAAAATAATTCTTAAAATGAAAATGTTATTTGTCAAAATTAACACAGATAAGATGAATACATTTTTTACGTCATTCAAAACAACGACGTTAAAATTGAAGACGCTTCAAAGCATTTTTTGAATTTGCAACGCAAAAAACGCCGTAAGTCTTTTCTATTAATTTTTTTTTAAATCAGATGTATTTTTTTGTCACCCTAGTTATAAGTTAATAAAAAATATATTCTTAAGTCGATACATGTTGTAATGCAGGTGTGGGTGTTATGCGCGGACAATGTGCCAGCTCAGATGGCCCCACTGGCTCGCAGTGCTCGCACTCTGGTACTGCGCCCCGGTGGTGAGCGCGGGGCCCAGATACAGCTCGAGAATTGTCGCAACACGAGGTGGCGGCGATATCAGAGGAATCATCCTCGAGCTCAACTCCAGACATCTGGAGCCTGTGGAGGTATTCCGCGGAATACCGTACGCAGCGCCGCCCGTCGGAGACCTCAGGTAAATTATCTTTGTTTGACTCACAACTTTTACAATATTGTTTTCAATAAAGTTTACTACACTCGTCAGAAATATCAAAATGATTTTTTTTTTTTATAAAAAAAATCTTCAACAATAATTTAAAAAAGATTTGGATGGTTAAAATCTCTACTTTTGTTATACGATTTAAAATTACTTACTTTAATTTTCGAAAAGCCGGAATGACAATGAATCGAAACCGAAGAAAAGAAAACAATTTTTTCAATGTCTCTTCCTTGTTTCGGTTCATTGTTAACCAGGTTAAATTTTAAATCAGAAAAAATATAAGGTGATATTTTCAAACTACAAAATACTTTATGGATGATCGTTCTGCTGCTTCTTTCTGAACGAAGTTGATGATGAAAAGATTGATTGAAAAGGCCTTAAGTTTGATTGATATGTACTTGTATGATGAACGAAAGTATCTCTGGCCAGTGATGTTTATTATATGTTTATTAGATGTGCTTAGTAAAAATTTAATACGTTGAACTATTACTAACAAAAAGTTTATTTGTGTTAGATCGTCGGTTATAATATCTGCTTTTTATCAAATATTAAAGCCTGCAGAGTAAAGCTTATAGTCCTCAGTACGTCGACCCTTCTCGAGTGGCTTCTTTTTGTCGAGTCTAACAACTTTTTTATTTGCGAAAATTCTTAAAAATTGGTCATTTTCGAACGTGCAACCCCGGAATTTTCCGGGCGGCGGACTGGAAAAACGGCCCAAGATATTTGTCGGACAAAATGACCAATGGATTGTAACTAAGATAATACGGTAAAAAGATCGAAAAAAAATTGTCGGACAAAAATAGTGGGGTATCACCTAGTCTGCCACCTCCAACATGTCAAAATAACGAGGTTATTATAGTATATTACCAGCTACCTGAAGGTTGTAGGATTATTAAATAATTATTTTTACAATCCATTGGCCATTTTGTCCGACAAATATCTTGGGCCATTTTTCCAATCCGCTGCCCGGAAAATTTCAGTGCTGCACGTTCAAAAATGCCCCATTTTTAAGAATTTTCGCAAATAAAAAAGCTGTCAGACTCGTCAAACAAAGCCACTCACGAAGTTTCAGAAGTATGTTAAAAAAATAACAAAAAGGTCGACGTACTGAGGACTATTATTTATTGTTAGACGGATTTAGTTACTCATCATTTATTATAGTTTATGACCCTTAGGAATTAACGTAAAAAAGTTTATATTCCAAACCAATTAGACAATATCTAACTAATTAATATTTACAATTTCAACCAGTCATTAAACACAATTAACTATAGACTTATATGACCTTATGTCTGTGTGTGTAGGTTCCGCCCGCCGGCGCGTGTGCCTACTTGGACAGGCACAAAGTTAGCAGACACATTCGGCGCGGTCTGTCCACAGCGATACCCGGACGTGTCAAACCGCACGGCGGCCCTTATGCACATGCCCAAGGGCAGGTTTCACTTTCTCAAGAAACTCGTACCCTATCTGCTCAACCAGAGCGAAGACTGTCTCTTCCTCAACCTCTACATACCCGGCAGCGGTAAGTCAATCGTTTTAATTAATTCTACTTCAAATACGTTTATTACTGTTGAATTGGTGATTATTATTAACTACAGTCTAACTTTATAAGATCGAATTACATTTTATTGCATAAACAAATGCATACTACGTTTAAAAAAATTCCAAAACACAGATTAATTGCATTTTGAAATGTCTTATGGGAAAATAATAATTTTATAAAAAAAGTATTTTCGAAAAATACTTTTATCTTTAATTTCATTATAAATTACACTATAAAATTATTTTTAAATATACCTCCACGTGGGAAACTGTTTTTAATAAAATTAATATCCACCAATTCTTCTGAAAAAATATTGGAGCTTATGAAAATAAGCTTACAATAAACAAATACAAATATTTTCACTGCTAAGGTTGATCCAACTAACACCGAAAACAAACACAGATCAAATTAGATAGCGAAAACATATATTTCAAAGCTACGCTGATGAAAAAACATTTCCATCGAGTTTTTAATTTTCGCCATTATCTAAATTAGACCACGTTCGTTGTACCCTGAAGCTATCACCAACTTCGATGACGTATTTCATACTTTTATAGGTTTGCCATTTCGTTCTGTCTCCACATTGTATACCATATTTAATCATTTTATAATTATTTCACTGTAGAAAGCAGCAAATGTTTGTTCTACAAAAAAAAAACGTCATTTGAGCGAAGTATTCATTATATTTTTTTCATAATTCCAGGTTTATTTATTTGTTTATTGTATAATATAATATATAACGGTAAACTAATATAATTATATTATATTCTTACAGTTAAATTTTTTTAATATGTTTACATACTACCTTAGCTTCATAGATTTTGAATTAATTTTTAAAATTTTCAATAATATTTTTTTTTATTTATATTTTGTGTGTAAATATTATTGCTTTTACTAATTTTAAATATAATAGATGGTTTTTTTCCTCTGAATTTAAAAAAAAAAAAAAGTATAATATTATCATAAAAAGGAAGTGCAAAAAACGATAAAAGAAACAATATTCATATTTATCTTTTCGACCTTTTCTTTTTTTAAGCTTGAAGAAGAACTTTTTTAAAATTGTATACATTTTAAAGGAAATTTAAAAAAACAATTGCTGTTTATATTATACAAAATTAGTATTTGTGTTGATATACAAGTATTTTAAATGAAAACAGAATTTACATGTACAATCTTATTTTGTCGTATTTTTAACATATCAGTCCCTTCCTCTCGTCAGATTATTTTTACTTAAAAATTAGTTTTACTTTTTTGCTAAAAAAAAAGTCTTATGTTGAAATTTTGGTAAAGAAAATTAATATAAAAAGTTTATAATGAGAATACAAAGCTTAGTAAGGCTCTATCTAAGATCTACCTGAAGTTTTAATAAATAGTGAATATTGATAAAAATATAAAAAGCGTTTCGTTATTAAAAAAAATTACTTGGCAACAAAAGTTTTTGTATTTCCTTATTTTTATATACTGTTTTTAAGTATAAGATATTAAAATACATATTTTAAACATTTAATCATTTATAAATTATAATATTGTAATTTTGTAAAATATTTCAATTGTTTTCATTAAATATAACTCTTAAATAACAATTAAATTCTTATACTTTTTACTATCTTCACATTTGGTATAGCAAGAAAATTGATTTAAATAATTTTACAAACCGTATTGAAAATGTATTTACTTTCATTAAGATTTCAATTATTATGTATTTGAATTTATAAAAATATTTGAAATTTTGTTCAGTTTGAACATCTAATTTGTTACTAATTAAAAGAGTTTCGTTTGTTTTTAATTAGTAATTAGTAATATTTAAAATAAATACAGTATATTGTACATAATCACTATAAAGAAAGTTATTATAAAAATTAAAATGTTATCTTGTTTCTCAACATTTTTGTTTTTATATCAAGTGTACGACAGTGTTGACCCACTGAACGAGAGAACATGTTACACTGAAAGACAATACTTTTACGTCCTAATACCCTGTAACTAAATTCTCTTTGACATAGCAAGATCGTTATTCTCTATAGTTTCACAAGAATACATACACACGCCTTGTTCCAAATACTACAGCTAGGGAATTAACTTAAACTAAAGGAAATTCGAGATACTGAATAGTCACTTGTTTTATAACGTGAAAAGACAGGAAGCAAAGTGATGAATTCTAGACAAAGCTTTTGTGCATTGTCTGTGCATAGCTTTGTAGATACGTATTAATAAAACGTTAGAATTTATTCTCTGTGAAGATCTAAAACTACGTTTTATTGCACTTTGTAATGATGATATTATTCAATCGGTTCTGCATGCTGCAGTAAATAATAATATTCAAGTTACAATTAGTTACTATCTTTGTATGTAACAGTTCGTCGTTTTTAAAATATTGTTTTATTTACTATATATGCTATATTTGCGCTAGCTCAGAACAATTAGCACACGTATTTTGGTCTTAAGTTAAAGATCTCGATTAGATATATATGTATGAATATATATATATATAGATATATGAGGTACAAGTACAAATAAAAACATTTAACCAATTTAAGTCATTATGAAATATAAAAGACGCATAGCATTGGAAAGTTCATCTCAGTAGCTACCGGAAAATATACTATTACTAATAGATGAAAGGGTCAGGAGGTACAGAGATGCGAAAGTCAACTTCAAAATGCGAAATTAACGACGGAGCAAGCACATCATGAGTCTGAGTTTTATTAAACCCTACTACCACAAAAGACACGACCTTGGATTTAGAACGTATTCACATCATTCTCTCAAATGATTGTGCATCCCGATACAGCCATGCCCATTTTTTTATAATTTCTAAAGGTCGATTTTTTTACAAAATAGTTTTCTATTATTAATCTATATACATATAATAACATGTCCTGACTGATTCATCATCGCCCAGCCGAAACCCCCGGTCCTAGAAATGTGAAATTTTAAGGGTATCTTCCTTTTATGACGTAACCACCCACTAAGAAAGGATTTTTCGATAATCAACCCCTAAAGGGGTAAAAGAGGGTGTAAAAGTTTGTTTGGAAAAAATATTTTTTGGTCCTAGAAACGTGAAATTTTAAGGATGTCTTCCTTTTATGACGTAACCACCCACTAAGAAAGGATTTTTCGATAATCAACCCCTAAAGGGCTAAAAGAGGGTGTAAAAGTTTGTATGGAAAAAATATTTTTTGGTCCTGGACGCGTGAAATTTTAAGGGTGTCTTCCTTTTATGACGTAACCACCCACTAAGAAAGGATTTTTCGATAATTAACCCCTAAGAGGGTAAAGAGGGTGTAAAAGTTTGTACGGGAAAAATATTTTTTGGTCGGATTTACTTGAAACTTAAAATAAATACTCTTCAATACAAACAATGAAACACATGTTTCAGCTTTTTCCAAAATTAAACCCTTAAATGGGGTAAAAGGGTGTAAAAGTTTGTATGGGAAAAATATTTTTTGGTCGGATTTACTTGAAACTTAAAATAAATACACTTCAATACAAACAATCAAACACGTATTTCAAGTTTTTCCAAAATTAAATCCTTAAGGGGGTGGATAAGTTTGTATAGGAAAAATATTTTTTGGTCAGATTTACTTGAAACTTAAAATAATTTCAATACAAACAATGAAACACGTATTTTAGCATTTTCCAAAATTAAACACTTAAAGGGGGTTGCAAGGGGGTGAAAAAGTTTGTACGAGAAAAACATTTTTTTTGTATTCACTCGAATGAAACTAGGCACAGATACTTTTTTCGATGTTTTTATACTGTAGGTTATAACTATCTTGCATAAGAGCCGATATATTTACGATTTTGTATACCTAATCAATAAAAAACAAATAAAAGAAAAATTAAATATTTCAGCCCATGTCACGTATGGACGGTTGTAATAAGTTTCGAAATCCACGCGAGCGAAGCCGCGGGTAGCAGCTAGTAATACCATATTGTTCCAATCTGAAAAAATGTATACAATATTAATTGATTATAATCGACATGTACAAAAGATTCTTAACATCTTGTATGAAAACAAGTTCGCACAATGAGCCAGCGGCACACAGTGGGTCTAAATCACACTTTTTTGCGCGAAATTTCGCTTCAAGCCAATTTTCAACCAATTGTAATGAAGTCAGTGGCATTTGAAAGGTAAATAGTTGTAGTTTCTGAAAATTACCCCAAGAATAGTCAATTCACCCTCTTAATTATTCTTTCATCCCCTTAAATCTGAAAAATCGATTAAACGATAAATTCATAACTTAATAAATCGAATAAGATAATATATTCTGCATAAATATAAATATTTATTTGTTAGTACTATTATATAGTATGTGTAAACATGTGTGAACATATTTAAATATATACAGGATGAGTCATAAGTTCGTATTTCTTCGATATCTCCTCTGTTAATAATTAGAGAAAAATTTTAATTTTGAATGATATTATAAGTAATAATACACATCTAAACTTATATTAAAATATATAGTGTGACCCCGAAAAAGGTGTATCATTACAGGATGAGTTGATAGTGCGTGTCTCTTCGATATCTCCTCTCTTTTACAAGATACAGAAAAAAATTCAAATTTTAGATAATATTACAAGTAAGAATGTATTGAAATATACCTTTTATAAAACTAATTTCTAATGGATTACTAGGGTTAAACTAATGCCACACAAAAACGAAAATGATTTTTGAAAACAATGTTTGAAAACGTCAACTAAGAAAAAAAATTATATCTTACCCCTTCCCCTCAATGTTTTTAAAAAATATTGTACCACTGTATAGATCTTCTAAACAATAGTTACATAAGGTAGACATAAATTGGTCATCCCATTTAAAAATACATTATATTTGTGATACACCTTATTTCGGGGCCACACTGTATATTTCAATACATTCTTATAATGTACATTTTTACTTGTAATATTATCTAAAATTTGAATTTTTTCTGTATCTTGTAAATAAAAGAGAGGAGATATCGAAGAGACACGCACTATCAACTCACCCTGTAATGATACACCTTTTTCGGGGTCACACTATATATTTTAATATAATATTAGATGTGTATTATTACTTATAATATCATTCAACATTAAAATTTTTCTCTAATTATTAACAGAGGAGATATCGAAGAAATACGAACTTATGACTCACCCTGTATATATTTAAATATGTTCACACATGTTTACACATACTAAATAATAGTAGATACCTACTAACAATTAAATATTTATATTTGTGCAGAATATATTATCTTATTCGATTTATTAATTTATGAATTTATCGTTTAATCGATTTTTCAGATTTAAGGGGATGAAAGAATAATTAAGAGGGTGAATTGACTATTCTTGGGGTAATTTTCAGAAACTACAACTATTTACCTTTCAAATGCCACTGACTTCATTACAATTGGTCGAAAATTGGCTTGAAGCGAAATTTCGCGCAAAAAAGTGTGATTTAGACCCACTGTGCGGCAGTGCAAAAGGAGCAGTCAATACAAGCGGGCTAGGATAAGCTCATCAAGTAAACTTCGTGAGCCGGTAAAGTTTGTGTTTTGAAAAGTAATTCAAACTCGTACGTTAAAATAGCCATTTTGTTATTCACCGTGCGACCATGCACTTTACGCTATTATCTAAGACAAACACCAAGTCTCTGACGGATGACGTAAATATCATCTATCTCGTGCAGGACGTCCGAACTAGGAACAAGGAAACTTCGTCGTGTGTAATAACTCCCAGTGCGTGTAGGCTTTATTCAAATTAGTCTCCTACATGTGCTACCTTATATCGTTTCAATCTAAAAGGTTATCATAATATTTTACCAGGTCAATTTCGTCGAAAATTGTTTCTGTCACTTTTAAAAGTCATTTGTTTATTTCAATTAATTTAACTAAAAGATTATAATCTGTAGAAAATGTTCTTACAATTAGTGTTTTAATTATTCGTGAACTTTTCTTTACCTATCTTTTTCACTGTTTCATCAATAAACAACTAACAACTTAAACTTACTCATACAGGAGCAATTCTATAGACATGCATTAGTCAAGAGAAAAACTGACGGAATAGTCGTTTTTAATTCAGTCACTAACGAACCAGTATCTTGACACTAGAAAAGCGTAGTTCCAAATTACATACCTATAAAACTGACGTTCTTCACAATCGATTTAGTAACAATACGCTCTAAATGTTTTATAGACATATCTTATAATAATATTGAAAAAGTTTGACAGTATTAAATTAAGTAGTGCAAATTCGCTGATTTGTCTATTTTCATATTTATTTTACAACTGTTAAATGTAATTAAAATTTTTATATTTTTTTTAAATCGTTGAAACAGGCTAAATACTAAAAAAAGTAAACCCGTTTTTATAATAAATTTATTCGCAAACAATTTTTTGCAGGGTATCAAATTATGTTATGTTGTCTATGAATTTGTAGGATGTGTTGAAACTAAATTGCTAAAATCCATAAACAACATATGTAAGACAGCTGTGTCACACAGTTGTTCACTAGAGACAAGGAGTTATACATAAGTTATCAAATTTTAAATTTTATGTTATATTTGAAAAGAATTTCTTAAAACCAGAGCTGAAAAACTGAACCCAGAAACCCCGAAAACCTTACGAAAATTAAACAAAAAATCTAATCATAAAATTAACAATTAAAGAATCGAAACTGGGACTATCAAATCAAATTCAATAAAAATGAAATTTTTTGTTCCAAATGTACAATCTAAAATGTATTGAGGTTTTATTTAAAATAATGATTGTTGCAATTATTTCGATTTAACCCTTTACTTGCGGTCGGGCTTGATAATCCCAGTTTTAAATTTCATTTATCTTTAAAATATAAACTATAAGTTTGATCTTTGTGAAATTCTAGGACTTTTCCTACATCATTAAAGTCATTGTATTATTGACTGAATACAACTACACACTACACACCACTTATATTGCAAAGATACCGAATAAACTCGCATTTGCCACGAGGCGGACTCGTTTTGAACATGTATTGTTTCCCTAAACTTGATATGGTTCCATGTTATAACTTTTTGTTGAAATTTGCATGAAAATAATCTGGCCATATTTTCTTACTATTACATCATTATATATTCGTTTTTCACATTGATAACATCACTTTGTTTTGAAAACAAATCGTGGCAGAGATGTATGTAAAATCATATGTAACATTGAACATTTCACTTTTCAGTTTTGATTTGATGTATGTCATTAGAATAAAAAAATCTTACTTCAGTATATGTACGGCAGTTTTTTTTTAATTATAACTTTACCACAAGAAAAAAATTCCCACCCGATTTGCATAATTACACTATTATCGAAATATGTGTCTGAGAGGCCTGAACAGTGACAAAGATAAATTTCCAATAAACAGAGAATAAAATCGCGTATAAAAACGTTTAAGGTATTTCCAACACTGCTTGAAACTATAAAGTATTCAAGGTGATGGTAAAATTTTTAATGATAATTAATTATCAAAGTTCATATGTATTAGGTACCGACTTCTTTACATTGCATCGAACAGACAATATCAAAATTCATTTATTTTAATACATTTCTGATGTATAGGATATTAAAAACTAAGTGACTAAAATCAATATGAATTTATGTACTTATTGCTTCTATATAGAAACAGAAGTTTCAATCTTGTGAGTGAAGGAAATGAACTTTGCTACTATAATATCTACCCATACCGGCTGATTGCACACAACGAAAATAGAGAATTACAATCCCATTATATTCTTCAGACGTTCAAACACTAATCAGAAATGTACGACTGTGGCTTCAATTAGTATTATTGTATAATTTAATTAAAATATCCATGAAATAAGTTCATATAACGAATGTCTTATATATTATTTAATACTAAGGACTTTGACCCTGGGCGCTTTATGCCCCAACCCCTAATCGCGCCTTATTTAGATACCCAAATTTGTATTTAAAATGTATATAGGTTGACCAGATTATAGTTTTTGTAAATCCTGATATGTAAATAAAGACCATTTTTTATTTTTTTTTCATTGACACCTAAAATTTTCCACACTTTTGTGCCCCTGCTATTTTTGATTACTTTTTTTTCTTTTTGTTGTAATCATTATTACAAAATCCGGAGCCCGGAAAACAGCATACATATCCTGAAATCCGGGTGAAAACAAGAAACCTTGGCACCCTATATGTATATTGTATATATTATTTTATATCCTAGCGTTATTTTTAATGTTTTACAAAAAGGGCAAAAGATCATTGTAAACAATTAATTTACCCGTTTTTGCATTCGACGTATTATTTTTATATTGAATTATTTTTTTTTTATAATTAATAAAAATCCACTGACATTGACAGATGTCAGTTGCCAGTGTCAGTTGTAAAAAACGCCCATTTCAGACGTCAAAAAATAAAAACAAAATATTATTTGAACTTCAGTACCCATTCGCAGCTATGTTCATGCGTTATATTACAAATACACAAATGCTTAATATATGATGAATCGTTCATAAATCCGTACGAATGTATATGTAACATGTAATGCCTGATTGTTAAGTACTTTTATATTGAAATAGTTAGAAAATAAAACTAATACAGCTTAGTGGTTTTTATTAGTTTAACATACTAATAAATTGTAGAATTTTGTTTATTTCATATAGACCTACCTAACTTTCGATAAATTAGTTTATAATAACTTTCTTTCTTTGGCTGATGGGAAAATTGAACTGGAATGGATTAAACCTCAATATGAATTTTTATTTATAAGAAATACATTTTTTTACATAAAGCATATCAAAATCTAACTTTTACTTTATTTCGCAACAGCGATATTTAGTATTAAAACGCTGCCTATTTTAACTTAACATCGACTTATTGTTAGTAAAACGGTTCAATTTCGGACAAAATTCATATTATATCCTTTAAAACAGTTTTAAGGTTTTTTAAGAAACAAAATAGATTTTAATTAACTTACGAGATTGTTTTATAATACACTGAATAGTTTAAAAACACTTTAAAACAAACAAATATTCAGTAACCGACGACCATCTTCACAGTTCAATAGATAATAATTTAATTTACTGACGTTGGCGTTAAAACAGCGATGATGAAATAGTCGTGCTGAATTGTCCTATATAAGCCCAATTTCAAACGAGACTACATAATAAACATGTCAGATCAGCAGGGGTTATTTTAGTGTGTATAGTTGTAGCTTGTTTCTGCAATTCCAAAAATGAAAACTGAAGTTGTAAAGAGAGTCCCAATAAGAGTGCCTGATTTAATTTAATTAAAAAACGCAATTTTTTTTTTAAAAGTGGTGATATTTTTATTGCATTGTAAAGTAGCTAATTTGTGTAGTTGGAACAAAGTCACTACAATTTGTAAGATAGAAGTATATACAAAGTGTATATATAAAGTAGTGTAGACTTAATTAATGTAACAATGGGTACAAAATGCAGATTGAATAGTAGAAGTAATAACCTAAAAAAGTAAAACTAATTAGCGCAGAGATTAACAATATAAAGATAATAATAAAACAATAACAAAAAACAAATTGTCGTTTTATAATTGTTGAAAAACAAAATTGTATTTTTATGGACCACCCCTAAAAAGAAAATCTGTGTGCGCCCCTGATTGAAATGAACAACACACAAAAGTGCATTGTTATGAATTTTCTCATAAATCTTACCCGTATATCAACATACAGAAATACACGTTAAAACAATAATTCCAAAACTAATTACAAATTAAATGTATGCAGGTTGATCTAAATACACCTTAGTTTAATACATGCAGATGTAAGATACAAAATGTATATGTGCAGACGTAATCCGCCCACTGTATCCCATCATAAATATTACACTGTCAAACCGAAAATAAACATTTCAATATTAAGGTAGAAAAGCAAATTTAGTAGCCGAAACCCAAGGGGATAGGCCCGCCGGTCCGCGCTTAATCCGTATGGATAAAGTGATGAAATTCTATCCACAAAGCAGAATGTGAAGTGAAAATATGTTTCTACGGCCCAGTACCGCCTCGGCGGAGATGTTTGAGTTACTTGTCTTCCGGGAAATATACCTCGCGATCCTTAAAACAAATGAACCGGTCAATTGAACGTCAGCCATTGTTGTTCAGAACTAAAGAGGATGGCGTTATTCGATTCGATCGACAAGTTTCATTATTTCATTGATTGAAAATGTTGAGCAATATATCGTAGAGAATTTCACTTTCACAATGAACATCCGGAACGTAGAAATATATAAAATTATATTATAGATCTTTCGATCGATATTTTATCATAATACCGATTTCTGCAATTGTTAAACATTTCAGTGCAAAAATGTGAAATAATACTTATCCCTGATTTTACAAACATATAAAACATATACATACCTATAGGAAGATAGAGTCGCATGCAAAAGTAGTCGACCAGTTTTCAAAACAAAAACAGATATTTTGAAACTCATTTGCTAGATAAAGAAGTGCTCTTCATTTATATTACTCATATATATTTGTGCGATTAAATTATTATATAATTTATTGAAAATTGTATAAATAAATTTTCTAGCAATAAATATTTGATATTCCGAATTTTAGTATTTAAATATGTTAAAAAAACATTCGAGTCTCAACCTCTAACTTGATTAGACGTGAATAAGATTAGAATTTATTATTCAGTAATAAAGTATTGTTATTATTTTATTAAATAAAAGTGTGTGTGTGAAAAGTGTGTGAGTGATGGATAACGAAGATCCTGATCCTGGGGGAACAGGGAGAGTAATATCTTCAGCCCTAAACATATTGAACAATACATATGACGAAAACAGCCTGGAAGATGAAAATGATAATGAGATGGACATTCAAGACGTATCAACAGTGACGACAGGAAAGCGAAAGAGCCCATATAATACCCTTAAAACTCTAAAAAAAGGTAAGAGTAGCACTAATATTGATTCCCTAGGAACAGAAGATTTATTAAAACAGACAGAAGAAAAAATTAACTATGCTAAACAATTATTAGAAACTAAAGAAAAACTAAATAAATTAAAAGAAAAAGCTAATGAAAAATTAAACAAAACAATAAACTTAAAAGATGATAAAACCTCTAACACGCCGGGTGAAACAAGTCAATCGGGCGAACATAGTGCGAGCGTGTCAAAACCAGAATCGAGTGCGTGTATTATGTTTCGCGCGGAAGATAAAGGTCCGTACCTAGTGTATATTGAAAACACAAACAGTAAAAATTTAGGAAAATTACACCCCATGGCTTTGGGAAAAATTATATACGAAGCGGCACCAAATATAAAAAAGAATATAATTAACATTTCAGCAATAGGTTTAAACCGAATTAAAGTTGAATTAAATTCCGCAGCAGCTGCAAATAAATTAGCTAATAAAAAAATAACAGACTTAAATATATATATACCTAAGCATTTAACAATTAAACGAGGGGTGGTAAAACACGTGGATACAACATTATCTGAAGAATATTTATTAAATGAAATTGTGTCGGACAAAACAGTTCTGGAAGTGAAAAGAATGTTTCGAAAAATTGAAGAAAATAATCAAACAAAATTGGTCCCTAGGCAAGTGATAACAGTTACATTCTTAGGGCAAGAGATACCAAAATATATATACGTACATAAAGTTAGATGTGAGGTAAATCCATACGTCCAATCGGTACTACAGTGCTATAATTGTTATAAATTCGGGCACACGGGCAAACAGTGCCGGTCTAAACAACGATGCACACGATGTGGAGAATCACACAAACTAGAAGATTGCGAAAATTTCACGACACAAGAATGTGTTAATTGTAAAGGCCAACATTTGAGCAACTCCAAAGACTGCCCGGTGTATCAAACACAAAAACGAGTGAAAGAAAACATGGCCTATCTAGATATAACTTACCACGAAGCATTGAAATTAGAAAAAGAAAAAAGCTACGCGAATATTGCAAAAACGACACCACGTATAAATATACAATCTAATATTGAGTATCCAGAAATTAAAAGTAACACCGATAATAATAATAAATTAAAATCAATCTTTACGAATGATTACAACCCTAAAAAACCAAACATAAATCCACAAAATAACAAACCGCTAAACCACATTAATAAAATCAGCCATAATATAAAAGTGACGGAACAAACAAACACTCATCACACACAAAGAAGTCAACACAATGTACAACAGACACCATTCTACAATCCATATCGAGAACCACAAAATCAGAAGACAGTCTACCCATCTCTGTCAACATCCAGTGAAGATACAGAAGAAGAAGCCATGCCTATTATAAATATATTAGTACAATTAATATCACAACTAATAAACTCTGTCCCTCAATTTAACAACCCAGCGCTAAGCAATATAAAAGATGTATTATTAAATGTTTTGTTGTCTCTTAATAACCACTATAATCCATAATGTACTACAAAATCTTACAGTGGAACGCACAGTCAATAAACGCTAACAAATGTAGATTAGAAAAATTTGTCACTGAAAACAAAGACATAGATATCATTATATTGTCAGAAACGTGGCTAAGACCTGACAAACAGTTAAAATTAAAAAATTATAACATTGTAAGAGCAGACCGAGCAGATGGCTACGGAGGGGTAGCAGTGTTAATAAAATCTTACATTCAGTTTTCAGAAAAGAGTATACACCAAAGAAATCAGGGAATAGAAATATGTGCAGTAGACATTCAATCAAAAAATGGTAAACTTACGGTAGTATCGATCTACAAACCACCAAACATAAAAAGCCGAAGCTGTGACTGGTTAGAAATATTGAAACAAGTAAACAAACCCCTAATATTTGCAGGGGACTTTAACGCACACAATGAATGTTGGGGATGTCAACACACAGACAAACTGGGTATTGATTTGATCGAAATTACAGAATCGAACCAAATGGTACTACTAAATGATGGATCTCCAACTAAAATAGCAAGACCAAACACAAGAAAATCCGCACTGGACATTTCATTTGTATCTTCGGAATTAGCCACCAAAACGAATTGGGAAGTAGGAGAAGATTCGCTGGGATCGGATCACTTACCAATAATTATTGAAATAGGGACGAGAAAAACACAGAACAAAAACAGTCATACAACTGATCAAACAAGACAATGGAAAACAACACATGCAGACTGGACCCTATATACAAAAACAGTAGAAAAACTCACCCAAAAAATAGTAACAGAAGATGAAGACAAAACAATAGACAACTACAACAACATAACAAAAATAATTGAAAAAGCCGCAGACCGTAGCATACCCATAAAAAAACCATCGAAATACCAAGCTTCATCACCGCCATGGTGGGACACGGAATGCACTAACAAAATAAAAGAAAAAACAGAAGCATATAAAACATACACAACAAGTTCAACATTTACAAACTATATAGAATACAGAAAAAAAGAAGCGGAAACAAGAAAATTATTAAAAGAAAAAAAGAGCAGCAGCTGGAGACAGTACTGTGAGAAAATAAACAAAGACACAAGCATTACAGAAATATGGAAAGCAGTGAAAAGGTACAAGAACTCAAACAACACAAAACCCCCCAAACCAATAGACAACAGATGGATTGAAGAATTTCTAGACAGAATTGCCCCTGCATCAGTAAACCAACCAATAGATATAATACATGAAAAAGAAGAAACAGACACAGAACTACAATCACCATTTACGAATCAAGAACTAGAAAAAGCATTAAAAAACTCAAATAATACAGCCCCGGGACACGACAACATACAATTCTCCATGTTATATCACCTACCAAAAAATGCAAAACTTTTCTTGTTGAAAATTCTAAACCAAGTGTGGCAAAACAAAATATCTATTCCACAAATGAAAAAAGCAATTGTACATCCACTACTAAAGACAGGAAAAGAACCGGACAAACAAAACTCATACCGTCCCATCTCATTGCTACCAAGCATAACAAAAATCCTAGAAAGGATAATAAAACACAGATTAGAAGGCTGGATTGAACATAACAAAAAACTACACCACTCGCAGATGGGATTCAGAAAGGGAAAAAGTACGACAGATGTCCTGACCACATTAACAACTGATATACAATTAAGTTTTACAAAAAATCAAGAAACAATAGCACTATACACAGACATTGAGAGCGCGTACGACAATGTAAACTTAAACATTCTGGCTGAGAAAATGAACGAGATGGGCATTCCAAAAACATTCATAAACTCTCTAATAACTCAATTTACAGAAAGAACAGTTTACGTAAAATACCAAGGGAAATTACATGGACCTAGAACAGTAAACAGAGGAATCATGCAAGGCTCAGTGCTAAGCCCACTTCTCTTTAACATCTACACAGCAGACCTAAACCACATTTGTCAAGAAAACACACAAATCCTTCAATACGCTGACGATATATGTATATACACAACGAGTAAAACGATGAAATACAGTAAAGAATGCCTTGAAGACACTATAGAGAATTTTCAAATCTGGTTACAAAAAAACGGTCTAACAATAGCGCCACACAAGTCAAGTATATGTGTATATACTAGACATAGACTTAAAAAAGAAGAAACAATGACAGTTGGCACATTTGAAATTCCATGGGCTCAATCAATAAAATACTTAGGCATGACGATAGACCACAAGTTATCCTGGAAAAAACACATCAACAACACTGTATCCAAATGTGAAAAGGCAGTACAAGTACTACGGGCGTTAACGACTACATGGTGGGGAGCAGACCCCAGCATACTAATAATGATATACCGTGCACTCATAAGATCGATATTAGATTACGGCTGTATTATATATGGTTCAGCCCCTATAACACAACTGAAACAAATTGACTCAATCCAATACAAAGCCTTAAGAACATGCATAGGAGCAATGAAGTCAACACCGACAAATGCGCTTCAAGTAGAAACCGGTGAAGCTCCACTTTACCTAAGAAGAAACTACTTAGCAGGAAAATATCTTCTAAAAAACGCCCAACAAATAGAAAACATCACGATTAGAAAAATCACAGAACTAACGACATACATAATGAATGACGACAGATATTGGCAACATAAAAACACTCCACTACTCGTAACAGCATACAGTGAAACAGAAAACATAAGAGAGAAAATGTACAAAACGCTACAGATTCCACCATACAACTATAAACACCAAACAACATTAATAAACCCGATCATAACGACAGAAAGTTCAAGAGAAGACAGAGAAAAACTAAAAAATAAAATAACTAAAGAACCACAAACACTAATCATGTACACGGACGGATCGAAATCTACAACATCAGTAGGATGTGCCTACACAAATATCAAGAACCAAGATACTAAGCTAATAAAACTACCAGAAGAGATGTCCAGCTACTCTGCAGAAGCAATAGCTGTGCTAGAAGCACTATGTTACATCGCAGACAGAGGATATAATAAAAACTACATATTCACAGATAATAGAAGCATATTAAAAAAAATAGAAAACATTGAAGGGAAAAAAGAAACCAACTACATCGAAATGGAAATAGTAAAAACTCTGAAACAATTGGAAAATAGAGAAATCCATTTGATATGGACAAAAGGACACAATGAGGAAAAAGACAACGACTTTGTGGATGAAATGGCAAACTTAGCGAGGATTCATGGGGAAGAACTCAGTTACAAAACTCCCTACCGAGACTACTTCCCTGAACTGAAGGATAGAATGTTGGAAACATGGAAAAGAGATTGGAAAGAATCGAGCATAACAAGAGGGGCACGATATGCACGAATACAAGGAACCATCCCCAGTACGCCATGGTACACCAAAAAAAATCTACCAAGACAATTCATAACATCGATTTCAAGATTGAAATTTGGACATGCATGCTACCCCCAACATCTAAAGAAACTAAAGAGAATCGATACAGAGATCTGCAACTGCGATGGAAGATCGATTGGAGATATTGATCACATCTTCCTCAAATGTAAAAATTACAAAAAGCAAATAGAAGAATTCAAATCCCAACTGAAAAAAATAAATATAGAACCTCATTCGATGGAAAGTATTCTACGAGATCCTAAGTCGTACAACACAATATATGAATACATCAAACTAACAAAAATTAGAATTTAAAAAGGTACCCAGTGTGTGTTTCCAACCTAAAATCCTGAGTTCTGGCCATAATGTTTGTTTAACCTGCCCTGAGCGGCCCAGAGGCAATTTCACAATCCTGTCTTGTGTCCCCGTACTTAGTTAATAAGAAAACAAAAAAATCAGGTGAAGGTAAAAGCGAAAAAAAAAAAAAAAAAAGAAAGGAGAAATAGAAAAAAAGAGTCCTGGCTAAATCATCTAGCATGGAAGGCCAAAAAAAAAAAAAAAAAAAAAAAAAAAATATGTTAAACTTGGTATAAAATTTATTAATTAAATGGAGGTATATTTGTGTTTTTATTTAAAATGAAATAACTATATAAAAACTCCGCCCTAGAAAACGATAACCGATGATGTATGTCTTAATATTTTGGAATCTATTGTAAGGGTGGCTGACGACTTATGAAGCCCACAGTACCTACATACATTTTCACATAAAACCAAAAAAGGTATGAACAATTTAAAATACCATATTTTACACATAACACACAACAATAACTAGAATCTAGACATTAAAAATACCTACATGCATATATTGCGGGTATTATATGATACTAAACTCTGTATGATATGTACGCTTTAATAATAAATACCCATAATATATAAATCATATAATTTACTTCAATTTCTATTCTGTCATACATGTTACAATTAATTTAATTAATTAGACGAAAACTGAAAATATATCTACCACTGCGCTTCGAAACCATAAAGCCACCGCCGGGCACTGACTACTATGTTTGTATTTACATATATGTAGATTTACATTCAGTTATAACATATCACAGCACCTTAAGTTACTCAAAATTAAAATTATCTGCATTACCTACAGTCCATCGACAATGTTTTACATTCTGTCTGTTCATAATTCTTGCATATAGTAAGTTTCTATACAGACAAATAAACATGTATATTACATTTTATATATGAAATGAAATCTCTATGCACATTTATGTAGATGTACAGACATACAAGTATGGATATATGAAATATTAATTTATTAAAAACGTATACTTGTTAATAAAAAACTACAGAAATTATAGTGCTACGAGCATACTTGAAAATATGTATTTAAAATATATATATAAATAAATATAATACGCAAAAAATGTAAGTGCAAATTAAAATCTATCTAACAAAAATATTTATTTTACATGGGCACTGTTATGTACTAATGTATCAACCCACAAAAATTCAATTTTTGAGTTATGAATGCATTTTCATTCAAAATAAAGTTTACAACATTACAGAAAATAACTCATTTGTTAAACTATCAAAAAAGTATGGTAGAGGAGAAATGAATTATAAAAATAAAAAATGTTTTCGGATGATAAAGAAAGAGCTTTCTCATTAACCAACCAAACGACAAATTACTTTTCCCCAATAAAAAGAAATGTAACAAAATCACAATGTATTTTTTTTTGCGCGTATCAAAAAAGTTGATATCTCGAAATTAGCTTTTGTGTGGTTTGGCACATTAGTGCAAAACAGTGTCCACATATGAATAGCAAAAGGAAAATTTTGAGTTATTTATTTATTAAAAAATACTTTGGAAGTGATTATAAAATACATTTCTACAAAAATAATAACAGTAATTTACAGTGCAAATGAAATATAATACTTTTATCAATTTATTTATATACATATTGCTACAGTTAATGCAAATGTATTATATCAGATGTCTAATTGTATTCTATCCAAATATGTCAAGTTTTGTATTCAGTTGTGTTGATAAAAATCATTAAAGTAAACATGTGTATTACAAGTATATTATTCTTTATTATATTTATTTCCATAATCATTTTATTTTTCAAGATGCTCTACAATTTCACAACATTCTAATGATACAAACCAGCATGGAAAGCATTGTATACTGAAATTTGATATATAATTATAATATGTATTCAACGAAGACAGACATTTCCATAGTCGATCCTTATCAACATATGTTTTTCATAATGCCTTCATCTTTATACGTTATACATATCAAGTACAAAGACTATTTGGTGGATATATTGTGAGAGACAATATCTACCTTTCTGTATAGAGCTACACAAAAGAGACGTTAAGTATCTGCAGTAATCACATTATAGTAAGGAAATCCCACAGACTCTGGTATCGTCGTCTTATTAAACTGCCCTGTCTTCGTCACACTTGTCGCCTTCTGTATCGTTGTGTCTTAATCGTTTACTTTATAATGACATTTTCTTTATTAAATACCTTCATTAAGATGCGAGATGCAGTATCAAGTGATAATTCTCTGTGTGTTATCTGGTCTTAATTATATAATTTACTATCAAGCTTAATATATTCATACTGTATATCTAAAACATGTAATTAAAAATATTATAAAACATACGAAGGTCAATATATGTATTTATCCAATACTTTTCATCGCCATATTTAAAATTAAAAACCTGCACATTCATAAATGTTGATTATCAAAAATTTCTTTAAGATAGAACCGGAAATAATTTAAAATGCAATCCTTTCTATGATGTACTAAGTATACACCAATCACCAATGCTTTGTGAAATTTCGGGAAATTCTAGTTTTATAATACTTGTATTTATTGGGTAATATGGGATTCAGAAGTCGTTTGCCGCCATAAAAATCAGAATCGTTTAGAACAGATTCCAAAATATTAAAACAAACATTTTTTTCTAGAGCGGAGCTTATATAGTTACATTATTTTAAATAAAAACACAAATATACGTACATTTCATTAATTATTTTTATATCAAGTTGTATCATATTTAAATACTAAAATATTTATTGCCACAAAATTTACTTATACAATTTTCAATAGATTACATACTAATTTAATCGCATAAATATATATGAGTACTATAAATGAAGAGTACTTCTTTATCTAGTAAATGAGTTTCAAAATATCTGTCTTTGTTTGGTACATGGAGTAATGATTTGAATATTATAATAATCGAATGGGAGGAGCTTACTAAGTTTGTAATAAGCGAATTTGAATGAAAACTAGTCGACCACTTCGGCATGCGACTCTACATACATATATGTATCTAATTATATAATACATACATACACACACGAATATGTGAAATATGTGCCTGTATGAGTTACTAACCAGAAATATTCGATTTTAAATTTATTGCCAAAATCATTTCGATATTGCCTTATACGAGTATGTATGATACCAGTTCAATTTCAATTCAATGTAATAAACTAGCTTGTTTAATACATACAATACCAATGGAGTAAAACTAATTTGAAATATAAATACGTTAATCAAAACAACTACCGGTGTTGTTATAATTACATTCATTTTATATTTCCGCCATTTATATTATTTTATTAAACTAGTTAAATTGTAAATCAGGGATTACCTACATGACTAATTTATTGTTTTAATATATCTACCTAAAAGAACTTTTAAACTTCTGCAATCTCGTATAAAATAAATAATATAAATTAATAAAGGTAATATAGTATAATAGCAAATTAAGATTAAAGCCTTGGCACTTTACAGAAACGGTCTCCGTTACCGCTTCGAACTTGCAAATCTATTACATATTTGCTGCGTCAAAACGCAGCGCCGTATTGTATTGAATCGCATATAATAGATTTGCAAGGTTGAAACGGTGATTTTTTTGTGCGTATTTTTCGCGGGCCTTTCTATTCAATCCCTACAAGCTGGTGGACCGGACTCATCGTCCGAGCTTTGTCTAAAAGAAACCACACTGGCAGACGATTGTTAAATCTACACCGATTTTGCAGCTGGCTCCTATACTATAAGTAGGTATAAGTATTTTTATTTTCGAAAAGTAGCACACTACAAGATGTTTAGAATTTGATATAATATTGAATAATGAATCGTTAAATTAATGATTATTGCTTCAATACACCTCTGGTTTCATTATAATGCACTGTACTGTGAAATATAAGTTCTAATAACTTTAAGTGCTATGACATGTTATAGCATTCAAACATCTTAATGTGAATATTACCTGTGACAAACGATGACTTTATAGTTACAGATTATTTATTAATACTTGAAATAAGTTAAATTATATCATAAAATGTAGTTACTTATGAAAAAATTTATTTCTATAACTTTTATCTTCCAATTGAGTATTGTTAATTCTAGTACTACCAACGTAATAAATAACAAAGACAACATTGGTTTTCATTTTTTTTTGTGAATTAAAATATACAGGCGAAAGCACACTACAGAAAAATAAATTTACATTTTCTTTTTATTATTAAGTAGAAACATAATACGTATTCATCATCCGAGAGATGAGAGAAGAGAAAAATAAGAAGATGTTGCTTCCGCTGCCTTTGGACCACCGCACGGCTCTGCGTGCAGCTTCATTTAATTTCGTTGATTTAGAATTTCCGGAAGTTTTATGTGTATCTTGAAAATAAATAAACCGAGATACAAAAAATCCGTTATCGTCTCATTTCAATTTTTGAACAAACAAACGATCGATTTGCTCAAGAGGAAAATATTTTTCTTCTTGAAGAAAAAATAACATTGGGTTTTAGGATTATTAGCACATGATAAATATTTATTTCTGAACGATATGTTTTAATTGTGTTTAATGAACTGTTTTTTTTTTATGTAAACATTTCTCGAAATATATGGTAGGTTACCATCAGTCCATATAAAGTGATGTTCAGATACAAAAAAATTACATTCCGTATTTTTATTTTTGTAAAATTACATTTAAAAAACATAGCTTGGCACATTCTTTTAATATTTGTACTTATAATTTGACCCAGTACTGTAACTTATAAATATAATTTTCTACATATCATTTATTATCTTAATTATGTAAGCCAGTGCCACTTTAGGCAATTTTTTCTAGGGCCCCGAGCAAAAGAAAAATTCCGTAGAAATGGTTGTGTAAACAAAAAAAAACCCAAATATTTTTTTTAAATATATATTTTTTTAAACAAAACAGATTTTTTTTAACGAAGCTCCAAACTGTATTCTACCTACAGCCCCCAACCGCCATATAGTTTGATGTAAGCGATGGAGGAAATAAAAAAATGTATCCTTTATGTTTGTTTTTTTTAGAAACTGTAATTTTGATACCATGATGTTATCTATTCGTAAATCTTTTTAAAAAAATATAGACAATTTTGCTGACGTAAAAAAGTTCATCTTATTTATTTAAACTACCATATAATGTAGTTACAAACATTCTATTCAAACTTCGTGATCCGCCCCATGTTGAAACAAAGCCATAAAGTTACACAATGAAACATAATACCTACTCATTAAAAGACAATCATATTATTTGCTGTGTCTTCAAAAATATAAACAATTTACTAATTATCTTTTTGTTTTGTATGACTTTTAACATTCTTATATTATTACCATACATAGAGTACGTTTACACAGCGCTATTATTCCGGTTTTACTATAACCGATGTAATAAAACCGGGTGTAAAAGTTTAATCGGGTTTAGTTATGCTATTCCTCTTAGTCTAGAGGAATAGCATAAGTAAACCGGAATAGAGCAGAATTATTAATTTGTCTATATTTTTTATAAAAAATAAAAAAAAATGAAAATTTTAACAAATACTCATGCTTCGATTTTTTTTAAAGAATGACCCTGTCAGTAATATTATATATATCTCTATATGACCATTTGTCTTCAAAACCAAAATTTTAATTATCAGATAGTTTTAATCATTTTCAATAATAATTATTCTTAAAGAATTTCTAAAACATAGCGAAATAACAAAGTTAAAATTTTAATAAATGCAAGTGCCGTGTTTACTCTATATAATAACCTGTCGTTAGGAGGCTTCAAAATTCAAATTGAGTTTGGTATTCAATATTATGAAGCAATATTAAATTTTGTTGCATAAAATTATTCCAATATTATTGATTGCCCTTTCAGCAGAAGAACGTAATTCGATTATCGTTTTCTTTCGTTAGTTACCTTCTTAAGACGTCATTTTTTTCCTTCATAAATAAAATATATGTATAAAAAGAAATCTTATAATTATTATAATTTTTGTTTTTAATAATACTATATTCAGAATTTTAAAATTAATTTAAAATGCGACATTATTTTAAAGACCATTTTAACTTTATACATACATATATTCATTAATTAAGTTTCAAGTAAAAATGTGATATTCAAAGAACTTGAAAAAATAACAATGTAAGTATAATTAGATAGTGTAACATAAAGAATTTAACAAAAATTTCTTTTTATACTAAAAGCATGTATTAAAAAAATTTAATTAATAATTAAAAACTTCCACGTATTTATAAATTAATAAAAGCAATTTAACATCAATACCTATCTAATTAAAAATGACTGTCCCCAACATAAAAGTTTGCTCCTCCAAAGAAAATCTTGACAACCTTATAACATTTAACTCTTAATTAAAAAAATATATAAAGTACAATACATCATTGAGATCGAGAACGGTAAGAGTACATGGGAGTAAAAATGAAGAATGAGTAACTAGAAGGGTTTCGGAGTATAAGAAAATACCTCTGTACAAGAACGTGTATTGTAATTTAGCTGCAAGACATTGTTATGGGTCTGAATTCCTCGTCACAATCGCACGACGCCATTGTATGTGATCCTCTTTGTTGTAATTTAACTTGAACACCTTTCGCATGCATACTGCGCGCGGTGCTCTTATATGCAATGCAAAGAAAATTTATTGCTTTATCATGGATGCGGTATAAGCGCACATCTGTTGCAGTACAGCTGATGGCGTATTTCTAAAGCGGTACCCATTATTACTAAAATGACGCATACTGCTCTTCAAGTATGCTCGTCTCAAAGGACCACACATGTAACTGTGTGTGTTGTGTGTTCAATTGCCGAGACAACTAGATCTGGAACTTAACCTAAATACTCGCATATCATACATGTACATAGTGTGGGGTTGGATTAAAGTTTAGTATGTTGCAATTGAATTCTAGATCGCACAGATATTATATACTGGTTTTGTATATTATGCATATTCACACTGCTTATTTAAATATTCCTATATAACTCAACATTCACGTGGCTTGACTTTCGACCTCTGTCGTACCATATCAATATAATCCCAGGAAAAATATTTAGATCTGCATTTTGAGACAAAATCATATTTATTCACTGGTTTTTTAACTGTGGAGATCTGCAAAGATCACATGGTGACTTTGAAGCTCTTTTTTTGTTTTCAGTTCAAACCTAAAGATTACTTTTGCACAAAGCTTCGAACCGGAACTAAACCGAAAACCGAAAAAACGATTTTTTTATTGAAACGAAAACCAGAACCGAACAAAACAAAAATACCGTTTTTTGGTTGGGTTTATGTACAAAAACACATGTTAAAATAATATTACTCCCCATTTCAGTTGTGGTTCAGGACTATCATACAAATACCAAAAAACCCGTTATTTTTTCTGGAACGAAAACCGGAACCGAACCGATATTTGTTATTACTTGAACCGAAACGAAAAAAAATAACAATTCGAAACCCTGCTTTTTCGCTTTTCTGCAGTTTATGAAGACGTCCTCATGTCACTTTTTAATCCTCATCAAATTCTTCTACCTCATTTGGCACCAGGGGCGGACTATCCCCCTCCCTCCCCCAATCATAAGTCAGCCACTATCTATAAACTCTGTCTATATATTAAAATATAATCCGTTTTGATAATTTTTCTATTTTTTTCCAATCTGTTTGTTTGCACTGAGTTGACATGAAAACTACTGAGCCGATTTTGATGGGACTTACACTGTAAGAAAGTCTAAGACCCTATAGTAGACTGTATGATATTTAATGATAATTCTTTAAGAAAACTCGTATTAAAGAAAATTTACAATTTATATATTCCAATAAAAATGTATGAAAATAAAAACGATAAAGCAATGAAAGCTGTGATGTTGATATAAATTTATCATCCATATTTACTGCTATCATGTAGTTCTAAATTTTAAGGGCAGCCTGCTCTTATACATATACATATATATAAATCTGTGATATTATAACAAAAGCAGTTATGTCAATTTTCATTTTCCAGTAGACCTAATTGATAGTAAAAACATTTATATAAAATAAACTGGTAGATGTATTTCGTTAAACTACATTTTACTTGATTTGTTAATATTTTCTTTTTTCATATACTAAACTATTTAGTATATGAAAATATATGAAATTATATATAATATATTTTATTATATATATTATATATAGTTATATATACTACATATATTATTAATACATGAAATTAGTAATTTAGAGATATCTGCTTTTGCCATAACACTGTCAAAATTCTTATATATATTATAAACAAGATTAAGTTATATTTGAGAACACACATATATAGTAAATACAGAGATCTCGTTATGCAGTGAGTTGTATTTCGTTTAAACTCAATTATAAAATCCAAGATGGATACTTTACAGTGATTCGGTTGTGAATGATTATCTTCTTATTACTTTTCCCATTTCAACGTCGAATGAAAATCATTTAATACGATTTATTTGCTGTGAGAAGATGTCTCAAGTGAAGTCTAAAGTTATCATGCACTATGCAAAGTGACAAGTAATGTACTTGTTATAAGTTTCTTGGGTAAATGGCTTTGAAATTGTATTCTACGTTTATAATTTCGACGAAACAGTGTTATTTTTATTTTTTTTATACATATAATCAATTTTGATATAAAGAATTCACTATTCTATTTTAAACAGTTACTTCGATGTGTTTTGTGGCATTGTATTTTTATGTTGTTTAGAAAGAGATATTTTCTTTAAATAAATATTTGTCTTTCTATAGTTCAATTGTGTTCTTTTTTCGATGCATCTTAACGAAGGAATGTTTTAGATATACAGTGGCGGGCTAAGGAAACTAACCCCAAAACTAACTTTTCCGCCCCCGGGAGATTATGAGGACCCTTTTTCATTTTCAGTATAATTTGTGTGTTTCCAAATGATAACTTTTTCGCCCTCATACAATTCGTGAAGACCTTTTCTTAGTCCTCATGATACTTGTTACCCTTATCAAGATCTTCTGTTTGATTATTATAATATTTAAATCACTTCGTCATGTACCAAACAAAGAATTTTGAAACTCATTTGCTAGATAAAGAAGTCGTTTATAGTACTCATATATATTTCGCGATTAAATTATAATGTAATCTATTAAAAATTATATAAGTAAATTTTGTGGCAATAAATATTTGATATTCCGAATTTTGGTATTTAAATATGTTAAACTTGATATAAAATTGAGTAATGAAATGGACGTATATTTGTGTTTTTATTTAAAACGATGTAGCTTTATAAGCTCCACCCTAGAAAAAAGATAACCGATGATGTTTATCTTAATATTTTCGAATCTGTTATAAGCGATTCTGACCTTTACGGTGGTAGACGACTTCTGAAGCCCGTAGTACTTACCTCGTAACAAAAATCAATAGAACATACATTAAAATTCTATGACTAGCTCTAATTAATTTTTTACACACACCTTGAGAATAGCAGAAACGTTTTTTTAAACAATTAAACATTCAGCAGAATTTAAAAGCGGGTATGTGCGACTTTGTGTGCTGGATGAAATCAACCAGTCTGACAGCGTACTAGAGACCACTCGCTTTGTTCTTAAATAATAATGATTCAACGTGTGCAGGATCCTATAAAACAGAGGTACTAAAAATTTAACAGACATTACTTGATGAATAGTTAGCATACCTGCTTTCGAAGCACTTTGTTTTTACAAAAATATTCATATTTTTGAATATGATAACACTTTATTCTGGATTACAGTTATGGTTTTTAATTTTATAGATTATCATATTTAATTCTTTACATTAAAACCAAAAAAAATATTTTTTGAACAAATTGTTGTAGAATAGGTCAGAATATTAAAGGTACTAGAGGACACAATTTTTAATTTTAATTTAAAATATCTATATTGGACTAAAAAATATTTTATATAAACTTTATTTTAACAATTTAAACGAATGTTTTTATGGTTTTTGTTTTTGCATTTAGCCAGAAATATATTACATAGTCATAGCACATAAACATATATTATATAATCATATCACAGTGGACACATGCCTGGATGAGGATGTTGCTGCTAGACCGATCAGTGCTGGTGTGTAACGAACATGAGGGTCAGGTTTATGGATTAATCAATCGTTTGTTTATATTTGGATCAAGGATTTAGAAATATTATAAATTAAAATTATTTAAATTTCTCCTAAAAAATTACACGGTCTGATAGACCATCGCGGGCTATATTTGAAGAAACACTGTTGTGCATTGGTCCTGCAGCGTTCACCTCAATGTCTGCATTTTACAACAGATTCACTTTGCAAAATTGAGTACGTAAGTTGAGAGTTATAAATCCATTCCGCTTTGCAATTAATCACACCGAGTTTGCAGTCTGTGCCCCGACATCCTCTCGTACCCCTCGCTCCTTTTCACTCCCTGCACCTCTCTTCAACCCCTTAATACTCGCCGCGCGTCGCACCTCTGGCTAAGAAAAGCTCTGACCGTGAGTAACGAAGGAAACAGTGGCAGTAATGTACCTTCAATTTTTGAGGGTCTGAAATTTTCTTAAAATCAATAAATAGTAACATTTATACTGAGGAAATTTCGATCGATTCCTAAATATAGCTAAATTATAGTTTTCCTTAATTTTTATCAACTTTACAAAAATATATCAGAACCAGAACGTGATGCATGTGTTATTTTAAGACATAAAATTCAGATATATGGTGTGTTTTTTATTATACCGTATATAAATATCATTTATTGAGAACTATTTAATCTTTCAAGTTATCTTTTAATCTTTTTAAACTTGATTGAAAAATCGTTAGCAAAATTCGTTCACGCCATTCAAAATTGACAAAGAAATCATCTCTCCAATATTAATTATTGGATCGATGATATGAAATATGTTTTCAAGTCCTTTCAATGAGATCAAAATATGATTTTTCGATGTACAGTATTTACCATTTGGACAATATTTTTAAATTTACAAAAATTTATAATAGATCCCAAGTTTCAATCTCAAGATTTTCTATTCGCTACAACATAATATCTCGTTAATTATATGTATGTAAGCTAGAAACTTTAAAATTAACTGAATACGCAAAATTTAGATAGATAGTAAATATTTGCATAGGGGGAGCCATACTCGTAAAACTAAAGCTAGACTATAATATTTTTTGATACCTACAGCCTAGAACCATTTAATCACGGTAAATACTGGCTTAAAAATCTGAAAAATTCTTAGAAGCAGGACAGAAACAATATCATTTAAAATTTTGGCGAAATTAAAAAAATATTATTATTAAAAATATTACAATTATTATGAAAATTTTATAAACGAATATTTTAATAATAACAAATCGCAAACATATTGAAATTCCTTAAATTGTCAGCTTTCATTTGATACCAAACTCGACACGATTAAAAAAATAAAAATTCCCGAGTAAAAATGAACTCGGTCGTACAACGGTCGCTGTATAAATGTTTAACTGAGAGGTACACGGTCAAACACAACCCGTTTGGAAGAAAAACTTGGCATTATAAAAATTTTATTTTGCTATATGACAGCTGTACAACAGTCGTACAGATTTACCTCGGTCGTATAGGGGTCGTACGGCCAAAATAGTTGTGAAATGACCACCGTATGACCACTGTCCGACCGAGGTAAATCTGTACGACTGTTGAACGAGCGTCATATAAGGTACTGGTACTGCTTAAGAGCAAAGTATACTGTTTTTTGGGATTGATGGGCTTTTTTTGTAAATCTCAAGAACTCATGTTGCTAATAAAACATTTACCTCTTTATTAAATCAATTTAATAACCAAAGTCCGCAAATATAGTTTTTTTTTAATTATAGCCTTTTATTTTGTTTATGTTTTTTCTTCAATAATGGATAAAGTAAAATCAGTAATTGGCACCCAGTGATGGACACATGCTAATGATTACAAAATAATAAGTTCTACGAAACAACAGTTATAAAATAAAGAATCGTAATATTTAAAACAATGTAAAGCAGATGCTATGATAATATAATAATAAATAAATAAATTACACTAATAATTAGTTTAAATGTCCATCGTTATGACACTCATTGGCCGATAGTCACCAAATTAAACTGTTTTAGAGTTAAGTGTCTATAGATTATGATTCAGTAATGGTAGTAATCAAATATTAACAGATATTTATAATTTAATACATTTAATTAAACAAGAATCCAATACTGGGATATGATCCAATTTTGTAAGGCCGAGTTTTTCCTCTAAACGGACGGTGTTTGACCGTTGTACGCCTAAGCAAAACATTTAAACGGCGACCGTTGTACGGTCGCGTTCATTTTTACTCGGGTTGTTAACCCATTATTGGTCCACAATTTACTCAAATTACTCAGTTTTTTAGGTCAAACGATTCAATAGCTAGAAGCCTGTGACAGACAGATACAGTTTTGATTCCATAAACGTTTCTTTTTCCAATTTCAGTACGGAATACTAAAATATCGGTATAGAAAACCATACATGACTTCCATATTCTTTCATCTTTTTAAATAATTTTTAATAGGTATATGAAAAATTTCATTGAGATTTGTTAGAAATAAAACTCACATTTGTGTTATAATATTAGTTTTCTAATGTCCTAAATGTTAAAAACATTCGTAGAATAACTAATTTGACAATTTGAATTTAGTTGCATTTGTTTCCAAGGCAACATGAATAAGTGGCATATTATTGGTATTTAAAATTCAAATTTTGAGGGTAGTTTTCACACCTTCAATAGCTGTTTAGGCACGCACAAAAAATTATTGTCCATTAGATTCAATTTGACTACAAATGTACCAGGTCTTATTAAAATTAGTGAGATAATACTCGCAACGTTCGCTTTTTAAACGATATAGTTACATAATTTAGAATATTTCTAAAACCCCTAATCTGATTAGCACCAAAATCAATAGGTCTGGAGTACTCACTAAGACAAATATTTTCCCCAAAAATAACTAAGAAAATTCTACTATCCAGACACACAGAGACACAAACATTCTCTATGCGGAAATCAACTTTTCTTTAAGTTTTATACAATCAGAATCTGCTCTTATCTCGGACACGATTTTTCGACGGTGTTACAATACTTCCATTTTTTCAGAACATGGAAGTAAAAAGATTCAGGCATAAAAAAATTTAAAAAACAACGATAGGTATTTGACTTTTCCGTCATTTGATATGGATTACATACGTAAATATTTATAAAGTAAACTATACGGTTTAAAACCATCAAACATTTATCATACTTTATCTGAATCTTAACCACATTTTACCGACTCACAAAAAATTACAGTAAAAAGTTTATACATAATCTGTGCCTCCTGTTTTACGCCACTGCACTATGGGCCAGGAGACCCTGTTCTATGGCCAAAAGTCCAGAAGTTATCTGATTTAATTAAAATTCATTTTATAAGGGTTTTTTGGGACGCTGATTTCAAATTTTTAATAAAAATTCAAAAATTCAAAATGGCGGAACTAATATGGCGACTAATATATTTCAAAAGTTATCCGATTTAAATAAAATTCATTTCATAAGGTTCTATTGGGACACTCATTTCAAATTTTTTATAAAAATTTTAAAATTCAAAATGGCGGATCCAATATGGCGACCAATATATTTCAAAATTTATCCGATTTAAATAAAATTCATTTTATAAGTTTTTATTGGGACGCTGATTAAAATTTTTTTATAAAAATTGTAAAATTTAAAATGGCGGATACAATATGGCGACCAAGATATTTCAAAAGTTATCCGATTTTAATAAAATTCATTTTATAAGGTTTTATTGGGACGCTGATTTCAATTTTATTATAAAAATTTAAAAATTCAAAATGGCGGATACAATATGGCGACCAATATATTTCACAAGTTATTCAATTTAAATAAAATTAATTTTATAAGCACGCGGTGTAAACAAATAACAATCTAAATACAAGTAATCTCCTTACAACAATCCACAACAAAGTTTCGCTCTAACACTATGAATGAAACTAAAAATTGCATAAACTCACCCCCTGACTACCCCGGCCATTAGGGGTCGAGTGTCGATTTATTTTTTTTATTGAAGACTGTTTTGTCCAAATTCACCTGTATAACTAAAGCAAATATGCAGATAAACATATCAAAAACCCACCCTCGTCCACCTCTTACGCTATTAGGGGTTGAATGTTGAAATTTTTATTTTAATTGAATATTATTATATTTTCTCCGAATTTACCTTAATATCGCAAAAAGTACATATGTAGATAAATATATCAAAATTTTGAAAATTAGACACCAATAACCCCCCCTGCCCTCCTCCCATCTCTTAGGGGTTGAATTTTCGAAAATGCTATTTGTCTTGTACAATATGTGTGCAATGTTTCATTCGAGTGAATACTAACAATTTTTTTTTCGTCATATAATCTTTTCCACCCCCTTGCACCCCTTAGGAGTTTAATTTTGGGAAATACTTAAATACTAGTTTCATTATTTGTATAGTATTCATTTTAAGTTTCAAGTAAATCCAACCAAAAAATATTTTCCCATACAAAATTTTACACCCCTTTTTACCCCCGTAGGGGTTGAATTTAGAAAAGTATTTTCTTAATGGGTGCTTAGATCATAAAAGGAAGACACCCCTCAAATTTCACGGTCCAGAGAAAGTTTGTACACTCGTAGTAGGTACTATATTCGTTTATACAATGTGAAATAAATATGTACCTACATATCATTCTTGTACGTTTAGAAGAGTTTCACAGTCAAGCAAATGAAAACGGGCAAAAAGGGGCAGATCTAGGCTGAAGTGCACATCCTAGAGAAGACATTTGTGAGTCTCATTACTTAATACAAGGCGGTATCTTTCGGTATTCGCAATCGGCAGCAGGTGATTTGCTGAAAAATCTTGTTTTTTTATACTAAAAATGTGGTTTTACTTCAGTAAAACTGAAAATAACGCATTCATGTGACATTTAAAATTATTTTTGAACTTCCACGAATGAAATAATCCAAATATACGGCTTGGAATTTATGACTTTACAATAAATACTACATTTTACAAGCGACAGTAAAGTAACTTTTTTTTATACATTTTTCAACTTTGCTCCCCTGTCATTTGAACAGGAATTGATTAATCAACATGTAATTGCCATCATAACTACTTCAATTAATGCTGAATTCAGTGGTCTAATTCGTTTTCTCAAATTCGAAAATAGACTTTTGGCCACAGAACAGGTTCTCCTGGCCCATAGTGCACTGCAAAAAGCATGCTGCAGAAAGAGAGACTGGCGTAAAGTTTTTAATGTCTTGAACTACATGCACAGATTGACCTTAACTTTGTGTAGCTGTGGCTTTCTTATAAATTTATTTCGTCTGCACCAGACAATTTACGTGTTGTGCCACTTGTAAAATATTCACTTCAAGGCACGTATACTTGGGATGAATTAATTTGTTCAATGCGCCGTTTTTAAAGATAAGAAAGCTTTTAATACCCCAGACTAGAATTTATACATAATTATATAAATAAGTTCTCGTGTTCATAAGATTATTTCTAGTTCAATTATCAACTATTGCTATATATTACAAATTTATATAATCCTTTAATATTAATTAATCTTGTATTTACTTCCGTTTTGTATTTGATAGAAAATTAATTTTAATATTATTTAGTGATGGGTAAACCATAGTTCAATTGCAAATTTTTTTAGATTATCTAATTTTTACGAAATAACGGACTTAATAAGAATTATTCAAAAAAAGTTTAAAATTAAAGTTATTCGCTATAAAATTCCCTACAACCTTCATTTTTTTAAATATAAAATATCATTTGTTTATCCGTTACGCTGAAAAATGGCTGAAAACATACTTTTTTAAGCTGTAATAACTAATAAAGTTTAACGCTTTTTAAGTTAATACCCCTGAAAGAACTTTAAGATAAAAATTCCATATTTTTAAATTTCAGCGTTTGGCTATTGGATTCAGGGACTATTGAAATATATATAATATACATATATATATTATAGAGTACTTCAAAGAAAATTGTATACATATGTTGCTCTTTGGAATGTTTTAAAGTGAACAACTGCGGTTACATTATTTTGTAATATCTGAAAACAATTTAAAAACACGTTGTGCTGTACTCAAATAGACATTGCAAACAATACAACTTAAGGAATGCCGACTGAAATTGTAAAAGTCTAGACTGTACCTTTTCTTTCAGGACGATGAAATATTTATTTATATATATTATTTGGTACGTATCGGATAAATGAATGTCTTCGAATTCGAAAAGTAATTTTTAAGTTTACGTAAAAAAGTTTAAAGTTTCTATTTTATTAGCTTTTTCAATCATTTAGATACTTATTTTTTGTTATTGAACTTGTATGAATGCAGATACGTCAAAACAATTTTATTATCGATGTTTTATTACGATTCTTTTGCAAAGGTATACTTTATAATATTTAATATATATTTATAATACTTAAATAAAACAAACCGTGGGGTGCAACCCTTGAGGTCCACACAACCAACTTCCCAATATATAATAGTATGACTACCAATACTTTTTGTTTTAACATTTAAACGACTGGACCAAATTCGATGAAATTTCTTTCTAATCATATTCACGTCAAGACGCTTCGAGAGGCACCCCAACGAAGTCAATTGCATTTTTATTTACGATATTTCGTGCACAACTTACGTACATACACACTAGGATAGCCATTAAATGACTTTCTAAATTCTTAAGGTCACCCCCCTCCCCAAATTTATTTAAGGTAAGAAAAAAGCAGTTTGTGTAAAATTTTAAGGCAATTGGACATTATTAGCCCGTGCCCCCGAGTGATCGCAATTTAACACGTTAAATACATTTCATTTTTTCTTTAAACAGCTGTATCTTTACGTAAAGTAAACGGATTTTGATATAACAAAACGCATTTTAAAGCTGATACGTTCTAGTTTCTGAGTCATTTATTCAAATTTATTTATCGTTTCTCATTACTCTGTGAGAAACTTAAGAAAAGTGAATATCAAAAAACATTCGTTTTAATATTTTGATTTAATACTGAATGTAATAACGAACTTGTACGAACTATTAATTTATACTACAGATAACAAACAACAAAAATATATTAAACATGGAACATGTTATTACTATAAGAAATGTTATTTTCATAATTTTATTTATCTCAAAGAAAAATAAGTACTACATGATCTCTAATCAAAATTCTTTTGATACTGTTTGCATTCTAAAAATAAATAAATAAAGATTATTCATACTTATTTCTGTAACTCAAGAGAAATAAAAAATACGAAAACAAAATGAATTTTCCGAAGAATATAAAGTCATACCTCACTTTATGGTACTTCATACAACGATTACTATATAAAAATGACGTTATTATAGTCCCTAATTCTATGAATAGTTTTTAACAATCATTTTGAAATAGCTCGGTCGATAACAATAAAATAATTTTAAAATTAGTGTAAAATTTATACTATTCATTATTTTCGTTTATTGAAGTTCTTTTTCTTGTTAAAATTTCCTTTTAAATTAAATAAATCTTTTTTTACACGTTTGGGTGTATATTAATATATGTATTTGTTTTTGTTATATTTATTATTATTAATTCAAATATCACCACAGAAGCCTCAAACATAGCATAATCTCAGTCTTTGTGATCTATTTTTAGATTTGTTCATGACAACAAGGAGATTTACAAGTTACCGCTGCATTTACAGTGCAGAGCTTTCTGTTAGCTTTGCTTGAATAGAATTAAGCTTAGTGCGGTGCCTTTATCACCGTCTCTGTACTTGCAGCTTTTTATTTCTAGTTCCTTTGGTTTTGTATGCATCAGCTACATTCTAGCTTTAAAAAAATCTATTGTGGTCAAAGTATATAAATTGCATATAGTTTTTCTATATTTGATATTCTACCGTTATTTGAATACATTTATGTAAAAATTTACACGTACATTATAAAAATATAATACATTTTTATAAAAACTAATATCGCCTATGGTCGAAATTCGACTAATATTTTACCTGCCTTCACGGCAATATACACAAAAGATTTTTTGTGCTCATCTATGGCACAGTACCTAACCCCTAACCTAACCTGCTTTTACAACAAAAATTTCCAAATAAAAACACTGCAATTGAACGCCAATTGAATTCTCTATACGCGTTCTCTACGTTTGATAGAATCCCCAAAACTATTTATTTTTTCCGCTTGGTGGCGATAGGAGAATTTCTATGCTGTTGAACGATGCGAGGGGAAATAAACAATCAGCGAGAGGGGAAATCATGTGTGTATGTACAAAACTTTATTTACCTGCCTTAACGGCAATATACACACATGATTTTTTGTACAAATCTATAGCACAGTACCTTTCGAATGATATAATTTTCATTCACCTTCTTTTATAATAAATACTAAAAAAACGTACAATTTTCGATGTTCAATTATTAATAGATAGATTAACTGCAAAAATCTTATACGCTACATATCATATCATATTAAAGATTGAATGATCCTAACGATTACAATATCAATATTATTTTAACTTTTGAGTAACTACTTTTAAATTAGTAGGTACATAAAATGAGTCGATAATTTGTACAAATCGGATATAATATATACCTATTCAAACAAAATCTTAAATTTAAATTGTATAACCAAGAGGAAACCTTTGTGAGAATGTTTACAAATACGTATAAATTTAACCCTCAACGTGAAGGGATGTATCATTTAAAACCCTTCTTTTGCCACGTCTACATACAATTTCAAATGAAAGCAGATTCGTAATATATACAAATAAAATATTTCCTAATAAAATAACATTTAGATTCAATGAACTTTAAAACTAGCATTCAAATACATATACAGGTTGTCCCGTAAACATATCAACAAACTTTCATGAGTTATCGAAAACATTTTAAAAAATTGCTTTTTGTTAATAAACCCATGTCCTCTCCATACAAAAATCAATAGACTTTGCCTTTTTAATGTTCTCGACAACTCCTGATATAAAGACACCCTATATAATGAATCTATTTCAAATATAATAATATTTCGGTACAACTTCGTCATCCAATATGTTTTCCTTGTACATATGCAACGACACGTAATTTATTTACTTCCTCATGTACGTACGCTTTACGTAATCATAAATACTACATTTTACGGTTCTTGTACTCGAGATACACATTGTAAAGTGGCACTAAACTTATTTCCGAAGATTTTTATTGGTTCCCGAACAGTCATCATTTGCTAACATTCAATACTTATTATTTTAAAGTGCATTGTAAAAGGTGATCCACAATTGGCACTGATTCAAACTTTCCCATACAAGTGTTTCAAATGAAGACATTTCTTGTAATGGTATACTATTTGGCACATCAATGTTTTGATGATTATTGCTACAATGATAGTAAAAGATCATTTTACAGATAACGTTATTATGATATATGAATGTCTGTTCCATTTTACGATTGTAAAGTGGTTTGTAATTCTCCTGTTTTATAGATGTTACATAGTATTAAAAATTTTATTTAAACATACATGTATTTTAAATGATTGAGTTTGAGTTTTATTAACTTATTTCTTCAAGACGAACTAGAGAGCTTTAAACCGTCTTTTAATAGATGTTGTTAGGGATTTGCAAAAAGTTTAGTTAGTTGAATAGGCTTCGAATTGATTAATTTCATCTTATTAAACTTTGGTTGCAAGTTCATTAGGTAGCTTTCTAGCTAATTACTATTGAATTTTGGATCAATCTAATCAACTGTAAACTTGCTAAAACAATAATTAATTCTATCTTAACATTCTTAACATATAAAACATACTTTTGATTATTTAAATCGTATAGAAATTTTAAACGATTACTTTAGAATGTTATTCAAATTATTATACAAAAAAAAGGATCAAATAGCTCTTATATACATAAAAGAACCATAATATTCAACTTTTTCCGATACGGATATAAAGTAAGCATACAAAAAAAATTCATGTGCATAGCAATTATAAATTTTTGTGGGGGGATAAAATTCCCGAATCGCCATGTTTTATGATACGGGCAATAAAGGCGTTGGAGTAAAGGATATCATAAAAGGAGGTGATCGGAGAGTGAGACGTGGTTCACAGGAAAACTTGACAAAAGTAAGGCTGGTTTTACACGTACACGAAATATAGAAATATTACACAATCTAGTTGTAGATTGGGAACATGAATACATATTTGGTTCAAAATTCAATAATATACATATTGTTAAAATTTCAATATATAGGGTGCTCAGAATATAAGTAAATCAAGTTCACTTTTTTTTCTATATTATAATGCTCGAGTGTCTAATAAATGCTTTTTAATTCATTGAAAAAATTGTTTAAGTTAAACTATTAACTAGAACTTTGAGTTGTATTTCCATATTTCTTTTATATTTAACTCAATATAAATCAACATTACTATTTTGTCATTTTGTTTGCAAAATATAAGGTTTAGTACCAATTGGTGTATTTATTTTTGTCCCTTTTAAAGAAGATAAAAACATGAACTCTTAATTTCTCAACATCTGATTTCTAGGCCTTGATAACTTGATCCACTTCTATTCTGATCACCCCATATTATGTAGGTATAGTTAGAGTTTTGTCTCAACCCTTGAACCTAGACTTGTTCGGTGATTCACAAACTTTGTACAACTTACAATTAATACTGGCTCTAGGTTGTAAACGTTGTTCTGTATACTATAATCTAATTGATCAGTCAGGCAAATGATGTCTTTTGTTCTTAGTTGGTCAAATTCGTATATTTAGCTTGTCGAATAATTATAAAGCAAATGATGTAGTATTCAATACCAAATGTTCGCCTCACACCTTTTTTACTTTTTTTACTAATTTGAATATTTTATACTAATGTACATTTCAAGCAAGTTACGGTTTGGAGTGTGTTTTATTCTCGTCACATTGATAAAATTAGCATTATATCTTAAATTTTTTAGTAAAAGTTTACATTTTCTGAAAAAGAACATTACAGGTTCCATATTTACTTAATTTAACATCGATTAATTTTAATTTTCTGTTATAAAAATATAAACAAATTTCAAGTTGTCCATTTTTACACGTCGCAAAATGTAATAAATTAACAGCAATCCTTTTCAATTCACTTCATCTATTTGCAGAATAGAACCCTATTCAAAACCCAAATCAGATAATTAAAAATAAGGAAATTTACAGTTTATTTAAGATTTTTTGTATATTTTTGGAAAATTTAATCGTGAAATAGATAGTTACTCTGGAAGATCCAAAAATATCCGCTTAAAGGCACCACAATAGCTACAACAAACAATTGTCATATTATAATAATGCATGTATTTTAATTATTTTATTCAAAGGTATGACTTTTTTGCAAATTACAAGGATTGAATGTTTATCTTGAGTTCTGTTTCATTACGTTACATCTTTAATCAAGACAAAATTTTGTAAGTTTGCGTTAAATATTTATTTTATTTTATCACATTTTACAAAAATATAAGAGTTAAGTTTTGAAAACAACCCCCATTTTTTGTTAAATGACAACCTTATTAATTAATATATTTTAAAAAGTTTAAAGGGTGCGCATTTTATGGCCAAGCCATGTTATTTATCTATGCGGTCTATAATAATAGTTCCAAGGTTTTTAAATAAGATCTATTATAAAAATTGTATTAATATTTTGATTCCACTTTCATTTACTGTATATCTAAACAACATAGCTTGAATACGAAGACAGTGAAGACACGTGTTAAATTATACGTATTCGATTTGATTTGGTTTATATCAACACGACTACAACTAGGTGGTTAAACTAGCGTGTGTAAATCCGACCTAAGCTGCGTTCCAAATGCGGAGAGAGAGGGTTACGGAGAATGGTGAAGGCGGTATTGCTTTTGATGTTGAAATAATGCCGGGCCACGGAGCGGTCCTTTGTTCCATCGATCCGGCCGTAAACGAGTCACCACCGGGAATCGAATTCAGACTACAATTGGATGACTTATGGTTTCGCCAACACGTCGCGACATCGCCAATCTCGTGCGCTCCTTCTCGCTCGAATGCCGTAAGGAAATTACCGGCGCCTTAGGAGCTTCGAATTTCTCCCTTCAAAGGAGAATGGTAATTAGTCATATTACATTTTATCTAATATTACTGGTAAGTGTATAATTAGATCAAATAAATTACATTTAAGACATAATGGTTCATTATCACTCCTACAATGAGACTGTACCCGTTTACTGGTCATTACGATAAACTTATTGGCGGTAGGTTTAATTTGTTCGTCGTTCGTGCTTTGTTTACAGTGCACATCTTGTTTCATAAATACCCTCAATTATCCGGGGACGTTGGTTAATGTAATTCTCCGGAAAATCGAGAACCGAGATTTTACTATTGTTTATATGTATAAACTAGGTGATTGAAAATTCAAAATAAACAACAGTATTATACATTTTGGAGCTTAAGGCGCAAACACTTTTTTGGCTCTTTTGAAATGATTTTTTTTATTTCAACCAAAAAAAATGTTAAAATAATACACAAAAAAGTGTTAGATTAAGGGTCGATTACATTGAGCGAGTTTACAAGCTAACAAGCCAGCTTTTTTACAAGCTGGCTTGTTTGCTTGTAAACTCGCTCAATGTAATCGACGCTTTAGATTACTATAGTAATGAAAAGATTGTTTTTTTGTTTTTCAACACCAAAAAAAGTTTTAAAGTAACCATCTGCTGGCGGCCCCAGACTAACAATAAGTAGTAGTAGTAGTAGTTGCCTAATTAGCTTACTTTATAACGCACCACTGTCCCTTACGAGGCTTCCAGGTAACGCCTCATGCATACTATATGTTTAGTTTTAATAATCATATGCGATATTTTCATTTATACATTACAATAAAGATAACATTAATTGTGAGAAGTTTTGCACAGAATTTCTTTACGGCATATACGAATATATACTCTTACGTAAATTGATCATATCCGCATTGACTGAATCGTTCTTCACAAGAAATTATTGTGGAAGTTTCACAATAGTGATATTAGCTCCCGTCGAGCGTGTCTTGCGTATGGCGTTGCGGCTCGAGTACCGCGTGTGTCGACGTGTATGTGTATATGTGTGCGTGTGTGTGTACAGGACCGGGGTAGCTATTGAATCAAAACGACCTTTGATTTAAAACTATCGCGTCGCGTCAATCCAAAAAATAATGAGAAAATATAACAAAATTATTTATTTAGGACATGAGTCGTTCAAAAGCCACAATCTAATTGTTGTGATAAGTGAAAGAAATAATAATGAAAACAATAGTTTGCGTAAAATAATGTGTTTATTTTGATTTGTATACAATACATCGCCAAACCCGACCGTAGTGTCTGCCTTTTTTCAATCAACCTAAGCAAAACTGAATTTTCTGCTATGACATCGATGGAAAAGAAATAAATACCGATTTATTGTTTAATATTTACTTTGGTTTAGTGGCGTAGTACCAGGGGGGGAAGACGAAACCCCTCCCGAAATATTCAGTGTTCTAAAAAAAACGTATGTATTTTTTATAAATTTTGACGTGACGAATCTGAGACAGTATCAATTTTATTTCAAAGTTTCGTCAAGAATGTTATCAGATACTTTATGTATGTGTTTAAAAGAGTGTGTACTTACGTCAATAGAACTTGACATTACTATTTGTAAAGTAATATCATATATAAACATTATATTAAAATTACTCGTGTAATAAATCCAATAAATAAATATAAATTGGTATAAATAATTTAATCCACTCGAGAAAAAAAAGACCCTATACTCTTAATTCGGCACTGTTTGCGTGTGTGTTTAGTGTAAGTATATGCGTGTGTGTGTGTGTGTGTGTGTGAGTGCGAGAGAATGAAACGCAAGACTCTCCATAGCACAAGAACGTGTATTGATGCGTTCTTCATTACGTACGCTCGATCTGGCGCGCCGCTTCCTGACAAAAGCTTCTGCTGGATCCCGCTAGAGGTCTCGCCCGTGCACGTTCTCTTTCTGTGCCTCTTCCTTGGCACTTATCTATTTGTCACAGCCCCACCCCCACGCCTATACCTGAATACATATATGTTCAAGCCAATATCTATCTATACGCCTATATTGGAGGTGTAGAAGTATAATTAAATATCAACCGAATATTGGAGTAAATCATGCTTAAGAATTATCTTAGATGGGAGTGTAAATATGCATATATTTTCATAAATTTTCCTAATTATTTAATTAAATTAGATTTAGGTAGTATCTATAAAGTATAGACCAGTCATTCTCTACCGTATTTTTTTTAATAATTACTCGTATATAAAATTATATATTTTAAAGCCTAAAACTACTGTAATTATTTTTATAAAAGCAAAAATATCGTATTGCAGAATTTCTTCGCGGGTTCGCCCGTATATATTTCAAAATCAATTAATGTCCACACGATTGACTGCTCTAAACTGTAGGCACAGATTTGATATCGTTGAATGAATTTCAACGATATCATAGATGCATTTAGAAATGAATACAAAAGGCTAATTTTTTTAATGAACCTAAAACGAATCCGCAAAACAAAGATATGAATTAAACATTTGTAGCGGTTATTTTTTCTTTCTGAGCAGATATTATCAGATTAGTACTCGTAAAAAATAGCGATGTTCAATTCACTATATAGAAAAAAATATCGTTGCATTGAAATGCACATTCATTAATATTTCATTTCAGCACTTTCGCAGCTTTACTTTTAAAATTAGAATGCAAAAGGATGTAAAACAAGACAATTTACATTCAATACCAACCTTAATATAAAACATCAAGAAATTTACGTGTAGCTAGAAGTTGTAGAACACAAAAGAAAAGATTAAAACAGCATCAAGAAGTTTGAATACCACCGTATTGTTACATCAAAGAACACGGGTTGTCTTCTGTGACGGTTCTGTTTTACATTCGGTACTAGACAATATACATACCAATGACCAAAGCACACTATTTTATGCTCGCACTACCAAGAATGTACTTTACATGGTACACACAATATGTGATAGTTATACATGTTATGATAATATACAGCATTATAAAAGTTTTGTACAATTACAGTTGTTGTTCAGTATACATTTATGTTATTATTTTACTCTGTGGTATATCCAACTGCTTTTGTATTAATATTTGTTTAAATTACTTTACATTGCATTGCTATTGTAAATTTTCCATAAATAACGGCATTTATATGGACATAATAAAAAATAAACTGCTATAGCAACAAGATTTTTATATACACCATAATATTTTGGAAACAGTTCGTTATACCGAAAAAACGGTTCGAACATATGAGGAGGAAAGTTTTTTTTGGCATTATTTCATATTGTAATGTCAGTTTTAAGCATGACATCTCGATTTTTTTAAGTGGAACGAACGAGTTTTGAAACTCACCTCCTCTTTTTTTACGAAAACGAATAAAACATAAATTATAGATAATAATATTCTTTACAACTTCTATTTAAAACATTTTTTTCTATTATACGTACCGTTTCAATAATAATTAAAATAATTCAAGTATTTACAAAAGTAAACTTCTGTTTATTTCCAGTTTAATGATCAGATATCTTCAAAAGTAGGAGGTACACATCTACATTAAGTCTACCAAACTTTAAATTTAAAATTTCATGTTTGTAAATTTCACCGTTTTAGCTGTATATAGCGTTCAAAGATAGTCACTAGCATACAGAGAGCTGAGATAATGGTCGTACGTGATTCGTATAATTTCCTTAAAATAAAAAGTTCATGATACCAGGTACTGGAGAAATAAAACATTTTGACAAGATTCAAACGTGTGTGGAGATCGCTGGTGTTATTTCACTGCTTGCCTTATTTGTTATACCTACATATTTCAATTAATTTTAAATAAGTGAAAATATACTTAATTTTTTTAATATACTGATTTATGACACATTAAAACATTAAGGAAAAATGTATTTCCAATGATACCAAATATGACCTTATAAAAATAAAAAACGTTCCATCCCTTCAAGACTTGATAAAAAAGAAAAAAAGTTTCCCATTGAACTTTTATTATGACATTTTTTGATAGTTACGCTAATAATACACTGCACTCTCGCTAGTCCGGCGTACCCCACACATGTAGTATTACATATGTCTATATGTCTACATTCTACATGTTAGAACGTGTTATAAAAATATACATTAAAATATAATAATTTTAAGGAATTGTCTTGTCACATGATGTCTGCCGGATTTCTATGAGTAACCTGACTAACATTATAATCCGGCCATTTCTGTGCAAGGAATAGCCGGATTAGCGAGAGCTAGTGTATGTAAACTAATAAATATGTATTTATTTATAAATGATAATCTTTTTCTGAAATATTTATACGTGTATTTTACTATCTTCTCCTATCTCTTCCAAAAGCTAGTAACGTCCTATTCTAGCTTACAGGTACAATATTAATATAGTCCGGACGTTAAGGAATTTTCCTCTACACTTTTAGAATCTAAACATTATTTTTGATGTCTTGTATTTAAAATAATAATATAAATAAGAAAAACTATACCCGCGAAGATATTTTTGCCCCTAAATACGGGTTTTTGAAATGTCGCCATTTCTAGTTTTGTAGAGGAAGGTTTAATGTAAAACTATACCAATTTTCTTGTTTTTATCAAAAAATGCACAGATTAGTCGAAATATCATTCTTATCGTTCGAATTAATAGTTTATGGCTTACAATTAGCTACAATTCTATCAAAAGCATAACTATTGAATTTATACTTTAATATTATATGTAGTTAAATTATTTATAGTTAGGCTTTGATTTCTAATAAAATACACGATTTAAACACAATCTAAAAGCCTCGAGCAATTTGACATTGGATTGTTGCACCAACCAAAACCACATATTTGCATTTATGTACATGTTTTCATGTGATATGCATATGAAAACTGAAAATAGCCACCTGTATAATTAATTCTCAATATTCCTACCGTGTCACTAAGTCAATAAACCATTAACAACAATATTTGCTAATTACATGTCTGATATGTGGAAATTTATACTTTGACAGTTAGAAATTAATTTCCGTTATCGAAGTTTTGGAAAATATACCCTACCGAATATACCCCACTTTTACAATACACGAAAATAATTATACGCATAAACTCGAACACACAAATCTGCGTGAATTGAAATTGGAACTGTTTAGGTTAATTTTGTACAAGTTATAATTAGCATTTGAGAAAATTATACATCTGTTCTGATATCATCTTTACTCCAAGCGATTTAGATGTAATTATGTTAATACTTGTATGTAAGAAAAGTTCATTTTATTATGCGGCTTTATGAGTAAATGATACTAAAAGGTTATACTTATTTTATTAGTTTATTTTTATCTTGGTCGTGCTTAATCATACCATCTGACAAAAAGTAAAAAGTGAACTAATCTTTCAATTAAACTAATTGTAATTTTTTGATCTGTTTTAATTATCTGTGTTATTATATCCAAAATTCTATTTAATTAATAATTAGATCACTTTGAACAGTTTTCGTATTAATTAATATATTTTATACAATGAAAACGAGGCCAACACAGAACGGTAATGGCTGATCCAGAAAGTGGTTAAGGGTAGCCATTCATTAAAAAAATAGAAAAGTAATGTGTGTAATAAAATTTTAATATGAATTTTTGCTATTATTGGAGCTAAAATACCATTTGAATTGACAAAATAAGAATGAATAATGGCGGTGTAAAAAACAATTAAATGTCAAATTTCAGATAGGTAGTAGTAAAATAGAACTTTTTGATATAAAATAAATTGACCAGTATATTATCATCAGATTTTATAGCTGAGAATGTTTTAGTTTATTTTTTTAATTATTATTAATACCTATGTAAAATATTATAATTCATTATAACGACTAATATTTTTCTTTATTAAAAATTCTAAAAAATGATTTAAATAATCGCGAATGAATTACGTTACATTCTAAGATATTTATAATAAAAATTATATTTCACGTAATTTTTAATAATAAAAATACTTTTTTGCCGCAGTTTAAACAAATGAAATATTTACGAATATTTATTTCAAAACAAAGTATTTTTTTACAGATTTTTGGGAGTATTGTTTGACAGTTAATTAGTTAAACAAATCATAATCTAGCAAATCACTGTGTCTGTTAACTTTATTATATACTATATCACCAAAGTTTTAAATCCATGTTTGACAAATATCAATTAATCAATTCTAAATTTATCCAAACGATGAATAAACGAAGTTTACTAAAAGGGAGAAGACGATGTCCGATAAACAAAATTAATTGACAGTAAGCCCACATAAAATGTTACATAAATTAAAACAGCAAACCTTTATAATCTACTTATACATAAAGTTAAGTTAGTTTCAGAAACTTCATCTATATATATACAATTTATGCTTTATTAGATTACATTACATGCAGGTAATATAGCCGTAACTTAATATCAGTGATAACATTATTAGTACGTTCAGTGTCCTAAGTTAAGTCTTCCAGAACAATTATGTAATTCCGACAGACGTCAAACACTGGAAGAGCAGGATAGAACAGTTGATAAAAAGAACCTTACAAAGAAACTCGTGTTTGAGAGAAGCTTATTTTGAAACTATAAAAGAAAGAAATTGGAATAACTACTTTGTACGACACTTCCATTAACATGAGAAATATAAAATTACTTTTTTTCACAGTAGAAGTTTGTTTCCTGAAAGAAGACTAGATGTTTTCGTAGTGTTAATGCAACTCTAATTATTTAATGTTTGTTTTTAATGTTATAATATTTTGTTTCTAAATTAATAGTACGCTAGTAGCGTATTTTATAGTTTGTTAGTTGAGTAATATAGCTTATTATTGCACAGCTGTAGTACGTTTGATTGTTTACCTGCGTGGATTTATCGTAATATTAGACTTGACGGCTTACATAGAGTAGTAAATAAATATAAATAATATAGCTCACAATCAGCCATAAAATACTCATCCCTTAAACTTTTTAATATATTAATTTGAGTTGTCAGTTTTTTTTAATTAATAGTTAAATTATTAATGTTTAATAAATAATTAAGCTAATACAACAAATGTCGGTTTGAAAAACTACGCCACTACCCAAGGTACATATGTAAAGATAAGGTAACCTCATTAACTCCTTGACCAATCAGCGTTTGCGCGGGAATTACGTCACTACGGGGATATATTCAAATGTTATAAATGTATAATTAGTACAGTGAAATAGATTTCTCGAACACAGTAATTCCATTATCAACGAGTTCAGTCAACCTAGAGTTGCAGAGATAGTTTTACAAGGGGTGAACGGGGCGATAAAATGTTTTTACACGAATAACTTCAAAATGGCGACCGCACTCATCGGTAAAGTGTAGGTACCAAACTATATCTGCACTAATTTTCGTAGAAAAAAGAATTATTGTGTTCGAAAAAACTATTTTTACTGTACTAATTAGGTATACATATATAACATATCACCGTGATGACGTAATTCCCACGCAAACACTGATTAGTTAATGAGCTAGTGAGGTTACCGTGTCTTTACATACCTTGATTCACTACCTATCATTTGTAATTACGAAGTTATCGGATTAAGTACTCATTTGTTTATTTATATTTTTATATCAGAAAATTAAATCCAATCGAGATTTTATACTAAAGGTAAATATGAAGGCTTATGTGCTTATTTAAAAAATGTGAAGTTTTAAATGAGTTGCTGAAGAAATTTAAACAATAACGATCATTTAATATGCCAATATGCAAAAAACATAACCGGGAATAGAACACACTACCAGGCAACTTGCTTGGGGTGCATAATATCCAAAGTTAATATAATAATATTGAATATTAATTCAAATGAATATTACTTTACATGTACAATAATATTATTATCTGTTAATGTAGCGTATTCGAATAACACAGATTAAAAAAAAATATGGGTATGACTGTGTCGGAATGCACACTCGAGGGAATGACGTGAATAGTAATATTGTATAATACAGTTATTGTTTATTATTTTTATGAATATAAAAACAATTAATTAATATTTACAATCACAATCGTGGAAATACAATTTTTTTTATAATATTAAATTTATCACTCATTTAAACTGGTTAAATGTTCTGATTTGTACTTGTATCACGTAGATCTAATCGAGATCTATAATTTGAGACCAAAACCCGCGTGGTAGCTGCTCTGAGTGTTAAGATACACTGATTATAAATGTTCGCTAGCGCGCAAACAGATTTCAGCGCGTTACATTAAGTTTCTAAAATGCCCACCCAGTAAATACATCATTTTAACATTACATTTCGTTTAATTAATTTATGTGTATATTTATAATGTACAAATTTGTTGTTTTACATTTTAAATTCTACCATGTATCATACAACTAATCCATAATAAGCTTATTCACATAATATTATTGTATTTAATTTATCCAGAGCTTGTTTAATTGTACCAACAATTTAGGTAAATCCATATAGGTATGCATAAAAATGTTTAGTTAAAAACCATTAAATATGAAAGTTATCGATATTTGAACGAATAAAATTGAATATAAAAATGTTTTTCTCAATGAAAAATTATTTTTAAATGACGCCGAAACTAAGTAATATATAGCGAATTTCATCTGCTTTACTGGTCAAAACGACTAGTAAACTCTTAATGTACTTTAAAAACAGTCTACATACAAATTCGGGTCGTCTGACGTACTTCGAATACACTCAGCTGAAAGTCAAAAACATTTTTTTTTTATTCAATAATTTTTTTTAAATTAATCTATCAATATTAAAATTCCGAATTGTTTTTATTATTAGCGTTCATGCTACAGATTAAAGAGGCTACCTTGTCACAATTTTCATGCTGCATACCTTTTAACAGTACGAGTATATTAACCAATCTTAAGTCAACTTGTAGTTATTTGAATTAAAATTTTAATATTTCCAGAAAAAATACTGTTCAATAACTAAAATAATAAAATGATAATTTATTTATAACTATTGCATAGTTGCACTACCTATGTATATTCACATAAGGTAATGGCACCAGTCTTGGCAAGAACCCCAGTAATTACAAATTTTTAATTAAATGTACTGAATTAGAAATATGTGTTGATATTTGATTACTTCCATTTCTGAATATTAATTTATATACATTTAACTGTCTTACAGCGTGATTTGGCCAAATAGGTGTCAAAATGGTGGATATTTTAACTAATTAATAGTATAATTTATTTATTAATTATTATATTATCATAGCAACTGCTTTACATTGATTCAAAATTGAAATTTTTATATCTTTTGTGTCGTAGTATTTATCATATTGTAATCACATCACTGCGTGCTCACTACTGGTTTTCCTTCACCATTACTGGAGAAAAAACATTAACCAAATAAAAGGCTATAATTTAAAAACAAACTATATTTGCGAACTTTGGTAATTAAATTGATTAAATAAAGAGTTACTTATTTTATTAGTAACTTGAATTCATGAGAATTACAAAAAACAAGCCCATTAATCCAAAAAACCGAAAACTTACTCTTATAGCGGCCATAACTGGTGCATTTACCTTATATTGGCCAATTCCCAATACCATACAATACATCGTACCACATTTACATACATACGTATGTTTAAATGATATGTATAGGTGCCTTTACTTCAATACATCCACCGAATATGTAACATACAGAATTACATTTCGATGCGTAGCCGTTTTCTTCCGGTCCCATTTTAACTTCGGCTGTCATCGATTCTCGCTCTAAAGATTTATCGTTCCCATATCAGCATCCCAGACCCGGTAAAGCACCCCTCACGACCGCAATAAGCCCATGTACAGAATCATCCAATTAATCATTGAAATTCATAAAACATACCGTGTCCGTATGTTATGTATATATGAATTTGTATACGTTCTGTGTTCGTATTTGATATACAATATATTATAATAGTTTTTCTTATTTTATTTGTCTTACTATGTAGATACGTTATGTTATATATCCCTTTATATAAAAATACAATTACCTTTATGAAATATTTGATGTATCATTCAAAAAAGAACCATCTTAAATTATGCTACCATATCGTGACTGAAGGGTTGAAATCAAATAGTCATATAACATTTTTTATTGCATTTTAGGAGACCTATCTAAAGACACCCTACTTAATGGATTAAATGAAAAATTTTTTTAAATATATTTTTTAGTCTATGGAGTCAAAAAAAAAAATTTTTTTAAATCTAATCATTTCTGTTTTTATGTTATCAGTCTTCGTCCGTATAGCAAATTTCATCTTAATCGGCTTAAAATTTTTGAGGACGGATGGACATGGCATAACTATAAGGTTCCTAGTTTTCTACGGAAACCTAAAAAGGAGCAACTCATTCGATAAAAGCTTTATTTTTGTCATCAAAATTTGTTTTGTTAAATTGTGTATTTTAGTCTACAAATACCTGTTTCTAAAATTATTATATTCATAATAAATGGTTTCAAACTGAATAGGGTTCGTTTCCGTATGAGTATTAAAAGTAGATACATGTAGAAAAGAGAACCAATATATGTATGTGTTTAGGAAAAATTTTCTTAAAAGAAAAAAATTAATCGAAACCGAACACTGCATTGGTTTGTAAAACAGACTACAATATCACTAAGAGTTAGTAAATGTCTGTATTTGCACATTCTGTGACATGATTTCACTTAAACTGTCTGAAACAATAGTGAATATACTAGACGAAGTTTAAAATTGGTTTGGGTTCATTCCAGGACTGAAAACGAGACATTACTTCATCCTTTAACAATGTTTTAATTCTCAGAACTTTGACATATTAAGACTATATTAATAAATTGGAAAATACATATATTTAGTTTATTTTTTATTAAAGTGTCTACATCGCAACAAAATTAGGTAATTAAAGAAAAATTACGATTTCATGTCAAAAATCTTAATCTAATATAATATACATAAAAACGTATTTACAAAATTTACATATGTTGTTTATTTTAAAAATTTTAACATGATTAAAATGAGAAATATTTAAAAACTTCATATGAAACCTTTGCATGTAAATTTTAATTATAAAACATCATTTTTATTTTATTTTACATACTATTCTCTATCTCTATTCATTCTGCATGATGATATACATCTTTTTAAAATTATTTTTCATATTACATAGTTGTGTAAAATAAATACCACTATTAAACAAATTAAAAATATCGGTATGGAGAACCATACATGACTTCCATGTTCTTTCTATCTTTTTAAATAATTTTTAAATATGCATTTTTTTTTAATATTTTATTTATATAACCTACTACTATGAATATACATATCGTAATTCATTAAAAAAACATATATACTTACAACGGTTACAGCTCTTTTTGCCATTTGTACATAAATATTAGTTTTCTAATGTCAAAAATATAATTCACATTCGTAGAAAAACTAATTTGACAATTTGAATTTAGTTGCATTTGTTTCCAAGGCAACATGAATTAATGTCATATTAGTATTTAAAATTCAAATTTTCAGTGTGTTTTTCACCCCTTTAATGGCTGTTTAGACACGTACAAATAATAAATGTCCCTTAGATTCAATTGAACTGCAAATGTACCAAATCTTATCAAAATTAGTGAGATAATACTCGCAATATTCACTTTTTAGACGAAAAAAATTACAGAATTTGGAATATTTCCAAAACCCCTAATCCGATTAGCACCAAAAAAAATAATTTAGATCGGTGCATTTTTACGGTAGTTATCGTGAACGAAAAAAAAATCTACATCCTGACACACAGACACACGCACAGCCGCCATGCGGAAATTAACTTTTCTTTTAGTTTTGAAGTTAGTACAATCAGAATTTGTCATTTTCTCGGACACGATTTTTCGATGGTATTACAATACTTCCATTTCTTTCAGAACATGGAAGTAAAAATGTTATGCAGATAACATAACTTTTTATTGAAAATTCTTATGAGAGTGTTACAGAAGAGAGGCAAATACATTTTTGATGTGAGTATAGCAGAAAAAGTTAATCATTGGTTGAAAGTAGATATTATAATGAGTAGACCATAATATACTATACATATACCTATTGTAGAAAAAACACGCCAAAATCATTACACTTCAACTGTTTTTTACAATTATTTCGATAATTATCACTTCTACGGGAGAAATTTACTAGATAAAAATAAATAAACATATATGTACAAGACAATTTTACATTATTCATTGTAATTTTTACATATATACAGTAAGTATAAATATCATTTAAAAAAAAAAAATTAAAAATGTTTTTAATAACAACTTATAAAAATACGATTTTCAGGTATTTTGTAGAAAAATGTATCTTTATTAATTTTTCTAAATTTTTAATTTATATCATCATATCAATAAAAAATTATTAACAAAATACTAGGATGTTTCGGAAGTCAATATCTAATTATTTCAGACACAGTTTTTTTCATTCTGATATAGACCTACGTAATATCCCAAAAGTAAACCAGTATCTTGCATACACACAAAAATTAGTACTAATTATAAGAAACAATTATATTTTATAAATAAATGCAACACTTAATGCTCTAGGGTTTGTCCGCATCCTCGGTATTCCGCAACATGCAACGAATGCTCAAACTTACATAACTCTATTAGCAACCGGCGTGCAGATACATATATATTTCGTGACAGGGAATTATCGTCAGATTCCAAGCATCCAATTTGTCTTATTTAAGTCTGTTTTGATTTCGCTGAAATGAATTTAAATTTGTATAATAAAACGCGTTTGTTTTCTTAATAACAAGCGACAATAATTTGTATGAACCATACAAAAGCGATTTTATTAACTGTTTTTTTTTGTAATTATAAATAAAATAAAAAAATAAATAAATGCAAATTAAATTTTAATGGATATAGTTTTTTTATCAAAAGTTTATTGACACACTATTTTTTATTAAATATACTTTTTAATTTATTAATATACTAGACTGACAATGAATGAGGATATTTGGAAAATTATTTCAGAAATATAATGTAACTCAAATAAATGATTTTATTTTCATTACATTTTATACAAAAATTATGAAGCATCCATTTAAAAAAATTTCACTGATCAAACTATATAAATTCTCTCACCAAAACCAACCCCCTGTGGATCTAAATCGATGCCAGTGACATCTACTAACGATCTGTCAAAACTAAAGTTCCGATCTTTATGCATTGAGTATTACGTTTTATTTTTAAATTTTTAAATTAAAAAAGAGTGATGACACATCTATGAATAGAGAGTTTAAATTAAACAAAATATAATCATCAAAATCGATTGAGTGAGAACCGCTAATGAAAGTGGGAAAAAAACCGACGTGTGTCTTATTTAAGTATCTAATAGTGAAGTATTTCTCAGTTAACATATAAGGTACTGGCACTAGTCTTGGATATGACCCCAGTAATGGCTATTTTTTAATTAAATGTATTGAATTAGAAATATTTGTTGATATGCATTTAACTGTCTTACAGCGTGATTTGATGACAATCGGTCAATAGATGTCAAAATGGTGAACATTTAAACTAAATTGATTAAATAAAGAGTTAGTTGTTTTATTAGTTACATGAGGTCATGAGAATTACAAAAATGAAGCCCGTCAATCACAAAAACAGTAAACCTTGCTCTTATAGCGGCCATAACTGGTGCCAGTACCTTATTTGTTTATTGAAACTTGTTTTTTTAAATAATTCATTAACTCGATACAGATTTCTGTTCTCATCAACATCATTACATTTTTCAATTGTAAATTAGTATACATGATTTTATAAAATTACCGGAATCGATATTTAATAAATTATATAGCGGGTCGCAAATTCTCCTTCTTTTTCGCTCTCTTTCTAATAAATACTTCACATATTATACAATAATCATATGTCTTTATTGTATGTTAAATATGTATGTAGGTATACAGAGTATGAAATTCGTTCAAACGATTTTAAAATTGATATTAATACAAATAGAAAGACACCGTCTCGTATTTTATATAAAGATAAATTTATATGTACTAAAATTGAATATTTTCTTCTACATATATATCTTATACATGTTGCTTATAACGAAATCTAAAAATTCTTTACATACACCGTTGGGAAATTTCATGTTTTCTAAAATATAGAGAGCGTTATATACATTTATGTAAAGACGAAACATAATTTGCAATGAAAATATTATAACGAACAAAAAAACGCGACAGATAAAAACGAAAATGAAATACCTCTTGCAAAAACATTTTATCTTTTTGTAAAAGCATTTACATAAATTATACAAATTATTTTACTTATACTTAAAAAAGTAAAAATTTAATTAATTTTATATATTTATTTATGCAAATTTTACAATAATGTATTAAATTAATTTGATTCATTCAAAAAAATTACCACTAAACTCCTCTATATTTTCTTTTATCGACATTTTGGAGAAGATATACAAAAGGTTTAAAAACATCATCTTTAATAATTTTTCTATAAAACAAGACATAACTAAGTTTATTTTTAAAATTTGTGAATCGTGTTTTTTTATTTTACATATACAAAATACTCCATGGAAAAATCGGAGAATTTGCAAATGTTCTCTCTGAAACATAAAATTTATTCGCTAATGTTAATAAGCTATTAAAGCTCACATAAATTTGTTTGCGAAAGTTTTGCAACGTACATTTTCTTAGTTCCTAATGAATCTCTTGCGTACAGTTACACAAAAAAAACTTCATTCCAGGCTTAAATTTTTTAAACAATTTAAAATATGTGAGGAATTTTCGTTTGCACAATATTCTTTTACTTTTAAAAGTTCTTTTAAGATCATTTGTCAGTTGCAATGTAATACCTACTTTTATAAATACAGAAACACATATTCTTTTACACCAAAATACAAATTTTTAAAATATGCTCTATTTAAAATAAAATATTTGTTTACAGGTATATTTTAGTTAAGATTCTATTAAAGTCCAAATTAGCAACCCCGTGGTGCAATTTACAATCCAGTTAGCTAAATTAAAACAAAGCTCTGATCTCACATTTTGTTGATTTTTATGGAGATAATTATGTTGATTTATACTTAATAAAAACAAAATCTATAAACTTCTGTTTCATTTCATAAAAAAATAATTTGTCTAAACCTAAAACTAATATACTAAATATCTTAATTTTAAAAAATCCAAATTAACAACTTTCCCCTATATATTCAGAAGTTTGTTACAAAAAATTACATCTCATACGAATTACTTTTTTTATTAATCAAAGGAAGATAATTAACATTTGCCATCAACAATATCAAAAAGGCTACTAAAACATTAATAAAAAAAGGTTATGTTTTTGATGAGTTAAAAATCACTATTAAATATTGATCCGTAGATATACGTTTCTAATAAATACGTTTCTTTTACATCCAATCCAATCGCATATAAAACAAACTTAATTACTGCGGGGACAGCGACCAATACACAATCATGTTTTAATTCCATTGTGCAATGTTTAACAATCAATCCGTCTGTATTTATATGCAAATTGGGTAAACTTTTAAGATTAAATGTGTGTAATCAATTAGTAAAGTCAAATATTGAACTGACCTATACGAATTGTTTATCTTGGCTCACCGCGTTAAACGATATAAGTGTTCTAGTATATGTTAACCAGTAACTGTTTTCTCTGTAATAAACGCGCACGTAAGCTTTTTACCAAACCAAACATTTGTAGAGAATAGGTAAAGGTGTTTGTGGAATAATGATTGCGTATTCGAGTGTCTGGGGAATTATATCATATAATCGAATAGTACGGTTTTTGGTGACGCAGAACTTCATACAACTGTGCTGTGTGCAGTTTATTCAATGTTATCAGCAGATTCGAAATGTTTGCAAATATCTATATTTTATTTAATACAATCAAACCAATAATCTCCCAAGATTATCAGTACACAATTAATCATCTATAAATAATTTCACTTTGAAAATGTACAACTTAAAAACGGTGAACTAATATGATTACTGACTATGCATTTTTATTTTAACAAATTAACATTAGATTATAAAGACTTTTCAGCGGATTATTGCCAAATAGCAACAAAATATTTCAGATAAAAGTTTCATAGTTTCCAGAGGGCTAAATATTAACAATATGGGTTGACCTTGAAAATATCACCATAATGGGTTTTTAGGTTCAACTTTTCTTTTTCAAAATAATGTACTGTTTGGAGCCCCTTGTAGGTGCCATTTTTGAGTTAAAAAAAGTCAAATAGGTATAATTTTTTATTTTTTTATTTGCTTTAAAGTCCTTTGCAGTCACCATTTATAGTCAATTTCCACTGGTTTACATTTTCACGTGCTATCACATGCCTATAGGCATGTGATAGCACGTGTATAGGTATAAAAAAAAATTGTCTAGCTTTAGCTCTTTAGCGTCTCCCCGTGAAAAAATATATTTCAAAATGTCTACATCTTTAACTAGAGGGCATTACTTTAGATGTAAAAATTTCAAGTTTCTAGCTTATATACATAGTTTACGAGATATTTTGCTTCGATTGAAAAGGACGGACGAATGGGCGGACAACAAAGTGAAATTAATATTTACGAATCCGAAGGGGAATACAAAGATAGGAAATTATGAAAACCACCCATCAATAATAATTAAGGGACACTTCCTTATAAAGACACGACAAATCTAAAATAAAAAGTTATAAAACTCACACTTACTTATGACATAACCATTCGGTAAAGCAAGGTAACAACAAAATCCATAATAATCCTCTCAAGTAATAAAAAACATCTTAGTGCAAATTGTGAACCGCATGCAATAATACAACAGCAGGATCTAATGCACATTCTCGATCCGATTTTATCTGTCATGATATGAAATCCCAACAGAATCAGTTTAGAGCTCAATCTCCTGTGGGCGCATCCAAACGGAACAGAGGAACTAGCGACACCTGTTTCAATTGTCAGTTTTACGATACTTACTGGAACGTTAAAAATCCAATACAATGAAATGTGATTGGTGCAGACTGATAACATGTAAACAGATCGAAATGTAATATTAATAAAAAGAGATAAATCCTGAGTGATTCACTCATCAACGCTCAGTCTAAACCCCTGAAAACCCATGAAATTTTAGAAGTACAAATATGACATAAATATTCACATAGAAGGGATTTTCCGAAATTTTACTTCTATCAGAGAGAGAGAGAGGAGATATCAAACTTTATTTTATTTTGATACAGGCTATATTTTCTATTAAAATATTCGTTGTAGTTTTCGAATAATATACAATAAAAATATACATACATATGTATAGTATATGTATTTTATGAAAAAATATTATTTTTATAATATAATATGCCAAAACATTTTATGCTTTCTTATTATACAAGAAGTCCCAGCTTCAAAGGACCTAAAAAAATAAAAAATTAATAAAAATATGCCAAGTGAGTGCACAATGTTTCCTCGTGGTAAATTCATCAAAGAGAGTTAATTATCGAACAATTTTAATATTTCAGAGTTTCAATTTAAATCAATGTTAATATGGGTTGTAAGAAACCAAATGATTTTTTTATAGCAAATCAAGATAAATCTTTGTAAGGGAATATTTTACAAGAAACGTTGTGGTGACCTATATTATAGAAAATTGAATGCTCTACAGAAAAGATTCTATACAAATTTCACGTAACACGTGTTTTCCTTGGGATCTCTTGAAAAAATAAACATCTCTCTCCCTTATACACGATTTTCATAATTTTGAAATGGGACCATCCTCAAGCCAGATCCAACCAACCAACCAAGTTTCGATTTAGTAGTTCATGAGTTATGCGTGTGACAAGGATTCAGGGGACAGACAGACAGACACACACACAGGCAGACAGACACGGAACGAAAAGTATTTGTCTTGACCTGAGACGGAAAGATCATGTTGCAATTTTGAAATCGGAGAACATTTTTTTTCTCATTTTAAAATGATCACAAAGCTTTTTATATCTTCGATAAGGCGAAGAAGCAATAGACACTTGAAACTAAAAAAAATAGTAGGCTGAAATTTTATATTATAATATTTTTAGCTTCTATAAAATCGTATTTTTGCAGCCTAGGTATAATTTACATAATCGGACGACTGGATTATACAGGAGGATTCATGTTTAATTATTTCTTAATCCATTTCTCTAGATATAATACCCACTTTTATCTTCTATTAACGGCACTAGGGTTTGCAATCCCGCAGACTTTTTTTTCCCGCGGGAAATCTGCAAATCCCGCGGGATCCCGCGGGATCCCGCAGTTTTTCCAAAATTTGTATTATTCATGCTTAAAATTACTATTATTTAGTTAACATGACAATTAAATAATGAAAAATAGTTTCATAGCGGTAACATATGATACATAAACGTAACATGTACCGTATAGACCGACGTAAAATCCATAAAATACACCTGTGAATAGGAGACTGTCTAATATGTTAGATACAAATACAAGATGCTTCTAACTACTTTTGTCTTTTTGTTCGATTATCCATTTCAATTTTTTTTTCGTTGCGTATAAATTAGCCCTTGTTTTATACGTAGGTCGCCTTTTACGCCGCGCTGGTATATACGGTATGTCACGTAAAACTAAACCACTAAATATCATTATTTACGGTTGCATTTTAGGGACAATCTGTTAAAAAAATATCGTGTAGATCGTATAGAAAAAGATAGTTTTGAGAAAACACGAATTTTGTGACAATTTTGAAATTTTTGTGGTTAACTTTCGTTTAATCTGCATTCTTCATCTAAATTTTTTTATTTCGTATTTTTTATGTTTTTTTTGTAATCTGCGGGTTGTTCGAGCTTCTTTCGTCGCCTGAGTCGCGCGAATCCTGGCATATTTTAATCGGTTGCGCGGTCACATTTTTCGAACGTTTTTTTTTTTAATTCTGGAGTATGTAACCACTTAACTAATCGTGAACTAGATATAATTTATTTCACTAGTTTCATATTCAGTCATCTCAACCTTAATTTTTTTTTTTCAAAATTGTTACCTTTTTTATCCATATTTACGCTTAATAAGTATTCAAAACGCACGCGACCTAAAAATTTAATGTTCAAAAAATTCCGCGCGGATCCCGCATTTTCAGTGCGGGATCCGCAGATCTCCAAAACGTGCGGGATCCCGCGGGAATGCGGGATCCCGCATTGCGGGATTGCAAACCCTAAACGGCACACATTACAATAGAAAGGAAGATACACCTTCGACTCAAAACGACCAGTATAATAAAAAAATATCTTAATAAAACGAGTAATAACAAAAAACCATTTTTACACAACAATCTTCGACAAAGCATCACATATTTCACATTCAGAGTAAAATGAAAATTCACTCGTACCTCTTCTATCTCACAGACGCATACATATAAATATATGTATAATAATATTTTAAAGTAAGTACATATATATACAACACGACCAATTTAACAAATTACATATTTTTTCTATTGTTATTAATCTTGTTTACCAGGACTGTATGAAATCAGAGTGGGTCAACAAAAACAGTCATACATCAGTACGTATGGTAGGAAAAAAAACGATATGGCGCGACGGACGTTAACAAATTCCAGCAGATTTGTTTCCGCCTCCTGCGCTCAAGTCAACCACCCGTCCTCGTCCGCTGATTTCTCATTCCGTCACACTACGTCGTTTTAGCCTATCCTAGGGATGACAAAATATCACAAAACACCCTCACGGTTGGGTATCGCTATGTATATGTCTTGTCATAAAATCTTTAAATGAAGCTTGACTTCTGGGTACGATAGATTTCATAACCAATCTTTGAAAGCTATGTATTTTTGCATTGTCTTGAACACATTCATAAATATCTAAAGGCGTCTTTAGGAAAATTATTATTCAACTACTTCAATACTTTATTAGAATCTTCATTGCCATGAAAACAACTAAAATACTGCAACACTTTAAAGTTTTGTGAGAGTAACTGCAATTTCTTCATTTTACACAATACAATTACTTAAGCCCGGCATTATAAAGAACATACTCGTAACAAAACGAAGTTAAATCTTTTTGCAGAATGCCAAATTGTAAAAATTCATAGACAATCGTACTAGAAATACCTACATCGTAGACAGAGTTGGGTATACTTTTATTTACAAGTAAATTCTCTATAATTATAGACATTAATGATTCTTTTTTACTCTCCATTGTGCTGCTCCTTAATGAAGATATTATGATACCGAATTTCAATATTCCCAAATAAATATATACATACTAGCTGTGCCCGCGGCTTCAGATTTATTGTTTATGATTTTTGAAAAATATAGTTGAATTAAGTACAAACAAGATTAGTTATTACTGTTATTATTAACTAAAAGTACAAATAATCTTCGTTCTGTTTAAATTTAAAAGTTACTTATTGAAAACAAAATAAACAATTGACGATCAAAAGACAACGGCCGAGTCGAGGGAGTCCGAATGGCGGCCGAGATGCTCCGACTCGGTTCTTGTTTTTCAGTTCGCGCGTTATAATAATAATATATATAGTTGATTTTGTAAAAAAGAATATCACGAAAATAAAATAATAATAATACATTTTACCGTATATAACTTATTTAAAATTATTTCCTAAACTAAAAGACCAAATTGGATGCAGTAAAGGGCAAATTATATCTACATTAAGTACTTATAACGATGATATCATTTATTTCGATAAGGATTAATGTTTTGTAGGTCATAAGTCCACGTAAACAGAACCCAAACATTTTTAATTTTCTTTGTAACATAAAAGCAGTCATTGTGGCTTAAATATAAAAGTTAGATATTTGGTATCGCGGACTTTATTTGAAATCTTTTACGGTTTAGGCAGCGTATTGCAAAAGAGCGCGCTGACTTGATTAACTATCAATCACTACTTATTCCTTATGTTACCTAACGTAACAAAATATATCCTATAATCTGGCTAGAGAATATATCTATGAATTTTTTAAAAAAACACGTAAATCGGATATGTGATTCTCGAGCTATAAGCGCACTAACGGACAAACAGACAGACAGAGAGACGTTGAGCTTTATATATATTAAGGGTTATGTAAATATCTACAATATCCGATATATTATTCATGTTAAAATGAACATTAGCTTTTGGGTACAAGTCGCGTCATTTTAGTCCACTATTATGTGCGACAAAACGTTGAATAACTTATCAAGACTTACACGAACATTCATTTCAAGATCATTGCGAAAGCCTTAAAGCTTGTATTCATGTAAAAATATAAATACATACATATATAAAACAAAAAATCAATATACCGTTGGCATCCCTACAGAGCTCACAATCAGTGAACTTCTTACCCCTCGACCCGTTTCACGAACAGGAAAATTGATGTGGGGGAATTAACACCGACCTTTTTATAAAAATATCCTATTTTTAATACATCGATGGAATTGAACCAACTCGGCGACGTTTAAGAAATTTATGTTACGTTTTATTTTTCGAGTGCGGTTCGTTTGAAACTTTTATACGACTCTTATTCCCTCCTCGATTTCCGTATAATTTCAGTACTTTTTTATATATTGTTAGTTGAAATATATGATTTCAAATCTTATTTCAATTGATATACGAAAAGAGTTATATTTCATATAATAGGGGCCAAAAATAGCTCTTTAAAAGTTACATATTAAACTTAATCATGTGTACAATTCAACGAGGAAATTGCTCTTGGAGAAGTTTATTTTAAAATACCTTAACGACCAACAATATAATAAATGCGTACCTATTGTACATTTTATTCATTTTTGTTCATTCATAAAATAATTTATAATACATATTTGTGTATACTAGTGGGTATATTCACGAAGTATCTACATTAATGCCCGGTATTATAAAGAATTTGCTTGAGTGCCAATGCAAATTAGCTTCCAACTAACGCTATGTGCTAGATCTATGTCAAATTGTTATGAAATTACTAGATATTTTAAAGCAGTGGTATTAAATCGCGCATGCGTCAAGGTTATTATATGAACGATTTCATTCGCTACATCTGTGAGTGTGTTGTCATTTATATTTAATACCTAGTAGATAGCGTAAGCTGGAAGCTAATTTGCTTTTGTATTCAAGCAAATTCTTCATAATACCGGGCATAAAACCTTTAAAAAGTATGCAGTCATCAATCAACAAATAAATGGCACATTCGTGAAATATAAACACATATATTTATTTAATATTGTACAATTGAAACAATTGGATTTTATTACAATGTTTAATATATTTACAATGAATTTAATATGAAATTTTGCAACGAGGAAGAAATTAAAATATGTTAAAAACCTTCTCGACTGTAAAGAAACAATTTTCACACTTATGAACTTGTAAACAATTCTTTTTTTATTCAGTAGTTTGTAACAAATATCTATTTTATTTTATTTTTTTAAACTGCAGTAAAGAAAGAGTATAAAATTATTTTCGAAACGTATGCTAAATGTATAATAAATAATAAATTATGTTTTATTGACCAAATAACCCAATGAATTAATATGTATTTATTTATTTATTTCGCATCTTAGAAAATCACAGGATTTTATAATTTGTCAAAGTGAAAATATAACAATAACAGTAGAAAATAGAAATAGAAAAAATAGATTAAATATACTATCTTATACATATAAATATAAATATATAAACTATGCACATATATTATTTGATAGCGGGTATTTATGTTTTGTGCTTCATAAAGTAAAAAACTCTTTTACGCTATAAAAACATTTTGAATTTAAATAATTTGTAAGCTCTCTTTCAAATTGGTTGGAAGAATCTATTTCCTTTTAAATTATTGGGAAGATTATTGTAAATATTAATTGATGATACTTGAGGGTTATTTAGAAAAATGTTGCTATGTATTTTTAATATTTAAATGTTTGTCTGTATTTCTGGTGTCATGTTGATGAACATCTGAGCCAACTAAATATGTATGTTGTTAATAATAATTTATTTAATAAGCATATTTATTAAATGATGGAATATTACTTTTAAATGTGGTCTTGGGTCATAGTATGACATTTAAACCATTTTCTAATAAGCACCTATTCCAATTTACTTTCATATATTCTTTCATTTGATCTACTCATAACCTGTATTCATTAAAGAAAAATGTAGCTACTTAAATTTTTTTGTAATAATTATGTTTATGATCTAACACTATCAAAGTATTATTAAACAATAACTTCCTATAATGGGAAGTTAATAACCCGTGTCAACAATTTAAAATTACAAATAAAAAAAGTCTAATTAATTTAAGAATCTCAGAAAAACTTTAGAAACCAAAATGTTGTCTATTATAAAAAAAGTTAATTAAACCTTTTCAAACGAACAAAAACCAGCGACATTTTTTTTTCTTCTAACACATTCCACACACATTGACAAACAATGATTTCTGTATTTTCACATCCAAAGACACACATAAAGAAGAAACATATATATAAATTAAATAGCAAACATCGTTATCACGAGCAAACAGCCCTTCGAGTAACAAAAACTAAAATCCGATCGATGAAATTTTCATTTAGAAATCCGGCGAGCTGAGAGAAGAAAAAACCCGAGCGGCCGATGCGAGTTCATCGAGGGCCCGCGAGGTCCACGCAAAACATTTATCTTCTTGGTTACAGCGATCGTCGCCACGGGAGATTAGCCATCCACAGGCACCGGTGTGATTCCCATCTCACCATTTTCTTTATTCTCTAAAATCTATTTTCACTGCCTTATAGACCGTCCGAACATTCATTCTCAAATCTAGGAGAGGGGTTTATTGTGTTAGTGAAAGTTGCACAACTGATTTTAAATACCACTTAATGGTCGATGTTTTCGATAGAGAACGCTATTTGTCAACACGAAAACTGATTGTAGATATATATAAATAAATACCTACATATGGACAAATTGATTTAATTATAATAGCATTGATCAGAGATTAATATTAGTCGTACAATTTTCTACTACTTTAAAAATTAAATAACATTTCCAATTTTTTTACATCTTTCTCACAGTCGATCACATTACATGATATGTACTCTATCTATGTACAATTGTACATAATATAATCTTTTTACTTATATGCCTACTTTATATAATTTTACATACATCAAAATATTCATACTGAAAAGGAGCAATATTTAAAGTCTCTACTTTTTAACGCTTTCTACAGTTTGAAATTTTATTTATTTTTCGCAGAGTTTATTTTGCGTAATTTGAAGCATCCGTATTAACTAAAACTCTGCATGCTTTCCTTTGCATCGATATTTATCGTAAAACGGGTTATCCTATGACAAATAAAAAAGATATTTTTTTGTATTTTGCGTCACATAATCTTATAAAAATTGCCAACTCAAAAAAAAGTTAATGAACAAAAAAATACTAGATAAAAATCAATTGACTCACTAGCCCCATACAGCCTTGTTCTAAATTATAATAGATTATAGTCCAAGTAAAGTAGAATTTTTTACTGGTGTAAAATTTGGAAAAATGTATGAGGTGCCACAGTGATTAGAATATGTTGGATGTATATTTCCTGAAAACTCCCTAGCAAAATTTGCTCCGGAGCACCCTTAACCAAGGGCCCAAAGTTTTGTTTTACAAGGATTTTGTAAACACTCTATATCTAAGGAACGGAATGTTCAATCAACCCCGTATTTCGCATTTTAAACAGATAATTAAATTATCTACAACCTTTTTTATTATTACTTTAACCAAAAATAATTGTATACCTTTCAAAATGGTGGTCAAAATAAAAATTTTACTTTAAAAATTCAAAATTTCGAGTTCGACAGCCTTTTTGATAAGTATAAAGTTATTTATGACCAAGAATGTGTTATAATTGATTGTAGTACATTTAATTGTCTTTTCAAAAAATTAATTTAATTATTATTATAATTTAATCGGACTTTTAGTTCACTAGATATAGTAATTTTACGAAAGTATTGAAATATCTAAATATGTACGTTACGGTAAATACATATGTTCATACATACTTGGATTCGAGTCTTGTGTTTGGCGATATGGTACACTGAAATTACTAATCTCGTAAACTTCGGAAAAGTCTGAAAATTATTTTTTTAGTATTACTTTGTAATGATATTAAATTTAGATTTTTACATTCTCAAATATTAACAAGTTTTGAAACAATCAAACAAGGCATGACGGTGTGTTTCATATATTCTTCTTATATCGTATTTATTTTAACAGCCAATTTAAACTTTTTCCATTTCTTTACAATTTTATTCTTCATAATAACTATACAAACACAATATGGTTCAAAAGAATAATTCTTTTCTAAGTAGTTACATGGTTCGCGACTTTTAGATAAGTGAATTTCTTTAAATTGTCCATTAAAGAGTGTAATAAAATAAAATAACTTTATAGAAACAGATTTTTTGTTAGAAAGTGTACTCAATTATTCCGAATAGATAGTATTTAAATTCATTTTACTTCCATGTTTTGAAAGAAATGAAAGTATTGTAATACCGTCGAAAAATCGTGTCCGAGATAAGAGCAAATTCTGATTTTACTACGTTCAGAACGTAAAGAAAAGTTAATTTCCGTATAGCAGCTGTGCGTGTATTTGGATTTAGAATTTTTTTTCGTTCACGATAACTACCGTAAAAATGCACCGATCTGAATTTTATTAGGGAAAATGTTTGTCTTAGTGAGTACTTTATGCTAATCGGATTAGAATTTCTAGAAATATTCGAAATTTATCGTCTAAAAAATGAACGTTGCGAGTATTATCTCACTAATTTTGACAAGACTTGGTACATTTATAGTTCAATTGAACCTAAAGAACATTTATTATTTGTTGTACGTACCTAAACCACCCTCGAAATTTGAATTTTAAATACTACTAATAATAGTGTTTTTTAAGAAAAGTAAGATATCTTACTAATTGTAAATGTCCTGGCATCAAAAATTTAATAAATATAGTAAGAAAAATAATGTTGACTAAAAAAAATGAATGATTGCTGAAAATATTACCTAAATAGGTACTGATATGAGGAAAATGTTTAGCAGTATTTTTTTAAGATAAAATTTACAACCAAAATATATATAAATCACAACAAAACCATTGTTTATACCTAATAAAGAAATACATACACATGGTCATATCTTAAGTACAACTGATTGTTGATGATAGTATCGTTTACATTATTCATCATCGCCTAAACAAGTAAGACACGAATCTGTCCGGCCACCAATCTCTGACAAATCTCGTAAAGGCTTGTCTGCGTGTCGTGACGGCGGCCTCTCGTCGGTAATCCATCACCAGGATCGATCCAGGTGTTACGGTGTCACGGGTTCGTCACTGAACAACACACATGTACACTTCCCCCACCATTATATACTCACAGATATGCTGACATGTATATTTGCACATGTACGAAATAAATGGACTCTAAAATTATAGTTAAAATACATCTGCCAAGTAAATGCACAGTACTTCCTCGTACTTAATTCACCAAATGTAGTTCATTATCGAACAGTTTAAATAAAAACCGATAAAGTGTTCAGATAAATAGTAATTTTTCTTAAGATGCGCCTAAAAAACAAATAACCATTTTTTACGATAAATTTTTGTAAGGGAATATTTTACAACAAACGTTGTAGACCCTTTCTATAGGAAATTGAATGCTCTACAAAAAAGATTATTTAAAATTTTCACGTAACATATGTCGTTCTTGAGATATTTTGAAAAAATAAATATTTTGAGATGCCACCCCTTTCCCTTACACACGATTTTGATGATTTTGAAGTGGGACCGTTCTCAAACCAGATCCAACCATTCAACCAAATTTCATTAATATCGGTTTAGTTGTTCTTGTGCTCAGACGGAAAGATCAATTTAAAATTTTGAAATCGGATAACAATTTTTTGTCTCATTTTAAAACGATCACAAAGCTTCTCGTATCTTCGGTATTGCGAGCAAGCAATAACTTGTATATGTTGTAGCTAAAAATTAATCAAGTTAGATATTGAAAGTTAGATTTATAATTTCTTGATATACACTTTGAACAAAATAAGATGGCTTAGCCATTAATTTAAATTTCAGGAAAATATAGCTATTGCGGCTATCACTCACATGACGGAAAGGTAGTAAATTTTTCTAGCTAGTCTGTAATATCGGACATACAAATAATAAATAATAAAAACAATCAGTGCCTACTCCTTTGCACATTTAATTACGGTGGTTGAGCGGACATGATTTTATAAATTGGGAAATTTCGTTCTCTCTGCTTCATTGATCAGCTACGTGTATATACGTGACAGGTTTGAATTAACTCGTTTGTCTGTAAAATATACTCGTGTTGTTTCTCACTTCCAGATAAATAATATTTCATTTCGTTCTAAATTCTACATTATACACTGACATCATGTGTGATAATGCAATTGCACAAACACATTAGCTTTATATTTCTTGTTACAATTATTGTTATACAGTGAAATGTTCATATTACTTAATTAATTGTTAAATTTATAGAACCTTGCAACAGTTCATTTTATCTAATGAATGGAAACCTTCTAAGTCATAAAATTTCATTTTTAATCTCATAAAAAAAACGTTATTTAATTTCCGATTTTTTCCTGTATTTTTAATATAAAACAAAAATGATGATTTTTTACTTAATTTCAAATAACTCTTTAGAAAAATCGGAAATCAAATCTGAAAAACCAATTTGAAATTAAAACATTACGCTTTTGAATGGTGTTCAGTCTAAAAATATGTTTTAATCCCATGCATCCAAATAAATTTTATATGTATAAATTGAAACATTTTTTTGCTTGCTTCATAATTTCATTCCTCCGTAGAACATTTATATAAATACCATCTGTGAAATGCATTAAAAAGTTTAAATTAAAACTTTAAATTACTTTTTTTCAATCTATACGAGCATTTTTAGTACAATTATATAGCTTTGATTTTTATCAATGGTTTTTGACAACTCTTTTGACTTATTTATGAGTGTAGATATATACTTTAATAAAATACACAAGTTTTATGCTTAGAATTAAATGCCAAACAATTGTGTGGATAAAATCGGTGATTTTTTAATTTTAAAGCCGAAACTAAACGCTTTCGAACTGTATCAGTAGTTTTTGTCAAAATAATGTTTTACCCCCATATACCCTAACAAAAAATGATGAAAATTTTTTTTTACTTTATATTATTGTATGTATCCAATACTCGTAACAATCGTAACTGTAATGATTTAAGGAGCCATTTTTTTTCAAGACTCACTGAAAAGAAGAGTTCAATCTTTAAATGAATTATTTATATATAACCAGTATTTGAAGATTGCCCATTTTTTCTCGAGAAATATTTTGATCCTTTAACTATTCTGATGAGTGAATTTCACATGTAGTAATATAGTTATAATTCAGGTTATTAAAGGTCTATTCTTGGCTTTCCTGAAATTTCAATACGTAATAAGCAAAACTCTTTAAATATTGGCATATACTTAACGTCTAATAGGACACTAGCTAAAGGGAGATTATTTTAAATACAGATAAAATATGTACAGTATAAATATTAATAAAAATATTAAAAATATATATTTCTCGTAATTTTTTCTTACGTGCAATAAAATTTATTTATGAACTATAAAATTATTGAGGTTCCATAAAAAAATATGCTTAAAAACACAATGAGTTAATTCTATGTGCCGTAATTTAAACGGCCTTAAAACTTATTTATGCCGTTACACATAATTCATTTTTTAAACATGTAACAAATTTTAATTAAACTTAATTAAATTATTTCCTGATAAATGAACAGCGCGAAACAGAGAAATTAAAAAATTATGTAAAAAATGTTCTTCGAAATTCTTGTATTGTAGCATCAAATAGAAATATTATATCAAAGCTATTATAATTAAAATTTAATTTTACAACTTTTTTAATTAGAACTTTTCGAATCTTAAAGTCGGCACATAGAAAAAATTGTTTTTTCCGTAATTTAAAAACTAGTTTATTATTAATTATTATTTTCAATTTCCTATAATTTTTTGTCATTAAATCTGGAATAAAATGTTAAAATGTTTAATATTTATTAGATTCGAACACAATTTTAAATGTTTTAAATATTTTCATTTTATTAACCAGTCGTAACTGAAAAACAAATTATTAAACTAATTTCTATAATATTGTGGCAAGTGTGGGTATAGAAATACGTATTTGAAACAGGATTCCTCTTCCTCTCCTCCTCCCCCCCCCCCCATCAACGGAAAAATATGATACTAGTCAAAATAAATCTAAATATTATTTATTAACAAAAATTCTAAATCGTTCAGAGTTTCTGTGGGGTTTTTATATTTTATTTTTTAGAAATATTTTCAAATATTATAATATATCCTATAACTATCTCGGGAAATCTACTTCCATTTAAAATTTCATCAAAATCGGTTAATACATTAAAGAGTTACATGACAAAGTATAAACAAACCTATGTATTTACGGTTCAAACGCATAACCTCTCTGATTTGGTTGGAAAATAATAAATATTTATATCTATATACAATATTTTTAAAATACCTATACCAAAAGTTTACTGCTGTCAAATATTATCAGCATTGTCATTCACTTGTCAATTTGAAAACGTTTATGTTTTGAATTTTTATTTGCTAACATCAATATTTTATATTTTCCAATAAATGTCATCTAATTGACAGGTGTTTTTAAACATGTTACATAAACATAATTATATTATGAAAATATAGTCATAAATACATAAATATTTTCAGTCAAATTATAAACTACTCGAAAAAAATATTTTATGAAGGTTTAATTATACATTGGGGCATTTAAATAGGAACCTATAGTTTATATTTAGTAACCTTATTCTACACGAAAAAACACGAATCTTTCATTAAAAACTTTTTTTTGAACAACCTAAACTTTATAAGATATCTAACAAAATAATTTCGAGATTTTGAACATTCGAGATTTTTTTACTCAGAAATCTTCAACTTTAGAGAAAAAGCACAAAATACAAAAATTGTTTATTTTGGTCTAATGAAACATAGATAATTATTCTAGAATTTTTTTTAAGATTTCGTATTTTTTTTTGTTTTTACTAAAATAAAATAAATAGAAAAAGTGTTAAAAGTAACAAGTTTTTTTCTAATGTTTATGATTTCTGGGTAAAAAATTCTTGAATGTTCAAAATCTCGAATTATTTGGCTATATATCTTGGAAAGCTTAGGTTGATCAAAAAAAAAGTTTTCAATGATAGAATCGTATTTTTTACGTAGAATAAGATTACTAAATAAAAACTATAAATTTATATTTATAAAAATGGTGTTGACCTTCAATTGTGACCCTTCAAATATATATATACCCTCTCACAACCAACCATTTTTTGGTTTAAACATTTTTTTCAAATAAGCGATGGTTCTGTGATAATAATCTGTAACACTTTAAATGCCTCACCATGTATACATGTGAAATTTTGTATTGAAACATTCTGAAAATCAATTAATATTGATGACAAGTTTGTATTGATTGATTTTACTCAAAACAAAAGTATTTTACGACAAATCTCCGAATGTATTATATTTTGATGAACGTTAAATTGATTTGTTTACTGTTTATTTTTAGATTAATTAATTATTTATTGAAATCAACAACTCATCAACAGTTCGGATCGTGATTTAATCAATGTTATTGAAAATATTTTTGTGAGAACATTTTCAATACGTCTCAAGCAGAGAGCACGCAGAATATTTAGTCAAAAGTTAATCTAAACGAGAATTCAATGATTCCAAATTAGAATGCTATATAATACAATCAAGTCCTCTAATATTTCTGAAAATATAATTAATCCCATTACTCTTCCATAATTTGAACTTACGTATGCAATGAAACGACATTTGGTATTCTACCTCAACGTAAACATTCAATTAAGAAAATGTAAATATTGCAACACATATGAAAGCAAGATTCAAATAAGTACATGCAAAGGATAACTTGAAATAAAATTAAATTTCCTTCCTTAAACATGTGACAAGTCAGGTTAGAATTCAAGAGTCCTGAAAAAACTCCTTATATTTAAATATTACATAGTAAAGGAATAAAAATGAGTAACATATATACATTATAATTTTTTTTAATTACCTCGATCAAGAACAGTTCTACATTTCGATTTATTTTAACTAGTTACTTATTTTGCAGATTGGGACGTTGGGGTCTTTACTACCTATTTGAAAAAGATTTTCTCCGAAATTTGTTTTAAAATATAAGAGACAGACTCCCCCCCCCACCCTTAAAATACGCAAAAAGTAGAAATTAGTCAAAATAAATCTAAATATAATTTATATCTATATTATTTTATCCTTTCTGTAAGTTTAATGTTAATATATTACTGTTTTTGGTTTGTTTTTTTTAATTTTTAAATTTATATTTAACTTTTTAAATGGAATACGTCTTACTTATTCAATTAAAAATTTAGCACTGTCCGCGTCGGTCCGTGATGCAGTAAGCCGAGAGCGATGTGCGAGTTTTTTTAATTTTACTTCAATCGGAAATGTTGGAAAATCTATTTCCATATTAAAATAATGCGTCGAAATATATGTACATTATAGAGATCTACGACTGTACGTACAGGTAAACAAAGTAGATTCGAAAATTGAGTTTAAAACACATAATATATTTTTTAGCCGGGGGTTAAAAATTGATTTGTATATATCGAATAATCTAAACAATCTAAAGCCTGAACAAATTTCACAATATGTGCTATGGTATAATGGAACTATTTCAATCAACTGAATAAAATATCAAGTTTTCCGATTGGAAAACAAATAGTGGCAAAGCCCGCATAGTGACAGAATAGCTAAACATTTTCCTGATATCTGCAAATAGATACATCACACACGCACACTCACACACACACAAATATACGCGCACACTGTTAGTCAGACATAGGCACAAGGTGTACCCATTATTGATGTGTCGCGATTAGATTTATATCTGTATCGGAAAATCGTGACAAGCCGTGAAAAGATCAGCTTTGACGGAAAACTCGATCTATTCAACATTCCCAATGCATACAAACTCGTATAGTTATTGTAAGTTTGTATGTATGGATATATTTTACAGGAAACTTTTATAGTTAAGGCATTTTATACACTGTATTATATTATATAAAATTATGTAGATTTCAGAGATAAATGTTCTATTAACTTATTTTATAATTTATATATATGGTTCTGGCACCACTTTTGGATATGACCCCAGTAATGGCTATTTTTTAATTAAATGTACCGAATTAAAAATATTTGTCGATATTGATTACTACCATTTCTGAATATTAATTTATATACATTTAACTGTATTACAGCGTGATTTGATGACAATCCGCCAATAGGTGTCAAAATGGTGGATATTTAAACTCATTATTAGTATAATTTATTTATTAATTATTATATTATCATAGCAACTGCTTTACATTGTTTAAAATTTGACGATTTTTGTGTCGTAATACTTATAATTTTGTAATCATTAGCAAGTGTCCATCACTGCATGTTCATTACTGATTATACTTAATTAAATACATACTTACTTATATTCCAGATAGTATTATCTCAAAAATTGAAATTAATTAAGAGCTGCCCCTCCCTTCATATAATATGATTAACATCCCAGGAAAAAATGATAATATATTAGCATATATTATAAGAGCCAACCGGTAAGATATGCTGAGGGCTTCATTTTGGCACGATCCAAGAATATATTGATATATATTATATTATATTTTTATATATTGTAATGTATTAATATGTTAATACATATATGACAATATATTATTATACATATTTATACCTTGTTATATATGTTAAGATATAAATATATATTATAATATATAGTAATATATTCTCGGATCGTGCCAAAATCAGGCCCTCAGCATATATTAGTGTATATTATAATATATACTTATATCTTGTTATATATGTTAAGACATTAATATATATCATAATATATAGTTATACCTTGACATATATCACAATATATTAGCATGTATTATCATATATATTTATACCTTGTTATATATATTAAGATATAAATATATATTATAATATATACTTATACCTTGACATATGTAATAATTTATTAAAATGTATTTTTATGTTTTGTAATATATGCTGAGGGATCCAACTAATTATTATATATCCTGACACCCCCAACGGAAATCGTCCACACACACGAACCTTGGAACTCGTACTGGACCTATAAATAATGAAAATAGAAAAAAACGGGTTTTTTAAATAAAAATACAAATTCCCTGAACTGAATTTATTATACTGTGAAAATATTCACAAATAATACCATACAAATCTACATTCATAAAGTTAGACATAAAAAAGTTATAATCTTAAAAACTAAAAAATACTGAATTTGTTTTTAACTTGATTTATATCTACACTTATCCAAAAAATTAAAGGAACAAACAATTACAACTTTTTTTTAAGTGTTTTTTGAAGAGCTGTATCTCTGTGAAAAATGGTCGTAAAAACACCTGGCAACATTAGTCTTCCCATCAATATTTGTAAAGTAGCGATAGATTTACTAAAAGACTATAAAAAATAGTCAATTTTTTGTACTTTTTCAAACTAATGGTGAGGGTAAAAAATTTTGTTTTTTCTAAAGTCATGAAAGGGTCTTGTAGGAAATGTATTCAAGTTTTTAAAAATGCCCTTAAATTTACTGTTTAATCATTAGTTGCTGATATATTGATAATCGAATACAAAAGAATCATTTTTCATTTAAAGTCAGATATCTCGGCAAAAAAAAAATTGAGAGGGACCAAAAAAAAAACAAATTAAAGCTCAATAAACAAGTTAACTGACCAATGCGTTGGTTTAACTAAAAAAAAATTTCCCGAGCCTGTGGACCCTTAAAAAAAAATTAAAAATAGAACATTTTTTGTGTCCCACTATTTCTTATGATTGCGTGATAACCGTAACTCAAATAAAATTATGCTAAAAAATCTCAAAACTAGAAACTTGAAGCTTTAAAATGTTTTTTTTTAAATTTCGATACGACCATTTTTCACAGATACAGCTCTTCAAAAAACACTTAAAAAAAAGTTGTAATTGTTTGTTCCTTTAATTTTTTGGATAAGTATATAAAAAAAAACTATGTTTTAATGGAATTCCATATATTAAAGCAAATACTCAATAATAATAAGTATTTAAAAAATATATCTCATTTATATTAATAATTCAATAAAAGTAAAATACTATAAATACACACTAACGTCCAGTATTAATAAGGAGCTCGCAAAATTTGCAAGCTTGCAAACAATTTCAAACGAGGTATCAAACTTATATAACAGTTCTCTTTGAATTTTTAACAGATTGTTTCATGCGGCAGTAAGTTGATTTAATAGACTTTAGTTAGTAAATACACTTTACATACCTTTGTTTTTACTTCCTATGCATGAAACTATTTGTCAAAATCTCCAATAGAACTGTCATATAAGTTTGATACCCCAATTGTTTTTGTAAGCTTGTAAATTAACAAGCTCCTTTATAATACCGGACATAAGATAAATTCTTAATAACAATTTTTTTTTAAAAGGTACTGGCACCAGTCTGGGACAACACAGCAGTGGTGAATATTTTAAAATTAAATGTACTGAAATAGAAATATCCGTTGATGTTTGATTACTGCCGTTACTGGATATTAATCTATATTTTTTAAAACTGTCTTACAGCGTAATTTGATGACAATTCATCATTTTGTTTAAAAATAGTGGACAAATAAACGGCAGACTATCAAGAAAAATGTATTTTTTATGTAAATGATTAGTGAAGTGAATATATTTAAAACATTTTTATGGAATTAACATAACTGTTATAATGAAATTAAGAATTTCTTTTATGACATTTATATTACAAATTTATCCACAAAGATGTAAAAAAATTAAGAAATGTTGTTTAAGTTGATAAAATTAAATCAAATTATAATATTTAATAATTTGGATCGTCCCGTATTAACTTTTTTATATCAAAAATATACAAAGAAAGAAAAGAAAAATTAGTGATCGGTATTTACGATTTTGTATGAATTGAGAGTAAAATAAAATAAAATTTAATAACTTGATAAGTGTTCACCACTGGGTGCCCATTCCTGGTTTTATGTTGTTCACTATTGGAGAAAAAACATAAACGAAATAATAAGCTATAAAAAAAGAATATATATCTGCGGACTTTGGTAATTGAATTGATTTAATAAAGGGGTAGTTGTATAATTAGTAACATGAGTTTATGAAAATTACAAAAAAGAAGTCCATCAATCCCAAAAAACAGTAAAACTTGCTATTAAAATGTTCCAGACTGGTGCCTGTATATTTAAATTTATAATCTTTTCTTATAAATAAAAAAATATTAACTTTTATAAATATTGACTTATCTTAATCGACACTACGAGTATCTCCCCTCTGCAAACAACTTGTATTAAAATAAAACTATGTTCCCTTATTACATATTCTTGCAATGTTAATTGTTTATAATTTTCCACTGTATACTTGTTTATTTCTTTATATTGTTATAAATTTCCAATTCTTGTAATTAGTCCCTTCAACATTTCATTTGTCTTTATAATTATATATGGTTTCTACTTTTGAATAAAATTTGTATGCACTAATGCATTCGCTGTCTATTTTTTATTCACAAGTATTTAATGCACCATCTCTTTCTAACGCATCGCTTTCTATACTTAAAAAATGTTACTTCTTCTTGCATCATATTTCTGCTGCTCTCAAATATTTATTTATTCTTTAATCTTTATTATTATACTTTTTTAATGATTTCACTTATATTTAATTCACTACATACATATATATTTATAATAATATTTACTTCTATATTCTATTACTGGCTTTTTCTATTATATTTGTTTACACATAACCACTTTTCACGTTTTAATAAAACTACTTTTTATTATATTCACTTTTACAATACTCTTCTTCATTTAATTTTAATTTCTTTATTCTTTTTGAACATTTATACACTTTTTAAAACTATTATTTATACTTCTTTTTAACATTATGTCTTAACTTAATGACAGCATTCTGATTATGTATCTTGAAAATGGCTTCCCTTTGTCAACTACCGCACATGCGTCGAACTAATTTTATATGTACAACAGAAGTTTTAAACAAACATAACAGTGGTCTTTCAGTCTTTCTGTAACTTATTTACACAAATTTTGAGGATTTGTCTGTAATGCAGTTTATTGCTCCTTCCATATTAATGTTTGATCTATTAATATATATCCCTAAAAAGTTTATTTCCTTATTGATGTAAAATTAACCATTTAGAGAGTTGGGCATTATTTATAGTTAATTTTTTTATTTGATTGAAAAATTGACGATTAACAATTAAATTGCATTTCTTATTTGCAACTAACGATTAATAACAGTATTTTGTAATTGCTTAATTTCAGATTTAATTAAAATAAAAAATTTACAGTTAAACTTTTGTCTGCCTGTACTTTTAGTAATATAATTATGATGCATGGTGGGAGGTTATTGAATTAATTTTTAAAAAAAGTTCAGACACGTATTAAGTGATATTTTAGGCCCGTATTGTTATATTACAAATACGTATATACTGTATAGAAAACTAGTTTATAATTTAATTAATTTAAAAAAATTGTAGAGAAGTGTATTGAGTGATATTTGAAGCCCGTGTATTAAATTAATTAATAAATTCATAACTCGCCCACTGTCACAGATGAACGATTCTAATTGGTCTCAATCGATCCGGCGGGAAAAATACTTCGGGTTTTGGGGGGATGTGGGGGGCAAAACAACACTCTATCCAGTACAGGAATCGAGATATTTACGATTTTCTGTAATGAATTAGTATAAGCGAAACAGAAAAATTCAATATTTACAATAAATACAGCATAGAAACATAAGATATTATTATTAAATTTAATAAAATGAAAAAAAGACCAGACACGTATTAAGTAATATTTTAGGCCCATATTGTTAAAATAACAAATTCACATATACATATCTAATATATAAAATTCTCGTGTCGCGGTGTTTGTGGTTAAACTCCTCCGAAACGGCTTTCCCGATTCTCATGAAATTTTGTGTGCATATTGGGTAGGTCTGAGAATCGGACAACATCTGTTTTTCATCCCCCTAAATGTTAAGGGTAATCCACCCCTAAATTTTTTTTTTCAATTTTAGATAATTTTTTTTTTTTAAATTTTTTTATGATACAGCATTAGTAAATACATATAACCCTGAATTTTCAACCCTTTACAATCAACCCCTATTTTACCATCGCGATTTTTAATGTTTCCTACAAATAATATACATTGCAAAACAACGTTTGCCGGGTCAGCTAGTAATATATATAAACCTTGTTTATAATTTAATCCATTTAAAAGATAGAGGGTTGGTTTGCCCCCCACACCCTTTTAATATTTGTTTGTTCTGAGGAATGTTCTGTATTGCAAAATGTTTATTATCCAGGGGTATCAACTTAAAAAACGATAAACTTTATTAGTTATTGAAGCTTAAAAAGTGTGTTTCAGCCATTTTTTCAGTATAGCGGATAAACAAATAATTTTTTTTTCAAAATAGATACCTTAAAATTAATTATTTAAATGTTAAAAAAATATTTGCGGTGAACGAGATTGAAGTATAATTTTTTGTTATAGATGTTATAAAGTAAGCTTCAATGGCCAATAGGTTTTTTGTTGATATTTTTATTTTCCTAGCTAACAGTTTAAAAAACCGTTGAAAAACACGGTTATATAAATTACATATCCATACTAACATTATGGTTTATATTTATTTATGATATATTCTAAATTAGAGGTTGGTTACATTTAGAAGGGCACTAACAACAAAAATTTAAAAAAGGTAGTATGAACAATATACATATTTTCAGAACTTATGGCTGATATATTTATTTTGTATATTATTATTATATTATAATATATGATTATCTATTATCATATATATCTATATGCAAATATATATAACAATATATTTTCGGAGCTGAGGGCTAATATATGTTAAGGTATGATAATATATTATCAGATATGTCTATATATTAATATATATAACAATATATTTTGGGCTCTGAGTGTTGATATATATATTAACACATCGCTACATATTATCAGATATGTCTATATATTAAAATATATAACGATATATTTTGAGCTCTGAGGGTTAGTATATATATTAAGACATCGCTATATATTATCAGATATGTCTATATATTAATATATATAACGATATATTAATGTACATAACGATATATTTTGAGCTCTGAGGATTGATATATATATTAAGACATCGCTATATATTATCAGATATGTCAATATATTAATATATATTACGATATATTTTCAGCTCTGAGGGTTGATATATATATTAAGACATCGCTATATATTATCAGATATGTCAATATATTAATATATATTACGATATATTTAGAGCTCTGAGGGTTTATATATTTATTAAGACATCGCTATATATTATCAGATATATTAATATATAGATATATATTACAATATATTCTTGCATCTGTAGACTGATATATACTAAGACATTACTATATATTATGAGATATATTAATATATTAATATATATTTAAAATAAATGTATATTAAGACATAACCATATATTATCAGACATTTCTTTGTATAAGTATATATAACAATATATTTTAAGCTCTTTATATTAAGATATTACTATACATTATCAGACATATCGACATATAGTAATATATTTTTGGCTCAAAAATTAATATATTACCATATATAACGATATGCGAACATATCTTATAATATATCGTTATATATTATCATTTTTTCCCGGGATGTATACCAAATTTCATCAAAATCTGTGGTTATCATAATGTCACAACCTTATCATTATCGGTTATACCCGTAAGTAGTCAGGCAATGACGCGTTACACAGTAGGCACTTTACGTAACTGTCTAGAATCCGTAGTTGGCGGGGGGCTAGCGAAGGAGACCCCAAATAAAAGTTGGTATAAGATGAGTTGTCAACTAATTTTTAGTTTGTGAAGTCTGAAGACCCTCAGTTTAGTGTGCACTGTGGAAATTGTCTGAGGAGCAAAATATAAACATTTTTTCCTCAAAGTAAAAAATAAAATGAGGCCCCAATAATAAGTTCCGAATAAGTATGTTGAAGTCATGTTGGCCAACTGTAAAAATATTAAACGGACCAAATATTTGTCTGTTAACGTAAAAATCATTTTTACAACTTTGTGAATAATAATACAAATCCTAAACTCCACAACAATGAGGGACTTTGGTTTAATTGAGATCCATGTAAAGTATCTAGTCATCTAAAAAAAATGTATTCCTGTAGAAACAGCAATCATTATAGTAGCAGATATAAAGTAAGCACGAGTATCTACATTTATTCATATTACAAATACCAAGAGATTCTTCGATTCGTATTGTTCACTGATTTTTCTTTGTTTTACATTTCAATATACTAATATCTACCATGGGAGCTACGAGACTTTCTTATACGTAATACTGACAGTGAGCAGTGCACGTGATTTTTATTTTATTAAAAGCTATTTCTGGCGAACTAATAAAAGATAGAATAAAATGAGTGGGACATAAATTATAAATAATAATATTCTTCACAACATGTATCAAATAATTTTTTTTAACGTAATTACTAAACCGGAAACAGATGTTTACTCTTGGTAATTTTTGAATTTTAGAATTATTTTTGAAATAAAGAAATGTTTTAGATAAAAATTGTCGAGCCTTTATTATTATCTTTAATTTACGTCCCACACATTTTTTCTAGCATTTATGATTTAGCCAGAAAGAATTTTTTTACATAATTAATTAGAACCACCCACACTATTCACTGTTCACTCTCAGTATTACGTATAAAGTAAAAGTCCAATGGCAAATACGTATACTGTTCAATCTATGTAATAAAAAAATGTTATGAACCATTTGAAATGTAATTAAAAAATAATTGTTTTTCAATTTTTTGAAGGAATAGAACATAAATTATAGATAAAAATATAATCCACAGTATTTAATTTTACCATTTTTCTGTAATTTGCACTGTTTCAAAAATAATTAGAAAAATTAAAAAATTGACATCAGTAAACATCAGTTTTCAAAAATAGTCTTTCCAGACAAAAATTAATCGTAAATGTAAAATTTCACCCTTCTACGAAACTTTTTGTATTAAAAACTATAGACAAGACTTTTTTTCAAAATAATGTTCTCAGCAAACATGAACATTTTGATGATGCACAGACATTTAGGGCTTAAAAAGCAACCACGGCTACGGCCTCTATATTTTATCTTTGTGAGGCCATGGGCCCCATCAAATTCCCGGTATCCCTCCGGGCGAATTCAGCTCTGTTTAGCAACAAATGAGATATATTTTAAAAGTATGTATTAACATACTTGCACTCCTTAGAGTCCGCCCGCACTGATACAACCGCATGCGAATTTATACGAGTATGTTATACCCTTTGAATCAGTTTGGGATTTTGATATGTTGTTTGGGTACACACATGGTATATTTTATGAAAAAATTGTGATTGCCCTCTGAGTTACAACATACTGTTTATTTTTTTTTCTGGTTTTCTATGTACAGAGATATTCGAAAACTGTAAATTTTTGGAAGCTAATATTTGGTCAGGTTGAATTCAATAGTGTACGTAAAGTTGTTCTGTAGAGTTTCATTTTTTCCTCTTTTTTGACTAAAAGATTGTTCCTAATATAATAATAAGTAGGTATATAATTAATAATAATAATAATAAGATAATCATATAATATAAACTTACTTTAAAAATTTGTATTATATTTCTACAACACTATACGAACTATCTTGAGCGTCCGTTTTATTATAAATAAAAATAAATCTCAACTTAAAACCGCGACAAAAAGAATGTAAATTAAATGTAAACGAAATATTAGCATACTTTTTAGAAACATTTTTAACATGTTATAAATAATCGAGTGAATATTTGAACTGCTAGTGAAGTCCATCGGCAACAGAATGACAGTTGATGACGTGTTTGGTTTTGACAGAATCCTCGACCTGCCGGATGTCGATACAGCAGCAGTAACGTACAGGAACTGGACAGAGTCAATATTAAAAACGTTTTATTACCATGCGTGATTTATTATTCATATATTCATTCACAATGTAAAATCGGTTATACGTTTCTTTTGGTATCGAAAATTTATGGTACTCCAGCAATCGCATTTAATTATGTATAGAGTGCAAAAATGTCCACGAATTTAAAAAAAAAAACATTGATTTGAATAATGATTAATCAAAATGCCATGATTTATTCATTTAATTTTATCTCTTGTGTTTATGTTTTCAATAAGTTCTCGGAAAATAGAAAAACAATCGTTTTACAACGGACTTAATATCATCTGACATATTTTAATATTTTATACTTTTGCAGCTGTTAGTTGAACATAAATGCATATTAATTTTAAATAAATTATACATGTATAAATGCTGTATTAAATATGTCATGTTTTACAGGGTATATAATTATTTCGAGTTTTTTTTTAAATAGTTTGTTACTTGTTTTGCTTCCTCGCAATATCGTAGATACGAGAAGCTTTGTAATTGTTTTAAAATGAGACAAAAAAATATTTTGATCTAAAAAAACTTTTTAAAAATTCCATGTCTGGTGGAGATGTGCTGTAAAATTAACTGGCAGAAGTTGATATTAATAAGGCCAAAAAGAAATGTATACGAAAATTAAATACAATTATAAAATATTTTTTTCAATTAATTAAAATAAATATTTTTTATTTTAAGCACTTTTTCTCTTGAGTGTTTTTCGAGTAAAAACTAATTTTTGAAAGTCCAAAAATCTACAATCAATGTTGAAAAATTGTGAAAATTTTGAAATAAAAATTTGTCGGGATTTATTTTACATAGAGATAGTGCTGTGTCCTTTATTTATATTCAAAAACCATAATTATTACTTCGTTGAGAAAATTTTATTTTGTAATGAATTCTAAAAAAAAATATCCAAACTAAATCCCTGAATAGTTGCATTAATGGACGTATGTTTTATTGTATGATCTAACAACGGGTGTTATTGTGAATATACATATTATTAATTATTTACATTCGTATAGTACTACCAAATTCCACAAAAAGTAGTATATTAAAATTTATATTTTCATGAACACAAAATCGATGTTTTTGAATTTGCGGTTGTTTTGATGAAAAATAAATTTGATAAAAACATAAACAATAATTCACATTTATGTGCATGAATCATTTATTTGCGTTAATATTTTCACTGTATATTATACAAACGCCATTCAAATGGACTGCGCAAATAGTTATAAAAAATTCAATATACTTCTTGTTACTAAACGAAACTAGATTCTTTCTTAGAGATGTCAGCGTTACACAGAAGAGCTTTTAAGAATATATTTCACTAAAAGATTTATACCGATAGCAGAAAAGTATTGCTAAGAAAAAGGAGTAAACAATTTTGCACTAAACTGAGTTATATTTTAATACAGTCAACGATACGTCTCGCGTATGTCTATAGACAGGAAATATATTGTTTTGTTAATATCTTCTACATATACTATATTTCATCTTTAATATGCTTTATCGCTTAAGCACTTTGAACTAGAGATAATCATACATACTACATATAAAATGCAATATTCATGAAGTCAAGCTTGCGCAAAGTTTTTTTTGTAAAAGATTTTACATCAGAGTTTACATAAGTAGGTATATATGATAGGGTTTAATAACAAAATTGTCAAGTACGAGTCGAGCCTCGCATATAGGTGTTCCGTACCATATTATTTTTCAATTTATTCGATTTATTAATTTTATATGTACTTGTGAACACTAGCAATAGCACTAGATAGCCCTAAACAACGCAAACTTTACAATACATTATTGGGTTTAAATGGTTTAATCAATGATGTCAAAGTCTTGTATGAATATGAGCCACAAAATTAAATCTTAGTACCTGGTACGTTTTTCATTCAAACTCTATTATCGCAACACCAAAAAATACTAAAACAAATTTGAAAAAAGCGTTATAAAGCTAAGAAAATTTCTTAAAAAATGGTTATCATGAAATTTTGGAAACAAAATTAAACATCCCTGTGGAGAACTATCAAAATTGCAAAATAATCCATTTTTTATTAAACCGCAGTTTGGTCACTAAAACAAGTTTAATAACACAAAAATATCTCTGAATTCGAAAACAAGATAAAGTTTCCTTTAATTTTCATACCCTATTAGTAAAAAAAGGATCATATTTGACCTATTTACACTACTTTGAAAATGAGCAATTTTTTCGATAAATTTAAGTAGCCCTTAAATTTTTTCCGTGACTATATATATTTATATATTTTTTGTATACATACTAACAGAAAAAGTATAGTCCCACAAACTTATTTGCTCATGTATTCGCTCTCTTTAATAAGTATCTATAGAATGTCTTGTATATTTTGTACATACGAGTATATATGTTTTTGTTTTTGTTCTGCATTTATGTTGATAAAGTTTTCTAGTTATGCATGCTTGGGATGTTTTTATAATTTAAAGTATTGAACTTATACAAAGTTTATTAGTTACCTAACGATATGTACATAATGTTTATATAAATGAAATAAAATTGAATATGATTATGAATATACATAATTAGATTACTTACAGAACAAATACTGCTTGTAAACATACAAACAAATACACTTATTGTATATATTTTATAACACGCTATAATATAATATAGTTTGTAAGAAGTCCAATATACTCGTATTAAAACAAATTAACCATTTACCTTAACGAACTTCAGTTAAGTGAGTAAAATATATATGATACGGAGAATAGACGAAATGCGGTTCAAGCCGCAAATATACAAAATAACGAAGGCCGCCGGATAATGTGGCATGAAAAACATATTTTAAAAACTATCCGCAAATTATAATAAGGTACTGGCACCAGCCTTGGATATGACCCAAGTAAATTAAATGTAGGTACTGAATTAGAAATATTTGTTGATATTTGATTACTACTATCTCTGTATATTAATCTATATACATTTAACTGTCTTACAGCGTGATTTGAAGACAATCGGCCAATAGGTGTTAAAATGGTGCACATTTAAATTAATTATTAGTATAATTTATTAATTAATTATTATAATAATATTATCATAGAAACTGCTTTACATTGTTTCATAAAGTAAAAAAATATCTCTGTGACGTAGCTAGACATGTAAGGTCAACTGGGATAAAAGTGAAACAAAATACAAATCTTTCATGTTTTTTGACAATTAACGATACAAATTCATACTTTAATTTTTTTTCTACTAGATGCGCTTATGAATAACCATTTTAAATACTTACGTCATTTGAACTGTACGATATAACACGGACTTTAAAAATGAAAAAAGTGTGTTTCATTTTTAACCTCTAATTTGGGAAAAAGTGAAACAGGTAAGGGAAAAAGTGAAACAGGCCTCTAATGGAAAATATTTCTCGAAAAATTAAAAGAAAAGCTACAAAGGCAACTTTGATTTATCTTCTTTGTAGCATATCAATGTGAAATTGTAACTTTAATTAATATCTGAACTATACAGAAAGTTATGTGCAAAGAATTAAAATTTAATTCACACGTTTTGACATCGACTAACAGGGAAATCTGTAGGGGTGACACATCACTTATTAGGCGATTAACATTTTCAGGTCGGTTTAACAAACCTTTAATGATGATGTCAGTTTTTATAATTCTCCTATAAACAAATTAGTTTTTTAGTTGCAAGCTTGTTTCACTTTTACCCCATTTCAGTAATGCATAAACATAACCCGATTATATGGAATTTTAATAAATGATATTATATGATTAATTTTATTGCAGGTAACCGAGGGCTGGAGGCGCCGTACGCTGTCATGTTCTACGTCCACGGTGAGTCGTTCGAGTGGGGGTCCGGGAACCCGTACGACGGCAGTGTGCTCGCCTCCTACGGACACGTCATCGTCGTTACAATTAACTATCGTCTCGGTATTCTTGGTAAGTACATATCGTTAATTTTATACACTTTACCTATATTGTATTTGTACTCGTACGAATATTTTAGTGAAATAATTCAAACTGTATAAAACACAATATTTTGAGTTTCTACAACAAATTAGGTGGGCAAAAAAGGTCATAAAGTTTTCTAAAAATTATGAATCGAAATTAGATATCATAAGGATATTGTATGTCAAATTTTATAAAAATTTATAGAAAAAAACACGCCCGAGTTATAACTAATCTTTTAAAGGCAATAGAATAAAAACAATTTAAAAATGGTTTTAGGAATACTCAGTAGGTAGGTATACATTTAAATAAAATTTTTAATTACATCGTATAGTAATGAGGGATATTTATAAATTTTGTTTTTTAAGTATTCTTTATTATTTTTAAACATCAAAACTTGCCACGGCCATTGGTTTTGAAATTTTACCCCTCAGTTTTGAAAAAATCGCAATTTTTTTATATCCAATATAGACTTTTATTATTGAAAATTTTGAGTTTAACTTTAAAATACTCAAATTCAAATTGTTATCATTGAAAACACATAAAACTAAAATTACTTTATAATTAATTATAATATAACAAATAATACAATCGTCAAATAATTTATTATATGCAATATGTAAAAAGAAAACTGAATAAATGACACTTGACCTAATTATCTGGAAAAAGTTTTAAACATACATACAAGTATACTATGAATACGGTATAAGAGAAATATGGTGAAATGAATCCATCTCATCATATAAATGTCATTTAGTACCCAGCCCTTGCTTGAAAGTACCGGCAAGTTTTGCAAATGTTCAACATTCCACTCACATTACTTTCTTCGTTACATACATATATTCCTTCATAAGTATTATTTAATATAGCATGCCTGGAAGAGGTATGCATAGTACCATCCAAAAGTATTAGTCGTCTATATATAATATGAAAACAACATAGACAAGAATTCAATTACAAAAATTGTAAACAAATTTTTTCTTTATTATTAGTTTAAAATTTTTCGACAGGAGGTTATTCATGATATACATTATTACTATAATAATTTATATATTTGATATATATTACTTAGATATTTATAACAATTTCTAACGGTACTTTGTATCAAAATATTACAAGAAACAATATTTTGGTTTTCTTGAGAGGATTATAAAACATATTTGATATCCAATACCAAATACAGCTCCTCTAACCACAATAATTGTAATGTCCGGTATTATAAAGGAACTAGCAAATTTGCTAGCTAGCAAGCACTTTCAAATGAGGTATTAATTTTGTGATAGTATCTATGGATTAGCTATCAAATTTAGAGCAGTGATTCTTCAACGTATTGTAACACATTTGGCGACTCTGACCGTACAAAATAATTTTCATAATATCGCCACTGTTTTAATACTATTGGTGTTTACATACCACGCGTGCACGAAAATTGTCAAACATTTCATGAAACTAAAGGAGAACTGTCAGATAGGTTAGAAACCTCATTTTAAAGTGCTTGCCAGCTAGCAAATTTTGCTAGCTCCTTTATAATACCGGGCATAAGAGTTTAGACTTGCACGTGTTGCAATAGCAATGCTATCATCATCAAAATCTTAAATACACTGACAATAAGTCTCAGACACACACGGCTGACGTTTCCCGTTTCAGGTAATGGTCGGATTCGGTAGTTTCTAAGGTATACCTATAATGTAATTTTAGATTTTAATATCTTTAAGATTATGATGATAATATAATAGCATTACTTTTGAAAGTTTAAACTCTTACAATTTTTGTGATTAAGGTATTTCTCGGGGAGAAATTATTAATTAATTATTTATTAAAAAATTTATTTAATTTAGTTTTTCTCAAAATTTCATAAATTTCTTGATCTTCCTTCGCATAAAATTATTTACTTTTTCATTGGAAATCCGCTTAAAATATCGTAATCCCTATACCCGCAATGTTAAATTTTTGATTTTATTTTGACGATATCTTCGCTCACAAATGGTCAATCATTTTAAGATTTTGAATGAAGCTTCTAATAACCTTTTTTTAGTTTTTTTACAAAATTTGAGCTTACTCTTGAATCTTTTAATTTGTCCGAGAAATACCTTAAGGTACTTGTATTTGATAAGTCATAATAACCGTAGTTTTTGTATAGTGTTTATTATCGATCCAATAATTATTACTACGGATAATTTTTGTCGATTTCGAATGGCCACCATTTTGAAATTCATAAATGAATTTAGGTGACTAACGAACTAAACGGAGGTATTTATAATATCGATTTTTCAACCACATTTTAAAAAGATTAAAAGAAAAACTAAAAGGCTAGAGATTGTACAAGAAACTACCAATATACATAAATATACATATTACATATACTTATACATAAAGTTTTGAACGGACTCCATATTCATAATCTCGAGTATATGTTCGATAAAAATATATAGAACGTCTATCATGAGAGTAATAGTAGTATAGCTTAAAAAAATTCAGTAAAAACTATTATCAGTACTGTTGTAAGTTTAATTTTATGAAATAACTGTATTATAGAATCATACTTACTATATAGAGTATAGACATAGTATAGTAAATAGTAATTATATTCAAATGATATTCCGTGTACTTTTGAATGATAGTGTACATTAGAGAGCTAGTGGAGTGACGAAGGAAGTCTACTTTTGTCATTAACTCACTCACTGTATTAATTAGCCACTTCTAAAGTATTCAACAAAACTAACACGCTTAGAAGTTCCTTAAAGATTTCAATTTATCCTTTAATAATTTTCTTTGATTTTAGTATATTATATTTGATTAAATTTATGAGTTAGCTATTATTATACATTTTTAATAACAGTAAATAAGTCAAGCGTATAATTTAACAAAGCGATATTATTAATAAAGGCAAGTGTTGTGTGTACGTACTTCGCTAAACAAACTCATTACAAATTTATTAATTATTTAGAAGCCTTAACTAGAAATGTATGTAAGATTTGTTTCTATAGACTAGCGGATCCGTCCCGGTTTCGCACGGGAGTTTATATTTCAGCCCCTGTCACGTATGGAGTGTTGTAATCGTTGTTTTAACTGACCTGGTAAACGTTGTTCTGCCCAAAAATAATTTTTTTTTAAATCAGACCATAAATACACATTTTTGTAAATATCTCGACTCCAGCGCCAGAGTCCATTTTTTTGTAAAAATATTTATTTCCACGTAATTAACATATATTCATACATAACATACAGTGTATTCCAAGTTGATAGGAAATTTAACATGGGGACAATTAGAAATGTTGTAGTAACCTTTGGTCAAATTTAACGAAGTGTGATTGGTGCATTTTGAAATGCCGCCTCGAAACTAACTGATAAATTTTAAATTAATAACAGTATTTTGTTCTCAACTTTAATTTCATTAATTTAAGCATCCTAGATAAAACTATAATAATAATTTTTGACAGATATAAATTTGAAAACAAAATACTGATTACTATTTTAGTGGCGACATTTCAAAATACACCAATCATCATCGTTAAATTTAACTAAAGGTTACTACAACATTTCTAATTGCCCCCATGTTAAATTTCCTATGTCTTAATCAACTTAAGCGACATTTCAAAATACACCAATCATCATCGTTAAATTTGACCAAAGGTTACTACAACATTTCTAATTGCCCCCATGTTAAATTTCCTATGTCTTAATCAACTTGGAATACACTGTATATTGCTTCCTCGCAATATCGAAGATACGAGAAGCTATGTGATCGTTTCAGATTGAGACAAAAAGTTCTCCAATTTCAAAATTTTAAATTTATTTATCCGTTTCACGTCAAGACAAACACTTTTCGTTCCGTGTCTGTCTGTCTGTCCGTGTGTCCGTGTGTCCGTCCGTCCGTCCGTCTGTCCCCTGAATCCTTGTCACACGCATAACTCACGAACCACAGAACCGATATTATTGAAACTTGGTCGGATGGTTGGGTTTGGTTTGAGGACGGTCCCATTTCAAAATCATCAAAATCGTGTGTAAGGGGGAGGGGTGACACCCCAAAATATTTATTTTTTCAAGATATCTCAAGAACGACACATGTTACGAGAAAATTTTATAGAATATTTTTTGTAGAGAATTAAATTTCCTATAATATGGTCTACTACGTTTGTTGTAAAATATTCCCTTACAAAGATTTATCTAAATTAATTTTAAAAATTCGTGTTTTGTTTTTCTAAATTGATAATTGATTGGATATATTAAGTGTCATTTTGACGTTTTAAATGTCACTTTGGCGTTTTAAATGTCACTTTGACGTTTTAAATGTCATTTTGACATTTGCATAAATTTAGATTTAGATTGAAATTGTCAAAAAAAATAAAAAAAATATGAAAAAATATTCAGGAGCGTTTTAAGAAAAAATTCGAACTAAGATTTTTTAGTAAAATTTGTATAAAAATAAAATGGTTAACCAATGCCAGGCAATTTATCTGAACACTATCGGTTTTAGTGAATTTAGCACGAGGAAGCACTGTGCATTTACTTGGCAGATGTTTTTATACACACATTCTTGACACCAGCGCCAGTTACCGGGTCCAAAAAATCTATAAACTTATCGGAGTTGAACATGTCTTCTATACGTCCAGTGGTTTAGACCTGATGAGAACACATACATACGCAGAAACGTTTTTAGACATTAAGATATGCGCAGAAGCAATATAAAAAATCTAAAATTAATTTTTTTTAATTCAAATTTCCATTTAAATTAACCAATAAAAATTGTACTTAGTCATTTATTATTAATTAAAAATCACTATGTTTTAAAAAATACATGTACATAGTACATATTTATAAATTGTACATCATGTGTTGATTTCACAAAAACAAAATTACATCCTCGAGACTAAAATATTTTTATCTGGTTTTAATATTTTTATTTCATGCAGTATTTCATTTTGTTCCTGCAGTATGTATGTACGTACATAATATGTATTACATGGACATGTAAACAAACATAAAAATAATTAAATATGTTTTATGTCAAATAATACAGAGTAAAATAACGTAAAGTTAACATATGTAAATAAATTCATGGTTTTAACCAAGTTTATGCAGTATGATGCAGCATGAAAAAGCATTTCTGTGGTTTTCTAAATAGTATGTGAAAATAAAAGAAATATAATTCTTTTTTCTGTCTAGGTATTTAAAATTACAATATCGTAAAATTATATTATTAGAAAGTAGTATATACAAAATAACACGGTTTTAATTATAAATTACAAGGTTGTGAATAAACCAGAGATGTGTAATCGGTACAAAAACCTACGACTTCAACTCTTCTATATTTCTACTATCCGACTCCAACTCCTACTCTTTTACTGTGCTTCAAAATATATCCTCTTTCAAAAATAATAATAAGTGCGTAAAAACTATTGTTTAATTAACGGAGTCGGAGTTGACGCCTTTCTACGGACTCCAACTCCACAGCCATGGAATAAACATTTAATAAATTAACAATGTGAAACTAAGGTAATATGATAAATGTTCATTGGTATATCAAATACGCGAATAGATCATTTTATTCATGTAACAACGTAAATTCTTTTACAAAACTTTTCCGAACTAAAAAGTTTTGGGTAAACTCAATTTCCGACATTTCACCACCTTCATGTCGAACAATTTTGTATAACTATGTTAGACCCACAAAAGTTTATACATGTGTACCTTATCTTCTCGTCTGGACAATTTCTCTAATGTATTTTCTCTGAATTTCATTTTTTTGATTTCGTTGATTTTAAGTATTTTACCCAATGCATCGAACTTATCATATCTATGTAAATAAAGACCTTATTGATCACATAAACTTTGAAAGTTCTTAAACTATTCGTTAATATATGTAAAATATAAAGGATTGAAAATATAAATCAATTCGTTTAGTCATTTGATTGTAAAAGTTCATATAAAGCACTGGTTCCCAAACTGCGGTCCTCTTCTCCCATGGCGGTATTGGGGGGATCAAAGGGAGCCCTGGTAGCTCTATTATTTATATATTATTATTATATAACACTAGAAATGTATATGAAAAAATGTTCACTACTAGAAATATAAATTATCAGGGGAGCCTTGTGATTTTTTATAGCTGACAAGAGGCTAGTGGGTAAAATAAGTTTGGGAACCTATGGTGTAAATTATAACAAAAACGCCAGATAAAAAGAATCTGGCAATATTATACTTCGCTACATGTAATTTAGTAATTAGGTACATAGGTACATACATATTATTATATACATTATACAATATTATACATATGTATAAGAGTATATTAACAAAATGAATAATTCTTGATTAATAATAAATGAATCTATATATTATAATTGTAACTTATAACGCATATGTTATTTATTGTATCATTACGCTTATTAATTTACGCACATATTTATTGAATTTGAAATGTTATATTTTCATGTGTTGATATTTACATTTCAATTGATATAATAAATCTACCGAATCTCATTTTATATTGATATGTATTGTTTAATTTCATTCCTATTATATTAATCACTACACATTAGTTGTTTACGTAAATTGTTAATACAAATTTTGAAATTGATATGATTTAAAACAGTTTATTTACGTTTATTTATAATATATAATATATATACAATATATAAATATCTATAAACCAGAGGCGAAATTCTTTTTAATGAAAACAATATTTACTTACTAAACAAAATACATAATGAATATAAATTATTATAATAAATAGAATGATACGTCTACTGTAAAAACATGATAAATCTCTTACAGATATAAAGGGTCAGAACGCATGTGCAAAAATAAGGTAAAGTCCACTTTGACCAAAATTTAACCAATTAGAACCATATATCTTAGAAACTATAAAATGTGACTTATCTGGTTTTTGCAGTAACCCGACGATATATGCAAGTACATAATATAAAAAAAAATTACGATACAATTTTTTATTACTCACAATCAGTTTAGTTTATAATATAGCTGAAAAAACTACATACATATACCTATGCCTGTAGAATTGTACATTTGTACGCTTATAATATGTAACTAGCGCTATTTGTTTCAAAATATTGTATGTATTATTATATTTCTGTTTTTTTTTAATGCAGAAATAACACACCACTGATATATTTACTGCAAGACCTATTATTTTTCTTAATCGCCAATACGTATCCCTTGTTTGTGTAATATATGCTCTTAGGAAGGAATAAACTTGATGTATTGGTCCCCCAGCAGATCACAGCATGCATTTCATCTTTGGAACTAACTTCGAAGAAATAGACTATAATAAATTTAAATCTTGCAAAAAGTTTTCGAGTAAATCAACGCCCGGCGCCCTCTGCCCAACAGTTTGCCCCTACAGCGGCTTTCCTTTACCGCCCTCTTATACCTCTCCAGGAAACCAGCTAGTTTACGGACCCGCGCAACTTGACATAATTTAATTTTGTTTTAAAATAATTTCTTTTCGGATACAGTCTACTTGATATTCTCTCTGTGGTTTCTTTACTTTATACTTTTTTATACGGTTGATAGAAACTGTTTATAAACATAAGTTTGTGAGTTGCAACTACTTATATCAGTGTTTCATAAACAGTATTCTCAGAGCCGTACTTAGACATTTAAAGGCCCGAGGCGCAATAATATCGAGCGAACCTAAAAAATTCAGTAATCTGGTATACAAGAAATGCAAAATCTGCACTTTTAGAAAAACCCTGAAGATGTTCACTGTAATGTGTAATGAAACGATGGCCGATAACACAACCAAATCAACGCGGCTTACACCCAAAAGCGATGATCCATATCAGTAATTTGGTAGTTTTATTCTTATTGTTAGCAAAAATTCTAGCATGTCTGAATTATTCAAAGAAACATCCATAGCATATCTATATTATTCTATATATGTTTGTAGTTTGAGTACTTACTTAAAATATACCCCGCGAGGCCCTGACCCTTTAACAAAATTCATATGCGTTAAACATGAATTACGTATCCTATTAAATTAAAAATTAATAATACCATCTATAATATAATACCTATTCAACTTCCCTGCTATGAGGGTGCTCATGCATCTGAAGTTTACAGTGAATCAACAAGCAATTATACAATACGTGTGCAAACATATGTACATATTACTTCATATGCAGGTACCAAGTATCAAACATATATAAATACATCCAGGCCCTGAGAGAGTTTCAATGTAGCCCGGATCAAACAGTATTTCGGGGGCCCATAACCCCCGTTTCGCAAGCGTAAGGAAATTAATTAATTCAATCTAATAAGTAAACAACAAAATAATAAAAATGCAATAAAAACGATAACTAATTGCACAATCCGTATGATAATTGTGTTATGTAAGATAATATTAATTTATTATATAAAATCATTTATATTTAGTAAAATATAAATAATTTTCGGAACACCGGGACTCCTGAACCATTCTATCCCCCCCCCCCCCCCACTCAATCCGGACCTGCATACATATAAATACAGTAATATTATATTGTAAATATGATATGTATGCACATACTAACATGTTAGTAAATTGTTTCAAGTAGATGTCGTTTTAAACTTTTGAAATACAAACAAAAATAAATTCAGTACAAACGAATGGATATCAAAAAAATCAAATTTCCAAAATCAGCTTATGCTTCAAGTACACACACATACAAAAAAAATTTATTCATATAACTTGTTTTGTTTTATAAAGAAAGTGCTAATTGTAAGTTTGTGAAAATTTATTTGAAATTATTATTTTTAATATTATTTTATGCTATGCAATTAATAAAAATATCAATTTGAAAATTAAATTTTCATTATTAATATAAAGTTTTCATTGTATACAGGGCATATTACAAACGACTACTAAACCACTTTTTTCAAAATAAAAATTTATTTTCTAATTTAAAGTTTATTATGTGATTTAAAGCATGTTGTTTTGATTAAAAATGAGTTTTTAAAACGATTATCCAATTATGTCAAATTAAATTTCATGCTGCAAAAAATTTACAAGCTACTCTCGGCTTGATTAATATTAATGTAGGTATGGTTTAATTCAAATTTTTCCATAACAAACATATTTTTACTACCTATTTTATTTTATATCTATATTTCTTTACCAAAATGACACAAATTCAGAAATTGAAAAAAGTTTTTGTTTTTATATTCCTAATACATATTTTTTTCGATTCGTTATGTTTCTGTATTCCTGCTATTCATTTATACGATTTTTCAAAAAAACATGATCACAAGTCGTAGACACATATTTACATTATTTTAAAAAACAAATAACATCATATTTATTTGATCAATTATTCACTTTTATATGATACTAGAACGAATATTGCACTAACAATAAATGTTAATTATTATTTTAAATTGTATGTATACAATAGGGTTTCCGTACAAATTAACCAAATAATAAGGTAGCCACAAATTCAACGTTGACAATTAATATTTAAGCTATGCTCAATACACTTATTATAAATAGCATTTTTCGCGTTTTTCTAAAAATACTACATTTCTCCGTTTTTTCTTGTATATTATATTTTCTGGTAGATAACAAATTTTTACGGAAGGCTATAGTTTTTTTAGTTAATTTATAAATTCCATTCCGCAGAAAATCGTTTAAATATTAAAATTTGTTAAATTTAACAAAAAATCGATTCTCTGCGGAGATAGAATTTATAAATTAATTTTTTAAACTATAGAGTCTGCTTTAAATATTTACCATCTACCAGAAAATATCATAATATACAGAAAAAAACGGGAAACATTGAGAGTTGTATTTTCAGGAAAACGTGAAAATTGCTATTTATAATACGCGTTAAATTTAAAGTGCATTGAGTATAACCTAAATATTAATTACCAACGCTAAATTTGCGGCTACCTTATTTTTTAATTACAAAGAACAGATTGAAGGGGCGTTTCGTTAATATTTCAATTTGTATGGACACCCTAATATACATATTATATAAAATTTTACAATTAATTATGAACCACTTAACGTCCAGGTACGTAATATACTAACACAAGTTTTTGATTTATGACTTAAGTAACGATGGCCATAATTATTACTGATCTGGATATATTAGTATTTGTTTTTCAAAGTATACTTTTGAAATATTTTTTTCATGTAACAGCCCGGGAAAAATTTTTAGATCTAAAGTGATCAAATCAGATCTTGACATATTTATATTTTAAGACAAAATAATATTTTTTCACTGGTTTTTGATCTGTGGAGACCTGCAGAGATCTACAATGATCTCTGAAGATCATTGTAGATCATGATAGCCTAGAGATTTAAACGTTGAAAATTCATGAAAACGTTAGTTTTCAATTTTTTTCCCGGGAATCATTGTCTTCAATAAAGCTTGTTATAAAAAAAATGGGTATTTTTTACTAATTTTTTGCTTTTTAATTGAGAGCTTAAGGAGTTAAACTAAAAAACAGTGTAATTTATTCTTTCCAGGTCCAGAGAAGCGTATTACATTTGCTGACCATTTACATTCAATTACATTCAAACTGTTACAATTCCCACCACAAATTCTAAACAAGAAAAAATAAAGACCGAATCTACCGTGTAAATGCGGTGCGAACGTTTCTATTATCCGATTTCCACGTAGCACTAATTGCGTCTCTAACTCGCGCTAGCTCGTTAACCTGGTGTCCCGGCGCCTGTGATAATTGGCGCCGCGGCGTTGGAGGTGACGACTCCTAAGCCGGCGTACCCGCCCCTACCCAGCACGAAGATTATCACCGCCACTCGTAGACACTTGTAGTTATTAACAGTATTAGTGGGGCCCATTATTGGATTTGTTTTATTGTGCAGGCATTATGCAAACGTGGCCGACTCGGAAATACGATAGAGTTTATCTGTGTATGATATTAGTAATGAGTATATCATTTTATATTTTTGAATTATCTTATCCACGCAAGCACCACGATAATGAAAAAATTAAATAAAAATTAGTATCGAGGCAAGAAGACCCGGATTTTTTATTATAAATATTTATAATAAACAAAAAAATATACATATTATAAAGATTTTTTTTAAGTTATATCAACCAAATGATAATTTATCAAAAATCACAACAGATTTAATATTTGTTATCTACATAATTATGTATATCATCGATCCAATAACTAGTAGATTTTTTTTTCAATTTTGAAAAGCTTCATTTTGAAATCAGTGAAGGAATTTTGCTGACTAATAGACATAATAAGATAAGTTTCAATAATATCATTTTTCTGTACTATGAATTTTCCTGCGTTACTATAAAAAAAAATATTAATGGAAAATTCTGAGCAATTAAGCAGCCTTTTATTTTTTTCAATACTCCACATCTATAACGTCATGAAATCCTTTTCTAAATGAAAATATAGTTAGTTTTTGGTATCATTGAAAATACATTTTTTTCGCTTTACTGGGGTATAAAATAGTCATTTATTTGAAAAAATGAGGAAATTAATTTTCCCTTATTCAAAAAGAACTAATAAGATATTGGATTGAAATTTTAACACCAGCGAATTCAATACATGTTGAAATCTCGCTAAAACGTATAATCTTTTCTTCCATCAATCATTTTAATGGCGCACTCATGGGGGAAGCAGACTCCTCTCCTCTCCCCAATTTTGTCGATATACATACATTATTCAACTAAACAATCAATAGCAAAATAAATAAATAAAAATTTATAATATAAAAAATAATAAATAAATGCGGGAAAGTCGCTGAATCATTTTCAAGCTTGTCCTACTTTGTTAGGTATATTTAAATTATTTAAATCAAACATTAATAGTAATAGTAATTGTTTTTAAAGTACAGGCAACAAAGGGATCTAAATAGAACGTTTTTGGAGTGCGATGAAATTTGGTACCCATAATAGTACGTCTGTAGACAAAAGTACCCATCAAGGCCTAAAGATGGGGAATTTTGTCTACAGACGTACTATTATGGGTACTATATGGGTACCAAATTTCATCTCACTCCAAATTCGTTCCAAAAACAGGGCAATTTTCCCTTCATTGCCTGTACCTACTATATATCATATAGATCAGTTTTAAAATCAATAAAGTTTCTAATTTTAATTTTATAATAAATTCATAAAATAAAATTTAAATATTTATGAATGCACGTTTAAAAACGTATCATAAAAATTTAATATAGTACAGCAGTTGATAAACAATAACAATAAAATTTCATTTGTATATTGATGAAAAAAAGTAAAAACTTTCATTTTGTATTCAAGTGTAAAACATCCGTTGTTTTTTTATTCGTTTATTTACGTACGTGTCATAAATAAATTATTTTACAAACAAATCATTGTAATGCTCAGTTATGTCGGTCATATTTTCACGACTGACGTTAATTTTAAAAGAAAAGTTATTATTTATACCGCAAGTTTGCGTAAAAAACAATACCACGATTTATATTCGACTATCACAACCTCTTCGTTTTCTGCCATAAGTTTTACGTAACATCAAAACAATTTTATTGAAAAAACTTTGTATGTATCTTTAACAATATGTATACAAAAAATTTTTAAATAAATAAAATATTGACATAAATATTTACATAAAACAAAATAAATAAAAACTTTAGTATGTAAATAAACAGAAAAAAAATTGATTCATCTTTTAACTACACTTTCTTGTTTATTTTATAATTGGTTAGTATTAACTGTATAAAAGTATATTTTTACTTTTTACAAGTTGACTAAATGTTTTGAAATTATTATATTCTGATGTGTATTATTTTACAAAATATAAACACTTTATTTTATTACAAAGGTTACATTTATATTTTAACACAATTAAAGCCACTAAATCAAATTGTGTAGACTCTCTTTACAGTTCGGTGGGTTTTAAACTTATCTGTGTATCGTGGAATACTTTCAATTAAAAAAATATATACATTTGTGGCGCAAACAAAATTAATAAAGTGTATATTATATTATGAAAGAATACAGTCTTAAAATTAACAATAAAAACATTGGACTAAATGTAATGTCCTACCCGAGAAAACAAAAACATATTAATCAATGTTATAAAAAAACAATTTGTAACAATAAATTATTTTAACATCATTTTATAAATGGCTATAATAGAGGTGGCTAAATTTTTATTAAAAATCCAGTAAATATACTAACTAAGTAAGGTTGATAAAAATATATTATTTAAACTTAAACTGCGTCGAAACGGCGCTGCGTTTTGACGCAGCTAACATGTAATAATAGATTTGCAAGATCGAAGCGATGACGGAGATCGTTTCTGCAAAGTGCTAAGACTTTAAACCTAAACAAAATACGGAAACAATGGCGTGTTACACAGTAGGCACTTAGGCAACTACCTAGGGCTCCGAGGTAAGGAGAAGACCCGAGCTGAGATGGTGAAGACCATTTTTTGCTCTCACAATTGCTTGAAGAGCAAAAGAAAGGTCCTCAGGCATTGTGAAATGAATTTTTTTAAATGTTGGCATACATTTTTTTATTCGATAATATTCGGGCCCGAGAATAATTGTTCCACCTTTCATTACGCGCCACTGACAGACAGTCGTTTTTTTCCTTGTTTGAACTTTCATAATTTCGCAGAAGACTTTTTGCCAGTTCGCGGAACACTAGTAATGAATCGCTACTTTACATAATTAATATTTAATAACGTTTATACAATGTTATAACTAACTATTTTTTGTATTATCTATGTACATTGTACATACGAGTATTTACGTATTTAACCACTAAATAAGGAGTTTCTAGAAATGTATTTGCATTTTAAGATAAATCTCGATAAATAGGACCAGCATAACATTACAGTAATGAGCAATATTGCTACCAGATTCAAATCCAATACAAATTTTATGTGTAAATTATACAGAAACGCCAAAACTTTTTTAATCAACAAAAATTTAAATACGTATATAATACACTACACATCTTTAAAAATATATATTATAAAGAATTAGCTACACTACATTAAGATAATCTACTTGCTACAGTAAAATACGATAAATTTTTTATTGAGTTTCATAACAAATTAATAAGTTAAATATATCAAAAAAACAACCACAATAGTTCTATTTTATACATATAATAGTTCAATTTATACCTATAGATATACGCAGATGTTTAGAAATACAAAATAACTATACATTATTAAATTATTTCTACTGAATTATTATCGATCTAATCAACCCAGGTGTTTATGAAAATCAGATAGACTGTTTAATACTAAATGTTAGTTTCACTACCTTTTACTGCAAAATGCGATAAACTGATACATCAGCTTGAATTGGAATCACTTGATGGTGGGGTTAATATCGAAAATAATTTTTAAAGCCTTATTCTTTAAAATTAACATAACTATGGTTTAGATTTTTATATATTACCACAAATGTCGCCCAACCTTCCTCCTTAAAGCCTGCATTGCTGTTATACATTAACAAAATAAGCCAAGAATTTTAATAAATATAAAAATTTTAAATATCAACCATTCTTTTTTCCAAAGCTTACTTGACTTTTTAATATTGCACTCGAGTGATTGTTGTAGTTTTGGCTGACGACGCCTCGACTAATAAAAATAGTTTTCCATGGCAATTGTGATTTTTATTCAATAATGAATAAAATGCGTTGTATCTTTGTTAGAATTGTGTTATTATCGAAAATACGAAAAGCTTTTCGATCATTTTTTAAAGAAAAATTGTTCTCCAATTTCAAAATTTTCACTCGATCTTTCTTTTTATAATCGGTTGAGTTAATTTCATAACTGTATCGCAATGAGTTCTCAAAATATGAAATAAAAACTAATTTTAGACAAAATATTTGAGAGTCTGTAGCTCTCTCGCGAAGAATTTCCGGACATGTTTATAAGAACTTTTTTTCTTAAAATATTTTTCTCGATCAACTGTTCAAGTTGTCCGTAATATAATGATATTTTTGTTAATATATTATTATAAAAAAATTTACTTATTTTTTTAAGGTCAATTAATGTTATAATTACAATCATACTTAAATTTGCAGCACAAAATGTTAAAAAAAACTGCATTTGGGTTATGAAATGATTGTTTCCATTAAACATTTCGCTAATAAAATGTTGTTATATCATAATTATTATATTTATGTTTGATTTTTTAAACAAAAATAACGTATATATTATTTATGAATTTCTTAGTAGAAAGCAGTAATAAAATTTTTAAATTCCGGAAAATCCGGCCGGAACCGGAATAAAATCGTGAATTCCGGTACACCCCTAGTAAGCTATAACATATGAATTATAGATATTTTTATACAAATGAATTAATTAAATCTCTAACACATACTTGCCTCTATTTCAATGATAGACATCTGCGAGCACTGAAAATTGCTACTCGTTCTTTCTGCTGAAGAAAGGAGACATCTACTTCAGATAACTCTCTATTTTTTCTTTGTACATTATTATTAGTTATATCTTCCCAAAAGATAACTTTATGGTGCAGAATATGCTCAGTTGGTATATTGGGCCCATAATAGTGAACGTTATATGGTAATGTTACAAACCTCTGAGTCTTCTCACCGTGTATTATAATAGTAACTTGTATACCTAAATATCGAAATACAACAGTTATTTTATTTTACTCTATTCCATCTTTGTATTGAATTTAATAAACTATTCTATCAGATCCATTTATATTTTACACCACTATTCTATTTTTCATGATATAAATTTAAAATTAATTTTGAAAGTTCAAAGTATTCAGTTTCAGAACCACTGTAATGGTGTACTCACCAGCATGCACCTGCTACTCTAAATTACAGTTCAAGAGAAGCAAATCCAGTGTGCAACGAACACGACTGGCCCATGAAATCAGGTCCGGACTTTTTGTGTTTTCTCTGATAATAAAATATATATTATTCTCTATTCGTATGGTTAGTAAAAGTACTGAAAAAGTATCGTTTACTAATAATTAGAAGAAAATATACAATACACGTTATCTATTTTTTTAAAGCAGGTTTGAGACCCATTGAAAATAAAAATACCAATATTTTTATGTGTAATTTATTACAATAATAATAATTCAAACGATCAAATGATTTTTTTTCTACTGAGATAACTGTCTTGCTCCATATATGATTATTTTGAACATACTTGGTGCACAAAGAAATAAATTATGATTAGTAAATCATCCGTTTTCTAATCTTGTTTAACGTTGATTACACTTAATATGAATTGAATAAAGTAAAAAATAATCACCCTTAACAAATCATTATGATAGTCGGATACCTCAAAAAAAAATATTCGGAACCCCAATTTTTTTGTCGAATAAAAAAAATATTAAAACGGATTCTTACAACTTCGGAAGTCCTTTTTTGCTCCTTACAGATTTTTTACCAAGAAAAGGACTTTATTTATTTAAAAAGCAAAAAAACGTCGTCAATTATACATACAATTTTTACTTATTTCCTCAGCTCGGGGCCTCTCTTTACCTTGAGGCCTTAGGCAGTTACCTAAAGTGCCTACTGTATAACGCGCTACTGCATCCGTCTACAGATAACAACAAATGAAGCCTAAAGCAATATAAAATTTGTTTCTGCTTAGGTATATTTAATTTTAATGAATTTCAATTTCAGTGAAGTTAATTTTAAATAATATGTTTCATTAACAACACAAAAGTTTTAATAGTCATAATTTAATGATTAAAATATATATGTACCTTGATGAATATACGAATAGTAACGAGACAGTTTCAATGCGTACAATAAACCTTTGGCATTTAAGCTTTGATTATCGAGGCTTCTCCTCGAGCCGGGCCTCTGAGAATACCTCTGGATTTCTCCAGTTTTGTACAACGGTCACGTATGGAGCCAATTACTGGATGTTTGAAATTTTTATTAGTAAAAAATTACAATTGTTATAGTCACGGAGCATCGGTTCCTGAGAAATATATATCATTCTGTTCGTTAGCCATTCTCTCAAATTTTATTTCACAGAAATTTTATTATACCTCGACGGGTTGCCAGGTTTTAATCTAAGCGCCGCATCTTTAGGGAATATTGTAATAAAAAGTGATATATCGCAGGTGCCTGATTAATCATTGACACATGAACGATTGGATTTTTTTCTTCTTCTTTTGCCGGGTTTTCCCAATAGAATTTAGATAACGTTGGTAAACCTGTCGCCATAAAATTTTCAAAAGTATTTTATTGCAATAGTTTCTTTTAGCTATAGAACACGGGTAAGTCAATATGATTATTTCAAATCCATTAACCATCAGTGACTGTTGACAAGAAAACATGCATTATGTTCAATTTTCCGTCAACTAATTTACGAAAATACAAAAGGGAAAGTCCATTAATTAAGTAAGGCTTGGGGGGAGAGATAATCTTTACATGGGGGAGAGACAGTTCAAAGTATTATTTACGTAATGTTGTTTTTTTAATTAATTCTATTAAAATACATTAATGTATAATGAAATGCAGAAGTAGTCGTCCAGTTTTCATTGAAATTATAACAGTCTTAATAAGCTCCTCCCATTTGATTATTAAAATATTTAAATCATTTCTCCATGTACCAAACAAAGACAGATATTTTGAAACTCATTTGCTAGATAAAGAAGTACTCTTCATTTATAGTACTCATATACATATATATTTGTACGATTAAATTATTATCTAATCTATTGAAAATTGTATAAGTAAATTGTGTGGCAATAAATATTTGATATGTCGAATTTTAGTATTTAAATATGATAAACTTGATATAAAATTAATTAATGAAATGGGCGTATATTTGTGTTTTTATTTAAAATGATATAAGCTCCGCCCTAAATCGATGATGTTTGTCTTAATATTTTCGAATTTGTAGTACGACGACTTCTGAAGCCCATAGTACTTTGCAACTACTATACATAAATATTTAATAAATAGAGATTAAAAAAACTAAAATTATCTAGTACGTAAAAGTCTTTATAAAAGAGTGGGGGGGGGGGTAAATTTTGAAAAGCATCCTAGCGTAATTAATCTACGCTCCCAAATTAGTTTTAAAAAAGATAGTGCTTGTGCATTACACAGATTAAAAAATTTAAATGATGATAATTTTCAAATGTTTACTTAATTTGTAATGAACTTCTTGAACTCATATATAAAAACTTTACTCGTTACATCCAAAGAAATATTTTAACATTATTTAGTTATGTATGTATGTTTTTAACTTATTGTTTTTCTTAGCATTTATTTCATAATTTGTGTAATTTTATTTATATTTTCATAAATATCCTAACATATGTATGTACATATATATACATTATACAATGTATAATGTATGTAATCAGGTATTATTTAATTTCCATTTTCCAACAATGCTCAATATATAAATGGCATACTTTTAATAATAAAATGAACACAATGTCTGACATTAAATGTTTTTATTACTGTTTATACACTTAAGAAAAGCATAAATTTCTAGATTATGTACAACAAACCACAACTGGTAACATTTATTTCTTGAAGTATGATTTATACTGTTTTTGTGGTAATTTTAATATTGTTCTTAATCAAAAAAACTCATGAATAAATAATAAGGTAGTTCTTTTTATGAACGACGCCGTTCACTAATTTATTTTTATTTTTAATAGAGATACCAAAATGCTTTTAAGAAAATCTTAAGACATATATATTACACATAAATTATACATATTATACAGGGTGACCCATTTTAAGTAGAGGAGGAAATCAATGCAGCTAGGCGATTTTTTTAGGTTGTGTTTTCAAGGTCATCTGAAGGTCAACTTAATTTTTTTTAATAGAAACTTCCTATTTTTTAACAGATTCTTATTTACGTGAAAAATAGATATGTTTTATTTGAAATATTTTTTCCTAAAATTTTTGGGTGTGATAACTGCTGAAACGTTCTTTCCAATACGTCTTCTTTATTTAATTTGGTTTTTACACGTGTTTTTAGTCGACATTCATAATTTTTGTAAATTTTATTTTTTTTTTAAACTGGTTAAATATTTTGATTTGTACTTAATCTAAAGCACTTATTCTAAGTCGCTGATTGTACTAATCATGCATGCGTCAAGGTTATGGTATGTACGATTTCATTCACTACATCTGTGAGTGTGTGGTCATTTATATTTAAAAACATAGCAGATAGCGTTAGCTGGAAGCTAATTTGCATTTGTATTCAAGCAAATTCTTTATAATACCGGGCATAAGGGGAACAGAACTATACCTAATTAAAATATGTGCAAAATAAACTGAACATTTTGTTTTCTTAAAATATAGAGGTTTCTAAAGAAGAACATACAACATGAGAAGTATGATTTTTCACATATTTATAACATTTGCTAAATTTCATTAAAAGATAAATAAACTGTTTAGCTGATTTTGCGTCATCCTGTACATGTACTACCATATTAATCAAACAGAGTTAAATATAATTTACTCCTTTTGCCCCACTAAAAACGTCTGCACCTGTCTCTATATAATTCTGAGAACATAATCCTTTACAAATAACAATCACGTTAAATCCACATCACCATACAATTATTTGTAGAGCACTAGGATAGTTAGGTACCTATATTATTCCAGTAAAGTCCTGACAAAAATATAAAAACACTTCGGTCTGTTGTTTCAGGTTTCCTAAAGACGACAGCAAAGTCGACGCCCAGTGATGGCAACCTCGGCCTACGTGACATAGCGGCCGCGCTGCGTTGGGTGGTGGACAACATAGCCGCCTTCGGTGGAGATCCCTCCAGAATAACCCTTGTGGGACACGACACGGGCGCAGCGTTAGTCAATCTATTGCTGCTCTCGTCGTTAGTTAAAGGTAATAAATATCAACATCTAGTTAAGCGCTGTTTGATTGTATTAGTAAACTAGTATTTTCTCTTGCGTAGTTTTTAGTAGAGGAGAAAGGGGCAAAGCGGGAGTTTTAACGATTAAATTACGATGTGTATAGGTACGTTAAAATTGTAATTGAAAATACTTTTGTTGATTTTCATCGTAAAAATACTTTGCGAAATTTATGGATTTATTTTAAGTAGAAAAATGTATAAAAAAAGAATTTCATATAAAATCAATAAATATATTTTCAACAGTTCAAGTTTTCCACATACTTTATAACGAATATCGTACTACGATTTTTTAACTCGTTACAAGCCTACAAAATCAAAATAATAATTTTGCTTAGATGGTAAATAACTTTACGGAAACAAATTGTAAATTAAATTTTAAAACTAGCTCTATTGAGGCAAATCTGGTCTTCTGTATATGCCTATTATTTTATCTCTATATAAACTTTGTGATTCATAAACGGCAAACGATTTTTTTTTAATTGGCATTCCTATACTCTAAATTCAATAAAATATATAAATTCCATGTGAATTAAATTGAATATTAATAATACACGATTCAAAAATGTTTTATCTTTCGTATTTTGTAGATAAACGCCTTACGGAGCACAAACATAGCCAATAAATGTGTTTTATTTTTTGGCAAACTTTGATATCATATAAAATATATTGTAATTGCTAAGCACTTATAAATTGTTTTGGAAAATAAAAATATCAAACGATCAGAAGTTTGTTTAACATGCCGACTAAACGTCTGCAATAAATCAATATTTCTATACTACAAGCAAAATAATCTAGATGTTGGTAAAATTTATATCCCTTTCGTGGATGTATTACAACAGTAGATTGGTTTATCTTTGAAATAATAGTTTATAAGAAAGAGTTTCGCAAAAGTTTGTAATTTGTATGTGTTCAATTAACTTAAAAATAAAGTTTATTCATTTCGCTGTAAAACCTTGAAACTGATGAATTGAAAAAAAGTTTTTCATTTCATTTTTAATAAAAATAAATTAATTTTTAAAGTATCTATATTTATTACCAATATTTAAAAAAATCCATTGTAATGTAATTTGGATAACAATGTGGAGAATGCCTCCCTTCTCGTGAACCGTCAATATATTAGGTATTTGATTGACAGCAATGTGAAATAACAAATTGTTAATTTAACATTTAACATTTAATTAAAATGTGTGTAAAACTCATTAAATTTATCGAGTTGCCCTTCTCGCTGAAAATATACATCGTTTAACAACCCTTCCTCACTCCCCTGATAAAAATGACCGAATTACCTCTCATTCATATATTATATTTTATGTATATTGTTATAAATTAATAATATAATACCACTACATACCCGTATATTTAACTAAAATACAGTATGGTCTCATTTTACGCGGTAGATATGTTCCTCAGCAAATCGCGTAAAACCATTAACCAAAAATTTACGAGGGGGGATAAATACATATGAGTTAAATACTTTGAAGGTATTTTGAACTGATGTTTTCTCAAAACATACGTTTTTTAAGAACACTGAATATTTCGGGGGGGGGGGGGGGGGGTGCGAAATGAGAATCAAGCTAGAATATGTTTATTTTTAGGAAGATAGAAGTGTAAGCTAGCGGATTTGATAAGATTTATCTGCTAATAATTGCTACAATTTTAACATACAAAATACATGTTTTTACGTAATAGGTTTTGGCTACGTTTTCGCGTATTTTTGCCTGTGTGCGTCGCCAAACAGAAAAAGCTTTTTTATCTACCCGCTATGTTCAATTATACTACACAGCCAAGTACCGGTGCATATCACTAAACTTCTTAATGACTATATTAGTGAATGTGTTCCTTCATTATTACCAACTGTTCGTTAAATTGTATATATATTACATTTTATCATATATTATAAAATACGATTTAAAAGTTATATTGAATTTCGAATATGTCTACTTACAATAAATCTAACAAACTCAAAAGTGATATTATACAATTTATAGTTCCTATTTCCTATTTCCCCAAACAGGAGACATGTTTTATATACCCGGTATATATACATATGTATATATATTTATCTATCAAATGATGTATGTATATTACAGGACTGTTCTCGCGCGTGGTGCTACTGAGTGGGTCGGCGCTGAGTCCTTGGGCGACGATGCACCAGCCAGACACTATCCGCAGGTCTGTCGGGGAGCAGCTGGGTTGTCTGCACCAACTACCCAAACCCGCTAACGGGACGTCCGCTAAAGACATTGATATTGATGACATCGGGCCGTGTTTACGAGAGAGACCTCTCGAGGCTATTCTAGACGTTAGATTACCAAATGTTAGGTATGTATAGTTAGCTATGTACCTTATCTTCATTTACCTTTATTTAATATGTACAATGTAAATCCATAGGCTACGAAAGTAAATTGTATCTGTGATAAGATGAACAAAATTAAAAATATCGTCATGGGAAAAATTAAATGATACCCTAATAAAATTACCATAAAATAATGGTTTGTAAGATAGAGGTTTCACGATCAGTCTGGCATCAGTTGACTGATACCAGACTGACGCCAAACTGATCGTGTAATGCATTGATTAACAGACTTTTATATATTAATATTTTTCATCATCAGTCTGAAGGTTACGGACTGAACTGACACCAGACTGATCGTGTAACCTCTATCTAAGACATTGTTCTACAGAGTCTTTTTTTTTAATTGTTTGGGGGTGTGTTCTGAATACTACATTAAGTTGGCGCGGTCTATTATCTTGAGCGTAATCCGCCATAAACGTGAAAACTTTAAACGTAATTGTCTCGTAAACCGTTCATCCTAGCCTAACCTTTTTTGTTCATCAGGGTCGAATCTACAAATTTGTTCACAGGCTCAATTCTCTCATCAATTGGTGATGAGATATATAATGCAAAAAAGTTAACAAAAAATTATTTTTTGCATTTATTTCGTAAAGAAGCGAACATATGATAAAACTTAAGTAATAATTGTTTAGAACTCTCAATTATCAATATTTTTTCTTATTAATACCATTTCGTAAAACCCTTAGTTTGCGAGTTACAGCCCGCGAAACATTGCAAAAAAAAACATTTTTTCATTATATGTATTTCAAAAACCATAATGCAACCATTAAAATTTCTAATGACAAAAGTGTAGAACACAAAATTCACGCTTTTTTTGTTTAAAAAAATATTATTTTTTGTTTGTTAATAAACAAAAAAAATTTTATATAATTGAAGAAAAATTTATCATATTTTCGAATTCAAGGTATATTTATGTTATTAGACGTTTTAATGAACACCGCAAAATGAATATTACAGTTTACAAATCGGGAAATTTGCCAATGCTTACATATTATAACAGATTCATGCCACGTTGGGCGCCGTACATCGACGACGGCTCAACAGCTCCTGAACCCAACTACTCGATGGAACACGCGAGCGAGGCATTTATCACGACGGAGATAATGCTCGGTGTTGCAACAATGGAGAGCTACAATGACTTCAGCGCAACAGATATCCAATACGGGTTCGAGGAAGATGAACGGAATCGAGTCCTCCGTACGTATATACGCAACGCGTTCGTATATCACCTGAACGAGATTTTCTCGGCGGTGAAGAACGAATACACGGACTGGGACAAACCGATACAGCATCCCATCAATGTGAGAGACTCGACCATGGAAGCGCTGAGCGACGGGCACACGGTAGCGCCGCTAGTACGCGTCGCGTATTTACATGCGAGGAGAGGTGCAAAGACTTACTTGTTCCATTTTGGATATCAGACCAAGGAAAGTGATTATCCTCAGGTGTGTATGTCTTTAGTTTTCTTAAAGAAACCTTCTCGCTATTTTTATTTAAAACGATGAATTACATACTTTGTGTTATGAGTTCAGGAGCAGCAAAAAAAAAAGGTACAGATAACTTTAAAAAATTAGATATCCGATTTTGTTCCACAACGTTGGATTTATCCGGTTTTGTTCCAGTACAAGTTGGATTTATCCACATTTGAATCACAGAGACGGTATAACTTGTAATGGAAAAAAGTTGTAAGTGAAAGAAAACAATAATAAGGCACATTTTGGCAAAAAAATTTTAACGTAATAATCCTACACAAACTTTTTCTGTCTTTTTTACTGGATTTGTTAGCTTTTGTTCCGAGATACGTTTTTAAAGCCATTTTCAAAGGGGTTTTAGCAATACTTGATCCGTGATCTTTGGTCAGTCGATCCGGTGATGGTTGAAAATACCGAATCGAAAAAAAAAAGTCACCTCGGTTCAATGTGAATTTATCAAGTTTTGTTCTGCTGTTCCTCAGTTTTAATTTCTTTCGACAGTACTTATCGGAGTAGTTATTTTTGCTTCACGGGAAAACATATTATTTGGCTTCTGTTTTTCGTATTTACGTTGAATAACAATGATAAATTTTCATTTCATTTCTGCACACAAACAGCGTTTAGGCAGCGTCCGAGGAGAAAGCCTAACTTACGCCTTCGGTCTACCCCTTGTCGGCGGCCGTCCACACTTCGCACAGAACTTCTCGCGCCAGGATTCGACAGTGGCGGAGGCGGTACTGGGGCTACTAACGAGGTTCGCCAAGCGGGGCGACCCCAACGAGCAGGCCGCAGGGCAGCACACACACGCCGACCCATCGGCGGATTACGGGACCGTGCGCGAACGCTCCCGGTACCGCATACCACAATGGGATGAGTACGAGACTGGCGGACAACAATATCTCAGCCTTAGTGAGTTATTTAGTTTTCTATGTATAATATCATTTTGCGCGTAGGTATAAGTACCTAATTGCAAACAATGCACAAAATTTGTTATATTTTATTTATTTGTTTGATATATGAGAAAAAAATATTTATTTTATAAATAATTTAATGTAATTTACTAATAATTAATTAATTTCAATTTTCATTGCGCAGCACTGAAACCTCGTATGAAGAGTCATTACCGTGGTCACAAAATGGCTGTATGGTTAAATTTGATTCCACAACTTCACCAACCTGGTGACGACGATGTCAGTATGCGGCATCATCATTTTCATGAACGGGAACAACACTATTATGCAGGTAACTAAATACAAAACATTATACACTTCAGAGATTTCACTTATTATAATTTTAAACTGTCCTCGAAATGAAATATGGCGATTCTAATAGAAAAAAATTATTGCTCAAAATCCAGCGATATGTAAATTCAAATTCTTTGTAGGTATATTAATAATTCGTCTTTTCAGGTGCTGTAAGACCAGAATCCTTTACACGGCCACCCCCTCTTTACACTTCATCAGGATCTAGGCGTGTGCCTCCAGCGATTGACTGTGAAGCAGAAGATATTGCAGATTCGCTCAGCATTGATATCGACTCATCACTTATTATTGATGATGACCAAGAGGTATAGAAACTAGATTTCATACTTCATTATCTATTTAGATAATTAATGTGATGATGTGATCGCTGTTCATTCTAGATTATCGAAAAACGGTTATTTTAACACAATATTTTTTTTTAGCCAAACAGTATAAATGACAGAAACGATATAAACGACGATGACACAAGACTTCTGGAACAGTTAGCTAACAAACACTATTACAGCTACACCGCTGCACTGGGAGTGACAGTAGGCGTTGGCTGTTTGTTGCTTGTACTGAACATGCTCATATTCGCCGGCATATACAGCCAACGTGATCGGTACCGCCGCAAGAAAACGTCAGGGAGAAGCGAGAGCAACGGCGGCACAAGTTCCTCAATCAGTTCCGGTGAAAGCATCCCAATGACACAGAACACACCGTCTTCACCGCAGCACAGCCCCAGCACTGTGATAAAAGTTCACGAACCTCCTCCGTGTTACGCGACTGTAAACAAATCGCATCACGACAAACACAAGCAGAGCTGCGAGAGACCGAAGCCACCGATGCGGACGTCGAGTAACCCACAGCAACAATCAGACATTAACTCAGTGGTCAAAAAACGTGCACAGACTCAAGAAATATCAGTATAGCATATAAGAAACGAGTGTGCGTCACTCGAATGAAGCTTGTGTGTGTAATAGAGTTATTGAAAAACATGTTTGTACTTGCTTTTATTTCATTAGGACGACCAGGCATACAGCCCTATTGAAAAAATCTCGTAGATTAAGGGGTTACACCTAATGTATTAACTAAATTTTGACAATTTTTTTTGTTGGCTTATATGATGTATAAACATCTTAAAAATGATATTCAAAAAGAATTATAAGCAAAAAAAAAAATTTATTTTTAGAGCTCACTTTCCAAAGTGTCTCTAAACGAACGAAACAATCTAGATGGTGAAAAATGAATGATATTAAGTATATGGTAATGTAAAGGGGCGCCGTAATTTGGTCTCAAGCCAAAACAGAAGCAAAATAAGCAATCAAAAACTGCCAAACCGACATAGTCTCGAAAAAAAAGTCAGAATTAACGTCGACGTTTGCATGTAGTAAACAGTTTTCTAACTTTAAACTCATTTTTATCGAAACTACGTTTTTAAAAACTGCGGAAAATATATTTTGGCCAAGTTAATCCGATAGAAAATTATCGGATTAACTTGAAATTTTAACTGTAACTTCTTAGATAAATTTTAAATCGAAGATTTTTACGATTGGTTAACAATTACGTTTTTTATAGACAAGTTAAGCTCGTTTTTTCGTCAAAAACGCGATTTTTTGTTCAGTGATACAAAATTTGCAAAAATCAATATTTTTTAATAATCGGTGGGAAAACTAATGTAAATAACGAGAAAAACATTTTTTTTGTTCTGGATGTTGATCCATGGAAATTATGTTTTCCGCAGTGGAGCACATAACAAAAAATACGTCACCATTTTGTTTTATATTTCATCAAAAAAATCATTTTTTGTATGTTTTGAGACATGTACAATAAACCCTCTAAATTTCATTTGATTGCTATTTTTATTATTCTAAAAAATCCTAAAAAAGTCTCGTTTCCAAAGTTACGATTAGATGTAACCTCTTAAGATAAAAAAAACATATATTAATATGTTTTTATCACAGCAATTGCAGAAAGCCAGACGGCATTTGTTATTTTATTGAAAAAAATATATTGGATTGTTCTGGAAATAAGATTCTATTGTTAGATAAGACCAATTAATATCAATCAAGAAATCTATTTATTTAACCCTTTCCAACAAAACTAATTTCCAAAATGTATACAAAAATCTATATTATATCATTTGATGGCTATCTACAATTGCTATGACAAAAACACTTTCAAATCCAATAGAAGAATCCCAGGATTTTATAAGCAAACTTGTTTGCACCTATGGGATCTTTCCAATAGGTAATATTATTTAGTAAGGCTTTATAGCTCCTATTTTATTATGTATGTGTATGGATTTTGGATGATTTTTTATTATTTTGATAATCTTCAATCACATGAAACTTACATATTTATTTTTTTAAACTTTTGATGTACATGATTTTTAAAAGTTATAGTTTACTATAAAAATTTTGAATATTGCAATACATATTTTTTCAAGTAGGACTGTCCTAATATATACCTACATCATTTTGAGTCTGGGAATTCTGGATGGTTATTTTAATTTAAATAATAATTAACTAATATTGTGTATGAGTTATTTAAAGTTTTAAAGAATATCAATGTGAATTTAAGACCAAAAAAAGAGAAAAATTGTAGATTTTTTCATACAAAAGATTATAGTGTGCCTAAGTTCTGATTTCGCTTATTTTTTTTTTGTGCACCTTTATCTGAAGAAGTATTTTACCAAGTTTTAATTAATTTACAAAAAAATTAATAAAAATAAAAAAATTTAAGACCTTATATTAACCTTAAGTTTTCCTGAAAATTGTATCCAATTATGTGGAGCCACTAATTGTAAGTAGAAAAAAATGTTTTCAAATTTTAATTAATTATAGCTAAAATATTTTTTTCAAAAATAATTAAAACTTGGTAAAATATTTCTTCAGATAAAGGTGCATAAATAAATAAAAAATAGTGAAATTGTAGCATAGGCATATTGCTTTACATCTACAGTCAAGTAGACACAATGGAAACTATATTTTCAAAATTGCATTTTATTTGCAGAAAATATTAATGTTTATTTATTATTATTATTATTTGTTTTACTATAGTTCAACAAGCAAGTTTTTCAATAAAGTGATTGTTATGTTCCCATATGAAATAAAAATAGTATAATATATTATAAAATACTATAATTTAAATAAAACCATATTCTGATTATATAGTTAAAATAATAACCAGAATATATATTTTATTTATTTTATATTATCAGACATACAATAGTTATTATTCTATTAAACAACGCAGCAAACAACATTTGCGTTGATATTTAACATATAAATAAATATTAAACACACAAAACAAATTTGATTAAATGTAATGCTTCAAGATAATGACGAATTCATTTTTCATTTAATAAATATTAATATTTATTATTTGTATAACCTAAGGTAAGGAGGTACTCCCCAACAAAATAAAAACCAGTCAAAATATGATCATTTTTCTTTTAATATAACTGTTCCCCCCTCCAAAACCAATATCCCCCCCCCCCCCCCGTTATTGGCATATTCTCTCCCGGAGTAAACTCTGAATTCAGCACTGGCTGCAAGCATTATAAAATATTTGAATAAAATAAAATATTTTTTCTGTAATCTTGAGCATTGCATTTTACTGAAATGTCGTATAAAAGCATGTATGTGTTTATAAAATTAAAACTGTAAATACTTTTTTCTGAACTTAGAGAATTTTTGTAAATCATATTTAAGATTTAAAGTTATTTTCACTTAAATAAAAATTTATGTGCAAATATAATTTATTTTAAAGAAATCATTATTAAAATATGTTATCATACGTACCGATATTAAATTTTATTTATATAAAAATTTCATTCATAATTTTCAATTTAATGTATAATATTTAAATATAAGAAAAGAAAAATAAAATTATGAATCATTGTTAAGACCATTTTATTTTTTATCCATTCTACAGTTCTACTATAAAGGTGAATATTTTGAGGAGAGTTCAAATGGGTCATTTGGAACCGAAACAAAGTGCAACAGTTTTTTTTTATAACGGCCAATTTAGTAAAAAAAAAAAAAAAATTCTTTCGAAAAACCTGTTTACCATATTACCCATATGAACCGGCTATTTTTACATTAAAAAAAACTTATATTTATCCCAAACTAACAAGGGGACATTATGATGTAGGGATAAGGGATTTCAGTCAGTTTTTGGGAGGTGAAACTAGAGTAAAAATAAAAATACACTTATCTGAGCATTCAATCTTGTGGGCATTATTAATAAAGATATTTAATTTTGAAAATTGTCATACTTCAAATATGATATATGTACCTACCTACTGTACCAGTGGCGGTGCGTGCATGATGACTATAGTGAGGCCAAAAAAAATCCTGTACTTTTAAACAATATCCTCTGGACCGGAATTTGACTCCCTGGGCAAGACCCCCCCCCCCCTCTTATTGTTAGAGACGATCATTACATCATTACAAAAAAATATTTAATTACAAATAATTGATTATTTCTTAAATATTATTCGTCGATCCTTCATAGATACAAATTTGTTTATTATTCCGTCAAAGTTTATTTTTTGGCAGTTCAATCAAAAAATTCCTTTTCTATAGATATAAGTCCTAAAGCAGAGAGATTCATATAGAAGAACATAATGCTTAATTCATAACTGATAAAAATGCTAAATAACATAAAATCATATATTAATATTGATAAAATATAAAATTGTTTACTCCAACAATTATACGGAATTTAAAATAAAATTTTACAACAATAACTACAAACTAAATCGAATGAATCGAACAAGTGTATCGCCTCTGCACGCATACTTACTACGAATATACATATTATTATGTGCTCTGCGCATGCGAAATACAGCTGAAGCAATATAACTTTGGCCTCTATTCTATGTTATATTCTGCATTACCCTCTCTACTTTTGTTCTCTATCACACTTATGCGCTGCAATGGTGCTATTGAGGCTAGTAAGTTACTTGGCTCAAATGTAAATAATTGGTTTTTAAATGATTTTTTTCATGTTTAAATAATACATTGGGAAGGAATATAAGTATGTTTTAGTAAAAATTACGACAAATACATATAAATACTAATATATTTATTATGTTTAATATAATAAATATTTATTTTTTATTCGTCGATAAAGCAAGGCTTGACCTCACTTGCTTCATTTGACGCATCGCCACTGTACTGTACTATAGCTGATACCAAGGTATATAAAGACAAGGTAGTCTCAACAATTCCTTGACCAATCAGCGTTGGCGCGGGAATTGACGTCACCTGGGGGATATATTCAAATGTCATAAATTTTTAATAGAATATTAATTACACAAAATTCCTTTATTTATTCTTGTTTTCGTATTTTTTGATATTTTAACAACACATACAATCAAATAAGTACAAATTCGACATAGCTAAATCATAAAGTGCTGTCAGAATCATATAACGTATTGCCAACTTAAGAATAGTAAAAATGATGCTTCCAGAATTGACCAAATTGTCTTTGACAGTTTTTTTATGATTTTACAATGTCGAATTTGTACTTATTTGATTGTATGTGTTGTTAAAATATCAAAAAATACGAATACAAGAATAAATAAAGGAATTTTTTGTAATTAATATTCTATTAAAAATTTATGACATTTGAATATATCCCCCAGGTGACGTCAATTCCCGCGCCAACGCTGATTGGTCAAGGAATTGTTGAGACTACCTTGTCTTTATATACCTTGAGCTGATACTTGCGGCTACGCTCGCGCGGATTTCTAAACACCCACCCCCGTGGTATTTTTCCCGCCAGATCGAATGAAACTAATTACAACCCTCCATACATGATAGGGGGTGAAATATGAATTTTTTTCTTATGTTTAGCTTTTTATTCATTATATAAAATCGTAAATATATCGGCTCCTATGCGATATACTTGTTTCCCCCCTAAAACCTTCACCCCCGTGGTATTTTTCCCGCCGGATCGAATGAAACCAATTACAACCCTTCAAGTGTGACAAGGTGTGAATTATAAAATATTTTTTGCTCTTTATTCATTATACAATATCGTAAAAATCATGGATCCTAGTTAAAAAATTTTTAAATCTTTATCTTTATCAATAGTAGCATTTCATTAAGTGATATATACCGATTCAATATTAATTAAAATAAAGCTTTCTGAACTTAAATTATTGTTTTTATTTATATGTTATACATATAAATACTTTGAAATAATATACAATAAAATTTTAACTTGATTAAATACAATAGTATATAGTGAAATAATCTTATGCAGAAGTTATTAAATATAAATTTATGAAGAATACTAAAATTTTATTTAATAATTCATAACATTATTTCACTATACTATTTAATCCAGTTAAAATTTAATTGTATATTATTTCAAAGTATTTATAAATATGAAATTTGAATATTATGATGTAATATTCAACCAATCAGAGGAAAGGTACTTTAAAATGATTGGTTGAAATATTACTTTGTTTGACCAATCAAACGTGTCAACTCCAAACGTCAGATGACGTCATAATACCCATAGAGTGTATGTAAAAACGTTTGCCAGTTTTTTAACCTGGAGTGTCGCTTCTGGAATATCTTTATTCTATGCTGCGCCTAATCTAAAATTCTACGTATATGATTGGTCAATTTAACTCAATTTGTCTATGAACGTTAAAAATTTAAAAGAAACGTTACTAAACATCCAAAACAAGTACATATCTGCAAAATAATTGCTGTCAGAAATTATTTTGTTCTGTGGAAATTTATTTATTTGGTGAAATGGCTCCTGTTACAAGAAATTCTCGACTTAAACCAAAAGAAGACGAAAAAGGTAATAATTTATAGATATAATTAAGTCTAATTTTGTTTGATGTCTTGAATTATATGTAATTAATTAATGTTATCATTAACTCCCCATATTTTATGAAGAAATAAATATCATTATTAAAACTACGTTCTACCTATATCGTTATACCGAAATTATAATATTAATTATTAGTTCAAGGAATTTTGTCGATTAAATCAACAACTAGTTTCCGAAAAAATATGCGAAAAAATTCGAAGAATGATAATTTAAAAAATATTTGGAGAATTTCGGAAATTATTCAGCCAAAGAGTGAATATATCGACCAAGAAAAAGAACAAGAATCAATTCTACAACCAAAAAGAATTTCTGAAATAATAGAAATATCAGAAGATGAAAATATTTCAAATGTTTTAAATACTACACTTAATATTATCGACCAAACAGACATGACATATTCAAATGAAAAAGTTATAAATTTAACTTATTCTCATGACAAAACATCAACAGAAAATAAATATTTAAAAAATGTTGATACTCCAGGAGTTAAACTCATACCTAAACGATCATGTAAAAGTTTATTTCAAAAAACAAGTACACCGTTTAATGAAAAAATTGAATCTAAAATAGTTACCACTGATAAAAAAAACTCAAAAAAATACAAACGTAGATCTAGATCTGTTGATGAGGTTGAAAATAATAAACCCAAAATTAATTCCAAAAAAACTGTCTCTGTTATCAGCTGCATTGCAACACCTTCAAAGCTACAGCCATCATCACTGTTAAAAGGTAAAAAAATATTTTTATATCTGAATGAATAGATGCTGTTTTTGTATAATCATACCCCAGCTTCTAGTTCTTTCACTTAAGACACTTTGAACTTAATTACATTTATTTCAATTCCATTGCTTTGCATCAAACTTATCCTTAATCAGTCGTGCTGTCTGAGAGACTGGTAATTTAATTTAAAACATCTTAAAATGCTATTATGTTATTTACAGTTATTATTATAATTTTACTAAATAAACAAAAAAAATTTAAGAAAAAACCCAAGTACCACATAAAAAGCACAAAATAACACTTATCACCCCAATTTTTACCTGCATTTGCAAAAGCCAATATGTACAAATGAAGAATTTAATACACAATAGGTACATTACGTAATTAATAATGTTAGCGCCAATGTGAAATGATTAACGTCTGATGAGATCTGTCAAAGGAGTGGTAAGGGTTATTTAGTACTTTTCTTATTGTACTGCAAGCGATGTTTTTAAATACATACCATATATAAAATACATATTGTGTGATAATAACATGACATCTTTTTCAGATAAAAGTGCAAAGAAAACTTTCACTCGTACACCAATGCCTAATTTTAATAAAATACATACAAAAATTTTTCATCAAATGGAATCATTAGTTGATAATGTAGAAAGAAAACAGAATAAACTGCAAGCGTTATCTTCTATTGGTATGTTTTATTTGTATTTATGGTTATAAGCAAAAACAAGACAAAATTATTACTTTCTTTTTTAAATTTTCTAGCTAAACCTGTAACACCAAGAAAAATATTTGCTTCAAAGAAAATTAATGGTACACCTAAAAAGGTTATTGTACGACCATATACAGATGATTACAATAGATTTGGTTTTAAAGTTAGGCAAATACCTAAACGCACAGCCTTAGCTGAAATTATAAAAAACAAGTCTACAACAAATATATCAAAAAATAAAATTGAAGTAAACCGCGCAGAACAGAAAGAATATATCAAAGGTGTGCGTTCGAACAGAAGATTTGATCTATTAATGAAATCGAGGAGTCGTGTTGCTTGATTTAATTAGAAATAAATTATTTTATGTACAATTTTTAGCTTTATCATAATTAGTATACAGGATAAGGTCATGAAAATATTGGGTTTTAAAAACTTGGAAAATTTCTAGTTTTTTTCCAGATATTTGTAACCATTCTGTTAATGTTCATTATTTTAAGTGATATTGATACTAATATTTTAATAACAATGTATTTTATTCAAATTAATATCTTTTTTTTTTTAAATAAATTTTGCGGTTAATATAGATAATATGGGTGTCCTGATGTTGCTACTATCAAAAATCACGTGTTGATGTGTTAGAATATAGTAAATGTGCTGTATCTATTGTAGCATGTAGGAATTTTTATTTCACAATTATTTAAGAAAAATAGTTCATTGCAGCAGAGATTGAATCCTCGTTTTTATACTATATTATAACTCGATTTCTCCCCAACAGATTTTCCTAACCAGACATTTAAAGAGAATATTATTAAAGCATAAACTCTATTCTAAATAACTACATATGTGTTTTTGATGTTGGGACATCTATATTCTCCGTATTAACTAATTTTGCATATTTGTATTGCTTATATTATTTTATATTTATAAATTTTATTAACTTGATTTATAACTGTAAGTTTTGTATAAATATAATAACAAGAAACTACAAGTTTTTTTACATTATTTTCTTAATAGAACATTCCTATTATATTATTATATAATGGGGTAAACAGGAAAACTAATTAATGAAAAGTAAAATATTATTAGTAATATTAATTGAAAGAGCTAAAACATTCATCAAAAAATTTTCTAGCTTGGGGCCCTAGGTTAGTGCCTACTGTTTAACGCGCTGCTGATTTATAGCCATGTTATATACTATCATTCAAAAAAATATTATGTTATTATAATATCATAAAGACAATATTATCAGTCAACATGTCACTTTGCTCAATGTTATTTTAACTAATATTTGTTTATTGGAAAAATTTGATTCTGAATTTTCTTTAAAAAAGGAAAATTTTAATCTGCAACCAGTGCTGTAACGTGGGGTCGGCGTAGGGTGACCAGGTCTCAGGGGTTGTGTACTGGTTCTCCAAGCTCAGGGTTTCGGTGCAATTTCTCTGGGTTTTGCAAAAAATAATGACTAAAGAAAAGGTCGCCAAAAATAGTGCAGGGGGTGTAAAAGTGCAGATTAGGGTAAAATAACTTATTTCTTTATACATTTTATTAAAAATAAATAAAAAGAATAAAATGTAAAAAATAATAAAAAAGGGGTCTTCACTCTTCATTTACATGTCAGGGTTTACGAAAACCAAAATCTGGTCAAAGATTTATCTCAATTTATTTTTAAAATTCGTGTTTTGTTTTTCTAAATTGATATTGCTTGGATATTCCAAAAAATTAAAAATATATGAAAAAATATTCAGGTGCGTTTTAAGAAAAATTTCGATCTAATATTTTTTAGTAAAATTGTATAAAAATTAAATGGTTAACCAATTCCAGGCAATTTATATAAACACTATCGATTTTTATTTAAATTGTTGAATAATTAACTATCTTTGGTGAATTTAGCACGAGGAAGCACTGTGCATTTACTTGGCAGATGTTTTGAAAATGTTCAATGTACATATTATTATTTTTCCATTGTTGGTTATATGTACTTTAATAAATTTCTATGTAGTGGCGTCATTGGAAAATTGACAACTTCATTGTAATCTGTGAAGTAGCCGTGTGAAGGCTATTCATATGTTTTGAGCTGAACAACATGTTATTGAGTTCTAGCGAAATTTTATTTAAAAATTCATGTCAGTCATATTCTATACGAAGGAAAAACGTTTATAATTATCTACCTTCTTGATCGAGTGCTCAACTAGTTATAATTTTAAAATTTAAATATAGTTAGTGTTGTGGTTGCATCATGCCTAAAGGAAAACGTAAAGGGAAGAATGGTAAGCACGTGTACTTTTTCATTAGAAATTTAGAAATATGAATAAATGTAAGATCTGTGATTAATTTTATTATATCATTTGCACACTATTATATTTAAATCATGACTCCTTTTTTGGCAACACACAACATATGGATATCAATTATCATCATGCATATGCATGAAAATGAAAAATTGTCAAATCTTAATAATAACAGTGAAGGATACTGTTCTAATTTTAATATTGAATAATTACTTTTCTTGTTGAATTATTAAGTCAAAAAAGGTAATTTTACCTTGACCTTCTAATTATCATGGTCACATTCATAAGAACTACTTTCAAAGCCAACACGTCTATTTATTCACAGATAAGATACGTGGTGATGTAGTCACTTTGACATCTGATGAGGACTCGATTAATGATAATGGTAGTGTTGCAAGTTTTCAATCTGAAAGTATTCTCGAAGAAGATGGTGAAGTAGATGAAGTGTCACAAGATGAAGTGTTTGAGGAGAAATTGGTAGAAGCTATTGATGGGCTAGTACAAAAATCAGCACAGGCTCGCACTGGCTGTTTTGAAGCTGTCTGCAGTGCTTTTACTAAAAAGTTCATTCCAGATTTTGTGAACGATCGGCGTTTAACATTATGCGACAGCATCGAAAGAGGTTTACGAAAAGGACGTGGTGCAGAACAAATCAGTGCAGCACGTTTGGCACCTTTACTATGTGTACAATTAGGTATATTGACTTTTTATTTAATATTTTGCTATTAAATATACAATTGACTTCCTTTTGAAACTACTGTACTGCTGCTGTTTTATTATTTTTTTCAATAAATGTTTGTAAAGCATTGTATAACGATTTTAAAAACATATGTTTGTTTGTTGTTTTTTTCAATGTGTTAATAATTATTTTAAATATTTTCACTAGGAACTGGATCAGCAGGAGAAGAAGTTTGTCGTATACTTCGTCCAGTGTTAAGTTTAACAGCACATGATGTAGCTATGTCTCCTTTGGTGAGAGCCAAATGCTGTACTGCATTGGGATTGATCATATTTTTGTCTGGTGGTGAAATAGCTGATGTGATGTTAGTGATGCGTGAATTAGAAACACTGTTTTGTGGCAGTTACTTGAAGGGTGATAATTCAGTTCCATCACCACATCCAGATGTAGGTTCCATGCATGCATCAGCATTGTCAGCTTGGAGTTTGCTTCTGACATTGTTAGCTCCAACAGATGTGTACTCTTTGATGGGTGATGACTCAGGAACCTTTGCGCCGTAAGTTGCAATTTAAAATTTATTGCCTAACAGTGTGTTGGAATCCTGTGAAAAATTACATAAAAGTACTATTATTGGAATTGTATTAAATTTTAGGAAATTTACATGATTCATCATAAATGCAACATTGTGAAATATCTGTATTTATAGTTTGTATCATGAGAGAAGACCTTTCTAAGCATTGATATCACATTGCCTCATCAGTTTTTGGTGATATGGAGCATAACAATAAAATTAAAATAATTTTAATTTCTGTATTTATCACTTTGAATACTATATAAATTCATTTATAAATAATAACAGCTTAATTGTTATTATTTATATTTTGAATGTCGCTACTATTATATTATAAAGTCATTTATTCCGGATTATTATTTAACATCTCAAAAATTCACTTTCACTAATTACAAAAAGAAGATTGTTTTCAGTTTTTAATAATATTTTTATTGATTGATAAATTGAACATTTTATAGCCATTATTATAAGATACGTGTCTATTACACACTCGTCTCTACAAACATAGGTAATGGTACATATATGTACTTCTTCAATACCTTCCAAAGTTAATTTTTGTAAATTTTTTCAAAGAAAATTTATCTACATTTTATAATAAATAAAAAATTACTATGTATAAACAAGATATTTCTTTTTAAACAGATCATTATTAATGAACTTTATATCATAAAATAGTAGTTTAATATATGTTTATATGTATTACATGGTCTGTATTCATAATGACCGGTTTAGACCAGTACCAATTATAGTTCCCTAAATCTTAGTTTTATCCTAGATTAAATTTAAACATTTAAAAATTCAATATAATATTTTTTAGATCACTACAACAACTGTCAGAAATGCTTCTTTCACCACACTTGGATGTAAGAATGAGTGCTGGAGAAGCATTGGCTTTAGTATATGAATTAGGACGTGAATGCAATGAAGATTTTGCTGAAGATTTCTCACTTGATTTGATTGAAACATTGCGACAACTAGCTACTGATTCACACAAGTACCGTGCCAAAAAGGATCGTAAACAACAAAGAGCTATATTCCGGTAATTTGTTCTTATAATATAAATACATAATGGAAAAAATCAAGTTGTGTACTTTTTCTTACTACATTTATTTCATTTCATTATCAGAAACTAATTAATTTTATTATTATTTATATTTTTATTCCATAAATGTTCATATAATCCTCTAATGCAAGCTTGTCCAACCCGCGGGCCTCATGCGGCCCGCGAGCATAATTTAAAAAAATAAAAAAGTTTATGACAATAAATGTACAGAGAAAATAGTATGTGCGACTTAAAAAAAAAAAAAAAAAGGTCTTCCTAATCTAACTCTCTATTTATAGTAAAATTAGAAATTGAAAATGACGCGACCAAACACCTATGCTCTAATGCATTAATTTTTTTGAAATCCAATAGTTTCTGTGTATATTAATTACACTATTTTTAACAAAATTCTCTTTACACTCAATTTTGTGACCAAACTACTAAAGCTACAGTACTGAAACTTACATCTCGTGTAGCCAAAATAATTCTCCTCAAGGCAGTGTTGTGCAATTAAAGGGAAAAAAATTTTGTGTGGCTGAAAAAACCATTCGCCTTAAGTGCATTAGAGGGCTAATGATTTTGAAGTAACTAATTAATCGGCATGAATTACATATTTATAACATTTTGTTATCAATAAATAATTTAATAGAATAGAATCCTTCTATTCTATTAAATCTTCTAACAAAAGTTGATTGATTGTATTTTTTCCCTTCTGAAAAAATACAATCAATCAACTTTTGTTGATTTTTGCATCCAAAGGGTTAATATCTAAACTATGAACTTATCAATTTTTTTTATTTTATTTCAGAGATGTGTTACATTGGATTGAAGAAAATCAACCGTGCTTAGAACAGATAAAACTTGGAGCCCGTGAAACATTGGTTCTTGACAATTGGGTACGTCGAAGGCAATACGAGGCTCTGTGTAATATTATCGGATCCGGTTTACACATGCATCTTACCAACAATGAACTTCTACGGGATATATTTCAAATGGGTGCCAAGGTTTTATCACTCGAAACTACGTTATTGGCAAGCAAACAAAGCAAACATGAGAGGGTACGTGATTATTAATAATATTTTTTTATAATTATCTACTAACGTTAAATGTAATACATCCTTACTAATGGCAGTAGTCAGTGGCTATGTGAATTGATAGCAAAATCGAGTACTGATACAGTAGTTTTCTACTGTATCGACAAAACATGAACTGCCAGTGAGCTCAAATGAACACAGTTCTCGCACCGCCACTGATTAATGTATACCAATGATCTTATTAATTCTTATTATTGCTTATTACTTATCTTCATTTTTAACAAGAATAGTTCAAATGTATATTTATCGGGGTTGATAAATACCATTATTTATAGCTTTTTTTTAATATTTGCCTGTATTTTTTATCAACCTGGATATTTAATATATATTAAGATTATATTAACTTTTTATATCCTTTTTTATAAATAAAAAATACTTTCTTTCTATTACATTTTCTTTGGGAAATATTTTTATCTAAAGTGTGACCTTTAGACTATTTTTGATATGATAATGTCTAAAATAAATAGATATTTTTAAATGTGACCAATGCTGGTTTTCATATGTATATTCAAAATTACATAAATCATTATTTTAGTCAAATGTAAAAAATTGTACATCAACTTTAAATTATCTTAATCGATTTTCCGTGATATTAAAAAAATTATTTTTTTGCAGCATATGATGAATGCAGCTGCTTTCAAAGCCAGGACTATATCTCGTGGAAAAAACCGAGACAAGCGATCAGTTGTCATTGGGTGCTAAATTTCACACTAATAGTTACAAGTAATAATGCTGTGGGATATTTTGTTTCGCTTCTTTCATTTTCTCCCTCTGTATTTAATGTTTTATGAAACTCTTGATTTTTTATTGAATATTTTTATTCATTGCAATAGCTTACTATCTTCTTGTTATTGTTTACAAGTGTTTTAGACTAATGTATTGTATTTATATTATTGTAAATAATTTTAAAACAAGTAGTGTACATTTTAACTGGGTTTTGTATTGTTTTTATGTCTTAATTTCCTTTTATCCTGTCTTATGTTACAGAGTTCTAGTCAGCAAAGAAAAAATGGAATACACTTAAAAATTTTTTGAATATTTTGTACCTAAGTACCTCAATTGCTTAACAGATAAGGGTGTTTATATTTCTACGAAAAGTTTATAAACATTCTAAACACTCCAGACTAAAGATATTGTCATATGCAGTCTAAATTATAAAATATTTCCCTTGATGAAAATCGGAATTTACTGTTTCATTATTTTTACAAGATAGTTATTGAATAGCTGGTTATTCATTTTTATATCTGCCAAAGGTAGTTAATTATTGAACAATTTAAATAATTTATTTTACTAAAAAATATTACTTAGAAATTTTTCTTAAGGCGCACCTGATTATTTTTTCCAATATTTTAAATTTTTTTGTCAGTTTCAATCTAAATCTTAATTTATGCAAACATCAAAATGACATTTTATCTGTTAAAGTAAATATCAATTTAAAAAAACGAATGACAATTTTTTAAAGCAAATTGAGATAAATCTTTGTAACAAAATATTTTACAACAAACGTAAACCTATATTATAGGAAATTGAATGCTCTACAAAAAAGATTCTATAAAATTTTCACGTAACGTGATATCTTGAAAAAATTAATATTTTGGGATGTTATCCCTCCTCCTTATACACGATTTTGAAATAGGACCGTCCTCAATCCAACCAAGTTTCATTAATATCGGTTAAGTGGTTCATGAGTTATGCATGTAACAAGGATTCAGAGGACAGACACATACACAAGGACAAACAGATAGACACGGAATGAAATGTGTTTGTCTTGACCTGAAACAGAAAGATCAATTTAAAATTTTGAAATCGGAGAACAATTTTTTTATCTCATTTTAAAACGATCACAAAGCTTCTCGTATCTTTGATATTGCGAGGAAGCAAAAATATAGTCACACAGTTAAAATTTTGAAAATAATCATGTTGAAAATCGAATTTTATATTGACATTTTAGATGTTCTATGGTATGATAATTTTAATGATTTAGTACAAACCTTATAATCGATGTTCTTTGAGAATCCAGGAAATAAAATTTATTTTAAAATAATAAGAAAACATTATGATAAATAATTTTAATATATTTATATATAATTACTGTACTAATACATATCACATACACAGATGAGAATAAAGAAATCTTTTAAAAATACTAAGATAATACAATTTTTCAATGGTCCTTATTAAAATACTATTGCCATATACAATTTTTGACTAGTTTTCTAAATAACTAGTTATATAATCTGTAAAAAGTTAATATATAAAAAATTATCTAGTGTTTCATAAATGACATAAAATTAAGATTCACCAGATAAAGTTATTTTACAAAACCTTTGTAAAATTAAACTTCAGAGGCTTCAACACTAGCCCACAAACATTTTGAGAGATTGAGATGGTAAATGGAGCAATGATAGAACCGATGTAATCTTAGCAGATTTCAAATGGGCCCTAACTAGTTCCCCCAGTCAAAAAATGACAGCGTGCGTGCTATTATTGCCATCCCAAAACTTAATTAAGTCTGAGATTGTAAGCCAAGTTGAATTTTGTTTTCTGAACATTTATTTCTCAGTTTTTTTATAGAAGAAATTTATAAAAATGATATTATGTACTCTTCTTTTTACAGTACATAAACTAGTTCTATTGATTATTTAAACATAAGCTACTAGAAAAAAAGTTTAATAATCTTATATATTATACATTTTCTTCAAATTTATAGTGTAATTATCATAAAATAATATATTTTCAAGGACCTTAACATATGCACTTGATTATAATGTTTTTCTTTTCAAATACATGCTTACGTTTTTAAATAGAATAATATATTCAATATGAAAATAGAGGTAGAAATATCATATTGAACATTTCTACAAAGTTTTTGTGAAAATATCTTCTTGCTGCTTGTTTATAATAATTACAATTATAATAAAATTTACCGTTAATTATAAATAACTATTGAAATTTCTTTTTCTACAATATTTTAATTAATTTTATCTTCAGACATTAAAAATAAATTAATTGAAAGCAGAAATTAAAAATACTTTCACAAATTATTTTATTATAAAACAATCCAATAGTAAAATAAAAAGTAGCACCATAAGAAATATTTTATTTTTTTGTGCATTCTAAAAAAATCCAATTAGTAAATTAAATCTGAAAGTTAACCCTTTAACTGCAGTAAGCGTTTTGATAAAATGTTCCCGGTTTGCGCAAGGCTATATGAATTTGATTCCCACAATTTTACAGAAGTGATTTACAGATATGTATGATTCTCGTATATGAAACATGCATATATATTTTTTATTATTTATGTTTATTTTATTTACAGTTCTTACTAAAATATTTATTATAGAAAATATTTTTCTGTAATAAATACACATTAATGAAATTGTATGATTCATGAACCCTATGTGCATGAAATTTTGTTATGAAATCATTTGGCTTTTGTAGTTAAAGGGTTAATATAAATACATTAAACTAGAATAAAAAAACAAATGTGAAAGAAACATTGTAAATGTAGATTTCAATTTTCTTGAATTATTTTTCAAATATTATCTTGTATTAAATAAGATATAAGAACAGTGTACTTATTATTATAACAGTATTAATTCATTTTATCGATTTAATTATGAATATATAAAAATGATTTTCACTTGGACATAATCTTGTATTTTAAATAAAGTTTATAAATTCAGTCCACGTAAGGTGTTATTTTTAATATACATAGAAAACTAAATTTGTAAAAAGGTATCTATTTAATTAAATAAATTTTTATAAACAAAGTTAAATATCAAACAGCTAAAATTTAAATCACATATTTTCTTTTGAATTGATTCAATATAATAAAAAGTGGTATATTTTAAAGATTTCCTCTTTTTTATAATCCTTATATAAGCTATCATAAATATATAAGTGTAAAAAACAGCATTATTTGTTTACTATTTTTTATAAAAATAAATAAATCATAAATTGGCACAGAGATGTAGTTATAGACATTTAAATGAAATTAAAAATTACATTTAAATGAATGAAATAAAAATTTACAACAGTAATGGAATGATATGAATACATAGTTTTACAGATTGTCTTAAAATACATGTAAGTATATATATAATTCTAAATGTATATATATTTAAATACCGAATTTAAACAATTTAAAAGATATTCATGTATAAAAAATAATAATTTGAGGATAAACTTTATTAAAATAGATTAAAGTATTTTGATATTTAGACTGTCCCGGTCCGGTCTCGCTCCAATCAAATATAAATATACTATAAACAATGAAATCATTCACACTATATGTCTCAGACCAATCACGCACAATATTTCTATACTGAATATTTGGCTGGAGCGAGACCGGCACAATAGTTTGGATTGACCCTTAACGTGCAAGAGAAGACATTTGTTTCATCCCTTTCTAAAAGTATCGGTTTTGGTCAAAAAGTGACTACTCAATTTTGATGAATCTTTATACTTTAGGACCCCTGTAATCCAAAAAAACGTTTTTGTGTTTACAAAAGCATGTTTTTTGGATTACAGCTCAAAGAACTTTTTTGTTGGCCTGATGAAAAGTTGCTATATATCATTTAGACCCAATTACCAGTTTCATAGGAAATAGATAAATTCTTGATTTTTAAATACAAACCTGTACTTTTTTGCTAGGAACTGAAAGAGTAAGTTGTTCCGATAACAAATGTACTAAATTTTTGCCTGTCCAATAAATTATTCAATGGGTTTGTTTCATTTGTTGGTCCAACGAAAAATGGCTAGATGTCATTTTAATCCAACTCCCCGCTCTTTCAGAAAAGTATATTTAGTAAATAAATTTGCCAATTTGTTTTTGTTCATTCTTCGCTGTTAGTATTTCTTATTTCTGTCTATCTGTCAAAATAAATTAATCTCTTTTATTAAAGTTCAGCCAAATTTTGTTTATAATATACTCGTACTTATAATTTATATTATATACAGCCAAAGTTACTGCTGATATTCTAAACACTTTTCCACTATTTACTATCAACACATTGTCTAAAATCCTTATTATAAACATAGCAACTTATTTCTTAAATAATTTTATAAAATAAAAAATCGGATTGTAAAAAACTAATCTCAAAGATTTTGTTATAAATAAAAAAAATATTAATTTTTCAAACTTGCATTTTTTTATTGGACTTGTTCAGAGATCTTTTATTGCAAATAACTGTTATTTTATCATATCTGCAAGGTATAAATAAATAGTTAATTACTCATTTTTTTTATTAATGTACGTTACTTAGAAAATATATTTACAATTGGTAAATAAACGTTTTAACCACTCATAAAATAAACTTGACTGTGAGTTGCATAAATTTATTGATAAAAAATTGCATTTTATCTTCATTGTATTTTTTTGATTAAAATAGCCAAGTTTTTTCAAATATAAAATACCACATATCTAAATATAAAGAACATTTTTCAATGTTTTTGTATATTTTTAATGGTTATATAAATAATATAAATATTATAAAAATACATAAATATAAATAGTGTAAAATATAAAAATTATAATATTCATAATCATAATACAGTAATTCTTATCATATAAATCTACCATTATAATTTTTACAAAATACAAATAATTTTTTTTTATCAATATAATCTTTCTATTTGAGTTTTTTAATCAATAATATTACAAACTTTTAGCGATTTTTTAAAAGAAAAATTATTAAAACCTTTAATTGTATTTACCAGATCCTTAAGGACCAAAGAAAAACATGTAATAATTGTAAATATATATGTACGTATTTTCTAGTCTATGGACGTAATTCTAATGAATTATTCTTAGCAAAAAATAAGCAGCAGAAACGTTCAGTTCTCTGTACAAATAAAACATTTAACAGGTAGATTCGTTTGTACTTGGTCGTACATCTTCATCAAGCTGTAATCGTGGAACAGAATAATTATCAGGGTTAGATCTTTCGAATGGACAAACATCACAATCTCTTCTTCGTTCCAATGAACCAGCAGCACTAACTTCTGTACTGGAACCAAGACTTAGTGAATGATGATGTCCAAGACTTTTAGGTGGAATCGGCGGAGGATCATTTAATTTTGATGATGAGGATGAGACACCAGGTGGACTGATGTTTAAGTTTAATTCAGACTGTCTATGCCGAAGATCAAAATCTTCATAAGGTAAATTGTTAAAGTTGTTCAAACCTAAAATTTTAACAATATTTTATAAAAATCGACACTGAAAATATACAAGAACTTAAGATATATTCAAGATGATAATGAAAGTTTACCTGCAGTAAAATCTGCAATACTTGTAGTACTAATGCCTGAATCTCTGAGATCATGATGAATACGTTCACAAACTGTCGACTCTGAAGGTGTTTCAACGTGATTATCGTCTAACGATATATCAACTACTATATCTGCATTAAATACTGACAGACCAGATGTTTTCTTTTGTAATCGACGAGGTATATTGGGTGGTGCTTCAAACATTGTATTACGTTTGTCCGGAACTGGAAAAAAATCAAGGTTAAATGAATTTATTTATTTATTTTAAATTTCTTAACCTATAATTTAACATAAGATTATTATTATTTTAATATTCAATATGTCCTTAATTATTATTTTTACCTTGTCCACGAGGAGGAAGGGGAGGTGCTTCTTCAGTACCATTTGTGTGTTCGGGCCAAGAGTTGTGCATATTTGTTCCAGGATCTGTAGGTGTTTGCAACGTGTGCCTTACAGGTAATTTGGGGGAAGGCGGTTTTGTTAGAGATCTTTCTCGATGATGCGTTGGTCGAGGTGGAGGTACTGCTCCTTCATCCACAGAATCTCTACAAACAGAAATAAGAACATGAAATAATTAATAAAGAGAGAGACTCAATAATTTTGTCTACTTAAACATTTGTCATAAGCCAAATTTTAAACTTTGTTTAAAAAAGTTATATGTAGTTGGGAAATTTTCATTGACTCTTGCTAAATAGATAGATTTTTTTACTATACATATTTTGAAATCTAACCTTGATTTTAACGTAGGAAGACTAGAGTAATCGTGACTGCCTCGTGTTGGTGTTCGAACTGTTTCATCTATTGACATTGCAGACGCAGGGAAACCTTGAGAGCGAGGTCTGTTTTCTCTTTGTGGTATAGGAGGAGCTGAGTCCAATGGACATGTTAGCAAATTCAAACTTTCTCGACTATGAACATTCTATAAAAATAATTTTAGTTAAATAAATTGTCATTTTACTAATTTAAGAACATTTATCAAACAAACACTAGCTTTTATAGATGAATATGCTTATAAATCAATATGAAAACAACTTACCGTTGGTTTAGTATAAATGTTATCATCATAATAATCACCTTCATACACTACACTACTATTTGACGTACGATTTACTTCTGTACAATTTTTATTTTCCACTGGTACAGGCGGTAAGGGTGAACTAAAATTTAGAACAAATATGCGTATTTTTATAATTTATCAATGATTTAAAAGAAACCACATACTTTATAATGCTATCAGTACGTTGTAATCGATTATTTGTAACAGGAGCAGGTCCGAGACTTTGTCTAAGTTCAGCTAATCGTTGACACATGAGTGTATGCAATGGCTGTAACTCAGTCGGAGTAGAGCGACCAAGACGAGCCAATCCAGCATCAAGAAGAGGCAGTAACTGTACTTGTAGAACAGCCCGCAGTTCAGCAGCATAACGGGCGTGGTCGGGCCACAATTTAACAAATTCTGGAGTAAAGAATGCTTGCTGGTATTTTACAATACCTCCTTGAACTTCTGGCACAATAATACCCTGAAAGAGATTTATAATTTATACTGTTGCAGCAGAGGATTTGTATCATGTATTTCTTTATACAATTATTTAATTACCTTCAATTTCATACTGAGTTGCTTGAAAGAATCAGGTTTATCAGTGCAATGTTGTAAAAGTGTTCGTAATTCTGAAACAGTGTTGCGCATATTATCACAAGCGACTTGAACTGGTGCTAATTCTTCAGTGTGCCATTCCACTACTTCAAACCATCGCAAAATTCCAGGTAAAGGGTTTTCTATTATAAGCGTAGTCCTCTCTTTCCATTGTGTCTATAATGAACATGTACAATTATATTCTAAGAAAAATGTATAATAGTAAAATCATTAACTTTTATTTTCTAAATAAAACAGTATTTTATTTATTCACTCTAACATCTCCAACAAATTTTTAGTATAAGTTTCAGAATCAAATTTAGATACATCTTATATTTACCTTAAATTCATTATCTTTATCAACAATTCCTTTGTGAAGTACACGATCAAACTGAAACTTTTTAATATCATTCACATAATAGTATCGTGCAATTTTTTCTGGAATATCTGGACTGTTTAAAATTGGATTTGATTCAGCAATTGGCTTAACATAACATATTTGAATATCTATAGATAATATTAAGGATCAATTTTTAAATATTATAAATTAAAATTATTTGTTTGGTGAAAAGGATACGCTGTCCATCGGAATTAATTATTGCATCATCAGGTGGAGTAATTTTTGTTAAAATTTGTGCACATGGGAATTCAGTCAGCAATCTGTGTGTAAAATCAGCAACCTTTTCACATTCTTCACCTCGATAAATAAATTGTTTATTCTAAAATTTTAAATAATATTTTAGTAATATAGTATACAAAAAAAGTACAATAAAACACTTACTCTTACAAAAAGTGGAAACCCAAGCCCATAAAATCCAACTCTGAAATATTCAGGATCCAAGCGCGTTTTCTTTAATATGTTATCAAAAAATGTAGCTTCTAATTTTAAAACTTGACCTAACTTTATGTAATCAAATATACGAGTTTCATATAACAGAGCTAACTCTTTCAAAAGAGGAATTCCTTTCTCCCAGCACTAAAAAATATGAATAATAAAAATATATACAATATTTTATAACGATATTTATTACCTTTCCTATATCAAAATAATCTATTATTTTATGATATAAAGTTTGTTTCAATTGACATTCAAGTAAACCTGGATACGCTGGATCATTAGCGGGGGCAGCGCAGTGCCAGTTTAACTGGTCAGCATACAACAACATTGTACAACCTGCTTCTGTGAAATTGCGAGCTCCAACATGTAAATCATGTAGCTTATGTATGTAACGTAAATACATCTCTTTACGCTTTATCTCATTTTTATAGAAATTCTGAAATAATAATACAATATATTTTTATGTCATAAAAAAACAAACAATTTTATTAATTAACAAATAACTTTTAGAATTACTTACCAAAAGATTAACAGTACAAGACATACGTTTATCTCTATTCTCATCACCTTGTATAACGTTGCGGTAATCAAGCAAACGTTCTAATAGACGTGTCACAGAACTAATAAAAGCCGTACCACTGTCTTTCCATACTGGATCTTCAGACTGAACTCTATCTAATAACCTATAAGTAAAATTATAATTATTACCGTTTTTATAACAATAATTTTCACCTAGAGTAGTAAGGGTACCATTACTTACACAGCACTAAGATGTTCCCTGAATAAATGTATGCAAGAAAGAAATAATACACATAATGAAAATATTAATTACAAAAAATTTATAACCTTTTATCATCAGTTCAAAACATTTTCATTTAATATGACCTTACAAAATTTAAATAATTTTGTCCCACGGAATTTAACATACAGAGCGCACGCGATAAATTGGTAATAACTTTGCATCTTTTTATTTGTGCTTCTTATTAATTTTAGTTTTAGTAAAATTTTGTCAATATATCGCACGCACCCTGTATATTTACTACTTTCATTTCCTTTGGAAAATTTGCTTAACACAACAATAAAAAAAAACAGATAACCTATATGATATTTTTTTTATAGCTCACGCTGAGAATTGCTTTATTAAACAAAAGAATATTTAATATTATATTGAAGATATTTTTCTTACATAGTGTTAAAGAGTTGTTTATATTCATCATCTCCTTTATTTTCACTGATAAGAATATCAAGTTTATCGATAAGTTCAGCTTCTACTTGTTTGAAGTTACCACGTGCCTTCTGTTCACACTCCATCATATCAAAGAATATATGTAACGTTGCTTTACGCAATTCCCATTCTGGAACTAACGTTACTTCCAAGAACGGGCCAACCATGGACGGGATGAAATGTAATTTGTGATCACCTAACAAATATACGGTCATTAAAAGTAATTTTTAAATAAACTTTTGTTTTTGAATTTTACCTAAATGTGACCACATTGATAATATCTGGAAACCCATAAGAACTCTCATGTCTCCATATTTTTCTATTATTTTTTCACGTTTAACTTCTGAGAACAGTTCTAACTGTAGAGACTGCTGTGTGAGATACGCAACGGCTAGATTGAAGTAATTACTCCAAAGCTAAAAAGTCGTAATCATTTCTATGGTTCTAATTTTTGTAACAATTACAAATAAGTACAGTGAAACCTTCCTAAACCGGACCCTCTATATACCGAAACCTGGACAAACAGAAAATAAATTTTTTAACGGAGTTATTTTCTATGTAAAATAATACTCTACACCGACAAACTCCCTAGAAGATGTAGTAAATTTTGATAATGAACTTGCCACAACTGAAAATTTTTAGTTTTATTAAAACACAACCCTTTGTAAGACGGAAACCTGTAAAAACAGACAAAATACTGGAACACAGAGTTCCATTTTAGGCAGGTTTTACTGTATATAACATTTAAAGATATTTTTAAAGTATTTCATAACTATCCATAAAATAGTAAATTGTATTTTTACCTGATGATCAAAATGACCTGATCGACTATCTAAGAACTTAAACGCTAAAGGTTGTGCTAATTCTTGCAATGCACGAAGAATAACATTATTAACAGCCATTCGGATAACCAACCAATCTCCAGGAAAAACTTGCTGTTTCACTAAATCACGGAAAACAAGAAACACTCTTAAGAGAAAATCTTTCAGTGGTTTACGATCATGATTAGATCCCATGAGATCTTCAAATAATCGTGAGTAATGATATTCATCCAGTAATTGTAGTAGACCGATCAAACAAGCTACCAAGGAACCCTAAAATTAAAAAGAATCTGATTTCAGAACATTTATGAAAATAATGAAGTTTCTAATGTTAATTTTATATCGTTTGTTATATGTATCATGAAAAACAATGTTTTGAATTTCTTTTAAACATAATGAAAAGAGATGAATTTTGAAAACATGCCAAGCAAATGATGCATGATTGAATTTTAATATAAATCTGCATGCAAAAACATTTCAATTTTCACAGCATATTATTTCAAACTGTATAAAATAGTTATATAATAACAAATAAATTGTCTAAACGTCAAATTTATTAAAGAATAAGTATTCGCAAGCTTTCGATTCACAGAATCATCGTCAGGCTTTTTAGAAGTTGTAATCTCATATTTTATTTCCTTCTGAAAACCTAACGATTCTGTGAATCAAAAGTTTGCAAATATTTATTCTGTAATAAATTTGACGTTTACACAATTTATTTGTTATTATTTAATATATTTAACATCACTATATATAGTTATATTTATAATTATAACACCAAACATTTATGTAATAAACATTTATCAGTTTAATGTCAATTTTTAAATATCTAAATCAATTTTTCAGTCTAACTGCCGACAAAAAATAAATCAATTTATTTTCATTGCATTAGTTTTATAATTTATGTTTTGGCACTTCACGAAGATTTGTCGGAAAAGATGTGCCGACATGTGTTAAATAATAAAAAAAAAATCTTGACACTCAATCCATTTTTGCTATCCTTGAAATCTCATTCTTCAGTAAGAAAAGAAGAAAAAGTGCAAAGACATAAAACATGCGTACAAACTGATATGCACATAAATATTGCTCACCATTTTCAAAAATCCACTCACTACAAGCGAGTTGGACAGTTGATTTTTGAAGCCCTGAACATAAATACATATGTTATTTATATTCAGCTCTACCGTTTAATAAACTATCCTTTTCTAACACATAAGTTCATATTTTTGATACATAAAATATTAAAAATAGAAATTTTAGGTAGGTAATACAATTAATGTTATTTTTAAAATCAATTTTTCAGGAAAAACCAATGTTTGATTAATTTTTTATTTGAATTCTTAATTTATTAGGTTGCAGCTATACATTTTGTTCGTACACACAGTATTTACTGTAAATTAAAAATTCGTTCAATGAAATCAAACATCGGATAATTTATAATTTGCAGTATGTACAGCTTTACTACCATAATAACGAGTAAATAAAACATTAAATATTCAACTTACCAGTACAACCGAGCTTCGATCAATAATAATTAAAACAGTTTGTATAAGCATATCTAAAGTGTTAATACATAACGTATCAACATCATGATGTATACAGTTATTAACTTTGCCTTGGTCATCTGCGATTCTCCTTTGTCTAAACAAGAAACTAATAATATCTGATAATGTATCTGTACATAAACGTAGCTCGTCTCTTCTAGCTAAATGTAATCTTAAATGTTTACATAACGTTGTCAATAAAATATTACGCGATTCTGGAAACAAAATGTTTTGATTAATATTTTTTAAACACACAAAATTATAATTACTAAAACTAAAAAACACGGGCATTGTGTTACAAAAATCAAAAAAAGTATCAAGATGCATTAAATGAGGAAGATATTAGTTATATTTTAAATGTGAAATGTCATCTATTATTACAATTAATTACAATGAATCACAATTTATTACAACCAAAAGCATGAACAAATGAAAATAGGGAGAAAAATCATACTGTAAAAATTAGCTAGTAAAAATATCAAATTCTTGTGTAAAATGGGGAATTACTGTACTTCACAGCTGAATGCCTTATGTTCTTTAGTTTATTCCAGTTCTGAATAAATTTCTTACCATCGTCTTGAAATAATTTCGTTGTAACAAGATATCTAATGGCAGTAAGTTTTGCCTGAGTAAGTTGAGGTGGTAAATCTCTTGGCAGTGAGTCTAACATAACTGCGGCTAATCGAGTTACTTCTGGTACTGGCAAAACACCTGTTAATTGCTCATAAACAGCCCCGATTGATTGAAGCAACGCAACCTGTATTTTATTAAACCATTAAGAACAACCAAGGAAATTGATTATTGATAATTTGTATTAATAAGGATGTGATTTAAATGGATTATTGAAGTTTTAACTACAGCATACATTGGCACTTTTGCTTAACATTTATAATTATATTTAATAATTCAATTTATACCTGTGTTGGTAGAATAATATCATACAATGAAGACAACATTGTGTTTAAAGCTGTGAGTACAGAGTAAAGGTCACGTTTAAAACTATCTTCATATTGTCCTCCTGTAGCTCGTGCAAACAATAGACGGCTTTGAATTATTAATTTGAATATATATTCTAAGCTCTTAAAACATTTCTGAATGGGCTCTTGTTTTTCAGTGGATGTAACCCAATCAGCACAATGTTGAACACTTGATAGTAAGCCTCTGAAATAACAAAAATAATATAATAACATAAATAAACATAATCTCAACGATATTTAAAAGCTGAAAAAATAACTTACTTATAGACAAGGGCAGCAGCAAAATGTCCTTTAATATAAGCATCCATGACTGGTTTGAAATGTTGAAATTTAGATTCATCAAGCAAACTAAATATAGAAACAAGTACATGGAATACAAGACCACTGTATTGTGTGGAATTGCCATCTTCTGTAGAAAATAGTGCAAATAATGCATCAAGCACATCTTGTAAAAACTTTACAAGTTCTTCATCACCAAGTCGCAAAACACGAGCTAGCGAATCTTGAATTTTTTCTGGATGTGCTTTCCATTGTAACAGTGATAATAGATCAACTAAAACAAAATACAATTTTTAAATTTACAAGCAGCTAATTCTAACTATCTGATGAATACTGATGTAAATATAATTAAAAATAAATGGTTTTGTTAAAAATGATCAAACACTGAAATGTTTTATAATTCAATTTACCATTTTGTGTAAGTTTTGTTGAACACAGAAGCGTACTAACAGAAACGACTTCTTTCTGACTACGTGAAAATGAATGTGGTACATTTGATGCAAGATCTGATGATATATTGTCACGTTGTCCGCACGGAAAGTTGAGGTATCCGAGTGCGTCAAGGCGTGTAGGATCTTCACACTTATATATGTATAAATCATGTTGGCCATCTTGTACAACAGCGCCATCTTGCCCCATAAGTCTCATAAATGAAAAACCAAATAATTTCTTGTCGGTCTTTTCACGAGCTACAATATAACATACATTATATTATTGGAGCAGTTATGTTCTCTAATTCAGAATGGATTTAAACATGCTTCACAATTCTATTAAATTTATTTATTCTTTGATTTAAACTTACTGGAACAGTGTCTGTATTCCAATCGAACATGAGATCCTGCAAATCTTTCTATTGGTACTGTCAATCGAATATTTTCAGCCCACCATGGTGAATTCAAATGATAAATAATCATCGAATTATATGAAGAAGCACCGTCCATCCCTGAAGCTCCCCATAAACAATTCTAAAATTTAATTTAAATATCAGTTTTATTTCCAAGTCATTAAAAACACATTATTATCATACATCTATAATGCGTCCATCAATATCGAGTACTAAAACTGTTACTTCTATATTTTTCCCAGTGGACTTTCCACCTCTTTCAAATTCTCCATGTTCTAATAAGAGATAGAGATCATTTCTAACATCGCCTGGCATTATGACATCAGCGAAACCCAACTTTCTAGTTAATTGCGCATTTTTAAATAGTAACGGATGCTCTTCCCGGACTTGACTCAGTTCCCCGGGTAATACTTTCATCGATATTACAATACCTTAAAATGATTTATCACGATAAATACAAATTAATTAAATACAACATTATCAATTATTTTACCATAATTAGGTTGCCCAGAAAGTGGACTAAATTTGCCATTTTGTTTTATAATAAATTCCTGTAACTGATGGTAGTCTTTTTCTTCAGTCTGATATACCTGAAAATGAAAATACAATTTTTCCATATAACGAAAAGTTAAATGCTACAAAATGAATCACTAAAGATAAAATGTTGCAGATGTTTACCTTAAACGTATATTCTTTTTCTTCTAATTCTCCATCTTTAATTGTTACTAAATCAGCAAGATTAAGTGCACCTACTGCATGTGGTCTGCGAAACACATGCATTGGTGATTCTTTACGATCAGTAGTACCACTACGTCGACTGCTTTCACTATAAAGCATACGACCGCAACGCAAGACATGTGTCACTAGATACAAATCACGAGTTAAGTCAGCGTCTCCTAAATCCTGTAAAACAATAATAAATATAAATAAATTTACACTTAGACATTGAAATATTTAAATAAATTTACCATAAAAATACTGCAATTGCTATGTAATTTTTCGACATAATTTGAAAAACCCTCTTTGGATATTCTGACTAGAAACCGTTCCGATATGTACTTTTGCTTCTTGGCATCGTAAAGTGAAAAAAATATTTCCGCATCTTCACCAATGTGATAGCCAAAGTCACGCATACAAAAGTACAAATGATGAGTCAGGACTTTCTTTGGTTCTTTCCATCTTGTCAAACCACGGCTCTAAAAAATATATATTTTTTTTAAGTTTTCTCTAGGAAGAAACATTATTTCCTCAAATATGTGAGCAATTTGTTTCTTGTATTTTCAGAACATTGATAAAAACCGATGAACATATCATCATTATTTCATTTTCATTGGTTGTACGTAAGTTTGTCTACGTTCATTTTAGAAATAAATTATGAAAGTTGCATGCATAATATAGGTACACATAATACAACATTAAATAATTCATCAACATTGAATTTAAAAATAAAAAAATTGCCAGGTGCAAGTTTAACTTCACGTAGTAGAGTTCCATATCATAGTTTTTCAATTTATTTGATTATGTTAATTTGAAAAGCACTTGTGAACATTAGCAACGATTACAAATTAAAATTTCTTGAATAGTCAGTTTTCATTTGATACCCCATTTACTTGGATAGAATAAACAAATTTTTAAGACATTTACCCCCTCTCCTCTAAAAAACGGCAAAAACATAAAATTGTATTATTATAACTAAGATCTATTATTGGTCCATCATTTAAAATAATTAGAGACAAATACACAGTGTTGGTTCCATAAGTGTTCCTTTTTTAATGATTTTATTACGGAACACTAAAAATCGCCTTCGTGCGAGAAATCGTATAAAATTTAATTCACGTCATTTGAAGAACTATGGTACCTACTAAAATAATAATTTCATAAGCATAAACAGTACATTACTCACAGCTGGAGTCTGAGAACTTTCAGCGCTAGATACATGTACGTGGTACAGCTCAACAATGCTCATAATATCCGGATCAACAGCTTGCGCTCCTTGGCGCGGTACCAAATCCAAACCAAGTTCTCTGAAACAAGGAAAAAAACATTATAATTAGTCCTGTAAAACTGTTGGAACCCAAGGTATATAAAGTACAAGGTAGCCTCAGTAGCTCGGCGCGAGAGAGGAAATACGTCATCTGGGGTGCCCAAAGATGGAGAGGGGGAGTGCTGTGACCAATCATAACAAATATAGTATATATAACTCGGCGCGAGAAGGGGTAAACACGTCATCTGGGGTGCCCAAGCTAATTAGTCAAAAACTACTGAAGCAAAAAACTACTTAGAAGAAACCAGCTCTAAATCGTTTGGCTTATATCATCGTAATTATATATTCAAAATAAATAATAAAAGCCTAATCAAACAAATCTAATCATCTAAATTAGTTATGCCCTTAATAAAAAGACATAACAAAATCAATTTACCTATCAAAAATGTATAACAATTCTTATTTTGATCATAATTTACATAAAAGTAAAATTTAAATAATATCGCTGAATGAATCCAGAGTAAACATAGTAGATAACGTAGCACAAAAATACTGAAAGAAAAAGACACACAACAATTGTACAGCACGTCCTGGACATGTTGACCTTTTCCAACATCGCTCATCTATAGTACGACATGCAGACATTTACCCCGAGGATATCTGCTCAACTGGTTTCTGACCATCTCAGGCAGAGTGGGTGGGATTTTCAATAGGTAAAGGTATTCGTAATTAATTAGAATGTTATGTCTATACATTCTCCATGACAGACTCTTTTATATCATACATACAAGTGGCAATCTGAGAATAAAGTGTTTCTGCTATAATGTTTATCTACACGTTGGAAAATTGGCCAAAGTTAGATCTAAATACTTACCAACGTGTTAGACATTTACTGCGAACAAACACAGGTTTTAGACGTGTGCAACAAGTAGCACACAACATTGAAATATCGATTTAAAATCGTTATGTTCTTTGTAAACTTTAAAATATTTATTATTTACATAACGTTACGATCAGGAGGGAAGCTCTCGAAAATTCTTAAACCGGCTTTGGCGGTAAACTTTTGAAGATGTTTAATTTCTAAATATATGTAAATTACCTCTTCTTGGTCAATGTTAACGCTTTCAGGACAGTGTCAAAAAGCAACTCTTATAGTGTTATTTCCAATTATCGCCGCCCCCATATATTGGACCCTGGCATTCGAATAAAACAAGCAATGTGAAATCTGGGAGTAGCAGTTTGGTTAATGTTTAGTTTTTTCACCAGAACAGCAGTGGCGGACTAATGTTAGTTATGTAAAGATTATTTTGTCTAAAAAGAAAATGTATATGTATATCTGAAGACTTATTTCACCCCTTAGTTTACAACTGCTGGACAGGGCCGTCTTAAGACATTTTAACGCTTTGAATCAAAGGCACCCCTGGGCTATAACTGATTAACACAATGGATAAAGACCCTTACAAGATGTATAAAAATTAAACTATAACATTTCAGAAGATATGTACTTACATATAAAAAAATACAAAGTGTGTTACAATAAATAGTTATAATTCGAATGTGAACAGCAGTGTAAGTATAGCGCAGTTTTTTTTCTAATTGCAATTTTAATTTAACAAAGGATATTAACATAATGTTTGCTGTAATCATATTCTCCAGACAACTGTATTTGTAAATGTTCGAAACGAATATTGCAACAAATTGTTATCTATCTATAAAAATATGGAAAATTGAAAATATGTATAAACCTATAACACACGTAATAATGACGAGAACATAATAATAGAAATAATAAATAATATAAAATTTACATATTTTTCATGTATATAGTATATATTACCACAATATGCGAATGAGAACATTCAATACATCATAAATACATTCATAAACATATGTGCTGTTTAGTATCAATATAAATCCAACAAATATTATTATTACATGTATATTTTACATCTGCACAATTGATTAGCATAAACACACAATACACATGTGTACCTTACATAAATGTGCAATAAGTACACATTAAAATGTATTTTAAACATTTTAGTACTATGCAGTGCAAACTATTATAAATTATATAGTACCTACTTTGTATATTTGAACTAATATGGGAAGGATACGTATGAAAATAATGGCGAAGAAGCATTTTATAACATATATGTATACTGTATAGTTCATTAACAATAAGTTTTATTTAATGATGATATGAGTAATTTAAAATTTTAAACCACTGTTTGAGAAACACGTGTTTAATAGAACACCTGAGAAAATATGCATGTTTTGTGTTAAGATTTGTAATATAATTTCATTAATCAAATACTTAAGGACTTTATTCGTTTAACAACAGAGAAAGAATATTATTAATATTCAAGTAGGTCAAGTATTTTTGAAAAATTCTTACAATCTCGTTTCAATAAGAATGTATACTGTCCTGTTATGGACATTTAAGCAAAAGCTATAGCAGAGGTGGGGAACATTTTTGTATCTTGACCATTTTTGGCTAATAAAAAGCTTATCAGGGCGTATATTATAAATATAGATAGGTATATTTAGTTCACGTATAAAAAATAGGTGTGCTTAATTTTTACCTGATTAACATTTTTACCAAGTTTCATTAAAATCGGAAAGTGGCACTTGGGGAGCTTTCATTTAAGTACTAGGTACTGTTATGCCAAGTATTTCCCGCAATTTTCAGCCTGTCATACCAAGACTTTTTGAAAAGCGCGTTAAAACAGCTCTAATAAAAAAAAGTGTGATTCCGCAATAACGGTAAATTTCTGTTACTTGTCACCCCCCTCCGAGAGGTATGGCAGACACTTCCGGTAAGAAAGGGTTTGTCATACCTAATTTTTCTGAAAGAGAATATTATCTTTTATACGTATTATAAATTTTACTCTATTCCGCGATAACGGTAAAATTTTTTTTTTTTTAATAATTAATTTAATTAAACACCTTTTCGGCAGGCTTTGTGCCGTCATACCGCTCTTACTTTGTTTGTATACTCTTTAACCGTCAATTCTTATAAAACTTATTTAAATCCGCGATAACGGCACATTTACTGTTACCGGCTCCCGGTCTATATTGTATATATACATATTTTTATATACCTATCCTAAAATTCTCGTCGGGAGTAGAGTTTCCACAATATTCTGTTGGATGCAACTGTCATACGCTTTAGACATATAAAATTATTTTATTAATACAGAAAACTACATATTTTATATATTCCCCTCTCTTTCTTTAAGATCTTGGCTAGGATCAACCTATGGAGGAATTTCAGAAGAAAATGACTAATTTACTGCAAATAAAGTGACTCAATGGCTCATATTGAAGTTGACCCACCGGAATATTAAATGTAAAGTATGTAAATATTTTTAAGATAACTACTATAAAAGCAAACAATTTATTTAAAATTAACGCAGTTTAAGTTTAAGAACTATAGTTCTATGAACCCACAGTACTTTACAGATTTTTTTGCCAAAAAGAATCAAATTATTTGTAGAAGAAAATATCAGTACATCCAGATTTTAAAAGAAGCAGCATGCATCCAGAAACAAAAACAAAATCAATTAAATCATAACATCTCCCACGATATCAACCGAACCATGGTCCACTTGAGATCCGGTACCTACTAAATTCACCAAATTCGTCTCAATAAATTCCGTACACATATACCGGTCCCCATTAGAGATGGATGCGTATCGGTGACGGTAGCCCGGCTAGACTCGTAGCGGTGGCGGGGCAAGGCGGGCGCATCGACCGGCCACACGGCTACCGTGCAGTACTCGCGGGCACGGTGTCCACGCCGAGCTACCGGACTGCCGGTCCACACAACGAAAATTACGCCAAGGAAAATTGTAGTCCGAAAACCTAATACAGCAGTTACCAACTTTTTTCGTTGCGGTCTATATTATAAGCTGCCTCAAGAATAATTAAATATTATCCTAAGGACAGGGAATTTTCAATCTTTCTCTATTACCAGATCACTTATATCTTATAGTTTTAGCAACAAGCAGTGGATCACAATATAAACTAGTATATTAATTTTAAAAATATGTGTTATTATAAATTAATGCGAGCCATCTACCATAGCAACTAAGGCCACAAGTTGAGAACCACTGATCTACGCCCAACAGCATTTTTATGCAAATCATGAAATACTAATTTAACCATTCAGAGGTCAAAGTGACTAACTCGACAAAATTAATAGAGTTGTTTTTGTAAATTATAAAAACAGATTTGTATATAAAGTTTGATATGATGTACAAAATACTATAATGTTTTTGTATATATAAATAAATAAAGCATTCAGTAATTTTTGTTTCGCTTAGATTATGTATAAAATAAATTTGAAATAATTATAATAGTTAAATTATCTTTTCAAAACAACTAGAAATGACGAAGGGGATTTATGTATTCGTATACACTATACAGTACAGCTACGTAAAAAATTATAAGCTTCAGTAATCAAAACTAATCGATTAATATATTGCAAGTTTTTCTGAACTACACAGTACAAAAATAAAAACAAGTTTTTTCAAAAGTTTAAGGCGAAATGCAGCGCAATCCAGTGTGTATACGAATAATAACAATAAAAAAACTATACTATTTGTTGTACTTCAAGGGTCTTTAATATTGTTTATTAATTCTGAAAACAACGCAATTATATTTTCAAAAATTAATAATACATTCCTACAATATTCGTATATATAACCGATTTTTTTATCCGGGCATGTCTAATCTAGCTCATCTGACTGCAAACGTTTGTAAAATTATTCAGATAAGTACAGCGTAATTGTTTTAACTCGGAAAAACTTGATAAAAAAACTAATTAATTAGCATAATTGTTTTTGTATATTATTATAACAATATTAATTTTCATACACGAAAATATTTGATCTAACAGGAATAATCCTTAAACAGTCTTTTTTTAACATACCTATATATTTTTTAAATATTAAAAAATATATACCTATATATAATTTTTACGTCTTAAAAAACCGACTCAGTTTGTATCGGCCTAAATCCCGTTTCAAACCAGAATTACTTTGTACATTATACTCATACCTACAGTGATCAAATCTGAAGACAAACTCAGTACAGTTTTTTTAAATCAAAATTTGTATGCAACATTGTCTGCACTGGTAGGATGTGCCTTAGTCCAACTCGGCACTATCTACAGTAGAAGGATGAAAATAAAGTAAATATAAGAAAATAGGACTCATAATTTTGTTTTTCATGCACGGAGAAAAATGGAGTCGATTTTTTTATTAAAATTTACATTTGCCGATTAAAAATTTCAATTTTGTATCAAAAAATACTATCAGTTTTAACATGTACTGTCAATTTAGTAATTTTTCGCCATTGCAATTTTTATAATACGCAATTTTTACTATATTCGTAAATATCATTTACACGATTTATTCAATTAATTATTCTTAAATTGAATTATTTGTTAAGTGCTATACAAATTATTTCATTTCAATTGTTAGTACATTTTTCTATTCAATACTTTCTATTCTAATTCAATTAATTATATTAATTGTATTAATAGTATATTTTTTACTGATATAATAAATAAACTATACCAATAATATAATTTTGACCCTGCACCCAAAATTACTATTCATATTGTAATTTTAGTAACACGTGGCCTAGCAATGTGTTGAAATAAACGCAAGTTAACTCTCGTCAGTACTGTGTTTTCAGTTTCTGTCTATAAGTAGAAGATCTTAGAAGAACCAAACAAACGGTAAGTTACAATAAATTTAAAATTAATGTTAAAGTATTCATATATGTATTTAGTTATAGGTGAGAGAGAGAGAGAGATTTGTCCATACTGTCCATTGCTGAATACAGATAGGTAAACTTGTATCAACAAACGTTTTATATTTTATACATTACAACGTTTAATTATAGTATAGTAAAAATTCAGCAAATCCTTTACAATCTATATTATCATTAATATGGAAGAATTACAAAAGTGTCTCCCGTTTTAAGAATACTGAGTTAGATAGTAATATTTCTTAAAAAATTAAGTTATTGTTATATGAACTATTTTTCTTCGTTCAGTAAAGCTTCCAAAATCAATACTCTAGTAAAAAATAATAATGTCACTTAAATCATACATTTTAAATCATCAACAACATCCGAACATCAAAACACCAAATAAAAAAAACCTACTCCGGCATCACGCGATCGGCCATCACAAAAACACAAAAGCCTCTAATTTTCTTTATTTATTCATTTAGCAGCATTAAATCAGTATCCACGTGTAATGCGGGCGCATCAATTTGAAAACAATTTAGGTGTAATGCGCATAGCTAACAACACACGGGGTCCATCGCTAGGAATGATTTTCGCGTAATTCGGATGCGGCCACTCTCATGGCTTGGCGACAGCGGCAGCACCGGCACTGGCTGAAGGTCAGGCGGCCGCGGGGTCGACGCCCGACGGTGGCACATTGCAAGAGACCAGTCCTCACTCACTCTACCTGTGTAGCCCGCCTCCTTCATACCCGTACCCGAGAACAGTGGTTCCGCCGATACCTATTGCATCGCGCACCAATGCACTTGTTTCTTACTTTCATTTTATTCACAATTACATTACATCGCTTTAATTTTTATTCAATTTGTCATCAACCGCTTAAAATAATACATTTTGAAAGATTTTGTTTATGTACTATACAAAGAATCTCTTTTTCTATCAAAATGTATTATAAAATAAAATAAATTACAATCGCACTACCGACACCTCGGAAGAAGATTGCACTCTAATATTTACTGAAAACAAGTAAATTTTACTTAAACTAAATAATTCATTTGCGTTGCGTCCAATAACCCAGTTATTTATAGGAACCTATTGATGTATTTAATGATTCATTACAAATAATATATATTTTCAACCGAAATATTTGACACCAATTCAAATTATGTGCTGCAAATATATACTTTTTTTATTGGATAAATTAAAACTATTCGACGCAACTAATTTAAACATTCGATCTGGATAAGAATTTCTGTTGACGTAAATAACATAGTATCTTGGACCAACAAAATAGAATTATTCCAGAGCACGCAAGTTACCTCTCGTTAGGGAACTGTATTTCTGCTCCGTATATAGGTACGTATAAGAGTCAAATTTTAACCGACTTGGGGAAAACCCAGTTGTATAATTTGGAGAGGACGGAAATGTGACATCCGCTTTATTAGCTTCAATAAATTCCACTTGCTCATAAAGTTGGGCTCCTTTTCAAGATTTGCGGTGAGTCAGACCATATCTTTAAAAAAGATAACTCAAGTATACACGAGTTTTAATTGAGACCTCCTATTTACCCCCCCCCCCACTCTTCAAGAAATAAAATAAAACTTGGTTCAAACAAAATTCGTTAATTCTTATAAATAATTTCGAACTTGATCGTATTAAAGCTGCTGCACAAATACTTTATTTACTTGAATCAATTAATATTTATTTGTTCTCAGACTTTTTTTCAGTGTGGTTTTGTATGGAATAAATGTCTTTTTAATATCTATAGCAGTGTCTGCCGAACTTTATTACTTTACGGCTCACTGAGCGAGGAGGATTTATCACGCAGCACACCAAATAAAAATCCTAGCAAAATTTAAATATATTTTACTAGTATGAACAATACATAAATTCTTATTATAATAAAATAATATATTTAATATAAACCTATATTTTTTAATCTGGAATTTTTCGCGGCGTACTACTATGCCCCGGCACATAGTTTGGCAGTCACTGATTTATAGTATTAATTTTCTAATTGGGCCCCGTTTAGTTATAAAATATCAAATCAAGTGTCGAATTCAAAAAATGACATAGAAAAATGTGTCGGTGTAAAACCAATTTCTTCAATATTTTAAAATACTTATAATAACTAGAATTCTGGCCGGAATTTACGATTACATTCCGGTTCCGGATCCGACCGAAACTAGTCATTCCGGTTGCATTTTTCCAGAATTTTTAAATTTTATTTCAATTTTCTACTAAGAAATTCTTAACTAACATACATTTTTTTACAAATATTTTTAAGGAAACAATCAATTTTTGAAATTATATAAACATAAAATCTACTATATTTTTATGCATCACAGATTTTTTATGGTAGATATATTCTTCATTTACCTTGTCATGGACGCTACCGTACTGTTAAAGTTGTAAAAACCGAAGTGGAAAACTAAAATGACAGTAATAAAACTAGCAATTTGAAATGTAATTTGAGTTTATGTTGAGTACCGCTGTTTTAAAACGACTGCTGCACGTTTACAACTTCTGCACCGATTGGTTACATCGCCTACGCGGATCCCGCTCGGAATTCTCACAGACACTAGGTTTCAATCAATATATCGATGATACACGAGGTAAAATTGAAATTAATCGCATTTGCGATATAGAAATTAGTTTCTTCCACATTGACCTCAATAACGTGTTCTTTTATCGAAGAGAATCGAAGTAACACACCTTTTGTTAACTATTCACTTTTCAAATTAATATTTTCTTTTCATAAAAAAATATTTTTTTCATGCAGTTATATTCAGAAAACGATAATTTACTAGAGATGGAACCAAAAATATGACATTTTTTGGTTTCAGCATCCTCTTAGAATATCACCATCAATTTTGACAAAAATTTTCAATTAATTCTGTGACAATCTCTATGGATTTGTTTTTGGAACAATGGTAGTACTTCAATTGAATATCTCTAGTGTGAGACGGATGTGACAAATTTTGTTTTAAAGGTCGATCCAGACTATCGAGCCGGTCTCGGTCCGGTCTCGCTCCAATCAAATCTTATGATATACACATTATCGCGCAAGTTTAGATCACGCATTACTCGGTGATCAGTACTAGAATGATCGAAGACGAACTGAAGTTCCTATTCACACTATGGATACAATCCATGCCAGGTTCGATCACACTCCAGTAAAATATTCTTTGCACTATGCTGTATCGAAGCGAGATTGGACCGAGACCTGACCGATACCTATAGTGTGAATGATTTCATTGCTTATTGTTTATTTATATTTGATTGGAGCGAGATCGGCTCGATAGTCTGGATCGACCCTTTTTATTATTATTTATTATTTTTAATTTAAAATAGTTAACATTTTATAGTTCCTACATTTTTATTATTAATAATAGTTATGGAAAATCATATAAAATTAGAAAAGAAATGGTTAAAACTATACACGTTAAATAAAAACTAGATAGAGGTAATGTAATAACAGATTATGAGATATTTGTATCAGGGGTGTGTAATTGTTTTGATAGTCAGATTAAATTACAATGTTATGAATGTTTTGCACGCTATATTTCTAGGTCATGAAAACTAAACACGCGTGTAAATATTCGCGAATATTTACTATGTCAATTTAAATATATTTAAATCATTGTTTGTTAATCCTTAAAAAGGTTTTGTATTTGCGACCCGATTTTAAACTTTCTTATAAAATATGCAAATATTAATAACATAATATTTTTAAACACGATATACACAAAACAGTAGCTACTTTTAGACTGATATGTACATTTAATTTAATATTACGTCCAAACAAATCTAGCAAGAATATAAGGGGTAGCATTATACGTTTACAATTTTCAAAAAGCAATATTATTTTTACATATTCTCATAAATGCAGGGAGGACAATCTAGATCGAACACCATTTAACCGATTGACTTCAAAATATGCATGCAGATTTTTAAAAATATTCCGCTCATACTAATTTTCGATCTGATTCACCATTTTTCCATTTTGAAAACGAGGACCCCTACCATTTTTTTGTTTGCTTCCATTTTTGTATTCACATATTCGTAACAAATTAATAGATTTTCTTCTGTTTAAAATTATAGGTAAAATTCAAATCGTCATATATTATAATTTATTTTTACTTTTACCTATTTAAAATATTCGTGTACATGCGAACACGATTGACGGAATTTTTAAATATTTTATATATGTATGTCCGGAACTAACAAATTAATCATTGCATTCTCCTACCAAATAGCTCTCCACGTTTAATAATATTCAGTAAACTATACCTAAAAACCTCACTCTATATAATTCTCAGAACGCAGAACATTGTCGACGTTCCCATGATTAAAATTTGGAACAGGGCAAATAAAATTGGAATTTATTAATCATAAAAGTTTCGTAATTAAATATTATAAAGTTTTCAATACAAAATGAAAACACAATCACTGAAATGAAGACGTACCTATTACTGTCGCATGAAAGAATTTACAACTTATATTTTATAGGAATTTAATGAAATTCCTGTTTTATTGTCGACAGTAGTTAACTGATTTTAATTTATTTCAAATTCATTGTTAATAAGCTGTTTATTCGCTTGATGTTATGAGAAGTTATGGCCTACCAAAAAGATTTAATAAAATTGTCAAATATAAAAATATACATTGAATTAAAATAGCAGTTCTCTCTAATAAAATAAAAAATACATATTACAATTTACATTTTAGCTGGAATTTTAATAATTTATATACAAGAAAACAACATATTATTTTTGAGAAAATGTACATTAGTCGGCCTTTACTTTTGTTATTGTATTTATTACTTATATAGATCAGTCATTCAGAAACCCATGCAAATTAGTCCAATTAATTTGAAATTCTAAAGCAGACTTACATGGAAAATACAAAAATATAATTTATATCAAAAAGATGATTTTTACTGATAACAATAAATAGAACTTGATACTAAATGCAAACCCTTAAAATATCTCGTAACAACAAAAAAAAATGGACCTCTCACTTTCAACAGATCAAATGTCTTGATTTTTTAATCAAAATACATTTAATTTAAATCTAATTTGTCATACAAGTATGCTACTGACCAAAAAATGCTTTTCAGAAATTAAAATAAATCAAAATCTTTATATAGAATATGGATACAACAAGTCTAATTTGATTGTGTTAGTTATCAATTCGCAAGTAATTAAATAAATCTTTATTAATTAGACATCACATGGTTTCGTTACAACCAAATTAATTTTATTGGCAACCTCAATAAATATTTCATTATGTTCCCGATAAAACCACACAAGTAATTAAGTAATTCTGAACATATTTAATTTTGTCACTATGTCGCATAGACGTCTCTCTCTCTCTCTCTCTCTCTCTCTTTTCCACAATATCACATTCGATACTTAAGTAATTCTACGGCAACAGTTTAAGCATGTGAAACGAATCACCAAACAACGCCAAGGGCCGTTGTATCTCATCTACGAAACGTCAATGGGATGACTTTACGAATCCGCTCGTAAATAGAGCCACGATGAATGTACAAATATTACATCACATTATTCACAATGCGCGGCCGAGACAGAGAGAGCATTCCTGCCCGGTGAGTCAAGAGCACACGCGCATTCAGGTATTTTTATAGAGTGCAAGAGGGGGAAGAACATCCAAGATTTTCAAAAAACCACAAACCGAATAAAAACGAAAAAATGATTTTTTAAATAATCTTTAATTTTGTCAATTTATCAAAACTAGTATCGCATATGGTCGTAATTCGACCAATATTTTACCTGCCTTAACGGCAACATACACACATATTTTTTTGTGCACATCTATGACACAGTACCTAACCTAAACTAACCTGCTTTTACAACAAAAAATTTCCAATTAAAAACGCGAATTGAAATCTCTATACGCATTCTCTACGTTTGACAGAACTCCAAAACTATTTATTTTCGCCGTTTGGTGGTGCTAGGAGTATTGCTATGCTGTTAAACGATGCGAGGGGAAATCATATGTGTATGTTTTCTTTATTTTACCTGCCTTAACGGCTTCATACACACATGATTACCTTTCAAATGATTCACCTCCTTTTATCATAAATACTAAAAAAAACGTACGACAATTTTCGATGTTCACGTATTAATATATGTATAGATTAGTTTAAATTGCAGCATTTATTTTCAAGACTTCCTGCAGATGTTATGTGTATATCAGAACAAGCGGGAAGTGTGTCGTAAGAAATGTAACAGGCATCATACATAGTTCAAGAATGGGAAACCTGCAGCCGTTTTAGGTACTTAATGTATGTTGAAATAAAATTAATAAACCGATAGTTTTTCATATTAATCTAGTTGTGATTGTTCGCATACATAAGTTGATGTCTTCTTTTAAGGTCTTCTATAGACCATATTTCTAGATTTAAAATAAAAAATTAAAATAACGGCTTCATTTAAAAATGTCTTCTCGATGGAGGACCGCCCTTTATTTGTTGTTTTCGTCAATTTCTATAATTAAAGAAGTTGACTAAAAATTTAGAAATCTATTATTATTAATACCTTTATTTATGATTTGCAATCTGATAAGTTTTTCATTCACATAAAAAAACCTGAAGGTACAAAAAGGTTCTTGGTACTTTGTATAATTCATAGCATAATCGACGATCCGTAACGTGTTAAGAGCATGTAACATTGATACATACAAGGATACATTATTGATACATATCTTCAGCGTGCTGCGCAAATTTAATTAGTGTGACGTCACGAAAAAAAGGTTGGCAATTTCTGGTATAATATAAGACATTTCCTTGATTTGTATTGATTTTTTATATTTCATTGATTTGTATTTGCTAATATTGAATTGTCTAAAATCGCAATCAACAATTATTTCCTATACACTCATTTTTTTATTAAATCTCCTGGGAAGAAGTAGTCTGGCAATCACCTCTAACACTGTCTCTGTGTACATTTTTTACTTATACACCTGATCAAGTAGGGGGAGAGAGGACCTTCATCCATCAATTCCCTCTTGGATATGCTCCTTTAAAGAATCACCACCCACTGTATTTGTATTTTTCTACTTGCACATCCGTTTAGGTAAAGGCAATGGGGACAGTAATCCAATAGTCCTCCCCCTCCTTAGTGCGCGCCTGGTGAGGAGCACCAGCAGCAGCACACGCTCCGTGCGTTCCCATGCGGAGACCAGGTACCACGTCTCTCTCCGGTGATCACGGCCAGTGATAAACACCGCCCGACTACAACAGGTAACGTTTACACTGCCTTCAGTATCGACTTACGCCCGACATTATTATCTTCATTGCACTTTAGTACATTTTTCGTTTATTATCTATGTAAAGTGTGTTAAAATTAAAATACTATTTAATAACACACTGATTATACAAAAAAATCGATTATTCTTGCTCAATTATTTTACCTGGAAACTTATTTTATTGAAGATACCAGTTACTTACATCGGAGTATAATATGAACCAAAATCATTAGAAATATTAGATTCATCCTCCTTTAATTTACCTTATTACAAATATTTATATTATACTTAATAACAAAAACACATTGCATTATACATTCTAACCAAATACTGTTTCGAAAATAAGTTTAAAATTAAATCAACTAAGTTGTAATTGTATTCCAATACATCCACATCAATAACGTTTAAAATATAAATATTTCAGAACATATACGTGTAACTGCATCAGGTTTTAGATTTAATAAATATGACTATAAAATTATAAAATAAAAGCAGCAACTAATAACTACGGTAAGAGAACAGCATCTCTACTTTATCGATCAAGCAGCAATCAGATGCTCTGTTTTATTTGATTTTTTGCCAATACTCTGCATTCTGTTCGTACAAGACCTGTTCCGTAACTCGGATGGCCAGCCGTCAAGGCCAATCATTTTTTTACCATACAATTATGTCATATGGGTACATACATAATATATCATTATGACATTTAAATCAATTGTAATTACAAGCTGTGATTGCTTCATTGACTCTGCTCTATGATATTAGCTATGATGGTGAGGATAAGGTAGCCAAATTTCGTAACCGATTATACCTCTAACCGTTTAATAATAATTAATATTACAGGTGAATATTCTTATATGTACCTGGTACCTACCTACTGCAATGATAGAGAACGACCACCTTTAAGACTCTGCACCAATGGCGTTTTTATTTTATAAGTAAAATCTTTCCGTGGTTATTGTTTTAAATATACGATTTTTTTACGAGAAAACATCTTCCATAAAATGACTTTCAAACGGTAACCGCAGTAGTATAAATAGGGACTGCACGACCGAACAAAGTATAATAATTGGCAAGGACCCCAGTAATGGGAAATTTTTAATTAAATGTAGTGAATTAGAAATATATGTTGATATTTGATTACTACCATTTCTGAATATTAATCTATATACATTTAACTGTTTTACAGCGTGATTTGATAACAATTGGCCAGTAGGTGTCAAAATGGTAGACATTTAAACTAATTATTAGTATAATTTATTTATTAATTATTATATTATCATAGCAACTGCTTTACATTGTTTCAAATTTTATGATTCTTTCTTTTATATCTTTTGTGTCATAGTACTTATCATTTTGTAATCATTAGCAAGTGTCCAACACTGCGTGCTCATTACTGGTTTTACTTTATCCATTACTGGAGAAAAAAATATATGCAAAATAAAAGGTTATCATTTAAAAAACAAACTATATTTGGTGACTTTGGTAATTAAATTGATTAAATAAAAAGTTATTTGTTTTATTAGTAACATGAGTTCATGAGAATTTCAAAAAAACAATCCCATTAATCCAAAAAAACAGAAAATTTGCTCTTATAGCGGCCATGCTTTTACCTTATATATTTTTAAAATTATTTATTCATATATATATAGTACTGTTTAATATATGATAGTACCCAAAATCAATAAAAATAAAAAGTCACACCACAGGGTTGTAAGACGTCCTCTAATTTGTAGGCAACCTCGTCACATCCTATTAATTTTAGTCGAAAACTTCTCGGAAGAGAAGACCCTAAACTATATTTTGCAGAAGATCCCTCTAGATCTAACTAATAAAAAATATAGTTCACCAATCATGAAATTTTAAATTTACATAAACTACTCTTGTGGAACCACAAAAAAAAATAAATGAAATAAACCTGGCTAGAATCATTGCAATTAACATTCAACTATGTAGATACCTATTCCAAATTCACACAACATTAGAACATATTTGCATAATTGGTGTAGAATTTTAAATCGGCTGGTATAATAGCACAACAACGATTTCTTCCTTGGCAGGAAAATACTTTTTCAGAACGTAAATGTGCGAATATTTGCTTTGTTTTATTTATTTTGATTGGTTTAAACCAGAAGATCTAAAACACAGAATTTATAACATCCACTGAAACATTATTTTGATAATACAAGTTTATACAATTTTGAGTGCCTACTTTTTTGTTCTTTTTTTTACTACGCAAGTCAATAAATTGTGTCAAAAGGATCAAATTAAACTTCGGTGTTATTTTTGTTGAAAATTAAAATGTATTTATTTAAGAGTTATTCAGTCGAAATAAATAAGTAAATAAAATATTTTGTAATATAATCGTTTTAAATTTAAATATTAACATGTATTAAAACTTATATGTTTGAAGTCAAAAAAATGATTTAATACACATATATTTGTAATTAATTACAAAACTTTCATTACAATACATAATCTGAAAGATGTTAATTTAAGCTACTTTTTAGCTGTTTTTTATTTCTGTGCCACCAACATTACTCCGGCTGTGTCACTAAAACTGTGATACCTTTGCGAATTTTTGTCGTAATTTTTATCTCTTCTTGATAAATTGTTTTCAAGCACCCTCTCTCCCACACACAATTATAAAGATTTTTACAACTAAATTGTTGCTACTTATATCAAATATAAAAAGAAACTATTTCAGCAGATATATTTTAATAAGTACTGAATATAACATTATTGAATATTTGATAATTCTCCTTCAGCAAAAAATAATTACCCATAAATACTTAAAACTATTCTAAAATTCAAAAACGATTACAACATTCTATCTGTTAAAAATTAATTACGAAGTCCAGTTTTAAAATAACTTGAGTAGTATTTTTAATTAGAAAATTAATTAATAAATCAATAAAGCAGTAAAACATTGATTAATACAATATCGGATATGTAAAATAATTATTAGTTTGGTAAATACTATCTAGTATATATTAGATATTTTATATGTAAACCATTAACGAATTCCTTCTTTTGTTAGTGGTCTTTCAATCACGATATTATGTTATTATATAGATATACTTATATATAATGCTATCATCGACCCAATTAATGTGGATAGTACTGATTTTAAGGTTTACAAAAGTTTAAGTTACATTAAAATAAATAAAAAATAATAGCTTTACATTTACATAATAAATATTATTGTTCTATTCAAATTAACATTTTCTCAAAAATAATTAATTGTTGATTTTGAGTACCTACTTATTTCTTCGAAACTTGTGTGACGTTACAACGGGGGGGGGGGGGGTGCTCACACGAATGTGACAACCTCTGACAAGGTCGGGGGAGGAGGGGGGTAAAAACCATGAAATTTGTGTGACGGGGATGTAATTAAAAAATAAGTCTACTCAAACAAAGTGTCAAAAAAATATATTGAAATCTTTGACGATGGAAATAGTGAAATGTATTTAATAATGGGAAGAGTAGAATTATCTGTTTTTTATAAAGTCACGCATTAAAGTTATTTTAATATGAAAAACAGTATATATTGTAAACATATAGACATTACAAATATGTACTATTCATTCATGTTTAACTAATTCGTCTATAATTTGCCTAATGTAACCGTAATACAGGAAATATGTTGACTTAAGACGTCTCACCCTAAACGTCGATTTTACGTTAATAAATATTTTAGACAAACTAATCTGTTTAAGGCACGTATTCTTAAAAATTCTAAATTTATTTTAATTTCATTTTTCGTCGGGAGTACTTTTAACATTGTAATTATTACTATACTTATATGTTTTTAAATATACACCAGTTAACTACCCTTAAATACAGGGTGGTATTACAGATTTTTATCTCAAAACCATTGCATATTTGAAAAAAAATGTTTCAACCAAAAAAGTTTGGTGTGACGGGGTAATCGAATAGTATTTATATATTTGTTATTTTAACGTTGCCTTCAAGGTTATTTGAAGTTTCTATTTAAACAAAATTATGTTGACCTTCAAATAACCTTGAAGGCCATGTTAAAATAACAAATAAATATTACTATTCGATTACCCCTTCACAACCACACATTTTTTTCAAATATGCGATGGTTCTGAGATAAAAATTTTAAAATTTACCCCATCCTGTATATATTTTTTTATAAACCTCAACCCTCACCTATATTTGATATTGTAATGTCAATGAAATGCGGCGACCTATAAAAATTAAATTTCGAAGAAAACGATTATAAAAATTTCTTAATCAAATTTAAGAATACCGACCGCAACGATATAAAAATTCTCATAAATATACCATTAACAATATAATCCTAGGTTTTATTAGACAAGTTTACTAGATTACGATTTAGGAAAAATAGCATAGTGTTCTAAAATCGATTTACAAATGTTTATCTTGAAATATATACAACTTCATCTCACTTAAGAACTAATTAAATCAATTCTTTACATAAGACAAGCAATTAAATGGCCATTTAAATTGACGGCATCCATTATTTATTTATTTTCTCTATTTTAAAACAGTATGGTCCAGCTTCCCATAATTTGCCAATTCGATGGTATAAAAATATTAATAATAATCAAAAGGTATTTATTTAATTAATGATATAAATATAAAACTACCTAAATAAAGAATTAATTGCAATTTAGGTTAGAAAACATATACCTCTCTATAAAATAAATTTCATTTAAATAAATATAACCAAATGGCAAATGATATTTGGTGATTTTAATGCGGGATAAAAATCCAAGCTTGCATATCTATATATAGCACAATTAAGTAGGCGTTTATATCGTGGTATGGGACTCACATTTGTATTAACTGCAATTCTAAATTATCTGAGATATCATTGTGGGTTGTTATCTAATCCATACCTGATTCAGAATATATACAGGAGCAGATTGAGCAGAAATTTTTTCGGTTTTAAAACGAAACTTTTCACTTTCTCGTCTCGGTTTCGAACACGTGTATGTATTGTATAGAGGGTTGCCAACTGACCTTTTTTAAACCCTATGTGTACGAGAAAAAAGCGGTTTAATTTTTACGAGACGAGATGGTTTTAAATTTTCACGAGATTGTGTTGAAAAAAATTCGAAGAATGTAACGAGACTTCAGTTCCAAAAACCGAGATTTTCCTGAATCTTGTCTAATTTCATATACAGACCAGGCCTGGCAATTAAATATGAACAGTCAGCCCTTCGGGCTTCCCTAATGGTAAATTTGCGTCTAATTATACAACTATTTATTAAAATATATCTCGATTGCCTCGGATATAGAAGTATGTGTAGAAAGTAGAGCAACTGTAGTAAAACAAGATTTAAAATATAATTTAATATTTATTATATCGGTATCGGTTTCCGTGGTGTAGCGGTTATCACATCTGCCTAACACGCAGAAGGCCCCCGGTTCGATCCCGGGCGGAAACATTTGATTTTTACTTTTTTTTATTCTTTATATTATTATGATTAAAATTTAATATAGACATATACCTACGCATAACAAAATACAAACTATATGAATATTAACATTCTAAATAATAGCCTGGTGGCGGATTAACCCCAAGCGTTTGGGTAAATTCTGGGGCCCATATCTCCTTTGCAACGTTTTTTTCATTCCTTAAAGAATATTTATATATTTATTTCATTAACGAAGAACTTTTTCGGTCACTTATGAAATCAACACTGTCTGCCTGTCTGTCTATTAAAAACTAGGCCTGGCCAACCCAAATTGCTTTACGGGCCGCATTGATGACCTAATATTCTTTGGGGGCCGCACATAAATAAAAATAATTCTATTTGTTTGATATCTGACTGCAACGAATTTCGTACTTTAGAATATTTTTTAATCACTTTAATTTTTTGAAGTAGAACTACATCTTCCCCAGCGGTAATCCCGGGACTCGGGAGCAATAAATGCAAAAAATATGTCACCTTTTGAATCGTAGAGCAATACATATAAAAAAACGCCAAAATATTTATAAAAATATCCTTTAACGTTAAAAGTTAAGCTAATTTTCATAGAATTTTGAACTTTCAATATTTCACCCCCTGTCACAGATGAAGATTTGTAAATGGTCTCAAATTCTTATTTTGTATTATAAAAATAGTTTTAACAAATAACTGAAATTATTAGTTAAGTTACATAAATGGAACAATATTTTAAAGTTTAGTTTAAATAAGAAAACAACGGGAAAATTAAAACCAGTTCCAGAAATTTTGAAACACCCGATACTTAAAAAAACATAAAACATAATTTGTTCGTATATGGCCGCGGGCCGCAGGTTGGCCAGCCCTGTACTAAACCATATGACCTAAAAAGCTGAGATTGGCAAATGGTGAACCAATAGGGGTAAACGGGTTACCAATTTTTTTTAGGTATCATAATATGAAAGCTAATCATTCAAAGAGTTTAATTATATAAACGTTTTGTTAGTAATAAAATCTTCGTTTAAGAAATATTAAAAAAAAATATAAACATTTTTTTGTGAGAGGGGGGGGGGGGGCAATTTATATTTCATTAAAACCATTCTTATTAGCACTAAAATCACAATATCAAAGAATTTCTCATTAAGTAATTAATTTGGCGTAACGATATACAAAATTTACACCAAATTACTGTTTTTGAAATTTTGACCACAAAAGTAGAGCAAATTATTTATAACCAACAATAAGAATTTTCCCATAACGTGTTTACACGATTCGATTAAATGACCATCGGTTTCCGTGGTGTAGCGGTTATCACATCTGCCTAACACGCAGAAGGCCCCCGGTTCGATCCCGGGCGGAAACAATTAATTTTTTTATTTTTTATATCAAAATATTATTAAAGAAGACATAAAATGCTGCTCAATCTAATCTATTTAAGTAATAAAAAACAAGTTAATAAGCAATAAAACGCTTGACAGCAATAAAATAATTTAAATTAACGCTATCGTAGTTGTAAAATTGATATTTGTAATAAAGAAGTTATAAAATTATACTGTCATTATTTACTACACATCTTCTGAGTAATGTTGAGTACATAATAAATTATTTTTAGATAAATATTTCAGCATAAACATTTTTCTTATATTCATGTGCCACTTATTAAGAAGAGAGGAAATGATTATGAAAACGTTAATTTGAGAAGTTCTTATTTATTATTTAATTTTGAAGATAATGTTAATTTTAAAATTTAGATTAGTTTAGAATCTTTAGAAGACTAATTACAAAAATTGTAAATCAAAATTACTTATATAAAATAATATATACAGTTGAAATACCAATATTAAAATATACAGCCAAAAATAAAATGCCCCATTGTCATTGAGACAAAAAAAAAGATACTTCAATGTAAAAATTCTCATATTCTTCGAAGTACACTCAACCACTTCCAACCATTCTTTTGTACCATGTGTTCGGTGGTTCACAGGCATAAACTGGCACCAATGTCTCCCCCCCACTCTATACCGACTGAGCACAAAGAACCGAGCTTAGCCAGTTCACAATAGCGAGACAAAGACACTGGCATCCCCCCTTACAAACAATATGTTGTTTCGCTTTGCCTCTGACTGAGGAATTTTTAGTAGGTTCAGCAACATTTCTAAACGATGGCTTCTAGTGGCACACCATAATGTTACTAAATGTTCGTTAAGTTACATATTTTAAATGATAAGTGTTTTAAAAAAGTGTTTTTAATTGATAAAGAGTCGTGCACATTAAACTAATAACTGGATTACATTTTTTTACCAAGGTAAATACATAAAACAACAGTTTTTATACCATGACCTGACAGAGCAGACACCTGCGTTTTTTTGTATTGTTTTTTGATCGAATCGATTTGAGATAAAAGTTTAATAAAGAAGAATATGATGACTACATACTTGTTTGAATTAAACAAAAGAATAATATAATTATTTTAATTCATGAATTTATAAAACAATTGATGATTTAGATGATTTTTTTTAATATTGCTTACGCTTACTATTTAACTATTTCATTGATTTTACAATATTTATTTTTCACATTTATTTACTAAAATTATCATTTATATTTTATTATTTTTAATTTAAACGTTTTGTAAAATATGTGATTGTATTGCTTTCAAATAATTGTCTTACTGGTACAGAAAACGATATAAAATTTATCAAATTTTATAAAAATATATATATTAATTTACTATTGTGTTTCGGACAATATTATAAAATAACACTTCTCACAGAATAATAATAAGTAGAGTCTAGTTATTTTACAAATCTGTTTATAAATATTTTAAAGAATTCGATAACCCTACAAGATAAAAAAATAAAATACTAATACTAATTTAAAATAGCAATACTTAACTAATATTTACATTTATGTTTTGATTTCACGTTTATTTTTACAAAAATTTAAATCCTTGAAAAATACAAATAAAATTAATCTGTACACAATAACATATGGATACTTAAAATATAGAGGTGTTTCAAAAGAATGAATGAATCATTGAAAATCTCATACAAAAGGTTTACCCTTCTATAGAGATGCTGAAGCAATGTGATGAAATATTTTAAAATTCGTTATCCCAATAACAAATAAATATGTTGATTATTTACAAAGAAAAATATATAAGTCATGAACGCAAGAAATACTGACTAATCACTCTGTTTCCAATTATCAATATAATACCGGATATAGACCAGCTAATGTCCAGTAATATTTAAAAGCCTGCATGAACGAGGAGAGGGGGTTGATAGCATTTAAGATGAAATACATTTATTTAATATATATATCAGTGGCGTAGCATGTGTGAGAAAAAGGACGTTAATCAGAACAAAATATGGTACATATTGTTTTTGGATTTTTTTTGAGTATCCTATGGGAACAGAGGGAGCAAATACATTTCATTGCTCCGGATATAATTTTACTTTTGATTAAAATATAATTTTTTACCACATCCGAAGTAACAATTACTATCTGTGAAAATATGCTTACAATAAATAATTAAAAACATCAACCACAAACAAAATGTATGTACATCTTTTTGATATTTTTTTTAATTAGAAAACAATATCAATAACTACAAAAATGTTTATTTGTCAATAATTTTGCTATTAATACTAAAATATATACGTATTGCCAATTTCTGTGAATGATATTTTATAAAACCACAATAATTAATATTAATTAACAAAATCATTACTATTTTTATGAATGGTTATTCACATAAATTATAACATCTACTTCATTAATGTGTCAACTTTTTGACAGTTACTTATTTAAGAATACATATCAAAAAATTAATTTTCAAACATTATTCGTTGTTGTCATCTCTATTAATATAAAGAACGGGCATATTTTCTAGTTGACATGAAAGTAATGCTAGAGTTTAAAAGACATAGTATTAGTTTTTAGTTCATTGACTTTTTAATATGCAAATTCTGAATATGATGTAACATTTCGAGACAAAAATAAATATTATTTATGAATACAATTTACAATATATTCACAAACCGTGAACCGAATTTACTTTCGCAGAATAATTAAAACAAAAATTTGTTTTTTAAATTATCTAGAAAAAAGTATTTTAATTTATTTTGTCTTTACATCTGTTATTTTTCAGAGAATTAGCTAATATATACTTTAAAACGGTGATTTCTTAGTCACTTAAAAACTAAATAAGTCACTCGATACGTTTTTCGGATTCGCAATAAGTTCTCACCAGGAGTCTAGTAATACAAAAAATACTTTGTAGGAGTATAATGTACTGGCACCAGTATTGGATATGATATGACCCCTGCATTTTTTAATTAATTGTACTGAATTAGAAATATTTGTTGACTACAATTTCTGAATATTAATTTGTATACATTTAACGGTCTTGATTTGATGACAATCGACCAATAGGTGTCAAAATGATGGACATTTAAACTAATTATTAGTATAATTTATTTATTAATTATTATATTATCACAGCAACTGCTTTACACTGTTTCAAATTTAACGATTCTTTCTTTTATATCTTTTGTGTCGTAGTACTTATCATTTTGTAATCATTAGTAAGTGTCTATCACTGCGTGCTTATTACTGGTTTTACTTTATCCATTACTGGAGAAAAAAAAAACATAAACAAAATAAAATTGAAAAAACAAACTATATTTGCGGACTTTGGTAATTAAATTGATTAAATATGGAGTTACTTGTTTTATTAGTTACATGAGTTCACGAGAATTACAAAAAAGAAGCCAATCAATCGCAAAAACAGTAAACCTTGCTCTTATAGCGGCCATAACTGGTGCCCAGTACCTTATTTTGTTTTGAATTGCTTGTATATGTATCAATAAACCCCTTATAGTTCTAGTAATTCACATAATGTCCATATGTATGCGCAAATGTAATTTAGAAAAACGATTATATCCTACTTTAGATGATAATATTTTGTTACGACATCTATGTATAGCTATTATCAGGGAAAACGCTAATTCACTACAACCGGCGCAGCGTAGCAATCATTTGTCAAGGCTATATTTGTCACTGAAAAATTGTAAATGTTTTATGAAAATAAATTTAAACGAAATGTTTATGCAATTTGATATACAAAATAAAATGTATACATACATATTATATTTGTTGGAACACCAGTCGCTGAATAAATGTTTACAATTTATTGAAATTTAAGTAGGTATTGAAATGAAACTAAATTACATTTTATGAAATAATAGCTCATTTGGATATCGTACATAAATATATTAAAATACTTGCATATGTATGTAGAAACCAGCGATCAGGGGGTTAACCAAAATTGCTCCACGACCTAAAATTTTTCGAGGGCCGCACATAAAATTATTTTTCTTCTAAAATTTGTTCTATATTCGTACTTATTGAATATTTTTCTAACCATTTTAATTTCTTGAAGTAAAACTACAACTTCCGCGGCGCACGGTAACCTTGGGAGCACGAATTTAAAGAAAATATGTCACTTTTTGAAAGAACTAATAATCGTAGAGTAATAAATAAAACGGTTATTTATATGACTGGTACCAATAACAGATTTTGATAAATCTGGTGGTTAACCTTCCATCTCTCAACCATCACAAAAAAGTTAAGCTAATTTTCATAGGATTTTAAAACCTTTAATATTTCACCCCCTGTCACAAATGAATTTGATTCGGCGGGAAAAGTTATAGGGGGAGGTTGGAACTGTGATATTTACTATTTTGTATGATAAATAAATAGTGAAAAAAATAAAAATTCAATATTTCGTCCCCTGTCACAGATGTATTGGCCTCATTCGATCAAAAATACTTTTATTATAAAAATAGTTTTAAGAATTAAAATAATTTAAGTTACATAAAAAAATAATATTTTAAATGTTATTTTAAGAAAATAACGGGAAATTAAAACCAGTTTCAGATATTCTGAAATACTCGATAATTTGTTTCGTATGTGGCCGCGGGCCGCACATAAGAGTACTGCGGCCCGCAGGTTGGCCAGCCCTGTTTTAATATATAATGTAAATAAATCTACACTTGAAATAAGCCATATTGAAATAAATATGTACAAATGTGTTTCAAATCCTTATAAATTAATATATTAGGTTGACACGTTCCCAATTCTAAATGTTATCATAAAATACGCGATGCTTTATTCTAACATTGATAACATAAATCACACCTCAACAAAACATATTATCAGAAAACCCACAAATAATAAAAACGTATTTGTATTTCTCCATCTAAGCACATATGTTTATATGTATGTCATTAAAATATTATACCAAACATGCATGTATATAATGACGAAATATTATAATTATAAGTTATTAAGATTTGATCACTTGGAGGCCAGATGTCGCGATTAAATTGATAGAATAAATTCGTTTAAAATCGCACAGCATTTAAGTTGGTAAAGTTATAGTAGGTATAACCTATTTTATTTTAATTAAGAGTAATCGAGACATTCTTTTTAGAAAATATAAAACTTAATAATATAATACAATTGACACGTAAAGTACCACAACAAATCCTTTTTTGATTGATTAAATTTCACTCCCGCTTAAAAAGGAGTCAATTTTTTGTTAACATTTTTTTCTTTATGCTAATTTGTTAGAGGATAAAGAAAATTAATTTAATACGAGTATATGCAATATGTACGTTTTAATTACTGTTTTGTTTACCATTGAAAAACATTAAAATAATAGACTTTGTATTTTACGACGCGATCTAAGAAAACTAACGTGACGTTTTTGATAAAAGTAAACATATTAAGATATAAGAATATGTATACTATGGGTTATATACATTTTTTTACATATCACGGATGTTTAAATATTTTTTAACTCTGTAAATGAGATGAAATTTTATACATTATTATAAAAAGATCATGATTACGTTATTTTAATAATCAAAAAACAAATTATTATCAACCTTCATCGAGATCTCTCAGATTATACAACTCGTTTTTTATAACCCATGCGTGAACTTAAAATCTGCTATGTATAATATGTACGCTTCAGATATCTCCATTTTAATTAGACTGTATTAATTAAACCAGAATATAAACATTACATAACTTTATGCTTGATATAAAGAAATAGCTATAAAATTTAAAATCTGACGTTTGAATTTTAAGAAGTACTAATTAAATAATAAAGCGTGGATTCCTACGGTCAATAAGTGCCCATCTCAAATTTCTTGTTTTCTTAATCATTTAGCAAAATCAATCAAGTCACAATATATACATATACACACATTAAATAAACCCGCTATTACTACAAATTCAATTTACGGTTGCTAAATCAAATTAACACCTTATTTCATTTAACATTGTTTCTAGTTTAAATACCTCTAATTCAAACCCACCTAATTTTGTTAAAATTAATCATGACAGAATCAAGTTATTAACGCCTACGCTGTCAAATCTGCATTTCAAAACGTGGAGATTTCATTACCACATTTATATTTTCACAATGAACTGTCACAGTTTGTACTTTTTTTAAAATTTATATAAAAAATAATAAAATACCAGTACATTAATATTTTAATTGCTAAAACACAGCATACATTCTATTGACCGACAACTACAGATTATTATAATTACAGCACTTCCTCTGATTTCAATCTCATATATTCAAAAAATAAACAATCTAAATTTCGTTTTACCGTTTTTTTCTAATACTAAAAACTTATCTGTTTCCACCTCTCTCGTATGGACCTCAGGGAACAATTTAGATACAAAAAATAATAATTTATTACTTGTACATTTGGATCGTACACGCAATGTCCAATAGAAAAATTGCATCCATTTTTATACAGCTATGCAAAATTGCCTCATTATGATACATATTATTGTGTGATATAATTCAATCGCCTTATTAACCAGTGCTTCTCAAAATTATTTTATTTAGTGCAATACCTTTATATACCAATTACAGCAAATTTTCTCATGTGCAGTTTTAATAGAAAAATGCGAAAAATAACATTTCCCACATTTTTATTTACTGGCCCCATACATCCCTGATCTAAGTAATCATTGGTTGATACTAAAAATCGATAACACGTATTTATACTAAATCGGGTATCAAATTCCATTACTATATCAAAATGGGTTCTCTAAATATTAAATAAAAACTAATTTTAGGCAAAATCTTTGGGAGTCTGTAGCTCCTGTTTCCGGACTTTTTTGTTTGAAATATTTTTCTCGATCAACTGTTCAAGTTTGTTCCACATGATATGACTCACCTGTATATAAAAAGTAATATTAATAAAAATAACAAGAGGTTAATTAAATCTTATAATATACCTTGCGATAGGTACATATTAAAGGTTAAACAAACATAAATAGTTTGAGAATCCCTGGTTTATGGCAGTTATGGCAATGTACGTGTGTATGTGTGTCATAAAAAAGTACACCAAACTGTTTCATGTAATATTTTTATAGTCGGTTATTATGAAATCTGACTGAAATAAAATTGTAATAAAATAATCATTTCTAATTATAGTAATTATTCCGTGATAAAACAAAATAATAACACAAAAAACCGCCTCAGCTATAAGAATCGTACATTACTACATTTTTTTTAAAATAATTATTTAGATTTTTGATACTTCTTACTTAAGAATTATCAAACTAAATAAATAAATTCAATTATGGAATGCAATTCAGTAAGGTTACATTTTTTTTGTTTCTCTAAAAATGAACAACAATTTACTATTTTGCAAAAACAGAAACCAGTTTTGGTTGTCATATAAAATAAATATTTAATAGGAAAACTTAAGAAGAAAATTAACTAAATGAATAGAAATTATAAAAATATTAAAGAATATTATTTATCAACACATTGAAAGTTTTAAAAATATAAACTATTGTACTTTTGGTTAGTTAATACAATATATTAAACAAAACAAGTATCCCCGATCTCACAATATAATATTCAAATCAGTACCAGGCCCGCATAAGGTGACGTGTACAAATGTTTCGAAAATAAAAAATAACCGTTCATGAAAGAAACCTTTATAACGTCAGTCAAGTCGATGGGAATATAAATTCGTATAAATCATTGGTATGCAAGAAACGTATTGAAGAGTGGGATTGGTAAATTCAAAGAATTGGAATGGGTATTTTTTATTACAATATTGAAATATATACTGCTTATTTTATAGTCCCACTTAATAAGAAGGTACCTACTATCTGAACATATAAACATTAATATATTTAACATATGAATCAATAAGATAGTTGTATTTAAAACGATCATGCATATTAAAAATTGCAATAATATTTACAGTGTTGTCAAATAAACATGATGATGTGTTTAGCCTCTATACTAAAACAAAAAGTATATATAAGTATATTTAGTTTTTTTTTCTCGGTCCTATTAATCTATATTTTAGCTTTGGATCTAAATATAATGTCCCAAAATTTCAAGCTCGTAGATCAAACCTGTGAACGGCGCTATCATAAAAATTGGATTTTGGAAATATATATACTGGATCTATGAATTGAGCAAACGGGATCTTTTTTGTAGGAAATTTAATTCTCTATGAGAAATTAAAAAATAAATGAAATTTTGGAAAAAGTTTCTTTAGATCCAAAGCTAAAACATAGGCCATTGCATAAAAACTTGAAATAAGAAATTAAATATTATTCATGGATTTATTTCGAAACATTTTATGAGTTGCTAGAAACAGCAAGAATATTTTCCAGTGAAAATAATTATTTTTTTCTGCGAATAATAATAATTAAAAAATAAAACGCAATACGAAAATTAATTAGATATTTGTCAATTATAAACTTCAAAATTAAAATGTAATATTATGACTTTTATACGAAAATTATATGATAGTAAAAATATATTCTTTTTTTACATAATTAAAATTACATATAAACGTTTTATTGGTAGTACAAACAACCTTTTAAAAATTGATATTTTATTTTTATGGATGTTTTTTTTCAATATTATCAATTTAGAAGATAACACTGCTTCGAGCAATCATTTGTTCGTCTTCCGTTTCCTGTACAAAATGATTTTTCTGTCAATAAACCGCTTCGAAATATATATATGAATATCATGTTCTACAGGTGTCCCGTAAGTCAGAACACATATACGTATTTCTATTTTTTATTATGTTGCAATATCTACAACACCGGGCACTTATAACAGATTTTGGACTATTATTTCTTCCTATGGATCTTGATTTAGAGAGACACCTGTATATACATTTCTTTCTCTTAAGATATTTTCAAAATTTGCCATTAATTTTTCTTTGGGTACTTATAATTTTCAAACAAAATAATAAATCCACTTTTATATTTGTATTTGAAAAGTAAATTCTTGTATAATAAGTATATCTTTTACCATACATTTTATTTGCAAACAGTTCGAATATTTATTGTAATGAAAACAGCATTGTTTCAAAATATATTTTTAACCCAAATAGTTTCTTAATAATGAATTGTTATAGGTAAGCATTTAATTATTAAACTTATGGCTAATCAACGAACAAGAAAATGCATTTGGAACAATGATTTAATTTTGTTGACCTACATACGTATCACCGTCTAAGATACGACAAGTTGATTGTAGGTATATAGAATTAATTTATTTATCCCCAATATAGCTATAACTACATAAGTATGTGTTTCTAATCGTGAGGTAGCTTGCGTATTTCATTATTACAATGGCACCTACTTTTGTAATCAAATTAGTCGGAATTTTCTGTAATATGCATATGCATACATTCATGTGGCACAATATATATGTTATTTTAAATTCATATATAAAAAATATTTTACTTTTACAAAATGTTAATTACAATTTCAAATTATATCTATACATTTACCTCGAGTTTTTCAAACATTTTTGCAGCAAATATTTTTAATCAAATGTATTAAAATTTCATGATATCATTATCAGAGTTACATTAAATTAAACTGATTTTTGTTTTATTAAAAATTATATATATAATTATATTTTATTATAAAGAATATTTTTAAGTGCAAATGCAAATAAGCTTCCAGGTAACGCTATTTCTAGGTAATAAATATAAATGACAACACACTCACAGATGTAGTGAATGAAATCGTACATATCATAACCTTGACGCATGAGAGATAAGTACAATCAGCTACTTAAAATAAGTGCTCCCAAGTGTACCTCATAAAATGCATAGCATTTACATTATACAATTTATTACTACTGCTTTAAAATACCGAGTAATTCCATAAAAATTTGACACGTAGCAGATAGCGTTAGCTGGAAGTTAATTTGCATTTGCACTCAAACAAATTCTTTATAATACTGGGCACAAGAAATACATAGTTATTTTCATTTTTTATTGTAAATAATATATTAGCTCATAACAAATACTGAAATTGAATTATTATTATTTTTAAATATTTTCCATTAATGTTTAAAAAATATAACTTTTAATAGCAATAATAATTTTTAATTTATGTATATTTTTTATCAATTATTTTTTATCGATTTTTTATAATTTTGAAAATGATCAGCGACTCGATTAAATGTTCTATATTTGCATCTGGCCAGCAATACTTAAACGTTTCACCAAAAATATATGTTGAAGAACTGTGTCGTATCGATCAATATAAATACGTTTAAAGATAAAAGCGACTTGGAATCTAACATTTAATATTATTAATATAATCTTTAATGAACGTTTACTTATTATGGATGTAACATCAAAGATATAATAACTAAAAGTATATTTTATAAAAAAATCTAGCTTTTCAACGAATTTACTTTCTTGAATTAATTTTACCTTTTAAATTTTTAATCCAATACTTTACAGTTTTTGAGTAATTGGATATTAAAAATAGAACTTGAAAAAGTGTAATAGGCTTATGAAATATTGGGTGTAAAACACATATTTCGGGAGAAGAAACTGACTAAAAATAACTTTAGAATTTTTGTCCCTTACGCCAATTAAAATTTCAACCATCGATATGTTTTAAACTAAATGTGTATTCGTTCACAGAGATATATCCTTACGGTACATTATTAAAAAAAAGAAAACCATATTTGAAATAAATAAATAAAACCAAAACAATATTCAAGTCGCAAACGCCAAACTTGAAGTTGCAGAAAGAATATCTTCAATAACCACCACAAAAACTGACAGCATCGGCGGTTAACTTTCAGCAGACACACACGGTTCGGTTTTTTATTTTTTTGTTTCTGTATTGAACCCGATCGAAACAAAGCACGTGCATGTGTGTGTGTGTGTGTGTGTGTGTGTGTGTGTGTATGTGTGTGTGTCTGTCTGTCGCTGTGTGTTTTATGTAAAATGAGTTTGCGTATGCATACGGGGGGCACGGGCCTTTGAAGACCAGTTTCTACAAGTTGACACTGTGCATTCTATACACTATAACGTGATGTAATTCCCCCCTTTTACCTGACGCAGTGGCGTACGAACAGGTGTGAAGAATTCCTACATACACCCACGCTCAACAAATATACACTCTTACAGAAATACAAAATCAATATTATAATCCAATGACCGTATTTAATAACTTGTATTAAGATTTTGTATTACTATTAATATTTTAAAATTCACTTACATGTTTTTAGTACGCTCGTGGATAAAATAATTGTACAACCCTCCTAAGTACCTTGACCTAAATGGATACAGATCATACATGATACATCTAGTTTTGTATACTTATTATTCATGTTATATTATTTCTATACATGTGCACAAAGAACTCAGGCATAATACCGTACATTTGTATTCTTTTAACTAAAGTTTTAAGTATTAAAAATCCCAAGTTAGTTTATGACCTAAAATAAATTCTTGCCGAAGGATTGCTCTGTAGTTCAATTTTAAGAGGGATGGGGATCCCATTTCCCATTTAAATAACATTGAAACATTATTCTTTACTACCAAAGTTGGTAGATGATAACTGATAAAAAAAAATTAAAGACATCATTTTGTAGAGAATAAAATCATTTTCTAATAATGCCAGCTATCAGCTGGGTCATTCTTTTTCCGAATGCTCAGTAGTAGGGTTATATATTGCTATTTAATTAATATTTACAGAATATTGACGTTAAAATGCGGATTTTTGTAAAAAAAAATATTTAAAACGCGTACTTTAATAAATAAATCACATAGAATGTTTGTAACTTTAGATACGTTGACTTTGTAGACACTTTTGTAGAAAATTTTATCTTCTGCAACATTTTTTTATCCATTATCATGAAGAAAACGAGACCCCCTTTTGCGACACCTCTTAAAATTTAACTACAGGGTAATCCTTCGGCGAGGATTTATTTTAGATCATAACTAACTTATTTCGTAACGAGAGCGAATGTTCATTTTTTTTTTGACACACCCTAATGCCCATCCTATATCCTATAGATAGTGCATTATTTAAATTCTGTATAAAATTTATGGATAGATAATCTACATTGGAATAATGAGGAGGTACTTAAATAATTTAATGGGGCTTCTAGGAACAGCATGCATATAATATCTCGATATCAAATATTTTATACAACACAACGCAAGCTATTTTGTTCATCGATGTATTTATTTTACAGCCGGAAATTGGGTATTGTATACCTATACCTGACAATATATGAAACATGTTTTTCTTTTGATCTTGATAGTGATCATTTTCACGATCACAATATTACATACTTTGGTTGATGGATATAAAAACTTGTATGTATTATTCTATTTTAATAAACAGCATACTTTTATTATACCTGTTTTGAAATCGAAAATTAATCAATACATTTAGTTGATTAATATTATAGGAATTTTAATAATATAACACAACTATCAATTGATCAAATTAAACGAAAACTGAAAATATACATCCATACAGACAGTGAAATTCATTTATTAGAGTCAGTTCTAAACTTTAAATTTTAGGTAAATAATTTTTATTTTTTATTGCGTGAAACGCATTTATTTAATTTGAATATGTTAAAATAAGAATAAACAAAAACTGGTAGTCAATTGGCTCAATTTAAAATTCAAATAATCGAATCGACCGAATATTTTAAATTATTATTCACATGTTAAACGTTTGTTACATTTAAATCATGACCCAGAGACAATATATCTGCGTATATTTGGTTAAAAAACACTGATAAACATAATCAACGGAAGTTTTAAATCCAATATTACAAGAACGAATATCATATTTCCGTACTATAATAGTTAATACAATGACTTCTAACTACTTCTATGGAAAAATATTAATAGTATCTGAATCATATTTTCACAACTGTTTAAATTGAATTAAAATGACTTGATTTGAGAACTTAATGAATAGATTTATCTTGTGCTAGCGCATTGGACCCGGTATTACCCGAGTTAATATCCACAAAATCATAGTGACCTAAAATATTTAACATGTCCACCCAACATACCCACCTAACATACTCACAACACACGGTTTACTGGGAATTGTTTATTCGTAACCTATCCATTAGTGAAAAGCGGAATAAAAGCCGTTCAGTAGTTACTGAGAAAATCATGTAAAATTATATTTTCTAACTTCTATGCAGGAAACACCAGGGTCCCGTCTTAGAATTTGTATGAAAATTAAAAAAAAATAGGTTGGCAACAATCATAATCAATTTTGATATTTTACTTTTCTTGGAAGTGAAATATTTTTAAAACTAAATAATTTTTTTTGGTCTTTTGATGTTAAATCTTAGGTTTTCATAAAATATTTATAGCCACGAACATGCACAGAAAAATTATCTAACTAGTGGTGAAAACCACATTGAAATCGATTCAGTAATTCCCGAGTCTATAAGCCTCATACAAACGAACATTCATTTTTATATATAGAGATACATATACGAGTATGATATTATGTATACAGTTTTTAAATTCTCAGAAATTCCAAAATATGTATCAAGTATCTATTTCCTATAGTATGGTTCACTTATTTATAATATTTTTATTTCCTGTTTCTAAATATTTTATATAATAATAATAGTAACCCTTTCCAGATAAACTGAAATAAAATAAAATTTTAGGTAAATACAAATTGAAGTTATGAACTCAATATTTAATTCCATAATTGAGTTCTATAAATGAATATCAATGACCCCAGATTTTACATAATAAACTGATTAATTATACAATAAATACAAGTTTTAATAATTTAACTTCATTATGTTACATTTATACTGACAATGAGTCAGTCATCTCCTAATAATATTAAATTGAATTTTTTATATTGAATAAAATATGTTTATTAAAGTGAATATAATTTAGTTTTAGATAACACATCACAATGGCTCTCTTTAACATGGTGTCAGCCGTCGCTGGCTTCGTCAAGGTACGAATGCTGGTCGACAAAGCTATCATCGACAACATGGTGTTCCGTTGCCACTACCGCATTACATCAGCCGTGCTGTTTCTCAGCTGTATCATTGTTACTGCTAACAATCTCATAGGTAAATATAACAAAATAGTTAACTTTTGATACTATTTATAAAAACATTCTAAATTATTTTAATTTTGTTTTAGGTGATCCGATTAATTGCATTTCGGATGGAGGCGTTCCAACTCATGTAATAAATACGTTTTGCTGGATCACGTCTACTTTTACGATGCCAGGACAGCTTGCGAAACCCGTAGGAACTCACGTAGCTCATCCTGGCCTTGGTCTTGAAAATGGTGAACGTAGATACCATAGTTACTATCAGTGGGTGCCATTTGTGCTATTCTTCCAGGTATAAATTTTGACATTTTTTAAATATTTTTATTCAACAATATAATTAGCATATCGGTAATCAATATACAAAAATAATAATTTCAGGGCCTTCTGTTCTATATACCACATTGGATTTGGAAAAATTGGGAAGAAGGGAAAATCCGTCTGATTTCTGATGGAATGAGAGGTGTTATTGTAAACGTGAAAGAAGAAAGACTTATTAGGCAATCAAGGCTTGTACAGTATATATTAGATACTCTGCATTTAAATAATACATATGCTGTAGGATATTTCTTTTGTGAAGCATTAAATTTCGTCAATGTTGTAAGTAATAATAATATACATATTTATAATAAGCACTATAAAATAAATTTAAATTTCTTTCAGATATGTAATATATTCTGGGTCGACCGTTTCCTAAACGGCACCTTTCTTACATATGGTACAGATGTACTTCGATTCTCAAATTTAAACCAAGAAGAAAGAACAGATCCAATGGTTGCAGTTTTCCCTCGTATCACTAAATGTACATTCCACAAATTTGGTGCTTCTGGAACAATCCAGAAACATGATGCTATGTGTGTTCTCGCACTGAATATTCTTAATGAAAAAATTTACGTATTCTTATGGTTCTGGTTTGTTATTCTTGCTGTGATGTCAGGACTGGCTGTAATATATTCGGCTGCAATAATACTTATGCCTAATGCACGCGAAATCATTTTGAAAAGGAGATTTCGATTTGCAAATACGACACCAGCCGGAGTGGCTGCGCTTGTTAGAAAAACTCAGGTATTTTAACTTATTTAAAAACTAATTAATGAATAATACATATTGTTTTATTTATATTGGTAATATTTATTGTAATCTGTTACAGGTTGGTGACTTCTTTATTTTAAATCTACTAAGTCAAAACATGAACCTTCTGGTGTTTGGAGAAATTATTGATGAACTTAGTAATCGACTGAATATGGGTAGTAGTGTTCCATCAGCTCCGAGCACGTATGAAATGAGTCCAATGTATCCAGAAATAGAGAAGTTTGGTAAGGAGACCGAGACATAACATTGTATGTTAGAGTAACATAATTGCAACGTTTAAACATCATTAATTTAAATCGGCTTATGATGGATCATTAATATGATTAGTGAATATATTTAACAATGTCTTCCATTTCATGTAAGACTGACATGAAATTCCATAAATAAAGACATTGAGTGATTTGTGATACTTTATATTCTATTTTTAGAATGTGTTTTTTTTGTGGTTTGCTATTTTTACATTTTTGGAATATGTGTGAGATAATGATTGATTTTAATTTAATGTCACGAAAAAAATCGAAAACGTTATGTAGAAAATATGAATATATAAACTTTTAACTATATTGTCTTTTCATAATCCTAATTATTGTAATTAGTAACTATAAATATTATTATTATAAGATTGTTTTAAATTTAATTTAAAAATTTAATTAAAAAAATGTCTTTCAAATTAAAATTGTCTAATTATAAATTTTTTATCATTATAATGTTTCATATTTAGTATTAGTATAAAATTATTAAAAAAAAGCGATTATTTATGTTAAGAGACATTCCTGCCATTGATTTATATAGATCTCGATAAGAATTAGTATTTTATTACATATTAATATGTTCTTTAAAGACATAATTGTTAAGATTGAAATGCTATCTTTATTGCAAATAGCATATTATATTTAATATTAAAAAACATTTGCCTTAAAAATGTAATATTTTGCATTCTATTAAATTACAGGGATGTTTAAATTATTTAAAAATAAACGTAGCATTCTTCCAGATTTGCATTTCTTCAAATATAGGAAATTGCCTTGCTATGAAAACTACAATTTTTACATATAATATCATTGTGAAAATTATAGTTTGTCAAGAAATTATCAGCTATTTCTTTTTATATATTAGTACTTCTCTGCAAAATTTAATAGTGCATTCTAACTAACAATAAGAAATATATTAAAAATACACTGTGCAATTAAAACAAAAATGATTCGATTACATTAATATTGTCATTAAAATAAGAAATTAAACATCGATTTATAGATATCAAATAAAATAAAAGAAAGAACAAATGGAATGTAAAGGACTGCTGAACGAACGTGCGGTAATTTAAGTGTAAACAAAGAATTGAAGTATTTCAATATATGTTTTGTGATTTTGTTGAATGATAAAAATATTTAGAATATAATTAATTATATGTAAGTTCTTATAGGTCTTGAATAAACTATGAATTTACAGTTTATCGAAGACCGAAATTAGGATTAGGTATAAATAATCAAATTGCTTTTATTGACTCATTCATATTTAATCTTTGTCATCACATTTTTTTAAATGTTCTTAAGGAAAAATTGAAAATAAAATAGATTTAAGATAAACCAATTGTGAATACCGAAAAAATTTATTTTGAATATTGTATGTTATTTTTACATTGTGGTTGCAAGGATTGAACTATTTTTCCTAAGTAACTATAAAAATTATTAGTCAGGTAATGACAACGAAATGATGTTTAAAATTATGATAAGGCTAAGACTGTATTAGTATCATTATTTAGTAACATTGTTCAAATCATTTATATTTTCATGAAAATATTTTACAAATAAATTTTTGTATGAAGTTTACATATTTTTATTTATTTTATTGTATTCTAACTCAACTTTACTCTACTACCACAAAAGACTTCAGATTTTTAAATTTAGAGTTTTCAGTTCTACAAACAAAAATTTTGGAACCTGGGTTTAAGGATTCACATTTTTTTTTTAATGAAATAACAAAAAAAAACACGTGTTTTATTGTTGAAATGAATGACCCAACATAAATAACAAAAACTTTAAACATTTGGCTATATTCGATGAGGCAACAATAGCTCATCCGATCAATGATATTCTAATGTGGAGGCCGCAAACCATTTTTTTTACAGAGTTCTGGTTCATAAAATTTTTAATCAGTTTTCTGATTATTTACTTTTAGTGAGGTTCTTAAAGTTTCTGGATTTGGTTTTCCTGCTTTATATTTCATATTATTGAAGTCAACTAATACTCAACTTCAGAGGTGGAGGAAGGTGGGTACGATGCGTGATTTTCATGCGGCCGCCAATCATCGAAGACGGCGAAATTTGATAAAATGCGTGAGAATAGCATATATTATAGCAATAGTAAAATGTGATATGAGTAAAAAAAAAAAGAGTGCAAAACTAAATTTAAGGGGTGGCAAAAAAAAAACAGCAGGGGCGCAAAAGTGTGGGAAAAAAAGGCGGCAATATGAATTTTTCACACACCGCTGGTCCTGCTTGACTAACTTTATTATAATCATACTTCAAGAACACACAATGATTACTTGCAAAATAATATAATGATCAGTCAAGACACTATTTTGTTAAAGCATATGCAACATAAATTACATCAAAGTAAAATTTTTACCTAAATACGAAGAACAATAAAACATTACAATTAATTAAAATTATCTTTCTATAATAATTTCTTTTAATTAAGTATGTATTATTAAATTTAATATTTTTTTTTTGGTAGTGATCATTATAAATAATTGGAAACTATTTTATAAAATTTACTTTTATTCTAATCATAATTCAAAAAATGTATTGTATTAAAATATATTGTACTGCTAAAGAAATAATTTAATGTATATTAACTATTTATATTCAAGTCTATAACTATAAAACCATTAAAATAATCATAAACAATAAATTAATAATCGCCTGCACGTTTAGATCAATATAAAGCCCAACCTTGAATACATTATTAGGTTAACAATATTTGTTTGTATTCATAATTTATCAAACACACATTTCTTAAAAGGTAAATGTTGTAAATCATTAGTAAACAGATAAATTGTTACCATATTTATGAATGGTGATAATTACATTATCTAACAATAAGTTTTAAAAATATCATAAAAATAAAATAAACTCACCGATTTCCACAATCTATTTTAGCAATTATCTTTGCCTTCAGTTCTCGTGTTTGGTCATGTGTAAGTGTGCCGGACATAAGCTGCCTTCTCCATTCTAGTAACTCGTACATAGACTTACGTAGTGATTTGAACTGTTCTTCATTTCGATTCTGCCAGTCAAATGAAAATAATTAAAAAATTTTTTTTAAATAAGTGCCCATCACCAAAAAATTAAATTAATTCAAATATAAAATAATTATAAGCTTCTTTAAGAAAAATCACACTAAAATTTTAGTTATCGTATATTAATATGGAAATTGTCTAAAATAATTTAATTGACTCTTCAGAAACCAAAATGATTCATTTCAAAAATTAAGAAGTAAAAACGTTGAATTTTTATAATTCACTGAGGAGCTTTATGTATATAGGGTGTTTCATAATTGAATGTCAATATTGAAGTGGGTTAATCTGTGAATGATTTTAAGAAAAAAAGTTCAAATAAACATAAGTCTGTTTTAGCTTTATTTTTGATATACAGAATGATCAAGATTTTTTTGAAAAATTGATTTTTTTTTCAATAAAACGAATTATCAATTTCAACCAGAGTGTCCCATTTAATGTCACCTTGATTATTTCGAATGAAAAAGAGAAGCGAAAACGGACCTATATTTATATGAACTTTTTGTCTTAAAATCATGCGCAGATTAACCCCCCTCAATATGGTCATTCAATTATAAAACATCCTGTATTTTTTCAATGCTTACTTCAAAAATAAAAAAATTAAATACTTGAACTGCTATTTAGATTCATAACATTTTTATCCCTGTATAAGAACTACAATTTCAATTTGTGGCCCAGTTAAAACAATTTTGCTATAAAAATTTAAGAATGTTTTTTCGTTATTCTGTAAAACATTAATATTGAGGGTTATGCTTATTAGCCTGCACACAATCGAAATATAATAAGTTGAGCCTTATTTTAAATGTATTAATATATACCAAAGACATAGGACATCTATTTAATACAAGAACGAAGCTGAAGCTGGCAGCCGACTTAGCAGCGGCCGTCCAGAGTTGTATTAGCGCAAAGTACCCGCGCGCTACGGTAACTTTATTTTCGGTTTATATCAATTAAAACTAATAGAACTGAATGGAAACAACTAAATAAGATGTCTAATAGTTTGATGATATTAATTCCTAACAATACACGAGATAAAATATGTTATTATTAATTATATTTTAAATATTATTATTATATAGTTTATACATATCTACAAATGTATATATTATAATGTAAATATTTGAGAATTTTACAAGCTCATTTAAAAAGTACTACAAATCAGTAATTTTAGATAATTATTGAGTTTTGAAAGATCTCATTTTTAATGCTCTTTCATATGAAATAAGAATCAAGTGGTTTCAATCAAGCTGAACATTTATATTATTACTTTTATTATAAAAAAACTGGCGCGCGCCGCTAATACTGTGAATTTATAATTAACAGCTAGCTTTAAAAATTTTTACTAGTTGAAATATTTTTTTATATAATCAGTTTTTAATGCTCTTTCATACGAAATAAGAATCAAGTGGTATCAATCACGCTGAATATTTATATAAGCATTTTTATTTATTAAACGGGTGCGCGCAGCTAATAATGTGAATTTATAATTAGCAGCCAGCTTCAACGGAAAACGTTACAAGCTTGAAATATTTTTTTATATAATCAGTTTTTAATGCTCTTTCATATGAAATAAGAATCAAGTGGTAGCAATCACGCTGAATATTGATAATAGCATTTTTATTAAAAAAACACGAGCGCGCGCCGCTAATAAACTGAATTTATAATTAGCAGTCAGCTTCAATGCAAGACGTTACAAGCTTGAAATATTTTTTTATAGAATCAGGTTTTAATGCTCTTTCATATGACATAAGAATCAATTGGTAGCAAACACGTTGAATATTGATATAAGCATTTTTATTAAAAAAAACGAGCGCGCGCCGCTAATAAAATAATTAGCAGCCAGCTTCAACGCAAAACGTTACAAGCTTGAAATATTTTTTTATAGAATCAGTTTTTAATTCTCTTTCATATGACATAAGAATCAATTGGTAGCAAACACGTTTAATATTGATATAAGCATTTTTATTAAAAAAAACGAGCGCGCGCCGCTAATACTCGTAAAGTGAATTTATAATTAGCAACCAGCTTCAACGCAAGACGTTACAAGCTTGAAATATTTTTTTATAGAAACAGTTTTTAATGCTCTTTCATATGACATAAGAATCAATTGGTAGCAAACACGTTTAATATTGATATAAGCATTTTTATTAAAAAAAACGAGCGCGCGCCGCTAATAAAGTGAATTTATAATTAGCAGCCAGCTTCAACGCAAGACGTTACAAGCTTGAAATATTTTTTATATATTCGGTTTTTAATGCTCTTTCATATGACATAAGAATCAATTGGTAGCAAACACGTTGAATATTGATATTAGCATTTTTATTAAAAAAAACGAGCGCGCGCCGCTAATAAAATAATTAGCAGCCAGCTTCAACGCAAAACGTTACAAGCTTGAAATATTTTTTTATATAATCATTTTTTAATGTTCTTTCATATGACATAAGAATCAATTGGTAGCAAACACGTTGAATATTGATATTAGCATTTTTATTAAAAAAAACGAGCGCGCGCCGCTAATACTCGTAATGTGAATTTATAATTAGCAGCCAGCTTCATCGCAAATCGTTACAAGCTTGAAATATTTTTTTATATAATCAGTTTTAATGCTCTTTCATATGACATAAGAATCAATTGGTAGCAAACACGTTGAATATTGATATTAGCATTTTTATTAAAAAAACACGAGCGCGCGCCGCTAATAAAGTGAATTTATAATTAGCAGCCAGCTTCAACGCAAGACGTTACAAGCTTGAAATATTTTTTTATATATTCGGTTTTTAATGCTCTTTCATATGACATAAGAATCAATTGGTAGCAAACACGTTTAATATTAATATAAGCATTTTTATTAAAAAAAACGAGCGCGCGCCGCTAATAAAGTGAATTTATAATTAGCAGCCAGCTTCAACGCAAGACGTTACTAGCTTGAAATATTTTTTTATATAATCAGTTTTTAATGCTCTTTCATATGACATAAGAATCAATTGGTAGCAATCACGTTGAATATTGATATAAGCATTTTTATTAAAAAAAGAGAGCGCGCGTCGCTAATAAAGTGAATTTATAATTAGCAGCCAGCTTCAACGCAAAACGTTACAAGCTTGAAATATTTTTTTATATAATCAGTTTTTAATGCTCTTTCATATGACATAAGAATCAATTGGTAGCAAACACGATTAATATTGATAAAAGCATTTTTATTTAAAAAAACGAGCGCGCGCCGCTAATAAAGTGAATTTATACTTAGCAGCCAGCTTCAACGCAAGACGTTACAAGCTTGAAATATTTTTTTATAGAATCAGTTTTTAATGCTCTTTCATATGACATAAGAATCAATTGGTAGCAAACACGTTTAATATTGATATAAGCATTTTTATTAAAAAAAACGAGCGCGCGCCGCTCTTAATGTGAAATTATAATTAGCAGCCAGCTTCAACGCAAGACGTTACAAGCTTGAAATATTTTTTCATATAATCAGTTTTTAATGCTCTTTAATATGACATAAGAATCAATTGGTAGCAAACACGTTGAATATTGATATAAGCATTTTTATTAAAAAAAATGAGCGCGCGCCGCTAATAAAGTGAATTTATACTTAGCAGCCAGCTTCAACGCAAGACGTTACAAGCTTGAAATATTTTTTTATAGAATCAGTTTTTAATGCTCTTTCATATGACATAAGAATCAATTGGTAGCAAACACGTTTAATATTGATATAAGCATTTTTATTAAAAAAAACGAGCGCGCGCCGCTCTTAATGTGAAATTATAATTAGCAGCCAGCTTCAACGCAAAACGTTACAAGCTTGAAATATTTTTTTATATAATCAGTTTTTAATGCTCTGTCATATGAAATAAGAATGGTAGCAATCACTCTGAATTTTGATATTAGCATTTTTATTAAAAAAAACGAGCGCGCGTTGAAGCTGGCTGCTAATTATTTTATTAGCGCGTTCGTTTTTTTATAATAAAAAAATTTATTATATAAAAAAATATTTCAAGCTTGTAACGTCTTGCGTTGAAGCTGGCTGCTAATTATAAATTCACAATATTAGCGGCGCGCGCTCGTGTTTTTTTAATAAAAATGCTAATATCAATATTCAACGTGTTTGCTACCAATTGATTCTTATGTCATATGAAAGAGCATTAAAACTGATTATATAAAAAAATATTTCAAGCTAGTAACGTTTTGCGTTGAAGCTAGCTGCTAATTATAATATCACTTTATTAGCGGCGCGCGCTCGTTTTTTTTTAATAAAAATGCTAATATCAATATTCAACGTGTTTGCTACCAATTGATTCTTATGTCATATGAAAGAGCATTAAAAACCGAATATATAAAAAAATATTTCAAGCTTGTAACGTCTTGCGTTGAAGCTGGCTGCTAATTATAAATTCACAATATTAGCGGCGCGCGCTCGTGTTTTTTTAATAAAAATGCTAATATCAATATTCAACGTGTTTGCTACCAATTGATTCTTATGTCATATGAAAGAGCATTAAAAACTGATTCTATAAAAAAATATTTCAAGCTTGTAACGTTTTGCGATGAAGCTGGCTGCTAATTATAAATTCACATTACGAGTATTAGCGGCGCGCGCTCGTTTTTTTTTAATAAAAATGCTAATATCAATATTCAACGTGTTTGCTACCAATTGATTCTTATGTCATATGAAAGAACATTAAAAACTGATTATATAAAAAAATATTTCAAGCTTGTAACGTCTTGCGTTGAAGCTGGCTGCTAATTATAGTTTCACATTATTAGCGGCGCGCGCTCGATTTTTTTAATAAAAATGCTAATATCAATATTCAACGTGTTTGCTACCAATTGATTCTTATGTCATATGAAAGAGCATTAAAAACTGATTATATAAAAAAATATTTCAAGCTTGTAACGTTTTGCGTTGAAGCTAGATGCTAATTATAAATTCTTTTTATTAGCGGCGCGCGCTCGTTTTTTTTAATAAAAATGCTTATATCAATATTCAACGTGTTTGCTATCAATTGATTCTTATGTCATATGAAAGAGCATTAAAAACTGATTATATAAAAAAATATTTCAAGCTTGTAACGTCTTGCGTTGAAGCTGGCTGCTAATTATAAATTCACTTTATTAGCGGCGCGCGCTCTTTTTTTTAAATAAAAATGCTTATATCAATATTAAACGTGTTTGCTACCAATTGATTCTTATGTCATATGAAAGAGCATTAAAAACTGATTCTATAAAAAAATATTTCAAGCTTGTACCGTCTTGCGTTGAAGCTGGCTGCTAATTATAAATTCACTTTATTAGCGGCGCGCGCTCGTTTTTTTTAATAAAAATGCTTATATCAATATTAAACGTGTTTGCTACCAATTGATTCTTATGTCATATGAAAGAGCATTAAAAACTGATTCTATAAAAAAATATTTCAAGCTTGTAACGTTTTGCGATGAAGCTGGCTGCTAATTATAAATTCACATTACGAGTATTAGCGGCGCGCGCTCGTTTTTTTAAATTAAATTGCTTATATCAATATTCAACGTGTTTGCTACCAATTGATTCTTATGTCATATGAAAGAGCATTAAAAACTGATTATATAAAAAAATATTTCAAGCTTGTAACGTTTTGCGTTGAAGCTGGCTGCTAATTATTTTATTAGCGGCGCGCGCTCGTTTTTTTTAATAAAAATGCTTATATCAATATTCAACGTGTTTGCTACTAATTGATTCTTATGTCATATGAAAGAGCATTAAAAACCGAATATATAAAAAAATGTTTCAAGCTTGTAACGTCTTGCGTTGAAGCTAGCTGCTAATTATAAATTCACATTATTAGCGGCGCGCGCTCGTGTTTTTTTAATAAAAATGCTAATATCAATATTCAACGTGTTTGCTACCAATTGATTCTTATGTCATATGAAAGAGCATTAAAACTGATTATATAAAAAAATATTTCAAGCTTGTAACGTTTTGCGTTGAAGCTAGCTGCCAATTATAATATCACTTTATTAGCGGCGCGCGCTCGTTTTTTTTTAATAAAAATGCTAATATCAATATTCAACGTGTTTGCTACCAATTGATTCTTATGTCATATGAAAGAGCATTAAAAACTGATTTTATAAAAAAATATTTCAAGCTTGTAACGTTTTGCGTTGAAGCTAGCTGCTAATTATAAATTCACTTTATTAGCGGCGCGCGCTCGTTTTTTTTAATAAAAATGCTAATATCAATATTCAACGTGTTTGCTACCAATTGATTCTTATGTCATATGAAAGATCATTAAAAACTGATTATATAAAAAAATATTTCAAGCTTGTAACGTCTTGCGTTGAAGCTGGCTGCTAATTATAATTTCACATTATTAGCGGCGCGCACCCGTTTATTAAATAAAAATGCTTATATAAATATTCAGCGTGATTGATACCACTTGATTCTTATTTCGTATGAAAGAGCATTAAAAACTGATTATATAAAAAAATATTTCAACTAGTAAAAATTTGTTTATAAATTCACAGTATTAGCGGCGCGCGCCAGTTTTTTTATAATAAAAGTAATAATATAAATGTTCAGCTTGATTGATACCACTTGATTCTTATTTCATATGAAAGAGCATTAAAAATGAGATCTTTCAAAACTCAATAATTATCTAAAATTACTGATTTGTAGTACTTTTTAAATGAGCTTGTAAAATTCTCAAATATTTACATTATAATATATACATTTGTAGATATGTATAAACTATATAATAATAATATTTAAAATATAATTAATAATAACATATTTTATCTCGTGTATTGTTAGGAATTTTATCAAACTATTAGACATCTTATTTAGTTGTTTCCATTCAGTTCTGTTGATATAAACCGAAAATAAAGTTACCGTAGCGCGCGGGTACTTTGCGCTAATACAACTCTGGACGGCCGCTGCTAGGTCGGCTGCCAGCTTCAGCTTCGTAATACAAGACAACTGCTAAATAATGCATTTATAGTGCTCCTTTAAAAAACTTGAGACATCTTATCCCGAGTTGAAACGTTACAACTTACAACGCACCACCCCCACATGTTCATGTCAAGCACCCTCAACAAGAGTTGGTAACAAGGGTCGACACTCACCACATACAACTTCTTCCATATGTTCCCCCACTCCCTGAGCACGAGCGTGAGCTCGCGTATGACGGGCTCCTCGAGCGGGACGACGCTCTCGAATAGACCTTCGTTCTCGACGCGACACGGCTTCAGACACACGTAGCTTTGAGGAAAGATGCCGCGCATGCTGCGGTTCTTGATAGTGAAGCCGCGGTACCACCCGCCGCACTCCTCCAGGATCTGTACAGTTTCGCCTATTTCCAGCGGCAGCACGTGACGTACCCGCGCCTCGCCGTGCCAGTTGTATATCGCTGTGAAAATAACATGTACATAGATTAATGAATGCTGCTAATTATCGAAACTAACAATAAATATTGTTTACAGTAAGTTCTCGACCAAAGGTTTTCATATAAGTCGAAAAATCGTGTTAGTCGAGGACTTACTGTAGCAAAAAATATAACAATCCGTTTTGTAAAACAAATGAACGCAGCAGAGAAAAATGTTTAAAATTGTAAACAAAATGCACCAACTCAGTACTAAAAATCCTAAAAAAATATATATAAATTCCCTGTTGTGCCGATTAAACTTTGATCATATAGACAAGTGGGGAATGAGTAGTGTTTGACAATCTCGGTTAGTACAATAGCCGCAGGGATACAAAGCGCCGCGAAAAAAAACCTTTTCTTTAATCGCGTAAGTTGAGGACTACCTGTACAATTAAATGTTCTCCTCCTAGGTACTTGATTCTCTACGAATTGTCACAGAACCGTCAATCAAGAGCTACCATAGTAGCTCGTGGCAGCATTTTCGGTAGTTCGTGTAGTCGAGATATATATTTTTTAAATATAGATACAAATAATTTAAATTTTAAAATGTCATTCCTAAAGGCGCGAATTTTTAAATTTCAGCAAGTATATAAGAAAATTTTTGGTGTTTTAAAATTAATCCTTCGGATAAAGCAATGGTCTTCAAAATTTGTCGACTCACGGAACCCTTAGAGCTATAAGGTTTTTTAGGCGAAACATATATCTTAAAATAATATGCAATGTAAGATATAAAAGCAGAAAAACTAACACACTATTTTACACATACTTGCAATGCATTAATTTTCAAATATAACTAAATGTATCTTTTTTTTAAATTTTATTTTGACGGGATTCCGCGGTACACAGCTTGGTTCTTAATGGGTGAAACAAATATCAATATAAATATTGAAGTGATGCAATCCAAAGTATTATGGAAAAAATGTTCTGGATTTAAAAAATCCAGATTATTTGTGAAAGGATGGCAATCTTGTTAAAATAAACGCTATGCTGGAATATGCATACGTCACATATGCATTCCAGCATAGCGTTAATGTTAACAAGATTGCCAACCTCTCACACGTGTGTCATGAATGTCTTTGATACAACAAAAAAATAATTTCTAATGAATATAACAAATATTTTTATTAAGTTTTTCCTTAACAAATATTTTAAGTAACCAATATTATTAACAAACGGTTCTCTCCAACTGGTGCGAACCCGTTGACCTCCCCCCCCCCCCCCCCCTTCTGGATTACGTTATACTTTAATAGACTTTTATGCAAAACTAGTAAGTAACTGAATCCTACAACTGCAACATATTTCTACAAATATTATCATTATTATTATATTTGTTGTTATTCCGTTGTTTTTTTATCGCTCTGATTATAGAATTTCTGGTCATAATATTTTCGGAAATTTGGTAGGAAGAACCAAGATAATTTTATTTTAAATAAAATTCCCAAAATTAAGTAAACTATTAATACTGTTATTGTATGTAAAAAATAACTTATAAAATAAACTTAAATAATTCGCAAAAATACCAACGTTGGTATCTCATTGACAACAAGAAAGATGTATAATAAATTAGAGTTAAAAATGACTTCTACAAACCAATTAATTAAACATACATTACGCGTATACGTTTGCACACACATATATGCGAGAACATACATACATACAAACATACCAGTGGCGTAGTAACAAGGGGGGTCGGGGACGAAACCCCCCCCCTGAAATATTCTGTGTTTTAAAAAAACGTATATTTTGAAAAAACATCAGTTCAAAATACCTTCAAAAAAATTTACTCATATGTATTTACCCCCCCCCCCCAAATTTTTTTTTTTACTACGCCATTGATACATACAGTAATCACCACATATGAAATAGACATGATCGGTAAAATGTATCTTCTATAATTTGAGGTATGTAATATATTATTTAATTAAATCAATAATTTAATCAGAATAACAAATAATAATAAACATTACTTCAAAATATGCTCAGCGAAATTTTTATAAACAAAATTAAATAGGATACATGTATTTTCAATTCATTGATAAATGGAACAAATATAATAATATAATTTATTAAAATAATAAAACAATATAATTTTAAATTTTGGAATAATAGGGAGGGGCATCATAGAATTTTAAAGTTTTATTATCATATCTAGGCATGTGGGGTGTCGAAATGTACATTTACATTAGTAGATATTACCATTTTTTTCTAACTCAAAAATGGCGCCTGTAGGGAGCTAAAAGCAGTAGTTTATTTTGTTCACCCTTCTTCTAACTTTGTAACAACTGGCTCAAAAATCTGAAGAAAAATTAGTAACGAGGCTTTGGTGGGACTACTAACAACAAATACTAAAGTCAACAATATAATTTTAAATTTTCGAATAATTGGGAGGGACACTTTTTTATATATTTTTCTGTTTCAAAAATGCACATTTAAGTGGCTTCAAACAGTCCACGTAGTACGTATTTCGGAATCCTTATGGCATACACCGGTGTATGTCTTGCCCGAATTATTAGATTTAAGCCTTAAAATCTTAAAAAAAATTGATGTTTTCTAAAAAAAATATTGCCTACAAAATAATAAATTACGAACCTGCAATAAAAAATATAGGTTACTATTTAAAAAAAAAGTGTTCCTCCATAAAACCCCATAAACTATAAAAACCCGTAACAATAATAAATGCCCCCTTCGAAATACCACAACTAAAACATTTTTTACTATTTTGTTTAATTTTCGAGATATTGGTCTGGGGAAATTAAAATGGAGCACCCGGTACATAAGCATTGATAAGCTGTACAATTACTTATTACCCAACAAAATTAATTTTATCAACTGTACTTAAGTATACAGTTGATAAATATTGTCCAGCCCTGGTCTAATCCAATCTGCACAACCCTGATAAATGGACACATCAACAACATGCGGTGAATACATTACAGTATTATGCGGGATGAAGACACATATGTATGTACGAATGTATTGTAGACGGACTTCCTCGTCTCGAGAGTTATCTTTATTAAAAACATGTCAACGAATTTTCTCACATCATACTCTCCCAGAAGACAATACTAGAATTTTAATTCTGCTGCTGCCGGATATATAGGCCCAAAAGATAAAAATCTTTTACATAAATTTACAACAAAGTCCATTGTAAATACAATTTTATTATTTATGAAGTTATATTTTGATAAGTGCTTATGTATTTTTTAATATTATAACTACAACAGAGAATTGATTACAGGAAGGAAGGCTGTTGTTTATTTTTAATAATCAGTACTAATCGTCGTTTTATAAACTATATAATAAATGTTTATAATTTTATTTTAAAACAGAGCTGTATAATATACAATTTTAAATACTCGCTATCTTTTACATATTTAGAGGATGGGTCTATTTATTAAATATGAACACGATTTATCATTAAAATTTTGAAAATATCAAATATATGCACATAATAATATAAAACTAGCTGTTAGGTAGGAGCTGTCAGAGAATCCATGAAGAAGAAGATTAGGTAATACAGATTTCTGTTATGATAGTCGATAACAGGTCGCACGTACAAATATCACACATTCATTTTTATCTAATAATATTTATATCGGGATATATAGTAGCCTAAGTCCTTCTTCAGGATGCAAGCTATCTCCTTGCCAAATTTCATCAAGATCGGTTCAGCGGTTTAGCGATGAAAAGGTAACAGACAGACAGACAGATACACATTCACATATAATATTAGTATCGAAAAATTCAAAAATAATCATAAGATATAAAGTGTAATTTTTTTTCTTATATACATATCAGCGACGTAACTAGATATAATGGTAAACAAATTATATTCTTTTGACCCCCCCCCCTCCCATAAAAATCCTGGTTACGCCACTGATACATGTACATATCTCTTATTAGCAAACAGAAAAAAATAATAATAATATTAGTAAATTACAATTATTTTTTATTAAAAACACTATAGACATCGAAGTGTACAAATCAATTAACAACAATCAATTCCCTCATGTCAAACAATACAAAAACATAGAACCATGAATGAACAGAGTACACGTGCACTCTGATAACAACCAGCGTCTGGCGGCCGTGTTTTGTTTACGCATGTGACATATACAGCGTGCGAAGACGTCACAGCACCGCGCGCGATGTGTGATTGCACTTCCGGCGAACAAGACCTCCGACTTCCTGTCCGGCTGCGCGCTATCCACCGCAACACTCAGAATATTGTATACTGTGACTCGCTGTCGCAATGTCCCTTCAGGACGTACGCAGGGGCACATTTTATTTAAGTTATTATGACTCATGAATTATAAATGTTTTAAATAAATGTTTATTTTATTAGAGCTTTAAAATTAAACAACATAATATGACAGTAATATACAAAATAATTTAACTCTCATTAGAATCTACGTATTATGTATTAGGGTTTTTTTTTTAATTTTTTTCTCGGCCACATTAGTCGGTTTTAGCTTTGGATCAAAAGTTAATTGTCCCAAAATTTCAGACTCGTAGATCAAACTTGTGAACGGCGCAAACCGAGTTTTTTTTCCCCATTAGATTAACACGGGAAAAATTATTTTTTTACTTTTACAACTCGTTAAAAAAATTTTTTTTTAAATTTCTCAGAGCAACATTTTGTATAGAATTAAGTGCTCAATCCATAAATTCAGATATATTTGTTTAATAATTAATTATCAAAAAATTGAATTTTACTTTTTATGATAATGTTTAATGCGATTTTTACGTATCTATTGATGATTAAATGTAAAAAAAAATGTTTATTATTTTTTTTGTCTATTTGTAAAGTTACAATAATAGTAATAAGCGGCAAGAAGCGTACCGAAGTAAAGTTTGTAACATGAAAGATGACCGGTTCATGACACACTCTGTATATAATACCTGGCGATAAATATTTATCAAACAATATAAAGTAAACTCTTTAATGACAATAATATTGATTTTTAAATTTATTTATAGACTTGTTCAATTATCAGAAATGAATCTAGACATTAAATCAATAAACAGATTATTAATAATGATAACTTTTTACATAGAAACGATAATATACATAATGATAATTCAAAAACCAGATAAGAAAGAGGAAGTCTCTTGGTTGAATTCTATCTCACAGTAATCATTAAATGTTTTATTTAGATATTTATATATGTACAATCAAGTACAAATTGTCTTTCTTACGTTTGGTATTCTAAAGAATTTACTTGCAAGTAAAGTGAAACCAAAATGTTTCTATAGAGTACAGTATGATTGAGGGCAGATATATACTATGTTGTCTATAAATATGCATAAAAAAGAGGTTACATACCTCCAGAATTTTCAAAAAAACGTTTTTATTTTTATTGTTTTCTATACTTTTATGAACATTTAATAACGAAGTTATAACGATAAATGCCAAGATTCGCGCGACTTACAATTAGGCAACGAAAGAAGCTCGAACAGTTCGCAGATTACAAAAAAAAACTTAAAAAATACTACCGTTTTCTATACGCACGATAACTAAAAGTTTTCAATATTTTTAGATAATATAATAGATCTATAGTCTCTCAAGCCATTTTTTTATATTTTATTTCATACATTTTTTATGTGCCATAAAAGAACTAAAATTTTTGATGAGAACAATTTTTTAATCTTCAAAATGTCATAAGATGCTTATTTTTCGAAATTTAAAAAAATGGCATAACGCTCTGGAGGTAGGATGTAACCAATATTGTTTCAAACAGAATAATATACTTGAATAAGAGTATATTCTTATATTAAGAAATAATATAAGAATATACAAGTAATTTTTTTTCTTCTGTAGATTGTAGCAATTAAGATCTACATTATAGACTAATTTCATACACTATATATCAAACTTCGACACCCTGTAAAAAGATTTTTGTAAGCAAGTTTATTTTTCTCTTACCAATTTTGGAAAGTAAGTGTTAAATCCAGGGGATAACCGGGGGGGAGTTCTTCTCCACAGGCAAATGTTTGGGCGACGAAAATATACAGTTAATAAAAAAAATCAACATAACCTCACGATCCCGAAAAATATTATTTTCAGATTGGTAAATACAAGTTAAAATCGTAAATAATTCAGAGTGAAATAACAATAAATAACGTATCAACTTATACACAGTGTATATATGTTATCTCCATGGAGATAATGTAATTTGCATTTTGAGAAATTGATGACAAAGCAGACGCGCTGTAATGTAGAACATTACGCGGTTAGAATAATAATCAATTCTTATTGTTAGCTTTCTTACGTATTACACTTCTAAAATTCTCAAGAGATTTGCAAAATATGGAAATAATATGTATGTAAATATTGTTAAAGTAAATAGGTTTATGAATATTAAATCTATTTAGTTATTAGACTTTCTTTAATATAATATTAACTATACAAAAACTCGAACAAATCTAAAAAATAACTTTGAAAAGGTATGTACAATAAATAAAACTGTAAGTATCTACTTATTACATGAAATTAAGAAAAAAATGTTGTTATATTAGGGCCGTAACTAGATGCTCGGGGCCCCAGAGCAACAAGTGACCGAGTATATGCAAAATATAAAAATTTAAGTCCTTTTTTTCGATGGCAACTTTAATTTTACACTTATTACTAATTTTTAATTTTAATAACCCTTTTTTTGTGTTCTTTAATCTTGCTCACCCCATTTTTTACGCTGCTGCGAGGGCCTCTATGCTTGGGGGGGCCGGGGAACTGCCCCGGTGGTAGTTACGGCCCTGTGTTATAGAGTAACTCTCCTAAATGCACATGTTGGTACGAAATATGTTTCTGATAAATATTACTGCACATATCAGCGAATATTTCGCTGCTCTCATATAATTTGACTTACTTTCTCATATAAAAAGTATAATCATATAAGCATTATTTCCCTGGATATAATATTGTTTTATTAAGAATACATTTTTATCGAAGTAGCGATTTATTAAAAATAAATATATTTTGCTACCTCGCCATATCAAAGATACGAGAAGCTTTGCGATCGTTTTAAAATGAGAAAAATAATTGTTCTCAGATTTCAAAATTTTAACTTGATATTTCCATTTCAGGTCAAGAAAAACACTTTTCGTTCCGTGTCTGTGTGTCTGTCTGTCCTCGGAATGCAATGGCAGTTCATGAGAATACTTTATCAGTGTATATTAAAATTGTTCGATAATTAATTAACTACCTTTGCTGAATTTAGCATGAGGAAGCACTGTGCATTTATTTGACAGATGTTTTTTAAGTTATCTAAAGAACATTTTTAGAACAACGAATGCCTAAATGCGACGAAAACTTCATGAATATTTTTATTTTTTTAAAGCTTAATATAAATATGTATTAGAAAATTAAATATTCATACAATACAATATAGTTTTGAATGCAACATTATCGAACTCATAGAAAAACGAAGCAGAAAATTGCCGTTCCACAACATTTATCACTCAAGGCTTCAGCCTACTTAAACATTAGCTTTATAGTAAATCCACTAGTGGGTGAGTAAACAATTAAGCTGTTCGTTCAATTTCAAAAGCCAAACCTATTAATTCTATTTAACACAATCAAATAGAAAAAAATGAGTAAATATAATTTTATAACATCCAGACGGCTCAACAGTGGCGAGGCGTGAAATTTTTAAAAGGGAAGCATATTTTGTCAATCCTCCCCCTCCTATTAACAAAAAAAAACTAGTTATGAAACAGCTTTAGTTCAAGCTTTTACTTTTTTAAATAAATTCTAATATATTTATATAGTAACTAAATGATTCTACATCTTATTTTCTTGTATTTTAGTCGATATTTCTATGACGAGTTGAAGTTCACTGCAGGAAATTTCACTAAAAATTTTGAATTTTTGATTTCGTTATAAGTATATTTATTGTAGAAAATGACGTGAAAAGTTGAAATTTTTAAACCGCAGGTCAGTATCTCAAACCGTTATCTAGATATAGCCTCTCAAAGTTTTAGTTTTTTTCAAATTTTTGGAGAAAAAAGGTTATAACTTTTGAACGGGTGATCAGAATTGATTTTAGTTGACGGATTTGAAATCAGCGTATCAGAATCTATATAATGACATGTATAATACTCTAAAATCCGACAAAAAAAATTTTGGTTAAAAATCGACTTTTTTTTAAGGTATACCCCTTTGAATTTTTTCGATTTTTCGCGAATTTTTTTTTTTTTAGTTTTAAGGTATTATACATGTCATTATATAGATTTTGACACGCTGATTCCAAATCCGTCGACTAAAATCAATTCCGACAATCCGTTCAAAAGTTAGGGCCATTTTTCTTCAAAATTTTGAAAAAACTGAAACTTTGAGAGGCTATATCTCAATAACGGTTTGAGATACAGACCTGCGGTTTGAAAATTTCAACTTTTCACGTCATTTTCTATACAATAAGCAAACTTATAACGAAATCAAAAATTCAAAAAATTTTAGTGAAATTTCCTGCAGTGAACTTCAACTCGTCATAGAAATATCGACTAAAATACAAGAAAATAAGACATAGAGGTAATATAGTTTTATAATTGAGCGTGTTACTTAATAATAAATGCTATTTTTGTTTTTTGGTTAAAATGTTTGATTTGCGCATTAACATTAATATTCGAATAATATTTTTAAATTATTTATTAACTGAAAACACAGATTTGTATTAATTTACCCATAAAGTAAGGGAAGCACTGCTTCCCCTGCTTCCATGGACGCTTCGCCACTGCGGCTCAATTATCCAACATATGTATGTATGTGTATGACACCGAGCCGAAAAATGAAATACTACTACTGCAGATAGTAACACGACATCGAGGTGTTTATTGTTATGACAAGGCGATAGAATGGACGAAGTAGGAACTAATAGAAAGATGAATGAACTGTGTGTAAAACGCTTGATCTATTGTACATAATTTTATCTGCGGGCTAACGGGCTTTACGCATTTTCTCTCACATAATAGATACATTTTTTTATGTTATTTTTAATTATTCCATTCTGTTTCAGTTAAAGTTTATATGTTTCCTGTTAGTAATAAGAAATACTGTTTATAGTCAATTGCAATAACACAGTTGAAATATGTGGCGTACATACAGTGGCGTATTTACCATGGGGCCATGGGGGCCATGGCCTAGGGCGGCAGGTTGAGAGAGGCGGTAGATTCTTTAGTTTGTTTTAGTTTAATATAGAATATTTAAAAAAAAAATAGGGAGACAAAAAATTAGTAGTGCGACTAAAAAAAAAAGGTTTTCAAGTTTTTATTTACCTATCTTCCAACTTTTTATTTAATAAAATTAGGAATTTCAATTTACGTGACCAAAAAAAAGAAAAAAAGGTCGTCAGTTTTTAATTTATATTATATGTATTTTGCTTTACATTACTTGTAAAAAATATTTATCACTTTTCAGTTCATATAGTAATTCTGATTTCTATCAAAAATAAATTATATTTTCCCTTCGTAGAGGGACGGCAATTTTTTTTTTTTGCTCAGGGCGGCACTTAACGTAAATACGCCACTGCGTACATAATATACAAAGGTGTACAAGAGTACATTTGAATATAATGAATAGTATAACCATCAATCTCTGTAATACGTATAAGAAAGTCCCATGACACTCATGGTAGATATTTTTCTCTGTTATGAACCATTTACAAAAATTTGTTTTTTCGAAAAAATGTACAGAACATAAATTATAGATAATAACATTATCTGCAATTTTTAACTTAACCATTTTTCTCTAATTCTCACTGTTAAAAAGTAATTCGAAAAATTCAAAACTCGACGAAGGTAAACATTTGTATCCGGTTGAAAAATCGTTTTCAAAAATAGGACGTTTTCTTCCCAGACAAAAATTAATCTTAAATATAAAATTTCACCCTTCTACGATTTGTCGTATTTGTATACAGCGCTTACAGACCGCCAGACAGCGATGGATTCGGGGAAGATCAGAATAGATAATTCCATCAAAATGCGGATTTTGATAAAAAATCGGTATTGTATATTTCATATACATGGTATAAGAAAGTAAAAAGTTTTTAAAATCGCATTTATGCAGAGTTTGTTGTTCAAAAACATAATTATTTAATAAAAAATACATTAAGAAATAACAACCACACTTTGGTCAACACTGCGGAATTTAATAGCTTATTATTTTGATAATTAATAAGATCAAAGACAAAAAGTTTGTATCCAAACATTAAGGTAAATAGCCAGTACAATCACAAAGGATAATACAAATTATAAATAATGAAAAGAAAAGGACAGGTGGATTGATTACTTCTTAGAAGTATCGTTCTATATAAAAGAAATCATTATCAAGAAAAACATACGTATATAAATTCTTCTAATTCTTTACATGTAAATAAATTGTTGTGCAATTTATAATTTCATCATTGAATTTCATCAAACATATTTTTTAATATATCTCCATAATATTGAAATATTAATAAGTACTGAAAATAGATGAGTAGATAATTTATCAGGTATTTTCGCATTTACTGTAAATTTTAAAATACCTTTAAATTTTGTTTGTAAAATATATCAACACAACTTTTAAAGTTTATCATTTTGTCTAAAAATGCAAATCTATCCCAGATCTGATTTGATCACTTCAGATCTAAAAAAAATTCCCGGGGAATCATAAAGTGGAAATTGAGATTTTCGTGTTAATGTTCTAAAATTCCAATCGTTAACAATCTAACAGGAAGAGAAAATTCGTATTTAATACGAATACACAATAGTAATTCTAATTCTTGTTACTAGCTTACTATGCTGTACGTTATTGAAATACAAAGTTTTAAACAAAATGCGTCATTTGATTAAATAGCCAGTTCCAGATCAAAAACGTGGAAAACATAACAATTGATTTTGGCAAAAAACCCACAGGGGCACAAAATCACTTTAAACATAAAAAGTTAATATGCAAACTTTAGACATAGATATATTACGTTGTTTTTTTCCTCACAAAGATGCTTTTGAAACTACCACAATCTTACAACTTATTGAAATAATCACATGAATCAAAATTTTCAACGAGAAAAGTGGAAAGTTCTTTGAAGACAGAAACATGAAGTTACAAAATAAATGACGTAAGATTTCAAATAATACATTATGCTTGTACCTTGAATTTCACATAAAAATAAAATAATAATGAAGGAAAGACATTGGAATATGTTAAAGGGGAGGGGATAACACTAATAGGCCCGAGAAAGGAAAGACGAAGCCAATCATCTTCTTCCCTGCACGCTTTATAAGTTAACCAGTAGGTAATTAATAATAATTAACTATATTTTCATTTGATATTGATACAAAAATATTAGTAAATATCTGTATATAAAAAAATAAATGTTCGTTTGTATGAGGCTTATAGACTCGAGAATTACTTAACCGATTTCAATCAATTTAAGAATTTGGCGCCCTTAGGCAGTTTGGAAAATTTCCGCCTCTCCTCCCCAATTCTTCTCCGTCGGGAAAAATTCTTGTAAAAATAACGTGTGCCGTTAAAACGTGTAACACTTTCTATAATAAACAATAACGTCGATAATCAATTACATTATGTTCAGTAAAAATTACAAATAAGGTTATGTTTTTCACAATCATCTTATATGCCCTACAGTGGGTAATACCCACTGTTGCCCACTGTATATACGAGTGTTACAACTCTATAATTATATAATACACTTTTGTAAATCGATTCTTTCCTCAATTTGGGGATTTTCCACTTATTATGTTGGTACGTGAACCAACTAAATAGGCAGAAAATCCTCAGATCGACTGTTCCAACCTAACCTAACCTTACATACATTCTTGGTTCCAATATTAACACTACTATCAAGTTCCAGTTCCTCGCGGGTAAAACAATTTTTGAAAGTACCCCCTAAAATTTGCCGCCCTCATAAACCTAAATCCGTAGTTCAATATAAAATACAAACAAATTAATCTCTTAATTATATTTATAACTAACATATAATTGATATAAAAGTATACTTATATAGTTAACTAATACATTAACAACACAAACGAACAAATATTTTTGGCATGACCTTTAACAGGTTAAGCGATTTTAATTCGAATGATTAGAAGCGCAGCACTACAAAATAGACAATTATTTTTTGTAACAATTCAAGGCTATATGATTTCTAAAAAAATCTTATTGCATTATTAAAAAAAGTATTGAATTTTTATATTATACTAAATGAAGTGAGGTAATATTCATATTTTTTTTTAATAATAACAAGAAAAACACCAAATTAGGAAAAGGCATTTCTGAAAAATAACTTATCAAAATAATACTTCGAAGTTTTCCAAAAGATGGTGATATTAAACACTACTTTTAAATTATTTCTATTACAAGGCTAACTGTGTCATGATGGATAAAATCAGTAGCGTAGTTTTGAATAAATAATAATAATATGCATTCATGAATTATACATAATACAGGAAATCTGAAGTAGTATATAATGAGTTTATTTGTGTAAGTACCAAAAAACGGTTTTCATTTTACTCATTGTCAGTATTTTAAAGCAGTGGTAATAAATTAATATAATTATTTTTTCTCCATATCATAAAAATGGACTTTCAGACAAAAATTTCAGGTAAAATTGCTTATTTTTTCTCGTAAATTATGAGTCTGCTACAAAAAATATGGGTTTAGGTTTGAAAAAGAAAAGTTGAACATGAAAACCCATCAAGGTGACTTTTTCAAGATCAACCCATAATGTCAATATTTAGCCCCCTTGAAACCATGAAACTTTTGTCTAAAAATTATGGAAATAATCCACTGGAAAATCTTTAAAAAAAACACTCGGTATATATGCTAGCTAGCAAAATTTGCTAGCTAGCAAGCACTTTCAAATGGGGTATTAATTCTGTACTAGTATCTATGGATTAGCTATGGAATTTAGAGCAGTGACACTTCAACCAATTGTAACACAGTTAGTATCTTTCACCGTACAAAATAATTTTCATAATATCACCACTGTTTTAATACCGTCGGCATTTATCTACAACGCGTGCGCGAAACTTGTCAAAGTCTTCAACAAACTCCAAAAGAACTGTCATATAAGTTTGATATGACATTTGAAAGTGCTTGCTAGCTAGCAAATTTGTTAGCTCCTTTATGATACCGGACATTAGATTTAATTTAAGAATTAAAACTAACAATCCACAATTGTTAATGTCGTGAGATCAATATTATCTGACCTTAGTAACTTGTTTAAAACAAAAAGATAAAAAAACAAATACAAACATTTGCATTCACAGTACAATATCAGAAACTTGCAAGACAAGCAAGTTTTATTTTTATTACATTTCGCAAAAAAACTGCGCTACTGCTTTCGTAACAGGTTTTTCATCCAAGTTCAAATTTTGTTGTTGAGATCATTTGAGAATCATTTACAGTATCATATTAGCGATGTTGCGAGAACATATAATCGCACTACTCCTTTTAGCAGTTTATATAAACAAAGCCTTCTGCGTGCAATGTGTGATAAATAACAACGAATATAAGTGTTTTGTTAACGCCACGCAAAATGTGAAGATACAGACGAAACCCGATGCCGATGGCGGTGTGTACAGTATAAACTGTGAAATAAACAATCAAGAGTTCAAATGTCACTCAAAGGACTCGCAAGTTAACAAGAAATTCCAAGCCCAGGGTAACACTCACACAGTTCAATGTGAGACCAGAGATAATGAGTTCAATTGTTTTGCTGATAACACTTATAATGTGAGTATGTTTAAAATCAAATCGAAATTTAGATCGCAATTAATACGGAGAATATGGGTGTCCCGATGTCACTTCTATCAAAAATCACGTGTTGATTTGTTAAAATAGAGTAGAATGTGCTGTATCTATTGTAACATGTAGGAATTTTTATTTCACAATTATTTAATAAAAATAGTTCGTTGCGGTGGAGATTCAATCCCCGTTTTTATACTATATTAACCCCCTTTCACTCCAATAATTTGTCCTAACCAAGAACAGTTAAAATGTATATTATTAAAGCATCAACTCTATTCTGAATAACTACATACGTGTTTTTGACAGTTGTGACGTTGGGACACCCATATTCTCCGTATTAACCTAGATCGCGTTAATGATATTTTATTGGACAAGTAAAAATAAGCGTCTGGAAAGAAAAACATAGTAACGAAAATTACTAATGAATAATATTAATATAAATGGATAAATTGGGTTTTAAAGTACACCGAAATACCCAATAAATTAGAAAATGAGCTCAAAAAAGTTTTTAATGATAACATATTGATAATATTACTCTATATAACCAAACATCGATAAAACGATAAACAAAGAGCATGGACCGTGCATTCTGTATTAACATAATTCTGCAACATTTCTTCAAAACAATGGGAGAGATGCAGTGACGTTTGGGATATATCTATCTCTTTTTCTAATAAAGATTAAAATAGTTATTCCTGTTTAAATAAGGACAAGTATATCCCAAATCATTATCTATCTCTTTCTTTTGACACGGCTCTGTCCATGCTCTATGTATATGGATAAAACAATAAACAAAAGACAACTTAAGAGAAAATCTTGTTTTTAAACATTCTTTTCGGACACTACTGAACAAAATTTTAAAAGAAATATCTCTATAATACTGTATATTCTTTATCATAATTGTATACTAAGAAATAAATTGTAACTATGATAATTAATTGAAATGTCGAATTTGTACTTTCAATATCTATAGATACTTTTGAATATAGCTCAGCACATTTGTGTTTGTTACAATTGTTATTCACTATTATAATGTGTACGTAGTTGAACATATTTTCCAAGAGCATTTTTGTTAAACATTTTACTAACTGACGCCCCGAGCAAACCTCCCACCCACTCACCCCGCTATAACCAGTACTGGAAATCATTCGTTTTATTTTGTTGCCATAATATTTACGAAAAGCAGTATTCATGCACGAATTTATTTATAACTTTTTTTTATGTAATTTAAAAAATTAAATTTGACATTTATTTAAAATATATGTAGTTAACTGTCGAAAGTGTCACCACTACCTTGAATTTTTTTTAAAAAGGCAGAAAATGAACCCATATTGTTACAATTGGATTCAGTGAGATTTACAAAATATGATACTTTTTCAAGGATAGCAACCAATAGATTTATTTATTATAATATCAGCTCACCTTTTTTTTAAAAAGAAAGGCACGTTTTTTAATAAAATAACCACGGGTATAATACATACATCGGGCAACTACACTTATAATAATTATTGTTTGTTATACACATATTTGCATATTATTATAATTAACATTCAATAAAATCATTTAATTTCATAAAGAAATAAATGCACCTACTTCTTGTAATTTAAATAATAATACAGAGCTTAAATCTTCGGGCAGCAGTCCGTTGACACGACCAAACCGACGCGGCTTACACCCAGAAACCAAGATCTATACATTAGTCATTGAATTTTAATTATTTCGTTTGTATATCGACGATTTTTTTAAATTCATTAATACACTGAGAAAAGAGATTATTTTTAGATAACGAGATTTGGTTATGTAGTTAACAATAAATAGTGGCAATTGGCAAACACGATATTTAGTTTCTGTTAATAAATCCCATGTTGGAGCTATATCGTTGTGTTGTTACCAAATATCTAATTGATAACATTTATCAAATTTGTTAATAACCAACAAATATTTGCGGAAAAAACCCACTAAATACATTTATTTCCTACTCAGCATCCTTAAGTAACTACCATATAAAAAAACTGCTTTCTCGTCGAGTGCATTAAATGATTATAATACAGTTTAAATGCACCTAAAATCAAATTGTCATTAAATGTACTATGTATCTGCAGTTAAACAATCAATAAAATGTTTTCAGTATGACTGCAGTGAGCAAGGAAGTATCCCGCACGACAGAAACCTAGCACGTGACTACACGCATCTTGTCTATATTTTAAACAGAACTCCTGCAAAATGCATCATCGATAATTTCAAAAAAATAAAACATTTCAACATCAGTAATATTCCGGTAAGTACCTATCTATATTATTTTAAATTATTTGTAGTAATAAAATATAGATATATACTGAAGAGCTTCAACTTCCGTTAAGATCAACAACCGATGGCTTTCCGATACAATGGAATTTCTAGAACAAATTACCATAAGATATTAAGATCCTACTTTGGAAGTATGAAATAATAACATAAATTAAATTATATTCTCAAATATCCGGATTTATGTATATTTATAGTTATGTAGAAACATATAATATGATATAATGTGGTTAAATTTGACCACTAATATAAATATGTAAAATCCATCCTGTCAGATAAATTTTTATTGATGTTATCTTTTCAATGCAATAAATTACACTAGCCCACAAAAAATATCTTATGTATATGATTATGTTTTTCTTATGTATTTTTGGGTGCTAAAAACTAATTTGACAATAAAAATGCTCGCTGACCCCCAAAAATCTTTTGCTATCATCAAATTTATACATATCAATTTTGAGAGCCCGCAATAAAATTTTTAGATCATAAATTTCTCTCAATTTGTTTTTTTTTTTACTTTTATTCGACCATTTTTTACAGAGTTGTTTGCGATCAAAGCATAAACTACACTTTTAACTTCAAACATTTATAACTAGGAAGCAAATGATCGTACCTATACAAGGACTTGTTTTGTGTGGCTGTTATCGTTTTTTCATAAATACAACGGTTTCTTTAAAAAATATGTATACTTAATATAAAAAGTAATTGTTATTATTATTTGTTTCAGATTGATATACAACTACCACTATTTGAGAGGACATATGTTCTTGAAAATTTAATTTTACATAACAACAGTCTAAAAAATATCGATAGAACATTATTGGACAATTTAGATAAAATAACAAAAATATATATCAATTACAATCAAATCGAAAACGTTCCTGAAGGAGCATTCGATCATCTGAAAAGAATAACCGAGATAGACATTTCACATAATTACATAATACACTTACGAAATAACGTGTTCGTATATAACATACTTCTACAAAAATTGAATGTGGCATACAATTCACTTAGTTACATATCGCAAGAAGTTTTCTCCAGCCTTTATTACTTAGAAATATTAAATTTAGAAGGGAACTCTATAAGTCAGATTGACGCTGATTCGTTTAGTGCCTTATCAAACCTAAAAGAATTATCGCTAGCGTATAACGACTTGAAACAATTAGATAATAAACTATTCAAGTCACTAACACGTTTGGAACATTTAAATTTAAATAACAATGTCATTGAAACTCTACCAGATAACATTTTCGTAACTCTTGTGAATCTTCACCATTTGGATTTATCAAACAATCGCATGGGTATAATTCCATCTGGAGTCTATCACATATTAATCAATTTAAGAAATTTTAAATTTTCATCCAACCACCTCGCTGAATTACCATCTCAACAAACTCCAGTTAGAACGTTCAGTATTTTAGACAAGAAATTCACATCGAAATTAATCGACTTATCGAAAAACGAAATTGAAGATATCGAACCAAGCGTATTTAATAAGTTTGACGATGTGACTTTACTTAACCTTTCCACAAATTATATTAGCAAAATTCACGTTCAATGTTTTGAAAATTTTATAAATTTGAGAACACTTGACTTAAGCAACAACAAAATATTACGATTACCTCCAAATATTTTCGACAATAATAAATTATTAAAACATATAGATTTATCGCATAACTATCTAACATATATAAATATTGATTCATTTAAAAATGTGCCAAAACTAAACGAAATAAATTTTTCGCACAATCGATTAGAATCAGCAGATTTCACCCACAAAAACAGCATGCGAATATCTAAATTATTATTATCTCATAATAAACTATCTAAGCTGAGATCAAGCAACGGTAACGGGCGTTTAGAGATAATCTACTTCGACATAGACAACAATCAAATTAAAGATTTACCGATCGATTTCGCTCGCAGTTTACACTTGAGATATCTGAACGTCTACGGAAACAAAATAACAAAAATCAATCCTCTGTTTTTCAACGGCACCTCGTTAACCACCATCACCCTGAGCAACAACCCGTGGGATTGTACATGTTTACAGGATACAGTCAACACGATGAGATCATGGGATATCAAAATCACGGTTGATGAATATTTCAAAGGTGAAAAACACACCTGTCAATTCATAAATAATGTTTGCCGTTATTAGCGAATAAACAAACACAAAATAACCGCAATATGACAGATGCATGCAACGTTAAATATCGTTACTGATGTGCACGAAACAATATAATACAAGATCATATTTCAAACGTAAATAAATATACATTTATACATAACCATTCATATTTTACAGATTGTACACGATAAAACAATGTATATGTTATAAACGTGTGATTTAATGTATCACTGTAAATATTCAAGATTAATACTTTTTGGAAAAACACGATTTAATTTTAGGAGCTATAAGTAATTTAGGGTGTTTTTTTTTTTCGGTCCCATTGGTCTATGTTTTAGTTTTGGATCAAAAGTTAATTGTACCAAAATTTTAGACTCGTAGATCAAACCTGTAAATGGCACAAACCGAGTTTTTTCCCACGGAAAAAAAATATTTTTTATTTTTTATAAGTTCTCAGAGCAATATTTTGTAGAGAATTAAGTGCTCAATTCATAAATCCAGTAATTTTTAAAATATGTTTGTTTAAAAATTATCATAAAAATTGGATTTTACTTTTTATGATAATGTTTAAACGAACATATTTTTAAAAATACTGGATCTATGAATAGAGCACTTAGGATCTTTTTTGTAGGAAAATTAATTCTCTATAATATGCTGCTGTGAGAAATTAAAATAAATAAATTTTTCAACGAGCTATTCACACATAAGTAAAAAAGTAATTTTTCCCATGTTAATCAAATGAGAAAAAGACTCGGTTTGCACCTACGAATCTGAAATTTTGGGACAATTAACTTTTGATCCAATGATAAAACATAGGCCAATGGGACCGAAAAAAAAACACCCTAATAAGTATATGTATACGCTAACATAATGCAAATAAAAACAATATATATTTAATAACATAAAGAAAAGCGGAAATACTTTAGAATAACATTTTTTTATCAAATAGTATTATTTATATAACTAATAATAGTAATAAGAATAAATAAATAAAATAAAATAAATAAATTCTATAACAAAAATAGTTCGAAACACTGCTTCATATGATAAAAAAATTTATCAATGACTGTTGATTATTTTATATCAATGACTATATCCCAATGAATAAAAAAGTTCAAATAAAAAATAAATATCAAATACGTACTCTATCAACGATATTCATTCATAATAAAATAGAATATAGAGTAAATATAAAATAAATTAATTATATTTGAAAATTATTTGTATTCGTAAAATTGTTTGTAATTTTCAATACGAATGACAAATTATTATTATAAAATAACAGTTCATATGTCATTGTATATTATAAAGGTTTTGTTTAATTAATGTGATATAGCAATAAATAAAATATTCATTATCTATACATAATTAATAATTTTCTGTAAACTGATTTTTTTTTCAAATAAATTTTGTAATAAAAATTATGTAAATGTTTTATTAAAAAAAAAGAAAGAAAATTTGCCACATGTTTAAAATAGTGAAATAATATAATGATCTAAAAGTAAAAAACAGATGATGTACACGTCCGTAAAAACAAATGTATATGACGTCATAAATTATCTTTTTATGAATATCACAAATTCTATGATGCAATGGAAATAATAATAATATTATCAATATGTAAGTATTCTGTTAAATAGATCATTTAGATAAACCTTAAAAAATTAAAGGTCATAATAAAACTGTACATTAATTGTCAATTAAATAATTAGGTAAGTACATAATAAAGTATTATAATTTAAGAATACAAAATATATAGCAATGGCGTATCCAGGCAAGGGCGGACTTAAGTCTAGGCAGACTAGGCACATGTCTAGGACCCGTAATTTTAGGATTTGCAAAAGTGGAAAAATTTGTTTTTAAAAATATTTTTCCCTTCCATGTTTTTAATTTAATCTTATTTAAATCATAATGAATTATCAATTATAATAAACAATCCTAAATACAATTAATTAAATTAAAATTAAGGAAAATAATATATCTTTATTTGAAATCGTTAGTAGTGCAAATAAATTTTAATCTAAATTGCCACAAATTAATATACGAATAACATATAGTTTCAAATAATCAAATTCAAAACTATAAGTAGTCCAAGCAATTATGCTTAAATTTTACAAACTGTAATTATTAGAATACATTACTGCTTAATTGCAATTATAAAACCATAAATAGATTATTGATTATTAGGCTTAATTTTTTTAATATGTATAAACAATAAACATTGTATAAATTTATATGTTCTTTTGACGTTTGGCATTTAGATATAGCTACTTTGTATACAGGGCCATATTTACGCGCTGGCTACCTACACTGCAGCCTATGGGCCCGCACCACAAAGGGGCACACACTACGAAAAACTGAATAGACTAAAATTAAAAAAAGTATTTGTTTTCAAATCGTGTTGAATAACTAAATGATTTTCAATTCTTTCCATTTTTATGATCTCATCCATTATCTTCTAGATACTGTACTTATAGTAAAAAAATACAATTTAATAATGAACTTCAAATGTTTCTTTTTAGGTTTTTAGTTAGAAAATTGTTCAAAATTACGATTTTCGCAGGTTAATTCCCCCCCCCCCCCCTTCCTTTAGGACCAGCACCTCAGGTTCGGCCTAGGGATCTACAGATCCTAAATATGGCTATGTTTGTATATATAACTATTTAGGTAACATATTTAATTAAACATTCTTAAATCCAATAAAAATAGTAGAACATCAAAATTCATTACACGAATAATCCAAGCAATTTTTTTAGAACCATTTTCACGGTCCAGAAAAACACTAAAATACACTATTGATATCAAAAGCCAGCTAGACATGGACTTGACTGCTGCTAGTCCATCATGACTCCCTCGCAAAGGTGTAGGTGATCAAACACAGATGCGTCCCCCTGTTGTTGTACGAGCTGGGGTGTACAAAACAAGAACCCCCACCCCCTAAAACTACCCCAACGTTACTGGATTTATTGTCACGCACTGCGTCCTAAACATCATGCTGTTATGTTGATATCATTGTCATATTCAATTACAGAATCTCTGATATAAGGGTGATAGTGTTTGGTGTTTGATAGTATATATTTATGAATGAAATAAAATATCTAATAAATACAAACTCCTACAATTATTTTTTACACATTAGCCCAGTTAGTAAAAATAAACAAAACTCTCATAAGAATAGCTTCCATATGCGTGAATATTTATAAAAAAAAGTAAAATAAATTAGACGGGGGGGGGGGGGGGGGGGGTAACTACGTATAAATATATCTAAATATGCATAAATCATTTTTGTACACTACTAATTTTTAGGGGTAGATATAATACCCTCTTTACTCTTTACCACCCCTTAGATATACTGACGCATTCGAATAGTATACGCTGTTACAAACATAATAATTAAAATTATTTCCATATAATGCAAGAGAGTATACGAGGTAAACATTTTAATGAATTTAATTAATAATAACCTATACAAATCGGACGTTTAAAAAATACCGGTATTTTAAACACAAGCCTACTTATAATGTGGTACACAAAGATTTCTCTGCGCGCTGGAGATTAAACTTTCGCATCATGAATTTGAATTAAATATGAAAAAATAAGTTGAATGACATCAGCGTTAAATTACTACACATTAAACAGTACATTTTCTGCTTGTAATTAAAGATGCAGGAAAACTGTTAAACACAATATTAAAAACATGGCTATTTAAAATGTACTTGAACTGTTTAGATAATTAGTAAGTAGATGTTTTTAAAACACAACAATACCACTGTGATGTCTCAAGACAGCATGAATTTTGGGGGTAAAACGATTAATTTGAACGTAAACTTTAGCACATGTCATGAATACTAATATGATAATAATTTAAATAAAGCCCTTTTTAAACGTGACGTTAATTTACTTGAGGGTAAATTACATGAAACGCAAAATAGAGTTTTAGTTAATCTTATCATGTATATAGAATGTAAAACTTTACACTTATTAAAAATGATAAGATAATGACAGAGAATACAAATACATTAGAATTTATAAAATCTTAATTTTGTTTGTATACCAATTGACAACTCAAAATAATTATATAAACAAGTAATTATTATAATATTACAACAAACAAAAAATCAAACTAATTTGTAAATAATTCATATACGTGTTTTAAGGAGAGAAAATTACACGAAAATACTATATTTTCTTTGTGCGTGGGTTGTAGTAGACGCTTTTCACGTGCACAATTTTCCCATTATGTAAAGAAAACTCAATGAAAACCCCTACTATTATAATAAATTCAATATAAATAAATAATTTGAAAGTATAAAGCTCTAAAAACTTACCCACGCCATATTTCTTCGTTTTTGTAGGCGTCCACATTTTTATCACTATTTAATATTCATTATTTCACGAATAAACCACCATAAAATTATAATCGATTGACAGTGTTTTCCACATATTCAGCCATGTTGAAGATCACTGACAGTTCTTCTTCTTGCCAGTTGCCATCTGTGAGAACGCCTGACAAGTATTATGGCGGGAATATTTGAACATTAAATAATATTTTACTAAAAAATAGCATGTATATTATATTTTACAAATAATTATTTAGGCATTACCGGCTCTAGATACTAATAGAATGTGAAAATCTAAATCAGTTGTCTATACTAGTAGAATAAAAATATAATAAATAAATAAATATGAAAATAGTATCAATAATTTTGGTTTTTCATACTTTTATTCTTAAAATATTCTATTATATATTATTTCATTATTCCTAGCACTGTATGTCATGCGTAAACTGTTAAAAAAAATTAAAATATTTTGGACAATAATTCTAAATCCGAGTAATTCACAAATCATTACGGTATCGAATACTGTTTGAACGGGGCACAGCCGACAATTCGCTCACCTCACCTTTCGGGCAAGTTAGACCAAATAATACTTGTCAGTGGTGTTTATTGTAATTATATTAGGTCAAAAGTGGGTAAAAGCTTGCCTGTGGGTCACAATATATTAAGATATTTTAATAATCATTAAATTTAATATTTGCAAAATAACCCACAACTAAAAACAATTTTTATTAAACAATAAAAAACATTATGGATAATATATAAATTAAACATAGTATTCAATCTTGTCAACCAGCCTGTAATGTTGTATTTGTTCATATATCTGTCTTATAAGTGACAGCAGTTCAACTACTGAACCTATTATTGAATCATATATGCTGTTAAGAAAAATTAAACAGGTGCAAGCTGAGTCAACCTCACCTCATGTTATCTATTTATCTACTTAATTGCAGATAATAGAATAGTTACCAAAAACAAAAAATGTATGTCAGGAGTAATTGAATAAATGTGACATTAAATTAAATTTATTACTTTAATCTACATAATAAAGATATACATTAAATACATTTTAAAGCTAGAATGGCTTATCCACAAAACACAATTTCTTCACAATGTATAATGTAAAACACACTAAACAAAAGGCAAGATAATCTCGCACTATATTTCCATTGTAGAGCCTTATATTATTTACATAATGTGCTTTAAAATCAATAAAAGCACAAATACTGTTACAATCCTATAGCTAAATTGAAAAATTTATTAATAAGAAAATAAGAACGTATGAAATTGTTACCAAAAATAAATTTGAAAACTACTCTTACTTTTAATTAACAATATAAAAACCAAAAATAACTATCTGTGAAATTATAAATCAATTTAAAAACAACTTTTTGAGATTACATAATCCAAAAATGGAATGTATTTTATCATTATGCTAATGCCATTTACATAAATGAAGTATTTATCATAATAATATGTTCTATAAATTCTTTGGTATTTAAATTCGAAATAATATTTATGAACTTACCAAATAATTACCAAAAAACATTTAAAATAAGCAGACCTATTAATTATAATTAAATATATAAGAACGGAGCATTACAATATTGATATTTAATTATTGCTTTGATATATATTTACTGTTAAATGAATTATAAATAAAAATTATGTTTCAAACACTTACATACAACAGAATAGCAATTAAATTTAAAAAATTCAACAGTTTGATGTTCTTCAGTTGCAGCTAAATACACAAACTGTATAAAGCTTTTACGTATCTCATAAATTTACATACATGTATTGTTAATTGTAACTAAAATAAGTATTTCATTAAAATATACTTATCACTAAATATTACATTTTATTAACTAGTTATTTTTGTTATAAACATAATATTCAGAAGCATAGCTAGGTTGCACTCCTAGCAAAGATATTTTTTCATCATACAGCATTTTCAGCGCTCCTTTTGGAGAAAGAGCCGGTTTTGCCAACCTGAGGCTACACCTCTGATAATATGATACTTTTATAATATCAAGTATATTTAAAAAGTAGTAATATTAATCTTAGATGATGTAATTTAATATTATTGTTAAAAAATAAACTTATCATTTTTATCCAGGAATGTATTTACTTAATAAAAAGCTAACAAAAATAGATTTAACTAATTTCTTAATAAATGAGCTGTGAAAATTTTAATAATGGGCTCACATTGACTATTCAATATTTTTTTAACAATCTGACACAGAAAAATGTTTTTTTCATAACGAATTGTTTATATTTTTTATTATAATAATAGATGTACATAAAATAAAAATGTTCTTTGAAACAGGGGTTAATGTGTAGTTGTAGCTTGTTTCTGCAGTTCCAAAAATGAAAACTGCAGTTGTAAAAGCTAATTTGTGTAGTTGAAAAATCGCAGGTAGAAAGAAAAATATAAAAATGTGTAGAGCAAAACAGTTGAAAAATTTCTTAAAATAACCCCTGCTTTGAAAAAAAGAAATACATACATGGCAGCCTATTACAACTCACCACTTATAAATGATCATACATTTTTCATTAAATATCATTTTAGCAATTTAAATTAACTAAATAATTTGTACAAAAAAATAATAAGTAATAAGAATACTGCATATGGAAGATGGAAAACACGAATAGCAAGGTTTGATGTTTATAATAAGGTACTCATTTTAACTTCTTAAACATATATATTAGTGATTTTTTTACTATCAATCACCTGGCTAGAATTACTCTCTTTAATCAAGTATGTAAATAGGTTGTAATAATATATATATAAACAGTGACGGATTTATCAATAGGCTGAGTAGGCTATAACCTAGGCCGGCAGATTTTAGACAATTATTTCTACATAGACCAGAATTATCTTCAATCTGCCATTGTATAAGTAACATACTTTTATTTGATATTTATAAAAAACTACATGTGTAAATAATAGAATATTTATGAGACCTTAACTCACAAAAGAATAATTGCTAAGGCTACATGATGACACTTAATGTCAACATTTATGTCTAGATAAGTATCTCTACTATTTACATGTACATCTAGTTTATCACTAGACTAGATCAAGTATCGTTAGAGTACAGTATATGACACTCGCAGTCAGTTTAAAGAAAAAATAAACGAATGTGTAGTGTAGCAGCCACAATAACTGCTTCTGCAATAAGTATAAATAAATTGAAGTTAAAATAAAGTATATTTTACCCCGTTTGTTCCAAAATCAAATGAAATTCATGTATAGATTATTTTCATAGAATTGATTTTGTGTTCTCCGTACTCAGATAAGTTTAATGAGTATAAAGGGTATAGAAATTTAAATATACTAACAAGGGCAACACTCCAACTTGTTCTTTCTGATTTTCTTCATATTGAAATATGTTGTAGAGGGGGGTCCCCTGATAACACCTATACCCGGTTTTGGGCGTAGACGGGTAATAGTTTAGAAGATATGACCCAAAATATTTTTTAATGCTGCATATATACCTAATTGTTTAAACTATAGCCATAAGCGTCTGTTGGCCTAGCGGTAATGATAACAGATCGTTAACCGATAGGTCCGTGGTTCGATTCCCAGTGTGTGTTGTGCTCTTCAATTTTTATTTTTATTTTTAATTACAAACAGTGACTTTTTAAAAATATATTGTTCTTTTGTAAAATATTTTATGAATTTATTTGTTTTCAATGTTTCTTTAATCAAAATGTACAAATGTACAAAATTTTGTTGGTAAACAATTCAATATTGTAAAAATTGTAAACGTTTATTTATGAACGGTTGTACACTAGGAACATTTTATAAAAGATTGAAAATTAACACAGTTACTACATTTATACGAGTCTTGATGCTACAGCGGTGATCTTGATATAGATCTTGGGTTTTGGGTGTAAGCTGCGTCTTCTTTTAGAAGAGCCCTGAAGATGTTCACTGCAATGTGTGACGAAACGTTGGCCGATAACACGGTCAAATCGACGCGGCATACACCCGAAATCCAAGATCCAGTTACTACATTTATATTAATAATTATTTTGATTCATATGAAAAAAAAACATATTTGTCATAATAATGGTCTGGTTGGCTTTAATTGCGGGTGGTCTAGATGATAGTTGACACAAAGGGGCTGAATAAACCCTTTAGAGCTAACGGTATTTCGATTAAAAATTTATTGTTTATTCTGGTTATGACTCTATTGTGCCAACGACGGCGTCAGAGATTTTGTCGCAAGTAGAATTAGGATAATTTCTCCGAAAAAGTGTACACCATTGTTCAAGTAACGTATTTAAGGGCAGAATTTATTATTTATTTTTAGTTACTTGAGCATAGATGATATTTTTTTATTTATAATCCCAATATTGAATTGTTTACCAACAAAATTTTGTACATTTTGATAAAATAAACATTGAAAACAAATAAATTCATAAAAGATTTTACAAAAGAACAATATATTTTTAAAAAGTCACTGTTTGCAATTAAAAATAAAAATAAAAATTGAAGAAGCACACACTGGGAATCGAACCACGGACCTATCGGTTAACGATCTGTTATCATTACCGCTAGGCCAACAGACGCTTATGGCTATAGTTTAAACAATTAGGTATATATGGAGCATTAAAAAATATTTTGGGTCATATCTTCTAAACTATTACCCGTCTACGCCCAAAACCGGGTATAGGTGTTATCAGGGGACCCTCCTCTACAACATATTTCAATATGAAGAAAATCTGAAAGAACAAGTTGGAGTGTTGCCCTTGTAAGTATGACATGATTCATTTGGTTAGTGACGTCACCAGTCTCTATAATATATAATATATATAATCTTTATTGAAACATCCAACAGTTCTAGAATTTCTTCCAACCTTATATATTAATTATAGGTTTCATCACTTGTCCATTTGCGTTTCAGTTTCAGTATTGACACTCACAATAAATCATTTGGAACTTATATTTTATCTATCCAAATAACAGCACAGGCAACACTGACACTGATCTAGACATAAAAGTGTCATCAAATAGACAGCTTTATAATCTAAATTATATTTTGAGTAGCGAATTGATTAAATTTATGTTAACATCTATTCCTATGTTCACACTGATATTAACAAAATGAATTTGAAATACATAATAAGCAAACTATAAATAAGTATTCTACAATGGTATATAGCCCTACAATATTTTATTAGCTTTAAGCTACATATAAAAGATAGATGAATTTTATAAATTTTTATTTTTTTATCGATATGAATATTAATTACAATTAAACTCTGAGCTTATAAATATATTAAAGCAGATCACTTCGATGAAAATTAATTTATATAAACAATTATAATTTAAATAATATATACCTTTTCCCAATTCACACAATTCAAAAAATGATATATTTTTTAAATTTGTAAATTAAATAGAGCCATATTCAAGATAAGAATATCTGTCTCTAACTGATGATTTTGCAATAATATTTGATTGATGTACAGTATGTATCAATCAAGTTAATTTTGCTGGAGCCTCTAGTCTTGCTTGCACATTTAAAATTAATTTGCATACATATTATTTAAATTATAAACACAAATAAAGCATGATTTGGTATTATACATAAATACATAAACTTGATAAAACTACTAAATGAATTGATAAATTGCAGGATCGATTTCAATATTGATTAATTAAGTTATGAAAATATTCTTTTATAGAAAAGTCTTTTGGTTTATTATTATAGTACATAATATTTCATTATGTATTTTATAATTATTGACATTCATTTCTTACACTGTATTTAAATCAAACAATTTAATTGAACTGTTTAATAATGTGTAAATTAAGTAAAATAGTTATAAAACTATTTTCTTTTTTATGAAATTCTACAAAAAAATGTGAAAAATTTTTATCTATGCAATTTTTATTATTATTTTTAAAATTTTATACCATACAGTTTTAAATTTATCACACTGTGCTTTATTTTCACTGGTGTATATTAAATTATTGTTATAATGGAAAGTGTCATAAAAATAAATTTTGCATTTCGACGATACCGCATCTAAAAATATGTAAGATACAATCAACTTTACTATTAAATAATCAACATAAGAAACAGGGCAGTTTTAAAACCTAAATACTTTTAATTTCAATTTTATAATTTTATTTACGTATTTTAAATGTTTTCAGATATGAAATATGTACTTTTGTAGATTCTAAACTGTATATAATGGATAAAATGGCCCTGATTACAATGTGATGTAAAAAAATGATATAAATAATAAATTTTTTTAAAGAAATTAATTTAACATTTTTTACCACTGAAAGGATTCAATTTAACACAAAACTTTGTTAAGTTAAATGATTTTAACGTTAGACAAACTGACTTCATGTTAAGATGTAAATATATGATTTTTATTGTCAACATCATTCATATGTTATATTCTATCATGATTGATGTTAGAAATACTATATATACATGTGTAATAAGTCCAGAAGTGGAAATCTACAAAATGTCATATTAAAGAGCACACCCAGTAATTGAAAAAGTAATCAAAAGGAATCAAATTTTGACGTTTCATTCCGACTTCTGTAAAATTCTGTATTCACCGCCAATAATTTCATTACATTCAATTATTGTTTATTATGTCCAAGCAGTCTTAAGAAGTTAGTATTGCTGCCAATACACATTGCTTTAGTTTTTTTAGTTGTCAATTTTCATTATTAATTACATCTGAATCAGGTAAATGGTATTCAGATTGAAAATTGCTATAACTTTTACGTTCAGATTCCGGAATAAAAAAGAATGGTATTTCATCCCGTTTGATTCTTTTCTTAATTACTGGGCATTCATTTATTTTTTGAAGTCAAAAAGAAATGGCACTTCTAATGGATATTAATAAGTTATTATATTTGCTTTCTTACAAAATCAATAAATTTTTCTTTGAAAATTTTGGCACCAGTTATAACTGTCATATTTAGAAATAATTGACATGAGAAGAATATTTTCTATTGGTCACAACATTTACGTGTCCAATTTAATTCCATATTCTCCATTTTCATACGTTAGAAATTCTTAAATATCACAATTCCATATGATTAATTATATTACAAACAGACACTACGATTTAAAAATAATCTCTTAACTACAAACAGTTTAACAGTTAGAATGAAATCGATCCCAAATCACATCATAAAATGATTATTAGTGAATTAATCTACACGGTATGAAAATATATGATAATTTATTCAACAATGATTTTACAACAAATCTACTTTGAATCATGACGAGTTCTTAATTTGGCTCTTGCTTCAAGAAATTCTTTGCTCAAGCTTTTATCTTCTTCCTGCAAAATAACAAATAAATGTTTAATATAGGTAAGTTCAAGAATACATTGTTTAAATTTAAAAAAAAATCAATTACCCAACTCTTTTTTTACACGGCAGAGACATTCCAACAAAAAACGTGTAAAAAAAGACATACCATTTGGCTTTTTTTTATTAAGAAATCTGTTAGATGCTGGGTTTTTGGTTTTTCAAGTTTGAAATTCTTGTTAGAACAAAAAATTCATGTAAAAAAAGGGTATTTGTTCTTCTTTGTGATCCGTGTTATTTCAAAATCATGTAAAAAAGACCATGTTGGGGGTATATACATTATTATTATTATTTTATTATTTGATCCACCAGTGATTAGATCATGTTTAGGTTATTTTGTGGTATATTATAAAGAGTATTTTACACTTTTTTTTAGCTTTTTTACTTATTTAAAATTTGCCAGCCACGTACAAATGTTCTCAATAATTTATTCAAATTGAGTATGTTAATACAGAAAATTTATAATTACTTATATTTATTAACATTTTTTACTCCCTATCTCCCCCTCCCCAACAACCCAGAACAATTTACATTGCCCACTAAGTGCGTGACACAAAGTTTAAGAACCATAGAATTAGAACACCAGGGCCAGAGGAAAATTTGAATAAAATTTAATGGGTAAAAAATGATATGAGGGTGCAAAAATTAAATTTGAGGAGCGGCAAAATCATAATGGCAAGTACAAAAAAAGTTATCAAAAATAGCAGGGGGCGCAAAATTGTTGAAAAAAGGTCGCAATCGCCATCTGAATCCTTAGAGCCGGTCCTGAGAGCACATACAAGATTTTAATTGAAAATCTTACAATGGTTCATGAATTATTCTCTACTTTCAGTAAGAAACAAACATTCAATTTTATATATAGAGATTATTGACTTTGTACTCTTATTATTACCTTATCACTCACTGGCTCTTGTAATCTCTTAGCACGATCAGCGATCGCTCTTTCTAGCTCTGGGGTAGATTCTTCTATTTGCTTTTCCAAATCCTTTCTTATTTGTGCATCTTTGTGTTTTTCTAATGCTCTTTGTAATTCTGACTTTTGATTTAGGACATTCTTTCCACTGAAAGCAAAATAAATATTTATTATTTGTATAAATACGCAATTAAATAACAAACAAACAAAAAACTCATTAATCCATTTAGAATTTTAAAAGTATTATTTTGTACAATTTTGATTGCAATTAAAATTATAATAAAACAGACAAATCGATTAGCTAAAAAAAAAATCAGAAGACACACAACTAATTTTCATTAACCTGACTTTTAAATTATTAATTTAGAAGCTACGATAAAGACGGTATACATTTTCTTATTAAACAGCAATTCCCTTTGGAGATTGTGGTGTTCGGACGACTCGAGCACCGGGTTGGCCGGCTTGCGCGGCAGAATCAATCCGTCCTCGGAGATGTGCTTGTTGTTGGCTTGCGGCATCCGCTTCATGTGGACGTCCGGACTGCCTGGGATTACCTCCGGGATCATCTTGTCCGCTAACTCTGTGAAACACAATTACAAAATCAGTTATATAATACATAATCACTAATAAACTTGTTAATGAACATTAATGGCTGATTCCCACTAATACAGGAAACGAACCACCAAACAAATATTATATTATATTTACGGTCTATTCTTAATATTATATTATGATTATAAACATCAATAAGAACCCGTTCACACGGCGCGGAGCCGTAACGGCTTGTTCCCGTACGCCTAGCAGTGGTAATGCATTTCACGACATACGGCAGTCAACCGTGTGTCGTGTGAACATTCTCATATGAAATGCATTGCCACTGCTAGGCGCTCGGGAAAAAGCCGTTAAGGCGCCGTGTGAAAGGGCTCTAAACGATTCGCTAAAACATTTTTCAATCTGTTTTTAAGATTTCATTTTTTTAAATTCATTCAATCCTTCCTTTGTTCTTTACTATAATTTCGGTTTTATAACGACTTAACGTTTTTTAAGTTTTACTGTAACGTATCATTACAATCAGGGTCGGCCTAAGCGAGTCTAGCGCTCTGGGCGAGATCATTTTCGCCTCCCCCCCCCCCCCTCCCATGCAGGAACGAACGATCATTACATCAAGGCAATCATTAAAATTAGGTTTATTACTACTTTGCCCGCTCCCCTAAAGCCGGTTCTGATTACACAGCTGGGGGAAAAACTAGATAATCTTTCGTAAATAATTAATACGTTATATTTATTTTTTCTAATGATAATAAAACTGTATATAATAATAGATAGTACCTACAATAAAACCTCGATTTAACGGATGAATTACATTAGTCTTATTTAATTTTCATCTATGTTAATTAAACCCTTTAAGTTTTATATGAAATTTGATACCTACTACTCCGTTTTATATAATTGTTTTAATTAAATAGAGGATATGATGTAAATGAATCCTCTTCTGAATAAATGAAACTACAGTAGGTATTTTATTGTTGTTAGCAAAACGATGAGTGTCTTATGTCCGGTATTATAAAGGCGCTAGCAAAACTTACTAGCTAGCAATTACTTTCAAATGGGGTATTAATTCTGTACTAGTATCTATGGATTAGTTATGGAATTTAGAGCAGTGACACTTCAACTAATTGTAATACAGTTGGCATCTTTCACCGTACAAAATAATTTTCATAATATCACCACTGTTTTAATACCGTTGGTATTTACCTACAACGCGTGCGCGAAACTTGTTAAAGTCTTCAACAAACTCCAAAAGAACTGTCATATAAGTTTGATATCTCATTTGAAAGTGCTTGCTAGCTAGCAAATTTACTAGGTCCTTTATAATACCGGATATTAGTCGTTTTTAATAAATTTAAGAACGAATTGTATTATCCTCAGTCCTCAATAATATCTAATTAAGTATTGAACGGATTTTGGTTTCGTATAGATGTTATTTTACAGATATTTGTATTTAACCCCTTCACACCCAGACCCGAGCTCAACTCGGGCATACTAAACTGGCAGAAATGACCAGACCCGAGTGCAGTTCGGGCATGATTAATTTTCGCGCGCAAGAAAATTACATTCACGTACTTTATTTAATTTTTGTACCACTTTTTCCCCAGAAAAAGGCGATAAGGGGTTAACGGACATTTTTGAATGATATATTTATATAAGAAAAATAATCTTTTTTCAAAAACAAAATATTGTACCAATTTAAAGAGAATTTTACACAAAATATTACCGTTCAATATTCAGTAAAAAATGTATGAATTATTTTTTACTTAATGATATTCGCACATTACTATTTAAAAAATAAAACATATGTCACTTGACCATAACGCTTGACTTACTATAGTGGGTCGCGACCTAGAGATTAAAAAACGCTGTTTTAACGTTTTCTCACCGTTTGCTAATATTAGATTAGTATACCTATGTAAAAATAATAAATATTCGTTATTTCAAATAACAAGCAACTATAAATATTATTTGAAATACTAACACAGCGAATCAAAATATGAATACTTATAATTTCAATACATATTATACCGATAGAATTTTTTAACAAAATGAAACTAAAAAGATCATAACATGCTAAAAATAAACTTAAATATTAAATATTTATATTATAACTTTTATAAAACTTAATTATTTTCATGATTTTCTTATTATATTTCAATTGAATATCTAAATATCTATAAATTAGTATTTAAAGATGATATAGGTATTTCACTAAATTTTTTAAATGTTATTTTTTTATGTTTACGTGTATAAATACAGTCAATATAATTTGTACCTGAAATAACAAATGTAGACATTGTTAGTATGTATAAATTAAACATTCAAAGATAAATATGTATCTATAATATATATAGACATAGTTAGTAGATAATAAAAAAGAAGTCACTTTGAAATGAAGTTTCTATTATATATTGTTTTATTTACATTTCCGATAATTTAATTAAAATGTTCACGGTGAAAAAAAATACAAGATCCAAATATCAATTTAATATAGTAACTATTGAACAAATAAAGATGTCAAATATTGATGAAATTAAAACACTTTTCACCTAAAATATTTTCCTCTTTGCAATTTAACCATTTAATAACGTTTATTTAATAAAAATATAAATCTCATACCCATAAATATATTTTTATATGTACATCATATTTTCCTCTAATTTAATTTTTCCTTAAAATAAACGTATATATACACTAGACAAAAATAAACATAGACACGAGTGAAACATAACTCACGCGAAATTGGGCAAATAATTCTGTTTTCGAAAATTTGCATTTTCTCCAAAATTCCGGGCGCCGGAACCGAACTGGGTCGCCGGTGCATTATCACATAAATACATCACTCACACTAAAACTGGGCCACGGACTTACACACTGATCATTTATACGAGCATGTAAACTACCTATCGCTAATCTCACATCAGTGATCTCCAAACAATAATTGCAAAAAGTTATTTCCCTTCGAGTTTGTATGTAAAAAACGAAAATATTTACTGTATAATACAAACAATAAAGAATCTGATGACGTTTACATTTTTAAATACCTTAATTTTGATTACCGCCCTTTTTTAATTTCTTACCTCGGGTTGCATAAAGCAAAATTAACTACAATTAGTTAATCAGTTGTTTTCAAACGATGATTTATATTAATTCTAAACTTAATCTCAAATCTAAATATGATATTTTTCTACCTTATAAAATATATCATAACCGTGATTGTTTTTTAGAATTGACGTAATAATGGATTTAAAACAACTGATTAACTAATTGTGATTAATTTCGTTTTATGCAACCCAAGGTTAATCTTTTGAAGTAGGTACAAACAAAAATAAATTCGGTATCAAAATGGATATAAAAAAAATCAAATTTTCCAAATCAGTTACAAAGTTTACATAGCCGATTTTCTATTGGAAGTAAGTGACGTGTTTATGGAGTAATTTTAATTTTCTAGTACAGGGCTGGCCAGCCTGCGGCCTGCCGTGCCCTTTGTGCGGCCCGCAGCCCCATTTGAACAAATTATATTTAATAATGTTTTTTTAAGTATCAGGTTATTTAAAATGCCTGAAACTGGTTTTAATTTTCCAATGTTTTCTTTAAAATAACATTTAAAATATTGTTTTATTTATGTATTATAGCTTAACCAAAAGTTTTAGTTGTTAAACATTTTCGTTGTAATTGCCATATGTTTCGTATGTAATTTATTATGTTTTGTCAGCATTAGCGTTGAATTTAGGGTATATGGGGGTGCGGGACTTGAATTTTTCGGGTCACGATTGTGATCCGACGTGAGCGTAAGCTATTTTCTTTTTTTGATATTCGCGCATTTTAATGTTTAATGTGATTTAAAAGAAAAATTAGATGAAAAATAATTAAAATTATTATTTATAAAGTTAAGTTATGATGTTCTTTATAATATTTTTATCTTTAAATTGATTTTTCTATGGAAAGTTGAAATTTGAAGCATAAAATATGGCTAAAAAATATTCAATTTTAGATTTCGTTAAAAGTAAGTTTTTTGTATAGAAAATGAAAGAAAAGTTGAAATTTTCAAACCACAGGTCTGTATCTGAAACCGTTTTCGAGATATGGCGTCTCAAAGTTTCAGTTTTTTCAAAATTTTGGAGAAAAATAGCCGTAACTTTTGAACGCGTGGTCGGAATTGATTTTAGTTTACGAATTTGAAATCAACGTGTCTAAATCTATATAATGACACATATAACACTTCAAAATAAGGCAAAAAAATTATTTAATTTTTATTTTGCTTTCGAATAATTTTAGGTTGTCTATGCAGCGCGTGGAGCAATTTGGGTTGGTCAGGCCTGTTCTAGTAAATAGTTCAAAAGTTAAAATGATTGTAGTAATAAGTATACTGAACGCTTATGCCATCAGGAACATGGGATATTTTAATTAAATCCATTTGCATCCACTCTATTTTTGAGGATTAATTTGAATAAAATGTAAATTAAATATTAAATATCACAACTCATTTTCAAAGTTATAATAGCAAATATTGCGAATCCATTGTTTTGAATGTGCTGTAATGAAACGAGGGGGTAGTCGCTGGTAGTTGGTAGGCACGTGGGCGAATGTAATCCAGGAAGCCCCACTCTACCAAATACCAAGCACTAAGCTGTTGCGCGGGTCAGCATCGCGTGTGCTTGATTTCAACCGTCATTAACAATAATATAATATCGCACAAGTATCGACTTTTACACACAACACAAATCACCATATATCTTAATTTTGTGTTGTGCTTATGACACTTTTTGTAGAAATATAAATAAACTCCATTAGCCGGTAGGCGAACAAAAATATACAACTTGGCGCAAAAAAATGCATTAACGATTCAACATATTTTTTGTAAAAATCATAACACCGATATAAAATAAAAGACAATTTACTGTATCAACGAGGTAGTGAATAATTGTGGTACTATAAATATGAAATTGTCTTTTTTTTGTAACGTTAATAATAGGCATCAAAAGCAAAAAATACGTCTAATCAATCAAAATAGCGATATTATAAGGGAGAGTGGGGTAGTTTCGAACACCTAAGGGAAAAATCAAATAAATTAAACTCTGAGTAAGAAATCAATAAGATGTATTGTGTATTATTATTATACAATTAATGTTATAAATTTTCATTATCAATTTTAATAAAATTTAATAACAAAATTAACATTAGAGAAAAAACAAAACCTTAGGTGAAATAATTAAACTTAAAACAAACAAAAAATTTTTCTTTTCTTTATCAACATCTTCGTTTCTTTTTTACTTGATACTTAATCAGTCTTCTTCATTTGTTTATTTTCTTTAAAATTACTACGATTCCTTGCACTTTTTCTAGTTTTATATTCTTTAGTCTTTTTTTACAACGTTCAGAGTTGCTCTATTTAATTTCTTTGTCATTACCCCACTTAGCTTTCCTCTTAAAACACACTGAAACCACTGAATTCACGATTACCCTGCGTTCGTGATTACTCCATTCTTTCCTACATATATTAATGTATATTGTAAATGTATGGAATAAATTATTATTGGTTAGTATAGGATCTACGAGATCAAGACCGAAAAGAGACCGGTTGTTTAAATTTTGACGAGGCAAGGCCGATTTAAATAACGATGACAAGACTAAAATAGTGATGCACACGATACGAGATAAGATGATAGTTAAGTTTCGTTTCTCGTGAAAATTTACTATTCTCGTATCATCTCGTATTAAATCTTACTTGTTAGAAATCCTCTATTAGTATATTTAGCTCAAAATCACAAATTTTAAAATATTGTGTTATTAACATTAATTTTATAAGTGTAAAAAAAAAACGTTTCAATAATGTCATTTTTGTTTGTGTTAACCACGTGAACTGTATTTCTTAAATTTAATTAGTATAATACAAAGAGTTAATTACGAAATATCGATATGGTCAAAAATACCATAAAGTAATAAAAAAAAGTTTTACACATAAGTTAAAACACAAGTGTTATTTTTTCGTTCGAGATATATTTCGAAACACTCTGTAGAATAATAACAGCGATGATTTTAGGAGCAAAAACTCATTTCGCTATATTAGGTGAAGGTGTGTTGTGGTGAAATCTTTATTGTTAATATTTTAGAAATACAATTACATTAGGTGATATTTCAGAAATGTGGAGTATTGATTTATAAATTATCTGGAACATAATTTATAAATTATTAAACGTACAATCGTCTGGGTGGTAATAATAACAGAACACACCTTTAACTTTTTTCTATTTTTTTACTGTAATATTTTCCGGCTTGACTATTAGCAATAACAAGCTGTCATGTGTGCCACGGAACTTTCTTATACATAATACTGTGGATGTATAGTGTAAAAAAATCTTTCTAGTTAACTAATAAAAGATTTAAAAAATGAGAGAACGCAAATTATATAGAAAATAATGCTTACTAAAACTTTTATTATAAACATTTCTTTATTCTTTGAATTTGAACATAATTAAAAAAATCGATGTCTTCCACAAAATAAATTCTTAAAAAGTGACAAGTATTCGAAGTTAATTATTAACATTATTTAATGAGATTTCACGAAACAGATATACAAAAAGTGTGACAATTAAAAATATTTTATATCGTTACGATATAAGGCATTAAAACAATAAATATAAAATTGCAGTTATTAAAGAATATAAATATGTAGGTTTATTTATATTATATTTTATAAAAACGCTAATAATATTAATATTTATTGTGCTTTCATACGAAACTTTATTTTTACAAAGTTTGCATGCTAGACGACTTCCTTCGCAGTTACTACACAGTCTACCATCCTTGTGCTAAATTTCACAACAAAATTTACGATTTAGTTTCAACATTAATCTGATCTCATGATTTTTAAACATGAATGTAGCCAAAGGGAGGGGTGTGCCAATACTCTACTTAAGTCCCTCGATTTAATGTGTATTGGCACAATCAAAATTATTATAATATCTTTTATATTGTAATAGAATGCATGCATGCATTCCTCTTTAGATTTCTTAGATTTATCAAGTTCCAATAATATATAACTAATAACTAACTAGCATAGCGTCTATTTTATAAATGTAATTGATATTATATATCTATAAAAAACTTAAAAAAAAAAATGAAACCGACTTCAAAAAAACCCGCAAAAACACTGAAATGTTAAATTAAATTTAACAGTTTCTGAAGCTGTTTTTTTTTCTTAAAAAGATTTTTATTGGCTTGGCACCTACTCCAAAAACTGTTCAATTATAATATAATATAGTTTTCAGTGTTTTTAGGATTTATTTTTATTTTTCCCACTTGAGTAGCGATCTAACAATAAGAAGTCCATGGTCAGACTTTGATGAAATTTATATGGGACCACCTCAGAAGTACCTACACACTTTCAAACAAAAAAAAAGTTTCACCGAATAGGTGTATATTTGTCGAAAATGCCCGAAAATGTATACAAAATATATACAGAAAAATTTAAAAGCCCCTCCTTTTTGAAGTCCATGGTCAGATTCTGATAAAATTTAAATGGGACCAACTCGGGAGTATAATCTTTCAAACAAAACAAAAAAACACATACATACAAAATATATATCGATTGAATTGAGAACCTCTTTTTTTGAAGTCGGTTAAAAATACCTTTATTCGTTGTTCGATCTTTCAAATTAGTTTAAATAATTATAAATGTAATAAATCGAAATAGCGAAGTAAAAATAATGTTTAAATAAATTGTTAGCAGAGAGTTAAGTTAATGTTATTTTACTATAAAATATGTGATCCGCTTTTTAAAAGGCAAAAAGTTCATAGATATAATTTGTAAGTAGTGAATTTACTTTATAATATAATAGAGACTGCAGTTAATAGTCTTGCTAGGCCAAGGACTCGTGTAAGGTCGAGGCCAATCTGTATTTATGATGTAATAATTTACCCCCGACCCTGGGGAAAATTTATTAACACATTCCTTTTATGGCTTCATGTTTTAATTAAAATAGAAAAATAAAATACAACAATAAACATGCAAATATTATCAATGAATTTTCAATTTAAATTGTTATAAACAATTTTTTGTTATCCATTGTACACTTCACCATGGCCATGATATAAACAAACAATAACAGCATTTCCATTTCTAGTACTTTTTATTTATTTTTATCCCTAAATATATTCATATATGTACGTAATATGTATGTATATAATCCTTATTTCAGTTGATAGATGAGTGACATTGTTAGTTCATAAAAATGTTAAAACCTTTTTTATTTTATTTTATTTATATATGTATTCATACAAAAATATGCATTATTCTATTATTAGGGCAAAAATAAGGGTAACTACCCTAAAGTTGGCATTATATATAATCCAAACTTATGTATTACCATATCACTACATACATTTCTTTATGGGGGTGATTTTAAGATCCATTCTAATAACGAATCAATAACATAGGGATTTGGATTTTATTATTAAAAAGAGTAATTTATGGTATTAAAATAAGTAAGATTGTATACAGAGAAGAACTACCATTTAAGAAATAGGTGAATAAACAATTAATTATGAATCTCGTAATTATCATATATTTACACAAATGTTTTTTTAAACATTTTTAGATCAGAGAATCTAGAAAAATATCATATTATAGAAAAGTTATTCTAAATTTTATTTTGTTTTATGATATTATGAAAATTATTTTGTACGATCAGAGTCACTGTGTTATAATAAGTTGAAGTATCACTGCTCTAAATTCTTAAACAAATCCATAGATACCTATTATCACATAATTAATATCCCATTTGAAAGTGTCTGCAAGCGAGCAAATTTTGTTAACTCCTTTATAATAATACCGGCCATTAACCACGTTAATCTCTGGTACTCTGGTCCTTATTTCGGGGTTATTTTAAATTAAAAAATTAAAAAACGTGGATTCAATATCTGTCACAAGAAACGGTTGTGTAATTTTAAATATATCTTAATTAAAATAGAATTACAAAAATGTCAGAGATAAGAAGATCAAACATAGAACTATTTAATGCATAGAACGAGCTCATATAGGTACTCTAATCTATATGTTCATAAAAACAGTTACATACCTAAGAAAAATATCTAACCCAATTATCAGTTATTAAAATAAATCTTTTAACATATCTTACTTGCATCACTGCGCAAGTTTACGAGTTTTCTATTCGAGTAAACTACGTTCTACTACATTGTAGAAGATTATTTAATTAATTAATATATTAATGTTACATTAACGTTTCATTTTCATAAGTGATTCCTGGTTACAAAACATAAATGCACTACACATAATAATATGTTTAATGTATAGGTACATAATACATACACATATGTACTGTATAATACAATGTTCATACATGATATATAAATTGCTAAAATGTATAACAGTTCAATTGTTTTGTAACAATAGAATACTTGTTTCGGTTATTTTTTAATTATATATTTTCTGCCTATTGATGAAATTAAATTTACGTTACAAGTGATGAAATTAAATTTACGTTACAAGGTCACAAAATATGTGAAAATATAATTAATTTATAAATATTACATACATATTATAATTTAAACAATGTAGTTCGAATGTTTCATTTTTTTATTTAAAATTAGTAAAATATATTTAAGTTTGCAGGTACTATAACATAATACCAATATGTGACGTATATTATCTAGATCTTATCTCTTGATATGACATATAACTATATACAGTGACCATTTTCCCAAAACCAAAATATAATACAACAAAAATTTTACGATAGCAAAAATAGCTTGATATCTACACTATGTTACACTAACTATGTACTAGAATATGAACAACCAAGTTCTGAAAATACTTATTGATACGCAATCGCATCATTGAAAAAATGTTTTTGATTTAAATAATTTTTGTTGCGAATATTCAAATAATAGTTGACTGAAAATCCATTTAATAAATCGATAATAATATTTCGAATTCATTTATGAATTACAAAATATAATAGTGCATTAGTGGAAAATATAGTGCATACATATATTTCAATTTTAAAAATATAATACAGTATTTCAAAATATAGTTGTGTCATAGTAAAAATTCAGTCTAAAAACTATATAACTGTACTTTTTTCTAGTATATTTTAACATGTTTTATTTTTAAATATATTCTATGGCACAAGGATTTTAATTCGATAATTAATTTAAAAAAACACTTAAGTTAACCGTATATAATTTCGATATTTATAAACCATATACCTAGGTAGGTATTGTCTAAAAATATCAACTGTTGATAATGGCTTCAAGTGATTCAACCAACAATTTATATTAAATAATTAGGTCAGACTCGTATTACGAAAAAAATATATAATCGTTATTTTCTAATAAAAAATACAAAAATGAAAAAAGTAAAAAAGTATCGAGTTTCAAAATAAACTTGGGTGAAGCCGCAGAGAATTTCAAGTAGGTATTAAATCCATATTTTATACATATATAGTAGTCACTATATGACAGCTAGACATAAAGCAGCCGATTGGAATGAGAAGGAAATCACTATTAGATACGTATTGGCATCTGATGATCTATCCTTAATGGATTTTACATTACAAGAATGTGCTAGCAATTTCCTACCAGCCGACGTTAATGGGAAATTGAAACAGAGTTTGTAACAATTTGATCGTGAATTACAATTAACAGGAAAACGAAAATGGTGCAATAAACAAAGTGGAACGGCAGACAGAAAAAAACATCTCACGAATTTGAAGCAGGTAAGTATATTTTAACACATATAAACATAAATTTTTAAGTGGAAATAATATACTAAAATTATTAAAATACATGACATTTTAATTTACTGTATTTTCATATCAAAATTTGAATAGGCATTATAATTTTGATGTCCCTCAATTACTGTATCTAGCATAGTAATTTTGATTATACAATTTTTACATGTACAATATATGTATATTCATAGATAAATTTCAAAAATACATAAATGATGTGTAAAAAATTAATTTGACGTTAAAGTAAATGTTTTTATAACCGGCATATTGCGGCAATAAATTTCCATGAAAAAAGAATGAAAGTGAACTTTTTGATAACACCTTCTTTAAATATTATAAAAGAAAACTTTTCTCTCGAACACCAGCTGTTACTAATATTCAGTAACATATCAATACAAATTCTAGTTATGGCGAATTGAAAGTGAAATTTGTATAGAGCATATGGCATCGTAAAATTAACTTTAAAGTAATGTCAACAACTTTATAGTGGGAAATATAACTTTTATTGATTATTTGTAATTATAATTTCGATATTAAATAATTTTATTTTTATTTGTAATTCACACATACGAAATTTTTCAATTTAGTAGGTACCCATATTTATTTTATAAATTAGAAAATTATATATTTTTGTATTTTGTATATACATAATATACAATATGTATCAGGTTGAGTGGAGGGGTGGGCGGGGCGTAACATGTACATCAAACGCAGAAATAAAAGTCGCACTTTTCTCAGTATGTTTATTTCCTTGCATAATTATTTTATAAGTTTTTGAATCCGAAATCTCTCATTTTGTTGTATTTTCTAATTCTGTCCTAATTTCTGGCTAGTTTGACTCATTCCTCTTATAAATCACGTCTCTCTCCAATATTAATTAATTTTTCTCCCACCCCCTGGTCGCTGGAACGTTCCTGTTTCGCAATATTTTTTATAAATTATGGTATCATTGATTGATTTCATTTTATCTGTCCACGAATTAGCAAACGTTCGATTAAAAATTTATTGCTTGTTGTTTAACACTAAAAATGCGGTTTTAATTTCTGCTATTGATGTAACATATGTTATGTATTTTTAAATTAAATATACACTAATTTTCTTAAACTATTCATCATATTTATATTTTAATGTATTACCTGGATCTTTTGTTGTCAAACGTGCTTTCAGCTTTTCAACTGTATTGAGGATTTCTGAGCTTTCATCAAGCTCAAGCTCCTGAAAAAAAAACAAAAATAATTAGTTAATGCTTCGACACTTATAATACAATACATACATAAAAAAGAAGTTAATTTATAAATGAATAAAAATGTAAATTTTATAAAATATCATTTAATAATACATAACTGATCATGCAATATAGTCTAGTCAAGTTAAAAATGTTTTATATATGACAAATAGAATTAATAATCGCCTCGATAATTTTAGCGCCAATCGATGGTAAATGATGTCTTTAATTAAATATTAAATTTGCAACGCTGTGGGTCCCCGAGAAGAAATACATAAAAAAATTAAAAAAAACTTGACCGCCGCTTATGTTTAAATCATCGATGTTACGAAAACGATGTGAGCTAAAGCAAAACTGAACAGGACCAATTTGATAGAGAATGAATGAAAAATTATAAAGTTAATAGTTTTGGAGTGATAGTCGTCAAAAATCTCAACTAAAATGTAATTTTTGAAATATGTCGCTCTGTGTCCCGATCAGTTGTAAAAAGGAATGTTGGTATTTAACGATTAATAAAAAATTTCAAAAAATTCACTGTTTAACTAAATTTTTATTCTGTTGAATACCGATATTATTTTTTATAGAAAACCGTGGCAAATTACAACATTTAAAAAAAACTACATTTTGGTCTCGAGTTTTGAACGACTCTCACTCCTGAACTATTAGTTTTAGATATAAACTGGAGTACCATTCTTATAGGAAATTCTCTTATCTCTATAATTGATTCTGTTCATTTTTGCTCTATCTTACATCGTTTTCACTGCATCGACGATTTAAGAATAACCGGCACTCAATTTTTTATTTTTTTTAAGTGTATTTACCGGGGGTTTACAGCCATGCATTTTTGATATTTTATTAAGGGCATCATTTGCCATCTATTGGCGCTAAAATAATCGAGGCGAATAATTAACATCATATATTATGACAGACCCACTATAAACTATATTAATTTCAATATTTCGTTAATTTACATATTACATCTCCTATACGAGAACAAATTTGTAGTAGTTTTTTAGAATTTGAATTACTCATGCAGGGAAGAAGAACAAACTGACATTGCAATACCATAATGAAATAAACACCTAAATAACAAATAACATAACAACAATAACACAACTATTTTAATTTTCTATTATTCGCAAATATTACATAGACAAATTCACACGCAGGCTACTTATTACATAACTAATAATAATTGTCAGAGTATGTTCAAATGTTCACGTTAATTAGCGCCAACAGACTGTTAAATGTTTTGCTTTTGATTTAATCATCGACTGAATAATATAATAATAAATAATTTATTTAATTAATAAGTATCTACGCAAAATAAAAACTTCCGCAAACAAAGTTTATTTTCTTTTAATAATTAAACAAATATATAACGCACAATACGAAGCAGTTTTGGGTATAAATTTACAATAGAAATAAACATTTAATTGTATTTAATTACCCAATTTTGTCCAGTCACTTTATATCCGCCAGTCCGTAACAAATGAATGTAGTTAGCATAAAAAATTAATTTCTTTATTTGAATAAAATTAGAGTTTAAAATATGACAGGTGCACATTAAAAATACCATTGAAAAATTCTACTTCTTAATGTAATTATTTTCATATCATAATATTCTTTATACACTAATAATAATTACTATTACTTGTTTTTCACTTTTTGGCTTTCATATAAATATATTTACAGCCAGCAAAACATTACATTATTATGGTTTACCGGTAGGAAAGGAAGTTGCCCTGGGATGATCAGGGCAGGAGACACTTATGAGATCCAGGACTAATGGGTTGGTGGCTCCCAGGATTACCCACGCGGTACTTAAATTACCTTATTATATACACATGCACATGTAAAGGTATTCCTGTATGAACTGATGCTCCTACTTTTTAAGCAAAATTATTATTAGAAAAGAATATTTTATTATATAAAAAAAATATTAATGCATAGGTGAATTTCTTAACTTTCAATTTTTACTTCCTTCTCCCTCCTCCACCTAAAAAAATAAAAAAATCCCTCTTCGTATAGTCTTTTTCAGGTGTGTCTCAGAATTTATTATCTGCCTGTAGGACCAATAAATTCATCTACGGTGATTTGAAGTAAAAAAAATAGTAGATTCTTAAATGAGTTTTTTCTGTTAAGCGCAAAGGTTTAAAAAAAAACACATTTTTTTACAAATTGGTGACTGAAAATGTTTGTTTTTCAATTTTAATTAATTTTCCTCAAAAAGTTATTAGAAAATAACTAGATAATCCCATACCTATAGTTATTTAATTAATTTCAGATTAATTAGTTTTCACTAAAATTAAGAAGTCTGTCCTAAAGGCGCATACTTGCTGCACTAAAAATAGCTATAACTTTATAGATTTTCAAAATTTCTGTAAGTATACAATTTCGTAGGCATATTCTCAAAACTATAAATTATCGGAAAATGTAAAATGATTTTTTCGAACTTTCACCGTGTTGTTTCCCTTAATAAGAAATTTAAAAAAACTCCTACATCTTTCAAATGTCATAAATATTAAACAATAGTATAAACCATCTCGATATCTACTTCATCTAAATTAGCATCAATTAGATTAATTCTAGAATCTGATGTATCATACAATTAGTATTGTTTATCTAGATACAGGGCATTCTATTTATAACAACAACATCTGCATTTCAAAGATTACTTGTAACTTATAAGGGTAAAATAAAACAACAAAAGGTCAACAGATTTAATTAAAATAATTGACCTTGGCGATTAAATATAAAAACTTTAATGACCATTGCATTAAAAGACAAAAGATTATATGGATAATAACAGTTATAAAATTCTATATATATTATAACGTTCGTTCAACGTCAAAGTTTAACGATAATTATTTATTATTATTACATGCCGTATACATTTTAACATGTAATACTTCTTAATTAAGTTAGCAATTTACAATAAAATTTTAATAAATTTAAATCTCGCTGATTACGAAAAAACAGGCCTTTCGAACGTATTTCAGTATGATGAATGAAAAATATCTTCTTTTTTTAATTAAAGCATATTATATAAGGTACTGGCACCAGTCTTGGATATAACCCCAGTAATGGCTATTTTTAAATTAAATGTACTGAATTAAAAATATTTGTTGATATTTGATTATTAACATTTCTGAATATTAATTTATATACAATTAACTGTCTTACAGCGTGATTTGATGACAATCGGCCATAGGTGTCAAAATGGTTGACATTTAAACCAATTATTAGTATAATTTATTATTAATTATTATATTATCATAGCAACTACTTTACATTGTTTCAAATTTGACGATTCTTTCTTTTATATCTTTTATGTCTTGGACTTATCATTTTGTAATCATTAGCAAGTGTCCATCATTGGAGAAAAAACATAAACAAAATGAAAGGCTATAATTTACAAAACTATATTTGCGGACTTTGGTAATTAAATTGATTAAAAGAGTTATTTGTTTTATTAGTAACATGAGTTCATAAGAATTATAAAAAATAAGCCCGTCAATAACAAAAAAACAGTAAACTTTGCTCTTATAGCGGTCATAACTGGTACCAGATACTATATTAAAATCTATAAACAGTAAAATTATACTGCTTCAAATCCCTTAATGTCAGCTAACAGTGTTAGATATGATTAACGAGAAAACATCGTTTCAAAAACTTTGACATTAAACATCCAGAAAGGATAATACCAAAACACTATAAATTCTAATAAACAACCAAGATTCTACAACTGCATAGTACTCGTATTACAAATTACAACTATACTACAAGTGACCCAAATCTAAAAGTTATACGGTCGAATAGATTCATTCATCATCAAACAACACACTTTGTTAATTATAATAAACGTAATTTAAGTAACTAAGCGCATCCACATTCAACATTCCCATGTAATTAAGCCTCCAGACGCCCCTATATAAATATATGATTACATCCCGACCCATGACGACATCCTCAATAAAATATATATACGCATGCGGTACCTCCATCATGTATAGAGGTATTGTACAATTAATTCATGTCTATGTTGAGTGACAGTTTCTCATGCAACGCGAGAGGTTCATATTAATTAGCTTACAAATAGCTTCTCTATGAGTACGTTTACACAGCGCTGTTATTCCGATTTAACTATAACCGATTTAACTATAACCGATGTAATAAAACCGTTTTAAGGGGGTATTCTAGTCTAGAAGCCAAAATTTTAGGCATTTTTCAAACTAACATAAAAAAAATGAAAAACATTTTTACTATCCATTTTTTGGTATGATATTTATTGACATTTTAAGAATATAAAAAAAAATTGTAAAAAAGAAATCAGAAATTCGACAATTGAAGTGGGGGTTACAAAAAAAAACGGTGCACCCTGGTTGACATGATTCCAGCCCTTATAGTGATCTGAAACAAAAAAAATTGAAAAATTCTCAATCTGTAAAGATGTCGCTATCGCATTGACCTTAGCCAAAAAAAAACAAAAAAAAATTCACAAAATGGCGTCGATATGAAAAAAAAATTTTTTTTTACCCCTTTTTTTGACCTTTTCGAATTTTTTAAAAATACTCCAAATTGAAATTTTTTTAAATCCAAGGCAGACGCGATAGAGAGATATATAAAAAAGATTTCCACCAAATTTCAAAAGAATCGGTGGGGTAGAACTTGAGATATCATGTCAACCACTTCAAAAAAAGTAGTTTCGAGAAAAACGCGTTTATTGTGTGATTCGTTCCACTCGACCGGATTAAATGCTACGTCATAAAATCTACTGTATCTCCGAAAATAATTCGAATTTTGAAAAATCCATTTAAGGACATATTCTTAAGGGTCTAAACTTTGAAAATATGCAAAAAAAATAAATTGATTTTTTCAAATTTCTAGACCAGAATACCCCCTTAAGTGGTGGTGTTTACACATACGAGAATAAGTGACGTCAGCTGGAATTATAATTCCGATTTTAAATACGCTGTAAGTTCGATGACGTACCAGCAAGAAATCTCAAAAATATTTCGTCTCTTTTATGTCCCACGAATCACGTTTCTTTTGTTTTCCATTTCTTCGTCTCAGGTGTTTTAACCATATTTTAACTGATGACGCTTTTTCAAATGTTAATGCGAAGTACATTACGATGAAATCTCTATACTCCGTAGATACTTATATTTTTTGAGGTTGGCTAAATAGATTTAATTTTTTAATTGCAGTTTACACGCATTTTTATTTCTGATCTATTCCGGTTTACTTATGCTATTCCTGTAGATCAAGAGGAATAGCATAACTAAACCCGATTAGTTATGTCGGGTGTAAAATTCGTTTACACGAACTTTTACAACCGGTTTTATTACATCGGTTATAGTTAAACCGGAATAACGGTGCTGTGTAAACGTACTCAATGACACAAATGATAGAAGCAGTTCAGAAGTGCAATGCGACTAACTCTACAAATACAATCTGGTAAATAAAATATTCAACATTTATATTCTTTTTTAAAAGCATATGATTTCCTGAAAATCATAAAGGTATCTAACACGATTTATTAACATTGCTGTTAACAACTAGCCTAGCCTAATTGGCCTAGTATTTGAATTATGCCTTCCGTCAATAACTATGAACAACCTAAGTTTCATAGTCCAAAATTCATGTTTATATGCGAAAATCAGTATTTCAATTCAAAAATAAAATATGTATTTTATTTTATTTTAGTATAAGTAAGTATTCAATATTATTTTTTTTAATTTTTACTGGTGCGGGCACCTTTGTGGTGCGGGCTCATAAGCTACAGCCTAGGTAGCCTGCGTGTAAATACGACCCTGACTACTACATCTGGAAATTTAAAAAATAAAATTAAAGTACCACACAAAAATAATTCTATAAAATATGTATTAAATCATTCTTATCTCCGCTTATTCAAGGACAAACAAATAAAATTTGCACATAATTCGAACAACAAAACAAGTTTTTCTCGTCGATTTTTTTCTCAAACGTCATATATTATAAATAATCATTTGTTTATATGTATGTTTAAAATAACTTTTTATAAAAGCAATGAGTCATAGGAATGTATTTTATATCTCATCATATTTTTTTACGCTTCGCCAACTCCACAACAATTTAATATTTACAAAAAATCAAATACCTTTGTGGTTACAGCTAGCGGTTTATTATAAATATATAACACTCTTCATAAATTGTTGCATGTATATACTTTTGTATGAACACAAACAAAAAATTTATATACCTATAAAAGAACAACTAACGAAGCGATCTAAAATAAATTAAGTTATGCGTAAAACTATTAATAACTTTAATTAATATTCAACACTTTCAGATTTATGTTTATTTAAATAAGTACCTACTTTTCATTTTATTCTCTATAGAAAAACAATTTAATCCTTGTTTACGTTTTCAAAACACTTAAAAAAACTGCTTTTGATATTTCTTTATTTATTTAAGTGAATGGCAATTAACATTAAAAATGTGAAATTTCATTTATCAAACTTCGAGAGCCTTAAATTCTTTATAAATAAAATTACCATTATTTTTATACTTCACTATAACATTACTATAAATCAATCCTAAATACGTACTTTTAAATTCATGAGTACCAACGCAATTTACATGTGTGATATTATTGTATATGTATGTATATATATTACACATGTACATATATACTTACTTACATTCCTAATTTCTTATTTATGAAATATTAGCCAAGGAACATAAATTAACTTAAACCACTTTATCACATTGTATTTTTTAAATTAACTAAAATATTAATTAATTTTTTACATGCAAAATAAATCATTTAAAACGAATTGTAAATTCATATTATAGAATTCCAGAAAAATATTTAATATTTATGGAATATTTTTCGAAAAAAAAAAAAAAACTTTAACCCACTATATAATTTTTCTAGAACTTCTCTGCGGTTTATTTCAATAGATAGAATATGTATGTGAAATTCTTTTCAACAAAAAATACAATATTTTCAAAAGGTACAATCCATTTATAGACATGCAAAATAAAAGAAATGTATAGTACAAGTTACTGTTCAAGATATTTTTTAAGTATATACATTTCTGGTATAATTTCAGAGAAATTTTCAAAGAGCGTGTGGAAAATCAAGCATAGCACACACACACATACATACACACCCAGAAATACTTGTGTATTGTGTGAAGAAACACAAGACTCTCATTATAAATTTCACACAAAGGAAACAAAATCCAATTCAAGACTGGAAAATTCAAAAGAACGAGTGAACAGTACTTAAATATATACAGAAACTTCTTACCGAAGTATCACGTATATATATAACCACAAAGCTACAAGGGTACGTATCTTTACCGCTACTCGCTCAAGTTAAAGAACACCCGTTTTTTTAAAAGATGCTGCTTTTATGAACAAAAATATCTTTATTAAATTTTTATGCAACGCTAGCGATAACTCATCGAAATGCGTTGCACAGTTTTTCTTAAATACGTATATGATTTTTTTTTATTAAGGGACCCAGTATTTTTGAGAAAAGTCTAAGAGGGCCACATATAAAATTATAGTACATAAAGTACCAACATATGTATATTCAAACTGTTCTTCATACAATGACTGGAGCAAAAGCTAAGTTAATGCTATCTATGGGGTATCCTTAATCTTTAAAATACATAAAGCTCAACGTCTCTCTGTTAGTGCGCTTATAACTCGAGAACCACTTATCCGACTTACGTAATTTTTTTTAATTCATATATATGTTCTCTGGCCAGATTATAGGATATATTTTATTACGTTAGATAACATAAGGAATAAGCATTGACGATAATAGTAAATCAAGTCGGAAAAAAGTTTGCTACCAGTGCGCTCTTTTGCAATACACTGCCTAAAACGTTAAATATTGAACAAAATAATGCAGTAAAGAATTGTGTAGAATCAAAAGATCTCAAATAAAATCTTGCGATACCATACATCTTAAAAAGTAGAAAAAAATAACAAATGAACATGTGTAATGTGTGTATGTCTAAATTACAAATAAACATATTAATAGTTCAACATTATAGTAGGCATTAAGTTGTTTTTATCACTGTCAAGTCAATAAAAGTTTTTCTAAACTTTATAGAACATACAATCGAAATGAAGAAATCTTGTTTTCATCCAATTAAAATATTTAATTAAAAATAATTTATAAAGATTATTTATTTACCATTACAGAAGTTGAAAACATAGGATTATAATTTTTAAATTCAAGTTATGCTTTTTAACAAAAGTAGAGATCATTTATATTTACAAAAAAATTCGAAAGTAAAATTATCTAGAATTGAAAGGTATTTAAAAACATTTTATTAAATGGACCTACTTATTTTTATTATGTTGATTAGTTATGAAAATTTTAAACACTGATCGGAGATAAATCGTACATAAAATCTGTTTTACATCTTTTCATTATTATAAAATATAACCTTATTTTTATCTTTTAGTTAACGTATTACATTATCAAGATATAATAAATATATCTAATAATAATCATTATAAGTATCTGTAAGTACATATAAGAATAATTTAAATAAACACAATTTATAAATTAATTTGTTTAAATAAACAATCAACACAAACAATGAAAAAAGATAAGATTTTAATGAGGAAGTTAATTAATGAATTAATTAAATAAATGTTGATAAAAAATTAATTATTGAAATATAGATTAACCGCTTTTTCCGAACGTCCTCTTCGAATCAAACGCTCAAATATTTTACTAAAAATAATAATATGGAAGGGGAGGAGATCTTTTTATATCAGAAATACAGAAAAACAAATTGTAACTTACTTTACTCTATAGAAGGTACTGGCTTCAGTTATGGCCGCTATAAGAGCAAGGTTTACTGTTTTTGTGATTGACGAACTTCTTTTTTGTAATTCTCATGAACTCATATTACTAATAAAACAACTAACTCTCTATTTAATCAATTTAATTACCAAAGTCAGCAAATATAGTTTGTTTTTCAAATTATAGCCTTTTATTTTGTTTATGTTTTTTCTCCAGTAATGGATTAAATAAAACCAGTAATAAGCACGCAGTGATGGACACTTGCTAATGATAAGTACTACGACACAAAAGATATAAAAGAGAGAATCGTCAAATTTGAAACAATGTAAAGCAGTTGCTATGATAATATAATAATTAATTAATTAATAATACTAATAATTAGTTTAAATGTCCACCATTTCGACACCTATTGGCCGATTGTTATCAAATCACGCTGTAAGACAGTTACATTTAATTAAAAAATTGCAGTACCTTATGTTCGAAAACACATGTTATGTACGTACCTTACACTCCTGTACACGTAATTGGGCGCACTTAACGCTTGATTATCTATCCGCGGGTTCAAGTAAAACTGTCAAGCAAAACGCGATGAAGTGGACCGCGGAGAACCGCATTGTTTCCGCACGTTCTCGCGGGGGAAGGACAACAACAATTGTCGCGCTACCATGTCACGTACTACTCAGTTCTGACACACACTCATTTAATGGAAAAACCGTAAGTGTGTCTCGACACAGGAAATAATGCGTGTTATCGCAATTGGGAACTCTAATATTCGTAATTAAAATAAACATGTGATTGCCATTATTTTCTATTAATCATATTAGTAGTATATTGAATGAATAACAATATAATTAACGTAATAGCCTTGCTAGAGATGGACGCGGGTCGTGATCTGACATTAACGATTTTAAAATATTGGATCGTGAGTTAATGTAAAACATGAACGTGATAATATTTTTGTCGAACATGAGTACGTTAGGATATTTTATAGGGAATTGAATAATAATAAAAGTAATTTTAAAATGTAATGTTGCTGTTTTATTTTCTTTTTTTATTAATACTTAAATTTGACATGCAGTTAAAACGAAATAATACAAATATTCACATTATCAAACGAAAAATATTTTTTAAATTAAATCGTATCACGAGCGTGAGTATAAAAATACAATTCATTGGCAGGTTGATTGTGGTTTTATTTTTTGTAACCGTGAGTGAACGGTCGTGAAAAAAATATTTTGTTCGTGAGCGTGCGTGATCGTCTATATGTATTATATGTATACCCGCGAAAAATCAAAAATTGACTTTCATTTTTATATTTATTGATTCATTAAAAAGTATTTGAATAACGCATTGAAATCGGTTCAGTAATTCTGTCTATAAATGAAAATGATATATAGATAATAATGGCAGAGATATATGTATTTTAATTTTCTACAAAAACATCGTTGTTCGCTTCTGACAAACAATTTCCATTACAAATGGATTGTACAAAAATATAATATAAGTACATTTTATATTCTTTAGAAATAATACAGGTTCATATATAATTATAATTATGTCGTGTTTTTGTATATAAAATGATCCATTAATCAAAATGAAAAGGAATCGTTTGAAAAAAAAAAATGTTTGATGTTATTCAAATATATAAAAATATGTAATCAACAAAATTAAAAAAAAAAGTTCTGTTCTTGAGTATCAAAACATACAAAATGTATGTCAGGTTCCGCTTATCAAATATGTATAATGTATTTTTTTTATTTCATATTATACTACGACTGTGAATCATTTTCAGTATGTGTTTATTACGTTTCATATAAATAATATAAGTAAAAATTTCAAATACAACTATTAATTAAAAAGAAGAAAAAAAATTATTATTATTAATAATAAAATGACACATGTATGCAATCACTTTAAAATATTGAACGTGTCAGAATAATCGATATCTTGTTAAACTTATAATTTCGTAAAAACAGAAATATTCATTGTAAAAATATGTTATGTAGAACTAATTAAAATTATTGATATGAGAACATTTTAAAGCATGCATCATTTATTTTTGGATACAAAAAAAAAGATACATTACCATAAATAGTTATCATAGGTATGTATATGTATATAAAGTTTAGTTAATTATGCTAATTAAATTCAAATATTACACGCACAGATTTCAAATGCACCAAATCTGAAGTGTAACGGCATTCGACGTTAGATTTAGTTTAGGATAGTAGGTTATCAGCGCGCAAATGGATTCGTTTCAATAATTATATCATTATTCAATTTCTAAATGCATTTATACTTCCTAATATTCTTATATGTACGTACATATATGTACGTAAGTAAAATAAAATTCGCATTGCCAATTGTATATTTACAACCTACTTATATCTTTATGTACATACGTGTATATAAAAAATGATATAGTCACGCAAAATATATTATATAAATATGTAATATAATCTAAAATAGATTTTGTTAGCATGAAATAATATTTTAATTTCCTATTGATTTAATTCATATCGTCAGTTCCAAAAAGAATTCATAAGTAGGTAATTATAAGTATATTTGTAAATTCAAATAAATAATAATAAATATAAATATTACATGAAATAAAATAACATTTTTTCACCAAAAATACAGTTTTTTTTGTAAATGCATATTCTGTATTACATTTTTATAGAAAATTTTATACAATTTTTAGATAGCATGCGCCCTTTCTTGAGATATTAAACGAAATTGGGTAACCCCCTGACCATCTACTAGCCAGATCTAACTATGAAATTAATTGAGGGTTTAATTCAAATATGTTTAGTGGTTTATAAGTTATGCATTTAACAACGATTTAGAAGATATACGAACACACACACACACACAGAGAACGAAAAGTGTTTGTTTTTATCTGAAACAGAAAGATCAAGTGGAAATTTTAAAATCAGAGACAAAGGAAGTAGTGACAAAGAGAAGATATCTACGTTGGCTTTACTAAAAAATATTTAACCCTGATGTTTTTATTTAAATTTTAGTAAAAAGGTATTTTTTCAAAAAATTTAAGTCACTAACTCTTAAACATTAGCGATTTTCATTGGTTAATAGTTTACTATTAATATTTTTTATTAATAATTCGATTTTGAAATGCTTCCTTTACTGGACTACAAGTATTTATCGATTAAACATTTTTAAGTCTCACATTTTCTAATTAAATAAAAACCTAAAAGTCTCATAAAAACTAGAAAATACGAGTACAATGTTATCATCTATAAAATTTGTAAATAATGTTAAACTATCGTATGTTTTATGCACGTTTCTAATAGAGTATAAAAATAAAATACATATTTTCATATCCAATTACTAATAATAAAAACTATAAAATCTAATAACATAACATTCACAATGGCTGGTAAACAATAAAACAAAAGTGTGACAAGATCATAACATAACTGTAAACAACAATCATCAACGCCGCGGTCACCGCCAGTGGAGACACATTAAAAGCGTTCCGGCAAAGATGAAATAGAAAACCATTATTTACAGGTTAAAAATAGCATGTCGCCGCAGTTGACCTTTAGCCTGTGCAATTTTCCACAGTTTACTTTAGCCGGTGATATTTCGCAAACGCGTGGCCTCCGACCTTGACCGGAATATTACGTGATGTTCCGGGCTGCTGCAAACACGGCAAGGTTGCCCAGACTTTACGATCACAACCGTGAAAACTGTAACGGCTTTTCAAGACAAACAGACATACCTAGTGCCTAGTACCTATCTCTCGTTTTAAATATTTATATATGTATGTACCTATGTTAATATCAGTGGCTGTTCTTCAATAAAAATAAAAATAAACCATTCAGAAACCAAATCGACTAACTAAACAAAAAAACCGAGAAATCGTTTATAATAGATTTTCCACTTAATTAATGGACTAATGTTTAGAAAAATTATGTGTTGATTCGCAATAATTAATAAAGTATGCTTCTAAAGAAGTCAATAAAAAATACACATGTACAGTGAAATGCAGAAGTGGTCGTTCAGTTTTCATTAAAATAGTAGGCTTCTCCCATTGATATTTTGAAACTCATTGCTAGATAAAGAAGTACTCTTCGGTTATAGTACTCATATATATTTGTGCAATTAAATTGTGGCAGTAAATATTTGATATTCCGAATTTTAGTATTTAAAAATTTTAAATTTGATATAGAATTGATTAATGAAATGAACGTATATTTGTGTTTTTATTTAAAATGATGTAACTATATAAGCTCCGCGCTAGAAAAAGATAACCGATGATGTTTGTTTTGTCTTAATAATTTTGAATCTGTTGTAAGCGATTCTGACCTTAAGGGTGACAGACGACTTCTGAAGCACAGTATTTGGTAGTTAGTTCGTTGATACACAATAATGTACGTGTATAATATAATTATATAAGTATATAATTAGCGATATTTCGAAAAAGTTTATTGCCTATTCTGTTAAAGACATCAGGAGATGTGAAACAGATGCATCACTAATGCCCGGTATTATAAAGAATTTGCACGCAAATTTGCTTCCAGCTAATGCTATCTGCCAGGAGTAAAATTGTTATGAAATTGCTCGATATTTTATAGCAGTGATAATAAATGTATAATAATGTAAATGCTATGCATTTTATGGGGTATACACTTGGCATCATTTATTTAATGTCGCTGATTTCTATTTAATACGCATGCGTTATAAAGTCATTATATGTACGATTTCATTGGCTACATCTGTGAGTAGTTGTCATTTATATTTAATACCTAGCAGATAGCGTTAGCTGGAAGTTAATTTGCATTTGCACTTAAGAAAATTCTTTATAATACCGGGCATAACTCATTTTTTTGATTTGATACTTGATTCAAAGATAATATAACATCGTAAGTTAATTGGTATTTTTTTTTTTCATTTGAATATGATCATTATTTCTTATCAGTACGTCAATATATGAACGTCTGGAGATAAATTTTTATATAAGTCGTCTTTGTTGACTTTTATTAATCAATAAATAAAATTCTTCTGCACTTGACATCAAATTGATAATACTGACATAAAGATTTCATTTATAAACATGCTGCTGAATGCAGTAGGTATAGTTTTTTTTTATCTTTTACTTAAACTAACAAATTTTAAAAGAACATTGTATCAAATTCTCACTGGGAATTTCTTTGGATTAGAAGATATTATTATCAAACGTTATAACATTCGAGAGCATAATATACATTTATTTATTTAGTTAATATTGATTTTATAGTTAAAAACGATTAAACAAAAATTGTAATATAAATAAATTCATCAAATACTCAAGTCGGTCAAGAATGAGAAAGTAAAATTTACTAAAAAATATTGTAAATAAAATTTAAAACGAATGCATCTAAAATAAACACAGATTAGTTATTTATTTAAGGATTTAGGTACTTATCTAGCGTTTCCCAAACTGTGAGTCACATATACAGCTTAATGTGTACGTAATATCGTCATAAAAAATTTTAATAATTGTATAAATAAATATTAATCTAAATTATACACACAAGACATTTTTTTTCATTTATAGATATAAAATATTCGATCAATCGAGGGTTATTTTTGTGTGCAGTTTTAGCTATAAAATTCAGATATGCAGCTCGAAATGTTACTTTATATTGTTTCCAAGAAAAAAATAATATTCGCTGCACAAAAAAGCTAAAACTGCACACTTAAACAACCTCTGCTATCAAATACATAAGTTTTATTTTTATTAATATTTTTGTATTTATACAAGTCCTGTGTAAGCCACGTCGATTTGGTCGTGATATCAGCCAACGATCGTCTCACATTACAGTGTATATATTCACGAAAAGTTGGCCGATAACACGACCAAATCGACGCGGCTTACACCCAGAAGCCAATATCCATATTTAACTATTTATTTAACTATATTTGCACGCATTAACGATTTTTTCATACGTTAGAAATAAACAGGAAGCACGCGTTATGCGATTAAAAACAATTAAATAAATGTGCTTTATGTTTTCTTTATGAAACTAAACGCTTAACCAAACTATATAGAACATGCGATATGATGTCAAATTATAGTCAAATAAAAATTTGGTAAATCATCTATACAATTAATACGCAAACATCGAAAATTGACGTCCGTTTTTTTAGTATTTACTATAAAAGGAGGTGAATGAAACTTATATAATTCGAAAGGTACTGTGCCATAAATGTGCACAAAAAACATGTGTGTACGTTGCCGTTAAGGCAGGTAAAATATTGGTCGAATTTGGATCATATAATAGGCGATATTAGTATAAATAATTATTCGAGTAATTTATGTATTTAAATAAACCTGATACTTGCTAGCTGTGTATTAGAAAAAAATTCATATTACCTACATGATAATTTTAGTTTTAAAGTAATTAATTAGATAATACAACCTACAAATAATGGATTTTTCAAGAGGAATAACTATAATACTAATTAACTAACGTACACTTGAGAAAAAATCAAATCCTTTTTTGTACTTGTACTTGTACAGACTTATAAAATACAGTTACACTACAAATATTAAAATATATTTATTATTTCTGCATATATGATGAATAGCTAGATTCACTATACTTATAATAGAAAAAGAGAAATACTTCACGATTCGTGAAATTTCTTGCAAAAATAAAACAAAAATCAAGACGAAGCCCATTTTTTGTAAATAACTTAAGAAAGATTATAAGAAGCTTTATTCGAATTCATAAAAAGATTCACCACCTATGAGCAAAGATATCGTCAAAATAAAATAAAAAAATTTAACATTTTGCGTGAATAGGGATTACGCTTGCAATTTTAAAATTTATTGATTTTATTTTGACGATATCTTTGCTCTCAGATGGTGAACCATTGAATGCAGCTTCTTATAATATTTTTTAGTTATTTACAAAAATTGGGCTTACTCTTCAATTTTTAATATTCCCAAGAAATACCTTAATAAAAAGTAAAGTGCAAATACTTGAATAAATGTAAAAAAATATACTTAAGTACAAACTTCGGAACCTACTTGTGCAAAGTAGGTTCTAATCAATAATATTAACACACGTATATTACCACACACCCTTATCCACTTGTTATAGTTTCTAACGTGTTTGAACGATAAGACAGAAGTATGTTTCCGTTCTTTCTATCTCAAGATGAAAGATCGATTGCCCTGTCAGCAACAGGAACACGCGAAAAGTAAATAACTGTCGCTGTAAACGTTATCAATTATTGCGAATGTAAGAAAAAATATGTTCATTGGCAATTAGTAAAAGTGATTTCTAGATTAAATCACATAAAAATAAAAACACATTCACTCTTAAGTAGTACAAATTATCTTTGACATAATTTTTTTTTATTTATTAATTTTTTACATTGGTAAAGTGAAAATAGTGCCGTCCAATCTTAAGAATAACGTTATTGTAATAAAATTTTTTAAACAAAAAACATTTTTTTTAAACAAAAGGATTTGTTGTTATATATAAATTTAAAAACTACACGGAGAAAATGGAACTCTTTTAGGAAAAATTACAATTCCTAAATAAAAATTTATTATCTGTATTACAATAATTCGCATTTTTTAAATTTATTAAAAAGTACAATAAGTCTGTAAATTATTGCAATACCATTCCATTTCCTAAATAAAACTTAAGAATAACTTAAGAATAGTAGTGACGTTTCCCGAATGAACCAAATTGTCTTTGATAGCTTTTTTTATGATTTTGCAATGTCGAATTTGTACTTCTTTGATTGTATGTGTTGTTAAAATATCAAAAAATACGAAAACAAGAATAAATAAAGAAATTTTTTCTAATTGATATTCTATTATACGTTTGTAACATTTGAATATATCCCCTGAGTGACGTCAATTGCCGCGCCAATGCTGATTGGTCAAGGAGCTATTGAGACTACCTTGTCTTTATATACCTTGGTAAATGTCATCTTTGTGGTTTAGTCTACGGAGCTTATTGTTAGTGATACTAACAACAAATTTGAATTCATTCATTCGGATAGTTTCGATGGAACAGACATTGTCTGTCTCATTGCATATCTCCCCTACACAAAAAGTTACATATTTATAGAATATCAAATAAGAGATAGAATAAAATTAATAATTTGTTCCACGATTTATAATTAATTAAATGAATGCATTGTTTATATTAAACATACATTGTCAAATGACTCACAATCAGTATTGTCAATATACCTATATTTATAATAAATATTGCTCGTCTGTTTAGAGGTCTTTACAAAAATATATCTGGGACATTTAATTATCTAAATTTATTTAAACAGCACTAAACAAAATATCCAATATTTATACAATCGCTATTGTAAACAAAAGAACAATACCCTACAAGTATATAAAAGTTTGCAACACCCCTGGGCGCAGCATCAGCAGGGACGTATAGTAAAGACCTTGACCTACTTTATCTGCATTTGGAAAATACATTTCCACTCCGCCCGGGGTTGTGGGGAAAAAGGGGGTACAGTATATAAATTCGTACACCCCGCGCATCTGCACTATCCACTGCGTATAAGTTTTCAATGTCAATGGTAAGTAAACAATTGATGTTTACAAATAAAGAAACAATAAGCTAAAAATGACGTAAGTGTTTCAAATGACTGACATTCCACATAGTGTTTGGTATTGAATATTAAAAAGAAATTATTGCAAAATATACTTCAATAAATAAATGAGATTTTCAATCATAATTGGGTCAAAAAATTTATAAAAAGTTGTATTTTTTATAACAAAATAATATGATTAATGATTTTTACAAAAAACAAGAAAGGGTAATTAATTATATTAAATATAATCAATAATACTGTTTATATTTTATTTTAACTTTTAAATAAAATTAAGTTAATATAGTACTACAAATATTTTTTCAATTTTTTAAAACCACTAATACACCAAATTAATTACCACATTTGAGTTAAAATTTTTTTTTTGAGGATATTAAACATTTTTTAATTAAAAAGGTACATATACAAAAAAGCAAAATACAAAGCATAAAAAATTAAATAGCACATATTTCAAAATCAAACTAAATAAATAATTATATTAATAAGCACTACTCAAAAAATACAGAGTTAGAATTATCTAGTTTGTTATGTTTTCGTTCCAGTTTAATTTTCTCGAACCGACTTCTTTTCCCATACGACTTTGACGAAACCAATCATTTTTCGCAAAAAAAGTTTTACTGTTTAATGTTCCATAAACATTTTATTATATTAATGTTATTAAGCTTTGTGTACGCTCCATTATTTAAGCTTAAACTCTTGTGTTAGTACATCTAAATATTAATAAATAATTAGAAAAAAAATTCTGACAAAAACTTTCCCAGTGTTCACCAATTTTATTTAATTAAATTATATTTATTTAAAATATGTGCATGAAAAGTACTCAGGAACTGAATTTATATGATGAATATAAATAAATTTGCAAATACACTTTACTTTCCAACTATAAGTTCGCTATATAATTAATAATAAGTTGTAATTAAGTGTTAGGTATATAAATAAAGTCAGCAGTTATATGCAGAACTAAACAAATAAATAAAACGATGAAAATAATTGTATTTACGCCTAGAAAGTTTAAGTATACAGATCTAATTAAATATCAACGTACACTTCAGATGACAGTTATTAAATACGTGTCTCATGTCCACGTCCACGTATATAAGGTACTGGCACCAGTCTAGGATATGACCCCAGTAATGGTAATTTTTTAATTAAATTTACTGAATAAGAAATATTTGTTGATATTTGATTACTACAATTTCTGAATATTAATCTAAATACATTTAACTGTCTTACAGCGTGATTTGATGACAAACGGCCAATAGGTGTCAAAATAGTGGGCATTTAAACTAATTATTAGTATAATTTATTTATTAATTATTATATTATCATAGAAACTGCTTTACACTGTTTCAAATTTGATGATTCTTTCTTTTATATCTTTTGTGTCGTAGTACTTATCATTTTGTAATCATTAGTAAGTGTCTATCACTGCGTGCTCATTACTGATTTTACTTTATCTATTACTGGAGAAAAAAACATAAACAAAATAAAAGGCTATAATTTAAAAAACAAACTATATTTGCGGACTTTGGTAATTAAATTGATTAAATAAAGAGTTATTTGTTTTATTAGTAACATGAGTTCATGAGAATCACAAAAAAAGTGTCAATACCTTATATAATCAAATACAAATTTTAAATATATTCAAAAAATACATTTCAGGCAAATGTTTACAAAACTTACAAAATTTGTATAATAAAACTCATATTGTATGTAAGATCAGGTCGTGAACCTTTTTTGTTGAAGGGTCGTGTTGTATCAATGAATATAAAGCTTTTTTATCATTTTAGGGAGGATTTTATACCACCCACACACATTTTGGAGGAAGTAAGATTATTTTGGTATATATTTTAATTAATATCATCATTTCTAATATGCTTAAAAATATCTCAATATTCTACATATAAACAAGATTTTTGAGGGTTCTATCTGGCATCGTTAAATAATTTAGTCATTAATTCTGTATTCTATTTTAATTTTAGGACTTGGAAGAATACTCGATAAAATCAAGTCTCTAAAATTTCGTTGCAAACTTTTTAACAACATCCAAAAGATAATAGTTCCCTTGCAACTAATTTGCTAACATTGATGATAATTTGTTTGGAAAAGTTTGGTTATATTTTAAATATATGTATGGTTCATAGTAAAAACACGTATTCTTATATTAATTTACAGAATAAAGGTTAGAAATTTTAAAATTCGTACATATTGGCATGTAATAATTATTTATATTTTAAATCAAAAAAATATGTTTACCCTTTGTCTCCCTACCGCAAATACTAAAAAAATTATATATTTATATCAATTAAAATAACAATAATGATTATTTTTTTATTACTATTAAAAATATCCAACATTCAATAAATGTGACCATAAAATGAACAATGTAATTCGATAAGAAATTAAAAATAAAATAAACAAAAACATTCTATTAATTTGCTATAAATAACCCAATTCATAAAAATTTCACAATTTAAAATTGTTTAAAAATATACCTCAATTAATTTAAAAACCTGGTGTGCCAATTACCTAGCTGTTGAGAGCTACATATATAAGAAAAAATATACCAATGGTTCAAGTGCAATTCAAGCAGAAACAAATACCAAAGTTAAATATACTAAAGTGTGCTGAATTGATTGTGAGACTAGACACGTTTTTATCACTAGTGCAGCTCCAGGATTTTTGGAACGGGGAGTTCAAAATACGCACCAAGGTTACGACATTGTCCGGTGTTCAAGACATACCTACAAAAACGGCATTGAAAATATACAAATGTTAAAAAAAAACTGTTTAGGTACTGCAAATATAGATGTTTACTTATAAAAAAAATAACAAAATAATAATAATAGATGACGAAATGATTTTTTTTTTTGTAACAAAAATTAAACTTAAAAATAAATATTTATATTTATATTTTTATACTCAATCAGTAATTTTTTTCTAAATATAAACATTCAATAAGAAATAATAGTCCTGAAAAATAAGTTTTTTTTTTGTATAGTTCATTCTAAACTGGATATTTAGAAGATGAATTAATCATATCAATGTAACAAAAACAGTAAGGATTATTATTATATTTTTAAAATATCTTAAAATAAGTATTTATTCTATTCATCAATTTTAATGTGGTAGTTTTTTTCACATACAATTAATTTTTATCGTTTATATTAAACATTAAAATTAATCGTATGTAAAAAATCGACTAGTTACATAAAAGAAACATTGTTATGCAATACATAGTAACATTGTTTCAAATATTTTGTAATATGGCTCATAAGTCATGAATTGCCTATGTATATTTTTAACACTCGTAATAATTTAACTTTTAATGAATATAATAAAAAATTAATCTTCTATTGGAATTATTTTTTTCTGCAATAAAAGTATTTTGTATAAAAATTTTACAAAGTATAAAAATCAATATAATTTTTTTTTTAATAATCCAAAATACATACACAATAAAGAATTATTTATATATATATATGGTATATACCTTCCGCTGATTCACCATGACACAAAAATACCAGTGATACACACGTGTGCGTATTAAATAATTTAAAAATCGATACCGGACGGTGTAGTCCAGAACAGCAACAATAACAATGAGCACGCGACAATAGTTATCCGGTGTAGTGCGCGGAACGTCAGTGTTGTATCAATGCAAGACGTCGACTGCAGCGACGGCGGCACAGCGTCGCGACGCTTCGCACTCACACGAACCCACACCCACACATACAGAAACACGCGTAATACATCCAGGGGTATGTTTGGCCAGTAGATATGTACATGCTAACCGACAGTAGAAATTAATGTAAAAAGATACTTTTCCACATACGAGTTATTTCTGAAAATCATGATTTTATATTCGAAAAGTTCAATCAAATCACAATATAATTCCAAAATTTAACCGATTACCGAAAAATTCTAGAATTGAAAATAAATACAGCAATTAATTTATTCTCTGAAAATCGAAAAGTGAAGCTTTTGCTTTCTTTTATGAACTATTCCCACTAAAAAATAGTCGAGAAAACTATGTGATAACTGTCTTTACAAACTATATTATTATTATTAATTACAAAATTACAGAAAAAGTATGAATTTACATCACTATGCTGAAATTTCCCCGTGGCTTCGCCCGCATATACTTCAAAATCGGCAAATATCTTCGCGACTGCTTGCTCTAAAAACGTAGTCACCACATCTCCACCACGACGATATAAGTACATGACTGCTATTGATTATTTTATTCATTTTTATACATTTTTTAAAGAAAATATCAACTGTCAATTTTCTTTAATACGGGCCTGCCATATAATATAACTATCATATGGTCTATGCTAGAGTCTATGCTTTCGAACAGTGAAATACCCATCAAAATCGGTGCAGTGGTTTTCGCGTCTAATCGGAACGTACTTACAAACAGACAGGCAAAAATTTTATAATTTATTAAAACGTATTATTTAGCCCAGTGGTCTTCAAACTGCGTTCTGTGGAACCCCGGGGTTACACGAGTCAAAATAATTTTTTTTTAAATATATAAAACACTCACTAGTTGACTAGTGTATATTAAATAAAAAATATTAAGATACATTTAGTTATATTTAAAAATTAATGTATTCCAAGAAGTTATGTGTGAGTTTTAGCTTTTATACCTAAGATATATTTTTCTAAAGGTGGCCACACACGTAACTGCAAGCTTGACAAGTATGCATGATCCATCTTTTTGTACAAGTACGTAAATTTCCCTGACACCACTACACTGTACAAGTATGCTTAAACAAGCGCCAGTTTGTGCTTGGACTATGTTAAGCTCTGACGACGATGTGCTCGCACTAGCTGCTTTTTACCTTGTCCACAAAAGGAAAATGCGAAAGAAGGAAGGGACTAACCGAAAAAACCTTATAAAAATAACGAAATAAGTGTTCAGTTCTATAAAAAATAAAGAGAAAGATTTTACTATATTCGTAAGTGACCGTTTCAAAAAAAAAAAATGACACAGATATTTTTTGATAATTTGTAAATTATAAATTATACTTGACATATAAATCAAATTAAAATGTTACTTGGAGATAAACAACAAACTATTTAATAGGGTAACTATCAACAATTATAACAATAGTATATTAAACTACTATAACTAACTATATTTTTACCTTATTTTCAATTTAAAATATTTAAATTCAACCGATTATTATCAACTCCAATTCTTCAATTGTACTCGTATAATCAAAACAGCGCACCCCTGCACACTAGGGCACTAGTGAGCGGAGCTACAAAATAACACAGAGAGCGGAGGCCAACTACGTCGCGGCAACAGCAGCTTCCGACGCTGACCTTGGCCAACTCGAGCTGCAGCCGGAAAATTGATTTTTCCGTTTATCTCCAGCGCATATGCAAGTTTTGTTCTGATATTGCGCGTCATTGTTGACTATGTTCTTATTGATAAATTCGGAGACATGTAATGTTATTATAATAAAAATAATACATTTATTATATTAAAACAATACGGATATTATGGTATTATTTTTTTATAAAAATGTATTCATTCATTTAAAAATTAAGTAAAATATTATTATTTTTAAAAATGCACTAATTATCGCATTGTTGTTTAAATATATTTTTAGACTGTATTTTATTTATATAAATTAAATCATGTTTTATATTTTATAAATTTAAATAATTTTCAAAATATTTTATCTAAAGGCATTTTTATGTTATTTTCTTTAAAGAAAATTTAATTAAATTAAATTAACTATTTAAATTTGTTCTATATAGATTATTCTATTTGTTAAAATTGTAAATTGTAAGGGATCTCGTAATAAATAATGTATTTCGTTTAAAATATAAATTTGATTGAATTATAATGTTTTTTGCTTTCATTATTTCCAGTTCGATACATTTCAAATAAATCATATAAATAATAAAACATTATATAAGTTTGCATAATATAATTTCTTACCGCTCACACCCATCAAACAATTAAACCATTAATTAAACATTTTTAATTGCTACAAGCACATAACACACATAAACAATTATTAATTATTTGTTCGTACAAGGAAATATTACTTTCAACATTTTTCTGTGATTCTAATTATTTTTTAAATGTTTTTAGTGTATCAATGATAGAAATATTTTTATGGTACGAAAGTTTAATTAAATTTAAGATAAGACATTAATTTAGAATAGATTTATGTACCTATATGACATATCGGTTACGGGTACGAATAGGATTTTTTTTCTTGATTTCGATTTCGGATACGGTTAAGAAATTTTGGTTCCTCGCAATATTGAAGATACGAGAAGCTTTTTGTGATCGTTTTAAAATGCGACAAAAAATTGTTCTCCGATTTCAAAATTTTAAATTGATCTTTCTGTTTCAGGTCATGACAAACACTTTTCGTTCCGTGTCTGTCTGTATGTGTGTCTGTCGAGTGAATCCTTGTTACACGCATAACTCATGAACAACTGAACCGATATAAATGGTTGGGTCTGGGGTGAGGACGGTCCCATTTTAAAATCCTCAAAATCGTGTGTAAGGGGGAAAGGTGATACCCCAAAATATTTATTTTTTCAAGATATCTCAAGAACGACACATGGTACGTGAAAACCCCTCCCCCTTATCCACGATTATGATGATTTTGACCTAACCATCCGACCAAGTTTCAACAATATCGGTTCTGTGGTTCATGAGTTATGTGTGTGACAAGGATTCAGGGGACAGATGGACAGACAGACAGACAGACAGACACGGAACGAAAAATGTTTGTCTTGACGTGAAACAGAAAGATAAATTTAAAATTAACATTTTTTTGTCTCAACGAAACGATCACAAAGCTTCTCGTATCTTCGATATTGCGAGGAAACAAAACTCGTGCTACGACCTATTATACATAAGTAAATAATAATATGTCTCCAGAGATTTTATAAATATGAAATTTTCCATAGTTCAGATCAGCTCATATTATTGTCAATTCCCAGGTAGTTACCATAAACTTGTTGCTACGTAGACTTGTATAATATAGTAGTCAATATTGATTTTCTATTATAGTGGGTATACTGGTATTTCTTGTTTTAATAGATAATAATAATAAAAGAGAAATGTCATAGTAAATGAACTGCAAATTGCATGTACTGGCAAAATGCATTATCATATTACATTTATATAATACTTATTAAATAAGACTGCAGTCTCAAATAGGTAAATGCACTATCGTATTACCTTTATTGATTTGTAATAATATACACCAGCAATGACCAGCATGTTCGCTTTTTTTCTCAAAATGTAAGTCTTGTTTTTGTAGTCTATAGATATATTAGATCTTAAATTGGTATGAAACTAGAAGTATACATACATTTATTAGTTTAATCTAAAAATACTAGTCTTGGATAATATCCTAGTGTTGGACTCTTGTTTAATTAAATGTACTAAATTAGAAATATTTGTTGATGTTTGATTACTGCCATTTCTCAATCATAATCTATAGATACTTAACTGTAAAACAGCTTAATTTGATAACAATCGAACAATGGGTGTCAAAACCTTTTAAAATGATATGGTTACCGGTTATTCATGAAAAGGTTTCGGGTTCAGGTTAATGAAAAATACGTTTTTTTCGGGTTTCGGGTTCGGGTTTTAGGTCCCTGATTATGATACAAGCTATCAATTTGTGTTGACATTTATGTTACCTGCTATGGATTTAAATATTTTAATGCTATTGAATATAGCGATTTAAAATTCATAGACACATACTTTGAAGATATTTGTTGTTTATAATACTTGGCACTAATCCAATAAAAATATACGATCCACTTGTTTATCGACATTCAAAAACTTGTCACTTTTCACAATATTTAAAGAAAACGTTAATACACATTGACTACTGCTTGACCAAAATACATAAATAAATATTAATTAGAACCTATTTTAAACTAATTTCTATAAACCGTGTAAAAACCGGTATTCTAGTACAAAAAAAAACCGTAAAAAATATTTGGTTCGCCGTATAACAATAATAACATTTCAATACAACAAGATACCGATCTATCTAAATTCTATGTACCTACAACAAAAATTAACATAATTAGTCAAAACATATGCAAATTGTTAATAATTAAAAAAAGGAAATGCACGGCTAGTGCGGGATTATGCGTTTTTAATAACAATTGCTACGCACTTCCGCCGTTTCTATTACATATGGCAAATGTACGAACAACTGGATGCATATATGTATAAGTGTGTCTAGTATACATATACAATGTCTGTACAGTGTACATGGCTATTATTGTTTATAGGTGTGTGTAAGCATTAAAAATTGAACTTATTTGAATAGTTCACTTTCTCTTTCACAACAGCATGTGTAATGATATGTTTCAAATCATAATTACGTATAAATTAATGCAAATTATGTTCTATGATTTATTTAATACTAGTATTAACAGCGGTTGTATGTATACACGTGTATTATAATGTTATAAAACTTACGAGTAAAAGATGATTATTATGAGAATAGGCATGATGCCTAATTTTTAAAAACTATTTTATGATGATCTTACGTGTCTCTTATTTCCAAAAAAATGTTTATTTCTGCAGAAAATAAAGGTGTAATCACAAAAATTGACACTTTTAAAACTAATTTTGAATTTGACGCCAAAACGCTCGCAGGTGTCATGGCGCATTTTTGACGTCAAGCCTATGTAAACACTACTTGTCAACTATAATAAATCCTTGTTTCATCGCTAATGTTTTTTAGGTTTTACTTTGGGAAACACAAAACTGAGCAATTTGATAATTTAAAACCACAAAATAATTTAGTGCAGATATTAATGAGCTTGGCTTAACCCAAAATTCAAGGTCAAATAAAAAAAAACTGATAAGCAGAAAAATAAAAAAATTTTGATTTCGACTATGGTCGACCAATACTACAATGCTATATAGGTCGCTTTTTTGGCTCCGCACTTTTTTTGTGTAGCTATGTAATCTGACTGAAAGATCGCAGATCATATTACTAAAATAACATCCAAAACCGGCATTCTCTTTTACTAAACTTTTACACATCCACAGGAAACCATAAATAAATACCAGTATTCAAACTGATCGCATAAAAATTAGTCGCTGTTTCACAAGAATTTTAAATGATCATATTTCTAACTTAGAAAACCAATCACAGCTAGATTTAAAACAACTATGTTGCACTTTGCACGTCAAATGCATACAAACTGATATGCACCACGTGACGGAAGTCAGTGCACCACCCACCACGTAGTTACCGTCTTGCGTGAAGTGTAAACAAATTAAACGTCGTGAAAGAGTACATACACATAACTGTAAATGCCCGTACGTACCACAAATTTAAATATTATATTATGTACATGACCCGTTGCTGTGATTTAAATAAGCAATGAATGTATTTATTTTAAAAATAAACGATAATGAAAAGAACAAAAAAATTGTGTTCAATTCTACGGAGATGTTAAATAGTCTCTCCCTATTTTTTACGCAGAGCGAAACGTTGGCCGATATGGCGACTAAAACACCATAGCAGACACATAGAAATAATTTTTTTTAAATTAAAAATTACTCGAAAAAATGAATACAGTAATTTTAATTAAAACAATTTTTAATTTTATAAAGTAAGTTGTTTCAATAATTGAACAAACCTATTAAAGTAAATTTACATACGAGAAACTGGGAACTATTTGATAGGGGAACGGCTAAAACAGCGCCAGTTTATATGTTTGAAAATTATTGAATTGTCTTTGTTTAGGTATAAGATGCAATTTTAGAAGAAAAAATTTGCAATTCGATCAGTTTTTTATTATTTATTGAAGAATACAATTTTTAGACATTTTCATCTATGATTTACGAATCAAAATTTAATGAAAAACTTTTTTTTTTCCATATTTTATTTTTTATTTAATAATATTCTTAGGTGCGCCACATTCGCCGCTGTTCCCCTATAATTACCACACTAGGCAATCTATTAGGTGAACAAAAAAATTCTTTTGTCTAGGCATTGTAGTATCTACTTTAGAATTATGTATAAATCAAAGAAATTGTGTTACATTTACGTCCGGTTTTAAAAGACGCTAACAAAAATTTAACAAGCACTTTCAACGGGGTATTAACCAATCCTGTAATATTTTCTATAGATTTGTTTTGGAATTTAGATCAATATTACAGGAATTTACTAAAACACATTCTGACCGTAAAAAATATTTTTCATATAATATTTCACCACTGTTTTAATACCGTTGTTTAGAAAAAGGTTTAATATATAAGAGCTTTTCTTTCTTTTCGGGCTGTTGTCTACGTTGTCGAGTTTTCTTACTTGACGTTTCAAAAACTGGTTTCAGAAACACTTCTGAAGAAGACTCCGACATGAGAGTCGAAACGTCAAGTAAGAAAACTCGACAACATGGACAACAGCCCGAAATGTTAGCTCTTATGGACAACGACCACGAAAGCCTACAGAAGAAAAGGGTTAATATACCCCATTTGAAAGTGTCTGTTTTCTAACTTTAGTCATTTCTTTATAATACCGGATATTATTTATGTGTTTACACACATTCAAATAATTTTTCGACGAATCCAAAACACTTATTAATGGTATTCAATCACTGGTAGACCTCATACGACATGATTACCATCAAAACACAACATATCTAGGTACAAAAAAGAGCTTTAAATACCACATAAATGTTAATTAGAATTACTACATCACTGGACCACCCTTTTAATTAAAATCATAACAGTGGTAACCACAGAGCCATTTATTTGAATCATGTATGTGTGTTATTTAAATGTTACATCATTACGGATTCACGTGCAAAACGCTACATTTAGTCTGTTTACAAACAACTTCACAGATCATAAAGTCACCTGTTTGAGTGAACACACACCCCGCCTCACACAAACTGTCTAGTATGTTTGTTAATGAACACAAGAAATGTCATTCTACCTCTATATATACCATACATGTGTATACAGGCTGTAGCAAAATTCGTACCCAATATTTTATAGGTTAATGTATTTCAAGCAAATAATATTGCTTCCTCGCAATATCGAAAACACGAGAAGCTTTGTGATCGTTTTAGAATGAGACAAAAACATTGTTCTCAGATTTCAAAATTTTAAATTGATCTTTCCGCTTCAGGTCAAGACAAATACTTTTCGCTCCGTCTCTGTCCTCTGAATCCTTGTCACACGTATAGCTCATGAACCACTGAACCAATATTAATGAAACTTGGTTGGATGGTTGAGTTTTGAGGACGGCCCCACTTCAAAATCATCAAAATCGTGTGTAAGAGGGAAATGTGACATCCAAAAATATTTATTTTTTCAATATATCTCAAAAACGACACATGTTACGTGAAAATTTTATAGAATTTTTTTGTAGAGCATTCAATTTCCTATAATATAGGTCTACAACGTTTGTTGTAAAATATTCCTTTACAAAGATTTATCACAATTTGCTTTAAAAAATCGTGTTTTTTTTTTAAATTGATATTTACTTTGACATATTAATAAATGTCATTTTACGTTTGCATTTTAGATTTAGATTGAAACTGTCAAAAAATTAAAAATTTCGAACTAATATTTTTAGTATAATTGTATAAAAATTAAATGGTTAACCAATTCCAGGCAATTTATAAACACTATCGGATTTATTTAAATTGTTCAATAATTAACTAGTGGTGAATTTAGCACGAGGAAGAAATGTGCATTTACTTGGCAGATGTTTTTTGAGATAGTATTACACTAACTCAAATAAAAGAGTAGGACTTTCTAGTGTCATTTTTGAATTAGAAAAATAGAGTATTAAGTAAAGTTTTAACCTAACTTTAGCTCTATGGTGCACCCCTGAAATGTATTCCTAAAAATATTTACATCTACATACATATATGTCATCACATTGCATATTAAATTGAACTTTAAGATTTCTAGTTTATATAATTCACGGGATATTTTGTTGTGATGGAAGAACAGACAAACAAATTGACAAACGGACGAAAAAGTGAGATTAATAGGGTTCTGGTTTACATATAAAAACTATTGAATATATAACATCGATAGTGGATGAAAATTATACTAATTACATGTTAATTTCCAATCTAGCACTGCGTAAATACATACACTGTTTCTACAAATTAGTACACACACAGAACTGAGGTAATGTCCACACTCTGATGCGTGAGGGAATGTATTTATCAAAGTGTGTGTGTACTTTGTTTATACACACAATCATGTTCACTAAACAGAAACTAAAGGTCGTGAAAAATTCGGGTCACGACACAATCATGAACCACGTAATACTTTTGGGTCATGACCGTGCATGATTTCGACTAAAACATATTTTTTTAAATAAAATTAACACTTGAATTATGTATGAATTATATCAATTATTTAACACCAAAGATTTTTATTGCTCTTATTCATGTTCCACATATGTAATTTTTTGATTGATGCAGATATTGTTTTTATTATGCATCACAGAAAAGGTCATTTAATAGTAATATAATACAAGCAAATTGCAACATTCTAAATAACGTGAACACTTGTTCATAAACGTGTAAAATATATTTTTTTATATATATATTAAGTATAATATATTTATTTACAGACAAATAAATACATAGAAAAAACAGTCAAAATCCATAGTTAAATATTATATGTTTTATTATAAGATCTAATGTCAATAGAGGTATTTAAAAGGAGAAGAAAAAAATAACTCTTATTATAATGAAATAACTATTTGTGTCATCATAAAAATAATTTAACGATTTAATATTATTTAAACTCAATCCACTTGTATTAATTAAAAAAAACTATAGTAAAAAAATTTAACTGTTAAGGAAAAATATAATCGATTGCAAAGAAGACATACTAATGCATTTATAACGGAAATGTGATATACGTGTATTTAAATAAGAATTAAGCACTATTAAAAGATCAAGAGATTAAATAAATTGGATAAAATGTTAATATATTCTACTTTATTGTTACTGGTTAAAACTTATTCCAGTTATTTATTAAAAACTATTAATAAAAAAATTACCTTACAAAATGATTAATCTATTTAGTCAGTCAAATGGCATACCTGAAATAAAAAAGCATAAATTAGCACATATTATGATAACAATTAAATAATAATATATTTTATAGAATTTATTTAATAAAAGAACTATACATATGTAATAATAACGTGTACAAGAACATATGTAAAAAAACTATAAAATAAGGTTGTCAACAACACACAATATAATATTTTATTTAAAACACTAACAGCAATGGGTTCAGAAAGCGTGCACGCACGTAGTCATATAAATTATCTATTGTTAAAATTACTTCAATCGTACAAAATATAAAATTACCAAATTTATTTGAAATAATATAAAATTACTATTTAGAAACTCGAGATAATGTATAATGAACTTTTTTCCTCGTTTTCCGCTTTACCATATCAGTTAGAATGTGGTGCTAAAGTAGAACAAATCAAAATTTCACCTCTACCAGAAAAAATTGATTTATAAAATAAATTACTAAAACAGTTTAGAAGATAAACTAGAGTAGTGGTCTTTAGACTTTATCGACTCTCGGAACCCTTTTTTTCGGCGAACCCTTTCCCACCCTTACAAAAATATATCTTAAAATAATATTTAAACTAAATAAATGTTGGTTATAGGTACTTTATCTAGAGACAATTAACGTAATGTATTTTTTATTAAAAAAATTAATTAACATAAAATTAATGTAATTTAATCTTAATAGGTAATCCGGTCAAAAATTAAAACCCCTAAAAACCTGTTTAATGTAATCTAGAAGTAAAAAACATAGCTGTAACTTTTTCCATGCAAGTATTTAAAAATCTAACAACATATTATCTATTACAGTTATCTATTTGATTGACAATCGTAGAAACCAAAGAAACAGTTTACTGTTATGCTTAATTGATTCAAAAATAAATTATACATTTATTGCTTAATAAACACCAATTTAAAATTTCTCTATTTGAAATAATCGTTTTTCTCAGACGAATATTTTTAATATACTTCACAAAAAATTAATTTACTAAATAATTATGAAGCATTTTCTAATATCTCAACTACCATAAAAATAACTGGCATTAATATCATTATTAATTTCTTTTATTAGAACTAAAAATAAAATTCAATAGTTGCGACCTAATTTTGAAATATGTAATTTATGCAACCAATTTTTGTAAATTATTTTAACAACTCAATAAATTTAAACTTAATATTTTTACATTCAGAGGTATTTAGGAATATTATTTCATTAATTTTTTTTTATAAATATGAAAAACTTATAGGAAGTAACTCATTTTATTATTTCATAATAATATGTATGTCATTCTGATGTGTAATGTACTAGACAGTAAAACTCAATTTTATGGTTTTTATTTGCATGCATCGCCTTTTACAGCACTACAACAAGCATATGGTTGATCACCAGAGAACACACTTGTGCTTCCCATCATCTTGATATTACATTTTTTCAGCAAGATGTGTCTCATTTAAATTCATTCAGCTTATTTCAAAATGGGTACCATCTTCATTTCTTCCGTGTTTGTTGAAATCTTTTTGTTTGTGTGAACAATCGTCAGTTTGAACACTTCCGTGATGATTTACGATTTTTACTGTGTGGTTATCACGTCTACTAATTATAAACAATATTTAAAATGAAAAGTTTTTTTTTAATATATTTTTTTGATACAATTTTCCATTAGAATAACTAAAAAAAACTAAAATATATTTGTCAAAAAAAATATTGTATCAATTTGATATTGAGTTAATCGGTCGTTATCGTTTCTTAACTTCGCGATTGGTAAACGGACGATTTACTAACTGATTATTTTCAACTTTCCACTATTCATCGTAACAGTTTTTAATTTAATGATAATTTAAATTAACGGTATGGGGAACCATACACGACTTTCATGTTCTATAATATCTTTTTAAATAATTTTTAATATGTCCTTAAAAAAAATCAATGGGATTTGTCAGAAAAAATCTCACCCCTGTATTATAAATATTACTTTCCTAATATTCTAGAATGTAAATAATACATAGTAGAATTTTAGGCACGTATAAAATGTAAGTGGTATTTTCAATCAAATACCTTAAACTTCACACAAAAATAAGTTACTTAAAAACACATAATTGCACAAATTGGATGTAGATGTTCATTAGTTCTGCATTAAGGTGGCATTCTACTTTTCACCCAACTCCTTCTACGTTTAATGTAAATATGACATAATTTTTACCAAGCATGTACAAATAAGGATTAAAAGTACTTTTTTCAAAGGCCTGTGTTTACATTTTAATAATAGTTATTTTAACGTCTATGAATTTATTTATGCAGGTGATATTCAAACACAAGCAACCCGTATGTTTTAATTACATAAATATTTATGCATTTAGTTCACTTTCAATAAATAACGGGAGAGATCTATAAACAATGACGGGTTAGATAAAGTAAACATAGAACCCGTTCTGAATCAGTTGTTTTTTCGGAAACATATTCTATTACAATGGAAATATTACTCATCTTACGATGAAAGATGACTAATATACTTAAGATAACATGTTTCTGGTATATCTCTATCTAAACTTCTAAACATTAAGTAACATTAAAAATATGTTATCAAAATGATGTATGCATGTACTTTTTTATCACTGAATTATTTGGATTGCGTTTGTTATCATATTATTAAATAAATATATCGTTTTATTAGTTTAAATGAAAGTATTGAATAGAAAAGATATTTTATTGTATTATTTTTTGTAAAATCATTACGTACAAATACATAACACTTTTATTTAAACAATTTAATTAATATAATACAAATACATGTGTAAATGTAGGTACTTAAGTAATGAGTTCAAGCAGACATTATTAAAGCAAATAATCTTAAAATAATTCTCCTTGAAAAAAAATTGATGCCATCCAAGAATCTAAACGATATTTTCAATCAATTTATACAAATAAAAATATTAATTTATCACAAATAAAGTTGTAAATATTTAAGTTTAATTAATACATTCGCGTATCGCATGAATTTTTATCAATTATATAAATAAACAATCTACAATTACAAGTAATTATATTAACAATAAATTGTGCGTAATAATATTTAGCATACAACATTAAAAAAATTAACTAACTATAAAATAATAAACAATTTGCAAGAAAAAAATTAAAAAATATATATTCGCAATCAAATTAAAAATACAATAGATACACGGGGTCTTTGTGTTCCATTTATAATATCAAGGCCGCTGTAAAAAAACATTCTTATTAACTGTTATTCTCCGTCAATTGTTCGATATTCAATGGGGTCAAATCTACCATTTAGAAATAATTCATCCCCTTGTTATCTACTACCCAGACCTAGTAAAATAACCTTGGTAGATACACGTAACATATTGGAAAAGACATAACAAATTGATAATGGGTTCAGCATGACCCAGTTCTGACAATTAACATTAAGGAAGAAATACGTTTCACTGGGCGGATATTAATTACTACTAATGTAAAAATTGTTAACTACTGAAAAAAAAAAACCACATCAGTGTCGAAATAACTGTCTGGCGTTGTATTTATATTTACACATGTTTATATTTGTTTTGAAGAAATAAAATGTGTACTATACTATTTTTTATTAAACTGCTTCAACATAAACGAAACGTTTTACGTCAACATAGCTATTCATTATATCCACAACTGTTAAATCTCAAATAACATAAATTATAAAATAGAGTAGGTACCAAATTTTTCGACATTGAAAAAAACGATCACAGTTGTCTTAATTTTTAATACTGACTTAAGTAAATAAAAAAAATATTTTCGTAAAGAGAGCCCATAACATCGGAAAGAAGAAAATTTTGCGCCCTATCTAATTGTGGAACGATAATTTTTGCATTTTGAATTATTTTTTTTTTTATTCTCTTTGTAAGTATTCAAATATTTGATATTACATTATATTATTAAAATAATTAATAAAAAATATATACATAGGTATATATATTTTTTTAAACATAAACGAAACATTTTACGTCAACATAGCTATTCATTATATCCACAACTTTTAAATCTCAAATAACGTAAATTATAAAATAGAGTAGGTACCAAATTTTTCGACATTGAAAAAAACGATCACAATTGTCTTAATTTTTAATACTGACTAAAGTAAATAAAAAAAATATTTTCGTAAAGAGAGCCCATAACATCGGAAAGAAGAAAATTTTGCGCCCTATCTAATTGTGGAACGATGATTTTTGCATTTTGAATTATTTTTTTTTATTCTCTTTGTAAGTATTCAAATATTTGATATTACATTATATTATTAAAATAATTAATAAAAAATATATACATAGGTATATATATTTTTTTAAACGCTATCTTTCCTCTCGCCCCTTTAGACATTCATAAAAATATATACAGTAAATAAAACAATATAAATCTGTCACCAAGACATGGTGACAAGAAAAACTGACCTGGGGTGATCGCGGCAGGAGACACTTATGAGAACCAGGACTCATGAATGCTTATTATTAGGTAAGAAATGTTATAGAAAATAGCAAGGAAATTGGTATAAGATTATGTTAACGAATATTGAATGTTAATCTACCCAAATTATGCTTACTAGAAATGTATTTTGAAAATAAAAATAAAACAATTCCTCACAGCTGATCTGTCGAATATTATTATTCGGAAAATACTTAAAAGCAAACTAATTATACGTATATTAAACGTAAATATTGATCATTGTATTTATTAAATAATAATAATAATAAACCTTCCATCAACATTAAATGATAAAAATGTAAGTATTTCCATTATCATTATATTATGTACTAACTAATAATAGAAAACAAAACAAAAAATAGATATTTTTAATTCTGTAATCACGTTTGTGACATTCAAAACTTTTATGTGTAAGCAACTAGTTGATAATACTTTTGATAAAACGGTTTGTACTTTTTCGACATCCGCGTTCTATAACCGGAACACATACACATATTTATATCACATGTACATACTGTATGTACGTAGTAAGTACGAGTACATATGAACAATCAGAGCCGGTGGTAGTACCTATGCAATGTTCTACTGCATAATGCTTACATACTTTTTTAACTCCTTCAAAATTTTCAGACATCATAAATATTTATTATTGTACAGAATATAATTTTGTCATTAAATTCAAATTAGAAAAAGCATTTATTAAAATTCGTTAACATTTTATTTATAAATGTCTTGTTTGGTACCCCTTTTATGTACATCAATATACAGGGTGTAGAATTTTTAGGAATTTTAGGGAAATCGATATTATTTCAGATACATACAAATACATTTTTTTAATTTCGTCCTCAAGTTTAGTCAGAAACAAGAAATGGAGTAAAATATGATTCTTTGAATCTTTTCACAACTTTATAAAACAAAAGTTTTATATTAGTACCTACCTATTTGAGTAATAATTTGTAAGAATTAATTTTAGTGTTTATGACCAAAATCAATGACAAAAAAAAATGAAGGTAGATATATTATTTACTATTTACGAGTTATATTTAAAATAAAATTTCCCTATATACAATTAAAACATATCAAAAAGAATGAGGATCACATAAAATTGTACATACATATATACATAACATATGTACATGAACAAAATTTATCGAACTGGCCCTGCAGACAACATACCTATATCCAGTTGGAATGCAACAATTCTCAGCAGGATGTAAAAGTTATTTATATTTCTCATAATACACATCTTCGGTGTAACCAAAAAGATTATTATACATATTTAATAATTAACTGCGGCTATATTCATACACAAAAGTATACTTGCATGAGATAAAACGAATATATTTCAATTTTAAATCGAAGATGATATAATTTTAAACGAATTTAAAAGATGCAAATTACTTTACTGTATAATTTCAATTATTTTACACGACATATAAGATAAAAATTTCAAACAAAAATCTGTATATATTTTTTTAATTGAAAGTGAGACATTACTCATAAATCGATAACCTTATTTTTCAACTCTATTATTTTTAATTTAGCGTCAGTCAATCCACTGTACATAAAAACCAACCGTAAATAATAAATAACACACAGAAAAATAAATTGATTAATGCAAAGATAATGCATTTTTAATTATTTTTTCTAGCAAATAAGAACGAACAAAATTAAAATTAGAAACTCAAATCGTAAATCATAAATAGAGCAAATCAATGTTTATGACAATCGAAATGTAATTGTTTAAAATTGATAACTTTATAATGAATTTGTTCTGCTTCCATAGCTTGTCAAAAGCCATACAGAGTTCGTGATATAAACCCGCTTAATTATGTTAAAATTTACACTCAATTATTCATTTTATATACGTACAGGGTTGGATTTACCCGTTAAGACACAACGTGTGGGTTGCAAACCGAGTTTTGGTGAATCGAGAGAAAAAATTAAAAAATATTACACAGCAAGAAAATGACTAATATAGATTTGAACATTAAGGATGTAATTAATAAAAATAAAAAACAAGCGCATACTTCACATACTCTTCATTATTTGTCTGAGAAATACATTTTTAATTGATAAGTAAGGTACCCATACATCCAACTGCCGTCATGTCATTGTTTTTATTTAAAAAAAAGTCACTTAAACTAAAAAATACACCTTAACCACAATAAAACAATGTCACTCGACACGTGTTTCGACTTCACAAGAAGTCCTCATCAGGAGCCAGTCTGGAACTGTTAGGCTCCTGATGAGGACTTCATGTGAAGTCGAGTGACATTGTTTTATTGTGGTTAAGATGTATTTTTTAGTTTCAGTGACTAAGAAAACACAGCTTCTTCGTTTTTCAAATATTAAAAAAAAGTGTTTCATTCAAAATTTTAACATATCTTAATTAAGTATATTAAACAAAAAACAGAAAAAAACATAAAGCGATCTTTTTCCGTTTCTCTCCCAAGTCTTGTTCGAGTAGGTCGCAAAAAATGTCCATTTTTAAAAGTGGGTCCCGGTACATATAAATTTGAAAACCCCTGTACTAGAACATTTAGCGGTTTTATAATATTAAATACTTAATAATATATTGTTATATCGCAGTACTTATCTTATTCATACAATATTTTATAGTGACAATTTATTTTATAGTATTTTATTTATTTATAGTAGGTATGTTATAATAAAATAAATATTTTATTATTTAATATACATAATACACATCAAGTTTTTCTTAATTAGAGCTTCTCTTCGATTTCGTTTCAGGAAAAATAAAACTATCTCGCCTCCTATCAATAAAGTTTATATCGTTATGCCGTGTTTAGGCCGAAAAAACAAAACAGCAACATCGTATCCTTTTGACAAAAGTGCAATCCTATGCATTTTTAAATACGATGTGTTTTCAAACACCGTGCTGCTGTTTTGTTTTCTTTGGTCTAAACAGGGCATTATATTTCAGACCGTTTCTTATCCGAATTCAAGTCAATCTCGTCTCGTCCAAATTTTAAGCACTCTCGTCGCTTATTATTTACACAAGGAAACTGAAAGTGGATAGAAAAATTTAAAGACGAAATTGTAACTAAACTAAGATCGGAATATTTACTATACAATTTTTCCGTGTACAATAACCAATTCAATTATTTAATTAATAAGTGTAATATATAAAATTCTAATTTACTTTTTTAGAGCAACAACTTTCCTTGGCCCCGGTAAATAATGTAGATCATACACTATTTCTATGCGGTTAAGAAATAATATTATATAACAAACAAAACGAATGCATCGCTCATTATTTATACAACAGCACATATGATATTACAAATTACTTATTTTATCGTATTTCATACGTGTCGAAGAGAGCATTTACAATATATGATGTCATCATCCATATGTATGTCAGTTCAATGATGAATATGTGTTATTTATGTAAAAGTATTTATATTATAAGCATACATGAACATATTTCACGTAATACGTATTTTAATTAATGGTGCTGTATGTTATGAAGACGCAATTAGGGTTTGCAATCCCGCAGACTTTTTTTCCCGCGGGAATTTTGCGGGAAATCCTCAAATCCCGCGGGATCCCGCGGGATCCCGCAGTTTTTCCAAAAATTTTGTTATTCATACTTAAAGTTACTATTATTTAGTTAACAAAAAAAAAGTTAATTGTCCCAAAATTTCAAACTCATAGGTCAACCCTGTGAATGGCGCAAACCGAGTCTTTTTCCCATTTGATTAACATGGGAAAAATTACTTTTTTACTTACACGTGAATATCTCGTTGAAAACATTTTTTTTTTTTGAAAATTTCTCAAGGGAATATTTTGTAGAGAATTAAGTGCTCAATTCATAAATCCAATAAATTTTAAGAAATGTTTGTTTAAAAATTATCATAAAAATTGGATTTTACTTTTTATGATAATGTTTAAACGAACATATCTTTAAAAATATTCGATCTATGATTTGAGCACTATCTTTTTTGTAAGAAATTTAATTCTCTATGATATGCTGCTGTAAGAAATTAAAATAAATAAATTTTTCAACGAGATATTCACGCATAAGTAAAAAAGTAATTTTTCCCATGTTAATCAAATGGGAAAATGACTCGGTTTGCGCCGTCCACAGGTTTGATCTATGAGTCTGAAATTTTGGGACAATTAACTTTTGATCCAAAGCTAAAACATAGGCTAGCGGGACCGAAAAAATAAAAATAAAAATAAATAAACCACTAAATATCATTATTTACGGTTGTATTTTAGGGATAAAAAAATATCGTGCAGATCGAATTTTGTGTATTAAATTTTTGTGGTTAACTTTTATTTAATCTGCTATTCTTCTTCTAAATTTTTGTATTTTGTATTTTTTATGTTTTTTTTTGTAATCTGGGGGCTGTTTGAGCTTCTTTCGTCGCCTGAGTCGTACTCACAATCAGTGTAACCACTTAACTAATTGTGAACAAGAGATATAATTTACTTCACTAGTTTCATATTCAGTCATCTCAACCTTAATTTTTTTTTTCAAAATTGTTACCTTTTTTTATTCATATTTACGCTTTAAAAGTATTCAAAACGCACGCGACCTACAAATTCAATGTTCAAAAATTCCGCGCGGATCCCGCACTTTCAGTGCGGGATCCGCAAATCTCCAAAACGTGCGGGATCCCGCGGGAATGCGGGATCCCGCATTGCGGGATTGCAAACCCTAGACGCAATATACAATATTAATTTATTGGGTGTTTCTAATAAATTTTCTGCTTAATGTTTATTGTAAATAATAAGGTAAAGGCACCAGTTATGGCCGCTATATGAGCAAGTTTTAGGGTTTTTTTTTTAATGGGCTTGTTTTTTGTAATACTCATGAACTCATATAACTCAATAAAACAAGTGACTCTTTATGTAATCAATTTAATTACTAAAGTCCGCAAATATAGTTTGTTTTTTAAATTATAGCCTTTTATTTTGTTTATGTTTTTTCTCCAGTAATTTTTGTTATTTATAGTAAAGGGAAATTAGCATTTTGAAGTGATGCATTCGGGAAGTTGGATTTTTTTATTTTCTCTTTGCATGTTTGAAGATGAGTTGAAAATCGAAAAAGTTAGGAAAATCGACCATGTGCGTCCCGAGAAAATTGAATAATTGTGCATTTTTGATACATTTCAAGTGCATCACTACACATTTTTTTGATTTTTGAGGTAAGGATGAATTTGGAAAGTAACGCTACCTATACAGTTTCTATAGTCTATTAACTTAAGAGTATTTTTTTCCTATGACCTATAGAACCGGAGATATTTCAAAAAAAGTGTAGCGATACACTCGAAATGTATCAAAAATTCACAGTTATGCAATTTTTTTGGGACGTGCATGACCGATTTTCCTAACTTTTTTGATTTCAATTCATCTTCGAACAAATGAAGAGAAAATTTTTAAAATCCCAACTTCCCGAATACATCACTATTCATTACTTTTTTGTCTCTATTCCCTCTACTATTAATCTAGTTTTGTTTAATAACATTTCAAATTATTTACAATTTTTATTTAAATGTATTAACATATGTAACATACATAACATACATTGTATTTATAAAACATCGATTAAGTTTAAAAATCATCAAAAAAACTACATGAATAACTCTGGAAGAATGCACGGTCTTTATATGTCACTACTTAAATTCTTCAGTGTCCACAAATATTTTCAAGAAGGCAAATGCGTCCTACAGGAAGTTCCTAAGGGTTGAATCAAACCAATCTAAAATAAACAAACGTTATTTCTTGCATGATGTGTTGTATAAGCTCGTATATAATAAACACTGATATTTTTGTGGTTTCGCGAAATTTAAATATTAATATTTTACAATTTTATCTGGGGAAAAACATTGCTATTGATATTTGAGGAAATTCACCTAAATTAAAAAAAAACTCTAAGAACCACCGTTATAAACTTTACTATAATATTAATTTATATCATTAATTGTAATAAACATACATCAATTAAAAAACTGCATCATCATTAAAAACAAACATATAGAAGAGAGGAAAATGTAAGAAACGTACATGATATTAGTTAGTAGATAACAGTAATTAAGAGACATTAAATAGACTTAAGCTAAAAAGGCACTCATTATTTGACAGAGCATCATCTGTTGTGTAGAACGGACGTCTCTATGTTTGATGCAAAAATTAATGCATTTTTAATGACTGCCACCGACCATTTAATAAACGCTCTCATTTAGGTTATACTGCTTCGGAAACTGCTGAACTACTTAATTTGTCGTGCAATATTTAACGTGTTGCGTTTTATTGTAATTAAAGGTTATTTAGAACTACAGTAATATACAACTTCACAAAAATGATTTGAAATATGGAACATGAAAACATAAAAAAAGAAATCATTTATCATATAATAGTTAGTTAGTTAGTTGGCTGAAAATACGCTTTTTTAAGCCGTAATAACTAATAAAGCTTAAAGGTTTTTTTAAGTTGATACCCCTGGAAAATAAACAAATAAATAAAACAAATAAATGTTTTTGTTTTATTTTAAAAGAAAAAATTAATATGTCTGGCAAATCGAGGAAACGTGAATCGAGGTGCGAGCTGGTTAATAGTATTTTAGCAACATATCACTGAATACAGTTGTGATTCCTCTGATATAAAAAACTACATTCCCTAATTATTTATACCTAATCTATTTTGACTTCTTGATACAATACTGCACCAACTTGAATATTAATTAAAAAAGAAAGTATTGTATTATAAAAATATTAAATTCTATTGCTTTGGTAAAAAGTGCCCATATCTGTTACAAAATCTTGCTCAATGCACTGAAAATGCTCCAATTGAAATCAGTGACATTTTTAATCTACATTTTTATGTAACTCATTTCCACTATCACAGGAACTGCGGTTAATAAGTACATTTACATTATTGTAGTATTCGCACTTTTGTTCAGTACTGAATAGTAAATTTCTTCATAATTATGATTTAAAATATAAAAATATATAGAATAAACATAAAATATACACATCGTATAATATTAGATTGCGTACATAATATTATTAATAAGTTTAGATTTTGCACGCTATGCACGTAGGTATATCATATTTACGAAAATTAATATTAAAGATAATTAGCTATTAACAACTCGAAAGCCCGACTTTAATAAAACAGTTATTTCTGGATTTCTATTAAATATAAAAAGGACCAATCAAAGCTCAATATTTTAAAACCTACCCCTAAATATTGCGCTGACTGATCCATTTTAAGATTTGAAAGACTGCTAGAAATAAGCATATTTATTGAAAATTGTTAATTCCTTCAATCAAAATTTTAACAAAATTGTAAACAAAAAATATTTATACAATACAATATTAAAATAATAAAAACCTGTATAATTTAATATAAAAAACACATCTCTCTTCATTTCATAATATCATTTATGGTGTGTCATAAAAGAGTTACCTCCTTTAATAAACTAAAATAATCTTACCCAAAAAATAAAAGTCACATATCAACAGGTAATGTTTCCCACAGAAGAAGTTACCATCAACATCATCCCTCCCTAATGGTCTGACACATAAGCCGGAAACATCAACAATGCGGGGGAACATTTCAGCAAAAATATCGACACGTCAGTGAACACCTTGGTGAGCCGAAAATACATAAATTTACGCGCTAATGCAATATAATAATATCTAAAAATGAAGCGACAGGAGAGGACCGAGTGCAGGCTATAATTAAATTATTTGCGTGTGAAATTGTTACCAAATATAATTTTTTTATACAGGATGTTACATAATTGAATACCAATATTGAGGGCGTTAATCTGTACATAATTTTAAGACTTTATACTATACTTTTACCATAATCTGAATAAAATTGCAGACTCTCCTCTTTTCAACGCATTTATTTTTCAATAACTGCATCCATTTTAAAATGACAATTGATTAATTTAAACATTGTTCCGTGGGACAGCCTGTACATAATTACAGATTACACATGGATTAAATGAGAAATCTTATTTATTTTGTTTTTTTTTTAAATAAAAATAAATAAAATCAACACAAAATATGATGAATTGCATTCGTATAATTAACGCAAGAATACAATAATTAAAACTGTTTCTACTTCATCGAATTAAATAGTAAAACTCATATCTTTTAATACATGTATAGTATGATTAATATAACACATATGTCGGTATTTATTTTACCGTAAATCCAAGTCATTTAAGCTTGTTAATAATTTACTAAAAATGGAATTATACACACATAGTCTTCATAGATCAGGCGTGAGGAAAAGCCGGCCTGTGGACTACATCCGGCCCGGAAAATCAATTTAAAATTAGCAAAATATTTTAACATTTAAACTTACTGTCAAATGAAATCACAGAGAGTCATTTAGCAGCTGTGTAATTTAATATTAGATTACTAAGAAAAAATTCCGAATTTTGTACAAAATTTATAAAATTGGTGCAGTTTTTGGTTTTTTGTACAATCGAATGTCAATTTTTGACAAAATACAGTTTTATAGTTCTCATTTTTGTGAAATTGCGAGTTCATTTCATATAAAATAAAACTACAGGCCTACGAGTAAAATATAATAATTTATCCGGCTTTTCGTCAAAAGTATTCGCCCACCTCAGTTTAGATCAATTAATAAATATCTAAAATTTAAATAATTACTAAATAAATTATTGAAATGTTAATGACATATCATTAGATATTGATTTTTAACATTCAAACTGTAAAAAAAAAATTAAGTATAATTTCCACTGTATTATTTTGCTATTGTAATTTATTTATAACAAAGAATTGCAATAAATGCTTTTTCTTTATACACAAAATAACGTTAATTAAGTAAATAAGACAAAAAACTACGTACTGTTTTAGAACCGCTGAAGATAAACATCTTAACTGACCAACAAAATAAGATGATCTCCCGTGTATCAAAGGCTATTTGTAGCAATGTAGCCACCTACCTCTAAAGGAATTCGTTGTAAATACCTTGTTCTTACAACAACGGCTCCAACACGAATCCTATCCTTATAACAAAGAGCCGACAACAGCTGATATCAAACTAATTACCTCAGCCCACAAAAAGAACACAAAAAACTATGCCCATTTTCATGAGAACTATCTAGATTTAAGACTACTTATATGTTGTAGTATGCATTTATACTGTTTTGAGTTTTTAACATTCCTAACTAATAAATATTTATATAAATATAATATAATATAAAGAAAAGGTATATATATGGTTAATCAACTCTTTTTTTCCTCTAACAATTAAGAATATCAAATTGTGTTAGTAATAAGATAATTAAATTATTTAATGATTTAAAATTATAGTAATTAATCATCTACGAGATTAATATTGTTTTAAAAAAAACCCTTGCCAGGGGGGATCAACAATTTCAAATTAATTATACTTGCCTAGGTATAAAGCTAGATCTGGCCTTGTCTTTAAACCTATTCTATTAAATATGGCATTAAAAAATGTAGCATGAATAATTTCGAATTCAAAATTTCAATAGAAACACATATTTTGAATATTTTAAGACGTGGAGCTTGAAAAGTCATGAACATGTCTACTTGAAGAATATTTTTTAAATTTTATTTAATAAAATAAAATCAAATTTTAAATATTAATATCCATTCTAATATTATAAATGCGAAAGTAACTCTGTCTGTCTGTCTGGTTGTAACCTTTTCATAGCTAAATCGCTGAACCGATCTTGATGAAATTTGGCAGGGGGATAGTTTGCATCTTGTGGAAGGGCATACTTTGTATTCCGAAAAACTATTTAGATAAAAAAATACAAATTCCACGCGAAGTCGCGGGTAACAGCTATCGTTTAATAAAAAAACCTCACATATACACATACATATATGCAACTAATATTTAGTATTAAATATACTTAATTAAAACCGACATTCTTATCTTAATGATTAATATAATTTCGATCAGAACTGGGTCATTTTATTTTACAAAAACAAAACTAAACATATTATGTATATGTATTTTTATAACACTTTATCACATCATAAAAAATTATAGTATTTTAAAAAAAATTATCTGTTATGTACAGCGTTATATGGGATGAATATTACATTAATAACTTAAACTAAAAATATACACATTAACCACAATAAAACAATGTCACTCGACACGTGTTTCGACTTCACAAGAAGTCCTCGTCGGGAACATAACAGTTCCAGTCTGGTTAAGGTGTATATTTCTAGTTTAAGCGACTAAGAAACCATAGTTTCTCCGTTTTTCCAGTAGTATTACATTAATGTACAAATATATTCATATTTCCATCAACAAAACACTAGTGTAAAAACTAGCCCATATGTTTTTCTGACGACATCCATACAACATTTTTTGCACTTCAAATCCACTCATACAATTTTTACATGCATATAAGAGTATCTCGAAATAAACACGATTAATTACTGATAATTCCCTACATATCTATACAAAAAGTAAGCAGTGACATATTCGTACCGTCATCAGATACTCAATAAAATGTTTTATATCTGACAAAAATATATGTATATAATTGAAAAAGACACAAATGCCGACAAATTAATAAGTAGAGATGAAATATTTCAATCAAATATAGCACGTTACTTTTTTATTTCGCAGCATTAATTGAATTAATTTTCTCTATTTCAATTTACTATTACTATTATATTATTTATACATGTAATGGCATTAATTTTTTCATAAATTATATTATCAGACATACAGGGTGTCCAAGATAAGCGTGGAATTAATGGGGATTGCCTAAACGGTAAGAGATACAGATTCGGTTCAAATATTAAAAATTATATGTGGTTTAGGCAGTATACCCAAAAATATGAAAATTCTTTAAAAGGCTATAACTTGTTTGTCAAAGTAGATAGGTACTTTTTGTTTGCGGTTTTTTAAAGCAATATGAATATATTTTTTATTTATATATTTTATTTTTAGAAACAAGTAAACTATTCAATGGTATATTCTGTCATAAATTCATAAATATGTAACAATATATGTTAGTATGCATACATTATAAATAATATAGAAAATGTTTTGTTCCATCAATAATAGTCAGTGTACTTGACTGATAAACTTATAATTAGTTATATTAGTGTTACGTTATTTTCTAAATAAAAATGATATATCAATTCCACAAAAACAGTTAATTCATAGTTCAGAATGTTTTTTTTTTTTAAAACGCATAATTGAAGTTGTGAAGTCACCAAAATAACATACACCTAATTCGAATGTATATTAGAAATCAATTACATTACAAAATACTTTCATTTACCATTTACTATAATTAATTATAGACAAATTGGTATTATTTAATAAAACGTACCCATTATTTTTAAATTGACAATGAAATTAACAAGAACATAAATGTAACATTAAAAGCAAACATCGGACATAAAAAATAACAAATTGTAATAACAACATGCCAAAAAATGTACAAAAAAACTTGTTATCCTCATAAATTGAATTTTTTTAATACGTAAAACCAGTGGTAATTTACTGTTATTCATTAATTTAGTGTTATGTAATGTATTTAATGTTGCCAAATTGACGATTGAGCAAAATACGTTCACAAGAAAATGACTAGTAATTTTAGACAGATATATAAAACTTAAAAAAAAATTATGTGTTCAAAAACATCAAAGGAATAGGCTGAAAAATCAATAGTTATATAATTATTCCACAGAGTATGTAATTTTTATATAAATTATTCACTATATTTTACATTTAACGTTGTAATTTTAAAGGTTTTGAAATATACAGTTCTCTTGAAGTCTACTGAATATTAAATTGTTACTATTAATACCATTGGAATGAGTTAACTCTAATGACGTTACTCATTTCGATTGATGTCAGGTATTCAAAATCATATACGGTAGGTATATATCAAACCCATATAAAGAAACTCCAAATATGACGAATAGTGCACGTATTTGGATACATAATGTATTTTGTCGGCTGCTTTTGGCGTTTAAAATAGCCATACAATTACCAAGGTCTATAATATAATATCTTCAATTAATCAAGGGCAGATCCTGTTTTTATGTTATAGGTAAAAGGAATAACATATTTTAACATAGTCTGGAAATTAAAAAAAACAAAACATTTTCTGAAAGTATAAACTCTTAAAAATATGTCCTGATAAGGAAATTTTAAAATTTTCAAAATTCACTAACAATAAGTTATAGCGATTTGAATACGATTGAATTTACTCTAAACTTTAAACGTGTTTTTCTTTCGAACTACTTTTTTCAAAGTGGTTGACATAATATCCCAAGTTCTATTTAACCGATTGACTAGAAATTTGGTAAGAACCATTTAATGTTGCTTTATAGTCCCTCGGAAATTGCTAAATTGTTATTATTACTATTTTATGTTACAGACATACGAAAGCGTTGGAATCATGTCAACCACAACTTTTTTATGGCCTAATATAGAACCTAATAACTTTTTTAATTCTCATTTTTCATACAAAGTTCTTGAAATATAAATAAATGAAAAAGTAAAAATATTTTTGCCTGAAATTTACTCTCTTAGACTAGAATAATCACTTAATAATAAAAACTAAAAAAAATGTTTACTATTATTACAAAATATTTATTTTTTGTGATACCATTGTAATAGACATAATACACATATATAAATTAAATTATTTTATGACAATATTATTATCACAATACACATTAAATTTGTAACACAGTCATATAACATGTAGGTACAACATACATTATGTATGTATGTATTCTTTGTATTTACCCGATATGATAAGAAATAAATAAACAAACTCACATTAAAATACTTTTTATTATCAGTTACCTTGGAATTTTAACAGTGAATAACTAAATCATTAATGATTTAATTTTCATATTTATATTAAAATTAAAAAATAATATTCAACGTACTATTTGTTTTATTATACAATATGCAGCTGTAAATTATCTATTTATATGTACATATTATAACAAGTGGAAGAGAGTAATATCTCATAAATATGATATTTGAAATAATAATTACAAAACACCACGTACAAAAATTATTGTTTGTTATAAAACTTTTTAAGAAAAAAATAAAACCGACTTTAAAAACCCCTAAAAACACTGAAAAGTGTATCTTATAACTAAATTTAACAGTTTTTGAAGTCGGTTTTCTTTTTTTCTTTATTAAAAATTTTGAACACAATGTGTATCCCGACCATAATCCCATGAATATGACCTCCCTATTCGTCAAGACCTGCTATGATCGGTCCATTACCCACTCCTCCCGTGCTTACACTTACAAACACGATCATATAACACCTAAACAACAAAATATACGAAGTAGTTATCTACAAAGAACTCGATCTAGTGGACAAAAATGGATGAAGAAGAAGTTAAAAATTTAAGTCTACATTCATTTTAATTCACATGAATTAAAAATAATAAAAATACCATGGCAGAACATACATAACACTGAAAACAATGCTCAGTAATCGAAACTTAATTGATTTAGGAGGCGATAATTTTCAAAGCATATTAACATTTATTTCAATGTTTATTATATTATAATAAATTAACCGGAACGCTACATCAAATGTTCATAAGATATTATTAACCCTTTTATAGATGTACATTTAAAAAGTCATAATAACTACATAACTTTCATTTTTATTGATTTTCTATTGGTATTTCGATACCTGAAACGCTTACCTCCGGTTGTATAAAGCAAAATTATTCATGATTAGTTAATCGTTCGTTTTGAAATCATCAATACGTTGTTAATCTTGGGCATAATAAATTAGTATAAAATAATCACATTTAATGAAGTTTTCATTTACTTTTATAGGTTAAGTTTAGGATTAACGTTAATAGTGTTTTGAAAACGGCCAATACACTACTCATAATTATTTTTGCTTTTTGCAACACAAGTACTTTTCAGAAATATTAATCTATTTTTTTCAATCTAATTAATTTTCAAGATACACAGTAGCCAATGTCCTTCCTCAGGATGCAAGCTATCCCCCTGCCAAATTGCATCAAAATCGGTTCAGCAGTTTAACCGTGTAAAGGTAACAAACAGAGATAATTACTTTCGCATTTATAATATTAGTATGAATTTGTATATATGTATAAGGTATTCAGATAAACCGTTGGTTTTATTTTATATCTCATAGAACTCAATTATGAGTATGTTTTTCTACAAAAGAAATGAAATTGTTCAAAAGGCATACATATTTATAAGTTTATAACTCCTTCATATTATTTCTAGGATTTACAAATCCGCAGACCAAACAAGATATTTTCATATGACTTGAAAACTACCTTATATTGAATATCACTATTCCAAACACCTGCTGCAGCAAAAGGGTTAACAACGAAACACTCGATATTATATTTGTACAGCGCGAATACACTTTCACGTTTATTCCTATACTAAATACTGGTTTTCTACTACTTGCAGTTTCTTTACATGTGCAAGTACTATAATTTAATATTTTCTTACGTTTCGTAGTTTTGAAATCTATATTTTCAACTAACAAAAAGTTAATAATTATATATTTTTTGCAATATACGTACTACTTTTCATATAAAATATGTACTTATTAAATACAACAAGTAGATAAATCTGTCAAAAATGATGGCTAGGTGATTAGCTGTAAAATAATGTATATTTATTTTTATGGCATTTATTTTCTTTAAGCTGTAGCCCAAAAAGAAATTTAATAATAATGTAAATATATCAATGACAGTTTTATTCATGTAGATTTTTATTTAGCTATTTTGATTGTGACAACTATACATAATTTTTTTTCTATTTATTTAAAATATAATGTTGAAACACTGTATTAACTAATAACCAATTATTACTTTCAATACATAATTAAAAATTAAAATATACAATAATGACAACGTATATAAGATTTAAATATTCATATTTGTTTACAGGAGTTACTTTATTGTACAGCTTTTAAATTCAAATGCGCAGTTCTAAAAGTTACTTTGTGCAGTGTCTAAAGACAAAATTAATGTCCTCGACTTACCGGTTCGATAATTTTATTTTTTCATTGCAAAGTTTTTAATGTTTTTTTTTAATATTTTCAATGTTTTTTATTTAGTCATCGCATCTAATTTTTTGGCTCAAATTGTGCAGCTCTAAATTTTCGCTAAAATAACACTTGTTTATTTAAATCGAGTTAACTAAACCATACATATGTATATAAAAGAATATTAATTTAACAAAGTATAAAAAACCACAGTAGATTGAAGATTAGACTGACATTTAAAAAATAGTATAGACAATTATTTGAAATTAATAGGGTAAACGTAGATAAAATACATTAATGAAAATGTTTATATTAGGTATTGTTTGTATGAATATATACAAATAATTCCCCTTCAGTTCAATTTAATATGACATCACAATTCAGTCTTACATATAAACCCACATTTTAAATCAATATTCAAAAAATATCAAAATATAACTTATAAACACATAAAAACAAATACAAACCTAATAAACAATCCAAAATTGCGTACGCCAATCCAAAATAAAAAAACTCAAACCACCAAATCGAAAATACAACTAATCTTTACAAAGGTCCTGACAATCACGACAAATCAAAATGCATGAAAAACATTCGAGTATACACGAAGAAAACCTATTACAGTCGTACGCGAACTGTTCGAGTATGTTTGTAAACAACACTGGCTCTGGGTGAGATTGTTGCTGCTCGGTGCTCGTATCTGAACGAACGTCTGGCGATGACTGGCGCACGTCTGACGACATGGCTAAATCACCACGCGGCCGCCGGCAGTGGAGGAGGCAACCGTAGCCGATGTACACAAATGAAAATTAATAGGTACTGAAAATGTTCGCGACTTATTTTTACTGTCGGTTCATGTGAGCTTAAGGTGACCTAGAGCAGTGGCGTAGCGAGGGGGGGCAATGGGGTCTATCATGTCCCGGGCGCCAAATAGTCCTTAAAGCGGCTATTACACTATCAAACAAATATGTCAAAGATCTTTGACAAAGATTTGATCATATTTCTTTGATAAAATATGAGATTTTGTTCTATTACACTACATAAAATATTTGATAATATTTTCTTAGTATTATCTAGGGATATTTTCTTCTTTTTTGGTGTATTTTGATAATCAATGTGTGGATGTTCGTCAGTTGACGCGATCAAGGTTTGAATTTACAACTATGTATTGCAGTTTTTATAATCAATAAGAAGATTATCATATAATAGCTGGATTATATTGATATTAATATATTAACTGTAACTGTCAGTGATAACTTGGCAGTCGCCATTTTGATTTATCTGTCAAAAAACTTTGATCAAATATAAGAGACTGTCATTAACTATGATCATAGAAATATTATGAAGGTAAATATTACAAAAGTTGACTTATTACACTGTCATATTTCTTTGATCAAAGAAATTTTATCACATTTCTTTGATAGTGTAATAGCCGCCTAAGACCAACCTTTTGGATCGCATAGCATAAACCCAATTTACTAAGGGCCATAGGCCAAAATATGCAACTGAAGACCTTTTTTTTTTGGTCGTGTCAATTTGAATTTCTAATTTTATTTAATAAATAAGGTTAGGTAAAACAAAAACTAACGACCTTTTTTTTCAATTCAAATTTATTATAAAATTATTATTTTTTTAAATTTTCTATATATTATATTACTTTATGTTTTTCGGGGGCACCAAAAAGGTATCGTGCCCCAGGCGCCAATTATGCTTGCTACGCCACTGACCTAGTGTCACTTCAAATGAGTCTGGAGAGCGAGGATAGATTTTTGGTTGATTGTAGTAGCCAAGTCTCACTCACAGTCATATTTTCTAATATTATCAGTCAATATCAGTGACTAGAGTGACCAGGTCTCAGGTTTCACCCGGAGTCTCAGGGTTTCTATACTGTTTCTCCCGGCTCCGGATTTTGTTATAATTTCTCCGGGTTTTGTAATAATGATGACAAAAAAAGGTCGTCAAAAAATGATGACCAAAACAACAAAAATAAAACATCCAAGTGCGTGTTGGGCACATGATAGAGTTCTTTAGTCATTCTCACTACGATTTATAAAAGTTATTTCAAAAATTTTCATTAACTATTTTTACCTCAGTGTTCGTTATAATTTTCATTGAAAGTACGAACAACAAGCTACATTCTTGAATTTTTCAGATTTTTTTAATTGATAATTTAAAAATTAGAGAGAGGGGACGCTCTGATAACATTTAAAAGCAAATATATCGTGATTGAAGGGTTAAAATCAAAATGTTATATAACATTTTTTGTTGCATTTCAGGAAATCTATCTAAAGACACATCACTCAAGTGGGAAAATATGTGAGTACACTCTTCAGTCTATGGGAGGGGTTCAAAAAAATGTTTGACAGTGTTCGTTATAATTTTTATTGAAAGTACTAATTAAAAGCTACATTCTCGAATTTTTTCAGATTTTTTATATTGATAGTTTAGAAAATAGAGGGGGGGGGGCTCTGATAACGACTTTGAACGCAAATATATCGTGATTGAAGGGTTAAAATCAAAAGGTCCTAAGACATTTTTTGTTGCATTTTAAGAGACCTATCTAAAGACCCCCACTCAATGGATTAAGTGATATTCAAATTTTGAATATACTTTTCAGTCTGAGAAGGGGAACCATAATAAACATTTACATGTCAGGGTTTATAAAAACTAAAATCTGGGCACCCTAAGTGAGTTTTTGTTTGGGATTCCCGAAATAAAAGTGGTTTGACGGTTCCAAGAAGCAAGAACCAGTTATTGGATTTTTTAATTTTGTTTTTGTGATATAAATACGAAACCATTTGTACATGGTGTATGAAAAAATCTTAATTAATTTAATTGATTTAACTTATAAATTATTTTCAAAGAGCTATTGATTTTATAGACATGTTGAAAAACGTTTTCTATAAATTTATTTACGTACTGATCCATCTAATATCTTCCTTAATTACAATTAACTTCCGCTGTAATTAGAAACAGTATAGATTGATTCTGCGTTGGAATATTGTAACCCCTAATAAGGCAATCATTTCACGTTACTCCGTTAATAATCTAGGGGGGGATCTTATAAAATGCGACACATGCCTACTGAATCGATGCAGTTGAGACAATTTACAACTTAAAATGAAATATTGTCTTACAATTTGTTGTTTTTCAATGAATCTTCGGAAATATGGTAAACGAAGTATACAAAGTGGGGTCTAATAATATACATTTTAATTCAGCAGGTTTATTTATTCTATGCGTTTATAACAGTATTTTTGATATTTTAACATATTTTTATAATTTGTATGTATAATGTACATTTTTTTAATGTTTAATTGTATAGTATCTACTGAAAAATATTATAAATAACATATTATATTCTTTGGTAAATGTACTAACATGTACTAAAAACTCAATTATACGACCCTAATTTTAAAAAGTAAAAAAAGTCAGACAAAACATTTTTTGTATTAAATGTAGCTATATTCTCATCAAAGTATTTTAATTTACAAGCACAACAAAAAGAAATACCTATATAGACTTGAATACATAAAGAAAAAATCCATTTCAAAGTCTTTATCTTGACGAGTATTTGTTCCTTACATGATTATAAATCTTTTGGGACATGTTGCAAAACACTTAAGTTGATCACATTCTTTTTAGCATCAAAAACGTTGCTGATGGTAAGTCTCCGACCGTTTTAGTAATATTAAAACACATAAAAAACGATGTTTACACGTCAAATGGAAAATGCATTCACATAAAAAACAAAACCACATGTTTCGCGCTAGTACGTACACTACCATACAAAATTATAAGCAGGTACATAAGTACATACATACACAAGTTTTTTTTTAGAAATTCTACTAATCTTCATTTTCTTTTTCACCAGTGAATCTCATCTCTCAAGAATATGTACCAAAAAAGGTCATCAGAAATTGTAAGATGATTTTTTTAATGTTACTATAAATTTAAAAAAATATCTACTAAAAAAATGAGGGGCCCAAAATTTTATTCTGCACGAGAGATTAACATTTAAATTTACATACCCTACCTAAGGTACTTTAAAATCAATACAAAAAATTTTATAACTACCTTTATGTTAGGCCTTCATGCTGAGACGAGACCGACTTAAATTTTGACGAGATGAGGAATTTGATGAAAATCGGTTTTAAAAATTTTTTAATGAGTATTCAACATAATTGTTGGTTCGTTATTGTTTAGATACAATTAATTAAGCGATTTTTCTCGGTCTTTCTACCGGCTTAAATTTTTACGAAATAAGATCGAGTTATAAATCCGAAACGAGCATAGACTTACTTAAACCTAGCCTTGTCTCGTCTCGTATGTTGTCTTAACCCATTAACGCCCAAAATAAAACTAAAACATGCAGAAGATTTTTATAAATGAAATGAAGTACACATACAATATATTTAACTAACAATAAGTATTACAACAAAAACTTTTTTTTATATTTAGAAAAAAAATAACGGTGTACATTCGAGCGAACAAATTTGGCAGATATAAAGTCAATTTTGTGTGAGACTGCTTTTCTGATAAATTATATTTCAACATTAAGTTATATGTATATTTAAGTTATCCCATATGATTTAAACAAAATTCGAAACACAAATAATTCGCAGCAATTAAAACACGTTTAAACACTCATGAAACTAATAACGTTAAAGATTTTGTTTGTTGCACTACTAGCATCTGATTTTTAAGGAAATATTGTGAATATCCATAGAAAATAACACGAATTATAAAATGAAGTGTACACAAGTGTCACCAAACTTTTCTAGAAACGGGCCGGATCGAATTTTTTTTAAACATGGCGGGCCGGACGAAAAATATTCTTGTTGGAATCCTATTAGAACATTTATATACACGTGCAATTTGTAAATAGAATATATATCGAAAATAATGGAAAATATCTATTCAAACGTAGATAAATATACATATTTACATCAAATCCTTAAATTAATAAAAATTAATATTTCTTATATGTATAAAAAATATTTATATATAAAAATCAGGGGTCGCTGGGTTAATGAATGCACAAATGTATACATAATACAAACTATGTAAAATTTAAATTATGTTTACAATATTTTAATAATAACATTCAACTGCTAAATCTGCTGAGAAAACTTTTGGTTGTCTCCATATTTCAAAATACACACATCTATTCTACATTAGCCTGGTGTTAAAAAACAACCGCAGTGAGTATAAGGTTTGAAAAGAAACTCCTGAATTGTGGACGGTAGTATACCTAACTACATACGCACAATACCTATTCATTCTCGTAACATAGATGCAGAATTCGCACGATAATCAACATGTAAATTATACACTATCCGAGTAAAACACATGTCTGTGAATGTTAATTAAAATGTACTTTATGGTGTCTAATTAAGACGAACTAAAACAACAAACTACTGTTTAAAATAATAGAAAGGAAGGATAGATATCGCGGAATTTATAGAATTACTGTAATTATTTTCATTTGAAAAAATTGATTAATTTGTTAATAATAGGGGAAGGGGGTCTCGACGGTCTTAGAGCATTTGATAGTCTTAAAGTTATTGATGTAAGCTATATTTTAAAAAAAAGTTGGAGTCTGTAGGATCGCGCCTAGCTGAGATATTAACTATTCAACTTATTTGTTAATTTATCAATTTTAATTTATTAATAATAGGGAAAGGGAGTCTCGACGGTCTTAGGGCATTTGATAGTCTTAAAGTTAATGATGTAAGCTATATTTTAAAAAAATGTTCAAGTCTGTAGAATCGCGCCAAGCTGAGATATTATCTATTCAATTGATTTGGTAATTTATCAATTTTAATTTGTTAATAATAGAGGAAGGGGGTCTCGACGGTCTCAGGGCATTTGATAGTCTTAAAGTTAATGATGTAAACTATATTTTTAAAAAATAGTTGGTGTCTGTAGAATCGCGCCAAGCTGAGATATTAACTATTCAACTTATTTGTTAATTTAAACAAAGGTTGCCAACCCCTGGATTAAGGAGTTAATAGTTTCTTCTATTAAGTTCGGCGTTAATAAACTAAAGAACAAATACAGATTTTATAAGTTCTGACACAAACTCCTTTCGAAACTAATAAAATCTATTCGTTCCGGAGTTTATTAGTTAGGGATAATAGATTTTATAAATTCCGGAACTGTATCGGAGCGGGAGTTAAATAGGAATTGGCCCGATCAATGAATTTTAAATATAACTTGTTCAAAATCACAAGTGCTTTTAAATTTTATAAACATACAGAATTTATAAATATTCCAAAATAGCATTCAACGAGTCAAATTATTTGTAACATATTAATTTAGTACAAACCTATTTCTCTCAACGCATCTAATCAAATATTGAAACTATTAAAATTCCAAGTTTATATTAAAACATCCGTACGATTCAACACGTGAAGACCATTTCCACAAAAGAGAGAACCTAAGACCATGTACTAAAGCATTACTCTCTGTACACTTAATCGACCGAGGTAAACTTGTTTCATATACAATATCATGTAAACAGAATAAATGCTATGATAGATTGACCATAAATCAAGAAATTTGACTTTTTATGTTACACGCAGTTTAAAAGTACTTATCTTGCAGGTATATGAGAAATTTTTATTATCTTCTGCGTTGAAATTTTCAAATTAGTGCAATGAACTCGATCTCTATTTATTGTTACTTTTTATATATTTTTAGAAAATATATAAAATGAATATTATTTTATGATTAATAGAAAGAAACTGAGAGCGTACTTCAATTAAAATATAAATGCATATATGTGTTGAAACGAATTTTACGTCACAATAATAACCCAAGCATACGAATCGAATCTTTGAAAAATAAAACAAAGATCTTATCATTTCCATTGCACAAAAACTAGGAAATGGAAAACAATAAGCTCACCGTCAGACAGTAAGTAGTAACAACAAGTAAAAGTAAAATTTCCCTATAATTTAGTTGCGTAAAAAATTACCATTATTCGAGTTCGATGAAGCAGTGAATAAAAATGTCGAGATACACCACAATTTTATGATTTTATGTCATAATATATCTGCATTTTTATAATAATAATAAAGTCGAAGAAAGGGAAATTTCTGCATTATTCTGTACTCGATACGGCTTTCTGTAAAACAGTTTTTGAAAATAATCAATTTTGAGTTTCAAAATGTATCAGGGGTTATTTTAAGAAAATTTTACAACTGCATTTTTTTGGTTTACTTTTAAAGTAAATATATCTTTAAAAAATATATATATTTATAACTATTAAATATGGATAGTTTATTTATAATTGATGCGATTGACTATAATAATATAATAATAATGCAGTACCATATAGGAAATAACTTATACATTTTATAAAATAAAAAAGTTCCTACCAAAAACATATGCCCAGCGATAAAATTTTAGCCTAAATAGAAAAATAACAGACAGTTAGATTAATCTGTATATAAAAAATGTGTTGTTAAAATGTATGATCTATATAAAAAACGTATAAGGTAGTGGTACCAGTTATGGCCGCTATAAGAGCAAGACTTACTGGTTTTGTGATTGACGGGCTTCTTTTTTGTAATTCTCATGAACTCATGTTACTAATAAAATAAGTAACTCTTTATTTAATCAATTTAATTACCGAAGTCCGCAAATATAGTTTCTTTTTTTTAAATTATAGTCTTTTATTTTGTATTGGATAAAGTAAAACCAGTAATGAGCACGCAGTGATGAACAGTTGCTAATGATTGCAAAATGATAAGTACTACGACACAAAAGATATAAAAGAAAGAATCGTCAAATTTGAAACAATATAAAGTATAAGTATGTTATGATAATATACTAATTAATAAATAAATTATACTAATAATTAGTTTAAATGTCCACCATTTTGACACCTATTGGCCGATTGTCGTCAAATCACGCTGTAAGACAGTTAATAGTAATGCGGTGTTCACACCAAAGAAAACAAAACAGCAACACGGTGTTTGAAAACACGTCGTATTTAAAAATGCATAGGCTTTATTGCACTTTTGTCAAAAAGACACGATGTTGCTGTTTTGTTTTTTCGGTCTGAACACGGCATAATAATATCAACAAATATTACCAATTCAGTACATTTAATTCAAAAATAATCATTACTGGGGTCATATCCAAGACTGGTGCTAGTACCTTATATTCGTTTTATCTTACGCAAGTATTTATTAACTAATATATTAAATATGGATAGTATAATAATAAACTTAGGTTTTGTCAGAGGCGTAAAAAAAAGGTCTTCAAGTTTTTATTCACTTATCTTCCAAACTTTTTATTTAATAAAATTAGAAATTTTAATCGGCGTGACAAAACAGGGCGGCAATATTTTTTTGCCCACTGGGTTTTGTAAAAAAACTATAAAATATATGAAACGTTAAAAATATTGTATAATTTATTACATATTGAATACACAGTGAGTTATTTAAATGATATAAATTAAAATGCATACATGAAAGAATATTTTTAAAAAGTAATTAAAATAACAATTACAAAATAACTTTTGGCAATCGAGAAAGAGTGCTGTTGTTACACAGATTTTTTGCAATAAGAAATTGTTACGCTCCTATTGTAGTATTATTTCGCTACTTCAAAATAAAGAAATGTGGTGCATAGTTTTCTCTTTTTTGTTTAAGGTAATTGCTGCTTTTTGTTATACATAAAAGACACTGCGCATTGTTAACATATAAACATTTTTTAATGCTTCTTCAAAATTACAGAAGTATGGTAATTATACACACACAACAACAAAAATTTGGTACCCATTAGTAGTGCAATTGAACAACATCCAAAGAATTGCTTTAATTTCCAAATGTATAATATTGCATTAATTAATAGCCATTGAATAAAAATCTGCATAATATTAATTAAAATAAATGCTTGGGGATTTCCTAAACGGTAAGAGATACAGATTCGGTTAATTGAGATGAATTATTTGTAAGATAGGGTGAGTATTACTACATCAAAAAGTATTAATAATTCTATGTGGTTTAGGCGGTATACCCAAAAATCTGAAAATTCGGAATTTCTTTAAATGGCTATAACTTTTTTGTCAAATTGGATAGGTACTTTTTGTGTAGAATTGATTGGCGTATTTAGAATTTTTATATCACTTTTAGTTTACGAGTTACAAGCCCTAGCTTTAGTTTTTTCTTATGGGCCACTAAGATGACTATAGCATATTTGAACGTGTTTTTTACTCTACTTTACAACGATATGTAACGTGTCATATTTATTTTCGAAAAAAAGTAAGAACATTTTTTTGTAATAGTTTATTGTTTTCAAATATTCATTTGTTATTTTGATTGTTGTTGTTGTGGTTTTTGTTTAACAATTTTTGTTTCTCATGGCCTACTTAAATGTTTGTAATAAAATACTTTATTATTATCATTAGTATTTAGTACTCCGACTAATTTTCGAAAATTAATATAACAAATGACACATCGTTGTTCAAATATGCTATAGCCAACTTAGTGACCCATAAGAAAAACTAAAATTAGGACTTGCAACTCGAAAACTAAAAGTGATATAAAATTATAAATACACCAATCAGTTCTACACAAAAAGTGCTTTAAGAAACCGCAGACAAAAAGTACGTATCTACTTTGAAAAAAAAGTTATAGCCATTTTAATAATTTCCAAATTTTCAATTATTAATATTTTTTGATGAAGTAATACTCACCCCTTCCCTAAAATAATTCATTTCATTTAACCGAATCTGTATCTCCTACTGTTTAGGAAATCCAATGCATTTCATGCTTATCTTGGACACCCTGTATAACGAACATTTTAATACAATTCCTAAGATTCTGCAACGGAAGAAAAACTCATCAAGAATACAAAGAATATAACAATAATTTGCGATTAGAAATTTTTAAATGTGTATAATTAAAAATGAGCGCCGATTTCGCCCATATTCGATGAACTGGAATGTCTTCACTTATTGCAACGGCATTGGCAAACACAGCCTCTGTGGACCGCTGGACGCGCACCGCAGATGAAAGTGCGCGACGATTCGATTTCATTTCACTGACAAGTTTACACATACAAACTCACAATGCTTTCTCTCGAGCTACTGGAACCCGTATAGTAAAATTTTTATTATTCAGTTGAGGTTACTGTAATTACATACATATTATATTCAATAATATACATGATCTAATAATTGTGGACAAGTTTTTAATAAGATATAAAGTACCGGCACCAGTCTAGGATATACCCCAACAATGGCTATATTTTAATTAAATGTACTGAATTAGAAATATTTGTTGATATTTGAGTACTATCATTTCTGAATATTAATAAATACACATTTAATTGTCTTACAGCGTGATTTGATGACAAACGGCCAATAGGTGTCAAAATGGTGGACATTTAAACTAATTATTAGTATAATTTATTTATTAATTATTATATTATCATAGCAACTGCTCTACATTATTTCAAATTTGAAGATTCTTTCTTTTATATCTTTTGTGTAGTAGTACTTATCATTTTGTAAGCATTAGAAAGTGTCCATCACTGCGTGCTTTTTACTGGTTTTACTTCATCCATTACTGGAGAAAAAACATAAATAAAATAAAAGGCTAAATTAAGTAATATGAGTTCATTAGAATTACGCAAAAAGAAGCCCGTCAATCACAAAAACAGTAAATCTTGCTCTTATAGTGGCCATAACTGGTACCAGTACCTTATTTAATTCATATTTACTATTAGTTTTTATTAACAAAGCGTAGAATAATGAAGAAATGGGTTTATCTGATGGACCTGAAGATAGACAAAAGACAATGTTACTTGCTCCATGCAATTTAGTAAAATAGCTATGTGTGAGTTTTTCTTTTTTTATATTTTTCTAAAGATGGAAAGAGGTTCTCCGAAAAAACATTTTCTTTAGTTCTAAGGGTTCCGTGAGTCAACAAAGTTTGAAGACCACTGATTTATTCTGACTTCAGATGGAGGAAATGGGGGCGATCACCCACCAGAAGATTTTTGTTTATATGGTGAGTATAGGGTGACCAGATTTTAGTTTTGATAAACGCTGAGATGTAAATGAAGACCCCTTTTTTATTTTATCTTATCTATTTTATTTTTATTTTCATAAAATTTGTTACCATAATCTGCATTGTTATGTCTCCTGCTCTATTTTTGACAACCTTTTTTTTTAGTCGTCATTTTTTGCAAATCCCGGAGAAATTGCACCCAAACCCGGAGCCCGGAGATTCAGTATGCAAACCCCGAGACTCCGAGTCAAAACCGGAGACCTGGTCACCCTACTGCTTGCTCGCCAGGTCTTTCAGTCTTTTGGTAATTTGTAAAAAAAATGTCAAATTTTTAAAACAATAACTATTTTTATCAATGCTTATTACGCCAAACTTAATTTGTATCGTTGGTATGAATCAGCATTTTCCCTACTGATACAGTTATCATTGGCGCGGAATGCATACGTTAGAGAATCTGTCAATTTGGCATACATAATACAGTAGGGTAGCAACGACACGAACGTGTGCAGCAGGTGCTAGTACCACCATCCGGTCAGCACTCTTCAGGGGTGTATCAACTGTAACTGTGTAATGCTAAAAGCAACCACTGATTCGCAAAAATTATTTTGACTACAGAACAAAATTAATAAAAATAACTATATTTATTTATTGATGGATAAGTACATGTTTTATTCACTTTAATTTTTTCTCGGTCTCTTTCATCCCTATCTACATTTAAACGCAAAATATATTATATATATACATATATATTATAATATATTATATTAGTAATGTTTAAATCTAATTAGTAATAATATTACTAATTGTAATTAGATTAGATATTATCTAATATGCCAATTATCTACTAATTAATTATTAACCACGAAGAGTTTTTATTATGGATCATTTTAATAAACAAACACAAAATAGGGTCCTACTGATACTGAATTAGTATTAGGTAATTAAGGTCTTACTGTTAGTAGGTATTATTAAAATACTCGTATAATTCAATAACAACGCTTTCTTTCCGATAAGTACAAAGAATGTTTGAATATGATAAAATATTATGTACTCTTCATTTCTATCCTTATCAAATGTTTTTTCAATTTGATACTATCATACACTACCTATCTTCTTTCTTTCAGCATAAATGAAAACTTGCATACCAAAAATTAAATATCATTGTAAATAGTGTTGTAAATGTAATAAGTAAATGAAGTAAATAATAAACTAAACAAACAACTGCAAAAATTTCGATAAAAGTATGCACTTCAAGCTTAAAGCGGATCTTTAATACTAAATACATACTAAATTTCTCGTTCGAAATTAAATTTCATACACAAATATAAAGCATTATAGACTATAATTTATAGTATAATCAGTAAAAAAATATATATATAACGATATCACTAACCTTACTACTTGATTCAGGTGAACTCGGCATATTTCTTTCGTCTTATAACACAAAAACATAATTAATTGAAAAAATATAATGCTTGAAGAGTTACCTCTTCGTTTTATTGTAGATTTTGTTGTAAATAAATATCACTGTATACTAAATTTTTATTTAAAAAATAAAAAGTAAAAACACCTCTCCAGTCATTTTTCATTAAAATGCGTTAACTGTCAAAATAAAGCCGGGATTTGTTTACTTCTTGTTTCATAGATAACATCGAACATCAATTGTATGGATTGTATGAATGGTATGAATGGTATGAATCGTATGAATTGTATCCACGGTATCCACATACAATTCCCAATTTACCGACGTAAGTACTTTTTTTTTCAAAATACAATATATAACCGAATATAACCATTGAGTAAAGAATAATATAATTGAATAAAGAATAAGTTATTTTTTACTCAATGATATAACATATCGAGCTATTTCTTCTTTTGAAATGGTTTAAATACTACTTATTTAATTAATTTTTAAATACATACATATGATATTATGTATAACGAATTGCATTAACAGCAAAAAATAAGAATAATCATCATAATCATTGTTGGATAAATTGTATAAATTATGGTATGTAGTATGTACTTGTATGTTTTACTTATTTTACTATATTTGTCTCTTTGTCTCGTAAAAAATCAAAATGTTGTAGATACAAAATTATTTATTTATTTATTACATTTAACTTGTTTTCATTATTCTGCACACCCTGTATTATTTTTATAAAATTGAAGGAACAATTACATACACTCACAGAATAATAAATGTATGTACATAAATGTATTTACATGTGATATGATATACATACAGTATATTCATAGACATAGAGCATAGACCGCACATTCTGTATTAACCATGTATTAACATAATGGTGTAACATTTTTTCAAAACAGTGAGAGAGATGTGGTGATGTTTGGGATATATCTATCTCTTTTTCTAAGGACATGTATATCCCAAATCATTTTCTATCTCTTCCTTTTGACACGGCTCTGTGTTCGAGTCAGATACGCGATCCATGCTCCATGTCTATGGTTATATTAATATGTTATGTTGGCTAATCTGCTACATAACTCCTTATGAAAAACGGTATAGTTGAAACTTGTACCACTTTGGCGCTGTATTCTAAATTTATTTTTAAATAATTATTAAAATGCCAGGCCGCCAAGCACTGTAAAAGAGCCGATGGAGCCGATTAAAGCGATTAAATAAAAACATAAATGTGCCATTTGAAAGAAAACTTTTTAGTTCTAGTGCCTATTTTCTCAGGTCCTTGATATGGTAACAGTATTATCTCTCTTATAATTGCATAATGTAGTGTAGTATATTAAAAATTATAATAATATATTTCATATAATTTTGAGGGCTCTTTCCGATCTTTCCTGAGAAAATTTTAACTAAATAAAATCCTACGTTTTCTACACTAACAGAATGTAGTCGGGGGCCGGTATGGAAGGGATTATTATACAATATAATGCAAGTGTAATGTGTGTTGAACAATTTAAATTGCATTGTATTTTGTATTTTATTTTTTTTAATATCAATGTTCCCACTCTCGTGACTAGTGTATGCCGGATAAATCTAATAGTATGATCATATATTAATCTGATACAATATATAAATCTGATCGTAGATTAATATAATGTATGATACATAATACATAATATATAAGTATGATATATAATATCATATCATATATTAAACATGTTTAATATTATGATTTAATTTTACCGGTTTTCATTTTAGTTGAAACTTACATCGCTTGGCGCTGAAAACAATATTTTGAATATATAGGAGTTGCATATCTATATTTTTTAATAATCTGTAGTTGGCTGCACTGTTGCATTAAATTTGGTTGTCATTTACCCTTTTTATTATCATAAAAAAATAATAGCCTAGAATTTATTCTCAAAAAGCATTTTTGATAAATGTTACAGTTGAAATTAATTCTTAAGTAGTGAAATATTTATTTTAAAAAATGGAACAGTTATTACTACTGCCATCAGAAATAGCAAGATTAGTATTAGGTAAGAGTAAGAATTATGTTTTTCGTAGGCGGGAAAATGGAAATTATTAATCAAAATATGTATAATTTACACATTTTATATTGTACCAAAAGGTCTATTTTTCATTGAAATTTCAAAAATATTATTTTTTATTCCAAGTGTTAAATATAAGTAGAATTTTCACTAGTTTTGATTACGTATAATTTTTTTTGTAGATATGAAATAATATGTATACTGAAGTTACAAAATTGCATGGCATTATTCTAGAGACATGTTCTCTAGGTCAAAATCTTTCCAAAATAAATAAAGTTCATATTAGCATATGTCGCAAATTGTCATGAAACCCTCATGTAGAAGCTACGACCCTTTGATTATAATATACTATTGAAAATGTATTTAATTTAATATTTCAGTGATAAATAAGCTTAAGACATATATTAATATGAACCTTTGTTTATTTTGACTTGGAGAACAAGTTTCTAGAATAGTGCTGTGCAATTTTGAAACAACCTGTATATCGACTATGAGTTAATATAGTGTTTATTTTTTACATACATTTTTTATTTGAAGGATATTTAGAAGAAGAACATTGTAACGAAACATGCAAAAGTTTTCTTGAAACCTCAACTCATTTGAAAGAATGTCACTCATCTTTAATTTCTGGACGAAAATTTTACACACAAGTGATGGGAAATACACTTAAAGAAATTTTAGATGAATATTTCTCTATTCGTACTTTAGGTATGTATAAATAACAATAATTAAATATTTACAATTGCCATAAGTTTGGTTTTAAACTGGACAGTCCTTAACCCATTTTCTCCTAGCGTTGTCATATGACGACATACATTGTTGCCACTTGTCTATTTGTGTTATTAACCCTGCACTTATTTTTGCATATGTAGTAGGTATAATGAAATACAGGAGTAAAAATTATTGACAAATTTTTAATAGTTCACGAAAAATAGACATCCAACAAGGAAAAAATTTGTAACAGGCAAAATTTTTAAATCTATACAGAAAATATTCTTCTTATTTGATCCTTAAAAACAGGTCCGGAGCTTCATGAAAAATTGTTAAATTTTGCATTGTTGAATCTAGCGGGGTGATTGTGGTGAAGGAGAAGTAAATTTTTAGCAGCAGAAATATACATATACAAAAAATGTAGTAGAAATACATCCTTAGTCCTGAATTTTCATTTTCCCTGTGCAAACACAAAACATATTTCTTTCTTTTTGGTTTTTAAACTGTACATACAGTAGTGTCTCTTTACGTGGTAGATACGTTCCACAGAAAACTGCATATAGAAAATCGCACAAAAAAGACATTGCATTGCAAAATTAGGAATACGTTTCATAATTTTCTAAAACTGCGTAAAATCAAATAAATCAATTAGAAGAGACCGAAAATGACATAAAAATTGTTTGAAAATTCACGAAAATAAGAATGCCTAAACAACACAAAAAAAATTAATTCCTAAATCTGAAAGAAATTGATATAAAATTTAGAATAAAATAAGTTTGTTTTTCATCAGAATTATTGCCACTATCTGAAAATACAACTCGGCACCGTTTGTGAATTTGTGCGAAGTCTTGTTAAACGAAGATTTTAATAATAACAAAATGTTTACATATTCAACATGAATTGTCAGCTTTCGTTTGATACCCCACTCACCGAATAGGGGAATCCCATGAAAAATTGCACCGTGTAACTTCATATCCATATTAAAAAAATCCACGTAAAGAGACCCTATTGCAATGTATAATATTTTATAAATGCAATATTAATTTTTCAGTACAAGATCACTTTGATAAAGCATGTATGAATGATTGTGAGCATAATGTTGGATTATCACGACTTTCTAAAACAAGTAGCCTTTTAGAAAAATTGAAATTATTGTTAAATGCCCAAACCGCTGGACAAACAATGCTCCTAAGTATAACTGTCCCGCCAAGCAGTTCATCTATTCATAGTAAAGGAAAATCTAAAACAAATGCATCAAAAAATCGTGACAAGTCGCAGCCAAATCTGTCTAATAATTTTGAAAAAAACATACATATAAATGATACAAATGTAAATTTCACAGAAGCTACTTCATTAGATAGTTTACCAGGTCATAGTGGAAGTAATCGTACTTTTAAAAGAAAAAGTAGTACACCAATTTCAAAAAACGCATCAGCGTTAAATGAAAATTTACCAGATTTTGATTACAATGAGGTAACTGACATACTTGCTATTATAAATAAATAAACTAGCAATGCTAGTTTATTTATCTAATAAAATTTTAATTCCATTGATGTTCTGTTAATTAGTTTCTTTGAAAATTTCATCTATATTTACAATTATTTCACCAAAATTCACTATGAATCATTGTTTCTTGGCACAGTAATTTAATTCATACCAGAATCAGGGAACCATTTTGCAACTTGAATTCATTTTTAGGTCGCACTATATTATTATTTGATATTTTTGTGTCAGGTATTATAAAGAATTTGTTTGAGAGCAAAAGCTAGGCAGACGCTATCTGTGTAGTGTCAAATCATTATGAATTTTCTCTGGATTCTAGAACTCATCACTGCTCTTAAATTGCTGATTTATATTTAATACTCCACAGATAACGTTAGTTTAGCTTTTACTCGAGAGCAAATTCTTTATAATACCAAACATCAAAAAGTTATTTAAAAATGCAACTTTAGAGATGTTTTTCCAATAAACTCAGTTTTATTTTTTCATGAATTGTATTTCAATCCAAAAATATAGTTGCGGCTGGGCTATGGGAATCTTTCAAATTCGTGAACTTAAATACTTTACATATTTTTCTACAACAGTTGCGCTACTGAACAGGAACAATACATTTAATATAAATTATTTTTATCGCTCATCAACTGAAAAACTAATAATTTGTTAATTTGTTTCTTAATATATATATTTTTTAATAATATCTTAACCAAAGTACATAAAATGGTCACATAACTCTGTTGGGAAGCACTGAAGTGAATAATCTTTTGATAAGAAAATACAAGATGGAAAATATTCTTCTTTCTTAAATTTTAAATGTTAACATTCATTATTGAACTCATTTAATCATATTTACTTTTTTCAGTTATTGACTCAAGCATTATTAGAAAATCATGAATTGCATGAAAAAATTGCAGAAAATATTAACAAAGTTATAGGTTCTTCTGAAAATGATGAAAATAAAAATAAAGAAAACATAAAAAATAACAAGGAGCCTACTTCCACAGAAATAGAACCTCATGTTGCAATTGACAATGCAATTAAAACTATAGTAGAGCAGACTGAAAATGAACCGGAATTTGAGAAAATAGTCACTGAACTGATAGGTTCGTACTTGATAATTGTAAAACATTTTTTATTATTTTTCTATCGAACATTATTTTAGGGAAAGTATCAGAAGAAACAACTGATTCTGATGCCCTTTGTTCAAGCTGGAGTATAAGTTCTACTCCTCAACGCTCACGTTCTTTACCCAGAGACCCGTACGTACAACGATTAATAATATTTGTATCTTTATTGATTAGACCAAGCGCTAAGAAACATTCTTTTTTAAAAACCATTAGGATTCATAAGAGTTGATGATTTACATTCAGAAAGATGTAAAGAATGAAATTATGAAGGTTGCTAAACAAAATTTTCCGAACTTTTTGTTTACCTACATTATAACACTGTTTTTAATTTTGATGAAAGTTTAGTCAGTTTTTATTATACGTATTAGTTAGCAGATACTGTAATTAGAAAATTTTTAATGAACATAGATTGGGTGCGGTGATATTGCTGTTTTCGTAATTTTTGTGATATTTAACTTAATTTTTTTAATAGAAAATGTGCATCAATCAAACCGACTTTTTGTGGTTACTGAGTAGTATAAGTGAATATAACGTACACATACTTACAGCTTTCTTAGCTAAATCTGAAAGCCACAGAAAATTTTGAAAAATAGATAGAATGCAATTTTATTAATGAAATTGAAAAACCTCTATCTATAACAAAAATAACTTAAACTCAAAATTGAGCTAGATCGTTTGAAACTAAACCCCTTGTTTTCAATTGACATCAAGCTCATTATAATTGATTAATTAAACATTGAAATCTACTAAATCTTCATATCTTAGTAGGGTAAAACGACCACCACCTCCAAAACTATCATTAAAATTTTTCTAATTACAGTTTCTGCTAACTAATACATATAACAACAACTGACCAAACTTTCATCAAAATTAAAAATGGTGCAACTTCTACTTTTTTATAAATTTGATTATAAATGGAATGACTCCATTATAAAGTAAAAAAAATGTTCTGAAAATTTTGTTTGGCAACCTTCATAATTTTATTCTTTACATTTTTCTGAATGTAAATCATCAACTCTTATGAAACCTAACGGTTTTTGAAACAGAATGTTTCTTGATGCCTGCACTAGATACAGATTATTAGTTTATTTGATTTTGCTGTTATACTTAATGAAATAATTAGTAATAAGTTTTGTTTTTGCTTAGGTTTATTACTAGAAGAAGATTATCTTGTTATACAAAATCACTACCTGATATTTTCCATAATAATAAAAAAAAAGATGTAGCATTAAAAATGAGATTGAAGAAATCAAAACAAAAACAGTCCGAAACAAATGTAGAACAGAATGATCCCAAGTGCCTTCCTAAATCATCGATTGATGATCAAAATGCAGAAGCTATTCAGTCAATTATAGATACTATGAATAAATCAAAAACAGAAGATACCAACGTGCATACAGAATTAACGACATCAGAACCAGAGAAGAATATAGTGATTAAAACTCCTCCTGATCTTACTTCTTTAATACAGAATTCACACAAAGATATATTTCCGATGGAAACAACAGTGAACAGTGATATAGTGAACCACCATGTGCAAAAAGCAGTAGTTAACAATGATTTGGTTTTGTTTGATGGATCCTTAGATAAATATTTACAAATATCAAATCCCGTGCCTCCTATATCTTCTGTTCAAACAACCCAAGCAACGACTACACAAACTACAGTTTTCCCAAGCAACTTATTAATGCAACAACCTTCTGGTTTATTATTACAACCTCCACCCGGTTATATTATTACAACACAACCTACTACATCGTACATAGTAAATCAAGATTTACAACAAAAACCTGCTTTTCATCCTGATTTAAATCAGCACTTATTTTTCATTCAAAATTCACCTATTGGTTTAGTTACAAGTGTTCAATCACAGATGCAATCTGGATCAGTTATAACAAAAATAAATGAACAAGATATTATGCAAATGCCAACAGTTATAGTACGTGATGATACAAAAACTATAAACAGTAGTAAAAATAAAAGTATAGAGCCAAAGAATCGCACAATAAGGCGTATACAGCCAGTTCCAGTGAACTCAACCACAAAGAATAGTACAAGCAATGCATTCGTACAAGCAGATAAAGAACCAATAACTCTGTATTCAACTAATGATGTTGTTGATTCAGTTATGGTCGACTGTAATATAAATAGATTAGATTTATCTGGAGGTCTTGAAGAGAAGAAGCAAGAAATAAAGAAAAAAGAGACATGCCAGATTAGTGATGTACATGTGAATATACAATCGAAAAGTATCAACAGTTGTATTACAGAAGCTTCTAGTGCAGAGTTAAAAAACATTGGACCAGAGAAAGAACCAACAACACCTGTTGTTAAACAAAATGATAAAACAGGTGTCCGAATGACTATGTCGACACCTCGATCAGGTCGCTCTCATGTTCGTGCGTTGGATTTCTCAACACCTTCTAAAAATGTAAGTTCAAGAAAATCATTTACCTCTCCAAAATCTGCAGGTATTCACAATACTCCACGAACTATTGAACGGCGAAAAATTGGACTTTTCAAAACATCGGTCAGATCGAGTTTATTTAAATCACCTAAAAATACAAATAACGTACCTATTGCTACAAGAAGTCCGAGACCTAAATTAATCGGAGAATGGGATCAAGTACAAGGGGTTGGGTTAATTTTTAATGCTTCAGAAACAAACAAAGAAGAATTGAATAATATACAAGAAGAGCATAAAATAAAACGTAGTTTGTCAGAATCTGATGCCACAAGTGAAAATTTATCTCCAATACAAAATACACAGGTAGCAGAAAAAACTATTAAAGATGAAATTAAAACAAATAAAGTTGTTAAAACTTGGGATTCAGATCTAAGAGCTCTTCTTAGTAATGAACAAAAAAATAGTGCTTCTCCTAGTCGTAAGAAAAAAACCAAACGTAAAACAGTTGCTGCTAACAAACCTGAATTTAGAAAGAAATCTACTGAAAAAATTCAACCTCCATCTAAACTACAAGAAATCAATAATGGTGACGCTCATCCAACAAAAAGAATTACACGAAGTAGTACAACTTCTCAAAAAAACTTGAAGCAGTCAGAAACTGCAAATACAAAGAAAAACAAAAAAAATAGTAATAAACCACAATTAAAAAACAAACGATCCAGTTCAATTGTGTCAAATGATATTAATAAGAAAAGTGATGCAGCGGTTAAAAAAGACAATACCAGCGATAGTGCAAAAAACAGTAATCAAATAAAAGTCGAAGAAGATATTATAATTAATAGAAACGCTCCATCCAGATATAAACGCAAATGTAATAGTGCAAATTTAATAGTAATTGATACAAAACCAGTAATAACAATAGAAAAATCTACAAATGATTGTAACCAAGTATTAATAGAGGAGAAAGAACCAAAATCCAAAGTTGAAGAAGGTAAAAAGAATGAACATCAAATTACACCTGATATGATAAAAATTCATACAGCATTTCCTATATCTGCTAGTTGTAATCTATTTCCAATGTTAGAAACGCCATGTAAAGATGTTTTCAATGACATTCCGATAACCCCTCGTTTTATGAACAATTTATCAACAGAAGATACACCAATTACAAAACTACTCAAAGAACAAACAAACATTTTAACTGAGTCTATTGTTCCAACACCAATTTTTCCAATTACTCCTAACTTGGCAATCACTCCTAAATTACCAAATGTCGAAAGCCCAGGTTATTGTTCTCGGCCAACGGATTATTCAACTTGTAGTTCTTACTATCTCCCATCTGATAATGATCAAAATGTTGCTCTGGAACAAATACTCATATCTGAATGTGCTAAACAAGAAGAGAAAGAACAAAAATTAAATAAGCAATCAGATTGTGCATCTTCAAATAAGAAAACAGAATATTTACTGCATGAAATCTCACTGCCAGAACATGATATTTGTCGAGAGTTAGATAAATCTAAGTATCCAGATTCATGCAGAACAGATCTCTTAAAAAATACTACTGAAACTGATGTTCATATTGTTGAAACTGATGTAAAAAAGGAAACGATAAATATAAAAAATTCTAGTAGTGGTAATAATGAATGCAACATAATTGAACATAAAGTGTTGAATACTTCTGATTTACAAGAAAAAATTGATAATTCTTCTTCATCATGTAGTAGCTGTGACTCAAGTTCAAGCTCAAGTTCAAGTGACTCATCAAATACTGCTGAAAAAACAGTAATTCAGAGAAAATCTTCCCCGTCTTTAAATTCCACTTCACCTCGTTACCAATTGAGAAATAGAATGCAACCTGCGAAAGAAAAGAAACTTAATTTTATCGGTATTTTATCTCCAAAAGAAACACCTACTGAAATTAAGCCAGATGGAAACATAAATGTTGATATAAAAACTGATACATTACCATCAACTTCTGTTACAAATAAAATCTCTGTTGAAACATTTACTGATGTTAAATTATATAATGAATTAGAAGAAAAAAGAAAACGAGTGATAACAAAAATTAAAGACAATACTGAAGAATTTCTAAGTAAGAAATCTAGTATTAAAATTAAATTTAGTAAAAAACAAGTAATCAAAAGAGAAAGAAAAGTACCGATACGGAATACTCGATTTAAACCAGCTGTAAAAAGAACTAAAAAAAATTTAAAAGAAATAAAATCTGAAGATATGAAGGCTTCTACAAGTTATATTTTACCTCAAACAGCTATGGTTCAATCAGAACATAAGAAATATAAACAATTAAATAGTAAACTGATTGATGAAAAAAAACAATTTCTATCATTAATAAATATATCAGATGACAACAATCAACAGAAATTTGTTAATACAGAACAATCAAATCAAATATCATCTAACTTAGATAATAAGAACCCTTTAAATGTAGATTTACGGGAAAACATACAAGAATCTGATTCTGAAAGTACTATTGCATTAGTAACACATTTAAAAGAGAGGGGTATTTTATTAATTCCAAATAAAAAGAATAAAAATAGAAAATCCCATAGTAGTTCTGATCTGAAATCTAAAGAAAATGAGAAACATACAATTCAAGAAAATGTTGTTGAAGTAAAACAGAAAGAAGATTTAAATGAACATAAAGATGAATTTGAGAAGAAGCCAGAAAAAAATAATGATTCTAAAGCCAGTTTAATAAGTGTGCAGCTTTTAAAAGATGATGAGAAAATAGATCCTAGTTATTTTAAATCACTTGTAAATATTGATAATTCAAATCAAAAGGTGGATAAAAAAACAGAAGAAAGAGTTGATATATCAAATGATCCTTTTACTTGTAATGATACATTTGAAATTATTTACACAAAATTTAATGATGATTTAAATAAAATGCAGAAACCATTGCAGCTCACTTCAAATAGTGATTTGTCTAAATATTCAGTAGAATATGTGATTGAAGGTAGTAATGGAGATGAAATACATACATTACAAATATCGTCTTTTATAAATTTGTGGGAATCACTACCAATTGAAAGCTCTAAAACATCTAAGACTTCAAATATTCACAAAAAGGGAGAAAATAATAGTACTAAAATTGAATCTGATGTAAAATTGAAAAAACCAAATCATAAAAAAAGAGTCACTTCCAAAAAAATTGAAAAAAGGAAACTAACTCCACTTGAAAAATTATATGCAGAAATTTCAGACAATACTAATGATTCAAGTTTAAGTCAGTTTGATACAAATGTAGACAAGTATAAATTACATTCAAATGAAACTACAAAGAATGAATCATATTTACATTTCAAATTTTCTTCAAAAGAAAAAGATAGTGATAGAGACTTGCATAAGATTGATACATTGAAACTAAATCTAGCAGGTACTAGCGGCAACTTAAGTGAAATTGTTTCTGATATTAAGAAAGACGATAATGATTCTGAACTAGAAGAAGGTGAGTGGGCACCAAGTCCTGAAGACGATGAACTGATGACATATGTAACTGTTGTTAGTAGTAAAGAGAAAGATGCCCTACAAAATAAACCAGTAAACAGGTATGTTCTCAGTGGATTATCACTGTTTCATTGTGACATTAATTTATAATCGTTATTTTCAGAAATCATGGTATCATACCTAAAAAAAGAAAAATCCCTGAAACATCTCCAACTTTATTGAACAAATCTGATAAGAAATCTAAGCGAAGTAACCCTCAAGAGCTATTACAAAAATTAGATCTTGATTCTTTTCTTAGTAAAGTTCATGGACCTAATGGTTGATTTGTTATTTAAAAACTTATTGAATACAATGGAAGATTTAAAAGAGATTACAACCTGGACGTTCTGGTTTATGAATCCTCATAATTAAAAAGAAACTATTTAATACATTTATTTTAATTGATAATATCAAGACAATGTGGAAATAGATCCAAGTAATTTTTATTTTTTTATCTATAGTTATGGCTCTGACTTTTTGTTGCTTTGCATTTACATCCATTTCCTGAAGTTGCTCTTGCTTCAAAATAACGTCTCTTTAGTAGTGTGATTCCACGATCAGCTTCCAGCATATAAAATAACAGTGTTTCAACTAACGAACATTTAAGTCATCCATCTAGAACTAAAGATGGCTTTAATTTGGGTATGACTATATATATAAATTTATTGTCGATTGGTACATTCAGACAACTGCTCATGTGTGCAAGTTATTTTACCAAACATAAAAATTGAAGAACCATCAATTGATTCAAATTACATTACATTATAACAAATGTGGATTCACATTATTCATAATTTGATTTCATTACACATCGATAAAAAATAAAGTTATAAATTATCAAAAAAGTGAGTATTATGATGTTATTATATTTTATATTACTGAATGAAAAATGACAGTTTAACTGCATTATTATGATGTTATCTAGTATTGTTATTTTTATAAATACTTTTAAGTTTTTCCCACTTTAACTGATCGTACCAAGAGTAAGTATTCAACAACACATGTATTATCTTAGTTTCACATTTAAATTATATTATAAACACTCATAATATAAATATTCATAAATTTATTTTATTCATTTTTAACCCATTAATAACCCAAAGGGATGTTTGCAAAAATTATAAGAAATGTTTTGTTGATATGTTTATATATTTTTGGGAGGCCCAAGTTCCCCAATTTTTAATGTGGTGTTGACGCACTCTTGGGCGTTAATGGGTTAAATTGTGATTTTATGAAACTAATTATAGGAAAATAATGCCAAAATTATGTATGTATTTAATGCATTCAAAACGATTAATTTAATATTGGTTTCTATTTATTTATTACAAGGAATAACAAATGATTAAATAATAAATATGGTAATAATACAGTGTACATTGTGTATATACAAATCTATAAAGTTATATATTTTTAATAAATAAACTAAACCATAAATATAAACAATATACAACAACTTTCTAGATAGTATGTCTGGTACATAAGAGACGCTGCATTTTTTGATAGGGAGCCACTTTAAAATCTGTTTAGAACACCATTATAGCAGCTATTAAAGATGGCCCTCATTGGTGTTCTAAAATTGGCTGTATCTCAGTTCCTAGTAATCTGATTAAAATTTTTTTGTGTTTAATTTAAAGTTTTTATTAACTCTCCAGCCGCGGGCGATTATTTTATTTTTTTTTGTTTAAACCGCGGGATATCTTTATTTGCTATTTATAATAGTTATAAGGATTGTATGTAAGGAATGTAATAAAAATGTAAGAATATATTGCACGTTTCGACATATCGAAAGGGTTAATTTTTTGAGGATTTTACAATTCACAGATAAAATGTAATGTAAACGACTATTGCTGTTATACAAATGATTAGAAATTGTGTAATACAACTTTGTGTAGCCTGATAGAACACGTTGTAACTTGTCATCATATTGCACCAGCAAACTGTTTAGATATAAGATATGATAACGATGAAAAAACGTCTCCCGATGTTTTAAAATAAAAGAAAATAGATTCAACGGGTGAATAACGTTTCCCGAAGCTTAAATATCATAAAAATTATAAGCAACGCGATAATAGCGTACCCCGCGGAATTGTATAGAATAAGTAAAACGTGATATCCACGTCGCCCGCGGCTGGCGGGTTAAGAAGATTATTTTTTGTCATTATTCATTTTTCTTTAAATCTTGATAGTTCCCCGCAATTTATATCATTTTAAAGTGACTCCCATTCTAAACATATTTCTTTTGACTTTGTCTATGTCCACAGAAAGTGGCATATCCCAATCAATATTTTATTTTATTCGCCACGTACCAGACATACTAATTTATATTTTTTGTATTTTACTATGTATTGATCAGATCAGTAGTGGTTGGTGTTGGTTGTAATTTCATAAAATACATTCAATGTGCCATCAGTGGCAAATCTATAATTTTGTGTCAATAAGGTTTTCTATCAAAAAGGTACCGATATGTATTAATTTGTCTTTTGCCAAAAAAGTACCGTATTAATTAATTTTACGTTAAGGAAGTATAATGATGTATGCATGTATGAAAAATTTAGACATTAAATGTACTATATATACATTTACTACAAGAAAAAATATTTTAAGCGTTATTATATATTACATAGCACTTATAATATTCTGTTTTGTAGAACTATAAAATTTATATTTTTGTATAAACATGTATCATATTGTATGAATTATTGTCCAGTAAGTAATAATAAAATATACAAATGATTAAATTTATATTCTAATATAAAGGGGCGCCGACTACATGGGGCTTGAGGGGCTCAAGCCCTCCCAATATTACCGTCGGGGGGGCTGAGCCCCCCCCCAATAAATGTATGCCTTTTCCCTGTGTAGTTTATTATAATAAAAGTATATGAAAAGCATACTAAACGGTTAATTGAGAAAAATATTTTAAGCAAAAAACTCTATATTAAAATTTCCGGACACACGTTCATATAATATTTTTTTTTGCTTAAATTTGTTTTCTCAATTTATTGTTAAAGTTTGGCACGCCAATCCTGAATCATCCTGAATGCATTCGGCCAGTCATGAATTTTTTCTATTGTATTTTACTTTATATTTTAGATTCATTTATATTATATTAAAAATAATTTTTATAATAAGAATTTATTATAATTTTATCTTACAGATACATTTTTAAAAAATATTTGAGAAATGACGGTAAAGAGTTATTTTACAATTAAAATAACTTAGCTGTTTGTTAGGTTAGTAAATAAAATTATTAATTACTTAAACGAAAACAAAATCCGTGAAAAAGATTGTTTATGAAAAAAAGTATCTTACGTCAACTTTATTGGGGGGGGGGGGGGGGGGGTACACTATATTATTATTTTGTCTTATATAAGGGAGAAGGGAGTCAAAAAAATTTGGGCCCCCCCCCAATATTTTTAACAAGTCGGCGCCCCTGCTAATAAACATATCGCTCATTTGCTGTAACAACATCATAACTAAAAAATAGCAATTTTTGAGTTGTTATACAGGAAAAACCGTTCATACATGTACTTTATTCAGTAAGAACGACATATCTAAGCTTCTTTAACTATCTACGAGAGAGCATAAATATATTTAAAAATTATCATATAAAGTTATACCAATTCAAAACTTTAAACGTGTCTCCTGAAAAATCACAATTTTTGAGTTATGACGTTGTTGCAGCAAATGAGCGATATGTTCAAAATTTTGTCAGATAAATATTGTTAGTTCAGCTTAGACATAAAAGGGTCTGTGCAGAAACAGTTCTACTACCAAAAATTAAATTTTAAGTGTAAATAAATAAGTTTATATTAAATTTAATAGTTGTAGGTATATATAATAATCATAGTTCTATTTTATTTTTTTAATAAATTTTAAAACTCAAAAACATTTATTTAATTATTTTGAACCTAGCATCCACTCAACTGCAAAGATAGTTTAATTTTTTTTAAATAATACAAGACAAAAAAATTGTAACTTCAAAACTGAAAGAGATTGACACCTGGACGAACCTCAAAAATACAACATTTGAACAATACTTAACTTATATACTTTAAGACAGTTATTTCAAACTGTTCCGCGGAACCCTGGGATTCTGTGAGTCAAAATAAAAATTGAAAAAAAAATTATAAAACACTTGTATTAGTTGACTAGTGTTAATTAACTAAAAAAATATAAAGATATATTTAGTTTTATTCGAAAATTAATGCATTCCAAGAAATTACCAGTGTGCGTAAAATAGCTATGTGTGTTTTTCTGCTTTTATAGCTAATCATAATAGCATAAATACTTGCGCAGTAACCAAGTCTCGTCGGGCCACCAGTATTTAAAAATATTTTAAGATATATTTCTCAAAGGGTGAGAAGGGGTTTGGTGAAAAAACTTTATAGTTCTAAGGGTTTTTACTTATACTCCTAAAATCTTAAATTTAATTTTCATGGAGGGTACTGAAACGTGACATTATTATTTTAAAAATCGTTTATTTTGAATAAAAGCACTTTTACATTTAAAATAAATAATACATTTTTGAGATACAATACATACTGAAAAAGAGATCAAAAAATATATCTGCAGTCAATTTAATAAACAAATTAGAGCTTATTTCTGAAACAAAAAATATATATAAGTAATCCATTATATATAACATACTGCCAGGGCCGTAACTAGATGTTCTGGAGCAGCAAGTGATCGAGGAGCCCTTTATTTCCACACTTTCGTGTGAGGCCCTGGGGCATTGCTCCGGTGGTAATTATGGCCCTGTATACTTCGTTTATTACATTTTTTTTAAATATTATGGGCTGTATAAAACTTTTTGCAAAACTTAAGATTTAATAGTAACAGTACCATTAAAATATTTAATAATTAATAAAAATATTTCATTTTCTCGTAAAAATAGAACAACAATACAAGACAATACATTCATTTGATTATTTAACCAAAGTATGTGATATCAAATAAATATATTTATTAGTCTAGTTATTCTACAAAAAATATGAACTGTAAACTTCACAGATTATAGACAATTATAGGTATATTTCAATTTTAATAAAAATTAATTAGTGTTTTGTACATCTCATTTTTAAAGAATATACATATTAAAGTTCACAGTAAATATAAAACACATTTACATGTACATTATTGTACATGTGTATTATAGAATAACTTACAGGCAGAAAATAATTTGTAGTATAAATCTTTGGCCTGTTTGAACACATTTCCTTTTAAATACATACATTAATTTTATCAAATGAGCTTGGCAAAATTTAGCAGCTAAAAGAGAAATTTACAGTAATAATACATTTACTAATATCACTGTATTGGCAGTCAAAACTAATTGAATGAAATTGAAATTAGTTTTAAACATTAATTCATTTTCAATAACTTTGTGCAATTTTATTTCATTTGTGATCAAATTTTTTATAAATTATTTTTATATTTTATTTGTATAGTTCAGGAGCGACCAACTAAATTTCTGATGCAATCTACTGTTCAATCTTCTGAATTAATTACATATTAATATTAAAAGACTTATTTAAAATTGTCATAATCGACCGAAATTAAAACCATGATCAACTGGGAAATTGCTATCAACCTGTTGGCCACGCCTGGAATAGTTAAAACAAATTTATCAAAGGCCACAAAATACTGACATTTCAAATTGTACAAAATTTAAAAGTCAATTAAATATATGTTAATAATCTAAAAATCACAGAATGATCAATATGCATTGTATAACTGACTGAATGAAGTAACATACAAAAATTAATATTAAACTGCCTACAGGTAACACAATTAACACAAATTTGCTTTTTTAAATCTTACTATTGAAAATATTCATACACATGTAAATTTTTTGTTATATAAACTCACTTAAAAAATTATATGTTAAAAAAAGTATATTACATATATTTTTTGTTAGTTTAAAAAAATCCGAGTATAGTGGAAAGTTAAAAAAAGTATATTACATATATTTTTTGTTAGTTTAAAAAAATCCGTGTACAGTGGAAAGTCAATAATAATTAATTGCAGATCTATGAAAACAGTGGTTACCTGCTGTTTGTATACAAATAGAATAAATAATTTACTACTGATAAATTGCTCAGTCACCAATGTGACTAAGTCCACTTTTTGTCAATTAAACTCTTTTAGTACCCAATGGCACCGGAAACAATTTTTTACTGGAGGAGTGGGGGGGCAGTACGAACCTCAAAAAATTAAGCTAACCTAATTTTACTTGGCATTCTTAAAATTCAAAATTAACTTCAATTTTCTTTAGCTTGCTTAATATCATATTATTTGTTAAAACAAAAGAAATTAAATAGAAATACTAACTTTTCATTATTTTTTTAATAAGACTAGACTCGTGATTACATTTTATAATTTTTTTGTGAGCTTTAACATCATTTACAAAAATTAAAGAATTTTTAAGAATAAAAAATTACAGAAAACAGATTTTTAACACGTCGCTACAAACCCGCCCTATAAAACAGAATAAAAAAGTAGTCATTGCCCCCTCCCCCACTGAAAATTTTGAAGGGGCAGTTGCCCACCCCCCTGTCCCAGTGCCACTGTTAGTACCAGATTAATGAAGTAGAACTTGTAACATGGAACTCAGTCCATATATGTATCATACTGGACACCTTCAGAAAATAAATAAATAAAAATAATGTGATTTCATATTTTTATATATCTCATTTAATTACACTATATTATTATGACAAGTATGTTTATAAAACATACATTTTCTCAACTACTTGTTGAGGAGACTTAGTCATGTTAGTTTCTGAATGATACTAAATACTTTGCCAGTTATAGGACTGTTTTATATTCATTTGAAAATTAACCAACATAAGTATATTATGTTCTTTAATCTTAATCAACAGTAAATTAAATTATTCTTGTTGAAATGTTATTTCAAATACTGTTAAATAAAATTTATATATGTAATAAGTGAAAAAACATTGATAGCTTTTAAAATAAACTAAAAATGCATTTAATACTTAATATACCAATTTACAATAATTATAATCATTATTATAGTAGAACTTTATACTCATAAATAAATACAAATAATTTTCAATTTGTGCTATATTAATAATACTTTCATATAAACTTATAATATAAATTACCGTTAATAAAACAGTATCTTGATTTTTTATGCAAAAAATATAGTCATAAAAAGTAACTATAAGTGTATTAATTAGTAAAGAATATCTTATCAGTCACAATTTATTTATTAAAAATAGAGATAATTGCTAAATTTACAAGTTTCATAAACAGCACTCATTTTAACACTTTATACAATATTTTCAAAGTAATTTATTTATAAACAAATAACTTCCAAATGGAATGTCTAATATTCAGGACTGTTAGTCTGGAGATTCATAAAATGTACATATATACTTACAATTATTAAATTTAAAGTATATATGTTATAGTAGAACTTCGATAAATCGAAAAAAAAAATTTGTTCCACTCCTTTCAGGCCCCAAAACCTTTATTACTCGAAGTTTGAACTCTAAAGTTGAACTAATTATGGATTCACTAGGAGGTATTTCCAATACATTTTTACCCTTTGTAACTCGACGTTTTAAATGTTAAACCTCTGTAAATCAAAAATGTATCTCTAGAAATTTCTCTAACTCAAAACCCTCTATAATTATTTTAGAATTTCCCTTGAACTTTGAGTTACAGAGATTCTACTGTAGTTGCTAATTTTTAATAGAAACATTTTTTTAATAGTAAAATTTAGCAAAAATATTTTTGTTAACTGAAGTGATGTGTTTGAACTTAATTTTCAAATGTCCTTTAGTTACAATTATTTTAATTTTTTACTTTAACGTATCAGTAAAAAGAATCTTTTTCAGAAAAACAGCTCTGATAATACTTATGAATGATCAATATTACATAATTTTCATACCCCACACTAGTTTCAAAATGATATCAGCTTCAGATAGTGATCGCAGAACAATTTATAACAATAGTAATACCTTGTTATAATTTAATACAAAATCAATCCAGTACATTTTTTTAGAAAATTAGTACTTCTGTTGTTATATTTTCATAACTCATTCACTCAGCAATACTCGCCCCCTTGATGAAAAATTATTGTGTTATACCGCCATTGTAATACCATCTAAAGCTCTAGTTCATATATGACATATGAAGATTATTTAATATGTAATATGACATAGCCAGGATTTATCGAAATGGGATATATAATACCAATTTAGTATTCATAGTAGTCATTTTAATTAAGTGAAAAACAGTACTTACTCAAAATAGAATCACATACCAGAACAACATTGTTTTTTTTCTCGTTTGTGAAAAAAGGATTTATGAGTACTGATGAAAAAAGCTTTTATATATAGCACCAGACAATATTAAAATTTGTACGTCTATTTGCACCATTTTTCATTGACCTAGCTATGTCAACAAATATATCTAATAAATAAATCATGGATCTTGTTCATAAATAGAATATAATTTAGATATATTTAATGCTAAAATACAGTAGTTAGCAGTTATAGTGATCACATTTGTCAACTTTTGAGTTCAATAAGTAGCGATTATATTAACCAAAAAAATGAGCTACTCGTTTAAATGAAACAGATTATAGAACCTTAAAATATACAATTTTGGATGTTTCTATCCTTTAAGCTAGTGATCTCTAAACTTTTTTGATTGCGTACCCCTAAGACAAAAATAATTATAAGTTGTACATTTATATAACACACAGTATTTTGAAAGGAAACTTTGCGTACCCTACTTTGGAGACCACTGCTTTAAGTGACTGATTCTATTAACCAGTGAACAAAATAACCAACATCTCCTGTATTTAATAATTTGTACTCATATTGAAAAGTAAAAAAAAGACATTAAGAAATATTTGTCTAATATTTAGATTATTTTAGATCCATGAAAATAATATAGGTACATTATAATTTTAAATGCATATATAATAATGCAATCTTCATGAAAAGATTATTACAATTCTTAATACATTTAATTGGTGTTTTCAGTAATTTATAAATATTACGTAGATTAAATATATACAAATATGTATGAATAATTTACTAATGATTACACAAAAATGCTCTATATATTATAATGTAACTAATACAATAAAAAGTAAATTAAAATACTAATAAAATAAATACACTAGGTCTAAATATTTAATAAAAGAAGAATATATTATTAATAGTTGCTGCAAAAGTTCAAATTATAATTAGCTAATAATAACACAGAAACCACTCTCAAATATATGTATATGTTTCTACTTACATTAAAAAATATAAAAGTAAAAAGAAACAGATACATACTGAGTATGTCAATTGTGTTAATTAAACATTATAACAAGTAAAAACTCATTATTAATGATAATAAGAAATTATTGCAATGAACTTTTGCATTAACATAAAAATAATTATTCAATAAACATATACTATATTTGTGTACACATTTAGACACTAAGGTAATTTTAATGGATAGCAACATTTAAAATACAAATAAAAGTTTATAATAATCAGGGTTATTATTTTAATTTAAATGCATTAAAAAATACAAATTGAAATATGAATAATTAATAAATATTGTAATACTTCATTGAAAAATATAGAATATAAAATTTGCACCGTTTAAACTTATTATCTTTGAATTAATATATCCAATGATTATTCTAACACCAAGTTTTATAACTGACATTAAAACACAATTAATATTTTATACTTTGTACGGATATGCACATTTAGTTGCACAGAACAATAAACCGAACAAACTTTTGCAACATTCTGGCCAAAACAAACATGTAGATACAACATTTAAATGATCCATCAAATGTCAACGTTTCAACAAACTATCAAAGGGTACTGCAGTCAGTATAGACACACAAGCATGTTTCGGACAATAAAATGTAAAATATAAGAGAAATTTAGACTAGTCGAAAATCAAATGTAATGTAGATGGGACAACCACTTAGGGTCTCAATAAAATGAAAATTCACAATACAAAATTTTTCAGTGATACAAGACTTTTTAAAACTAAATATTTATTTATTTAAAGGGGGCTCCCATTTCATTATTGCAGATTTACTATTCTATTACAGATACATGTGCATATCTGTAAGAAATCTTAGGTATGATCAACCCTGATAACAAATTATGTACCAACATAAAAAGCTATTTAAAATACATTTGCGATCACATGCAAAATAATACAATTATCTACACATAAAACATGATCAATTATATTTTTATATTATATGTATATGTAAATGCAAAAATGGAATGCTTTTTTAAATTAGATCCTTTAAATTTCTTAGACAAAGAGACACTTTTTTGTCTATGATGCTGAAAGAATCTAAAATTCTTTAAGAGAATCTCTACACGATTTGGTCTTTTTTAGATTTATCATGATATTTTTAATGACATACAGCACTTCATAAATTCAATATACAGCTCAACAACTGAGTCAGTCATATTTAATATTAGTCACATTTATATGGTAAGATAAATGTGATAAAAAGATTTACAACTATCATACCATCACATTTATAATAAATAACTATTTCAAATACATACACGTTTAATTTTTTATTTCAAATTATAAAGAATTCTACATTTATATTGATTCAATTAAATAAATTCAACTATTATCAGTTTTTTTAAATACAAGTTATAGATATTAAAATAATATAATAAGTGTTTATAAATATAAAATAATTAATAGATAGTTATTTAATTTCATTAAATATCAACACTAAATTATCTTTTAAAATTTATTTATGAATTAATATAACAAGAAAACAAAGCTTAGTAATAATTCTTTGTTTCATAATAAATTAGAAAGAATTATTAATAAACATTTATTTTATTAAATTCTGTAATTCAGTGTATTTCAACTCACCGCTCATTTATTTTGATTGACTGATAATGTTATTTTTTCAAAGGTAATTTAAAATACAATTTATTGAATTTTTTTTTTATTATTATGATAGAAACAGTTATGCTTGAAACAAATTTTGAAAGTTGTATTCTGAACGAGTTTATTATCATTATTTTTATTTGTGCAATAATAGACCACACTAACATAATTAATCTAATATGTGTATGTAAGTGAAATGATCGATACGCTATAACATAATTCAGATTCTCGGTTTGTAAGTTAAAGTAACGTGAATGGTTTGCCTGTCTGTAGAGTTTCCAAGGACCGGACGGGTGTTATCTAACTCCATTGGTTCAGCTCTCTTGCGGGCTGTGACACAGCGGTAACTGTTGGAACGCGAAAGAGCTTCAGTTTTTGTGCGGAAGCTTCCGGAACGTGAAGCGCCTCCGTTCTCCTTGTTGCGTCTATATGTACTATGTCGTTTGTGACGCACGGATGGACGTTTTTGCACCGATTCAGCACTAGCTGATAAAACTATGCCTGTAACTGAAGTAAAAGCAAAACTTATTAGCATTTTTCAAAATTAAATTATATTAGCACCAAGTGTATTATTCACACAATTGTAATGAGATTAGATTAGCATTCATACATTAAATAAAACTTTTTATTATTTTACAGAAATCATTCAATTTTAATAACTAAATATAGTTTCATGAAATTTCCACTGGAAAGGATGTCCCACACAAAGAATAATTTGATATTATAACATTGCGCCAAAATATATAAGATTAAGAAAATACAGAAACATAATCTCTATATACAAAAGAATTAATATTTTCTGTGCCTTATTCTACTTAAAATATTAAAATCTGACTAAAATTTATATTAAAAAATATGTTAGAGTAAAGCAGTTAATATCCGTTATTTACATAATAATGTGTTAAACAAACAAACCACCATACCAATATTCCCAGAAGATGATCGTTTGAGCAGATTAGATGCCGTAGCAGACAGTGGAGAACTACCAGCCGGCGTATCAAGTAGTGGTGGTAGCTCTAGAGAGCCCCCGCAACCCGCACACTCAACGGCAACAGGTGGTGATGTCAGGAACCACTCCGACCTCGTTAACATGCGTGCTGTCTGTCTCTCGTGTACCTTCGCAGCAATGCCCAAATAAAACCTCTATCATATCAGTATACTGACTAGCATGCAACATAATCTAACTAAATACATGGCGGTGTGTCTAGATGTTGTGTTTTCTTGTAATCATTATAATATAAGACAGCGATGATTTCTCTGAAATCAGGTCACATAATACAATAATTTTTCTGAACCTTGTACAAAATATACAATTTATATTTATGATGAAAATAATTTAAAAATATTACCTTTTTAAAATATTAAAAATATTTACAAATTTTGTAAAAACTTTTTTCCCAAAGTTAAATAATTTTTATATTACTTCAAAGTGAATATACAGCACATCTAACCGCCATAAATCGATCTGTTTTCTATAGAAATTCATGCAATAAATATTACAAAAGTATTATATATGTACATACAAAGAATAATTTCATACACTACTGAATAAAATATGAAAACTACATATTTGTAAACCTACACAAAAAAAAAATTATAAATACATTAGGAATTATTACATTGCACAAATGTATTCTTTCAAAAATATTAAACAAAGCAAAATTTATTTTTCAGTTTCCTAAACTGTTATCTTAAACAACCCGCAAATATTACTATTTATACTGTGTCAAAAATAACTAAAGCACGGAATTGTGCTTGTTAATATTTCCGTTGACAAAATTATAAAATGTGAATACAATTTCATTGTTTTTTGATTATTCTAATATACATATGTATCAGTTTATAACAAAATTACACACAACTAATTTATTTTTGGGATAAAAAAATCACAGAAATTAATAATTATATGTTAAACTGAGCAATGATAAAACAACAGTTGCTCAAAATGAATATTTTTTGAAGATAAAAAATACTAATATTTTGTAGCAAAACAATTATTTTTTATATCTACTTAACACTGACAAAACTGACTCAAATAGTTTAATATGTTCTGGGAAATACTGCTTTAATCCATGTGGGTTTCACCAAAAAGAGTTTCCTTATTATTAGTACTTTATCCTCTGAATTCGATGATCTACAATTTCGTATTAATTTTCTATTGGATTGAACTGGCTACTGTATTAAATCTATTTTCACAATAAACCAGTCTAAAGTAAAATTTGAAATATTCAAATAGATTAACATGCGCCATTTTAAGTTTTTGTTATATCTGAGACCGAATATTAATAACAGATTAGGAAACATTAGTATTAAGCATATTTGCATAAAAAATAAAATTATTAAAATAAATGTACAAGTATATAATGCGAATTTAACTTTATTAGTAAAAAGAAAATATCCCATTTAATTAGTCATCATAATATGTTAAAAAAGACAATAATAATAAAAACGATTAAAGCAACACGCAAGCTGAAAAATAACAGATAACCATTAGCCACTGATTATTAATGTAGCAGTTGAGTTTATTCAATAATATAAAATGAACATAAATGAAACATGAAAACACATGGATTAATATTAATGTTATAATAAAATGTACATAATAAATGATATAATGATAAAACATTAAAGTAATTCATTTTCAATTTTTTATTTAATTCCTATCGATGTCATATTTTTCTAATTTTTAAATTACGATGATTTAATAAAAATTACTTTGATGTTATAATAACATTAATTTTTAAATGATACTTTCAGTGAAGTGATTTCGCATAATAAATCATAAATTTTAAGAACAAATACAAAAACTACTTAAGCACACAAACAATATTAAAACTAGAACAAACACCTTTAAAAATATAGTCAATATTAATATAAACCACTTAGCGATAAAAATAAAACAGGAAAGTGCATCACAATGCCAAATATATACTTCACGCAGTTACCTGCGGTAGATAGGACAAGCTTTTGGTGCTCTCGGCGTATCTGTTGACATCTCGCAGCTCCTCAAGCGTCATCCGAGGCCCCGAGTGAGAGTTTCTGGATGACTGGCTGGACGACCTTGACGACTGGCCCACTTTGAACAGTCCGTTCTCTTCTAGTGACACAGAAAGCCGCGTGCACGACTCGAGCAGTGTATGCTCTGGAATGATTCCCAGAGATGTAGAGCTCGATGTCTGTTGTGACGGGACCAACGCAGGCATCGACTGACTTTCGTCTTGCACGGATATTGCTTAGGGAGTACATTGTTTAACGTCATTATAACAACGCAAATAGTAAAGTTATTTAAATAAAATAAGAAATTTAATATTTTTATTCAAGTAAAGTTTTTAGCTAAACAAGCTCATTTATCTACAAAAATAAGATATAGATAAATTAGCATATTTTTATGTTCTAACCAAATAATTATTAGATTTGATAAATAAAAAAAATTCAGTTTTTCTATTTACTTCACTTTATTATTTATGTGATTAGAATGTAAATCTTAATCTACATTAGTAATCCCATTAAAATATAATGCAGCCAGTAAGTACCTAAAAGCTTTTTCATATTACCCAAAAGTCATTAGAATAAGCTTTTATAACCACATTAGTACTTTACGCAATGTATTTCATATTTATTAGTTTTAGTTAATAATCATGATAAATGAGAAAAGTATTTGTATAATGACCATAGATATCAATCTTCAAATTTACTAATCCATACTAATTAACAAACAAGCGATGAATCACTGCTCCATTACAATAATGTATATGATGCATATAAAATTTAAAATACCAACATTAATTTGATTCTGACATTAAAATTACCACAAAGTTAAAAAGGACAATTTTTAAAAATAAAACAATTAATTTAATTTACCTTCCAAATTGTATCTGACATTCCACTGTTCACATTGGCACTGTAACCATGTTTTTTCAGTTTCTAATGGAAAGGTTTCTGAAAAATCAATGTAAATTTTAATTCAAATCATAAGTCACATAAAACTAAATATGTACACTAAATATGCGACTAAGAAACTACAGTTCATCCCAGGACCGGACTAAGAAAAAACAGCATCCTAGGCAAGGTTTACATTGCAGGCCCCATTAAAGAACCAAATTTAATTAATTAATTTAAAAATTGTCCCTACCAGTTTTCATTCAGGGCTATCATACAAGTACCATAAACCGAAAACCGTTATTCTTTCAGAATGAAAACTAGAACTGAACATATATATTTTTTAACGGTTTGAAGCCCTGATCAAAAGCAATGAAAAATTTGTAAAAATATTGTATATTATATTTTGTATTTTGATTCAAATTCATTTTGATTTCAATTCAAAATTTGGAAAGGACATCCACAGTTAATTATTTTAAAAATTACACATACTGTTACAGAGTTGATCGCAAGGCATTCGGAATGAACATATCCATTGATCTTGAACTCGAAGCACACGGCCGGTTACTCTAGCATACCACTCGTAATTTTGCCTACCGAATAGATCAGCTGCCGAAAACTCATCTATCAAATGTTTCATAATACGAGTTGCTACCTAAATATGAAAAACAATAGTAATTAATTAATTGTTCTGTATAATTGCATCAAAAACATTGAATATTATATGTAAATAATTTTCTGTTACATAATAATAAAAGTTAATGTAATAGTTATGCATATAAATACTATATCAGTTTTGTATTTGCATAATCAGTGAAATATTCAACTTAAAGGGAGGGATTAAGGCTAAACCATATATATTTGTAAAATGTAAAGTTGGAATTGTTTACTTTTCTCTAATCAAAATCTTCATCTATTTATATACAGTCATGTTATCAAACCCTGATAATACAATCAATTTCTATGTTCTATATTACAATATTAATTTTAAATTTTTTTCCTATATATAGGGGATTATATTAAATTATAAAAATGCATTTTTAATTAAGTTGTTTAAAATATTTTACATTCAAACTATCATTAAAAAAATATTAATGCAGATACATTTCTAAGAAAACTATTAAAAAATTAAAACTCATTAAATATTAAAATGTTTTTCAAAGCAACATAATAAAAGATCTAAAATTTAATATGTATTATGGAATTTGGGTTCTAACTAAAAATGAGAATAACTTAATAATTGACCTTGAGTTACTTACATTTACTTCTTCCTGTGTTGTTAGCAAAAAAAAGAAAAACAAAGCTATTTACAGCAACAACATAAAGTAAGTTTGTTTTGCTTCATTTATGTAAACAACTATTTTCATAATGACTCAGATTAATTATTAATTCTGAAATTCTATACAATTCATGAGCAATCACTGTCTGCATTTTAAAATACCTGACAGGTACTTAACAGTTATGTTATTGAAATCTTAATCGATGACACATACAATAACCAATAATAATTAAAAACTTTAATATTAGTAAAGCAAAATATCTAAAGTCCACATATATTAAAATAATCTGTTATGGAAACATTGATATCATATTATTGTTTTCCCTTTTGTAAATAGTAATTAAAATAAACCTTTATATATAATATAAACAGTAACAGTACAAATTTAATTAAAGACAATTGTATATCGTACATATTATAATAAAAATATGTCTCATAAAAGTTTCAAAATTTACAGGACTCTAGATCAGTGTTTCTTAACTCAGACCTTTTTTATGGTCCAGTAAATTTACATAGTTAAAATGTTTTTATAAATCTTTACATTATTAAATTAATTATAAAACAGAATAAAAAAATATATTATAATTTTATTTTTTGTGAAGCCTAAGAATCTATTGAGATCTGGCTCAGCGGTTGAGAAACCCTGTTCTAGATGATATTATGTATTAATTACAATTTAAAAGAAGTCATTTAGAGTTTTGTGATTTTAAAACTGCTTTCTGGGGCATATGTTTATTGATAACCTGTGTCATAAGCATTTAAAACCAGTCATTATTTTAGAATAATTAATGTAAATATACATAAAAATATATTAAAAAGATAACAGGCACACCAAATATAATTGAAAATATTTGTAATTACTTGCAATAACAGAATAAAACAAAACAAACCTGTCATAAAACAATTTTCAATTAATTAAAATTTGAATTTACATTAATAATACAAAACAATAAATTAAACTGACTACAACTACTTTCAAAGGTGTTAAATGGGTATTTTACACTACCTTAAATCTTAGCACATCTTCCATACGAGCAGCTTTCCCATCACTGACACAACAATGAAAGAAACTAGGAGCCACACTGACGCCCAACGCTTCACTGGACATGCCAGTGGCACACCGAGTGCTGTGTGTCGCTATTACACGGAATGTACCAAACAGTAGAACTAATAAGCGTTGTGTGTATGCTGGTAGAGAAGTCATCAGTCTACAAAAAATAAAAACAAAAATATATAAATTATATATGCAATAAGTTAATTATAAGAATATAAACCTGTGTATTTCTTTTCTTTGCTCGGTTTCATCTGTCATATCTACAGTCTGAAAAAGTCCCATTTCAACTTCTTGTCCAAATACCCCGCCTGGTAATTTTCTTAAAAATTTCTTTAAAACACTAGCTATTGTATATACACTAAAGTTATCCATATTGACAAGACGACCAGTCTGGAGAAAATGTATTAACTTCTTCATGGCTCCTTGGTGACCAGGAGCTCGAAAAACATCTTTGCGAAGCGGAGCCTCCTTGTTCAACTTCAAAATCAAAACCTAGAATAGGTAAAACATACAATAACAAAATTATTATCTTTTATTTAAAATAATATATTACCAATAATGGTCCCGGAATATCGTTCTTGCATACTTCTTCTAATGGTACTCCAAATTTGACTTTTTCAAGACGTCTAGGATAAGGCGCTGAAGGATGTCCACAAGATGTGACCACGTTACTAAATGTGGCTGCACGCCTATGCATTCTAGCAGCCCAGCTTGTCATTTCCCGAAAGCCAACGTTGTTTTTTATTTCGTTTGGTAGCCAGATTTAATACAACTGAGTTTATAGTGATAAAAACATTAGTAAACTATTCTTCACTTTGCCAATAGGAAAAATCTTGATTTTAATTAAATTTTCTAAGATAATAATAATAATTCATTTAATGTGTCAAAAATATAACCTTAATTCTCAAATATCTTTATATGAAATTCTATACTATCACAAACACACAAATTCGTAAATTTTAAATGTTTTTTATACATACACGACATAATTAAAGTCTTTTTGAGGTTCATATTTGGCACAAAAATCATATAAATGTATCAAATTGTATTAAATTGACGCCACACCTTTTAACACACAAACATGTTGTGGTATGAAAATCAATGAACTCCATATAGTAAATATATGACATATTTTGACTTCATTTTTATTTTATCTGAATTATGTCTCCCTATTTTATTTAATATTCAATATCAAACTACTTTAATTAATAAAAATCAAAAATTATTCTACTGATAATACTAAATACGTTCTGTAAACTACGTATTATTAATACATACAACAATGAAATATGGCGGTTTCATAAACAAAATTTGAATTTTATGTAATGTGTATAACATACGTGTTTATGTATGTATGTATGTACACATTTATATATGTACTGCAAAAAAAAACAATTTAAAATTTACGTAATCTTAAAATTAATATATTTATTATTCTGTGAAAAGGAATGAAGCAAATATTAAAATACTTAAAAAATATATGTAATGGAATATATAGGGCAATGAAGTCGGTTAAAAAATAAGTAAATAAATAAGTAAACATTTTTATTTTATAAAAATAGCATAATGTATAAAATTCATACACAACAAAAATTCAATTCCATTTAATCTTTAAATATGAGTGCTCAAATTTGTATACAAAAAAAATCTTAAATAACAAATTTTATACATTAATTAAATAATTATACAATTTATAACTTTCAATAAACATTATTGAATGCCATAAATATTTAAGTTAATGTTTATACAGTATCAGTAATTATTAAATATAAACATAATTAATTACATTTTATATACAAGATACACATTCTTACGTAAAATTATAATCCATGAATATTTCTCAATAAAATAATTTAAGAATCAAGTTTTAAAATATATCAAAAATATTTAAATGTAATTTAATTTGAAATATTTTCACAAAAAATACACATATTTCAAATTATTATTTTTTAAACTTTGTATCCTATTTATATTGTAATATTTAAACATATATTTAATGTTATTTCATGGATAATAATTTCACTATATTTAATTCTATTTACTAGTATACATTTATTTTAGGCACATCGTTAGGCTATTAAATTAAATAAAAATACATACAAATGGCAATATAAACAGGAATCAATGTTGCAAGAACTATTTTAAAGCTGTCAAATAAATAAATAAATTTGTTTATAGGTTTAAAATTAATTTCAACGGAAACAGTTATGTTATAAAATACCAGCCAACTACGCGATACAAAAATAATTTTTTTAAATGAGAATAAAATGAAAAGAATTACGAGATGAACATTATAATATACAGATATTTAAATATATGAAAATTCTAATAAAACTTAAAATTATAAACATTGCAGCATAAATAATGAAACTACTCAAATAGTAACAATTTTTCTAATTAAAATAATGATTTATAAAAAAAAATTCTTAAAAATTAAAATAATAGAATTATATAAAAATACAAAATTATATATTTTCAAATAATGAATTTCTCGCAAACTTTCAATAAAACATTATTTAGCTTTATGGAATAATCATATAAATAAGCTCATAAAGGGTAAAAAATATAAGTATTTAATTACTTTTTATTCTCTTGTTTCACAGCATGTATTAAGCTCGTTTAGTTGATAGATATTCAGATTCTGTAATTTGAGTTTACCAAAATTTTTAAATTAACAAATTTGCTTTTAAAATATTTCACCCACACCCATTCTGTGATGACATTTTTTAGGTAATTCAAATTGAGCAATTTAATTTACATATATTTTTAACTATTATGTTTTTATAATCACATCTGCTTGTTAAAGACTGTCTCAACAGGTTAATATTAGATTTGAAATTTTGTTATGACAATTATAAATTGTTCACATGTGTAGAAAGAACAATGAAACATAATGACAACTTTAAATGCTGTATAATCAATATCACGAGTCATAACCTCTGGGCGCTGATGGTACAGGTGACGGAGGGGGAGGTAGTGGACTAAAAGTTGTACTCGATCTTGAACTTGGTGATGGAGGGCAACTTTCTCTGGGGGTAGGGGGTGGTGGAAATGGTTCATAAGGTGGTGGAAATACATCATAACGGTTACTTCTACAGTTAGAGTCACTTTCATCACAAACGTCTGTAGAACAAGGCGTAGGGGGAGGAGGCTGATTAATTGATCTATAATGTCTATAAGGCCGATAACTACTCGCACGAGTAGACGTCACTGTCGTAGCCGGGCTAGGTGGAGGATTCAATGTTTCTCTAGGGTACGAGCCGTTTGTACTGCTGCTCGCACCTGTGATGTGTGACCGATCATAACCGGATCCGAGGCTACCACTCAAAACAGACATACACACACCACTACTAGTCTGTCGTGATTTTTTACCAACAGAAATTTCTGTTTTTGAGTAACCTGGAGGACTCAAAGGATCCATTGATTGGTCATAAGAAGGTGGATTTGTATTTGAAATTTTAAGACGATAATGATAAATCAATAAAATTAAAACAACTAAAGCTCCTATTCCTACAACTATACCTATAATATAACCACTTTTTCCGGATTGAGCTGCTACCGGAGGATTGAGTTTTTGATTATTTTTATTGCTACACAACGCTTCAGTTTCATCTGCACCATCAGCACAGTCATCCCACTCGTTACATAATTGATCAAATGCTATACACACACCTGTAGAAGGACACTGAAAATGAGATGCTGTGGGACAACACTGTGCTTCATCATGGCCATCAGGACAATGAGTAGTGCCATCACAAACCCACTTGCGATCAATGCACTGCCCAGATCTGCAACGGAATTGTCCATCTTTGCATTCTGGACACCCTTGCTCATCCGAAGAATCGGGGCAATCTCTCTGTCCGTCACAGCGCCATGTTGCAGGGATACATTCTTTGGTATTGAGTCCAGCTTGAGTGCATGTGAAGTATTCTGCATCACAACCTAATCTAGTTATACAAGAATGACCATCATCATGTAACACTAAAGGCGAAGGGCATCCACAGACTGGTTTACCATCATCCGTGTCGATACAAACATGAGAACATCTGTTTTCATAGCATGAGTGGTTTTCATACCGTACGTTTCTCACAGGGATTAAATCAGTAAACGATTGGCCTCGCTGTGTAAGTAGAATAGAAACACTCATTCCATTTAATTTATCCATTCTTTCAATTTGTTGTTTATCTGAATCTATCCAATATAGATATTTTCCCAAGACTGCTAAATTTGAGATGCTTATCGACTTAATATTGAATTCTTTAATGTTAGCACCATTTAAATCAGAGCGGAAAAGTGATTTTGAATACCAAAAGATAAAATCAGCATCTGGATCAATAACTAAAGCGCTAGAATATGTTATGCTTCGTATTTCTTTTGACTGAGATCCATCTAATTTGCAACGTGTTATCTGAGCATTACCGATATCAATATAAAAGAGGAATCGTTTAAATGGATGAATTCCAATCTGACGAGGTTTTATTTTTTCTCCAGATACCTGTAAAATACAATTGATATAAGAAGTACAACTTTATAGAAAGATATGGAATGAACAGTCATTATTATCAGAAGTAGCAAACACAATTAATAATAATTTTATTGTAAATAAATATATATAATTTACTTACTGCTATTCCAACAGCTGAACCATTGTTAAGTCTAGTAATGTTTATCACATTTGTTTCTGAATCAGACCAAAATAGTAATCTCCCGATAGGATCAATAGCTAAATCAAAAATGTGCATAGCGTCATGCACTATCACAGATGCACGTGAACCATCATACAGGGCTCTTCTAATTGTCTTGTATTTACCTTCAATCTGAAACATAATACATAATAATTATTAAATCTATTCATTTCTCATTCTTAACCCTTCAACTATGGGAACTGTGCAATTCTGTACAAAATTTTAGCGTAGGAACCAGATAAATCTTCATGATTCAGTTAGACAAAATATATGATTATGTTAAATTATATTGACATCTATACATTTTTCTTTATTTTTATGTGCGACATGTTTCATGTTTATAGTTAATGGAATAAAGACATTATTATTGTTGTCTTTGGACTTTCACGCAGCATTTTTAGTTAAAATATTTAAAATTTCCATTGATGTAACTTTCTTCTAAACGTTTCGCCGCTCTTTATATATATATATCTGTTAACACGAAAACGCTTAACATGAAAAATCGGTTAACACGAAATAACAATCTGATCCCGACGAAATGCTATGTAATTAATTTAGTACGTAATTGAATTTAGGAATTTATAGTTGAATTTATTTGTAAGTTATACCAAGCAAACTAAAAAATACAATTATATGTAATTTAAATTTTACTTTTTGAAATTACGAACCTAACTTCACGACACACAAATAAAGGATATTGTTTTTCAATATTTTCATTATTTTCATATAAATTGTAATAAATTAATGAGAAAATATTCTATATGATTTTCTGTGTATTATTTTATAATAAATAAAAATAAATACATACCCAATACAAATACTCAGTAATGGGATCATATTCAATAGCTCTTATTAGTTTAGCTTGTAAAGATAGAGCAGCGTCAGGACAATCGGAAGTATCAGGCAATAATCGTCCAACTAAACTTCTCTGACTATATAATAAATATTCTTTTGGAGGTGAACACGTATTATCTTTTTTAAGAGTAAAATGTGTTGGACAACCACAATTAAATCGTTTTTTATCTGGTACAGCAAAACATAATTTTTGACAACCGCCATTGTTAACTTCGCACTCGTTCCATCCGCTTTGACGAGTTTTGTGGTAAATCAATATGTCTTCAACACGATCTACAAGATTTATAATTTTTAATCTTTGTCCTCCATCAGATTTTTCAGCACTTTCAATATCTTTTGTTGTTCTGTCTGCCCAAAAGATCTAAAAGAATATAAAAACATTATCAATAAAATATTTGCAGATACAACTGTTGCTAAGATAAAAAAACATGAGTTATTACATACCTTATTTTTATACACAGTAATTCCATTTGGGTCATATACATCATTAGATACAACCGAAAGTCCATTTAGACCATAATAGTCAACAGATCTAATAGAATGAGCTCGTGCATCTGCCCAATAAATACGCATTGTTTCATAATCTAAACTAAGTCCCTGAGCAGTTGCAGAAGTAACAATGACATTACGTTGTGAGCCGTTTAACAATGCACGTGTAATACGATTTTTTTCACCCCATTCTGACCAAAACAAGAATCTAAAAATAAAATAATTATTTATTTCAATCTTAAATCAATAATTCATTATGCAAAATAGTATTTCTCTACTCACCGTTCATTAGGATCGACAACTATTCCATTTGGAGCATCTAAATCTTCCCACACAAGAGTTCTTCTGCTTGAACCTTCGAGTCTAGCAATTTCAATCCGTTTAGTATCTGTACTTGTCCAATATACATTATGTGCTATCCAATCAATGCAAAGATCAGAAGGTGCATTTGTTGCCCCTGTTTCTATTACTCGTTGAGCATCTGAACCATTTAAATAAGCTCTTGATATTGAATGTGAACGTGCATCTGTCCAATACATTCTATTATTTTCTATATGCAAGTCTAAAGATCTGTTAAAAAAAGAATTATAGTTTAGAAAATTTAGTTTAATTAAATGAGTTGTTTAAAATTCTAAATAACAAACTATATAAATAAAATACAAAAAGTTTACTTTTAAAAAACTTTTGTGTGTTTAATCTCTTAAAACTAACGTTCTTATGTAAAGTAAAACGAACCTTGGTGCTTTAAGGCCTGTAATTGGTACAACATCAATGTGTCCGCTCTGCACACTCAAACGTGAAATACTATCTTTACGTGCTACAAGTAAAAATGCACTTGGGACAATACACGTATTTTTGTCAGTTGCTAACTCATAACCAATAGGACATGCACAAACTTTATCACGTGGCCTTTGGAAACATAAATGTGAACAACCACCATTATTTGAACTGCACATATTCGTATCAGTCGGTTTTCCTAGATGAACTGCTTTTAATCCCATTATATTAGGTAGTGGTTCGGAAATAACTTCTCGATCTTTGCCTTAAAATATATATAAGTAATTATAATCTTTATTATTTCTATATAAAACCATACAACGATAATAAATAATAATCTTACCAGTAACTTTATGTACTCGGTCAATGCTGCGTCTTTGCCAATCAGTCCAATATAAATAATCTCCTAGTAAAGTTAAACTAAATAGGTGAGGTAAATTATCATTCAAAACAACTCTTCTATCAGTTCCATCCATATTTGCTACTTCAATTTTATCTTTATTTGCGTCACCCCAATATACCTATCAAAAATAAACAAAAAGTTAATTTCAATTAATAAACAAATATCATTTTAACTAACTTTCGAATTTTCTAAATCAAGCGCTAAACCATTTGGCCAACCTAAATCCGTTGTTACAATAACAACTCTTTCTGAGCCATCAAGTGAAGCACGCTCTATCTTAGGATTTTTTTCAGCCCAGTCTGTCCAGAATAACCAGCCATGTTTTGGAGCTACAGCAACTGCACGAGGTTCAGACAAAGCTTCACTTACAACTGCTCTCCTATAGCCACCCGATATGCTTGCAACCTCGATACGATCAAAACCCGTATCTGTCCAATACAGATTACGTGCCACCCAATCTATAGCTATGCCATCAGGATGGGCTATTTCAGTTTCTAGGAAGTATATACAAATTAAGTATGCATATTATTATTATTAACATTTATTTGATTTAACGAGGAACGAATCTTACCAATAACATCTTGTTCTTCAGTACCATCTAATTTTGATTTTCTAATCATTTTCAGATCATCATCTGTCCAATATAAAAAATCATCAACTGGATCATAATCTAGAGCTATTGTGTGTTTAGTGTGTTCTAGTGGTATAACAAAAGCCGTGTGATCTGGGGTATCCAAAGATATCCTACTGTTATGAGTCCGTTGAGCAAGCAATAAAATATTTTGAGGTTTGGAACGGCAAGTGCGGTTATCTGCTTTAAGAACTATACCTGTTTAAAAATTATAATATGTTAAATACCTGTAGTTATTTATATTAAAGTTGTGTATATATAAAACGTATATTGTATAATAGAATATATAGTAATAGTTTGATCATTTAGCTTTTAAATGATTAATAATGAATGTAATATTCATATATAATATTTATAAAATAATAAACTTTAATAACACCTTGTAATAACATTGAGTAAAAAATAATATTTTTTACTCAATGGTAATAGTCTTAAAAAAAGAGTAATTAAAATAATTTTTTTTTACATGTCTACACCTTCCTGCTTCGTACAATTTTTTTCTTGTCTATGATACAATAGATGTTTCATATTGTGAATCATAGTATTCATAGATGTTAAATTACTCATTGATATATTTTACCTGTAGGACAACCACAAACAAATCCAGGAGATTCTGAAGAAACAAGACAAAGATGTGAGCAACCGCCCTTGTTCTTCATACATGGAGAATGGCCGGGAGGCTGCCTTCTTGAATCCCAAACACTTATGGCCATTGGTACAGATTCTGAGTGGAACACTTTGCGAGGATTACCTGAACCATTTTTTTCATTTACATCAGCGGAATGGACAGACCATGAAGCCCAATCTGTCCAATAAACTTTACTGTCAAAATATGTAATTGCAAATGGATGACTAAGCTCATCGCTAAACATGATGTGTTTTGAGTCGCCGTTGTAATCCATAACAGCTATAAAATGAAATTTCCCGTCTAACCAGTAAACTCTTTCGCTCTGGTAATCCACTGCCATTCCATTTGGCCAGTATATGTTTTCAGAAACGATGACTTTGCGAGAAGACAAGTCACCCGTCATTGACGCGCGTTCTATTTTTGGTATTTCTCCCCAATCAGTCCAAAAAAGTAAACTGAAATGAAAAAATGGTTTGTTAAATAGTATACATTTCAAGGGAAGTAAAATTATCTTATCTATAGAATTCTTAGAGAATATTTTAAACAATTTTAATTTTTTTTTGTTAATAATATATCAATAAAAATAATTTAAATTGAAAAGCAGAAACATTCTAAAATTATAAACTTATAAAAAAGGAAGTAACTTTATATAATAGCAATATCATTTTATAATGGAAATATAAAATAGGTAAATAATATTTATAAACACCTTTTCATAGGAACTAATACTATAGCTCGTGGTTGATCTATATCAGTCCAATATAGTACTCTTCTATATAATCCATCGGCATTCGCTACTTCAACTGTATCTAGTTCTCCGTCAGTCCAATATAAATTACCCGTATACCAATCTATTGCTAAACCTTCGGCTGCGACTGGACCAGCCGCAGTTAAGTTATGAGTTACATCTAATATATGGCTACCTGTAAATAACATTAAAATAGTGAGTACAATATTATACAATAGAAATAAAATCTATAATAAATAAAAAATCCTGAGATGTTATGAAATATATTATGATTTTTTGAAATGAAAAATGAAATTATGAAATTTTGATCTTACCGTTGAATCCAACGCATTGTATAGCTTCGATGGCATGATCTGTCCAACATACTCGTTCTCTCGCTATGTCTACATCTAATGCGGAACCCTCTGAAAGATCTCGTACAAGTACAGATGCTCTCCGTACTCCGGCTGGGATCAATCTGATATCTTCGTGAGTTGCCACCAACAAAAGTGGCGACATCCCACTGCCCTCCCCAGAAGCTAAAAAAAAAAATAACATAATATTTAAGTATAATAAAACGTGTAATAATATAAGTAATACACATATTTGTCCAATTGTAAGTCTAGGGTACATAGTAGAATTTGGAGGATAATAAAAATTTTCAACTTTTATTGATACATAAAAATATATAACTACTAACTACTAATATTAATTATTATATTTTTGAACATTCGTAAATAAAATAAAAAAAGTGTAGGTACTTATATGAACCAAAGAATAAAGATACTCTGATATGAACTAGGATAGTAGGGAGGATATAGGAAACAGATGTTCCGCATTGAGATGCTAAGAATCTCGTCAGTTTAATTCTATTTACTATATATCTTAATATCTGTACTCCAGATCTCAGAATAAAACAAAAAAAGTAAACCTGTTTTACTTCTGGGTTAAAAAAAAGAATTTAAAAAATACGACAATACCTATATAAAGTTATAAAGGTTTATAAGTGTAACATTTCTAATTAAACAAATAATGAAAACTGTTATACAATTACATGTTGAAATGCATTTTATCCATTGTTATGATCAAAATAAATGTATATAGGTATAAAACAATACAATAACCATTTAAGAACAATATAAACAATCAATACTCGTATCAATGCTATTGATTTTTTAATCGGGCAGCAATCACATAAAGCATAACCATTTCAATCAAACCATGTAATTGTTGCGTGAATGTACGCGGAGAACGAGGGGTTAATTGTTGCTTCGGTTTTAACTTTGTTTTAGCGCTAGTTATCACCACGTCCAACAGGTGGCTGCGCGGAGAGCGAGACAGCAATCGCTCTGAAAGTAACAAGTATAATATCGCCTTCTCTTTCACCCTATAACAATATCGATGTAAACGGCTGTCTGTAACATCGTTAAGTTTTGGATCCGCAATCGCACCTTGTTATTATCTTTTGATCAAGAATTCAGGTGAGCGGCACATATCTCAATATTTATGTTACTCGTGTAAGTTAAACTCGATTGTATAAAATCTGGAAAATGTCTTCTTTATTATTGATTCTGTTTAGCGGATGTTGAAAGAGTAATTTTGACCAATTAATTTTTGGTACGCTTTTTACTGAAATAATTTATTTGAAACCTTTGTTTTGGTAGTAATAAACATGTCTACAGATAAAAGATTTATGTATTAGAGTCAGGACCGGTTACGTTTGAATGTTTTGAATTTTATATTCTTGATTTTTTTAAATATTATACTTATTTTATTATTGACTTTTTAGTCGTAGTTATGTGTTAATTAATTAATCAATCAAGAGTCAAGTAAAACTTCAAAAATTAAATGGCAAAACTAGATTTAATGGAGGGTGTGGGTGGAGCTTCCCAGGAGCCACCATTAAAGAACTTCCATAAAATGAAATTGGTAGACACTTTCGATGTGCCTATACGAGGAATACCGCAGTCGCGTTAAAGGGGTAACGTGATTTTTTTTTATTTGCTCTGGATCAAAAGCTAACGCTATCTGCGGGGTATTAAATATAAATGACAACCCACTGACAGATGTAATTAATGGTATGGTTTATATCAGTGTTTACCAAAGTGTGGTCCGCGTACCCCAAGGGGTACACGGCGTACTTCTTAATATTTTTTTATTAAATAATTTTGTGTTTTGAACAACAAATTCTGCATAGTTGAGATTTTTTTATTCTCTTTTTTTTCGTTAAGTGTATTTGATTTTTTTTACATAAAAAACAGCTTTAAAATTGCGATTTTTAATGTATTTAAAAAAAGTATTTTCTTTAACTCTGGAGTTATAAATACTAAATCCTGTTGTTGTCCTTGTTAAAAAGAAACATACAAGAGATTATTTAATAAAACAGATACGTTTGTGAAATTCCAAAAATATCTAATCATACCTATAATCGTTTAAAATTTTGAACAGTATAAGTTAATATTAGCTCTTTCAAATAGTGCACTGAATTAAATAATAAAACAAAAAATAAAATAGGGTACATAATTATTTAATATTTAAAAATATTTATATTTATAATTATTAGATAATTAAAAACAGTAACATGATATTATGAAAGATAAAATAAATAAGTAATATATAATATATGAATAAAATCATAGTTACATTGAGCAGTATAATAGCCATAAATGCCAAAAGGCGAATATCGTGGTCATACGAAAAAATCGTATCGAAATCCACCAATCAAAATTGTGTCTTCATCGTTGCAATCGCTAATTCTTATTTCATATAATTTCAGGGCGGTGTTTGAAGCCTAAGATTTAGAAACGTAAAATGACGTTTGATTTATAAATAACTTGAATGATTCTTTCACGTTTTATAAGAAATTACTAATAAAACGTAAACACGATATAACTGTAATTAGGTACTATTATTTTTATGATTAACTTTTTGAATCCTATAACGTGATAATTTGTTATGCTATAAAAGTAATTATTAATATAATAAAAAAATAATTATAGTGACCAAAACTCAGAAGCACTGATCACAATATTACTAAATTATAAAAATAAAATTAATTTTACTTACATCTTATAGTAATATAAATAGTCAGGACTTCAGGGCTAATTGTAAGCCATAGAGTGCGTTTTACCGTGTGCGGATGCATAGTTATACTTTATTCTCGCCAGGGCCGTAACTACCACCGGGGCAGTACCCCGGGGGCCCCGCAACATTATAAAAATGAGATTGAGGAACAAAAAAAAGGTAATTAAAATTAGTAACAGGCTACAATTGTAGACTGAGGTGGCAACGAAAAACAATATATTTATATATTACATAATATAGTGTGGGGCCCTCGGTTATTTGCTGCCCCGGGGCCCCAGAGCCTCTAGTTACGGCCCTGATCCGCGCTCCACCATGAAAACTTGTTTTAAAAAAATGGATACAGTGGCATAGCGAGGGGGGGGGGGCAAGGGGGTCTATCATGCCCCGGGCGCCACTTACAAAAGGGCGCCAAATGGTCCTTAACTTTTTGAACCGCATAGCATAAACGAAATTTACTAAGGGTCATAGGCCAGAATATGCAACTTTTTTTTTTGTTGTGTAAATGTAGAATGTATTTAATAAATAAGATTAGATAGAATAAAAACTGAAGACCTTTTTTTTAGTCACGCCAATTGCAATTCAGATTTATTATAAAATTATTATTATTTTTTATTTTATTATTTTTTATTTTATTATTTTTGGGGGCGCCAAAAAGGTATCGTGCCCCGGGCGCCAATTATGCTTGCTACGCCACTGAATGGATACATCCTTTTTTCTTGAGAATTAAATAATATACAATTTATATAATAACTCCCATTGACCCCCGAGCCGTAGGAAGCGAGATATTTGCGAAAACCCATTTTTCGTAACCTTAGACCTTCAATATCTCGCAACGCCGGCACGATACCGTTGGGGACTTTTTACACGTTTTTTAAAACACCGTAACGAAGTTGTATACAAAAATTCAGCTAACTGCTATTTTTTTAGAATTGAAATATAAAATTACTACAAGTATCTTGAGAAATATCTCAAAAAGGACTTATTTTCCAGTTTGTAAAATGACTAGGACAGATGATCCCTAAAAAAGAACTATCCTCCCAAAAAAGGTCAGTTGGCAACCCTACATAAAACACTAATTTGGACGCACGTTTATAATATTATTTACTACATATATTTCACACAATAGAATATAATTATTGTATGCTACAATTCATATGTTTTTATATTCAACATTAGGAATTAGGCTCATATAATAAACGGAATACCAAATACAATATAAAAATCTAATATACAAATAAACGGATAAAATATGACGACCATAAATAAGAAATTTACATACGCTGGTCAAGTATATAAATTGAATAATTTTATTGTTTTAATTTTAAACCCGTACGTTTATGGTTGGCCAAAAAAGGAAAACCAGTCATAGTATCCGAAATCTCTTTCCTTTTTATCTTTAGTTCCTTTGAGACTGTAGACATATTTTATGTAAAATCATAAAAAATGTTTTATGAGTGAAACACAAATCATTATAAATTACATAAAAGAAGTCCACTGATGATTGGAAAAGAGAATATTAATAAACCAGTAACTTCAACAACACAGTTGGTCTCCAAATTAACCCTTTTTTTATAGAATGACTCGTAGGTTTTGTAAAAATTATTTCACTACATTGGTTCTAATGAATTATTTAAAAAAGCAAGTTTTACAAATTTTTAAACAAACAACAAACTCATTCGTAAGCTTGTACTTTTTAGTTTTTGAACCGAGAGCTCAGTAATTTTTATCATTCTCTGCCGCTCTGTGCCAAGGGTTAGAAGAGTTCGAAAAATGATCCCTTAATTTTTTATAAACTTTGAAAGAGTATATAGAGTGCAATAATTATTTTTACGAGAAATTCAATGAAAGCATTCAAAAGCTTGTTCTTTTCTCTTGAAAATGCGGGTTTTTTTTCATCCTCGTACGATTTTTTTTGACCGCGTTATTCACTGTCAATGTAAAAGTAACACTTTTGACTTTAAACTCCTGTATATTATGAAATAGTGATCGCATAATAATCGACTTGATGTCATTAGAAAGCTGAAAGTGTGACTTTTGTAAAAAAAAATTCTTCCCGTGATTTTCGTTGTCAAAAATGGCGAAACTTAAATGCTAATGTGTTTTTTTTTATAGTTAATAGTGTACCAAAAAGTTAACCAAAATTGCAAGTTGCTGCGATTTTTTTTCTTCGTGTTCGCAGCTGTCAAATGTTTAATTTAATTAAAGGATATTTTTTCCACATTTTTAGCGTTAAAAATCAATGAGAAATGAAAAATTTTCAAATTACCGTTTCTCCGCTAAAAATAATCCAATTTTAATGAACTACCTAAAGTTTTTTTTAAGCTTATATTTTTTAGTTTTCTAATAATAAACTCAAAAAAATTATCATACCCCACTATTCCGTGCCAAGCGTTCAAAGAAAAAAAGTAATCAGCCATCAAATAAAAAAGGTTGCTTTTGCGTGTGATCTTGATTCAAAAACTAGAAAGTACAAGCTTACGAATGAGTTTTGGATTATGTCATTTTTCGCAGAGATATAACTGTTTGAAAATTTGTACAAAAATAAAAAAAATTACCCTTTTGATGAGTTTATACATATATGAAGAGGTGAGTTCACCTCCTCATATATACTGTATACGTGTACGTCACTGTACGTAGCTAAAACGGAGAGCCTTGTTAATTATATATAACCGATGAGTCCATCTTATTTGTAAGTTATTTTATAATGTATGCAGTATGTATATTTTTATTTACCCACAGGTTATATTGAACTAGTTCTGTATAAAGCACAATGATTAATCAATTATACATTAAGATAATTGAAATGGATTTACTACAAGAACGTTCGACATATCTAAATAATATAACAACAAATGCAGCCAGGAGATATCGTTTCAAGAAACATTCAACTTTTCTACAATATTATCTAGCAATAAATAATATTGTTAGTGTAATATATTAAATATGTCTAGACATACAAATGCAGAAAAATTATTGGAGACTATGTAAATACGTAATAAATCATATATTTTATTACTTGAAAATTAATGTCATTTACAAACACATAACATATAAACGTATTAAATAACACTAATTTATTGTAATGGTGACTGCAGTGACAAAAAGCATTGTGTTTTTTATTTATGTAGAAATTTCATATCAACTGAGGAGGTGAGTTCCAAAACTCGTTTGTTCCATTTAAAAAAATAATCGTGGATTTTGAAAGAATTTTTAGCATTCTTTCATACTGTAATGTCAGTTTTGAGCAAAACTCGCTAAATCATAATATAATTGAGCGAGTTTTGCTCAAAACTGACATTACAATATGAAAGAATGCCAAAAATTCTGTCAAAATCCACTGCGCATCTAGATTATTTTTTAAAATGAAACGAACGATTGAGTTTTGAAACTGTATAAGGAGAACCACACATATTTTCCTTGTTCCGTAATCATATTTTTAATGAAATTTGTCATAAAAACTTATTACTTAAAACTTTAAAGTCATATATATGTATATATTATATATATGTATATCATAAAAAAACATCTGCCAAGTAAATGCACAGTAATTCCTAGTGCCAAATTCACCAAAGGTAATTAATTATTGAACAATTTAAATAAAAACCGTTAAAGTGCTCAGATAAATATATCAAATATTAGTTCGAAATTTTTTTAAGACGTAGCTGATTATTTTATCGTATATTTTTAATTTTTTTTACAATTTAATGAGTTATGCGTGTGACAAGGATTCAAGGGACAGACACACACACACACACAGACGGAAGGACGGACGGACAGACAGACACGGAACGAAAAGTGTTTGTCTTGACGTGAAACGGAAAGATCAATTTAAAATTTTGAAATCGGAGAACATTTTTTTTGTCTCATTCTAAAACGATCACAAAGCTTCTCGTATCTTCGATATTGCGAGGAACCAAAAATACGGTGATTCGTAAGTAGTAATTACTGCAAATTCTGTAAATACAATGTAAAATTAGGGTGGTTTTTCACCCCTTCAATGACTGTATAGAAATATATTTTCCTTTCTCTTGTTAGACGTTAATATAGGTACAAAATATGTACAAAATTTCGAATATGCCCATAACGTCTGATCTATCTAGTCTTGAGTCCACTCTGAAACAAACATTTTGCAAAAAAAGAAAACACTTTCAAATCGGTGCATTTTACCGCGAGAGATAGAAAATTCTACATCCAGAATCCAGACACACGCACAGCCGCTATGTGGAAAACAACTTTTCTTTATGTTTTAAAACCGCAGACTGATTTTCTTTTTGTAATTTTTTTACTAGTCAAAGTGAAACAACAAAATGTTTTCATCGCGGACCATAAAAATTGTTAATAGGGCGAATGCTGTTCACAGGCCATCATGAGTTGGTTTGACAGCGCGGATCTAAACGAACAATATACAAAACGCAATCAGCGCATTTTCAAATTTAATAAAATACCATACACGTGATCTCATACCCATATGTATTTTGATTATTAATAATTACATACACCATCCCGCCGGCAAAACCAACATAAAAACCATTCAAAGCCTTCAAGATACCATACACTTTAAATCAAACTTATTATGGTCTTAACAAGACACCTAAACAGAGATAGAGAAAAACATCATACAGATACGCGCTTATGCATAAAAAGTGATTTAATATTATTTATTCAAATGGTGTCCTGTTAAACCTCACAGTTTAATTACTGTATAATAATGGTCCTCACACACATAAGACGGACATGTGTGTGTGTGTACCACTACCACCACAGGCACTATGAAATCACTATCAGATGTTTATTTGTCGGCATTTACAAGGTCCGGGCAGCTTTCAGATCAGAGACGCCGCCTCTTTATATCTAACACGCGGCTGTACAAGATAAAATATTGTGTATTTGTTTGTACACCAGCAACGGAGGCTACTGTGCAGCTAGCACATCGCGACGCGGTTCAAAAACCTCGCAGTGCTGGAAAACACATGCCATAGCCGGGAAATTCCGTCAAACATATGAAAAGCACACAAAAACAAAAATAATTTTCTAAATTTTTCATTGTAGGATTCAGTTGAATTCCAAATACTACTACACATGCTATTGCTAAAAGGGAATTTTCAGATCATTAGTTGTAAAATATGATTTGGTAACATTTTGAGATCCACTCGGTCAACTCAGCGAATTCTAGTTTGTAATAAATTTTTCATATCGAGATTTTAACCAGTTCCGTGAGATGTCGGAAGAGGCAAAATCTTTAAATAAAAGCTAGTACTGTGTTATACTAGTTGTACAGGATGTTTCAAAACCAAAACGAGATGTACAACGTCCAAATGAGTGGTAAAAACAACAGAAATGAGGGTCGCACATATAAATAAAATAATTCAAAATATTTTCTTATAATTTGTTCAATATTTGGCTTTACAATGAATTTCATACTTACTGAATTTTTTTTAATCACTTTTATTTTTTTAAGAAGAACTACGTCTTCTTCGGTGGTAACCTCGGGATCACGGATGCAAAGAAAATATGTCACATATAAAAACGCCAACAGATTTATAATAATAGTTTTAACCTTACATCCATAAAAAAGTTAAGCTAATTTTCATAAGATTTTTAACCTCCAATATTTCACCCCCTGTCACAGATGAAGAGCTGTAATTGGTCTCATTCGATTTGACCGAAAAAATTATATGAGGGGTGTAGGGTAAAACATTTACCACCTATTTCACATAGGAGCCTAGATATTTACGATTTTGTTTAATAACGAAAAAAAAATTAATATTTTGTTCCCTGTAACAATAAAAGGTTGTAATTGATCTCACTCGATCAATAATTCTTCAAATTTTTAATTTTGTATTACAAAAATAGTTTGAACAATTAAAATAATTAGTTGTTACAAAAATAAAACAACGTTAAACTTTCTTTTAAAGAAAACAACGGGAAATTAAAACCAGTGTCAGACTTTCTGAAACACCCGATACTTAAAAAACGTTATAAAACATAATTTGTCCGTATGAAGTCACGGGCCGCAGGTTGGTCATCCCTGATCTATAGTATAGGAGGTCTCCGAACAAACGAAAGTGGAAAGATAAAGGGCCCCACGATCACTTGCTCAAGAGGTTCTGTGAAATACCATTTATTATAAATCGGTTTAAAAAAAGCAGAATCCTCTCCCTCCCCCACAAAAAACATTAAACAGAAACACGCCGATTTTGTTATGAGGCGCGAGAATAAAAAAAAACATTTTTGTCGTCTCAACTCCTCTACGTCCTCTCAAACGTATACATTATGTTTGAACCATCTTGCATAGTTAATAAGCGTGCACACTGCACAGGCTAATGAGGAGACTTCTGAATTATAGCTTAAACATGATCATCCTCTCTGACTGCTGACTGGGTACCTGTTTTTAGTTTTTACATTTTTTTGCAGCTGTTAAAATTGATGCAAATGTGGGTGAGAATAACTCAAATTTGAAAAGTAGTAGTAGAGAGAAATATGATAACAATTTACTTTTGCAAACTTTCTACAGGGTAGTGAATTGTGTTATGTTGTATATAAATTCATAAACAACAATACACAGCTGTTAATCACACTGAAAATATTTTGGACAGTGATTTCTGTTAGGTTTTGATCGAAACCAAATTCTTTATAACACTGGACTTTGTCTACCGTTATTGGTACATTTGATTTGATTTTAGTATATTAATTTTGAATAATAATAAATACCATTACAGCACTTGGAGTTGCTAACATAAAATTCGCTTGAATTCCATTTTAGCCCATCAACTTTGTAATTTTAACCTCAAGCATAAACTTAAGAAATGTCACGTTTTGACAGCAGATCATATTCACAGCCATATCTTTTTGTTTAGTTTTTATGAATAAAGCTGTTTATATGAGAACGAGAACTATGTATCGTAATAATGTTTGCTTGAGTGATTTTATTATATCTTAGATGTTTTTTATATACGAACCATTTAAATAGGCATATTGTTAGAAACTTATCCTATATAAATTAATAGCGTTTCGCTCGCAGCTTCATCTATGTCTTTTCGGTTTTATGAACATTTATGTAATTTATGAAATCTAATAACATAGTATTGTTAATTTGGAACACTTTTCCCCTATTAGGATTGCAAATCGCGATTTACGATTATTTTAATATAAGAATATTTTGCCTGTTTACCTTTATAATATAAACATATCAAAATTTAAAAAAATGTTTAACACCCTTTTTCTCCTGTTTCGTTTTCACAGAACACTAAAAACGCATTATGAATTTCCCTATAAAACTAAATATTTAATTAAAAATCTTAATTATTTTTTAGATAACCTAAAAAAAATAAAATGTTTTTCTTATGATTATAAATATGTAAATGTGCAAAGTTCCATTTCAGAATTTTATTCAATACGGCTAAAAAACACATTTAAAAATAAAAATTTACTCGTTGATAACTTGTAGGCAACATATGGTAGAGGGACATTTTTTTTTTGTAGTTTTTTTTATGTACTTTGCGATGGCGCTAAAGATAGTTCTATAAATGTTTTCAAAATCTAATTTTTTGGGTTTTTGTTTTTGAAAAATTTTCTCCGTGTTGAAACAATTTTTTTTATTCCGATTTCGTAAAAAAATATGTCGGGGCTCCGGGGCACTGCCCCGGTAGTAGTTACGGCCCTGATTTTAGTTTTTTTTCAGAGCATTGATCTTAATTATATTTGATTTTATACGGTTTTATATTATTTTATTAGTTAATACATAAAAAATAGTCCCTTTGGATTTTTAAATAAATACTTACAATTAGCATGGTTAGAAAAAAAATATCTTCACGTGACCTATCTGTTTTGTATTATAACCTGGCCGAATTTAAAAGCTATCCAACCAGTATAAAAAACAGTTCATTTAAACCCAATCAGCAACACCAAAGTACCAGCGGTGTTTCATACACACAATAACGTGGTACTACACGCAACAACGTCAAAGCCACGCCGGTCAGCCGTCACACAAGTGTCAAACGTTTTAATCGAATTCCACTCCACTGACAAATTACCCGACGCGGACTGATTCAGTCGCGAGGGGGCGGAGGGGAGGTTTAAGGATTTATAGACTCGTGTCTGAGACGGAATGATTTATTGATGGTTGGTGTTAATTGAACGACAACGACCGATTGTGTTTCGCCGGCAACATTGTGTCACTGCAATGCTATATGTTGGAATGAGAAGGGGGTGTCGAAGAAAGACCCCCGTGTTTGAATGTGTGTGGAAAAGTAATCATCGCTTCGGATATAAAAAAATCTAGTTATTGTTTGTATACGTTATTGTAATTTATTTACAGACTGTATCTAATTTTCTCATCGTTAATAGTACCTATAAGTATATAGCATAATATATTGTTTAGTAAAATAACTATCCAAAATACGAGTGATACCTACGAAGTAAGCTTTCATTGAATGTCATTCCATTAATAACCCTTTTTTAATAGAAACTATTTCGTGATACGTACATAATATATATACCTACAGGGCTTTTTTTAAACATAAAGGTGCCGGAACTCAGTTCTTGTCAAGCTTTTTAGTAAAGAAAACAATATTCAAATATCATTAAAATTAAATTTAAAGCAGCTTTTCTTATGCCACGAAAAAAAGGTGTCGGAACGACGTTTCACCGCGTTATGCCGTGTTTAGACCAAAGAAAACAAAACAGCAACACGGTTTTTGAAAATACATCGTATTTAAAAATGCATAGGGTTTATTACACTTTTGTCACATGATAGGTTTCCGTATTTTTACTACAATACTACATAATTTAAAAAAAACATTTACCAGGTGAATGCACAGTGCTTCCCCGTGGTAAATTCATCAAATAGGGTTAATTATCAAACAATTTTGACAATTTCAATCTAATTTTGGGGTGCCCCCCCCTCAGATACGATTTTAATGATTTTGAAATTGGACCGCCCTCCAACTAGACCCAACCATCCAACCAAGTTTCATTAATATCGGTTCAATGGTTCTATTCGTGTGATGAGGATTCAGGGGACAGACAGACAAACACGGAACGAAAAGTGTTTATTTTGACCTGAAATCGGAGAACAATTTTTTTTCTCATTTTAAAACAATCATAAAGCTTCTCGTATCTTCGATATGGCGAGGAAGAAAAAAGAATCTTGGGATACATAATATTTTCTTATAACACTACCTTTTAAGGTTTCTAAACAGACAGATAGGTATAAACATAAATATATTGAATTAAATATGATTGACGCTAAAAACAATCAAATTGCAGTAATGTAAGCGAATACTTAAAGATCTAATTACTATATCTACTTTGCATCCTCTCTAAGGCTTCTGAATATACGAAATTACTTTATCGTTCTTTGAACCAAAATCCTTCAGCAAAGAGGATTTAACTCGAAGCGGTTATTTGATTAATGCTTTCTTGCAAAAAATGTTCAATGTCGTTTTATTATACTTCAGTGATTGAAAATATACTTACAAGTACTTGTCAATCACTCATTGTCGATTTACAACTGATTTTTATCAAATGTAAAAAATAAATTACGTCTGTCAAAAATAACAATCTTCTTGGACCAATCGACATTCTGTTAAAAAAGCATAAGTACAAAATGTTAAAATCAAATTATAAAAATACATAAAAGTAATTTCTGATATAAAATTAAATCGGGATATTAACTACATAATTAAAATTTCTAATTTATTTTATAATGAATTACATACAGGAGCAAATATGAATTGATTAGCTGAATTTTATCCCTTCTCGATTTTATTTTGATTGGTAAGGGTGGCCGCACACGTCTGGTATCAGGTTCCCTGACGCGGTTACCGGTCCAGGGAACCTGACAAAAGTGATAACAATAGCTACTTTTTGTTTGGAAATAATGAAAAAACCGTACGTGTGCGGAGACCATAGCAAAGGCATGTTAAATTCGCCTTTAGGTTACCTGATTAGGTTTTTAACCGGACGAGTCAACTCGATGCATTTCGCCCACGTTGGGTTTGTAGTATGCACGGTTTCAAATCGTACCGTACGTGTGCGATGCGCCATATTTCCTATGCTATTTTGACCTTCAGGTTCCCTAATCCGGTAACCGTGTCAGGGAACCTGATACGAAAATCGTTTGTGCGGCCACCCTAACAGAGAAATATTATCATCATATTAAGAACAGGCAATAATCAATATAATCATGTATATTTATTTATTTATATTATTTTATTTTTTTTTAGAAAATACACTTTTTCAAAGAAAACATTCTGAAATATTACAGCAATAATTTATCGTAGATTAAAAAAATCCGCTCTATCACGATCAAACACTTTGAAATAACTGTTATTGCTATAATCATAACGACTACATGTACTCGATGAAACCTAAAAGTTTCTTGTTCAAACCGTCATCAACTTCTTTAATAACATGGATATTGCATTCGCTTATACCCCGCCGGGACTTGAGCGGAATTTTCTCTCCAGAAAGCTTTTGATATATTTTTTATTATACTTTGAACGCACGTTCGTTCCAATCAAATAGTCTACGTTCGTTTCGGATCAAAGAAGTCTGTTCTCTGTGGATGTTACCCGCCCCCACCCAAACCCTCTTTTCCAATCCTGTACACATTCGTTAGCATACACTTCTCTTCTCTCTCTCTAATCTCTTTGAAGTCGTTTCATTTGCAGTGCCAAGTTCGCTTTTAGGTGATTTTCTATGATGTGATGAATATATGTATATGTTTGTATGAATGCAGTGGCAGATTTAAGAAGAAATGTGTTGGTGATATATAAACTATATATACATAAATTATAATCCCTTTTCATATCATCGAAAATCATATTACGTTGTTCTACGATTCATATTGAAATATTTTTGTGTCATTGAACTTGGAAGGTGGTTCTAACTTCTAATACCGCAAGTATTTCCAGGAGCTATCAGTGAATTTTCTGGATTAATATCGATGTTATAAAGTATATTTGCTGTAAACGCCAATATTCAGCGTCTATATGTATACTTATGTACCAAAATTATCTTCCAACTTACTTAATGACATCTATATTTAAAAAAAAAACACATTTGAAAATATATCAATACAAATGTGAAAAATTCTGGTATTATAGGCAGGTCCTCAGAGAGCTTCAATGGGACCCGGATTAAACAACATTTCGGAGGCCCTATACTCCCCCCCCCCGTTTCGCGAGCGTGAAAAATCATGTTTGATCAGTTACCCAACACACGCTCTATCTCTTTCTATTGTGACGACTCTATTTTTGAATCAGATGCACGGTCCATGCTCTGCGTCTATAGCTGTGACATTATGAATCTTTGTTTGCTAGATTGTATCCCGAAAAATGAGACAGCATCTGGTTCCTATTACATTAACTTTTTTTCTAAATCGAGTCAGTTTGCATTATAGTTAATATAACACGTGGAAGTCACTTTCATATGGGAAGAGGAGCAATTAAAGTTAACATTATTGGTCTTTAATAATATTTCAAAGCCAAATAAAATACTTGGTTTTCGTGAATTCGTGTCACGTCAGTTTCGTGGTTGCAGTATTTTGACATACGACGATATACCAATATTATTATTTATTGTTTTGATAAAATATTAAATAGATTTTTTTATTATTACTCTGCACTAATTATCCACCGTTCAACATAGGTATATGGTTTTTAATTTTTAATACATAAAATTATAAATGTTGCATAACAGAGATTTAAAAATATTAATAATTATAATTATTTTATAATAATATTCCGTTACCGAGTATTTTCAAATAAAATTATTAAGAATTCATAAACTTTTATTATTGCAATAATAAATTATTCGCCTAATCAAAACATATTCAAATTTGAGTATTTTATTTCGATAATTTACATAATACTTCAATAACAATTATTTACGTAAAAATGATACGATAGATATTTTTTTAAATCGGATATAAAGAAAACACATTCGTTAATTATTTGCTACTAAAATTTAATTACTAAAAAAAGATTATTATCTCTTATAAAAACACACATTCTTCGTAATCCCAACTCTTCCAACAATAGTAAACAGATAATTTTATCTGCATATGTTAATTTTTAATTGCCCTACACAAATGTTACAAGATACGATTAAAGATAAAAAAAGCCGAATATTCGTTTGAATTTTTAGTTTTTATATAAAATTTTATGATATGCATTTTATTTTCTATCAGAAATAAAGTAGTAATCATTTATAATTTATTATTATCTACAGTTATTATTTTAACGCAGAAATAGTCAACATTTCATCAAAATACTGTTATTTGAATTAAAAACATATTTAAAAGTATTAAATAAAATAGAATAAAAATAAAATTAATATTATTTTACTTGAATTTGTAATTACTTCAAATTAAATATTGCGATAAAAAAATGCAATTTTATTTGAAACTTTTATAAGATTTAGTAATACAATATTTCTTAAAACTAGTAAACCGAAGCTTCGAAATGTCTTTTACCGTATGGAACTATTAAAATTTTGAATACTAAAAATATTTAAAATTGAAGATGGCGGTTATAAATCATAACTAAATAAAAAGTAACAATTTTATTATACATTTTATGCAGATTCTCTTTTATATCTCATATATATTATGTAATAAATATATAGAAAACAGGAAACGACTGAAATAAATCAGTCATGAATTGCGCAAATCGATCGACTTATTGGCTACAACACTAAAGAGATGTGTTAAAAGTGAAGCTACACGCCATTCCGAGGTTTTGTGCAAAGAATGTTACTATCAACAACAAAATTTTTTAATTGTACGAATCTGATAAAAAATCATTAAGATGTAGAGGGGGTTGGGGAGGGTTCATACATTTTTAATAAAATATAAATTTTCTGTATAAAAACATTAAAAAATCAAAACAATAGTTGTTTTCACTGAAAATTTGGCCCTTTGTACATAACATAATAATATTATTTGTGATAAATTGTCATATTAAGTAAGAATTTCATGTTTTGAAAAAAAAAATTGAAAACTGTATTAAACCACATGGGTACAACCTAATAAGGCCTATACCATTATATTCCCATGATATTTATAGAGTAGAATAGAATATTTATTTATACAGACAAAAAGAAAAAATCATTCGAAATTAAAGCAAATAATTTAACTATGGTTCAATTGTATTTAGTGAACAAGATTAACCCAATTGTCCCCAACGTTACATATATGTATGTAACAGAGCGCTTTTGTTAAGATTGTGTATTGCTGTAAGATTATTTTAATTCGAATGGGTTTGAAACCATACTTATTTTCGAGTATTGGACTGAATACATCAACAATGCAATTACCAACGTTCTGGAGTGTGAGTTGATGGCAGAAAAATCAGCAATATCGGTAACTAAAAAAAACCTCGGTCACGATTGGGTTAAAAAAACACTTTTCAGAAAACACATTGAAAATAGAAAAAACGTTAATATTCTCAACGTTTGTAAAGTAGAGTTAATCTCGCTGGCTTTTGAACACCTTATATAAAAGGTGTGTTTCTGACACAGAAAATGTTCATAATAGGTTTATTATTTGTATACCTACAAGGACCCAACTTTTTGTTATACCTTGTTCGACGCTGACATTCAGTTTTTAAACATGTACCTCGTTATCTTCTTCATCAAAACAACACAAATAATAATAAGGATGATTTAGGAGATATTATTTCTATATGAATCAGTTATATTTTATCTTTGTATTTTTACAAGACAATTTTCTGTTTAAAAAAATACATTTCAAATAAGATTTTAATCTTGTTGTAAATTTGATTACTTCTTCAAATTCAAAATATATCATTGCATCTTGAATATCGTCTGTTGAAACTTATAACAAGATTGGATTTTACTTTCTCACAATTAATCAGATAGTTATGGAAATAATTGTTGTACCTATACATACAGAGCTCAAATTGGCATTATTTTGATTATCTACATAACGAGCGCAACATTACAGAAATATTATTTTTCTAATTATGTTTAGGGTTTGCATATATTGTCTAATTGTTATAGAAAGATACAAAATACTTTAGTTTTTATTATAATTAATCTAAACCATGCAACATATTTTTGTAGAGATATAAATTTCAATCAAATTTAAATTAGAAATTATTGTCGTTTTGTAAAAATCTTATGATCTTTTCAGATTTATGTCTACCATAAAAACCACCTGGTATTTTTATCTAACCCTAGTTATGCTCCAATCCAAGTAAGTACCCATTCGTTCCCAAAATAATACAATAATTGTTTAGAACAAGGCATAGCATTAACATTACCATCTCGGTCACGACAATAGTCGCTTGTTACACCCAAATGGCCAACGACTTCCTTGTCGGGCGGCGGCAATCAATTCTTACATATTAAATTTTTCGTTACATGCTTTTTTCTGTGTGTGTAGTGTATATGTACATATTATAGTTATTATAACGAGACCCTGTAATCGACGAAAGATCTAGCGAGTAAATCAACTTTATTGGATGGCACACACAGGTCTGCAACAGCGCGTTTACGTGTTGTTGTTTTTACCAGGGGGTGTTGCTTGTTTGTTTAGCTTGACCGTAGGTAAACGCGCGGGGTGAGGAGCTCTCACGCATACACACTTGTAACAGCGTTTCCAAAACATTTATGTATCATCCATCAGATTTAAAAAATAATAAAACAAATATAACTTCATTTATCAACACTTGCATTTACACAAAAGTTTTCATTGATTTAATATTAACAAAAAATAGCTTTTCTGTTTTATTTTGATACAAAAATTAATAAATCGTCAATAATGTACATCTGATTGTATGGGAAACTGTTACTTATTGTTTTTTTCTTGAACAGTTTATCATTAATTTGGTAAAAAAAACTAAACAATCGTATTTAAAAGTAGTTTGTGCTTAAAGAGCGTCCGTAAAAACGAAATACTTTTTTGGGAGGGTGGGGGGGGGGGGGTAAAATCTTAGTAATCCTTACGTGGGGGTAGGTCCAATGTATTGTCATACTCATCATATTAAATCAATACAAAAATTTAATAGAAAAATACTATTAGCAAATTACACTTTTCCACGCAATTTTTCACTAATATTGGAATTAATTAATTAATTATGTGTTAATTAACCAACTTTTCTGCTACTATGCAGTTTTTCCTAAGAAAAAAATCTTAAAATTACGTCCAATATACAATTGAAATAATTTATATATCTTTAAGAAAAAAATATATAGAAAACCTTAGGTAAGGAACTTAATCATCCTTACGTCGTTAATGGACTCTTCTTTAATATACTAATGTTAAATCAAGTTGTTTTAAATTGCAATAAAGAGTTAAGAGTCTTGAAGTAGCGTTTAATTTTTAAATAAATAACTAAAGGAGTTAATAAATGATACTTAATTAGAACTATTTCAATTTCATATTATCATATTTGATAGTTATTTTCTACATTATTACGAGTATGTACTTAATTCATAGCTATTTTATTTACTATGTCATCAGGGGATAGTTTTTGCCCAATTTTTTGGTTTGACGTTTGATTTGTTATTCCATGACTAGGTCCAATTGTTGCTGTGTTATTTCACAGTTTCATCGAATTTTTCTTCCCTATAATAACTTTATAAACTACGGAATACTCCGTTTAACAATGGATAGTGGATTACTAACAGACCTATCTGATTATTTAAAATATCGTTATTATTAATGTATTAGTAAATAGATCACTGATCAATACAATTCTAATTAAATACTTCTCAAATGTTAAACATGAAAAATTGAAACATATTTCAATCTATTAGCACCGAACTTTTATCTTTATTTTATAATCATTTATTTGTTTTGATCTACATAAAAGTAATACAAATGAATGGATTAAAGTAAATATGAACTACCTTATTGACGATAGTACATTTATTATAGAAAGTAGTTGGTTAGTTTTGAATCCGCTGGTACAGAAGGAGTACCTGCCTCTGCTTTGCTGGCAGGCTGGCGTGGACCACCTGTGCACCCGACTGGCATCTCGTTAACTCGACAGATTTACACTATAACATTTCGAAACATGAACCGAGAATTCTATGTATCAGAAATGAGCGTTGCTATGATAAACGAGTATGTGTGAGTGTACGAGTACCAGCGGTTTCACAACGGCCACATATCATTTTATAATAAGTATCCAGAATGTTGGCCACTTTGTGATAAACGTCCGATTTCATTTTGTGTTTTTTAGTTTGACCTATTCATCTGTATTCATTCGGGAAATTGATACGTTAAAATCAGGGACTTGAACCGGAATTTATTTATGGTTCAGGTTCGGTTCGGGTTCAAATATAAATTTTTCTGAAGAAGAAAAAAATAAAATCGTCATTAAAATATTGCTAGAAAAAAGAGCAATAAATAAAATTACATTTTAAAGATTGAAATGTCTACTTTTCAGATTTTTCTGCAAATTGAGATTCGGTTATAGAATAAATAAAAAAAGTAAAAAATATGTACATTTTAATAATGGATTTGATAAGTCACATCATACCATAAAATTCAAACAGATTTCCACATTTTATAATCTTTTTTTAAAATCATCGGAGTAAAATATTTAAATATTAAAAATACCTACTTTATTATTGAACCTTTTAAAAATATATGGTTACCGATTATCTATGAAAATGTTCGGATTAAGATTCAGGTTCGTTGACTTTGAAATATAGCGCTTCAGTTCGGGTTCAGGTTCATGAAAAATACAGGGTTTTTCGGGTTTCGGGTTCAGGTTCAGATCCTTGGTTAAATTAAATGATAATTTAATTATATCTGAATGTAACAGGTACATTTCAAACTTTTAAATTGCTCTCTTGAGAAATCACATTTTGCAGCAATTATCAAGTTATGATCTTAGATCTAAGACCATCGATATAGGGGAAGATAGAAATACTCATAGTAAGAGTTTTGACAGCAATTTATTCAGAAATATGAAATATATTTAATCATATTGATTGATAAAATCATAAAATACGGCTGTGAGTGAGACCTGGCTACTGCAACCAATCAAAAATCAATTCGGGCTGTCTGAACTCTTACTATGAGTATCTCTAGGGGAAGATGGAAACAAAAGGTAAGGCGATACAGTATTTTATCTTAAATATCGCTAATGTTACATTGCTATAACTTATACTGTTTTAATATCTCGTGTTATCTTACTAACATGATTGAATGTTTTTTCAACCAAAAGTAAAGATAGCTCAAATTGGAAAAGTCATCAGAGACGTAGCTAGAGGTTGGTGAATCCCGCTTCCACTGGGGGCGTCAATCCTAAGGGGAGCAGCAAAATGGGTGAAAATAGCATTATCAGGATTAAAAAGTAACATGCTGAGTTAAGAAAAGGTCTCCAGAAACTGAAAGTAACTTTTTAACTAATAAAATGGTCATATAAATAACAGAGGGTTCAAAACAGACTGGTAAATTTGAGGTAGCAACGAAAAAAAAACTAAGAGGCGCAATATTGTAGAATGCAGAGACGGCAAATTTGAAATGTCTTCAATTACAACAGAGGACGCTATTTTCAGAGTTCGCCGGGTAAACGTCGTCGACCCTACGCTACGGCACTGACAGTCATTAATCGGTGAAGTACAAATCTGACCCAAAATATTTTGTACATATATAATTTCCCCCAGTCCGGAGAGAGAACCTCGGGACAGATTTTTGAAGTGTCATAATTTTTATGTATCACACAACACTAGAAACACATTGGAATATAATTCATTTCTGGGCAAAATTGGATCAAATCTTCATGCAAAATGGGTAGTCGGATATTAGGAATACGTTACATCAAAGTATCACATCCAAAAGTAAAAAATAATCACCTACAATGAATTCTCAGGTGTAATAGATATCAAAATGAAGGATATCATCTGAATAGAACAAGCTAACATTGCTTTATAAAACAAAAGAAACCTTACGTTGCATTCGCGTCTCACATAACACCTTCAAATATAAAACCACTAAATTCTAAAGAATATTTTTGTTTTCGAACACAAAGAAGTGTGAACATATATTAAATTACATGAACACCTTTGTACTTTATGCTATATTATTTTTATTAATACCTATTATTTTTACCAATATTATATTTCATACCGTTTTTATACCTATATGAATTACCGTATTTTTTTTTGCAAAATTACAACAGCAATACATAACATATTAATTATTTTAGTTTAAAAATAATTAAATTACCAGCCGGTATCTCCGGTCTTGCCTGTGTAGATGTCGGAATTAGACTTGTGTAGTTCACGAACGAACTAGTTCAAAAGAGCGCTCCCACACGAGAACTAGACGAACTAGTTCGTATACGCTCCGCTCTTTTAGTTCAATAGTTCCCGATACACTTCAAATACACTGTTCTAAAAATGAGATTGTACGATTTTTATGTTTAATAATTTACGTTTTCAATACTTTATTACTAATTTTGAATTTATATTACTAAAGATATATTATATTGAATTTTTTTGTTCAAAAGAATGCAATATGTCTGTCAAAAGCACGTGATTTTTATATTATTTTATGACAATCAACAAAAAGGAATATCACAGATTTTAGTGAAATTGAAATGTATTGCTTAAATTACAATACAATAAATAATGTATCATTGAAAATATTTCAAAATTTCCATATATCGAGGGTTCGATTTAAAAAAAAAAAAGAAGATTATTGCAAATATATACTTTTAAAAATATCGATCTTGTCTATAAATTAATGACGAATTTAAAATTGCAGCAGTTTACATTTCTATTGTTTGATGAAAAAAAATAGTAATACAAAATTACTAATTAAATTCCAACAATCCAATATATCTAAATCAATAAATTGTAATCGTATCGTCCGGAAAAAATTCTATGAACTAAAAGAACTAGAAGAACTAGAAGAACGAACTAGTTCATTAAAGATCACTGAACTATAGGAAGCGCTCTCTGTCATGAACTAAAATGCCCAACTCTAGTCGGAATATCAAGGCTTGACACGAGACGATACGAGATTAGGTTATTTCTAACTGACAGTCTCGTCTCATTAAAATTTAAACTGGTCTCGCTCCGTACTCGTGATCGAAACCGAGAAACGGTTCTGTCTCGTATAAATTATCATTTTTTTAATAGAAATGTTTTTTATATATTCAAATATTATTTTAATTGTCTATAAGATGACAAATATTGTTTATTTATATGTTACTACTCCTTCAATTTAAAAATTTTAGTATGAAGCACAGGTATGAAGTAAATACTCATCTCTGTATTAAATAATATACATACATTGTTAGATAAATACGTATACATAATTAAACAAACATAGAATAAGTATTAAAATGGACTTTCATTTAAATATTTTTTTTACAATTGCCCAATTCTTAATTTTCACTTGAAACATTCAAATAAAATACTTTATTTTCAATTCTATTTAATCAAACGTAACTAAACGTCTCCGTCTATTATTGGTGTAGACAAGAATTTCGAAGTTGAATTTGGTGACATAAAAAACGAGAATATACTTTGCTATGCATCCGATTTAGTTTGCTAATTAGAATTCTTTTATAGCATTTCGAAACTACAAGACACGTTGAGATTACTTGAGATAATAAACAAAATGAAAAACAATTTATTTATAAGAGTTTGCGAATTCGAAAGACTACATTTTAAGATCAAAAATATAATTTAAGTACAGATAAAAAAAAGTACTTAAAACGGTTTCATATTTTTTCCCTGTACTCCAGAGGATGGTATGACTCCTTGATTCCCCGCTTATCATCTTTCGAATAAATGAATAAAGTTAACTCAAAGTTTTAAGAATACCAAATAAGTATACCTATATGATTATATTAAGACTGAAGTAAGAAGGTTTCCTCCATCCGTTGTGTCGATTTTACAATATTCTTAAAAGTTTTAAAGTCCTTTTAGACGGTTAGTTCAATCGTGCGTTCAGTTTCAGTTTCAATCAAACTGTCCGTTTTTCCTATGTGTAAAAACTAAAAACTGAAACGGAGACGGATAACTGACAGGATGGCTAGACCTTTTTTTAGCGTGTAACACCTGTCTTAGGTAGGAATTCTAAGACGCTCAGTCCAGCATCAGTTCAGTCGATGACTGATATCAGACTGACGTCAACTGATCGTGTAATGTATTGACTGACAGACTGGTCGACTGAACTGATGGATTTTTAAATATTTTAATATTTTTCGTCAGTCTCGGTACGATAAAGGTCATGGACTGAACTAATGCCAGACAGCGTCTTAGAATTCATATGTGTAAACAATCGCGTCAGTTCTTATAAATCTGTTTCAGTGTACCTATATGTGCAACTAGTATTGAAAGCGCAACTCGGACTGAACATAGAGAACTGAAAGGACTGGGAACTGAGAACAGAACGGATTGTGTAAACTCCCGGACACACATAGGAAAAACGGACAGTTCGACTGAAACTAAATTGAGAACTGAACTGACCGTCTAAAAGGACCTTTATATTGATATTCATAAAAATTAATAGTGGATCTCGAGGCATCATTATAAATTATTATCAAAATGTATTTTAGTTCACACTATTTTTATAACAAATAAAGTATAAATAAAATTATTTTACCTGCCATTCGACCTATATAGTTTTGAATAAGGTATCAACTAATAATAACTACGTATTACTATTTTTTGTAATTTTAATTTAATTAATATATTTTACCTAATATATTATTAATAACATGTACTGTACAGATATTAATTAGTGCAGAGGTAACTATTCTAAATAAATTTTAAAAATTAAGGGGTTAAAATCAATAAAATCATGATTTTTCGAAATAAAGAGTATTTATGCCTATATGAATTTTAAGTTATATACCTAATTTTAAAAAATCTAAAATCACTCTCGTAAATCCCTAATACAATAAAATTAATAGTTGTAAGTTTTAAATTTGGGATAAATATTTTTGTCTGAAAATATTTTTTTTGTGTAAATAAGTAACTTTTTCGGTGGTTATCCTCGTTTGGGACAATTTAGAGGAAGAAGTTATCAGTATGATAATTATTATGAATTACGCAGAAATTCATAGAGATATCAGTTGTATGCAATTTAATAAAATATATTATGCATATTATGTGAAAAAATTAGTTGTCTATTAAAAATAAAAAAATACGATAGTTTGTAAAATAATAAATTAAATGTAAATAACAGAAAAAAGATAAAGTTTAATACGTTCTTTAACTTATTATGTAATTATTATTATATATTAATGTTTCTTATATTAGTACTTTTAAAATATGATATCTGTCAAACATCGGACAACCAAATGTCAATGTCATAATAAAGAAATGTTTGTGATTATAATATGAAAAATATACAGTACCCCCATTTAAAAAAATAACAGTATCAAATTTAACATAAAAAAACTGACTTACCTCCATTGAATAATATTTGGGATATGAAGAAGCTGCAAAGAATGGTCCATATTTGTAATTTGGGAAGGGCACATGATAGGGTAAACATTGCACTATCTCGGTAACATCACATTATTATATTTATCACTCCGATGTGACCACATTCCTCCTACACACCGTACACACTTTTAAAACATTTTCAATATAAACAAACCCATTTATAGCTCACAAATAAGTACTTATCTTAAAAATATGATAACCTCACTTTTGTTAGATTAGAAAACATTTATTTGTACAAACAATAAATATTATTACACAAACTTTGTTTATATTGTAACAGGACGTTGAGAATTAAATTGCAATAATTATTAACTTAATCGAAACAATATAAATATCAAATAATAAATAAACAAAATTGCCAACTTCTCTCTCTTGTATCAACAAAGCATATGACTCCAAAGCAAAATACAAACTGAAGAGACAAACCACGGGGGTTCAACTCTGTGTTAAAATATTTTGACAAGCCACTTGTGCTGCCACCTGCTGACTACCTCAAAAAACTCCAATATTCGAAGCGCGAAATTTAAATATCTTTTCATTTCAAATATGTATTTAATATAATTTAACAGTTTAGATGCAAAATATCGTAACTACAATAAAATATATCACCAAATAAGATATAATTTATTGCAATTACAATATTTTGCATTTAAACTGTGAATCTGTAATGAAAATAACTGAAATAAAACAAAATATTTTTACAAATATTTATTAACATATGTTTTTAGTTAGCAAGCAAACATAGGTACATTATAATATTATAATAGAAAAATTTTAAAATGTAATTTAAAATTAATTATATGATTTACAATACTTATCATATTTAATTGAGATATTTCACTGGAAGCAATAAGGTTCAATAAATGATAAAAAGAGAAATATTGAGTGATTTGTAAAATTTCTCGGAAAATTGAAAAAAAAACCAAGAGCAAGCTCAAATTTCATAAATAACTAACAGAAACTCCATTCAAAATCCTGTGAGCAAAATATATCGTCAAAATATATTGACTTTATTTTAATATCTTTTACTCGCAGGTACTGAATCATTTCAGGATTTTATTTGGAGCTTATTTTACTCTTATGTTATTTATTTAGAAAAGTTGGACTTGCTCTTCGTACTTCTTAATTTGTCAAGGAATATCTTAATATAAAATCTTAAAACAAATTTTAATATTCATAAAAATTAATTAAGTAACAACTACAACTGCATTATTTCTTATTCAATATTTCATTTTATATCTCAAATAAAAATTCAGGACTTCAAACAATTTACATTTGCTAATTAGTATTTCATAAATTATTTACTAACAGTGACTTTTTCTGTATTCATTTAATTTATTATGTTAATCTTTTTTAAATTACAACTACATTAAATGTATAACTAAAAAACTATAAGGGTTCCTAGTTTTCTACAGAACCCTAAAAGGAGTAATAAATATCTTCATTATTGTGATTAAGATCACAAAAAGATCTAATGGAAAAGCAGATTTGATCAAAACTGGATGTTCAGATTTTAATCAAATATAAAAATAAATTTTAAATTTTTTAGAATTTCAATATAGGTAGGCAACTACATAAGCGTACGAGTATATACCTATAATGCATATTCACAATATGATTAATAGATACATATACATTATAAGATTAATGTTAGTAATTAATAAAATAAAAATTAGCAAAGTATACATAAAATATTAATAACTTTGTTGCCTAAACATCAAAAATTTATTGAAAAAAAAAATTAAAGGCAATTCTTCATTTTTAAAAGCTTGACAATGATTCAGTGAATCGAAAGTTTGTTTGTAATTTTTTTTTCCAATAAATTGTTGACGCTTAAATCAGAAGTTATTATTATTATATTTAATGTCACTACTATTATATTATCATTATCAAGTATATATTGCTGCTGCACTTGCCGAATTAAAAATGAGTTGTAATTTTGGTCAATTACTAAGGAGATATAAAACACTAATTATATAAATGTAATACGTTTCCAACAGCACAAAATGATTTAACAAAGCTGGTTCCTTATTAAATATTGGGAAATGGGTTTAATAGGCACATGCAGCATTGAGAAATGTATCATTTGGCATAAAAATTCAAAATAAAAGTACATTCCAAACTTAGCAAATGCAGCAACAATATTTTCAATAACATAACATTTTTATTATTGATACCATTTAAGTTATATAGACTGCAATCACACCTACTGCTCATACATGCAGTATTATGTAACTCAAAGAATACTACTCGTGTAAGTAATAGGTGTGACCAAAGTCGAATCTCGTTTTTGTTACCGTTTGGTTTTATGGTATAAGATAATATCGATGCTTATTACAAAGACTAGCATGTTTTATTATTAATAGTTTAATAATATTATCACGTTTAAAATTTGCAGCAAATCATCGTAAATGCTATTTTTCGTGGTGAAAATATAAAATGTGCTACTTTTTGCAGCAAAATATCACATGAGAAAATAAAATGTGCTAGTCTTCGACAAGCGTTGGTATATGTACAGAATGTACACATACAAGGTCTGTCTTTATTAACAACGAAACAACACTGGTCCAGATATTGGAGTTTTCTCAGAATTATTGTTGTCCGGTACTATTCTGATGATTTCCAAAGTGAAGATTCTTCTGTAATAAGAACATAAGTATCTTGATAAAATTGTGAAGTCGTTTTATAAGTATATACATATATTTGATATTATTATAATTACCTTCTTGTTCAAAATCTCGCAGTAAGTAAATTGATGATATTTTAAAACTGCTTTTGACCTGAAAAAATTAATAATTCAATCAGTATTATACAAGTATTTCAAATATTCAATTCAAGTATCTAATTATTTATATAAATGTGCAAAAAATTTGAAAATTACTAATAAATTGATTTAAATTTGTTAATACTCCATACAATTTCTAAATGAAAATATTTAAAGAAGCAAATATTAGTATAGATTGATAAAAATTTAAGTACAGGTAATCAGTATAATCAAATTTGGTTGCAATGAAAAGGGAAATAACACATATTCCCATACAAACGTTATTTACACCATAAACTATCTTATTTATTTTATTCTCTTTATCTTTATGTATCATGCCCTAAATTAAAGTTAACAGAAATATAGGAATGTTTCAAGCAAGTTAAAAAAAATTTTTATGGTTTTATAAGAAACAATCACATTAAAATCATTAAACCACGGCCGTCCAACTCTTACCGACTGTGAATGGAGAAATTTTTCTCAATGTAAACGTCACATTTCATGTTTGAGGTAGTGGACAGATGGAAGCACCAGTATTAAATCGAGATTAAAAAATTAGTTTCATTTTTGTATAGGCAATATCCTTTACATTTATGTTATTTAAGTAACAGACAAAATTTTTTACAGTTTGTTGAAACTTTACGTTACAAGGGGTCGAAGGGGTGGAGAGATGAATCAGTTGTTTAGAACATTTGAAAATGATTGTAGCAATTGTATTATGTATTAGTCGCATAATAGGTAATTATGCTAAAAACAATGTGTTTCGACTTTGAGTTTAGACTAATTTTAAATTTAAGTAATTTGAAAATGTCTGATCAGTTTACTGCTTATAAACATTGTTGTAATTGTGTAATGTGTAATCAAAAACGAGATGGAGTAAAATTTCATACATTACCTCGTAATTTGAAACAGTAAGTAAAACTTTATTTTGAATTTTAATTAATTATATACCTAGGTACATATTAGGTATATTGAAATAAAAAAAATATTGAAAATAACTAGATTTAATCGAAATCGTAAATTTATGTTTAATGATTTTAATGTGATTGTTTCTTATAAAACCATAAAATTTTTTTTTAACTTGCTTGAAACATTCCTATATTTCTGTTAACTTTAATTTAGGGCATGATACATAAAGATAAAGAGAATAAAATAAATAAGATAGTTTATGGTGTAAATAACGTTTGTATGGGAATATGTGTTATTTCCCTTTTCATTGCAACCAAATTTGATTATACTGATTACCTGTACTTAAATTTTTATCAATCTATACTAATATTTGCTTCTTTAAATATTTTCATTTAGAAATTGTATGGAGTATTAACAAATTTAAATCAATTTATTAGTAATTTTCAAATTTTTTGCACATTTATATAAATAATTAGATACTTGAATTGAATATTTGAAATACTTGTATAATACTGATTGAATTATTAATTTTTTCAGGTCAAAAGCAGTTTTAAAATATCATCAATTTACTTACTGCGAGATTTTGAACAAGAAGGTAATTATAATAATATCAAATATATGTATATACTTATAAAACGACTTCACAATTTTATCAAGATACTTATGTTCTTATTACAGAAGAATCTTCACTTTGGAAATCATCAGAATAGTACCGGACAACAATAATTCTGAGAAAACTCCAATATCTGGACCAGTGTTGTTTCGTTGTTAATAAAGACAGACCTTGTATGTGTACATTCTGTACATATACCAACGCTTGTCGAAGACTAGCACATTTTATTTTCTCATGTGATATTTTGCTGCAAAAAGTAGCACATTTTATATTTTCACCACGAAAAATAGCATTTACGATGATTTGCTGCAAATTTTAAACGTGATAATATTATTAAACTATTAATAATAAAACATGCTAGTCTTTGTAATAAGCATCGATATTATCTTATACCATAAAACCAAACGGTAACAAAAACGAGATTCGACTTTGGTCACACCTATTACTTACACGAGTAGTATTCTTTGAGTTACATAATACTGCATGTATGAGCAGTAGGTGTGATTGCAGTCTATATAACTTAAATGGTATCAATAATAAAAATGTTATGTTATTGAAAATATTGTTGCTGCATTTGCTAAGTTTGGAATGTACTTTTATTTTGAATTTTTATGCCAAATGATACATTTCTCAATGCTGCATGTGCCTATTAAACCCATTTCCCAATATTTAATAAGGAACCAGCTTTGTTAAATCATTTTGTGCTGTTGGAAACGTATTACATTTATATAATTAGTGTTTTATATCTCCTTAGTAATTGACCAAAATTACAACTCATTTTTAATTCGGCAAGTGCAGCAGCAATATATACTTGATAATGATAATATAATAGTAGTGACATTAAATATAATAATAATAACTTCTGATTTAAGCGTCAACAATTTATTGGAAAAAAAAATTACAAACAAACTTTCGATTCACTGAATCATTGTCAAGCTTTTAAAAATGAAGAATTGCCTTTAATTTTTTTTTTCAATAAATTTTTGATGTTTAGGCAACAAAGTTATTAATATTTTATGTATACTTTGCTAATTTTTATTTTATTAATTACTAACATTAATCTTATAATGTATATGTATCTATTAATCATATTGTGAATATGCATTATAGGTATATACTCGTACGCTTATGTAGTTGCCTACCTATATTGAAATTCTAAAAAATTTAAAATTTATTTTTATATTTGATTAAAATCTGAACATCCAGTTTTGATCAAATCTGCTTTTCCATTAGATCTTTTTGTGATCTTAATCACAATAATGAAGATATTTATTACTCCTTTTAGGGTTCTGTAGAAAACTAGGAACCCTTATAGTTTTTTAGTTATACATTTAATGTAGTTGTAATTTAAAAAAGATTAACATAATAAATTAAATGAATACAGAAAAAGTCACTGTTAGTAAATAATTTATGAAATACTAATTAGCAAATGTAAATTGTTTGAAGTCCTGAATTTTTATTTGAGATATAAAATGAAATATTGAATAAGAAATAATGCAGTTGTAGTTGTTACTTAATTAATTTTTATGAATATTAAAATTTGTTTTAAGATTTTATATTAAGATATTCCTTGACAAATTAAGAAGTACGAAGAGCAAGTCCAACTTTTCTAAATAAATAACATAAGAGTAAAATAAGCTCCAAATAAAATCCTGAAATGATTCAGTACCTGCGAGTAAAAGATATTAAAATAAAGTCAATATATTTTGACGATATATTTTGCTCACAGGATTTTGAATGGAGTTTCTGTTAGTTATTTATGAAATTTGAGCTTGCTCTTGGTTTTTTTTTCAATTTTCCGAGAAATTTTACAAATCACTCAATATTTCTCTTTTTATCATTTATTGAACCTTATTGCTTCCAGTGAAATATCTCAATTAAATATGATAAGTATTGTAAATCATATAATTAATTTTAAATTACATTTTAAAATTTTTCTATTATAATATTATAATGTACCTATGTTTGCTTGCTAACTAAAAACATATGTTAATAAATATTTGTAAAAATATTTTGTTTTATTTCAGTTATTTTCATTACAGATTCACAGTTTAAATGCAAAATATTGTAATTGCAATAAATTATATCTTATTTGGTGATATATTTTATTGTAGTTACGATATTTTGCATCTAAACTGTTAAATTATATTAAATACATATTTGAAATGAAAAGATATTTAAATTTCGCGCTTCGAATATTGGAGTTTTTTGAGGTAGTCAGCAGGTGGCAGCACAAGTGGCTTGTCAAAATATTTTAACACAGAGTTGAACCCCCGTGCATTAAACATAAATTTACGATTTCGATTAAATCTAGTTATTTTCAATATTTTTTTTATTTCAATATACCTAATATGTACCTAGGTATATAATTAATTAAAATTCAAAATAAAGTTTTACTTACTGTTTCAAATTACGAGGTAATGTATGAAATTTTACTCCATCTCGTTTTTGATTACACATTACACAATTACAACAATGTTTATAAGCAGTAAACTGATCAGACATTTTCAAATTACTTAAATTTAAAATTAGTCTAAACTCAAAGTCGAAACACATTGTTTTTAGCATAATTACCTATTATGCGACTAATACATAATACAATTGCTACAATCATTTTCAAATGTTCTAAACAACTGATTCATCTCTCCACCCCTTCGACCCCTTGTAACGTAAAGTTTCAACAAACTGTAAAAAATTTTGTCTGTTACTTAAATAACATAAATGTAAAGGATATTGCCTATACAAAAATGAAACTAATTTTTTAATCTCGATTTAATACTGGTGCTTCCATCTGTCCACTACCTCAAACATGAAATGTGACGTTTACATTGAGAAAAATTTCTCCATTCACAGTCGGTAAGAGTTGGACGGCCGTGAGACAAACGCTTATATTCAGACTGCTTCAGTTTAAACAAGTACAATATCGAGTCGTTCTCGTCATCCAAGAAAGTAATATTTAACTAATAATAATTTATATTTCAGTAATTTATATAAAAATTATTTAATTGTATGCCTGTTTCAGTTTGATTATTCAAGTAATTTGATTAAAAAAATTAAAATATTTTATTTATAAAAAAAAAAATTTGTATATTGATGTCGTGTGTGTTCTGTGGTTACGATATCTACACGATATTTCACTTACTGCCAAACGAATGTGCCCAATCGGAATTCATTCAAACTATTAATTATATTATGAATATGAAATATTTTTAAATTTTTTAATTGTTAGTTTGGTTTGAGCACCAGTATATATTTATTAGATAATGTACCATTTTTTTAAAGAAAATATTTTGTATTTATTCAATCACCATACTATATGGCACTAAATATTTTTACTCTGGCTATCTAAGGTCCCCACATCCTATAGCGGACCACTAGACAAGAATTTTCGGCTGGCCTTAAGATACATACCTGATTTTTTTTTGACGACCAAAATAAAAATACTTGTTGATTCGGGTATGACCCCACCCCCGCCCCCCGAGATATTCAGTGTTCTAAAAAAACGTGATTTGAAAAACATCAGTTCAAAATATTTATTATTTTTAAAATACTTATTTATCCCACCCCGACATTTTTTCTTACTACCCCACTGCCCCTCTCCCAGCCGTTATGTAGAAATTGAAAAATTTTGAAGCAATAGTTAAAAATATTTTAAATGAAGAATAAAAACAATATCTGCCATGGGAGTCACGAGACTTTCTTATACGTAATATTGAGTGAGAGTATACGTGATTCTAATTTAATTAAAAAAGACTTCTGACATACTAATAAAAGAGAGAATAAAATTAGTGGGACATGAATTATAGATAATAATATTCTCTACAACTAGGGTGACCAGATTTTAGTTTTGGTAAACCCTGAGATGTAAATGAAGACCCTTTTTTTATTTTATCTTATGTATTTTATTTTTATTTTATTCTTTTTATTTTCATTTTCATAAAATTTGTTACCAAAATCTGCACTGTTATGTCCCCTGCTCTATTTTTTTTTTAAGTCGTCGTCAATTTTTGTAAAACCCGGAGAAATTGCACCCAAACCCGGAGATTCAGTATGCAAACCCTGAGACTCCGGGTCGAAACCGGAGACCTGGTCACCCTATCTACGTGTATCAAATCAATTTTTGAGACGTAATTACTAAACTGAAAACGGATGTTTACTCTTGTCAATTTTTGAATTATTTTTGAAATAAGAAAAAATTGTTTTAGATAAAATTTGTAAAGTATTTTATTATCTATGATTTATGTCCCATTAATTTTTCCATCATTTATGATTTAATCAGAAATATTATTTTTACATAACTAATTAGAATCACCCACACGGTTCACTCTGAGTATTAAACATGTACACTGTTCAGTCTCTGTAATACGTATATGAAAGTCTCATGACAATCTTAGCAGATATTTCTTCTCTGTTATATATCATTTAAAATAAAAATTGTATTATTATTTTTCAAATATTTGTTTTCTTGACAAAATAAATAAATATAAATTATAGATAAAAATACTATCTACAATTTTTAATATTAACATTTTCCTGTAATTCGCACCGTTTCAAAAAGAATAACTTGTGGAAAGATTGTTTTCAATAGATTTTCTTCCAAGACAGAAACTAATCTTAAATATAAAATTTCACCCTTCTAAGATTTGTCGTATTTGAGTTTCAGTGTCTACAGACCAACCGACAAACATCATGGTGTTAAGGGAAGGTCAAAATGGACAATTCCATTAAAATCCTGAATTTGAAAAAAAATCGGCTTTAAGTGAAAAAAATCCTGGTTATGCCACTAATCAATACCATAGTAATAGAACTATCAGTGCCGTAGCTAGGAAATGGTGAACCCGGCCCTCACTGATGGCGCCAGGCGTAGGGGGCGGAAAAAGTAGTCAGAATAGCATTATTACGATTAAAGTGACACGAGGAGTAGTCTTCAGAAATTGAAAAAGGACAGAAAAGTTTGAGGAGCAGAAAAATCGTGTTTGTAACGAAGTCATAAAAAATAGTAAAAATGCAAAAGTGAGGATTGAAAGCATTGAGGGGTTGCAAATTTAAGATAGCAACAAAAAAAAAGATCTTTAATTGCAACAGGGGGACACTATACTACACAAGTATGTAAAGTATATGTATATTATGTCCCAATTGATGTATACCTTTATTTTTATTTTTTATTTCTATTAGCAACCAAAATTCAAACATTATACCAATCTATAGTTTAGGAATATTTGTAAAACAAGGATAGATGTTATACAAAATATGTACATAAATTGTTAGAAAATGATAGGTCGTATTAAATAATGATCATGTTTTCCAACAAAAATATAATTTATTTTTCAGTCCGTAAGTCCACAAGAGAGTCGGTACTGCATCGTGAGGTCAGTCCCTGCGTCACGTGAGCTGGCCACAGTATTTCTGTAGAATATACATGCAAACACATAATGAATAACTTTTATGTTAAAATGAACAATTAATATTGTAATTATTGTGTTAATAACTAATTTATTAAAAACAGCTGAATGTTTATTTTAGATGTAATATTTCTGATAATAATTTTATTTGATTTTTATAATTTTGATTTGAAAAATTTATCATTAAATTTACTTTATTTGATAGAGCATGTCTCCTACTACTTAATAATAAGTAATTAAATAAAATGAATTAAATCGAATTTGATTTTAGCTAAAAGAAAAAATGATACATTGTAACTTTGATTATCCACCACCCATTTTAACTATCAGGACCTTAAATATTTTTTATGATTTATATATTATGCATGCGCTATTCTACCACGTACATCTGTTTATTCTCATATCTGTTATGGTCTCGGTACCTTACCTAATGAATAATCAAAGTTATACTGTATTTTGAATATATATTATATTAACGATAATTAACAAATTCATAGCTAAAATATTTGATAATAAAATCCTTTTTGTTTGTTAATTTTTTAATACATTTCAGCTGTTTTGTCTGTGTCAAAAATTAATTAAAATCAGAATATAATGTTAATGATGCTAAGTGCTTTGAGTCAGGACTGACAGAAGGATTTTATGCACCCTAGACAAGATTTAAAATTTGTACCTGTTGTATTCTGTACCATCTTAAAATTGCCAAGCCTAAAATTTCCTTTCACAGATTTAAATAAATTCATATTAGATAATAAAAATTAAATTTTAGAATTAATTATCACTATAAAGATTTTGTGCCCTAGGTGATTTCCTAAGTACCCTAATAGACTTTTTAATTAATTATATTCTGATTTACAAAACAAAATAATTTTAAAATATTTAAAATAAACAATATTTTTTATAGAAATATTAAATATTAAAAAAAAATTACTTTGGCTTTACAGTCACTTTAACTCTTAAATTCACGTGTTAAGATGCTAAGCACTGCAGTCTTTTTTTAATATCATATATATTTGTATGACTAATATGCAAAAAAAATCCCATGTCTAAAATTTTAATAATCTATCACAGCGATGTACAATCAATAATATATTGTTGATGTGTTACATAACTAATGTTTTAATTTTGTTGTTAATTACTGTAATATGTACATCTTAAACCTGTATTACACAATTCTTCACCAATTTTAAATATTTAAACTTGATGTAAAAATTAACGACTGTAATACAAGCTTTACAATTTATTGATTGTATTTTAAAATTGAAAAAAAAATACAGTAACTTTGTTACATGTATATACATATATATATTATACAAAAAAAGACAGCAAAATAAAATGTACTATAACAGTCAATAAACTATTTACACTATCTTCATAATTACTGGAATAAATTAAAAAGCTCAGCTAAATCTATATAATTAATTACAATCATAAATAATAAAAAGCAAGATGTGTGCACGTACAATGATTGTTAAATATCTAAAAAAACACAATAGTCTATGTAAAACAGCAATATTTAATTCAAAAAATATATTTTATAAGTATATTTATAATATAAGTAAATAAAAATATAATAAATTCAATATGAGATAAAAGCTCTAATTATTTTCTTAATTTCTTCGTATATTACTTCACCAGCAACCATAATACTAAAAGCAAGCTCAAATCGCATGCAATTCAGTCTTGGTTATTGTGTTTGCCATAGCTGAAAAATGTTTTGTAATTTGTAATGATTTATGAATAATGAATAAAGGTAAAAAATAAAAGAATATATTAGTAAAAGTAAAAAAATATAAAAGAAGCAACATGCAATATATTTTAAAGCAAAACAATATCTACATTTGCATTTGTTAATGTTTATTTATTGATCATAGGATGACCAGGTCTCAGGTTTTCACCCGGAGTCTAAGGGTTTATATACTGTTTCTCCGGGTTCCAGGTTTCAGTGTAATTTCTCCAGGTTTTGTAGTAATGATGACGACTAAATAAAAAAGGTCATCAAAAAATAGCAGGGGGTCGCAAAAGTGACGATTTGGATTTAAATTGAAATAATTTTATTTAAGATAAAATAAAAAGGACACAATAAAATAACAAAAATTTACATGTCAGGGTTTACAAAAACTAAAATCTGGTCACCCTAATCATAACCTGTTAATTTAATGAAAGTATTGTTTGTTAAAAATACATTATAATAATTCAACACAAAAGACCCATATATTTTTTTACAATTGCATGCATTGATTTTTATAAGAGCTAAACAAACTAATGAAAAATGAAATAAAACATGACTCATGAAAGTGGGGGGGGGGGTTAATTTGAAATGCATTTATATTTATATATATATATATATATAGTATATCAATCTTTTTACTCAAAAATTCCATTTTTATAAAACCCTGCACAATATTTATAACAAATTTAACATCATAATTTGTTGATACATATAACAAATAATACTGTGCCAATTAACAGTGTCAACAACGTTTTATAAGTTTATTAGATTTCTTATTGAGTATTATTTAAAAAGATATTACAATTTTAAAGACTTACTAAAATTTAGGAAACGTATATGACATTGTTAATATGAAGGACATTTCACCTTTCCATTAAATTATATTATACAAAAACAACAATTTACTTTTAAAACATATTTCAAATAAACATATTAGTTTCAAACCGTACATTTACATTGATTTAAAGTGACATTCATTAATAATAACATTGTCTACTTCAAACAGTTATATTATCATGAAACACAAATTAAAATTATTTTTTTGTAAATCGACTATTTTAAAAAATACAGTATATTACCAAAAAGAATAATTTGCTAAGGATTGACACAAAAACTATTATTTGATTTGTAAAAAAATTCAGAATAACATTTTTACGAAAAATCTTTGCTGGAAATGCTGACAGATAGTTTCAACTGTTCAGTCGAGCTTGTAGTTCTTATGTATTTAAAAACAAAATATGTACACTAGCAACATTTAATTAAAATAATTTAAATATGTGCGTTATCTAAAAATAATTCATAAACCTTTTATTTAACCCTTAAACACCTAGGTGCATGATTTCATTGTTTCTCGATAGGTATAATAGTTCTAGATATTTGTATTCTTATATACTTTATAACTGCACATTTATTGGGCATTCGCGGGTTCGCTGGTGATTATGCGATTACTTTTGTACTGTATATTTGCTATATCTACAATTTTATTTTGCAAATAATAAATTAATAAATGAGAACTACTTTTTTTTAACAGCTGATTTTTATTTTTTTATTATAAGGAAAACCATAAGTTTTTATTAAAAAACCGATGTTGATTTGTATTTTTTGTTCAAATTATCAAAAATTAATAAATACATTTGTTACTTTTTTAATTAATATAAAGTATGAATACATAAATCGTTTTTTAATATTATTTTCCCTTATCTTTCCTATTAAGTATTTCTTAGGAGTATAATACTGTTGTGGTTACCATGACCGACGCTAGGTGATTGTGTCATCGAAAAAGCACCTAAGTAATTAAGGTTTTTAATATTGTTAGTATCCAGCACCACAATAAAATACTACATGTTTTAAATTAATTCTTATTCTCTTCTTTCAAAAATAAATAAATAAAAAAGTTAACAAATATAACAAGGTAAAAAAAAAAGAAATTATATAAGTGCCAGATAAATATTAGTTAGGGTCAATCCAGACTATAGTGCCAGTCCCGGTCCGGTCTCGCTCCAATCAAAATATAAATAAACAATAAACAACGAAAGCATCAACACTATAGGTATTGTGCCGGTCTCGCTCCAGTCACACTTCAATACAGTATTTACTATACTGAATATTTGACTAGAGCGAGACCGAACCAGTGTAGATCGACCCTTAATAGTTAATACTAATAATTTATTTATTAAATTATAAAAATAATAAAAGTATTAAAATATTTTTTAAAAATAGCAAGAGAATAATGACAAATATAGTAAATTTTTAAATGTCTGTAAAATAAATGGTATTAAAATAACAAAGAAAATAAATTCTAATCATTAAAATTATTATAGGTAAACACTTGTAGTAAGATTTTAGCTTTTTCACACTTTTTCTAATGTGATGAGATACTAATTATAAGAAAATAAAAGTATGTAATGAAGATAGAAAAGAATCGAATAACATTTTTAGATTGAGCTTATATTAAGTAAGTATCATATGTCATATTGTTATTTCAAAAAGGAAATACTTTAAATGATGTTACTATCACAAGACAAAGCAAAAAAGTGCATCAAAAGTGATTTTTCATGTTTATTGAAAGATAATATCAAACATCACACTTTATAATCTTAAACATTTTACTTTTTATATATATAATATCGCTATGGTCAGTGACAACTCTGCCACCTATCAGATAAAACTTGAACCCTTCTGAAGTTCCCAAACAGCCATTTGAAATTTTTAAATATAATGTACAAATTATGTAAATAAGCAATTAAAATTATTAAAATGCAATCAAAAATAAAATAATAACAATAACGTTTAATAAAACATTAAGTTTTCATCTTAAAATGCAGTTGTCAAAGAAATATGGATGACAAATTTAATCTTAACCTTCATTAATTATAATAATATTTATGCCTGTTGTGCACACTTTACTCCCAATGACGTTTTTAATAGTACATTTACATTGAACGATAAATAATATTAATAATAGAAATCTTAATTTGAATTCAAATCGCTGTTTGGGAACTTCAGAAGGGTTCAAGTTTTATCCAATAGGTGGCAGAGTTGTCACTGATCATAGCGAATAAGCCACCTTCTTTTTTTTTAAATAGTAACAACATTTAGAATGTTATATTTTGAAAAAACGGTAAGATATCTGATAATTATTTAATATGCAGTTAGAGATATTAAGACAGAAATGTTAAAGCAGTGACTCTAATTGGCACATTATATATATAGCATACATACAGCCAAGATTAATATTTTGCTATTTACATATAAAATGTATGTATCCATCCAAATATTAAAAATTATATTACAATTGTCATGTACAATATTCAAAAGCATACGCACACAAAGTTATAATATTAATAGTGGTGTAGCTACCGTGGAGCAATTAGAGCAGATTGCACGCAATAACTGAGGACGCAAAATATGTGACAACCAAATGAAAATATAGGAGAAATAAATATTTTTAAAGCATATTCAATGAAATAAAAATGTCCAAAATTATAGAAAAATATTAATGAAAATAAACCATGAACACTGTAAAATACGCACAGAATTAAAATATTTTCTCCCCACCTTAAAACATATTTGAATAAAATCACTGTTAAAATGTAAAAAAAAAACGCCTTCATTTTTAACAGGAAATAATAAATATATATTTGTTAATTAGGAATTAGTGGGGTGCAGATAACTCTATTGTAGGGGGGTACAAAGTTAAAGTAAATAGTACATTACTAAAATGTTCAAAGTTAGCTACGCCACTGAGTATTAAATAAGAAAATGAAATCAAAAGAATGCCCATATACCACAAATTTTAGATGTAATATTCCTGAAATTAATACAATATTTGTATTGTCTTATTGGTGGGTACATTTTTTTGTTACAAGAATCACTTCTGTGCTAATAAAATGAGTTATTAAAAAAGAAATTGAACACACCGTGTACATTTAATATCAATAACTATCCTGTATAAGTAAGGCAGTCTGGTTAAAAGAAATACAACTAATTGCAAACATATGATAATATTCGATTGCCTAATCATATTTACATCAAATCAAACGAACATATTAATTTGATTATAATTTGTGATTCCTTTAAAAAAATGTGCACATTTATTATTATGTACATATTCAATTAAAGAAACCACAATATTTAATTTATATAAAAAATTGTCGAATGTTTTGTTCAATTTACTAAACAGTTATCAGTAGGCTAGCCTAAGTACAAATAAGATAATATCGTAACAAATATTCTATAAATGTGCTAATTATAAAAAAACTGTAAAAAGCAATATTTGAATAGCAGACTATAAAAAACCAAAGTTAAAACATTTGCAAAAAAAATTTTATACACAGTTAGTGAAAAATTATTGATACATCGAAGACAAATGTGATGTTTTATCATTTCTGTGAATTTAACAATATATAACAATAAATAAACTAGCCTTTTCAAATAAAAACATGACATTTTTAGCTGAATTTAAAATAAGTGAATAACATCACTTAAATGTATCAAGTCAAACAAAAAAATATTCAAAATGTCATAATTATTTTCAGTGGTGTTTTCGCGACCTATTTTTTGATCCTTGATATCGCGTTTGCATACCATTTCGTTCTTGTATATCTAATGATGATGCTGTAGTAGGTACAGGTGAATATTGAATCTTTGAACTGGTCTGCCCATATGGAATTGTGAATAAATTTATTTTTAGATGATCGCAGATCTCTTTGCATATTTGAGCTGAATATCTTAACAGATCTAATGTCGTCCATGCCTGGTAAAATAGGTATAACTATATTACAAATGTTAAGAAATAACACTAATTAACAGTTAATTTGTGACCACACATATAGCATCATATATTATGCATTATTGGTGAACTATCCAGCTAACTACAAAGGAAGTGCGATATGTGTAATTTAGTATCTAGTCTAAATTCTATACTAAGTACTATTCTATACACCTATTCCAGACTCTAGGTGAAGTGCAAATATATATAATCATATATTAAACATACTAGTATGTTTAATATATGATATAATTCATACTTATTAAAAAAAATATAATATAGATCTCATACTAAAAGTATATAGCGAATTAAGTCAAACATAATTACCATACAAATCCATAATACAATGTATTCAGAAATAAATGTGTTGAAGTACTGATTAAGAAATAACATAGTAGGACCAAGTAATGACCAATCCATGTATTCCATTTCACTTTTAGTCATATGAGCAACCTGTAAATAATAAAAAATTAATATTTATTTATACTTGGGTTAAATTTAATTAATATTTAATAATTTAAATAATATCGTATAAGTTCTTGATATATCTTTCATACATGTATGTTCACAGAATATTACTTGAGAACAACCGATAGTTTATAAATATACGTACTTTAATGCCCAGTATTACATTGGATTTGCTCGAGAGTAAAAGCTAAATTAACGTTTTGCTAATGCTATCTGCAAAGTGTCAAATTGTCATAATAAATGTATAATGTTAATGCTATGCATTTTATGAAATACACTTATTTTAAATCGCTGATTTTTACATAACGCACATGCATCAAGATCATTCATTTTATTCGCTACATCTGCAAGTGGGTTGTCATTAATATTTAATACCTAGCAGATAGCGTTAGCTAAAAGCTAATTAGCTTTTGCTCTGGAGCAAATTGTTTATAAAACCGGGCAAAAATAAATTTATTAATTTGGAAACACTAACTTAATTAAAAAAAAAAAAAAATACAAACCACTAATCTGTTTGTAACTTTTGCTGCAACCATTCCAAAAGCAAGAATATATAAAATAGGATGTATTTCATAAATGTGTTCAACAGACTTCCTGTAGATAATAAACGCTGGTACAATTACCAACGAAAAAGGTATTACCGGTGAAAGAACGCTCGTTCCCTAGAGATAATTTAAATTAAAATTAATTTTTGTTTAAAGAAATAAAGTATCAATATAAAAATATGGTGTATTCGATACAAAATTATATATTTATAATGTATATATTTAAATTATTGTAAGAAAAAAAATTAATTAATTTTGAACATAAATTTTGGATTAAATTTTGTAAATAATACACTATTTCTTAAAATTAATCTAAATATATATAATACAGACTAATTACTTTTAAACTATAAATTAAAAAATATATATGAAAACTGGTGGCTCACTAATACAACTTTTTATTAGTTAAATGGAGTATTACTTTTCCCCATTGTCATTTGTGACTTGTTAAAAATATTTGAAAGTAATTAGCCTGAAGTAGTTAATAAGTTAACTTATCTTATTCGTGCAACATGCATAAATTTTAGTAGTGAAATAATAACAGAAACATGCAACTAGAAGTTATTAGTTTTAAAAAAACAATTTATGAAAATTAAGCAGAAGCTAAGCTCTACAAAACACTGTCACCTTTTTCTAAGCTACCAAATAGATAAAGTTACGACACAAAAGTACAATAGTAAAGAAAATATTTTTATTTGAAGATATTAGGATTGTTAATGTTTATAATGTTAGTTAATTAATAAAATAAGCCTAAATAATAAATTTCAAGTATGTAAAATGTATTTATACAATAAACAATTTCCTGAATAATTTAATTCAAATTTTTATTAATCTTAGATTCAATTGAATCAATTTTAATCAATCCTAATATTTATAATAAATTGCACAGTATTTAAACTCCTTTAATTTGTATAAGATCTATTTTACATCAGGGAACTCTTAAATTGTTATTGTGTCTTTAGTTTTCTTTCAAAATTATTTTTATTTATTTTATTATTTTGATGTACATATTATTTAAAAAATTAATTGATTTATTTCAGAGTTCACTAATAAAAATATGACATGTTTTGGAAATATTTAGTTCATTTCAAATCTTTCCATCAAAAGTTGTTATAATACATGTATTAGAGCAAGATGCATGAATGATTCTCATGAATTCATTTTTTAATCACACTGGTCACACACAAATATCACGTTCTCAAGTTAAATTATATTACTGTTGTACAATCACGCACAGTGAGTAACATTCGTGACACAATTTAATACATATTGAAATAATTTTATTTCTTGTTTTTAAATAATAGTTTTACATCATTTGTTTTTGAATGAAACAATTACAATCTAATATTCTAAAATCGCTCACACTTGGTCATAGAATTTAAGAAAATTCATGACCCATGTCCAGCTCTAAAATGTATTATAAAATTTAAAACAAATCATGATTTATAATTTTAAAGTAGTTCTTGAAATGACTACTCATTTAGTCAATATACTGTATAATAAAAAATTATAAATAACAAAACTAAGTTATGCCAAAACAATCATATTGCTTTTGTAAACAATCATTTTACTGTGCATGATTCAGTAAATAAAAACATATTCGATGTTGTAATTCGAGATGTTTAATTTTTTATTTTCTTACAGCAACGGTTGAACCATTTTTTCCGACACCTTCACCTGAGAAAATGACGGCGACGTTCCGCTGTGTTAAATACAGATATACGCTCGTTGAAACCATCATTGGGATCAACTTAAGTTCCAAGTGCAAAATAGGAAGCTTTTGAACAAAAAAGAAACAAGTCATCAATATACTGTGACAATAAGGCAAACACTAATATAATTACAGATAATTGTTTTTCTGTGTATGCACCTAAAACAACCTAAATAATATAGAAGTAAAATACAGTCAATTTTTATCATTAACAGTTGAATATATTTCAATTACTATTTGATTGTCTATTTGTCACAGTTCATAGCATTGCAAATAAAAGAAAATTAATTACGCTTCCAAAATACTAAAAACATAAAAATTATAATATTTTATATAATTTTTTAATATTACTAATTTATGTATACAGGGCTGTTCCGTAAACATACCGATAAACTTTCAGAAATTGTTGATGATATTAAAACAATCGCTTTTTGTTTATAAATGTCACCGGAATTTCTAAAAAAATATTCTTTCTATTGACTAATTCGAAGCACTTTTTTCTTTGCAAATTTTTCTAAAAGTTGATCCTTTAGGTTTTTAAGAGATAAAAATACATATAAACATAAAATCAAATAGTAAACAAAATGTTTGGATACCCTCTGGAATAGAAATGATGGATTTTCGTAGGTTGCGCCCTTCACAACATTTGATCAGCACACTTTGAACTATCACTTCCACAAAAAATTTTAACCAAAAGTTAAAATTCTTTGTATTTGTGCGGGATCCTTTCTTTTGGTCTACTGCTAAAACAGCTCGATTGCAGATATGAGTTTATTGATAAAAAGCGATTGTTTTAATGTCCTCGAAAACTCCTGAAAGTTTATTGCTATGTTCACGGGACACCTTGTATATATGATAATTTTAGTAATAAGAATATAATGATCTAACGATTTTCTTTTACTAGAAAAAATCAGATGCAATAATAAATAATTAATATGTAACTTTTTTCAAATAGATAAACATTTTAATCTACATTAAATATTGAAACAACGGCATTCAAAAACATGTAAAAAAGATTTTTTTTAAAGAATAACTTTAGATATGCATTGATAAATACATACTATGTAATTCAATGAAACAATCTACCATAAAATTTTAAATAAACCAGTGCAAAATATCCTTCATAAAAGAAAATTCTACAATCTTGCATTGAATGCACAACAAAGAGGAAATAAAAGTAACAGCCGTGAATGAAAAACAAAGAACATGTCAAAGTAAATGCAAAACACGTGATACTATAAGTAAAGCTTTTTTGTAACGAATCTTACGGCGATCGTGGAGCCGTTTTTTCCGCAACCGCCTCTAATGATCGTGCGGCAAAACGAGATGAATGACTGAAGATATCCTGAGTTGAAAATGGTACATAGAGCAAGGCCTAGATTGAATGATTCCAAACCTTTTATAGGAACCTGTTGAAGTCCATAACGTATTCATTCAATTTCATAAATAATATCATATTAGGAATAAAATTTTAAATAATCATATTTCTTCATACTTTGATGCTGTACCTAATCACAAACATACTGGTCGAAATAAAACCTTATACTAATTTAAATTAATAATATTTAAAATGTTTAATTTAACAATAAAATATCAATGTATTAAATATTTTAATAGAATAACATTGTTTATTATTATTTGTATAATATTTAAAACTATACTATTTGTATATGAGTCCAACGAATACATTGAATATAATAATATTGAATAAAGTTATAGCATATAATAAGAAATACAAAATATATTCATATGTATATCCTGTAAAAATACATAATAAATAAAAATGTGTTAATTATATAGTAACACATAATAACTGTACGATGTTAAAACAAATAAGTATAGATAAATATATTAGTAATTTGATGCAAATAACAAAGCAATACACAGCCATTTCATCCCTTCATTAAAATGCAAAAAGGCTAATGAAATTTGATAATTGGTGAGTCAGTATGACTTACGGCAACAGAAGAACCATTTTTACCAACGCCGCCGGTAAAAATGATTATAAACATGTTGTAGAATGCTAGTGAACCAAAAATTGTTGACGTAATTGTCATAAATTGAGAAAGGTGCAAATCTTCGCCTGCTATCTATTTTGTAAAAAATAAATAAAAAGTTTATATGTATATAAATATGTATATAATAATTAAGTTCAAAACGACTGGTGTAGATCACTGAAATTGTAAATGTTAAGTAAATGTATTCTATATAGTCTATAATATAATGTAACCTTAAATTCATTTCAAACAGGAGTTTAGATAAAAATTATTAAAAATGTGAATATATAAAACTATCAATAATAACATAATATCGTCATTGCACAAGATCTATGATATTTTTCAACAGAATAATTTTATGGTACTAAACATTAAAAAAAAACACTCCGTATCGATCATTAGACGGGGGGGGGGGGGGGGGGGGGGTATCAATCATTTAGTCGCGGGGCCCGTAGCATTTGCTACTCCTGCTATGTGGTTAATCTGGCACTGTTATAGTGCATTCAAGATGAATTTAAAAAAGTTTTAGAAATGCAATTATTTTTGAATATATAATCAAAATAACAATAATTAACATACCTCTATCATCCATATTGAAGGACCGAGAACAGCTGTGATAAGTTGAATTACAATAATACAGAGCTGTGCTTCAGTTACATCAAATTTACCAAATCGAAGAGTACCTGATACGTATGTCTGCCAATGCGCACAGTAGAACAAAGTAATTGCAGCAAAGCACTAATAAATAAATATATTTTAATTAATATATAACAATTATTTATCATGTAATTGATTTTATAAGTAATTAAAATTTTTTTATCAATGAATATTAATTAAAGATGAGAAAACTAAGGTCTGTCCATAAAAATATTATATTTTTTAGATTTTAAACCGCTTCCTCCCTCATCGCAATTTTGTAAACCCATCCCCTAATATTACATCACAATATCATACCTCCTACCCTAATAATATAATGTGACATCACATATTACAAGACTCCACTCCCTCCCTCGTCACACTTTGTAATGCTAAGCACTACCCCACTCTCCCCTGACACGCGTATGTAGTTAATGGATGTTACAAATATATTTATTTTATTTAGCTACACAAAATAAAAAAATTGTTAAAACTCGTGACTGTTGCGACTCATAAATGCACGACATCACAAATATAAAAAAAGTATATGTTGATCACGTGTTGGTACATTAGAATGCATACACATTCTATTCATACACTGTTTCTATGACATTTTTCATGATAGTTAGTTTTTTTAAATACAAATTATTACTTAGTATTTGGTTTCAAGTTTAGTAAAAAAATTACCTGAAAGAACATCCATGATGGATGATGACCAAGCTGAACTGTTATGCATGCTGATATAGCTACAAAAATAGTACTGATAGAATCACAGCCATGATCGAACAATTCACCTAAAGGGCTAGAGGTACCAGTTCGACGAGCCTGTTTACCATCAATTGCATCTAAGCTTTGATATATAAATAAACCGATACCACAGAGAGCACAACCCCACCTGGGTGGCTCTGATTTTGCGTCTGGCGAATGCCTAAAATTTTGAATAAAATATTTAGATAGTTAGAAAAAAATTATTTATAATAAATAAATTTATTGATATTAAAGTTAACCTTCAAAAATGAACTTACCAAACTAATATTAATGTAGTGATTATGTTAATAAATAGCCCTAAAATTGTAATTAAATTGGGTGCTAGCCAAACTGGCACTTGTTCTACAAGCCAACACCACCATGGCTGGAGAAACGGGTCTAAAATACTGGAACTTTGGCAAGAATATTTGTGTTCAGTTAAACGTTTTAGCTGTCCCGCATTCAAAAGTTTTTCTTTATACAACTGCATGATTCACTTCACGTAAAATTTATTTATTAAAGATAAACTATTCTTTTACTTAACATAACAAACGATTATCAGAGTCCACACTTATAAAATGTCAATCTACGTCAAACGTGGAGTCATACGACGCCATTATATTATGCCAAAAATTTACTACTTGCCAATCGTCGCGTGACCGTTTGACCCCAAAGTTTGAATTTTGCCGATATTGGCCTTGTACGGCCTCGAAATTAATAAACACTCATTTTTGATTTTTTTTGTAATTTTGAAAATATTAAAAATGAAAATTGTTTTAAAAGAATACTTTACATACTCGACTTTCAATATATTTGTTGATTTTTATTTAAAAAGAGTTACCTATATGAATGAAATATTATCTTTGGTCATTGAACTTAACAGATAAGAACAGTTTCAAACGATAGACGATAGGTAGTAAATAATTAAAGAAATAACTTGATTCATACATTTTTATTGACAGAGCTGTGATTTTACATTTACTAAGACTCAACAATGTTTAAAAAATAAGAATCTTTTACAAGTATTTTAAAATAGTCACAGCGATAGTTAAAAAAAATTAAATTATACGTAAAAAGTAACAAGTTAGAAAAACAAATGCTTTAATTTAACACTAGTGGTTTTAATTAATGAAAATACATATCAGTGCAAAAGTTCAATGCAAACTTTTTTATTCACCACTGCATTCTGCATTTTGTGTATAAATTAAATGAATATTGGTAATATATACACAGGAAATTTCGATAAGTACTGTTTGGAATGAGAGCAGTGATATATTATTTATATAAAATAATTTAATTAAATATAATCAAAATATTTTTGTATCCTACTTCTACAATTGGAAATGCAGTCCGTATTTATATATATTTTTTTGCATTTTCTATTTATATTTTTTTTATTGAATAATAACAATCATTATAAAATGAATGACTAATTAAAAATTGAAACATAGATTTTATTAATAATTCCGAACAGTTAATTTTCATGATATATATTTAAAAAAAACATAATTTACATTATTATTATAAATAAGAATGTAGCAGGTTTTCATTGTTATATAAATAAATATAATTTATTCAATAATTTCAATTAGTAATAAAAAAACTCACAATTTTATTAAACAATATGTCCTGTTGAAATATTAATACATTAACATTCAAAAATATACGGACTACTAAATTAATCTATTGTTGCTCTCAAATTATATAATTTATTCTCCTATCTAAGAAATTATAAAAATATGTTCAACAATTCGAGAAGCGTATCAAAACTCCGATATAGATTTTAGAGCAACAATAGGAGCCAATCACGCATTAATTAATTTATTAATGATTTCTAGATAAAATGATGCCATCACAGATACTGTTTTATATGAAATTTGTAAAAGATGTATAATGTAACAGAATAAGATACATGATTATGTAAACATAAAACTTAATACATATAAGAGAACAATTGTACAACTAAATGGGCGTATTTTAATACAAGCTTGCCTTTTAATACAGCAAAATTTATATGTACTTTTAAATTACATAATATACATAAAACAGTATAGTGTTATGAATATACAATCATAATTTAAGACGTCCCATTTAAATTAAAAATAATTTTGAAGTAAATTATATAAACAATTATTAGTTGTAATATTCATACATATACAAATTCAACATTAGTAGTAGATTTACAAAGTGGCAGGCCCTAAATGATAACCAAAATTGACAAGTTACAAAATACATCAACCTTGGGTTTCATAAAGCAAAATTAATCATGATTGGTTAATCGAGTTCTTTTTAATTACAATTATGGTGAATCTTCCACAGTAAACAATAATCACAATTAATGAATCGTCTGTCAACTAACCATAATTAGATTTAGGATTAACGTTAAATCAAGGATTGAAAAAGACCAATTAACTAATCGTGATTATTCTTGCTTTATGCAACCCACCACAAATGTACAAATTAAGTCTTCCTACATCAACATGACAATCATGACATAATGCAGAGGTAATGATTATTCGCATTGCACATTGTTTCCACATATATAAATACTGCGTCAATGTAAAGCACGATAAGTGTTGATGCAAGAGAATTTAACCCAGATATGCCTGTAGTACTATATATAAGACGCTTGTTTAAAATTCCCTCCATAACTATCAAATGCATTTTAAGGATTTCCTACCGATATTCAAGGTTCGTATTAACATTCTCTGAGTTCCTTTTGAATCTGGAGTTATGTGAAAAAATGGCCTATATATAGGCACCCTTCAAAAACAATACTTAAACAAAAACTTTTTTTGTATTTATATTATTGTTTAATTAAATCCTTAGAATATTTGTAGGTACTTAATTTGATAAATGTTAATAAATGAACGGTTTTTGCTTCTTCTGTATCCATCTATTTTATATATAAGTGAGTACTATTATGTATAATAAATAATGTTTTGGATGAATACATTTGATATTGTGCCTGGCACTCCAGAAATATTTAAATCCACCACTGGTGTAATTCTATTTTCACATTACACTGAAAAAATTTACAATAAAACCTTATAATACAATCTATATCTGTGTTTGCATCACGTGGTAAATTACAGATTAAATATACTCAACTGAGTGGAGCAAAATTTTTTTTTTCAAATCTTCAAATGCTTATATGCGTAATATTTAGCTATTCATACCCTTAAACCCCATCAAAGGAATTTGTAATTAGATATCATCTTCAGGTTCTTAGATAATTTTAACAAGAAATGAACAGAAAATTGGATGTTACATCTCGGGATTGGGGAAAAATATATAAGTATACAATACTCATAATTAAATAGCAATCTGGTGTCTTAAAAATGATATATAACAGTAAAGATTTATTATAGGTAATTGTTTTAAAAACAACTTCAAAATTAGTTTTTTCTTTTTATAAAACACAAAAATAAATGCCATTATTAGAACTGATTAACAGTAATAAATATTTCATGTGATATATTCTTTTAAAGCCACTGGATTGATTTTCAATTTAAATTATTGCATTTAAATATATTTCCTCGTTATCGAGAAATAACGATCTAACTTCTGTTTATTTCTTAAAAAGATGACCATCTAGGAACCTGAAGATGATACCCAATTACAAATTCCTTTGGCAGGTGTTTTAAAGATACGAAGATTCAAAAAAATTAGATTTTTGTTCCACTCTAATACTCAATCTAGAGTGCTAAATACCCCAATTTGTGTATAATTTACATAAAAAGCACATTTGAAAGAATGACATTAAACTGTAGATAAATTCTAACTGCCAAATCTGCAATATGTTTTGTTAACTATATGTTATTTTATAGCTCACCTATTAAAAATAATATTTTACATGCATATAGGAAATTAAATACAGAGTGATGTATTTCAAGTTTAGAAATTACAAAAAGCAACACACTTTTTAATTAAACTGAACTATTTGTTGATATAGTTTTAAATATGGAATTTTGCAGATTATATTTTCATTTAAATGTTTAATCCATGAATATTTCGAGTGATTAGTATTTTTTAATTTGGTAACTTAAATAATTAATTATAAATTACCCCTTTGTGTTGTCGGGTAAAAAATTATAAATAAATGTACAAGATTAAATATTTATTCATAGCATTTAATGAATTTAAAATCTTTTTATAAGTATGAAATAATATAAATATTCATACATATATATTTTTTTACTTGTACATTAATTTATGAAAGTAGAAATATTTTGCATTGAAATAAATACCATTTAAGCGTAAACATAACATATAATTTACATTGATTGCGCTTTTCATATTTCTATTCGGGTAATTTACAACCTAGATTCTGCACATATTCAATCTACAAAACTCCTAAAAATAGACTATAATTATTCCACATCCATTTTCTCATCACCATTCTGAGGATTTTCAGGACCATTTTGCGCCGCATGATTATCACCTGAATTTTTTTCTTCTTTTGGAGGGGTAGGTGGTTTTGGTACAGGTTTATTGATAATGGGCATTACTGTTGCTTCTAACGTTTGTTTTTCTTGACGGATTTCATTTACCGTAATTGGCGGCTGTAGATGTTTAGGAGCGTTTGATAATTTCATTCTTGCATTGTCTAACCAACGTGCAGATTTATCTATTGCATTTGCTATTTTCTGAATATCTTCTTCTGTCAAGTGCGCGTATTTTGTATCTTGTGATTTTATCATATCTAAAGCTTTATTTGCAAGTTGAAGAGATCCAGAGAGTTGTTCTATCGCAGAAGGACGAAGGTCAAATTCGAGTCGGCGTATATTTATAGGATCACCTTCGGATTTTAAATTGGATAATTTATCATGGTAGACTTGTCTGTTACATTGTTCCCCTTCATCTTCATACAACCACTCTTCAATCGCATCTAATTTATTTACCAATGTCTGTCTGTCTTGTTCCGTTACAAAAGAAGATAACTCACCATCATCCAATGATAATTTTCCACGTAATTCATAAACATACTCTTCTAAAGCATTTCTAGCATCAGCTCGTTCTTTTTCTTGTCGGTCAGCTGATATCATTTTACATTCCATTTCAAGTAGATTATTCAATTCATGCTGAGCATAACCATGAGTTCGAGCATCAATTGGTAATTCAATGGTCTTGACAATTTGTTTCTTTTTCTTTTGTTTATCAGTGTCATTAGCCTGTAACAATTATGAGAGATTAGGTTTTGTAATAAGAAGCACTCCCATGAACATATTATTTGTTATCAACAAACAAAAATAATCCAGAAAAAATTCCCTCATGCATTATTTTAAGATAAAAAAAAAACAACATCTAAATTTGTGTAAAATTAGTTTAAAATGTATTTTTTTAATAATATGAACATGCCCAAGGGAGCGCCTCTGTATATTTTTTTGGGCGTTTGGCAACCACCTACCGGGCCCGTAAACCAGGTGGTTATCTTCGATGCCCATCCTCCACTCACCTCAGATGAGTGCCCAGTCGCAGTGCCATCATTGGTTTCTGCTCCTTTCTCTACATTTTCTTTGTGCTCAGATTCTTTGTTACCACCGTTTTCAGTTGTATTTTCTTGGGCTGCCTGATTTTCTTCAGCAGCTTCTTCAGTTTCAGCTGATTCTTTTTTCTCAACCAGCGAGGCGCTAGAAACGCTGAATATACCGTGAAGGTTGATACGGACTTTAACTTTTACTTTTTGCGCTTCACCTTCAACGGTCGGTTTTACGTCACGAATATACCATTCACCTGCAGATAATGAAAAATAAAATGATTACACATACCATATATATATTTTTTAATAATTTTCTTCTTAATTAGTTTATAATTGAAATATTATTTCTATCGTACCAATTTCTTGAGAAGGAAAAGGCACCCTTTCAGAATAGGCAGCTCTTACAATAAATGGTTCTCTTCTGTAAAATGTTAACATTTTTGAAAACGGAGCAGCATGATCTTTTGGAAACACTTCCATTTCAGGAACATCATCCATTTCTTCACCATTCTGCAAAAGGTGAAAATTAAAAAATCAGTTAATACTGTTAGGGTTTTGTAGGTATCTACTAAGTACGTGGACTGTTTCTTTGATTCTTTATTCTGACACCACTAACATATTAAATTTTATAGTTCTTACCTGTACCCAACACAGTTTAATTGCGTAAGTTTGTACGTCAGTAACGCTGAATTCACGTACACGGACTGCAGGTGATAACATTGCACACTGTAACGCACATCCTCTAGCCACAGCCTCGTCTTGATTCAGTGTAGTACTTGCCGTTCGACCAAACACCTTCTCGATTAAATGTTTAACAGCTGGAATACGAGAAGACCCTCCAACAACCTCAACTGAATGTATTTCGTCTAGATGCAACTCTGTTAAAAAGCAATTTTAAAGTTATCAATAGTTTATCTGCTTCTCGTTACTATAAATAATTCATTCTCAAGTAAAAGTAGAAATTCATTTTAGTTTTATTTGAATTACTTTATAAATTTTGATGTACCAAATCTAATACTGTTTTTTAACATAAAACATGATTTTTGAAAATATACAATGAAATAACAAAGAAAAGGTAACTATTTATGGTCTACTAAACACTCATAGAATCATATTTCTTTACTTTACAACTTTTAATTAAAAACCATGACAATTATTGTATGTTATTTCTTGAATAAGGGAGAGGCAAAGAGTATATCAGCTAACAATGGCCTTTAATTTTAAAGTATTTGATATTGGTTTCATTTTATTTTTTAGTAAATATACAAGATTTTTGAGAATACAAAAGATTTAATTTGAATACCATTCATTAGATAATAAATCTTTAACTAGGGTCTAAAGATTTTCACATACTATGTAATGTAGGACTACAAAAACCGTAACATATCTGTAAATGATTGAGGTACTATAATGCAGATTAGGGGCTGATTTAACTCCTTATTGCCACTCCTTTATACAAAATATTTACAGTGATTCCGTAATACTTACTGGATTGTTGTAGACACTTAGTCAGGGTATGTTCTACTCTATCAAATAAATTAGCACACATAGCCTCCATATCAGTCCGTTTCATATCTCCATGTACGTCTTTGTCATCCATAAAACATTCTATATTTATCGGTAGAGTAGTAGAATTAGCTGACATTTGTTTCTTAAGTTTTTCTACTTCAGATAAAAGTCTAATAAAAGCTCTAGCATTTGATCTTGCATCTATTTTATACCGGGTTTGGAAATCCTTACAGAAATAATCTGCTAAGTATAAATCAATATCACGACCACCTGTAATTAAGGAATTAATATAGAAGTTAAAGTATAAACAAATTTACTTATCATACCAAATACTCTTTATTTAATGATATATCACAAAAGTGTAATTTTACCTAAATGAGGATCTGCTGCTGTAGCCAACATCCTCAGTTTACCTCGATGAAATGCGCAAGCAGAAACTTGAAGACTTGACTGGCCCAAATCTACAAATATTACATTTCGGGGCTTTTCTTCAGGTGCAGGCAAGTCTTGTTTATATATACCATATGCCAAAGCTGTGGCCGTTGTCTCATTCATTAATCGTAATACATTCAAGCCAGAAATTGAAGCTGCATCCAGTAAGGCTTTACGTTCTGCATTTGTGAAATAAGATGGTACTGATATAACACAATCATTGATTTGTGTTTGTAAAGCATTTGCTGATGTTTCCTTAAGTTTTGTAAGAAGCATAGCGGTACATTGTTCTGGAGTAAAAGTGTGTTCTTCACCAAGATAATGAGCCTAAATAAATAAATGATTTACATTATTTTATTTTATTTTTAAATTTGATATATACATACCTTAATACCAATTCTTCCATTTTCAAGAGGTACTGCTCTGTATGGCATCATCTGCAATTCTCTCTGTGCATCAGGATCATTAAATGAACGACCCAATAATCTTTTAAAGCCATATACTGTATTTTTTATATTTGTAACTTGCTGGTTTCTTGCTGCTACACCAAGAATTCTGTTTTTCTGAGCAAATGCTATGCATGATCTATTAAAAAAAGGTTTTTAAAAGTTATGATGTAAAATTATAACTATGTTTTATTACTACCTACTTCTAAATTTATAAATTCAAAATAATTTATTAGTGCTAGAAATAAACTTTGGAGTAGTGATGAAATACATGTTTTTATAACTATTATAACTTCATTTCGAAAGAAGCTTGCATTCATTGTTAGTATCAAATATAGATTTCCACAAATGTATTAGTAAGGAATAAGTTCAATTATGATGCAATTTATTATAAATAAGGTCAATTGTATGTTTAGATTTAACATATTACCGAATAAGGTATATGTTCTAGATAAAAATGTGGGCGTACATATTTTAAGGTTAGGAAATAAAATATGTTTTTTCAAAACGAAAATTATTAAATTATATATTTTACTTACGGTGTGGCTCGTAAACTGTAATCATTTGCTATTGTTTCTATTCCACCAGCTTTTGCGACGGCAACGTAAGATGCTTCATTACCGAAATCAATTCCGATTACTGACATCGCGGCCATTTTCAATAAAAATATTCCTTTTTTTTTATTTCAAAATAAATTCTATAAATCGTTTTTCGTTTTGTCGCTTCGTTACGAATCGAATATAAATACAAACAATCGAGAGATCACTTGGTTCGCTTATACGTACTACACAAATTAATGCAACCGGTTCGACTATTCCAGTAGAAAAGCACACCGGTGAATGACGAAGAATTTTCTAGTAAGCGTCTGAAGATAGCATTTTAAACTCTCTGGAAATTTCTAGAATTTGGTACTTTATTATTGATTTCCAGAAGAATCAAAATCGCATGTCATTACGACTTACTTGGGTGAAATTCAGCTGACAAAGTTACTGCATTCAATTTAATGTTTAATAGGTTTTATAAATTAATCACATCTTATAAGGATTGCTGTACATTTACATATATATATTCAAATATCAATACATTTTATTAAAACTAATTAAAGGCTATATTAAAACTAAAATTACTAAAATGTAAATTAACAAATACTTATGTATTAACATCAAAATATTTGTTTTATTGTGTTTATTATTCTGTTTACAAATTACAAAAACTACTTTTATATTTCAATTCTTTTTTAAAACCGTCTCATACCTAGTACGATTTATAATTATAAAAAAATCAATCAACAAAGTACCCACAGAATATACTACTAAGCAGAAGAGTCATAAGGATACGATGGCCATGGTCATAAAATTTTACTTCATATGAACTACCCTCAGAGGCGCCACTTGTACTGATTTGCGCCGCGTTACCTAGATTACGTGTTTAAAATTATGCATAATAATATTTATTTTTTGTTTTCTGTCATTTTCAATACTCATTGTTAATGAAAATTTTCTTACACCGTGCTTAAAGTTTTATTGTGTATAGAATTATTATTTAAAAGGTAAGTGCAATAATATATATTCAAAAAAGTGTCTAGCTACCTATTACCTATTGTTTATTATGTAAAAGTGTAAATTGTTATTAAACGATACTATCCGGGGAAAAAACAAATTTAGTTTTACAGGGAATAAATAAGATCTGCGTAGATCCAGGAGCGGACTAAGGAAAAATACAATCCTAAGCAAGTTTGCGGGCTTCGTTAAATTAAAATCCAACATCATTTTTTAGCAAATTTAATTTAAAAATTGACCGCATTAATATCTAAATAATTTTTTGTTTTCTTCCACTTTTGAAAATCCGGGTCTCCAGAAATTACGGGCTCTAGTTAATTGCCCAGTCTACCTAGGTCAAAGTCCACCCCTGCGAGATTTAAGATCTAATTAAATCTATTTTCCCCCATTTAGTTTATTATTTAATAAAACGAGATTACCACCGGATTAAAAGAACATAAGATATAATATCCGTGATGGGAATCTCGCCTCATCGCGAATGTAAATTGAAGAACCTATTTGAAATTGTTAAAAAATAAAACAATCTCATCTTATAAAATATTAAGCTGGTATTGGCTTCAAAAAATTTAAACCGGTGACATTTATGAATACAAAGTTCTGATACTAACAATAAGTTTCACCAACGTATGTTATTTCTAGCAGCTTTGTGAATTTCCTAATGGACCAATCGGAGTATCAAATCTCAGTAATTAGAAACATACCTACATTTAAATGCTGGTCTCTCATTTGTTCATTTAGAAATTTCCAAGGTTGTATGATTCATTATAGGGGAGTCAAAATATGGGTTGAAGTAAAGTCTTTTTTAAAGAATGTAATGTAATATACTGTATTATTTTTTATAAATAATCAAGAATATGCATCATTTAATGTCAACAATAAGACATATTTACTTTGAATATATGTGTACTTAATCTATACAATAAAATTGTTAACAAATAATTGTGATTGTATAGTAATATGTATACTGTAATGTATTAATTAATTAATTTTTTATTTAGGAAATGTCCTGCAAATACAGAAAATGTGCAGTGAAAGTGTGCAAAGAAAGTTCAAATATGAAACCTACCATACAAATACACCGTTTTACAAAAAAAAAAAACAGAACCTACAAAATATATGGCTGGGGAACATAAACGACATAGATTTATTTAATTTAACAAAATCAAAATTAAATAGTTTAATGATATGCGATAAGCACTTTTCCACATCTCAGTACCAGACGTCCGAGAGGAAAAAATTAAATTTGAATGCAGTGCCAACATTAAATTTACAGTCAAGTAGGTATAGAAGTAAATTCCAATCTAACGCCATCATATTGCTTTGTGCCACAAACCATGACGAACGTAATTAACGAGAAAAACCGTATGTATAAGTAATATTTTTTTAAAACACGACAGTCAAATTACTTATATTTATATTGAATGATTATATGTATACAATTAATTCATATACTGTATTTCACAGAAAAAGGAAATAAGTATTTTAGATTTAGCTAAGTATTTAAAATTATTTTCTGTAAAAATCTACATGTTATATTTATATGAATTTCAAAAATTCTAATTGTATTGTTGTTTTATAATTATTACTACATTATCATTAATTGTGCCTGTGATTAAATTAATTATACCTGTCTATATATATATGTATCTGTTAATTGTTGTTTGTTTGATTTTAATATTATTAATGTTCTTACTGTTATAAAATTTGTTAGTGTACCTGTATATTTTATATAGAATATATAATATAATATTTTTTGTACTGTATAATATCATTTTTTTTTTAATAAAATCACTTAATATTAATATAACCTATTATTTTAAATGCATTTAAACATTTTCAGAAAATTTTTAACATGATAACTTTGTATTACTACTGATAATATAAAAATATATTAAATAAAATAATAATTATATAATAAATAATTTAATTTATAAATCCCGCCGATGATTTTAGTTTTCATATTAAACGCTAGATGGACAAAATTATATTTTTATGAATAGCCCTTCTTTTATTTTTTAGTTCATATGAACTACCCCTAGAGGCGCTGTGGCCACAATATTTAACATTATATGTCCCTTCTACTTGTATATGTTCTGTGAAAGTACCTACACAAATTAACAAATGAAGGCACATTTTTACTGTTTAAGTTTTGCTAATTGTGCTTCGATTTCTGCATCAGTTGTTTTTGATGATTCACCGATTTTTCCACCAACAACAGGTGCTCCTCGCATCTAAAAATTATAGTAATTAATAATAAACAAAATAAATTTAAAATTAACACAACATACTTTTCCACTTATTTCTATTCCAATTTCATCTAAAACTTGTGTTACAATATTTTCAGTTTCTTCTTCATCACCCGATTCAGCTAACATATCATCTAATGTATCATTAACTGTAAAAAATATATGCTTTTACTAAATTAAAATATTTTAAAATAACGTAGTGAATATAAATATATACATATATATAAAATTATATGTTAATTACTTAAATTGCCGCATATACACTGATATCTGTATCTCTGTGGGGCTGAAAGCCTCAGCCAGAAACAAAATATTAATTGGTTGAAAACTATTTGACTATAATTGCATTGAAAACAATGTGGATAATATGGCAGATATGCAGAGCTGTACTTATGAACAAGCAAATGAGCTGCTAGTTATAGGCATTAACTAAAAAATGCATTCCCTACCTCTCCCACTATAAATCTATATATATATTAAGTTGTCTAAGTTCGCTGTATATAATGATATGTCTCATAAACATACCGAAAAACTTTCAGGAGTTGTTGAGGACATTAAAACAATTGTTTTTTGTAGAGTAAAAGAAAAGACCCTGCACAAAAGCAATGAATTTTGCTTTTTGGTTGAAATGCTAGTTCAAAGTATGCTGATTAAAAGTTGTACAGGGCGGAACCTACGAAAATCCATAATTTCTGCTCCAGGGGGCATCCAAACATTTTATATGAAAATACATGATTTTATGTTTATAATTATTTTTATCTCCTAGAGCAGAGGTTCCCAAACTCGCGGCGCCCTTCCTATGTCAAATGACTGATTTGTAGTGAACAAATTAAAAAACCGCATTACTGAACAAATTCATCCATTTATTATTTATTCATTAACATTCAACTAATGAGATGGATGAGCCTGCAGATCTGCGGCACCCCTGTAAAGATGCCACGGTTAAAAGTGCTTCAAATTAGCGAATGAATACAAAGAACATTTTTTTAGAGCTTTTAGTAATATTTTTTAGTTTTTTGGTTTGGCAGTTTTTTTTTATAAAATTAATGAATGTTATAAAAAATGTAAAAATATTTTTTTATATTGTATGGCTAATTCTAAAAAATTTTCATAATTTGCCAATTTTTCTAAAAGTCGGTTCTTTAGAAGATAAACATAAACAGGTTTGGGTGCCCTCTCTAGCAGAAATTATGGAATTTTATAGGTTGTACTCGTTACAAATTTTGATCAGCATACTTTGAACTATCATTTCCCCAAGTTACAGAAATTTCGACAAAACGCAAAATTCATTGCTATTGTTTAGGGTTCATTCTTTTACTCTACGGCAGAAACGGCTCGTTTGTGGAAATGGTTTATTAACAAAAAGCGATTGTTTTAATGTCCTCAACAACTCTTGAAAGTTTGTCAGTATGTTTACGGGATACCCTGTATATATATATTTATATGCATTATTGGTAATAAGTTTACTAATTAATAATATCATACTCATTTCATCAGTCATATCCATTTTCATAGATGCTTGAGAGAAAGCATTCATATCAGCTGCAAGTTTTTCTGGTCTCATTAATTTATTCATTTCTCCCATTGTTTTTGCTGTTGTTGCCATTGCTCCAGCTAATTTCATATTAGCTCCCATTGCTTTATTTTGTACTCCGATACTTTGTATTTTTCCTGTGGCAGCATAAGTTCTCGTTTTTTGTTTTCGTAATTGTATTAATTGTTTTGCTAGAAGTTTACAACCATCATTATTACCTTCTTTGGCTAATCGTTTTATTTCAAGTTCCTAAAAACGAATTAATAAATTATTTACTAGTTTCAGTTGCCAATTAAAGTTCATTGACCTATTTTTATTTTTTTAATAATAAATATAGGTTAATTAGAAAACATATCTTATTATAATGAACAGTAGCATTTTGTAATGAGCCAGATTTAATGAAAAACAAAACAAACTAAGCGGTAACCTCGGTATGACAAACTTACTAGTCGATATAATTACAATAAGCCTTAAACTATCTGGTTAGTTGAAAAATAATAAATGTTTTATGAATGCTTAGGAATGAATAAATTATTGTATTATTATTACAAGTTTTTGTTCTTCTCGTTCCAATTCTCTTCGATCCCTTTCTATGTCTCGTCCAGCTTTTCGTAAAGCTCGATCAGCATTGCGTTGTTGTTCTGAAATTAAAATATAAATAATATTCAAACAGTTATTTATGTGATAACTACATAAATAAGATTTAATTAAAATTCCACGTATTAATTTTATACCTTTAGGATCGGGTTTAGAAAATAAATTAAACATATTTAAATTGACCGTTTCTTGTTCTCTTACATTCAAATACTGACAGTAAAATAATAATCTCTTGAATCATGCAAATTATTTTTGTGTTTGACGTTTACGTCAAAATTGAAAATGACGTTTGATGAAATAAGATAAAGAAGATAACTGAGAACAACCAATCAAATACATGGGTTTTGGCGGTTCAACTTTAAAATTTTAAACATTGATGACATATGTACCTGCTACATAAAAGAATAAAAATTGGAAGAACGCTTATTTTCGAATTCAAAGAAGCAATTTAATTTTATTTACCTAAGGCATATGGTTTTCTAGAATAATTTCCTTGTTGGCCGGACATACTTTTCACTGTTTATTTTGAAAATAATGTACAAAATGTTCACATTTTTAATTTAAATTCATAATAAATCGGCCATCTAGGACCTATGATAATCATTTTATTTTATTTTTCTTAAAATTTTGATAATAAAATAAAAATATCGGAGTTGATTCATAAATATTTTTTTGAATAGAGGCAAATGACTCATTTGACCTTTCATTAATTCCAGCTTTTGTGGTAAGAAGGTAATATAATAGATATAACGTACAATAAATAAAAAGACTGCTTGTAGAATTGTACAGTTTAGTATACGCAGAAAAACCCATCTCCTTGACATGATAAACTAATAATTGGTGGGATTTTATTGACAAAAAAACAGTGTTTGTTTCGCGGAGCCCAAGGCGCGAGACCGTTTCGTTATAAATGTAGGGCGCTCATTTGCAACTTCCCACGACAGAAAGTTAATTTGGTAATTGGAAATATCAGTGAGAATTTTACTATTCGCATAAACAAATGTTATATTAATTTTCTACCCAATATTTATATTACATAATAAATTATTTTAGATTTCGTTATATTTAGTTACTGTTACTTTTAGTGTCTTTTATTGAAATTACTCCAAACTTACAATTAAAAGATTTTGTTTTAAAGTTTTTTTCGTTTGGTGTAAAACAAATACATAGTGTTGAATTCGGGTGAGCGAGGGTAGGAGGATTTTCCCCTTTGGCGGAATAAAATTCCCTCTTGACCACAAAAAAACAAAGTATAAAAAATGGGTGTGACTGTGACGGGATGCACAGTCGAGGGATTGACGTAAATACGTGGAGTTGGATTCAATAAAACTCAGACTCATGGATTGATACATCTTTTTTTTTGTTACACAGAAACGTTTAAATATTTAAAAAATGAGTACAAAATGTTGCCGTAAACTTAGTCTAAATAAAGAAATATATAACTATAAATAAATACCTATAGTGTTGTATAATATAGTTATTTCTTATGATTTGTACGAACATAAAAACAGTTAATTATTTAATAAGTAGTAACAAGAGAAATCGTGGAAATCCAAATTTACTTTTTATTTAATTTTAAAAACTTTAATCAGAAAATTAAAAACGTTACTGCGTAGAGAATATATTCGAATATAATGTTATTTTTTTTTTTCAATTGAATTAATTAATATTTACAAGCGAAATCTTGAAAACAAAAAATTTAATTTTTGTTGTTTTTTATATTATTAAATTTTTCACTCACTAACTGGTTAAATGTTTTGATTTATACTTGTACCTCGTAGATATAACCGAGATCTATAATTTGAGAACAAAATCCGCGTGGTAGCTGCTCTGAGTGTCGAGATATACTGATTTTAAATTTACGCTGGCGTGCAAAACTTATTTCTGCGCATTACATCAAGTTTTTGAAATGCCCACCCAGTATCTGGCCTGAAACACTAGACGTTATTTACGCCAAAAAACTAAAATTATTGGTTATTCTCTTACATTCAGTTATGTCACGATTTTACTTTTCACATCCTATTTATAGATAACGCTACAACAATGTCCATTTGGGTTTAGCCTATTGAAATGTCAATTTTCTTCAACTAAAATACCCCCCGCCTGCCCTGAAATTTAAGTTTTTAAAATAATAAATATATATATTTTTTTGAAAGTAAAATTATTATTTCACAATCAAAACCACAAAATTTATTTACAATATCAAAGATTAAAAGATAGATATTATGTGTAATTTTTAAGTAGACTGTGTCACTTTGGTACATATGTACATTGTACGTACATACACGCGATATTTCAGCATATTTATTAGACATGTCTACAATGACAAAAAATTTCGTAATTCATTGTTATAGAATGACACAAATATATTTGATATTAGTAACAGAATCATTTACATTAAGTTGAATGCAAATATTTTTAATATAGGTAGGTATATATATATTTATATTTTATGTTCGAACAGCTGATATAATTATTAATATTTTACTTTTTGAAATTAAATTAATTTTGAATTTGTGAAAATAAAAAGTTAAATTAAAATTATATATCATTGTGTTTTTATAATAAATACAAACATTTCAACAATAACTGGCTATTATTATTTTAGCTTGCTTGATTTAACATGCAAATAAAATCAGCTATAAATTCCTGAATTCAATTTTTTATTTATATTAAATAACATCTAAATTATTGCTCTAAGAAAAAAAATGAAATATTTTATGTAAAAGTTGTCCAGAACAACATGTTCTATAGTTATATGAAATAAAAAATACACCATTCCATTTAATAAAAAAAAGTTGTCTCCCGAGCGCGCGAAGTGAGCGAAGGTTTATAAATTTGGATGCCGTATTCCTCTTCACATTAAAAAACCAGAGACATTTCTTATTTGAACTTTTTTGATACTATCAATAGTTACAATAAAACAACAAAAGTTTACAATAGTTACATAAATAAATACCTGGTCAAAATATAAAATACTTACCATTTTGAAACGCATACTCACATAATAATATATGTAAAAATATAAATTAAATATAGGTACTAACACGTAATAAAAATTCAGAACACATCAAAGTGCGTTTTCATATAGATCAAGGTAATTAAATTATTTAAAATAATATTTTATGACTCCTAAAAATCAAATTGATTGATGCGTTGGTTGGAAATTAAAATATATTTCTCAATATATTTTAGAGATAATTTCCTTAAATTGTTCTGAAGGATTACATCTCTATTAAATTGAAAATTATTATTCATATCAGATAAAAAATATATATGTGCAAGCAGTGACGTCGTTAGGGGGGGGGGGGGGGGGGGGATAACACCCGGAACAGAATGCAAAAGTTCTAAAAAAAAATTCCCGGGATAATTATTTTAAAAAACTACTCGCATTTAAAAATATATGCCTTGTTTTATAAACAATTGTTGGTGTAAAAATACCATTAACTATCGAGCCGGTCTCGTTCCAATCAAATATAAATAAACAATAAACAATGAAATCATTCATACTATAGGTATCGCTCAGGTCTCGGCTCAATCACGCTCCGATACAGTATTACTATACTGAATATTTCACTGAAACGAGACTGGATCGAGACCGTCCCCAGACCGGCTCGATAGTCTGGATCGATCCTAAGTTTGGTATAAGCTTTAAAGTTTAAACCAAAAACTGTATTATTGTCGCAGTAGTGTAAAAACAACTGCAATAATTGAGAACTTTTTTTTCTTTAGGCTTTTGTGGCCGTTGTCCATATATAAGAGTTAACTTTTCTAGTTGTTTTCCACGTTATCGTATTTTATATATTTTGACGTTTCGAGTCTCATGTCGGAGAATATAAATTTGATGGATATTTTCTCTTCATTATAGTTTGTAATACTTTTTATTTATTAGTTCAATTAAAAACTATTTAAAAAATATTTTTGAATAATTTATTGCTTTTATTTTTTAACTAAAATCGTTTTATACGTTGGCGTTTTTCGGAGTTATTTCCATGACAGATTTCATATTTCCTTAAAAATGACTAGAAGGTTTACATCTCTATTAAATTTAGATTTACTATAAATCAGATAACAATACAGATAAGAATTTATTTGAAATGCGTGTCAACAGTATGTTATGTCATTAAAGGGTCAGTAACACCGCAACAATGCATGTTTTCCTCAAAACAATATCGTATCACCATCACTATTGTGTAACCGCTGGCAGGTTTGCCTTGGGTGCCGAAACTCGTGGGTTCATTACAGAAACAAATACGTTTATGAAATAAACGAAGTTTATAATATGTTACCACTGTAAATTAAAGTAGTTCTCCTACGAATTGATTCACATTTACGATAAATTAAGTATTTTATTTTTTATCGAGTTATGTGGGTGTAATTATTTGATTTATTTATATAACTAACAAATATCTTTATTTAAATGGAATTGTTTTTAAATTAATTAAAATCATATTTGGTAAAAAAAAATAATGGACAGGTAATAAAAAACGTATTCCTTTTGGTTTAGTATCCCAGAAGTCACTGCATATATGTATGTAATAGATATATGTAACATATATGTATAATGAATATGTATTATGTATGAAGATATATTTATATATGGTATATTTTTTAATACAAAAACAGGAAATTTTTATCATCGAATTTTAGTTGTAACTTTTTGTATAACCTCAATGTTATGGAACATAATAAATAACAAGTAGCATCTACAAACCCGCAAATAATCAATTACAGATAAAATTCCTGGTTAAAATTATTCGTGATATCTATAAAACAAAGGTGTTAAGTTGTTTACTCCGTATAATAAATATTAATTTTTATATTTATTACAATGTGAAATTAGTCCATATCAATTTAATTTATTAAAATTTGTCGTGGGCTATTGATTGCGCAGAATTTTTATTAAAGATATTTCACGCTGGTTTATTTAGGTTAAAATTTTAATACCCACATGTGTTATATAATAAATTTTATTTATATCAATTAGTTATGTCCATAGTGTGAAATAAACATACCCTTCCAATGTCGATTTTATACATACACGAGCTTCTAGGCGAATTCATGAACCTGAGCCTCATTCTTACAATTATATGTATACAGGGCGTGTGTAGCCAAACAAAAAAAAACATGCCTTACGCATAATTTTTAATGCCCTGTTGTAGTTTCCGAAAATAGCAACCGAATATGCACTAATAAATATAACTATTGCTTGCCGCAAGTACCGAAAAAAAGTTTTACACTTTTAAACCCCTTTTTTATTCTTAAATTTTTAGGAACACAAATTTAAAAACGATTAGCAGAACTGAGGAAAAGAGCAAAATACGGTACAAAGGCTTTATCGGTAGAGCGTAGAGCCGAACCGAAACCAACAGATACTGCGTGAAAACGAAAACATAAAAATGGACTGAACTTTTATTCGCGGAATAATTTAATACCAGCTCGCCGATTTTCAAAAATCTTAACAACCGGCTCGCGTGAGCCTTTATATATAGGTATGTTGGGTATGTATGTAAATATATAGTCTACTGGCCCAGACCCTTTCCGATTTGATGGCTATTGGGACCGTTATAATAATTAATATTGCCTTGATTTTCAACCAATAATTTAGCTAAAGTCGGAAATTCATTATTCAGAAATATTTTGGACTTTACCTAAGTAATCTTACAATTAGTAAGACTTTCGACTATTAATACATAATTGATATCGTTTCAAGACAATCTCGTTTTGTTAAAACTTATTCGGGCATTCTCGGTTTTTAAATTATTGTCGGTACTCAAACCTAAGATCTCTTGGTTACTGACTGCATGAAGTATGATATTTTATGTACATTAGGTACTATTGTTGAATGCTTTAAGGTCAGTTAGTGACAGACATGCTCTTCTTACAACTTACTGTTTGTTTTATCCAATGTTATGGAGTGGGCGCATTGTACTGTGTTTCCCAATATTAGAATTTTGTAGACAGTAACCTTGATATAGTGGGAAGGTCTTGGATCACAACAAAAGAAAACTTGCATTAGTTTAATGTACAGTTAATGTTAATGTATAAGTTGACCCTTTAAGTAATAGATTTTTAGAAATATAACAAAAAAAATAATACCCATGTTATTAGGTAGATTTCCAATTTCCTTTGTATACAAATTTTTTTAGTATAATTTTAGCTTTAATCATGATTTTGACATTAGTGCTGAATGTTTAATTAAGGTTATATCTATATAAATTAAAGCTTTATTTTCATAACAAATGTGAAGGGGCTTTAAAACCAGTTTATAAACATTGTTTATAAATCGGATGTAAAACACTTGAGTTTATTCATCAATTTGAAATACCTTGTAATACTTTTTAAAATATTAAGGTCACGATTTTTTTGATCAAAAAAATTTAAAGGAAATTATTTTTCTGAAAATTCCTAAAATAAAATAAAAATATTTCAAAATACTTATACGACTGTAATATGGTTCTTTCAGAAGCCAAAGTGAATAATTCTATTTTATAAATTTTAGCACCAAAGCACTTTAGTTAAATAAAATTATTTATTTTTGAATTTGTCTCAAAGTCCGTCTGGAGATTTAACGATATAAACTTTATTTATAAGTATCACCAAGAGTTTAAATAAGAATAAATGAAACAATTATTTTTTTAAATTTTTTTACGAGATGTGAATTGTGATGGCTTCAATTTTTATGAGACAAGATCTGGACGAAATTGTCGGTTGTAAAATTCGAAACGAGACTAGAGTTGATAAACCGACACGATATAATACTTATCAGGTTTTCGTCTCGTATCGTGTGCATGAGCCCTAGGTGAGATATCGCATTAAAGTTTAATGGTACATAAGTATATAAAACGAACTAGAGTCGCATGCAAAAGTGGTCGACCAGTTTTTATTCAAATTCGCTTATCACAAACTTAGCAGGCTCCTTCCAATTTATTATTATAATATTTAAATCATTTCTCCATGTACCAAACAAAGACATATATTTTGAAACTCATTTGCTAGATAAAGAAGTACCTCTTCGTTTATAGTACTCATTACTCATATATAGTAGAAGTGGAGGTTTTGATCATAAAAATTATTTTTTTACCTGTCCCTCTCCCCCATATAGTAGCTTTGGATTTTGTATGTCTTATATATTTAGATGGGTTACCACTGGGTATAATAACAGCTGAAAGGGTAATTAAGATATATATATGAATTAAAACAGTAGCCTTGTTAAGCCTTCTTCAGCTGATTGTATTTATTAAGGAAATAGAGGTATTTCCTTTAGACAGATGGCCTTTGATGAGCGTTACACGTTGGAACGAACAATGACTTATCCTGCAATTGTTATGTTTTTAATTCAGTACAAATATGTATGCGGTATGACTGACATTGATTTATTCTACTCGATTATATCTCACTTCATATTATTTCATAATAATTTGCATACTAAATGAAACATAAATAGTAAATAGATAAAAATTTGTACTTTTTAAAATAATTTTAAAATGCAACATAATTTGCGGAGTATACGAATGTTAAACTATTTATTCTTATTTATCTAACAAGGAAATAGGATATTTTAAATAAATATAAGTCGAACATAAAACCTTTAGTTTCATTAATATTAACAAATTATAAAATTGTATAAAATATTAAATACAAAAATAAATAATATCCTTCAATAAAATAACATAAAAAGTTGATTATTAGTTTGTTAGCTAAAAAAGTTTTTAATTAAAACAGCAACTTAAAAAAAGTAACATTTTTTGTATGTTTTAATGAGAGACTCACAGTACATTGAACATTTATTTAAAAAGGATTAATCATAGCTACCGTATCGAACATTACAATGATCATCTGCTAATTCTTTGCAAATACAGGTTCGGACTGAATTATAATTGGACATATTCAAACTTATAAATATTTTTATTGGATAATTTAGTATTTATTCTACAAGTTCGTTGAAATACACATATATATAAAAATAATAATAGTAATAGTTTTAAGGGCAAGTGGGAGGGGTTAGACGGCTAGCCTGAGTCATAAAGTTTTTAACTTTTTTATCGTCAAAAAAATTCTTAGCGACTTGCCTGTCGACAATCCTAGTTTAGGGCCCGTGAGAGAGTATGAGAGGCATGATAGTAATATAAAATAGAGAAGGTAGAAAAATTCGTAAGTAGTTTTCATTATGAATTTTACTGCATTTTTTATAACTTTTAAAAAAACATTTATTCTTTCCATAATTTTGAAAATGAGGAGGTGAGTTCCAAAACTCGTTCGTTCCATTTAAAAAAAAATCGAGATGCAGTGGATTTTGAAAGAATTAGACATTATAATATACAAGAATACCAAAAATTCTGCATTTAGATTTTTTTTAATGGAACGAATGAGTTTTGGAACTCACCTCTTCAAATATACAAATGTACAAACAAAAAACATCAAGAAGCATTATGAATCTTGGCTTCTAGGTGTAAGCAATGTGTGACAAAACTTTAGCCGATAACACGACCAAATCGACGCGGCTTATACCCAGAAACCAAGATCCATACCAAGACCACCGCGGAAGCCTCAAGGCTTGTATCAAGAAGCATTATACATTTTCACTTCTCAGCAATAATCAATAATGTTTTCAAGTCAAAAAATATCCACGTAAATAATATATTCTAAACATCATTAGCTCTTGTATTTGCTTTGTTTCCTCTTGACTGCCCAACTTCAAGTTCTCCAGCCCAACTCTGGGATCACGTAAAAAGTGCATTGTTTACGCACGTATTTTCCTAAATCACAGTGTTCGTGTGTCGAATCAGAGCCCTGGGTCAAGCCACAGGTGCACACAGAGACAGTCTCACACATACAGACTTACATATACTTACATAGTCACCACTATCACTTTCGTTGGGGGGCCGGCGGCCCGCGAGCCCCCCAAGGTCGCTGCCCCCTGCATCAGCACACGCCTCTATTGTGTACCTATATAAGCCGTATCTCGTTAAGGTCGCCACTGTATTTTGTTTAAATCTCTTGTTATTTGTGCCAGGCGAAAAAAATGCGATCCTTGGTGAGTGAGAATTAAATAAATCAATACATCTATTATCTTACATATGTGATTATCGCTTTGATATGTGATAAAATATTGAATATATCTCGATTAACAATACATTTTTTAATATCATTATTTTTCTCTTATGGAAATATAAACAACTTAGATATTACTAAGTATTTTAATTTTAAGCTTGTGGCATTTACTTTTGTATTTAAAAGGGTAATAATTGTATATACATATTCTCAAGATAATTTTTTTGGAGCTAAAAACACCCGATGATTAATTAAGAATAAAAATTGATAGACTGACAATGAAATATACAAGCGGAGCAATTAAAAAACGTGCTTAAAATATCGATAGACTAATTATAATTTTTCTACATCTACAATCACAGTCGGATACGTAATTTTAGAAATAAAGGAAAAATGATTTGAGTTAAAATTTTTTAATTAGATAAAATGTGTTAATAATTCTATGTCAACTAAACAATTTCGAAAATTGTGAGGGTCCGTCCTATTAAAATTAGTCCAAAGATATGTAGTAATAGACTTCCACTAGAAAAATAAATTACTTCTAATTCATTTCTAATATACCTACATATGTAGCTTTTCGTTGTATTAAAACAGAAAGTGAAGTTTAAAATCGCGAGTTTATTGCGAAATTACGGCATGAGATATTACGGTTTGACGTTTTATTTGCAAAGTAAAAATAATTGTTATATTTTATAATAATATTTATTTATTATAATTCATAATTATATTTTTTATAATTTTTATACTCATATATTAAAAAAAAATTGGAATTAAATTGTTTATTTTTTTAATTATAGAAAATCATAAAATTGTGATTATACAAATAAAATTATATTTTATTGATTCTCCGATTTTTTTATATAATATAACTTAAATATTTTGTGTTTCATCTAAATAGTTTAGTATGGGAGGGAATTTGAAAATTTAGGAAAAATAGTCTCGGGAGGTATCATTTATACATACTACATTTACATTATGAATATTAGGTTATACAAAAATTTATATTTCAGCCAGACGAATTTTATTTATTTATCTAACGGAGTGAAAAATTTATCCCCGGTACCCCCTGGATTCAAACTGTAAATATTACTACGAATTTATAATATAAAAATATAAAATATGCAGAAATTTTTACTTTAGATAAATAAAAACCATTTACTTATAAAAAAAACACAGAGTAGCGGAACACATTAACATAAATACCTATAGGTATAAAAGGTACTTAAAAAGAGTTATTCATTATGTAATATTAACATTCATTAGACTACAAGTTGTTGCGTAATAAGAGCACACACATAAAAAAGTATGTATGTATGTACAAGAATGTATACGCAGGTAAAATTGACTTGGACCAAGAAATTCTTTGTTTTGTAGACATATAACGAAAACAATATTTTCTTAGTATAAAAATATACTCTTAATCCAACTGTATTGTTTTTATTTAAAGCAATATTGGCGGATGAAAAAAATATTATAGTTGAATTAAGAGTATATTTTTATATTAAGAAAATATCGTTTTCGGTATAAATAAAACAAGGATTTCTTAGCCCAAGATAATGTTTCTACCATAGTGCATAATATAATTAAGTGAATACTGGTGATGAATTCCGGGTAGCTCCGGGTTCTGTGTTGTCTTCTTGACGACGTTTCGGTCGAATCCTATCGGCCATCTTTAGGTCTGGTCAGAACTTACATTAGTTATTTGAACTTCGCTTGACTAGTGACTGAAGATGGCCGATATGATTCGACCGAAACTACATCAGCCCGCGGAATTAAATATTTCAACACTACAAAGAATAGTTAATAGAAAACGAATTTCCATCTTTTACGATTTGCAAATAACTTTCATCGACACATCAAATCTTATTATCAAATATGGGAGAAACTTAACGTACAAAAATACTGATATTGTTATTATTTTTTTGTCACATACATATACCTATCAAAAGTTATTTTTGTACATCAATACATGCAATCATGACTAATAAAATATATTTATTTTTCTGAAGTCATTATTTATACATATATCAGTATCTCTTAATTTAATTAATATGTCTTTACTATTCTACAATAAGACTTCCATCATAAATTTAAATATCATAAATAAATCTGATGAGTAGAAAATAAGTTCTTTATAATGCATGAATGATTGTTTTTAAATATAATTTTTCAAACGTACATTAATTTAGATAATAATGTAATTAAATTACTATGATATTGTATAATTAAGGTTACAAACAATTTAAATAAAGATACAAACAAAATACTCCTAGCCCCGGCAATTTTGTTGTAAGATGCATGTAAAGATATGTACATAAACAATAATATTTATAGGGGTTTCGAAATATTACACTTAGCGTGTTGGTATGTACAAGACATTGATGGTGTTAAACTTTTTAGCTCGACATGTCAAAATGCTGAAAAAACCTTGCAGAAATATTGCGAATTAGTATTTTCTAATCAAAATTTTAAATCTATATCTACACTGACAATGAGATCCAAAACTGTTCTCGGCGAATATCGTTCGTAAACAATGCGTATCACCCAAAATTTCTTAGGGTGTCACCTCTGACATGCGTGTCATACATAGGTTACCCATCATTGGTATAGGACGTGCGAAGTTAAATAAAATTAACCAATGAGTGAGTCTAAGTTATTTTTTTTTGATTATTTAACAGGTTTTAGTAAAGAAAATTTAAAATTGAAAAAAATTATGGCAGGTCCAAATGGGTTAATACAATGATGATAGATGAACAAATTAAAAGTTTATCTCGCATCCAGCTGTCTGATATATTGGCTTGGCTCGCGTTTATTTAAAAATCAAATCGTTTTGAATATAATATAAAATATCAATTGTATTTGTTCTATTTTTTTTCATTTATATGTTTATTAGAAAATATGAATTGCAAATATTCCTTAATACGGCCCTACCTAATATTTATTATCAATTATCATATATAGTCTAAATTACTTCTAAGTTCTTAGGTATTCGAACAGTGAAGGTTCCATAAAATCGGTTTGGTAGATTTCGTGTCAAGTCAGAAAAATAAAAAAAATAAACAAACAGACAAGAGTTCTGAATCAATCAAAATGGATAGACTCGATAAAATTATAATATATGGCCTACAGATTTATTTATTAGTATTTATTGTCATGCACGTACCAGGTGTTTTTTTAAAGATTTTCCAGCGGATTATTTAAAAAACATGATGAATTTTTTTTTGAATGTTCATTGTTCATTATACCAAACTATAAACATTCCAGCCGTCAGATTCAAAAAAGTATTTTTTTTGTTCAATATATCAAAAAATGTATATAATTAAAAAAAATGTCAGTGATATTTGATCTAAAGTGTTTTTTTTCCATTGAAAAACGTTAATTTTCAATTATTTAAATAATTCGTTTAATAAATTACGTTGACATTCTAACGAAAAAATCTATAAATGAATATACATATTTAAAATTTATTGAATATTGTTGAAATAAGAGATAAAGTCCAACGACTGGAATGTTTCTGATTTCAAACTAGCGCATTTAACTATTATTTTAATATTTGCAATTTTTATATTTCAGTTGGCTCTCTTGATAGTGGCGTCAGTCGCCTGTTTGTGTGTTGAAGCGATTGGTTATGGCTTGATTGCTGGCCTTAGTGGTGGTTACGGAGGTGGATATGGAGGCGGCTACGGTGGTTACGGAGGCGGTTACGGAGGTGGCTACGGAGGTGGCTACGGAGGTCATGGTGGATATGGAGGCTACGGAGGTTACAGACCAGGTTTCGGAGGAGGTAAGATATAATGCATTAATAATAAACAATGATTTAATTGAATTTTTCATTAGTTAGTTTTAATTAATGTTATTTGTAACAATTACAAATAATTAAATATCATTGAAATGTACCCTTTTTAAACATTGTAAAGGGATTTTCTGTACTTATTTTATTTTTGGAATCTTCTATTTTAACTTATAAAAAATAATTTAATAAAATATTTTATGATTAAATAAATTTTATAAAATTATTATTACGAAGTAAAATAAAATATATGTAGGTTAATATTCTGTATCATATTATAAAAATATGCGGATATATTCTAGGATACCACGGATACGGCGGTGGTTACGGCCCTGGTTTTGGTAAGTCTCTCAAATCATATTTAATATGATGTTGGTTTGAGGGTTGCCGGGATATTAATTAAATAAAAATGATGGTTATGATTACTACTGGAAAAACGGAGAAACTGTGTTTACTTAGTCACTTAAATTAAAAATATACACCTTAACCACAATAAAACAATGTCACTCGACACGTGATGAGAATTTCTTGTGAAGTCGAAACACGTGTCGAGTGACATTGTATTATTGTTGTTAAGGTGTATATTTTTAGTTTAAGTGGATGGTAATAATGATAAGTTTAAAAGAAATAACCTATAATTCTATAGGGAAGGTTTAAAAATATTTTGAAGCTTTTTTCCTGCAGTTAACAAAGGTAGTTCTCAACTTATGAATTTTACCTTGCTATACTGTACAAAAAAAAATCATATTGCATTATAAACATAGTTTACCCAAACGATAAAAAATATTGTATTGTATTGTTTGGGTTATATTTCTATCTTCACTTTTGTATTTTACACATTAAGTTAATGCAGAATGCGCAGTCCATGTTTCTATATCTATTAACATTTACATTTTAGCACATTAACATGTACCTACATTTAATTAAATAACATTAAAAATAACAAATATTCAATAACAAATTAAAACACTGATGGAGTCTTCTGTTTTTCCTTACGGACCAAACTGAAAAATGTATGATAGATAATCTATGTCAGGGATATAGAACCTTTTTGTACTTTGACTTTTTTTGATTAGAGTCATTCCATGTCAAATCAACACAATTTTAATGAAAAATTTACCTCACCATCTCATATTTTCATGAAATTTGGTACAATTGTACTATTCATTTAGACTTGGAAAAATATCAAATTTTATTGAGATATGTCTACTGGTTTTGAAATTACAGCTATGTAAAGTTTTCAAAAATTGGTCAAAAAACCGTGATGGAAAATTTTTGAAATGCTCTGGAAGCTGATCTAATTAACTTAGAGAACTGGGCGGGGTGTCATTTTACAGTATATTTTACACCGATTCCAATGATATACAACACAATATGGGTTAAGAAAAAAAATGTTTTCAAAATCAAAGTCAAAATTTTGATTTTTAATTTCACAACAAGTACGGTTTCAAAAATTTTCAAATTAATACCAAACATAGTCATTATAGTTGTGAATCACCTGGCAAAATATAAATGTGGGATGACAATGGATTCTATGTTAAAATAATTTAAGACTGAAGCTCGAATTTAAAAATCGCTCTGTATTTAAACTGTGAAAAATTCAACAATGCTAAAATGTATACTTTCATGAACATGAACACTAATATGAAGTAACAATACACTACTAAATTCAAAATGTGCTATTTTTTGACACAGAAGCATGGCCCTCGCATTACCACGGGCCCCCCAACTGGAATTGTTGCGAGCCCCTTAAGAAATTTTTTTTCGACCATACAGGTTTATTTGAACGACCTTTTTTAAGGTCTTTAAATAGAAAAAATAAATAATATCAAAGTTTATTTTTTAGGCCTTTCAATTCAAAATTTTAATTCATAAATTCATAATTCATTTTCAAGAATAACATTAATTCTCCCAGTCGGGATCACAGGATTTACTTTTGTATATATTTTTAATTATAACTGAAGATATTTTGTAGTATTGTTGATTTATTTGCAACAAGCTTACTTACTTCAAAAATGATGAAAGCTAATAGTTTTATTTATTTATTTTTAATTCAAACTAAAGTCGATCCCATAAGGTTACCACATACAGCTACATGTCATTGTATGCGTGAATAGTTTGACATTAACAAATTGGAATTTTGAAACTTGGATTACTGGTACTTAAAATATAACAATACAGCTTTTTATTACATTGAACTAGCTACTATGTCATGTGTAAAATTTACCAATTTAGGCCTAACATTTTTTTAATAGCATAAATATTTCCTGTATACACAGTGATTTTTAAATTCGAGCTTCAGTCTTAAATTATTTTATCATTGAACCCATTATCATCCCACATTTATATTTTTCCAGGTGATTCACAACTATAATGACTATTCTTGGTATTAATTTGAAAAGTTTTGAAAACGTAAAAAAATTTTTTCGTAACAATTCCAGTTGGGGGGCCCGTGGTAATGCGAGGGCCATGCTTCTGTGGCAAAAAATAGCCCATTTTGAATTTAGTAATGTATTGTTACTTCATATTAGTGTTCATGTTCATGCAAGTATACATTTTAGCATTGTTGAATTTTTCACAGTCGAAATACAGAGCGATTTTTAAATTCGAGCTTCAGTCTTAAATTATTTTAACATAGAATCCATTGTCATCCCACATTTATATTTTGCCAGGTGATTCACAACTATAATGACTATGTTTGGTATTAATTTGAAAATTTTTGAAACCGTACTTGTTGTGAAATTAAAAATCAAAATTTTGACTTTGATTTTGAAAACATTTTTTTTCTTAACCCATATTGTGTTGTATATCATTGGAATCGGTGTGAAATATGCTGTAAAATGACACCCCGCCCAGTTCTCTAAGTCAATTAGATCAGCTTCCAGAGCATTTCAAAAATTTTCCATCACGGTTTTTTGATCAATTTTTGAAAACTTTACATAGCTGTAATTTCAAAACCAGTAGACATATCTCAATAAAATTTGATATTTTTCTAAGTCTAAATGAATAGTACAATTGTGCCAAATTTCATGAAAATCTGAGATGGTGAGGTTTATACCCTGTGTTGATTTGACATGGAATGACTCATTAGTGAAAAGCTCTTTCTTCAGGCTGTTTTTATAAATATATTGTTTCAAAAGTCAATTTTTCTGTTTAACTCGAAAGAGAAAAAAAAGTACATAAACGGAGTTCCAAAGTCCTCCTCAAGGAAGGGAAACTAAATAAATTATGAAGCCGTTTTTAAGTCCCTTTTTATCTGTTCTTATGTTTGTATTATTAATTTTTAATATAGTCCTTAAATTATATGAATTCATGTTGTCGCTGAATAAGAACTTTATTTGAATTATTTTTATTGTTCTTCATTTAAAAAACTCAAAATTTATTAATTCGGATCCATGTACGTTACTCATGTTTTTATACTTAATATTCAAAGCGACTTTTGAGTACAGAAAAGGCTGCAGGTTCCGTATCACTGATACTATGCTATTGTTTAATAATATGTGCACTATAGCAATAAATACTAAAATAATATAATACAATGTTAAATTGTATATTTAAAACATTACCTATGTATTTACGATTATTATTATCAATATTAAAAGTAAATATATTTTCAGGACATGGAGGTTATGGCGGTTATGGAGGATACGGACATGGAGGTTATGGAGGCGGTTACGGAGGTGGATACGGAGGCGGTTACGGAGGTGGATACGGAGGTGGTTACGGGGGATTCAGACCTGGATTCAGACCAGGATTCGGAGGTGGCCCATACGGACAAGGCGGTTACTTCAGATAAATTATAAAATAGTCATTCTGTGATACGAATTAACTTTTTAATACTCCACATAAAATTCAAACTGTAAATAGATCAGGTCATTTTGTTTTTTTATTATATGAATTTGAGCATCGCTGTTTCTCATTGTGTCATGTATTTATTAGCTTAAAAACAATCATAATTATTTATAATATATCACATATTAAATAATATATGTTTTTATAATAAGAAATCTATCCCAAATATGTATGTTTATTTTCATGTGTTTTACTTATAATAAATGAAAAATCTGTAAAAATATTTAGTCTATATGTTTTTATAAATACCGAAGAATTTATTTCAGTTGAAAATGTATATGTTTTGATTTAGGAAATCATATGAAAACATATTCATATTATAAAACCTTTTAATTTCCTTTTTATATTCTAGAACTTCAGAATTATAATAAATTATTAATACATCAATACAAATTAATTTCTAAATGTTGTCAAAGGAATCCTTATAAGAATAATTTTATTATCCTAATGATCTACTGAATGTTCCATAAATGCAAATATATTTGTGTCAAGGTCTTTAATGTTTTCTAATGTGTAAAAATATTATGTAATGGAGCTGGGTGACGTAGCTCTTTTACTTCTCTACGGAATCTCCCACGTGTGTCCCATTTCACTCACGCCTACGAGACTCATATTTGGCAAAACAACTCACTTATGCAATTTTAATAGGCGACAGAAAGTATTGAGTGACCAAACCGAAAAAATGCGTTGATTCATTTTCAAGTGCCCACTAGTTGTTTTTACTGAAAACAATGTTTTTTTAATAAACCATATTTGTAAGTATAACATGTAGTTGCTTTTCTAATTGTAACAGTTATTGGAGTTCTATACGTTTTAAATGTCGTATAAAACTCACTTTTTTAACATGGTTCAAAAGAAATAATCAGATGTAATAATTTTCCCTATACTTTTATTTGAAATATTTTATTCGTTTATGAACTGTAAAAAATAACATTAATTTTATCATAAAAAATCAGGAAAAATAAACAAAATAAAAATAATAGATAATAAAATTTTTGACAACATTCACTTAAAACATTTTTTCTATTAAGAACCGACTGTTTAAAAAAATAGAATAATAACGTTAAAAGGCTGTCGCCTCGATGGACAAAATACACCAGAAAAAATGAAAATTGAATAACTGACAAGTACACATCCATTTCAGGTTTAGTAATGATCTTCAAAAATAGGAGATGCATATATCTACTGTGTATAAAAACTTTAGGTCTAATATTTCATAAAAAAAATTTTTGTTATATGTAAGTATGTAAATTTATATTAAATTAGATATAAATAATATTTTATTGAACCAGTTCTTTCTCTCAAAAAATATTTTAAACATTAAATCGCTAATTTGTTAATATGACCTGCATTACATCTAATTTATGTGCCATAATGTCTAATTTAATGTTTCTCTTGGCAAATGCCAGTGAATGTGTTGTTAGATCTAGATTTTCGCATTAAACGAATTCGCAATAATTGCGCTATCCGAAAACAATAGCAACACAGACAAAAGAACAATGTTGGTCTGGACAATGCAAAAATAAAAACAAAATAAGTCAACCAGAGGTGGCTCTGTATTTTTTGTAAGGAATATTTTTATATATTTATACATTTTTTAAGTAATGTAAAATTGAATTATTATTTCCTTATATACAAAGGATATCAGATAAACTCCTGCGCTCAGCTCTACATTAAATTCAAAAATAGTTATGAAGATTTCGCCAATATGGGATTAATAAAAATGTACACAATTCTTAACAAAACATAATAATAAAAAAATCACTATTACAATGACCATTTAACGAAAAATTAACGATAGATTATAGGGATGAATAAACAAATTATATATTTATATAGTTAAAAAATTTCGATATTCTTACTACAGCTATAACATTATAAAAGATTGGTTTGGGACCTCTGCTAATAAGTGTGCCAAACTTAAATTTTAATATTAGTACTGCAGCATTGGGTTTATAAAATATTGGTTTTGGGCCCTTCTGTTGATGTGGGCTTCAGGCAATTACTCTTTTTGCCCATAGGATAAAGCGCTACTATAAATATGATGCAAAATTATTTTCATCAGATTCTGTACTTTTCTTGGGTACACAGTTAGTACGCAACCACAAGTAATTTGTTTGAATTCATACTCTTTTTTATTTTGTGTACCTTTACCAAAGATTTTTAGACCCCAGTTAACGAAACGCTGGATTAGGCACATACATTATTAGAGATTTCGTCTAAATTTTCTGTTTTTATCATAAACGAAATCTAACTACGTGCCTGACACATACAGGTGATTTTTCGCTATATGTTTTAAAATTGGAACAGGTATATGAACCCATACTCCCACGTATGGTGAGAGGCGTCATCTTTAGACGAGTTCTGCATTATTTGTCGTAACGATTATTATATAACCGTCCTACCAAATTGGCGAAACTCTCTCTTTCATTTACCATTTCCCATACGGCATGTGTAGGACACGTTCAGACATATGCGAATCTGTTAATTTGTAAAGGACAAGTGCATTGTGACGTCAATGGCTGGACACATTTGGACCCTTTGGGTATCTTAAGACGTAAACACAGCTGAAGAAATGGTAAATAAATCTGTGAAATTAGAGGAGGAAGAACTGTTGCATTTCTCTGAAAAGTTCAGTTTTTCGTGTATTTGATCTTTGTGCGGCTGTTATGCTGGATCATAGTGAAATAATTTCCTAAGAAGTTTTTAATTTTGTGAAGTGACTGGCTGTTGAATATCAACACATGAATAATTAGTTTTTTTGTTATGCTGTGATTATAGTATTTGTTTAAAATATGTGGTTAGATGTATGTATATTGTATATTTAATTAATTTTAATTTATATTATAATATCTAGTAGAAACTAATGATATTAAATAGTTTTTATTTTATATTGATTATGTATTTCTGAAATGTTTATGATGATATTATAATCAATTGAACAGTGAGAAATACTTTAAATAGGTACATTAAAAATATACAAATGAAATTAATAAAAGTAATTATTTTTAAATAAAAGAAAATAACCTTTTTTAAATAACACAATTTTGTTTTATGAATATTTAAACTTTCACTTTCAAGGATTTTAATGTGTAGGATAATTGATAGTTCACTGACTTTTAACTTTTAAAATATAATTTTGATCTTTCTTTCATTTATTGCAAATATATTTAAAGTCTGTTATATTGTTGTATAATATAATTAAATATTATGTCAAATAATAAATAGCTACTCAATATTATTGCGTGGGTATTAACAGAACGTTTTTAAAGAATAGAAACTAATTCTAAGAAATTAATCAAACGGTTCATTCAATTTAAATAAACACAAAACTTTCTATAACATGTTTTTGATGAATTTACTTCCAGATACATTTACTACTTTATGGTCTCATCATTCTGATTGGGGTATTGCAAATAACTTGTATCCCTATATCAAACTCACCATCCAATCCCCAAAGAAACGCGCAACAATCTGGTAGAACATTTGATTCAGGAGATGTATTAGGTCTCTATGACGGCGATGACGACATAAGTCGTAGGAAACACCACAAAAAACGTAGAAAGCCTTGTGGGAGGAGTCTCTCTGACGATAAAAATGATCCCAGGACATTCTTAAATCTAGATCTTGCATATACTGGGATACATGTTAATGGTAATGGATACGGGGGTTGTATTCCGTCGTACGGTGTTCATTATGGAGGGAATGGAGGTCACGGAGGTCATGGAGGTCATGGAAGTCATGGAAGTCATGGAAGTCATGGAAGTCACGGTGGTGGGGGAGGTATTGGAGGTGGTAGTCTCGGAGGAGGAGGGGGAGGAGTAGGTGTGTCTGATGAAGGAAGTCCCGTACAAGCGGATGCAGTTGGAGGTGGTGGAGGTTCTGGAGTGCTTGGCAACGGAATAGTTTTCGGAAATAATGGATGGCTTGGTAAGTTATATTTTTTATGTATGTTTTATGAAATATATTTATCCAACGTGAGTGGTTCATGGTACGTAATAAAAGAAAAGAAACAAAAATTAATTAAAATATCACATTTAAACCACATCAAAATAATTTCAATCATATTACAAAATTGTTCCCTTTAGCAAGGACTTCTCATAAATTCAATTCTAAAATTTTGCAACAAATGGAAAAATATAACATTAAAATAATAAATAAAGTTTAGGAAATTGAGTTCTTTATTTGTACTTTATTTTATATGTATACTGTATACGTTATATATTAATATTATTTACAATATGTGTACTATTGTGATACATTTATGTATAACTATTGGCAGATATTTGAATAATGAAGATAACAAACTATGTTAAATATCGATGGAAAATTTTAAAGAAAAATAAAATAGTGTTAATTCTTTTTGTTAATATTAATTGCATTAAAATTAATAAATATATTATATTCCATTTTCAGGAACTGGCGGTCCACTGGCAGGTTTACTGAACGGCGCCACAAACAACCTATTTGGTGGATTTGGTGGAGGCGGCGGAGCAGCGTTTGACAGCGCTAGACCTCCAGGTTCAGGTACGAGTGTGTCTGGGGGTGGTGATGCCATTTCACCCGGAGAATCCTCAGGGAACATTGATACTGGTACTGATCCTTACGACCAAACTGATATTAATACTGATTACGATCCAGTAAGACCAGAAGAAAACGAAGATAACGAGGATGTTATTAGATACAGACCTAACTCTAGCTTTAACAGGCTAACAAATAATAACTATAATACTAATTATAACAATCGTCCGCAATATAATAAACCTAGTTATAATTATAATAATTATGCCAGTACTTATAATCAGAATTACAATGATTATAATTATAATCGCCCGAATCAGAATTATAATAATAATAACAATTATAATGATAATAGAATAACTACAACAATTAGACCACAGACAAATTATTATGATTCGAATAGCAATAAACCAAAACCGAAACCTAGTACTGGGTTGGTTAGACAAATAGTAAAGGAATTTTATAGTTTGTTTTAATTTAGTTAAAATTAAAAAAAATTGTCACAAAAATGAAAGGCAGTGGCGCCGGAGGCAGAGGGGCGGGAACTGCTTCCCCCAAATTTTCAGTGGGGAGCAATGACTACTCCCCCTTAAATTTTGATCATGGTTTTAGAACGGGTTTGAAGCGACGTGCTATTATAAAAATCTGTTTTTTGCACACTAAACTCCAAAAAAAAATTTCAATTTTTTTGTATTTGTGAATGGCTGCATCTCTGCGAAAAATGTTCGAAAAACAGTTTTAAAGCTTGAAAATTTTAATTTTTTGGATCATTTGTCGAGTAATTGTAATATCCTTAAGAATTTTTCTATTGCTGTACAACCATTTTTGACCAAGTTATTTGTAATCATATGTAAAAAATTCAAGGGCAGATTTGGAAAGCTGAAAGTTTTTTCTTTAACACCTTTTATGCTGTTTATTTGATAAAAAAAATTTAATTCTGAAAAATCCACTTGAAAGTGATTTAAAAAATTGCATATTTTTCATAAAACACGGGGGAAATCACGGAATCATAAAAGTGTCTATGTTTTTTTTAACTTCAAAGTATTCCTAAGATATCTGAGAAACCCTGAATCGCTCAGATTTGTTTTACTTTGTACCCTAAGCAATCAAACATGTCATATTGTATGGAAAGTTTTCAACTTTTTAAAGGTATTTTTGAAAGGCCTTTTCTTCGCGAAAAATGTCTAAAATTAAAAATTGCAGTCAATTTAGAATTTTAAGAACGCCAAATAATGTCAGGTCAGTTTAATTAATTCGTTATACTGCCTCCCAGAAAATAATTGGTTTCGACGCCACTGATTAAAGGGGATACGTAGAAATAAACATATCATAGTAAAAAAGTGGCATGTATTTCCTTGAGATTATAGTCATCGTATTCAGTTTTTGATATGAGTTCATAAAAGTTCATTTTGCATATTAATTAGCAATATGAACATTTTAATATTGTGCCATATGTAAATGAGAAAGTATGCAGTATTTTATCAAATTAGAATGTGCATTCTCTTGATTAAAAATCGGTGATTAAACAGTGTCCAACACATGATTTGTAATATAATTGCATGTATGTACATAAATAAATGTTATTAGTATTTATTTGGAGATTTTATTTCAACCTTCTATCAAGAAGGAATGCGTAGTGTTATAAATTAGTTAGAACATTTTTTTGATGAAACTTACATATTACATCGAATAATATAATTCTTAAATATATAATAAATTTCATTAGTAAGAAAAAAATTATATCAACATTACGCATTTCTATATTAATTATAATATTTTATATAACATATATGTAGGTAAGTTACAAACAGTTATTTTGTTATTTATAAGCGCATATTATATGTGATTTTGATGTATTATTCTCATTTGTTTACAAATATTTATTTAATACAATATTATGATTAAATACATTGTACATACATACAGTTATATTACAAGAAAATTAATTTTTAATGATGGTTTAGAAAAAAATATAATGGCTGATTAATTATTGATAAAATCAAAAATCAAAAGTAAATTACCTGAAATAAAATAAATTTCATTAATATACATATTTATTGTACAAATTAGGTCTTGCTGATGGCGCCAGTGGAGGCGGGGGCGGGGGCGGAGGGGGAGGATGGCTTAGTAAGTAAATATTTGTATATTTATTGATCATGCATATACTCTATAATAACTAAAATAATATTGTTAAATAATATGAAAATATTTTTAATTTACTAAAATTTCAGCTCCAAACGGCCCCATAGCGAATTTATTCAACACTGCAACAAGCAATTTATTCAATGGAGGTGGACCGTCTTTTGATTTTGGAAATCGACCAACTCCTATAGTAAATCCTGGTGTAGACACAAGCTCATCTGGAAGTGAAACTGTGCCGGAAGTCCCGTCAGAGAGCACCGATCCTTATGACCAAACAGACATTAATACCGATTACGATCCAGTGAAACCTGTCAACGAAGAAGGAGACGACGGCGGAGATTCAGTAAAATACAAACCACCAAATAGATACGGAACACGAACTACGAAAAGACCGAACTCAAATTATAATCGTTTAACTAATAATAAATATCGACCTAACTATAGTCGCCCACAATATAACAAACCAAGTTATAATAATAATAACTATAACCGCCCTTATAACTATAATCAAAATTACAATCGTCCTAATAATAATTATTACAATAATTACTCTAACCGTCCTGGTTCAAACGGCAACAGAATAACGTCAAATTCGAAACCAAATCCTTCATATACACGACCACAGTCGAGCTATAATCAGAACAACTATAACCAAAATTATAACAATTATAACCGCCCTAATAATAATAGAATTAGTGCGAACAACAGGCCAAGTTCGCAATATCAACGACCCCAATACAATAATTATCAAAACACGAATTACAATAAACCAAAACCAGGCTCTAATCGTGGATTAGTTAGTGATATTGTTAAAGAATTCTATAGTTTATTTTAAGGGATAATTTTAATGCATGCATATTTAATATTTATTGACATTTATATATATGTATATCATAAATACTTTTAAACAGAAAAAATAATTGAACTTAAAAATAATTTTTGTATATATATGACAATTTAGATATTATATTGAAACAATTTATTCTAAATAATTTAAGTATATTTAATTCAATAAATAAATATAAATAGTAGGTAGATGATTTTTAGAATATTTTTATATTTGGGGTTTTCTAAAAAATTGCCATTAAGAACTGAAATAAATATGTATATTATTTGACAGGTTATAAGAATATGTAAGTAACTTTAAAAATTATTTTATTTAATAAAAAAAGTATAAAAAGTTAATTATTTTTTACAGATTTTAATTCCATTATATCCGAATTTCGATTTAAGTTAAAGTTATTATTTTCATTATTACTTTCAGTATTTAGTTGGTCTTGTGGTGGTAAAAAATCATTCAGTTGTTGCTGGGTAGCTAAACCTAAAAAAGGTTTGTTTAAAGGTGGTCTGAGTTGTGGTGATTGTAAAAGGTCTTGTTTCATATTGTTATTAATTTCTTGCTGGGCAGCTAAACTTACTAAAGGTTTATTTAAAACTGGTCCAATTTGAGGAGATTGCGAACGATCTTGTTCCATATTTTCATTCATACGCACTCCTTGAATATGTTGATTATTTTGAACATTGTGGTTTATTTGTTGATTGATATGAGCTGGATCTGTGCAAGCACCATGTTGAACTGGTCTTCTTATACTACTTACAATATGTCCAAGTCTTTGCCTCATATCAGATAGAAAATCTGTTATCATTGGAGAATTCATAAACTGTGAAGGGTCTCCAATATTAACCACTTTATTTACATGTACATGCGATCGGCTCTTATCTTCGTTCAAATTAGTCATTTGAAGTTGATTTTGTTGGTTCATTCCATTTGACATTTCAAAAGAACTTAAATCATTTCGGGGAATAATGTTGACAGCATTATTAAACGAATTCTCTGATATTCTTTGATCAAATTGTCTTGGGTCTTGTTCTTGAAAGTTTGGATTTCTTTCAGGTGGAATTTGGACTGGACGTTGGACAATATGAAAAGAAGGTGACACAGGAAATTTCGGTGGAGGGTGTCGAGGTACAAACTTATCTAATTGCTGTGATGGAGGACGATTGAATATTGGAACTTTATCTAGCGTCCTAACTGGGAATATATTTGGCGGCTGTGGAGGAGAGTTTCTCGGTATGGGAAAAGCATTTGCTTGTATTTCTTGTACAAAATTGGGATTCATTTCTGGATTGATAGTAAGTGGCCGGCGATGGATTATAAAATGTTCGTTTTCAATAGGAAATAAGGAAGGAGGAATTAAATGCACAAATTTTGGTAATTGTTCTTCTTCCACTGGTGGTCTCGTAAGTATTTTAAAAGTATTTGCATCCGTTGGGAATATCAAAGGTATAATTTTTTGCGTGTTAGGAGAATTTTCAATATTTCTTGAGTTAACTAATTCTTCATCAGAAACACTGGATTCAAGATTAGATTCATTTGGTTCGCCTGTTTGTCTAGCAATGAATTCTGATACTCCTTCTGAATTATCATCTACATTTTCCATGTTTTCTGAGGATGCAACATTTTTAGGCATTATAAGTAAACTTACTTGATCTTTTGGGTCAGCGACAAAATACATTTTTCTTGAACGGCTTCGGAATTTTCCAATGGGTCTTAAAATAATCTGTCGTTCTGTATCTCCTTCAATTAAACCAACTATAGGATCTCCATTGTTTCTTCTTATAGCCATTATTTTTTGTTTTGGTTTTAATCTGATGAATGAATCTTGTGGAATTTCCTCAGATCTCGATAAAAGTTGGTCTTGTGGTACGGCTAATACTTTTGGATCGACTCTGGTTGTTTTCGGTATAGTTAAAACTGGAAGCAGAATTTTTGGAGTATTACGAAGTGTTCCAATTGCTCTACGTGAAGAGTCAAACATGCTAGTCAAATGAATCAAGGAGTCTTGTGTTTGGTCTACTGTTTTTCTAGACGCTTCAGCAAAACGAACCCACATCGGAGTTTCTGATATTTTAACTATTTGATCTGGTGATTTTAATGTTGAAGAAACAATAGGAGTACTTTTGTCGGTACGACGTTTAGTGAATAATTCAAATAATGGAATATTAACGCTATTATGTAATGCTTTTCTAGCAGAGCCCAAAGCATTACGAATGTGAACTATTGGAAGACTTTCTGATTGAAAAGTATGTTGAGCAACGTTTCTTAAATTGTTTTCTGATTTAGGTATATCTAATTTATTATTTGGAGATGTAAGTATTTTAATAAGCCCCGATGATCTCTTTGATCTAAGTTTAGAAGTTCCTCCCCCAAGTTCAGGGAAATTAGCAGAGAATGTCGATACTAATTGCGGTCCTGTAGGTGTTTCGCGCAGTGCTAAATTTTGTGTGATTGGATATTTTGTAAGAATATCTTCGATTGCTTCTAAAGGGCCTAGTATTACTCCACTTGAGTCATTTTGAAAAGCAGTTTGAATTCCTTGAAAAATTGGTATTAAATAATTTGAACTTATATTTTGAGAAACATATCTTTTAACTAAATTCCTTTTCGAGTGTTTTCTTAATGGAACATTGATTATATAAGCTGTTAACAATGGATCTATATCTGAATTTTCCAACCTACCGTCTAATGTATCTGGTATAGTTGAAGATCTAAAAAATGTTGGTCCAGTTGAAGCGGATGAACTTGATTGAGAGAAACTTGATCCTGTTGATATCGGTATTCCAAATGGTCGACTCTGAAATCCTCCAAAACCACCTCCAAATCCTGATCCAAATGAGCTTTGTCCAAATGATTGTCCAAAGGCAGGGTTAATTATGCCACTGGGTGCTGTGTTAAAATTTTGTGAGGAAAAAAAGTTTTGTTTGGATATATGAGTTCTAGGATCGGGAGTTGACCGTTGGGTAGTATACTGGGGTGTAGCTAAGGTATAAAAATGAGGCTGTGGAGAAAAAATCTCGTATATAGGTATTTTATCATATTGAGAATTTGTATGGACTAATATTGGTTGTGCTTCTGATGTAGCAGGCGTGTCAGCATGGTCTATAGTCAAAACAGGGATTGTTTGGAAATTAGATGAGAATGCAGGTGAAGTAGGTTCACTAATGAAAAAAATCGGATGTTTCTCATCACTGAAGACGAAATTAGGAGACGCTGGTTTAAAAAGGCGACTAGGTAAAACAGGAGGTTTCAGTTCTGTAGTAAATAATGACTTATTTGGTTCAAAAGGTTTGTTTACAATTCTTGTGGCTGGACTATTTCCCGATGAAGATGTTGAAGCATCACGTAACCATTGCAGATTATCACTTGTACGGAGCAAAGTGGGGTTTTGCTCTAAAAGCAGCGAAGTTAAAGTTGATTCTCTTAGCTCCATAGGTGAAACAGACTGTTGATCTGGTGATAAAGACGCTTCTACGAATTGTAGTGATGGTTCCATGGACGCTAAAAATAAAATATATTTCAATTATTGTGTATTATTGTAATATTATTAATAATAAATATTTTAAGTTTTGTGATTTATGATTTTAGGTATTAAATATTTTAAAAATAAAGTTATTTAAGGTACAAAATTCAACATTTCAAATTTACATTTCAAGTGGATAAAAAACTGAAATAAAATTTAATATACTGATTTATTAAAATTTATTACAATAAAGTTAATAGACACAATGTATATGTATGTAAATATATAAATAGATCGTAAAAACCCATGTTTATGAAAAAAATATTTTTTTTCCACCTACATTTTGATTTTTCTTAAATTATGCAACACGTTATACGTTCATGTATGATGTACCATGAGCCATGAGATGCTAAATCGGCCCCTGGTATGCATTGTACTTCAATCATTTTTAAGGTGCTACAATGCGCTCTGTTATGAAAATACAGTGATTGAAATAAAAAATGCAATTTTTTATTATTTTAATTGTTAGATCCATATTAAAAAAAATCTAATGAATGGTACTGAAATAAAAAACTATTTTTTTCTCACAAACTTTGTATTTTGTATGTTTAAAAAAATGATATTGCATTAAAAGTCGATATTGGCCCCAGTGGTGAACAAAGAAGGTTTGGTACCCCGGGTGGAATGTTAAAATGTACCTAGAGTCCCATCCGCAATTATTTAAAAAAATTCAAAATAAAAAAAATAAAATTTCATGAATTTTTAATGAACAAGAAAAAAAAGATATTATTCACTTTTTTTCTTATCCTCTTTTTTCATCTCTTCACGACACCCCTACCTGCTTTGCCCCCTCTCACCGTCTTGGCATCGAGGCGGTTACCATAAAATAAACTTAAATAAAAAATATGAATAAAATAATATAGAAAACTTACCTTCATCATTGTTATCTTCATCAGCATCTCTCAACACAGGGACGAAATGTAAAGACGGCACGTGCGGTCTTTGGTGGGTTGGTAATTGATGAGTTGGTAAATGATGCGTTGGTAAATGCTGCGGCGGTGAATGATGGTGTACGTGCGATCTTGCCGTAAGCTCTCTTTGCTTGATTTTAGCTAACTCTGATAACTCGAAAGCCGTTAGTTGTGGTCCTTGTTGGTTGAACGGACGTAAATATAAACCACCTTCAGTAAATCTAGGTATTGTACAGAAATATACAACTATGCAACTTGCTGTTATCTGAAATTATTGATCATCAATGAATTAAAATAAACAAATATGTATATATGAATTTTTTAATCGATTGAACTGCTTTATTCAAATTTATAAAATGCAAATATATTTTTAAAGAAATATTAAATAAAATATTCAAAATGTGAGTGCCTTAAAATAATTGCATTGTACAGTTGTGATGATCCTACAAATAAAAACTAATAGATATTGTAACTTCCGGTAAAATAATTATTTAGCAAAAATTACATGTAGGTAACATATCTATAATATTACTTTTTATTATACATGAATGTGTGAACATTTGTCTATATATTTTAAATATTTAATATATTTTATACTTAAAAGTTTATTTTTGGTTGTGCGTTGTATCATTTTTTTTAAATTATAAATTGATATTTATAACTAAATAAAAAATTGTATATTTAAGACACCTTTTATATTAATTGAAAATATATTTTTTTCCAAATAGATATAACTGCAAAGGGTTAATTTTTATAAGAATAAATTTGTAATAAAGATTATTGATAATTTTTCTTCTTTTTGTGAAGTTTAATAATATTGTAAGTACTTATATCTACTTTTATTTAATCTATCATAAATCAATACCTGTACTAAGCTATATCAAATAAATAAAATTTGAATTATATTACAATTTATTCTCCTTTCGTCTTAAATACAAAATACGTTTTTATTTGCCGAATATACAAAAAAATGTAAATAATTTAAATATTAAAATTTAGTACAATTTTGCCTAATCCAACACACAAAAAGATCATTTCAAGATATCTACGTTTTTGAAGCGCACAAAGAAAAATACATTTGTGATTTTGTTACATTTACTTTTTTTGGAATAAAGTAATTTGGTTGGTTAATTAGATATATCTTCCAAAATAATCTGAAATACATTTTTTTATAATCATTTTCTCTTCAACAAAACCCGAAGTAAGTGTTTTTGATAAATTATAACATACATATTTGAAATAAAACAATTTTCTATAATGTTGTCAATATTTTTTTAAATGAAACTGCATTCATTGTGAGTTAATACACTGGTGCGAAACCAAATTTAAAATTGATAAAATTTAAAAAAAGTACTTACGTAATAAGAATTTGCCATGACTGCAAGTGGTTGATCGCCGACAGTCACTGAACCCTAACTATGCGGATTTTTGAATTCGCGTAAACTCATTCGTGTATTGAGAACGGTATTGCTTATCCAGCAGATGGAATAATGCGTATCAGCGGATTCGGATGTGACTGTGAGGAAATCGTCTTCAACGTAACAGAATTGTATGAATGTGTTATATGCAAAATACCAATGTTCATTTTATAATTATTTATACATCAGCATTTGTTAACACATTTTTTAATCTGTCGCTAGTGTTTATATTTATTCAAGTATTAGTAGATATTTAAGAAGTTTTATTTGAATTGTTTTTTGAGATAATATTTTAATTTTTGGTTTGATCAAATTATTAGAATTTTTTAAAATTATTTTCATGAAAAGACTTCACTTTCGATGGATTATATTATTAATATTGATTTAAATATAATCAATTTTATTTCATTTAGTACTTAACAAAAAATAAATAAATGAATTCTTGTAATTATTAAACAAATTATTATTTCTTGTCTTACAATATTGTTGAATAAATCATTTTTGAAAAGGTGTTTTCCATTAATTTTAACTCCCAATTATTTTCTGAAAACATGTTTTAATATTTTAAACATTTAATTTTTATAATAAACTCGTATGTATGTATATCTTTCAAAAACTTTTTATTAAAATAAAAACAACAAAGGAACTGCAAGCTCGAAACCCTATATTTCCGACTGTACTTATTTTTATTTGTGGATTTTTTGGTATATAATAAAAACGGTGTTAGATAACGTTATTGATAAGTAACAAAATAACGATATTTTCCCATTACGAAGCAGTGATAACGAATAGGAAAAAAGAAATATCCCCTGTGAATGTTTTCGTAAATAATATTATAATTGCTACTTCAAAGGTAAATGAGTGAACTTTATTTTATTAACACAATGTATGCGCTATATTGCGCCGCAGACGTATGCATAGCGGGTGGTTTTCGTGAATTTCGCGGGAATTTAGTCATTCAGTAAAATTACTTCATTTTTTTAACGAATTTTAATTTATTTTACACTTAAATGTATACTTTATGATCATTGTTTAAAAAACGATGCTCAATTGGCAGATTGCAAAAAACGTAAAAGTACGTGATCTGTATACAATGTGTTAATAAAATAGCTATACGAGCTATACCAGCTATACGTTTAACAAAGATATGAACCATACTTTAATTATTTCCCACAATACGAAGCATATGTTCTCAACATTCTCAGAGATGGAGCTACAATATTAAAAAAAAATGTAAAACATTTTTGAAGTGACAATAATAAAAAAAAGTAGGTACTATTATAGATATGCTTTTTCACATCATCCACGTATGAAGGATTAGAGGCGACAAGAGATTTATTGTGATGGTTTACTATAAAAATAATTCGTGTATGTCATATGGGTTCCGAAGTACATACTACGTGGACTGTTTGGAACCAAAGATACATTTTTGAGTTAGAAAATAATATAAAAAAATGGTCATATTTTACTAATTGAGATCTACATTTTGACACCTCGCATACCTAGATATGAAAAAAAAATCTATGACGCCCCTCTCTATTTCTCCAAAATTTGAAATGATATTGTTGACTTAAGTATTTATCGTTGGTAGTTCCACCAAAGTCTCGTCACTATTTTTTTCAGATTTTTTTTGCCAGTAGTTATCGAGATAGAAGGGGGGGTGGACAAAATAAATTATTGCTTGGAGCCCCCAATAGGCGCCATTTTAGAGTTAAAAAAATGGTCATATTCTACTAATTGAAATCTACATTTGGACACATGCCTAGATATGAAAATAAAAAATTCTATAACACCCCTCCCTATTATTTCAAAATTTAAAATGATATTGTTGAACGTTACCAATTTTTTCAGATTTTTTTGTTGTTGTTACCGATTTCTTTAATTTTTACATATGTTTTAGTACTAGTTAAAAGAAGATTTTTAACGGTACTTAAAAATAAAATAAAAATTCCCCCCAAAAATATCGACTTTTGAAAATTTGACTTTTTTTTAAAACAAAATATCTCAAAAACTATCAAAGATAGCGTAAAAATACAAGGGATCAATTTTGTAGGAAAATGTATATACATACATACATATAAACATTTATATGAGAGTTTCGCGCATATTAATTAAATAATTATTTATAGTAATTAATTATTATTATTATGACAATTTAAATAAACGTCTACTGGTGTTTATTTTACCGTGTGAAAATATTATACCATAAAAAGTGGTGGCAACAAAAAATCAACTTAATATACACAAGAATTAATTTCTCTTCCGAGGACCAACATTATTAAAAAGCTGTTACGTACATGTAAGTCAAATTTTGAAATAAACGAGTTAAAACCAAATTAGCATCAAGCATTATCTAATAAAAAAATTAGACCGCATTCTATCCACGTTTTATCTCACGTTGTTTTCGTAATACGCAACGATGTCGTGTGAAGAATTACATTAATTATAAATAAAATCTATTTCGTATCAAATATCCAGACTGCAATTATACACACAAAATTAATTAAATATTGCAAAACACCGAATATTACAATGTGTGACTCTAATTATGACTTTTCTATTATTTCTTCTGTTACACTTTATTGTTCTCATAAAACTTTGACTAGATGTAATAAACAATTATACGACGTGACGTTGTAAACAGTTTAATAAATGTATGTAGTACAACAAGTATAATTTATAATATATTAAGAATACCAATTAATGCATTGGTTGCCATTTATGTGAAATTGCATTTTATAATTATTTATAAACGTTTGCTGTGAAGACATGTAAAATGCGACTAATATGAAAAAATCTAAATTACATCTAACTAGAATATGTTAAAAAACTACCCTTTTCAAATATGAAACGATTAAAATTCGTGTTTTATTCAAAATGTCTTCATATTTATCCATAACTTTATTTATAAATAAATATAAAAAAAAACTAGAAATTAATATATTCTTTTAATTTCCGGCAAAAATAATAATTTTATATATTTCAGTTAGAACCGGAAGTCGTATTAAAATGATAGATAGCAATTTTTCACCGTTCAACCGTTTTTAACAATATTTTTTATTGTCTCATTTCGATCAAAACCAATATTTTTTTTAATACTGACGCGGTAATGAAAAATTTAATAACGCGCTAGTTTACCATTATTATTTTCCTGGATTGTTCCTGGTTTTTCATTTCTAACTGAAAAACACTGAGAAAAATAATATTCCTTGGCAATACATCATCATGATATTTATGTATATTTGGTACTAACAGGGCCGTAACTACCACCAGGGCAGTGCCCCGGGCCTCCCGAGCACAGGGCCCCCCGCAGCAGTATAAAAATTGGGGTCGGCAAGATTGAAGAACAAAAAAAAGTAAGTAATTAAAATTAGTAACAAGCGTAAAATTTCGGTTTAAAGTAGCAACTAAAAAAAGTCTTCAACTTTTATATATTGCATATAATGAGAGCCCCTCGGTCACTTGCTGCCCTGGGGCCCCAGAGCCTCTAGTTACGGCCCTGGGTACTAACCAAATATCTTAAAAAATATGTATGGTTAAGTTAATTCAAATGTCTAGTCAGATCCTACTTGGTATCGATTATTATTATTATTTTAAGAAATTTCTTTATGTTAATTTTGGTGAAAATTAATAGGTAGGTAAATACAAATTTAAATAAAATAATATTTAAAAACTTACATTGATTTCATTCTATTTTTAATATTATTAACCCATTCTTCACTCCAAAAAATAATTAAAAGTTACATGATTTCTCAAAATTAATTGGACTAGTTTCAAAATTTTTTAGATTTGTAGTATGATGCAATTTCGATTAACTTGTTTAAGTATTTTTCTGAATATAACAATGCTAATTTAAAAGTTAATTTCAATTTATTTCTTGTTATTTGGCATATAATATATAATTATCTTATTCGGTAATTATATTGATACACAAGCTTTCTTTTTTATAAAAATTAACTCTAACATGTCTTTTAAAATCGTTTATATCATATTGCGAATCGATGTATTTTTAGTGGTGATGTATTAAAATATTTATTGATGAGATTTTTTTCAATCATTAAAATGTTAATTCAAGTATAAATTAAAATATTTTAGTAAAAAAATAATAGCTTTATTTCTTACGATATGTATGCTGTAAATTGGTTCCGAAAATCATACCGTATTTTCGTTTTTGCATTGAAGCAACATTCGAATTTTCTCTCAAAACCCGTTTGGTTGTCCTACATATGTTTATACATACATACGCATATACAAACATAATAATTACGTACATAGGTATTTAAATAGGTTTAGTTTTGCTTAACCTTATTAAATATTTTATCTAGTTTTTAATTACTTGTGAAAATAATTCTTTAAATATTTGTATTTTTCTCGGAATTATACAGGGTATTATATCATTACCAGTGGCGTAGTAAGAAAAATTTGGGACGGGGGGGATAAATACATATGAATTAAATTTTTTTAAGGTATTTTTAACTGATGTTTTCTCAAACCATACGTTTTTTTAGAACAGTGAATATTTCGGGAGGGGGGGGGGGGTATTATTCCATTTAAAAATAAGTTATAATTCAATATATCTCTGAAATTTGACATTCAATTGTATTTTTGAGATCATCATTTATCCATTCCGGAAAAAATACTGATACTTTACCCATTTAACCAATCTTCTAGCTCCAATAATATCAAAGTTAGCAATGATCACTCGATTATGGCGAACACCCTGTATATGACCGCTTTTCTTCTAATGCAGATATAGTTTACAAAATAAAATAACAATGGGTAAATTAAATAAAATAATAGTATACCGACATATTTTTTGTAATTTGATTAATAATTGTATTTAAAATTGAAGTTGTTACAACATTTAGGTTCTTCGTCATAATATAAGGATGTAAATGTGTACAAAATGTGTTTTTAGGTTAAAAGTATTATATTAGAGAAGATGAGATTTAACCTTTAAACCTAAACGTTTTCTAATTCTACAGCATTGTTCAGTATCGTTTTTTGCAAATTTCACTACATTATCATATTTTATCATATTTAATTTTACTTTTTAATAAAAAAGGAACCATATTTTAAATACATATAATACTTTATACTTTCTGTTTCTCTAAAAATAGCGAATTTTTGCACGTTTATTTTCATATAGGTGAATTATCTTAAAAGATCATATTATCAAAACAAAAAAAAATACAGGTCGTAGATACGACTTACTAATAATAAATTGGAAATGAGGTAAAAGAGTAAACAAATCTTTAGATTAAAATTATCATTTTATTATTAATTATTAACAAAATAAATTTTTATAGCATTAATCACTTATATTATAAATACGATATTAAGACAAGTGTCAACTATACTTGCACAATTAGTGTTCCGTGCCATCAGCCCCCTTACTTAAATTATTGAAAATTTTGAAATACGTTTAAGGACAAAAGTTTTTCCTTAGGTACATCGTGAGAAATATTTTTTGTCGAAAACTCTTTTCTCTAAAACCGATGGTTTAGCAGTTATAAGGATATAAATAATTAAAATATTTATAACAATTGGTCGCTCCAGGATTTTACAATCCTGATACTTTTGGCTCAATCTACATCTTATTTTTAATATTCATGTTTTTTTCAGATTTTTTAAACAAATCTATAAAAAATACACACATACATGTTAAATCCGTTCTTCAATAAGCTTTCATTTAACACCCTACACGATGTCCTTGAATTTTTTTTCCATTTCCCAATATACCCTTAGAATCGAAATTCAACTCTATATACTTCACGTTTACAATTGGGTCACCCTACAATAAGCTTTCATTTGACACCCTACACGATGTCCTTGAATTTTTTTTTCCATTTCCCAATGTACCCTTAGAATCGAAATTCAACTCTATATACTTCACGTTTACAATTGGGTCACCCTACTATATCTCTGTGCTAAATAATTTTTTTTAGGTCAAATAGATTCAGAGAAAATCGTCTGTGACAAACGGACGGAAGGACATCGAAGTGATTCCATAAGTGCTCCGTTTCACGGAACACTAAAAACAAGCACTGTTAGAAGAGCCCTGAAGAAGTCCACTGTAATGTGTGACGAAACGTTTGCCGATACCACAACCAAACCGACGCGGTTTACACCCAGAATCCAAGAACTATAACAAAATCACCGCGGAAGCTTCAAGACTAAAAACAACTAAAAAAGTTATATTGATTACATTGATACATTATACCTACATATGTATGTACAGTCACCTGCATTAATGGTCTTGCAGTTTGTATTCATTTTCGTTTATCACAAACTTAGTAGGCTTCTCCCATTTGATTATTATAATATTTAAATCATTTCTCCATCAAACAAAGACAGATATTTAGAAATTCATTTGCTAGATAAAGAACTACTCTTCGTTTATAATAGGTACTCGTATATATTTGTGCAATTAAATAATAATGTAATCTATTGAAAATTGTGTACGTAAATTTTGTGGTAATAAATATTTGATATTCTGAATTTTAGTATTTAATATATTAAACATGATAGAAAAAGATAACCTATGATGTTTGTCTTTAAATTTGGAATCTGTTGTAAGCAATTCTAGCCTTTATGGTGACAGACGAGTTCTGCAGGCGACTGTACGTGCTTATATTTTAAGAACATCTATGTAGAATTTGCATTCTAAAACATGACATAAAAATTGACACAATTTCGGAAACGAGTCCGTCACTATACAACGTACCCAAGAAAAATACCAAATGACGACGTTTTATCTATTTGTTACATAAATCTACTTCGGCATAACAGCAGCGTACATACAAATATACATACATACATAATGCGGCATTGTTAAGACTCGTGTGAACTGGGACTGTCGCGGTTATGGTTGTGTGTGTGTGTGTGTGTGCTATAACCGGAAGTATGCGTGGTCGCGTGGCATAACCAGATAGCACAGACGCCAAAAATTAGGAAATTATTACGGAAAATAAGGAAGCACTGGTTCATCTCGTATATTATAATAAATATTATCGATTACTTAAGATGGAACAATGCGAGGTTGTTTCACAAAAGTGTCTTAAATTATTTAAAATTCATATGTAGACCGTAATACGTTAACAAATTGTATTGTCACATAAATATCTATTTTAAAAATCAATGTTAGTTTGTATGAGGCTTATATACTCGGGAATTACAGAGCCGATTTCAATGAGATTTTCACCAATTTTTCTGTGCATGTTGTGACTATTAATATTTTATGAAAACCTAAAATTTAACATCAAAAGACTAAAAAGATCTTTATTAAATCGTGTTTATTTTCCATGATATCATAGCATACAACTGTTATTTTGGTTTTCATACAAATTCTAAGATGGGATCTGGTGTTTCCTGAGTTTGAAAATATGATTTTACACAATTTTCTCAGTAACTACTGAACGGATTTTATTCCGGGTTTCACTAATGGCTAGGTTAGGTTTAGGTGTATAATTTGTGGATATTTTCTGTAAATTTCATGAAGTCGGAAAAAAACAATTCGCGGTAAACCGTGTCTTGTGGGTATAGGGGCATGCTGGGTGGACAAATTACAATAAATTACATGGATTTCATTAGTCTCAGTCAAATATGAATGTCAATTTGAATGAATGTCAAAGAAGATAGTTTGAACTATTTAGGTCATTATGATTTTGTGAATATTAACCCGGGTAACACTGGATCCAATGTGCTATTATAAAATAAAACATACATTTTTATATAGCATCAACATGAAAATTTTAAATGATTTATCAACGAAAATTAGTTATTTTTATACGTTACTACTTCATTTATTTAATATACCTACATACATATGTAGTAGAATTATAGACCTACTAAAAATATCTTGTAGTATATATATTATGTGTATAATCGTTGAAAATAACCACTGTTCTTCTTCGATTTAAAATTTGAAAGAAAATAACTAACTAAATAATGTTCGTCTTTTTCGTTCAAATACGAGCCTATTTTTTCACCTCAAGAGCACAGTTCGATTAGTCTATAGGCTGTGGTTTTTAATATACATACATACAGATTCACTTCTTTGAAGTTTTTTCCTAGTACCAAATATCGGAAACATGTGTTGAATAGCTGTTCTTTTAAATAACTATGGTTGATAACATTAATTTGAAAAATTTAAATGTCGAGATAAATTACAAAAGGAATACAATCCAAAAATCAAATTTAATCCAACAAAAAACTTGAAACTACAATTTTATTTTATTTCTTTTTAATTTGTGTATGTACGAACAAAAGTATTCAATTATAAATGCATTATTGTAATATCAAGGTTAATTATTTTTATGTTTCATTTTAAATATTATTGAGTAGATATATTTTATTTGTCTGTTTCTATTTAGCAAGTAGCTTTATTGACGATAAAAAATATGTTCAAATATATATCTAACTAATTATAGATTCAATGACAGTGAAAAGTAAAATCAGTAAAAAACATATCTAGCAGTTTCTAATACTTTATTATGTTTTCATTTGAATCTAGGACATTTATTAGTTGTCCAAACATCTTCTATGTAAATATTCTGTTTTCACTATTAATAAAAGATATTTTAAAAATTTCTAATCAGCAAACATTTCGTGGTCATTGGTTTGGAATTTGATGAAATTTAGGTATTTTTTTAGTATTGTAAAATATATTAAAGTTTTGTATTTAAATATGCATCCCAAATCAAAAACGTCCGAATGCAGTCAAAATATCAGTTAATCCGAATAGATAAAATGATGGATATTTAACATTTTTTATTGATAAGAGCAAATCCCATTTTTTTAAATAAATCAATAACAGTATTGCAATGATTTTTTTTTCGATTATTTATACCCTTTTTATGATACAATCACAAAGGAATAAAGCAATTTCAACTGTGTACTGTTTTTATATAGATTTTTTAGTGTTAAGTATGCTTGAATTTTTAGTGATTAATTTAATAAAATTAAAAAATAATATAAGATAAGGGTACTAGTTATGGTCGCTATAAGAGCAAGTTTTCGTTTTTTTTTATTAATAGGTTTCTTTTTGTAATTCTCGTGAACTCATGTAACTAATAAAACAAGTAACTCTTTATTTAATCAATTTAATTACCAAAGTCCGCAAATATAGTTTGTTTTTTAAATTATAACTTTTTATTTTTTTTATGTTTTTTTCTCCATATAATAATTAATAAATAAATTATACTAATAATTAGTTTAAATGTCCACCATTTTGAAACCTATTGGCCGATTGTCATCAAATCACGATGTAACACAGTTAAATGTATATAGATTAATATTCAGAAATGTTAGTACCTAATAAAATATAGACATATTTCTAATTCAGTACAATTAATCAAAAATTTGCCATTATTAGGGTCCTTGCCAAGACTGGTGCCACTTTCTATATATAAATGGGATTTGCTCATGTATTTTTTATATTTATATCGAATTTAAAATATATTATGTACATACCTATGTATAGGTAAATTAAATTAAAAAAAAAATATATAAATAATTATTGTAAATCGAAGAAATTAGCAAATACGTATGTACAAACATACATAGCTAATGGATCAGCACTTCCTATATAATATATTATAAAACTTGCGAATCATATTGAATTCTACACTTTGCATCTACATATATAATATTGTTTTATTAATCCAAATTATCATTTTCTTCTTATTGAATTCGAATAAATCAGGTTCAAGTAATTAATTGTGCTTGTTCTGAAGCGAACACAGACAGATTGACAAACAACCATTCGCAAATTAATTTTTTGTAGTTAAATATTTAAAGCACAATAATACTTTGTGATAAAATAAAATATAATTTATAAGTCTCAAGTTATGAATATCTTCTTTATTTCAAAGTGTTACACACATTTAATTTTATTGTACTTAATATGATTACTATTACAGATGGTACTTAATTATATTCTTATAATAATATTGTATGTTAAAAACTTACTCTACGTCAACCATAAATGATTGTTTCCTGCAATTTCTCTAATTATTTCCCGATTTTTATAATTATCAAAATGAAATTATTTTAAATGGTTATATCACATTTGATTCTTGTGTTAGTACCTGTAACTTCTGTTTCGAAATCAAAACGAACAAACTGTTTTCATTTTCTCCAATTATATTTTATTTCTTTATATCACAGCATGCAACATGTTAAATTGTTAACATCCACTCTCTAAGAGAGTGGATAAATTAAATAGACAAGAGTTTACAAAGAACGTTAAGCGTGAAAGCTTTGAACAATAATTAAGTTATGTTAGCTTGTGAAGAAAGATTACGTTTTAAGAACTAGTCGAATGGTTATAATATTTTGTGTAATTATTTCCTTGGTAAATGGTACTTTTTTAATTGATGTCGTTTTCTTACGTATCATATTAAATAATAATATTATAATTTCAATTGGCTACGCTTATTAATAGTTTGAAATTTTCTATACTTAATATTAAAATATCATCAATTTAATTAAGAATATGATATAAAATATAACAACCGGATGCAGTTGATAAATAATTTGAACTGGGTTATATTTCTTAATATATTAATGTCAAAATCTTTACGTTATTTATTTAAAATATACATATATCAAATAACATCCGAACGACAAATAATATACATACATAATAGAGATATTTATCATATTATGGAAATTTGGAAGACGAATGCCCGATTTTATGTATAAATAACTTGTTAACAAGCAAAAGAAAAACTAATGTCCGGCCCATAGACATAGAGTATGGACCGCACATTTGACTCGAAAACAGAGCCGTCAAAAGAAAGAGATAGAACATGGTTTGGGATATACTTGTCCTTATTTAAGCAGGAATAACTATTTCATTCTTCTTAGAAAAAGAGATAGATATATCCCAAACGCACTGCATCTCTGTTTTGAAGAAATGTTACACCATTATGATAATACAGAATGCGCGGTCCATGCTCTATATCTATGATCTGGCCGGTATTATTTAAAAATTTGCTCTCGAGTAAAATCATTAAGATATCGTATTTTATCTTAAAACTTCTTTTTATTAATAGGTATATATGAGCTTTAATACATTTCTAAAACTGAAATTTTCCGAGCAACTAAAAAGTATTTTCTGTAATGTATATTTTAATATCCTCAGGAGTGCCTCCATGCTCTTTAATTTATCCTAAAAACCATATACAGATATTCCATGTTTCTTTAATAATTGTTTATCATTATAAAAATAATCAGTATCTTCGATCACGCATGTGTTATTATCCATTATAAATTAACTTCCTTTCCCGAAATCAGGCTAAGAATTCGCCGGCGAACGATCAAGTTATCTTTTTGCACACTTGATGAATTTAAATTCACTTTTAGTATCGAGTAGGCTGCGGCACCAAAACAGAGCGGGCGCTAATTACATGCGGATATGTACAAGCGAGATAACTACATTGTAAGGAAGGTATTCGGGTACCGCTACTTGGATCGCGTGTGTTTTGAGTACCGCTTAAGCGAGATAGGGTTATGCGGTGTTGTTTTAGATATCGCCGTGTTGTCTCTGTCGCGTGCAGTACTGTGTGGGTTTTGACAAGTATGTAGGTCCATCGGAAACACATCGGTGACACACATACGTCGAGTGTGATGATAACAGTAGTTGTGTGACCGCAAGGTTACCTTGAGTAGGCCCGCGCTTAGATGGATGTAGCGGACATCTTCGCAGACCATCGGCAATTGACTATTGATGTGGTTGCAGGTTGCAGGTGTCATAATCCACAAATATACAATTATTAATTATCTGTATTTTTTGTTGTGTAGAATTGTACAACTGATTTTAAAATAGAATTGTATAAGGTTGATTTTTTGAACCTTGGGTTTTTACTTGTTCTGGTTAATCAACTATAATAAGTATGTACAAGTATATTCTCAAGTTTATAACAATATTTGCATATTGTTTTTAATTAACTGCATGCACTCAGTGACTAATTCTGAGGATGAAAAAAATGCATTTAAAATTAAGTTTGTGTTTTATAAGTTCAACAAAATATAAGTGAACTGTCAAAAAAATCTATTAAAATTGCCTACGTATTACTGAAGTTTTAGTCAATTTAACCAAAACACATTTTTTATAAGAAACATGTAGGCTTACGATTAAAAATATTTATTTTACCACATCATACCTCTTTAATCAATTTGAAAAAAAAACATATTGTAGGAGGACTTGTAAGGATGATATAAAAAAGTTTCGTTATTGTACTTAAAAAAACGAACACGAAAGAAAAAAATTTTTTTAAGCGATCACATTCTTTTAATAATTTAAACTGTGTTTCCTTAAAATAATCAATTTAATTGTTCAGAAAATGATTTTTTATCATCAATAGATAAAAATGGTTGAATTTTCCAAGAATTTATTTGACATTCGTAGGTACAATTATGTCCCTAAAATTTCGTTAAAAAAAACGCGTGGTAGGTGTCCAATGCCTACCCTGTTACGGCCTTTTAGATATAATAATTTTAAATGTCCACTGGCCAAACAATAATTCTTTTTTAAAAGTGCAATAAATCAATACAGCAGAATGCTTAATATTCAGACAGTATAAATACAAATTAATTAACCATGAAATCGGATCAACCGAATAACTCGTACACAGATTTGTCAGTGAGGCTTCGTGAAGGCATTCCTCCTCGTTCAAAGTTACACTTACAGTAACTATGTTGCATTGATTATGCACACTCTTTTTAATAGACACTAGGGGTGTTAACAATAGATTTATATTAAGGAAAAATGTTTATATTTAAAAAGATCTTGAAAAGTATTTTCCAAATTATTTGAGCTGTCTTCAAATAAATATTTATTCAATAAAGATTATCAAATGTTAAATAAGTATTTAATTAGTAGACACAGAGAAGTGTTATATATATATATTTATGTGGTAATTAAAGATTTTAACTTGAACCTGAAATTAATTATGGTTTGGGTTCAATTCCATTTATTATTCAGGTAAATAATAAGAATTTATTAAATTAAAGTTGATATTATCTTTACAATTTGAAATTAAATGAAGTTTAATATTAGATGCGTGAGGTTAATTTTAGCAATATTTATTGGTAATAATCCTGATACAATATTATCTATTGTGTTTTTATTAATTATGATGGTCAAACAGGAAAAACACATTATATTTCCCTGAGTTAAAAACCACACAACTAATTCAGGTATGAATATTGGCTTCTCGGTGTATTGGTCATGTTATCGACCAACATTTCGTCACATATTGCAGTGGATATCTTCAAGGTCCTTCTAAAAGTGCAGTTTTAGAAGAGCCTTGTGGATATCCACTGCAATATGTGACGAAACTTTAGCCGATAACACGACCAAATTGACACCCAGAATCCAAGATCCATATCCAGATTACCGTGGAAATCTCAAAACTTGTACAATTAATTCAGTTTTTATAAGGTATTGTACCTATATTTATGTTAAATAACATATTTAACAGCAAATAATTAAAGAACTAAGCTGTTTAAAATTTTCATATCTTAATTTCAGTATTTAATATTGAGTTTATTTGTCATCCCTAATAAATATCGATACATGATTGTATTACGTGGCCACACCCGACGGCAATCTGGTCAGATAATTGCCGTGACTAGGCGACAATTGACAAACAACCTTTGGCAGGTTGTCGCAAGGACACTGTCTAATAGAGAAAGGCGAAATTATCTACTGAATTTTATTGGCGTTTAAAATCATATTGTTATAAACATGTTGATTATTTTTGATTAAAATTTTTAATTGGTAATTAATATTAAAATTTAGTTAATTATTTTATTCTTGAACAGTGTTATATAACTTGTCTTATTAAATTCGAATGCATAGAAAAGGTTTTTAATCAATTATTTTATTATTTACACACAAGATTATAATTTGGTATGAATAGGATCATAGAATGATCTTAAAATAAGATATGGGTAAAAGTAAAAATGGAATATGAAGGTTTTATTTAATAAATACATCACTGTTCTTCAAGAGATTAAATTAATTACAGAGAAAAAAAATTTTGACATATCATTAACATAGCACCTAAATAATTTTATATAAAAAATATCAATCTGTAATGTTTTAATTTGTACATTTCCTGTATTCCCTTTTTTAGATAACATTGTGGGTGGTAGGCGCCTATCCAACTACCTAATATATTTATCATTCTTTATTTAATATTCTAAACAAAACAATATAAATTACCACAAACACGGTTTTAATACCTTTCTAGCAAAAAACATAAATTATATATACCTAAAATACTTACATCTAAAATGTATTTGAAAATAGTTTATGGTTGATATTTATGTAAAATTGTCTATTTGTGAAATATTATTTTCGAAGCAACAGTTTTAGTTTAATTTTTTTGTAAATTTTTTCGTACATACAATCCTTTAAGAGTGGGCTTTACGGGTGTTTGAGCTTCTTCATTTTAGGTATTAATATTTTTAATATAAAATTTTTTATATTGTTGGTAACAGAAAATACAAATATGGACGTAATATTTAATCTCTATAATAATATTCGAAATATAATTCATTTATAATAAGGTACCCAGAGTATGCTTGGAGTTGGCGAACCCAGTCCCCGTTCGGGATGCTAGTCCTAGGGGACGGAAAAATGGGTGAAAATAGCATTGCCAGGTTTAAATTGAAATTATTAAGAAGGGCGACAAAATCATCAAAAATAACAACGAAAAAAAAGGTTTTCAATTACTACCAGGGACGCTATTTTCGTCGGGTAGAAACCGACCCTATACGCTACGGCACTGTTAAATAGTATGCCTTATCAACTCAAATAAAAAATTATAATTAAGAACTAAACGTCTTTTCTTCGAAAAATCTTGAATGTTTTAATACAAATTACATATACTATACAAAAAAAAACAACGAAAGTGAGATAGAACTCGATTTACTGGATGAATGCTTCATGTAGTTAATTTTTTACAAAAAATTGCATTTTCACAAAAGCTATAAGGTCAAAAACATGCCGATTTAAATCTACAAACATATCTGCAGCATACATCTTTTTCTATGTAAAAGAGAATATTATGTAATAAAAAATAACGAGCGGAAAACGAAATCAAACGATTCCAATCTGTTAGCGGAGAGAGAAACGGACCCCTGTTTTTATAAACGGTCCGGTAAGCAGACGGCGGTGTGTTATTTTAGAGTTGGTTTTGAAACAACTGCACCTTTCATTCTTTATACACTACACACAGTCAGGTGTTCCAGCCTATGCAAATAAGATTCGTATATGTGCAGTAGGTATAGTTGGAACATGAATTTTTTGTATGAGCTAATGAGTTTATTATTTTTTTTGTAATATGTTTTTTGTCTTAAAAATCAATTACATTATCTAACACTGTTATTATTAATTTCAATACAGATTATATCAAAAATGAAAATAAAATTTTACAAAACAAAAACTAATAGCTTTCTTTAAAATGCAAGTCAATGATAGTAAACAAGAGTGTTGATAATTTGTTAATAATAATTTGTGAGGTAGGAAATAATTTGAAATAAACATTCGATCAATCAAAATTACTGTTGAATCCAGAGGGTGTAGGGGGATTTTTCCACTGGCTGAAATAGATTATGGCATAATTTAAGAAAACCAATTTACTGGAGTCATAAAACCGGAATTTTTATTGAATAAAAAAAATCTCTCTTTACAGAATTTTTTTGGTTTTAAAATATTCTAGGGATCAAGATAAGTCTATATCTGAGTTTGTTACCAATTTTCCCTGTTTGAGGTTCGGTTTTTCCCGAATATCTCGGCTTCTACATGATCAATATTGACTAAAAATGTAAGGTTACTCATAAGGAACCCTTTTATCGATCTGTGGGGGACGGTATACTATTACTTAGTTTGTAGCCTCAAAAAAAATTACAAACTGCGTTTATAACAGATTTTTCGTTTTTTCTCAATTATTTTGCAACAAATACTTACTTTTTATGATTCTAAACAAATGTATTTACTAGGTTTGATTTTAATATAATAAAAAGTAGGTACCGCTAAAACATATATTTTCAAAAAAAAAAATCTTTGGGCAATCAATTTTGTTTATCTCAAGTTATAGAGTCTTATGCCCTTTTAAACGATGTATATATATTAATATATGGTACACTTACATATTGAAACAAAAAAGTTATTAATGTTTTTCTGAACTTTTTTTTGTATTTTCGGATTGTTGCCATAAATACATTTTTCCCCCGATTAACTTTCATTATTGTTCAAAACCAATTACAAAATTTAAAATCTAGTTAAAAATGATCGTTTAAAATAAATTTAACATAATTTTAATATGGTATTTCGTAGGTCACCTCAAAAATTTCAATTTTTTTAACATAAAGACGTTACATTTTATTATTATAATATCAATCTCAATAAATCAAATTAAAAACATAAAAATATATTGACTTATTCATTCAACAGAAATTTAACTTATTTCTGATAGAACTATAACTGCATTTGTCAAACAAGTGAATAATTCTAGAAACTACAAAACATGTACGTCTGTTTATATCATATGTTCCTTTTCTCACATGAGAGCATTTCGTTATTACTCTGTATGAACACAATTTTCATACAAGTCTCTCAAATCGTTCTCAATTGCAGCGTGACCACACGCTAACCAGTAAACGATATGTATGAAGTACATTATCTGCTTAAATATATAAATATTTCGTGTGAATATTGTACGTTATATGCACTCACTTATGTTAATAACATATATTTAATGCAGTCATATACATGGTTTACTGTATATACGCGGTAACTTATCGTTAAGGACAGTGGTGTCAACTATATGCGGCCCGTTAAATCCTAGAATACGACCCGCGCTCCTAAACAACAAACATTAAAAAATATATAAAATACTGTTTTAAAACATTGCAAATTATAAAGAAAAGTATAAAATATAAAGTTTCCATGATGAATAAGTATATTTGTATCATGAAAGTTTCTATAGATAGCAAACTAGGAAAATATATATATTTTTTATCATCTTTACCTGTAAACTTTGTTGTAGAATTGAATTTTTTTGTTAGTTTTTGTAAATTCATTAAAGAAAAAATAAATGTAAATATATTTTCGAATATAGATGAAATGCTTTTCTTATTCGCTGAAAATATCCTTTTTTTACCCGCTCAAGATTTTTTTTGGAGACCTTTTTACGAGGGTAGGGGTATTTTCTTAAGTATTCCGTGTTCATATATTGGAGCTATAAGATCAGTTAAATGGACAAAGTCTCAATAATTTTCCGGGATGGATAATGGCGGATTTAAAAAGACAATTGAATGTCATATGATATAATTCTAGCTCAAATAATAACAAAGCAAGCAATGATCATTCGGTTTCTGCAAACATCGATGGTCTTAGGTCATAACAAGACAGCTGCAAAAATGTCATTTTCCAGGAGAGCGATTTAAAATTTTTAAATGTATCATTAATTTTAAGATATCGAATAAAGATTGGTACCATGAACTAAATAGGAATAAGTGTTTATAAAAAAAAAACACCAAAATGTAATAATGGATGTTTAATGGATCTAAGACCATAGATATAATATTTGAATTCTATTTTTTTATGTTATTTTAACTAACAATTCATTAAATCGAACGTATAATTGATTGTATAACAAAAAATATGTAGGTACCTATAAAAAATATATACATAAACAGAAAGAATATGTACCAAATATCTATCCACGCAATTGAAATAATATTATTTTTAACCGGAAACCAAATGTCTGATGTTGGGTTACGCTAGTGGACACACTATAACATATTTTTTTTGTATTTATTAACACTTTATTAGAAGTATTGCAATAATAACTACATTGTTTCTTAGCCTGAACACAATAAACTTAATGTTTTTATAATTTAATTAATAATTAATAAGATAAGTTTTCTTTGTTTTCTGAAAATTATTTCGAAATCAAATATAAAATAAATAAAAAGTTTAGTTGATTGTTTTGGCTACTTCAAAATTATTACGTAGAATGTAGACAAATACTTAAACAAAATATGCGTATCCATACATTTCCCCGCTCTAGGTAAACATTTGCTACACACCTATAGTTGTGTTCCGCTATACTTCTTAAGAACTGGAGAGAGAATGTGGTCCGCCACTAAGAACCTCGATAGTTAAAGTTGGCTCAGTGATCCATCGACCGTCGTAGTGGAAAAGTCACACACAGAGACCATCCGGTTCCGTTTTATGTAAAAACAATACAACAATCCGCTCATTGATTATTCAACAATGACGCGTGCCATTGTTACTGAAGGATTCCATGATACTTAAACGTTTATAAAATATATACAAACTAGTGTTCGAGAGTGATTGAAAAATAACATAACATATTAATATTACTGTGAGTGCATTTTTTAAGGATTAGGATTCAGGAAGTGTTGTGTGTTACTTTAGTGTGGATATTTATTTACAATTTCGACGTCTTCTCGACGGACATTGTTAACAATGCTGCAACCGAGGAAGATCCGTTGTTGTTTTGTCTTTTGCCTTGCTTTGGTGGTAATTCATTCGGCCGGAGTAAATTGCACGGAAGGTAAGCATAAAATTATATATGTATATAATGTTAGTCAGGCCTTTGCGTTCATTCTTAATATTGTTCATATGTAAATGAACGTGTACAGTTATAGACACGCTAAGCAGTTGTCATTGCACGGTAAAGTTTAATGTAATGTCATTTGATTAATTCTTATTTAATTAAATAGTCAGAATTGATTTAAAAATACATTGATCGATGTAATTATGATTATTTGTCTTAATTAAATAACTTTTGATTAATGTTTGCCATTTTTTAATAACCAGTTAAGAGAAATAACGGAATTTCTTTTATTTGTTTAATTTATAAATCATTATTAAGTATAGAAAAAGATAATAAACTAAAAATGTCATTGTAAAATGATTACTTATTCGTTATTTATCTTTCTCACATATGCTAGCTAGTATATTTCATGTGCTGGCTTTATTTTAATTTGATAAAGTAATAGATAAAGTCGCAGTTTTTAAACTGATCAATTATTAACTAATAAAAGAAAGTTAAATTATCGAATGTTTTATGATCGTATTCCAAGCTTGTCAGTCATTTGACAACTTTCTTTACCCAGTATTATGTACATATCTGTTTTCTATATAAGTGTATTATATTGATTAATTAGATATTCTTGTCACACTTTTTCATACACATATGTGAATAAAATCAAAAGCGTAATAATTTTTACTTAAAACACGTATTAAGGAACATACTTTTTTGTTTAAAATACAAAAATGGACACTCTTTTGTTGTTATATTTTATAAAAATGCTTAATAAAAAACATCTATCAAGTAAATGCACAGTGCTTCCTCGTCCTAAATTCACCAAAGGTAGTTAATTAGTGTTCAGATAAATTACCTGGCATTGGTTAACCATTGAATTTAAAAAAGTTTTAAATGTAATTTAAAGTTAAATGACATTTAAAACGTCAAAATGACATTTAATATGTCAAAGTAAATATCAATTTAAAAACAACACGATTTTTAAAGCAAATTGAGATAAATCTTTGTAAGGGAATATTTTACAACAAACGTTGTAGATCTATATTATAGGAAATTAAATGCTCTAAAAATAAAATTTTCATGTAACATGTGTCGTTCTTGAGATATATTAAAAAAATAAATATTTTGGGATGTCACCCCTCCCACTTACATACGACTTTGATGATTTTGAAATAAGACCGTCCTCAAGCCAGACCCAACCAACCAACCAATCAACCAACCAAGTTTCATTCATATCGGTTCAGAGGTTCATGAGTTATGCGTGTGACAAAGATTCAGGGAACAAACGGACACACAGACACGGAACGAAAAGTGTTTGTTTTGGTCTGAAACTGAAAGATCAATTTAAAATTTTGAAATCGGAGAACAATTTTTTGGTCTCATTCTAAAACGACCACAAAGCTTCTCGTATCTTCGATATTGCGAGGAAGCAATAATAAAATTGATGTAAAGTCATATTTGGATCATTAAATACGTCATACCATTTGGAATTCGATGTCAAATCATTTGTTTCTAATACTTTCTCATTTCTATTTCTTTTGTGCTAATTGGTAGTTTAGTAAATGTTCTAAAATTACATATCGATTTATTCCACATAATAAATCAATGATTACATCTGGCACTACTAAAAATCGGTACTATCCCATCTATCAAATAGTAGAGCAATTAATAATTCACAAATTAAATGTGAACATACAACAGCAGTTGAACAAATCTAGGGACAACATATCGTTTGTTATTTATTGCGCTCGAGATACGTATTAATATCAAGACATATGTGTGAATGTGTGAGTGTATAACTGCATCTAGCAGGCTTAGGTAACTGGATTCAGGTTCGGCCTCGCGTCGAGCAGCGGTATAGACAAGAGCGTGTCACGACCAGGCTTCCGCGATCGCTTTTTTCTATTCTTTCTATGAAGGGTGTTTAAACTGTTATAAATTAAATAACGTTGTTTGATTCAGTTGTTTTGAAAATGGTAGAGATACAATCGTTTTGTTTTCAAGTTGGTAGTAAAAGTTTTGAGATGATTTATTGGTAACTTTAATGATAATAACAAGTAACACTTAAAGTTAATTTCATATGCCATCCTGTATTTATGTAAATTGAACGGCCCTGAAAGAAAGTATTAACATAAAATAAAAATAATGCAAAGAAATTCTACATTCTTATTCAAAAACCACAACAAAAAAGTCGTTTGGTATTATAAACGTGTACTGCGCATCTTCTTTTTGCAATGACAAATAAAAAAAACGAGTTAAAAATTCCATGCATGACAACAAAAATTGAGTACGCAAAATAAAACATGCAAACTGAATGTAATTTTTCATGTAACACATACCAGAAAGTAATACATGAGCAATAAAAAAGAAAAATGACTTAACAAGAAATGGCATCTTTAGGGTTTGTGTCTTGCAGAAGCATTGATATCACTACAAAAAATATTTGAGTTTATTACCACAGTGGGTTTTTAATTGGTTAGTTTATTTTTAAATGTATAGCCAATAGGATATCTCTCTAGATAAAACTAGTTTAATCAATCTTATAAAAAATATAATTTTTAAATATTTTTGTTGTTATATCCTAAATTTTTCTTAAAATATTCCATTACCTTCTAGTTTTTCATAAAAACTTGTCCTGTACATACAAATTATTTTCTTCGAACAAAATATACAGAATATTAATAAGCTATGACGCTTATCCATGCATTGATGTCTCCTTAATTTTTTTGTATGCGTTATATTTAAACATAAAAACATTGATTATAAATTAAAAATAAATGATTTTAGATGTATAACTTGTTTATCAAATATATAATTGCAGTATATACGAATTTTATGGCTACTTATTGATATAAAATAGTAGTTTAACCGTCTGAAACTAACAAATTGATGGTTTGTTAATACTGATATTTAAATAATAATTACTAGAATATTTTAATATGTTGTCATGTTAGATTGCGCTATATAGTAGGTATTTTTTGCGTTCTAAGAATAGGTACATATTATATAATATGTAGCAACTAGAATATTCTAAGGATTTTTTGATATTAAATTGTTCAAACTGTATATATGTATAAGTCAATTATTTTTTGTGTGTTTATTTACCCGTTAACTAATGAGTGCACCCCCCCATTTAATTATGTTAAATATAAATAAATGTATATTTCTCCTTGATCAAATAAAACTATTTTTAAATCGAACTGAAAAAAAATAACAAAAAATTAATTATGATCTTATTAGCTACAATATTTTTTTGTTGGTTATTATTAGTAAAATATACAACTTTTAATAAACAGCGCATTAAGACATCTATTTCAGAAGAAACAGTTCACGATACATTATGAAATAATGGATATAATAGTTAAAAGTAAAAAAAAAACGATGTGCAATGTTTATTATAACAAATCTCTCCTAACCAAAAGTTTTTCTTCAAAATTATGATGATGATAACATTGCTATTAACTGAAACATATTTGTCCTTAACTAAATTTTTTGGTTAGTGTTGATTTTTATTTGATTATTCAATAACAAAAAGTTAGACATATATTAATGTTTATAAATAATTGTATACCTACATACATTTGTATATTTCTATTGAAAGCTCATAAAATGAAACATAGTTACTATAGTTCACTAGAATTACTTACATATAAATTGTGTAAAGTTAACAAGGCATAACCAATAACTCAATACATGTACGTACGTTGTACGTGTTCATTACGGCCGTGCAAAATCGAGTTGAGAATTAAACAGTGGGGTCTCTACTAACCCAGTGACTGGCGGCCCCTCAAGGCATACGCTGTTTTTTTGTACACACAAGTGATCTCGATTCAATTCATTTTGTATGCACTATGCACCTTCAAAGATTGCAGCACTGTTTATTATTTTAAATTAAAATACATTTTTAAGATTGATTTTTGTAGCAACTAAGGTACATATCGATGAATTATTACTAATAATAAGTCTAAAAAACGTATTTCGTGAAATTATTTATTTATACTTAAAATCCATATATTACATAGTTTAATTATTTTTAAAAAGAGAAGGGTGGTAAAAGCTGTTTAGTATTTTCAATACGTATTTATTATTTGGGTAATGACATGGTACAAAAAACGAAAAGTGACTTTTTCATTGAACGATGACGATATTATAATTAAATACATGTAGATTATTTTCTTCAATATCCTTCATTATTCTTACCTTGGTGTCTCTCACTTATTTTTTATATTTGTTTGCAGTTATTAAAAGTTTTATTTTATTTATTATTTATTTGACATTTTAAAATAAACCACTTACTTTTATGATATTTAACAATGCTATACGAACACATGTATTATTAAACATAAAATTAACTAAACTTTTTTTATGAATATCTTATTATTTTATAAATATATACACATATCGCTTTTTTTATTAGATAATCATCTGTAATTAAAATTACATCATATCGCAGGAACATCAATATAACAAATTAGTCGATTTGTGTTTTTTTTTTCTAATAGATATTCTTACTCAATATGTTGATCAGCACAGAGCATGTTTAATAAAGTATACCTAATGTAATACCTACATATGTAGATATACTTGATGGCTTGATGCATACATACATAAATGTATGCACATTTAATGTGTTTACTTACCTACTAAACATACATGTTTTATAAATTAATGTTTATTAAGCACAGAATAAAGATTAATTATTCATTGCAAAATGTTTCTATTCATTTAGTCTAGTTACTAACGTATATACATATGATGTACAAGATATACAATAGATAAATTTAATTTGTTTATATATTTGTTTATTACACTGTACTTTCTTGGTTATTTATATTATAACAATCATAGACATAGAGCATAGACCCCGCATCTGACTCAAAAACAGAGTCGTGTCAAAAGAAAGAGATAGAAAATGGTTTGGGATATACTTGTCCTTATTGAAACATAAGTAATTATCTCATTCTTATTACAATTAGAAAAAGAGATATGTAGATATATCCCAAACGTCACCGCATCTCTCTCACTGGTTTGAAGAAATGTTACACCATTATGTTAATACAGAATGCGCGGTCCATGCTCTATGTCTATGATAACATATAACTTTATATAATAATATATGTATTGATCTTTACATTGTATGTATTTATTATATATGTATATTCTTATAATTAATATAATATTACACATTTATTTTCATGAATTTATTTATTGATTTTTTTATTTGGGCTTCTTTCATAAATAAAATAATTGATTTTATTTTAATTACATTCAATATTATATTTTATTGGGAAGACGAAGGGAAAGGTAATTCTGAAACCTATGCTTGTACAAATATTAATTTTGTTTTTATTTACCAAGAAGTCCAACTATATAATAAAATATATTTCATATATATTATTTATTGTGAATAAAAAACTGTCTATTAATTCCAAAAAAAATGATTCCAGAAAATTTGCTTTTGTGTTTTAAATTAATTCATACACCTATAACATTATTTCATTACAAAATTCAATAGATGACAAATAAATTATACATATACATACATATAACGTAATAGCTTGACATTTAATATCAATGTATGACTAGAATATTAATAGAAAGGAAATGAATTCAATAAATGTACATTATTATTAAGCTAATAATACTGTAAATTAATATAATATTGTATGTAAATACATACATATACGAGCATGTATCAATAAATTTTCTATTTACTTTGTCATTTTAAAAATTATTATATTTCTTACTAATTCTTTTAAAATATACTTATTACAATAATTAAGGGGTCGAAATAATAAAAATTGAATAATAGGGGAATAGCAGCGAATGCGGACACCTATAAGAATATTATTAAATAAAAAATAAAATATGGAAAAAATTTAAATTTTTTAAAATTATTTGATTGTTATGATTTATATAACGTTTATATAAGAATATTAAACGTTGCACCATTTTAGCCGCTGTTCTCTTACCTATAAAAAAAATCCAATAGATTTCACATAGCTATTGCATTTTCATTTATTTTCCACAGAGCTATTTGAGAATAAGTAAAATTCCATAATAATCAATAAAAAAAGTAAATTATATAAAAAAATATCTCTTTATAATTAAACATACATACATAACAATCCAATAATAATTGATATCAATGTATACTCATACATATTTTCGAAATCTTCTCCCAATCCAAAAAATGACGATTAAAATAATTAAATATTACATTATTAGTCAAATACATAAAATATCAGTTACTAATTAAATGTTGCAAAATTTATCAAACATTTAAGACGGCTCCACATATGTGTTATATAACTGAGTGGGTCTGTGTGATTTACTGACAAAACCGTTCTCACATCTGTGGTAAAAGTGTAATAACCTCTAACCGAACCGATTGCGGTGTCAGTACTATAGTTTAGCACGTAAATGTTACTAAAAGGTGAAGATTTAACTTTTGTACATAATTTTAAAACATTATTGTTGTTATGTGTTTAGTTTTGATGATTGATTTCCGGATATAATCATGGGTCAAATTGCTTAATAAGCAATCCATTTTTGAAAATTTTACAGGAGATGTCAAAATGTTACTACCCTATTTTCATGTACTTTTAAGTGTGGTTATAGGTAGGTATATTGGAAATTTTTTAATACCCTTTCGAACTAGCGTCTTTGTACAAGTTGGAAGATGGATAACTTTAAAAAATTAGATATCCGATTTTGTTCCGCGACGTTGGATTTATCCTGTTTTGTTCCATTATAAGTTGGATCTATCCACATTTGAACTACAGAGACATCATAACCTGTAATAGCAAAAAGTTGTAAGTGAAATAAAACAATAATAATTAAACATTTTAATCAATAAGGCACATTTTGGAAAAGATATTTTAACGTAATAATCGCACAAAAACTTTTCCTGTCTTTTTATACTGGATTTGTTAGCTTTTGTTCCGAGACATGTCAGTCGTTCCGGTAACGGTTGAAAATGCCGAATCGAAAAAAGTCACCTCGGTTCAAAGTTTTGTTCTACTGCTCCTCAATTGATCTAATAGATAAATAAAAATTTATTGCGCACTAGTGTCTCATAGTTTTCAGCTTTCATTTGATACCCCACTCACTGGGATTGAATAAAGAAACATTTGGTAACTCAATCTCTCCCACCCCGTCAAAAAATCACTACAGATTTACAATTTTATTTTTATCTCATGTCTATTATTGGTCCACTATTTACTATAAACATGCCTTATCTCAGTTTTACAGGTCAAACGGATCTGTATCTAGACAGACAGACGCAGTGTTAATTCCATAAGTGTTCCTTTTTCGATTTAAATACGGAACACTAGAAAATAAAAATAAATTATTTCCGACTATTAAGGCACTTGTTTAATAAAAAAGTCATAGTCATTTCGACAAGAGTTCAAAATTCTGTTAAATTTCGATTTGGTGTTAAGTATGTCACTGATCGTTTTCTTAGGTCTTTATTTCTCGTTTTTAATTAACTATGAATTTTATTAACAATATCCACATCAGTAAATATCGATATTTATTGTCGGAGTAATATTTTTGATGATTGCGGTTAAGAAAGTGATTTTTTTTTGTTTTATTAATATAATAAAAGTGAAAATATATTATTATATCGTAATAAATATACGTCTAGATATTATGTCCATATGAAATACATGGGTATTTTCTGATATTAGATTTTTTAATATGATCACACCAGTGGTGTATCAAAAGAGTTTGACGAAATATTGTTGGGCTATTTTGAATTTAAAATCATACCATTGCTATGTTCCTAAAGAAGTGAATGAAACAAATACATACATACATAAAATATAAACAATCTACTAACTTAAAATAACTGGATGCAAGTTTTCTCTGTCTTTTAACACCCAGACAATACCAGACTCATATGTAAATATCTCTATCTACAAACAATTAACCTACATATACGGTAATATCATGATTCTATTATTTCTATTATAGTACTAGAATTATTCCAATTTAAAATCATATTATCTCCATGAACACAATATTAATAATTCAATTTTGTGTATATACCAGAGTTTGGCTTTCCTTCGGCATTCCAGGGTACACCTACAAGAAAAATTTCTCTGTCATTAGTTTCTGCATTAAATATTAATAAACGCACACATGCTGACTAAATAGAAAATCATTAGTTATCGGCGTACTTGATTCTAAATGAAATTTTGCCCTAGGCCGACCTAACCCGGCTCTTAGCAACGCACTTGTCAAACAGAAATAGATATATGAATGTAACATGTATTCGTGATACTCCATCTTTGTTTAGGTTGTACGTAAACACAAACATTTCCACTTTCTCCTTTTGCTCGCAGAAGTCCTTTCTAAATGACTGAACTCTGTGTTTGTATGAATAAACAAAATCATAACCTGGTTAATCAACTTGAAATTTTGATGTGCATCAATGGAACGGTATTTATTTAACACTACTTTTTAACTTCTCAGCTGTTTATGGGACGCGATTTTGAATTTGATTTATCTAGCTTTCTTTTGTAATAGAAAATCTTTTAATTTAGTTATCATAAAGATGCCATCTTTGAAGATAACTCATTGTAAGTGAAAATAAAGATTAAAATGATGTTATTAAATATTTAATTATATGAAATATGTAGATTAAGAAAATGATTTTTAAAATTTATTTGACATAAATGTCGGCCGGGTGTTCTCCTCTTCCGACAGCTCTTCGTAAGAAAATGATAAATTTATATATGTATATGTTATCGGCAAAGTATGTAATTCAGGCATTCTATATATTTCCTAGGAATTCTATACAATGCTTAATGATTTCAGGCAAAGTATGAAATATTTGTTTAATAGAAATTTATTATATACATACGTTGCCTAGGCATTACATAGAACACCTAGGAAGTCTATAGTATGCCAACATAATATTAGAAAATGTATTAAATAAAAGACAAAATGATATTATTAAAGCAGATAGGTATTAATAAAAATACCTAGGAAATGTATATAATTAAATTGATTTCATACATTGTCTGGTGATTTTAGGTATTCTATAGAATATTTAGGAATTCTATACATTGCCGGTAACATACACAAAAAATTATTAGGGCTCTCAATTCAAATTGTAATAATTTTAAATGACACCAATTAAAAATGGTTCAATAAGAACTTTAATAATGTCCGATATTATATGAGCGAGGTGTCAAATCGTTTTGAATTTGATCTGAATTATATAGAGCAGTAGTAACAAATTTATCAATTAAAATCATATTTGCTTTTAGACCACTAGTTAATGTTGGCATGCGCTAAGTGATTCATAATTATCATCTGATTACAACTGTTATTTAAATTTAATACACTGTATATAACATTTACTTTGAATTTAAAAGCAGAAAAATTAATAAAAATAGATTAATCGACATATATTAATGAAAACGATGAGTAGATACTTCTTTAGTTGATTTAGGACCATAATAATAGATATTTCACAATTTTCGTCTGTATACTATTCTCAAATAATTTTTCAATTTTCAATACTCAATAATATATATTACTTAAATATTTTCTTATCTTGGAGTTGATTAATTAATATGCAAATAGCTGTTGTAATGAGTATCATATTATTGAATATTTAATTGTTTTTGTTTGAGAAAATTTCAATTATACATAATAACACGAGTACCACACATTTGTATACGTTTTTTTTCATGCATTCTTTTGTGTACAAACGGAATCACATTACTAACAGAGGAAGTAATTTAATAATATATACTGAAATACGTTTTAAAGGTCAATTATTTTTAATTTAATTATAGTAATTTCGAGATAATTTTAAAGTGCTCTAAATATATTTTGCTAAGCATTCTTTAGTTTGGTTTATTTTTATTTTCTGTAAAATTATTTTACGAAAAATGAGATTAACGGTTAAATTAGAAAAATAAAAAAAAATGAGGATGTATGTATGTTGTTTTTGTTTAGTTTTTTATACTCGTAGATCTAACGGTGTTGTTAAAAAAATAGATATTAAAAAAGTTGATCTCGTTTTGATTATATAGTAATTATATTGTAAAATTAGATTTGGATGTCGGTAGTTAGAAATACCTCGCTTTTATCAAAATTGAAAAAGAGAATCGAGTACTCTTTAACAACAAAATAATAAACATTTATAAATAAATATAGTAGCTACAACTATTTTATCTGCCAATATATGTATTCAAATTTCAAGTATCGAAAATAATTAAAATAACAATAAAAAATAAGTATAAAGGACCTTTATACCTTTAAAGGTGTACAATTTTCTTATTCACTATGGTTGTTTTGCGTGCTGATTAAATTTTGTAATTTGCTATTAAAACTATGCGGTTTACTGTTATATTTAAATCTGTAAGTATGTTTACTAGTCATAAATAATACATCTTGCATATACGTTAAAGTAAATATTATTTATAAGATACACAATATACCGTTGTTTTTAAATTTTTAACTTGCATGTTTTTCCAGCGCTAAAATTAATTAACACTTACTTTTACAGCTGATTTGAGATATATGGAGTTTAAAATAGCTCTAATTATCGTCGTAAACAAAAAATAATGCACGCATAACATAAACAATACATTGTTAGTGTTTGTTACTACTATACAATTAGTACTACAAGTTTGTATTTCTGATTTCTCAATGCACGTAATATTATAAACTATACTAAAAAAGACAAAACAACTATTTTCATAAAACAGCTAGGAATTAACTGTGAGAATATGAAATATTCAGTACTTTATTTTGATTAAAAAAATGTTTTGTACTTAACTAATCGATGAAAAGCGACAACTCTTATTTAGTTTAAGATTAGTTTTCACTACTGAAGAGGAAAGTTGGGTTACTTCCAATCGAAGTAAGAAAATTAGCTTACCAATGTGCTGCGCTACTTAAATAAAAAAATTATCCCTCCTTCTTGGCATAAAAATAGTATGGCTGGTCCGGACTGGTTCCAAAATTTTATGCCCAGGCACCCTCAATTGTCTCTTACGACACCAGAAGCGACATCATTTGTAAAAGTTTGTTTTAGTTTCAATGATAAATATTACAGATAATTTAAAGTGTTATGTTGGTTGCCAAAAATAACAAAATTAAAGTTAAAATATGTATGTATGTATCAAAATTGACTTTATTTTCACTGTTATTACCTGTCCTATGGCTGTTACATCTAGCCCCAAAGACAAAGCAAGTTGTACGGTATTTTTTTAAAGAAAATGTCTGGTGTGAAATATATATTAATAATTTTGATTTTATTCCTTATTGATATAATGCAGTAAATAGATATAAAACTAGAATATTTTTTCTAAAAATTGTTACAACAAGCCCCTTGTCCCCCTACATCATCATTTAAATGTTAAGTGCCCGGTCTCCCCCCCCCCTCCCCATTCACCTACTGGTACTTCTAAAGTACGATATCTGTGATCAGACCTTGGTTAGAGATTGTTGTAAAATGAGCAACAGAGCGTTGACTGAGAAATCGATGCTTGATCAACTCACTGCATTAACGGGTTTCTAAGATAACAGCATAAACGCAATACAAGTAGTTATACTCTTAAACAGATCTAATATTAATTTGAATTACAACCGTATAATCAATGCAGTACATTTTTTAATTCGAGCCGTTATGAAGCATACAATAGCATGGATAGGTATAGGTATTATATAAAGTAGATATTAATAACTTATATTTTATATATAGTGATTAAATTAATATTTATTAACCAAGGAAGAAATCTAATTTGTTCTTTGTCTATATGTGGTAATTTACTGGTTATTAATTTACCTATGTGCTATGCATTGAATAAGAATGTGAAAATTGAGATATTCATTTAAATACAGTACAACATCCGTAAACGTATAAACTTGAGATCTGACAACCCCTCTTATGCCCGGTATTATAAATAATTTACACGCAAATTTGTTTCATGCTAACGCTATCTTCCAGGAGTCAAATTGTTATGAAATTGCTCGATATTTTAAAACAGTGGTAATAAATGTATAATAATGTAAACATTTTATGAGGTACACTTGGCAGAACTCAAGAAAATTCTTTATAATACCGGGCATTAAAGTATATTTTTCTTTTACCTCCGCATACATTTAGCAAATCCAATTTTTATTTTGATACTCTCATTTATTCTTATGAATATTAGTTTTTTTTAATCACTATAATTATCTCTAATAAAGTTACAGTTTATGTAGACACGTTAACACTTTTATTATAATTGCTCACTGCAGAATATAAAGTACACGATATAATAATTATATTAACGTTATTTTTGACAATAATAAAAACGAAATTCAAATTACATTGTACATGTGCAATATATGCATGAAGTATCATCATAATAACATTTTTTTGCATTGCGTTTATATAAGTTCACTTACATACTTGGCGGAGCATGTAAATTTGCTGTGAAATATTCCAATTAGTGTTATCTGCGAGTCATAGGCAGGATCTATTGTCATCGCATTAAATACCTGTCGAGAATACCAGTAGTATAACTACAGAGGATACAGTTTAACGTTCTAGGTTAGATCAGACTCATTGATTTTACGTTTATTGTTCCTAGTTAGGTCTAGTATGAAAATATATGGCAGCTTCATTCCAAATTTGTTCTATCTAACTGATAGTTTGTAGGCCACATCCAATGTGCGAAATAATAATTTTTCGTCGTAAAAATTCTATTTTTTCTTAACATAAACTGCAAATTTCCTTACTTCTGCTATCCGATTTGGCTGATTTTAATAGAGTTCTATATTCTGATAATAGATGATGTTAATTAAAAAGGAATGCTGTTGATTTATTACGTTTTGCGACCTGTAGTGTGTTGCATCACTTAAAAATTTCAATTTCTCGGTAAATTGAACTTTGTTTATATTTTTATAACATGAAATTAAAACCAATCGATATTAAACTACGTAAATATGGAGACTTTTAAGTGGGTTCAAAGAAATTTAAGATATAATGCTAATTTTATCAATGTACATACGAAAAAAAAAATTAGGGCGAGAGTAGAACACACTCCAAACAGAGCTTGCTTGGGGTGTGCAATAGAAATGGAATATAACTGGAAGGATAACTACACTATAAGTAGGGCAGGATGAAAGAGATAAATTATATTTGTCCTTACGATTCATACTGAAACCTTTATAATGTGTATGCATTATACTGTATATTTAAATGTTTGTATAGACAGTTATTAACAGCAGCAGTTACTCTGTATACAAGGAGACTTGTGTGTGTTTCATATTATATTTATCTTTAGATCCAGCTCTGAAACATTGAATTATATAGGTTGTCTTTACCTCCTCTGAAATTATAAATAAATATTATTTTATTCGTTGAACGTTTTAAATTAGTCACATGCAGTACCTTGAAATTTAGCAAAAAAAGTTTCCCTATTAAGAAATGTCTTGGAAATATTGCTTATAAAATTAAATTATTTTACACCATATTTGAATCGTTACAGCTCATCATATTTGTGATGAAATATTGACAAAGAAGGTCAGAAATGTAATAATTAAGAGAATGCTGTGAAAGGAAAAAGATACAAATGAATTTCGTACTGAAAAATGTAATATGTGTAATTACACGCAATTTACAGTATGTTTTATGACTAACTACATTTTGAAAATATGAAAGTCTTTGTTTTTATACCCTCTCAAAATACCTTTTATTAGTGCTCATATCGCGGCTCGAATATTCTTTTTCAGATGGTTCTTGGTTTGTTGAAGTACATCCTCTCTACTATGTCAAATCATTTAAATACGAATTCCTGGAAATTACACGTTCAGAGACTGTAAATATTTATAAAAAAAAATTATTTTGAAAAAAAATTAAATTAAAAATATTATAATCATTTTAAACCTCTTGTTGATTCTCAAAAGGTAGACTCGATATGGTACAGAGTAAAGGAAAAAAAAATGTTGTTTGTAATTACGTTACGACCCTTTTGTTAATTTATTACCATACTTCTGAGTGGCTTCTTTCTGACGAGTCTAACAACTTTTTTATTTGTCGCCCGGAAATGAATGCACGCTCGAATTTCCCCATTTTTAAGAATTTTCGCAAATAAAAAAGTTATTAGACTCGTCAAAAAGAAGCCACTCACGATGTTTCAGAAGTACGGTAATAAATTTACAAAAGAGTCGAGGTACTAAGGACCTATATCATATTATACGAATATCTCGGACATACATTATACATATTAATAATCCTTTTATTTATAAAAGTATAATAATTGACAAACATATTTCGTAAATACGCATATTACAGAATATTTTATGGTACATTTGATGTTGCATTCGCTCTGGTTTAAGCGTTATGTGAGAACATTCACACCGTAATATACTGGGAAACAATCTAAATATGATTAATAAATGCGCTGACATGACAACTATTATGTTGTACGTTGCAAAAATGTATTTTTAATTCGTTAAACTTGTATTATATAAATATTACAGATAATAAAGAAATAATGTTACTGGTTATTATTTCAGAATTAAATACAGAATAGAGATCAGAAGTTTTGACATGACGTTCTTTGATAGGTCAAAAAAAAATATCTTAAATGTCACTTAAAGCGTGATTTTTGGTCGATTTTGTAACTTTCTCAAAGATTTGAATATTGAAATAAAGAAATTAGGCTTAATTTGAATGTTTTTACGTCCATTCGTTCAATATTATTATTTTTGAAATACTTGTATTATATATTTCGTGACATACTTTTTTATCTTTTTTATTATGTCGTAATATATGTATTTGGAAGAGATGGGTAAGATATAAAACTATCCAAAGATCAAATTTAATTGAAGGGCGGTGGGCATTAAGAGAATAATTTAATATATTTTAATTTTTGGGTTAATCGAAGATTATTTGTATATCATAGTTTATATAAAAACATTTCAATTGATGAATAATCATAAAAATATTTTAAAATGTATATTCATGCAAATTTCAACTTGCATAATTTTTTTCGTAACAATATTTTTAATAAACATATAACAAAAGTTATTTATACATAAGTGAATAATATTCGATTACATATGAATCGCATGATATAACAATTAATAAAATAATAACTAATGAGCTCATTAAAATTTAATTACATTATATTTATATTAGTTTTTAAGCATGTCCAAATAGTTTCATTTATACCAATATAAGATTATATGATAACTGATTTATAAACTTATTATACGATGGCATTTATTTCGTTACTGATATTTATAGGCGCTATTTATTACATTAACCCAACAGAGCGCTTTTGTTAAGATTTTGCGTTGCTGTAAGATTATTTTAATTCGAATGGGTTTGAAATCATACTTAAAAGCAAAATCTGTAATTTTAGGATTTTAGATCAATGAAATACATTTTCTGCAAAACTTTAATTTAGGAAGTAAAATAAAATAATAATTGATATTTATAAAGTATTTTATTACAAACATTTAAGTAGGCCATGAAAAACAAAAATTGTTTAACGTAAATCACAATAACTAATAAAAATAACAAATGAATAATTGAAAACAAACTATTACAAAAAAAATGTTCTTACTTTTTTTTCTAAAATAAATATGACAAGTGACATATTGTTGTAAAGTAGAGTAAAAAAAAACACGTTAAAATATGCTATAGCTAACTTAGTGGCACACAAGAAAAACTAAAGTTAGGGCTCAAAAACTAAAAATTCAAAATACACCAATAAATACTACATAAAAAGTGTTTTGATAAACCATAAATAAAAAGTACCTAGTTACTTTGACAAAAAAGTTATAGTCATTTAAAAAATTCATAATTTTTTGGTATACCTCCTAAACCACATACAATTATTAATATTTTTTGATGTGGTAATACTCACTCCTTTCTTACAAATAATTCATCTTATTTAACCGAATATGTATCTCTTACCGTTTTGGAAATTCCCATGCAACGATGATACATATGTATATCAATACCTACATGTACATTAAAGTGATGATTTTAATAATATACTCGTATCAAATTATTATTTTCCAACCATTTTACTATTTTTAATATATTTATATAATATACACATTACACATCTTTGTATATAGCAAAAAACTGAACACCATTTATATGTAAATATATATTCTCATATGTATAATAAATAATGTGTATGTGTTGGCTAATGTGCGACGTATTAATAAACTTCTTGCGAATCTGTTACAAAACGATAACTCTCCGAACAGACAGACGACATTATGAAACTGCTGCGGTTTGTATAGAGTATAGATGAATGCGCTGTGTTGGGTATTCCAATCCAATCGTACTGTTTGAAAGTCTTATTCTAAATGCTAATATTGTGTAACCGTGTCAGATCCCTGTTTTATAGAAATTATTTCAATTCAATGAATGAATCGAACCTGAGGAATGTTTTTACGTGCATGATATTATTTGTAATATGTGAAAATTTTATTAAAACTGGCCTCTTCTTCTTCATTGACTTTCCTGGATCTTCATTGATAATTCCTGAATTTTGTGTACTCTGGACTTATGGAATCTTTGCGTACTTTATGCGTTTTCCTTGTTGGTAAGGCGGCAGGATCAGCATCATATACCTTCTTCACGTTGCAAACTGTATGTAAAGGGAAATTATTGAAGTTCGCAACTTCATTAGCAGTTCGCCCTGCACGCAGTCCAGAAATTATGGTTGCTCTAACATCGTATTCCTTCGACATGATGGTTGCTCTCAGAATTTAATATTTTATTTCTGAAGCAACGATGTTTAATCATAACCTTAGAAACATATTCCATACAATTAATAAGAAGCACATAAAATAAGGAGATGCAAAGTTATTGTTAATTTATCGAGCGCATTCTGTATAAGCAAAATACTTTGGACAAAAGGCTGTAGCCGGGTAAGCATGCAAAACATGCCTTTACATAGATTTGGCTGATTATTTTTTTGGAAGTCACATTCTATTAAACATTCAACCTGACCAAATATTAGCTTCCAAAAATTTATAGTTTTCGAAAAAAATTTTTTTTTTGATTATCAAAAAAAGAAGTATATTTTCTAATTTATGTAAGGTTTTGTCAACTCCTAAAAAATCGAATAAACAACCCCAAATCATAACCTCTACTGGTTTTTTGCAATAGTGACCACGCATAGAAGAAAATTTTACTGAACTAAAATGATTATTGTATGTATTATGTATTAATTATTAATTCAAACATAAAAAACGTTTTAATATTTGACATATTTCTAACTATAAGTACTTTCCATTGTTCATCGTACATTTTTAAAAATCAATCAATCATAATTAACGCACAGAACGAATCATTGCTATAATCGTATGCATCAAGATGTTGACAGTGAAGCCGAACACATTTTGCGTTCCTTCCTCAGCAGTTAGCAAACACGGAACTGTCGATCGTGGGAGGCGATGCCTGCATGGGAACCTGTACTCGTTATACATAGATCACACACAACACAATGCACTGTTTGTGCAATGTTAGATATGTACGTAATACTGCGTAATGTAGAGGATTGCACCAGAACGATGCTGTTGATGGTTAGCAAAGGAAGTTGTCTGCACTTGTCTATCTTCCGGTATTTTATTTAATGATTTATAATATTACTTGTTCTTTTGTTGTAATACTTATGGGTAATTTCTATTCTGAATGCAGTTATTAAGTTGGTAATAGACAATCTTATGTTTTTTTTACTGAAGTCATAAAATAATTTACAGTATGTTTATATCTCTCGTAAAACATGATAAACGTATTTGTGTATTATACCTACGTACATATAATATGTGATAAAAGTTACTTCCTACTAATTTCTTTTTTAATAGAGATAAATAATCCATTCAATTTATCGAAGATTAAAAAATCTCAAGTAACAACAAATATCTGTTTGAATTATAAATGGTGTAACTATAAATGGTCGACCAATTTTCATTTAAATTCGCTTATCACAAACTTAGTAGGCTCCCCCCATTTGATTATTATAATATTTAAATCATTTTTCCATGTACCAAACAAAGGTAGTTATTTTGAATTTCATTTGCTGGATAAAGAAGTACTCTTCGTTTATAATACCTACTCATATATATATTTGTGCAATTAAATTATTACGTCATCTATTGAAAATTGTTTTTGTGGTAATAAATATTTGATAGTCCGAATTTTAGTATTTAAATATGTTACACTTGATTATATAAGCTCCGCCCTAGAAAAAGATAACCGATTATGTTTGTCTTAATATTTTGGAATCTGTTGTAAGCGATTCTGGCCTTTACGGTGGCAGACGACTTCTGAAGCCCACAGTATAGTATATATACTTATAATTGTTCCTTTAATTTTATCATTTTCACAGTCTATATTGTGTATAAAATGCAGAAGTTTCTATTATCTTCATCTCATTTGTTAGGAAATAATTCTCGAAAGATGTGGACTTTAGATGTGTTTTTTTTTATATAAATATTTGGTATCTATGTATGTGTGAGCAGAAAAAGATATAATGTGTTATAATCGCATTAAATAATCCGTTAGCTATAAAATTTAACAATACCGTCACATGTTTAAATAATGATAATAAAAATATCACAGCATGTGTTCAGCAGACACAGGGGTCATAATTCAACGACGTGCAAATTTTAAACAATTGTTTATTTTTGAGGTTTCGATGCCAATAATTGTACATTATTCATTCGCACATTGAATACTGACTATCAAATTAATATTGTAGTATTTGTCCAAGAATTTTAGACACATTAAAATTAATTATCTATTTAACTTGCGAATCTTTTTCTTTATTATTATACAAATAATTAATATGTATAGGTATATCTATAGAAAATAAGTAATTACATACCAGTGATTTTAACATTTAAATGCTTTTAACGCATGTGTATATTAATATGTAGATTTGTATCTTCTGTTGGTATTTAATTTTATGAAAATTACATGCTAATTTTCGTGAAATAATTATGTTATATTATATTACTTTAGACAACGCCCCAAAATAAATTGTAAAATATATGGAAGATTATAATTATATGCTTAATTAATTAATTTATAAATAAACTCAAGATGTTAAGGCTGAATTTGTACAACACAAGTATTTTTTGAAATAATTCATAAGAAATAAACTAATATGGTTTTTAAGTATCAAAATTAGCAAATTAAAATTATAATTTCTTGATATTTGAGCCAATGCATAATCCTTGTCACAAATTGTGGAAATATCTCCCCCCCTCTTAACGATTTTAATAATTTTGCAAACACAATAACAAACAAAGAATTGAATTCTCAAACGGTATTATAATAACATTCCTACACAGGTTGCTCTATTCTTAAAACGTGATATTGTACTTAACTCTAAATCTAAACGCATGCATCAATGTCTATAAATAAAATAATATCTCACAATCACGACAGATCGAGAATTGTGCGTTTCCGAGCGACCGAGAAACCGTTGGTCGCTGTGACAAGCAACGGCGATCGGTTCACGGCTTGTGCGATGTTATATCATCGTCAATTTTGGTTCTGTTACGTAACGCCCGACAACATCGGAACATCGGCTGTGTAGAAAGTCTGTAGCGGAAACGACACTAGTTTCCGTTTCAATTGATTGTTTGCGTGCCATCAGAAAATCATTACATGGAAAAACGTAATACCGTCTTCTATTAGATACAGATGAGAGGTTTTGTTTTCTCAGCATTTTTGTACAGATCAATAGCACCGAAAATTTGTATGGTGTGTTATCAATTTATTATTTAATAATAAATGTTAATATTTATGTCTATATAGAAATAATACCTATACGTTTGAATCTCATCATATTAAAAGTATTACATTATTTGTATGTAATAAAATACATGTATAGTTTCTGTCAGTTAGGTCAAATTTTAGTTATAAGAGCTATATTAGGTACTAGGACTGTAGAAAAAGCGTAAGAAATCATAATTTTAGAATTGATTTTTAGGGTTTCGGGGAAACTCTATTAATCTCACTTTGTCGTCCGTCCACCCATCCGATCGTCCTTTTCAGTCAAAGCAAAATATCTCGTAGACTATATAAGTTAGAAACTTGAAATTTTTACAGAATATGTAAAATGTTGCTCTCTAATAAAGTATAAATAATATTTTTTCAGAGGGGGCGCGAAGGACTAAAGCAAGGCAAAAAAATGTTTATACCAAGACATGTGGCTCGTCAAAATACAATATATAACCAAACCAGTAAAATTTGACTATTTTTCTTATTTAAAAACAAAAATATTGTATACCAGTGTGAGGTATCAAAATGTAGATCTCAATCAGTAGAATTTTATCATTTTTTTCTCTCTCAAAAATGGCGCCACTAGGGGGCTAAAAGTAGTATTTTATTTTGTCTCCCCTTCTCCAACTCGATAATCACTGGTTCAAAAAAATCTGAATAAAATGTGGTAACGAGGCTTTAGTAGGACTACCAACGACAAACAATAAAGTCAACAATGTCATTTTAAATTTTGGAATAATAGGAAGGGGTGTCAGATTTTTTATTTTTATATTTAGGCATGTGGGGTGTCGAAATATAGATCTCAATTAGTAGAATATGACCCTATTTGCATATTTTTTCTCAAATATGCGCCTGTGGCTACAAATACTCCACGCAGTACGTACTTCGGAACCCTTATAACATACACCCGTGTATGTCTTGACCGAATTATTTATATTAAAAGCATATATAATTAATCAGTTTAATGAGTATATGATGATATTAAAATTTTTGTTCAACTATATTATTTATATGTAACAAAACATATGATAAGTAAAGTATATGGTATATTTAATGTAATATACTCATTTGTTTGTTGTTTCGTGATAGGAACGTATTTTTCTGGGATAAAAGTTTTAATTGTATAGCATGTTATTTAATAATTAAAATGAAACCATGCTTCTAATTATATTACACGCATTTTTAAGTTTTTAACATAAATAATTTTAATTGTATTAAAATTTAAAAATACAGTTTATGTTTCAGTATTTGAATCAAGACGATTAACCGTTAGTAGAATATATATAGATACATATATAATATATTGAAAAAATAATTAGAAACTACTTTTACACATCCTTTGCCTAAAAATAGAAACTATGTTAATTAAATATAAAGTTGCCTACATGTAAATTATTTTATCCCCACACACAAAATTAGAACGCCTAATCTGCCAGTAATTTTAATTTAAATGCATAAAGTAGTAATGACACTAACCTTTTTCGTGAATTTGAATATGGGATATTAATTTAAAATTCAAATATATAAGTTTATGATTTATTAGTTTGTTGGTATAGTTTTTTTTTATCATTTGAAAGTTGTGTGACACTATTTAAAATTTCAATATTCATTAAAATAGAATTTGTATTAATTTATAATTGTACTATTTGTGAAATATAGTTCGTATTTGTAAGCAACCGGTTCATGAATTAAAAATTGAAATACAAGCAGGGAAATGTAACTTGTCAGCGTACTAGTCTGTTCGATACTGAAACTATACATGACTAATGCGGTGTTCACACCAAAGAAAACAAAACAGCAACACGGTGTTTGAAAACACATCGTATTTAAAAATGCATAGGGTTTATTGCACTTTTGTCAAAAAGACACGATGTTGCTGTTTTGTTTTTTCGGTGTAAACACTCCATAATACATACACACTGAAAAATAAATAATGTCCGGTATTATAAAGAACACAGTTTTAAAAAGTTGGTAATCCTAACTATAATATGTTGCCCACTGGTTATCAAGGAGTGAATTTTGTTTTTAAATACGTTTTCTAGCCGTTAAAAACAGTATTTAGAATTTAAAAAAAAAACTGTATTTTTATGTTTTTTATTGAACTTACATGGGTTTTATTTTCTCAATTTTATGGTGAATTTATAACGAAGAAAATTGATTTTATTTAGTCGCAATCCGATCAATAAAACCAAAGATGTTTTTCAAAAATGTACAAAAGAGAAACTGTAAAAATATAGATTTTTTTATGTGCGGCCCTCGAAAAATTTTACGTTGTCAATGCGGTCCGTGGAGCAATTTGGGTTGGCCAAACCTGGCTTAGTAATTGAGTCTTATTTTTTTACAATTTCTTTTATTTTTAACATGTCTATTATTATAATATACAAAAAATTTATTTATTTCGTGAAATCTTGTTTTACTTCTTAAAAATTTGGGTTCTGGCTTAGAAGGTTGGATACCACTGTTCTACTGCAATATAAATCCGAAATATAGTCCACAACCTCAAAACGATACAACCCAACATTGGAAATGACTCATACGTCCAATGTCCAATACATAAATATTTTTGTAACAATTAAACAGTACCAGTTGCATTGTTCTAAAAAGGACATGACTAATGTTTATTACAAAACTGCATGTGCACACACACATATACACAGACAGACATAGCCGCCCCGAAAACCGCGGCACGCAGAAACGCGCCTATCCACAAAGTGTCTGACATTTGCGGCACCCGGGGCGTGCGGTAACGCGGGGCGTGGCGTTTTACACAACACCTGGAGATTGTTGCGAGAGATCTGTGGAAGGAACTCAAATACTGAATACATTAGCGTTGAGAAAACGTGCGTTAATCTCCTGAGTCACTGAGGACAAGTGAGGTAATCTTAAGAAGTTTATGGTGATTATTGATTGATTAGGTATCAGTTATCAGTTTATTAATAACCATAATTAAGAATATCGATTTTGTAACTTGCATCGAAATCTAATATATTAGTCGAGAAGTATACAGTTTATCTCGTAAACTTATAAGGAATATCAATATCTTTTTAAATAATTTATAATATATGAGTTTCAATAGTTTTCTAATATTCTAATGTTAAAAACATAATACACATTCGTAGAACAATTAATTTGACAATTTGAATTTATTGTTAGTTGCATTTGTTTCCAAGTCAACATGAATTAATGACGTATTAATTATTATTTAAAATTCAAATTTTGAGGGTGGTTCAAAGGTTCAATTGACCTACAAAAGTCTTATCAAAATTAGTGAGATAATACTCGCAATTTTTTAAACGATAATAGGTACAAAATTTCGAATAATTCTAAAACCCCTAATCCGATTAGTACCAAAATCAATAGGTCTGAAGTATTCACCGAGACAAACATTTTCCCTAAAAATAATTCAAATCGGTGTATTTTTACAGTAATTATCGTAAACGAAAGAAAATTCTACACCCAGGCATACAGACACATGCATAGCCGCCATACGGAATTTAACTTTTCTTTACGTTTTGAAGATAGTACAATCAGAATCTGCTCTTATCTCGGACACAATTTTTCTGCGATTAAACTAGATTAAAATATTGCGAAGCGAGTAACTTACTAGATTTAAGTGCAAATTACACAATTAATACTCAGGGCTCCTAAGTAAATATATTCTTAGCCAACGAATAGCTTTCGAAATTTCGTCAATATTAATTACTATATAATTTTGGTAAATGCAAAGTGAGGCCAGGAGACTTAAAAGCAGACCATATTATTTACATAAGGTAATGTAATATTTAAAAGTTTATCCATACATTTATATCTTCAGCAAGAATATTGAAGAAGTTCAGTGTAAATTTATAAAATATGTATGTTTCTTAACGTTTTGAGCTTTTGTATTTACAGTACAAATCATTTCAGTGTTAAAGGTTTGATTGGAATATTAAATTATAAGTTTTTATCATAGAAAATGTCTAACCTGTTTTCATTAATCGTAAATATTTTCTATGATAAGAAATATAAATAAGTAATGGTTGAAATATTCTATCTTGAAAAATACATATTGGAAAGGCTGTATTTACACGTATGTGTATAAAAAGTGCATAACTCAATGACTCATTTGTCTTTATAAAAAAAAAAACTTTACAAAGACAGATGAAAGTTCTAGAGCCATTGTTAACATGTAAATTATAATAGATGTTAAGTTTAAATTATTTTCCGTGTTTTATCTAGAGATAAACATATACTTAACTAAGAATACGCTTACTTTCTTGTAAACAATAAAATAAACAAGCAAACATTGAAAAATGAAACCCATAAATTATTTAACTGACATTTGAGGAGGAGCACGAAAAAATATTCTGCTACAGTTAATTAACTGCTCGTAAATAAATCTAACTACCTATTCAAAATAAATAATTGAAATGAAATTTCCCACATTCTGGTTACCTAAAGATTTGCTTTGTTTTTTGAAGAAGCATATAGATATAACCAAACCAACTTTGTGGTGCGACTTTTTCAGCAAAACAATAATTGGAATCAAAGTAGGCCATACCTACAGGTTGGTCAGCGCACTCTTACTTTTCGCCCATTCATGTTTTTTTCTTTATCGGAATCACGGATGTTCATATGAGTGCATCTTTTTTCACTGTAGACGTTTTCGGGTCAGAATCTCAATCTCGTATGGTTGATTGAAGATATTTGTATTTTATAGCGTTGATTTATGTATTTTATATGCGTGCGGTGAAATTCAAACATCAGTTGTAAAAGTGTCACTTTGTTGATATATTTTCGATTGAATATTGAGAACATAGGAATTGTTTATGAGAACAATGCGACATAAAGTCGTTGAGTATGATATTATCTATATAAAATCTATTAGGGCTTTCTATTGTGAAAAGTTAAAGAGTAATAATATTGCATGATTTTTTTTCATACAATTTAATAACCATACGTTAAACTTCATATACAGAGTGATTTACAACTAGTAAAAAAAAATTAACAGTAGATCGAGGATGTTCTTTTAAGCAAAAAACTTTATATGAACATATATCCGGAAATTCTTCGTGAGGGAGCTACAGCTTTCCAAAAATGTTGCACAAAATTAGTGTTTATTTAATATCTAGAGAACTCATTGTGATACAGATATATGAAATTTGATAAGTATTTTTTTGTTCTTTAATTTTACCCTGAGAGGTTCTTGTAGAAGATTATATGACATAAAATACACAAAAATATACATTGACCATTTGCCATAGGATCATCTGTTTTCAAGAAATATCGATAAAAAAGAAAGTGTTGCAGATTTTTACTTAATACGGATGCTTCAAATTACACAAAATAAGCTTATATTCTTGTTCTATTATTAAAAATTAAATAAAAAGTTAATATTGTAGATTAATATATGATAATATACTCTTTTGATTGATATTTCATACTCTGGCTAGTCTAGGAATTGGTATAGGTTTTACAAATCACTAGTACAATATACATAATTGTTATAGACACTTCAATAGGTACTAAAAAGTGCATATACATTAATATATAAAGATGCAAAGCAAAAAGGTTTTACGCTGGTTGATTCTTGAAAAACGAAATCCTGCGATGTAGAAAAACACAATTACATTATAATAAAACACAAGAGTGCATTGTAACAGATCTATCATGCAAGTTTTATTTATTTACCTTTTCATCGGTTCGGTGCAACCGATAGCAACATTGTAAACACTGCAACGAATAATTAACGTGTTTATTAAGAGATGGCGTTGTTAGAGATGAATGCAAGACGTTATTAATGGACGCTTTCTTTATGTCTTTATGAGAGTCATTTGTTAATGGTAGTTGATTTTCTCACGTTTCAACAAGGAAGATGGTATGAAGAATTTAAAAAATATATATAATTTTATTAAGTTACTTTTCCTACGTTATTATTGAGTAAAGTATATGTGTCTGCCTTTCTTATAAATTACAGGTGTAGTTTTATTGCAATTACAATATTTTTTAATGATTTAAGTATTTCATATTTTTACTGTATTACCTAATTATAAATCTAGTACGTATAGTGTTTAGTTCCACAAAATTTATTGTTTCCAACTATAACGAAAAGCCATTAATACCTGCAAATACATATATGTCTCTACATTATAGCTCTTATACATGGTTTTGTTCCTGAAAACATCGAGCGTTGTTGGCCAACCCAAATTGATCCACGGAATGCACATAAATAAAAATATAAAAAAAAAATTCTCATAATTTGTTCAACATTTGACATTACAATAAATTTCGTACTTGATTTTTTTAATCACTTTAATTTTTTGAAGGAGAACTACGTCTTCCTAGGTGGTAACCACGGGACCACGGATGCATAGAAAATATGTCACATATAAAAACGCCATCAGATTTATAATAACAGTTTTAACCTTTCATTCCTTAACCTTTAAATTAACATAAAAAAGTTAGGTTAATTTTCATAGGATTTTTAACTTCCAATATAGATGAAGATATGTAATTGGTCTCAATCGATTTGGCCGGAAAAATCATATTGGGGGTGTAGGGTAAAAAATGTACTACCTATTTCACATAGGAGCCTAGATATTTACAATTTTGTATAATAGCGGAAAAAATTCAATATTTCGTTCCCTGTCACAGATAAAGGGTTGTAATTGATCTCACTCGATCAAGTTCTTAATTTTTTATTACAAAAAAAGTTTAAACAATAAAAATTATTAGTTAAGTTAAATAAATAAAACAATTATTTAAATGTCCTTTTAAATAAAACAACGGGAAATTAAAACCAGTTTCAAACTTTTTGAAACACCCGATACTTAAAAAAAACCTTTAAAACATAATTTGTTCGTATAAAGCCGCGGGCCGCACATAAAGGCGCGGCGGGCCGCAGGTTGACCAGGTCTGTTATATATAGAGGTCGAGTCCCCAGTTTTATAACGTATATAGTATTTAAATCAACGCAGTTATAAAGGGGGAAAAATTACTTTTGTTGAAAATACATATTTAGGTATCCAAATAATAAAATCGATAAAACGGATCTTTCATTACCACTTCATCAGCTGGACAACTCATTTGTGCTAGATATATTTTGAATATATAAATAAAGAAACCATAAAATTAATTTTTATTACATATTATTTTATTAATAACATTTTTCAGAAAAATCGAGAACTGAACACTTTCTCTCTTAAACCCGTTCCTGATATCAACTTTTTTGATTAAAGTTTACTGAAAATTTGGCGAGAAAGTCGTGAGAAATCCACAACGAGATGTATATAATTTAGTAACACAGATTTTCTGATGTTCATGTAGTGAACAATGTCTTATCTGTTAATTTTTCGTACATGGTTTATTATTATCTAAACAAAAGGTTTGCAAAAAGTGCATTTGTCACATAGTTGTGTGTGATTAATCAAAATAAGGAAACATTTATTTGCACCAGAATAGTAATTATAAACCATAGAAAGTTTTAAATGATTGTAATATTCGTATTACCAAATATTTAAATGTAAAGCGAAAATTACGCCTGTGAAATATGTGGCACATTAAATCAAGGCATAAAACACTTCAAAATTTCATTTATTTATAAACAATATTACAAACCGTAAAAATATTTTTCTGTTTTATGCAACGAATTTAATAAGCACATGAAATAAAAAAATGTTCTTACGCATTTTTTAAAGACCAAATAAAATTACTTTAATTTCGATTTGGTATTGTAGCCAGTCAATGGCTTAAAATTATAGTTTTTGTACATACATATAGATTGCTCGCTATCGTTTTAAATTTTTTTTTCAAAAATCAACATTTTAAGTTTCTATAATATCATTCTATAAATATCAATTAAATAGCAATATATTACCCTACTACTCAGCTGTCGGGAAAGGAATAACCAAGCCGATAACTAGCATTATTAAAACATAATTTTATACTCTACAAAATAGCGTCCTTTTTTTTATCACTTATCATGAATCAGTAATACCAACTTTAGTACTAAAGAATAATTTTTCCATGTTATTTAAAAGGGAAACAACACCCCCCTTGCGACACCTCTTAAAATTGAACTACAGGGGGAATTTATTTTAGATCATAAACTATCTTATTTCATAACGAGAGCAAGAAAAAAATATCGTTTTTTTTTTTGACACACCCTTGTATATTTCTAAAGGATATCAATTCTGATATAAATCTAATTCATCATAGTACATTTTTTTCATTACCTAGCTATATATGTATAATGTATATATATTTTAAATGAAAGTGTTGCCGACAGTAACTATTCTTTTTAACAATTACTAATGGAGTCTATTAAACAATACTTTTCGTTAATTATAATTATAATAGAATTAATTAAATATAACCGTACCAGTAAAATAAATGTTTTTACAGTGCTGTGCATAGATTCAAATAACTGTTTATACCAAAACGACATGCCTTATTAAAGTATCATTACAAATAACTAAACACTTACAGCAGTTCAAAAAAAAATAACTTGACATTTAAATTAAGTCTATAACGGACTTTGTTAATATTTTATTGACACAAACGTAAAAAAATAATCCGTATGGTGTTTACAAAATAGCGGATATTTTTATTTATTTACTAAATCATGATTATAGTGACCTCCACTTAGGTCAAGGATTTTATGAATCGCGTGAAAATAACGTTAGAAATTTTAGAATTGGTAAACGTGAATCAGTTACATTAGTTCAGGGATGTCAACGAATTTTTTTATTATACATCTTTTAATATATTTTCATACAAATACAATTTTTTTACTAGAATTCATTAAATGTAAAAATGGATCTATTTTAATACTAAAGGCATGAAAAAAATACAGTAATTAATTAGTACAAATATGTTTTTTATTAACATTTGCTATATCATTTGTATTTATACATTTTTTTAACTTTCGCATTGTACTCAAAATGTCTTATTATGTACTATAAAATTTTAGAATTACCCTCAGGGCCGTAACTAGAGGCTCTGGGACCCCGGGGCTGCAACTGACAGAGAGGCTATCACTATATGCAAAATATAAAAATTGAAAACCCTTTTTTTCGTTGCAATCAATTTTACACTTGTTACTAATTACAATCTTTTCTTTTTTGGTCCTTGCTCGAGGGCCTCTGGACACTGCCCTGGTGGTAGTTACGGCCCTGATTACCCTCTGAATCATTGTGTTGAAATATTAATTGTTGCGTACTATAAAAAAATCTTCGGTTTGTATTTTAATAAAAAGCTTTTTATCATAATCATTGTTATAAAATATCTATAAACAAACACGGGAGTAAATTTGTAACCCTTTCAAGTTCCGCAAGATTGAATGTTGTAATACACGATGTTATGAACAATCCTCGCCTATAAATATTATTTTGACATCATCTTCTCAGTATAGAAAGGTATTACCTTGCATACTTTATGATAATCATCGTCACGCGGATGTTCAAACTTAAATACTTCTTAAGATTCGGGAGATGAATTGATTATTAAGTAATGTATTGTAAACATTTTCAATTCAGTATTTTCGAATTGAAATTGTGCTTTTATTTACCATTCTGCCATTTATCAGATAAAATTTGAACCCTTCTGAAGTTCCAAAACAGCGATTTAAAACATAACCTCCATTAAATATAAAAATATTTATGTTTGCTGTGCACACTTTACTCCTAATAACTTTTTTAATAGTACATTTATATTGAACGGTAAATAATATTAATAATAGACATCTTAATTTAAATTCAAATCGTTGTTTGGGAACTTCAGAAGTGTTCAAATTTTGTCCGATAGGTGGCAGAGTGATCACTGACCATACCAAATACAGTGAAACTTGAACCGACCCTATTTCTTAAATTTAAGTTCTTTTCATAAACTTTTTTTTACTCCAAGATGTCTAAATTTCTAAATTATGTAAAAAACAATTTAAGGTGCTATTAACTTAATAATATTTTGTCCTTGATAAAAATATTTATTGATTTCAAACTATTACCCCTCAATTTGTTCAATTATTAATTTTTATTGAATAAAAATATTGCCTTTATATATATTTACCACTGAAGTAACAAAATATACTCAGTTGAAAATATTGTATACTAATGAGGTACCTACTCACTATCGGTTAGTAAATTTTCACGCCTAATATTTTACTGTACTATTATTTGGTAGATACCTACTAGATTCATGAACCAACCTTTTACAAACAACACCGCATTTGTGTGTGTATTTAGAACTGCTGAGACTGTATGCCTTAGGTGACGAGTGACCCATACAGGTGGTACCGCTATACAGCGTGACCTACTACACTGTAGCACACACATACACATATATACACACAAATACCCGCGCGAGCCAAGTGTAGGACGTTTAAATCCGCGCCCATTTAAACATCGTGAGCTCCATTTAAGCCCCGCTGAAGAGGATCCAGCAGCCGGTTTTGCAAAACGACGACCTTAGGTCGCTTCAAATGTATTTCTCGTTTTTATTACCTGCATCATCGTTTCCTCATAAATTTTATTAAATATAGCGCACTTGTGTATTAATCGCTGGTTTATAATGATGACGTGATATGTCGCCATAACAAATACTTGTGTGCAGTTTTTTAATTGATTATTGAAGTTTGATTTTAAATTAATGGCCGTTTTATATATTATTGCATCTATTTAATAATATACTTTGATATATGTAAAAACTTAATTTAAAATTTGTAATTTTCTATGGATTTTGGATATACTTAAAAATCTCCACTACAAAAATACTTAATCACAAATAATATAGCTAGGTACAATACAAGGTAGCCTCAGTAGCTCGGCATGAGAGAGGAAAATACGTCATCTGGGGTGACCAAATGTGGAGAGGGGGAATGATGTGCCCAATCATAACAAATATAGCCTTTTAACTCAGCACGAGAAGGGGAAAATACGTCATCTGGGGTGCCCAAGCTGATTAGTCAAAAGCTACTGAGGCAATCTGTGTATTTACTAACCTTGGGTAGAGTAAATTTGTTTTATTTGTCTTGTTTAAGACGGGTGTTACATGCTCAGTCTGGCATCAGTTCAGTCCATGACTGATATCAGACTGACGTCAAACTGATCGTGTAATGACTGGTCGACTGGACTGATGAATTTTTAAATATTTTAATATTTTTCGTCGGTCTCAGTACAAAGAAGGTCATGGATTGAACGAATGCCAGACTGAGCCTGTAACACTTGTCTAAAAATCAAAAAAACATTTTTATAATTTTTTTTTTACGCGATCGAACTACATGTTTGAATATTCTAATTACCTTTGGTCCCAACCACACAGGTGAAAAATTGACTTGGACCAAAAGACCTTTGTTTTATATACCTACAACGAAAACAATATTTTCTTAACATGCATAAGAAATATATTCTTAATCCAATTATTGTTTCGTCCAACAATAATATAGTTGAATTAAGAGCATATTTCTTATATTAAGAAAATATTGTTTTCGTTATATATAAAACAAGGATTTCTTGGCTCAAGTCAACGTTTCTACTAGTGTAGTTTGGATAATAATTATTATTACCCAATATTACATTTACTTAAGAATAAATTATACGAATGTTGTCCATAGACTATATTACTTACGATAAGGTTAAATTACTAATTTGTATGCATATGTTGTATATCTTTTACCGCCTTCAGACGACGCGACATGGCAAATGTAGGCGAATATTCACATTTATCTAGAGGCTTTTATTTATACAGACACGCAACACTAGCTTTTGAATTCTAGTCAATTCGTTTTAAAGTACCTACATATCAAACTGTTGGGTGTTATCCATAAAGAACAATTTTGTAATGCTATGAAACTTATTTGTTTGTCTGAATATTCATTTTAAAAATAATTTCTTTTTATTTTGTGAGGTCAAGAGAGGGCCAAATGGTTTTTACGTTTAGCTTATCCCTCTTGCCTCGCCTAGTCTGGCTACGTCATAGAATTGTATTTATTCTCTTAATTGTTTATCAATACAGTTGGTTTGAAAGTAACTGACTCTGTATTTAATGTAGTGGTCCTCAACTTGTTACCGTTATTATAAAATATGTAATTATTATAAATTGATTTTATGCAAATTATTAGTTTTTATCATGTAGTTTAATAAACATAATTTAAATGCTGTTAATTATTAAATCGATCAAAGATGTATACTTGAATTGAGTGACTCATATGGTAGTTAGCTATGCCATCAAATAATAAATAACTAGACATCAATAGTGAAATTTTTCAATTACAGTAAACGTATTGCATATTTAAATACAGCATTAGTTCAAATATGCCTTTTATAAAGTGAAAACTGATTATCTAAAAACAACCAGCTTTTTCAATCTTAAGAAAGTGTAATTATCTCATCTTAAAAGTGAAATATGTCCACTCCTTTGTAATTAATTTTCACTCCAAAGAAAATGTAGTTTAAATGATGGTCTTAAGTTACTCATATGTAGATATGATCAACAATGAAGTGATAACTAAAATGTTTTACGTTTTAAAAATATTATCTAAAGTACTCTAAAGAGAAAAACCGCAAAGATTAAAAAAATAATGGTATATCTGGTTATTTATATATATACTCGTACATATGTAATTTAAATTATGACATTTGCAATGGAAATTTCAACCTTTATAATGTCGATTATAATTCTCAGAAAAAAGCTTGTTTTGACCACAGTTGGCATTAGAACATTAACCATATAAATCAGTTTTTTTTAATATATCAATTGTCCGGCTTATTCCCACCCATTATTATTAAATGTTTAAAAAATTACCAGGATCTTTGTAATAAATTTTTTAAATTAAATAAATATTTTCATTTCTTTACAATTTACTGATAATAACAAGTATTCTTTTCATAAAATATTACAAGCTGAATGTCACAGATACAATGATTCACGGTATTCAGGTTTGTGTAATGTTTTCATACACACACAAATATGCATCCGGTATGTGAAATGATGCAATTTAGAGTCGTGTAAGTCACAGCGCACCTGAGATGTTAAATTACAGATAATTAATAATTGTAACAGTGTATGATACATACAAATACAATCATGGTTAGTCAAAAGTAAAAACCGGGCGTTTTATTTGCGTAATATTAATAATGTCAAAAAAATGTCTTAATTAATAAAAGTTCAATGGGAAATTCAAGTACACTTTAAAGCGGTTTTTTATTTTTTCTTCTTCATAAGTTCATAACTATGACGTTATAAAACTTTTTTAATGACAATAAATGTCGTATTGCACATCCCAAGCAAGCTATAGCTTGAATGTGTGTTCTATTCTCGTCCTAAAAAAAATTTGCGTATGTACTTTGATAAAATGAGCATTATATCTTAAATTTCTTTAGTAACCCACTTAAAAGTTGACATTTTCTGAAAGAGAACATTACAATCTCCATATTTATTTAGTTTAATATCGATTGGTTTTAATTTTCTGTTATAAAAATATGAACAAATTTCAAATTGACGAGAAATTGAATTTTTTAAGTGACGGCAACACGCTACAGGTCACAGTACACAGGTAATAAATTAGCAGAAATCCTTTTGAATTAATTTCATCTGTTGTCAGAATAGAACCCTATTAAAACTCAGCCAAATCGGAGAAAAACGATATTTCTAAAAAAATTCGATCATGAAATATTAATTAGTCTGATAGTTCAAAAAATATCCGTTGAGAGCGCTACAGTAACTACTACCCTAAATTAAAATTAAAGCATTCCTACCGACATATTCATAGACATATTATTTTTATAATAATCTGTTGTATTTTAGTTATTTTATTCAAAGGTATGACTTTTTTGCACATTGCAATGATTAAATGTTTATCTTGAGTTCTGTTTCATTACGTTACATCTTTAATCAAGCTAAATTTAGTATGTTTGCAAAGTTTAAAAAATGTCGAGCGTATTTATTTATATCAGACATGATATCAAGTGACACTTGTTAGTTGAAATGTGGTTGAAATTGAATATTTTTGATTCTAAAAAACTATAACTGTACGATTAACTTATTATGATAAAATGTAAGTACCTATTATTTATTATTTGTGGAATACTTTTTTCAGTTTTTGTATTTATTTATTCTTTAGTGACAGATCAATGTAAAAAAATATTAAGTGAGGTTAGGTAATTTATTTATTATGTTTTCAAATTAATGTACTTTAAATAAATACTATTATTACTAAAATTGACAAAGTTGAAAACTTTATAAAATAATACATTTTAAAAAGTTAAAGCCATGCTATTTGATATTACTAAAAAAAAATCCGCAGTAATGATAAAGAGCACTGATACAGGTTCTTGTCGGGGGCGCAGCGAATCCAAACTACGCCTCTGAAATATATATAAGTATTTATTACCTGTGCATTCTCTTAAATAAAGAATTAACAATATATGCGTCCCAAATATATGTACATAGAAATTATCAACAATCCATATAATTACATAATAATAACATGTAATCGTATGTAATGACAAACATAATCAAGTAATTGACGGTATTATCATTAACAATGATGACATATACATGACTGAAAAGTAAAAGACTGACGGTATCAGTTTGCTTTCTAATCCTTTATATATTTAATAATACATCAAATTATATTCTATTATAGATGTTAAGAACGTGAGCGTATCAAAATCTGTAGAATCTTTTTACATATTATTATTAGTTTTTTCATTGATAAAAGATTTGTTGTTGTTGTTTAACTGTAAGAAAAAATATAATTGATATTTTATAACAATAGTTTTTTTTACTAAATGACTTATCGAAAAAAAATTCTAAGAAATTCTAAGTTACATGATAAAATTAAGTAAAAGTATAAAAACACTTTGTATTTGACTTTGTAATATACTTTTGGAGAAAAATGTCATTTCATAAAAATTTTCAAAAAAATACTTAATATATTTTTTGATTTTGATGAGCAAAAACTCTGAACTGAAACACGGCTAGCAATAACGCGAATACTGAAAAATACGTTAGTTAATTACCTATGAAACCGACTCGTTGTTGCTCTAGTTACACTACTTTGGAAGTTATGAGATAATCTTTGTTTATAAGTACTAGTCTGAAGGAACTTTTTAAACTTCCTGTAGGTCAGAGGGTGTTGAAGATAAACTCACAATGAGTCAAAGAATCGGCTCTTAAAATATCTGTATCACAAACCGGACCACCCTGTATATTATTCTGTTTGTATTTAATTATATAAATTGCAAAAAAGAACATTAATTTGTGTATTTTCCATAAACATTTGTTATAATATTGTAGGTTAATGTAATAAAAATGTAGATCAATTTGATCATATAAGTTTATAATCATCATAAACTATTAAATGTTTGTAAAATAAATACTTTTATTACTTATGTATACTTGCACACATATAAAAGTCGTAATAAAAACATTTGGATGCTAAAAATTTATTCATTTTCCGATAATTCTATACTAATAATGTGAAATGAAATGCAAGAGATGGCAGATCGCTCCTGCAGAGGTTATTTTAGAAAGAAAAATATAAAAAAGTGTAAATTCTAGCTTATTTTTGCAGTTCCAAAAATGAAAATTGCAGTTGTAAAAGTTAATTTGTGTAGTTGAAAAACTGCAAGAAGAAAGAAAAATATAAAAAAGTGTAGAGCAAAAAAAAGCATTTGTTGTAAATTTTTTTTTAAATAACCCCTGAGCCCCTACTTTAATCTTGTACCATATTCACCTGTGTTTATAAATTAGCATAAGAAATCGTAATATGTACATACTTATGTATAGGAACATTTACAAATGTCAACAAAACAGCAACATGGTGTTTTAAAAGTACGTATTGCTGTTTTGTCTTTTTGGTGTAAGCACGGCATAAATGCAAATAGCAATATTGTTAACAAAAACTTATAAAAACCTGACTATTAATTTGATAACAATTTAAATAGAAAGACACTCGAATTTTGTTAAACTGTCTCGGATAAAAGATTGTCGCACACATCAAACGTACTTTCAGATATCACTGTACATAATAACAATAACCTTTCTATACGAACGGGAATTTAAAAAAGTGTCAAACAGTTAAATTGGCTGTTTTCTAAACGATTCATACCATAATGAAGATGACATTTACGATAATATGGATACAACCTTGAATTTCGCTAATAAAATGCAACATCAAATGCAAACCGTAAAATAAATGTTAATAATGTAAAATTACTGTCGATTTTAACAATTACTTCCACATAATTTACAAAAATAATTACCCTTTTCTAAATATTTGACCATTATACTATCATGGTTAAACATGAAATTAATATGCTTTTTATTAAATTAATAACCATGATTTTGCATAGAAAGTTCTCATAGTTTATGCACAGCAATTAGAACAGATTAAATTCTGAAATCTGTTTCTTCTTTCAACAGTATTTTATTAATTAATTATATTGATGTATCGAATAAATGTATTTTAAAGGTATATGATGTGTTATAAAGTTGTATTTCTACTCTTACTTATTTTATCGTATGTAGTTCAAGTCTAACAAATTAGAAATTAAAAGTAATTAGCTTAAATATATATGTAATTATTATGTGTTGATTAAACCATATAAAAAACAAATCAAACTTATAGAAAGCACACTGGACTGGGTTAAAGAAAAAGTTGTCAATCATAGTTTTTTTTCTATTTTGCGACTAATACTAAACAGCTGCATGATTTTTTTTAAATAATAAACAGTGTTAAAATTTTTAGTTACCATATGTTATTAATTTTTCTTTCGTTTTGTTTCAGGTAAGACTTGATTGCCCTCATGAAAAATGGGATTTTTATAGTGTAAGTAATTAATAATAATAATATTTATAATAGGCGCCGAATCACGGGGGTAGCGATGTGTCAACTGCCTCCGTGGGATTCATAATGTGCCTTACCATAAATAAATGGTATTTATATATATGTATATGTATATATTGAATACCTTAGTACAGGGATCGGTAACCAGAAGCCCGCGGGTGCCTCTGGTGAATTTTTAATGCGCCCTCACTGGACTAAAAGTTGAGAAATTAAACCTAACTTTATACATTTGCAATTTTTTTCTTTTCAATGCCTATTTATACCTATTGATTATCTGTAAAATATGCACCCTCGGTGATTTTCAAATCTTGTATTGGGTTTGTACTGACAATAAGGTTGCAGGCCCCTGCTTTAATAAGATAATTTTGAAAATTAATGTCAATGTCATTGTTAAACTTTATTTAATCGGTGTATTAAAACGCGTTTAAATTTTTCATAACTAGTGTTTTTCAACTTTTCGAAGAAAAAATCTATTCTAGAAGGATCATAGGAAAATAAAACGTTATGAAAAAAATTCACTCAAAATGAAATAATACCCCGTTAAGGACATTTTAATAATTAAAATGTTCACTTAAATGTCGTTAAATACATACAATTATGTTCGACTCCTGAAGTGCTTGCTAGCTAGCAAATTTTGCTAGTTCCTTTATAATACCGGACATTAGAATCTGTATTCTGTATTCAGAACAAATAGAATAAATTCTTATCCTATTTATTTTAGCACACTACCGTAATGTTTAAATGAAAAACTGTGACACAATGTAGCGATATGTCACCCGGTTATGTGTACCGGTTACTGTACGCATTATTTAACAATTACATTACATGTTTAGATGGATGCCGTCACACACAAAAATAAACACACGGAAAGCAAATATCAATTAACATTTGTACAGTTAAACTAACGTGCTCAGGGGGCCTCTGTTCTTGACATTACTGGATTACTTTCATGACATGGATATTGTGGAAATATACTTATACCTATTTTGTAGGTAATTCGGGTGATTAAATTAAGTGTATGTATTATGTACGTATATCTTTTTACCCGGTGGCACTTTTTATAAAAAATTATTTATTGCACGAATTGATTCAGTAAAAATACAGGTACTGTGGTACTTACAGAAATATTTAATCCAAAAATACGAATTGTAAATGTGTTTATAATAAGTACTTTTCTCCATATTCCAATCATTTTTTTCAGAAATTAGCCTAATTATATTGTAAATAGGGTGACCAGGTCTCAGGTTTTAGGGTTTATATACTGTTTCTCTGGGCTCCGGGTTTTGATATAATTTCTCAGGGTTTTGTTATAATGATGATAATAAAAAAATAGTAGGGGGCGCAAAAGTGAAGATTATGATATTTAGTATTGATGAAAATAAAATTTAATAAAAGTCTTCATTTACATCTCAGGGTTTACAAAAACTAAAATCTGGTCACTCTAATTGTAAGTTAGGAAAACAAAATAGTATAATTCATTACAAAAAAATCTTACGTAAATTCATAATCAATCAGGCATTAATCAATTTTTTCTGGATCGGTTTTACATATTGTTAGAAATCTGAAGAAAATATTATTTTTTACACTACTTTTGATACGAGGTATAAATATTTTTGTGTCGTTGAACAGGGTTAGCAGCAGGATTAACTGTGTTTTCAAACTGCACCCTGTTACTTTTTACACTTTGTTGAAAAGGTGATTTTATTCTGAATCTTAGATTCAATTTTATTGGCTAACAAAGTACTTTCAACGGGGTATTAATTCTGTGATATTATCTATGGATTTGTTTTGGAATTTAGATTAGTATAATTCAACTTATTATAACAGTACAAGATAAATATATATTAAATAAATATTATTAGAATATTCATCTTTATTCGCAACCCAAACATTTTAACCAAAAGTCAAAAATAACATTTAATATTAATTTATACGTTTAATTAAAGAACTATAATACATCTACGTCTTATTTTTTGTATTTTAGTCGATATTTGTATGACGAGTTGAAGTTCACTGCAGGAAATTTCACTAAAAAATTTAGAATTTTTGATTTCGTTAAAAGTATGTTTATTGTATAGAAATTGGCGTGAAAAGTTGAAATTTTCAAACCCCAGATCTGTATCTCAAACCGCTCGAGATATAGCCTCTCAAAGTTTCAGTTTTTTCAAAATTTTGAAGAAAAATGGCCCTAACTTTTGAACAGATGGTCGGAATTGATTTTAGTTGACGGATTTGAAATCAGCGTGTCAAAATCTATATAATGACATGTATAATACCTTAAAACTCGAGAAAAAAAAATTCGCGAAAAATCGAAAAAATTCAAAGGGGTATACCTTAAAAAAATGTCGATTTTTAACCAAATTTTTTTTGTCGGATTTTAAAGTATTATACATGTTATTATATAGATTCTGACACGCTGATTTCAAATCCGTCAACTAAAATCAATTCCGACCACTCGTTCAAAAGTTATGGCCTTTTTTCTCCAAAAATTTGAAAAAACTAAAACTTTGAGAGGCTATATCTCGAGAACGGTTTGAGATACAGACCTGCGGTTTGAAAATTTCAACTTTTCACGCCATTTTCTATACAATAAATATACTTTTAACGAAATAAAAAATTCTAAATTTTTTAGTGAAATTTCCTGCAGTGAACTTCAACTTATCATACAAATATCGACTAAAATACAAAAAAATAAGACGTAGAATCATTTAGTTACTAGGTATATAAATATATAAGAATTTATTTAAAAAAGTAAAAGCTTGAACTAAAGTTGTTTCATGACTAGTTGTTTTTTGTTAATAGGGGGTGGGGGGAGGTTTAACAAAATATGCATCCCTTTTAAAAATTTCACGCCTCGCCACTAATGGACACATTCATTATATTTCAACAAAAATTGCCCTTTTGAAATGTAATAGATACAACCCCAACCAGTAGCAATATAATAATAACTTGATAGTGTAGTAACAGTAATTTATTGCAAAAGTTGCTAATAACCAGCGAGTGCAGTTGACATGGCTGTCTTGATCACAAACAGGGCGTGGTTATATGGATAACTGCACACCAACCTAGTAGTAGACAAGGTCGCTGGATCTGGTGTGTCTACACGGACGTGTTAAAACAAATTAATTATTTTATTGGGATAGTACGAGCAGTAGGACAATGTACATGATTGTATATCCGTTAAAGAGGTTTCGATTTTATTTAGCACAGTTTTGGGTTAGCAGCAAGTAACAAATATTAACTAGAAATAAAAGAATGAAACATTGTTAATGAAGCAAGTTATTTTTTTTTAATTTTCTTATTTTGTTTGTAATTAAGGTTATAAGTAAACTGACAATGTACAATGTATGACATCAGCATTACTTAGCTTATGTACAGACTTATTTAAAACAGAATGGATAACGTAATAGTGGCGATCAAGATGAACATTTTTTTAAATATAGTTACTAGCATTTTTCATTTTTTTGTCAAAAACATTACTGAGAGATTCTGCTCTTTATTTCCTGCAAAGTTTTTTAAATTTTCTTTTATGGCAGCTGTTGCAAAATTTTCAATTTAATTTTTCAAATTTGGTCAATTAAATTAACACATTTGTAAGAAATTAAGAGAAAAATATCAACGAATGTAGTTATTAAAAAAATAAAACATACATAACTGCGCCAATTACTTTTTATTTGGAGTATTTTGTTTGGAATTAACTTGTATATTTCTAATAAAAACCAAACAAAAATGTATTTTTATCTTCCTAATACGAAGTTTTTTTCTATTATACAGCTTAAATTAATATACATGTACAGATTGTATAGTACATTCGTTTCTATTAATTAGATCTATTTGAATTCGTATTTTGCGAAAGCGTTGGTTTTAGAAATAGTGTGTTATCTAAAATCTAGATTAAAAAATAAATAAATCATAACTATATGATTAATTCATATCACTTTTATAATAAATTTGCTGAATAAATCAGGATTTAAAATCATTGCAACTGTTCTTATTCTATTTTTTCATTACTCCAACCTTTCTCTTTAATATTTAACTCAGTCTGATATTTAAATTTGATATTTTATATTACATAATATCATTTAAAAGTGAACATACTGTTTTATGATCACAATAAATATCGAGTCATTAAAATATTGCATAATTATTTCAATCAAAAACGTACTTGCAATTTTAATTTATGAGCTATTGAATATGTAATAATGTTTAATGCTGTTTGAAAATATACTATGGGCTTCAGAAGTCGTCTGCCACCGTACAGGTCAGAATCGCTTACAACAGATTCCAAAATATTAAGACAAATATCATTGGTTATCTTCTTCTAGGCCGGAGCATATATAACATAGTTACATCATTTTAAATAAAAACACAAATATACGTCCATTACATTAATTAATCTTATATCTAGTTTAACATATTTAAATACTAAAATTCGAAAAATGTTCGTAGAACAGTTTAAAAAAAAGTTTTAAAGTTTGAACATTCTAGATTTCGAATCATCTGTTGAAAATTTTAATATCATTTTTTGAAGATGAAACGCTGAAAAAAATTTCAAAAATGTATATCAATTTTGAAAGTCTCTACTTTTTTCTTTAATTTGTTCAGGACTCTGGCGCCATTGTATATGCTCTATCAAGTATGTTGATTCGTTTTTATTAAATGCCTTAAATAACATTACTTTATTTGATCTATATTAATGTCATAATAATATAATTTGACATAATATTGTCAACAATACAATCACGATGGTTGGTGATTTTAACTGTAAAATATAAAAATATGATAAAAACAAAATCATTCATTTCAAACAAGTATAATTTATTTGCAAATAAAATTAAAAAATAAACTGAATTATTAAATTTTAGAATAACAATTCACGTCTGTTATTACAAAGTCGTGGAACGATTAATGTACTTAAAGATCGCGGCAGAAGAAGTAACTAGTAACCTTTATTTAATAAAATGCCAACTTTATATTTACATTCCAATTTGAACACTGTAGTAATGAATCACGAATACCTAAAAATAAATCTTCTAAAGCAGTTTTAATGTGTTCATCTTCCTTTTAACAACTTTCTGTTTTGCCTTTTATATTTACCTATGCTTAAATGCACACATCATAAATTATGAACATGAAGGTGCTTATTAGATTTATTTTTAATCAAATATTTGATAGACATAAATGTAACTAATGAGGGGGGGGGGGGGGGGTATTTGAGCTTTTTTTGAAAGTTTCTTGATATAGTGCAGGCGCCAAGAAACATTCCGTTTCAAAAACCGTTAGGATTCATAAGAGTTGATGATTTTCATTAAGATAAATGTAAAGAATGAAATTCTGAAGGTTGCCAAAAAAAATTTTTCATAACTTTTTGTTTTACCTACATTAGAACAGAGTCATTCCATTTATAATCAAATTTATAAAAAAATAGATGTTGCACCATTTTTAATTTTGATGAAATTTTAATCAGTTGTTATACGTATTAGTATGGTGACCGTTTTACTCTCGTAAGATATGAAGATTTCTTCGATTTTCAATTTTTTTTAACTCGCTATAGCACGCGTTCTAATTAAATGGGCTTGATGTCATTTGAAAGCCTAAAGGGTCTAGCTTTAAATGATCTGAGTTTAAATTATTTTATCTATTTTTCAAAATTTTCTATGACTTTCGGGTTTAACTGAGAAAACTGTAATTATGTATAAGTAGTACTCACTCATAATATACAATATATTAATTCTGAAAAAGTAATTTCATTCATTCAATAAAAAAAAAGCGAAGTTAATCGCTTATAGTTCTGAAATATTCAAAATTACTTTATAATAATATAAAACATGTGACAAGTTTTTATTAATTTATTACTTCTGTAATACACATGGACGTGTTGTATAACAAGAGTTCGTTAACTCTACATTCTCTTAATTGTAACGGGTGGTTTCAACAAATTAAATCATTTCACACCGAGATAGGATTTGTACCAGCTAAAAGCTGGACACACCTTGTTTTTACAGAGTTGTTACGTTTGCAAACATTTCTTCGATTAAGTAAACAATAGCAACCTGCGATCAGACAAATTTAAAAAAGAAATGCCAACTGCTTTCTATTTGCATATTTACATTAACACGTGCATTGTGAAGGAAGTGCGATTATTCTTGTATGTATTTATGTGTGGGTATTTTGTATAATTCCTTGATTGTAATATGATGGATCCTAGGCCGTCTATGTATGTTAAGGTTACTGATAATAACATAATAGAAATATTAAAATATATTTACTTAAATTATTTACCCTTTGTTAACTTATTCAAAATTTATTAAAATATTGCAATAAGTAGGATGATTTTAAAAAAGAACATATTATATACATACAAGTGTCTAAATATTATAATGTTCACAATCTTCTAATAAAAAAATGAAAATATCAAATATAAGAAAACATTTTTAGTTAAATTTGTATTATGCTTCCTATATTAGCTACCGCTGCAATCTTAAGCGAAACAGACTATAGTACTATAGCGTTTTTCTAAATAAATTAAACTATAGGTTCAATTTTCCTTTAATTGGAAGGTTGGAACAGACCTCAGGAGCCAGAAACGTACATTGAAATAGATATATGTAGTTATAAGAATAGATTAATTAAAATTTATAAATAATTATTATTCTATCAAATTTCACTTACATTGAGCGTTTTACAATAACTACACTAAACATTAACTTACTAATTACACAATGACAAAATTTTTCACTAACACTTTTACATTACACTTAATTTATTAACCTATATCTATTTCGCTACCACAGGGCCTGTATACCTTAATGTGAATTACAGCGTTAAAGGGCAGAAATAATCAAACATAGTTTTAGATTTTAACTTTGAGCACTTTTTAAAATGAATGAATCTTATCTTCAAGACACTGTGATAACGACTGAAGGCTTCTCAATCTCTCGGTTGTCTCTCTGCCTGTATTACGTAATGTCCCTTTTTGAAAATATGAATCAACAGAAACTTATAACTAAAGGGATTACGCAATACTAGTTGCTATCACTTACATATTATATTATTTGTGCAAGTTATATATCATATAAATAGCATAGTAATCACATAACACTTTTATCTCTGCTTATCACCTGTATGTTCATCAGAACTTCGCTTTAGCATCTTAAGATATTTAGTCTCTCTGTAATAGACAATCTGTAAACAGCTTATAAATAAAATTGCTTTTTAAAAATATAAACTTTGAATTGATTTTCATAATTTGCATATCGCTACAGTACATAGTTATACAATTGAATATAATTAAAAATAAAAATAAAGTCATATAAATCAATAATGCAAGAAAAATGCTGAAAAAATAAAAATAAAATAAAAGTCAAGTGTAAGATGCTTAAATAGCATTTAAGATAATTATATACAGATAGCAATGCATTATAATTATGATTGTATAATTACATGTTCTCAGACTAGAATTTAAAGATACAAAAAAAATCTAAATGTAGCCGCTGCAACGTACAAAAAAATAAAGGGTCAACACCATTTATAGAAAGCTCCAATTCATTAATCACCGAATACACTCACACATGTCTGAGATCCGGCTGTTGAAATCGAACCAGCGCTATCTGATTGTTTCAGTGTCCTACTAATTCTCGTCAATCACTCACATATACGTCTATACAAGTAAACATACATACATACATATAGTACATATACAATATACATGCACAAATGTATTTATATGTAAGATTGTAAGTACACATGCAGTATACATATTACATATATTCCCAGTACCGGCTTTAGGGGGGGCAAACCAGGGTGACCACCCGGGGCGCCAGGCCAAGTGGGGCGGCGCACAATGGAGCATAAGTCACTTTTTTGGTTCAAATCAGTGTACAGGCTGTAATTTTTGAGTCTTTAAATTTTTTGTCATTCAGTTAAATCCGATTAAGCAAAAAATATAGCTCAATATAAACAATATTAATTTGTAAAAAAAATCGATTATTTGATAGCTGCAAACTAATACTTATTCGGCAATCCAGAAAACCTTTAATAAGGTATTAGCTGAGATACTAACTAATCAACTTATTTGTTGATTTATCAATTTTAATTTGTTCATAATAGGGGAAGGAGGTCTCGACGGTCTTAGGGCATTTGATAGTCTTAAAGTTAATGATGTAAGCTATATTTTAAAAAAAAGTTTGAGTCTGTGGGATCGCACCAAGCTGAGATATGAATTATTCAACTTATTTGGTAATTTATCAATTTTAATTGACATTTTCGGTGATTTTTTAACATTTTTTTAGGGGGAAAGAGGGCGAAAAAATAAATCTCGCCCAGGACGCCAGATTTGCTAAGGCCGGCACTGTATATTCCGATGACGATAAAATAACTACTATTTATTAATAAAATGAATAATACGTATACCTACTATTGTATTATTTTATATTATACATATATCTTTATTGACGCATATAATGATAGTATAATAAAAGCTCGTGTTTATAAGAATAGGGCAATGAAATGATTAAGCAAATATAACATAAACTTAAGAAGATATTTGTATTATTACTTACAATAAGACACCTGTATACTTGAACACCCACCTGTTCACTCCCCCCCCCCCCTCGGGTGTACAGGTGGGTGTTTATGTGTTTAAATAATAGACTGTGTGATACCATTGTATCTCTATACATTTTAATCCTATATTTCAAACCATTCAATAGTTATTTTGGTGGCCCGGAACTTTTTGAAGGCACTGTATATTAGGTTATATGTTTACGTACGAAGACATAACAATTAATTTATAAAGAAATGTTATTACTTATAAGGCAAATCAACCCATTTTTTTTTAATTTGGAATCACAACGTCATTAAAAGATATTTTTTTTATTTGTGGGGATCAATATTAGAGAATAAAGATATGATTAAAATTGCCTTAGTGAACGTGTGCAAATTTATTAACAAAAACCTATGTTTATAATTTTTGTAGCGTTCTTAACCGTTTAAAACTTCAAAAGTCATTTTCCAATATACAACTCTTTAGATTTTATATTTTCTTTCTTTGAAAAGGAATTGCTGTATATCATCCTATCATGTATTATTTTGTGTTTTTGAACTTTCAATTTTTATTTCATAAAAAAGAAACGTAATATTAACACAAAAAATTCAAACTGTTTTTATTATACAGCATTGGATAAGCATTTTTATAAAGTAATTTGAGGTAATAACTAACACATTATTCCAAAGTATTCTTCATTGTTAAGATCAAAGAAGTATTACTGACCCTTATTACACATACAGATCACATATACACGAACACATTATACATGTAATACGTAGGTACAAACATACATATATGCATAAACAGATAACATGGATCAACGTCTACGTGTCTAAAATACCTGGCGGCATTTCCTCAGTATGATATAAGCTAGATTCGGTATTTTTATTACATCATTTTATCTTTGTAATGACGGACCAGAATTAGGTTATTGATTTGTGGTTCGACCTAGTTATAAAAAACTGTATACTTAATGAATAATTTTAATTTTTTAAACGAATACATTATATGTATATAATAATATAATTATTGTACCTACGTTTTGAACACCTGAAATTATAGAACAGATTTTATAAATGAATTGAATAAACATCGATATAGACTTTAATTCAAATAGGTTGTAATCCTCACAGATTTTTTTACACAAGACGATAAAAGTGTTAATTAAGTTAGTAATCACGGTATTGTAAAATTAGGTGCATTTTTAGATATTTTAAAACTTTAAATCATTCTGTAATTTAGACATATATGTCATAATTTTACTTCAAACTAACGGAAAGTAAAAAATGTATGATTTTTGAAAACTTTCTTTATTTTCTTTATATTTCAACTAAAAACTCAATTACAAAAATTTTGAGGATTAGGATCTATTAAAATTAATCGATATTTTTACCAGCAGCGGTTGCCAGTACCTTTTATTTGCTTCAGAGGAAGTAAATAATAAAGTAATCGAGAGATTTCTTCAAGTACGCAAAAGTCAATAACATTTTGTCCAGTATAAATTATAGTTACCTATCTATCCTAAAGGAAGTAAGTATTTTTATTTTTTTTTACACTTAAGAACTATAATTTCATTTTTGTAACATTACTTTGATAAACCAATATGAGTTCGGTCAATATATCCTCTGAAGTTTGCGTATACAAACCATCGTTCGTATTTATAAATAGTGTTTTATATAATTGTTATGATATATATAATATCGTATATTATTTAAATCAATTACTGTAAAATACCGTTTGAAATTTACGATTCCACTCTTGCTATTGTAAAACGATAAACATAATAATACATCACATTTACTACAATGCATGCATTACAAATCAGTGTGTGGAAAAAAGCGTACATCAAATAATTGTTTAAAAAATACTGTTAACATCAGACAAGCAGCTTGTGCATTATAAATGATCTGCGTTATTATATAAAACACTAAACAATGCGATTGGATGAAACAATCAGTGAGAAGTGATTAGTCGTGTCCGTTCTTCTGGCGGTTGTTATCCTTAACAAGTGATGAAATATACACTCTCACTTTTATTCTTTACTATAGAGATGTCAGTGTACTCATATAGCATTTCATGTACATATATACATACATATTTGTTTAAAATGTACCTACTTATACATATAAAGACAAGGTTGTCTCAATAGCTCCTTGACCAATCAGTGTTGGCGCGGGAATTGACGTCACCCAGGGGATAAATGTTATAAAAATGTATAAAAGAATATCAATTACAAAAAAGCAGTGGCGGTGCGTGAGCTGTATTTAGGTGAGGCCATGTAAGTTGCTGTCATAGATCGAACACATTAAGATTTTGTCGTGTCTTCCGAAAGGGTAATTATCTGCCGTACTGACTATGGCGAATATGTATTTCTGATCTAAACATAAACTGTCACTGGACTCACATGAATATAGCTCGCGCACCGCCACTGCTAAAAAATATTTTATTTATTCTTGTTTTCGTATTTTTTGATATTTTAAGATAATAACACATACAATCAAAGAAGTACAAATTCGACATTAAAAAATCATAAAAAAGCTGTCACAGATAATTTGGACTATTCGGGAATGTCATTTTTACTATTCTTAAGTTGGTAATACGTTCTGTGATTCTTTTTTAATAGTTATTTTCTAGAATAATTTAGTTTAAGATTATAAACTAGATTTCTATTGATTCAAAATAAATTTTAAAAACTGCAGCATTTATAAATCCCTGTTTTACATAATGTTATGCAATGTTTCTAGTGATTCACAATATGATAAAAATAACTAGTTTAGTGTTCTTAATCCTTTAATTTAATGTTTGAAAATGGCCGGTGTAGCTTCCCCCCACCAACAAATTCACTATTTAATATTCAACGATTCAGATAATTTGTGCTGACTTGAATGATAAGTTTAATGAATATTTAAACACTGCATCAAAAATAAACTTTAATTTGAATAATTCCTATGCATAGCTTAACTGCATATAAAATATTATAAATATTACTAAACCGTTATTTTTAAAAATTGTATAGAGATTTGGTAAATAAGACAACACTGTAACGTCGCCTTAAATGCCAGCCCAATTCATTTACACAGTTTAAATTTTCAACGCTATGTTATTTGCCAAGGCTAGTCCGATTAAAAAAAGTTTATACTAGTTTCAGTTACAGATTGATGTCTTCTTTTGTACTACTAAAAAAATATTAAAATCACACATAGCACATGTATAATTTCACTTTTAAATGGAATTCGCATACAAAACACAAAACCTTAAACTTGAAACTCGAATAATGTAAACTTATAACTACTTTCAAAAAGTACGGTCCAATTGTAAAATTAATGAACTAACGTATAATAAACAAATATATTTATTAATAACTATCATAATAAAAATCTAAAAGACAAATAGGTACTTAAAAAGTACTACACTTGTTTTAGATTTTACGATATAAACGTAATACTTATTAATTAATAATATTGTATCACAATTATTGAAATAATAAATGAGGAAATGGCTATTGAAAACAATTAAAAACATTATGTAACAATTATGAATATAAACATAAAAGTTATTGAGGCTTTTAATGTATTATTAATTACATTTACTATTAAGTGTAAATGCGCATTGAAGTTATAATTATTATTAATAAGAAATTACTATAAGTATTACGGTTTTTACTAATTTTTAACACGCGATAGTCATAAAAATAAGTAGGAACAATTCGATAAATCCTCTAAGCTTTATGTAGAATAAATACATTCATTGCTTGTCACAATTAGTGGGACGCTTACTTTATTCAACTCTCTGTGTATTACAATTAATTCTAACAAAATAGGTAAGTAAAAATACATTTTCGAATTTTCCAAATGGGTAGTAAACTCTGTATACAACGGTACTGTATGTTAAAAACACAAATAAATTATAATGATAGGAGGCTTCAACCCTTAAATAACAAACCGCCGCCAATAGTAGAGTAGAAGATTAAATTCAAGTGTGATTTTATAAAAAATTAATGAAAGCTCTTATTTGAAGATTTTTGTGACAATTTTGTGCACCACAATTCACACCAACGGATGTAGCTACCCTAAATTAAAAAAAATATACACTTCTTTTTAAAACATCGTATCTAGAAATTCAGCGGAATTTTTTTGTAATCCTTTCGAAAAATAAAAGGTCCTCATTTGGTCTTTCTTCACCGGTAAAATTAAAACAATACACAACCAGGAGCTACCCTTAAACTTTTATTTCTTAAAAATAAATTTAATTTAATTTTAATTTATCTAGTTTTTCATAAGTTTGGCTCAAATTAATTCAACCGTTCTGAGACGTTTTTGATAATGTATACTTTATTTTAATTATAATAAGTTGTGTGAAACTTTTAGAAACGCGTGTAGTTCTGAAAGATGCAAGATATTTTTTTCCAATTTACATAAATGAAAACATATAACTAAAAAATAAATCAAAATTTTAATTTCCAGTACATAAATCTTTAAAAAATCTCATAATATAAAATTTATATCCTCAATGATTTGAAGATGATACAGCACACATTATTTTAAATAATTATCTAATGAATACTACTAACCATTTCTTTCTTTTTTTCAATAATTTCATAACCATTACGGAAACTGTTTGTGGTGAACGAAAATGAAACTGTCTTTCGTGACAAACACCTTTTTACGGTTCAGTTGGTCTTTACAACTATATTTTACAAAGTCTTTCCTCTTTTTAGTGGACATTGTGCAATGGAAATTAATAATCCGACAAATTAGTGATGAAATGTTTTCTTGCTTTGGATCAATATTGATGTTATGTAATATCCTTGTTTAGAATTTCTAGAAGGAAAAGAAATTTATTTATTTATTTGTAAAAATTGATGATCAGGTAACTGTAATAATTGATATTAAATAGATCTTAAATCTTACACAAAATATGGTTACTGTCTACATATTTTTATATTTAAACATAATATTATCTCAGAAGAGCGATTTCAAAACTCCAATGTATATAAAGAATTTGATTGAGTGCAAATACAAATTAGCTTCCAGCTGACGCTATCAGCTAGGTATTAAATATTGACGCACGCGCGATAAGTAAAATCAGCGACTTAAAATAACTGCTGCCAAGTGTGCATTTACATTATTATGCATTTATTACCACTGCTCTAAAATATCGAGCAATTTCATAACAATTTGACACCTAGCAGATAGTGTTAGCTGGAAGCTAATGTGCATTTGCACTCTAGCAAATTCTTTATAATATAGGCACAAGTGTACCTGTTTAGTTTAAATATAATTAAATTACTATTTATTTAAACGTGATTCTCGAATGAATAGAAATATTATGAACATATCAAATGAAAGAATACACAAAAATAAATCAAAGAATTGCCAAAATGTATGTTATCATATTATGAGCTTTAGCATAAGGGTCTCGCTTCAATCAAATATAAATATACAATAAACAATTAAAGCATTCACACTATAGTTATCGTGTCGGTCTCGTTCCAATCACGCTCCGATACAATATTACTATAAGTACCTACTAAATATTTGACTGGAGCGAGACCGGACTGGGACATTAGTCCTGCTACATTATTATTTATACAAATGTATTACAAAAAGATATTATTATCAATGTTGATGAAAAAACAAGAATCAAGGGCGACACAATTGAAATGAATTAATTATATAAATCAAATTAAATCAAAAAGAGCGAGAATTTTAATGAAATCATGCATACATATTTTACAAGGAGGTTCATGACTTTTCCTTGATATGAAATGAAATTATATAATCTTAATCTAAGGTCATGGTCGGGTATTCTACATATTATGATAACATCTGAAAAACTCTTCTTTTTACTTGTCATCTAGTTCGTTATAATCACCATAAATTATGACTCATATTTGTTTCTATCATGAATTTTAATTTTTAAATAAAATGTGATATATGTTAAAGTTGCAGCCTGTACTCAATTTTTTTTTTAAATAATGATATAATTTTTAGCTTTTATAATTGCTTTGAAAATTCGGAATATTTGAAAAATTGATGTCCAAGAGTTCGAAATTTGTTTGCCACTTATAGTAATATTTGAAATTTATATAATTACGTCACAAATATATTACCTTACTATAGTAATATAATCCTGGTAAATTTTTAAAATATATATTTTTTTAATAGCATATATTGTATATTCATTTTCTTTCACACTCATTTATAATTCTACAAACATTGTAAACATGTCAATAGTATATGACACAAACTTACAACTCTTAATTGTAATGTAAATATTAGACTTTACCGTACATTCCGCGTAAAATTTGTACAAGAACAGAAACAACCTGAATACAGAAAAACTAAGACAATAGTTTAGCAGGTTACGAGTTCGCCCTGCGCGGACACGTGACATACTGTCCACAGCACACTATGTGCATGCGAAAAATAACTAAACGTACATACGTGGAAGCGTCTACACATCGCTTAATTACAGCATCTGTGCAATGTGTGCTCTAGATTAAAATGATCTAGTATTAGTTTGTGCGTGTCCGTTTGTTTATTGATAATTGTTTATGTTTTTTTAGATATGAATTTTATGTTAATGAAACAAAAATAGATGTTAGTGCCTATATAAATCGTCCTGAACCCAATTTAACTTCTCACAATTACTTATTAAAATAATTCATGATAAACATATTGCTCATTTACTGCAACATTGACATAACTCAAAAATTGTGATTTTTCAGGAGACACGTTTAAAGTTTTGAATTGGTATAACTTTATATGATAATTTTCAAATATATTTATGCTCTATCGTAAAGTTAGTTACAGAAGTTCACATGTACTAATGGTTTTTCCTGTATAAACAACTCAAAAATAGCAATTTTTGAGTTATTTCATTATTGTAGCAAATGAGCGATAAGTATATATTTTGTACCGACATTTATTTGCAGTTAAATGGGAGATACAAAATGTTTATCAAATATTTAAGATCGAAAATTTAATTTGTATCTATATATTTTTTTCTTAGATTTTCGTAGATCCAATTATTGTTAGATCTGTATAGATTTAAGAAACAAAGATGACCGAATTAAGTTGCAGATCTAATTAGATCAAATTAGTTATGTATAGATCTAATTGTTTTTAAAAATTTTGATTTGCGTAGATTCAAGTAGATCTATAGTAATCAATGCAGATCTGAATTAACTCAATCTATATTATTACACTAACGCCCGGTATTACCAAATTTAACTAAATGCTCCATTAACTAACTGTTATATTATTAACAGAACCAAGCATAAAATATGTACATTTTTCATTGAGAGCCTAAATATTGATTTAAATCACGTTTGTAATATACAAAATTTAGGTTAAAAGAGCATTTAGCGCTAAAGGAGCTTTAAATTACTTGATAATACCGAACATAGCAATATTTAAATACACATATGTATATCTACATATAAATCTATCAAAATCTATATCAGTATTAAAATCTACAACCAAATACGTCACCCACTGGACCAACAGGAAGTACACATGTGACAGACAACACATTACGTAACCTACACGTAACGATTATGTAACAACGGCGCGAGTGCGGGTGTTGGTCGTTTTTGTTTTTTATTACACTTTCGAAAACGTTTATGATACATATACAACATATAAAATATACACCGTTATATGTGCATTATATTTATATGTGTGGAATAATTTGTATTCAAAACTCTCCATTGTCGCATGAAAGTGTTCCACAAACGGCGGAGACCTCTATCGCAGATTGCAATCGATAAGGTCTTGATTAAACTTAATTTTGTCACTTTCAAATTTTCAATGTAAAATGTGGTATAAGTAATTTATCTAGGAACATATTATAAAAATATTCAGATAAGTATTTTTTTATATTATTATATAAAAAAATATTTGTTTACAATAACCAGCGCCGGCTTTAGGGGAGGGCGAACCAGAGCAACCGCCCGGGGCGCCAGGTGGGGCGACGCACAATGGGGCATACGTTTTTTTTGGTTCAAATCAGTGTACAGGCCCTAATTTTCGAGTAAACTTTTTTGGAGTCTGTAGGATCGCGCCAAACTGAAATATTAACTATTCAACTTATTTGTTAATTTATCAATTTTAATTGACATTTTTGGTGATTTTTGAACATTTTTTTAGGGGGAGAGTGGGCGGAAAAATAAATCTCGCCCAGGGTGCCAAACTTGCTAAAGCCGGCTCTGGCAATAACAATAATTTTTCTACCAAGTTATCATTTAATATTGATATTTTCAGAATTATTATACTATCAAATAACGTTTGATAATTGTAGACCACTGGTGTGACACTTATATAGTATAATACATACATTATTCATATTGCTATAGTATGTATGTTATTTTGTAACACAGAACGGATAGAATATCATTATTATTGTGGCAGTACAATGAAAGCATATCATTAAAGGCAGTATAGCAGATATTTATAGTAATTTGGCAATAACACGTTTCGATAGACATGATTGTATTATTTAATTAAATAACATAGGCATAATTGCAAATACACGACTCAGGTATGTTTGATACAAATACGCAAAAATATTTGTTATTAATCAACGACATGAATAATCAAAGTTTTGTAACAATTAATTATAAAAATATGAAATAACTGTGTGCATAGATCCGTAATTTCTTAATAAGTATAAATAGATATCGTCTTATATTGCTCTTGTGCAAAACATTTTTCTTTTTAAGATCTATAGGGATTTTTATTTTTTATGCTATATTGCAATACAACGGCAGACACTTTGAAATGATTATATAAAAAATATTTTGAATATAATTTTTCCTGATTTACGGAACACCTATAGTATGGTTGAGGTGCTGGTACCGTTTAACTAGTACATATAAAAAATATAAATCCAAAATACAGTATAGAGCATAGGGGCTACCATTTATAAGCTACAATATTGATAGAAATTTTGAAAGAGAAAATGTAGCTTATTGTATGTATAGATAATATTGCATTTATTAAATAATATACATATATTTAGCTAAATAAAGAAAGTCGCTATTGATATTTTCAGGAGTCTTATATCCGTATCCTATTGTCTTCATGTTTTTTCAATAGTGTTTATTTGAATACGTGGGTTTTAATTTTATTTTCATTTCACAAACATAAAAAAATATTCGAATAGCTTACCATAACTTATATAATGATTTGGTAATTCAATAAATATGCGTTTACAGTTACTAATCAATTGTTTGAACATAAGCAAAATCAGAACCAATAATCAACGAAAAAAGCAATATATAATTATTATTGCAAGCGTATTTATTTTATATCTTATGTATAATGTTACATCGAATATGTGATTATATAAAATGCGACGTACGATTCCTGTTTGCATTGTTTAAATATTTCTTTACAATAGTTTATTATGTATGCAAATTTATGTAATAAAGTACAAGATAGAACAGGTTAATAACACGATGATTGATTAAAATAGTCTAGTAATTTATTTTTACTGTGTTACTGTGCTACTTTATAATTCCTATCATTGTGAATTTTATTATTACATGTGTACCGACAAGAAGAATCAAGTTATTTAGACTACTTCTTTTAAACTGAAGTGTAACCTTATTCGTTATGTTTTTACGAACGATCGAATATTTATACATCTGTAGCTACGAAAAATGTAGCATGAGCTTAACTTGAAGAGTCGGTTCCAAAATACTTTTAGATAGGTATGACTTAAGGAGTTACGTCTAATCGTCATTTCGGAAATGAAACTTTTTTTATTTTTGTAAGTTTTGTATTACTTTGGACCAAAAATCGTGTATTAAAAACCGTAATTATTAACCAATCGTAAAAATCTTGTGTATTTCGATGTAAAATCTATCTATGAAGTTACAGTTAAAATTTCATGTCGATCAGATGGAAAATGGCCAAGTTTTTAAAAATGTGGTTTCGATAAAAATGAGTATAAAATTTTGTTCCGACTTTTTTCGAGACTTTGTCGGTTTGACGGTTTTCGATTGTTTATTTTGCTTCTGTTTGGCTTCAGACCGAATTACGGTGCTTCTTTACATTACCATATACTCATTTTTTACCATTTTAAATAAGCTCTAAAAATAAAAATAATTTTTTTTTGCTTATAATCTTTTTTGAATATTATTTTTAAGATGTTTCTACATCATTTAGGCCAATAAAAATTTTTTAATTAATACATTAGATGTAACCCCTTAATTAGATTTGTGCAGCCTTATATGTAGGTATATTGGCTACCTTAAATTAAATATCGCAACTTCCGTTTATATAATAATTGAGTGTAAACTTATCTACTATTACAACAAGGAAACATATCTTTTGAATAAATATTGCAAGGCTATTTTAACCACAGTCATTTTAAAACTTTCAAAATTATAATTTTTATATTTCCATTTTTTTATCAATAACTTACCGCAAATATAATGCTGCGAGCTACTAAATACAACTATGATTAAATACTTATTTTCTATTTCATTTAGAATTTTCGCGCAACTATGTTTGCGTGTATTTCCAAATCAGAGAATGTTCAATTACATTAAAATTAGTAACATCTCAATTATTATTAAAAAAAATTGTAAATTTTCTTTAATACAAGCCTGCCGAAAATCATTCATCATATAGCCTAAAGTCTTAACGAATTCTAGGATAATAGAATTTAGCACAGTGAAAGTACCATTAAAATCGGTTCAGCAGATTTTTTTCAAGTTGGTACAAACAAACCGGTTTTGTTCCGCAGCTCCTCATTTATATTTACTAAATGGCTTACACACTTATACATATATACATATATTACCTACTCTTTTATTGTGTGATGATGCGACGCAAAAAAATCTTTAATACTAAATTTTATACATACATACATATTATTAGTCTTTTTATTATTATATGATTATCTTCTCGCCGCTGGCAAACGTACGACTACGTGTCTATTACATATGAACTTCAGATTTCATCTTAACAATGTTTTCATTAGACAGTTATCAAAGCCTGGCCATTATCCGTGAGAATTCTAATACTTTAGAGCACGTTCACCGTTGTTTCTAATAACTTTTTCTGTCTATTTGTATAAAGAGAAAGTGCTCCATCACAGCATACATACACATCACATACCTGTTCTTATCAAGCTAATTATTTTTATCTATCGAAAAGAATTTAGGTTCTTCGTGCTTGGTAATAAATCAGAAGAAAGGTTCAGCTCTTTATGGGTATAAATAATTAATTATGCTAACGGTTACTCACGTGTGAATGCATAAGAAAAAAAGGTGTATAAAATAATCTGAATAAATCTGTTTAGTGTTCTGTAAAACGTCAAAATTGATTTGATTTAGTTTGTGTTCGTAGTATTTCTTATATAAATAACGGAAGTTTTATTGTACATGAGACTATTTAAGAGAATGTGATCCTTTTGTAATGTTATCTTATTTTTAGATTTTTGTTCTAGAAATGAATACATGCCTAAATAATTACTTTGCCATTGCATTCTACTTTGTATGTATGTATGAATTGTATAATGTAAAAAATAAAGTTGTAATGTTTGTATATAAGGTACTGGCACCAGTTATGGCCGTTCTTTATTTAATCTTTTTAACTATCAAAGTCAGCAAATATAGTTTTTTTTTTAAATTATAGCCTTCTATTTTGTTTATGTTTTTTCTCCAGTAATGGATAAAGTAAAACCAGTAATGAGCACGCAGTGATGGACACTTACTAATAACTACAAAATGATAAGTACTACGACAGAAAAGATGTAAATGAAAGAATCGTCAAATTTGAAACAATGTAACGCAGTTGCTATGATAATATATTAATTAATAAATAAAGTATACTAATAATTAGTTTAAATGTCCACCATTTTGACACCTAGTGGCCGATTGTGATCAAATCACGCTGTAAGATAGTTAAATGTATATACAATACATAGATTAATATTCAGAAATGGTAGTAAACAAATATTTCTAATTCAGTTTAATTTAAAAATAGCCATTACTAGAGTCATATCCAAGACCAGTACCTTACTTATTAATTTATTCTAAAGAAAATTCTATTTGAAAAGGTAGCAAGTGTGGGTAATAGTGGGCATTTTTCGTCATCTGAGACACTCGAAATATATTTTTTTAGTATATAATCAGTTCATAAATATGTAACTGCATATACCTATAAAGTTAATAAGATATTATATTCGCTTGTTTGAAATTGAAATTTTTATATCAGATATAATTGCTTATAAAAAATAATAACTGGTGTTTTTTTTTAATACCGACTCGAATCTCACTTCAGACAATAGTAAAATTATGAAAGTTATCACTTAACATCTTTTTTAAATAGATTTATTATACATATAATTATATACCTATAATGATAAACGAAAAAACAATTATATTTTTCATTAAAATAGTTTCCACTTGGTTTGTTTTATTGCTTGTACAAATGTTTTTAGAAACGCCTGTAGCCAATTTTTTGTCATTTGTAATTTTAGATTTTTACAACATTAAAAATGTCGTTCGACAGTGGAAGTGATTTAGATAATTATGAGCATAACTTTGATCTACTTCAGATTTTTTTGTAAATGCGGATATGAATATACTTGTTTGTATTTTTAACTGGCAGATTAACATTCACACTTGACTCGCGCCACTAATAGAGTTGTTTCTATATTCGGAATTAATAAAACAGTGGCGTAACCAGGTGAGAGTGGTGTGAGTAGTGTAGGGGACATGCAAAAAATATATGGATAAACGTTTAAGAACCCTCTCTTCCACAGCGGTTTTATGAAAATTTAAAAAGGAAATTTTAATACATAGGAATATTAAAAAATTTGGTGAAGAGCAAAAAAGGCTCTTTTGAAAACAATCGGTAAAATTTATGCCTGTAATATAACAAGAAATTTAAGCAAATAGATATACAATACAATCGAAACAATTGTAATATTTGGATACTGTTTTGCACTAATGTATCAACCCACACAAAACTCATGTCGATATATCAACGTTTTTTACACGCGGGCAAGGAAAAATACATTCATGCGTTTTTTTATGTTTATTTTTATTGAAAAAAAATTAATATGGCGTTTTATTGGTTAATTAGATACATATTTCCATTTCCTTCAGCTGTTGATATATTAATGCATAATAGTATCCATTTATATCAAAATAATTATGGAGTGGGTAATAAAAGCTGCATCTTATTGTTCTTATCCTGAAATGACAAAGACATAATACAATAAAAAATTCGTGGTACTCAAATAATCATACGTGATTTCATAAATGTTTATTTTTCATACATTAAGTTTCTGAAATGTGTAAAAGGGCTTCAATTATAGTTTTTTTGTCATAATTTAATTGATTTTTAATTAAGTACTTGAAGTTGGTCTCGTTTTGTAAAAAAGTTAAAATCAAATTTGACCTAATAAAGATCTGTCTTATTATAAGTTTTAAAGTCAATTAACCCAAAATTATTTACTAAATGAAGAACCAAATTTTGAGAACTGCTAGAAAAACAACTACCCTTGCATCTAATTTCAATGACATTTAATATTTGTAATTAAATATATAAAACTTGTTGACATTTCCTTTTCAAAACAATAAATTTCAGTCGACTAATGTCGCTCTATTTAATAACGATCCAGAAATAAGTTAATTAATTGGTTTTTATATGCATATGTAATATCAAAGTATCAGCATTGGAACAACAAGTTTTTGCTTGTTTTATAACAATATCGGAATGGCCGTCTGTTTAACCTACCTTAGCAACAAGTTGGACTTTCACTTGCAAATCTACGTGCGAACAAAACAAAATACAATCGTTGACCATTAAAAGGTCAAACTGTCTTAAGTTCACATTGAACCATTTTATAAAATATTGTAACATTCATATTGTTTTATATTTTACATAAAATAAAAAAAATTAAGTTATTAGTTAAACTAACTATGTACCTAAACTACATATTAACCACAACAGAATAGTTTTCCTGGAACTATTAGGGTCGATCCAGACTATCGTACCAGTCTCACTCCAGTCAAATATTCAGTATAGGAGCTTGATTGGACCGAGACATGAGCGATACCTATAGTGTAAATGATTTCATTGTTTATTAATTATTTATATTTATATTTGATTGAACGGGGGCCTTCTTGTGACATTATATAACACGTGTCGAGTGACATTGTTTTATTGTGGTTAAGGTTTATGTAACTAATATAATAATCCACAGTTTCTTCATTTTCTAGTAGTAAATATATAAATAAAAGTATTAGTTGAAATATTGTATTCCGCGAGCTGAGGTAGATGCTGGTGAAAAATTCCGGGTAGCTTCGCGTTCTGTGTTGTCTTCTTGACGACGTTTCAGTCGAATCCTATCGGCCATCTTCAAAGAAATAGTATGTATATAATTATTTATATTTCTGCTCATATAGTGTTTTTTATATAAAAATAAAAACTTATGTAATAGTAAATATTATATTTATTATATAAATTAAATCACTAAAAAATAAAATTGTTTTGTAAAAATGCTTGTGAATTAGAACACAAAATGAACATTTAAATTACAATTCAAATGTTATGAAAATATTGCGAATTCAGTTGATGACGAAATGTAACATCAATTCGTGCATATTAAAATTGATCAATATTTTAAAATATGCTAAAAGGAATTTGGTTAGGTCCAGAATTGCACCACTGAAATAACATATACATTTTATTATAATTTTATATTTAACAAAATGCATAATGAAGTAATTAAAACGTTCGTCAGAATTACCGTTCAAACATATTTTTTTACTCAAAAAGTTAATTTAAAAAAAATATTTTTTTTCAATATTTATAAAAATTAATATTTCTATCAATAATCTGATTTTTTTATTGTTAATTTACCGAACTTATAACTGGTACTACCCTTACAATCGATTTTTATTTAGACATACATATATCTATTATATTAAAAAATTGTTTTTAAATGCCACACATTTTGTAAAAGTTTAATATTGTATTGATAAATAATTAGTGTGACATTTAGATAATCGAAATGTCAACAGAAACATATTAAAAAAAACTGTTAAATAACATATTGTAAATCATTTTGATGGAACTTTTGATATACCTAAATGTTATCAGGAAAAAAAACTGGTCATGTGAGAGGTTCCTGTTTTTTTTTATATTTGAGTCGTTCAGAAATCAAAATGACTACCTCCAATGTTGTAATAACATTACCAATCAATTAAAATTGTAACTCCTTTGGCATCTTTAATTCGATATTTACTTAAATTAATTGTTTTTAAACTAATACGAAACTTTTTTTTATTGTAATTTAAGTATAAAATAGATTGACTTTATATTTAATAAGTTTATTAATGTATGTATTTACTATTATTTATTATTTTTATTATTTTCATTAACATTATTCAAATACAGAAAAATCTATAAAATCCGCCTGTTGAGAACAACTGCTTTCGATCGGTTGGAGCCATTTAAGTGGACACATGTTAATTTTGGGTGTTTTTGTGCAAATGAAAGTTGGTTGACATTCCGCGTAACGGACACATCAAGGTTTCTGGTGCATTGGCAGAGTTTCATGGCCATTAGTCTTTGTGAGGTTTAACCGAGTTGTTAAAATTGATGAATTAATTCTTTCTAGTATGCAAATACTTACATTTATATTTCTTGTAACTTATACATGCAAATAACAGTGTAGGAATCGTATATAAAGTAACAGTTAAAATGCATGTGTAGATATATCTACGGTTAGCATTTAAAAATATATATAAAACTAATAATTTATATAACTGGTTACATTGTAGGCGTTTGATCAATGAACATGGACTTCTGTTTAATTTAATGTTGTATTGTTTAATTAGGAAAGTATATATGGTATGTGTTTTTCTATACCTAAATGATACGCCGCTGTTGTTAGGAGCGAATTATTTTGGAACTAAATGGTAATAATACTGTTATGAGTCCTTTATTTTTACCTTTTACAATTAGATGCCGGTAATTGTGTACGGAAAATGATATCTCAATATAATACTAACGGTGATATTATTCTCATGAATATATGAAATAGCTAGGATATACATATATTGCAAAAAGAACGGTAGATATAGTTCGTTTTCGATTACTAACAATAAGTCTCAATTGAGACGAGCCACTAAAAAATCGCTCACTGCCATCCACTTCGAGTCATTTTTTAGTGATTGGAAGTGGCTTGTCTGAGTTGAGCCTAAGGGGCAAATAAAAATACATAATAACCTGAAAATAATGGTGATTAAAATTCTGCATCAAGAAATCAGAAAATAACACTAAATATGGAAAACGATAATGGAACGGCTATTTCAATTTGGGCACTGTTTTCACTGTAGATATTAAACGAATATTTTTTTCAAGGCACAGTTACATAATTTGAAATTTCACCGTAGATTCTGTAAATAACTTTTACACACAAATATGTATGTCTCTATACATAAATTATGTAAATGTTTTTCATTCACACGCATGTTATCCAGCTGGTAATTAAGTAGAAGAATGTCCGAAAATTTCACCAATGCATTATTAGGTACTTAAATAAAATTGTATTGATATTTAAAAAAAATATATTAAAAATATAAAAAATCAAATACTTTAATTTGAATAATTGATTTACAAATTAAATTTCTTAAAATTAAGTGTATTAAATCTCTCAAAAATACAATAAAACCATTACTAAACACATAAATATGTAATCCATCATATGGGCGTTTAATTGCAAGGGTGCAATCACAATAACATTACATATCATAGGAGTGGCAAAAAATATTGCATGCTTAAGGCGCCATTCATTACTTTTTTTTACAAAGATCGACCGTAACATTAACTTTACACTTTTGAGTGGCACCTATCAACATATTTAGTCTAAAAATATTTTTATATCTACAATCTACACGTTATAAAAATTAATGCAATCTTAAACTTTCTTTATAATCCCATTACACAGAAAAATGAATGAAAATTGAATCTGTAAAAAGCATTGCAAAGTAGGGATTTAAAATTTTAAAAGCGTTCTATTCGATATGTGTACAATTATTTTACCGTATAAAATTTAATACATAGCTTTAAATTTTATCCTAATAATTCTACGAAAAAAAATTGGAGAATTTAAAAAAGTTGGTCGCTTTGGCTTCTTTACGATCAAAATACTGTGTATATACAGGATGGTCCGGTTTGGGATACAGATATTTTAAGAGCTGATTCCTTGGCTCATTGTGAGTAAAAGATTGTACGGGAAGGTGGGGTCTATCTTCAACACCCTCTGAGCTACAAGATGTTTAAAAACTTCCTTTAGAGTAGTACTTACAAACAAAGATTATCCCATAACTTCCAAAATAACGTAATTTAAGCAACCACAATGAGTAATTAACTAACGTATTATTCAGTATTAGCATTATTGCTAGCCGTGTTTCCAATTCAGAGTTATTGCTCATGAAAATAAAAAAATATAAGTATTCCTTTTTTGAAAATTTTTATGAAAATGAGATTTTTCTCCAAAAGTACCTACAATATGTGGTATTTTTTATCATTATTTTGGTGCGTCATAATGTTACCTACAAATTCACCTTTCAAAGTTTGGATCTGGATCTTACAGTTTTCTAGTTATAAATTTATCTAAATAATCCCTAAAGTGACTATTTTGCTACCTACCCTATTAAATAAAACAGTCATACATTTTTTTGTTTATAATTACATAATTAGTTTTAAAATTATGTAAATTACCATTAACAATAAAATTATTTTGTAGCTCAGTGGGTGTTGAAGATAGATCCCACCTTCCCGTACAATTTTTTACACACAATGAGCCAAGTAATCAACTCTTATCCACTCTGTATCCCAAACCGGACCACCCTGTATATACAAAACACATATTCAAAAACTGTCCCCGTTTTGTTACAAGTGAAAAGTCATTGAAATTTCTAATCGTGTGTATAGGTAATGTGGAATCTGTATAGAACGTGGTGACCTAAAAACCGCATCGGCAACAGCTACCGCCCACCGGCCGGTGGTCCAGCCTTCACTTCCGCGATCACCGCGGTACTGTGGTTAGCGCGAATTTGGACTTTTTTTTAACCAATACTGTATTGCTTGTTGTCGTCAGTCTATTTACGGATTCTATTTTCTATCTTGTTGCAATAGATATAGTCACGTTACCAGGTTTTTTATGGGGGGGGGGGGGGGTAAAATATTTATAGAGGACCATTGAGATAGAATATATATTTTACATATATGTATATTATATTGCTTCACCATCTGACCCCTCACTGGTTACGCCACTGAATGTATGTATAATAATTATGTGCTCAGTTATTATTTTTATTTTTGATTCATCTTGGATATATTTTAGCTCATTTTTTGTAAGAAATTTAAATTTCAAGGTTGAGAAAATAGAGAAATAACACGCATCAATCATGATTTTAGACCTTTAGGGCATGTTTTGACATTATAGTTATTTTAGTGTGTAATTGTGACTTGTTTCTGCAGTTACAAAAAATGAAAAATGCAGTTGTAAAAGCTTATTTGTGTAGTTAAAAAATTGTAAGTAATGAAAGAAAAATGTAAAAAAGTGTATGTGTAGGGCAAAAAAGGTAAATGCAGTTGAAAAATTTTCTTAAAATAACCACTGGTATGTAAAGTACTAAACATATAACTGAACGCAAGCAGCATTTTCTTGATTATATAAGTATTTGGCTTACGTATTTTCAGTGAAAATTTGTAGAAACTAAAATAAACCTCGAAAAAGTCTTTATAAAGTTCTAACTTAATTAGTGTAATAGTAATAGCTTTGTCACGTTGTAATTTAAGGCCTTGTCAATCTAGATCTAGAAATCATTTCACTTAATTAATGAAACAACAAAAGAATGTAAAAGTATCAAATGCAATTGAGATTAAGAGAACAGGTAAACTAGGTAAAATTATTATGAACATACTATAAGGTAGCAACTAAATTTCAAAGAATGAAACTAAATATCCTAAATTCGATATTTTCTATACTTCTTTTTTCTACACACGAATTTAACGCGTTAATCGTTAAAGCGATCCTCATTAATGTTTCTTGTATTGAAAAATACTGCCTTAGGTTTTTTCGTTTGACATATTTCGAGAAATACGTTAAAATAATCAAAGGTATTTAAAGATATATGAATAAAAGAAAAAGACGGACAAGTGCGAGTAGGGATCGCGCTCTGAGAGTTCCGTATCGTTATATAAAACTGAATTATTGACAATAGCTAGTTATGTAAACAATGGACCCGATTCTCAAGGCGTCTTTGTGATAGGCGTTTTTACGTAGACGCTGTATGAAAGAAACCCCAAAATTATGTTTGTTACGTAATAACTCAACATAGAATTAGAAATTAATGATTTTCAGACAGACGGACAACAAAGTGATCCTATAAGGGTTCCGTTTTTTTTTATTTTGAGGTACGGGTCCCTAAAAACAGGTAGACTTCGATTTTTCAAATCTGACCTAAGATAATCGAATATAATCAACTCATTAAAAATAAATGTGACAAAAAGCACGAACAAAGATAATATTTACCACCGTTAGAATAAATATTACAAATATAGATAGATTGGTATATTGTAGTTATTACAAACATTTTATTCTTATTGAAACGTCAGTAATAACGGTTGTATATCCTCTTAGGTAAGTTTTATGATGGATTTTGTTGACTAATAAAAAATAATAAGATACTAAAACGGCAATGATGTTTATTTGAAAATCGATAGTTAACAAATGATCATTGTTATTAATATCCAATATTGACGATAACGGTAACTGATGGTGGCTTGATACACTGTCGTAACCTATTTTGTATTTTTAAACATGATTAGTCATTATACATCTCGCTTTTAAATTAAACATGATTTGATGGATACACGAATGGTACAAATGTAAATAATTATATTACATGGAACAAAAAGTAGCAGCCAAATAGGCCAATGCAATTATATTGAGTTTTTATTACATATACATTTATACATAGTAAATAGATATCGGGTATTTTACTCAAATTTTCCTGCGGCTTGGTAATTTTTTTTTCTTTTTTTTGGCTTTACTATGATTAGATGCAGCCAGTTATAACCGGACGAACACAACCTTCTCCCAATGTGGGCTTAGCAAATACACGTGCAACTTTTTAAATTAGAAATATGAATTCTACATTTTTATTAATGCTAGTTACATCAATATCACAAGAACTATCGGTTTTTTTAAATTTCGTTTTAACAATTATATTTTCCTTATAAAATATCACTTTCAAATGTTTCATATTACATGCTTTACCCATATATTTTTTAGATTAAGTAAAAAAATCAATTGCAATTTTTTATAATATCAATTATCTTTCGAAGAGTGCAAGTCCCATTAAAATCGGTTTAGTAGTTTTTTTTTACTTAAACTGGAGTATTTTTAGACGTAATCACTAATTAACTGGGACAAAATAACCCAACCGAGTCTTCAGAACATATCTTCAAAAGGGATACGCTATTCGTTACCATAACTTGTAACTTCGATAAATAATTTTGCAGCCAAAGGGATTTATAGTAAAATAAATAATCATACTTTAACATCCTTATAATAAATCACAACTAATTCACATTTGTTGATTAGGTTACTTCCTATTTGTAATTTTCTGCAAAAAGTAATCCTATTTCCATTGTTTGAAAAATCTATAGTTTTCTATTCACAACACATTTGAGATAATAATCAACAAATTTATTCTAAACAATAAATTCACTTTCATTGTTAACCTTGTACAAACTATCAATAATATCATTAGTGCAATTTCCTTTTTCCATCACCGAAAATATTCCCACAGTCTCTAGATGTAATTGGTTAATTACCTGAAGGCAGATCACATTAAATGTAAGGCCTCATCTTCTACAAAGAAAACAATTTTCTAACGGCATTCCATCCTCGCTGAGCCTTTTCATGTGGCCTTCAACAATCGACTGTCGAAAGTGTGTACAGATGTAAACAATGAGAATTTAAATACCGTTTTGAATTGCAGGTAATAACAACAATCAATATTAATTTTATTTAAATTTTGTTTCATGGACACATCAATATTCATTTGATTTTGTTTTATGTATGTATTTCTGAAACAAAGTGGTTCCTTTATTTGTAAAGTTCCTGCTTTTATGTTTGAAAATCTGCAACTTTGGTTTCAGTGTTAAGTAAAATATTAAAACTAATATCACTGATCGGTACAGTTTATATTTTATATATAGATATATACATATATATCACACAGTAAAGATCTATAAATAAAACCATACATCATAATACTTGCGTTCACAATGTTAAAACATGGAATGTGAAATTTTCCTTTTTGAAAAATGAGAGTTACGAGATTTGCGCGGAGGTTGTATCCGCATCGTGAAGGTGGAGTATGTACCTGCTGACCCAGGTCCAAAGAAATAGACTTGTGTGTCAGGTCCACGTTTTACTTTCGCACGCCGCCACGCACTCTGCTGCAATGCACCTGATCGTTTGGATTAGTGCCATTATCATTATTGTTTCAGTCGATCCACGATTTTCAAAACAAACATTACCGAGATATAATTTGATTTTTAATAGAGAAAGTGAAGGAAATGTTATAGAATTTATTTTTATGTAGTATTTTCAAAATACAAAAGATATAGTTTAGTAAGTTTAGTACACAATACCAACTATTATTCTAAACCCAAACCTGCCGGTTTTGAAGATTTTGCTGATAAAATAACATCTAATGTAGATGCTAGAATACCAACTACATTATATCCATCTGATAAACATATAAAAACTCGAATATTAGATGATTCTAAAATAATAATATATGTATCAATTTTTGGTACTGTCCAAACAGTATAAAAGCATTTAATATCACATCTTCGAAAGATAAAACCTCTTAGCATTCATATGGCGATAAAGATATGGTTCTACTTTTGAATTTAAAAAGATATATTTATATAAACTTGTACAAAAGGTAGTTGTACCTCTATGCTACAGTAATATAGACTTTCATATCTTAAAATATTATTACATTATTTTGATCAGTAAATTATTTTTTGTATTACTTACCCATCAGCCACCTCCCATTTCGTCAGGTTAACAACCTTACCAAAAAATAAAAACAACTGCACAAATATGTAATAAGCAAACACCACTAAGCTGTCGGATAAGGAGCAATCCAGTCAACAAGAACTGCATCTTCAGCATCATCATCAACTTTCTGAATAATATAATAAGAAACAACATACCTACTTGGTCCTCGTTGAAGCTACGTTCATGTATGGTGTACTTAATTATTGAAATCAATAGTAATTTAATTCACGATTAGAAACGGAAACAACAGTTGAGTGACGTAACGAAGCGTTTCACTAGACGCATCTTCATCTCCTGAAGGCACACCGACAGCGCAGCTAGCTTTCACTTAATGATTTTCTATAGTTACACATACATATATTGGCGAACAGAATAAATAATTTAAGTAAAAATAAACTGACACATTTCTAACCGTTTCATACATAAACATTTATTGTTCTCAATCAATAGAATATTTGATGTTTAAGTATTTGTGCCAGTTTCCTCCAAAACGTACATGACTAATTATAAACTAATCGATTGAATTAGTTATTTTTAAGGTCCACAGTGAAACTTGGTCGTCTGTCTGTCTATCACAACCGATTATCTCCGGAACGACATGAAATTTGGAGATGTTATAAATCTTGTATGTTCGCATATTTTTTAATACCCAGTATCTCAAAATTATTTCATTCTGATTTTTTTTGGCGCCAAATTTGAGATGGGCAATATGGGTATTAAATGAAAGCTAACAATGTGTTAATTATAAATATATTTATATGATTATCATATCATGTCTCCATTACTTTTCAAGAAAAGTTTTAAAAAAACTACGAAAAATGTCTCTCTCTCTTATTTCTAAAATCGCTGATTCAAGAAAATTTTAATAAATTACAGATACGTATGATCTTATAGATTTCTGGAAAAATAAAGTAAAGTTGAGCTTTCTTCAGTTTTTTTATATTTAGCGCATATATTGCTTTTAATATGCAGGACAAACTGGACAGACGTGGGTTTTCTATACCATGCAGACAATTCGTTGATCTGTAAAGATTAAAGGAATATTGTACTTTAAATGTGATCACGTTAAATCATAGTCGGAGAAGAGTAGATCTTAACTAATTTATAAATATTTAATTTGAATTGCACATCTGAAGGTTAAAGGATCGGCTCAAGAATATTTGTAGTTACTCACCTATCAAACATTGAAAAATCTAGTGACAAATTAAATAATCTAAAATTTAAATTACCATTGTAAGCTTTGTCTTATTATAATAGAGGGTGTATTCAAGCATGCATATATTCATAATATGAGCATTTCCATTTTTCTGATGGGCTGATGGGACGTATGTACTTGAAAAATTGAAATAAACAAAAGATAACAATTAAGTGTTATAAACTGCAAATAACTAAAATTAAAAAGTCTTAGTCAGGGCCGCATTAAGGTATCCAAAGGTCGCTAGGCAAAATTTGGAGACGACACACTTAAATAAGGGGATAGTAAAAAAATTTTTGTTAATAACTGAAATTAAAATTCTTAAAGTGATGTTTAAAAATATTTATTTTTACAATAACTATAAATCGGTATTTGCTTCCTCGCAATATCAAAGATTACGAGAAGCTGTGCTATCGTTTTTCAATGAGAAAAAAAGTTTTTCTCTAATTTCAAAATTTTCACTTGATCTTTCCGTTTCGTATGTGTGACAGTCCCACGAATCCTTATCACACACATAACTCATAAACTACTAAACCGACATTAATGAAACTTGGTTGGTTGGGTCTGGCAAAAGGGCGGCCCTATTTAAAAATCATTAAAATCGTATGTAAGGGAGATGGGTGACATCGCAAAAAAAATGTGTTTTCAAGATATCTCAATAATGACACATTACGTGAAAATTTTAGTCATTTTTGTAGAGTATTCAATTTTCTATAAAAAAGGCCACCACAACTTTTGTAGTAGAATATTCCTTTACGAAGATTTATCCCCATTTACTTAACATGAACTTTTTTTAATCTTCACAGAACTTTTACAAAATTTCTCAAGACAAATCTAGTTACCATTCACACATTTTTTATATAGCAAGCGCCCCCCCCCCCCCCCCCCACCCCTAAGACTGGCTACAGGGTCCTTTTTTGGGGGACTTTTATTTGATAGTTTTGTTAAGTTTTCTGTGAATTAAATACATAGTACAAATGAACGTAGTATCGGCACGCGGACGTTTGGGGCAACACAACATTTTTTTATTCGATGGTGGAGAATGCCGTGATATTTTAAATATGTACTATCTATATATATAAAAATGAATGTTCGTTTGTGTGTGGCTTATAGACTCCGGAATTACTGAACCGATTTTAATGCGGTTTTCACCAATAGTTAGATAATTTTTACGAGCAGTATCGTGGCTAATAATATTTTATGAAAATCTAAAATTTAACATCAAAAGATTAAGGAGATTCTTTTGCATAGCGTCTTTTGTTTCCATGATGTCAGAGCATAAAACTGTCATTTATAGAAAAACACAGTAGCTATGGAATATAAGACGCTGAAAACCACCTGAAAACAATTACTATATGTGAATGTCAGTTTGAATCATGATACCTACAAATATATATCTTTCCACCATGAGTTTGAATGAAAAATATGCATTTTACTATATAAATAAACGGATTTTTATAAATTACAATAAAGAACTTCCAAGAAAGGTAACCTATTTATTTATTTTTGATTTTCATACAAATTCTAAGATAAGACCTGGTGTTTCCTGGGAGAAAATATAATTTTACACGATTTTTTTAATAACTACTGAATGGATTTTATTCCGGTTTTCACTAAAGCCGCGGTCACATTAGGCTGGTTTACCAGCGCTGCTTTGCCAGCGCTGCTAGCAGCACCAGCAACCAGCGGCTGGTACGGGTTCACACTACGCTGCTAGTCGGCTGCTAGCAGCGCTGGCAAAGCAGCGCTGCTAACTGTAGTAACCATAGTAACCGACGGTTTGTTGTCGATTCACATTGTATTTTAAATTGTGACAGTTCTAATAATATTTTTTCTTTGCCTACACCGCGAGACTTCTTTACGACAATTGTTAATGTATTATACTTTTTATGGAATCAAATAAAGTCAGATGCATGAGGCGTTTCGACAGTTTTCAACCAACAAGTATATTTTGAAATCTAAAGATCACAAATCACAAGAAAATGTGCTGAGTCAATTATAATATTATATCCTACTCGGTTATTTTGTATTTTTGACGTTTGTATACATTGTAAATATATTAACACATTAAAATTATTATTATAATAATTTATATAATGTTAAAGAGTTTATTCTTTATTTAGTACTTAGTGATATTCATATCGTATGTAATTTTTGTTGTTTTACAATTGCTTATAAATTATTAGAAAATTACATGTCGTATAATCTTTTTATTGTATGAGTATTTTTTTAGTTATGTGATCATAATAAAATATTATTGTCAGTATTTCGTTTTACACTGTTTTTTTTATTTATTTATTTACGTTACAATAATAATATTTGTGTAGCTAATAATAATTTTGTACAATAATAATTTGTCTATGAACAAATTAAAAAAAATAATTTAAATAATTAACTATTATAAATTAATTAAAGTAGGTTAAAATCCAGCCAATAGTAGACGAGAACGGAGTCACGTGATCGGCTGGTATGCTGGTAAAGTTGGACATGCGCTACTTTAGTAGCGGCTGCTAAAATCACCAGCCGGCTGGTAAAGCAGCGCTGGTATTGGGTTCACACTACGCTGCTACTCGGCTGCTAGCAGCGCTGGCAAAGCAGCGCTGGTAAAGCAGCCTAATGTGACCGCGGCTTTAATGGATAGGTTAAGTTTAGGTGTATAATTTGTGGATATTTTGGGTAAATTTCATGAAGCCGGAAAAACAATTCTTGGTGAACCGTGTGTTGTTAGCATGTTGGGTGGGCATGTTGGGTGAGCATGTTGGGTGGGCATGTCGGGTGGGCATGATTACTTTATGTTTAATTAAATTAATATCCCCGGGTAACACCGGGCTAATGCGCTAGTTTACTATATTTTAATATTTCTGTCTACTTTAATTAATTTTTGTAAATATCCAATAATTAATTCTATAAATATCAAAGTACAGGACTGCTTGAAATGCTTATTTACATATTGTTATACACATTTATTCATATGTACCTACATTTTATTTTACCATACATCTTATGAAATACACATGGCAGTATTTAATTATATGTTTTCTGTTGCAGATGGTCATGACATCGAAGCAGGCAGAGTAAAAAGACAAAGTCAAGATGGTACGTGAGATTGTTAACAATTACGCTTTTATAGTTTATGTATTTAGACAAACTTTCTGCTTGTTATGCATGTAGCAACAGTGACCAATTTTAAAATAATAATAATAATAGTTGAATTAGGTATTTAAATATAACTGTCATACAATGAATTCTCAATATATTAAATAAAAAGTAATTTGGGGTAAAATCTTTGGAGAGCTGTAGCTCCCTCGCGAAAAATATAAAGTTTTGGTTCAAATTATTTTTCTCAATTTACTGATAAAGTTTGACACGATAATACCGAATCAGCTTGTATATTAATATATTTTAATACTAATATAGTAAACAATTAGTAATTTTCTTAGGTAAATGGTATATAAATATTTGTATAACGATAAAATACAAGGTGTGTCCTCAATATTGACGATTCTAAAAAAAAACTAATTAACTTTTTTAATCTTAATTTAATATGAAATCCATTGAAAACATTAATTTATTTATGATTTAATAAAAATAGGTATAGTCGGTACACTTACATTCGGAAATATCACATAGAACATAAATTCATCGATATAATTCAATCAAATCTATTATAAATCATATTTTAAAGTTGGTCAAATTAAAGTTATATTCTGTATTATTTATACACAAATTTTGTTGTTATTGATTAACAAACATTATTTTAACTAATTATTTTATGTTTATACTTACCTGATCATCGTTAATTATATTTTATATATACACATTTTTGAAGTAAAAATAGATTGTTATTAGCCTATCAAATAATTAATATGACATGTTTTGGAAAAGTGTATATATGATGAAAACAAATTCATGCATAGCTATGATTTACTTGTAAAGATGATACCTGATCGACACCTTGACATTTGAATTTCTCTCCGCACCTAGTTTTTATTTTGTGAGTCACGAATAGCATCTTGATGTTTTCTGCAAAAAAGTAAACATCCGAATAACAGACCAGTGTTTGCAGTCAGTTCAGATTTAATAGGAAATAATATTATATGTTATATAATTTTATTGTTTAATATAAGTATAAGTTGAATGATCATGTGGTTAAATATAAAATAATGTTTTTTTTGTATAGTAAAAAAAATTTTTTTTTAGAATACTTCTGTAAAAATCTTATTTCATGATTATGAGTTTATATTAACTATATTTTAACATTTGCCTATTTTACTAACCATGTTAATTTATCATTAAATTGTAACTATCCAATGATAAATAATTTTGTAAATTTTGTGTCAGTATAATTTTTTCTGCTTCTAAACTTTTCGGTGAATGGTTTATTTTTATTTATTTTTATTTTGACTATATACATTTATTATAGACTGGTTTATTAAAATTGATCTATGTACAATTCAAAGCATTGTTGAATTTTAAATAAATAATTTTTCTTCTTCTTCATGTACCTATTATTGTCTGATAAATAATTTTAAAAGGCCAGGCTATTATCTGTAATTGTATTTGTTTTCTCATTTTTTGTTTTCATCTATCCTTTCTATGTTTTTCTCACCACTGTCTGGCCATCGCTACAATGAATTCTCAACAATGAATCAATCAACATTCGTAAACAATTTCCAACCAACTATTCTCTACATTTACACATGATACATATAACAACACCCCTACAGCCGTTAGAGCTGTATTATTGGTGGACAACGATAAGACATCGAAAGGAGTAGCTCATGCTGGTAGATTTCTACGAGTATCTCCTACTTTAGGACTAGTTACGGAAACAGCTAGAACGTTCATCGAAGGTGACGCCACCACGGAATACGCAACGCGAGTGCTCGGAACAACTCTTGCTGATGGACGTCTTTATGCACATCTGCTTACAACTAGCTCTCGCGTCATATACTCTCCGAAATCATCTTCGTATGTTGGTTATCCTAACTACAGTGAAGAAAAATTTTCCAATATTCCTAATAAACCGAATTTAGAAGTAGACGAATTGGCTTTGAACGGAGTCAACTTTATCAAAAATATTGATTACGTCTCGCCAAATAAAGTTGAACCATATATTGTGTACCCAACAACCAAAATCGATACATGGTATTCACCGAAAAAATATGTACCTGAAGAGCCGATGGAAGTTATAACTGCTTCTAAATGGGAAGAGTTACCGGAACCATTTGCACAAGTGTCAACATATTCAGAAAGTGAAAACGAAGACTGGAATAGTAATGAACCAGAGAACACCGAAAAACAGTATATAAATTCAGAAAATGATAGTAAAAATATCTTTACTTTTAGAGCGAATCCTCTTGATATTAAATTAGAACACGCATATCAGTTTGAAAGAAATAGCGAAAATGATATAAATGGTAGAAGAACTTCAAAACAAATAAATTTAGATGATGTGCAACCCGATAAAGTTAAACAAAATGACGCTTTAGCAACGTTCACTATAGGCAATGTGTTCTCTCCTAGTGGTTATGCAAACGATGTTGCCACCGAAAAATCAAAACTTACTACAATTAAAGAAAGAAAACCAAAAGTATTATTGAGTGGAGGTAAACTGGTAAAACAAGATTTAAAAGAATTTGATACTGTTACGTACTTCGGATTTGCTGATTTTACTACAACTGTGGGTGATACAGTAATTGTTTTTTCTCCAAGCACTAGTAGCGAAAAAGTAAATTCTGGTCGTGTTACAATATTTCCGGGTGACGCTACAATACCTACTGTAGAAACTAAATCAACAAAAACAACTACCGAAAGAATTGCAACAAAATTAAAAACATTTTATTCGCATGATCCAGGAATGATTACAAAAACAGTTACTGGTCACAAATTAAATATGGAAACATCACTTCCAACTATGGTGATTGATGCTACAAATCGCGAACCAAAAAGTAAAGATATTGAAAATCCAGAAGATAGAGAAATCGAAATGAAAAAAAAGATGTCTGTTTTAGCTCATGAACAAGATTCGAAGAAATATGATACAGTTACTATGGCTGAATTAGAAGCAACAATATCTAGTAGCGACTCTAGCAGCGACTCTAGCATCTTGACTTCTATGTTCACAGAGGAAACGATTCAACCTTCTGAAACACAAATGCTTCCAATGCTATCTACTCCGTCCGAAGAAGAAATTGCAAAGTTTTTCTCTTCTCTTGCTGCAAAAGCCTCCCAAACTCCTACAGAACCTTTAAGTTCAGCATCTTCTATAACTGTTTCATCTAAAGATTCGCATGATGATGACATTTTTTATTCGAGCACAAAACAAGTTTTAAGTGGATATACAACAATATTTATTGATGATATATTTGATATTAATAGTACAAGTAGTGCCACAGTTATTGAAAACAAACCTTCTCAAATTGATGACAAAACAGAGAAAAGTACAGTAACAACCAATGCTGAAATAACAACCGAAGAACTGTTTACGACAAATAAAGATACAACAAAACCTCCAACAAAACAAACAACTATTGGCCAAACAACTGGAAAACAAACGGAATATGATATTTTCGCTGACACTGAGAAAAAAGTTACTTTACCAAATGATATTACTACAACAAAGCAGCCAACAACAATTGAAGACGAAATACCTACTGAAAAACCAACCACTTTGATAATTTCAACTACTACAGAAGAAAATGATGTTATTAATGAAATTCAGAAAGCTGATATATCTTGTTCTAATGTTCAGTCAGATACAATCTATAAAACTTATACATACTTTACAACATTCTTTATTCCTATTGACGAAACATCAGAAACGACATCTATTAAATCTCATGAAGTAACTACGTCAGAGATAAATTATGAAACACAACCTTGTTCTATAAAAAATGTAATTTCTTCCATATCAGTTGATAAAATAGAATTAGAATCTACTTCAGAACAAACTACAACAAATGACATTTCTCCTACATCAATCGATAAAATAGATGTCAAACCTACTTCAGAGCAAACTATAATAGATGAAATTTCTTCTACATCAATCGATAAAATAGAAGTCAAATCTACTTTAGAACAAACTACTGTAAATGCTGTTGAAGAAAATCCTACCACAACTTCTGAAACTTCTGATATAGAAAATAAAACTGATAAAGTAAACGATTTTTGTGACGAAGATTGTGAACTCACAACAGAACATTTAACAACAATAGAGTTACCAACTACCAATGATTCTCCAATTATAACTACACCACTGGAAATAGTAACTGAAAGAAAGCATATAACTGACGACATTACTACAGAAATAACCAAAGATGGCGAAGAAGAAATCGAGCTAGTATATAAAACTTTATACACTACATATACTTATCTTACAACATTTTTCCAAGAATCTACATCAAGTGTTTCTAGCAGAAAAGTTGTAATAACCAATGTTATTTCTTCGACTTTAGATAATTCACATCTACAAGCGTCAGATCCAGTAGTGGCAGGTTTATTTGGAAGAGAAGATAGTTTAGTACACAATACCAACTATTATTCCAAACCCAAACCTGCCAGTTTTGAAGATTTCGCTGATATAGTACCAACTAATGTAGATGCTAGAATACCAACTACATTATATCCATCTGATAAACATATAAAAACACCAATATTAGATGATTCTAAAATAAAAGTATCTGCTGCTGCAGTACAAACTTATTACACTACGTATACATATTTTACAACCGTATTTATTGACGGTGAAACTGAAGTTTCAAGTCGAACTGAAGTTTACACAAACTATGTTACTCCATCAGTTACTGAAAAGCCTCTAAAAACTGATTCAATTTCTGTTGAACAAAAATATGCTGAATTAGAAGATAACTTAAATACAGATGATGATGAATTTAATTCAAGTAGCAGAGAAAAAATCATGAATTTAAAAATAAAATCGGCGAATATATACAACAGTACAATTATAAGATCATCTAATCAAGTATCAGAAGTTGATTTTTTAAATAAAGTTAGTGAAACAGATGTTCATCAAATAGACTTGGAAACGTCGATTAATAATGATATTGTACCAACTCAGGTGCTATCTAGTCATACTGAACCAACCTACAGTACTATGAAAAGAAAACCAAGTAGTAGTACTGAAGAGGAAGAAGATGTTACTACGAAAACAATTACCGATGTTCGAAGTAGTAGTTCAGATGGCGAAAGACGAATCATAGATAATGTCGAAAAAAGAAATATATTTTTAGAAGATCAAATTAGTTCTGAATCCAATAACGATTCTGAAATTATGCCATCACCAACGCTACTTTTACAAACAAGTTATACTACGTTTACCTACTTCACTACAATGTATTTAGGAACAACAGCAAGTAGTATTGTTTCAAGATTAGAAACAGTAACCAATGTTGTAACTGAAACATTAACTCCGACTCGTTCACTTAGTGTTGAAGATTCGAGTCTTCCTATTACATACTTTACTACTTTTACATACTGGACAACATTTTATAAAGATGGTACTACTACAACTACAAGTCGAGAAGAAACTATATCAAACGTTATAACTCCAAGCGTTACTCCAACACAGACTGAAAATGAACTGTCGGTAATTGTGGCGACGCCAGTTACAGAAACTATTAATAAATCTACTTTAGAATTAGAAGCAAGTCCTGTTGGAAAATCTTTACCTGAACCAGAGGAAACCTTAACAAATGACAATTTAACAACATATTATACAACATATACTTATTATACAACATCATATGTTAGTGACAGTACTGTAGTAAATAGTCGTTTAGAAACTGTGACTAATATAGTAAATAGTACAGATAACTCTGAGCATTCAGCTAGGGCTCTTGATATTGGAGATAACACTCTAAACGCATTAGATAGTAATGACAAACCATCACAAAAAACAGATACACAGTCATTACTTTCAACAGGGTTATTGTCAACAATTATATCTAGTGAAGTAAATGATGGTACAACAACAGTTGTCTCTACAGGTGTGTATGGAACTTATATTGATGGTTTATATGCAAAAGTTAAAGAAAGCACCACGCAAATAATTTCCGAGACGATACAACCTACTGAAACAGTTAAATTACAACCCACAGGAACTGTTAGTATAAATCAAGGAAAAATTGTTGATGCTGATGGAGTTAGTACACTTTTTTACACAACAAAAGCAATTGGAACATACATCGATAATTTATATGCACAAGTAATTGAAAGTACTAGTTCTTTATTAGTTGATGAGGTTAAAAAATCAGCTTTACCTTCAGATATCGAAACAAGACCACACCGCACAGGTCTAGTTCGTTTAATCGAAGGTGCTATTGTACAGAATCGAACAACAACTATTTATCAATCGAAAGTTGTTGGCACTGTAATTGAAGGTAGATATGCACAAATTATTGAAAGCACATCGAGTTTTATAATTGAAAAAACGAAAGATGCTACTTTAGCCACGAAAATATCTCCAACAGAAACAGTAGGTCCAACATTTACAGTATCGCCTACAGCAAGTTCTATTAGCCCATCACCTGTAGTAATCGAAAGTTCTCTAACTGAGGATCACAATGATAAAGAAAATGATACTGAAAATGAAGATGAAGATGAGGATGGTAATACACGAACTAAATCACGCCTTGGCTTTACAACCAGAAGGCGTACATTTACTCCTGTAATTAGACCGTTTGTTTCACGTGGTCGGCCAACATTTGCTCCAAAACCAAAGAAAAATAAAGCTACTAGCGCAACTACTATAACGCGATCTGATTTCACACCTACAATTACCGCCACACCTACGTCGAGACCAAAAAGTACAAGAGGGCGCTTTGGTAGGCCTAGACAAAGTTCATCAATAATACCAGGTAGTGGGCCATCAAGTGTTGGAGACCGAAGATATGCAAAAACAAGACCAGCAAGTAGCGGAATTTTGTCATCTTCGGCTGCAGTAAGTGGAAGAGGAAGATCTCAAGTAAGAATACAGCCAACATCAACAAACTTTAATGGGGCAACTTCTAGGAGAGGTGGTTTTAGAAACAGTGCATCTTCTCAATATCCATTCAGATCTAGTAACATATATGCTAGTAGTTCCAGATTTCGAGGGATACGACCAACACTTTCATCTGGAATAAGCAATTCATTTGCATCAAAAACAGCAACTACTCAAGCAGACATTAATGATTCCGAAAATGATCTTACTACAGTTTTAACAGATAGACCTGATACATTAGATGAAGAAGATTTTGATACTACTCTTGCTTTGACATCTACAACTGAAGCATCTACATTGAGACGTACTCCTTTTAGACGTTTCCCTAGACCATTGAATCGTTCAGTATCTCCTGCTTCCACAACACCTCGAGGTACTACAACTATTAGAAAAGGAAGAACTAGATTATCAACTACTACTTCAACAACTACAACGACCACACCAAAACCAAAAGCCAAACCATTTAGTAGACCACCATTATTAAATATTCAGAATGTATCCCCCAGACAGAGACCGGCAAACAATTTATTCCCTCCACGTGGATTATTTAAGCCAAGAACCACTACAGAACAACCGAAAGAAGAAGAAGAAATAAAAGAGGAAGAAGAAATAAAAGAAGGGGATCCAGAAGAAGAACAAGAAGATAATCTTGAAGAAGAACTAGAAGAAGATGATAATGATTATGAAAGTTCTAATACAAATATAAATAGTCGATTAGTCAAAGCACCTAATCGTAATGGAAGAGCATACAATCCTGTTCAAGTTAGACCCTTTGGCATAAGAAAGCGTACTAAACGTCAAGCAGATTATGGTAGTAGAAGTAATTTTTCAAGATTTAGAAGACCAAGTCCAAAACCAACAGCTGCTGCTAAATCAGACGTGCAAGAAGACATTCAATATGAAGATGCAGAAACTCCTAAACCACCCCGAAGATACTCTTCAAGACAAAGAACTACCCCTTCAGAGTCAAGAATTTCACCAACACGGTCATCTAATAATCAAGGCAGATCACAATTTACATTACGTGAAAAAGATTCATCTACAAATACAAGATCAAATTTTAGAAGACCAAGTGCTGCACCAACATCTTCTTCTCGGCGAACAGCAAGCCCTACTGTATCAAGACCAAAAGCACCTCGTTTAAGAAGCTATTCACAACAACCTGAGGCTTCCAGAAGGCCAGGTACTTCAAAACCTAGAACAACATCTAGAAGTAGAACAACTCAAAGAGCGAGAGGAAGAAATAACGATAAACTTGATTATTCATATGTTCCATCTAATGATGGAACAATTACAGTAACGCATCATATTCCAACAGAAATTACTATACCTGTTGTAAATGGAAAGTTAACAGAGTATAAAAATATTGTCACTGCAAAACCTAGTACTGAAGTTTTAGGACCTAGTCAATATTCAACAACAGTTAGCAGAAATGGAGCTCAATTTTTAATTTTAACAAATGAAGTAACTGCAATTGGAGGTAATGGTGCAACTGAAATTACTCAATTTATATTAAATGAGACACCAACTACAGGTATTATTTTTACACCAACATACATACGAGGAAGGAAAACATCTTTCTCTCATGTTATTCCAAGCACTGTGTATAACGTAGAACAAGTAGTTTCAACTATTCAACCAGCATTAGCTGCTCAAGCACCATTAGCCAACATATTATTATCACAATTACTTTTAGGAAATCTTGGTCTACCAAATCAAAATCCTTTATTAGCATTAAATCAAAATCCAGTTGCTCCAGCAACACCAACGACAGAATACAAAACCAGATCCACAACATATGTTACAACAGTTACAAAAGCTACATCAACCGTAGTGCCATTGACATATCGGGGACAAAAAATCCTTACAACTATTGTTGACAGCAGTGAAGAAGTTGTAACAGCAACAGAATTCATTACAGATACAATAGTGGTGACTCCCACTCCTGTACCTAACGCTGGATTAAACAGTTTGCTACTACCCTTATTATTGCAACAACAACAGCAGCAACAAGTTTTAGGACTTGGCGGTCAACCACCGCTTAATTTACTTCAGAGTCAAGAGCAACCTTTGGCTCAAGCCTTATTTCAAGATAGTTTAGATAGTAAAAATAGTTTGATAATTCCATTAGCTGATTTTGATAAAGATAATGAAAATTTAGATGAACAAAATATTTATGATGAAGAACCAATAGTAACAGATGCACCTAGACGAAAATCTTCTAGAAAAAAACCAAAGAAACCTAAACAACCTGCACCACCTCCTAAAGAAACCAGTATTATTACATTGTATGTCTCAGGTAGACGGCCAGGAGAATTCAGTACAGTTCTTTCTACAGTAATTGTAGGAGAAGATAGTACATTAAGGAAAAGAGCAGCAGAATATTTTCAAGTAGAAGCATCTGTTATACCCGAATTATATAATACAAGGTATGAGTATACCGATTCATATTTAATGCCTGCAATCAACGAAATAAACATTGAGGGAAGTGAATCTGCATCAGAGACAGAAAGTCTTGAAAGTATTGTTGGTGATGTTAGTAAATACATTAAAGAAAGTACACCAAGTATTTCTTACAAAAGTAATAGTGTGAAATCTTCTGATGATATTAAATTAGATTTAGTTACATTGGTTGATTCGGAAAATAAACCAAAAAGTTATTTTTTAGGAAGATAAACCATATTAAAAATGCCCCATTCACTAAAAAAATTAAAGTTGAAATTGTTTCTGATTTGAGGGGCATAAAGAATCAAAATAATTTAAATAAAATAAATTTTATATATAATAATTCAATATTAAATTTGTATAATAAAAATAATAATGATAGTTATAATAAATATTTAATAAATGTAGATAGTTTAGTTTTTAAAAGATATAAAAGAGATTTAAAAAATGTTGCAACAAAAAGAATAGTTAAAAAATTAGTAGCAAGAAGAAAAGTAGTTGATAACGATTATTTAAATGGGACTACAAATGATAATTATATGACTACTAAAAGGATTCCTACTAGGAAAACTATTACAGTCGTAAAAAAAAGACCAATAAGAACCAAAAACATATTAAATGATCATACTGAACTAATATCATCTATGAATAATCGACGAATTATTACTATAACAAAAAAAAGATTGATTAGCACCACGAATTCAAATTACATATCTGAACTTAACAATTATCATACGAGTTACTTAACGAACGTAAGAAATTCAGATTTACCAGAAAACTCATTTTATAATTTAGAAAATAAAAATGAAATATTGAGTACCACAGAAAAAATTCAAGAAGATAATAACTCATCGTTCATTCCAACATTAGACCTTGAAATAGAACTACCTCCAGAATTATATTTGACATTAGTAAATGGTCAAAGAAAATTGCAACTAAATGAAGAAAAGCAAGAAGAACATACAAAGACATCAATTCCAGAGTTAGAAAAATTTCCAATTTCAAACAATAACGACAAAAATATTAATAATACCACAACATTAATACTCGATCAAATATTTGTACATGATTTTTCAATTGAAAAGTTTCCAGAAATTATAAACAAAACAAACAATTCCTTTTCTGTAGTTCCTAGTGAAACTGAACGTGTAAATAATTCAAATATACAACTATTGGTTTCTTTAAATCTGAAACTAAATGACTCAATTACTAGTAGCAATGACAAATTTACTACTATTTCTACTGCTACTGATGTACATATTATACATATGACTAACAGTAAAAATACAATTCACTTACTTTCTTCAAGCGAAAACATATTACTGTCTTCTTTTTCTTCTGATACCGACAAAAAAGATATCGAATATAAACTTACTCCTACTATACATACAACTTTATCCTATCGAACAACGACAACGACTCATATTAGACCAGGGACATATACTTACGTAATTACTCGAGTGGGAGATCAAAGTAATGTGGTGACTACTTCCACAGAAGTCAAATTACGTACAAAGACATTAACGATTACTGAAACTCTGACAAAGACTTTTACTGGATATAACGAGTACCAGACTGATAATCCTTTTGGTGGTTCCATAAAAATCCAAGATGTACAACACAATTCACAAACAATAGGTGAGTTCAATGTATTCCACATTTTATAATATGATACGTAGTAATATTTCAATTTATAATTGCTGACAATAAGTAGAAATGAATTGTATGCTCATAATGTTACTTTTATTAAATGGAATATAAATATTTTGTAAAATTTAACTATTATTGTTTATTAAAATATTTGCATATCTACATATTGTTGTTAGTTATATGGTTGTTTACGTTAAAAATGTTTTTATTTATATCTCTTATTATTTTATTAGTATTCTTTATTTCCGAGTGGATGTTTTGTAATCCGTTAAATTAATTTATCTTAGAAAACACACAATGAAAAATAAATAGTGTATTCTAATTTTTTTTTTTTTATTAATTTTCACTTTAATATAGAATATTTTTATTTATACATACCTATATACACATACTTCCTTTTATCCTATGGTTCCATATTTATAAAAAAATATTATCAATACTGTAGTTATACAAAAACTAAATTGGAAACATAACAATGTATAAATAAATTATATTAATTAAATCATGTTTTTTTAGATTAACTCCAAAACTTTTAAATAAAATATTATTTTGTGTTTGGCACTCTAATTTCTACTATCGGTACAATATGCAATGTGCCCCGGTCTATTTAAAAAAAAAACATAATTTTTTATAGCTACAGGCGCTACAGCACTGAATAACAATGTAATAAATATGTTAAATATATGAATTGTTATTTTTTTATTTCTTTAGAAATTAAGCTTGTATTTTTATTTTCTTATTTTTTTATTTCGTGTATTTTTTCATTTCGCTATCATTTTTCAGGTAATTTATATCATTTTCTTAACTTGATTTTGTACATATTAAATTTTCTTTTTTGTATTATACATATTATCAACAAATTATATTGTACAAGTGTATATTGGATATTATGTACTTATTGATTCTACACATTATTCATCTATTTAAACAATTATCTTAATAATTATTAGATTTTTATGATGACAATTTGGAAAATACAGAAGATGATGAAGCTCGAGGAATAAGACTTGCTACGCGGGTTATGTCAAATGGCGTAGGTGTTATTGTAGCAGGGGAAAGAGCCACCAGAAGAGACCCAGAAAATATGTCATCTATCCGTACATTAGCACCTACTACACTAACTGACCATATGTCCATGCTGCTACCACAAGATGCAGATGAAGTATGTTTAAGTTTAAATAATATTTAAAATAAACATATTTAACAATTACATTATTAGTTAGACATTTATTTATTGATTTATTACTTTTTAGGCACTTCAGTCAAATCAATTTGTAACAAAAACTTGTATGACAACATTTACGTATCTTACAACATATGTACGAGATGGAACAACCACAGTTAGCAGTAGAGAACAAGTTGTATCTAATATTGCTACTGAAGAAAGAAATACTCATCGTACACCAGAGCCATCTGGAATCACTTTGACACAGGTATTATATAAGCACTTACATAAATACAGTGGTAAATTAGTTAATCATGTTTCAATTTTCTGTTAAGTGTGTTGTCCATAATTTTTGTCTGCTAAAAACATTCATTATAACATTCATTCATTGAGAACTAATGTTTTATTAAAATAAATATTAACTATTTATAATTAACATTCATTTTGTTTTCAGAATCCAAATTTGGCTACTGGTGTATTCCATACTACTTACACATATTACAATACAATACATGATGGCAATCAACCAATAGTAATTACTTCAAAGCATACAGTTGCTAACACTGTAACAGCACCCGATGATTATCTGTCTCTACTTCAACCTTCTGAAATAGCATTACCGATACAAGACACAAATACATACTACAGCACTGTTGCATTAACTAGAACTTTAACCGAAGGAAATAAACAAAAGGTTATAAGTACAAGTGATGTTATAACGCAAGTTGTCGTTACTGAGTCAGTTCCACCAAAATCTACTTCAGTTATGACTTCATATATTGCTATAGATGTAGATGACATTGCACCTTCTGCAACTAAAGAATATGCCACTACAGATGTTGTAAAAACGTATTTTGTAACTTATACGTATTATAATACATTTATGGAAGACGGGAGTGCTGTAGTACGAACAAATGTATCTACTTCAAGCGATGTAGTTACAGAAAAGTTATACTTGCATCCAAAACGTACGCACACAACTTCTCAGGCTCAAAGTGTTATTGTAACTGAACCAATAAAAGGCTCAACTATGATTAAAGATAACAATTTTGATGACTCTATGAAAATTTTAGCAACAAAAACTTATTTAACAACATTTACATACTTCACAACTTTATTAAAAGATGCTAAGAATGGTTCAACGTCTACTATAATTAACTCAAGAACTAAAGTTATTGATAATGTGGTTACAGAAACATTAGATCCTTCTAATTTTGGCAGTGGTTATTTGGAATCTCTTAAAAGCTCATTAATTAAAGCTGAAAATGAAATAGTTACTGTAGCAACATTAAAAAATGGAGACGAAATAGAAATAACGGCTGTTGATAAAAATAAGCAAGATAAAACAAACATGAATACAATTATGGAATCTCCAAGTGTCATAACAGGTTCTACAATCATATTTTTTGATGAGCTTAATCAGATCGAATCATCGTTAAATGTATTGAATTCAATTTCAACTAAGAATAGTGTGCATACAACTAAATCCAGTATAAAGTCAACGAATAATCAAATATCTAAAACAAAAAATCACAAAAATCCAGCAAGCACAGCATTTACACTTAATTCACAAAATTATAAGACTTCGATAATAATTTCTAAAACTGTAACACCTGCAGGTGCAACTATACTACCAGGAGAGCAAGTAATTGTGATAAATCATGAAAATGGAACTAAGTCAATTATTCCTGTATCAGATCCGTCACTTAAGAAACCTACAAATAAAATTACACCACTGAAAACAACTGTTCCTTCGACTTCAGGCGTATCAAATTTATTAGGATCATTGAATATAAACAGCTTGACAGCTCTAAGACCTGTATTCCACGCAATTGGTGGATTGATTCAAAACAATTTACAATTGTCTAGAAGAAATGATACAGATGGAGGAATTCAAAGTAAACAGTCGGTACCAACTAAAGTTAAAACTCAAATACCACCAGCGGATCCACAAAGTCGAGCTCCTATTTATATTCCAGTAGGGAGGATTGCAGATGAAGATATATTAATAGCAGAAAGCCAAAATGTAGAGCATATTTTAAATAGTCCTCTAATTCAAGACAAACCATGGTATGAAAACCATGGAAAAATAACAGTCGGTAAACCTACTTATGAAAGTCCATTAGTCAATGGCGGTATTCCTATTTCACCTGGACAAGTAATAACTGCAAATTCAGATGTAATTGTTGGTAAACCTGCAATTGTTGGACCTAGAATACCATTTATTCAAAATAATGGAAATGAAGTACCTATTGGAATGCAACCACCTCCATTACCTGCACCTAAAAAAAGCGAAGCTGAAAGATTGAATTATCAAAGGAAACCTAATAGAGATGACTATTTTGGTCCTCCTCCTGTCAGTATACCTGTGCCTTCACTTCACGAAAAAGCTCATAATGTAACATTTGCTGATAATCATCAACGCCCATTTAATTCAATTTTTTCTAGAAATAAACCAAATCTAATTGAAAATGGAGATGATATTGGTTTGTCTCCTCCACCTTTACCTTCAAGCAGACCTAATATAATAAATCCTATAAGTTATCAAGAAGTACATCATGAAGGTTACATAAATAAAAACCATGAGATTTTATCACAAAATTATAATCATGGATCACCTTCTAACTATGGCAATTCAGAAATTTCAAATTCAGATAATATAATAATTCGTAATATACCATTCTATGCACCTACAAAAGCTTCTAGTATTGACAATCAAAATCAGCCCCAAGACATCCAACCAGTGACTTTAGGAGATTCAATTTTATTGCCAGAAGTTATAGAAAGATCAACAGGACAACCGTTATTAGTTAATCTTCAACCATCCCAAGTTGCTAATGTGGTAATACCTCATGGAAGTGCAACTGCATTAATATTTGGTGGTTCTGGAGAGCCTCATAAAAATGGACAATATTTTGATGATCCTTCTCCATATCCTGAACCTGAAGTAGAACCTGGTTTTTCCGCTATTAATGCCTTTAGTGATTCTCAATATTCTTCTGGAAGTTCAATTGTTATACCAAGGCCAGCTAGCAATGTGATTAATATTGATTCTTATGTTGCTTCACATGGAGTTGATATAAATGTTCCACCATTATCATTTGGCATTGAAAAGAAAGACCTTAACAGATTAAAAACTGGAAGTGTAGTGAATGTAAATTCACATGTTAATAATCATAATATTAACGTCAATGTACCTCCAATTTCATTTGGTGCAACTACAGAAAAACATTTAGAAATATATGCTAAAAACTACAGTAGTGGGAATGTATATGATGCTGATCCAACAGATCGGAAAGAAAATCATGGACCAATAATGTTTGACAATCATCACCAAAAAGAACACCATAACATGGGTTTGAGTATTTCAGGGCACTCTGTGGCGTTTGGAGGACCTAATCATGATTCTTCACCTTACGGAATTAATGTTAATGTTGATCATATTGGGTCTGAAGATATTAACGTTAATGTATCACCACATCCTTTAACTGGAATTGATACCCATGAACATGTTGGAATTGTAATAGATGCACCATTAAATAGGCATAATTCTAATAAGCATTATCAAACAAAACACACAAATACACAACCATATCTACATGATTCAATATATGCCGATAATGGAATTAAAATTCCAACAGAAAATAGACAACCAACATTGAGGCCAGATTATTTAAGACCACCTCATTATTCAATGAAACCAAGCAAGCATGAAATAATTGAATTTATGTCACCACCACCTCCACCACAACCTAAACTAAATATTCGACCTCAAACAAAACCAATGGTTATTCCTATACATGAAGCAGAGATTGTGGATGATGATAGATTTGGGGACAGTAACAACCAAGATGAACTAACTGATGAAGGTGAGGTGATTCAAGAATCAAAACAACGACCTTTACGACCAGGTGAAGTTCCACAAGAAATATTGGAAAGGCAACCAATTAATGAACCGATTGTCAAAGGCCATAAACAACCACAGAAAAATAATTATAATGGGCAAAGTTACTCTACTGATACGGAAACAAAAGATCCTACAAATAAAATGAAAGGTCAGAGTGAAGTAATAAAACTCCCAGTTGCTCATGAGCAGTCAGTTTACTACACTAATATTAAATCACCATATCCAAGAATTCCTGGCATAGATATCATCAACCAACCACAGCCATTTGAGCGAAGACCTCCTCAAACTCATGTATTGTTAAAACCAACAGTACATACACATAATCACCGTACACAGCCGTATGAAAATTCAAATAACAAATATGAAAATATTGAAAAACGACCTCATCCAACTTCATTGCCAGTGGATACTTCTTTATATGTAACAGATAAACAAATCATTGGTTCACAAACAGATTTTAAGAATACTGGATCACAAACTGAACAACCCTTCAATAATATATACACCAAACCGAAAATTAATCATGAAATAACAACTGAATTAAATTACTTTATTAATCAGAAACTAAATAGCAGTACTATTAATATAATAAAATATAAGTCAACAACACCAAGACCTTATTCAGTTAAATATACTACACGAAAACCGTTCAACCCAATACATGAAATATTAAAACAAGATTTGAATACAGGAGAGATTAATAGACCTCGTAAAAATGTAACAGTCTACAAGCCACTAAGAACTACAACACTAAGTACTATTACCACTGAATTTGAAACGGAAGAAAAATCAGAATTGTTTGTAACAAAAGAATCAACAAATCCTCATAATTTTGAAACAATACAGTCAAATATTACAGCAACTAATACACCTTTAATTGATTTACAACCTCCAACAAAAGAAAATGTTTATGATAAAATGTCTATGCATGAAAGTGTTGAAGGAATGCTACCACCTCCAGAAATAAATGCTCCTTATGCCGAAGTGACAAAGAGTAACATTAACAGCAATTCAAATCCTCAAGCATTTATTCCAAAACCATCTGAAGAAATGAAACCGCCACCACCTGTTAATAAGTATCCAATTAGAAATAATGAAGTAATGGGTTTAAGTCCACCACCTTTAACGGAGACTACACAAAAAACATCATTAAATGTTGAGATATCAACATACAGACCTCCATTTAATATCAATAACTTTACTCAAAGGACTACCACAAGTACAGTTAAGCCCATTATCAGAAAAACTACATCAACCCCTGCAACGATTAGAACTTTGACAACCACAACTACAACAAAACGGCCATATTCTAGAAGACCCACGGTTAAACAACCAGATTTTATCAAACTTGAATCAACTACAGAAAGAAAATATTTTGATGACTATCCTATAACAACTAGAAGACCTGTTTTTATTTGGCAAAGGCCAACAACTTTGGTTTCTCCAATTTATTCAGAATCTAATCCAAAAATTAAAGAAACAGTTCAAGATAGTATTAATTCTGAATCCAAAAAAGAAGTCATCATGAGCAACGAATCTAATGTAAGAATACAACCAACTAAATCAATTAAAGTTAAAGAGACAGTTTCAAATTGGCATACAATTTCTGAAAATAAAGATTATAGTAGTATGGATGTTTCAAAATTGCCCAATAGAAAAACAGACTTCATTATTGTAGGATCAGAAACATCTTATCCAATTGAGAATATTTTACCAACAAAATCGTTAGATGTAGTAAAGTTATCAATGACTAATAAAGTAAAACCAATCAAAACTTCATCAGAGGAAACAATATTTGATAATTTGTACACAAAACCAGTAAATCTAGACATCAAAACACATGAAACTACAACAATGCCTCCTATAAAACATCATGCTGGCAATGAGATTGAACCAAAACTATCAAGCTCTGCAGTTCAAAATAATAATAAAAAAGATTATACAAAATTAATTTTACCTACACGTTATATAACACATACACAAACTTTAACTGTAACGACTACAAAAACTACAATTGTGAAGAGTCAAGGTAATCCTCCTTCCACACTGACTCTTCTTATTACTAAAACTCAAACTTCAACAATAGTGGATACAGTTACTGAAACTCATACTTTAGTTCAACCTACCAGCATTATATCGACTGTAACAACAACCGTTAATACAAATCCAACAAGTACATTATATAATCCTGAAGTCGAATTTAACAGCAAATATCCATCATTCCCAGTAGCAGCTACAACAGTTTTAAAATCTCCAGACGTTCCGGTAGATTCTGTTGAGGATATTATAATAACAGATGATGATGGCACCTACGTCAGTATCACTAATGATAACAGTAACAGTAATGACCATAGTCATGAATATGAAGAAAATTACTACGATAAACACAATAACGATGTCTCCAAGATCAATAATGATAATTCTGATGAAAATGAGTCTATATTTGTAGTAATGACTGATACAAAAGGTAGTGCAATTCCAAATATAAAAGATGTACCACCATCAGAAGAAGAATATGAAATTATTCGAGATGAACAACTTGAAGATAATGAAATAAATCGTGTTAAATTTGGTGGAGTTATAGTTGCTTCACCACCAAGATTAGATTCTCCTGATAGAGGACATAATGTTAGCGAATGTAGACCTGATTGCAAAACAGCAAGAAATGAACTTTGTAAAAATATTCATGGTATTATGAGATGTGTTTGTAGACCAGGATTCGCCAGAATGTTCCCTGACAGACCATGTAAACGTAAGTGTATTTTGTAAATTAAAGCAGTTTGTAGCAACCCCATATATTCTAAATTTAATACGTAAACTATTATTAATTATTACAGCTACCTATACATACACTGTGCGGATGGGACTTGCATCACTGGGAACAGAACCATTGCGATGGGTGTCTGCATTATCAGACAACAATAGTTCTTTAGGAAGACATCTTTCAATGGCCACTCAAGATGCTTTGCACCGTTTATTAATGCAAAGTGATCTGAGAGATCTTTATCTTGGACTGCGCTTGCAAAATTTCATGCCCGAACCTCATGATAAAGGAATAATTAACACCTTCAATGTTCAGGTTAGTAACAAAGCGTATATTATATTAACATAAAAATTTTGTAAACATTTAAATATGAAACAAAATTACCATAGCAAGATATGTCTGTACACTGTAACAAAATTTATACCAGACCTCATTTCGAGAATAGAACTTTAAGCAATGCAATTTTTCTAAATAATTTATATTAATTTTAATTACAGTTACAAGAAAACACAGAAGAAACCCAACTTGCAGATGTATTTGAAAGACATTTAAGGCACACAAATTACAGTATAGGAGGAACACCTCTTATAGCACTCCCAGTGTTAGAATTAACAGAAGAAAATTCATCAAGTGCAGAAACTCTCAATGGAGTTACTGGTGCTGTTTCAATATCTGATTTTGATGAATGTACAGACATTCGATTACATGATTGTGCTGAAAATGCCCAATGCTTTAATTTAAGAGGAACTTATACCTGTAGCTGTCGTGAAGGTAAGAATTGAATTTACATGTAATATTATATTTCTTATAATATCTATATGTAATGGTAACTTTATAGCAAAATAAAATATTTTAAACTATTTATTATTTGACAACACAATAAATATTTGTATTTACCTATATAATTGCTGTATTGTAGGATTTGCTGATTTATCCGAGAACCCCCAATTCCCTGGAAGAGTATGTTCAACTGCTCCTGTAGGGTGTGCAAAATGTAGGTATCACGGAACATGTCATGAGAGTACGATAGATCCAGGTAGAATCCGCTGTCAGTGTTTCCAATGGTACGCGGGTGAAAGCTGTCATATCAATCTGAAAGGTAAAATATCTAAAAATATTTATACACTTTAATGTGTCAAAAAGATTACTGCAATTTTTTAAATGTATCTATATTTAAAATAATATAATAGTAGTGACGTTAAATATAATTTTGACGTTTAGACAAACAAGTTTGTTTTTATTTTTTTTATATATTTAAAATAAATATGTTAATAAATTAACCAGAAAATTTTGATACAATTTGATATCTACATAGATTCTACAGCTGACACATATAAATATGCACTTGTTTGGTGAATTTTTAAATTTTATATTATTGTACCTAATACCAAGGTATATGTATACCTTGACCTAATACTTACAAAAATTTAAAAACCACTGATAAAGAATAAAAAGAATCATGATGAATAATCAAGATATTGAATATTTATGTAATTTTCAACATACATTTTTATTTACAGTACTTTTAATCGCACTGGTAACACTTGGTGCAGTACTCTTCATATTACTGTTGGTTTGTGGAATACTAGCTTGTACAAAGAGAGGGCGTCGTCATCCAGGTGTCCGAGGAAATGTCCCTCCAAATGGTGGTCGCACTGCACATGCTTTCTTACCACAACGAGCGTCTGCAGCAGCAGACACACGTGCTTTTGTTCTCGATTCAGCTAGTGAAGCTAGTCATAGTGATTCCAACACTTTACCATACATAGTCAAAGTAAAAAAATGCATTTTTAAACTACATACTATAATTTAAGCTTAATTACACATCTTGTAGTGTCGATTTTAAACAATTACAACTGAATTAATTATTTAAATTATTAAATGTAAACTAATTCAAATAATATTTACAGAAACAAAAGAAGAACAGAAAACAATCGGCATCTTCAAAACAAATTGACGCAGAAATAGGTGCTGGTGATACAAGTACTTATGGGGTTCAACGTGACCGTTCTTTAACTGTAATGATCCCTCGAGCTAAGTACCATCCAGCACCACCTCTTTCCCCATTACTTACTTCCTCTGCCCATCCTCATGGCTCTAGAAGAACTTCTCAAGTTAGTGCAACACAGCAAGACAAACTACTTGGATATCTTGAAGGTGGCAAGGTATAAGAGATATTATTTTAAACTTAATTAATTCTAAAGAATAATATTGTTATAGTCAATATGAAGTGAACATTTTTAATGGGAGAAATTCCAAATGAAAGATTACTTTTTTTTTGTTATGGTGACTTGGTGGACGTGTTAATAAATTTAATAAAAGTACATAATCCTTCATCATATTATAGAAATAATAAATCATTTTGCTCTTATATTTAAATTAGGAGAGTCGCCGTAGACAGAGTGTTACACCGAGTGAATGTGGTTTAATAAAAGCAGGCGCTCTTGTGTCAGCTGGATTTGAAGTATCTGCTACTGTTGGTGGTACAGAAGCAGATCGAAGTGAGAATGCAACATTAGTTCATAAAGCAGACGTTTTATCAAGCACAGGTGGTCGATCACAATTTACTACACTTCGTAAAAATAGGTATTTGACTCTTGTAAAAATAAATTGATGAACGTATTTGCATAGTGTTTTTATTAATGTTTCAGTAATGAAGATATCGATCCAATGGCTGATTGGTTAGATACAACACCACGGGTAAAGTAAGTAATATATTTGTTAAAATATTGATATAAATATTTATAATTAATAATTCCATTTAAATATTTTAGAACCGTCTCTGAAGCACGATCATATGATGAAACTACAATTCAGCCCCCAACTAAATCTTTAAGAAGTATGGGAGGTTATGACTCTAAACCTTCTTCACAGCATCACAATAATGATGTAAATAATCCTATTATTTATTTTAAAATTTTTAATTATTTTTATGTATTTGCCAGGATTTAATAGGTAATTAGGTTTATCATTTCAACATAAGGGGGCATTTGATTATTATGTAAGCAGGCTTAAGAAGGGGGTGGGGGTAAAAAAAATTCTTACTTTGCTGACAGAGGGTGGAAGGGAGACCAAAAATCTTACGCAAAGTTAAAACTACACAATAATAAACATTTTAAAAATGATATCTATTAATTAAAATTAATTTTTTTACTTCCATATCAATTTCTTTATAAGAAATAAACACACGTTCCAGAAATTCCCTTATTTCTACACTACAGTGTAGCGTACAATAGTACGTAGTAGTCTATTTAAATCTAGTGATGCTCAATACAAATCACAGACTATATGTGATTTGTGATGCTCAATTCAGGGAATCTCAGAAAGGTTATTTAATTTATTTTGTTCATAATATTGAAACATGGATACAGAGCCCATGGTGTAAAGGTGAATGATCCTTACTTATTCAATTCTTAAATAAATAGTTCATGAATCTTACAAATAATTTTATTTTGTTTTAATTTTGATGTCTAATAAAATTATAAAAAAACTTTTTATATCTTATCCTTTGGGGAGGGGGGAGTCTACAGTTTTATTATTTTTTTTTACAAAGAGGTCCGAAATCAACGGAATTATACTTACGTAATACTTTAATGTTCCCTAGGTATCTTTTCAGTTTGCTGATAAACTTTACTTCTACGTTATTAAATTAAGAAAAACTGATAAATATTTAATGTTAAATGAAATGTGAAATTATATTTATATTACTTTGTAGGAGGCAAATACAATGGCAGAACGAGATATTGGATCAACATTTTTACTACCTCATACACATTTATATAAACCTGACAGGGTAAGGAAAAATAGAAACATCTAATAAAACAGAAAATAATAATTCATTATTATTATCTTTTGTTTTTCAGGGTAGTGATATATCAGGATTCGATTCGCTGTAGAAATAGATGCATATGTAGTTTGTTAATGTTTGTTATTTATTGTTGTATTTGTCCCTTCAATGAGTGCCTGTGTTACAAAACTATTTATTTATAGACATTTAAGATATTTGTTAAATAATAATAAATATAAAAAATAAACAAGAGTTACTCGTGTTATTTAAATTGCTCATGTGAAATACTAATAATGATTGGTCGTTATGGTCATATTTAAAAACAATGTTTTAAATAAAATAAACTACGAAGTGTATATATTAAGTATTGTTTAAACTTTTAGAAAACAATTCAGGTACATACTTCATTTGTTTGTGAATAAATAAATTCAATTGTATATATAATAATTATGTATAGTTTCTATTAAGTTATATTTATGCAATTTTCTATAATTGTTTTAAAATAGTCTGATATACTAAAGAAAACAATATAACTGTTTTACTTTTGATAAGATAAATGTAAAAAAGCTATATTGTAATATAGATTTCTTTAAAAATATTGTTTGTTAATGATAACAATATTTTATAAAACAAATCTCTGGTAGACAGATATTTTAAATGAAGCTGTTAGTTGGCATTTATTTAAAAAATAAAAGTTATAATAAGAAATTGGTACAGATTATTTTTTATATCACAAGCAATATATGAAGAAACGGATAATAGTATTACATATGTTAAATTAAATTTAATAACTATGTAGGCACTTGGATCAATAAAAATGTATCTTTGTTATATGTACATATACATACATGATAATGCCATTATTTGATATTATGTATTTTTGTGTAAGGGTATTTTAAAACTTTTATTTTTTATAAATGTCAATTAGCACACCTTTAATACCTTAATGTTAATATAATTTATACATGGCTTGATAATTAGTGGAAAATATATATATATATTATTCTTTGTAAATATGAACGTGAAGCTAAATTTGGAATATGTAATGTAATGTTATGTTAAACATGCCAAGTGCCAAAAAGACTTGATATTAATATTATTTTATATATGTTTTTATATTGTATTGTAAGGTTTTAATAAAAGTTAATAATATATACTTTTTATTTATTTACAAGACCATTATTCCCACAGAACATTGTTATGCCTAATAACATCAAGTATAATATACTATACTAGTACCCCATTCTAATATCAGTTGTACTGTTGGTCTGGAACCATTTTTTTACATTTGAATAAAATAATATTTCACCTGATAAACATATTAACCCTTTTAGAGATTGAATTTCAAAAAATCCCTTCATCATAAAAGGAAGATACTCCTAAAATTTCACGATTGTAGATCCAAGTATTTGAGAACTATGGGTTAATGAGTCAGAATTCTCTTTATATTATATAGATATACATACATTTCAGAGGTAAGTTTTATTGATTGAATAAATAATATTAGAAATGGAATTAATATAATTTGTATGCAGTTCCTTTGTAAAGAGTTTTGTTCTAAACTTTTTTTAATAATAAGAAATAATATCATTTTATTCATTTATTTATAGAAAAATATAACAATGCGTGAACAATAATAACTATATTTAAATTAAATTAAGAAATAAATTCTTTAGAAACATACAAAAATAGTGATGTGAATATTAAACATATTGTAACAACTTTTAGAAAAGACATGTAAATAAGAATTTTAGTAACATTAATAGAATATTTAAACATATAGTTGGTAATACAAATGTAATTGAAATTATAATTGTTATTAAGATGAAAAAGACAAATCAATATCTAAAGTCTACAGTAAAGGACCGACTATATTCAAATATCAAATGTATATATTATATATTGTGTAAAGTAATGCAAAACATTACCCATCTATAAAGTCTATTATGGTGATTTGTTTATAGTTGCCATTGTATTAAGAGGAAAGTATTGTTCAAGGAAAATGTTATTCATCAAGTTTAAAAGTTTAACATTTTTCAGTATTAATTTGAAATTGTTTTAGCCTGTTGTCACACAGATATTTGGTACTTGACTGTAAATTGAAATAGTTCCTTAAACTAGTAACTGCTTTACATGTTATAAAATTAATAAATAATTATTTTTTTAATATATGAAATACAGGTTGCAGAAAAAGTCACTTTAAGACTTACTTTTCATACAACTTATGAACAAAATATATTTTTTTTAAAGTTGGAAGTACGACTACTACTTCCAACTTATTTTTTTTATCTATTACATTTTGTTCAGAAGTTATATATATTGTTGCACCATGTATTAATACAGAAGTGAACAAATATAAAAATTAATTAAAAAATTAAATACTTTCAGTAAAAATTAACTTAAAAGATTCTTCAACATTAAAACATTAAATTCTTTTTTAGTATACCTTGTAAAAATTTTTTAAATAAACATATTTTTCAATCGAACTTAAAAAATTTTTAAGTTTGAATTAAACATACTAGGTATTAAAAATGTTAACTAATTTAGCATTTATAAAAATTATATCACAAAAGATACTCTTAATCGAACAACGTATTAATTGATCACTCATCTATGATATCTCCATTTACAATACGCTGTCCTCCTCTCAATTCTCGATTTGTTAATTGTTCTTCAAACATTCTTTGAACATCTATCATTTGCCCTCTAGATGAAATCCCTCCAGTCAAATGAATATTCTCAGTTATTTCTTTTAATTCTTTCTCAGAATCTTTACCGCTTTGAGATGAAGTAGATTTGTAATCTTTTTCAAGACGACATTGCAATGCCATCAACAGATCTGTATTCTTAGCAAGCTGTGCTAACCTTGCTGCTAGTTTAATAGATTCTCTGTCTGGCCGTTTACTCAGTATCATTGCAGCTTCATTAAATTTGCCAAGACTTATATAACTATAACAAATATATTGACTCAATACTAAAAGTAGATCTAGTGTCAACGATTTGACACCTCACAGAAAGATCAGGCATTAATAAATTAAATTATTGAAACTGTGAGTTCGGTGAATGTATCAGAACATAGGGACGCAATCAAATACAATGGAAAATATGATGTTTAATATATTATATGAAAATATACATACCATTCAACAGCTATAATCGATAGTCCAACATTAGTAGTATCTTTAGCCCATTCTTCAATTACATAATTACAAACATCATTTGAAAGACGTACTCGAGCAATACACAAAGCTTCTCTATACAGTTTAGCATCAACCAGTGTTCTTACTGCTTCAGCAATACTATGAATAGCCAGGTAATATGAAGCAGCTTTCAATGCTTCACCTGATTCTACTAACTGTTCTGCATAAGCTTTGCAAGTGTCGATATAAAGCCTATAAATGTAAAAAAAAAACTATTTAAAAAATTTGATATGCATAATTTAAATCGGACTGAGTCCATTAATTAATTATTTCTGCAAACTTTGCCCAGCAGCGATGTGCAATGCTGATATTGACCAGGCAGTATCGACTTGACATACCCCGCGAGCTTTGCCCGAAACATATACATACATAATATTCACTTATTGACAGGTAAATTAATCCTTTGAGCGTTATGGCCGTACCGATACAGCGAGACTGTAAATTCAAATAGTGTATCGCCGTACAATTTTGTGCAGTTTTTTCATTATTTTTTTATTACATACAACTATCAATGATCTTTATTTAATTTAAAAAAAAATGTTATTAATTTTTACCGAGGAAAAAATACGTAAAATACACCCCCAGGTAGTGTATGCTGAAAAATTAAGGTTAAACTATATAGTGATGATTCACCCGTGTTGTATTTGTTTTTATGAACATTTATATAAGTTATAAAATAGATGCAACTACATTTTTATCATACAAATATTACTGCATGTGTTGTCATCTATATTTGAATTAAATGATTAATTTATTCAAACAATAATTATTGTTACAAAGAACTACGATAATTACAGCTCATGGGTTATTATGTTTTTGAAGTGGTTTGTGAATTATTTTGAAGATATCTGGGTTTTTTATATTCATTAATTGAATTTTGCAAGGAATGACTACCAAACCCTGAAACTAATGAGGTGGTTTATTAATTTAAAAAAGTGACAAAATCAAGACTGCCGTCATTAGTTGGAACTATAAAAAAACTTGTATTCAATTTTTAGTGACAAAGCAGGGAGTTATTATAAATAAAAATAGGATTCAATCTCTGGTAGAGTGCATGCAGATTACCAAAAATAACTTTAAAAAATTATAAAACATTTATTTTAATTTAAAATAAAAAAATTTAATTAAATTTTAAATATAAAAAAAACTTACTTATTTGATACCGAAGGTGTAAGGCTGACTACCCAATCAGTAATCATTTTTCGATCAATAGCATCTTTCACTAATTGTTGTGTTTGATTCCGCCATAACATAATTTGTTCATAAGATGCCCAACGTTTGTATTCTTTATGTGAAGTTTCTATGGATAAACATAAAATTATACAACCACACAACTATTTGTATATTATGTTAAAAACATACGTTCTAAATCTAGCAATTTATTGGCATCTTCTCGTGAGCTGTAAAAGCGTAAATGATCTACAAAACTTGTGTCAGAATCAATTACTAGTTCAGCGTTATCTTCTTTATTTTCCATTAATTTTAATAAACGCCAACAGTTTTCAATATCTTGAACATTTTGTTTCTTTGATGTCCGTGGCAACATACCACTTCTATTACTATTTTTAGGATCTGAAGATAAAAAGTGTAATTTATAATTTAATCCCTAAGCAACTATATAACTAGGCTTGATGCATTACAAACCTAAGACATTATTGAATTTGATCTTATTATTCAAAAACCATAAAGAACATTTTATTTATAGTAACGTAAATTTAAAAACCGATGTTAATAAAAACATACCTGTAGATTCGATAACTGTAGCGTTATTTCCAGATTTTTCTGCGTTCTGGCTTTTACATTTTTCACAGATTTTTTTCTTCTCTGAGTCTTTGCTTGAAATGTAATGAATATTGGTTTCTGTACTTGAAGACAATTTATTTGGTTGATGTTCTACAATAAAAAAAGTATTAAATTAAAATATATATATAGGTATATATAAACATTAATTTATTTTCAATATACAAAACACTAACTTGGTGAGTCGACAGGATATTTAGTTAAATCCCAAATTTGCAGAACTTTATCATGTCCACCAGTAAACACAAAATTGGGATGAAGTGTGCTCCATAATACACTAAATATAGGCTCTCCGTTATGTCCACTAAATACTGATATGATTTTAGATTCAGGTACATCCCATACCTAAGACATTAATTTAAAATTATTTAATATTATAGGCGTGCAAATCACCTTTAACTTATGTACTGAACTGGTAAGTTCAATGTAACCAAATAATGTTCTGAGAAATCAATAATATATAAGTTAGAAGAAAGTTTACTAAAATTTGCATGGTGGAACACTAATTATTAATATTAAAGTTAACTTAATTTTCTGATATATATAACTGTTTTTGAATCATCAATATAAGATTAACCTGTTGAGGATGGCAAGGAGAATGAATTATCTGCACTGCCTTCCAGTATCTGGAAAGAATTATGATAGAATAGTAAGTCACCCAACCAAGACAAACATCTGTGCCAAAATGTACATGTACGTCACGACAAATAGGTTAATAGTTTTGGAGATCTAGTGCGGAGAAGTTGCACTTATATTGTAAAGTGTCCATCATAATACAGCCAAACATAAGAACAAAGGCATTAGGACAAAAGCAATATTATGAACAATCTGTATAGATACGATTTTCACATATTTTGTAAGAGGAATGTATCCAAATTAATTTTTTTGTATTCTGCCATGTAAATTTTAGCAAACTTTCATCTACATATATTTGAGATAAGTACTATCGATTTACTACAGATTAATGTTTGTAGTTATCAAAATAAAACAACAATCAAACCATCAATATGCATTATCATCTTATTTACTTTAATACATCAATTGCTACATTATTTAAAAATAATCGGGTCATTTTGAATTTAAGGAAAAATATAATCCATAGTAATATTATAAATGCAAAAGTAACTCTGTCTCTTTGTAATCTTTACACGGATAAACCGCTGAACAGATCTTGATGAAATTTGACAAAGAGATAGCTTGCATTCTCAGGAAGGACATATTGTATCCCCAAAAAAATTTGATTAAATAAAAAACACAAAATCACTAAAATTTCACTCTGAATGTGCCTAAAGAAGTATAACTTAAAAAATGTTACTTACTAAAGCTGTCCCATCATTAGAAACAGAAACCATCACTCCTGATTGATGCGAACTCCAAGCAATACAATTAACTGAATTTGAATGTCCTTTTAACATTGCAATAACTCTATTTATTTTAGTTTTATCAAAATCTTCATCGATTTCTTCCTTCTCTTTCTCTTCACTTTTTTCTGGATCCTCTTTAACAGAATCAACCATCATTTCACTTACAATCTGTTCATTATCAGACTCCTTTAACTCCTTTACTTCATCAACTCTCATCTGATTCTGTTCATCTATTTCTTTACTTTTATCATTGGAAATATTTCCACAATCAAATACAATAATATCACTGTTCAAAGAGCCTGACGCTAACCAATTAGACCTTTCAACAACTTTTGTGTTATCTTCATCAGAAGTCATTGTTTGTGGATGCCACACTAACGACTGGATACTTCTTTTATGACCATATAATGTCAGTAATACTTCATGATTAGAAGATACGATAAATATACGTCCATCTCGGCAACCTACTGCTAATAGATTTTTTTTCAATTGCCAACTTACTTCAGTGACTTTAATGTCATTCAAAGATAAGCAGGGTTCACTAGTTTTTAGTTTTAATTTAACAGGATCTAAACAATTAAAAAATCAAGTTAAAATTATATGTATGAGTAATTCCATGCCAAACACAGAAATAATGAGGTGTAATCACCAGATTATTTGGTGTGAAATGACCTGTAATATTACTTACCACTGTCATTATTTGAATTATAAATACCACATACACCGTCTGAAACAACATACAAGCCAAATTCTTCCGTATTGTCATTCAGTGGTCCCCATGATAGTGAATAAATAGGTTTTGAAAAATACTGTTTAAAAATAATAGGAACTTTTGATGGATTTCCAGCATCCATTAGACCGACTTGTCCAAAATATGTACCAAAAGCTAAGCATGTTTCACGCACCGGATGCCAGGCTATTGACATCACTTTTCCTTTAATACGAGAACTAACAGTAGCCATTGTTACCTTTGTAGAGTATGGACGACTAATGTTGAATAAACGTATTGTGCTATCTCCTACACCAATTGCAATTCTACAATAACATAATATTCTATTAATTTTAAAATAAAAGATTGCACTGAATTATTTGTATTACTTTTCTGTTTTTCATTTACAATTGGGTGAGAGTATTTAGTTTTATCAGTTACAAATTATTACATAGCTTACCTAGTTGGATCTAGAGGAGAAGCTACAATCGAGTATACAAAACCATTAAATAGAGGTAGATTAACCAGCGCAGATCGATCAAAACCCAAACTCACACAGAATAACTGGTTATCTGTACCCAAGCTCCATGCTAGACTATTGCTATTATAGTTTTCATTAGAAGCAATTGCTTTTGACATAACAGTAAGTGCATTGATAGATTTACTATGATCTGAATGTACTACTCGATATGGTTTGCTAAAACAATAAGATAATAATTTTTTTATAAATTTTTTAATGTAAAACTCATATAGTTTTTATTTATTTCTAAATGTGTCATATAATTAATGGGTTTGAAGAGATATAATTACTATTATACTGAACTTATTATTATTATTAATTCTAAGTGTAGTAATTTATCATATCAAACTAAAAAGAACTATTTTTTAAACACATTTTTAGAGTAACTATAATTTAACTAATAATTAATAATGTTATATAAAATATTTTGACAAAACTTTAGTTTAGCATGTACACATAGATTTCATATTTTCATTTGTTGGTACTATGTTACTTGGGTGTTGCGCGCGCATATGATTTACTTCAGTGATTGAATGGAACAGAGTTGATTCTCTAATAATATACACGTTAACTGTCTTTGGTTAGGACAATCTATTAGGGTAAAATCAGGTTGGTTAGTTTTGGTTAGGGGGATTCAATCTCCGTAATGAACTGTTTATAAATAAAAATTCCTTATTTGTTGCAGCGGAGATTTAATCCCTGTTTTTATACTAAATTGATTTCCTTTTGCGTAACTCATGTAAGTGTTTACCAACATACAAAAGAAAAAAACCTGAATGTACGTATTATACTTAAGTTTCACCAATATTTTTATTTGGAACTAAGATAGGGTAGTTTAGAAGCCAATTCTAAAAAATATTTTTAAGTTTTTGTATGGAGTTAAGAAGTCATTCCAGTCAAATCGTTATTTTTGCAAATTTTGATTGTTTGTATAAATTAGAATAAACAGTAAAAATTAGGATGGAAAATTCCAAATATTGTCTTTTATGATATAGTTAAACAAAATGTCTGTTCTGTTCCCTTCAGGCCCCAAAACCTCTATTATTCAAAGTGTGAAGTCTCTAATTTCTATAGGAGGTACTTTCAATACATTTTAACCCTCTTATAACATGAAGATATCGTTTAAATATGCCAAAGTGAATAAAACACTTGTGTAGATCACATGCAAGTTTTAGAAGCAACCATTTTGTTTGAAGAATTTTTTTATCATTATTTTCAATTATTGTTATGTTCAATAATATACATAATACAAAAAACCAGTTTTCATTGAAAAAATTTATGAAAATCATTTTACTTTTCAACTGCTTTACCAGAATGACTCCTTATATTCAAATGATCATATTAAAAAAAAAAAAAATGTAATATTATTACCCTTTTTGACTACCAAGAAGATTCCAAGCTAAAAGTTCCCCCGATGGAGATGTAGTAATTACTAGTCCTGGTTCAGGCCAAGCAGCAACTGACCAATTCGACATCATATTATCTCTATTTCGAAATAATTTACTATTTCGGCGGAATGCTCCTATTGTTAACTGATAAAGAAGGCGACCATGGCGATTCCATATAGATAATTGCCTGTTTAAAAAATATATATATTATCAAATATAATTCTATTTTACTATTCTTAATATAAATACCCTTTTTTAGCACAAGAAAGTAACAATGAATTTCTAACTCTATTTAAATTACAATCTTCCTTTTCTAATTCTAATTTTTTCATGTCTTTAGTTATGTTTTTAATCTCCTTATTTTTATCAACTTTTCGTAGTGTTGATACTGTTGGTTCATTTTCACTAGTTGAATATGATTCCGGCGAATAAGTAGAAGATTCTGCACTATCAATTTCTTTTCGCAAAATTCTGCATTCTTCAAGATAATTTGTAATAGGTTCATCACTTCTTTCAGTTATATTTTCATTGTTTTTGAAATCATCATCATCTGGAAACTTCAAATCAACCCAAGGATTCTTTTTAACAGGTTTCTTTTTAGTTGTATCAACAGTATTTGTATCATCATCTACTATCTTTTCAGTTGTATCTGCATCCGATCTTTTTTCAGTTACATCAACAACTGTATTAACCTCGGATTTCTTTTCAATTGTATCAATAACAATTGTTTCAGCAACTGGTTTTTTTTCAATTTTATCAACAATAATTGTTTCAGCATCTGGTTTATTTTCAGTTGTATCAACAATAATTGTTTCAGAATCTGGTTTCTTTTCAGTTGTATCAATAACAATTGTTTCAGCAACCGGTTTTTTTTCAGTTGTATCAACAATCATTTTTTTAGAATTTGGTTTCTTTTCAGTTGTATCAATAACAATTGTTTCAGCAACTGGTTTTTTTTCAGTTGTATCAACAATAATTGTTTCAGAATCTGGTTTCTTTTCAGTTGTATCAACAATAATCATTTCAGCATCTTGTTTCTTTTCAGCTGTATCAACAATAATTATTTCAGCATCCGGCTTTTTTTCAGTTATATCAACAATAATCATTTCAGCATCTGGTTTTTTTTCAATTGTATCAACAATTGTTTCTGTATCTGGGTTGTTTTCAGTTACCTGGTCTGTTTTTCTCTCAGGAGAATCCTTTAAAGTTGCATCATCAGTACTACATTCTCTATATGAATCTTTATCGCTACTTGAATTCAATTCTTCATCAGATTTCTCAAGCGTAATATTTTCTACAATGCCATCATTGTCATACCTTGGACGCCAACATAAGTTTACTATTTCTGATTCATGGCCATATAATTTGTTTAAAATCTGTCCTGACCCTATAAATATATATTGTATTAATTTAATTTATTTATACTATTTGTTTATATTTACGTCCCCTGAGTCAAGCCAAAAATAATTTATTTGTAGGTAAGTCTCGAAGTGTCATTTTGTCCCAGTTAGTGACTGATGATGATAACTCTTAATTAAAACAAATTAAAAATTCCCCCAAAAAACTGGTCTTAAAAAAGAAAATCTCTTTTTGAAAAGTGTAACCATGTTGATCGGGAAAATGTTAATGTTCATCTGAATTTAATATTATTTAATACTTGTAATATTACATTATATTATATTCATATTTCTGCTCATTACTAATTTTGACTCTCTTATCTCTAAACATCATATAGTTTTACCTTTAGTGGAATAAATAAATACAAGTCCTTTATTGCTACCAAATGCAATACATGATGAATCAGCAGGATTTGCTGACATACACGTAACTCTCCAATGTGATGGTACTTTAAAATACAAAACCCTAGCTACGTTACTTGCAATGTCCCAAACAGCTATACTTCCATCATTCATCATACTTGTTATATTGTTACCAACCATAGAAATACCAATAGGTACGGCGCCACTATTCTGTTGATAAAAATAATATAGTTGTAGATTTGTATTTCAAATCTAAAAGTGATGTGCAGTGCCAAATTTAAAATATGGGGTGTCATGAACAGCAGAAAGGGGCTCTAATTCACCAATATTATCTATTTTATTCCTGTGACGTAATTACAAAATGACTCCTGACAAATTTGTAAAGTGGGGCTTCCTATGGAGGTTAGATAGTGACAAAAAAAAGTTTTGCAACTAGATGGATAAGTGGTGACCAAAAAAAAAGGTAAACCGGGGGTTCTGGTTTTTCACCTCGAGTTTAAAACCGTCGGTCTCTAAAATTTTACGTTCGGATAAATATCATTCTTTTTTTAACCCCTGAATTTAAAAAAAAATTCTATTGAAATGATGTTTGCACGAGAACTACGATAAGCACATCACAATTCTGTGTTGCAATTATTTATTGACTGCTTTCAAATGTTTTTTTTTTTTAAATCTGGTACTGATTTATATGACAGATTATAAAACTTAAATATTAACTTAATAACTTACAACATGAGCATTATGAGCTAACTTTAAATTCAATGCATTTAAATCCCATAATCGGACCATTTTATCTTCTCCAATTGTTCCTACTAATTTATCTGGTTTGTTCCATAACAAAGGATCTAATGTAACAGCGCATACTCTTAAAAATAAATAAGAAAATTGTTGAGATCAAGTATAAGTATTAAATTTAAAAAAAAATGTACATACTTCTCATTATGTGCTGGATTGATAAACTTAATATCAGAAGTTGTTCGGTTTTTATTAGGTGGCTGTATTATAACTAAAGCAGAATTAGCTCCATAAATAACAGTATTGTCTGGTGCACATGTAATTATAGAACTTTGAAACCATTTAGGTGAAGGTGGAATAATTAACTCTTCCATTGTAATATTCGTAATAATGTTATAACCTCTCTAAAATATAAATTATAGGTTATGATCATTCACGTTTCATGTACATATTATTTTAACTATTAATTAAAGTAATATTTAAGAAATAAAAAACTTAACAAATTAATCAACTTAGTTTGCTTTAAATTTAAGTAATTTAACAAATTAAAACTTAATAATCATCTAAAAAGATCTAGGTAAGTACTTACATTTTAATTTATGTGAAAGCAGTACAATATAGTTCAAATAAGTTGAAGTTTCCCAAATTAAATGTGAATTAAATCAAAATCACGTTCTATGTATGCAGATTCTTAATATTTCAACAAGTTTAAACTCCTATTATTTGTTACACACGTTTTAAAATTTATTACTTATAATCCTAATTATGTAATTTGCCGGTTATACAAAATTAAAATAATATGTAGGTACTACATTTATGTATTAATTTTAAAAATCATTAAAATTTTAACTTCTTAATATAATCATGTTCTTTGTCACGTTTAATTGTTGAATTTTTTACGTTTTTAAAAAAACATGCACACAATTGTTACCATAGATCATAGAAAATATTATAACAACAGTTCTTAACATTTTATAGCCCGTTACCCTCGAAAATGAAAATATGTTTATGTACATCACAGATGTACATAACACAAGAAATACCCCCAAGCCCCCCAAGTCTCTTATTTTGAGAAGTATATAATTATGTGAATAAAATAGTAATAAATCTAATGAATAGTTAATCATGGGTGTAGCCAGAAAGTAATCCAAGGATCAAGGAAGGGAATTTTGCAAATTTATTAATATGAATACATACAAAAAATTAATTGAACACACATAGAGGAACACGGGTTAATACACTACCCCATAGATAAGTAAATACTAGTACTGCACTACCCCCTTCATCACACTTAGGTATACATAATATAAGCTGGTTAAAAAAAAGCATGCAAATAAACTACCTGTTCAATTATAAAAATTACTATTTAACTTACCTTTTACCTGTGCTTATCATTACTCTTACAATTAGCTGCATCAAATAAGTTAGTTATATAAGCTATTCAAAATTAATCACACGCAATTAACGAGATGATTATTTTAATTCCTAACTATATCCTATAATTTATATTTCTTATTTTAGTAAACAATCCCAATGTTGATGCCACGAAGAAATAAATTTTAGTTGCAGTACACATATAAGAAACACACATGAAATTAAAACATTTTATCTAAAAATGTTGAATGAAAACTGCTTATTGATGAAGATCTTCTGTTAAATCCTGATTAAGTTTATTTTATAGTAGATTAGAATTATTAAATAAATCATCATCTATAGCCATACTAAAATTAGATATATTTTAAATGAACATTACATTTGATAGGAGTCTTGTATGAAGTCGTAAATGATCCTCGTGGTAGTAAAACAGCAGATATAATGTAGTATATTTATATACACTGTTCTGCTAACTAGCTGATCTATTATTTAAATTATGATCTAATTATTCAATTAGGCACTTTATCATTTCAATACTCATGCTGCTAATGCATAATTATTATTATTATTAATACATAATTGTTGCAGGGAATTTTTTTTAAACTTTAATTCCTAAAGGTGCATAAGTGGTTAAACATTTTTTTAAACAAAATTCATCTCATTTGAAAGCAGAGTTTCAGTTTAAAAATGTTTTTTTTAGATTTGATCTTAAATTTTTTTTCGATACAAATACTTATATATACAAAGTATTTTTAACATTTTATATAAATGAAAATAAAAGCACAAGAGAACATTAGGGTGCTGTAAACAAATTTTGCTTTTGTAAGATATAAATAGTTGCTACAGTTCTGAACAGTAGCGTAGCATGGGGTCAGCGTCTACCTCACGAACACTAAAAATAGCATCTCCCTGTTGTGAATGAAGGCCTTTTTTTACTCCTCATGTCATTTTTAATCCTGTTAATGCTATTCTCACCCATTTTGCCACCCCCCTAGGCCTAACAACTCTACCAAAGGCCGGGTTTGCCAACCCCTAGTTACGCCATTGATTCTGAATATTAAAAAAATAAGTGTTTAATAAATTATGATCAATAAAAATCATAATTAAAAAACTGTGAGAAATGTTTAATTAATTGCAACTTTTTTTGAAAAACATTATACATATTATATGCATATAGGTACCAATTAAAGTCAATAATAAAGTTTCATGTAATTTTTTTTTTAATGTTAATGATACATTTTTTATTTCAAGTACATAATACCGGTTTCACAAGAATAAGTGATAAAAAAGGAGAGTTACTTTCACATAAAACTTCTCACTTTAACAAGTAGGTGGATAAAATTAAACTTTCGAAACTATATATATTTACATATTGAACTGGTTAGTACAACAGTTAAAATTGTCTTTAACAGTTTGTCCTGTTTACAAAAAACTGATTTTAATTTAAAAAATGCTTTCACTTAATAAAAATCTATTTCTATTGATTTTTTTAATTTATAATGTACGATGTCAACAAAATTTAAAAAAAGTAAGAAATTTACCGGTACTATATTTGTTGGTTCAATTAGATAAATAACAAATTAGCACAAATTAATTTAAATTTAACTAAAAAAAATATTAATTTCAGCTTCCGATAACTATACTTTATGAATCATTATGTCCAGATAGTATATCTTTTATTCAAGACCAGTTGTATCCAACTTGGAAGGAACTTGGTCAATATTTGGATATTAATTTTGTTCCATTTGGAAAATCTTCGGTAAGTTAATTTACTTATTTATTAAGTTAATTATAGGTAATTCATAATACAAAAATAAAATATAATATATATTTTTTTAAATTCTATAAATGCAATAAAATGGAAAGGTTGAAAGAGCCACTATTAAAAAAATGTTTTATGTTCAAATTGCAATTTTTTTATTTCATTTTATGGTAATAAATTAATAAAATTTTATAATAACATATTGTAAAATTTTAATAACAGATTTTTATTACTGGAAAATATTTAAAACAAAACAAACTGTTATATTAATATAATAAAATCATGTTATTTTTTTTATAAATAAGGATATCATAATAATACTTCCATTTCTTTCAGAACATGGAAGTAAAAAATCTTAAAATATTTCACAATCAAATATCTTATACCGGTTGATTCATCGATCCATTATCAATTTATAAAGGGTGCTTATTAACACAATTTTTTTCATACGGTGCATGCTATATTTTTATTCTTACTAATGGAAACGAATGTCTTTTGTCAATTTTTGAAACAAGTTATCTCTATCTCTACAACTTATTTCAAAAATATAAATATAAAAAACATTCTCTAATGTTATTTTCTATAATTTATGTTCCATTCGTTTTTTATATCTTTATAAAAATTATTTTTTTTTAATCAGATTTATTTTATATAAGTAGATACATGTTCACTGTAGGCACAGTATATGTATAAGAAAAGATCAATGAATCATCTGACATATCAACTATAACTATTATTGATATATTTTTTTTATTGAATAGAGTTTCAACTCCAAGCTAGGAAAATCTTTTGCTTGTCAACATGGACCAAACGAATGTGTTGGAAATAAAGTACAATCATGTGCTCTACAGTTCCTTCCAAGCAATAGTCAAGTTCATTTTGTCAAGTGTTTTATGAGTCTGCAACATAGCCCACAAGAAGTAAGTAGTAACAGTTGATTTCTTTAAGTGAAGACATACATACAGTTATTTTATATTTTCTTTATATTTTGTACATTGTTTACGTTATTAATTGGCAGTTCAAAATACCTCCTACAATATTTTTATTAGACCCGGCTTAAGAGATACAGCCAGATTTGTATGTTGGAGGATATAATTTTCAGCAATTTTAATGGCTGACCTTTCAAATTTTGCAAACGAAATGACCTCCAGTGCCTGGTCTAGTAAATAAAAGTAACAAATACTACTATAAAATAACTGTAGTTTTGAAGCAATTCTTTTTGTATAGTACTTGTTTTTTTTTAAGTATTTCAAGTTAACAATAATATATAATTGAGCACAGCTTTGCTGTTTATTTTAATCATATACAGTAATCCCTCCATTTACACGGATTAACTTTTACGCGGTTGAATAAGTTTAAAAAAAGGGTGAAAAGATTTAAAAAACACAATTTCTATTGCTGTGATTTTTTTACGCGCTGTTGTAAAATTCCTATTCTTTTTAGTGTGCATATATGGTTAACCTGGATTGGAAGAATGTAGAACAATGTTTTCAAACAAATACTGGAACAATTTTACAACTAGAGGCAGAGAGTCTTACAAAAACTTATCAACCAAACTTTATACCAACAATTATTTTTGGTGAAGTAAGTATCCCCATGCTATTATTTAAAAACTTATATTTTATAGTTTTTCAAATTAAAACATGCAGAAAAATATATATTTAATTCAAAAAGTATAAATGTATGTATATAAAAATATTCATTTCTTTGAAAAATATTATTTAAATGGCAATGATGAACGATTATTGCGTTGAGCTATGCTATAGCCACCCATGTGTGGTACCTCGTAGGTATTTATTGCAATCAGTATAAATTATCCTCATTAAAAAAACAATTAACTAGTGGGCACTTTTAAAACGCTTTGTGGGTGCAACACTTGATGAGAGGTTAAAATCAAATAAATATTTAATCTTCTTGTATAATAAAAAATATTATAAATGAAAATAAAACAATACAAAATTGGTTTAATTAATTTTTGATGAAAAATTAATTTATAATTTATAACATTTCGATTAAATATTTTATTTTAATGATGAAAAATTAGTAATATAATTAAATTAACTATTATTTTAAATATTAAACTCATTATAGTTATAGTTAATAAATATAGTATTACCCTTTGTTCATTTTATTAATTAAATAATTTAAAGTAGAGTTGACAATTATTATACTATTAAAAACTTTAGCAGCGCTGTACTACTAGTGATCCACAAAGAAAAATAACTTTCCACAAATTAAACAGAGTAATATTTCCTCCCACTCTCAAAAATTGTCCTGCTACTAAAATAAGTTGAATAGCACTTTTTATTTGTATTATATTTCACCAGTAAATTGAAATCATGTTTATCTTTCTAGTCTCATAATATTAAGATAATTAGTTTTAATAATTTAAATACAAATTTTTGTTACTGATACATTTAATTCTTTTTTTTATCAAATAAATGAATTACATAACCAATACATTTTCCACTTAATATTTAACAGAACAAATGAATACCTATTTATGATAGCTAAGTTGATTGTGAAGTCATTATAGTTAATGTGAAACAAAAATAATTTTTGTGAAAGTATTGTAAGTATTAACTGACATAAAAATAATAAAATATATTCATTTTTAGGAGTTCAATAGAAAAGTTCAACAAGATTCTTTGAAAAATTTCCGATCAGTTGTTTGTGCATTCTTATCAGAAAATCACATTTATGCAAATTGTACTTAAATCAATGTTTTTGTCATGTATAATAATAAAATCTCATAAATAATATAAGATAATTATATTTAACAACTGCAATTTTATTTTAACCCATTTTAACATATTTTATACTTTAAATTTTTCATTATAAAAATATTATTTGCAAAACTAACAAACATGTTTTCTTATATATTTATTAAAAAAAATCATAAATTTTTAATACTAATTGGCACTGGACGTTTGCTATATGATTTAATTACAAAATTAATATTCATATATTGTAATTAAAATTTATTTATTTTATTTAAATAAAAAATATATATAACTCATTTCATATTATTTTATTTAAATAAAAAATATATATAACTGATTTCATACTATTTTATTTAAATAAAAAATATATATAACTAATTTCATACTATTTTATTTAAATAAAAAATATATATAACTAATTTCATATTAATTTATTATAAAATCAATAATAAGGTGCTCTCAAACAAATGTAATACATGGTAGTTATACATTATGTTGTTTTAAATATAAACCAACGTGGTATAATACAAAAAAATTTATCACGCACCATTAGTAGTAAAATGAATAAAAAATGGTTGTAAAATACATATTCAAATATAAAAAATGAAATTTAATTTTTACTGATTTATTGAATGCTTTTATCAATGATAGAAATGCAGAAAAAGTATCTCTACTATTAGGCCAGTAACGTTATGAAGACTGCTACATTAAATTAATTTTTTAAATTTTACTTTTAGAATTAATGTCAGTGATTTTCGTAATTGTACTAGTCTATACTATATCACTTTGGTTTGAATGCATCTTTAAACAAAAATAATATTATTCTAAATCTAATCACATTTTGTAAATATTTCATTTACAACAATAAACAACTGCATTCAAGATAAAAAACAAAGTAATGAAACATTATTAAAATCAATAAAAATTAATATAAGGAACACATTAAAAAAATATAAATATAATATTTCAATTTCCATCTTTTTTGATGAGTCCACGTCCACGACCTAAAAATATTTAATAAAGATATGCATATAAATTTACAATAGTAAATTGTTTAATTAATGTAAAAGAATCAAAAATATAATAGATTAGTTACATAAAATTAAAAATGTTAAATAATGGAGGAGAGAGGCAACATTTATCACAATAGTTCAGAGGTAAAAAAAATTTATAATCTGTTTCTGTGTATCACTGAGTAAGTTTACACAGCACTGTTATTTCAGTTTTACTGTAACTGATGTAATAAAACCGGGTGTAAAAGTTTGTGTAGATGGCGCATTACACCTGACATAACTAATCAGGTTTAGTTAAGCTATTCTTCTTGGTATACAAGCATAGATCAGGAATAAAAACATTTTATATTTTACAATATAATAATAAAAAGAACGATTATTTTTTAAAATACTGACTCGAGTCGATTCGCTCACCGAAAATTAAGAACGAATCGTTCATGAATTACACATCTCTAGCGTATAGATTATAGCAGATTGTTTACTCTTATCTTAAATAACGTTTGTGAAATATATATGATAATAAATATGTCTATTGTATTCTTATGTTTATATAAAAGAATATGTAAAATAAATCTAATGTAAATTGAAAATAAATATACAATTTTGAATGTTTTACAAATAAAAATATTGTATATAAACATAAATTAAAATTGCTTACCAAAAGCTGACACAACTACATTATTTTTTACTGTTCTTCCACGGCTACTGACTGATGCGTAACTGGTTCCTAAAAAGTTTATTTTATTTTCAATAAATGAAATCTATGTACGTATATTGCATATTTTTATAGTGCACTTATATGAAAATTTAAAACTATGAACATCATATTACCTGCATTAAATGATGAATCAGCACCACAAATAGCTAAAATAAAAAAAATTATATTTGTAAATTAAATTAATTTAATTTAATTTATAGGTGTAAGATATATTATGTGTTATTCAAAAGCCAATACAACTTTTTTAAATTTATTGGTAAATAAATTAGATATTAAATTATAGTGTTTGCTTTCTATCAACTACTGCTCTAATCAAATACTTGTTGTAACACAAAAAAATATATCACTGGATCCCGTGGCATTATGACTTCCACTGAACGATGTATATAAAAATGAAAACAAATATTTTAACCCTTGTTATGTGTGTTTTATTCATAAGAGTATAATATTTATTTCAAAATTAACACTGACTGCTAAAATTAGTCATCAATATTTGAATTCTTATGTTTATATGTATATTAATTTTTAAAATGACAAAAAAATACCTTAGACATTAAAAAAACTCATAGTTGACGTAAAGGAATCGTATAAACACGAATTCACGGGCATGTACAATGCAGGTCACCTTTTTTATATAATATTTACTTGAAATGTCACTTCATGCAATAAATGGCAAAATATTTATTTGTTTTGAAGGGGGGGCCGGGATACATGAGTCTTATTACGCTTTTATTCCAATCAGGGATTTATTCATTATAAAGGGAGGACATGAGCAGTATTCCAATTAAAAAGTAAAAATCATAATGAAATAAATTAAAAAGAAAATGTTTAAAATTAATAATTATCAAAATTGAAAAAGTTTACATAACACTAATTGTAAATGAATTTAAAATTTGTTATGCCACATACATTGTAGCATGAACTGGTATGTCATTATAGATGTACTACATGAATCAAAAATTCTATTCCAATATGGCATCCACTTTTACGTCAAACGTTTGATATTTTTCTTAAATTAACAGTTTTTCTGACTATTTATTATGAAAATTATATTTAAAGTCTACACAACAGTCTTCTCTTAGTGATAAATTTGCAAAGTGGAAATTTCTCTAAATGCCATGGAATACCTAATTACCCAAAAAATGGCAACTGAGTAACTCATATTAAATAGACATTACTTTCTATTAATAAGTATTAATTACTTACATTGAGTTTTAGGCAAACGAATATCCATTACATCATCAGTTTGTTTAGAAATCTTAGAAACAACAGAATTGGGTGATATTGAACGTATACTACGTTGTGTCAAAGATATATTAGATACTCCAGATACAATTGATTCATTAGTAGGTGACTTTGCTCTATAAGCTCCGGAACATACACTTGAAGCATAATTTCCTTTATTTCTTATGTTAGATGGTTTTGCAGAGTTACGAGATGTACGACCACTGACTTGAGACCAACCCTTACAATGAAAACATTTTTAATTAGTTTTGTTAATTTTTATTTACTCTTTGGACAGTTTCTTTTTTCAGATAAATATACATTTTTCACTTACATCATCAAACTCCTTCTCAATAGCAGCTTTGTATGGTATATGTTTTCCTGGAATAAGATTTATATCTAAATCTTGGCAACAGTTGTCAGCTATTATAAAACCCCAGCGTTTAACCCGTGACAAACAGCATTTATGTAAAACATCGGTACCTTCATGGAACTGGAAGAAATCATTTATTAATACAACTCAAATAAGAACTATAACCATATTTATTTACATCACAAGCAATTCGTTTAGAATAATCATAAAGATCTTTATCTATTTCAATATCAGCCATACTAATTGTTGGATACATTTCATTCTGAGATCCAGCTTTTCTTGCACAAGCATTTCGCATATGCATAAACATTTCAGATATGTTGTATACTTGAAAATCACTTTCAAGTTCTAAAAATAAAATAATAAAATATCAGTATGTTGTACAGCACATGTAAAGTCACTGCAGATTGTGACATGAATATGCAAATTGGGGTGGTTATCCCTGATACTGGGCAGTTGGTTGGTCTGAACACAATTGCTACTATATATCCTGCAGAATGGATGTGTGTTATGCGTTATTGTAATAGTGCATAGAATATTCAGGTATCAGTATAGGATAATACAGACCAAAATAATATTACTGAAATGATCAAGTGAACGAAAACAATGTTATTATAGTTATACTATTTACCTGAATCATAACAAATCTGTTGTAATGCCTGATTAATAAATTCCATATTGTCTGATTTCGTATAAAGTGGTTGGATAGTTTCTTGCTCATTCTAAAATTAAAAAAACAATAATATAACATTTAAATATTTTGTTTCATTTTTTAAACATACCGATAGGAATTGCATGATTTTAGCATAGACAAAAGCCATATCAGAATCTCCAAAAGCTTCAGGCGGTAAAGGTAAGTGATGGTGTTCACTAGTATAAGCTTTGGCATCATAGCTATATCCAGTCGGTATAGGACCTATTAGATAAATAATAATAAATATTAATTTTTTCATAAAAATATTTTTGAATGTATATAGATATACCAAATACCTGGATTTATAAATAAATGGAATGTATCATAAACGCCTTTACGCAAGTTGAATCTTGAAATTGCTAATTCAGCAAGAAGATGCCTGTTATCATTTGTTGTTACAAATTTGTTGATATCAATAAAAAAGAAGTCAACATCTTCTAATGCTGAAATAATTATTGTATTCAATATGAGTAAATACCACATAATAATAAATATAGTTAACAAACATTACAAAAAATATAATTTTATAAATTTTTGGTTGAAATAGTGATACCTATCATTTATTAAACATAATATAATAAAAAATTGCTACTTACAATTATTGTATTCGGCTCTTTTCACATATTCTTCTATGGCAACTTTCATTGCATTTTCTTGATCTTTACGTAACATTTTTTCTTGATCTATTACACTGTAAGGAACACCTTGTGATGTTAACTTCTCTCCATTTTTTCGTTGGTGTTCTTTTTCAGCTTTAGCTAATGCTTCAAATGGTCCTCGCTGTTGAGGCGACATATTCTACAAATTATATTTAATATATTATAATAATCTATATTAATAATCTTAATGTGCTTAAAGAAACGTAAATGTTTATTTTACCATCCATAATTCACCAGCTATTTTCGACACTTCACCTAAAGATATGCCCTTTTTTCTTTCGTTTTGTATATGTAACATGAAAAAATAAAAAGCATTGCAAGGGGTTTTATTATTTGACTTTTTCTTATTTTTTCCAGCCATTGTTAACTTTTAGTACTTATAATCACAAAATGTACACTTCTTCCTTTTTCAAGTACATTTATTTCTCAATCACTTTAGCTACTATGTATTATTATTCCGACAGGTTCCAACTAACAAAACAATTTAAAAATCTTTATTGTGCGATCGAAATAAAATAAAATTGAAACGGAACTTCAGATACTGATAAACGTAATTTCCGTTTATATTATTATTATTATATTTATTCGATTTATTCTATGTTTTAATAAACATTATTATTCAATGATTGGTTGTAATGTTTATCCACTAAGGAATTATAGATAAATATTGTTGACTTTCTCAGATAGTATACTTATACGCACATTCTTATTTAATTAAATTATTTTTGTTCACTTTCACTTTATCTAAAATCTGGTGGTGAACAACGTGAATTGATCAGTAAGTACAAAACGTACTAAAATATGTACCTACTTAAATTACCGTTGCTCAAAAAATATAGCTACTAAATGCTGACATTACTGAGAACATGTTTATTTGTAATATATGGCTGAAAATTCAACATAATACGCGTGCGCACATGCGTATATCGTACCAGTCGTACCAGTGTCGAATTTAGAGATGTGATGCCCCTTGATAGTCCGAGAGGTGAGCGACAAAATATTGCAACTACTTTCTAAAGGCTGATTTTTTGATATTACGCACAGAATAAAGATACTACGTCACATTTGTGGTGTAGAGCACAGAATAATAAATATACAGAAGCGACACTCAACGTTATTTTACTGGAAACATAGTTTGACATTACGAGGTGGGACGGATCTGATTGGTTGGGTATACATTTTCTTTGCACCAATCACGTAGCAGTATACAAATATTTGAAATCCACATATGTTTTCTGTTTATTGGAATTAAACCTAACCTATACAACCCATGATGTTTTAATATGTCAAACAATATTTTTGATTGTACAAAATATAAATGTACAAATTATGTCAGACACAATAAAACATCACGGATTGTTAAAAGATAAATAGAATATTCTTACGTAAAGGTGAACGAAATAAAAATATAATACATATAGTTTTAATTTGTTTATTACGATGAATTTCATGATTCACATTTTTGTACAGTAAATTCACTAGATTTATTTATTTATTGAATTAAAAGAATAAAACATAACTTGTTGCTTGCTTTTAATATAGGTAAATATTTGATTTAATAATAAAATTTAATAAAATCACGTAAAACTTATTATCACATACCGATATCCTAAATGTTTCTTTATCTTCAAGGAGATCAGGAAATATGGTGTATGTAGTATCTGTAAACTGAGGAAGAAATATTATTAAATTTTAAGTTAATTATTAGCATACAAATATTTGTACTTGTTTTTAATAAAAAAAGTTAATCAAAAGTTGTATCTCATGCATATAAATTAAAATAAACATGCAAATTTGTCATATGTAATAGAAAAACTAATAATAATTAAATACTTACATTAATACTAAAAAATAATGTCAACGTTCTGCAAACGATATTCTTCTACAAATTCTGTACGCCATTTTAGAAGAACTTAGCGTCTTCATCACCAATCTTTTTTTACATAGTTGTATAATTTTTATCAACGTTGCACTATTGTGCAAAACACTTCCCTTTACCTCTTATACGTCCGAGATCCCTATACCCGGTATCCCCTTACCGCCCATGCGTCTGAGATCCCCACACCCGGTAATGTCAAACTGAGTTTCCAGTTTTAGCACCAGAGTGACACCCCCGTGGTGTAGAGATACAGCCTGCCGTCAGACAGCTAGTTTCGTTAGCGTTTGGCGCGTGGGTGGCTTTAAAGCAGCGCGTTAAACTCGTTAAGTTAAACGCGCTGCTGACGCGCCCGGTTGCAAGATTTTGAAGGCTGATTATGATAAAAGGGGTTCTTACTTAGTATACTGTTTACAAATAAATTTTCAAATTTTATAAAGTAGTTGCAACGTGTATCGATTTTTTACAAAAATAAAGCCGCCCCCGCGCCAAACGCTAACGAAACTAGCTGACTTACGGTATCTCTACACCACAAATGTTACGTAATATCAAAAAATCAGCTTTTATAAAATAGTTACAAAATTTTGTCGCTCACCTCCCCGACTAACTATTAGTAGAGGGAATAGACCAAGGTATATAAAGACAAGGTAGTCTCAACAATTCCATGACCAATCAGCGTTGGCGCGGGAATTGACGTCACCTGGGGGATATATTCAAATGTCATAAATTTTTAATAGAATATTAATTACAAAAAATTCTTTTATTTATTTTTGTTTTCGTATTTTTTGATATTTTTACAACACATACAATCAAATAAGTACAAATTTGACATTGTAAAATCATAAAAAAGCTGTCAAAGACAATTTGGTCAATTCGGGAAGCATCATTTTTACTATTCTTAAGTTGGCAATACGTTATATGATTATGACAGTACTTTATGATTTTGCTATGTCGAATTTGTATTTATTTGATTGTATGTGTTGTTAAAATATCAAAAAATACGAAAGCAAGAATAAATAAAGGAATTTTTTGTAATTAATATTCTATTTATCCCCCAGGTGACGTCAATTCCCGCGCCAACGCTGATTGGTCAAGGAATTGTTGAGACTACCTTGTCTTTATATACCTTGGGAATAGACACAAAAAAGTGATGAATAGTGACGCATTTGGGAAGTTGGATCTTTTTGGATTTTCTCTTTAAATGTTCGAAGATGAGTTGAATATCGAAAAAGTTAGGAAAATCGGCCATGTGCATCCCGAAAAAATTGCATAATTGTGCAATTTTGATACATTTCGAGTGTATCGCTACACTGTTTTTGAAATATCTCCGGTTCTATGTCATAGGAAAATAAAAAAAAATAATAAAATACTTGTAAGTTAATAGACTATAGAACTGCATAGGTAGCGTTACTTTTCAAACACATCCTAACCTCAAAAATAAAAAAATTGTCGAAAAACTTTTTTTAACACTAGTAATGCAACAATTTACGTAAATATGAAAGGATTTTTACGAAAATAAGAGGAAATAATATATACGTGATGAAATTTTCAAAACTAAAATTTGATTTTTATACTCACAATCGGCCAATTTTGAAAAAAATGGAAAAGTTCGCTATTTAATAGATACCATGGGACTTATTTATACGAATGTTCTGTGTTTATACGTAATACTGAGAGTGAACAGTTTGGGCGATTCTAAATAATTATTTTAAAAAATTCTTTCTGAATAAATCATAAATGTTGGAAAAAAAGTATGGGAAATAAATTATAGATAATACATACTCGACATTTTTTATCTTAAAATTTTTTTTTTTATTTAAAAAATAATTCGAAAATGTAAAAATTGACATGAGTAAACATCCGTTTCCGGTTGTCTTCCCAGATGAAAATTTATCGTAAATATAATGTACTGACTTCAACAGTAAACGTTTAAATTGATACGCCATTATGCAAAGAAAACTTAAGAATGCGTCAAGACAAAGACACATGTAGGTACTCAATATTTTCTTTCTCTTATTATTTATGATTAACGCCCACTTATATGAAGTGCTATGGTTCACTTTCTCTATGTCATATTATCTCTTTGGTAGTGAGACTCGAACCAAAAATTTTAAATTAAACGCATAACAAATATTAGGGACTTTCAATAATGCCAACGTTTATAGATAACTGTCATTATGACATATATCTTTCTATAAAACTTCCTAAAAATTGTTGTGTGGTAAAATCGGTAAAATCTTTGGGTGAAATTCGTGAAATACATAAACAGAAATGTAAAAAATCATTACAATGCCAATAAAATATTCTTATATTGTAATATTTATTCATTTAAATTTATTTTTTACTTATGAAACAAATGGGATTCGTCATTATGATAAAAAAGACGTACGTAAATTGAGGTTAGTTAATGTATCATTATATTCTTCAATATCGACTTGATAGTGCTTTATACATAATATGTAATTATTTTTATATTTAGAGAAGAAGTAAGGGAAATGTTCCAACATGCATATGATAGTTATTTAAAATATGCATATCCATATGATGAGCTACGACCTTTAAGTTGTGATGGTATTGATACTTGGGGAAGGTAAATTATTTATTTTAAGTTAATCAAATTCATAAAACTACTTTAAATTGATATTGCAGTTACTCTCTGACATTAATTGATGCTCTTGATACGTTAGCAGTAATGGGTAATTATACTGAATTTCAAAGAGTGGTTGATATTGTTACTAGCAGAGCAAATTTCGATGCGAATATTAATGTTTCAGTTTTTGAAACAAATATACGTATAATTGGTGGACTTCTTAGTGCTCATCTTATGTCACATAGGTATGTATTAATTTTATGAATTTATTAGTAATTACTGGCTTAAATAGTAGAAGTTTTAGTAAATATTATTATTAATAACTATGTAAAAAAATTAGGGCTGGTGTAAAATTAGAACCTGGTTGGCCGTGTAATGGGCCACTTCTAAGGCTAGCTGAAGATGTTGCAAAACGTTTAATAGCAGCATTTGATACAAAATCCGGAATGCCTTATGGTACGGTGAATTTGAAATATGGTGTTCCCAAAGGTGAAACAACAGTTACTTGTACAGCTGGCGTTGGAACTTTTATTGTAGAATTCGGTACCTTGAGTAGATTAACTGGCGACCCTCTGTATGAAGAAGTGAGTATATTTTTTGTTATATATCTTATATCAAAAGGTATCAGAAACTAAAAAGTAAACTCGAAAAAATAAAAAGTTGAACATTCTAGAAAAATTTATTTAATCAATAATATAATTATTTATAATTGCTTCCTCATCATATCGAAGATATGAGAAGCTTTAAGATCGTTTTAAAATGAGAAAAAAAATGTTCTCCGATTTCAAAATTTTAACTTGATCTATTGTTATTGTTGTTGCTGATAAGAGGACTAAAATATATAAGCAAAATGTTACTACTAATTAATGGTGTATATTTCTGTATATTTGTTAAAATATTTCAATAGGAACTTTTAATACATACATATTTTTTATACTTAACAGGTTGACTGCCATGGCGGTCGTATACGATTGTCGTATAAAAAGTTCGATATGCCATGGCGGTCGTATACGACCTCTGAGGTACACAAACCTCGTATATTTGGCATCTGAGCCTTTTTTTGTGATTTCTTTATGGCAGTCAACCTGTTAATATTCTCCAAGATTTAGAATGGTGTACAATGTGTATATAACAGCCTTTCCCAAACTTTTTAAAGCGTCGTGTTCCCATTTTGTGATCACCTATACATATAATTAATAAATAATAAATTTACTTAGTTATACTGATAGGTTTAGGAATTGTGTGTTTATTATTTTACATAAAATAGACATGTTTTTAATTGTTTTTAGGAATACCGCGGATCAGTATTAGGCCGCAAACTAAAGATTGGAAAAGGCTGATGTATAACGTAGATTGCACAAGTAGTTAAATAATAAAAATTGAAATCTTTTTATTTGTTAAGGTTGCAATGAATTCTTTATATGCACTATACAATCATCGTTCAGCAATCGGGCTCGTTGGTAACCATATAGACATTGCTACTGGACGTTGGACTGCACAGGATGCAGGAATTGGTGCTGGTATTGACTCGTACTATGAATATTTAGTTAAAGGCGCTTTACTTTTACAACGTCCGGAACTTTTACAAATGTTTCACGAAGCTAGAACTACTATTGATAAATATATGAAGAAAGATGACTGGTATGTTTGGGTATCAATGACAAAAGGACAAGTTACATTACCAGTATTTCAGTCACTTGAAGCTTATTGGCCAGGAATATTGAGCTTAATAGGTATTTAGTATTTTTTTTTTTTTGATAATTGTATTTTATGTTAGAAATTAGTTTTAAAACAGTGAAACAGAAAAAATTTAAACATCAGTTGTGAGCTTGGTATATTTCTAAAATGATTATGTGTATTTCATGATAGAATATCAAAGATCTTGCACTGTTATTTTTTAATTTTTATTATAGGTGATACTAGCAAAGCTCTTCGTTCAATTCATAATTACCATTTTGTTTGGAAATTGTATGGGTTTACACCAGAATTCTTTAACATTCCTCAAAGAGAAGCAGGAAATAACCGAGAGAGCTACCCGTTACGTCCTGAATTAATTGAATCTGTTATGTATTTGTATAGAGCGACTAAGGATCCTTACTTATTAGAAATTGGTGAAGATATTCTTCGAAGTTTACAACATAGTGCAAGAACACCTTGTGGATATGCAACGGTATGGAATTTAATATTAAACATACTGCATTCTATTCAGACTGCTTGACTATTAATGTGATGTTTTTCTAATTAAAATTGTATTTTTAAAATGTAATTATTATCAACCCATTTCGCCTCTATAAAAATTTTGAACATTAATATCAATAACTATGTCACTTTATTATGATTTTCATATCTTAATACATATGACTATAACCTATTTTACCATAAGACTGGCAAGTTACTGAAATCATTTACATTTCATATGGATTTTGAGAATATTGATTTTTAAATAAAATTTTATTACATATATATCATATTTGTTTTAGATTAAAGATGTTCGTGATCATCGGAAAGAAGATCGGATGGAATCATTTTTTCTGGCAGAAACAACAAAATATTTATATTTATTATTCGATCCAGATAATTTTATTCATAATACTGGTGAATATGGTACAATCATAAATACTCCTAATGGTCAGTGTGTCATTGATTCTGGAGGGTATATTTTCAACACCGAAGCACATCCTATAGACCCTGCAGCTCTTGAATGTTGTTATAATGTTCCTAAAGAAAAACTATTTAAAATAAAACCATTGAAAGTAAATATGAAATCGTTTAGAGGACATACTGTTGAAAGTATCAAACAAGGTAAAAAAGAAAATATTGAAACTGGTAGTGTTTTACAAGAAAAACAAAATGAAGATAAAGGTAAGGTAGAAAAGTTAAATCACTTCGAAGGAACAGTAGAAATTGTCAAATTGAAAAAACATGAAATGGATGATGAGAAATCTGAAACATCAAGAGAAAAAGTAGATTCGGAAAAAGAAATTACTGAAGATAATGAATCTGCTATTAAACCAACTTTAGATACAAACACAACAATTTTACCAAATAGTACAAATAATACTTTTAAAATAATTCCAGAATTTGTAAATAACTTTATAGAGACAGCTACTAAGAAAAATAGCTTTGATCCTCAACAAATGTTAGAAAGAATAAGAAAAGAAAATAGATATTATAAGAATACAACTTGGGAAAAAAAGTATAGTTTATTGTTATGTCCAGCGCAACCATTCTTACAAAGAATATCAATGATGGGAGAGTTCTTTGATGACTAATGTATTTTTTAAAATAAATATTAGCTATCTAATTGGAAAAATGTTTTATTTATCCTTCTATTTTATTTTAGGATTTTTAGACAATTAATAATAATTCAATTTCTAATTATATAAAAATAAGTAACATAAAATCACCCTAGATCGTTTCGAAATGTTTATAATTAACTTTAGGAGTAACAAATCACATTGCCGCTGCAAACTAACATTAGAAACTCTAGACAAGATTTTTTTTTTAAATAAAAATGTTTTCAGCAAACATGAACATTTTGAAGAATAGACATTTAGGGCGTTTTAATTTTATTTAAAAAGCAATCTATGAAAAAAAAATCTGCTAAATTGATTCAATGGTACAGTTCCCATACCTTTCCGGCTACGGCCTCTATATTTTAACTTTTGTCAGGGCATCGGTCCCGCCGAATTCTCGGTATCCCTCCGGGCTACCCCAACCTTGTTTAGCAACAAATTACAGATGTTATAAGACACTTGTACTCCTTATGCCGTGTTTAGACCAAAGAAAACAAAACAGCAACACGGTATTTGAAAATACATTTTTTACAAACTTTGAATAGCATCAAGGTTGATTCATAAAAGATAATATTTTACGAACAAAAACTCTTGTATAATGTTAGATTATAATTATTTATAATTAATAACAATAATTATTTATGATTACTTTTTTAATGGCATTGTAAAAAATTCTTCATTTATTTATGTTTTTAATTTATACATCAATTTCTTTTACTTTCTTATACCCATGTGTATTAATTAAATAGATATACATATAGTTAGTAACTACAGCCAATTCCTTTTTTGCACATAGTAAATATATACAGTCTAACATGGGCGCCGGCAGTATTTCTTTCAGGGGGGTGCATCTAGGTATATAAAATTAAATTTGTTTAAAATTCATATTACGTGGGTATTTTAATATGCATCTGTGGAACGCATGTGAGGATAATTACGTCTCTAGCGGTTGAAAATCAAAAAATAATTTTTTTTTTCGAAAACTATTTTTTTGGAAGCTAATATTTGGTCAGGTTGAAAATTACATAGAATGTTACTTCAAAAAAAAAATCAGCCAAATTTATGCAAATGCCGATTTTGTATGCTTACCTGGCTATAGCCTTTGAGAAAAATGAAAAGTTTTGTGCCAGGCATTTCTAACAGGCATTGACATGGCACAAATGTATTTTTCAATAGAAATATATAATATAATAAACTTTCATTTGGTCATTGTTTGAAGCTGTTAATCGATTGGTATGATAATGAGTCAAAAAAAAAAAAATTAAAAAGTTTTGTGCTAAAATATTACAACAGGATTTTATATAATATAAATATTTTTATATTTTGTATTATGCGTGTAGACCTCCATGGGCGTAGCCAGGGTGGGGCAGGGGGGGGGGCAAGCTTGTGGACAAAAAGAAATAAGTAAATCAGTATTATTGTCATTATAAACAGGGATATTTTTAGATTTCTATGATGTCCATTGGATTTTTGAACGTAAATTTATATTTTGGATCCAGAAAATCAAATATCGAAGTTTTTTTTAATCACAATCTTTTATTTTTACATGTAAACTAAAATATCAGGGAAAATTAAATATATATTAAATAGGCCCATTGAAAATATTTTTATTAAAAAAAATTTTTATAAAACTTTTTAGGTATGGTTACCATAATAATGTGAGAGCTTTTTTTGCTCACCCCTCTCTCATTACCTCGGGGTCCTAGGCAAAACACGCCGAGCAATTGGTTTAAAAAAAAAAAAATTGCCCCCCCCCCCCTTGAACAAAATCCTGGCTACGCCCATGTAGACCTTTTATTCGCGTCATATTTTTTGGTAAAACGTAATTTTCATCAAGTATTAGTTAAAATGGTACATTAATTTTTGGACAATAACCAAGGCGACTTAAAACTGTTATTCAAACAGTGAATGTTAAAATAAAAATTGTATTTCTTAATTTTTTCATGTGTTTTTTCTTTTTTGACAGGGGGTGCAAGTGCACCTCCTTGCACCCTCCTCTTGGCGCCCATGCAGTCTAACACTGTCTAAGAAAAGATTTATTAATTAATTTAATTTAATAGAAAAAACAAGGAAAAGAACTTCATTGTACGAAAATAATAAATTGTATAAATTTTACACTAATTTTTAAAAAATGAATCGTGTGTAAAATGAAATCAATACGTGTAAAAAAAATTGTTTTATTGTTATCGACATTTTTTTAAATAATTTAAAATTGTACATATTTCAAATGGTTACCTTTTTCGCATTGAAAACTAGTCCAAAAAATAGGTCCGAATTGAGGAGGGGCATTGCCCAGGGGCGCATAGTAATAATTATAATTAATTAATTAATGACAATTCTTAATAAATGATAATTATTTATTAATCAATAATGATAATTAATTAATTAATTATTATAATTAGATAATCCAGCAGTGGCGCCATAGTCGGGGGCCTCAGGTGGAATAAGTATCCGCGGCTCCCATTTTTTTAGTGGAATAAATAAAATTTCAAAATTTGAACGCGCCACTGTATTAAAGTATTATATTATAAAGAGAACTAGTATCGCCTATGGTCGAAATTCGTCCAATATTTTACCTGTCTTAACGGCAACATACACACATGATTTTTTTGTTCACATCTATGGCACCTTTCCTAACCTAACATGCTTTTCACAACAATTGAACGCGAATTGAAATCTCTATACGCATTCTCTACGTTTGACATAAATCTATTATATCACTAAAAACGATTTATTTTTCCTGCTTGATGGCGCTAGGAGTATTGCTATGCTGTTGAACGATGCATTGTGTATGTTAATTTTATCTTACCTGCCTTAACGGCAACATACACACATGATTTTTTTATGTACATCTATGGCACAGTACTTTTCGAATGATAGTTTCTATCACCTCATTTTATAATAAATACTAAGAAAACGTACGACAATTTTCGATGTTCACGTATTAATAATATACATAGATTCTCTGCGTAATTATGAAAAAAATGAGAAACTTTGCCTTGATATATTTTAATCTAAAAGACAAATATTTAAAAATGAGGTCTTATTTACCCACTATACCTTCATAAATAATTTGTTGTGTCTTCAACGAAGTAAATTAAACACGTTCATACTACGTGGTTTTACGATAATAATATTTTTATTAGTTTTTATCGTTTTTTTTTATAAATTGGTTTTTTATCAACTAAAACTCTTCCTTTATAGTCTATATTGTATTGTATTCATAATACAAAGATAAACGAATACAGATAATTTAACTAAATAATTTTTATTTGTAAGGTCGCGATTTATTTGTAAATATGTACAAAGTTTTCATGAAGTCATATAAATAAATCTAGATTTAAAAAAATTGTGTGAATTATTATAATAGTTTATATTATAGAGGATGACTATATACAAGATTATTCTCAGCATAGGGTTTTCATTATTAAAATATGAGTATTACAAATTTAGTATTATTTAATGCTAATATTATCTTTTTATAGTTTAATCACTAATGGTTAATCACATCTAAAGAACATTTGAATCATTTTTAAAAATAATAATTATCTTAAATTACCTACAAGTGTTATACAACGTTAAAAATGCCTTAAGAAACTTAAATTAATGATAAGGAGAACCATACATGACTTATATATCTTTTTAAATCATTTTTATTGAATATAATATATTTTATTGTACCTATATGAAAAATTTAAATATAATGCGAAAAAAATAGTGAGCTGAATTTTTGTATACACCTTCGTTACGGTATTTTAAATAACGTGTAAAAAGTTCCCATCGATATTGAATAGTTAATATCTCAGCTTGGCGCGATCCTACAGACTCAAATTTTTTTTTAAATGTAGCTTACACTATTATCTTTAAGAGTATCACGCACTTAAAGACCCTCGCGACCTCCTTCCCTTTTTAAAAACAAATTAATACTCATAAACTAACAAAGAAGTAAATTGAATAGTTAATATCTCAGCTTGGCGCGATCCTACAGACTCAATTTTTTTTTAAATGTAGTTTACACTATTATCTTTAAGAGTATCACGCACTTAAAGACCCTCGCGACCTCCTTCCCTTTTTAAAAACAAATTAAAACTCATAAACTAACAAAGAAGTAAATTGAATAGTTAATATCTCAGAATCTCGCTTTCTATGGCTCGGGGGTCAATGCCAGTCAATGGAAGTTATTATAACTTTTTTTTAGCTATACACCACGAAAATATAAATATAAAATATAACCCCCATTGACCCCCGAGCTATAGAAAGCGAGATATTTGCGAAAAATCGTTTTTCGTGTCCTTATACCTTTAATATTTCGCAACACCGACACGATATCGATGGGGATTTTCTACTCGTTATTTAAAACACCGTAACGAAGGCGTATACAAAAATTCAGCTAACTGCTATTCTTTTCGCAGTTGAAATCTAAAATTACTGGACTATAATACACATTTGTAGAATAAATTGGTGAGATAATACTCGCAACGTTCACTTTTTAGACGATAATAGGTACAAAATTTCGAATATTTCCAAAACTTTAATCCGATTAGAATCCAAATCAATAGGTCTGGAGTACTCACTGGGCAAACATTTTCTCCAGAAATAATTCAAATCGGTGCATTTTTACAGTAGTTATCGTGAACGAAAGAAAATTCTAAATTCTGACACATACCTACGCACGCACAGCCACCATGGTGAAATCAACTTTTCTTTGCGTTTTGAAGGTAGTACACTACAGGAAACTGTCTAGAGCCCCGCGGTGAAGGGGGACGAGCTGAGGGGGGGGGGGAATCTGTGAACTCCTTTTTATGTTTTTAATTTTAATTTAGACGAAAATATGTATTTACCTTTCTGAAAAATTAAATAAACTAAAGACCAAAAAGGACTTTATTGTATCGATGAAAATTATTTCAATGTTGGTATAAATTTTGATATTTTTAACTTCATTGTTTCCCTAAAAACAGGAAAAGGGGTACCGTGGATTTTTCTACCTGAGACTCCTGACTATCATAACGCGCCACTGTTTGTATCACGCAGTTCTTTAAACTAAGAACACACTTTTTGTGGTTGTTTATTGAAATAGCGTGAAATTGGATATGGATATTTTTGTTGAGTGTTAATTGATTTTTTTTTAAATGGGTAAGTATACGATGCTACTAGATTTATATATTAATTATTAATAAAAAAGTCTACATTTTACATATTAGAGACAATTGATTCATTTTTTATTACGAAATTTATAAATCACCATTAACTTTATTTGTATTTACAAAAAAAGAAAAATTTATAAGCTAGATCATTGTATTGTACTCGTATCTTATATGAACTTTATATTATAGTTCAATAGTAATTTGCATTAAAAGTATCTCATTAATTATAATGTTCATTTAAATATGTATTATATACATATGTATATCATGCTAGAATGATTTTTTATCAATGATACATAATAATGTCCCCCTTCTCTTTTATGCTGTTTTTTTTTGTAATGAAAATAAAATAAAAAGGAAGAAGTAAATGATTTCTTCCTTATAGTTTTTATTTACAAAATACAAAATCAGTGTTACGAAAGAAACTTGAATTTCAAGTCTTGATTTTAACGTTATTTTTGTATGTATCTAGTTGATACTGAAATAATAATAATATCTAATAATAAATTAGTCAAAATATTAAAATAAAAATAGATGTTTTCTATTTATGTAGTAGAATTGCGGTTAATTCAAAACTATTAGAATATAATGTAAAACAATCTGTGATAGTGAAATACTTATATATGTATATATATGTATATGCAAACATATTTTTGGTGTACAAATTAATGATTTATTAATATTTCTAATGGAAGCAATTATAGGTAAGAAATAATGTATAGCTTTATTATTTGAAACGTAGGTAATAAAAATAAATTGATTTAGGTACTAAAGCCCGGTATTATATATAATTTGCACGCAAATTTGCTTCCAGCTAACGCTATCTGCCAGGAGTCAAATTGTTATGAAATTGCTCGATATTTTAAAGTAGTGGTAATAAATGTATAGTAATGTAAATGCTATGCATTTTATGAAGTACACTTGGCAGCACTTATTTTATGTCGCTGATTTCTACTTAATACGCATGCGTTGAAGTTATTATATGTACGATTTCATTGGCTACATCTGTCAGTGATTGTCATTTATATTTAATACCTAGCAGATAGCGTTAGCTGGTAGCTAATTTGCACTAAAGCAAATTCTTCAATTCATTCAACAAAGAAAAGATTAAAAATACAAAGATTACACAGTCACACAAAAAAGGTTAATAATTTTTTCAGAAACCATTGTATTTCTATATATTTTGAGGCGCTGAATCCGAATTTGAGGTCAAAATAGCACCATATTCGATTAATTTTGAACAGAACTTCGAAAGCCCAATTTTTGAGTATATATATGTGTTCAATATTTAACGGATTAGGCAGCGTATTGCAAAAGAGCGCGCTGTCGGCAAACTTTTTTCCGACTTGATTTACTATTATCGTCACTGCTTATTCCTTATGTTACCAAATGTAACAAGATATATATTAAAATCTGGACAAAGAACATATCAATAAATTAAAAAAAAACACAAAATCGGATAAGTGGTTCTTGAGTGATAAGCGCACTAACGGACAGAGAGACAGACGTTGCGTTTTATAATATATATCGATAACATGCTATAAAAAGGGGATACATTTCATCCCACCGTACCTCCTCCCTATGTTTAAATTGAGAATTACATGAAACAAACCCAACATTCCATCGTTTTTATGTCATATTAATGTAGTATTTTAAATAAACATAAAATATTTCCTGGACATGTAATATGTACAAACCTACAAAAGGTGAAAGTCAAAATATTAAATACATTTCTGTCAATAAACAAACATGATGTAATGAAATACTAAAACATCATTCACACATTACTAATTCTAATAAGGAGTCGTAATTTTGATACTGTTATTTATTTACATATCGTATAAACTCTGACAATGGCAATCCATTACAGAGTGTAGGTATATCTATCTAATAGGTGTATATTTTAATTGCAAATACTTGTACATTGACGTGCACAGGACCGTTCTTAATTTAAAGAATTAGATATACCGGATGTTTTTTTAAAGACTTTCCAGCAGATTATTTCCGAAATAACGAATTTTCAGGTTAAACTTTTCTTTTTCAAATTTAAACCCAATTTTTTTAGAGATTCCTAATTAACGAAAAATAATAAACAACTTTTGTCTGCAATATTTTTTCTGGAAATTTTACTCGAAAACTATCAATTTAAAAAAAAAAAAGATTAAAAAAGAACTTAGAACTAAGCAAGGAATCTGGAATAATTTTTTTTCCAAAATTATTTTTTTAAACAACTTTTTATAAAGGAAAATTCTGAAAAAAATAAATAAATGAATTAAGTACATATAAAAAAAATCCCCAAGAACTTTTGTTAAATCTAACCACTTTTTGTTTCTTGCGATTATTTTTATGAATTCATAGTTTTTGAGTAAAAAATTATTGAAAATCCATAAATTTTTGTATGTTTTGCTCCATATCATAAAAAGTGAACATTTTCAGAAAAAAGTCCCATGGTTATTTTTTCTCGTGAATTACGAATTTGTAACAAAAAATACAGGATTAGATTTGGAAAAAAAAAATTTAACCCTGAAAACCTATCAAGATCACTCCCTCGAAACCATAAAACTTTTGTACGAAACATTTTTTCAGAAAATTTGTTATTTTGAAAATACTCCGTTGAAAAGTCTTTAAAAAAACATCCGGTATAAATAATGAATAATTTAATTTTAATTTTAATTTTAGTACAAATTGTACCTACAATATTAAATCTACATATTTACCAAAAATGTTATTATTTATATTTCATACTTCCTAGTAGATAAGGTTATTTAAACAAAACTTTATTTTTATCATTTACAATTTCACATGCTTTGCGGATTTTTTGTTTTGTTTCTGAACGTCTCCGTTGTTTTTATGATATCTTTAACCCGTAGTTCACGGATCACTGCGCAAATTACTATATAATAGTATTTTTATCTACTAGAACTAGACTCATTAGACAATAATAAATTTTGAAGATAACAAAATAAATTTTTTTATTGTAAAAGTTGAGTAATACTGTCTATACTCTACTTCATTTAAGAATGCAGTGGTTGTCGTGGTTTTTGACGGTAAAATGCACGATTCGTACCTTAAACCAGTGTCGGATTAAGTCAGCGCGGGGCCTGTAGCAAATATAATATGGTTTCGCCACTGTTTGCGTATTTTGTACTGACACAATCGTTAGTTATACATATTATTTGGGTTTTTTCACAAACTATTGCATAAACAGTTTTTTAGATTTCAATGTTTTATGCTGAAAATTGTTGGGAATTCCCGAAAATTTTATTTTTGGTATTTATTAAAAAAATTAAAAAAACGTCTTTATTATCATTGTGATTTAGAGAATGAATTCTTGGAAATAAATATTATGCAAAAATAATACTTACCTAATTTATATCAATATTTTGATAATATGTATACATATAGTCTTGAATCCTGATAATTTAAATTTATGTTGTTTTTATAATTATAGTTATTAGTAATTAGTCAAATAAATGATTTACTTTTAATTGGTTTTAATATTTTCTTATAATTGCATGAGAAAAATATGTTTTGATTAATTAACGCTCCTATCAAATATGCGAACGTAACATGTTTATTATTGGTAAACGGAGAAATTGCGGTTTCTTAATTAAATATTTAATCACAATAAAACGATGTGAATCGCCACCTGAAACTATTATGCTCCTGATGAGAACTTCTTCTGAAGTCGAAACACGTGTCGAGTGACATTTTGCTTTATTGTGGTTAAGGTGTATATTTAATTTAAATAACATGTTTAATAATTTAATATGTTATATGACTACAAATTTGATACTACAATTCAGTGAATTTTATCTCTTAAATAATAAACATATATACCTACACTTATATCTATATATGTAAATGCAAATATGTGTATAACAATTTAATATTTAACTTTCCTTATATTAGGTCAGAGTAGGAATAAAATAAGGATGTACAGTAGAATCCGGATATAACGACCCTCAATAGACCGGCGACACTTCGTCGTACTAACCGGACGACGCACTAAACGACCGGATAATTTTTTATTACTGTAATTCTTATTATAATTAGATTAATTTCTATTTAAATAAAACAAACATTAAAATTAATAAAAAGTAACTTTAATGGTATTTACTTAAACATTGCACATTATATAGGTATATATATAATGTATTACAGTTTGATCAGAGATACAATGAACCTACATTCTATGCATGTAAATATATACTGCGTGTCGTTCTAACCGGACAATTTACTGTCAAAATAGGTCGCTGTAAGCAGTTGGTCACTTAAACCGGAGCCGTTGCTAAAAACGGTTAGCCATTATAAACGGAGTCGTAATATCCGGATTCTACTGTATGTCCAACGGAATTCATGTTGCGTACAAGTCTTTTTATATAATGAACTTAATTACCTTTACTATTATACTTACATATGAATAAATAGCTAATCATTGGCAGCATGGTAAATAGATACATATATTCAGGGCCGGCTCTAGCATATTAACCGCATATATTCGCGCTGGGATGCGAAATATGACTTATCCATATATTACTCTGAATCTATAAATCAAAGAAACCTCGGAATAGTTTTTAAGTATTATTTGTAATATAGTCTAATTTTTCATATTGTAAATTAGTCATATTGTAATTAGTAAAGTATATGTAAATGCTGGTAAAATGAAAAATTATCATATTTTTTAGTATAGTTGTATTACTTTCATTCACTCGATTTAAATATAAATGGGTTAGTTAATTATTCTACTACTGCATATTTTATAGTTTCAAGTTACTTTTCGTTAAACAGAAGATTAAAAAAAACATTCTATATAGAATATTGTAATCGTTTTTTTTTTAAATTGTCACATTTGTAAAAATTCAAATTTTTTTTAATTACAATAACTTCCTTTATGCGAACTATTAAATACTGCCTTCAGTAAAAAAAATCAGTTATGTATGCCGCCCCCTAGGTTCTCCCGTCCGGATGCTGTGCAGCCCTAGCGGCCCTTGTTTAAGAAGCATATATTAATATTAAAAATCATTTGTATAAATATATTCAAAATACAAAGTCTCGTCAAAATACTTTTTTAATTTGTCTAGCTAATTACAATAACTTTTTATCATTTGTAAAATTTTCTAAAAGTTGAGATAAACATAAAAATATAACGTTTGGGTGCTCTCTGGAGCAGAAATATAAATTTTTGTGGGTTGCACTCATTACAATATTTGATCAGAGATTATTTTAATATCCTCGACAACTTCTGATTATCGGTATGTTTACGGGGCACCCTGTATACCTAAATTATATTTTTATTCAATTGATATTTTCTAATTAATATATACAAATGTATTTCTACCGTAAAAAATTGTTTTCTTCCTGTACATTGTGTTCAACCAAAAAAATGTTTGTTTTGAGAATTTGGGGCATAAAAAACTCAAATATTCCGGTGCTGCATATGACCTAGTAAAAATTAATTTTAATAAAAACTTTTAAGCTCAATTATAATGTATATACATATGTATTTCACGTAAATAATAAACAATATTTGCACGTTTACTATCGTAGTATCTAAAGAATTCATATGACATAAACATATTTTTTCATTGAAGGTTGGCATAAGTAAATATTATACATTCAAACATTAAGTAAATTTCTAGAAATCATGTCAGTTTGAGGATGTATCTGTTATCAAATCGAAAGTAACAGTGGTGGGGGTTGGAAAAACAGTGTGTATGATCTCAATTTGTTTGTCATTATCTATATGAAACATATGATTAGTACCTAACGACGCGACGTTCTCACTTCATTTTGTGTTTTTCGACGTAAACGTAACATATCCACGTGCTAACGCGGCCGGCAATCTAATTGCGGAAATTTCTAGTCACTGATAGAATATAATGTTATTGTGATCTATAATTATCTGTGAATATATTATTTAGTTTCGTGCTTTATTCTTTTTGTGGAAATTTATTAAATTGTTAAGTGATTATGAAAATGTTTGATATGAATGATTTTTAATTATTTTACATGGAAGAAAGACAAATAAATAGTGTTGTTTATACATAATATATAACTGTAAAAAAATCAACAAAGTAATTATATGTATTATTTATTATATTTAATTTTCAAAGTATTTTTAAGTCACATGGTGTACACGAGTATAGTATTAGTGGCACGTTTTAAAAGTCGGGGGCCTCAAGTAAAATAAATATACGGAGCCACCAATTTTTTCTCGAATAAAAATACTTAATATTTTTTTGCAATATTCAATAAATTTTCATTTTACAATTTCTGATGACCTTTTTTTGTTCTCGCAATTGATTGAAGAATAAAATAAGATCTTCAACATACACACAATTCTTTACTTATTTCCTCAACTCACCTCCCTTCGTCTTTTACATCGGGATCTTTTCAGTTGGTGGGAAGCAAAACTATATAAGCTATAATTTTAACACATTGTTTTACACACTAATAGTTATCGTATTACCTAAAATTATTTATTTTTATTAATAATTTTTTTTTTCGATTTTCAATGAAAAAAACACGATCTTTGCAATTTTTTTTACAAGTCTGCCATTTTGTTATTTAATAATATAAATGTCTAATTCTAGGTAATACGATAAAGACAAGTCTGTGCGAGATGTACTTCCCACCACCCACTAAAGTTTCTTTCGAGGAGTCTGCTTTGACCCCAAAAAACATAAAGTATCATAAGATTAAAAAAAAATTTGTATAAAAATAATAATATAAATAATATATAAACTTAAAATTTTAAGCGTCACACCTCAATACTCCCTTAAGTATCTATTGTGTAAGGCGCCACTGCAATTTTTAGTCTAGGGACATAGTACTCTGCAACTTTTTATTAACTGCATTAATCCTTAATCGTCGTTATATATGTAGTACGGCATTAAAAATTCAAATGTAAAATTAATTTAATAAAAATGTAAAATAAAACCAAACAAGCAGAATGATCACTCTTTTGATTTAAAAAATTTTTATTTAAATCTGTGAATATGGGTTTTTTCATTTATTTTATCATTGCGATTTGACTTTCATTTAAGAAGTATGTATTGATAAAAATGTGTAATTAATTTTCTTAATAACAACGTATTTAATCTATTCCAAACATTGTAATACATTGGGTTAAGGTTCAAATGATTGTGGAACCACTCTTTTGATTAAATAACAATTAAAATATTAACATTGACCTAAATAATTGAACTCCTTGATTTTCTGATACTAGTGTTTTCAATGTACTGCGGGCAGAGCCAGACTTAGAAAGTCTGGCACCCTGGGCGAGATTTATTTTTCCACCCTCTCTGCCCCTAAAAAATGTTCAAAAATAACCGTAAATGTCAATTAAAATTGATAAATTAACAAAAAGTTGAATAGTTAATATCTCAGCTTGGCGCGATCCTAGACTCCAATTTTTTTTAAAATATAGCTGACATCATTAACTTTAAGACTATCAAATGCGCTAAGACCGTCGAGACATCCTTCCCCTATTATTAACAAATAAAATTAAAACTTCATTTATTAATCAACTAAAACGGTGAAAATTTGTTTACCATTTTCGTATACTTTTTTAACCATGTAGCCCCAAAGATTCTCAACTGGATTAAGATCCGGGTTGCGAGCTGGCCAATCCAATAAATCAATATTTTTATCTTGAAACCAACATAAAATATCTCGGTGGGTTGCATACGGCCCACTAATTTTAAGAATAATTGGTTTGAAATAACATTTTAATATATTTTATAAAATATTTTTTTAAAGTAGGTATTATGCCACCAAGCACAAGATATTTTTTACCCTCTGCATTGTGAAAAAAATATTTTTTTGAAATATTATTATATTTGAAAGCACTTTTAATATTCGAAGGCTTTAAAGTAAAATATAAATTTCATGACAGGGATTGAGATTAATATGTGTACACACTTTACATAAATAAAAGCATTTATATACTTTATTTATTTATATACTTTATATCTACGTTAACATATACCCTTTTATTCGAATAATTTTATCATTTATACGCTACGTAGTATTTTGTTTTAGGCCCAATACACACTGCTGTCAAGGTTTAAGTATTGATTATTATTATTGATATGTGTAAATATAATATACTAGCTGGGCCCACGCGGCTTCGCTCGCGTAGACTACGGAATTATTGTTTAGGATTTTTGAAAAATATAGTTTAATTAATTAAGTACAAACACGATTAGTTATTATTGTAATAATAATTTATCAATACCTAAATTACCTAACAAAAACGAATCAGAAGAAAAAAGTACAAATAATTTGTGTTCTGTTTAAATTTAAATGTTAATTATTGAAAACAAAATTAACTCAAACGTCAGCCGAGGGACTCCGAATATCTACCGAACGTAAGCGAATCCAGTCTGATGTACATCGCTTCGATGCGGCACGACACCATACATTTAAAATGTTACCTTTATAAATATATTTTAAGATATTTTCTAAACTATACGACCAAATTGGATGCTGTAAATGGCAAACTATATCTACATTAAGTACTTATGACGATGAAATCATTTATTTCGATAAGGATTAATGTTTTGCAGGTCATAAGTCCATGTAAACAAAACCCAAATATTTTATGTTTTTTTTGTAACATAAAAGCAGTCATTGTGGCTTAAATATAAAAGTTAGACATATCGTGTCGCTGACTTAATTGTAGAACTTTTGATTCTACACAATTCTTTAATACATTATTTTGTTCTATATTGAACGGTTTAGGCAGCGTATTACAAAACAGCGCGCCGACGGCAAAATTTTTTCCGACTTGATTTACTATTATCGTCACTGCTTTGTTGTTATGTTACCTAACGTAAAAAAATATAGCCTATAACCTGGCCAGAGAACGTACCTATGAATTAAAAAAAAAAACTCGTAAATCGGATAAGTGGTTCTCGAGTGATAAGGTAACTAACGGACAGACAGACAGACAGACAGACAGACAGACAGACAGACAGACAGACAGACAGAGAGACGTTGAGCTTTATATATATTAAGGATGTACTAATTACAATTTTACTTTTTTTTGCAAATAATAATATTAACACTACATTATGATATGACGTCAATTGCCTATTACACATTATTATTATTATTATATTATAACTTGTATCTATAGTAAATGTCGGCAGTTATATGTTTACAGGAAATCCAAAAACAGTGTGTTCTGGATACCGGTCTATACCTACAAGTAAAATTTAGCTTGACGTATCTAAAAATAAAAATACCATAGACGCTGAACACTATTATTTGAGACATATTCAAAAATTATTTTAGGTGTTGCATTTCTTAATCACCTCACTTATTGTTATAAAAATATAACTATATAGCCCGATCTATCAGTGGCGCACCCAGAAAAAAATTCGGAGGGGTCAACTTTTTTTTCATTAACTACATAATATACATTTATAATTTCATTTTTTTATCTATCATAATTATTAAATTAGTAATATATATTAACAAATTCGGGGAGTGTTTAACCATTACCCCTCCCTTGGGTGCGCCACTGCATTCTATTATTATACAATTACAAAAAAAAAAAAACACGAGCAAACACATTTAATATTACATAGTGCCATGGGCAGTATTTAATCGCAAGGACCTTGCATTTTCTTTTGTGTTTACTATTATGTCGTCATAAAGAGTCGAGTTATTTAAATCAACCTATCTTATTCGCCGGTTTGCGGCCCAGTACTGGGCCTCGAGGGATTTTTACTGGGCTGCATAAAATATTTTATATTTTGAGAATAAAAATACAAAATAAAATAATATATAAAAATAAAATAAAAATATAAATAATATTGTATTTAAAGTAGTAATAATGTTTTGAAATTAATTACAGACAAGATGGCCGAGAAGAGTTCTTATGGAACAACAGCTAAGGAAAAGTCGAATTCCGATATACATCGAATGTCCATTCAAGTCTTAGTAGATGACACAAATGTAGTAAAACAGAATTTTTCACCATTTTGTCGACAGGTAATGTTAGCTAATCAAATTATATTTTAATATTCACAGTTCTTATTTTTGTTATTTGTGAAATAAATAAACAATATTAATAAAGTATTTATTTGTAACACTTAAAAAAAAGTTTTTAGAATATTTTCTAATTGATTAATAAAATTTTTATCTATAATACAAAAAAAATGAATAAAATTTTAAAACTTTGACTCAGATTTAATTTGTTTTTTATGCATTGTTTTTTCTAATGATCATAATATCAAAAATGCCGGAAACAAGTTTTAAAATAACTTGTAATATAAGGAAATGAATGTGAGTTGTTACAATTATAGTTTCAGGTAACCACTAATGATTAATTATTAAAAAAATCTATATTTGTGTACCATTTGAAGTGGTGTATCTAATGTGGAGAGTATTAATTTAACTAATAAAAAAAATATTTTTTTAAATTGAATAAATGTTATGTATTGTTCGCATATATATAAATATTATTTTCACATTTTAAGAATGATTTCTTTTTTACACGTTTTTGGAAAAGATAGGGAAAGGGGAATCAGTTCAATATTAGACATCTATAAGCTTCTTATAATTTATACTTTAGGGTGGTACAGAGCAAATGATATTCTTATTTTGTCTTACATAGCTCAGGGGGTTACCATAATTAACGAAAATGTGCTTACGTAATACTATTTAAAACAATTATTTTTTCAGCTATTTCTATCATTTTCTGTGTTATTGGCAACAACGTCTGCGGGAATGACTTCAGGATATTCGGCCATTCTTCTTCCCCAACTCGATTTGGCAAATAGTACAATATCGTTAACACAAGAAGAAGCTAGTTGGATTGGTAATTATTAACATTTCTTTGGTTGTTAAAAATCCTAATGTGTGAACCTTTTAGGGTCGATCCAAACTATTATGCTGGTCTAGGTTCGATCTCGCTTCAATCAAATATAAATGTACAATAAACAATGAAATCATTCACACTATAGGTATCGCTCAGGTCTCGGTTCAATCGCGCTCCGATAGAGTATTACTATACTGAATAATTGACTGGAGTGAGACCGGACCGAGACCAGCACGATAGTCTGGATCGACCCTTAATGTAAACCCGTATTCCCGACCGTATACTGTTCGTCTTCAAGCCTGCTCCGACAGGTCCGGTAACAAACTCCACATCCATCACTCCAAAAAATCCCAAGTGATGTCTACAGAAATTAGGTAGTTAGAAAAACACTAATAGAAATAAACAAAAATAAAAGGAAAATAATGAAAAACAACATAACGGATAAAAGAACTAAAAACAAGGAAAAAAATATAAAAATATAAAATTAACAGTAATAAAAATAATAATAAAAATATACAATACAGTTCAAGTCTGGCTGATTGTGAGGGGCTACGCCCGATAGCCAATAACTGAAAATAAATAACATATTTTTAGAGTGTAAGTAATTATTAGTTTTTAGTGAATAATATCTAATAATAATAATGATAATAATTATTTATTTATTTGCACATCGACTAGTCATAGTACACTAAATGTCACATACATCAAAAAATAAATACATAAGCAAATACAGTAAATATAAAAACGCATAAAATGAATGTTTATATAATAGTTGCTATTGTGAATTTATTAAACTGTACTTTAGTAGTTAAATGGCGAATAATTTAACCCATAAGTTATATGGTATTATTTTTTGACATCAATGCCACATACGAGTATGTAAGTTACTTACATACATACATACCTAGTTTATAACAATGACGAAATAAGATAAATATGTCTGATGTCTGGTTTACGTAATCTTTGTTTTCTAATCGAAGCTTGATTTCAAGTCACCGCTATTATTATATTTGTAATATATATGTATATGAAAAGTTACCATTTTTTGCAATGATTAGGTTTCCGTCACCGCTTAGACCTTGCAAATCTATTACATGTTAGTTGCGTCAAAACGCAGCGCCGTTTCGACGCAGCTAACATGCCACTTTTATTAAATCACATATAATAGATTTGCAAGGTCGAAGCGGTGACGGAGGCCGTTTTTGCAAAGTGCCAATGCTTTACACTTGCCTTCGCCAATGCAACAAATATTTGATGTACGTAAATATAAGTAAACATAGATAAAATTAATAAATACAAAACGTGTTCTGGTATCAATCAAACTGACAATGGGCACTAATTTGAAAAACGTAGTTTTGTTTTTTCCTATACTGTTTACTATTTCAATGAGGATTTTAAGTCAGATCGAATTTTGTTAATCAGCTGGGTCAAAAGGTCACCTTAATCTTACTCAAAGTATTGTTTTGGAATTGATTTTAAAAAATCCAAACAACTATAACAACGATTATTTGAAATTTCTAGAAGAGAATATCTTCCCTTATTTAAAATAAATAAATAAAACAATAAAAGGTACTAATTGATCTTGAGCATGTATTAGCGTACGTAGTTTGTTTACATGAATAAGTAATTAATGTAATTACACTCATTGTCAGTTATGCATTTAAAGAGATCATTTATTGCTTATATCACGTGACTATATCTACGCACATTGTTTGTGATAATAGTTAGGATTAATGCATAATCATTAATCTATAGATACATAGGCAGGCCCTGAGAGAGCTTCAATGGGGCCAACAACATTTCGGGGGCCATATACCACTCTTCCGTTTTGCGAGCGTAAAGAAATTTTATAAAAAGAAGTAATTATAATATAACTTATAATTTTTAAATATCCAAAAATTAAAGTAAAATTCCAACTTAAATTGTAAAATAATAAAAATTAAAAACAAGGAAAAAAAATAAAAAATTTGTGAAGTAACACCAAAAATTAACAACAAATGCATTTAAAAATCAACTTATTTATACATATATGTATTTATTTTATTAAGTTTAATATAAAATTAAAGAAGATATCAATTTTATTTTTATTTTTAATTTATTATTTATATAAATAATAAAAAATAATATCAAATTAATTTAAAAATGTTTTGAGCGCTTTAGAATTTGCAAATTCTTTAATGATTTTTGAAAAATCAATTTTCCTGCATTGTCGATCTGTTAAAACAAATTTCCGGGTACTAAAGCTTCTTTCTGTGCAAGCAACAAAAACGGGTAAACTCAAAAATATTCTAAGAATAATTGGCAAATATAAGATAATATAAATTATAAATTATATAATTATATATAAAATATAAATAATTTTCGGAGTGCCGAGCCATATGGCCCTTCTACCCCCCCTCTATCTGGGCCAGTACATACGGTTTATATCCGATATAACAAATTACCGTTACGGGAAAAAACCGTCTCGTGTGAACACTACATACGGTTTACAACCGATACGGCAAATTACCATTATTTACAATTAGCAGATTTTGCAATTATATTGTTGGTGGTCTTTGGCACGAATTAGCACAAGACAGTTATTGCCACAGAATATTACTGTTCAGTGGTTATTTATTACCAACTATTGCAAATCAGTTTTGTTCTCACGTTTAGCACCATAAAGCTATTCCATCGAAAAATATACATACATTTTTGCACGCGCAACGACGATTTATTAATTATGATTCGACGGGTCTCCTCCTGCTAAGAAACCTAAGATATTTTTTTGATGATGGCAAAAAAAAATTCGTTGACTCGACGCACCGGATCTCATTTATCTCTGGGTCTTTAGGCTAGAGTCCTATCCCTATCAGCCCCCCCCCCCTCTTTGTGGGAGTAAAGATGGCAAGTACATAAACTACATTTTTTAATTTTAATTTTTGTATATTTATTTAACATATTTAACATATTTTATGGGATACGTATATACAAAATTTGAGTATACCGTGATCTATGAAAACTCTGACCCATATTTATTTTAAAATGACATCGCAGAAATATTACTTATCACCTGTTTACTTTATTCAAGTTCATTATATCTTACATATATTTTATCAGTCTATAAAAAGCGAAATTTATCACAATAAACACGGTTACATTTATACATACAATATCTTCGAATGCATCCACTGGGGGAGGAAGGAGGTTGACACATCTCGAAATTTAAAACTTGTACGATATTATAATATATAATGTATTTGAACGCAACTGATAATAACCTCATAGAAATAAAAATAAATAACATATTTATTAAAATTTAAAATTTCACTTTTATTACACTAAAATATGTAACTGTTTAAATAGGATATTGGAATATGTAAAAAAATATTTACTTACGTAAAATGTAAATTATTTATTTATGTTTAGACTGAGAATAGTTCCGCGTAATTAATATTTATATAATTAATTTATTCGTACTCTCAAACTTGTAATAACGGGATTTATCCAGTAAAATAGAAAGGATTATTGACTAGAGCCGAATAAAAAAAATTTGTATGTACCCTGGATTGAGAGATTGTAAAATATTCTTAGTTACGTAAATTAAATGAATATAAAAATAAAAATTAAATTTTACAATTTTTAATATCAAAAGTAAGTGTGTGGGGGGAGGGGGAGGTATTTCACCCTTTTCTATCATGACTGCAGCTGATTTGAGCATTTTTATTTTATTTTTGATATTAATACAAATTTTTTTAAGCTTATTAACCTTTTGTCTTCTAGATCCTTGTTGATCTTTTTAGACAGCTTTTATACCTTTTTTCATACAAATGAATGTATATTTATTTTTTCTCGTTAAAAGTGTACGACTTCTTGATTATAGCAACCATAAATTCTGGCGTTGACATTGATAAACAAAATGAATGTGTTATTTATGATTAATATAATTGCGAGTTAATAAATGCATTGTCCATGAAAATTTTACCAGTTTTGTCTAAAAAATAAAACCGGTTTTTGTCTTTATCTCTATAATATAATATTATTAAAAAAATTTACTTAGAATATTTGTTATCACTTACATACTTTATAATGTTTGTGTTGTCTCTAAGTATATTGATAAATTAGATTATATGAAATTTTACGCGATAATATTCTAGTCTTTAATATCTAATAACATTAATTTAGTTTAAATATAGGTACCTATTATAATATAACTAATGAGTTAGTTAAAATATAATTCGTAAAACAAAACAATTAAACGAATTATTCTAATTAACATATTATCTTCGAATTTATAAGCTGATGATAAAATTAATTATCAAAATAAATTTAAAAATAATAATAATATAAATCAATGGATTAATCAATTCAAGTATTAATTATTATCAATTATGAATTATTAATTGCTTATGCACATAATAGAAAAACGTTTCAGACAAAAGTTATTTTTGTCTAAAAAAGGATCAGGTCCATGCGATAATAATTGCATTATAAACGTATTATTAAATCTATTTTGTTTTAAAATTTTTGAATTGGTTATAGGTAATAATGCAATAAAACAGGGTCGTAACTACTTGAAAATATTACACTTTTACAAATTTTTTTTCGTAGTCAACTTGAATTTTACATTTATTAATCATTAAAAGTTAGTAGGAAGTTGAGATAGTCGGCCAAAAAAAAGGTCTTCAATTCTTTATATTTTAGGGACCTCCGAGCCTGTAGTTACGGCCCTGCAATAAAAACAATTATTTATTGCTATTTATTTTTTATAGCATCAATAGCTGCTCTGCCAATGGCTCTTGGGTGTTTGTTATGCGGCCCAATCATGGAACACATTGGAAGAAGATTGACTGTACTGTTTGTATCAGTATTGTTTGTATTTGGATGGATAATTATCAGTTTCTCAACAAATTTTGCATGGCTGATGGTCGGTAGATTTGTTACAGGTACGATTAAATCTATTTAACTTTTAAAGAGTAGGTCAAACGGAGAAAAATGGCCCTCAGGGAGATATTTTTGGAGTAGGTTTTTAATATTTGTGTTAAATAATAACAATAAACTTTGACCTAATCTCTTAGTTTTTTTTAATCACAAATTTTAAAACCAAATAATTCAATAAAGAATTAAAAACTTACATCTTTCATGTTATTTGTTTTATAATTATATTGATGCTTTACAGATATTTTCTTTTAATAATAAATAATAAAATTAAACATTTATCTTTCGTACTTGTATGAATTAATTAAATTACCTAAAATGTTAAATTACACCTTAAAAATAGTATAAATATAGTCTCACAGACAGGAGCCATTACAAATGTCATGATATAGGGTGACACCATCGAAGGGTTAATATTAATATGATCTGTTCAGGTTAGGGTACAACACTAAATAATCGTAAAGCAAAATGTTTATTCATTTGAATTTTGTAATTAACGATAGCATAATTTACAGGTCTGTGTACAGGATTGATAGGACCTCCAATATCTGTCTACATCGCTGAAATAAGTGATCCAAAGTTCCGTGGATTATTCTTAGCAGGCATCAGTCTAGCTATATCAATGGGCATATTTTTCTCACATATTCTTGGAACATTTTTCACGTGGCAATTCACAGCACAAATATCAACTGTGTTACCATTTCTTTGTGCAATCATGTTGATGTTCACTCCTGAAAGCCCAACGTTTTTAGCCATGAAGGGGCAAATTGAGAAAGCAAAACACAGTTTTATATGGTACCGTGGTTGTGGAATGAAAGCCTTACAAGAAATGGACAAAATGCTTGAAAAGTTCATAAGCATTGACAATTCAAAAATGTTAACGCCCATGGTTATAACAGAGAAGGATTCATTTAGAAGACACTTAACAAAAATGTATTTTTGGAAACCATTCTTAATTATAAATGCCTTATTTGCAATCACTCAGTTGAGCGGTGTTAATGCAGTTGTATTTTATTCTGTTTTAATTATGCAGAAAACAATAGGTCCAAGTATAGATGCATATTTAGCAATGGCTATAATAGATACAATTAGGAACGTGTTTTCAGTTGTAGCTTGTTATTTGTTAAGAAAATACACCCGAAGAAAATTAGCTATAGTAAGCACATTAGGAACAACATTTTCTCTTTTGTCAGTATGCTTTTATAGTTTACTTTCGGTTAAATTCGAGGTATTGCAAAGTATGGGATACATTCCACTTATTTCACTTTGTTTGTACATATGCTTTATTAGCATAGGTTTAGTTCCATTGCCATGGATTATGGTGGGCGAAATGTTCCCGTCTATGGTAAGAAGTTTTGGTACAGCTGTTACCACCTGCAATGGTTTCATATTTTTCTTTGCTATTGTTAAAACCAGTCCGTGGTTATTTAGCGAAGTTGGTTTTGAAGGTGCTTTTGGATTTTATGGTATTGTGTCACTGATAGGTTTCTTCATATTATACAAATATCTCCCCGAAACAAAAGATAAAACATTAGAACAAATTGAAGCAAATTTTATGGATATTGATTCAGATACAGATACAGAGAAAAGTGAAAACAATTATGTTTAAGTTGATTCATATATGAATCTATAGTTTTATGTATATTTTTGATATAATTATTTATATTATTTGTTTAAAAGGTATAATAAGAAGCGGATTAAGGAAGACTGTAGCACGGGATGAAATGTTAATTATGCCCTCCCCCCTCTTTCCATAGTGACGCGTTATGATTTTTTTGTCTAAAAACTTTTTGCAATACCCTTAGCACTTGGGGTCCGGGGTAGACCCTCCCGCCGCCCGCCCTTAATCCGTTACTGAGTATAATCCTTGTTTTCAAATCTGTGTGTATATATAGTATTTATAAATTTATTCATTAACGCATTTATAATTAAAGGAGAGAAAGTTTTTGTAGGTATATCGTATTTATTGTGTATAAAAATGAACTTAAAATAAGTATTTAATATACCTATGTTTTTAATTGCATTATTTAATTGCATCATTAAAAAAACCGTTAAAGTCGAAATTTTAAATTTGTTATCATACTCCGCCCTTTTTCTTGCGTTTAGACTCATCGCTAATTTAATTAATTAGTGATATTGTTTTAATTAAGAACCTAAAAATAATAACATGTATAATAGAGCTGTATATGAGGTGAAACGAAATTTGAGTAATTTATAGTAATTTAGGATCAAAGGTTAGAAATTCAAATATTTTCCTACATGTTTATATAACTGGATCCTAGTTTTCATCTGTACAGTAGGTTATGAAAGAACTATACGGTTTTAGCGTGTAGAATTTAGAAAAAAACTTTGCTGAGCCCAAATCTGTGATAGGTACTTATAGGTAAATTTTATATTTAATGAGAGGGATTTTTTTTTCGAATTCCCAGAGAAATATTTTTTGATGCATAACGTTTGAAAACTACTGGGTTAATTTAATGTAAATGATATATTATTGTTATATTTAGTCCCATTATCAAAATACTCCTTATATACGAGTAATACTAAAATGAATATATTTTATATAGACATAGGTATATTTATAGTCATTAAAAGAACTTTAATACACATGTGTAGATAGTGCAAATGTTATTTGTATTGTAAAATAAAATTATATTTTGTACATATATGTAAATAGTAAGTATATGATAAATAAAGACATTATTTTATTAATAATATTATTTACTACCTAGGCATAAATATTATTTTCTTGAAATTTTAGAGTTGAATGTACAATACGCGAAACCCTCTACTGTAATTGGTCAATGAGTTTGCACATGCGCGTTACTCATTTGAGTGGATGACGTTTGACGTTTGCAATTTTGTAAGAGTAAATTATTATATTTTTGAATTAAAGCTAAACTATAAATATATTTTATGAATTGTTCTGTGTTTTTTGATGATTTAACTATATATATAAAACTCATGTTTTTATTATTGATTTGAGTGTTTGTGTTTAATATGATACATCATACAACTTATCTTCAAAATGTTTAACATAGTTAAAAAAGTTTTAAAATTACTATTACATAAAATATAATAACATAAAGTACCGTTTAAAAGAATGTGAATTTTTCAAACTCAAGCTGGAAATAAAATGTATAATAATTGTGATGATTTATTCATATATTTATTACAACAAATATTTACAATTTTTATAAGTTGATTTTATAATGTAATTATCATATTTTAAACTATAAAAACGTTTACTTGTAAATTTATTTGCTTAACATATAAATTTACAGTATTTTACTAACTGAAAATCCAATTTACTTATTACAAAAATACATTCCTAAATATTTATAATAAGTACTTATGACACATATAATGTTAAAATCAAACGGAACAGATAATATGAGAATTAAAAGAACTTTAAAATTACTATTCTTTTTAATGATATTTGTGCTATTATGCATTATATGGAATGATTGTAAACGTAAGTATTATTTATTAAATTTATTGTAATATATTCGAATTCATTTTTAATACATTTTCAGATTCACAGTTTCCAGAAAAATTAATATCACAAAGTGATAAAATTCAACATGAATTTTCAACGGTTCTTGAGATTTTACGAAAGAAAAATACTTTAGAAATAGATAAAATTACAAATCCTAAAGAGTTACCTATAGTTTATTGTATAACACCAACATATTATAGACCTGTGCAAAAGGCAGAGTTGACTCGGTATTTATTAAAACAATTATAGTGTCTATATGACTAAATTAATGCATTTCTTTTTTTTAGTTTGTCGCATATTGTACGATTAGTCCCTAACATTCATTGGATAATAGTTGAAGATAATTCACAAAGATCACAATTAATTTCTAATTTCTTAAGTGATTCGTTTTTACTTCGATATACACATTTATTTGCTGAAACACCATCACCATATAAAGTATGAGTATGCTTATTATAAAAATAAACCAGCATTAACTAATTTTTTTTATATTTTTTCATATGACCTACGTCTTAAATTACATCACCAGTTCAAGGTATTTATTCAATAATAAATCTTTAATTCTTTCAATAATAATTAATTAATAGGTAATGATATATAAATGGGTTTTGCATTCTTTATATTGTACATAATACATCTTTTTATTTTTTCACATAAATATTATTACATAATATTAGTTTTAAAATGTGCATGTATACACAATGTAAATAAGTACTATACGTAAGAATTATGTATACATGATTATTTTATGAACATGGGAAAAATTTGTGATAACATATTGTACGTATGTTATTAAGTTGTCACAATGATAAAAAATCTATTCATTTATGAATTATTAATATAAATGTTAACAGGCAGCACCTGACTGGCATTTACCTAGAGGGGTTGCTCAACGAAACGAAGGTCTAAAATGGATAAGAAATAATTTGAGTAGTGACACAGATCAAGGCATTGTATATTTCATGGATGATGATAATACATACACAACTGAGTTATTTGCTGAGGTATTGTATTTGTAATTTATTTAGAATATATATTAACCCCTTATGATTTTTTTATTTGTAGTTTACTATAAACTTTCTATATTTTTTAGATGATAAAAATAAAACATGTAGGAGTTTGGCCTGTCGGCTTAGTAGGAGGTTTGATGGTTGAAAAACCTATTGTGGATTTTAACACTGGTAAAGTAATCGGTTTTAACAGTGCGTGGGAAGCTAAAAGACCTTTTCCTGTTGACATGGCTAGTTTTGCAATAAATTTGAAAGTCATACTTTCAAAACCAGATGCCTTCTTTTCTTATAAGTCAAAACTTGGTTATCAAGAAAGTGATTTTCTTAAACAGTTTACCAAGCGGAATGAATTAGAACCTTTAGCTAGTAATTGTACGAAAGTTTTGGTTTGGCACACTCGCTCAGAGAAGCCTAGATTAAAAAATGAGGAAGAGTTGAATAAACGTGGCATTCACTCTGATAAGGATATTGAGGTGTAAGACACTGCCTTTTTATATGTTAATATATGATTGTTTGGAATGTTTGAAAGCTTAAATAAAACCAGGAATTCATAAGTAAAAAAAAAAAATACAGTTTTTCTATTATCTAATTTTGTGTGACTTAGTAAATATTTATGGTGCTGGTAAATAACTTAAAAGGTGCGACCCTGATATTTTATGTTGTAAATAATATCTAGTATCTATTTTTGTTATAAAATTAAAAATATTTTTGAATAATAGAAAAAATGTATAGAATTTGACAATCAAAATATGATTATTTAATTGAAATATTGTTTTTATAGAAGGTAAAAAAATCCTGGTTTTATATTATGTCAAGATTGCCTAATATATGATATTAAAGTGATATTTTATCAAAATGCTTTGAAAAATTTTTTAGTTCCTGTTGTGATATTATAAGCATATTGTTTTTATCGTTTCAAATAATCTACACTTTTTTGAAATCTTATATAATTATAATACTATAAATACGTAAACTATTAAGACTTTACTACAGGACCATATGTGATAATACATAATTTTTTCATTTAATTTTGGTTTTTTCCAATTCACATATCTTCCATTAGTATATTACTAGACTATAATTATAGAAAATATGTTTAGGTTTCGTTGGTTTTGATGTTTTTAATAACACTTTTTCATAAACATAGAAATATTTTTATTATTTTAATATTGCGTATAGAAAAGCAATAGTACTTATAAGCAGGCATAGTTAAATTTTACACTTTTCATTGTGTGTGCTTTAAATTAAAGATACCTATAACGAAGTTTAATTTACGTTTTAACATCAAATTTTAATTTAATAAATTTAATTTAAAAAAAAATGATTAGAATTTTTTTAAATACATTCTGTAAACTACAGTCTTTTAAATAAGAGCATGTCAGGCATAACTTCAAAAACTATTTATTTTAACGTAATGAAAAAAACACATTACTCTATGAACGTGACACCTTTGAGGCATGTTTATCATTAAAATTCTTGGCTTGAAAAGTACCTTGATCAATTTTTTATAGTCTGCAGGAGAAGTCTACTCATGAAGATAGACTAAGTTAGTCTAAAGCAAACTTCATTGTTGATACCACATTCTCTCAATTGCAAATCATATTTTCATGTGTCCAAGTTATTCTTTTTGATAAAATTGTTATTTTTTTATCATTAAATATGTTGTTTCCTAGTGATGGTAAGGACAATACTTTCTACCTGCTCGTTTATAAGTTTTAAATATAACCGATTTCCAAACATAAATTATCCTGAACACACTCTTATTTAAATGTTTGTAATTATAATTTCAAGTGAGTTTATCATATATACCATAAAAATATATGAATATTTTTTTTAATTTGATGTTTAATGTTCTGATATCACTTCTATCAAAAAAGTGTAGATAAAGTACATAATTAGAAATAAACATTTTAATTGTAAGTTATACATAAGAGCACATTAAGTATTTAATGTATTGTATTTACAATAACAAATGCAAAATCTGTTTCTTTGAAAAAGTTATCTTTAAAAATACAGTAATATTGTCGAATATGTATGACTATTGAAATAAATACATCTTTTAAATATTCATAAAATTTATCATGTATTCATATATGACAAGAAGGAGCTATTTAATCAATAGCATAATCAATGATATTATAAATGGCAATATTTACTGTAAATTATTATTAGTTGAAAAAACTTAGATTTTTGTGCATTTGCTATTAAAATGCTGATTTTGATTATATTGGCGTAATAATCATTAAAACATTTTACGAATACATTAATTTAAAAGGTTGATTGTATTTACTAATTATGTATATCAGGGGTGTGCAATTTTTTAGATGGTGGGCCAAATGAACCTTGTAGTTGCTTATATATTATTTTTTTGATTTAAAGTTGAATAACTCATTGTAAGTCAAAAAAAATTACAGAAAAAATCTTAAAAAAAATAATTTTGAAGCTGACACTAATCTAATTTTTTCAAAATTTTGTTCTACCTTGATAACAATAGATCTACTTAGATGTACTGCACAAGAGTGATACTCATCTTATCACTATCACAAGCAGCGCAGAACATACGGAACTTTTAGTAATACTCTCGTACAAGACATCAAAGTGAACCTGCAATAAATGCTTATTAGCAGGGCTTTTAATGTATCGCGGTGAACGGTGTTTCGGCACCTTTTTTTCGTGGCATAAGAAAAGCTGCTTTAAATTTAAATTAAATAATATTTGAATATAATTTTCTTTAGTTAAAAGCTTGACAAGAAGAGAGTTCCAGCACCTTTTTGTTTAAAAAAAAGCCCTAAAAAAATACTACTTATTTTGTAAATTCTTTTTCTCCAAATTGTGTAATCTACCATCTAAATTTAATTGCTCATTCATTAAGTAAACATATAAAAAAACGTAGTTTATTTATTTTAAAATCTAGAAATCTTATTGAAAATTCATCACACTCGTATTTATTATATATTAAATACTTATCTTAACAAATTAAGAAATTGTCACTTGTATATGCTTCCATTTAAACATTATAATATATTTTAATATTTATATATAAATATAGATAATCACACATTCACACCATGAATAGGTAGATCCATTCACCAATTTTAAAAATAGAGTTTTTAGGTCTTTTAACTTATTACATCCAAAAGAGTTGAGTTTTGCTTATGTGAGTAATATTAATAGTAATTTATATTTATTTAGTATAAATATTTTATTTAGAATTGTACTTCAGGAGCATTAATTAATTAATGTCTGTAAAACTTAACAAATCCTTATGTTAGAGAGGAGGGGGAGGGGAGTTAGGTAATCCTTACACAATTAATGGATGCTCCTTTATTTAATTTGAAATGAAGCTTTTAGATTTTAAGGGTTGATCCTGACTATCGAGCCGGTCTCGGTCCGGTCCTGCTCCAATAAAATCTTTTGATATTTATATTAATACAATCCATGTCAGGTTCAATCACACTCCAGTAAAATATTCTTTGCACTATGCTATATCGGATCGAGATTGGACCGAGACCTGACAGATACCTATAGTGTAAATGATTTCATTGTTTATTGTTTATTTATATTTGATTGGAGCGAGACTGGCACGATAGTCTAGATCGACCCTAATTTGTAATATTTCACTTGATTGGTCTCAGAATATTTTATATTGTATTTATTCATTTTGTACTGTTTAAAAAATTTTGTATCTGAAATGCAGTGATGATTGGTGGTTTAATTGCAGTGAAGGTTGTTGATTTTGCTGTGTTAGATTATAGACTTTTTATGTTCATTTGTTTGATTATCTTACGGGTTATTATTACGTTGACAATTTGATTAACGTAATGTTTTCTTTCTAAAGTTAGACCAAGAGTCATCACTGCGAAGTACATGTAAAAAATTAAATGTTTTGGTTTTTGTTGTTTGTATATTTATACATTTAATAGTTCTTAACAGCATTGGAGATAGTACTAGCTATTAGTTCAAATTTAATTGCAAAATTTAGTTAAACTATATTTTTATTATTTTTATTAAACATTAAATAGTTTTTAAATGTTTGTCAAAATATGTGTACTTTTTCGGTAAAGCTAAGGACTAAAAAATGTAATGTATATTAATATACATATGACACTATAGTTAGTGCTTGAAATAAAAATATTTAAAAAAATAATATTTTTAGAGCCTGTATAATGGTCTGACTAGAATGCAAGTTCAGATCTAGAACAGGGTTAACGAAGCTTTTTGGAAGAGGGTTACAAAGAATTTTTTAAAAGCATGACAGACCGTAAACATTTTTTGAAAAGATGGTGGAAGTTTTAACTGGGAATTATTCTCTAGAAGGGTTAGTTTGGGGAATTATATTGATTAGACTTTTTAAATTCATATTACTGTATACTAGTATATATCCTTAAAGTTTTCTACTTCTTTTTTTTAACACCTTGTATATGTATACAAATTTTGTATACTTACCTTTATGTAATATTTAAGTATGCATGTGATATCTAGAAAAAAAATGGACATTACATATGTGAATTAAGATGCAAATGGTTGTCATTTTTAAATAACGATTGATAGCATTTACAACTTGAGTTATAAATCATTATGAACATCCTTGATGATTATGTAAAATTTGGAAAATTCTTTGGATTATATGCCATTTGCTACACCAGTAAGGTAGGTTGGAAACCCCTAATTTATAAGCACTAATTATAGAAGATATATAAGTTTTATGAATTCCATTTGTTTGTACTTCAATATTTGTAATTTATTATTATGTACAATGATATGAAAGACAAGAGTGAAATAAATCAGTTTGCTTTTTAACATTTTTTATTTTAAAAATAATACACTTTTAACATTTAATGATATTGTTTTAACCCTAGAACATTACCTTAGAAGGAAAAATTGAAATTAAAAAAAATATCGATTTGTTATTTATTTATTTTTCGAGGGGGGGGGGGATAAGGGATACGAAAAAGATAATATTTTAAGGTTAAATATTAATTTGATATCTTTTAATGTATGTACAAAAATAAAAAAATAATATGCACTTTGTTGAGCATTATTCTAGTATCTATTCTCTGCTAGTTTCTTATAATATGACAGTTAACTTTAATGTAGAAGTTTTTACAGTGGTGTATTATCAATAAAACACAATAGGTCTAGCGACGAATTAAGAAAAATTGGACCCTAGGAAAGGTGCGGGCCTTACCTATTAAAAAAACAAAAATCCAGAATATTTTTTTAGCAAATTTAATTAAAAAATTGTCCGCATTAATATCCGAAGACCTTTTTTTTGCTCCCGTTTTTGAAAATCCGAGCCCCCAAAAATTACGGGCCCTAGACAGTTACCTAGTCCACCTCTGAATAGGTCCTGTAATGTCATCTTATTTTGATATCTTACAAGTGAAGAATAAACCAATCTATTGAAAATATCATTTTGAAATAATTATTAAAAAAATAATTTATATTATGCGTAATATAGTGTATGTAAGGTACTAGGTATGAATCTTGCTAAGCTTTTTCTTATTTAAAAAATGGGTCTTAAATTAACAACTGATGCCTCTTATTGTCATAATGCGCCACTCACTGTCACTGCATGAGAATATTTTCAATTTTATTGTTTGTATATTAAAAAGATTTAATTATAATAGTTTTGTTCAGTTCAAAGATATGAAAAAATGAATGACAATTAGTGAAAAATGAATATTTGAACTTTAAAGATTTTTAAACTTAATAAAATGTTTGAACCATTTTTAAAGTGGTGACGAAAATGTTCTGAAGATATATGATTTTAAATAATAAATATTTACAATATGGTCTTTTATAAATTTAACATTCATTTAATAGTTTGAGGATCCAGATGGTGCTCCATATTCACTACTTGGGGGGCCACTTGGGGGTCCATATTCACTCTGTGGCGCTACACTTTCAGGATATCCTTCTTGTTTCTGAAAAGGAAAATATAATGTATTAGGTATTATTTATTAATTAAAAAAAAGTTTTTGGAAAATTGCGCTTTGGTGAATTTCAAATAGTATAAAGTAATTATCATTGAATAATTTTGAAGTAAGTATCTTTATCGTTTATGTGCATATTAAAAGACCCATTTTATGTATGCATTGTAATATAACAAAAATAAATTTATGTATAAAAATATCTTGCAGTGTAAGTCTTGAGGCTTCCGCGGTGATCTTGATATCGATCCTGGCTTCTGGGTGTAAGCTGCGTCGGTTTGATCGTGTTATCGGCCGATAACACGACTAAACCGATTCAGAAGTCGATATCCATATTTTGCAATGAATAATTAAAATGAGAACGGATTTAAAAAATACAGTAAAAGATAAAAAAATGGGAACAGTTTTAGGTTTAAGACATTATTATATTTTTTCTTACTTGTGTTTTATATCTAATGAAGTAAACTTCAGGTTTGCTTGGTTGTGTTGGTGCTGGTGTTGGGATTTGAATTTCTGGTGCTTCTTCAGGTTTCTTCACCAATACATAGATCAATGTTTTCTGTTCATCTGGTTGTTGTGCAGGAATGACTGGCGCTGTTGGAGTGGGTGGAGTTGGTGCCTAAAAATATTGATATTTATATTATACTTATATTATATTTTATTTGAGAACTCGTTGTATACTACATGGGCTGAAAAATCTTTGGCCTAACAAAGAAAAAACGATTTTTTTAATTATTCGACATAATCTTTATCTAGAGTAATGCACTTGTTCTAACGGCCCTCTAACATTTCGATACCGGTCTTATAGTGGTTCGCGTCAAGTCCCTCAAAATAGGCGTTTGTTTCCAACTCGAACACGTTTTCAAGTCGAACACATTCATATTTTAGTTGATTGTTAAAAAACGCGGTACCCATCGCGCGCAAATCTTTTTCATTTGTAAACATTTATGAAGGATATGACCAGCACGAATTTTTCGAATGTTACCTGGAGTAACTGCCTCATATGGCCTTCCTGAACGTGGTGCATTATTTGTGCTCGTACGGTCACGACGAAACTCAGAAAACCAATATTTTACGGTTGAATTAGCTGGGACAGATGTGCCGTAACATTTATCAAGCCATTCTTTTGTTTAGACGGTATTTTTCCCCATCAAAAAACAATGTTTAATCAAAACACGAATTTCGCTTTTTTCCATGATTAAAAAAATAACAAAAGTAGCGTCACTTCAAAGGCTGTAACTTGAACAAGAGTTCATGAAATATCCTGAAATTTTGACAGTATTCTAGTTAAGGTTGGTACTCTATGGAAAGCATAAGAATTTTTTGTTTATGTTACCATTTGTATGTCAGGCCAAAGTATTATGAAATTTAAGGCCAAAAAAAAAACTGCACGTTCACATGATTCTTGCACAATATATTGACTCATATAGGACTAGACAATATTAAGAAATATTGTCGTCAATTAGGTGTTATAGGAATAAAAAAAAGGTAATTTTTATTGGCGAAAATCCAAATCCAATTGACAAATAGTAGAATGTGAAAATTAAAATTAGCATTGTCTATATTAGTAGAATATGAAAATCGAAAAAATGTGAAAATCTTATGTACAATAAAAAAAAGTAAAAACTATACTAAGGATCACGGAAAATGTATCGGCATCTAACCAATCCAATCTGACTATGTATAAATGTTACATATATACATACATAATGCTACAAAAATACATTTAAACTCACCTTGATGAAAATGATCTTATAGTGCTTTTGTGGTGGAGGCACAACGATGGGTTTCCTCGCCGCTGGGTACTCGTTATCTGGTGGTGGCACGTGCACATACACGTGCTTGTGGATAGTGGGCGCTTGTTGTGGTGGTCCGTACTGTGGGGCCGGGGGCGCAGCACTGTATTGGGGCGCGGGTGCTGACACTCGCGGCGGGTAACCGGCTTCGGGGGCGCACGACGCCGATATCAGTATGGTCGTCTGTATTAACTATAGATTTAATTCACACATTAGTGGTTGTCAATTAAGTACAGTGTTTCCTAAAATATGACCTTCGCAAACTACTTAATAAGGGTCGATCCAGACTATCGAGTCGGTTTCGGTCCGGTCTCGTTTCAATCAAAACAGTAAACAATGAAATCATTCACACTATAGGTATTGGTCAGGTTTCGGCCCAATCTATTTTTTTATTTTATTTTACTGGTTTGATCCACACTATCGATCCGCTTTCGGGCCGGTCTCGGTTCGGTCTCGCTCCGATCAAATATAAATAACAATAAACAATGAAATCATTTACACAATAGGTATCGATCAGGTCTCGGTCCAATCACGCTTCAATACAGTTTAGTATCGCAGAATATTTTACTGGAGTGTGATCGAACCTGGCTTGGATTGTACTCATATTGTGAATAGGAACTTCAGTTCGTCTTCGATCATTCTATATAGTACTGATCACCGAGTAAATCGAGACCGTCTCGTGACCGGCTCGTTAATGTAATTATCATAAGATTTGCTTGGATTAGTATTTTTTTGACAAAATTGAAACAAACACTAAATATTTTTAAATACGAAGTGTTTTAAACTATATCACTATAATTAAGTGTCAAAAGTTAAACTTTATAAAATATTTTTTTGTTAAATCCTTGCGTGTGTAATTATTCAATAAGATGATTGTAATGATTATACCATACATTAATCTGCTAATACAGCGGTTCTTAAACTGATATGGTCTAGGGATCCTTTTTTGAACAATTCTTTTTCAGGGACCCTCTCTGACTGATAGAAAAACAAAGAAGGTCGTTAGATACTAATTAATCACGGATCCCCGGCAAAAGTACTAAATATAACTGTACTAATAGATTAATATATGATTATACAAATACAATTTAATTGGATTTAAAATTGAGATGTTCGTCGAGTTTCTTATTTAAACAAAGTGACGGTAAGATGAATAAACATCAGATCACACATATAAACAAACATGAAATGATTTCCTGCGATGCTATAACAATTAAATAATTTGTAACTGATTCAGGTACATTCACACACACTCTATTGTATGTAGGTACTTCCGATCACATTTAAAAAAAATGTCACAGCGCCTACTTCGTATGTGCGTGTTTGCGTGTGCTTTTTTAAATAAATAGATAGTTACTTTATTTGTCAGTGGTGTACGGTGAAAACAAATTTATACAGATTATTAAACTCCTTACACATTAGTGACTTTTAGCAGCGCGACTTGTTTTATGAATGTACGCGATAATCGCGCTACTAAAAGTCGCGCTACTAAGTCGCGCTACTAAGGGATCTTAGGTTCAAATATACCCAATTAAACTAACCAAAGATTTTTTTCTCGGTGAAATATTTGAATGAACTTCAATTGAACAATGCATAAGGTACAGTTTCAAAAAATCATACCCCTTTTTAAAATCCTATACTTTCCATATTTTTAGGGATATATCAAAAATAAAAAGGCAGTATTATCAATGATTTATACCTTTTTAAAAAATTGTTATCAAACTTAGCAATCATTTTGGTTATACTTTGTAAGCTTAGCTTCTACAAAAACAAATCATATTTCTAAAATAGTATTTAGGCTCCAAATATCGCCCCCGGGGACGATATTAGGGTTATGTACATTATCACATAATCATCATATCATTATCATCACAAAACAATAGAAACTATTATGAAAAATAAACTTCAGATCAGGTTTAAAAGTCTTAAATTGAAAATCATTTCTCAAGGCAGGTAGAGCATATAAATGTATGTAGGACCCGGATTTTCTACATTATTGATGGTTCTACGATGGGAACTGGTCTCAAGTCTACTTGAAAATGAAACAAAATTATTGAAAATAAACGATTTTAGGATTTTTCTCTCGAATATGAATATTTTTTTTAATGAAACGTATGCATAATCATAAACTTTTATGCATCGTCATTCATCATTAGAAATAACAAAAAATATATTGAGACTTTATGTCAACTATAAAGATATTTGATGAAAAAACTTCTCTTTTACCTTTTTTTCTTAAAGAAAACGTAAAGTAGATTTGAGTCGTCACCTTCAATATTATCTAAAAGACCGTGAAACAAAAATATTTTTAGTTTCAGGAATTGATTTGAAATACTACTGGTTATATTCGGAGATAGACAAAGGGACGAAATTTGGCGATTATACCTTACATAATTTTTGTATTTCTAAAGAGCTTAAAATATTCCTTAATCACACTAGATGGGGGGTACTGTTTTAATTTTAATTTGAATGTTTTTTGCCGTTTTTTTAGCGTTCCATACTGAAATCGAAAAAAAGGAACACTTATGAAATCAACACTGTGTCAGTTTGTCAGCATTTGAGCTACAAAACTGTTTGACCTAGATAGACATAATTGTAATAATAAATAATAGACCTGAGTTATAAATGCAAATTTTAAGAATTCAGCGCTTTTTGAGGTGCGGGATGAGTTACCAAAAAAATTTTAATTCAGTCCCGGAGAGTGGGGTATCATTGAAATGTGACAATTCAAGGACTTTATATTCGTTGAATAAATTTTCCGAAAAAATCGTAAATATATTTTGTCACCTGCCTACATCTCCGAAAAAGAAAACTATCAGCATTCACCGGGCCAACATATTTTTCAAAATATAATTCAAAATAAGTATTCAGAACGTTATGTTTACTTACGCTACTGCTGGTACATACTGTGTATGGAGATTTATCTGTTTATGGTGTATGTATGGTATGTATTTTTGATCGTTTTCACGCACTCATTGTTCACAAATGTACAGCGATGTTAATTCTTCAATGTGAATTGTTTTTATTTTTCGAAAGCGAGCAGGTTTTCGCAATAATGAAAACCTGTTGCTGCACTCATCAATCAACCGAAATGCAAAGATTGGGACAGTGCTTTCATTATTACATAATAATTAATTTGCATCAAATGTAATTCGTAAAATTTGAATATAGAACGTTGTTTTTCGATAAAAAATAATAATGTTAATTTTTCGTAGATTTAAATGTTTTTAATTATTTTTATACAGACTTATTTCTTTTTTATTGCGAAGATCAGAATTTAGTTCTAAATGGATTAATGAATAGAAAAACGGAGTGAATATGATTAGATATCAAAAATTGCATGTGCAAATATCCATTTATAACAATGTTTAGGTTTATTTATATATATATGTTATATATGTACATTATTGTACATGCATAAGGTACTGACACCAGTTATGGCCGCTATAAGAACAAGGTTTACTGTTTTTGTGATTGACGGACTTTTTTTTAAATTATCATGAACTCATGTTAGGTACTAATAAAACAATCTTTATTTAATCAATTTAATTACCAAAATCCGCAAATATAGTTTTTTTTTTAAATTATAGCCTTATTTTGTTTATGTTTTTTTCCAGTAATGGATAAAATAAAGCCAGTAATGAGCACGCAGTGATGGACAATTGCTAATAACTACAAAATGATAAGTACTACGATACAAAATATATAAAAGTTAAATGTCCACCATTTTGTCATCTATCGGCCGATTGTCATCAAATTTCGCTGTAAAGCAGTTAAATGTATGTATATAGATTAATATTCATAAATGGTAGTAATCAAATATCAACACATATTTCTAATTAATTATTAATTAAACATTTAAATAAAAATTCGCAATTACTGGGATCCTTGCCAAGACTGGTGCCACTACCTTATATGTGATATGTACTTACATAGATATATATTATATATGTATGTATGACTTTGAATTTTAATGAGATATTATTTTATAATAAAATTGAAAGCAAAAATGCGTCAAATAGCAAACTATTATTAATATCTTTATTGTTGTTAACTGGGCTTAACCTCTTCCGATACAACTCATTAAAGTGTACAACATAGGTAGGTACTATAATTTAGTTGTGAAGTAAAATAAGAGATACGAATAACTAAAAAATAAATCCAGCATGGTAAAATAGACATAGGTATGTTCCTAAAATATGTAAATAACAATATATTTCCGCAAATGTTATCATCATACATAAATATGTATCATTTTCATTGACCTTTTCAAAATGTCTACATTTCCTTAGAATTCAGGAATTATTTGCGGCAACGTAAACCTTAATTAACCTGAACTGATTTGTGTATATTTTATTCTGTTCTTTCTTTACTTTCTCTGTACCGTTTGAGAATTGTAATTATTTTGAATAAATATTACATTTTTGGATTACTAACTACACAAACGTTCTTTTTATTTATATTAATGAAACAAATATTTATTTAGGTATTCATAATTATTTGATTTGAATATTGATTCTTAATTATTATTATAATAAATTATTTATTAATAGAAGAAATATTTTGTTTTTGGATAAAATTGTACCTAAGTTCAGTGTCGGATTCAAAAGTGGGGGGAGGGGGCGCTTGCAAATATTATAACTTAAATTATAATTAGATAGACCCGTTTCAAAGAAAATGTACAATTGTTATTAAAAAAAATTGTTATTAAAAAAAATTAAAAGTATAATTATTTTGTGATGTTGAGTTAATCAAACAAGTGGTTATGTGGTGATGCTTATACGTTCTTAGAGGAGTAAACTTATTTTTCTAATTTATTGTTTACGAAAGAAAAATTGGTATCAAAATTAGGAAAGCAAATCGTGGAGTTATTATTTCATACTAATCGAACAAGCAGTTCTACAGAATGTACCTAATGGCCATTCTTGTATCATATATTACTTTTGTTGAGATAGGTCACGATCAATAAATAAGTTAGAGCCAATGAAGACAATGTCTTGCTAACACGCGATAATCTAAAAAGTTTGTATTTCCGGTTTAGTTTTTTACTCACGAGTATTATGTACTAACTTTATTATTTATATATAAATTACATTGATATTAAATTTACTTAATAATTGAAAACAAAGTTATGATACTCTTAAAATGGATTTACAAACTTTGTTAATTAATGTATTATTAATATACATATTTAATATTCAGTAAGTGCAAAAGGGAATGTTTGTTTACTAATATTTATTTAATTATAATCAATAATAATATAAAATCTGTAGTCTCTGTTTGTGCTTTTAAAATATTTTGAATTTTTTGAGTCTATACGTCGTTTTTTTGGACAATTCAATCCATTTTAATAATATTTAAAATGATTGTCTCTGTTCGTTTATTCCGACATGACACGAAAAACTACCGAACTGATTTTGATGGAACTTTCATTGTTCTGTATAGGCTATAAGCTGAATTAAGGAATATTTTAAATTTATTTTTTATAATAAAATATATAAAAATTAAAAGAAAAATATAATTATGATATTGATGTATTAAAAAACAATTATATTGAATAATTAGATCAGATATATGTATAAGAAAATTTATAACTGGCACGTAATAAAATATACACTTGATTTTTTCTAATAAATTGTGTAAAAATGATAAAATTGACTTCGAAATTTTTTTAATGTTTACCTGTTTTTTGTTATATATCTACATATTATTTACGAAATTTATTATTAAAATATTTTGTCTAATCCTTTTATGCTTTGAATTTTAAAAGAATTTTGTCATATTTAATACTTGTTATATTATTCAATAAAACTAATACTTATGATAAATTATACTAAATATTTTTTAAAATCAAATTCAAAAATTATATTTATTTATTTATATTTAAAACTCATCACTTATTCATATATTCTTATTTTATATTTTTTTTCAAATAATATCTTAATTTGATCTATGCGAAAGTCCAATTGAAAAATGATTAAATTAGAATCACATACCAAAATCAACTTAATCATATTGGCAAAAAATGTATCACTAGGTAAATATCACAACACTTAACTGTTTCACAACTAACAACTTAATTTCAATACTTCACTTTTATATACGCGTGAAGATGCGCTTGTGACGTCACGAGACCTGAGCTTAGCCGCCCCTCCCCAAATCCTTCTTATTCTGAACGAATTAATATGTGGAAGAAGTTACATGTGATGGTTTTTTAATTGTTGCATCATTTGAAGAAAGAAGAAAATAATGTCAATACGGTGAAAGCATAATCGTGTGCTTGGTTTTTGTATAGACAAGCTCTAGATGGCTGAACATTTTATATGCGAGATCATCTAAATATTCATAATCCTAGCATCAATGGCTTATCGTACATTTCTTAGCTTTTTTTTATAACTTATACGACTTTATTTTAATTTTTTTAAATCGCGTACTAAGCCGTACTATCGCAAGAACGAAGTTTTACCCCTGCTAGGTAGGTATGAGCAGTGCCCTAGACGGAGGTGTCAGGCTTAGGGGCGGTAAAATGGGTGAAAATAGCACTAAAAGTGACGTGCTGAATAAAAAGGTCTTGAAAATAACTTTGAAAGTGTTTGAAGGGTGGAAGGACTAAAAAAAGGTACAAGGGGGGGGGGGTGCTATTTTCAAAGTTCCCCCGGTAAACGCCAATTTCTCACTACGGCACTGGTTATGAACGAATTCTTTTTTCTTCAAATTTTAAAGTAGAAACAGCATTTTTCACAAAAAAATGTAGATTTCATTTTTGATTTATTTGCAAATTTAAAAAAATCGAAATTAGGATTGAATAAATTATTTAAAATCGCTACAGAAATTTTTAAGATATAATGATATCTGAAGATAGTTCAAAAATTGAAATTATTTTTACTACATGACAGTAAAATAATTTTACCAATGTATTTTTCTCATACGCTTAATTCGTATTCTACGTTTATTAAATTATTTTTTTATTATAATAGTCTATAATCATAATGAGTATTTATGTAAATTTCGCTGACAAAATCTAGCGAATCCGGATATTACTAGTCCGGCTTCTCAATAGTATTACACAGGACTGGCGTTAGGGATTCAGATGGTGTGTGAAAAATTCATATTGTCGCCTTTTTCTTCATATTTTTGCGCCTTGCCATTTTTTTGGTTGTCATTACGATTTTGCCGCCGCGCTCTCTTTTTTTTACTCCTCATATCACTTTTTAATTAATCCTGATAATGCTATTCTCACGCATTTTATTCAAATTTCGCCGCCTTCGGTGATTGGCTCCCGCGAAAAAATCACGCATCGTACCCGCTTTCCTCCGGCCCTGGTATTACATATGTATATGTCTACATGTTAAAACGTGCCGGATTACTGAGAGTAATTCGACCCACTCTATCCATCATTTTTGTGTGAGGAATAACCGGATTAACGAGAGTTTAGTCCATCTAAAAAAGTTATATTTATAAAAATTCAGTTTCTTCATTAGTTTTCTAGACATGATATACATTTCTAATTCACGGAAGGCTATTTAATATGAGCATGACAGCTACTGAGTTCTATAACATTAGCCGTAACACAAAGAAAGTGTTATTATTGTTATACATTTGTACGTGTTCTGGAGCACACTCATAGCGTTATACTGTATACACATTAGTCGGACATATTTAAACTTGGTTACACCAATATTTCATGCCCGCTAGGCTAGAAAATGGTTATTATCAAATCCAACTGTCCAATTCACAGTGGAAAATAATTCACAGTGTTATTTATGAACACTCCATAATGCATTATTGTAATGTACTTTGTAAAATAATACAATTGATACAATTTAATTAATAGGTAATTGAACAATGAATTAATTAAATTAAATTACAAGTAGTATCATAAAAATATGACAATTATAAAAAGGATTATAATTACTTAATAATTAATAGATGTAGTCAGAAACATAGAAAAGTTTTGGCACCATTTGCTACTGCCCTGATGCTATGCTATGCCTCTAGAATACCCTAGATGTATACATGTAGATTAGAGATACTCTGCAGTAAGAGTTTTGACAGCGTCGTCATTTTTAGCCAAACCAGCGGTGAGGTAATTTATTCAAAAAATCATTTATGTATAATTTTTTGCAAGTATAAAAAAATAAAATTAAAATTGTATATAATGTAATAATATGAAGTATATTTAATGATATTGATTGATAAGATCAGAAAATAAAACTGTGAATGGAAAGCACTTTTAGAAGAGCCCTGACGAAACGTTGGCCGATAACACAACCAAATCGACATCCAGAAGCCAAGATCTATATCAAGATCACCGCGAAAGCCTCAAGACTTGTATACATATTGTGTGTTAATATGAGGTATTTTATAATATGTAATATGAATTGTATAATATAAAGGTACCTGCGTATGATTGTTGTCATCCCAATTTATGCACAACCGGTTTTCATCAAAATTGGTTAATCTTACGAAAGGGTGAAGGATCAGAAAAGAGAATATGAAAGTTTTATCAATATTAACAATGCATACAATATAAAAACTAAAAAATAATGAAATAGGTAGATAATAATTGATAACGTAAGAACTCGGGTTAAGAAAATTCCCATAACCTAAATTTCACTTTACATAGCACTAAAATATGTTTGCGAGAGATGAAATAATAAAATAGAAATGCATAATAAATATGATAACGAACTTCTTAAAGACCAAAACGTAACAACAACAACACAGGATGTAAAAAAGAAAAATGCATGCCAAGAGTCAAAACAATGCATACATTTTTTCTAACTCGAATTAAGTATTACGGCAACGCAAGATCCTTGATAATACAATGTTAGGTCTTCGAAATATTATGGCTGGATTACATAGATAGGATTTTGCCCGGAGATAACGAATTTTTTGGTTGTGTTTTTCAAAAAGTTGTGCTATCAAATGATATAAACAAATGTCTTAACCAAAATACATACATAGAGCAAATTATTTTCTTATTTTTTTGACAATTTAAGATGGTCTTAATGTATTTCTTATTTTATGAATTATTTAAAAAGCGCCAAGGCAATTTTTTTCTTTATGGTCTTAAAATGTTCCTTAAATATTAAAGAATTAAACTGTACAAAAAAATCAGAGGTAATCATTTTTTTTATTAAAGTTGGCTTGTAATTTTAATTTGTTATTAATTAAAGAAAGTTGTTCTCTTCTTCTTCGTTGACTATGTAAGGATCTTGTACGTCCGTATTGAATTGGCAAAACGTTTACATTTACTGGAATAACAAATATAATATTTCATTTGAAATTGTTAAATAGAGAAATGTACATTGATTTATGTTCTACTATTTGTTTAAACATGTGCTTGGAAATTGCATGAGTTACTTGCCGTAAACATACATGTTATTTTATTGTTTTATTCATTACTGTGTATAATAAAGTCATTTTTTAGGTGTAAATAGATTATCCTGTCCTTTTACTTTGCTAGTGTTTATTTATTTTAGTAAGTTTAGGAGAAAACAGGTGTACTGTATAAATTAAAGTTTTATTTTTATTTTATATATGTCATACCGAAGCAAAATTTTCGTAATTGTATTGAAATAAATGCACATAATATTTTGTTACCTTTTTTATTCTATTTATATATATATTCTATTCTATGTACTATGGGCTAAGATGAATTATTTTTTTTGTAAGTAATAAAATTTGTTGTAGCTTTTCGAATGACTTTTATTTTAAAATGTTCTCTTTCATTTTCGCATGGAAATACTATATGCATATTTTCGTTAGCCTTAAAGTCACGTATAAACTCTAGGGCACTAGACACTGTCATCGTTCTTAATAGGTAACTTGAATCTGAAATTATTTATGTTACAAACATCCCTGAAGTGGCATGGTAGGTACACTTGCACACCAATGTTATATTTTATATGCCTGAATAAAATATAAACTATATTGTGCATCGGATGCAATACTGTGCATTTATTTATTTTGTAATATAAATAAAATCAAAAAGCTAATAAACAAGTCCTAAATTATGTAAAGAAACGGGTAAAGTTTCTACAGGATTGTTGATATTGCAAATGAAATAATTATTTATGAACGTAGGTTTGGGTTAGAGGTCAGCTAGAGATTACCTTCACTATTACAGTCTAAACAAGAAGCCATTTCTCATAACCGTGAATAAAGAATACACTTTCTCTGCGAATATTAATAGTTATTATTATATAGAACATTGATAGAATATTTTTATATTTTTTTAAAGTTTCAGGTGAATTTTATTGATTGGCCTTCATTGTTTATTTGTTTATATTATGTTTCTTGACATTCTTGTAGAATTTGTGGTGTTATTTTATATAAATATTTCGAAATATTTGTCATTAACCTTTAGAGGACGAATATTTGTGATATTAAATTATATTATTTAATTATATACAGTATACACATATTATGTTGATTTTTGTCTATAAAATGTTCATAGATATGATATAGTTTAATATCCATTTATAAATAAATATACTTTGTTTAAGTTAAGAAATCATACCTTAATTTTTATTGCAAAAATTGTACTTATACCATCTTAATATATAAAAACGTTGGTGCGTATGTGTGTATTCTCATCAGGCTTAAACCACTGGATGTATTGAAGCCCTATTCACACCATATGTTCGTTTGGTGCTCTGATAAGTTTATAGATTTTTTGGACCCAGTAGGTGGCTCTGGGGTCGAGATATTACGAAACATTTTGTCTTTTCCATATTAAACAATACATCAAAACGATGGTTTTTGTATGTGAGATCATCAGGTTTAAACCACTGGACGTATCGAAGTTATATTCACATCATATATTCGTTTGGTGCTCCGTTAGTTTTATATTTTTTTTGGACCTGGTAGGTGGCGCTGGAGTTGAGAATCTATCTGAGATATTTACGAAAATGTGTATTTATGGTCTGATTTTTAAACAGCGTTTGTCGGGTCAGCTAAAACAATAATTATAAATCTATTACATGTTAGATGCATCAAAACGCAGCACCGTTTCGACGCAGCTAACATGCCACTTGTATTGAATCACATATAATCGATTTAGAAGGTCGAAGCGGTGACGGAGACCGTTTCTGTAAAGTGCCAAGGCTTTATTATATTAGAATAAATAAGTATTTAAACAATGATTATTAAAATTATATGTAAAACGTTTCAAGTATTATATTTAATTTCTGATTTATGTCAAATGTAATGGGCAATCGTTTAAAGATATATGCGATAAAACAGAGCGAAACGAGAGGATTTTCATTCATTTTATTGTCACACATACTGTATATCGTACGTACAATGCGAAATATCAATATTACATTGCATACAAAGTGCAGTATTATTCTCTTTTATTGACGTCTTGTCACACAATGCAGAAATAATAAAAATACCACTTTCCACATTCATAAGGAAATCATCGTATTGTATTTTTTATTTAATGTACGATAATAATATATTATTGGCCGGATGTATCTATGGATTTAAGTAGGTATCTATCTGTCTCGGGGATTAAAATATGTAATCTATACATAACAATGCCTGTATATGTATTTGCAACACATTTTCTGTGGAATTGGTATAAACAACACGTTTTTATACAGTGGTGCATTAAAGTTTCATGGGGCTCGAGGAATATTTGAATTTGAGGAGTTTATGTACAATGTTGAATCTAGACATTTATTCTAATTGTAAGAGAGGAAATTTTTTAGAGAAAAATATTTTTTTTACTGTTTTTATTCAGTGAGTTATTGAAGTTTTTAGCTAAAAGCGCCGTTTTCCCTTCATGAGCTTTTTACAAATTAATCTTTCAGTATTACTGTTGTATTTGAGTTGATATTTATCTATAGAAAAGTTTAAATTTGAACCATGATATATGAAAAGTAAAATTTTTAAACAGCTGATCTGTATCACAAACCTTTCTCGAGATATAATATAATCTGGAGTCCCTATAGATATGCATCAAATTTAAATTTCGATATAATTACTTAGCAGTAATGTGTTTATAAAATATTGATATGGGACCGCCAATAACAGGGGCGCCAAACTTAAATTTCGATATTATTACTTCAATAATGAGTTTATAAAAGATTGGTTGGGGGGGGGGGAGGGGGGAGTAGAAAATTGCCCTTTTTGTTCATAAAATAACGCGTCATTGTTTATATAGGTATACTTTATTATAACGATCAATCTATTAGTCGGAAAGTTAACAAATGTACATAATTTTCGATATACACAATTTTGTGTGTATGTATCTATGTGCTAAACATTTTGGATTTTTACTATAAACTTATACAAATATTCTTTAATAATATTTCTATAATAATTTTAGATAATTTTTAAGATCCGGGATACTAATAATATGTAACATGATATCATGATAAAATTAAGTTTTCATAAACAATATTTTAAAATAAATATTTATAATTGAAGGTCAGAAGAAATAAAAATAAAAGAAATAATCTACATTTAGTTTATTATTTTAATTGTATATCCGTTTTATATGTAGGTATGTGAAAATACCTTTAAAAAGTAGAAGAAAGAATCATTTATAGAAAATTATGTGTATGTATGGCTGTCGAGAAATCAGTAAAACAATTGAGTTTGTTGATGTTGGTATCACACAAAAAAGAGTGCAATACCAAAAAAGCGGCCTATGTAGGATTGTAGTATTGGTCAGCATAGTCGAAATTCAAATTTTTGGAATTTTCTGCTTACCAGTATTTTTTTTATTCAAACTCAAATTAAAAAAAAACTGGTAAGCAAAAAATTCAAAAAATTTGGATTTCGACTAGGTATATTCGACCAATACTACAATGCTATAACGGTCGCTTTTTTGGTATTGTACACTTTTTTTATGTGACTGTGTAATAAAACAAGAACAACAAATCATGGCATTCAATTCAAGAGTCATCCAAGTAATACTAATGTAGTTTAAAATAGTCATTATTTAAGATACTATAAAAACAAAGGAAGTTGGTATTATGATTATGATATAAGATATAATATATTTTTGTTCAATTTTTTATTCTACCTTTCATATATAAAAATTAAATATCACTTTCATAAAGAAATCGCAATGCAATTTTTCAATGCATTAAAAACGCATTGTTAACATGTGACATTTGTAATCATCATTTCTGTAGCATTTGTTATCTCAACCGGCACGGAAAAAGCAACCCATCTTATTTCCGTTTCGTAATAATTGTATATACTATACATCTTAAAGTGATATATAATAATCGATTTGACGTGGTTATGAAACTGGTTTTGATATAAAACTTGAAAAAAGATGATCACTACGTGTGATGTTTCAAGGTCAAATTGCACTTTCTTTTAATTGATGCGGTTTTGAGAAAGAAATTATATAGTTATAGGTACTATTACTATCACATTTTTTATATCACATATCTATCTATGCAGTGTATATCTGTAGAGTTGAAAAGTAATTTTTTATTACTCAAGAATCTGATTTTAGGGTTATTTGAAGGACGTACCAACTCATCGATGACAATGAAGCGGTTCCTATTGATGTGGTACGAAATGAACTTACTACTTTCCAATCCAACACGTGGTTGCTATAGAAATATAATAAGGGACTGGCACCAATTATGGCCGCTATAAGAGCAAGGTTTACTATTTTTATGATAATATAATAATTAATAAATAAATTATACTAATAATTAGTTTATTGGCTGATTGTCATCAAATCACCTTGTCAGTAAGTTAAATGTATGTATATAGATTAATATTCAGAAATGGTAGTAATCAAATATCAACAAATATTTCTAATTCAGTACATGTAATTAAAAAATAGCCATTACTGGGGTCATATCCAAGATACAGTACCTTATAAGGTTAGTTGAAACGGTTTTATTTTAGTTGATCCTTATTAAATTACCTTCGTTTCTTCAAGAACGAAAGTACTATTCTTGGTCCCATGCTTTCCTCATTTACCCCTTATCTAAAGTTTACATAATATTTTTTTTTATGATTTCCATAGCATTTAAAACATATTTTCACCATCGTAAATCAGGCTGCACACAAGACGAAACGAAACTAAAGTCAAGTAAATCTCGTCTGGTCTAAAATTTCACAACTGAAAGTCTAGTCTCGTACTCGTGCAAAAATATGCGCCTCAGCTGCAAAATATTGATTACGGACTTGTGCACTTACTTATAAATAATGTTCAATATTTAATGTTTAACATTAAGTATAACTAATATAATTTATATTAAGTTTCAAATCAGATCAAAGACTACCAAGTTTAGTTTTCAAAATCAATTAGGATGTCAAGGATAATATTCGTTTGCGAGATTAAAGGTTAAACTAATTTATATTTTGTGAAATTTTGAAAATTATTGATTGATAAATTTCTAACTATAATATGTATTAAACTTTCTAAATTATTGGTTTATAAATGTTATTTTTAATCATTTAGGATAATATGTTTAATTGTATATGAATAAATTGTATTTATGATGCTTTTATAAGTTTTGTTTTACAGTATTGAATTATACTGGAATTATTGTTAAAGAATCATAGTAAATGATGGAAAGTTATAATTTTAAGATTTTTAGTTAAATGAAATGACATATTATATTACTTAGTAGACATGTAGTAGTGTTTCCCAAACTTAATAAATAAGTGTACCCCTTTTAAATATTGATTTAATGATCTGTCATAAGTTATTGGGTGGTTTGGGACGGGGAGTTATTATTATTTGCAATTCGTTAAATTATGGATGAAATATTTGTAAATAATCAATCATGTACCTCTTCAAACACATCCGGTAAATCCATTTTGAGAAACACTGTAAATTATTTAAAATCTGTAGATTTGTATTTTTTATTGAAAAAGACCTTATTTTAAATAGTATAACCTTGTGTATTTTTATATATTTATTCAAATTAATTCGCATACAAAAATGGAAGTATGAAATTAGCAATAAAAAATTTATAATAAAATTATTTCAAAGATATAAATTAGTAATTTATATTTATGGTATACGCACATCCTATCCTTGTAAATAACTGTGTTAAATACATTCACATTAGAAATGCGTACGTACTCAATTTATAGATTTTGTTTACCTAATTTTTCATCGGTACAAGTAAGTATACCTGACGACTGTTACTTACTAAATATCTATTTGCACATATTTAGTTGTAGCTATGTTGCAATACTCTAACGAACACCTTAGGAATTTAATTAAATAACATTCAGTATTTGTTTTTTCTTTATTTTTTGAAATGCCAGTTTGTTATTGACGCTTATTTTAATTTCGCATATATGCATATTGCATATAATAGTAAAGTATTATTTTAGAGGTCAATGACCAATGAGAAGTCGATAAAACTATACATATATGTATATCAAAAATGACTCAAAATATCTCAAAAACGCTTGATTTTATATCGATTTGTGACGATGTATTAAAATTAGTGTATCGAAAATTAGTGTACCTAAAAATTATTTCTTCACTAAAATTTTCAGAAATAACTAGAAAACAGTTTTAAAATAAATTTATTTAAATTAATTTGGTGATAGTTCTTTTTAGTCATAATAAAATTGCATTTATTTAGAGATAAAAAAATTCTTTTTGGTTTTTATGGTAAAAATTAAATTTGATACTATTTACAAAAATATAATTTATTGTCCATAAAACATGAAATACACATTAAAAGTAAGTGACAAAATAGTTATTAATGACATGTTACACAATTTTGTTACGTAATTTATCATATTCGAATAGTTATTGTAAACTTATCGATTGATGAGAGACATAGGAGCATGCCTACTGAAAATGGAACCTCCAAATGTCTAGGTTGACTTATGTTAGAGACGAACAGAGCAGTCACATACATATATTGCAGATTCGTACTAACGTAATTTCGTTCCAATATTACACGGAGTTGTATTTTAAATTATTGGTCTTATTATATTATTATAAATATGCGTATATATTTAACTGTATTTTGTTCTTGATTTTAAGGCCAGCTAAAATCCGCGGACGAAACATTCAATTTTAAAAAGTTACAAGAAATAAAAAGTACTTTGAATTAGTCAATGAATACAAATAATTTTTTTTATTATTTTTTTAATGGGCACTTTTTATAAAATTAATAATTGTTATAAAAAATTATAAATAACTTTTGTATATTGTCTGGCTGATTTTAAGAATTTTTCATTCTTTGCAAAAATTTATAAAGGTTGATCCTTTAGTAGATAAACATAAAAATAAACATAAACTTGGAATGTTTGGGCGACCCTTGGACCAGAAATTATGGATTTTCGTTGGTTGTATTCATTATAACTTTTGATAAGAATACTTTGAACTATAATTTCCTCAAGTTGCAAAAAGGAAACAACCAAAAACTAGAATTCATTGCTTTGGTGCGGGGTCCTTTCTTTTGCTTTACTGCTAAAACGGTTCGTTTGCGAACATGGGTTTATTAACAAAATAGTGATTGTTTTAATGTCTACGATAACTCCTAAAAGTTTATCGATATGTTTACGGGACGCACTGTATATATATTATTGTTATTATTTTTATATTAGGTATCATATTACTCTTATTACCAATATTAATTAAATTTATTAAGATTTTTCGATAGTTTTTATAACAATAACAGGGTTACCTTCAAGTTTTTGTGGAATTTTTTTTTGAATCTGCTAAATATTTTCTATCTAAATGCCAAGTTTGTTCTTTGTCTAATTAATTCCAATATTTTATAAACAACTCATTAATTATTAATATTTTACAATGTGCTCATGATTTTGTTTACGTACCTGTAGATATTAAAAAAGTAGGTACCTACTATAGATTGAATAAACTTGTTTTGAGATGTATGTAATTAAAGATTTATTGTATTTTCTCAAGATTGACAAATTATTATTTTAATTTACAATCCCTATAGTGATCTTTAAGTTTTATTTTCTTCTACACAAGTTTTCTGATAAAAATAATGTAATCAACTAGATTGTAGATTTGTATATTGTCAACAATTAGTAATTGTTTGCCAAATTTTACATTACAACTGTTTTTGTTGATGTTTATTATCATTAAGAGACACAGAAAAAGCCTAAATGGCATTAGAAGTCAAATGCCCGGTATTATAAAGAATTTATTCGAGAACAAAGCTAATTTGCTTGGGAGCTAACGCTATCTACGAGGTGTCAAATCATTATGAATTTGCTCGGGTCTCTAGAGCAAGCGGTAATAAATGTAGAGTAATTTAAATACTATGCATTTTATGAGGTATTTTAAGTCGCTGATTTCTATTTAACGCGTATGCGTCAAGGTCATCATATGTACGAGTGTGTTGTCATTTATTTTAAACCTAGCAAATAGCGTTAGCCACATTCTAATTAGCTTTTGCACTCGAGTAAATTCATTGTAATACCGGGTATAAATAAATAATAATAATTATAAACATTTAGTCTATAATTTTTACACACTTTTGTTACGTCTCTGTTGGTAATTTAGCGTGAATAAAAAAAATAATGGAAAGCGATTGACTTGTACGGTGTTTAATATTCTATGAAGATGCACAGCTCTGACAAAATCAATCACTACCGATGTCATAATAATTAGGTTATACACTTGTTTGTCATTGTGGTTACAAGGAAAGTGGCCAACTCTTATAATTGATCTATTACAGATTTTGTTGTTTAAAAAAAACGAGTTAATATAATTTTATTCACAAAAAGGGCCAATTGCGAACCGGATATTGCGTTATCGTGTTCCGTACCGTACATATATTAGTTGCAAAAATAACTACTTGTAAGTTCATTATTTGTCTTAGGTCATACGTCATAACTGACATTTTGGTTTTGCTTTCTTTTCGCTATAATATGAAGACAGATAAAAAGTGGTATATGAATAGTTAAAAAATAAACATATATTTTCATAGGCGTCGACTTTTTTTTACGTGGAGGCGATATTTTCATAATTACTAGTAGGTATATACAAAAATTTGTGTTCGTTTATAAGTAGTAAAAAAAATCGAGATATCAGTGAATTTTGAAAGAATTTTTGACATTCTTTCATATTGTAAGTAATCTCACTTTTGAGAAAAACACGAATTTTGCTAAAAATTGACATTACCATATGAAATAATGCCAAAAATTCTTTCAAAATCTACAGACATCTCGATTTAAAAAAAATGGAACAAACGAGTTTTGAAACTCACCTCCTCATATCTAAGATATCTTATTGCAGAATCACGCATATGGGTACGATTTTCCCCTTTGCCCCCTTGGAGTCAGCACCTATGTAGCTATATCTCTAGAGAAATAAAGTATGAACTAGTAATGTATAAAATAATATATCCTAAAAGTTGTATGTATGTAATACCGTTCATTAATTGACCTGCAAATTTGTGTTGATCTCTTTATAAAATATGACCACCTGATCTTTATGTAATGTGACTTTTATAAAATTCTCCATGCGTTATTCGGTTAATTTGTTCTTTATAAGAAGTAAATTACATGTCTATGTAGCCTCAGGTTTCAATATTTTTAAAGATGTAGCTATTTGACATTTAGTTTATCAATTTAACGTACTATAAAAAGTATACAATTCTTTTAAATTGTATGCTTGTGTAGCTAAATACATATTATGATGTAATTAAAAACATAATTAATTTAAATATGTTATAATTTGTGTATTTTTAAATATGAAGAAATGGCAATAGATTTGAAATTTCTGCTGTGATCTATATGAATCTCGGTTTTTGGTTGCACGTCGTGTTGGTTTGGTTCTTTTAATAGGCCAACGTTTCGTCGCTCATTGCTAGGTTATTGAAAATGTGTTCATTGCAATGTGCGATTAAACGTTGACTGAGAAATCGACCAAATCGACGCAGTTTACACCCAAAAGCAGTAATATTGATATTTTATTAAAATCTTAACAATAAACTTAAAAGGTAAGATATTTCTCTAATTTTCAAGTATTTAAAAAATTCACGTTCTATAAGACACTAAAATATTTTTTTCTGGTAAATATATCAAAATGCAAATAAATATTCATGTATGTTATAATGTTCTTAATAAAAAGAAAATTTATAATCACCCGTATTGTATATTATATGATCCTGACCTCAAAAAAAAAATTATATTTATTAAATTTTTAAGCTCGTGGGGTAAGTGCAAACAAATTAAATGGGTCAATTCCAAACATTGTGAAAAAGTCTGATGAAAACTAAAACTGGAAAAAGTGTAAACGAAAAAGTGTAACGAGAAGAAGAAGTGCCAAGTAAAAAAGAAGAAACGAAGATGTTGATAAAGAAAATAACTATTTTTGTTGTTATAATGAAAAATATCAATATTCTCCTGTTGAAGACTAGGTAATGAGCTTTAAGTGCAGTTTATGGACACACGACTTTTATACTAATTAGATTTAATTATTCCACTGTTAGTGATTAACCCAAGCTAGTCGGGTAATCACGAACACATAGGGTTTAATTTTTATCTTTAATTTTAATTGTGTTTTTATATTTTATTAAAATTGATACTAAAAAAATATAACTAATAGATTATTTAATAATAATACACAATACATATATTGGTTTCTTACTCGAGTTTTAATTTATTTGATTTCTCCTTTGGGTGTTCGTAACTACCACACTCTTCCTTATGTATCTAAAATCACTATATAGGTAGTAATATAAATCCAATCCAATAATTAATAAAATAATTATTACAAATATCCAACATTAACACCGTATAATCATCAACTACAAATATACACATGTAAATGTTGTGACAAATGTCATTTTGATTAACATTACACAAACTAAAACAAACTAATTTAAATAAATATAGTTCATTCAACAGGTTTTCCTCATACATCTAATAAATAATAAAAATCTAATAGATTACATTCAGGAACTATTCCTCAACACGTTTATTTTGTGTGTTATTTACAAGTAATTCTAGACCGCGAGTAAGTGTTCCAGTTTAATAATAATGTTTTTGTATTACTAGATGGTATCTATGTATTTAAATACGTATGTATAGATATTAAGTATGTATGTATGTGTATTATAATATACAGAAGTCCAACATTAATATGGTATTATTATGTATGTAAGGATGAACATATTATTATTGCATCGAAAGAGAAAGTAGAAGGTACAAATAGTAATTTTTTATTTTGTGGTTTAAGTAAAATAAAGTTTTATCATTTTTTGTTTTACTTAAACAGGACTGGCCTGTTTATAGAAAGATTTGTTAACGATGTATTTTTGAGATAAATTAAATGAAATAAAACTGACTTATTTTTCATGTTATTTGAGTTTTCCAAGATAAATAACTCACCTGGTATATAAATGTTAAATAAATACTTGATTATTCGTTTTTTTTTGAAGTGGGAGAGATCTCAATTTCTATATCAATGTCATTTTGATGTTAAGTTTCAATATTTTTTTAGTATACGTTATTTTTTGTTATTGACAAATATTGTCTCTGACTTATGTATTTTAATGAAATAAATTTGATTAATTTAAAGAAAATCGATTACATAAGGTTGGTATTTGATAGGAATATGCGATGTGTTATTGACTAAAATAAAAATTTCTATAAAAATGGGATCATAAATATAAAATGTACGAAATATGTTTTTTTTTTTCATAAATGTGATCCATTTATTTTTGTTGGTTTATAAGGAAAATACATTTTGTAGCTTACTTTTTGCATCAGTGTATTTTGTATAAAAACTACCTATATATTCTTTAGAGATAGAGAAAATATAATAGACAAAATTTTATATTTTGCATCCTTTTTCCAGATAAATAAAAAAAAACACGTCTAAATTACAAATATACGAATATATTCAATACCCGACCGCATATAACTAATACTACTTTTAACTCTTGCCATTTATCATTGTAATTGGCATCTATATTTTCAAAACGAGAAATAAATCCTTAATTATTGTTTTCATTCGACGATATTGTTTTAAAGAGAAATATTAATATAGTTGGCTTATACATATAGTATAAGTAAGTATACCTATAGTTAAGCCGATTTTTTCGAATTCCGGATTTTGATGGAATTATCCATTTTGGCCTTCCCTGAATTCATTCTGACTATTTTCGCCATGATTAAAAAATTCAACAATTAACAAGAGTAAACATCCGTTTCCGGTTTAGTAACTGCATTCAAAAAAATTCATTTGATACATATTGTAGAGAATATTATTATCTATAATTTATGTCCCATTCAATTTATTATATATCTTTTATTAGTTTGTCAGAAATATGTTTTAATAAAATAAGAATCACGTACACTGTCAGTATTACGTATAAAAAAATCCCATTGCTGTATATTTTTCATTTGATAGTTAACCAAGCGATTTATAAAAAAATGCAGTTCTATAATAATAATAATATTTTTATTGCATCAAATTAAATCATAAAAATAGATGTAAGAAGTGTTATTTGATTATATTTAAAAATAAATTCCATTTAGTTTTTCCAAAACCATAAAGAACCAGTGATCCGTGCATGCTGTCACGTGACAGCGACGTGCGACACGACGCCTTAGCATCTAGCCAGCGCAGCGCTGGTATCACAGCCGCCGTCGATGTCGCAACATTCCGCGGCGTCCCGCGTCGCTTATGAATAATAACGAACGTCTTAATCATCACTTTCTCTCGGCGACACGGGCATAATTACGTTTATGTAAATGTGAGTGTGTGTATTCATCACTGTAACTCACAAACGTCTTATTATTACGTTATGCAGGCACGTCACATATCTAATAATATATATATAGATATATATTTGCTCTACACACATATTTATATACTCAAGATGAACCGCTGTCAGTTTCCGCGGATATGAAATCGTGGAAATTAATAAAGATTTTTATATACAGGCTGTCCAAGATAAGCGTGAAATACATGGGGATTTCCTAAATAGTAAGAGATACAGATTTGGTTAAATAAGATTGTAAGGAAGGGGTTGTTATATTTTTATTTAATCATTTGATACATCAATAATTTCTTTAATAATTATATTCTATTGTTTACATATTATCTCCATAGCTTACTATCTATCAATAGTCTAGATATATAAGAGGGGTGAGTATTAAAACATCAAAAAATATTAATAATTTTATATGGTTTAGGAGATATACCAAAAAATATGAAAATTCGGAATTTCTTTAAATGGCTATAATTTTTTTGTCAAAGTAGATAAGTACTTTTTGTTAACGGTTTCTGAAATCACTTTTATGTAGAATTGATACAAGTTGATATACATGTATACATATGTATATCATCTTGTTTCCCTTTCATTAAAGATTTAGGTGTATTTGTATCGTCCAAATTTAAGACAATTTCATTTTGGTGTAGCTCTACTTCTGATAATAAAAACTGTATAAAAAAGAGTATTATATGATTTATCGAAATAAATTACATTTGCGTCAATTTTATGTCAAGATTAATATAATATAGGACATATGGTTTTTTACTACAGATTTACTACTAATTTTTTAATACACCTTTATAAAAATATTATAACATGGTTTTGATTTGAAAGAGCAAAAATTAATTTGAAGAAGATGCATTTTAAAATAATTTGTTGAAAATGCTAAAAATCACAGAAAACTATTTCAGGAAGTTGAGCAAGTTAATGGCAGTAGATGCGTGTACGCATCCCGTTTAGTTTAAAAAACTTTTATGTGTTTGAGACATGAAACTAAACGTAACAGACGGATATACTTCTACACGTGATATGAAGGAAATTAAATTAAATTATTGTCGGTTGTTTTATTAAATTAAACAATGCGTTTGTATTTCTAAATAAAAATATACCCATGAAATCTTAAAATACCCATTACTTCCCTTCATCAAATCTTGGATATGTCATTGTTTGAAATGCATAATTTTGTATTCTTCATATTATATGACAAATAGATTGAATAGAAGAAGTTTAATGTATTATAGAATCAATAAAAACTTCAAGATTGATAAAACTATTGCAATAAATATGCATAAAAACTATGTACTTAAGAATATATATATGTTTTAAATTTGTAAATGCTATAATTCAATTTAAACAGAACTTTTTTATGTATGGTAGTTCAAAACTTGCTTCAAAACATCTAAGTAACGTGCAGAAAGACAAGTTCATAAAACTAACGAAAATCCAATAAATTATTTATACGAACAACACAATGGCTAACGATGTATGAACACAATTTCGTACCCCATAAATAACTATTTTGTTTCAAGACACTTTAAAATATTCGAGCGTCGCGCGCTTTGAGGGTTTTTCTTCTTATCAAATCCGAATTTATGCATCTTGTGTGTGTGGAGTTTGCCAGACACCATGTACTTATTACCACATGAAGTTAGCAGACAATGTGTGACCAAGCAAAGTGAAGTAGTGTCATGTTGTAGTGTATCAGATAAGCTTCTGTCTTTGATAGTATTTACAACAGTGTTCCTCAAGCAGGCATCCTTTTGAAATATCACTAAATCGATTTTTTTATATTTATTTCTGCACTTTAAAATGATCTTGCAATAAAATACCTCTATTATTTTAAATCCAATAGTTTACAATAGTGGACGAACGATACCATTTATATTTTTAAAATGGCTAATTAAAGATATATGTATATATACATATATTCTTATTTAAATTTTAAAAGACACAAAAATAATCCTCCCAATCAACATACAACATACTCTCTAAAACTGAATAAGTGAATAGTCACTGATTATCAGTGACTATGGACTACTCTGCACTGTGAAATAGTGAAAAGTAAACCACTGTTTATCAGTGGATAATCACTAAACGAATAAGTGGATAGTCACTGAATAAATCAGTGGATTATTGTTTATATGGCCAAAATCACTAGTTGATCAGTGAGAACTGATATAAACCACTGATTTTCAATGAATTTTACGTTTACTGAAGGAATCAGTGGCATTCTCAGTGATTCAGTTTAAGAGAGTAATCATAATTTAATAACTGCAAAAATGTAATTTTTCAGGAGAGCGATATGAAAGTTTAAAGTACTTTTTCAATAAACGTATATTTATTAGAAAATGGCCTAATGCCAGGTATTATGTTATGACTTAAGAAAATGTATACATAAATTGCGATTTTAATGTTGAAAGTATGCAGCTATATCGTCTATCGTTATTTATTTAATTAATATTTTTTAATACAAAAATGATTTTCTTCGGTAATAAGTTTATCATGACTGGATTAAATTACATAAATTGTTTTCTGACTAAATGGCAACAATACCTATAGGTATATTTTTAAATACAAACTGTTTATTACCACAAATTATCTCAAACGAGTAAAAAATTACTAATGATTCGAGAGCAACATGCACTATCCTCTCTAAAAACTATTTTAGTATGCAATAGCTATAGCCAATAACACTGAAGACCATGCACTGTGTGGTTATTGAGAATCTTTGTTTGTTTATTTGTTGTAGTGTTTTGCGATAGTTACATCGTAATTAAACTTTTCATTAATTTACATATTAATAAAGATTCAGCTATATGAAACATGTTGAGAAACACTGTTGTTTATCAGCACCATCATCATCAACATCATGTGGGTGGTTTTGTAGACAAAAAGGACTATACCGCGATACCTCGTGAGCATACGCTAAGTTGTTTGTTGATTAGAATTTATGATCTGTTTGTATGCACGAGGTTGTACTATGTATGTGTGTCTGTATACATATATCTATGTATGTACATTTTGGAACATTATATTCTATTCGCTACACAAAGTAGTAGCATCTCTATTATATATTATTTAGTATTATAAAGATGTTGACTAGAAGAAACAATAGTGGCGCAATTGTTTTTTGCAATTTTTATTTTTATCTTATCGGGGAGGTTAGTCCGATTATAAAAATGCAAAGTGCCGTATTGTTTAACTCGCGAATAGGCCCAACAAAGTAAACAAAATTGTTTTTTCTTAGTCAATTTTTTAGGGTTCCAAATAAACCCTATTAATCTCACTTTGTCGCCCGTCCGGGAATTTTAAATGAACATGTAAAATGATGCTCTCTAGTAAAAGATGTACAAACTTTTTGAGGGGGGCTAAGGAGCTAAAGCTAGGAAAAAATATATTTCTTATATCAAGGTATGTGGCACGTCAAAATGTATAACCATACCAGTGGAATTTGAATTTGAATTGTATACCAAGGCGTGTGAGGTGTCAAAATGTAGATCTGAATTAGTAGAATTTTCTAACTCGAAAATGGCGCCTATATACAAGAGACTCCAAGCAGCATAGAACAATTCAGTACCTTACAAAATGATTTTGGTTTAGTTTTTGACGAGAGTAAAAAATTTAAAGCAATATTTTTTAATTAAAGGGTAAGGAAGAGCTTTTCTGTATTCTAACATAAGACTGCTAACTGCTCTCATGTAAATCTGTATTTCAAATTCTAAACACGAAATTATTTTCAATAAATATTTTTATTACAAAATATTATTTTACTCACGTTATAATTTAACTAACGAAAATTTCATGGGGGGGAGGGGGGAGTGACACTCACAATCTCCCCTGGTTACGAACCCAAAGAATACATTTTACTTTGGTTGTTTTTGTTGTTATATTTCTTGATTTATTTTTCAAAAACAACAGTACTGTTTTTTTACTAAAAAATATATATATGTAATATGTTACCTACTCATTAATATCATAGTTTCGCAAAATCGAATTATATATGTACATTTTAGTTATTTCATCTTTTATTTAGATTTTTATTTATCTATATAATAATTTTAAACGCTTGATTATTTAAAAAAAAACATAACTTTTATTGATCTTATTTTAGAAAAGTGTACATTATTCCATTTAAATCTTCAGGAAGGAAGTTATTTTGTAGTACCGTTTTCTTCACGTTTAAACCAGTGACTTTATTTTAAAAGTAATGCAGAATGATTGGTTAACCAGAACGGAATTTAATATTCATAGTCGGCTTCAAATGGGGGAAACATTCAAATAAATTTATTGAATAGTACTTTAAAAATAGTATCATTTAAAAAATGGATTGGCATAATTTAATATTTAATTCATTTAATATTTGACGAGTTTTTAAAATGTATATTTCTACTGTAATGTACTCTTATGACTTTTTATAAAATCTTTTTATAGAAGATAATTTCAATAATTCTTCATTATATGTATAAGTTAATATTAAAATCTGTCATCGGGGAAGCAGCCAGTAACTCTCTCTCAAATGACAAACCAGATGTTAATATGCAGATTTGACTGACACTCATGGCCCTTATAGATGGACCGGCTTAGTCTTAGGTTTTTTAGCAAGAAGAGTCTTGGGGTCCGCGATAGGATGTGGAAGTTTGATTGCTTCACAAAATTATCTTAAATTCTTGTAGAAAATAAATCGCTGCTTCGTCTTTGACAACATGTGTCAAAATCCAAAATTAATCCATCACATAAATAGAAAAACAAGACAAAACAAACCTACACACGTCAAAATCAAGTTGTATCCGTAATATGAGAAAGGACGACATAATAGCAGAAACAATATTGCATGTAAAACTGACTGTTTTCACTTTCATGACGTCACCATCCATCATCCTGCAGCCTCCCATGGACCATCATCATTACCACCCCGCCATGCACTTTATGTAATTTATGAAAATTTATGCCACGGTGAACTGTTCGGTCTGTAATGTTGCAGGTTCGATGCGTGTTGTATATAAAGTAAAGTCTTGGCGATGATAATTCAAAACTGCATTTTGTTTAATGCGAATTTTACTTGGATTGAATAACGTTTTTCGCACACTCGCGGTTATGCTGCAATTTTTCATGTCGTGATTTATTCAAAAGTGTTGAATGTAGAATGTTTTTTTCAATATGAGGAAAATTGAAGTATCAATAGGTTTTGTGAAAAATAAAATTTAATTTTTAGTAAAATTTGTGATAAATGTTTTGAATATTTAAGGCAGTGACACCTAAAATTTTATGCTTATTTCAGGATTTTTTTTCGTACCAAAATAAAATATAATCTTTTTATATGTTTTTATTTGCATCTTAAATTATAAAATAAATAAACTTGCTAAAATAATACATATAGAAGATATCTTCAGAATAAGAAATAATAACCCTTTACAAAATTTCATAAATGTAAGAACTTGGCAGAAATTATATGAAATTATAAAAAATATAATAATATTAGAAAATATGTTTTTGTATATATCTATATAGTGTTAAATTAAAAGACTTCACAACTTTATTTGTTTATAACGTTTAACGTTATTGATTTATATATTTTATTTTTACCTCAACACACTTTATTATTGCATCACGTTGGAGTTATTTCTGCAAACGATCTTGTGACTTGATTTATAATCTACATTAAAAGTATTAATTCTATGTTAGGTTATTATATTTAATTAAAAAAAGATGTTACCCATTATTAATCTAATAAAATATAAATTGTAGCTTGAGGTCGGTGAGTTGCGAAAATTCCTAAAGAGAAATATTTTTTAAAGTGATGTTACAAAATCATTTTGTTTTATTATAGGCAATTAAACTTTCAGTTTTAAAACAAATCTCTTTCAGTCATTTAAATAATTGTAATAGATCGTTAATATTTTATTCGCTGTATAATTACACATGATGTTTTTAATTTCTCCCAGAACGATCTTGGACAAAAAATTGTTGTGAATATTATTTTTATATAAACTATCATAAATTCTAAACCGCTCAGTATGTATAATCACACACACGCTTATATCAAAATGTCAGGAAAAATGAAAGATTATCATATAAAAATATACTTTGTATTAAAAAAATATATATAACTTTGATTTGTAACGCACTTATGGGACATCCTGTATAGATGTAACTATTTTCAAAATTTGCTGCTTATCTATCCTGACAACTTTTGCATTTAAAGTTTTCTTCCATTTGTTATAATAAATGAAATATTTAACTTTGATACAGTATTGGGACACCCTGTATATATTATATTATATAGAATACTGACAACTGTGCGTAGTGATAAAACAATTCTCCATTTCCAATTAAGTTAATTGAAAAAAGATATATTTCCCCGCATCAGATTAATAAAATTTTAATTTAATTTAAATCCGATATCCTCCCTTGCTTCAAAGAGCGTGGACCTTTTATTAATGAGTAAACTATCAATTTAGTATATAATATTGGCAACGTAAGTGTTTTGACACATTAAAAAGGAAATAAAGATTTATTGGGTTTCTCCATTAGCAGAACTGTTGGGGTACAAGGGAACGATTGTTATCGTTTTCTTTACTGCTGTTTTAGTATTCCACACTTTATAACAGTGTTAATGCCCTGCCCTAACGGATATATTATTTATGTATAATGATATCGTTAAGGGCGATCTCTATGTTTTATAAAATTATATAAATTTTCGAATATTTCTATTGTTCTCACAGTATCAGTGTGTCATATTAATAGAAATTTATTTAAATTGTACACATATATTTAATTAGCTTTGATCAGCATGCAATGGAAAGTGGAGGAATGGCGCGTACCTAAGATTCATTCTTGTGATGAATCTATTGTAGTTAACATAAACATAACTACAATAGAAAGAGCTTTAGTTATTCAGTTTTCATAATGCATAAACAAGGAAGACTATTTAAAAATAATAAAGTTATACTTATATTTGTTGCGGGCAAAGGCCCGGTTTTAAGCAGTACCTACTGTATTATATTATTAAACTGATATTTACTTCGAAATAAAATAACTTATTACAAGTTTTAAAATATATTTATTATAATGAATCAATGAAAATTAATAATTTCATTAGGTACAACCTAAATGTAAAAATGAAAAGTAGGCTTTGCCCTTAACATAAACATGGGCTACGCATACATGTTATTACATCGAAAACATATGTAAGTATTAAAATTTTAGTTATAATATTTTTTTATGTATTATAAGGTACCACTAAAATAAAATTATTCAAGAAAATTTAGTATGCTGTCTGGTTAGATATACATACATAACAGTAAAATTTTATTGAAGGCATAGATCGCATTTAAAAGTATTTTCACGCGATAAAAACATTTTTATAAGTTAAAGTTGCGTTCAGCGGGTTGGGGGGAGGGGTTATTCAAAAACGCTAAAACATCCGGCAGGACACTTTGTATTCCGTACAAAGCAGGACAAAGTGTAATCCTTAAAGTAAATAATCTGTCATTGGGAGGAGCATTACAACGTTTAGAGTATAAGTTCCCGAAAAACTGCAGCAGTTCTACTGTACGTGGTGAGAATCACGGCAAGAGGGGTGTAAACGCAGGGCTGTATCTTAAAATTATTAATCTGGGATAGAATAATTTTAAATAGTAAATACCCCTAAAAATTAATAGTTTTACCTATAACAATTCAAGACATGTTATTTTCTGCAATGTATTGATTATTTGGAAGTACTTAAGGTACTTAAACTTAAATATACACCTTATCCACAGTAAAACAATGTCACTCGACTCGTGTTTCGACTTCACAAGAAGTCCTCATCAGTAGCCTAAGAGTTCCTTCTTGTGAAGTCGAAACACGTGTCGAGTGACTTTGTTTTATTGTGGTTAAGGTGCATATTTTAGTTTAAGTGACTAAGAAACCACAGTTTCTCCGTTTTTCCAGTAGTACTTAAGGTATTTATGTCCTATATACCTTATCTAAAGATAAAAATTGAAACAGATACATAATAAATTAAGATTAATCTATAAGTTTACAAGAAAAATATATTTAAACAAGTGAGTTTAAATTTTAAGGTATACGTGTTTTGATACGAACTTACTGTTATTTTAAGACAGTATTTGTTACATTTACGTATTCGATATGTAATGAATAGTGTTCTCTCTTTATATATTGAGAGAACGTTTTATAGTACAATTAATTATTACATTTTTACATTTCTAATTATTATAATTATTTATTTAGATGTAGGTACGCTATTTTTCTAATTTCGCCACCCACTAAAAATCTTTTTTTTGGGTTGAAATACCAAAGAAGATGAAAAATAAATAATTCCAGTTACACTGTACAAATTAACCCATAGAAACTATCATAGTTATGCATCGGTGACAGTAAAATACGTGATATGTATTAATTAAATAAAATTATTATTACAAATAGTGTGTTTAAGTTATGCACTATGAAACTTAAAACAATGTATTCAGCCATACAATGATATTTGGATACTTATAGAAATTACACCTTATCTATGTACAACATAGGTACATATATCAACATTTTTTAAATATCTAAAATCAAATAAATCCTCCCCTGTTGGTATACGTAAAAATGAGGGGCGATATGGGCTATAATCCCGCATCCCTTGGCAAACCAAGTGTTGGCAATATATCGATGACTTATGCCGTTTATGTATGCGGGAGCAATCAACTATGAATGCGATTAGTGTCACACCAAGTTTTATGTTAAATCGTGAAATGTCTGCTTCCACCATGTCTTTCGCATCCGAGATACCCTTACAGTAATCGCCGATACGATTTCTTTTAAATGAGCAACTGAAGAATATGTTTGAATTCATGTGTAGTGTGCACATTTATGAATGTATAATAATGGGTGTGACTGCAGTGTAGGGATGCACAGTCGAAGGAATGACGTGAATACGTAGCAGTGGGGTTGAATAAAAATTAATATTTATAAACAAAATTGTGAAAATACAAAATTTACTTTTTATTTTTTATTCAATTTAAAAAACTTTAATCAAAAAATAAAACACGTTAAGTTGTAGAGAATATATACAATTGAAGCTATCCTTACCGTTGTGAGAATTAAATATTTTGAAATGTTTCTAATTAAGTATTAAATAAAAACATTAAATTTCGTCATAATAGGAGTCGATTTAACCATTATATGTAGGTACCATTACTATGTTTGTTACTAATATGTTTTATTTTTATTAATTGTGTGTTTGTATTTTTTAATATTTGATCATATGGAGACAGAAGCACAAAATGTCATTTGGAGAATTGCATTTTGCGTATCACTGATCTGCAGTAACTAAAATCACAGAATTTTTAAAATTACAATTTTCGATTTTTCAACCACGTGCTAAAATTTTTTTAACAGTCCTCTATACTATATTTTTATTGATTAATGAATCTATTAATTTTAAAATTAAAAATGAAAACATTTATAACTGTATAGTGGATTTAATTACCCCAATTTTAAAATAATGAAATAAGGAGTGCTAGTTAAGTCAAGCAAACTATTATCATTGTACCTATTGCAATATTTGTTAATAAATTGTATTTTTCTCGACAGTTTGGTAAGTATAATTAATGGTTTTGTTTTTTGAATGCCTCTTTTATCTTGTAGACAATAAAATGTATGGTAGAAATGATACATCTACCGTATTGTACAGCGTGTAATATATACTCGTAATAAACAAACTGAGATGAAAATAATATAAAAACATAGAGGTCGGTTGTAGAAGAAAAACAAAGTCATGTTTGTCGAAGTAGCGTAGATGTGCATCGTATAGTAATCGAGAATTTTCCACTGATTGGACAAGACAATATTGAACGTAATTTGTGTTATTTTAGAGCTTTGTACATGCACTCTATGTTGTTTGTTTCTGTTTTTCTTTATTTTATGTTTTACTTGAAGAATTTCAAAAGACATCTTCGAAAATGTACTTTTGTGTTAATAGAAGTTATATTATTGTATCAGGTAATGGAACTTCGCATTTCAATATGCTTTATCGGGTGGATAAGTAAAAAAGTCTCGTTTTGGCGACATAATATACTGGTATTAAAGTCATACAATTTTTGAATGTTATACAGAGCGAGTAAAAAATATGGAATATTCTTTATATTTTCTAAAATATTCATTATTAAAAAAATGCTTTAGTAAAAGTTTTAAATGCTAATCTTAAAAAATGGTGCTATCCTTAGACAAGGAAAGATAAAGGACAAATAACACATTACCTAGCGTTGTTACCATATCGCACCACGAAAAATTGCACCACGGATCATTGACGTATCATTCAGATTTTAAAATAAATATCAATTGTTTTGAATTATAAAATTAATTAATAATAAATGTTTTATATTGTCTTTAAAAGTATTTCAGTGATAATTGATTAACAGAGAAATGTCTATTTGGAACTATCATCTCTCATACATACTAAATTCAATTGTAATTTAAAGCATATTTGCATATTATAAATTTTCAACTGACGCCTATGGGATAATTTGCGGTTTTGACAATTAAAACAAGATGGTCGCCGACAAATTTTGGTAACACTTTCATATACGGGCTGGCATTGGTTGTTATGTATCCATAGTCTTTCCTAATCTAAGGTGCTATCAGTTACGTTGCTATAGCATCCAAATCTATATATTTTTAAATGACAACATATATTTTTTTATTTTTTTTATAAATATATCTTATTTTTTTGCATACAGCACTGTAAAATTTTAATGAGATTGCAAATGAAACATTTTGAGAAAAATTAACTTTTTAATCTCAGATTACATTAATTACAACTTAACCAAGTAAGCCTTGAAAAATGACTAAAACTTGTAAAGCACCAAATAAATTAATTTAAAAACTAATTTTGATAACATTTTACAATACATCAATAAATCTTATGGTCGTTAAATTTTTTTTTGATGCTTTACAAGTTTCAGTCATTTTTCAAGGTTTAACTTGGTTAAGTTTTTTTTTTGAAGGTTAGCATTGCATAGGAAATAATTTCTTTGAAAACTTTTACTAAAACATTTTTTAAATAATGAATATTTTAGAAAATATAAGCAATATTTCATATTTTTTACTCAGCCTGTACATACTCGTAGTACATACATAGGTATAGTCAGGTTTATTATAATAGTAAATCAATTTTTAGCAAATATTTTTCTGTTTACAACCTTTACATTTAAGTAAAATACATAAAAAACACGTGAATAAAATTGCAAGGATATTTTCCTATTCATTCAATCCATATGTATTTAAAATGAATAAAAAACATTGGTGTACCGAACACACATTCCATTAATACAAGTGTAGTAGTGTAATAAATAACACGTAGGTATTACTTCTGAATATTTATTCTCTAAACTAAACTAGAAGTACCTCCTACTCATAGATTTAAGCTTTGACAAACATTTATAAATAGGTATGGTTTGTATATGTAAGTCGATACAGCGACATTATTTACCAAGCCTTTAAATAAAAAATACATTATTATTTTTATTGTTCATTACTTAAAAATCTGTAATATTTTAACTTCTTTCATTATTTCAGAACAGAACAGTAAGCTTGTAAATGTATCATTATTTTCATGACATTTAAAAATAATGCCAGCAAACAAGCTATTTTACAATCGACTATTAAGAAAACTATAAAGTTTTTACAATATCATAGATGAACTATTTCGGATAATAGTTTTTATCAAATGATACATCAAAGGTTATGTATGTGTTAAAATTATTAGAATGGTTGCAACATAAAAAATACTGCTATAAAACAAGATTTTTATGAATAAAAATAACCATAAATATACTAGTAATGGTATTTAAAATAACAATGTTCCATTAAAATTATTAAATCTGGGAATAGATTCTCAACATGTATTATTACTATATCATAATATTTATTATTGTAAGAGGTGACATCTGTATTTAGTTTGAATCAAAATAAACAGTCAAATAACATTTTTGATAGCTTTTTCTTCTCTAATTTAGTAGTTTGGTGTTAAAATTACAATAACATCGAAAAGTATTTATTCATGAAAAGTTCAAAAAATTCTTAACATAATAAATTAAAATAAATTATTCAAATCGTTATATTTTGTTATAAATATAATATTATCGTCTTCTTTTAATGTGCTTGTGTAGCGGGTAAATTATAAAGAATAATATAAAAATAATAATAACATACAGAATACAGACAATCTTTTAATTAAAAAAAAAAAAAAACAGGAAGTGGAGCACACACATTATACATACTCAGACAAATGCATGCAAACGAATTTACAAAAAGGCAACCGCTTGATTAAATTAAATCGTTGTTATCGCGCGGTTTCCATAGCGACGGCGATCTCGAAATCTTGTGTGTGTTATTTATCAGCGCATTGTCCGGACTCGTGCGCGTCTTTCCGGCGCCCGCTCCGGCGCCGCGGAGTCGCGCCCGGAGCTTCAGCACACTCACCAATACCCGTACACACGAGCGCCCACAGGATAGTTTACAGAGGAATTCGAACATTGCGCATATTTACGTATTTCAAAAAAAAATATTCCGCGCGTCGTCATTTGCGTTTTTCTTTAAAATTAATTTATTTTCATTTTTGTACGAATAATTTTTTTGAGCAATAACATTTTCCGTTTTGAGCATTAAAATTTTGTCTTGCGCAGTAATATTTGCGTTCATTATTATTGTATAGTTTAATTTGCTTTAATATTATAACTTCTTATTTTTTTTTTGGAGGAAATGTCCGCGGACTGCATGTTTGACTGAGCCTTTAATGCTCTTCACTATTTCTCATTTTATTTAAAATAGTGCGCGTTTAATTTATTTCCTGTATGAAATGCAAGAATACATAGATTTAAAATAAAATAAATGTTTACTGAAGATTATAAAGGGCAGAAATCAACTCTTTTTTTTAGTAAACACAATACAGGATAATTGTTTTAATATACTTACTTCAAATCGGCCACGCTCATAACTTATGATTTATTAATAATCAATATATTTATTTACAACCAGGACGTCTCAACAATAATTTTGGGGCGCCTATGCTCACACACACACACACACACATGTTGCTATGAGTTTGTCGCTGGTTAAGATTTTCTGTAAATGATACGTGTTGCTATATCTTGGGTTTATTATGGCTGTCCGTATGTGTTCTTTTAATAATAATTTAGTTTTTTGATATATTAATGTTTCCTGGGTTGTATATAAATAATAGAAATAATGTTGTTTATATGGATAATTAAAATGAATATGAATATAACAAAAACAGTAGAATGCTGTATGAGCAAATATTATAGTCGTATAAGAAATGTCCTAGATAAAACAGTATTGATTTGAACATTGAACATAATATCTGAACCTCTTACTATTAGTTGTCTAAATAAAAGTCCAAATAAAAGTTTAATTAAATAATAAATGTATAATTAGTACAAAAAAATATTGAGGTTGATTTTTGAGTTGTATTTAGAGTCTAAATAAAATTTATTACAAATTTACATTATCTGACTTCACAAAATATATATCATTTTCCCTTCGGTTACGCTGTGTTATTGTAACAACTATTGCCACACATCGTATTTCAAATATAAATGTAAAAGGGGAGTGATAAGTTGTCAATAAGGGATTACTTTGCCATGGTACTTTAGAATTGTTTTCTATAGGATATTAAAAAACCTGATCTTATTATCGATCAGATAGCATAGATAAATATAATATGATATATTTTTTTTAATTATCTTTTAGAATTTTTTTAAAACAATAAAATTTTTTTTTGTATAGTTGCAATGATTCAAGCCTTTATACGAGACTAAACCCGAGACTATCTTTAATGTTTAAAAGACGATACTAATTTAATATTTTACGAGATAAGATCGGCATAGTTTTTTTCCAATATACTGTTAATTTTTTTTACATTAGTTGTAAATCATTTTGTATAATAATAATATGAACGTATGTTCCATGTTTTAACTATACAATTATTTTATCTTTTTCTACAAAATATATTTATTAAAATACATACCTATATTATAAGTTTGATTATCAGATTATTAATTACAATCAACCTTACCCTTTCTGATATTCTGTACTGTATTTTTATTCAAGCTGTACTTTTGAACTAATTAAGAATAAATATCAGACACATACTTATTGATCTGAAAAATAGTTTGCTATTATTTTCGCTCACAGATAAATTAAAATTAAACATAAAAATTAAAAAATACCTATCTTTAGATTGATTCAGTTTCGAATCAATCATTTTTTTATCAGAATAGTCAGATCACCTTATAATATTTACATAAATCAATTCAAACAAGGATTATACATATTGTCTATTAAAATATAACGTAACACAGATTTTAATTAATTTAAATACTTTCCGAGGGCAAATACGTCCCAAATATTTGTGGAATCTATCTGGATTGTGATCTTTACTTGCACCCTTCGGTTCCACCACATTATTGTAACGTGTTTGTCATACATAAATGCGAGCCGTAAAGATTATCTGCTATCCTCTGTTGGTGAGAACAAAAATTGCTCATATATGAAAGTTATAATTTTCACATCAAATTTGCACTTAAATTGGGTTCTGTGTAATAAATAAAAAGACTCGGAAGTACATTGGATAGACCAACAGTATCGAGAAAACTCCAGTGTGAATATTCTTCTTATAAAATTGTGTTGGGTTTTATTGTACATTGTTGCTTAGAATTATGTATATATATGATCGTTTTATTTTCAGTTTTATTTAGATTTTATAGCTATCATTACAATTGTATTATTTTAATTTTATTTTTAAGCATTGTCAGTTAGTTTTAAACGTATGAATAAATTGTACTGACGAAATCAGGAAATTCGATAAAATATATTTATAAACTATAAAACAGTATTTGCATAAAAAATGTTATATACTCTAATAAGGTACTGGCACCAGTCTTGAACGCTTTAAGAGCAAGTTATATTGTTTTTTTGGGATTGATGGGCTACATTTTTGTAATTCTCATAAACTCATGTTAATAATAAATTATAGCCTTTTATATTGTTGTATGTTTTTTCTTTAGTGATGAACAATGTTAAACCAGTAATTAACATCCAGTGATGAACGCTAATGATTAAAAAATGATAAATACAAATATACAAAAGTTATAAAATAGTGAATCGTTAAATTTTCTCACTGCACTAATTATTTACATACGAAAATACACTTCTCTTGATAGTCTGCCGAACTGCGATGTTTTTTTGTCTACTTGTTTTAATCAAAATGATCAATTGTCATCAAATCACGCTTTAAGACAATCAAATGTATATTGATTAATATCCAATCATAACAGTAATCAAATATCAACACATATTTCTAATTAAGTACATTTAATTTAAAAATGTTCAACACTGGGGTATTGTTCAAGACAGAGTAATGTATTATACTCTTATATGTATGTATATAAACACACAAAGGAGCAATTTTCCAAGTTAACTCCGGGAAATTGACGCCTATGTTACAATATACATTTTTTATTAAATCTTCAAAATTTTAATTTAAGTTTGTTAAAAAGCAAACATAATACAAATATACATTTTCTTCAATATTGTTCTACATAATATTTAATAAATAAATATATTCGTATATTTATATGTACACACACATATTGTACCTACATGTGTTTAGAACTTACCATATCAGTATTTGGCACATACGTTATTTTTTACACATCTTATGTTTTATTCAGTAAAACGAACAGATATAAAAACCATATTCCTGTATGTGCATGAAACGAAAAACGTAATATATATTCGTTTAATATTAGATTTATATGACAGTACCTACGTATTGTACTTATGTTTAAACTGTAAATATTATTTCATTTCCGTAAATACGTACCTATGATATTTAATTGTAGATAATGACATTAGGGTAAAATTCAATACCGGGGTAAAAGTAATAACGGTTTATTATTTATTTATATGCAATCGAAGCAGTTTGACATCTCCTGGAGCTAAAAATACTTTATTCAATACTTACCTACAAACCAGTTAATAACTCAAGAGTGTTCTTATCTGATCTCAATAAAATAAATACCAATGTTGATTTAAAATTGTGAATTTTATTTCTACTACCTTTAATGCTCTTGAATATAATTCACTAGTAAATGGTACTGCACCGTATTTATTTATGACGTGACGTTTTGCAAACCATAATTAGTAATTATTATTATTATAACATTACCTTCGTATTGCTGGGGTAGATGTCACTATATTTTCATTTATGATTAAAATATTTAGAAACTCTAATTTAATAATAAATGTGTACCTACCTATTACGATTGTTGATTCTTTATCCCCTTGTATAAATAAATAAATATTCTATAAAAAATTATCAAGATATAGAATTTTGATTATATTATTTTATATATCTATATCTATTCTTAGAATCTATTGCCCGGTATTATAGAGAATTTGTTCATGACCAAAAGTTAAGCTATCTGCGGGTACTGTTCCCTTAAAAATGCTTAGCGTTTACATTATTATACATTTATTACCACTGTTCTAAATTCACGAGCAAATAAATGTTAATTTGACATTTCGCAGATAGCGTTAGTTTAGCTTTTATTCAAGAGCTAATTTTTTGTAATACCTTTATAAACTTCGATTTTTTTTTACTGTTTCAAGGTGTTAATCGTTTTGACTTCATAAAGATTTATTGGTATAAATTTTCTTAATTTAATAATCTTATACATTAAATTAAATATTGTATTCAATATTATGTATACAATTACTATATAAATTATTACTTCAATTATTATTATATTTGTATTGGGCTTAGATTAGGGCAGATTTTGAATACATAACTACCAATGCTTGTCCATATATGAAACTGTTACCCACTGTTACCAAAATTTTAAGACAGTAATCTTTTCTTAAATGTCACTTTCGTCATTTACATGAATATTATCCCAGGGGCGTCAGTTGAAAATTTATAATATGAAAATATGCTTTAAATTACAATTGAATTTGGTATGTATGAGAGATGATAGTTCCAAATAGACGTTTCTTTTTTAATCAGTTAACACAGCAATACTTTTAAAGATAATATAAAACAATTATTATTAATTAATTTTATAATTCAAAATAACTGATATTTATTTTAAAATCTGAATGATACGCCAATAACTCGTGGAGAGATATGGTAACAACGCTAGGTAATGTGTTATTTGTCCTATATCATTCCTTGTATAAGGTATATATTGTGTATATGTAAAACAAAATAATAAAGAGGAGTGGAGTGCTATATCTATACCCTTAACCATATTTTTATACATACTGGTATATAACTTTGAATACAGATCCCTACTTTATTCGTCTCTTTTTCAATTTACTTTTAAAAAGAATTTTCAGAAAATCTATACCTATTCAGCGATCACAGCTCATTCACATCGTAAAGTACATTTTTGAAAATTCTTATGCGTTGAAAAGCCAACCACTAAAATCTAAGAGACGTGATTTATACACAGGAGCCCGAAAACGTCAGAAAGCATATTCAGAAGGTCGTATATAAAATGAGTGCAACAAATAAAATAGCAGGTTTCGCGTTAATAATGCACACCCTTGCATTCACACCTTGTAAGAAACAGGCCATTAAAAGATAAAGTTTCGTTATTCCCTGGAACGTTTTCCCCCTCCCTTCGCCCCTCTAGTTTCACATCCATTCTCATAAATTCAATGCGCACTTTATTTGTAAAGTTTCGGGTTCGCGGTACGCAAAATGTGTACAAATTCGCAGTTGTAAACTCACCACCGGGGCACAATAACATGCATTTTTCATTGTAATGCAGTTATTGCAATACTAGAAACTTCATAAATTTTACACAAGTACGTTTACGAGTCACCTTCGGAAATACTTCGGAATATTTTTTTTATCAAAGTAGGCAATGAATAACTTAAAGTTATGTATGCGGAGGTGAAGTTATGTTTATTTTAATAATAACAATAACAAAAGTTGATTGTTATTTTGGTGTAGGTGAAGTCGATAGATTACTATTATCATTATTAAAGAGTTGTTGGAATTCAATAAGGTCTGATCTCAATTGAAATTGTTATAAGAAGATTTTGTGATGAAATATGTACATAGATTTATCTGATTACTTCTGTACTATTTATGTTACCATTTTCGATTTCACTTGAACTGTTATTATAGATTTTACTCTTTGAGATTAGAATAAATTCTTACAGGTAATAAATCAGAATTTATTACTTATATTATTAACTATTTTATGTGAAAACTGCTTAACGATAGCTAACATTTGGAGAAATATAGTTAAAATATTTATAATAATCAATATTAAAACATTAATCTGTAGGCTCTACCTGTATACAATGTATTTTTTTAATCTAAATGTCCTTTTTAAAAACAATAAATCATTTTTTATTGTTTTTAAAAAAATTGCCTATCTATTAGTTCCGACTTGAGACGAAATTTAAAACAATGAAAAAGGGGGTTTTATATTCTGAGTAAAATTAATTTAATAACAACTAGTATGTGTTAATTATATTTATCATTATTTAACCATGCATTAACTTATCTCGATTCCAGGAAAATACATTTCACTGGTTTTATTTATTCATTTATTTCAGAGTTACACTACTCTCAACTTGAAACACGCGAATCCAATTATTTGCGGATAGTATTGATACTACCAACTGTAAAATTGAAAAGCCCCTGCATCGAAGAATCATCGGAATAGACGAATGGAATTCTAAATAACTTATAACGAAATAATGACATATTCTGGCGAAAATAGGTTATCTTCGTGTACTCGTACCTTTGTTCATAAATAACTAATCAGTTCTTAAACTTGTAATTAGATTTACCTAGTATTTAACTGAACATTAAATAGATAACTAAAATAAACATAAAAATCTAAATAGTTATGTTGGTCTAATGTCGAATAAGAAGTTGAGAAAAGGCCAAGGCTTCTAAACATCTCATAGTTTCTCATAAAATATTTTTATGGTGGTCACCTTGTTTATCTACACCTTACTATGATCGGTATATTAGGGACTTCTTTACATAGACATGTAGAAATGGACAGCAAATTAAGATGGTTGTCAAGAGTGAGAGAGATGGAGCATGTTTAAACCATATGTGATTTAATACGAGTTAATTATAGCACCGTAAAAACGGTACGGCAGGCGTTTAAAAAACGCTTTGCTGGCGTGTAAGACGACGGCCATCGTGACCTTGAAGATCTTTATTATTGAATTCAATATAGAAAAAACGATGTCCATCCAGCGCTGGAAATCTGTTCATTTGGATTTTATGCAAATGATACAGTAACGGTCTTTGTTAATGTATAATAAGAAAATGTGGTCACAATGAACTTGTCAAAAGCCCGTTAAAAATTAGAGAAGAAAGATCCCTTGTATGTTTCACCACATGATTTGCAACTTTTAGTCCCACTACTTACTATATTTACCCTATCTTTACGTGTATGTGAGCTTGAGTGTTGTCACAGAGTTTCACGCGAGCTGTAAACACGTTAACTCCGTGAGTTTGCTATTTATAAGAGGATGAGCCTACTTGACGTGACTTTATATGCACATCTTGTGTACCCGTCACTGCTTGTTTGTTTCCGTCTTCCGGTTCACGGGACACATCCGTTCTTGTTTCTCTCTGGAGTTTGTTCTGTTTTTTGTACCCTCTCACCTCCTTCTCGCCATACACAGTTAGTACGTAAGTACATACGTGTGTGTGTTTACTCTATTATATAAGTATTTTCGAAGTAGTTTAATCAATGTTAGTAATCGACAAATGGAATTGAATTGTTAGGTTTTATTTTTATTACGCGATCATAGAGATGGTAGTTCCGTTTTTTTTTTATTGCATAGATGTACGAAGTATTGTAGGTATAACGAAAGTTATGTTATCAGAAAAGTTGAACATGAAGTTTTTATATAAATATTTTTGCTGGAGGTTTCCAAATGCAATTACAGCAAGTATAATTTTTAAGTAAATTCTAATCTATGCAATTCTATATTCATCAGTGTATATAGTATTGTATAAAATCATTCTGTTGTACAATAACTACTTATAATGGTAACTAATAAGAACATATAATATTTTATTGCTTCCTCGCAATATTGAAAATACGAGAAACTTTGTGATCGTTTTTGAATGAGACAAAAAAATTGTTCTTCGATTTCAAAATTTTAAATTGATCTTTCCGTTTCAGGTCAATAACACTTTTCGTTCCTTGTCTGTCTGTCTGTCTGTCTGATTGTCTCCCGAATCCTTGTCACACGTATAACTCAAGAACCACTTAACCGATATTAATGAAACTTGGTTAGATGATTAGGTCTGGCTTGAGGACGGTTTTCAAAATCATCAAAATCGTGTGTAAGGGGGAGGGATGACATCACAAAATACGTGAAAATTTTATAGAATTTTTTGTAGAGATTTCAATTTCCTATAATATAGGGCTACAACGCTTGTTATAAAAAGATTTATCTGAATTTACTTTAAAAATTGTATTTTGTTTTTTAAATTGATATTTACTTTGACATAAGTATATTAAAAATGTCATTTTGACGTTTTATATACCATTTTGACGTATGCATAAATTTAGATTTAGGTTGAAATTGTCAAAAAATTAAAAATATACGAAAAAATAATCAGGTGCGTCTTAAGAAAAATTTCGAAGAAATATTTTTTAGTAAAATTGTATAAAAATTAAATGGTTAACCCATGCCAGGCAATTTATCTGAATACTTAATTGGTTTTTATTTAAATTTTTTAATAATTAATTACCTTTGGTAAATTTTTCACGAGGAAGCACTGTGCAGATGTTTTTTATATGTAATTGTTAGCAAAATAATGTTTAATAAAATTGAAGTGTTAAATATAATTTCAATTTCTTAGAAAATGTCGTATAATATTTTTTGTACTTGAAAAGAATCCTACCAGACACTAGTATATCAGGCTCGATTCACACTTAAAATTGTTTTTTAATATCAAAAACAATAAATAAGTAAGTAAAATTGCATTTTTATATCTCTAAATGGGACAAAGATTTTAGCGACGAATGGTTTTTCGTACAATAATACTGGTGTATCGCAGTAATACTTGAGTTTGAAGAGACGACATATTGCGGGCGACATATGGCCAGTGTATCGGCAAACGCATTTGCAGTGTCGAGAGTCATTTCAGTCAGAGATATGTGACGATATTAAACAAACGAGTTTGACCAACAGTTTGTGAAAGATGATTCAGAAATTTATACAATAGGTAACGTGTAAGATTTATATTTTATATGAATCATTTTGTAAGAAATATTTTATTTTATTGGCATAAGTTGTGATTTAAGGTTCATACGGAGTTTTGTACATAAATCTAAATGTACAAATTATTGCTATATTTATATTTTTATCAATAATAAATATATATATGTATGATAAAAACACTTTCAAATAATATAAAATATACCTATAAATATGTTACATATATCTTCCACTGAGTGACGCATTCAAGGAAGAGGGGCTAGAGGTTAGAACCCTTCCGAATTTGTCAATATAAATTAGTTAATTTAACAATTGCAAAATTGTGATGAATAAAAAAATAAAAATACCTCCTCCCCTCCCTAACCCGAATTTTTTTCTGAGTGCGTCACTATTTTCACTATATTAATGTGCGGTATAATAAAGAAGCTAACAAATTTGCAAGCTTGCAAGCACTTTCAAATGGGGTATTAATTCTGTGATAGTATCTATGGGTTAGTTATGGAATTTTGAGCAGTGATATTTCAACACAGTTAGCGACTCTGACCGTACAAAATAATTTTCATAATAACACCACTGTTTTAATACTGTGTGTTTATCTACCATGAGTGCGCGTTACTTGTCAAACACTTCATGAAACTTCAAGGGAACTGGCAGATAGGTTTGATACTCTATTTGAATGTGCATGTTAAGAGGGTTAAATCATTTTAATTATTATTTAGAATAGTATAGTATATACACGTTTATTAAAAACAATATTTACTTATTTAGTATACATTTTGTTTAATAATGTAATTTATTACAATGAAAATCGTTCAACACGAAAGATAATTTGATTATAAAAAGAAAATTTAATTGTATCCTCAATACAAAATAAAATCATTCATAGAACGAAAAAAAAAGATGTAGAATTGAAATAAAAAAGACATAAGCATCACATTCTATCTTACAGGCTTTAACGAATTATTCACTGGTAGAAAAATCATTGGAAAATCTTTGAGAAACGGGAAAAACATGTTCGTCGGTTTAATATCAGGCGTTGGGATTTTTCCAGGAATGCGTTTGATACCGTATTGCAAATTTTATACTACACAAACATTTACACTTGATTAAATTTCATCAAATATTCTGATTGTATTATAAAATTTACGAATAATAATCGTTTTGCCATTAAAGGAAATTTATTTTTAGAATAAAAATAAAAAACGGAATAAAAACAATGAGATTTAAAATAAAACTGAATATTTATGTACCAATTAGATTATAATTGGTTTATATGGATCTTCGGTTTGAACTGCTTTTATAATAATTATTTTTAAATCGAATACTAGAAGAAAATGTTTATCTACTTCCTTTGTTCTTTAACTTCAAGAAGATAATAAAAAATGTTTATTTTGTCATTATATTTTTATGAAATTGCATTGTATTTAATATTGCTATATACCTAACCATACCTAAAGGATAAAAGGAAGTAATTATTTCCGAAACAAACATTTTTTTGTATGTTTGATTTCAAAATTTTCATTTGATCTTTCCATTTCAAGTCAAAACATTAAACACTTTTTGGTTTGTATCTGTTCATTTCTATTTGTGTGTCTGTTCTCTGAATCCTTGTCACACGCATTTGTTATATATGTTAGGTTAGACAACTCAAATAAGTAACAATTTTATAGTATTTTTTTAGCATCAATTTCTAATAATTGTAAGATGAGGTAGTTAATTTAAAAGTTTTTTTTGTACTTATAATGTATTCACACATATTTTTTCATAAAGCAATAAAATTCGTCATTCTCACATAATGCGTACTTGTGAACAGTATAGCATACGCATTCTTACAAAACATATTCCACGATTCTAAATAACATACTAAAGTACCCAATTATCCACCAACAAAAAAGCATACTTTTCTATGAAAAACCACAAACACAATCGACTCTGAGTACAAATCACTATAGGATGTCTGTTGCTCCACCAATTGTGTTAGATACAAAGGAAGGTCGCGCGAGGATAATATTAGGCATTATAAAGTAGTCTCAAATAGCTTGTAATTGTTATTCACCCTCTGTACCCTGACCCGACGTAATATCGAGGGGTGCACATACACCCCGGTTAACACATGTCATTGTTGTATGTGCCGCTGTCACACCAATTACAATTAATATCTGTGAAGCATTAGTCCTGACGTAAATCTCTGCAACGCCAATGATATTGTATACAGTGGTGTAACTTATGTCAAGTAGAAGAGGTTTTTTATTTTTATATACTAGAAATTATTAAAACTCAATTTCTAAGAAGAAGTAAAAAAGTAAATTACTATATTGTACTTCCATTGCATTGATTAAGGCGGCTATTACACTATCAAATAAATATGTCAAAGATCTTTGACAAAGATTTGATCATATTTCTTTGATAAAATATGAGATTTTGTTCTATTACACTACATAAAATATTTGATAATATTTTCTTAGTATTATCTAGGGATATTTTCTTCTTTTTTGGTGCATTTTGATAATCAATGTGTAGATGTTCGTCAGTTGACGCGATCAAGGTTTGAATTTACAACTATGTATTGTAGTTTTTATAATCAATAAGAAGATTATCATATAATAACTGGATTATATTGATATTAATATATTAACTGTAACTGTCAGTGATAACTTGGTAGTCGCCAATTTGATTTATCTGTCAAAAAACATTGATAAAATATTAGAGACTGTCATTAACTATGATCATAGAAATATTATGAAGGTAAATATTATAAAAGTTGACTTATTACACTGTCATATTTCTTTGATCAAAGAAATTTTATCACATTTCTTTGATAGCGTAATAGCCGCCTAAGACATAAGAAATTTAACATGGGGACAGTTAGAAATGTTGTAGTAGCCTTTGATCGAATTTAACGATGTGTCATTTGTGCATTTTGAAATGCCGCCACAAAATTTAATAAAATTGTGATTAGTATTTTATTTTCAATTTGACACTCATTGGCCGATTGTCATCAAATTAAGCTGTTTTACTTTTAAGTGTAACTAAAGATTATGATTCAGTAATGGCAGTAATCAATTATGATCTAAGATTGGTGCCAGTACCTTATTTCAATAATCAACTTCTTTAATTTTTTATTTACTAGAAGATTAAGAAACTAAAGTTTTGTGTTATTGTCGACATTTTCGCTTGTAGTCTATACTAATATGTTGAAAAACTTCTTCATATATGTATTTATGAAAAGTAATATACTTTGAACTCGTTAGGAAGTAAAAGAAAGTATAAGTAAGATGTTTACTTGTGAAACATGTTAGTGTATGTTATATATATAAAACATCTTATATTTAACCCCACTTAAAAGAAATATTACTATACAAGTAAAATAAAATATCTTAATCAGTTTTAGAAATTTGATAGTAAGATTGTGAGAAACGGTGAAAAATAAGTCTGTTAATTAACATCAAATGTTTACATCCCAGTTAAATAATTGTTTTTGAGAATAAAAATTATAGCTACGCCACTGTATGTCTGTATGTGCGTGTGATTGCACGCGTTTTTGGTTTCTTTGTTGTGTTTTGAAATTACGCAAATGTAGGAGGAGTTGAGTTGTGTGACGTGGGTAGAAAATGGGAAAGGACGACCCAGGAAGTGGGTTTGTGTACGTTATTGTGAAGAATCGGTAAACTCACAAATAAATTGATGGTATTTTAAAATATAAATCAAATTGTTTTTGTTGGATTTGTTGACTTATGCCCAGTATTATAAAGAATTAGCTTCCAGCTAACGTTATCTACTAGGTGTCAAATTGTTATTAAATTGTTTGATATTTTAAAGCAGTGGTAATAAATGTATAATAATGTAAATGCTATGCATTTTATGATGTATACCTGGCAGTACTTATTTTAAGTCGCTGATTATACTTATCGTGCATGCGTCAAGGTTATCATATCTACGATTTCATTCACTACATCTGTGAGTGTTTTGTCATTTATATTTATTTCCTGTTTTATTTTCGTAACTATTTTTAATTAAACTAGGTTAATGACGGAGACAGAAAATCACACCAATTTTAATATTAAAGCTTCTACATATTTGACATAAAAAGTATCCAACTATATTATAGTAGAACACATGTTACAAAAATTGCAAAAAAACCTTTATAGGCGTACTAGTTTTCAATCAGCGCTAAACCAATTTACAAGCAGGGTATTAGGTTACACAGCATGATACTTGTTCATACACACATAGAATAAGACATATGGGACAGTGGTGGTGTGACACCCCAATTAAGGACTTAAAACACCGCGTAATTCCGTCGCGTGGCAAAGCCGACTCCGATCTCTATGTGCGTATTCTTTACAACTACTATTCATATGGCTATTTTTTGTTACACTAATCCTCTACATAGTGGTTGTTGGTTTACATTGGTAGATATTGATCCTATTGTACTTGTTAGTGCAGGGCTGGAGTGTATGTGGGTTACTGGAATTAAAGTTTTTTTATTACAAAATACGCAAAATATTATTTGTTATATACAAAAAACAATTATAAATAAAAAGATTTTTTTAAATGTGAAAGCTGAATTACCTAGTTTTACAACATTTGAGTTTATACAAGTAATCAATGACAGTGGTTCTTAACATTTTTATAGATGTGGACGCCAAAGACACTTATCTAGACCACAATAAATATAATCTAGACAACTAGACATAAATGTCGACATTAAAGTCCGATATATTATAAAGGAGCTTGCAAATTTGCAAGCTTGCAAACACTATAAAATGGGGTATCAAACTTATATTATGATAGTTTCATGCATAGGAAGTAAAAACAAAGGTATGTAAAGTATATTTTCTAATCTTGAATAAAAACGGTAAAAATCAACTTACTGCGCATGAAACTATCTGTTAAGAACTCAAAGAGAATTGTCATATAAGTTTGATACCTTGTTTGAAAGTGTTTACAAGCTTGCAAATTTTGCGAGCTCTTTTATAATACCGAACATAAATATCGTACTGGTCTTTAATTATTAAAAAAATGTGGTACAACAGTTCAGATATATTTATTATATTTTTGATGAATGAAAAACACTTTAGTGGCGCAAATTCATGATAACTGATGTTTTTTTTAGTAAAAATATCAAAATATACGCACATACATATTTAACTTATGTCCAGTGTTATTATTATTTGTTTAACATTTTTATAATTAATATTAATCCAACACGCAAAAGTCTTATAGATGTATTTATTTAAAATCAAATCAAATCCTATTACATATTATGTAGTTATTATAAAATTTGAGAAAATGTATATATATACAAAAATAAATAAAATAGTAACACAATTAATTCGGACCTGTGTATGGATAATGTATATTTGTATATATTTAAGTGGAGGGTACAGCTATTTTGCATTTAATCCTGTGAGTAGGGTTTGTTGGAATATTTATTACTTATTAGTAACAATTGTATGTTTAAGTAGCTATCATACACGGGCGTATTTTAATTTGGGTTTGGTTATGACCACGCAGATTATAACATACATACGTATGTGTGTGTGTGTGTGTGTCAGTGTGTATTAATGTTATTTGTAGTTCGGATTGGTACGTTTGTATCGTGATTAGAGGAATTGAATCGCGCATGGACGTGATTGTATTATTTAAATAGTGGTTTGGCTATTTAAAAAATTTATTGCGAAATGTTTTGTTTGGTTTGTGTAATTAAGTCTTTCTGTTGACTTGATCAGCATATGTGCATATAAATTTATTTGTATGCACATATGTGTGTATTTGTGTTAGTATTTCAAAAATAAATGTTATAATTTTGATTTTTCTGTACGTGTATATTTAAGAAAATATTTCATTTTTTTTGAAAAATTTATATAAAATACTAATAATAAATTGTGAAAGATGAAATTAAAATGATTAAATTCTTAAAATGTTTTTGTTCAAGTAGAACGTTTATGTAATTGTTTTGTATAAATATACATATGTATAATATTTGTATAAGTTATATTTGTGATGAATATATGAGTGGTATGTAAATAAAAACGTTTTTTACTAAATAAACAAACACAAATATACATATTTTCTGTTCAAAGAAGGTCGATAAAAAGTGTATAAAATACATTAGACAAATGCAATAAAAAGTTCATGTATTTTACAAATCATATGCATAAATATAGCTGTGTTGTAATATAGGTTGCATACACACACTTATATTGAAATATTAATAAATCTATAAGTATTATACTTACGCGAACATCGAAAATTGTCGTACGCTTTTTTAGTATTTATTATAAAAAGAGATAAATGAAACTTATGTATATCATTCCAAATGTACTGTGCCATATATGTTCGCAAAAAAAAATAATCATGTGTGTATGTTGCCGTTAAGGCAGGTAAAATAAAATTGACATACACACATATTTTTCCCCTCTCCCTGTTTGTTTATTCAACAGTATAGCAATACTCCTAGCGCCAAGGCAAAAATAAATAGTTTTGGGTTTCTGTCAAACGTATAGAATTCGTATAGAGATTTCAATTCGCGTTCAATTGGGAAATTTTTGTTGTCAAAGTAGGTTAGGATGTATGTTGCCGTTAAGGCAGGTAAAATATTGGTCGAAATTTTACGATAGTAGGCATAAATAATAAATATAGCTGGATTGTAATATAAGTTGCATATACACACTTATATTGAAATATCAATAAATCGTATTAATTGGCTCTGATAAGATCTAACTACAAAATAATAAAAACTTACATCTTGAAAAATAACTTTTAAGTTATTTTTATTTTGTAGACGGTTCTATCAACTTTAATTCCCCTAGCCATACTGTGTATTATATTTACATGAAAACTGTACATGCGTTATATTTTTATTACTTTACAATGTATTTTGTTTTTATTTTATTCCTAAAATTAATTACGGATATAAAGTTAAACGTTTCTAATTATTTTTTTTAATAGACATTGTTGAATAAACACGCCTCACCGCATTCGTACAGTTATTAATGATAGCTTAAAAATATCTGTAGCTGACTTTGAGGATACTCAATTAGTTAGAGAGCATCTTTTATTAATTATCTGTTCTAAATATACACTTCTCTTGAACAATGTCGCTTTTTGAATATTAAAAATTGTAAAGGTTGTCTTTTTGACGAAAATGAAATACAAGAAATTGTATTAAATATTTCTAAAGTTCATTTGTTTGTTGACATCTAATGTATTTTTTTAAGAAACTATGTGTTCTCATAGGTAAAATAATAATAAAGACCTCTGTAAGAGGTGCCGACACTGTGATGGATGTATCAATATGATGGATAAGTATATACTTTTAAATTTAATATAATAGTAGTGACGTTAAATATAAATAAAAACTGACGATGATTCTGTGAATCGAAAGCTTGCGGTTTCCTCTTCTTTAATAAATTTTGACGTTTAAACAAACAAGTTTGTTTTTACTTTTAAATTTATATATATTATATATTATATTTTATATATTATAAAAAAATGTTCATTTTGAGGGTTTCTACCACCAAGCGCGGATCCAGGGAGGTTCATGGGGAACATGACCCCCTCCCTAAACCTCAAAAATTAAAACAATTAAATTGAAAAATGTTTATTAAATAATACTTTCACTGAATTTTTTGATTGAATTATTTTTTGCATAAAAAGTTCATTTTTTGATAAATTGACGCCTAAATGGCAAGAAACAATAAGAAGGATCACCTTGTTCGTTATTACATATTATTATAAAAATCACTTCGCATTTAACAACTCCAAGCAATGAAGTAAAAATTATCTATTGTGTGTAACGCCCGTTACACTTATCAAAATTCATTAAAAATAGATAAACATATAATCTAGCTACATTTTTATGTTTACATCTGCCTATATTAATAAAGTCACAGTATACAAAAAACACATAAATAGAATAAGAGATTTTGCAGATTTAAATAACTTTCCGAAATTAGTAACGCCCGTTACAGGTGTACAAATCTAATAATAAGTGTGCACAATTCTCCTTTTAACATAGTGAAGTTAATAAAAAATCAGTTACTTTTCAGGTGTTATTTCATATTATAAATTTATATTAATATCAAAAATATCGTTTTGATTAGAACAAACTTGTAAAATCTAATCCACGGACTCGCCCTAAAGTAACTTTTTTGTTCATGTCACAGTCCATAATCCCTTCCCCCAAATGTAATTTCTCAGACATGACCTCCCTCAAATTTTAAACCTAGATCCGCGCCTGTGTCTACCACCTTTCAAATTTATTACATTAATTCCCTAACATTTAGTTTTATGAAGTTTATAACGTTTTAACAGCCCAAATATATATTAATCTTTTTAGTTTGAGATCGGGTAAAATTTGGCGCTATCCTTGCACGTGCTGAGATACGTGCTCGGATATGCAAAATATCAAGGAATGTGTCGCGCAGGTAACAATGCGAGCGTTGTGGTGGTCATGCGATTCGTGACTTATGCCCGTCCAGCCGCGTCATTGATCCTTGCTCATAGACACAACTCTCCGTGCCCAAACGTTATATGTTTTAAACTTTTATTTTACTTCTACTGTTACTTAAGCACGCATTTTTGATTCGGATTAGTTTTTTTTTGTCAGTGGTGGTTCGTTAAAAACATGAAAAGAAAAAAACATCTGCCAAGTAAATGCACAGTACTTCCTCGTGCTACATTCATCAAAGGAAGTTAATTATTGAATAAAAACAGATAAAGTGTTCAGATAAATTGCCGGGCATTAGTTAACCATTTAATTTTTATACAGTTTTACTAAAAAATATTAGTTCGAATTTTTTCTAAGACACATCTGATTTTTTTTCGTATATTTTTAATTTTTTGACAATTTCAATCTAAATCTAAAATAAAAACATTGAATTGAATGCTCTACAAAAAAGATTCTATAAAATTTTCACGTATCATGTGTCGTTCTTGAGATATCTTGAAAAAATAAATATTTTGGGATGTCACCCCTCCCCCTTACACATGATTTTGATGATTTTTAAATGGATCTGTGCTCAAACCAGACTCAACCATCCAACCAAGTTTCATTAATATGGGTTCAATGGTTTATGAAAAGCGTGTGACAAGGATTCAGGGGACATACAGACAGACACACAGACACGGAACGAAAAGTGTTTGTCTTGACGTGAAACGGAAAAATCAATTTAAAATTTTGAAATCGGAAAACAATTTTTTTGTCTCATTTTAAAACGATCAGAAAGCTTCTCGTATCTTCGATATTGCGAGGATGCAAATTGTTCAACTTATTAACAAACTGGATTTAGAAGGATACTTTAACTAACAAAGTAAAAATGAAATAAAATCTATTTTAATGGCTACACACTATACATAAAAATTGCGAATTTAAAACAACAAATATTCAAGCGACATGTGAAAAATTCAATGCAACCCTTGAATAACATTTTTCACGACATTTCCCCTCACTGTAAGTCCAAAAGGACCAATTGAATTTTATGTCAGGTGGGAAAAATAAATATTCCTTCTCACTTCGGGTGAGTTAAAAAATTTAATATCTGAATATTATTATATTTTAGCGAATCTTTATATCTACTCCATCTTACTTTTAATAATAATTGTTAATTCATCTATATATACTTATTGGTTGCCAATGTTTTTTTTATTTTGTTTTGATTGCTTTAAAATATCTTGTTACTGTGATAACTGCTACATATGAATGTATGTATGTATAATATATCATATTCTGATCGGTTGCATATTTATATATACAATAATATATATAATGTGCAGTTAGCATGAGTAGTAGATGACGAATATTGATAACATAGAACGTTTAGATATTGAATAAATACTACCGTGAAGAATGAAACATGCAAATGTATTTAATATCATATATAATGTGAATTGTAATATTTGGCGTTTGTGAAATAGTCATGTCAAGGTTTCATAATAATATCTTATTTATCTTTGATAAATATAAATCATTGAACGTTTATAGATTTCAGAAATGAATGTAAATATAATTTATTATACATTTATAGCTTGGTGACATTCAGTCTAAATTTAAAGCAAAATTTAATGTTTACAAATGTCAAAAATGTATTTTTGGCACGGTAATGATTACTACTATTTCGCATTACTATAGTATATACAAGAAAAACAAAAAATATTATTTTTATTATTATGTTAGGCAAGTAGCCAGATTTTGAATCTATGAGTGAATTACGTTAAAACTGCGTAGATATTTTACGCGTTTTATATTTTTCTGATAAACTTATTTAGAGTAGATCAGTATATTTTTAGGTTCATTTAAATTTATTGATTTTAGTTTTTGGATGACATTTAGAAGTATATTATGTTAGGTAGACTGATGAAGCTAATATCTACAATTTTTCTTAAATGATAAAAAAGTAATCAAAGACAAATTTTATTATTTATTATTTGGCTTAGGTTTTATGCAATACAATAATCAACGCAGACAGTAACTATTCAAGTATTTCGTGCTTTTTCAGCTTTTATCGCTGGCCAGCACTAAATATTGAGTAATATAGCTTTGGTAGCGATTCTTTTCAGTGCATCATCAGACCGTTGCTTGTAGTACCTCATATTATAAGAATATATATTTAAAAATAGAAATAACTGAAAACGGTCTCGAAACTTTTTTCGATCCGATTTGCTTTGCAATTTGTTTCGCCACGGTCTACCCTATTATATATGTAGGTAAGTATATAAAGGTGCCAAAAACAGTCTGTCTTGTACATTATAAAAATAACATGAGCTAGACGCTATGCCATTCATAATTTTATCTATTTAGAGATTCGTTCTGATTTGTTCTACATTTTTAAAACTGTTTACAAGCAAAAACAACGAATTTGATGAAGTAAACATTAAATACATTCAGACATATATTTTATTTTATTTTGCCCCCGTTTATTTTGTAATAAAGAATTTATAATTTTTATAAGAAAATAACAATTCTTTTTTTTGTAATACGTACCTGAACTTATCATATAGGCTAAATCATAGCCACCATAACCTATCACGGGCCCCCGGGCCAAGATTTTAGGCCGGTCCCTTTTGGCTAAGAAGAGAAAAATAAACCTGAGATAAACATTTTCTCCAAAAATAATTCAAATCGGTGCATTTTTACAGTAGTTATCGTGAACAAAAGAAAATTCTACCTCCAGACACACAGAGCCACGCACAGCCGCCATGCGGAAATCAACTTTTCTTTACGTTTTGAAGATAGTACAATCAGAATCTGCTCTTGTCTCAGACATGATTTTTCGAAGGTATTACAATACTTCCATTTCTTTCAGAACTGAAGTAAAAATTAAAACAATTTTGTAGCCTATTTTACCGATTCATTTTAATCGATAAGGATTAAATAATTGTACACAATGCAACATAAGAAAACACATAAAAATGTCACCCTAATATTACATTAAGATAAATATACATATTTCAATCCCTCTGGCTTTTAGTTCCAGTCTATAAACCTTACGATTACATTTCATTTATCCCGATTGCTATACGTTGGTGATTGTTGCAGTGCCCCTTTCGCGAACCCCCCACGTCCCCATCTAATGCTTTATTTGTGTCCATCTCACTGATTTCACATATGTGATATTGGTAATAAGTCAAACGGAAACGTTTAACACTGTTTTATTAATTTCCTTCGGTAGATTGGATAAGTGAAATATAAAATACAGATGTTACATGAGAATAGTTTTGTTAAGTAGGTAATGAAGTGGTAAAATGAGTGTATTTATATTTGAATTACTAAGATATATATTGCGTCAAAATGATATTTAATATATCAAAGTAAATGTCAATTTAAAAAAAACAAAACATGATTTTTAAAAGCAAATTGAAATAAATCTTTGTAAGGGAATATTTTACAACAAACGTTATAGATCTATATTATAGGAAATTGAATGCTCTACAAAAAAGATCCTATAAAATTTTTGCGTAACATGTATCGTTCTTGAGATATATTGAAAAAATAAATATTTTGGGATGTCACCTCTCCCCCTTACACACGATTTTGATGATTTTGAAATGGGACCGTCCTCAAGCTAAACCCAACCATTCAATAATATCAGTTCAGTGGTTCATAAGTTATGCATGTGACAAGGATTCAGGAGACAGACGGACACACGGACAGACAGACAGACACGGAACGAAAAGTATTTGTCTTGACATGAATCGGAAAGATGAATTTAAAATTTTGAAATCGGAGAACATTTTTTTTGTCTCATTCTAAAACGATCACAAAGCTTCTCGTATCGCTTCGATATTGCGAGGAAGCAAAATATCCGCCGAGAGAAGCGTCACAGTAGCTGCTGACATATTATAATAATCTGTTGTATTTTAATTATTTTTTGCATTAAAAAATGTGGAGCATATTTATTTATACCAGAAATACATAAAGTGACAATTTTGTTTGTTGAAATTGAATATTTTTATTTCCGAAAAATTATAACTGTACGATTAATGTATTATGATAAATGTAAGTATTATTTATTATTTGTGGAATACGAATAGGTCGGCTGGAATTATCCTCTTCCAACAAATTTATTTAGTACGCAGATAACGTAGCTTAACTTTTACCCGAGAGCAAATTTTTTACAATACCGAACATTATTAATAAATCGATATATTCAAATATCAAAATATCCAATATTTACTATAATCAACAAATCCAGAAAAAAACGTATTCACTGACGACCCAAACAAAACACAATCGTCGTTCTCGGTCCAACACCAGTGGTCATCTCCCACGCGGGGATATTTAATCTTTGCCAAGAGCTATTTGCTGTAGAATATATTAATTGCGTAGCGCGTTTAGCGGGAAGGGGCGGCCGACACAATGAATAGTGAATGCGCTACATTGGGGAGGCTTTTGTAAATATTATTCTAATATCGCATTGTCATTATATCCGTTTTTATTAATAACAAACAAGGCTAATGAAAATATTCATTTATTTTTATATTGTGGAGGAATTAAAATATTATTGATGTTTTTACATTTATGAAGTAATTTGTTTGATTAGATTAATTTTAATTGTCTCTTGTTCTTTCATTTGATCTATACGTTAAAATTAGCAACAAAATACACACCCTCTTAACTTAAAAAAATAAATTTATTAATAGCATTGTAATTTTTTAGGGTTCCGAAGAAACCCTATTAATCTTACTTTGTCCTCCGTCCGTCCTTTTCAGTCAAAGTAAAATATCTCGTAAACTGTATAAGCTAGGAACTTGAAATTTTTACTGAACATGTAAAATAAAGCTCTCTAGTAAAATATATACAAATTTTTTGAAGAAATAATTTTTCAGAGGGGGCACGAAAAAGGCTGAAACAACACAAAAAATATTTTTTTATAAATCTAAATAATAAATATTTAATATTAAAGCATCCGGCACGTCAAAATGTATAACCAAATCAGTGGAATTTGACCCTTTTTTTATTTTTTTCTAAATCAAAAATGGCGTCTGCAGGGGGCTTTAAAACAAATAAAAAAAAAGTATACCAAGGCATGTGGAGAGTGTTGGAATGTAGATCTGAATAGAATTTGACCCTATTTTTTATTTTATTTTTAACTCAAAAAAGGCCCAGCAGGGAGCTCTAAGCAGTATTTTATTCCCCCCCCCCACTCTAACTCGGTAATTATTGGCTCAAAAAATCTAAGCTAGGTTTAAAACTGAACTAGAATAGATATAATACATAAAAGTTTTTTGTAAAACTATTAATAAAGATAGTGAATATACTACATATGTAGTGCATTTCGTATTAACAAATATTGTTCTATTATAGTCTAGTTAAAGCATACATACTGTTGAAACCATATATGAAATATATCTAAATATAACGTCTGTTGAACTTGTTAATCCAATCAAATCAAAAACTCATCGGAGCTTTCCTTGTAAACCCCGTACGTAAACATAACAAAGCGATATTTCCAAACGTACATAAATCTATAATCCATAAACTGACACACGGAATGTATTGCAGAGTTTTGACAATATTTCAGATAAAGCGGTTCACATGGTATCTAATTACTGGTCAGCAGTGGTTAATAGAGATAAATGACTCAACCATTTGTCAATTAGCACACGGCTGTAAGTTCTGCGAGAGAACTGCAGGCACGGATGTATCAGGTCCGGATTGATTTTGATAAACGGTGTCAAATGTGTGACGATTTTTGTTTTTATAGTGAGAGAAGATAGTAAATTTATTATACAATAAATAGATAGATTAGATCGTAAAATGTTCTAATTTAAAGGAATACTGGGATAAAGTACAGCTGCTGTAAGTTTTTTTTACAATTTTCTTCAGAATATGTTTTATTAACCTCTTAACAATAAGAAAATGCATCATTCATGGAAGATTCATGTTCAGTTAAAGTTAATGTGTCAAAAAAATGGTTGCTTGACCATTTTTTATTTTGTTTACCTTGTTAATTAGCAGTTCAAAACACATTCCAAATTTTTTTATTAGATTCAACTCAATAGATACAGGCAAATTCATAGACATAGAGAATGGACAGTGCATTCTGTATTAACTCAATGGTGTAACATCTGTTCAAAAAAGGAGAGAGAGATGCAGTGTAGTTTGGAACATAGACGTAGAGTTACACAGTTATTCCAAATCTGTTTCTATCTCTTTCTTTTGACACGGTTCTGTGTTCGAGTCAGATGCCTGGTCCATTTCTCTATGTCTATGGGCAAATTGTTATTTTTGGCATTTTAATACCTAGTTAAGTAAATCTAATAATATATAATATACTATATTAATATAATATAATATTTAATAAAATAATAGTATGTCATTAAAAATTTTGTAGGTATGTACTATACCTACAAATATGAAAAATATAAATCAAGAGAATTAAAAAGATGGTTAGAGTTAATGGAAAATCATATGTATTTACTTAACGTTTTCTTATAAAATCAGTTCATATGAGGATTTCTTAGAGTAAATATTTAATGTCTATCAGAAGCTTATTTAATCGGAAGCTTGTGAATTTTATCTTCGATCAAAATAAATATTACTCGATATTCAATGAGAAATCTCGTAAAAGATAATGTTTGAATTTATATAAATTTTATCTTTCTCCAATGCATTATATTATATTGATATTTGTAAAGTTTATAGTTAGTAATAACTGATCACATGTTTTTATTTTTCCAATTTCAATTTTAGTCTTGCTCCTTTTTCCTGTAATAACTTATACAATTTTCAATAAATCGAATTTAATATAGTTAATCTAAATCTTGCTATTATATTGTCTTCTGATAAAAATTCCAAATATGTATCACAACTACAACTATTTAATCGATAATGTAAAGACCATGCCCGAATATATTCGGGGAAAGGTTACCTCCAGAAAAGCTCATGCCCAAATATGTTTGGGTAAGCATTACTTGCAGAAAAATCCAGCCTCGATTATTTTTGGGTTCGAAACGAAAATACTCCTTTCTCATCTCTCTTTTCACTGTTTCATTTGTAAAAAAAGGTTAAAATCATTTTTACTGTTTAATAAATTATTTTCATTCATAAAAATGGTGTATTTTGGTTTTACACATGAGCAGTTAATTAATTTCTTATTAATTAACTTTCACACTTCTCAGGTTTTATAAATACTTTTTTTTACATATAGATAATAATAACTAAGTTTTCTGTAGTGTCTAATTTAAAGGTATTATTAAAGCACGTTTTATTTATCTATCCCAAATAAAATCTCAATCTATATAAATAACTTTTATAATATTCACATATTATTATTTTATTGCGCACACCCAATATTTACCGAGTCCGCCGTCAATAAGTAGACGCGTGTTACTTGAAAACACTCATACGGAATTAAATTGTCAATATGTGATATTTGTCTGGAATCGTGCAATTTTTACCAACGTCAATGCATGCGGGGACAGCTGATTTGGATATCGCGGGGTAAGCTGTTTACACATTTTATTGCACAAGCAAATATTTGAATAAAGCTTTTATATATACATATATATGAGTGCAAGAGCGAGAGAAAAATAAAGGGAAGTCAGTGGCGGTGCAACAGTTGATTGTAATACGTCTGGATGAAATGAAGCGAGTGAAATTTCGGTTATTTACTTGTATTTGTTTCTACAGCGAACGTTGTATTTATTTTAAGAAAAAATTAAACTTCTGATGCATTGAAACTTCACAGAACAAATAATAAAAATTTAATTAATTGTAATTATAACTGATAGATAGATATATTAATTAATTAAATTAATTTTCGGAAAAGTTTTTTTTTTTTGTATAGTCGGCTGGTGGACCATTTTTTAAAATTAATATATTTGGTGTACTAGTTTTAGGTTTAGGCCTCTATACACCACTCAATCTGTAGGGCCGATTTGTCTGCAGTACCCCGCCTCTACCTCCCGACAAATCGTCCCAACAGACTGGGTGGTGTATAGAGTCCTTAAATCAACAAAATTATCATGAATTCCACAAAAATCAACATAATTTGAGATTGGAGCTTTGTTTCAATTTAGCCAAAAAAAAACACTAACATTAAACTTGTCAAGGAAAACAATATAGCCGATATGCAATAAAGTTAGACGCCTATCGCACGGTGTTGTCATTTAAGAAATCATAAAACTACTTTTCGAGATATAAGTGTGGTCCAATTTAGCGAGTGGTCCAATATACCATACTTTCCCTTATATACTGCTGCTTATTATTTTCCAATATCTCCCTGCGTACATTTTTATATACGCTACTGAGTTACACTAACAATAAACACCCAAGTAATTTAAATTGATTACTTTGTTAAAAATACAGATGGTGTTTCTGTTACTTTGAAATAACGAACGGCAAGCATTAGAAAAATAAAAATATGAGATGTGTATTAAAAATAAATATTGCACAATTTATATATTGAAAATAAAAATATTATTAAGCTCTGTACACATTAGAGCTGGATACAATACGTTAATTTTTTGTTAATAGGGTGAGCGGTTTTCAAATCTTAGACCACGAGCGTGCGTGATCGTTAGTCACGAAGTTGTTGGGCGTGAGATATATTTCGTACTTAAAAAAATATTTTTTCTGAAATTTAAAAAAGTTAGGTAGGTATTTAAAAATAAATAGTTTTAAATTTTCCTTTTAAATTGAGAAACAAAAATTCAATTTGTCATTTTTCTTTCAACAATAATTGATTGAATTTTTTTTAATTTCAATTTGCACTGACGTACGTGAGTAAAATAATTTAATTCATTAACGTACGTGATTATATTTTTTTCAGAGGCATTAGCTCACATATTTTTTTTTTTGGTAGGTAGTTAAGAAAAATGTAGCATATTTGCCAGACCTTAATTCCAACGCATAATTTCTATTAATTACTTCGTTCTGATTTCACACTCAACACTATTCACAAGTGTCGACGTAGCTTAATAGAGTATGAAATGTATATATAGAAAATACAGAATACTTTGTATAAAAATAAAGATACAGACACTTTACAGACCAATGCACAAATACTCATAAATTGACTATAATATTACAATAAATTTCAACAAATAGAAATCAAATAAAAATATAAAAAATTACATTATTTCAGTACATTCCATAAATCTATTCGCAAAATTTGTCTTCATAAATTAATTTAATACGTGAATACTACATACTTTAGCTTTGCAAACATTGTATTCTATATTCCAACAAGAGAATTTTATATTGAACGAAATATGAGTTTGAGAACAGGGCCGATTTTAGAACTAACAATAAGAAAGAATAACTTTGTGTTCAGGAGAGTTTTCAATGTAACTTTATGAGATTATAATATTTTCGAAAAATTTCCCGCCTATGTAGGTATTATATTAATATCATTGATTATTATTTTCATTTTTATATGTTTTTTATAGAAAATATAAATTTTAAATTTTGTATAATACGTGTCTGACCTAGTTATTCGATAAAAGGTAAAAAAACATAAAGAAAATTGTTTTTTTGCATAGCGCCTGATGTGTTTTTATGTAGAATTTGTTTTTATATTAACAATGATTATAAAATTATTTAAAAAAACATCTGCTAAGTAAATGCACAGTGCTTCCTAGTGCTAAATTCACCAAAGGTATATAATTATTGAACAATTCGAATAAAAACCGAAAAAGTATTTTCATTCATTCAATGGTCCATGAATTATGCGTGTGACCTGAAACGGAAGGATCAAGTTAAAATTTTTAAATCGGAGAACATTTTTTCTTCTTTCATTTTAAAACGATCACAAAGCTTCTCGTATCTTCGATATGATGAGGAAGCAAAACATTATTGAACAAGGAAGTCATGTTTGGTTCTACATACCGAAATTCTTTCATTTTTATATACCATAATCTGTTTAGATAGTATTAATATACATTTTTGTTAATAAGCTTCAATTATCATATATGTACAATAGATTAAACTAATTCTGGAAAGTTGAACATTATAACAGTAAAAGTCCCATTAAAATCGGTTCTGTAGTATTCATTTTCAAGCTGGAACAAACAGACAGATAAGACGAAAATTCTAAAAACTTACAATGGATTATATTGTCTGTCAAACGATATTTGACTATCAAAACAAAAAATTTGATAGAATTTTATGAATCTTGATTCGGGGCCACATCAGTAAATTTCTAAAATCGGTACTGTAAGGATAATCTAAACAGAGCAGAAATAAGTCCCAGTTTAGTAAATAACTCACTGTTTGTCTACTCCAGCACAAATTGGGAGGGTGGAATGTTTTTGTTAAAGTATTTATTGCATTTGATACTCTTGCGTTGTTAGAATTTAGTGCATACATTTACTTACTTTAATATTTCAATGGAATAGGGGAATATTTTTATTTTGTTTTATTATTGTGCACTCAGGTTAATTAGAAAGATAAATGCACTATTTTAAGAATTTTTCTTAAATGTCTAAAATGAATAGGTTAAAATAAATATATGTAGAATATAGATATGTTAAACCCTTGTTATATCTAAATATGCTCACTGCTCACAGTAAGTTAAATGAAATTTAGTATGTGATAATGTTGTAAACGTTGACTATTAGAGATAAAAATCATTTCTTATATACAATGATACCCGGTATTATAAAGAATTTGTTTTAGACCGATATCTAATTCAAATCACGAGGTATTTTTAATAGAGTTGCCCATGTAGGAAATGCCAGTCCTGACGATGAACCTAAACTTAGCCTATTATTGGGTTACCAAGTGTTGCTTTTTCGATATTGGTCCCAGTCTAAGCCAACCTTCAGATACCGAGCTTCGGTTACTTATTTTTTACCCAATATTTGGCCAACTCTGGACCAGCCTTAGTACGATAAGCCTTGGTCGAGTTTTGAACGAAGTTATCATTTGTATCTTGGCTCAGTGTTGGCTAGCATTGGCGCAATTTTGGCGCTACCGTGGCCCCATTATATTTTTCTACATGGGTGACAGCTTTATTATCTTGTCCATGGACTTTTGCAATTTAATTTCTACGTAAATCAAAAACCATGAACAACATAACACTATTCGTTATCCTATAGAAAGATTTTGGTTAAATTTTGATCTAGACTAAATAATACTGGGCATAATGAAAAATATACTTTACAAGTATACATTCATAATAATACGTATGTACAGGATGGACCAATAGTCTCTTAACATTTGAGAAGCCCGCAGCTTCTGCGTGGGTGGGGGTATCGGGATGGGGAGAGTATCAAACGCAAGAACGGCTAATAGGAATTTAATGCCATGGCATTGAAGCCTAGTGACTATGCTAAGAGACTGCAGTTTGCTGACGAAATGCTAGAGGTTTCCGAGCTTCAATAACATATTTTATTCGGATCAGACACACTTTTATTTAAACGGCCATGTTAACCGGCAAAATTATAGATAGATAGATAGAATAAATAGATAGAAGCACCAAAAGCCCTTACACTCACTGAAAGTTACTGTATGGGCGGCATTATCAGCGAGAGGAATCATTGGTCCATATTTTTATGAAGATCATGAAAAATTTCTCGTCCAGGCTACAAGAGTGTAAAAATAATCAAGTTCACACTTACATGATGTAATATTCAAAAAATGAAACCCTCATTTGTGTACTTTAAAATACAATAATTCTTGATTAATACCGCTTGTTTATTTTGGTCCACCCTGTATGTATGAATAAAACGTGCAATTATATATGTTCTTGTATATAAGAGATAAGTAGCCAAAACGACTACGCCCACTTACATCAACCGAGAAAATCAATGTTTTATAAACATCTCATACTATACATAAAGTTAAATTGGAGACAAACATATTTTTAAATTTTTTGACAAAGATAAATGAAATACTGAATGATTTTAAAAGGTTTTCTGAAAAGATTTCACTAATCAAAAGTTTCAAATCAGCAAAATATGGATCAACAACAAGTCATATTGGTAACATCGCTGTGGTCTTAAAAATAGTGGTACGTTGTACAAGTAATTTTTATAGTGTTATTTATTTTTTTATGTTATATTCTTACATTTTTCTGTTTAATTTTACTTTATGTTGTGGAATCAGTAATTATAATTTAAAGTACTTATATAAAAATCTAATCAAAATGCAGTGGCGAGGCGTGAAATTTTTAAATAGGAAGCATATTTTGTCAATCCTCCCCCTCCTATTAAGAAAAAAAAACTAGTTAGAAATAGCTTTAGTTCAAGCTTTTACTTTTAATACCTAATAAATTCTTATATATTTATATAGTAACTAAATGATTCTACGTCTTATTTTCTTGTATTTTAGTCGATATTTGTATGATGAGTTGAAGTCTACTGCAAAAAATTTCACTAAAAAATTTAGAATTTTGGATTTCGTTAAAATAATATAGAAAAATAAATATAGAAAATGGCGTGAAACGTTGAAATTTTTAAACCGCAGGTCTGTATCTCAAACCGTTCTCGAGATATAGTCTCTCAAAGTTTTAGTTTTTTCAAATTTTTGGAGAAAAAAGGCCATAACTTTTGAACGGGTGGTCGGAATTGATTTTAGTTGACGGATTTGGAATCAGCGTGTCAAAATCTATATAATGACATGTATAATACCTTAAAACTCGAAAAAAAAAAATTCGCAAAAAATGTCGATTTTTGACCAAATTTTTTTTGTCGGATTTTAAAGTATTATACATGTCAGTATATAGATTTTGACACGCTGATTTCAAATCCGTCAACTAAAATCAATTCCGACCATCCGTTCAAAAGTTATGGTCTTTTTTCTCCAAAAATTTGAAAAAACTAAAACTTTGAGAGACTATATCTCGAGAACGGTTTGAGATACAGACCTGCGGTTTGAAAATTTCAACCTTTCACGTCATTTTCTATACAATAAACATACTTTTAACGAAATCAAAAATTCAAAAAATTTTAGTGAAATTTCCTGCAGTGAACTTCAACTCGTCATACAAATAGCGATTAAAATACAAGAAAATAAGACGTAGATGTATTATAGTTTTATAATTGAACGTATAAATTAATATTAAATGTTATTTTTGACTTTTGGTTACAATGTTTGGGTTGCACATAAAGATGAATATTCTAATAATGTTTTTAAATTATTTATTAACTGATTTGTATTAATTTACCCATAAATAAAGGGAAGCACTGCTTCCCCTGCTTCCATGGACGCTTTGCTACTGTCAAAATTCTAGGTCAAAAATTATAACCGCTGAAACAAAGACCGAAAATATTTTGTCCTTATCAATTTATAAATTATAAGTAAGTTAAATAATAAGTATATAGCTATGTACAATTGTGCATAATATACATATAAATAAGTAATAATTTTTAATATCTAATGTTGAAAATAATAAGAAAATCTTCTTTTTTAACTTACTCATGAGCATATATACTACATCCATTTTTATAAAATCTCCCGCATCAAAATATCCCAACCCTCCAACGGCTCCAAGGGATATCTTTCACACCCAGTACACCACACACATACGTGATTGTGCATAAGTTTGAAGCATACATGTATATACACTATATATATTTTTTAAATCCAATAAACATAATAAATATAAACACGCAAATCCTGTAGCGGAGTCAGTGAACCGGGTGAAGGGGGAGAGGGGGAAGGGGCGTACACTTGAGTATTCCGACGACACCGCGGCGGCGTTACAATTGGCGTAAAAAAAAGAATTCTCGGCTGAGAAATGCAAGACTGCATAATATCTAATGTTAACACTGCATTTGAAATCCTATATATTAAGGTACAGTGTCAGAGTTGACTTAGGAAATTTTAATACGTTAAACTACAAAATATTTCTTATTTACTATGATAGTTGTTACGCTAGCTATTTAGTTTCTACATAGATCAAATTTATAGATGACACAATTCGATATATATCCTGCAAAGGATTTTGGTTTGCAAAATAATATGAAATATTTATAAAAAAAGAAGGTGCACATCTACTCTATATCGGAACTTTAAGTTTGTTAGTTTTGGCCGTGTAGAGCGTTTATCAGGGCCGTAACTACTACCGAGGCAGTGTCCTGGGGGCCCCGAGCATAAGGGGCCTCCGCAGCAGCGTAAAAATTGGGGTTGGCAAGATTGAGGAACAAAAAAAAGATATTCAGTTTTTATATTTTGCATAGAGTGAGTGCCCCTCAGTCTCTTGCTACCCCGGGGCCCCAGAGCCTCTAGTTATGGCCCTGGCGCTTATATGCCGATAGACACACAGACATCTATTAGATTTAGATAATGGTTTCAAGTTTTCAATTTTTTCATGTTTACTTTTTATGTACTGTATAATACAGTATACTTATAATATATTTCATGTACCTACATATATTTCTACATTTTAAAAAGAAATTACTGAAATACTACGCAAAATGTATTGATTACTTATAACATTCATATAGTATGTTCCAGCTTTTTTTTTGAAAACGACTTATAATTAACAGTCAGAAATCTGGAACAAATAACATTTTTTATTTTTTTCCCCTACTTTTGTGGATCTCTTTTAACGGAGCCAGTATTTGTTTATAAATTGTACCCTATCACTTTATACATATTGTTAGAAAGTTAATTTTTCTAAATGCAACTGTCTTAATATAATTTATATTGAGCTATTCAAACATGAGATATTTTATTTTCATTTCATGGGACAAGTATTATTTTTCTCAACCGTATAGTTTACCTTATCGAATGATTAGTGTTCTGTTAACTATAATTTGATTCAGAAAAAATTTCCTGGGAATGAAACAGGAGTATTTCTTACTTCTATATTCGAATAATGTGTAGAAAATTACCAGACTATGAATAAAATAAGATAAAAAAGTAATGTGACAGTAAAATCGATTGCTGTGTAAATATTTATGCACAAGACAAATTCTTTATGTCCAGCTATCGTTTATTTTTTAGAAGATAGAACTGCAGTGTGCATTCCAGCATCAATGGGCATGGTATTAGATAGCACACTGTTCCTGTATCCTTGAAGATTTTATATTTCTTTTTCTACGAATTGATAGTCGACGTTTGGTTCTCGTAAATTTGCCACTGTGTTTTTCTTACGAATTTAAATGCTTTTATTATTCATCTATCTTCAGTGTGAATAGTTGGTTTTATTAAGTGTAGTTCAAACTTCAGTGGTGTACATAGAAATTAATCACGGAAGTAATAATTATAATAAAGACAAGATTAGAACAAAATATATAATGATTATAAACATATTAGTGTAATGATTTTTGAGATAAATGAGTGCCTGTATTACCTATGTAAATGTCTTCAAAAATGTTCTAATTAACAGTGAACTAATTTATTTTCTCATTTTGAAGAAATATATTTCTATATTTATGAATATGTACGTACTCTACATATATTATGCATATAATGTACGTTTATTTGTGTTGCTTTATATTCTATTTGAGACAATGTGTATTTTATTTACTTTGGAAAATCGAGGCAAGTAAAACAAATAGATGCATTAAATTAATAATATTATTTGCATTTAATTTCTTCGAAACTTTATTAAATTATAAACATATTTATGTAATAAACAAGTACAAAGGCAAAAATGTTAATATTTTTTGGAAAAACAAGGGGGGGGGGGAGCAAAAGATCTTAAGCTAGACAATTTTTTTTATTCCAAGGCATGTGTCATGTCAAAATGTATAACCAAACTAAAGGAATTTGACCCCTTATCTTATCTCAAAAGTATGGCCTAAGGGGCTCTAAAAAAAATAACAAAAAAACATTATTATTTATACTATAATTAATGGAATAATAGGGAGGGGCGCCATAGAATTTTTTATTTTTAAATCTAGGCAAGTGGGGTGTCTAAATGTAGATCTCGATTAGTAGAACATGACCCTTTTTTTATTTTTTTCTAATTCAAAAATGCACCTGTATATGTAACTCCAAACAGTCCACGTATTATGTACTTTTGTATATTTATAATTTATTTGTTACTTATACCGATCAGAAGATTTCTTAAAAAGAAATAATAATAAATATTTAATTTAGACCAAACAATAGTTAACAATAAACATATAGTAAAGGTATATAGGTGCATTTATATTATATATTTATATATACTTTTATATATAAACCATAAATATATTTATATAGATAAATAAAATACTTACTGCTCCATTTATAATTAAATATAAACATATCGTTAAATATTTTTCTAAAATTGTTTTCAGTCTATCTTGAGTTTTATGTTTTAAAAATAATTAGGTATACTATATTTATCTAAATGAGTCTAGTCCATCAATCAAACTGCCACAAGAATATTTATGTATTTTGTGTAAAATAATAAAGTTCAGATCAAAACTAGATATTACAAATGTGTCTAGAATGATGTAGTAATTTAAAAGTGTACAAATACTGCTTAATAGTGTTAAATTTGAAATACACTTTTCTTTAATGAAAAATCAATTGTTCTTATAAAAAATGTGTAAACCTATAATTCATATAGTTGATAGTTCAATTTAGAATTTTTGAAAAATGAGATGTATCGAAAAATATTATAATACCAAAAAATACTGTTAATTATTTTTATTTTATTTTTGAAAGGTTTGAAGCTATGTAATATCTATAATCAAAATTATAAAGAGGGAACAGGGCAATTAATAATATATAAAGACGAAGAAGCAAAATAAAAATTAAACTGATTCTACCTTTTATGGTGTAAAACATGGCCCTCTAGCTCGTTTAACCTTTAATAATAAATTTAAAAAAAAATACACACACCAAATCAAGAATTTCACAAAGGAGCTGTCGGTAGAGGACAACATCCAGTCGACATTTAAAGCTATAACCATAACCACAATTATTAATGTTTTTTGACATATTAATTTTTTTCATGTTGTATTCTAACAGTTGCGTCGAGAGAATCCAACGCAGGCAGGCGAATGTAAATATTTGATTTGACTTGGGGACAGTCATTACAAATTATAATTGTTTAACGGATGTCCGCGCAAATTCGTTAGGGAATAAGTTGTACTGGCTACTATAATGATTATTTTTAAATTTAGAAAGTGCGCCGCAATGTTTAATGTAAGTAGACAAATAAAGTTAAATAATATTTGGTGAATACTCATTGCAGATTTTGCATTCTATTTATATGACTAGAAAGGGATATAAGGTACTGGCACCAGTCTTGGATATGACGCCAGTAATGGAAACATTTTAATTACATGTTCTGAATTAGAAATATTTGTTGATATTTTATTACTACCATTTCTGAATATTAATCTATATATGTACATTTAACTGTCTTACAGCGTGATTTGATGACAATCGGCCAATAGGTGTCAAAATAGTGAACATTTAAAGTAATTATTAGTATGAGTTAATGTGAATTACATAAAATAAGCTCGTCAATCACAAAAACAGTAAACCTTGCTCTTATAGCGACCATAACTGGTGCCAGTACCTTACAAACATATATTAATTGATAAGTGACATTTTTTTTTAAATATCGATCTCTATTTTTTAATAAAAATGTAATCATTTATGTCGAAATATTAATATACATATATTGTACAAGAGGGGGTTGAAAGGTTTGGTGCGAAAATCCCCTCTCCCGCCTACATTTTCATTAGTTTAATTATAACGTTATCAAAAATCAAAATAGTATGTTATTGCTACTTTTTGTTATTTAAATTTTCGGATGTTTAAAGAAGAATTTTGGCTTGATTTTGAGCTATTTTTGTGTTGATAATATACATAATATGATGTATTTTAATATGCTCAAAGGTATTACTTTTTTCGGATTTTCGGAATATATCTAAAAGTAATATTGTTTGAAAATATTCCAGCGGAGATTCGTGAGCTTATGTTATAAAAATAAACCAGTCATTGATTCGTATCAAAATCTTTAAACGAGGTGTATTAAACTTATTTGACATGATTTAATGCATGCGAGTTAAGTAGAAAACAGTAGTATTAAAATAGTTATGATATACCTATGTGAAAAATATCTTTTACAGTCACGATCACCAACTGTGTAAATTGAAGTACCACTGTTCTAAATTCCAAAGTAGATTTAACATAATTCGATACTCCGTTTAATGAGTTTACATTTGTTTGCTCGAGAATAAATGCCTATTTATAATATCGAATATTAAAATATTAAGTAAACCTAAGTAAATGATAATGAAATATTGATCATAAAACTACCATAATAACAAGTTGAGTGTTTGTAAGTTCTCATAAAGTAATAAAATCGGTTAGGTGTCTCTCAAAATAAGTATATATACCTAAATACCTACCCTGTTTGTTATTAGTACTTACAATTTGGTAAGTAAACAAAAATTATTCTTTAAAACATTTAATGGTCTACTGTAGAAAATGTTTGGTTTTACACTAATTTTTTGAAACTAATTTACATATGCAGCCAGTTAATACTTCACAAAACCGCCACCTGACGTGGATCACAGAGGAGAATAAGATTTGCTCTGGGGTAATCAGGGCAGGTGACAATTACAAGACCCGGGAAACATGGGTTTTTAATTATAGTTGTTATTATTAACTTTAAGACTATCAAATGCCCTAAGACCGTCGAGACATCCTTCTCCTATTATTAACAAATTAAAATTGATAAATTAACAAATAAGTTGATTAGTTAATATCTCAGCTAATACCTTATAAAAGGTTTTCTGGGTTGCTGAATAAGGATTTATTAGTTAGCAGCTATCAAATAATCGATTTTTCTTGGATTTAAAAAAAATTAATTTAGATGGGTTTTAACAGATCGACAAAAAATTTAAAGATTAAAAAAAAAGTGTACTAAAAAATGACATCCTGTACACTGATTTGAACCAAAAAAGTAACTTATGCCCCATTGTGCGACGCCCCACCTGGCCTGGGGCCCCGGGCGATCGCCCTGGTTCCTCCTCCCTGAAGCCGGCGCTGGTTTTACCTTTAGTTGCAGTAATATATATATTATAATAATATTATAATATTAGGCATAACAATATACTCTAAAAAATTAAAGATATGCTAAAAAAATATATCTATAACGTAACAAATGGTAAAACTTTGTTTTTAACGAAAAATATAAATATTAATTCTTGAGCATTGCTATTTCTGTTTTATATGTGATAAATTTTAACTCGTAAAGAGTTCAAATGCATTTGAAGAAAATAATTTAATGCATATAGCGGTGACACTGTTATCATATTTAAATCCTTCCTGTGTTAATAACCAAACACATGCATTCTTAATTCTTCACAATTAATTTCGTTTTTAAAACTCCCACTCAAACTCAAGTCATCAACCGTCATTCAATTAAACTTTGAATCTAGTTCTGTAAATAAAAGACAAACAAACTGCATCGCATAAAAGCCTCTCGCTCTCATAGTACGCTTTAAACATAAACAAAGATAGCTGTTCGCGCATTCCACGTTACGCTATATGAGCATCTCTCTCTGCAGACTCACAAACTAAAACTTCGTGATTGTTCGCAGTTGGTCGGCTAGTTTCGACAGCATGTGATCGCGAACCGAACACGGAATTACGTTGGCTAACCACTGCGTCTGAAACCTCCGTTTCGAATATATCTATACTCTGACTTGTTGCGAGAGTCCGTATTTTTACGCGCAAGTGTTTATTAAGTTTTGTGAACTTGTGTAAAGTGTTCCTAAACGTTTCTAAATACTGTTTAACACTAAATAGTGTTAGTTTTGAATGCCAGGAGCCAGCATGCAGCCGATAATCATGGGGTTTGGCAGTTGCATTGTATTGCTCACCGCTTTCACAGGTGAGTCTTGTTTATCACTATGGAGTATTTACCTGACGTGTGAACACAATAACATGTGACTGACCGGCGCGCGGGTTATTTAAATTATTTAATTAGGTATTTGATGATTTTTAGTGTCGCCAATTTGTTTAAAAGTTCTTTAAAAACTTTTTCCGGAAGTTTGTCAGTAAAAAAGTTATTTTAAAAGTAATTGTATAACTTTTAAATTAGTATTAACACCATAAATGACGCATAGATTTTGTCGAATTACAAAAATATTTATAAGTTACCCAATAAATAATTTAGTTGTTTAAAGTTATTCTGAAAATAATAGAAAACACTTCAATTTAATAAATTGTATTGTTTTTATTTGGATGAATACAACAAAAATTTAAAAATCAATTATGGCGTGTATCGATTTATAATTACATAAATTTTCATTTTATAAAAAATATTTTTTTTTTATTAATTAGGTAGTACTATAATAATATTTTTTTTAATTTGAAAAATATTGCTTACATATAGTTATACCTACATTTATTAGAAAAATATTTGTGAAATTAATTGCAAATATTTATTTACAGTTAATCAATGATAGATTAGATAAAGTCGATTCAATTTAATAGTTATTCTTTTTAATCTGCAATTTAACTATTTAAAATTCTACCTACACTATAAATAAAAGCCTAATTTATTTATTATTTTAAAATAAGTAATTCAAAATCATGTCATAAAAAAAGAAAATTGATACACTTTTAAAAATAACTAGAATAATAAATATATAAATAAACAGGAAAGTTTTAATTACAAATACTCTTATTGAATTGTGTATGAATGAATAGTGAGAAATAGCCTCTATAAAATAACAAACAAAAGGAGAGTATCTTTGAAACTTTCTGTCACCGATTGTCAAAAAAATTTTCTAAATAAATATGCACATAATTGACAGCTTTAAATGCAGACGTAAGTAAGTCAAGTTCATGAAAGACCTTTATATTGTCATATAAAGAAACTATTCTACTTCTGCATACTGCTATTATTATTCATTAATGTTCTTTATTAATCAATGACGTGCGAAAATTATACTTTCATGGCTGCATATACATTTAATACTCTTATTATTAAGATGGAAGATCAACGCATTTATTCTTTTATTAGTTTTATAAGTATTAAAAGAATATAATTATAATATTTTGGGGGGAATTAATAAATATAAGTTCATATAATCTCATTTATAATTAAAGTTTTACAAATTGAACATAAAATAATAATAATAAAAAAATCTTGTACATTTTTAATCTAAAATTTTTGTACGCGGAAAACGATTTTTTATTTAAAAAAAATATGTATTTAAAACTCTTTGTTTAGTCATAAAATTTTTATTTATGTAAAATAAAAATTATATTAATAATTATTTTTTTTATTAAAACTAGTCCTCAATATACTATACATTTCTTTATATGCAATTTCATGCAAAATTGTCGTAATGAAAAGAAAATGTAAATAAAATAAAAATATATCACTTTGATTTTTCTAAGGAAATGTAGGTACACATTTTTAGAAATAATTGTTTCGTTGTATTTTCGCGTTCAAAGGGTTAAACGGAAACCACTTATATCGCTGCAAAGAATTTATTTTTCGAGATGTATTACATAAATCAATAAATGTACATAAAATTTGCATAATTAGTCATAATGTTCCATTGATGTATTAGAAAAATTACACCAAATTATAGATAATCAAGAAAATAATATATCATGAACGTAGCGGTACTTTATTTTAATAAAACACAAATATTATTTTAAATGAGGATTAACAAAACTACTTTTGGGAAGCAACTCTCATAAAATAACAGTAACTATAAAATAATAATCACATAAATACCCAACAATAAATATATAAAGTACACTTGAATAGAAAGAAAGAATACCATATAAATAAGTACCTATTTCATTCATACTTTATTTATTTACATCGGAAGTGACTTAAGTCAAGACGACCATCTTCTAGTTCCCATGTCGGGCATGTATAATCCTTTGTCTGCAATAATTGAAGCATGAAATGTTGTTTACCTTCGTGTATTCGAACCTCAGACGGTCTACCTGCACCGAGGGGGACAGGTGTCAGACGAGGGGGTTTATCTCAAGTGGATGTCCTTTTTACGACTGACTGTATAAAAAATAGCACATCTGTTTTAGTAATTAAAGTTAGATGGGGTTGCAGTTGGATCTGAAGTTTAATTGAGTTACAGATTAGATTTTAGAAGATTTTTTAAATGTTTTATGGGGCATTCATAATATGGTATTTAGTGATATTATCTTTGTTTCATCCATGTATCTTTTTTAAGTCCTTTTTATAATAATTAAAAAATTTCAGGTGTTTAAATATAAAAATGTGTGTTTCATTCATTTAAATTATGTTTTATATTCACAAAATTGACTTATACAATTTTCTATAGATTACATAATAATTTAACAAAATATCTGTCTTAGAAATAATTTAGATATTATAATAATCAAATATTTTGTGATAAACGAATTTTAATGAAAATTGGTCGACCACTTCTGCATGCGACTCTACCTACTTATGAATGATTAAATATTTTTTATGTAATTAAAATATAATATTAAAGTACCTTACACATTTATATATATAATTTAAAACTTTAATTAAAATAATATGAATTGTATCTAAAAGTTTTTGAATATAATAAATGAATAAGTAGGCAATTACAAACTTTAATATTATTTATAACAGAGTAAAATTACAAAGCCATTAGCGTGTAATATTCTTAAAGTAAAATAACTGAAATTAGTTTTTAACAGAAGGTATAATACCTTTTTACTATGCCATTTACGTCAATCTACATAAATTTCGTAAGTTATAATTGAAATTTTACAGGTATTAAAAATAATTGTTGTACATGATACATACTTATTTACATATGTACATGATGACATAAAATATATAAGTACATATTAAATATGCTCGTTTATGAATTGAAATAGATTTAATTAAATTGCCAATGTTAGTGAATCAGCAATAATTATAAATTACAACTAATTAGTTCGTGGAACGCTGGGCTGATTTTTAAAAAACTTTAAATATGTTCTTGGTATACTATATTGAAGTATATTGACTTACATTCATCAGAACAATAATTAAGGGGTCAAAATATTTCTTTAAAATGAGGGAAGATTGTAAGCTATATAATTATTGTAAAATGGATTGTATATGTATATAATATAAATAAAAATAATTTTTTTTGCAAATTAAAATTTAATTAATCTTTGACAGAGTTATAGGATTTTATGCAAGCGAAAAAATAAAGTGAATTTTTTATTAATTAAGTAAATAATTATATTAGCTTAATTTAAATACGCACTTCATTATATAGAAGTAATTCCTTTAAATTTAGGTTTGTATTATTGAAAATTTCACAGTAGGTATTTATGTTTTATAACAAGGATAGTTTTATAATACTAATTTTTTTTTTTTTAATTGAGTTGGTTTCTTTGAGATTGATCAAATATGATTTTTTATTTATTTCATTACATTTCTTGTCAAACACAAAGGACATAGATGATTTCAACATGATAAATGGTAGCTTTTAACTACATCAAAGTAATTCATAAATACTTTTTTTTTGTTAATTTGTTTACATATAAAAACCATATTCCGAGGAAGTGAATGTAATGTATTTTAAATGTAAGAAATGCTGGTATCATCAAAATAAATCATATTTATAGTCAAATTTAATGTCTGTTTCTAGTTTGTTGAGATAATTATATACTGACTCAATAATAATTGTGTAACAGCATTTAAAATAATTTTTGGTGGTGCGTATGTTTTTATAGCTACCGGAAAAAGTCCACTTAATTTTTTTTTTCATTTTATTTTGTAAACGGACATTAAACACACGCAACGAAAATAAATATGTGTGCATGCATTTTTTTGTAGAGGATTTTCCATCATACTTTATAAGATCAATTAAGCTTGATAAATATCAATGTCGCCTTTATTTCAAGTGAAGCAATTAATAAATGTATATTTAAATGCATTCTAGGTTACAAGATTCATAAAAGTAATTTTAAGGGTTCCGTAGAAAACTAGGAACCTTTATAGTTTCGCTCTGTATGTACATATATTAAGAGTTTTTTTAAGTAAAAGTTTTCTGACAAATTTCACTAAAATTCATTTAAAATATACTTTATATATTTCCAAATAGACAATATAAATAATAGATAGTTAATATTTTAAGATCCGAATGATACGCCATTGACTTTACGGAGCATATTTTTGCGGAGCATACCGATAAGTTAACTTAAGTGTATACGTTGAATTGTAAATGGTTATAATTGTGTTTATATATAATTTGACTTGTTTTTGTTTCGCTCGATAGTTTTTTAGGTAAACTAAATAAGCCAGTGGCATAAATAAACATTGACAAAAATTACGTTGCGTATATAATTTATTATTAACATTGATTATTCAACAAACCGTAAAACTGGACATCAGTCTGTTCACACAAATGTTATAGTCGTGAAATTAAAACAGAATGAAACCAGTGAACCGCGTTATATAAGGTCAAAGTTAAATAAAGTATGAATTTACTTTCTCAAATTATGTTATTTTCTTGTCAAATTACACGCTTCAGTAATTTATATTTTTCTGTAAATAATTTATGAAATATTTGAGAGATATTAAATCGGATTAATTTATTTTCTTATTACGCACAATTTTGTATACGATTTTGTGTAGATCTAAAAATCTTGTTTAAAGTAATTAATTAAAAAAAATATGAATTCGTTATTATTATTATTATTATTTTTATCCTTTTTAATATCAAATAGTATTTTTTTTTACTAAAGTATGTATAATGTACGTGTATATGATAATATATTACTACCTGAGCCTCAAGTAAAATATTTATTTTTGGCTGAACTTATGCTCTTAGGATCAAAGAGCATCGGATAAAAACATATTCTTTGATTCAAAAACAAACCTGAAGCAAAATCCTAAAATAACTATCAACAGTCAAATTTTAATACGTATATGAACGTAAGTAGTTTATATTTTTTTATATTTTTTTTTTTATATTTTTTTTATTTCAAATATTTACAATAAATTAAGAAAAACTATTTTGGTTATAATTTTGAATAATATTTTTAGAATATGATCACAAAATTATAGCTTATTATTGGCTGAAGTTAGTCAAGTCTGGTTACTTTTGATTCATTATCTACTGTAACGTTTTTGGGTTCAATTTCTTTTTACTAATTTATTTTATCCTTTAATTGGATATACAGACTGACTTGTAGGAGACCAGATACGTAAACACAGCTTCTCTTAATGAATATACTTAATTATAAACAAACTTACACGATTATCACTATTGTCAAAAACTTGCACTATTTCTTAACAAAAATTTACACTATTTTAGTTTAATTATTTTTATAATATTATCGTGGTCGCTATCACAGAGCCTTTCTTTCTCCTTAGCGTGAATTAAAGTTTTAAGGTATATAGGGTTTCACTGTCTCATAGATTTATTTAATACTTTATAAGTAATTGTGGTACACTAGACCCTGTGTTAACGAGTGATTTTAATACTTTGCAATGCAATAACCTATTCTAACTACCATCATATTTTTACACTACTAAAAAGAAAATATATCTTTAGTGTTTAAATATCTACGACATTTGTATATTTTTGAGAGGTACGGTCGCCAACATATAAAATTTTACTACTCAATAGGCTATTTGACACAATTTACTATATATTTTAAAATTTAGTCAAATACCTTTGTTTTTTTGAAACGACTCAAATTTACTCAAATAATAATTCAATATCACAGAGTCTAAGACGCTACAAAGATCGTTTTAAGTTTATTTGGTCAGGATCGGTACAGCCGTTCAAACTATAGACGAAAAAAAACAAACAAATATACCTACATATGTATGTATATAGACTGATGAACACAATATCCTTTTTGTGCGTGCCGCAGTCGAATATAAAGATAAATTGAAAAAAAGAATATCTGAGAACTAACTTATCAACGCCCATCCCAAACTCTTGGACATAAAAATGTGAAATTTTAGGAGTGTTTTCTTTTTTATGGCGTAAACACCCACTAATTAATTTTGATGCGTTTTTCTATATACAGTTGCTCATAATACATATTTTATTTTTATTTTAAATAAAAATATTTTAATGTTCAACCCTAATAGGGGTAAAAAATAACGTGGGCGGACCGCGAGGAATATATAAAACAATTTTATATTGTATATAAATTGCAATATTTTCATAATGTGATGGAATTGCCTTTAATCACAAAATGTGTTTAATTCATTCAAAATCATGTTACTGTTTATTAAATTAGGAAACATTTAAACCACTATACACAAATATGTATATAGCATTATTTTGTGATTGGGGATTGCTGCAATGTAATGAATATTTAATTAAAATATTCTGGAGCGGAAACCGAAATTTGATTCATTCTCTCTCCATCGGCTTATTGTTGTTCATTGATTTGTATGTAGATTATTTCTACATCTCATTCTATTTGGTGACACAGATCGAGAGTTGCAAACTGTTACTGTTTTTACCTGAGTGTTTCCGTTAGAAAGTGTTCATTGAAATTTATTAAAAACAAATTTTTATATTAATTGCAAATGGGACGAAGGTTAAGCTGTGGTTTTTGTTAATATTTATATATAAAAAAGAAATCACGAAGATATGTAGCTGAGGTTACTCATTATTATTTCTTAGAAAATCATATGTTACATTTTTTTTTGTTAAGTGCGTTTACTGATATTTATCTGTATAATTAACAGAATTTAATTAACTTTAGGGTGGTCTTACTAAAGAAAAACATATTTTTCACATATTTTATTAAAATTATTGACGCCTTCTGTTTTTTTGTATTCACTTTTGATTTATAAAATATTTACAACTGAACGTATTATATTCATGTATATTTTATTTTACAATACTTCTACATTAAATACAATACCCTACCCCCCTACACACACAAGAAGAGATATATGTAAATGACAAAAATATGAGTTGGGTGACCCTTTTGTACTTAAACCAAAATCATTTTGATTTTCAAATTTATAAGCCTTGATTACAAAAAAAATTATAATTTTTTGCAGGTAAAATGCTTTTTCTGTTTATCATTGAGCATAATTTTATCCAGAATAAGAAATTATAGAAACCTGGGTAATAAGAAATACATATGGGTATAATTATCAAGGCCAATTTGATTATAAATATCAAAATATTTCCTTATTCTAGCAGGGCTGAACCCTTAAAGTATAAATCTCTATTACATTTTGTCTTTTACACCTACTAATGAGTATTTTCTTTGTTATTAAAAGGTCAATATACTTATCTAAAATATACGTAGGTACATATACATTTTATTGGGTATATACTTGTACAGCAAAATGAGTATATATTTTGTTCGTATCTGCTAACACCTGTCGAAAGATATGACATATCACTAACTTTTATCAGCTTGATTAGAAAAACGTTTATACATGCTCGGGAAAAACATAAATGTATTGTCTTACAAAATACTGGTTATTATTATTACTTTATACCTTTCTGTGTACGGAGGGTTTTGTATATAAATGTGTTTTTATCTGTTTTGTAAAAAAAAACTAAATTTATTTTTTTTACATCTCATTTCTAATTAATATATATTTTGTTTGATTAATTAACATAATAAACAAATGATAAAATTCACAAATTCTCTTTTGTTTCAACTCACTATTTTAAAAAAATGCTTTTTCTTTTTACTTTTGAATATTGTTTTATCAATTGTGAGAAACATATGTGATATAATTACTTAGTTCAGATTTGCATTTGAAAATAGATATATCAACATTAAATATTTCAATTACTGATATATACAAGCGCGTGCGGTAGGTACAAATATATAGTAATATAGCTTTTATTGTTGCTTTAGGATACAGTAGATATGTGTTGTGCATGTAATTATAATTAACCCAGAACTGTCTGGATAGTAATTACAGTATTGATTTATACATAAATGTATAACTAAACGGATTAAATCATTTTGTGCAATCTCAAAATTCCTATTTGGATCTTTTTGTGTTATAACATATTTTGCATTTAGTAACTTGCTAAATCAAGAAAAAGTAAATAATAATAATTAACGTAAACAACTGTAAAAATGCTTATAAGATTGTTAATCACAACGTAACGTAATATGTTTATAAACGGTAAAATATTTGAGATAAGATAAAATTTTTAGCTCGAATCCGTCTTATTCATGTACAGTAATTCTCTTCAGCTGGTGTACGAATGTTGAATTTTTTTATGAAACTAATTTAACGTCTCTATTTCACTTTTGTTTCTTCTTACGCACATATGTCTAGTTTAGTACGCGAAGAATATAAAAAAATGTTACAGGAAATAGCTTCTAACCAAATGCGTTTGATGACGCTTGCGCACAAAACTAACTGCTTCTACTTTATTTTTATGTCATCAACGAAATATTGATCCTAATTTCTAGTCTGAATATAACTAGGTTTATAGACCAAGAAGGATAATAACACTGTACACGCAACACTGCCAGCTTGGATATACAGAATATAACATACACGTAACACTACGGTGCATGCAACGTTATTGTTTCTTTGTCATTTCCTACTACAGTGTGTAGTTTTTCTTGTTATTGAATATATGCTATTATACTTAAGTGACATTGACATTGTTACTGAAAATTGTATTGATATTTTTAAATAGGTACTGTTTTATTATTTACTTTTCAATACACACTGAAAAAGATTAAATAAAGTCAGTATCTAATCACAAAATCATAGTGACCTAAAATATTCAACATGTTCACCCAACATACCCACCCAAGATGTCCACTGCGAATTGTTTTTTTACCGAATTTATACAAAATATCCATAAATCATACCTTACCTATCTATTAATGAAAACCGGAATAAAATCCGTTCAGTAGTTACTGAGAAAATCGTGTAAAATTATATTTTCAAATATATTATATATATTTTGTATTATCAAATATATTTTATATATTAAATATAAACTAATCATTTTTAAAAGGCTGTAGCTCCCTCAAGAAGAATTTCCGAACACATGTTCATACGAAGTTTTTACTTTAAAATATAACCGAAGTTTTTTACATTCGTTGTAAATCATCCTGTATAAAATCATTTTTACGTAATTTATTTATATTGTTAATATAAAAATATTTTCATGTTTTATACTAGATTTTTTTGATGGGGTAGGAAGCATATTATTTTAACCAAGTTAAAAAATTGAGATACTTTTTTAATAACAATAAACATTTATATACATTTTATAAATAAAATAACATTCAAAACTAAAAAAAACAAGGTAGGAAATAAAAAGACACAAAATATTTCTAAAACATCTAAAAATTCTAAAAGCTACTTTAACTTCAACTGAATTTCGATGGATATTAAGCATTGCCAATTCGTTCGATCATTTTTTCCTGTCATGTTCCTTCAAAATGCGTTCATGCCCTTTTTGTTGTAGAAAAAGAACGTCGGGGGTACAAGTAGTAAATTGTTAGTTACGAGAATATTGATTTTGACTGTAACTAGTTATGAGAGGCCTGCTAAAGACGTATTACTGCAAAATTATTTCAATTTATTATTGATTTTAATTTAATACTTCCCTTTTTAAATGGGGTGTGTTGTGTTGTACATCCAAACACCTTCTTTCGTTACGTCTTTGATCTTCGCAAAGATTAATTTATTTGATATTTTTATTCAATTAATTTCAATGTTGATAAATAATAAGTTTTTATATTCTCTATATGTCGTTCTTTATAGACTTATTTATGGCAGACTCCATACGAGTAACGGGTAGGACATTGGACATTAATATCTGTACGTAATAACTTCGTTATTAAGTATTTATGTTTTGTTTTATGTTTAGATACTGTATGTACATGAATATTTTATTAATCATCCCCGCGCGATGCATTTTTTATGAGATTTTTATTACTTGAGTGGTAATAATCGAAATACAATTTTTTTTATTTGTTAGCTGTAAACGTTGAAATTACCACTTAATGTTGGGTGTTTTTAAATTTAATTTGTTTTTACTGATCGTAAAATTTGGTTAAATTAAACGGGGTCTGCGTATTACTTTTTTATGGTTGTCGTTTCTTCAGCAAGTATATAATTTGTATTTATAACAAATATTTCCCTTCTAAAAATGTACAGTTATATATGAATGTGCTAGTTTTGTTTAAAATTAACCTTTACACAGTAGTGGAATAAGGGGGGAGGGGACGACTGCCCCGGGCCTCAGATGCAAGGGAGGACCCTGTGCGGCATGGTAAAAAAAATGATTTAAAAAAATTGTAAGATGACATTTTTTTTTGAAGAAACAAGGTTGGAAAATCTATTAAAGAGCAAAAAAGGTCTTAAGATATTATAAGAACATTTTGTTGCTATTATTTTTAAATTTTGTTAACATTTTTTTCTGCTTCGGGTCTCAACCTTCCTTAGTCCACCATATTGCTTATAAAAATAGCTACATACTTAACCATAACCTAAACTAGTGTTTAGTGGTGGGGAATAAGATGAGATATTTTTTTCTTGTTATGAGTAATAATTAAAAGCAATACGCATTCAATATTATTGTTTTCAAAAGTCGACCCGGTATAGATAAGGTAAGTAGTACTGTTATTTTCTCGGCTATCACTATTTTTCTAACTTTTACGATGTTTTAAATAGTGTATTTAAATGTCACTGTTATTTGTGATTGGAATGACAAAGTAATGTAACAAGAACAACTTACCTAGAAGCCTAAATTCATCCAACCATAACAGGGAATCATTATGAGTTTTAAACTTTTATCTCTATATTTAGTGCATAGATTCATTTTAATTCCACTTCACCAAATATACAAATTAATTACAAATAATTCGTATCGATTGCATAGTGCGGATATAGTTTGTGTAATTATTAAATTGTATGAGAAGTGTTTGACCACTAACGGTGCTTAAATGCCACTTTGTTTGTTACACTCAATTTAATGCTATGCTTTAATTTGAATACACTGTAACATACAGTTTCAACTACTGTTACTAATATTTAAATATTAAAAAAATACATTTAAAAAACTGTTTGATTGTTATACTTCACATATAGGATCGATCCACACTATCGTACCGGTCCCGGTCCGATCTCGCTCCAGTCAAATATTCAGTATAGTAATACTGTATAGGAGCGTTATAGGAACGAGACCGGCACGATACCTATAGTGTGAATGATTTTATTGTTTACTGTATATTTATATTTGATTTCAAAGAATATTATATTTGTGACGTAACACCCCCAAAGTTAAAAAAATTACAGAATACACCCGTAAGTAATTTAAAAATTCATATGTGTTTCAATAACAACGCAGTTGTTTATTTTAGAATTATAAATAAACAGTCTTTTTCGCAAGAATAGCAAATATTAAACATATATACGTATTATTTATATAATTTTTTTAAATCTTGTACAGTTGAATATGAAAATAATATGATGTAATTAAAATAAATGATAAAATAATACTTAAGTAAGGAAGTGGAAGTATTTTATCTCTTGTTAATGATCATTAACTATTATAAGTATTAATAAGTAATTATAGTGAGATTAACAATTAAGATAACTTTTGTACATAACTTTGAAGTAATTATTAACAATATTAAGGTTTGACGGTACTTGTTTATTATATACCCGGCATTTGTAGATGTGCAAGTCTCGTGTATTAAAAGATAAATCAGCGCCAATGTGAGTAAAGTGTGTACTATTAGTTTAAATATTTATTATTGCATACCTAACAAAATCTAACCAAACCGATTTCGCCCAATAGATTACCCTAGCCAAAGCCAGTTTGACTAAATCTTCGTATTATGCATAATTTAATTACTATGTTGCAGTTTTCGAAAATAATAACCGAATATATAATAATTATCTATTTAAAAATATAGAAATTAATAGTACACACTTTACACACATTGGCGCTGATCAAATCATACACTGCATGTCACTTGCCACTTGCCATCTGTAAATGCCGGGGATATAATAGACAAGTACCGATTTAACATATATTATTTTAATTAATTATGATTTAATTGTAAATGAAATTTATTTTGAAATCAAATTTACTTATATATCTATTCTTACTTGAAGCAACATTATTCAGGGGCGTAGATAGAGGGGGGGGGGGGGAAATTAAGGTGATCAATCCCCCCCCATGAGTCTACTTCATGAGAAAAGTCCAAGACATTTTATTAAACTTTTCTAGTATGAAGAAAATAGGAAAAATTGGGTAAATTAAGAGTAAAAAAAAGTCTTCATTTTTGCTTAATTTTCAATTGAATGACCATTTTTTTTAGTATCAAGGACTTAACTAACTATAATTTATATAACTATACGATCAAAAAAAAGGGTCATACATTTCAAAATTAAATTAATAATTTTTTTTTAATTTTACATATTTTGGGGGCTTATCAGCCACCTCTTGCCTCAAGGCTCCCGAACTTCTAGTTACGGCCCTAGTCATATCCCCCCCCCCATCGCAAAAAGCTATCTACGCCACTGACATTATTCATATCGTTCTTCTATAATACTTATTGTAAGAAGATGTTTGTTAGTGATACTCTCATGAAACTTATATTTTATGCTACACCTAACTATATCTACAACCTCTATTACACGGTGTATGAATGAATAACACTCACTGCACGTTGGGGTATTACCTACGACTAGCGTGAATGATTCATGGTACAGCGATGCGACCTTCTATATACGTATATACAGGCGACACATATTCAGTATCAATTAGCGAAAAGCAATAACTATTTAGACTTGCATATGATAACAATCTTTACCGTATTATTGTTGTTATGGGTCAGTACATTTATTGTTGATAATTTTATTTTCTAATTAGGTACACATGTAAGTAAGAAATTCGAATAATTATTATTTTTTAAAAATATAATTAATTTCAACCATGGGCGTAGCCAGGATTTTTTTCAGGTGGGAGGGATTTTTTTTTTTTAAATCGTTTTAGTCGGCGTGTTTTACGTAGGACACCCAGGTATAGAGTGGGTGGGGGTGGGGGGGATCGAACAGCCGGTAGTTAAACTTTTAGGGCGTTAAAGAGCAGAAAAGCTCTCACATTATTATGGTAACCTTATATACTTAAAAAGTGTTTTTTTTTAAATAATTTTTTTTAATGGGCCTCGGGCCTCGAAATCTGTAAGTACGGTTCTGATAAATGGCCATTAATGTAAACAAAATTTGTTAAATCCTTTTTTTCTTAAATTAATTCTATCATTTCGTTGCAACTTTGAACTTCCGTGATTTTCATTAACTTGATAAATCAATTTTCGGTGTGAAAATTTATCCGCTATAACAAGAGATTGCAATAAAAAAACAATGACATTTAAATTTTCGAATCTAAAATATAGATTTTGCCTAGGAATATCAATATTTAGTCAATGAACTGATTCATTTGTTACTCTTTGTCCACGAGCTAGAGGGGGAAGCCCCCTTCCCCTACCCATGTCTGGCTACGCCCATGATTTCAACATAATTTTGACTGCTTTTATTTTTTAACAATTTTGATGTAACGTTCAGTTCAACTTAAACGAAATGTAAGGATTGTTGTTTTAAATATGTTAATATATTATATTTTTTAAATTGATCTTCAAAGCAACACAATCGGTTTTAATTAAAATTTCTAACTAAAATCACATGTTGTAGATTTAAACAATATCCATTTACCATGTTTCTCTACAGCTGCGGCTCTAAAACAGTATCAGAAACAAAGAGGGTGAAAATAATATATGTGCATTTCACTGCTTCATATATTATTTTATTATTTTATTCTTGGTGCAGGTAAAAGTTAAAAAACTAATGAAATTCGTGAATGATTGTGATTTGAAACTATAAAATTTATTTATCCCAATACCTAAATAACCCTGCCTTCACGTCCCTTGGATCCTGGTTCCCCTATTTGTAAACCTGTTATAATCGGTCCATCAGCAACATCCCAATTCTACTTTTATCCCTGTTGAAAAAAACAAAAAACGACTCACTCACAAATATTTAATCCGCACAGATATTAACTTTACTATTGAGCTGTCGGACTAGTCTAATACCTGCCGACATTAAGCGTCAAATAAAAAAAAAAAACACAAAAAACCCTGAACGACAGCAAATGGTTCGAATTATTTACACTGATAATTTTAAAAATTAAATCACATATATTTCATTCACCACATCGCGTTTCAAAGAACCACATAAATAAAGTCGTCAGCTTGTTACAAAGATAACCCTGTATATTAATTTGGAAGTGTATTTTTACATTAATTTATGCACCGGGGTACTACGGGGTTAATCACCAGGGTTCCTAGAACTAAACTAATAATGACCCAAATATGAAATCATTTTTAAGGTAAACCTTTTTCAAGTGGCTATTAACGTCAGAGTAGTAATATTCTTATGGAAATATTTAGGTCTCTTTTTAAAACTGTCGTAAATTATGAATGTAGATGACTTCAGGCTTCAAGCTTTATGATAAGGAGAAGTATATAGAGGTACAGTTACACTTATTGCATACGAAATTATCCTAATAATAACTGTACGTATAACTAAATAAGTATTAGGATATTTACTAATGTGGTATTTGTGCTAATAATATTATTTATTTTGTCTACAGAATATTCTATTTTTGTTTTATTACTTACTACTTACCTATTTATATGTCGTCAAATTTTAACTATGTTTTTAATTATGATTTATAAAGATCAAGGTTATTTAATTTACCACTTCCTATTTAATATTAAGTTAATTATAGAATTATTAACTGTTGCATTCATAATTGTTTCTACGAAAATAATTACATAATTAGTAGTTAAAAATTATTAGTCATATTTGTAACAATATTAGGCTTACCAAACGTTATAAAAAATGTAATCAAGCTTAGAGGTTTTTCAATTGAATCTTGGCTTCTGGGTATAAATTTCATCGTTCGGGCAAATCGTTTCGTCGCACATAATCAGGGCTCTGATAACTAAAACGACTCGGCTTGTGCCTAGAAACCAAGATTAACTAGAAATATCCTTCATAACAGTTTATCATCGTAATAATTATATTAAAAAGAAAACAAATAATATTATAGTCACAACTTAATAACAAATACTAGTATATTAAAAAAATCAATAGAAAAAGATAAAACTAAAGAGTGAACATTATAATATTTATATCTGAAATGATCGCATGAATGTGTGTAAATTGGTATTTTTAAACTAGGAAGATTTGAAAACATATTGGTTACGCTTGAGCTGCGGAATGGAAACAGTCTAATAATAAGACAAAAGACTTAAATAGAACATCGCATCTCAATGTCTTCCGTTAACATTCGAAGACTGTTTAAAATTACTACCTTGCATTTTTAAAATTAATTTTATGCGTAATTTATGTCAAAACGTTCTGTTTTACAAGTTCTTTATATTAAAGTTTTGTATTTATTTTTATGTAAGACTCATTTAGAGAAAGACCGCGAAATGTTGAAGATCACTGGTCTAGACATTCAAAAACAATAATAATATTTTACTATTTTTTATGTTAAAAATAATATATAGTGGGTAATAAAAAAAACCGTTCATCAGAATTTAGACCTCCCATATTGTCGATGACTATTCAAAAAACAAATCTTTTACTACTTTAGTTTTGATTCTTAAAAAAGTGAACCAGATAAAATTAATTTATTTCTTTTAAGGCAATGTGTTTAACTCTCTCCTGTATACATTTTTTTAATAAAAGATAAAAAGTTTTACCCATTTTCCGTAGAGTGTATAGGTAATTATATTAATAATTTTATTGTAGACATAAAAACCCAATTTATAAAAATGTCCCCGTTTGTATATAGACACCGTATACGAGAGGGTTGTTAAGGTATAATATATCGTAATATTAATATTTTTAAATATTTTTTTTATAGTAGTGCCTGAACGAATTTAGGCCATAAGTTTATCCGAAGCCGAAAGTTGAATTATATAGAGTATTTTTATAAAAAGCGAAAAAAATTCCTTCGGTTTCGACTTCGACCAAAATCTGATTTTCGGATGTGCATAAAAAGTATCTCACGCTATAATAAAACATTATTTTTATTTATTATTTCATAACAGGACATACGATAACACGTGAATGTTAAACTTACAAGTCTCCAGAGAATACAAGGAAGTTTTTCTGGTTATTTTCACAAAAGGAACGTACGATTTATTTAAAACACGTGTTGTGGCGCTGCGTGACACATTTCGGCGAACGCGTTTAGAATAGACAGCGACGTGTGGCCCCGCACTTTTTGCCTTTTATTTATGGAAAACTTTGAGAGCGCGCCAAAGTTCAAATAAATTTTAAACGACGCTAAATGGGGCTAAACGATCTAGCGCGAGTAATGGGCATGTTAGAATTTTATTTTTACGTTAAAACTTTATCCGAAAGTGTGTAGTTTCTAGAGGTTGATTTAATTAACCTTCATAGAAAATTAGTTGGGGCTGCTCGCTGAGAGCAGCATTTTTCGGTCTTAAATTTAGACGAGACAAGTCTGTTTGAAATTCTGACGATACGAGACGAAATCCAGGCGATATCAATTTTATTTATAACTTTCGTCGAGATCCTCGGTTTTAAAAGATTACGAATGAATTATTATTAGTATAATGCAAATTAAATATTTGATTAATCTTAAAAAACTAATATTTAATGTAAAATATATGTTTAGTTATATTTCATATGTTTTTATGACTTTTTTATAAAAAAATTCACACGATACTCGGTCACGTGGCTTAATCTTTTATTAAACCGATAGGAGCTGGCTTCAATTTTCACGATTTCGAGACAAGACTGTCAGTTGAAATATTCGAAACCCAGATGAGACTTAATTTTCAAAAATCGAGACGAAACTAACTCTTATCACGTCTCGTGTGCAGTCCTATTTAAGAGTAATATCAATCCATTTTTGATATACTTGTTAAACAAGTATTTGATTATGGATTTCTGAATGTAAGCGAAATCTCTGAGATCATATTATACATATTATTTAAATGTAAAATTTAATCTTATATGTGATTTTATTTTTCATTTTTATAAACTAAAGTACCTATCTTTGCTCTTGTGATGAAATATTGTTTAAAGATACGATCAAGAAGACGGCTTTTGTCAAAAGTTAAGAAATACTGGAATTTGTTTTATTTTTTATAACATAAGAAATGTTATTGTATTTATTGTTTTTAAAAATAAAATGTATGATTGATTTGATATTTGATTAAAATATTACAAATTAGAACAATTTTTATCACAACCAGCTGAAAGAATGTTTATCCCTAAAAAGTAAATAATTGAATATCGAGAATCAGTTTTTTTGTATTTAATAATTTCTCTTCGAATTATTAAGTACAATCTAAACAACACACTTCCTCGATTAGCGCGTTTACCGGTTCATTTGTTTCACATATGGTTATTTATTTCTCAATTAGACACACAGGTAAGCTATTTTTTCACTTTAATACAGGAAACACAACCTGTTTACTTCTAAGTAAGTAAGTGCTATCGTGTGCTAGTTGTAATTAATTTAAAATTTATTGTATTTTAAATTAAATAAATATCTAATCTCAACTTCTGTTTGGATGTTTATGAACAGTTTCCTTTTAAACCGTTTTTTACGGCAATTAGTAGATTTGATGTCTTTATTATTATTCAGTATTTGGAAGGAAACGATCTAAAAATGTACGAATTTGAATATTTACTAGCATCAAAACAGTGAGATGAGAGATGAACAAGTTTTTTGAAAATTTGACTCAATGTGAATACGTAGAGTCGCGTGCAGAAGTGGTCTTCCATTTTTCAGTCATATATTCGCTTATCACAAACTTAGTAGGCTCCTCCATGTACCAAACAAAGACAGATATTTTGAAACTCATTTGCTAGATAAAGAAGTACTCTTCGTTTATAGTACTCATATATATTTGTGCGATTAAATTATTATGTAATCTATTGAAACTTTTATACGTAAATTTTGTGGCAATAAATATTTGATATTCCGAATTTTAGGATTTAAATATGTTAAACTTGATATAAAAGTAATGATTAAAATGGGCGTATATTTCTGTTTTTATTTAAAATAATATAACTATATAAGCTCCGCCCTATAAAAAGTTAACCGATGAAGTTTGTCTTTCTATTTTCGAATCTGTTGTAAGCGATTATAACCTTTACGGTGGTAGACGACTTCTGAAGACGATAGTATATACATCTACGAGTGTAATGTTTAAATAAATTCTAAAATATGAAAATGAAGATTTTCATAATTTGTTGCAGTGTTTGACTCATTTGTTGTTGTTATAAATAGATAATAAACGCATATGTTTATTCGAATTGTTGGTGGTAGATAATAAAAGTATGTTGCAATAGATACTCTATACATATCTTACATATAAGCTAGTTAAATCGAATCGTAAATATCAGTCGAAATGACACTTTAAAAAAGTGGTTCTTGCATTCATTTTAAATTGCATGGTGTTTCGCTATAGGAACATTAAAAAATCCGCGACATTTTTTTTATAAAAGTAAAAAAGGCTAAAAAATAAGGTAATTTTTAAAACGCTAATTTTCATTGTTTACATTTATTACTGACAATTATAACGTTCATAAAATGCGTGAAAATTAAAACATTTAAGTAAAAAAAAGACTCAAGTGGTAACGGATATAAAAAATGTAATAAATCCTCCTGTAAAAGGGTTATCCGACAAGGATTAAGAGGTGTTAAAAGATATAATTACTTGTGCCTGGCTGTAAAATACTTTATGAGAGTTAAATCTGTGCTTATGCATATTATTTTCAGGTCATTACGACCACCACGAATTTTCTACAACAATTTCGCTAACGACCGTAGAAGGCTGCCTGTGGAAATTAGTTTATCCTGGACGAGGTGTTGTACGCTTTTATTAGGTTTTTCTCGTCGTTAAAGTTCAATCCGTTTTATTTATGTCAATGGTATTGCGTCTCGAAGAAAATGTCTACCTGATAAGAATTACTTTTTGCTTTCTTTTGGTTTCTTCGCAGTCTTTTATTAAATAAATCAATAATATGTATTTTAATTTACTCGGTTTACAACTGCTGCAAAAAATAGATTGGGTATATTTTCCGAAAATACATCATCTTTCGAACAAAGTTTCAAGCTAATATTTTCTTATATTCATGAATAAATAGTAATAAAATTTATAGATATCAGGTTTCTATAATTGCTTGTATGGTTTTAATCAGACGACGTTATCATTATATGAATATGAATTTAACAAACGCAATCAATAAAAAACAATTTATTGACGTTAGGGTGCATTTGAAATAAAGTTATTCATTTTCATTTCTTAATATGAATATAATCGTAGGATAATAAATTTTTCCTTAGAATTTAAACAAAATTTTTGTCGTAAAAATAGTTCTATACTTATCATTCAATTTTTTTCTCGATGAATATTTACTAGGCACTGTATAAATAAATATCCAGATAAATATTAATTATTTAATAAGTATCTTTCACTCAATTTTGTTAATTTACTTACCTACTTATTAATTTTTATAGATTTATTTTGTATTGAATAGATACAGCATTATTATTTTAAAATATTGTAAAGTATCAGCAAAGCTTTGTACTATGTTCGTTGATGTAATGCAAACTTTAATAGCAGTAATTAAATGATATTTCCTCATTAAACAGAGGAAGTATTGTGTATTAAAATTATTATGCATATGTACATATTAAGTGGCGCAATTTTATTGGGGGGAGGGGGGGGGGGTATAAAAACATGGCAATACCAAATAATAAAAAAAATATTGACCATTATATGCACAACAGAAATCTAGTATTAGTATATAATAAACGCACTCTTACACCAAAAAGACAAAATAGTGACACTATGTTTTTTTGACAAAATTACAACAAAACTTATAGGTACATTTTAATTAAGTACGATTTGTTTTAAAAACAGTGTATTTGTGTTTTGGCTTTTCGGTGAAAAATTACATTTGCCCGGTATTATAAAGAATTTGCTTCAGTGTAAATTCAAATTAGCTCCCAGCTAATGTTATCTGCTAGATATTAAATATACATGACAACCACTCACAGATGTAGCCAATGAAATCGTACAGATAATGACTTTGACGCATGCGTATTAAGTAGAAATCAGCGACTTAAAATAAGTGCTGCCAAGTGTACCTCATAAAATGCATATTTACATTTACATTAGTATACATTTATTACCACTGCTATAAAATATCGAGCAATTTCACAACAATTTGACTCCCAGTAGATAACGTTAGCTGGAAGCAAATTTACGTGCAAATTCTACAGGGCAATTGTATATTGTAGTTTATATTTCAAAAGTTACATAGGAGTAGATTTAAGAAAAGATTTCAGATAAAATAAAGTGGAACGTAATTTTAAAATATTAAGTAATTTTAAAATACGTACATATATCATTGTAAAATCGAGTATAAAAATTAAATTAGTATCTAAAATTTTATTACTGACTAACAATAAATCAATTGAAACTGTTGACAATTTTAAAGAAATATCGTGACTTTTAACAAATATACAAGTTAGAATGTAATCCGAGAAAAGGGTCTTGACCAGATGTAGCTTGATTTTAACCTGCTTGGGTCAGTGATGTGGTCACGAACAATTTCAAACGTATCGATATTGTGCGTGTTTTTAACCAAACGTAATATTTATTTATTGGTGACAAAACTTTGCAATATGATATTATTAGTGTTTAATAATGATCATTGATCTCCACGAACTGCTAAATTAGTTTGCAAAAATAGGTTTATAAATTAATTAAATTCATCAGGGAAATATCAAATTAGCAGAGTATTGTTTTAAAAGGTTCTCTTTTTAAGAAAACACGATGTAATGTAAAGTAACATTAGAAATGCCTGTAAATTAAAATAACGAAGGAAGTTATAATCTATTTATAGAATTTTGTGTTCTTGTTGTGAAACTCATACAAACATAATCATATTTATTATACCTAAATGTTAAGTCAAACAAGTGGGTATTTTCATTCTGTTAATATTAAATTCAAAATGGTGAAATAAACTTTTGTACATAGTTTAATTATGAAATTACAATAAAAACCTTATGTACATTTTGTAAAGAAAATTTTCCTTTCTTTATTATACATTGTTATCATTAAAAGTTATAGTTTTATCTTGTATTTTGTTCTGTTTGTTTTAAGCGTCGATGGATATTAAGATTAATATATTTAATTGTTTTGTTTTGACAAAGAGTATCTTTTAATTAAATAATTACCTCGATAATATTTTATTATGTATATTTTTATTGTTTTTTAATTGATACATTTATTGATGTATTTATAAATAAATATTGAATGATTAACTTTTGTTACATGTAAAATCATTTGTTATTGAAATTAGAAAAAAGAAATATGTTTAACTTTTTTTTTTTTGATTTAAAATAAAAAAAATGTTCAATTAATACACAATATTGTTGAATCCCGGCTTAAATATTTTAGTAAAAATAATATGCGAATCTACCATCACGTATTTGCATAAATCAATATTAATTTCTATAAGAATTCACCCACAAATATTTCTTTTGTGAAATAATATCCAATACCGATTTCCATCGGTCTACATGTTGCAACAATTTGAAGAATTTTGATTGGAAATTATATAATTCCCACATGCATGTCTATGAATACACCACGTGTTTGTATATTACTGTACTATTTGCGAATTGATTAAATAAACTACGAATTCTGTTGTATTTGCAGAAATGTTATTTACGAGCATTGATTGTGTTGTTGCTCTGCATTCAAGATTAAAATTTGAATAGTGTACACGATTTATAAAGTCCTAAATTTATGGCTATTGATTGCACCAGTATTTATGAGAAGTAATGGGAATGTAAGGAGGAAGCTGTCTGTATAATTTAATTAATATGTCTTACAACTAGATGAAATGGCGGTGTGTGTGTTATTCTGACATAAAATTAACACGCTAAACGTAATATTAATTGATTCATAAATATGTATCTATCTTCAGGCTATACTTCATTATAATGGTATCTGCTAATTATCGATTTATTAAAAAAAAAACTTGCATAGGATCTTATTTAGTTTAATATAAAAATCATGTAAGTTTGTATTAATTTAAACTTTTTAAGCGTTCATATAAGGTACTGGCACCAGTCTTGGATATGACCTCAGTAATGGCTATTTTTTAATTAAATGTACTGAATTAGAAATATTTGTTGATATTTGATTACTACCATTTCTGAATATTAATCTATATAAATTATCTGTCTTACAGTGTGATTTGATGACAATCGGCCAATAGGTGTCAAAATGGTGGACATTTAAACTAACTATTAGTATAATTTATTTATTAATTATTATATTATCATAGCAACTGCTTTACATTGTTTCAAATTTGGCGATTCTTTATTTTATATCTTTTGTATTGTAGTACTTATCATTTTGTAATAAATAGCAAGTATTCATCACTACGTTCTCATTACTGGTTTTACTATATCCATTACTGGAGAAAAAACATAAACAAAATAAAAGGCGATAATTTAAAAAACAAACTATATTTGCGGACTTCGGTAATTAAATAGATTAAATAAAGAGTTACTTCTTTTTGTTTTATTAGTAAAAAGAGTTAATGAAAATTACAAAAAAGAAGCTCGTCAATCACAAAAACAAGTAAACTTTGCTCTTATAGCGACCATAACTGGTGTCAGTACTTTATATCTTATTAAACCTCATTTCAAGCTGTATATGTAAGTCTATAGGCTGAATGTATTTAATTATTTTCAAATCCGGTACTTAAAATTAATATAAAAACTAACCTAAATAAATATTTGTAAATTTGTTATGTATGTATATTATTGAACGTTTCTTGAACTTGAGTATAAGTTACTGAACTGTTAAATTATTCTCTACTCAAGAAAGATTCAAACTCATGACCCTTGACATTGGGTTTGAATTTCACGTTTTAGTAAGCACTAAAATTAAGACAGGACAAAAAAATTAAGCATTATATCGTTTTATTTATGTTTTCTTAAACATAATAGCGACTCAAAATACAACTTGGTCTATTAGTTTGTGCTCTATAATTTACTATTTTTATTTCGACATTTATTGACCGTTGTTATAAGTAATAAAACCGTTTATAAAAGATCATATAAAATTATGTTTGTTTCCTTTATTTGAACGCCGGCATATTTCGACTTCGACTCATATTTTTTATGTATAAATTTGTTTTTGATCTAAAATAAAACACATTAGGCTATAAAACATATTTCTTTATTAGTTTTCTTTCAGTTTTTATTGATTTATTATTACTTTTTTATATGTGTTATTTATATTTAAGAAACCAATAGAAATGTATTAATGCTATTTTTTCTTTATTATTCCTTCTATGAGTATTTTATCGAAAGATTATCTCTGTAGGAATTTTTCATTTCTTCATAATAAAACTAACCATGCTCACGAATTTTTGTATAATCTTAAAGATATGTAAATTTGATTAATAAATAGTATTTTTTATTCATTATACAAGACAAATTATATTAAAGAGTCGATATATGTATGTGCGTGAACTATTAAGATAATAAAATTTTTTCCCTACTTGAATTTAAAAATATCTCGAGCAATGTACATTTAAATATGCAAGTACTTACTTTGAATTTATTTCATACCCCTAACTGCTAACACTGTTATCTACGACTGAACATTTGAAGAGGGAATTATAAAAACACGATGTTAATCTAAATATTAAAAGCACACCGTCCACTTATTGTTATTTTTTCAAATCACGCGATGCGTAACGTATGTCGTTTATTGCGAGCAATTATCATCATCTTCCATCACATCTGAGGAAGAATACAGGGACGTAACTGCTAGAATTTTTTTTTTAATATTCGAAATCTTGTATTTTTGGCCAAGGCGAACGTTTTGTTACACAATGAGTTAAATTACTTATAGAATATAGCTTTCAATAAAATAAATCGTGGCTTATACCCAGAATCCAAGAATCACTTGAAGACTTGAAATTAGCTTGTACGAATATTAAAATACACATTTGTATGATCTATTCGGTATACATCAGTTGTTTTTAAAAGACGTGAAAATTAACATAGCAATTACACTCGTCAAAAAAATTTAGAGGATTTTGACAAAACAGGCAAAATTTAAAAATACGATAATTCAAAAACATTTTTAAGTTTGTGATTTATACTTGTAAATGTATTTTCCCAATTTAAATTCAGTTGATTTTTCGAAAAGATGGTTTACAATGAATTTATAAGCTTTTCCAAGCTCACTTTCGGTGAAAAAATCGTAGAAGTCTACATCGTTGAATTTCCATACTTAAAACAGTTTAAAACACTTTTTGAATTTTTGTTGTATGATTTTATTATTTTTCCAACCTCAATTAATTATTATGGCTTGGATTAAAATCAGTAAAAACATTTAAAAAATAGAGATTACATGCTGTATAGATTAGTCATTTATATATTTTACTAAAAATAATCAAAATAACTTAATTGTTTAATTAAACTAAATAAAACGATTCATTTTGTGCCATATGTTTTATAAAATTTATTTAGTTTCTAATCTACGAATGTTTTTGCTGGCTACGTTCCTGGACATATATAATTTCTGATCTTGTTGTTGCTTCAATGGGCTACGTTTGGTTAATGTAGCTAAATTAGTGCTAAGGGCCGATCCCGACAATGGGTCAAACGTTTTTAAGTAGGTTTACTTTTCAAATTAATTGCTCCGCTGCACTTCACTGCGTCGAAATCCAATTTGAACGGATTTAGATATCTATAGAATATCCCGTAACTGTTGATTTTAAGGCTTTAATATTTATACCGTTATTCCTATACTATTTTATTTTGTTATATCGAATATGCTACGTCAGGGATATCCTGTTATTGTATTATTATTATTTATTATTACCTACATTTTACGAACTGACCTATTTGTAGTATTTTTGGGGTGCGTTATTGAATTATTAATTTGAATAAATACAATACATGTACCTACACAATATAGGTATATTTAGGTATTAAAATATATAAATAGATCACAATATATTGTACATGTGGTGTTTTTTTCTTGGAACGTACGATTTTATCGCTGTAGTACAGATATAAATATGAAAATTCAATTTCAAATTCAAATTTCATAAAACGTGTTGTTCCTTCGAGACTATATAAAATAATTTTAAAGGTAAAGCTTGATTTTTGAATCGATATATCGCGACGCAAGGAGTCGTTAACATTGTTTTTATGGACCGATTTTTTTTAATATGATCATAACACAGGAGGGAATTGAAATTAAAAAATACAATTGTATGATTAAAATTGTAGGTAAATAAATAGTTTTTTATATAAAATGAATTATTTTGAATAAAATATAATATGAGGAGCAACAGAACAAAACCGGATAAATTCATTTTTGCAAATTTTACAGGAGAGATCAAAATGTAACCACTCTATTTTCACGTACTTTTTTTTAAATTTTTGAGTATATATGGTTATAGGTAGGTACAGTGGAGATTTTTTAATACCCACATTTTGAACTAGCGTCTTTGCACAAGTTGGAAGATGGATAACTTTAAAAAATTAGATATCAGGTTTTGTTCTGCTACGTTGAATTTATCCGGTTTTGTTCCAATATAAGTTAGATTTATCCATCATACTTGTAATGGCAAAAAGTTGTAAGTGAAAAAAACAATAATAATTAAACATTTTAATCAATAATGCAAATTTTCGCAAAGGAATTTTAACGTAATAATCGCACACAAACTTCTTCTGTCTTTTTATACTGAATTTTTATACGTTTTCAAAGCCATTTTTAAAGGGGTTTTAGCAATATTTAATCCGTGATTAAATATTTCTTGAAAATGCCGAATCGAAAAAAGTCACTTCGGTTCAAAGTTAATTTATCAAGTTTTGTTCTGCTGCTCCTCAATTGTTAAGTAAAATAATATAAATTATAATATTGTTAGATATTTTAATGCAAACATGTTATTATAAATAAGCATGACCAATAAAATAAAGTATAACAATAAGTGGTTTTGGCTATGTTATTTAATATTTAATTTACAATCGGAAATTGAAAATAATACCGGAAACATAGAAGCCTTTTTAAGCACTTCACTAACAATGAAATCAATATCATTTAAGTAGTTCTAAAACGGAAAAAGCAAATTATTTTATTGATATTTGATACCTTTTCAGAATTGTTTGTTATAGAAAAGTAATCTGTTATTTTATTCATTAGTCCCACAATGGTATTTATTTATTTATGTGATTAGGTTGAAAAGTTCGAATGAATCGATAATATCTAAATTTATAAAATAATCAGAAAATAAAAATAAAGTTAAATATAAAAGCTGTCTAAAAAGATCATCTTATAGAATACAAAAGCTAATTCATTTATAAAATATAAAAAAATCTGAAATAATTGTAAAATAATTTAATAAAATTCAGTTTCCACTACATTAAACAATGGTGTTTTAATTTGCAAGATATTTTTCTAGTGGTTTGTTCCATTTTCTTAAAATTTATGGCCTCTAACACAAAAATAATTTCTACAATTAAACAAAACACTACTAAAGCAACGGCAGCTTTTCTTTTTGTATAACTTTAATTAAACACAAGAACGTATATAAAACATAAAGAAAACATTAATATATGGTTTTTATTTATTTTTTGTAGATGAACTACTGTAACATAACATATTATGTGTCGTGTAAAGCGCATAAATTGCTTTGTATATGTTTTATAAAATAATATGCGCTTACAATGTACAGTGTGTTAAAAAACACACACCCAAAAGCGATGTTTCTAAATATACAATCAGATATTTTCTTTTGCTATAATTCAAGGTATATAAAGACAAGGTAGTCTCAACTCTCAATAGCACCTTATTGACTAATTAGCGTTGGAGCGGAAATCACCTAGGTAATATATTCAAATTTTATGATATAAATGTATAATAGAATATTAATTACAAAAAAAACTTTATTTATTCTTGTTTTCATATTTTTTTATATTTTAACAACACATCAAATAAGTTCAATCAAAAAAGTACAATACTTATATCACAGACAATTTGGTCTATTCGGGATGCGTCATTTTTACTATTCTTATGTTGGCAATCGCTGATTGGTCAAGGAGCTATTGAGACTACCTTGTATTTATATACTTTGGGTATAATTATAATTCGCTAATTTGAAAAATAAAATAATATGCATGTGTCTTTTATCGTACATGTCCAATGTTTTTATTTAGTTGCAAGTATACTTTTCCACTAACTGTATATCGTTTTGTAAGGTATTAATTGAGATATATGTACCAGTATTTGTGTTGTTTGTTTTCTATAAACACTGATTAAATCTGATAATTAAATATACTTCCATACGTGGATATTAAAAATAATTTTTGCAATACCTAGTTTTATGTGAAAATTGTTTTTTAATACAATACTATTTCATAAAACAATATTGTAGGTGCATCAATTATATTGATAAACTGTATCTTGATTAAAATCAGGGTCGTAACTACTACCGGGCAGCCGGGGTAATGTTCTGGGCTCTCCGCAGCAGCGGAAAAATTGGGGTTGGCAAGATTGAGGAACAAAAAAAGTTATTTAAATTAATAACAAGCGTAAAATTGTGGAAGGGCCCCTCGGTCACTTGCTGCCCCGGGGCCCCAGAACCTCTAGTTACGGCTCTGGACTTGTGCTGTCAGTATATTGCTATCTACAGTAAAATTAATATCAGTTGTATTTATAATAATATCCGGTATTATAGACTAGCTAGCAAAATTTGCTAGCTTGCAAGCACATTCAAATGGGGTATCAAACTTATATGACAGTTTTCTTGGAGTTTTTTTTACAGATAGGTGCATAGATGGTTTTTACCGTTTTTACTCAAAGTTATTAGTAAATATATTTTACTTTACATACCTTGGTTTTTACTTACCGCGCATGCATCTATTTGTCAACTACTCCAAGAGAACTGTCATATAAATTTGATACCCCATTTGTTATGGCAAGCTACCAAGTTTTGTTAGCTAGTATATAAAACCGGACTGAAAATAAAAGCTATGCTATTTTGTAATTTTCCGGTTTGTTTATATTTTTATAATTGTAGTCGAAGATTTTGGCTTCGTGTAAATATGTACATTTTCATACAAATAAATCAAATCACTTGTACAAGATTTGAATAAACTATGTACATACAACAATACAGTTGTTTCATTGTATGAAATGGTTGCCAAATGTTAATGCCGATCGTGTATAACCAACCGAACAAGACATTAGTGTGATAGAGTTCCTTGGCTTCTCAACGAGTCGCGGATATTCGCGTGGACGTCGGCCAAATGGAACAGCCATTGCCCTGGAAACTCGGCTACCGTCTGACACGGAATGTTCCAAAACCATAGACATATTGTCTGTGTCTTTACAATTTAACATTAATGTAGTCGTGTTGTCTTTTCTAATGATACTTCCAGATAAAATATTTCTTTTATTATACGTTAAAACTTTTTGTGCAAATTTTATATAGACAGTGTTACCACATTGAAAACTTTGAGATTTATGATACCTTTCTCATTTCTTCTTCTTTTTTAAAAGCCTGGCAAGGATTCTGTGAATCGAAAGCTTGCTGTAATTTTTTCTATAATGAATTCTTGACGTTTTAGATAATAAAGGTATTATTATTATAATACATATAATTATATAGTAAATGTATGAAAGTAGTTAACAATTTTAAATATAAGGTTAAAACTTGAAATTAATATTTAATACATTTTCATATGTTTGGGTGAAATATCTTCAACATATTGTATATTTTAACTTCGAATATTTATAGTACAGTGATAATAGATGTAATTATTTTTATTAATATTGAATTTATTTTCGCATTGCACACAAAATATGTACATATTCATCGTAGAATGATATTGGAGCTACATTAATGGTATTTTGGTGACATCAACGTATACAACGAATCGATTTAATGCTGTAATAGAGGCTCCGATTACAGTTTAGTTTGTTTTGACTATTTTATACTATCGTGACTACGATCTACTATCGATATAGACATAATGGAATTTAATGATAGTAAAAACTATTGTTATATATTTTTTACATTGCGTTCTAGTTTTAAATGTATCATTTATTTGTATGTAATCCTCAAAATCTGGAGACTTTTTACTTCAATAAAATAAAAATGTTGTCGGGGCTTAAAAAACAAACATTTTATATTGTAAGTTCGTTAGGAATATTATTTACTGTAACTATTTTCTTTGTCCATACGTACAAAAATTGTTACAAGTGTATCATTACTGACAGCAACGAGTTTTATTTGATGTTTATGAATGTTGATTCTTTGAAATAAATTACTATTCTATCTGCAGAAAGGCAGCATTATAAAAAGATTTATTAAAAATAATTTTATACATAGTTTTATTTGAGTATTTCATTTGCAATTATCTTTTAATTATTCATTCAGAAACCTATAAATAGGTACTAACTATATTGTTTGTTAATAGAATAGAAGGTATTCTTTAGAGGAAATATATTTTCTCTAATTATCGTCTTATACAAAAATAATAATTGGATATTTTCTAAGTATAGGTATTTAGGAACACCATTTATTCATGCATTTATACTATCAAAATAAAGAATTAGAAGTAGGTTGTATTTACTATTAATTATAAATGTTATATTAAAAATTAAAACATGCAATAAGCAAACATACTAATTTGCAATTGCTGCCTATATAGTTTTATGATTGACAAGCTACCCAAAAACAATCAAAATTTTAAAACAAATTCATTCTTATTTTTAATGAACCTCATTTTCAGTGGTACATTCATTATTAAAATCTTTAAAGTAATTTATAATATACTCTAATGGTTGTTTTTGAAAGAACGATAACTATTTGGAGGTGTTCCTGAAAAGATTGTTATTTGATATGTTTGTGAATTATATATTACAAATCCGCACGCGAATTATACATAAAGCCTGGAGTCTACTTTTGTGAACACATGTGTATATCGTATTAGTAGGGTAGATTAATATATATATGACGTTTTAATTAAAATGAAAATCTTGAGGGTAAATTAAATTATTTTCTAAATGAGGTAGATTACATAAAGGTAACTAGAATACTACAATGTAAAAGAGAAATTAAAACATTGCATATGTTTATTTTTATGGAGAAATGTTAGTGATAATATAATATGAATAATATGTCATTGAGGTTCCGTAGAAAATTAGGAACGCTTATAGTTTCGCTCTGTCCGTCCGTCTGTCTATCTTTATAAATTTTATAGCGATTAAGATGAAATTTGGTATACGGACGTAAATTGATAACCCAAAAACAGTAAGTATATTTGGGAAAAAAAATTTTTATTTGAACCCCCTTCCCATCGACGAAGTATATTCAGAAAAATTTGTTGAGTGGGGTGTAATTAAATAGGCCTCTTAAAATGCAACAAAAATGTCTTAAGACTTTTTGATTTTAACCATTCAGCAACGATATATTTACGTTTAAAGTTGTTATCGGAGTGCCACCCCCCTCTATTTTCTAAACTACCAATTCAAAAAATCTGAAAATATAATCTGAGAATGTAACTTAATTAGTATTTTCAATAAAAATTATAACGAACACTGTCAAAAAATTTTCTGATCCAACTTCCATAGACTGAAAAGTGTACTCACATTTTTTTTCCAGTTACCCCATTGAGTGATTTTAACCCTTCAGTCACGATATATTAGCTTTTAAATGTCGTTATCAGAGCGTCCCCACCTCTAATTTCTAAACTATCGATTCAAAAAGTCTACAAAAATTCCAGACTGTAGCTTTTAATTAGTATTTTTAATTAAAATTATAACGAACACTGTAGCAAAAATAGTTGATGGAAAACTTTAAAAATAAGTCTTTTATAAATCGTAGTGAGAATTATTACGGAACCCTATCATGTGCATGCTCAACACGGACTTGGCCTTTTTATTTTTAATATGTATTTAATTAAAAAAAGTTACATATTAAAATTAAGTCTATTATAAAGAGAAAATGTTTTGCAATAATGTATCAATCCATACAAAGCTAATTTCGAGATAACAACTTTTTTGACACGCGCAAAGAAAAATACATTTGTGATTTTGTTACATTTATATTTATCGGTGTTTGGTTGATTAATTAGATACATCTTCCAATAAAATCTGAAAAAACGTTGTAATTATCCTCTCTTTAAACAAGCTACAAAGAGTTTTTTTGCAGAAAGTGTTTTTGTTAAATTATAATTCAAATCCATTTTTTATAAATATGAGCTATTTTCTGTAATATTGTAAACAAATATTTGCATTCATAACTCAAAAATGATATTAGTGTAGATTGATTGATGTGGAACATAGTTCAAATATAAAACTTATTTATTATTAGTTTTTATTTTATTCAAACTGCATTATAGATATTTTTTCAATATTAATGATCACGAACTGAAGAAATTAGTTACGTGACATATTTGCCTTTCGCGATTCTTTCCTATACGTTTTTTTTTTCTGTTTTATACCCCATCAAGATATTATCGCCACTCTACTCGTGACTGTAAGCTCTCAAGGTTAAATTTCCTTAATTTAAATACATCTTTATCTTAATTCGTTACCATTAATAGTTCTTTATGTAACATTATATAAAGTTCTTTATTTTATCTAAATTGGAAAAGGTGTGATTAGTTTAGTGTTTGTATTTTTAATGAGAGTAACGTTTTTATACATAAAAATATTTTGTAATAATTGATGTTTATAAAATATAAAAATTCGTAATTTCACATTCATACAGAAAAACTGTTTTTGTTTGATTTTCGGATTGACAGCAAATATATGTATGTATGTATATAGGTATAACATAGAAAGTATGTATTTTTAAGTCTCTCTGAGGGGCAAAAAAACGAAAAACTTGTGTCTGAAATGTTTTTTAAAAGACTTCAATTTAACGGGTATTTTTATATTAAAAATTTTTTTTGTTTTAAATTTTTTTTTCCGATTTATTTTTGATGTAAATAAAGAAATAAATTACTTTATTAAAATAATTTTTTTTAGACAGAAGTTGTTTATTTTTTTTCTGCAAAAAAATAAATAGAATCCTTTTTAAAAAAATTTAGCTGACTACAAATTGATCTTGAAACCTCCCTCCACCACTCAAGTCAAAATTTTTACTTCCATTGGTTTTGTCCATCCAAATCTTGAAACTTTTGTTTCAAACATTTTCCGTAAAAATCCTTAGTTTTCCAGATATTAAGTAGTCTAAAAATAAAAAATTCAACCTGTATATACATACATAAGTATATATTTATTGATGATACATCAAAGTTGTTGTATTATTGTATATTTTATTCATTACAAAACGCTTTATAGGAGATAGAAAAGAATAAAGTGCTTTTAATATAATAAAATCGGATATGTGCATTGAACTGAGCACATTACATATTATTTCATTCTATATTCGTTTTGATTTCAATTTATGGATTTTTTTGTCAACAAAATGAAATTTTAACGCAGTGAGTGTTCCATATAGATAGAACTTCTACTTCGTTACTGCCTTTCACCACGAATAATTCCACATCAAAAGGAATTATTAGAAAGATCCTGAAAGAAAAGAGATGTTGTCAACTTAAATACTTCAATTCTATTAAATACTTTCACAAAGGGTGTTAATTACGGGGAATTCTTTCCTTCCCCCTTACATAAAGGGTAAGTTTTCGATGTCATTAATCATTTAGAGCATTCTTTTCATAGTTTAGAGCTGTTGCGGTCGTAGGATTAGTGAAAAGAATAGATGACAAATTTGTTTTTATTTTTATTTTTTTCATTCATGTCTAAATACATGTTTATTAAAGTATTTCTTGTTGCGTCTTTTCATGTCAGCTATTGTTTGAATTTTAAAAATGACTTTATGTAATGATTTATTCTTATAACAATGTGAATTATGAAAGACATTTTGTTTTATTTGTTACGATAATGATGTAGGTATATACAGAACTATTGTGATATTAACAGTTCATTATTTGTTGTTGAGAACTTATTTTTAATAAACACTTTTTGTATAAGCCTGCAAAAATAAAAATATTTTAAATAATTGTAAAACACTTCAGCCAATTTGACCAATCTTCTTAAAACTTAAATAATAATAATATATATTTTTTCATTAAATTATAGGTCATCGTTTTTATTTAGTTTTGATTGTAAAATATTAAAATATTAAATAATAAAAAATAATAAATAAACAGTTCCATGTTCCATGTTAACTTCTTTGTTATTCAGAACATAAAAATCTAATAAAAGAGCGGTTAACATTTCATAAAAAAACAACATTAAATCTGTACAAACATAGAAACAGTAAATATAACCCTTTCAGAAACTAATCAAAGAAAGCCGTTTACTCAAAACGTGTTTTAACTTAATTATAACAATCAATTCGGCACGCTGACTTGTTATCCGGAGGATAAAATACGGAGAAATAAGGAGGACAATTGTTAAGGCGTCGTCCTCTACCTCTTGCTTAGATAGTAATTACTTGAGTAGAGCGTTAATCAAACCGTTAGATTGATACTAGGATATCCCTAGGGCATGCCGCTGGGTATGGGATAGAATACTGAAAGGGGGAAATCAGGGCTGGACTGGCCGGTCGGAAATATTTAATAATTTTGGAAATCTAATAATATTATATTTAAATTACATTAAGGGAGCGTCCATTAATTACATAAGACTTTGAGTGAGGGGGGGGGGAAGATTTACTTATATAAGTTTTTGACAAATTAATTATTTTAAAATATGTTAATTGAAACCAGTTTTGTGTGTATTGAGCCAATATTTAAAAAAATCAATGAAGGTACTTTTTAAAAAATGAGATGTCAAAAATTTCGATAATCATCCTTACGTTATTAATGGATGCTTCCTAACATTGATATAAATATTATCAGAAACTGGTGTATTATGAATTTAGTTAAATAAATTATTAGTGGACGTTTTGGAGTATACATTGTAATTTTCTTTAAACATATTTTTGATTTTTAAGAGAGTTACGGGTTTTTAAGAGAGTTTACAGGTTAGTCTATTGTTAAATTGTCTACTGTCCGATGAGCTAGTCTGGCTCTGGATATAAGGGAAGGGGGTGTTATAAAGGGAAAGACGGGTTAACTTATTGCGGCCACATGTTGCCCGGAAATGTTAGATGGACATCTTTGTATGTGCGTGTGTCTGTTTGTTGGGGGTTGGTTTCCGTGGCCGTGTAAATAACACGTCTTCATTTTCAGGGGTTGTTGGCGCGGAAGTTTGTTTTCAAGATTTCTGCGCTCTTGCAACAATTTGTTGTGTTTGTTCTTCGTGGAATGTGTATCGTAATGCAAACTGTTGTTGTTGAGTCTGAGATTTAAATTTAGTAACGTTGTTTTCTTAATTTGGTTTAAAATACCTCTTTTTGCTCTTTTTACTTTTTTTATATAATATGTATGTAGATTCAATACTCAATCTTATTCAATGTACCTACTCTCTTAAACTGAATCGGTGAGAATTCCACTGATTCTTTTAGTGAACGTAAAAGTACCTGAAAATTAGTAATATATACCAGTTTTCACTGATAAACCAGTGATCCTGGCCATATTAATAATGATCCAATGAATTGTTTAGTGACTATATTTTGTTTAGTTAATATCTACTGATTAGCAGTGGTCTACTTTTCACTATTTCACATAGTCACTGATAATCAGTTACTATTCACTTATTCAGTTTTAGAGAGTAGGTCTACGTTTAAGAAACAGATTATATATTTATCTAATACAGTGGTTTTTAACCTCTTCTGAATCACGGAACAGTATCAATTGAGACAAAGTCTAAAATATAACAATAAAAGTTACTTTGTTGAAAAAGGTTCGTGGAAAACCGGTTAAGAATCACTGATTTAATGCATTAACGTATATTCAATATTCAAGATGTAAATATAGTATCATTTTGCAAAATTTCACCCATGTCTAGAATGAAAAGCATACATTGTTTCAAAGTAAATGTAATATATGTAAATTTCACCATCTTATCTATCAAATTTTATAGTTTGACAAGTAAAATAAACAGAATGAAGTGTAAATCATGTTATGTTACAGTTATCTTCAAACTATCTTCTAAAACTATGATTATTAAGATTATTTGAAGAAGTTATAAATCATTTTATTATTTATTATTTTAGTTATGTGTTATAATTTACTTTCGAATAAACAGAAAAAATGTCTTGCGTTGTGGAAAATGAATTTGTATTATTATTCGTGGCGATGTTAAAAACTTTTCAGAACTGTTACAATTTCAATAAAAATGTTAATCTCTAAAAACGTTACTGATGTGTCAAACTAAGTTTTCCAGATTTCGATATTTGATCTCATAAATTTGATCTTTAATTATTAACTGTAGTGAAGTTTCTAACAAAGAGTAATAAATTTTCTATAAGTTATAAATCATAACTAGATCGCACATTTTCTTAAAACATAATGGTTTTTTGAAAATAGGTTGAAGTAAATAGTTTGCTCGTAAAATGTATAAAAAAGAATATAAATTTTACATGGTACATAAAATATTGGGCATGTGTGTTGCAATAAAACAAAAAAATATGTAAACGATATATAGGATACACCTCTTTGAAAATTCTCTACGAAAGAAAACAACAGTAAAATAAACATTCAGAACTTTAGTGAAGTAGGCCATGAAAAGTTTTGTAGAGAGAAAGTTTTTAAAAAACAAAATAAGTTAGTGGAGCTAATTCCGGTAACAAACTGAAAGAATAGAAAGAAGAGAAAGCTGTCAAAGAAGTTGTTTCACGTACGAATAAAAATAAATTTCATGAATGGGAAATATTGTGCTTTGAATGGAAATTTAAAAGTGTTTTCTTGTTTTCATCAGTATAGTGAAATAATCCTATTTTGGTAGTTTTATAAATGTAATGAGTTCATATTTACGTAATTTATGAATTGTTGTATTTTACTTCATTTTATGACTAAAAAACATGTTTGACGTAACATGTTCCATAGCTCATGTAGGAAATTACAAAGGGGCCACGGTTGGTCCAGGCTTGCGCCAATACTAGCAAATAGTGGCCAAGATACAAATGATAATTTCGTTATGGCTTATTGTATCTAGGCTGACCCAGAGTTGGTCCAATCTTGGATAAATAATAGGTGAACCGAAGCTCGGTATCTGAAGGTTGTCCTAGACTGTTACCAATATCGAAAAAGCAATATTGGCAACCCAATATTAGGCCAAATTTGGGCCCATCGTCAAGGCTGGCATTTCCTAAATGGGAGATAAGTACACGAAAAAAATTTTATTTCGAAGTAATTTAGATAATATTTATTGGATATTTTACTATGTTACATTTCGAAAATTACTACATTACAATTGGTATTTTACAATATTTTCATATTTAATTTCAATGTGCATTACTATTTTTCCTATAATATTGATCAATTATTAAACTAGGAGAGCAATTTTTACTACCTATACAATATTTTCCGTATATAAAAAGAATATGTAGAGCCAGTGATAAAATTATAAAATGGGCTTTGAGAATTGTAGCAGGTAACCTTTATACTCGCTACAAATTTTCGGTGACATTCTTAAAAGACCCATATTAACCCACGTCTACTTTTAATTACACAATTCATTATATAAATATCACACAATGTAATTTTACGTTGTTTTCATTTTATAAATCCTACTAAAATTATTACACCTTCAAATTTTATATTCACCAACTTCTTACCGATAAAAAAAATAAACCGACAGTACGTTAATTTATTTCTAGGTACAAAAAAACAACACTTTTTCTCTTATTGAAATAAATCTAAAGAATCCAGCAGAAAATTAATGTAAATTAGAGTACAGTTAGGTAAAATGGTCAGTTTTTTATTTATTCAGAGTCAAGAGAACTTATGATATGCAAGTCACAAGTTCATACTTCAGTTTCAGGCAAATTGATCGTATTTTAATTTTTAGATATTATATTTGAATTCATAACCTTTGATCTTGAATAACCAAAAAAACTGGCAATTTTCGGTTCTTCGGCCTATGGGAACTTTTTATCAGTAAGTCACGAGCTAGTTTCAGCCAGTTTGACTGTACCCTAATTTACATTGATTTTATGTGTGGTCCTTTGTTCTCTATTCTTCGATACCTTTTACAATACGTCTATTTTTAATAATGCAAAATAATTATACTTTAAAATTTTTCGCAAACCTATTATTTAATACTTATCGACTATTAATTTCCTATTAAACAAATTGCATCTGTATATTCATCAATAAAAATGCGTAATATATGTACCCTAAACATAATCATGAACGGTCAATAACCAAGCACAATAGATTACCGTTTCTACGGACCAATAAAGCAGGAAGTGACCGTAGAAGTTGAAGGTTTGATGATGGAAAGGGTTATTTTTTACTAATTTATTTGTACAAGAGGATATCGGTATTTACTAACATGTGTATATCGCTTGAGCGATTCAATATGCATTTATAATGAAATGATAGCCTGTTATTTCTATCGGTTTCAAAGTGGTTGTATTAAATTACATTCAAGAGAACGTGAATGTTTGTTTAATGTTATACAACGAATATAGATGTTTTAAAAGTATGGATAGCTTTTAAAATGTGTGTCTAGATGAGTATACGTGGCATGTAAAATAATACTGTATATTTGTAATATGAATAAATGAAAACACGTCACTTGCTTGTTATTTTTTGTTGTACTTATATAATTTCTATGGTTTCCTTAATTAGAGATGTTTATCAGCTAAAGTATGTAAACGGAAAATATGTGAAGATTTAAAAAATATCTAGAAAATTTTATAACGAGTTTTATTTTAATATTGATTTAAAAAAAATATCATCGTGAAAAAATTGTGCACAAATTCATCGTGCATTTACTATTCGATCGAAAAACAACTGAATGTTGTGATACGATAAATTTTCCAAAAAAAGCTAATTTGAATAAATCTTGGAAAAAGGCTTCTGATTCATTCGATTCCAACGTTGTGCGCAAATTGATGAGCTCCACTAAAAGAAATATCAGAAATTTTATCAGTTTGTGAAAATAATTTGAAGTAATGTTGGATATTGAGTCTTTACATCTTGTATTTTTCAATAAAAAAAAATCAATATTAAAATAAAACTCGCCATAAAGTTTTCTACAGATGTTTTCCCAAATTTTCTACTTACATATTATGTATTTATTGTGTTTGAAGGTTCTTTAAAATAGAGTTAATTATTAAAAATGTATGTAAAAACTGATGACAAGACTGTAACCAGGGATCTAAACCCGAACAGGGTATTAATCTTGGTGGTCCAAGAACAGTTAATGATGGTAATTCGGCACTTGCCCTGCACATACATATATACAATAACTGTCAAGCTAAGTGATTGATACCTAACGAACAATATTAACATAGGGGCATGGGGCGGGGCGCCAGAGATTGGTAATAATAGCTAAAACAACACTACGGCTGAAAATAGAAAATGTAGCTAGAATTGTTCGATGTATCATTAAGCTTGCCTTTAAAGTGTGCGGTTTTATTAAATATGCAAGCAAATTTTGATTGATTGCTTTAATCTGATTTTATTTTTTTTAAATTATAACTTTAATAATAATTTATTATTCTTGATTTTATTTTTAGGCACTAATGTATTATAAAATAAATAGATGATATCAATCATTTAGAGACCAAACAGAATAACTATATTAAACAAACAGCTTGGATAATTGATGCTTATTTAAATTATAATCAATACTAATATAAGTACGTACTTATAAAACTTTGTACAATCAAAATATTCCGATTTTTACTTCCATGTTTCGAAGGAAATTATTCTACGAATTGTGTTATGTTTTAACATTAGGATATTAGAAAACTCATATTTATAATACAAAGGTGAGTTTTATTTCTAACAAATCTTATTGAAATTTCTCATGTATTAAAAATTATTTAAAAAGATAGAAAGAACATGGAAATGATTGGTTCTCCATACTCCATACCGATATTTTTGAGTTTTTATCTCGTTTTACATGTAACATAATCCATTTTGATTTTGACTTAATATGAAAACTATTGGACCGATTATAATGAAACTTTCACTGGTTAAAAGCCTACGTTAGTTAGTATTGCTTCTGAACGGCTAATAAGGAGCCACAAACTCTAGGGTAATATAACGGATCGAATCCATATTTAATACTGAAATTAAATTAAAACTGAAAATACAATTTTATTAAAATGTCTTCATATCAAAATCTGTAAAACTTTTTTATGTGCAGTAGAAGTATTAAAATTCTGACAAAATTAATTCTGGTAACCACGCCTAAATTGTTAAATTTCCAATTAAGGTGATAAAGTTATTTTAGAAGTTTTATTGAAAATAAAATTTACCGAAAGCATTATTTTTACGCAGCGATCGTTCCGGGTGTTGACATAATTTTATGGGAACCTCTCAATATAATTATAAACGGATTTCTTATGGCTGCAAAAAAACTGTTTTCTCAGCGATGTTTACAGGCGTTTTATGTAAATTTCATTTGATGAATCACTATGAATTTTTCTGTATCCCGCTTGATCTTTCGCCTTGAATTCTTATTATACTTCATTGGGATTTTATAACGGATCACTTATTATTTATTGTTTTCAGTTTGGTAAAATTTCTATTACAGAACTTATACATAACTATATATTATGAAGTGCTCGAATTCTCGTTTAACCATTTAAACTAAAATTAAAATAGTATGTATAATTTATATACATATTTATATATAATTTTGTTTTTGTTTCAGGTAATAACTGATTTATCGATTGAGGAAAACGACTTTATAATAAGGTATTGTTTTATTATTAATACACATGCAATAATAATTAATTTACTTATATGTAAAATTTACTTTTAATTGTTAAATACAGTGAAACATCAGTAAACTAACTATTTTTTAAAATGCTTCCATCAAATACTGGGAGCTTAAGGAAGGGGTTGTGAAATTTTATCTTGTAATTACAGTAAAGAAAATCGCAACTGCATTGTTTTTTAAAAATAATTTCAACAAATTTCTTTATAAAAATATTCAATGTTTTTAATTAATTACTGATCAGTTATTATTGCTATTTTCACTACATGCAAGAAAACACCAAGATATTTTTAGATGTTTTAGATTCTAGAGTTATAAATTTTTTAAAAGTCCAGAGTTTTGGATAGTGGAAGATTTTTTGGCGAGATCGTAAAGAACCATCATATGAAAAAAAATATCAAGTCAGAATTATGTCTGAATTTCGTTTTAATCGACTTGGCGCTTGATCTACTATGGTGCAACACATTTATTATTTTAACCTTGTCAATAAAGTTGAAATTTTCAACTATATTTTACAGAAAATTGTTTGAGCATAAGCCAATAACCTTATACTTATACCTTCTAAAAATAAAACAAATTACACATTTTACATTTATCTACAAATTAATACCAACCTTATCGATTTGCACAACCTGTCAATAAAATAATCTGCTTCATAAAAGCTCATAATGTAACCTACATATAAATTAGTATTATATGATTTACCTGAACAGGTACAGCTACATATACAAGACCACTAAGTGCAATTACTATGCTTATATATGTACAAATATTGTATACATTGTGTTTCACATACACACTCATACACAATTGTGTGTTAGTAATATGATATTTCGAAAATACAGAACCATTAACACAGCATCGGGGTAGTTTCTTGTATATATGTGTGTGTGTTCTTAGAATGCGGTCACATTAAAAGCACTTTGAAGTCATTGAGACCTTTATGCACAAGTTTACGTAATTGACAAGGGAATTACAAACACATAGTGAATGTTATTCAATTAAAATTGGAACGTGATTGTTCTAAGGAATCATAGCTTTTCAATAGTTCAAAAGCTGTGTGTGTTAGTTTTATTTCTGTATATAGGTATTATTGTCGTTGTTTTTCTTCGGTTCTTTTGTGTTTTGAATGGATGCCGATTGGTTTTGTGAAACATGTACTCGGTTATTATCGATTATTTTAGTAATTTAACCGTGTGTTTTTGTTTTTGTTCGTATAAAAAATGGTATTTATATAGGCTGATTTTCTTTTTTAAATAAAACACACAAATATTTGTCAAAATTATATTTTGTTCTTTCATCGCGTTCTTTAGTCTATGACTCTATGACATTTATAGGATAGGACTTATTAAATAAAATTAGTATCAACACGAACTTCTACCCAGAAATAAAGAATTATTATATTTTCAATTAAATGGTGATAAGTGTCTAAATTATACACGAATGACGTAAAGTATTTTAAACACTTACTTTTACAATACCGTGGTCACTAACCATATCGGAATTTATATTCTCCTGTACTTATTTCTCATTGATAATGAAATTTATTAGAATTAGTTCATTGGAATTATACAGGTATTTAATTGGTATTTTAGTAGGATTCGAAACAATTTTCATTCTATGAATTATTTAAAAATAATTAAATGATTTATCGAATATGCAATGAAGCAATAAATTAGGTAGTTTAGATGCTTATTTCTGCTAATATTATTATTAAAATCTTTTTTAAAATTTATAAATTTAAATATTTAACAGACTGTAAAAATAAATTGCGTTCAAATGAACATTCTTAATGAAGATAATAGTATACATTATTTAAATAAAAAACAACATTTTATGGTTAAATAAATATATACAATGTATTTTTATATATTATGTATATCTATATATGTATTGATGGATACTTGTTATTCAAAATGAACTAATATATTCAACGTGAGATGAAGTATTATGTAAATTATTTATATATTCAATGTGTAAATATTTATATCATAACTGTGTTCTTTAGCGGTGTTCAAGAATAACTGAAAACAGTATATTTTAATTGAATTCAGTTGAAGAGAAAATTAAATTAATCCTTTTGAATTTGAATGCAAATTATTTTCTGTTAGATTAAAAATCACAATTATAATTCTTTGGTATTATCTAGTCGTTTTGTACAGTCAAGATGCTTTAAATTAAAACAAAACAAAATTAAAAAATCCGAGCAGTAAATCTAGAAACGCGTGTTTAAATGTAAAATTTTTAACCCAATGGCCCATTCGTCATTGCCATTCGGGTGAAAGATAATTGCTTCATAAAGAAAAAAAAATCTGACAGCTTTTATACATATCTATCTCCGTCGGTACTTCAGCGATCCCGTTATCGCCATTACGCTCCCATTTATGAGTTTACATGGCCGCAGAATCTGGAATCACTGGGCTGTGAAATTTACTTATTATTTATCGTCTGTGTGATTACAAAAGATGAATTTTCTGTGGAAAATTTTCAGTTCCTCTCAAAGCAAGCTCGAGAATTTTCCAGCTTGTCGACATTACAAAAGTATTTTTGTAATTTAGGTGATGATTAATTAATATAAAACATCTGAAGAGTCTTCTGATAAATATTTGTTGAATTGTTTATCATTGTACGTAATAGCTATTACCTATCTATATAAAATTAGTTTAATGAAATGGACATTTATAAAAATGTTATTACTTTTTTGCAATTCAAATATTCGAGTTTAAATAATCCTGTAAAAATAACTACCTACTCTAATTTTAGTTCTAATGTTAATAAAGCATTAAGAAATTAAGTTATTTTTTTATAAAAGAACATAAAATTCCTATGTGAACTAAGGTTCGAGAAATAATCTTTTAATTTGGCTGTGAAATTAGATTTTGATTATTTATAATTATTTTTATAACTTTATCGAAAAACAGTCAGTTAAAGCAAATTTTTTTGTCAAAGAATATTCATAAATTTTTTGAGATGTTTGTCTCAATATTTTGGTATTAAAATTACTTTTTAATAGTTTACTTTTTTCATTTAAAGTCGAATATTTTAACACCAAAAAATGTTACAAAACATTATAAAAGCAATTTTAGGCTGGGAAAATTTTCTTAAAAATGGCATTATTGAAGTTAATTATTTTTTTGAGTGTATTTCCTTATATTCTAAAATTATATCTAAAATACTGTTGGGAAATGATAGAAAAAATAAAAACCTTAACGATTTTATTGATTTATTATTAAATAAAATTTAAATTACTATAGTAGAAAGGTACTAATGATTAAACTTATATATACTTTTAACTTCTGCTAACATAAATTCATAATTTTGTACCAATTTTCGCAAATATGTCAGAGTATAAAATTTATATTCCTTTACACATTAATAACGAGCATCCATAAAAACTTTTCTAATTTTGTTTATATCAATATTAACCAAGAATAAAAAATAATTTCCCAATTTGTGGTTGTTTTTATAGCAAAGTTTTGCTATAAAACAGTACTGCATATAAAACCTGCACATACAGAAGATAGATTGTACAGGACCTCAGGCCCGTTACTTAAAGTATAAGGAAAATACTAGGTACGAAGCTATAAAGAGTCTCCACTGCAATATCCTTGTAGGGGGTTGATGTGTGAGGGATGGCAGCCACAAGTGTTAGGGTTGTATTGGGACACCTTGTGGGGTGTTTAATTTGATCAATATGACCCTTTTGTAGACAGATGGACAAAGTTCCGGAACAGAAGTTTTTAAACTATGGGGTTATTTCTTTGCATGCACTTCTATTATATTTCTATATATTCAATTTATTATAAATAAATAAGAAATATAAGTTAATAGGTAATATTATTTTGTATTGTATAAGTAGTAAAGTAGGTACTTAATATTATTATAAATATTATTGAGCAAAAAAATTAGAATTTTGATTATAATTTCATCATAACTTCGCTCGCGTGTGTTTCAAAATTGATGAATGCCCGCGCGACTAGCTTGTGTAAAAAGTAGGCATATCCCCGTTATGGCTACAATGATGGTATAATTATAATACATCAACATCACAATTTAATTTAATTTTTTGGTTTATTTACATCTACACCACAATTACAATTGTTTTTTCAAAATTACTTTTTGTATTTTTTTCTTAATACGGGCCTAACCTAAACTAATTTGAGAATCTTTTGCTGTCTAAGGGTCGATCCAGACTATTGAGCCGGTCTCACTCCAATCAAATATAAATAAACAATAATCAATTAAATCATTCACACTATAGGTATCGCTTAGGTCTCGGTCCAATCACACTTCGATATATTGTAGTATTACTACTGAACTGTTAATTGATTGACTTATTCTATTGCTGTACATTGGATTAACAGAATAAATTGTTTATTATTATTATTATTTATTTTACTAAATATTTGACTGGAACGAGATCGGCCCGAATCCGGCTCGATAGTCAAAATCGACCCTGACACTGAAATTTCGTATCAAAGTCGGTTTAGTATACTATTTGAGTCAAGTCAGAATTAACAGACAATTAAAAAAAAAAACTATGAAATTTGATTATTTTACTCAAAAAAAATTAAAATATTAAAAATATTTTCATTGTACAGACAGTTTCCAGATTTATTTATATTATTGCCTATTGGATTAACAGATATACTTCCCGATTCTTTAAACTGCAAAAAGCAAAGTAAGAATTCCGAAATTCATTAATTTAATAAATTTTTCAAAATCATCTATTAATTTTATTTTATTTTGTTCGAATTATAAATTCGAAACTATAAAATTTACCTTTAAAGGTTTAAAAATGTAAAAAGTGTGAAAAACACTTTGAGATTCACTGATATCGCGTACAATACCATTTTAGTTTCTGTGTTTGCCTGTAAGGAGTTAGACGGAGTAAACATTGAGGGTTTGGAGACTGCGACATATTGCCGTCTCTACCAGCATCGTTTTGTTTACGGCCGCTACGCAATGAAAATCTGTCTAATAAAAAACAACTCCTAACTTTAATCCTTTTAAAATACCGAAAAGTTAGTGATCTTTAAAATTACATATATAATGGTATTAACTTCAATTTGCCATTTTATTTTTTTTTGGTAATTTGTTTCCGTAGAATTGGTAAAGCTTTAAATAAAAACAATCTTGATAAATGTAAAATTGTTTTATGGATTTTAAATTAGTATTTTTTATTGTAGTTTTTCTCACAAAAAAAGATTTATACTGATATGATTATTTATAAAAAAAATTATAAATGATGGGTTCCATTTCTGGCAATCCAATTTTTTCTACTGTTTACAACCCTATTTTTTACTTCAAATTAAAATATCTACTACTTAATTTATTGAAAGTGTAGTTTTTTTTAATGCTCTAAAATTAATTCAGTATAGGGTTCCAAATTACATTTTAAACACACTTTCTTAGTGAATTTTTTCTTATTTTGAAAAATACAGTTAGTTTGTTATTGATTATTTTTATAACTTTGCTTATAAAACATCATGTAGAAAACAAAATCTACTAATTTTTGGTATACGTTAATTTTTCCGAAATTCGAAAAAAAAAATTCCAGTACACTTTTGTTATATTTATCCTGGGACACACTGTATATGGATTATAAAATGTAGTAATAAATAATAAAATAAAACTTGTCTAAAAATTGAAAAATCACTTTTTATTTTGATGTATCGTTGTTTTTAACTCACTTATTTCTAGCGCTACATTTGATAAATGATAATTTAAAAACATTGAGTTCTATTTTATAAATATAATTCGAAACGCATAAATTATTATACATTCATTTTCCGCCTTTCGGTTTAATTATTTCAGCAATTCTTACAAGAACTTTATCGCAATTTGTCAGTGTCGACGAAGATAATGCGTACTGACAACAAACTTTATGTTCTTTTAACCTTTTGAATTTTGAAAATTGGAAAATCATATTTTTTATCATGATTATAAAAATAGTAGTTTTTTGATGTTAGTTTACAATCAGTAGGTTTTTTTTTTAAATATTTGATATCAACTTTGATTGTATTATTTATTGGGAACAAATTAAACGAGATTTTTAATGAAATGAGAAATGGTGAAACACATTAAATAAATTACACTTAATAAACTATTATAGCATTTGTAAATAATATTGAACAGTATTTTTTGTGTTTTAACAATAGTTAATTTAATTTCAATAATACAATTAATTTATATGTGGGAGGGGGGGGGGTAATGGAATATATCCTTAAAAAAAAGTTATAAAATTATATCTAATTAAATTATACAATAATAACGAACGCAAATATTATTGCGCAAAACAAAATTTTAATGCTGAAAACGGAAAATGTTATTGCTGAAAAAAAAAATTTTTAATGTCACACTTTATGTTTATTATAATGGTCAGAATTTAAAATGTTATTGCTCAAATACAATATATATAATACTCAAATTATATAAAATATTGTGCGCTTAAATACTACGCTAATTTATTTATTTATTTTCGATTTGAATATTCAAAATTAAATTATTCTTATAAAAGCATTTTTTTTCGGAAACTTTTTGTGTAAAATATAGTAATTTAATTTGTGAAAAAATATACTTAACTTAATTTATTTCTAATATGTTTGATCAAATGATTTTCATTATAATTATAATAACCATATTATAATCAACGACTTTAATAAAATTATTTACATGTTTATATACGTAGGAATGCTACAGTCTGAATTAAAAAAATTATATTTAATTGAGGTTATCACCCTTGTATGTTGCTGATGATGGCGTTGTTTATTGTAGATTTATGATGATATCAGATATGTGCAGTATGCAGCTTGGGTCGTCGTAAACTGTGCATATTTGTTATCATTAATTTCACATGTTTAGTATACGTAGTTTCATTTTGTATACACAGACAGTCTCGTCAGGTCTTTGAATGTTAAAGCTGGCTAATGAACTGACTTTTCTCTATTTCTTTTATGTAATGTGTTTTCAAACATTTGATCTTGATATAATAAACATTTTACTTTAGTAAAGTGTTGATTTAAGATTTTTGTAGCGTTCTGAATATATTTTTTTTATCTTATTATATTTACAAATATTTAATCGTATTGTGATATACAGATATACTGTTGTGAATATTTCCTTCAATAAACAACAGACAAAGAGAAAAATATTTATGCTTGTAAAATATTCTGTTAGAGAATATGCATATTTGAAATGAAATATTAATTAAAAGATAGATATGAAAACAGTTGATACATTCCTGCTTTATATTTTATTATAATATATTGCATTTAATAAATGCCAACATTAATTTATGCTGTATGAAATATTTTTCATCATTTTATAAATATTTTTAAGTTTAATAATGTCGCGAACATATTGCACGAGATGTAAGTTGATGTGGAAATAAAAACAAACATCCTTTAACTCACTGTAAGTATATTAAAATATGCACTAGGAGCGCTGTAACATTGTTGTGAACATGGTGAAAAATCATAAATAAAATAGTAACAAAATGTGTAGTTTGTAGAAAAGTCTGTAATTCGAATTTTCTAGATATGGAAGAAGATAAATCTTTCAAATGTTTTCTTTAATATAACGTACATACTTTATATATTTTTTTTACTATGATTAAACATTAAACTGTCGTTTGTGTCTGTTTAAATAAATGATTTATTTATTATCTTATGGTTAGTATTATAAAAGCTTAGATAAAAGGCAGTAAGAAGCAAAATGTACAAATTGAGAAAAATGGGATTAAAGTTTTTGGCAGTCTATGTCAATTTTATTTTATATGATGGGTTTTCAGTTTCCACTTAACAGAATTAATTGTTTGAGGGTGATTTAATGCTAGTGTCTCATTACATGCCAAAATTATTACTTTTACTGTCTTTACGTTTTGTAAAGACGGTAAACTAAAAAGGCTTGTATCTCGTTGGTAAATGATATTGCTTTTTCCCTCAGTAACGTGTAGGAAATCGTAAATAGGTACGAAAAACAAAAATTTTGAAAAAAAATATGATATATCTGCCTTTCATCTCAGCATGACAGTATATCAAGGCGGTTCTTTTCAATACTTGACTAAAATATCACTTTTACATTTATGAACAATACCTACTCGATTAATTATGATTTGATGCGATAATTTATAATAATATTCTTTGCACCTTCACTATTAATTTCTCGAGTCGAAATATAAAACCATGTCTTAACGTTTACGCGATAAATGAAGTTTTGTACTAATTGTTTTCAGAATAATGGAGTTTGTATGTTAAAAGAAACCAATTTTCAAGGTAAACGTAGGAGATTTGTCCTCTTATTCCATATTTACATTGAAATCTGTTTTCTTTAATTAAGTACTCTACCCACCTTTATTTAGCAATGGACACACATCATAATTATAACGTATAAGTTATTTTTTTACATGTTATACTTTAAAACTTGGTTTCTTTTTTAAGCGGTTAAATGAACAACAAATGCTTAAGACCGTCAAACCAAAATTTATTTTTCGACTCGGGTTCGTAATGAAATAGTTTAATTTGAGACAGAAGTGTGGTTTAAATTAATTTTTACTCAAGGAAAATTATTATTTAGTAAAATTTGTTGGATTCAATGCTTTCTGCGAAAAAAAACAAACCTCCTAAAACATATATAGGTAATCGCCATTAAATGTATTTCGAGTAAATTGATCAATATTTCCGATAATAATTGTATGTTTGTTATCTGAACAAATAATATCTTTAATTCGAATTTATTTATTACTCTGTAATACGCATGTAATGAATATTGTTAGAAAGTGGTGCATTGCCGTGCTGTTGTTTGTTCGAGGATCACGGCTATGAATCTCCTTCTGTCCACGCGTTATGATGATGTGGGTCCACACAGTGTGTGTTCCATTTAACGTGTTTACTTTCAGCCGCGACCGGCCGGTGATTAATTTGCCTTAAACGCGAACGGAGGCTTGTGTTTCTCTTTGCGTATGTAAATTGTATAATATGGTGAGATATTCTCTCGTATCCTTCATTAAATATATAGGTTTATACTTTTTTATATATTTTTTAACTAATTTATTTGATATGTTGAACATATTTTTTATAACCTAATTATATTATCGTAATATTAGTTTTGGCGAGTGAATATATTTTGATAACTATACCGTGCAAAATTAGTTTAAAACTCGATAAATATTTTTAATCATTTGCAAATGGCATAAGTAACCAAATATACAGTTTAGAGCAGTGGTTCAATATAGTGCTAATATTCGATAATAAAAACATTTACGATTTTGAAATAATATACGTAATGACGAAAAAGCTTTTAAATATATTTCAAAATATTTTAGATTTTTTTAAATTATAAGCATAAATTAATCTAGTAGTATTTTAGTTGCTTTACATTGAGAAAGGGATAATACCTATCTTTTGGGTTTTATCATTTTTATGTAAAAAAACATATTTTTTACATTCTTCATAAAATACTAATTAGTAAGATTAAATGTAAAGCAGGTATGGCATTTAATAGATTATTTACGCTAAAATAAATATTATCTCTACCTTTTCATCGTTTAAAACATTGGTTTTTAGAATCCAGCATCACATCAATTTTAAACTACACACTTGAGGTGTTAATCATGGAGCATCTCTTTTTTTCTTTCCTCGCAGCAAGTGCAAACATGCTTTCGCGATTCATGTACTTAACTTGAAAATATATAACGTAGCTATACACATATTTTACATACACATGGAAATATTATATATAATAATATACTGCTTACAGAGTTGGACACGTTAAAATATTTTTTATAATTTTTTTTGTACAACTGGTTGATTGATATTGTTTAACACTTTGAATATGTGCTAAAAATAAACTGTTAAGAATTTATTATATTATATTATTTTATAATTTTCTTTTTCGGTAGGTATCGAATGTTTTTATATAAAACATACAAATTATTTAAATTTATTTTTTCCTTCGTCTAGTGAACCCTTCTACTTTTTATGTAATTTTCACTAATCTAATTTATTTCACTCGAATGACTTTTTAGTGATTCAATTTCGCTTTGCGAATGCAAATTTGAATAATTACATAATTAAATAGAGTAAAATGTAAATTTAATTCATATTAAAAGGTCATAAATATGACATGTACAATTACTTAAGCATTCTCTGTTGTTATTATAATTTCATTTTCATGCGCTTGTAACAATGATTTGTTTTTTAGAAATATAAATTAATTATGTGTTCTGTGAAGATTTTTTGTTTTTGTTTTTGTTCATTTTTGTTAAATTTTAAAATTAAACATTAAAAGCTTAACTTTTTTTACCAGCCCTTAAAATTGTAAGGTATTCTTTTAAATTGAATAAATAAATGTAGGTCTAACAGACTGTCACTGAATTGAAAATTTTTACATAAATATTTTTTTCGTTTCTAAGTCTATCAAAATATGCCGGCCCGTTCCTGTATCGGCATACACATACATATACATACACGGCTTGGGAGTTTCCGTATAAAAGGGTGATTTTTCCATCAACGCCGCCTTGTCTTGTGAATTATTTAAAAAGCAGCCAAAGTTATTTGGTGACATTACTTTCTGCATGGAGATGTTGAATGCAGCGGACGGGGAGAGAGACATGTTCTACCCTTGGTCTTATAAAAAATACAACCCGGTAGACACGTGGAGTGATAAAACCAACCCATCGACTGAATTTATCATGTTTTCATCAACGCGCTCGCATGATGGCCGTTCGACAAAATTACACTCGCATTGGATTTGGTCGGGGTGGTTCTCATTTACTGGAACTGTCATCATTATTTGACGCTCTTTGATTTTATCGCCCTCTTTTTATTTTTAAAATATACTTAGGGAATTAGTTATATTAAAAAAAAGTTCAAATTGTGTTGCGGAGTAATGCCAATAAATGTTGGTTTATTTAGTATTTAAGAATTTTAATTTTAAGGGGCTATTTATTCTACTTCTTCGGGTCAATAAAATTCACTTTTTTTTTCTTCCTTGAAAAAGGTACGTATAGAGAATAGAAAGAATGTTTTTTATAGTGTGAGTATTTTTATACACTTGTTTATTTAACAATATGTCAGTATTTTGGAAGAAAGTTTATCTCGCTGGCGCAGGTGATTTAATCTGTATGTATGCCGCTTTCACCCGTACCTCAATTATTAATTTTCGTCGAAAATTAACAAAATGGCAGCGATTTTTGCAAAATAGTAACAAATGTAGGAATTTTTTCACATCGTTATTAGGTTTAATAATTGAGGTACCGGTGATAGCCATATTTGTTGAATATGCCTAAATAGATTGATTGGACAAATGTTTTTTTGCGCAATCACCTGCGTCAGGTGCGCAAAAATATTGTTTTGAGAATAATGCTTTTGAGGTTATCCATGTGCTGAGCGCGCACAAAGAGCGTCACTATTTTGGCGCGCTGTATTAAGTTAAGTATGTAGAAACGGACTGTACCGACCGTTGGATATGGTTTCTGTAGATATATTCTGTCGAAAGAAGAATTAAAGAAAACATGATTTTTTCTGACCCGAAATGTTTATTTAAAAAATTATTGTAACTGGTATTGTTTTTTACGTATCTACTTATTTTGTAAAATTTTAAATATATTCATTGTTCTTTGTAATTTAAAACGACTTCGGCAATGAACAACGTGCATAAAATACATGATTAAGCATGATCTCCAGGTAAATAAAATATATTAACAATACATTTTATAAAGTTCAAAGGTCGATGTCTCGAGTGGGATAACAAAGTGAGTAATTAAGAATGAACGAGAATTATTCTATACAATTCTTGGACACGTGTGTTTATAACTGACTCAAAATACATTATTTACATAACATTAGTTATCTTAAAAAAGGTATTTCTAGACAAAACATTGATCAAGTGTGATTTAAATTAAAAGTTTTATTTTATTTTATACAAAAAATATCGGTATGGAGAACCATACATGACTTCCATGTTCTTTAATATCTTTTTAAATAATTTTTTATATATGGAAAATTTCAAAGGGATTTGTCAGAAAGAAAACTCATCTTTCTATTATAAATATTAGTTTTCTAATGTCCTAATCTCAAAAACATAACACACATTCGTAGAATAACAAAATTGACAATTTGAATTTAGTTGAATTTGTTTCTAAGGCAACATGAATTAATGACGTATTAATTAGTATTTCAAATTCAAATTATTGGGTGGTTTTCACCCCTTTAAAAACTGTTTAGGCACGTTCAATTGAACTACAAATGTACAATGTCTATTCGGAACGTTCACTTTTTAGACGATAAAAGTTACAAAATTTCGAATATTTTCAAAACCCCTAATCCGATTAGCACCAAAATCAATAAGACTGGAGTACTCACTGTGACAAACATTTTCCCCAAAAATAATTCAGATGGTGTATTTTTACAGTAGTTATCGTGAACGAAAGAAAATTCTACGTCCAGAAACACGCACAGCCGCCATGTGGAAATTAAGTTTTGAAGGTAGAATAATCAGAATCTGCTTTTATCGCGGACACGATTTTTCGACGGTATTAAAATACTTCCATTTCTTTCAGAACATGGAAGTAAAAAAGAACATCGGGTTACTACAATGGTTACAATCATTTATGTGAATAAAATTGAATTTCCTCTTAGACGCCCTCCATAGTGGCTGACTCCACTCTTAATCCTGTCTTAACATCCCAGGGGAGATGTTTGTACAGAAACGGAGAAGAATGAGAAGAAAGGAAGTTTAATTAGTATAAATTATCACACGGCATCCAATTAATATCGTATCAGCGCAAATGCAACACAGACTTTGTTAAAAAGGGGGAAACATTTCGTAAACAAAAATGCATACCAAGATGTTACTGCTCTTTGCTGTTCACTGTTCATGTTTAAAGTTTGACAATTATTATTAGAAAACGAGACCCCCTCGTTGCTAAGTGTCATCAAAGAAAAATTCAATGAATTATTTGTAAAAAGAAGTTAAAATTCTTTGATAATAATAATCGGAAAAAACACTTTGTGACAGTTTTTTAATCTGTTTTTATTGAATTTATATTTCCAAAGAAGAACGGCATTTATTTTGAAGTGTATAATACTTTATTACGAAGGTATAATTAGAAAGTAGTTTTTTTTTAATTAACAAATTCTGAAATTTCAAATTTAAGATAGTATAAATGTGGAGTTAAAATAAATAAATTAAAGGAATTGGTTATCTTATTACACAGTTTAATTAGGGAATGTTTAAAAACAGGGGATACGAAGTCATTAGGCCTGCTACAAAATAATTGAGTGTTATTGAAAACGTATCCCTTTGTTACGATAAGGAAGTAAGAAATTGTCAAAATATTATCGTGTTTCCAATTAATTTTGTTAATTATTTTTATTTTGAATATATACCCTATCATTAACGATTGAGTTAGTTTTTAACCGACTTCAAAAAAGGAGAAATGTTCTCAATTCGTCTGTATATATTTTTTATGTATATTAAGGGATAACTTCGACAAACGTACACCGATTTGAACTTTTTTTTGTTTGAAAAAGTATACTTCTGATTTAACTCCCAAATTTTTTTTTTAATCTAGCCACGGAATTTCAAATTTTCTGTATATATATTTTTTTTATTCGGTGAAACTTTTTTTTTGCTTGAAAGAGTGTACATATCCCATATAAATTTCACCAGAATCTGACATTGCACTTCAAAGGTACGCCACTCAAAAATGAAAAATAAAAAACTGACTTTAAAAAACACCTTAAAAGCAGTAAAATTTATATGTATATAATAATTAAATTTAACAGTTTTTGGAGTCGGTACCAAAACAATAAAATTAATACTTTTTAATAAAGAAAAAAAGCAAACCGACTTAAAAAACTGTAATAATTATATAGGTATACTTTTCAGTGTTTTAGGGTTTTTTGAAGTCAGTTTTACTTTTTTCTTAATTTGTTTATTAAGCTTAGAGTTCTCGATAAACACAACTAAAAAAATCACTTTTTTTAAATGTATAATCCACTCACAAAGGGATAAAAACGATATATTTGTATTTGTATTATATTTTACTAGTATAGAGATAAATTACATTTTTCAAGTTGATAAATTTTCTCTCCAATCGGCATACCTATAAATATTTTAATCGTACAACAATAATGTAAACGCTCCATGTCTAACAGAGAGGTATTTCTGTTTCCACATCCCTATATTTAAAAGAGGAACATCCAGGCAGAAAATTCTTGAGACCATTCGGATTCCAACAGAACAGGATTTTACCCTTTCCGTAGTCGAGAATTTCTGCAGATCATTTCTCAGTGTCCGTATTAGATTAGTTTCTATCTGTGGGGAAATCGGATGGAAAATTCAGAGGAGGATGGTGTAGTCGTTTAAAAAATATTGTTTGACTTTTTGTCTGATTTCCGCTTAATTGTAAAAAGAACACCTCTTAACGTTTGATTCGTTTTTTATTCAAATGGATTGTGGAGGGGTATTCACTAAATGAGTTTTTAAATTGTTTTTAAGTGCGAGGATGAAAAAAGGATCTTTATATATTGAATGTTATTATATTCGATGCGTTTTTCAGAATAATTTCTGTATAATTGTCCCGCGATCGGTTATTAAAAAAGAATCGTTTATGAAAGTGAATGGATTTTATGGTATTTGAAGAATTTTAATGTGGTTTCTGATTTTGACTTGATGATGTTATTCAAATTTATAATATACTTATTTCTAATTTAAAGCATTTTCAACTATTATAGATTTATGAATTATATTGAAATATACTATTTGATCTCTGTTAAAAATAGTTTTAAACATTTAATACATACAAATTGCAGTTTCACTTAACACAACGCTCGTTAATATTTGAATGGTTATTGTGCTGCTGTTTCAAATAATACCGTACAATTTATTTTTATTTTTATTATGTGAACGTGCGAAAATATAGAAAAATGACGTTGTAATTTTATTTGGCTATATTGTAAAAAAGAGAATTAATGAATTTAATAACTCATTGTCAGATATAGATTGTATGTTGTCAACTATGGCACATAATTTCATACCTATATATTATTTTTTTATTGATTGATTAAAAAAATTCGTTATATTAAAATTTTGTACGTGTTTGGCCATTAAATTACAAAAACAGATACAATGAATTGTGAATGATATTAGTAATTTTTTTTTCAATTTATTAATTTTATTTGAAAACTAATTATTTTCCTATTGTTAACTCTGGTGATGAATTTTCTATCTGATAAAAAATGTGTATCAAACATAGAATTTACAAAAAAGTCTTCAAGAGTTTGCTATCATTTTAACACAAGAGCAAATATTTGCATGTTTCTGAAATAACTTTGATTTCCTTATGCACCGTAATTAACTTCTAAATTTTGTGTATTTGAATTTATTTAATCAAAAGTAGTCGATTAGATAGTAAGTAAAATAATAATATTTAATTACATTTGAAATTATATCAACCATATTCTCGAAACTTAATAAAATAATTCAGTCAAGACATACACGGGTGTATGCCATAAGGGTTCCGAAGTACGTACTACGTGGAGTGTTTGGAGCCACAGGTGCATTTTTGAGTTAGAAAAAATAGGGTCAAATTCTACTAATTGAGATCTACATTTTGATTCCCCACATGCCCCTCTCTATATCTCCAAAATTTGAAAAGATATTGTTAACTTTAGTATTTGTCGTTGATAGTCTCACCAAAGCCTAATTTCCAATTTTTCAGATTTTTTGAACCAGTAGATATCGAGTTAGGGGGGGGGGGGGCAAAATAAATTACTGCTTGAAGCCCCCCGCAGGCGCCATTTTTGAGTAAGAAAAAATTAAAAAGTAGGTTCATATTCTACAAATTGAGATCTACATTTAAAAATTCTATGGCGCCTCTCCCTATTATTCCAAAATTTAAAATAATATTGTTGACTTTAGTATTTGTCGTTGGTAGTCCCACCAAAGCCTCGTTATCAATTTTTTTGAACCAGCGAAACCCTAAAAACAATTTTAATAAAATCATTATTACAAAATACTATTTAGAAATAACCTTTCAGTATCTACTAATTACCACGAATTATATTATATGGACGAAAATAATGTTCGGTAGAAAAATGTTTCTATTTTATATATAGAAAGACATAATCTTTCAGGATTTACTATCGCGTTGAGAACATATTTTTGGACAAACGAGTGAAATAATATTCGGTAGAAATATCAGTTTTTATATAGCTCTGTCAAACGCACATGGCGCAATATACGATACTTGTGAGATCCGGACATGTTATTACCGAGCACTGATATGTGTTAATGAGAAGTGATGTGTACGTTGAATAATGATACACTTGAACATGTTGGACTTAATCTCTAACATACTGAAGAGTCGGCGTTATGTGTACACTCATTTTCTGTTTTCTTTATTTACTTTTTATTCTCGCTATCGTGCTGTGATTGTTGTTATTGTAGTGAAATATATATTATGTAAGTTTTCTATTCAAAATAGGGTACTTGTCTATTATATCCCCGACGGGTTGAAAAAAATAAAATCATTAGGAACAAAAAAATAAGTAGTTCTGAAGATAGGCATAACTTTATTTTTATAATTTTTGTCTGCGGCGATTCTTATAATATATTTTGTTTTTGCGTGTTCTATTAAATAAATGAAATAACAATCATTTGCGTTTTGGTAAATAAATATCAATATACATACATTAAGTTTTCAACCCTTTTAGTCTGTGAAATACTGAAAATTGTATATACTTTGCGGCATATATTTATTCGTATTGAACACAATTTATAACAAAAGTATATAAACAAAAGTTAAAGTAACTAACAAACTGAAAAAAAAAAATTCTCTAACACATAGTTGAGGTCATAGACATAGAGCATGGATCGCGCATTCTGTATTAACATATATAATATCTATTTCTTTTTCTAAGAAGAATGAACTCCTACTTAAATAAAGACAAGTATATCCCAAACCATTTTCTATCTCTTTCTTTTGACACGGCTCTGTTTTCGAGTCAGTTGAGGTTGAGTTTAACATCATTTTTGTTGGCAAAAGTTAAAAATTTCAGTTCTTATTTGTCAAATTCAGAAATCCAAAGAGCTCAACGTGTTAAATCCTCAATATTCGGTCCATGAAAAGTAATGTTAATTTTACTTAATCAGAATGCGTTTATAAATAATTTTTAACAATATTTCTTGATTCATATTTTGTTGGTTAGTTGGAAAAGTTTACGACATACTGGATAGAAGCTCACAGCACATAGTGTACCGCGGTACACCAATTGAAAAAACCATCTTTTAATGGTATTATCTACATTTCATGTACACGTTTGTTTTAAATGTCTAAATAGAAATATATTTTACACATGTCCAAAACCAACGGTAAACAATAAATAAACATTCTTAAATACAATTATACCTGGGAAAAAGAAGAAGTGGATACAAAGAAAACGCACCGGAGATAATCGTCACTTGTTCCGAGTTTCACGTTTGGCGTGTTTCTCATGTGCTGCCACCACACGAGTATTGTATGTACTACATGCATACAACAACTACCTTTATCTTCATTTTTATTCCAATTTAATTCTATTATCCCCAGTGTTCACGTTTCCAGACGGGTCCCGAATCCACTGGGCTCTCTTTTACAGGTCTCGATCCGCGTCCCACGGGATTTCCGTTTGAACATGCCTGCTGTCGCGGTACGTTTACTCAGGATACATCTCACTACCCACTTCCCCCGTTCCTCCCTTTACCGCTGTTTCCTGTGGAAGGAACAGATACTTACACGGTTTTATGTATATCCATGATAAAAAATGGGAACGCTTTCAAATAATGTTTGTTTGTTCGAAGCTTTAATTTTTACCGTTTTTACTCGCTTTAAGTCTAATTTTATTATTCGTTTGGAAAACGTATTTTTAGATTATTATTTTACAAATTGTTTTGTTAATTGGATAGATTCTCTAATTTAATAAAAAGTAGCTGTGTACAAATGAATTATGAGAGTCATGTAAAGTTTCTCATGAATAAAAATGTGAATATTTTGTTTAATTGAAATTAATAAAAGTACAAATTAATTTAGACATGTTTATTTTGGCACCTTTATATATTTATTGTTAAAATCTCGTGTCATTTTCAGTTTTAAATGTTAACGTCGGTCTTTAAGACATAGGTATGTATTATTTACGTCACATCTTCCCAAATAGTATGTCTCCATTCTCTTTAGTTTAGAAACATCAGTTTAGACAAAGTTATTTTAAATGATAAATTATTATGTATAGATAGACATTAATGTACACATATGAATAGGATAGATTAACATTTTAGACTGTTATTTAAGAGATTTATTAAACATAGTTAAGTCAAAATTTTACTGAATAGCAAATATTTGAAATTAATTTTATAAAATACTTTCTTATAATATTTTATAAACATAATTCTAATCCTCAAATTAACAATTTTAATTAACTTACCATGCTGGTTAGTGTGTGTATAAAAATCGATATTTTTTTCCTCGCTCTCGTTATGAAATGTGGTAGTTATATCCCAAAATAAATTCCACCCACAAGGATTACCCTGTAGTTCAATTTTAAGAGGAGCCACAAGGGAAGTAAGTCTTGTTTCCCATTTAAATAATATTGAAAAATTATTTTTTAGTACTAAAGTTGGTATTACTCATTCATGATAATTAATAAACAAAAATTAAGGACGTAAAACAATGTTAGTTATCGGCATGGTTATTCCTTTTCCGACAGCTCAGTAGTAAGGTTATATATTGCTATTTAATTGTTAAGTTAAAATTTTGATGTTTGTAAAAAAATAAATATTTAAAACGCTTATTATATATTATCATTGCACTAACACCTATAGTTCTTAGAACTATTTTTATAGAGAATTAAATTTCCTACAAAATTACCATTCAACTTATTTTATAGAAACAGTAGTTTAGTCGTGAGAGCCTTTTAGACGTACAATTTAACAAATAAATCAATGCCTGTAACTTTTGATATGTTGAATTGAGATACATGACTTTGTAAACACTTTTGTATTTTATCTTCTACAAAATGATATCCTTAAAAAAATTTCATCAGTTATCATGAATCCGTAATATCAACTAATACTATGATACTAAAGAATCACATTCCCATGTTATTTAAATGGGAAACGGGACCCCCCTTGCGACACCTCTTAAAATTGAACTACAGGGTAATCATTCGGCGAGGATTTATTTAAGGTAAAAAACTAACGTATTTCATAACGAGAGTAAACAATTTTTTTGACACACCCTAATATTTGTATATTTATTATTAGATTCCTGATGAGAGGCAAAATAATTCATAATTTTTTGAAATAAAACACGCGGCAAATGTCGAATTTAGAGAGTGACCATTTGTATTTGTTTAACTAACAATAAGTAAATACATATCTCCAATGTTACAATTTGAGAACGTAATATCCAACTGCAATCTATGTTTTGTTCGAATGACGGTCAAGCTTCCGTGTTGAGATTTTGATGCAGACCGACTTATCCACCCCTTCATTAACGGAAGTGGCTGCGAATGTGAACTGTGATGGCCACTTTCTCCTTACCGAAAAGCTTATTTAGTTACTATCTATTATTTAGATTTGACTTTACGACCCATTGCTTTGCTAGTGTGTTTTGACAATAGATTCTACTGCTTTTTATATCTCGTGCAGTTTGAGGGTAGGCCGTATTTAAGTTCGTGACGTGTTATTTCGATTCGGATGGGAATTTTATTGTAGGTTTTATTAATCCTGTAATCTGCGGTAGATTAATTTTGTTAAATTGTTTTCGATTGTGGATTTATATTTTCGAGGAAGTTATTATTAAAAACTGTTGTGGTCAGCACAAGACTTTCTTTATATATTCATTATACAAAACGTATAATTTCGTTAAAATGATAACTATACCCTATTTATACATACAGTACTGGCACCAGTCTTGGATCATAGTTCAGTGTTGGATTCTTGTTTAATTAAATGTACAAATTTAGAGATATTTGATTACTGGCATTACTGAATCATAATCTATAAATACTTTACTGTAAAATAGCTTAATTTGATGTCAATCGGCCAATGGGTGTCAAAATAGTGGACATTTAAACTCATTATTAATGTAATCTATTTATTAATTATTATATTATCATAACATCTGCTTTATATTGTTTCACATTTTACGTTTCTTTATTTTATAACTTTTGTGTCGCAGTACTAATCATTTTGTAATCATTAGCAAGTGTTTATTACTGGTTTTTTATCCATTACTGGAGAAAAAACATAAACAATAATTAAAAAGAAAGAACTATATTTGGGGACTTTGGTAATTAAATTGATGTAAGTACTTGTTTAATTAGTAACGTGAGTTTATGAGAATTACAAAAAAGAAGCCCATCAATCCCAAAAAACAGTATACCCTGCTCTTAAAACTGCCAAGACTGGTGCCAGTACCTTATTTATTTACTTAAATTGATTCGCCCTGTACAGGGATACAAATTTCAAATTGTTATTGTTATTAGTTTTTAATTATTGTTATAAAGTTTTTAAATATGTGAAAATGATATTTAATATATGGTTAGTAAAATATTAATCAGAAAATTATTAAAATGTATAATTATTATTGACGTTTTACGGAAGCTTTTGATTGTAAACAGCATGAATAAATATTGAAAATTTTGATACATTTTTAATGCAGCTATCGAATTATATTTTGACACGTGTTATTATCCGGTGGATTTAAAGGTTGCGTGGATAGGATAGATTGTGTATGATAATTAATTGTTTTCATTGGCGATAATCATGGCTATGTATTGAAATCGGAAAATGCCGATTTCATTTAGTGAAAAATATCATAATCACTGTGATTGATTCCATGGTTTGTATTTTGCAGTAAGTGAGACGGGACGCTTAGCGATTAAATACGCTAAAAATGTTATTAGAAAAATAATCATTATCTATATATTAATACGCGAACATCGAAAATTGTCGTACGTTTTTTTTTAGTATTTATTATATTATAAAATGAGGTGAATGAAACTTATATCATTCGAAACGTACTGTGCCATAGATGTGCACAAAAAAAAGTATATTGTCGGTAAGGCAGGTAAAATAAAGTTAACATGATTTCCCCTCTCGCTATTTAATTTCCCTCGAATCGTTCAACAGCATAGCAATACTCCTAGCGCCACCAAGCGGCGGAAATAAATAGTTTTGGGTTTCTTTCAAACGTAGATAATGCGTATAGAGATTTCAATTCGAGTTCAATTGCAGTGTTTTTATTTGGGAATTTTTGTTGTAAATAATGAAAAATGAAGTAAGAATGTAAGATAATTGTTGAATCTTCCTCACTGAGAATTATTTAAAAAAAAGTTTAATGGGTTCAAACACATCGGGTCGCGGACACAACTATTGTTATCAGTGCATTTCTTGAAGCATTTCGAGAGTACAAAAGCACATTTGAGTACGGATTTGGTACGGAAATGACGTCACGTTTTTGCGCGGATATGGCGATCTCAAACCCCATTCTGTATTCGCCGATATTGCGTGGCCTCTAATGAAAATATACTGCCGTACTCATTTGCTGCAGAATTGAACAGAGGCTCCAGATGTGCGTGTGCCAGTATTCTCTATGTGTATATATATGTATGTTATCCTTTATCTATGGTTATGCGTGTGTTTATTGTTAGAGAACTTTATCAAGAAATATGTATTTCCTTCCGATATTATTTTGGTTTGGATTTGTTATGGCGTGTCAACTAGGGGATGTAGTTTTTGATGCTTTATTGTTTTGGTATTTCTATAAATTTTCGTTTGTGTCATTTTAAGATGTGATTCTTTTTTCAAATTGCGTTTTCTAATAGCCTGAAAAAGGTTAGTTTATTAGTGCACTGAAAAGATTATAGATTATAGAATTTAATTATTATTGCCAGAAAAATATAAATGAAGAAATATTTGTACAGTTTAATAATGTTATTGCAGTTAAGTAATTATATATACGAGTATATATATTTTTTGCAATTATTGTTCCTGAAACATAAATTTCCAAAATTCATTAAATGTATATATGCATTTTGTAACCCTATTATTAATGAAAAGAAATGGATTTATTATTTAGAAGAGCCTTTTTTGCTTAAAATTCTTTTTATAGAGAGAAAAATCTGATGAAAGATGATATTTTTTGGGTGGAAAATTAAATAAAAACCTATTGAACATTACTATTTATATTATTTGTTGTATTAATTTAATTTATAACATTTGTATAAAATAAAAAATGTTATTTTACAATGTACATACATAGGTAGTCACTTTTCTCTCGAACAAAAGAAACACCGACAACGAGATGCACTGATTTCATGTAAAAACAGCGGCACATCATGGTTCATTAGTGGGACCATCAGTCTACAGCCACCCACCCTCCCGTCTCCAAGCACTCTATACCCAGTACTTTATATTCCGCCCTAATAGAAAAGTTTTGCATTTCTTTTATCAATTTACGAACGGTGTTCCTATGGCGACTGCATACGTGGGTGTCTTTGAACTTGACAAACCGACATGTTTGTTGTTAATGTTGCATTGATACTGAAACAACTTTATTTTTATATAAAGTATTACATTGCATGCTATCTTTGGTTGTCGAGTAAAAGATTTGAAAAATGTGATTTGTAATTGTAAGCTTATATTTTGTTCTTTTATTGTAAAACTTTCAGTCTTTTATAAAGATTTCTCCGAGTACTATGAGTACCAAAAAATTCTGTTATGATATTAATACATTATGCACAAATTAAAAGCAAATTGCTAAAACCTATAGAAAAATGACAAAATTTGCAAATACACTTATTTATTCTTGGAAATCAATTCTTGATAATATCAATTTTAAAACCGCCGTTTAGTTGAGTAATTCACGTTTATCTACTTGAGGTACATGGAAAACAAAGTTTATTGAAAATATTGCATACCTATTATAATATCGTCGTAATTAATTGTAAAGTAAGTAAATCAATATAATATGTATACTACTGTAACATACCATTTTTTGGTTTTTCTTAGATCTTCTACTTATAAAAACAAACTGAAAACACAATACTGACGAGAATTAACTTGCGTTTATTTCTATACATTGCTAGGCCACATGTAACTAAAATTACAATATGAATAGTAATTTTTGCGTGCAGGATCGAAATCTATATTATTGATATAGTTTAATTTGTTATACCTATAAAAAATATAACATTAATATAAATAATTCTACACAATCGTAGTATTTATTGTATTGTCTTATAATAAAAATTTAAGTATCGAATAGAAAAATGTACTAACAATTGAAATTAAATAATTTGTATTGCACCAAACAAATAATTCAACTTAAGAATAATTAGTTGAACAAATCATGTAAATGACATTTACGAATATAGTAAAAATTGTGTATTATGAAAATTAAAATGGAGATTGTAAAAGTTACTGAACTGACAGTACATGTTAAAAATGATAGTATTTTTTGATACAAAATTGATATTTTAATCGGCAACTATTTTTTATTAAAACATCGACTCCATTTTTCTCCATGCAGAAAAACTTTTCAGACAATTTGTCATTGTCAGTTCGAAAGATGCCTATATGTAGTTAAACCTTCGACTGATTTTTGCCGAAGCCGAATTTCGATCAGACATTTTTAATCAATCTTATTTTCACATACACATAAGTCCTTCCACAAACCACTGCATGATATAATAATCATATATCCACATATTTGTTTATTCAAGTGTGCCTGTGTGTGGTATAACAGAATCCAGTGGTTCGGCCACAAAGTGCCTTTGTCTTTGTATAGCCGCCGCCGTCACTGCCACCGATTCGATACTGTATAATTTAATTAATTCTGCAATTTGTTATTTACCGTGCATGTATCAGCATTTGCTCCGTGTCACTGTAAAACTGTATCGATGTATGTTGTAGTTACGGACGTTTATTCAGTTTATTGTTTATTCTACGTTATCGGTTTAAGAGCCGTGGAATTTATTGTAGGTACACAGTAATGTAACTGTATATACATTTTAAAATGTCATGCAATGCATTTGAATGAGTAAAAATTGTAGTTTTTGAATTAACTTCAATTGTAGAAAAATTATTTTTTAAATAATTAAAATCTTTTTGAAAGTGATTTTTTTATAAAATCAAATTCATTTCAATCACATTCTAGTAAACATAATCCTGAAATTACCGATACTTTAAACATGACTATACTTTAAAAGGATTTTTAATGAATGAAAATGTATAATGTGTATATTTTTTTATTTAACTTAAATGAACCCAGTTGGTGAGGTAGACGGAATAATAAATAGTTGTTACTTATATGATTATAGATATTATTAACCCATGTTGATGAATATCTTTACAATGTAAATATTCAAGTATATACATACAGCTTTTACGTTAAAAACCATCAGTAATTTTAAATATGCCAATAATAATAACCATCAAAAATTATGAATTTATTAACATAAAGCACTAACTTTTCATCTCCCTTTCTGCATTAAAAAAAATATCACCCTCATAAAAATCATACTGATTTTCATTTTCATTACGCGGTTTTAAAAAAATAACACAATTTATGCTGCGGTCCATCAGGCAACTTAAAACGAAATAAAGCACAGCGGGAAAAAACAACAGAAAACTTTTCATAAAGGATATCCTATTTAACGTCTGCTCCCATTGTATATGTACTGAGCGGGTGGAAGGGTAAGGTGAGGCAGACAGGTCTCATGGGGCTAATAACCACCCCAGAATATAAAATACGCTGTATACAGCCCTTGTGTGGTCTCTAACGAGAGCCGCTATTAATATTACTAGATGGGGGTAGTTTTTCACGAATTTTTGTTTTACGCCGGCTGATGAAAATGGAATGGAAATTTCTGCAAACGAAGAAATGATACTGCCAGAAACTTATTTATAAAATAAAGTTTTTAAATATGTTTTTGATGATGAATAATCGATTTAACATTTTTTTCTTATATTATGCCTCTTTTGCACCGAATCAACAACATATACAGTGTTTTTAAAAGAAAATCTACGGGGTGTTTTTTAAAAGACTTTCCAGCAGATTATTTCCAAAATAACGTATTTTCAGAAAAAATGTTTCAGACAAAATTTTCATGCTTTTGAGGGGGCTAATTATTGGCATTATGGGGTAACCATAGAAAGGTCACTTTGATGGGTTTTCGGGTTCAACTTTTCTTTTTCAAATCTAAACCTATATTTTCTGTTGCAGATTCGTAATTTAAGAGATAAACTCAACAAATTTTGTTTGAAACATTTTTTCTGAAAATGTCCATTTTTATGATAAGGAGCAAACCAAAGAGAAATATCTGAATTTTCAATAATTTTTTACTCGAAAACTATAAATTTTTAAGAGAAATCACAAAATTTTATAAATATTATAAATTGTCATCTAACACAAAGAAACTTTTAAAAATTAATTGCTTTAGAAATTGTATTGAACATATAAAAAAAATGCGACAGTAAGATGACAAGATAATATTATTTGATCAGCTAAAAATGGTAACAGTAAAATTTCAGTGAAATGAAGTTGTACTAACAGTTAAAACATATTGCAATGAAACCACAATTGTTACATAGCAGATTGAGTAGGGGACGGAAAATAATTTCATTTCGTTAAATATTTTGGTACTTTGGTGTATATGGCAATTCAACGGTATCATTACTTAGAAATTCATGTGTTATGCGGTTTTATGGTATTTTTTTTTTTTTTTTGGAATTATAATATATTATTTTTATGTAGATGAAAACAAGTATTTTTTAACAAATCGCAGGAATTAATTCATTTTAAAAGTGTATGTTTTGTTTTTCAAAAAAAACTATTATAATAATGTTTTCTCGATAAGAATTTTACATGTGTATCCCTTAGATATTTAAAACTAACTTTAAATAATAATTGTATTATAGAATATTCTGCTTACAAAACGAACATAGAAAGTAAAGCAATAAATTATGTAATTCATACCATATAAAATGTTTTATTTTATTTTTAAAGCAATATAAAACTCATTTAGAAAAGATTGCCAATTCCTGTGATTTCATCTGAGAATCCAATCAATATATACCTTACAAACATATACATATACAATAATGTTTTGTTTTTCTAAACAATTGAAACCATTTCACAAAGCACACTCGATTCCAGTACACTACCATTACTGCATTACTTGCGCAATGCCAACATTAACGGCATCTCCACCAACAGCAATTGTACTAATACTTGACCGAGCTAAGAGATGCGAGGTATCGAGATGTGCAGTTATTACCGGCGGCGCGTCCGGAAGTTTCTACGAAACACGATTATCGGTTTAAGGGCAGCGATGTGTTAATTGAGTGTTGGGACGTGTGCGGATTGCCAACAGTCATCGCGGGTTCTAATGGCTTGTTGTAATACTGCTTTGCAAGCCGATTGAAGTTGTTCAACTATTATTCAATTTAGTATTAGAATGTTAGGTTGAATCAATAGTACATTGTACGTACGAGAACTATTCTTTTGAATCTATTGTTCATTATGGTAACTGGTAACTAATGTAACTGATTACAATGTTATTTTAGGTTTAATTGTTTTATACGAGTACACTTAAAATTATTTTGAATTCAAAATCAAAAAATTCATTATATTTTGCAAATATTGAAAAATATAATGCTCCCAAGTAAAAATAAATTCTTATTTAGATGGTACCTGATTGTTATGTTTGTATACAGTGACCATACGTGCTATATATACATACTCTATTTCGATAGTCTATATCTATACTCTATTTTCGACCAGTGTACTATATTATAATATTAAATTATTTGCAAGGTCTCGATCTTTTCAAAACTTATTGCATTATTGTAGACAAATGGGCGAGTCCAGAAATATAAATAATATAAATAAACTTGTAAAATCCATTTCATAGACTCGCCCCAATCGCATATGAGCAAATAGTTATTGTAAATGGCAAAACAAATTTTGGTCATCATTAAAAAAATGTATTTTATATTATTCGCTGATTTGCGACAAAAATATTTTTAGCTAGTTAGGTATTAGATAAAATTAGTAAAAAATATATACAACAAAGTTGTTAGAATTAATGGTCTATTTTATTTTTATTCTTAATGATTTTAACTATATATGTTCATGTGTTTTACAAACAGTAACGACTTGGAGTAAATAAAGCATCCTTTACTGTAATAATGTTAGCAAGTCCAAACTTGTTGAACTATGATTAACTTCGATATTAGAATGTTCAACATTGTTTAAATTGAATTACATGAACATACGATAGTTGTAATGTATTTATGAAGTATGTTTATAACTTAATATTGGTCGATGTTATGCATCTAAAAATTTTTTCAATCTATCTGATGTATACTGTGCAAGTTGGGTTAATTTTACATGATTTACACTGCAACGTCTTACAGATCCAATCAATTAAAAAAAAGTCATGGTATTAGATAGGTGCGTATTTTTTTAAGTAGTTGTTTACTTTTATTTAAATCTTGTAGGTAGATGTTTGTGAAGTTAGTAAATCAACAATACTTAAGTCATTATATTTTCTGGATTATTAATACGTAAGGTAGTGGCATCAGTTATGGCCGCTATAATAGCAAGGTTTACCGTTTTTGTGATTGACAAGCTTCTTTTTTGTAATTCTCATGAACTCATATTACTAATAAAACAAGTAACTCTTTATTTAATCAATTTAATTACCTATGTCTGCATTTGTAATAATGTAATGCAGTTTCTATGATAATATTATCATTAATAAATAAATTATACTAAATGTCCACCATTTTGACACCTATTAGCCGATTGTCATCAAATCACGATGAAAGACAGTTAAATGTATATAGATTAATATTCAGAAATGGTAGTAATCAAATATCAACAAATATTTCTAATTCAGTACATTTAATTAAAAAATAACCATTACTGGGGTCATATCCAAGACTGATGCCAGTACCTTAAAACACAATTGAAACACGAGTCTGTTAACACACACAATACGGCAAAAGTTTGTGGGTACGAACACGTATTTAAAAAAATTTAATCTCCCACAGGTCAAAGTTTGGCGACTAGTAGTTTTTCGTCATACTGTTGTTGTTAACAATTTGTGGATGGAATGTGCATTTTGTATATACCCACCCACACATACACACGGAGTAGTTATACCCCCCCCCCCCATACAGCATACACGACTTTGTTAACTGCAGTGATGCGGTTTTATTCACATCAACTTGTAATATTGAAATTGTTTGAAAACTTTACACCAGCGACCGGTATTAATTTGTTTGTGCGTCCATATGTTGTAAATTTTTTTGTTGTAGTTGTGATGCTTTGTGTAGTATTTTTTGTCGTGGGTTTGGTTTTTTGTCATAGATGTGTGCATGTGTTTTTTTTATATCTTTACATAATTAAATTAGATTCAATTTTTTTCGGAATAGACTTCAATATTCATTTTGATTCTTTTGATTTTCCATACATGCATTTGCATACATAACATAAGTATAATTTAATCAATACAAAAATTATCTACAAAATAAGACATAATTTTTTGTGTACATACTTCAATTAATTTTTTTTAATTAGAAATATTAGTTAAATGAAGCCAAAAACGTCGATATACACTTTTCGATCTTTTTGATGTTTTTGTTGCAAAATTACAAAAAAATACTCGATCATTTTTACAAATGTTAAGATAGTTTGTTGAGTGCTTGATTATTATTTTCACTACTCTTCTACATTTATGACATTCGGGCAGTTCCTATATGACCACCATAAGTTCTTTTTAAGGAAATTATATACATTTTAAACAAAAGCAGTTTGATTGAATTGGTACCATTAGAAGAACATGTTCCCTGCAAACAATTCTGAGCCAAAGTAGAAAGACACCAAATGATCGAGTCGGGGAAGGAAGAATCATACGTGAAATGTTTTGTAATTGTTTTTCAAACAGAGAAACTTGTGCGATGAGCCGTAAGGGATAACTGTTGGGGTGGAAACTAACGACAGTTTTGTGAACCAGAAGCTTCCGATCGTCGCAAAGTTGGGATGTAGGTAGATGCTCCCTTTCTTCGTTGACCAAACGAACGTTGTTGTGTGTTGATTGCGATCAAGTCGCTTGATTTGGCACGCACACTATGATTGGGAATGTGTAAAGTGTGTAACTTTACTGGTATTTTAAAAATATTCGATTGTTTTTATCTTCAAGTTTTATTTTGTATTGGTTGAAAATATTTAATTCTTCCGACTGTTTCTTTTCCATATAAATGGGTTTTAATATGATAATATTTTATTGCATAGGTTTTTTTAGGGTTCCGTAGAACAGTGCTTCTTAAACTTTGATGTCGCAGCTCCCCTGCAACTCAAATTGATAACCCACGCCCCCCCTAACTTTTTTTTTGGAACCCAAGTTGATTAAAAAAATTTCTTTGTTTAATGTTCACTCCTGTACAACTGTAGTGCTATCTAGTCGTAAAGGAAGTATTTAGGATTCTCGCCAACAGTTTAAAATTTTTGATTTAAAAAAACAGCATTTTAACAAAATTTCATATAATCATAATTTAAGCAAGTATGTACATCAGTGGCGAGGCGTGAAATTTTTAATAAGGGAAGCATATTTTGTCAATCCTCCCCCTCCTATTAACAAAAAAACTAGTTATGAAACAATTTAAGTTCAAGCTTTTACTTTTTTAAATAAATTCTTATATATTTATATAGTAACTAAATGATTCTACGTCTTATTTTCTTCTATTTTAGTCGATATTTGTATTCACTGCAGGAAATATCGCTAAAAAATTTAGAATTTTGGATTTCATTAAAAGTATGTTTATTGTATAGAAAATGACGTGAAAAGTTGAAATTTTCAAACCGCAGGTCTGTATCTCAAACCGTTCTCGAGATATAGCCTCTCAAAGTTTTAGTTTTTTAAAATTTTTGGAGAAAAAAGGCCATAACTTTTAAACGCGTGGTCGGAATTGATTTTAGTTGACGGATTTGAAATCAGCGTGTCAAAATCTATATAATGACATGTATAATACTTTAAAACCCGACAAAAAAATTGTTGTCAAAAATCGACATTTTTTTAATGAATTTTTTCGATTTTTCGCGAAATTTTTTTTTTCGAGTTTTAAGGTATTATACATGTCATTATATAGATTTTGACACGCTGATTCCAAATCCGTCAACTAAAATCAATTCCGACCACGCATTAAAAAGTTAGGGCTATTTTTCTTCAAAATTTTGAAAAAACTGAAACTTTGAGAGGCTATATCTCGAGAACGGTTTAAGATACAGACCTGCGGTTTGAAAATTTCAATTTTTCATGCCATTTTCTATACAATAAACTTACTTTTAACAAAATCAAAAATTTGAAATTTTTTAGTGAAATTTCCTGCAGTGAACTTCAACTCGTCATACAAATATCGACTAAAAAACAAGAAAATAAGACGTAGAGGTATTATAGTTTTATAATTGAGCTTGTAAATTAATATTAAATGCTATTTTTGATTAAAATGTTTGAGTTGCGCATAAAGATGAATATTCTAATAATATTTTTAAAGTATCTATTAACTGAACACATAGATTTGTATTAATTTACCCATAAAGTAAGGGAAGCACTGCTTCCCCTGCTTCTATGGACGCTTCGCCACTGATGTACAATTCATAATATATTATTTAACAATAATATATTTATTTGTTATATTTGCAGCTCTTCGCGGCCCCCTTGTGGGAAGGCCACGGCTCCCTAGGGGGCCGCGGCCCACTACTTTAAAAAGCACTGCCGTAGAAAACTAGGAACCCTTTAAGTTTCGCTCTGTCCGTCCGTCTATTTGTCTATATAAATTTTATACCGATTAAGGTAATCTATTTTCTAAACTATCGATATAAAAAATTTAAAAAAATTCGAGAATGTAGCTTTTAATTAGTACTTTCAATGAAAATTATAAGGAACACTAGCAAAAATAGTTTATGAAAATTTTTGAAATAACTCTTTTATAAATCTTAGTTAGTGAGAATGACTACGCAACCCTATCATGTACATGCCCAACACGCATTTGACTGTTTTATTTAATATTTTTTTTTTTTTTAAGTATAGAGATTAGTACATATTTGTACATTTACACGGACCGATGCTAGTAGAGGGTAGTGCCTACACCCATACGCGCGTACAAACGGATCCAGTTTGGTCGTTCTGGTAATTGGGAACATCATCGTTGCACGGCTGTCTTTGATGTTTGCTGCATCACAGACGTGATTAACCTGAGCCAATGTGAACGGCGTGTACGTGATGCTCTTTTATCTTTTGGGTGGCTCGTCAACGCGTCGTCATTAAATTTGCTATTTTTAAATTACTCTTGTAACTTGTTTTTATAATATTTGTTTACTGAAAATTGATTAAAAATAATGAACGTACGTATCATACATACAATAATTAATAATTATACTATTTTTGTGGGGGTAGGTAATTAAATGTAGAAAGATGATTTTATTATTTAGTTTTAAGATCTTCTTGAGTATTTTTGTTAAACATATAACACAACTTAGAGATCAGATGAATTTTGTCATTTGTATACAAAAATATCTTGATTAAAAATAATATTCGCTAAATATTCTCATAATGAAATAAATACATTATTTAGACATTTTATTTTTTGTAATAGACAAAAAAAATCGTCCATGCATGTGTGGATAAAATAATTGACGTAAAATTACTATTAGTTGACATGCGGTCGTATATAAAAAAGACAATAAAAGAATTTAAATTACTTATATGTAATACTTTAATACAAAATTCCATCTGCCAGATCAGTACACATTAACATTTGTTCTTATATTGACACAGCTGTTGGTTAAGTGATGCATTTTTTACAACGGATTCTTCACATGCATATGAGGATTTTTGTTCAAAATATAAATTATGTAAATATATAATTTACTTTTAACAGAAGTGGATTAATTATAAAGTCATTGCGTGAAATAGTTAACTAAATACCCATTGCGTTAAAAAATACCATTATGATTATTAATTACTACAATAAATTATTCTAAGAGAGAATCTATTGGTAAATATAAATGAAATAAAAACCATATTTAAAAAAAATATTTAATTTTAACTTTCCATGTTGCACGATAGCGATACCTATGTTCTATACAGTTGGCTACTTTTGTTGTGAAAAGTTGCCATCCTCATAGTTGTGGCGTGTCAGGTGTACCAACATTTACGTGTGTTTGTTGTGGTGCAGGCATACCAACACACCGACATCAACCCTATCTCAAATGTTCTAAAATCAAAGTAAGCGACAGAGTTTTCAGCAGGTGATTTTTATTGTATTGCAATTCTGAACTCTTTATGAATGTACAATAACGAACATGCGGGTTGTTTGAATTAATATGAATAAAAAAGAGACTAACATATTTTTAGTTTAGGTTATTTTACATTTATTTTAATTAAAAAAATTACTTTGATACCTATTCGTTGTTAAATATGCGAAATATGAAATAATTAGCAAACTCGAATAAAATGAAAAATAAGCATTTTTTTAGAAAAAAGTTTCAAATGTTTCATCGTTTGACGGCCCTAATCAAATGACATAGTTTTTTTTAAATTTAGTTGAGGGTTTCAATGTAATCTGAAGGTTAATTTTTTTTTTGAGTGGAAATCGATTTTTTTAAGAATCGTATTTTTATCAAAAAAGGAAACAATTTTTATAGGAAATTTTTTCTCCTGCACTTACGAAAAAGTGCAAAAATAACTCTTTTTCAAAATCCTAAAAAAAAAATTTGATCTTCAGATGACCTTAAAGCCCCATCTCCCAAATTTAAAGTTGTTCGTGTTTTTCAAGATAAAAAACACACCTGTATACTACATACATATTAAAAAAAATCAACTGTTAATAGTAAAAAAATGTGTAAAAATATTTACGTTAAATTAACATGAGCCTAGCTAATTATAGATAAAGTTATTAATTCTTTTTTTCTTTTTCTTTTCAGGTAAGAATTGTCTTCAAGTTACACAGAATATTTTTTATAATATTGCATGTAAGTACATGTATTATATGAATATATACTTATTATTTATATATCAGTTTCTGCTAAATTTATTGATGTTGATAGTTATAACTAAAATTTTTAACTTAAAATAATAATTTATGGAAATTATCAAATCAACTAGATTAAATATATAAATAATTAAAAAGTAATTTAGTTTTCCATCAAATAATAACTAAAACAACAAGAACTAACTGGAACAGCACGTCAACAAATGAATATTAAAATGGAAACACGAGCTTTTGGTTTTTGTGGCCACGTCTTTTGTTCGAACGTCAATTAAAAAGTGCTTTAAATTTTGATTGAAATTTTATTGATTTAACCACAGTTTATTAACATAGTTTTTTTTTGGTTCGTTTTGTGTTATACGTTAGGATTTGTGTTGCCGTTGCGTGAATCCAGAATGCGATGGAATTTTAATAGGCGCATCATTTTTAAATTACTGGATTAATATGAGTTTGTAGTTGGATTGGCTTTTTTGCTGCGATTTTAGTTTCGATTTTTTTATATGACGTCCTTTGTAGGCATTAGTCTTTCGTTTTATATTTTATTACGTTATTAATATACGAATACATTTTTTCGGAAATTTTTTTCGAGAAAGATCAAAGTCCGGCATTTGGACTCCCTCGACTTTACCGTTTTCTTTGAATCGTCAATTGTTTATTTTGTTTTCAATAATTAATTTTTGTTCTGATTCTTTTTTATTAGGTAATTTAAGTGTAACTAATCGTGTTTGTACTTAATTCAGTTATATTTTTCAAAAATCCTAGCCGCGCGGGCACAGCTAGTATTATTATAAGTATATATCCACTTTTTCCCCTGAATATGGCGAAACAAAATGAGTATTATATGTTTGAAACTCTGTGTGGTTTATATTTTTGTTTTCTTGCTATCTCGAAAACCTCTTAATCGATTGTAATAAGATGGATTCTTTGAAGTCGTGAAGGTGACAAAAAATACATTAATTGCAAAAAAAGTTTTAAAAAATAATTAAAACTACGGAAAAGTGTACAAAACACTTAAAAACGAAAACCAAATATTCATTACAACTAACGTAGTCGCAGAAAAAAATAATCCTACAGTATATTATGCTTAAATCCGTTCCAAAATTCATTTCAATGTACATTCCTCGAAAATCAATTTAATTAATTTTGAGCGTAAGCGTTAGTGGACGAACGTTATGCGGTGTTCACACCAAAGAAAACAAAACAGCAACACGGTGTTTGAAAACACGTCGTATTTAAAAATGCATAGGCTTTATTGCACTTTTGTCAAAAAGACACGATGTTGCTGTTTTGTTTTTTCGGTCTGAACACGGCATTATAATAACAAAAAGCTTAATGTTGTAGCAATCTTCTATTACTTGCGGCTACGATTATTGTAATTAAAACTTGTTTTTCATTTGTATGTACGTTTTTCGTAAATATTATAGTTCGATTTTAATTTGTTTGTTGAAATACATATTAAAAAAATTTAAAAAAAATTATATATGCAGTGCTTAAAGTAAGTTTAATCAAACTATCATTTATTAAATTACCGAATGAAGACATAATTTTCTTGTATACCCTTGCACCCCTTTTATACTTTATACAAACAAAATAAGAAACTCTATACATGTAGCTGCCGTCACCGCAACTTCATAAGTAAACGGGCTATATTCAAATTTCCTTTGGGTAAATTGTCATTTGATACGAGAGTAACATAAGGGGCTGAATACGGTAAGGGTCAGGACATCGTTGGTTTATATCAATAGGGACTTTGGTCTACTAATTGTAAGTATAATATGATCATTAATTAAAATTTACCTTGCGTCATTGTGTAATTTATTATTAACTTTATTTAAATTTGAATGTAAGCGATTTTAATTATTATTTTATGCCCGGGAAAAAAATTTTGATCTAAAGTGATCAAATCAGATCTTGATAGATCTGCATTTTGAGACAAAATAATATTTTTTCAACGTTGAATCGTCTACAACAATCTTCAGAGATCTTTGTAGATTTTTGCAGATCTCTACAGATCAAATACCAATGAAAAAATATGATGTATCAAAATGCAGATCTATCAAGATCTAATTTGATCACTTTTTATCAAAATTTTTTCCCGTGATAAATTAAAAAAAAAGATATTAAAGAACATGGAAGTCATGTATGGTTCTCCATACCGATATTTTTGAATATCTATATTTAAATTTAAGTTTTCTCAAATTTAAAAAAAATCATTTCTATATCAAAAAAATGCGAGAGGATGTTATTATTTATGAACACTTCTTTATTTTCTTGTAAAATACGAACATACTCGTGGAACCAGAAACATGACAAGAACGTTAAATATGTTAAGGACACGCATTCTCTAAAAGGGTCAGTATATATACACAAATCGGCAGCATCAGGCAGGTCCTGCTCGCGTCAGCTGATCATTTCTGAGGACACCGGAAGTGGTTGTTTCAAGTACCCGCTTTCCGTTTCACGAGTCACTCGATCGTTTTTTGATAGGCACTTTATCGGCGGGTTGTAGAAGCCACGCTTTCGTGAGGGTTATGTTCAAGAAATATTGTTACACAGAAAAACGTCACGTAAATGAATATGAGCCTGATTTATTTATTTTAACGCGATGAGAGTTTTTCTCTTCACTGATATTGCGCTCGTAAAATTTTAGGTAATGTGATTTTATATTTTTATGAATTATGTGAAGGTAAAGATGCGGAAATTGATGTTCCAATTTATGAAATAGATTTCAGGCAATTTGCTTTCATGTAGATTCATTTAATACATTATTTAACTTATAACTTTTTATGTTATTCGTCAGTTGCGAATTTAAATAAATAGAAGAAAGTATCTTCAGAATTCAAACTTGGGTGTTAATATTAAATTAAAACCATGATCAACAATAGACTACATTTATTGTTTATTGACTTATTTCTTCAATAATCAAGTAGTTCGGTTATCAAAATCTAGAAAAGTGGAGTTTGTCTCATCGACTTACGGACAGCTTATACATATATTAATTAATTTTAAATAATAACAACTTAATTACGTAAATGTCAGAATTTATTTAAGAGAAAAGTAAATGCAAGCTTTTGATTCATAGAATCGTCAGGCTTTTAGAAAGAATAAAAATTTGAGAACAGATTTATTCTATGAATCGAAAACTTATGCATTTACCAAGGTATATAAAGACAAGGTATATAGTCTCATCAGCTCCTTGATCAATCAGCAGCCGCGGTGGAATTGACGTCACTTATAGAATGTATTCACATGCTATAATAGAATATCAATTTCAAAAAAAATCCTATATTTATTCTTGTTTTCGTATTTTTTAATATTTTAACAACACATCCAATCAAATAAATACAAATTCGACATTGCAAAATCATAAAGAGCTGTCAGAATCACATAACGTATTGCCAACTTAAGAATAGTAAAAATGATGCTTCCCGAATAGAACAAATTGTCTGTGACAGCTTTTTTTATGATTTTTCAATCTCGAATTTGTACTTATTTGATTGTATGTGTTGTTAAAATATCAAAAAATACGAAAACAAGAATAAATAAAGGAATTTTTTGTAATTGATATTCTATTATAGCATGTGAATACATTCCCCAAGTGACTACCTTGTCTTTATATACCTTGTGCATTTACTTCTCTCTTAAATAAATTCTGACGTTCACGCAATTAAGTTGTTATTATGTATATTTTAACATCATTACTACTATATTATTAATTAATTTTATATATCTTCATCCTACTTTTCCAAAAAAAAACTTTTAACATTTTTGTAACATTTATGTATCAGTGTGACTTTTCGCAATACAGACTTTACGCGGTGTTTCACATCCACGTACCTCGGTAACTCCGTGTTGACTCCATTTAATACAATGGCAGCGACGGTTACATAAGAAGCTTATGTGATTAGCTCCTGGCCCTTCCCTCCCCATTGCCTAAGGTTCTTTATCCAGACTGTCGTGACGTTAGCTGCAACCAGTAATTAATTTACACGGTTATTGATGGTGATTTTTAATCTGATAATTGAATCCCTTCTAAGCTGATTGTAAGTTTTTTTTTTTACAAAATATTCACATAGATTTGTTATTATTTGATTAGTACTGAAAAAATATTATATATTAAAAATTGTAAATTGTCTTTAATACGTAGACTAAATTAAATCTCTAGATTATGCTAGATATTACAAAGTCGATACAAACTCCGACAAAAATTCTAAAAACTATTGAAATAAATTATCCAAAATAATGTATATTTTGCAGTCAAATTCTGCATATTTATTTATACATCTTAATTATTGATAATGAAAATATTTAAAACGACAAAATTAAATCTGTATAATTAAAGTAAAAGAAATTATTTAAAAGGTAAAAAGAAGTTTTAAAACATTTATAATTAATGCGATAAATGTAAACTGCGAATAATATATAGGTATTCTACAATATTCTACAAATAAACGTTTATTTTTGTTTTTAATTGCTCCTGCAATTTCATTACAGTAATTATATACTTGTACATTAAAAATAAAGTCGGTAAAAATCGTGTAGCATGTTTGTGTGGGATGAAAGAATTAAATGGAAAATATTCTTACATATACATTATATGTTTAAAATAAAAACAAGTGGAGTTTTTTTATCGATTGTTATTTATTTTTAGATGTTTTGTTAATTATTTATGAATTAACAAGTAGTAAATTCGTTTTTATTTAGATTTGAGATAAGTACAAAATTAATGATACTTGATCATAGGCGCCGAATTTGGGAGGGGGATGATATCCAACAAAATGTATTGTCTTTGAAGAAAATCCAATTGTTATTTTTTAGTTGAAAATTGTCGTAAGGAATAAAAGTAAAAATAAAACACGTACGAGAAATAATATCTTTTTTCTAGTAATACCAAGTTATAAATAATGTTTTAAATTCTTTAATTCTTGAGTGGATAAAGCGTGTCTCGTTTTTCACCCCTATCTGAAAAAAATATTACAAAAAACAGTGAAACATTAGTTTTTTGAATCGCTCTCGAGTGATGGATTGCTTGGCGGGGAATCCCAGACGACAGGGAAATTAAAACAAAAACAGTAACGTCAACTCGGGAGGGAGGATAAGCCATCAAGGGTTTAGTTTTTTGTGCGAAGGTGAGATGCGTTATTGCACGCAATTAATTTAAATTGAATTTCATCATATAAATCCTTAGATGGGTTAATTTAATTTTAATTTTATTGAAATATTGTTACTTTTTATTTCTATACAAATTGTATATTCATCCATACTATAAATTCAACGTTTTTAATTGATTCCAAAAGTTGATGTACAGTTTAAATTTCATGTTTGTTTATTCAAGTATACAGGATGAGTAAAAAATATGGAATATTGTTCATATTTTCTTGAATATTCATTAACTATTTAAATTAAAATATTTTAGTAAAAGTTCTTAGAGAAATTATTTCCTATGTACTTAATGCTAATCTTAAATGAAAATATAACTTTTTTGTTTATTATATGAATAGATCTTATGTTTTTGAATACAACCCTGTAAAAATTTTTTTTTTTTTGAAAATCACATTAACTACAGCTTAACTAAGTAAGCCTTGAAAAATAACCGAAACTTGTAAAAGATTAAAAGTTGTAGTTAATGTGATTTGAGATTATAAAAGTTAATTTTTCTTAAAATTTTTCGTAGCCATGTAAAATCATTAAAATTTTACAGGGTTGTACTAAAAAATTAAAATCTTAAAAAATATATGTTGCCATTTAAAAATAGAGTTAGATGCTATAGTAACGTAACAGATAGTACCAATTTTTTTGAAGATTAGCATTACATTGGAAATAATTTCTCTAAAAACTTTTACTGAAATATTTTTTTTTAATTATAAATATTTTAGAAAATATGAGCAATATGATTCATTATTATTCCATACATAAGTTCAAAAATATACAATTACAATTAAATTAAGCTAGTTTAAATTATTATTTTTATTTATAAATCTACAATTTTAGAATACCAAATACTAATGTCATAATTTGATTAAAGCATTAACGAATGTTAATTCATTGTAAAATAATAATAAACCCTAATAAATTGAATAAATATTTTGTTTAACATATTTACATTTTTGATTGTATCGTTGAAATATTTTAATATTATGTTTATAATTTTCATTAAAATATATTTTTCATTAATTATGCATATCACACATAAACTGTATTACTCTTGTGTTATAATCATGTGGAAATGAATAATGCTAAATTGAGTGTAAATCAATGAAAATTATGTACATACATACATATGTACATATAATTTAATTATTTAACTAAATATTATTCTAAATCGTTGTGTGGTAGATATGGTTGTGATTTTGATTTGTAGTTTATTAATAGATCTGTTTGTAAGTATATGGTTAATCTTATTTTTTATAATTGTGAGTTATTTGTTATAAGGTTATTAAACAATTAAATAATATTATATGATAAATATAAAAAATAAACTCAATATTTTCTTATAGTCTATTGCAATTAGCTATACACCTATAAATCGGGCCTCTATGAACCGATTTTAATGAAACTTTTTGCATTTAAATTGTTTTGATGAATAGGTCAAAGTGTATATGTTTAAATTTTACGCACGGCCCTAAACAATTTATTAGGACAATTCCATTAGAAAGTCACTAATGAGGAAGGTGTACAGTGAACTCTCAGATTTTGTTTAAATTTTCATATGTGATGTATTTAGTCCAGAGGTGAATGGGGTAAATAAAGAACATTATAATAAAAGATAAAAATTGAATGACCCCGTTTCTCCGAACACCCCTGGGCTAAATAATTATTAGTACATACTGAAAATCGATTGATTTCTTATTTACACTAATTGGCAGTTATATTGTTAACTAATTGATGACGTTATTAGTTATCCAAAAAGCAAATGATAAAAGTGATTTCACCACCTCAAGGTATAAACAAATATATATAATACCCCATGTTAAAATAGATTTTCTCGAGATGAAATATTTATAAAAAAAACTACGCGCAGTCAGTTACAAAACACGATCAAACGACGCTAGTAATAATTTACAACACACGTTCAGTGTATGTAAATAAAAATTCCGATACCGTCAATAAAAATTTCAACCTCGGTCGGTTTGAAATTTTTTATTCTAATTTATCGACTGCCAATACGCGCATACCGACATAAAATATTTAAACATTACATACAGGTTTACGATAAGTCTAGAGAATATTGTTTGTTATTATTTCACGATATATTGATATTTTATTTATACATAAAATTTAGTTTTTTATTCTATTAACTTATAAAATCTTTCTCATTCACAAAACTGTAAGTTTATACTAAAGGTACCTATATATATTTAATAAAAATAAATCACTTTTTGTAGATATTTCGTTCAATTATACTTTATAGCATCAGAAGATATGTAACATAGCTTAAATTAAACCAGATATATTCGTCTAGTTTTGTTGATATTTAAGCTTGTAATACAGAAAACGGTAAATACTTTTAATGGATAGTCGGGTTAAATATTATAACCAATTAGATTTTGATTAAATATTGGAGGATTTTTTTTGTTATAATTTTACCATAACCACCCCCGACCTAAACGGTTTTATTTGAAATCGCACGTAGGTAAAACTATAAGAGTATATTTCGACAGAATTTTTATTTTATTTGCTCTTACGACCAAAAAATACTCCCATGTATGAAATTTAGTTGTGATTAACATCATTTGTGCAATGGTGGAGAAATTAAAAAATTATATTATGTATTTAAAAAAATCAGAGAGCAATTTAATTGTATTTTTTATGAATACTTTCCAAGTAATAAAGTCTCAAAATGACTATTTGATTATTAATGCTACTCTGGCAGTATAAAAAAATTCGTGATAATAAAATGATAAAAATCTGGATTTTACCCACATCTGATATACCTATTAAAAAATCACATAATTCGTGGATTTTTATATTTTATATTAAGACTGCCTTCACTTAATTTTTTTAGATTCGCTAACGTGATGTAATAAGTTACAAAAAAACAACTATTATTCACTTTAAACGACCTCGATCCATATCGAAAACAAAACATGTATGTTACATATAACGAAACGACTCCAAGCTGACTACAATTAAATCTAGAAACCCCAACCTAACACTGGGAATCCGGAACAGCTTATATAGTCGCAGACAACTAGATCAGCTGCTGAGTTGGCCGAGTGCCAATAGCGGCAAGGTCAGAGCGCGCTGTGCGACCGGACGGCGCGCTTTGGCTCCGGAGAGACTCCGCCACTCCGGCGCCTCGTCTGCGATTTGTTTTTTCCCGGATCTGTGCTTTTGATTGTTTTTTGTTAAGTAAATGATGATTGTTTCTATGTGTTTGGGTTGTTAATGTATTTGTTGATAAGATGGATCAGTTAGGTTAAATAAAATCAATATGGTCTGTTTAACCTAAAAAAAAGTAGGTAGGTACATATCATTGAAAACATCCGAAAAAACATCTTGTATTTTTATTGATTTATTTCAATATTTCATCTCTATATATAAAAATAAATGTTTATTTGTATGAGGGCTTGTAGACTCGGGATTTACTGAACCGATTTCAATGCGGTTTTCATCAATAGTTTGATCATTTTTCTATGCAAATTCGTGGTCATTAATATTTTCTGAAAACCTAAGATTTAACATCAAAAGACTAAAATAATCTTTATCTATTTATATAAACACACAGTAGCCATTCTATAATTTACGGTTTCAGTATTTTATTAATTTAGGTCACTATGACCACATCTCTCTCAAATATTTTGTCGAACAATTAGATGTATTTTGAGACATGCCAACAATCAATTTTTTTTTCTTAAAAATAGTATTTATTTATTTTCTGTTATTTAACTAGTTCATTGATTACATTCCATATAAAATATTTTTCAAATATCTTAGGAAATTTATTTTTTATTGTACAATTTCTGTCTTATCTCGAAATAAAATGAATTCGTAAAACGTTTTTAAAACCTGTATATAAATACAGTTAAAGGTTTTTGTGACATAAAAATAAAATATTAAAATTTATAAATGTTCGATATGTATTTGACGTTAAATGTTTTTCGTGGGGAACAGTTTTTTATATAAACTTATTTATACTTGACACCTGTATTCTTACGCTTTTATACTGCATATTGGATTTTTATCTTTGTCCTCCATTTCCTTTTCTACGTGTAAAAACACGAAATATCTCGTTCATTACAGAAATCTTAAGGCCTCTATAATCTCCTAAACGACCAGGCTATTGTTTAGGGTTTGGAAAATGAATTTTTTGGTTTGTCTGAAGGAAAGTCAGCATGTACATTGTCTTATATTGATTTTAAGGTAATGTTTTGATGATTTTTATTTATTTTTCTTAAAGAAACTAATGTACCTTTCAAAATAATGTTTAAATATAAATACTAAACTTTTTAATTTTATTTTAATTTGTACAAATATTTATTATACAGCTTTTATTTATTTTATAGTGCAATTATATTCCTAGTATTTTTATATGAATGTAAAGGAAAAAACACTATTTATTATTGGTATAATAAAAATAAAGATGAGTATTTAAAAAAATATTGATGACGTCATATATCCGAATCAATTTTTTATTCATTTGATTTTGGTCGACATATATGAAATCAGCGTGTAAAAATCTATTTAGTAAACGTACTTTTAACAAAATCTAAAATTAATTTTTTGTGCGTAGTTTTTAGTGCCAATTTTTTTCAAAATCGCCGTAACTTTTGAACAGGTGGTCGGATTTCATTTTTGTCGACATATTTGAAATCAGCGTGTATAAATCTATATAACAAACATACTTTTAACAAAATCTAAAAATTTTAACATTAAAAATTACTGATAAATCTGTCGATTATAAATTTTTAAAACATCCACCTTTATTAAAAAAAATTATTTGAGTTTGGTGATACTTTTAACAACGAATCAATGTTTTTTTGTGTAAATTCTATTCCATAAATTACTTCCAACAATACACAATTAATTACTAAACGTTATAACAATAAAAAAAACTTTTGGCTTTAAACACCGCACTGAAGTGAACTGCATGAAGCCTCGAAGGATTTAACTAAAACACCTCTCTGCGAAACAAGAGAGAATCAGACAAGCAGGGCACCGCAACTGATTTAAAATGGCCAACGCGGGAATGGAAATGAATAAGTTAGAAGGGTTCAAGAAGAAACATGAGCACGAGTATTTGCTCATGTAACAACCAACTATTACACGCAGTCTGTAAAGTGGCAGTTATGTGTTAATAAAATAATAAAGTATGATTTTACTTACCGGAAAATTCGACGAGAAGAATTTTAAATCGATTATATGCGACGAAGTATTGGAAGAAGACTGAAAACGATTAATTAAAAAGTGTATTATTATTAATATACGAGATATTTTTAAAAATATTTATTAATCGTCAAAATATTTATTACAATCTATATATATAACAATTATTATATAAAATACATAAATAAAAAAACAAAAATTTTATAGTAAATTTAAACATTAAAGTAATCATTGAATTAAACTCACAAAAGTAAAGTCTAATAATATAACACCTTCACAATTTTATGAACACTTCCATATCTAGCATTCCCCAGATTTGTCAGCCTCCAGTATTTTAAGTGCGCATTTCAGCATTTCTGCCTCGGCTTTGAGTTTTTCCACCAGGGCAACACTAGTACATGAACCATCGCAATCTTTTTTAATCCTAGATGTCGTGAAGTCGTTGTCCAGGTCTCTCGGATCCTCGTCCTGATCCTGATCATCGGGAATGTCTTCAGGTGGAAGATCAGCAGCACTTAACATGCGCTCGTGAAACCGTGCACACTTGATGATATCAGTGAAATTTCTCGGATTGTCTAAACAGATCAAGTTAAGCATTTCTGAATCCTGTATGGCTTTCAAAAAGTGGTCCATTCCTAAACTGTGAGCCCACGACAGAGGCAGCTCGGGATACCCGATACGAACTAAATCACTGATAGATATAGCAAGAGAAACGACGGATTCACCCAGATGTTGACGGCGATCTCTCAGCAATTCTTGAGCCTGAAGAAATATTGGCAACGCTGGATCCAATACTTTGTACGTGGCAGGTACTAATGTCCCAGATAAGTTTTTGTAGATTTCACAAGGATTACGTGGTCTGTACCGGCGATCCATCTTGAGAAAATATCAAACTCAAAAAAATGATGTTAACTATATCGTAGTTGAAATACAAATAATAGTTTAAGTTAAATTGAAAGCCCTTTTATACTGCGCTGACCCTATCGGTCCACTAGATTTATTCTACCTGTTCGGTGAGTTCTGATTTAAAGGATTAATGTAATGGTTAAGTTACTAAAGGATTACGTTCCGTTAGCGAATATTAATGGTATTTTAATACTTGTGATTTTTAATCCTTTCGTATTTTCTTAATATTTATAATGACTGTTAGTTTTGGTATAGAAGATTATGGAAAATTAATATTAAAACTGGAGAATTTATAAGCGTAAGGTAAGCTATAACTAATTTAAATTTTTGGAGAATTCTATAAGTAGGTATATTATTTGTATTTTTAATTTATGTACTAATATGCCGTGCGTGTTTGTATTTTTTGACTTATTTATTTCAAAGCACTTAAATTATTGGTTCGTCCTGCATGAATGCACGTATTTAAGATACTACGACCACGCTATCAAATAAAAATATACATAAACTTCTTGTCTTTTTACATCTTACTTCAAATCTATAAACTGTACATGTTAATAATGGATGATGTTAATTTTACCGTACGCTACGTATTTTTATGAGTTATAAAAAAGGAAATAAAAATAATACATGTGTGCTTTTTTATTATTTCATAGCGGCGAGAACAAGGATATGTAATATTTTAAACAAGTTTTGAGAATCGCGTGAGCTGAAATTACAATGTAATTTATTTTTAAGAGACTACATTCAAAATGGTGTGGTTGGAACATCTTCATAATGTTTTTATTATGCACTAGTTCATTTTTATTTGATTTTCTACCATTTATTTTATCAGATTGCTCTTATATGCTAATCTTAACGTAACTTTTGTACTTTTTAGACTATGAATGCATTATAGATAGTTCTGATTTTTTGTTCTATCGCGATATTACAATATTATTTGAAATAATAAAACAAAACTTCCTTGAATTATTAACTCATTAGATTATAGGTTTTTGTTATCTATGCATTTTAAATTTTGGCATTCAAAATATAATAAATTGTCAGATTTAATTAAATACCTACTCTGAATAATTTAATAATTTTAATAATTTAATTTCACAGCTACACCTGTATGATTTTATGGTAGAAAAAATAGTATTGATTTTTTATTTCTTGTTAATTGCAAGAACACAGAATGCATCTTATAAATATCAATAAGCAGTGAAAGGTTAAGGTTTCATTGTAAGGACAATTTAAATTTATTGAAGTTTATGACGCGTAACGTTTGTGGTCATCATCGCACCCTAAGTATAATAACCTTTAAGACAATGGACCCTTAATGTTACGGTCCATGAAAATTATACTTAACGGTAGCCACAAATTCTAAGACGGGTGACCTAACAATTAGATGATCCGAAGAGCACTGTCTTTTAAAACATTTATTAGAAAATTATGTGAAACATTTATGTCCGGTATATTAAATGAGCTAACAAAATTTGCGAGCTGTAGCAAGCAATTTCAAATGGGGGTATTCATTCTGTGATATTTTCTATGGATTTGTTTTGGAATTTAGAGCAGTGATACTTCAACTTATTATAACACAGTTGACAACTCTTACCGTACAAAATAATTTCATAATATTACTACTCTGTTTTAATACCGTTGGTGTTTACTTACCACACGTGCGCGAAACTTGTCAAACACTTAATGAAACTTCAAGGGAACTGTCAGATAGGTTTGATAATTATATAGCTACGCTTACTTCCGTTGCTCGAGTATAATATAATATAAGAAAAATTTTCAACACATATTATACTTTCAAAAATGTGTTTAATTTCTAACAATTAAAAAAAAAAAAACATTTAATATTACGGATGAAATTGATGTTCAATTTAATCTTGATTTTTATCAAAAACTGTAATTTAAGCTTGAACGATTATTCTAGTTTTAGTTTTCCTAAATTGCAACAAAAAGTAATTCTTACGCATTTATCAAAATGACGTAAATATTAATTTAAAATTGACGTATAATACATTTTTTTCCTTTATATGTGCAGATATAGTACATTTTATACCGTATCGAATAAAAAAATAACATTTAATATGTAAACTTCATGATTACCTACCATCATGAGCATTAAATCTTTAAAGAAAAGTAGGTGTACCAAAAATCTGTAATTTTCGAGCAATAAGAAATATGATGTAGACGAATTTCATAAATCTATTAATCTATTAATTAGTTTAAACCCAGACAATTGCTTAAATTGCGAATGAAAATAATATAAAAACAGATAATTCATTTTTAATTTTCTTTAAAATGTATCATATAGTTTTAAATTATGAATGGGTGCTACAATTACAGAGTAATTTTTAACAATTAAATCAATCGTGATGTTTGCATTTTTTTGTTGAAAATGTTGGATATTTTATATTTCAATGTTTCAGCAAAACACGGTACAATTTAAACATAACAGTTGAAAATATCTACGTAAATAGGTAATTAACAAAACAAAACTACCACGTATGAAAATTATTTTTGACTGTTAACGTTATTCTAAATGTTATTGTTTCATAAACAATTAAAACAATAATATGTTTTTATGTGGCAATAAAGTACTGTTATGTGTAAAACAACAATTTTAAATATACTTTATTGTATAAATAATGTTGATAGTTTGTGTTGTCTATGATAATTTCATATTGTGTATAGTTACAAAAAGCAAATGTTTTTGAAATTAATTTTGTTTTTGCTAAAGCACCTATTTGTATTAGTATGTAATCCCTAAAATTATATTCAGGTAAATAAGCCAAATCCAAAAGGAATTTACTACATATGAATATATAAGTTCTTTAATTAATATAATCTCGCATCAACTATATATAAATAACTTTTGTATAAACTTTTTGTATCATAATACGTATTTTACACATGTTATAAAATGATATAAACGAGTCTGATATTAATAAACTAAATGTGTTTTCTCTGCTATTCATTAAACTTTGAACATTTTATGAATAAAGTTTTCCTGCAGTGTATTAAAAAGTATTTACAAACAGTTGCTTTTTGTGTAAATAAGTATACGATAAATCATATTTTAGTTTGGGATATCGAAAACTATAGCTAAAATTTTATCATCAAAATAGAACTTTTTTAAGTTTTCAGCACGGCAAGTTTTTGAAAACTGCTGGCGTGCAAAATCTGAAGCGCACATAACAACTGATATTGGAAATCTACTGGTGGTGCTGCACTTTATGAGATATGTCACAAGTCGCAGATGGAATTACCAAAGACGTTCAATATAATCTGCTCTGTTTTAGTTCTTCTTTCTTTACTCACGATAGTGACAACGTACGAACCGAATTTGTTATCGGAGTAGAAATAAATTTATTACTAGTGGGATGAGTTGAAAAGAATGCCATATTGTTAATTTAATAGTTTACTTTGATTTATTTGCATTATTATGGCATAGTATTTGCAATGTTGGCGAGGTGGGGGTGGGGTGGGGCTGGGGTTTTTCTTATACCTGTAAAATACAGTCTTTTCCGTTTTTCATATTTTATTTAGCGTGCAAATAGTTGCCTATACCTACATATAACTTAGAAAACTCATGTTTCATCTAAAAAGCGTACGTTATTATGAGTTCATTAAAATATTGCATAAAGCATACCTATAGTTGGTGGTAACCTTAATTGGCACTACAACTTTGGTAACGATTTTCGTGAATAACAAGCATCCGCTTTTAGAGAATTTATAATATTTTAACAGTCTGTATAAACAATATTTTCTCACATGAAACATTTTGATGTACTATTCACAAACAAAATTAACAGTCGTTATTTTGTCAGGTATTATAAATTTTTTTATGAAAGCTATTTTTGAGCGGAGTATCTAACTTATATGACAGTTTTTTGTGACATTAGAAAAGGACAAATTATAAAGTATACGGTCAGAGTCACCAACTGCGTATTTGTAAATGTTCTAAAATACAGAACAAATTGTAGAGACTATCACATAATTAATACCCCGTTTAAAGTATTTGCAATCTATAGCAAATTATGGATCTTGGCTTCTGGGTGTAAGCCGCGTCGGTTAGGTCGTGTTATCGGTCAACGTTTCGTCACATATTGCAGTGGACATCTTCAGGGCTCAATGTGTGACGAAATTTTGACCGATAACACGACCAAACCGACGCGACTTACACCCAGAAGCCAAGATCCATATCAAGATCACCACGGAAGCCTCAAGACTTGTATATAGCAAATTATATTTATATATATATTTTTTATAATAATAAGCATATACCTAAGTAATTTATAAAAATAATATAATTCATTATGATTTTTCAAAATCTAAAAATATTAGATCTACTTTCTAAATAGTTGAAAATATCGATATTTTATAAATAACTTGCATGTAGAAAATACGAAATACTTATTAAATTTTTTCTCAAGTTATTGGCAAATAAAAAATATTTAACTTTCTGAAAAGTACATAATTCACTTATTATATGAAAGTAAATCAATTGAACTCTTCATTTATCGCTGACGTGAAATAAGTACTTCAATAATACATATTTGTTTTAATTATAAATATTTATTTCATAATATCTCTATTCTTATTTTTTCCTAAAAGTGAAAAATATGTAATAATCATTATCATATGTAGAATCATTTTGCTATAGTGTGCTAAATTTGCATAATTGTTAGATAAGGGAATTATGCACACCAAACAATTATTAAGGTCAAGATTGTTGTTGTTTATGAAGTGATCTTCCAAGGGTCACGCATAATCCGTTGACATGATGTAAACAGGATATTATTGTATATTAAACATCAAGTTTCATCACATGCGTGTATATAATGTCTGTATTATATTCATGTAATTGTTTTTGTTACAGGTAAACCAACTACTTCCATTTTTGATCATTTCTGTAAGTGATAAAATATTAATGATTTATGTACCTTTTTTTAAATTTATTTATTGGCATTTTTGTCAATACAGCCAGTAATTCTATTTATCTAATAGATTCCACCCCACACCTTGAAGGAAAATTTATGTACCTACATAAAACAATAATATTGACTATTTAATAGTATAGGTATCGTTAGAAATGTTTTAAAATATACTTATGTTTTAAATCCGACGTAAGCGTAAGCCTATTTTAAATCCGATGTGTATTGTAAATATTAAAAAAAAAAAATAAAACTGGTTTGAGATACATACTTTTGCGGTTTAAAAATTTCAACTTAGTTTTCTATGAAGTAAACATAATTTTAACGAAATTAAAAAGTCAATAAATGTTTAGTCATGGTTCAAATTTCATAAAAATATCAACTAAAATACAACTAAAACTTTTATTTATAACATAATATATTAGTGTATTCCGAGTGTGATTGGGCATGAGTGATCGTGAGTAAAATTTACTCACACATGTTGGTACCAAAATTTATTTAATTTGTAGAAACTTATGAAAAGAATACTTCAATAACTTCCGAAAAATAAATGTTTTAATTCAACAACAAAACCTAATTTATAATAAACAAATAAGATAGTGTCACCAGTCTTGGAAAGGACACCAGTAATGACAAATTTTTAATTAAATGTACTGAATTAGAAATATGTGTTGATATTTGATTACTATCATTTCTGAATATTAATCTATATACATTTAACTGTCTTACAGTGTGATTTGATGACAATTGGCCAATATGTGTCAAAATGGCAGACATTTAAATTAATTATAATTTATTTATTAATTATTATATTATCATAGTAATTGCTTTACATTGTTTCAAATTTGACGGTTCATTCTTTTATATATTTTGTGTCGTAGTACTTATCATTTTGTAATCATTACCAAGTGTCCATCACTGCGTGCTCATTACTGGTTTTACTTTATCCATTACTGGAGAAAAAACATAAACAAAATAAAAGGCTATAATTTTAAAAACAAACTATATTTGCGGACTTTGGTAATTAAATTGATTAAATAAAGAGTTACTTGTTTTATTAGTAACATGAGTTCATGAGAATTACAAAAAACAAGCCCATTAATAAAAAAAAAACGAAATCTTGCTCTTATAGCGGCCATAAATTGTGCCTTTACCTTATAACAAATTACTATACAGTACACAGTTCAATGAATTAAACATAATACTACATTCTCTAACTAAACAGTAATTTAGTTGTGTATAAAGTATATATAAATAAACTCAACAACATTCGTTACACTTATGGTGCATGCTTAATTAGTAAACGCACTATGTTTATTTAACAATATATTTTATATACACATGCAAATGGATGCACCATATTGTTTTTGGTAATTTTACAGCGGGCCGATGACCGAAAAGACCATAGCTATGTGTGTAATGGAGGCCACACACGCTACGAAAAATCGCTACGATGGCACTGTACAGTAGGGTGGAGTGAAAAATTTTTTTTTTGGAATCTTCGAAACGCTATATGCGCAAAATGTGCCTTTGTATATCCTTAAAACACCTACTAAAGGAATTTGTAATTGGATATCATCCTGAGGTTCCTAATTGATTTTCTTTATTAGAAAAAAACATAAATTTTTGGGCATTATATCTCGGTAACGGGGTAAGATATTTGAATGCGCAATAGTTTAAATTAAAGAGACATTCAGTACCTTTAAAATGATATATAACACTCAAACATTTATTATAGTTAATCGTTTGAAAAATGCTCTCAAAATAAGATTATTTTTATAAAAAAACCCAAAAATAAACATCATTTAAAAAAAAAATGATAAACTATAAAAAAAAATTACAGTTACATATTATTTTAAAGACACTGGATTGCTCTTTAATTTAAATTATTGCGCATTCAAATATCTTTCCCCGTTACCGAGATATAACACCTTAATTTCATTAAATTAACAGAATTTAGAGTACAATATCTCGGTGACGGGGAAAGATATTTGAATGCGCAATAATTTAAATTAAAGAGCAATTCAGTGTCTTTAAAATAATATGTAACTGTAATTTTTTTTTATAGTTAATCATTTTTTTTTTAAATGATGTTTATTTTTTGGTTTTTTATAAAAATAATCTTATTTTGAGAGCATTTTTCAAACGATTAACTATAATAAATGTTTGACTATTATATATCATTTTCAAGGTACTGAATGTCTCTTTAATTTAAACTATTGCGCATTCAAATATCTTACCCCGTTACCGAGATATAATGCCCAAAAATTTATGTTTTTTTCTAATAAAGAAAATAATTTAGGAACCTCAGGATGATATCCAATTACAAATTCCTTCATAAGGTGTTTTAAGGATATACAAATGCACATTTTGCGCATATAGCGTTTCGAAGATTCGAAAAAAACATTTTTTCACTCCACCCTACTGTACAGTGCGATCGTAGCGATTTTTCGTAGCGTGTGTGGCCTCCTTTACACGTGAGCATACTGCCTCGTGCGCGAAACCCCACCCTACTTCATTTTCCCTTCCTCCTACAGCGTTGGGACGCCGCGACGGCTCGGCCACGGCGTCAGACCGACGGACACTCTACAAGTGCTGGCATGTCGCGCCGCTATTACGTAATATGTATGTATGTACGTTCAATAGTCGTATCTTGAATGATGATGATGTTGTTTCTCTGAGTCGTCGCACTCTTTGATTTTGTTCTTTTTGTGTAAATATGGACGAATAGACATTCTGATTAATCACTTGATTTATTTATGTTTATATACACAATTAATCTTTATCTATTATGTGAATGGGTGTTTTAAATAATAAATTCTAGAGTTTCACAGATCTAATAACCAGAGATATACCATATTAAATTTACATTATAATAGTATTGTCATGAAGTTAGTACATACATATATAGGGCATAGAATTTAACAATGAATCATAGGTTAATCAATGTTATGTTTATGTTTTATTACGTAGAATTAATTAACAAACATATAAAATATAATGCTTTACATTATTTGACAACATTATTAATTAATTCCATTTGACATTTAATTATATAAAAAATATGTTTTTTTATAATGAATGATTGTAATACCTAACGGAATAATTTTATATAAGGCAACTAACATTCAAACATGAATAATTATTATCGAAAGGTTTTATTTTTTTAACATTTATGTATTCTGAAACATATTGGCAGATTTTTATGATAGACGTCAAATATTTGTGTAGGTATTTTTCAAATCTAAAATATTTTTATAAATTTACATATTTGTATAGGTTTACACAAATAATTTTACGTTTCAGTTGGTATCATATTTTAAATTCTATTTATTTTTTCAATTTTCGCTTACTTTTCACCCTTTTTAACCACAGGCAGACATTTATTTTCACGATAATACAATATGTATACCTCGATATACATACATACTTAATAGATATATAAGGCCTTTAGTTACCAATATGCATAATTAATTTTTTTAACCATTTTTAGAAAATTATAAAATGTATAAAAATTTCAGTTATTTTCTAGTTAAAATTCGATAAGTTTTCCTTATTGAAATTTCGACTTTCTTCACTATTTGTAAATATATGTATAAATCGCACGGACTACGGAATTATTGTTTATGATTTTTGAAAAATATAGTTGAATTAAGTACAAACACAAAAGAGCGCGCTGGCGGCAAACTTTTTTCCGACTTGATTTACTATTATTATCACTGCTTATTTCTTATGTTACCTAACGTAACAATATATAGCCTATAACCTGGTCAGAGAACATATCTACGAATAAAAAAAAACACGTAAATCGGATAAGTGGTTTTCGATTTAATAACGGACAGACAGACAGACAGACGTTGAGTTTTATGTATATATTAAGGATGGAATTGGTCGTTGATTGTCGATTGTATTATTTATGAAATAATTATGTATTTCGGCTAGGACATAGGTATAAGTATATAGCAGGCTATTGTTTATCATTTAATGAATTCTCGCTTTCCGAGCAAATATTTGGAACCAATTATCTCGTAAAACGGGAAATATCTGCATTCTTTATATAACTATGTAATATTTATCTATTTTATAAATACTAGTTGTACTACATGTAATTTCTCATTTATATAATGACTTGTAATAAAAACTGTTTAGTAACAAAAACATGTACTTCCTATGAGAGAAAAAATATCACTTTGTCGACATAAAAAGGCATTACATTAATAAAAAAAAAATGTCTAAAACCGAGTTTCGAGAGACAAACCCGCATCGGGGAGTCAGCGGCTGTTTTTGTTTGTTGACAAATCCCAGCATCGTTTGCACCAGTGTTTCTCAAACTGTAACGATCAATAAAAAATATTCCAATATTAATGCCATTTTAGAAAACATAGTTATAATTTAATTTTTTTATTATTATATGTATATTATGGTGTAATAAAACGACCCATTTAGATTTTCAAATAGTGTAAATTATAGATAATATACAAAATATCTTACTATATAGGTTTGATATTTTTTCGTCAATCGTGAGTTTTGCACATACATACAAGCTTTACAATGTGGGGTAATGCTTTTGTAATTATGTTTGTATTATCATAAACTCATCTTTTGAGGACAAGAATAATAGCTAGATCAGCAGCTTCGGTCATGTACAGCCACACCACCAAGTACCGAGACTAATTATTGAAGCTTGTACAATGTAAGCAGATATAGTCAGTCTTATGTGTATGTGAACACAGTGTTTGCACTACTATTATGATTGGGAATCTTGCTTAATTCTATGGGTCTTATAAGATGTAGATGTTAGAAGTTTAATAATTAATCCACTAATTTTGATTTATCAATTAGTAAAATAAGTAAAATTACTTAGCATAGATAAAATAAATTGCTGAACATTTCGTTTCATATTTTGAGAAGCACTGACACATTGTACAAAATATCAAGCTTCTGTAGAACAAATTACACAAAATGTTCTCCTGAGTACAAGATGGACCACTTGTTTGCTTCGTTACAGCGTTTTTTGTGCAAATTTTAATTTTATGCTACACTCATTTACATATAAACCCCCTTGTGATGATGAGCTCCCCATAGCGGCGTGGGTGGCGAAGGGGGCGTTGTTTTGAAAATGTTGTAAAGATAATGGCACATTGTTTTAAAACGAACGCTCGACTTATTTTTATACATCACATTTACTTTAATAGTTATTGTAAATAATAATTGTGATGGTTGTTTTGATTAAAATTTAAAGTATAGCTGATTTAAAAATGGATATATTAATGTTGAAACTGTATGCTAATTTACTTCGTTCATCTGCTTTTTTCATCTAATCAACGTTTTGTTTACATATATAATAGTTTTACATTGTTCATGACTTTTGTTACCACAAAAGTTTCCCATTCCCTTAATGAAAAAAAATCTCCATTCATTAAGTTAATTTTACATTAACAGGTTGACTGCCATGGCGGTCGTATACGACCGCTGAGGTACACAAACTTCGTATATTTGGCATCTGAGCCTTTTTTGTGATTTATTTATGGCAGTCAATCTGTTAAAACTATCCATTTTAATTCATTTGTTTTAGATGAGCTGTTTAATATAATAATAGGCCATGTTATGTTAAAAGTTAAAATGTATTTCATACTTCATTCTTATGATTACTTTTAATAAAATTAGTAATTCTGTCTTTCATAATTCTTAATTGGCAGGTATTTTGTTTGCATTGAATGGGAGAAAATAGATGAAATACATAAATTAAAATAAGTTACCTTAAGAATGTCGGAATTAATGTTACATTGTAGTTGAACTTTTTAACTTCTACGTGTGCGCAGAATATTACAACTGTGTTAGGAAATAATATTAGATTTATTATTTTGAAAATTTGGTATAAATTTGATACAATGTATCTATTAAATTTAATATTTCTTTGGTAAAGTTCTCAATATTAATTAGTAATCTTAGTGAAGTTTTACTCATTAGTATTTAAACTAATTGCCTTTGAAACTATCATAATAGAGTAGTTATTTAATTATTATTAGTCTAATAAATGTAATTACTTAAGTCATTAAGATTTACTGTGAAAATATAGATGAAAAAAAAATTATATTTCATTTGGACTATAAAATATTTGTTTTATATCTATACTTATTTCTAATTATGTATTTTCTTTCGTATCATTGGAAAAGCAATAAGTTCAACTTTAATTGAAAAAGTTTCAAGTGCCTTAAATAATTAGGACTACTGATATATTAATTCGATATTCTTTAAATATATTATATGTCATATAGAAACGTTTTTTTTTCTATTTGTATAGACAAATTAATGAAATATTAATCGAGATTGTTTTTGTTTTCTGAGAAGTACAAAACCAGGAAATTTATAAAGTTAGTTTGAACTTTGAACTAATATATTTTTAATATCTTTGAATAATTAATATAGTGCTGAATTGATGACCTACATTAGAATAATAAAGATTGAAAATCGATTAAATAATACTTGTAAGCGATACTAATTGAAAAGTAAGCTATAATTTTATTAAAGTTTTTGCACAAGAAATTTAATCGAAACTTAATGATGCATACGGATAACATTTATTAATGTAATGAATTTCCGAATTAACCGATCGATAGAATTATATTGTTGCGTAGACCGTTTTATCGTGATTTTATTTTCTCGTAAAGTGAGAACGATAGAACAAGCACAGTCAATTTAATATCTTAAATCTGAAGGAGAATGAACGTAATCACTGAGAAGCAATTTATATTATTTGTAAATATAAAAATTATTTCTTACATAATATACATAGATATTAACTAACATATAAAATATCGAATAGTTTAAAAACTTAATGAATCAGATTCGATCAGTGGAAACCTAGATAAAATTTTTGAGATTTAAAGTTGAATTAGAACTGAACAACTATAGAAATCAGAAAAAATTAACCATACCCTGCAAAAAATCCTTATTTATTCTTAACACAATAATCATCAATTCAGATTAAAATATAAATTTATTTTTCGTTTAAAAAGTGAACGTTGCGAGTATTATCTCACTAAATTAGACTTAATACATTTGTAGTTCAATTGAACCTAAGTGGCATTTATTATTTGTACGTGCCTAAACAGCTATTGAAGGGGTGGAAACCACCCTTAAAATTTGAATTTAAATACTAATTAATACAAAGGTGAGTTTTATTTCTGACAAATCCCATTGAAATTTTTTATATATTAAACATTATTAAAGCAAGATATTAAAGAACATGGAAGTCATGTATGGTTCTCCATACCGATATTATATATAATATCTAGTATACTGTTATCTTAATTATGTCAAACACAGTGACGTCATTTATTTGAGGAAATTGTTGCCGATGTTGCGAATAAACAAACAAATTATCAAGTTAAACGAGGTAAAATTTGGTATGGAAAATGCTGACGACATGCATCCTACGGTTTTCTCGTACGTTCAGATAAGGCAGGCTTGCAAGTTTGACTAAATTTCAGATAATATTTTGGTTTTGCTTCAATTTGTAAATACAATGTTTATGCAACCTTCGGTGAAAAATTATCAGTCCAAACAAAATATAAAAGCACTTTTTTATATATTTTGTCAGCCATGCTATATTTGGATTTTTTTTTATGTGAAAAAACTTTGATTTTGATATGAAACAAATGAATTTGACAAAATTTTGTATTCATATCTACATATTCATATGAAATATGAGTTTTCAAATTATATTCTAAATTGTATCTGAAATTCTGTCAGATTCTTGTAAGATATTGCTCTGGAAGTTTAAATTTTGTATTCTAATAAAATATATTGAAAATGTATGGGAATTTACAGTAGTAAAATAAGATCTTCGATAAAAATGTATCCATCGAATTTTGTAAAATTTTCTATTTAGTAATTGGTTTTTCATGAATGCATAATTAAGAGTAAATTCAAACTTTAATTTAATTTTATATACACTGAAAATATACCAATTAAATATTAATTTATCAACGAATAATAATAAAATTTGCATTATCTAAACTTTTGTTAATTTTCTAGTCACTCATAAGTCTTTTTGCCGATTTGCTAATTTTGATTGATTCGCTGTAGATTCTAAACATTTGAAAGGTTGGATAAATTATTTTATGCACATCAAATTAATTTAAATCATTCACAGCCTACTTACTTTTCTTGTGACAAATAGAAAATTATATACGGTAAAATTAATTCGGAAGTAATTTCTGTAACCCAATGGACCAATTCTAACATTGGCCTAATTTACAAGCACCGGTGTGACCGCATTGCTCTATCTATCATCATAGTTCACTAGTTGTGCAAACAAACAGACCTTCCCAATTGAACTGTTACTATACGAAAACTAATGATTAAATAGTGGCTCGTATATATTGTATATGTGTATACATATGTAGTACATATATATATAAAGTAAACGCAAGGAGCGCTTTTGGAGGATGCCATTCAGAGGAGAGGATTGAGGAATTGTAGATGGTGTGTTTTAGTTGAAACAAGCTTGAATGTTATTGAAATAGCTTCTCTATCTGTATTAAGGGGCAGTTTAGAAATCATTCGTATTGTGTGGGTTGTGGTTTTTCAGGGTGTTATAAACATAATTAGGAAAATTTTAAAGCCTATTGACTTCTAGATATACAGTAACAATTCAGTGATTTGATAATATAAATAACTAATGAATTGCATAACAAGTGGTGATGAAGCTGAAAAACACTGTTTATGGATATACATATGTTGATAAGGATTTGTTTATTCCATTTTAGTCATCACTTTAAAATTCTCATCATCTATTTTAAACGCATTGTATGTTTATACATATTTTATTAATTAAATATTTTAAAACGATTAATATTTCTAAACTGCGTACAGTAGAATCCTAACATTTTGTGATATTTTTGAATACATATTTTACAAAAAATTTTTTACTAAGCACATAAAAATAAAATTTAATTTTCAATTTTTATTTTTTATAAGAATTTTGAAATGAAATATACATATGACACTATACAGTTGAAAAAATAATAATATTTCACATTTAAATTCATTAAAAATTCGCAATACGTAGGTAGTCATTCTAAAAAAAATATGTTAAAAAAACTCGACAGTCAATTAGAGCATGAAATGCAATACTTATTGAGTTGGCACGCAGTTGGTTTGCGGCGACGCGCGTCAAACTATGCAAGAGAAAGAAGGGGAAGGAGGTAATACTGCACACAGACTGTCGTAATATTTAAATTTGTGGGCGCCCATGCGAAATTGGCGGGCATACGAGTGTGACGTCATGTGATAGAAATTAGGATATCCGGTTTGTAGATGCTCCTACTACACTGCGTCCATACATACGTTTAGTATGCATATGTGTGTGTATATATGTGTGCATGTGTATGTTTATGATGACGGGGTGTTGGGATTTTAATTAATATTTAAACAAATAAAATTCTTTACAGTGGAACCTTGCTAGTACATTTTTGAAGGGACTGAAGAGAAAACACGTTCTAACGAAATATTTTAATATGGGGTTTTATGGAAGAATGTCAGGACCTAAAAAAAATACTATAATGAAAAACGCATTAAAGTGAAACTTGTTACTGAGGTTCTACTGTATATGTTTTAACCACAGTAGTTAATATGAGGCGGTGAGTTCTAAACTCGTTAGTTTCATTTAAAAAATCGAGGTGTCAGTGGATTTTGAAAGAATTTTTGGCATTGTTTCATATTGTATATCTTATATCACTTTTCACTGACTGATTTTTTTTTTAAAATAGAACGAATCTCAAATAATACATTTCATTAAATAATGATAACACACGTTTTAACAATAATATTTATTTAAATAATAATAATAATAATAATAATATTACCTTCATTTATATTATAAGAATGAAAAAAGTACGTAATTAACTATACATTCCTATGTTAAGTATAATTTTTACCCACATAAATAATTCAAAACAAATAATGTTTTATAAAAAAAAAAAAAAAATTATGTTTACCTCAACCTAAGTGATCCCACATCAAACTCCATGATTCCCGGCCCCCTTGTTTGTAATAACCCCCCATGATCGGCCCATTGGGAACCTCCTTTCCATCTTGTGTCCCTGTCTAAGATACCACACCCGACAGACAATAAGACGACTTGACCAACTACAATTAACTTAAAAAAAAATTTAGATTGGACAATATCACGAAGGAGCTGTCAGAAGAGGAAGAAATCCAGCTGACAAGAAATTTATTTATAAAAAAAAAAAAAAAATAATTTTTACTGTACAACTAGATAGGTATGCTATTTTTACATGTTTATAAGGATGACCAAATGTACTAATTAATGGTATTGGGTACCAGTGGCGTCGCTAAGGAGGGCAAGGTGGTCTGCCCCGGGTGAAACCCGTGTAATATATTAAAAAATAAAGCCTATTGAAAGTCTATAAGGGGTGACACCCGTTTAATGTGTAAAAAATAAAACCTATTAACTTTTTTTCGGGGGGAGGGGGGGTTGACACGTTCGATTACCGCCCCGGATGTTACCCCCCTTAGCGACACCACTGCAATGTACTATTTAAAAAAAGGTTGCTTGCGCCATATCTAATTATGTAACATAAAAAACGACTGTAGTTAAATTACGAGAAATAACTAATCAAATATAACTAATTTCCCTTGCTTTATATTTATATACATGAATACAGGACATTTTATTCATTATGAAAACAAAATTTATTATACCTTTCCTATAATGAAACGATATAATAGATATTTCGTAAGTCTTATGTATTTTGAGTCTTTTAAGGAAGTGTGTCAATGAAAATTATGAAAGTACTTCCCGTTTAATATAAAATTTACGGAAATTTGAAATTACTTCCTTCCTAAACTAATAAATTAATATCGAATCTGAAAAGTTTCTACTGAAAACAATTACTTTGATTTTATATAACGACTTTAGATCTGCAACAGATTCAAGTTGCTATTTATTCATTAAGAATTTAGAGGGAAACTTTTACTTGATTAAGTTGAGAAAACTCGTGTAATTAGCTTTAATTATTACATTAATTGCTTTGAGCAGATAAGCTTTTTAAATATTTTAAGTTCTAAGAAAAATAACGGAACTGTTAATTGACCTACCAATATTACTGTGTTGGAGTGATTCTGCAAATTATATTTTTAAATTATATAAGGGAAATTTCAGGAGATCGAGATAAGTGTGATAAATGTAAAATTAACATTTTCAAGTAAATGGTGATGTTGAAAATAATATTTATTTTTAAACATATAAGATAATATATTATGAATAAAAAAAAAATTTTAAAACAAACTACTGTGATATATATAATTTATATATAATATATAATTTTCAATATTTTTACTTTTAGAATATATTATTTCATAAGGTACTGGCACCAGTCTTGGATATGACTCCAGTAATGGCTATTTTTTAATTAAATATAATGAATTAGAAATATTTGTTGATATTTGATTACTACATTTTCTGAATATTAATCTATGTACAATATATACATTTAACTGTCTTACAGCGTGATTTAATGACAATCGGCCAATAGTTTTCAAAATGGTGAATATTTTAACTAATTATTAGTAAAATTTATTTATTAATTATTATATTATCATAGCAACTGCTTTACATTGTTTCAAATTTAACGATTCTGTCTTTTATATCTTTTGTGTCGTAGTACTTATAATTTTACAATCATTAGCAAATGTCCATTCACTGCGTGCTCATTACTGGTTTTACTTTATCATTACTGGAGAAAAACATAAACAAAATAAAAGGCTATAATTTAAAAAAACAAGCTATATTTGCGGACTTTGGTAATTAAATTGATTAAAAAAAGAGTTACTTGTATTATTAGTAATGAGAATTACAAAAATGAAGCCCGTCAATTACAAAAACAGTAAACCTTACTCTTATAACGGCCATAACTGGTGCCAATACCTTATTATATTATTGATTATTGTTATAAGGTGCAGTGGGGTAAGTGCAGAAATTGGGAAAGTGCAATTACACGTTATTTTTATTATAATACGAGTGAAATTGTAATACTCGTATGTTAGCTAATATGTAGTGAACTACTAAAAGTTAATACCAGCTCTTCACCATAAATTATATAAAATGTAAGTATTCGAAACATAATTTCGCTCATCACAAGTTCTTGAATGTGTTACTGCAGACAATAAAAGTACATATTATTTTAAAAGTAAATTACACCAGAATGTTTACTGCACATTTTAACATGATACCTCCATGCTGTAACACGTATACATTACATTAAAAATGTTATATTGTCGTGCACTGTAGAAATTAACCTTTGCTGTTCATAAATTCAATGAATGCATACATTTTTTCTAAAAACTGCAACGGTGTTTTGTATTTATATTTTATCTATCTACATTTATGTATAATCACCCGACATGTAATAAATGATTTGAATTTTAAATTCTATATCATGGGAATACTGAAAAATAAATTGTGTATACTGCCAGACCAGTGAGCACGTATTCTCAAATTCTAAATACTATGACTTTTTTGCTGTTAAATAATAAGTATGTGTGTATGTACATAATTATTTAAATTTGATATTAACTATACATATAAACAATTAATGTGTGGTACTTACTTACGTAAGCAAATATTAATACAATTTTCAAAAGCAATCACCAAGGGTCCTCGTTATACGAGGGTAATTGGTACAGAAAAAATGTCGTTTAAAACGAGGACCAAAATTACCTAGTAAATTTGACTTCTTCTTAACTTCCGACTGAGCGATATTACGCTTGTGTTTTTATATATTTAATTTGCATTTTCTACAAATTCGTAACTGCGGGTACTCGAATAACGAGGACCCCCTGTATTTTTTTCTGTTATACTTAACTTTTTCTACTTATAACTATAGAATTAATCTAGAGAGTTAATTTTATTTCCGTATGGCTTCTAGTATCTACGATTCATGCTATCATAAAATATAGTTGAGCAGTGAAGAAATACATTGCTAAACTATAATAGAGCATATATATACGTCCGCGGTATATATCTTTAACAGATAACTCACTACTTATTTTCATTTCTGTTATCTAATTTTTGATATTTAAATAATACATTTATCACGGATTATTTAAGGGTCGATCCAGATTATCGAGCCAGTATCAGTCCAGTCAAATATTTAATATAGTAGATAATACTGCATCAGAGCGTGATTGGACCGAAACCTGAGCGATACCTATAGTGTGAATGATTTCATTGTTTATTATTTATTTATATTTGATTGGAGCAAAACCGGACCAAGACTGGCTCGATAGTCTGGATCGACCCTTAAATGTGCGAAATATCGATATAGGTAATATAGAAACCCTATGAAAAAGTAAAAATGTATAATCAACGCGACTGGGAGAAATATCACTTTGTACAGTCGGTTCTGCTTACAGTTATTCGAGTTTTGTTTTGTCTTCGACTGACTTTTTGCTTAATAAATAAATAGAAAATAAATAATAGAAAACACGTCCACTCTGGTGAAGCGCGGGGGTACGTTGTAAGTATATACAGAACTTAAATAAACGATGCATATAAAGTCAAATAATACCGATACATGCGGATATGAAAGATTTATGTATTCCTATTATATATTTTGCAAATTTGTATTCCAATAAAAAGTTCGAAAAAGTAATCTGTGGGTAATTTGCATTTATATTATTTTTTAATAATTGCGTGCTTGTGTATAAAATGTAAACAAAAGCTTGTTTATTTTCATAAATATTTTTATTAAAAAAGCTTGCTTACAAGACTCAAAGCAATATTTACGAAACACTAACCTAAATACCAAAGCATACATACATAAATTTTAAATTCTTGTACCGATTTAATAATCAGTAAAAACATGAATACTTACAATTAGAATTATACATATTTGAATGCTACATATATTTTAAATTAAAAGTATTTATAAATATGGTCATTTACATAAACTCGACATATATTTTAATATACATGTGCATAAATTTTATTTAAATCTTAACAATTGAAATATTCATGGCGTATAACTTGTCGTAGATAAAAAGATTTCAATTCCAAAGACGCATCGGTCTGATATAACTCTTCGGAATGTTCTATACAAAGAGAAATGCTTATAAAAATTCAGATTGCGAAGTTCGATTCGCAACAACACCAGTTCGTTTACCTTTCTTGTTGTCTTTTGTTTGCAAGCGAGACTGTGCGCAATGAACAGTTTTTCCAACAATGATTCTATTTGTTAATTATACTAATAGAGCAGTCGCTTTCAGATAAATAGGTTTCTCCGTCGTAGTGCTTACAATATTTCCAATAAAGTTATTGTAATTGATTGTGTTTGGAGTTTGGAACGGAAGATGAACGATGCTTTTAGTAATTTGATGTTTGAGTTAGAGATTTTAAATGTAAATAACGTGATTTTATAGAAATCTTTATCTATTGTCGATGGATATTATTGTATAAGCATTTACAATTCAATTAAAATCAGTGCTCGTTACTGTTCATATGTCTGATAACTATTTTTTATTTTTCGGTATCACTTGATTTTTTTTAGTTTTCTATATTTTAAGAAACTCCTTAAAATTTTAGAACGATTAAATTTTTTAAGAGGTCGTTTAAGAATTTCAAAAATCTTAGTGATTAAATATAATTTTTTATTACATATTTTTATTTAATTTCTTACTATTTGATCTTTATAAAATTTTACTAATAACATAGCGACACAAAAAAGTGAGGAGCCAAAAAGCGACCTATGTATATAGCATTGTAATATTTTTATTTGAGTTTGAATTTTGGGTTTTGGTTGAATTTTCCCAAGTTAGCTAAATCGAAAATTCAAGCTCAAATAAAAGAACTTATTTCCGTGTAATTTATCTCTTCAGCTGAAGATAAAGTCTGATATGCGTTTTTTTGACAAGAAAATATATGTATCTATATTTAAAATTCCATTGTTAAATGACAGTTGTAAGCTCTATTTAAAGATTTAAAGTTGTGTTTGTATCTATAGATATCTTTATAAAATAAATTCTAAGCTTTCTTATCTTTCATACACTATAGTAATAGAAGATCTTGAACATTTTTCTCTATTCAGTACACATGGCTTACAAATAAATACGTCTTGAATCTTACCAAGTAAACGATAAACGTACGTAACATATTGAACATTGCGCGGGCGGAAGCTTTAAATAAAATTGTCATTGAATTCGCTCTTCTCTGGTGAGAATTGAAAAACTTTGATAAATTTGCAGAGAATCTCGCTTACACCAGTGGTTACAAAACGAGTGCGAGTTTAAGAATTATTGCTCCAATTTGTGCAATGGGATGATTTAACAAACGCAATTTATTTTATATTGCCAATTTATTCCATGCTCTTATTTGTGCTCCGATTCTTTTGAGTTGTATAAATTAAATTTTTCAAGTGCGTAGACATATAGCTAGTAGTTGTAATGTATATTTATTACTTAAGAGTTTAATTATTTTTGTTTTAAAATGTAAAAAGCCACCATTTTGTAATTATATATATATAATCAGGTTTCGAAATTTATGAAATATATTTATCACGATAATTATCTTGATGAAAATACTATACTAGTCAACAATATTGCTAGGTTTAACGAATCTCGGGAAAGGTTGTCATATTAATCTTAGAAATATGATGAAAATGGCGACAATATTCCCCTAATTAATCTAATTAAAAATAAGATAAAACTTTTTTTTATGTTGAAATTTCGTATATATTTTTCGTTGATTTTTGATTATTATATAGAAAGTATATGTTTCGTTTATATATCTCGATTTATTGCTATGAATCAGACCCAGATTGGATAATTATTTATTAAATAAACGATAGTTTATTAGAAATAATCTTCATAATTTCGAATCCTGTTTGTAATAATTTCTGGGTGACGTCTCTTTAATCGTTTTGTCACAAATTGCAATGGCCTTCTTCGGGTCTTTGTATTAAGCATAATTTTTAAATATGTTCACTACAACGTGGAAAGAACATTTGAACGAATAATTAGAGAGATACAGTTTACTCCTACTACGCAATTTATTACGATGTAAAAAATAACATCGACATTTTGAACAAATTAAACAGATCTTATTAATTTTTTATGCAAAACAAATTAAATTTTACATACATACCTAATAAACGTATTTACTAAAAATAGCATTTTAAAGAGATTAATTTTTTAGCGTGATAAAAACTTTATAACATTCTCTTTGTGAGTTATTTTTAAATATAATTTTTCAGTGATAATTGATGCATTAAATCTAACGGTAATTTAATTAACTTTGAAAATTAAGAATAAGTTAAAAGCCGTCTAAAAAGTTCAAGAGGAGCTAGAAAATAAAAATAAATTAATAATAAAAAGAATACTGAAATAGAATCAGTCAGTAAATAATTTTTACAAGACTCTCTCATTTTAGTAATTTTCTTTTTATCCAGGACGAAACGAGATTATATAGGTATATTTAAAATAACGAAAATCTCGATTGTTAAGTAAAAGTTTAAGTCGGTCTCATTTTTATCCATTTTACCCAAAAATATCAATAATATATTTTTAATACAGTCTGACCTTATAATTAAATATAAATTTTTGGCCCACAACTATTATTAATTGACAATTTCATTTATATATATATTTTTATTACAAAATATTGATTATATTTTTTTTTAATACGGGTCTGATCTAATTCAATTATAAATATATCCTAAACTAATTCTTGCATCTTAGACTTTCAAACAGCGAAAGTTACATAAAAAATTCGGTTCAGTAGTTTTCGTGTCAATTCAGAACAAACAGACAGACAGACAATTTTTTTTAAAAACTATCAAAATGGATTGCATTACTTAAAAACGATTTGTTGATTCAAAAATCCAAAATGTTTTAAAACATAGGCAGAGCATATATCAGGTTTATATACATATGTATATGTATATTTGCATTGATACTGTCTTATATTAATTAAAATCGAAAAATCTAATTGTAAATTGGTCTCGTTTTGTAAACATTTACAAAAGTCTCAGTTCAATCTCGTGTGAAACCAAAGCAAGTTGTGATAAAAAAATCAAGGAAAGTTTTAAATTAAGTTTTTCTTAACAATTTACTTTACTAATTGTTTCAAATGCTTGAATGCCATGTAGTCCGTGAACCGCAAAATAGTGAAACCCTTTTCAAATGTCTTTTATTTACACCACACAACAAGGACGGTGGTCGAAGACTAATTGCATACCGTAAATGTAACTCGGACTCCGCGTATATCATTTCTTTTGTGTATACTGATTTGTGCTTTACAAAAGGACTCCGAGTGATGCTGCGTGGACCGTTTCCAAGATGCAATTAAATCGCATTGTGTGTCCACCGTGATGTAATTACAGTCAGGTAATCGTTTCGACCCTGAGGGCTTGGGTTCGATGTTTTGTTGTCGACGGTTAGTTTGATGCGATGCTCATTTTTTATATATCCCTAACTACATTCCTCGTTATATGGGTTTGGAGGCATTCGTATTTCGTATTACTTAAGTACTTTTGATATATTTTTTTCACTCCACGAATTTTTCAAAAATATTATAAACAATTTTATTTTTATAATAAAGTAAAATATATTACAAGCAATTTTACTCTATATTTTATGATTATATTTTAAATGTAAAAAATAGAACTGTCATTGGGTATTTCTTGAGCTTTACTAAAATTTTTTATTTTTTTCAAATTTTTTTTTACAGCACTTAATTTTTTTTTACTATGCTGATGATGTCGGGTATTATAAAGAATTTGCTCTATAGCAAAAGCTTATCTGCGAGGTGTCAAATCATTATGAATTTGTTCGGGATTTTAGAGCAGTGATAAATGTATAATAATATAATATTTTTTTATGGTGTATATACACTTAATACTACTGCTTTTAGATCGCTGATCTCTACTGAACAGTTGCTGTCATTTATATTTAATACCCCGCAGATAGCGTTAGCTTAGCTTGTACTAAAGAACATTTTTTTTATAATAACGGGCATGAATGTGCAAAAGAATTTTTTTATGATGTAAAAATTATGGATCTATATATACCTTTTTTTAGTGGTTAAATTTTTTTTACATTATTGACAGTTATTAAAACAATGTCTTATTGTCTTCGGAGTATGATAAAGTAAAGAAATTTTTCTACAAATTTTTGAAATTCAATACATTTTTCTTCGTGTTAAAAGTACATTTCGATAATTTTTTGGGATGTTTAAAATAAATACTTAAAATAAAATGAAATAAATATGTAGTAAATACTATTTAGCTAGAATATGTTATTAAATTCATTCATTATTTTTTGTTTCATTTTTTGGGAGAAATAACGATACTTCCATTTTTTATACACAGTTTCAATATTATATGTACGAGTATATGGGTCGTTTCAAAATTTGTTGCAATAAACCTAACCTAACTTTGTTGGTTACATGCAAACTTAGATAATATTTTGGAATCAATAAACAAAGCACCGTATTATTAAACATCTTTTATAAAAAGAAATAAATCCCACTTAAAACTACTTTTTTAAAGTAACATAGTGGTCAATAAAGGTATTATTCTATATAAAGAAAAATGGAAATTTTTAAGTGGGATTTATCTATTTTTATAAAAGATGTTTAATAATACGGTGCTTTGTGTATTGATTCCAAAATATTATCTAACAATAAGTTTGAATGTAACTAACAATAATCAATATTTTTTCTTCTGGGACAAGTTTATCTGCAACAAATTTTGAAATGACCCATATATTTATTTATGCTTTTAAAGGACATAATACATATAAAACCTTTACTAATTTAGGTCTTGTAAATTTATGTGGGTAGTGAGTATATATACAAATACAAACCATGTTGTTGTAAGTCATTCAATGAAAATTTGAATTGCTACTTACTTTGATGTTATATCATGTTTGAAATTCTTCATGAATGACCACAGTAATTACATACATTATTTAGATAAGTTGACTGTGATTGTAATCAATGGTATATTGTTCGAAACTTCGCAACGGTTAATTATGTGTCTTCTTTCTGCATGTTTGAATATTTCATTAAGATAATTATGGTTGTTTTAATTGCAACTTCTGAATTGTCTTTGAGCTTTTAAGTTCACTTTGATAAAATTATTAGTTCTTTTGATATCTTGTTTTTTTTTTTTTAAATTAAACAAAATTTGAAATCAAAACATAAATTAAATTTATATTTCCTATGGTCAGGTTTCAACACATTTTGGATACAGTTATGCACTAATGTATCAATCCACATAAAGCTTATATCAATATATCATCGTTTTTGATGTGCGTAATCAAAAATACATTTGCAATTTTGTTAAATTTATTTTTATTGGAAAGAAGTGTGTAATTTAGCGTTTTGTTGGTAAATTTGATAAATCTTCCAATAAAATCTGAAAAACATAAACCAATTTTTTGCAGTGTTTTTTTTTATTAAATAATAATACGGTACTGGCACCAGTCTTGAACATTTTAAAATCCAAGTTTACTGTTTTTTGAGATATATGGGCTACTTTTTCCTAATTCTCATGTTACTAATAAAACAATTAACTCTTTATTAAATCAATTTATTATCAAAATCCGCAAATATAGTTTATTTTTAAATTATAGCAGTAATGAACAACGTAAAACCAGTAATGAACACTTGCTAAAGATTATAAAATGATTAGTACTTTTACACAAACCTTATAAAATAAAGAATCGTAAAATTTAAAACAATGTAAATATTTTACTTGATAGTGTGCCGAACCGAGATAATTATTTGTCCACTGTTTTTAAACGAAATGATCAATTATCATCAAATCACGCTGTAAGACAGTTAAATGTCTGTAAATTGATATTCAGTAAAAGCAGTAATCAAATATTTAATTTAAAAATGTTCAAGACTGATACTAGTATCTTATAAATAGATTTTTGGTATAGACATTAGCAATTTTCTATAAAGTTGTAAACTTTATTTTGAATAAAACTCAAAAATAGTGTTTCTGTGCGTTGAAACATTAGTTTATAACAGTCATGCAATTTAGACTCCGAAAATATTTAATAGTAAAAGTTATATCTGTATCAAAAGTCCAAAATACTTTAATCCAAATAAATAAAAGCCAACTGCAACACCTTCTAAAACATTAAAGATCCCTTTAAGTATCTATGTACAACTTTAATGATCATTAATTTCAAATTAAAAAACAAAGAACCTCATACTCAAAACAGCAATATGACATTATTTAAATTTTATTACGCGACATTAACTAGGCCGCCAACATTTCATCGCGTTTATAAATTAAGCGAGAACAAAAAACACTCCTGCAATAAAACAACGAGCGTACATTTTTATTGCGTTTACTGCATTCCTCTCAATCCGAGCCTGTAATTTTCGGAAATAATATAAACAACGTTGTACACAGTTTCACAACGTAATAATTAACAACAAACAACTTTTGGTAAGCCTAAATTACGCACATGTGTTCCGTAAAAATATATGCGTGTGAAATGCACATGTGTGGGTGTATATGGATGTAAAAAAAACTTGTGAAGTACGATTCGTGTTTGGGTGGTATTGTTTTGTGTGCGGACATAACTCCGCGGTGTTGATGTTAGTGTTAGACATAACATTCAACACTAAGGGTGATTAAGGAATTATACGTTGTTGTGTAGTTAAATCATTGCGAAATTATAACGTTTAGAATTTACTAAAATCGTCGTATAATGAGAGCATCCATGAATTACGTCATTACGCTAAAGCTTTGGAGGGGGGGGGGGGGGGTAAGTCAGTTAAGGGGTTACATCTAATGGTCCCTTCGGAAAATGGAATATTTTTAGGATTTTTTTTAGAATAATAAAAGAAAGTAATCAAATGAAATTTGGAGGGTTTATTGTGCATGTTTCAAAACATACATAAAGTTTTTTAATGAAATATAAAACAAAATGGAGACTTAAGTGTTGCTACACTAAGTGCATATTTTTTATTATGTGCTCCACTGCGGAAACATGAGTTTTCTCATCGAAATACACACGATTATTAAAAAATATCGATTTTTATAAATTTTGTATCATTTTGAACAAAAAATCGCGTTTTTGTCGAAAAAACGACCTTAAATTGTTTATAAAAACTGTAATTGTTAACCAATCATAAAAATCGTGTGACTTCGATGTAAAATCTATCTAAAAAGATACAGTTAAAATTTCAAGTCGATGGGATGGAAAATGGCCAAGATACGTTTTCCGCAGTTTTTAAAAACATGGTTTCGATAAAAATGAGTTGAAAACGCCGACGTTATTTCCGACTTTTTTTCGAGACTATGTTGGTTTGGTGGTTTTCGGTTGCTTATTTTGCTTCTGTTTTGATTTGAGACTGAATTACGATTCCCCTTTACATTACCATTTACTCATCATCACTTTCACCATATATAGGTTGTTTCGTTCGTTCAGAGACACTTTTTTTTCGCTTATAATCTTTTTTGAATATTATTTTTAAGATGTTTATACATCATTTATGTAAAAATCCTAAACAATAATTCCATCGTCCACGCGAACGAAACCGCGGGCACAGCTAGTTAATAATATTGATAATATGCTTCCACATAAACCTGTAAAACGGTGACCTTGCATTACAATTTGCAAACACCGTTTAATATTAATTTAACACTCTAAAAAACATACAAATAGAATACATACATCCAGACAGCACCCACAGAGAAATATAACCGACATAAATTTCATGTTAGCAACACCATAAAACAAATAATAACGATCACAATTTGTAACGCGAGAAGAAGTTGTAGGTTCTTGATTACCAATGGCCACGAAACACGTGCATTATCGCGCCTTGCACGTGCGTTGTGTTTGTTTTAACCGTACTTATTACTCACAGTGTGTTTTTAATCCCAGCACCTCTAATATTTGTGTTCTACGTGCTTATCTGAGCCAAGGCACAACGCGGACGCGCTACAACAATGTTTTGTCTAACGTCAACAATAACAACCTATTAGAATTATGTGCGTGTTAGGTTTGTGTTTTGTGTATGTATGTATGTATGTATGTGTGTGTGTAAATATAGGTGCATGGTGGCCAGATGGGGAGGGAGAAATTCAGTTTGTAATCTAATAAGGAATTGCGGATACGAATCTATTAAAACTTCTCTAAACTTACAGCTTTAGTTACTATACAGTAGTATACAGTGTATTCTAAGTTGATTAAGGCGGCTATTACACTATAAAATAAATATGTCAAACATCTTTGACAAAGATTTGATCATATTTCTTTGATAAAATACGAGATTTTGTTCTATTACACTACATAAAATATTTGATAATATTTTCTTAGTATTATCTAGGGATATTTTCTTCTTTTTGGTGCATTTTGATATATAATCAATGTGTGGATGTTCGTTAGTTGACGCGATCGAGGTTTGAATTTACAACTGTGTATTGCAGTTTTTATAATCAATAAGAAGATTATCATATAATACTGGATTATGTTGATATTAATATATAAACTGTAACTGTCAGTGATAACTTGGCAGTCGCCTTTTTGATTTATCTGTCAAAAAACTTTGATCAAATATAAGAGACTGTCATTAACTATGATCATAGAAATATTATGAAGGTAAATATTATAAAAGTTGACTTATTACACTGTCATATTTCTTTGATCAAAGAAATTTTATCACATTTCTTTGATAGTGTAATAGCCGCCTAAGACATAGGAAATTTAACATGGGGACAATTAGAAATGTTGTAGTAACCTTTGGTCAAATTTAACGATGTGTCATTGGTGCATTTTGAAATGCCTCCTCGAAACTAACTAATAAATTTTAAATTAATCAACAGTATTTTGTTCTCAACTTTAATTTCATTAATTAAAGCATCCTATATAAAATTATAATAATATTTTTTGGCAGATATAAATTTGAAAACAAAATACTAATTACAATTTTATTAAATTTTGTGGTGGCATTTCAAAATGCACCAATGATACATCGTTAAATTTGACCAAAGGTTACTACAACACTTCTAATTGCCTCCATGTTAAATTTCCTATGTCTTAATCAACTTGGAATACACTGTATAATATATAAAGCTCGCGTGTAGTTTTTTTACGCGGCAAAAATCATTTAAAAAAATTACGTAAATGATTTCATCGTTTAAGTCAGAGGTTAGGAGTTTCATTGTATATTATTTTGCTAGAACGACTTAAAACCACCGATATAAATTTATCAGATGCAGGGCCGTAACTAGAGAGGGAAAATTCTTTATAATACTGGGCATAAATGTTTTAAAAATATAATTTTTTGGGTTTTTTTTTAACTCAAAACTTTTAAAATCTGATTTCATGAAAACATACCTTCCTTGTTCGGGGGCCCGGGGTACCACCCTGGCTACTCCGGTGATAGTTACGGCCCTGATCAAATGCCACCCTTTAATTTACATAGATTTTAGTTTTGTATAAATATCTATATGTTGTGAGAAAATTTTATTGTGCTAAAAATTAAGTGAAGAAAATTTACACAAAATACGGCAGTTTGCATACATATATATAACTTTATGTAAATCCTTATTCATAATATAAGTACAAAAATATAATTTTCTCCAGACAGCCGTATAAATTATAACATATTTCAAAATTAAATGAATTTATGAAATAAACGACATGCTCTCCCTATAATACAATTACTCAAAACATTTGCCAAACAGCTTCTATAAATTCTACGGAACCTGTATATTTTAAAAACGGTCGTTTTTGAAATGAAAGACATAATTTGTTTTTAATTTGCAATATTTCATCAAAACCTCCTACGTTTTTAGGGGACGCCGAGTGTCTCTACCCCTGTACACTATTTAGTCAAAGCGCAGCCAATCAGAATACATGGCCCGTTACGAGATATTTTTATTACATGACCAGTGTACTGTAAAATGTTCTAATGCATTGTCTCATATCTCAAACAAGAATGATGTTTACAATAGTCAAATCACTTTGCTTATGATTAGGGATGCATCGGATGTCGTTTTAGCGGTATGAGGTATGGAAAAGGTAGGGGATGCGGATAATTGTGATGCTATTTTTGAGGATACGGATTTGGATATGGATGTGAATTATTAATTTATTTGATATATAAGATTTATTATTTTTATGTATAAATGTTAATTTAGAAAAAAAATAATACTTATAATTAAGCAATTATTATTATCTTAAGTTAATGATGTAAGCTATGATGTAAGTTACTTGTTTTATTAGTAATATGAGTTCACGAGAATTACTAAAAAGAAGCCCGTCAATCACAAAAACAGTAAACCTTGCTCTTATAGCGGCCATAACTTGTGCCAATACCTAACATTCATATATGTTTGGATTAGTTCATTAGAAAAATTAACCACTATTGTATACCGATATGACGATATTATACAATATATGGAGTCTATAAGTTTTTGTATAGGAAAAAATATATGTACGAATAATTTTCGTATTTGTATTGATGCTTTAATGATTTTATCCGAGAGTGATATTCTGAAAAGTAAAAGAGAGATAGGTACTTATTTTATCCTTCAATTTATATTTACGTAAAGTAAATACAAATGTGTTCATTTTATTTATTTTACATCCCTGTCAGTACGCATTGCGATTTGTACACAAGAGACATAGTTTTTCATTCGACAGGAAAATGTTATTTGATTACTTTTCCACCCGCCTCTTACATATTGATACCAGTTTTTCAATTACTGGTTTTTTTTATTGAAGGTGACATCTCATTTAGATACACGTTTCTCTTTGATTTTCCATAAGAACGCTTTTATGAAACGGTGAGATTTTCTTCTGTAGTATAGCTTTCGATAGCGTCACTTTTTACATAACTGAATCTCCGTTGTATTTGGTTAATTGAGATTCCATTATTTTTTGGATGGGAAAGAGAGAGAAGTATAATGATATAATTTTCTTTAATATTCCACGTATTTTAGGAGCTTAATCTAATTTTCTTCATTTCGTTATTATTTTTTCAAAGTAGTCTGATTCTTTTTGATAGTTATTTTGCTAAAACAATGAAAGAATTCTAAACATTTTTATTTCATTTGCGATGTTACTGTATGATTTCGTCTTAAATATAATTTGGTGAGTATTATAATATGATAATTTTAGCCTTACCATTGTGAACTACTATTTCAATAAAATTGTGACAGAAAAGTTAATGTAACTGTCACTTCTATTCTTGTGACATCTACCTTCATCATATTTGAGGCAGATTTACGAGTAATATAATTATTTTAACTGGGTTTGAAATAACAGTACTATAGTGAGAACTTGGATTAAATTATTCTTTAAAATTTAACCGGTTTAAAGAATATGTATTCTTGTTTTACCATCTCTGGTTGGTTAACCGATTGCAGTGGCGTAAATTTGCGCCCCCCTGCTATTTTTGAAGACCTCTTTTGAAAATTTTGCAGCCCTTATTTTGCGCCCTCTTTCAGTTTCTAAAGACATTTTTTTAATACTCATATCAGTTTTTAATCCTCATAATACTCATTTTTTCACCCCTAGATAAACTTTTAAATTTTGTGATAATTTTTGTTTTCTATCTCTTTTATCCGTTATAATTTTCACGAAAAAAATATCAATTAATTTCTTTGCATATTTTAAAATTACTTCCAACTTTAGGTAAATTCACAAATTTATTTCCGTACCAACAAAAAAGTTTCCGACCGAGAAATGTTAGCAAGTTTTTCAATTATAAAATGCAAAAAAGACAATATTGAACATGAACGCCAATTGTAATTTGGTGAAATTTTCATTCTTGTCTTAATTGAGGATGACATAAAATAAAAGAACAAAAATTCATAATGGAGGAGAATTAACAATTGTTTGTTCTTACTATAAAATTTCACTTCCTTTTTGTCTTGATACTATATTTATAACATTCTTTTTAATTTTATCTAATACGTATTCTTTGTTACAGGTATGACCGAAATTTATAAAGTTAATTGAATCGAAGTGTAAGTAAATTAGATATACTATATTTAATATATTTATAGACTAATTCTAAAATTGTATCCACCGTACGGAAAGATAATTATCCTGATAAATATTCGTTGATAAGCAAGAATAATAATTAATATTAATAATACTAGCTGTAACCCGCGACTTCGTTCGTGTGGAATACAGGTTAGGTAATACAGATTTCTGTTATAATAGTCGATAAAACAAATTTTTAGTTTCGTATTTGTACGCTAGATGTCTACGCCAAAAATGTAACCTATCGCACGTACAAATGCCACACACTCATTTTTTCGGGATACGAAATAGCCTGTGTTCATCTATAAGATGCAAGCTATCTTCCTGCCAAATTTCATCAAGATCGGTTTAGCGGTTAAGTCGTGAAATGGTAACAGACAGAGAAACAGATACACTTTTGAATTTATAATATTAGTATGAATAGTATATTTATTATGATTTTTACATAAATTAATTATTATACTTAACTAATACGTGAATATCGAAAATTGTACGTTTTTATAGTATTTATAATATAAAAGAAGGTGAATGAAACTTATATCATTCGAAAAGTACTGTGCCATAGATGTTGAAAAAAAATGATGTGTGTATGTTGCCGTTTAGGCAGGTAAAATAAAGTTAACGTACACACATGATTTCCACTCACATTCAATAGCATAACAATACTCTTAGCGTCACCAAGCGGTAAAAATAAAAAGTTTTGGGGCTCTGCCAAATGTAGAGAATACGTATAGAGATCTCAATTCACGTTCAATTGCAGCGTTTTTATTTGGAAATTTTTGTTGTAAAAGCAGGTTAGGTTAGGTATTGTGCCATAGATGTACACACAAAATTATGTGTGTATCTTACCGATGCTTGGTCGATACTAATTCTAATATTTGTGAAAAAAGGCGAATTTCTAGCACATCCAGATACTCTTTTTGGCTTCTGGGCGTAATGAGAAGTAATACGAACTTTGTTTTCACAAATATATATAGATCATATTAAAAAAACATCAATTATGCTTGCGTACAAAAACCTACTGAACATAACTGACTAAATTTAAAGTATTTTGCCAAAATCAATAAACTTCTTTGTTATATATGAAGCGCTGACGCAACTGTTATCAGAACATCAAAACGCTATTGAAAATCGGGAAAAGTAAATGTTACGGCAACACCACGGTCGGGATATAAATCAGAATATAAACTTGAATGGAAGCAGCGAGAACTGGGTTATATATAGACCGTCCAACCACCTGTTCGGCAGGCTATCAGAACTACCTATGTCAAGACTGATCCATTCAAGTTGAACTTCATAGTGAATGGTATTAAATATACTAATGTACCATTTGTGTATAATGGTATTTATGATTGATTTACATTTACATATTCTACATTTTCTGCCAATTCTGATTTATTATTTCTTTTGTGCTTAGTGCATGTACTTTTTAAACTCAACTGACATAAAGTTCAAACATACTAGGACTTTTTATTTACACTTGATTTTGGTAATTTTAAATTCACAAAATTAGTCGATTGGAGGCAAAAATCACTATTACAACTTTATAATTTTTATAAAGAACGTGTAAAATGTACTTATTACTTAAAAAAAATTATTATCGTACATTGTATGTGTGTATTAGACCGAAGTAATCTCGAAAACTACTGGACCGATTTTGTTTAAACCTGCACCAATTTGTTCCTTGGAATCTCGTTAAGTGCTCTAAAGCAGCGGTTCTTAAACTTATATGGTTAGGGACCTCCTTTTGAACAATTATTTTTAAGGGACCCCCTCTCCCGGATAGAAAAACAAAGGTCGTTAAATACTAATTAATCACTGGTTAATAGAAATGTAAAAGTACTTTAATTTATGCCAAACATGTTTCACGGACCCTCAACAAAAGCTCAACGGACCCTAGTTTAAGAACTACGCTATCGTTCAAATTGCTGTGCAGTGAGAATTTATATTTTTAATTTTCCGGTTAAATGGAACACTATCAACTAGTATTTTAATAATCAAGTTCCTATATAAGAGATTTCCCGATAAACAGTACATGAAAAATGATTGTCGCTTTCGATGTATGTTTACAATAAATCAAACTGCAGAATTAAGTATTGTGTTTCTGTCATTTTTGACGGGTTTACATAATATTATTTCTGATTTCAATTTCTGTATAAATTTAACAAAATATACGACTGCGGGATCTATATTCTACTTTCTTATTACGTATAAATGTCAGTTACATTGAAAACCCCCATAAATCCGTGTGTATTTTCCATTTATTTTTATGGACTCTAAACAAAAGGGCAATGGATCTTGTGGCCAAATCTCTAGAAACACATAAAATGTATAAAATTTCTTATCCAGTGCAGTGGTCATACTAGTACAGCCGCCTGCGTACACGTGCGTTAGATACGGGAATGTAAAATAAAAAAAATAAAAACAGTAGATACAACGATTTAATAATTTGTATACTCTTTACTTTTAATATATTTAATTTGTTTACAATTCAATTTATAATATCTATATATATACAAAAGGAGGTAGATAGATTAGAGAAAATGAGACAGATAGAAATGGAACAAAAACTGTTTGTTTTAACCTAAAATGGAAATGTCTAAATAGGAGTCTAATTTTTAGAAATGATCATATAGCTGCTCTTATTTTTTGGACTTAGCGAGGAAGCAATTGTCTTTCCATTTGGCGCAGCTGGTGTTCTGTTAAAAATTAGATAGGCACTTAGGTATATATATAAAAAATTACATTTCAAGTTATCTATGGAAAAAAGAAAACAACGATTCGCACTTTGTCGAAATTTTCATTCCTGATGTAACGTACATAGTGCACGGGTATTTGACCACATTGCACTAATGGTTAAAATCGGTTGAGTAATACTCGCTAAATGTTGTACTGTTAAAGGAGTTTAAAATAGGAGGGGGGGGGAAGTAAAATAGAATAAGCAAAAAGCTAGATAAAAACTGTAATAATTGCATATATTTATCAATTGATTTGACTGTTTTGCATTTTTACTTTATGATAATTATTTACTTCTGCATTTATAAAAAATTGTAACACATATTGTTTTCCTCAAATATATACAGAAATATCGATATGAAGAAAATACAAATGTGAATTATGAAAGTACGATGTCTGAAAACAAGATGATAATTCGTTAAGGATTCACAATCCTCGTAAATCCGAATATTTGTCATAAAGTTGTAACACCGCTGGGTTTTACCAATCCGTTTTGAAAACAGATATGGAAAAAGGGAAAACTTATGGGTGACCGAATCAATTATTGCCTACGTTTTTAGACATAAAATATAATATATATATTTTGACGACTGTATCTCGAATAGGGGTTCCTGATTCGTTGACCAAATAATACCATTTTCGCCGACCCTTAAAAATAATAGGAAGATAAAAGTGTTTTATGGTATGAACAGATCTTTGTAAGATTTGAAAGTTTATAGTATCTCAGACTTAATTAATATAAAATCTTTACATTTTTCCATGCATTTCATTTTGTTATTTAATTAAATTATGTGCTACTATATTTTTATATAGGGTTATTTAAAATAGTTTATAAATACCATTGATTAACAGTCTTACCATTAGACACACGAATACATTTTTTTAAATCGTATGCTACTTGAATGTGCAACTTTACTTATAAAATAAAAAGTTCATATAAACTAATTTATACGAAGAACAATAATTAGTTAATATTATACTACTTCTATAATTCAAATAATAATTTAAACTTAACACATGATTCAATAAATCTAAGCTAATGTAAGAAGGGTAACCTGATTATTTTTTCGTATTTCATTTTTGATAATTTCAATCTAAATCTTAATTTATGCAAACGTTAAAATAACATTTAAAACGTCAAAATAACTTTTAATATGTCAAAGTAAATATCAATTAAAAAAAATTATTAAAGCAAATTGAGATAAATCTTTGTGAGGGAATATTTTTCAACAAAGACATAAATTATAGGAATGCTCTACAAAAAAGATTCTATAAAATTTTCACGTAACATGTGTCGTTCTTGAGATATCTTGGAAAAATAAATATTTTGGGATGTCACCCTTTCCCCTTACACACGATTTTGAAATGTGACTGTCCTCAAGCCAGACCCAACTATCCAACCAAGTTTCATTAATATCGGTTCTGTGGTTCATGAGTTATCCGTGTGACAAGGATTTAGGGGACAGACAGACACAGAACGAAACGTGTTTGTCTTGACTGAAACGGAAAGAACAATTTTTTTATCTCATTCTAAAACTATCACAAAGATACAAGACTTCGATATTGTGAGGAAGCAAAAATAAACTAAACGGCAAAACAATGCAATTCGTCTCTAACAACTTTACAAACTGTTCAACAATTACCGATACTAATATATTCTCCTAACACTGATAAATTCATCACATTCAAATACAACATCGTAGTGAACGCGACATAACCACGAATGGCAAATAAACAGTAGTTTAAAGTTTATTCGATCCCCAGTCGCCCGAAGCTGTGTTGAATAGAGCGCCGCTGACCATAATCGTTGATGGAGTGGGGCAGAGGGGCTCGATAAATTCAGCACATTTCTGGACACGCGGAGTGCATTAAGGCCGTAAGCATGAAGAGGGAGGGGGTAGTGTCGGGTCCCGGGGGTGCCGTAGATATTGCTGCAGACGAAACCGGACTTCGATGGTAAATAACTGAACAATGTTGTTATGTTCGAGCCGCGACGAAAGCCCCCCGAGAGAATCCCCCTACCCCCCTCATGTAGCCGCGATTCTATATACTGTTGTATGACCCCGACGCCTGGTGTATGTATTTGTGTTGTTTGGCAGAGACCGTTTAATTGATATTTTGTGTATTTAATTATTTTCGTATTAATTAGTTGTGTGGTAAAATGCGGTTTAAAATAAATCAAATTTTTGTTTTGTTGGTAAAATGGATGAATACTGAACCTATATTTAAAATAGGGTCATACAAAGGCTATATATATTCAATTATTTGAATAGAAAAATAACAATTTTAAAATAACGATTGTCAAGTTCAATGGAATATTTTAATTGAATATGCCATAATATGTGAAAAATACAAAAACAAATATTTTCCAACAAAATATTTATTTTATGTGATGAATAATGATTGGTAATTTATTTTCACGGATTTATTGTTTAATTTGGATTTTGAGTAATTTAAATACATTTAGAGAATTGAATCCAACATGTTCAATGATTATGTGAGAATTTATGTATTTAAAATTATTGTGTGTTCGATAAAGAAGCTTCTGTTTTAATTTATTTTCTATATTGTACGTTATTAATTATTTGATACACGCATAAAAATACAACATGTTTATATATTTTAACCAATTACCCTATTTATTTATAATATTATTATTAAAATATAGATAATAATATTACCTATAATTTTTAACTTAACCATTTCTCTCTAATACACACTGTTTCAAAATGATTCGAAAAATTCCAAAATCGACCGTATCCGGTTGAAAGATCGTTTTCAAAAATATGAGGTTTTCTTCCCAGAAAAAAATAATCTTAAATATAAAATTTCACCTTTCTACGATTTGTCTTATTTGAATTACAGCGCTAACAGATAGACAGACAGACAGACACACAGACATCATAGCGAAAATAGTGAGAATGGATTCAGGGTAGGTGAAAATGGATAATTCTATCAAAATCCGGATTTCGAAAATAATCGGCCTTATAATACTTCTTTATACTATATGCATATTTATATATGTACATGGATATATATAAGAAAATAAAAAGACTACATACTTTTCATATAAATCAGAAGTACATAGGTATGCAATTACTACTATAAATATTAGAATAACTTAAATATACGTATCAATTTGTTAATTAAGATTAATTCAGCTTCATTAATAATGTTTATTTATACGTGTATGTATGTACGCTAATAATTGCTTTTAAAAATTAATTAGTAATAAAATACTTGAAACAGCATATCATTTTTTTGAATGTTATAGCTAAAAAAAAACATAAAATAAAAATCAACAACAAAAATAAATTAAAATTCAACATATCCATCAAACTCGTATACAAATACAAAATATAAAATAAAATACACGTGTGTAGAGTAACAGTAATTAATTACAGGATCAGATTATTTAAACCGAATCACGGGGTTTGTCAAAAACCGATACACAAACGCGTGCGGTGATGATCTCGCACACAAAATACACAATTACTCACATACGAACACACATACAAACTTTATGCGTATGTGTTTTGAGCTGAATAACCCCAAATGAGTGCAAACTGATCATCATCATCATCGAAAAAAAAACCACACACCACGGGCGCCGTCCTACTGCTTTATGAATGGGGGTCATTACTACCCCCTCGGAGGCCAGAGCGTGCAATACAGCGAAGTTAAATTGTGATGTCTGTCGTCTACCTAATTGCAATTAATTAGTATTCAGATGCTGTTTGAATTCTATGTATGTTTTGTGTATGTTTAATGAATCTATTTTGAAGCCTTTTTTTAAATAACACAGCCACACAAAAAGTGTGAAATTTTGTTTGGAATTTTCTCCTTACCAGTATTTTTTTATTTGAACTTATATTTTGGGTATAGTTTGAATTTTTCAAAGTTGGGTACTAAACATCTGAAATCGTTTTTTTAAGCTGTAAAGTGGATTTTGTTATAGCTTTTATGTTAAAAAATATTTTCTCCGAGTTTCGGTGTGTTGTGGGCATGTCGGGTCCAATGCGCTAGTTATAGAATAAAAATTCAAATTGCTATGAAAAATAAAATATGACAATTTTTTTATATAATTTTTTTTATATTTCAAATTATTATTTATAATGAAAATATCGGAATCCTATAAACTAAAGATAGCAATATAGCAACAGTAATCCTCTTTATAATTGGACAACTGAGCATATCGTATAGAAAAAAGTATATGATTTTTGAATAAAGTGTAATTTCCGTGAAAAGATAAATATTTATAATTATAATTTTCTTTAGAACATACTATTATTCTACAACACATAGGACAATAAAAGTTGAAATATGATATGTATGTGTAAATAATGCAAGATAGCAATCAACAAGGACATATGATTATTTTTATTTATTTTTTGTGGTTCGTATGATTAATTAACATTAAATTTTCATTTTCAATTGCAAATGTCCGGCCGAGGCGAGTCATATACATTTTATGGACAATGTCATTTTTAATAGGATGAAGAATTTAATTTATTTTTAGTTTCATTTCGGTACATCATAATATCTAATAATAAAAATTTCACAATTGCTTGAATAGCAATTCAGAAACTGCTTTACTTAAAAAAGTATTTTTCTATTTGTATTTTCACAAAAAAATATTAATATTTATTATATAACAATTTTATTATTTTATAGTGGTCATCAATTAAATATATCAATGTAATAATAGTTTTAAGATATTTAAAAAAATTATAGGTATTGATTTACCTATAAAAATATACTATATAAAGATATGTGTATCATATTTTTTCTATATATTTAGCAAAGATTTTTTTAATAATTATATAAAAAATGTTCTTTAGAAATCAACCTTCACAGTTTAGATTAATTAAAAATATATAATTTTATAAGGATAATAACGGTTAACAAAATTAAAAATAGAATAAATTAAAAGTATGAAACATGTCATTACATTTTTTTGTTTAATTACACAAGCTTTTAAAAATCTGAAAAATTAATTATAAATATGAACTTGATTCATTAACTCTTCTTTTTCACTTTCTACATTCCAAGTGAACTCAAATTTACTCATTTTTGTAGAAAACTAATTTAAAATATTTTAAAACGAATTATAAATCCTCGCACTCCAGTCAGAAAACTAATTTGCTTCTCAAACTGAAAACTATAAAAATGCAAATTATGTAGAAATTTAACAAAAGCCGCCAACGTATTTCAAAGTGTGCTAGAAAATGAAAACATATTGCTAACTTTGTCTAGCTAATATTTATTCAGATATTTAATTAAGATTAAAATATTCGGTTTGATTGAATTACTTGTATTTTTTTTAATTACAGATTAATTTTGATTTATTAATTTTTATCGGAGACAATTTGTGATTAAAAGAAAATTTAAATATTCGTTGCATTTTCTCTTGACTGTACAAATCTTATTGCCTCATCAGTATGTAAATTTTTTAATCGATTAATTTAATATTCATTTTTATGTATTGTAAACGTTGAACTCCATTAGTATCATTAGTACCTTCTTTCACGAGGGAGATACCCTTAATGATTATGCCCAAAAATAGTTCGTATGAATTATTTTGAGACCTCATTGTAGATACACAGTTATGTACTATATGGACTGAAAAGTTTTTAGCCTGACATACTGATGGCGACATAAACAAAAAATCCTTATACTTCCCATGGAGTACCAACCTTAACTAGAATACTCTCAAAATTGCATGACATTTCATATACTTTTGTTCAAATTACAGCCTTTGAAGTGACCCTACTTTTGTTATTTTTTTAATCATGGAAAAAAGTGAATTTCGTGTTTTGATTAAACATTGTTTTTTTATTGGGGAAAATACCGTCCAAACAAAAGAATGGCTTGATAAGTGTTATGACACATCTGCCCTAGCTAATTCAACCGTAAAATGTTGGTTTGCTGAGTTTCGTTTTTTTTTATTTATTAAAAAAATCGTTTTTTCATTGTTAGGCCAAAAACTTTTCAGCCCTTATAGTACTGTGTATTATTTTATATTTTATTCATCGATTTTAAATATAAACCAATTAATTAGATTGTAGGTATTTGGAGTCAGTGAGTTCTTTATTTTATTATGCATATTTTTTTATTTTTTTCGTTCTATATCAAAACAAAGAAATAATATACATCATGTAAAATTTGTAAACCTTGTCTTTTTTTACATACAATTCTATTTCTTGTAGGTATTATAGTAGGTAGGTATATATGAAAAACGAGTATCAGTTTTTTATATTTTTTGGTTTCCTTTCATCTACAATAATATTTTAAACTTTTCTCAATACATCGATTTGAAAATCTGAAAGCATATTGTTTATTTTATACGAGAAAACGAACAATTTCAGGTTTATGTTGAATTTCATATGTAAATAAAAATAGGAATATATTTTTTGTTTGGTTGATGACAGTAAACAAAAATTTGAACATGTTTTTAAGTGTCAAATAAAGTCACATTGTATGAAATAATTTGAGAAGAACAATTAAAGTTTTTTACGAAAAAATTCTGTTCATGAAATTAAATTTCGAAACATTTATATTCCATAACATTAATTAATTTTTTCATTAAACAGAATCCCAACATTCACAACTCACATCCTCAAACACAAATGCAATTTACTTACAAAAACATACATCATAAATTACCAGGGGTGGTTATTTAAGTACACACGCAGTAATATTGACTTCCAAAAGGAAAGAAGACAAACGCAATTATCAAATTAAAATTATATAAAAAATTATTCACCCGCACTTGAAATGGAATCATCATCATCAGTGTCATCATCCCAACCCCACAGTTTCCTTTATTTACATAAGTGCAAGGGAAACAGACGCGGTGGTAGACAGAGATGGCATTAACACACAATGCACATTGGCGTTCGTCGTATCGCGTTACCCCATCTATCGGAAAGATTATACTTGAAGAGACAACACAATTAGATAGGGTGCAAATTCAACGATGATCTATTGCATTCCGTAATTTGTATTACTGACGTGACGCGAGGCTTTCAGACTTTGGCTTCATCTTCGTAGTCTGAGAGATAAATGCGTGTGTTGCAGTGAAGCTGCGAATGCCATGTTGAGTTGTATGTAGAAACCATTGTCTAATCGGGAATATTCAATTTAATCAGATATTTCTTGATGATACTGCAAATGGTCTACGAACTGTTCATAAGCTTATCTGACTTATTCCAATGATACTTACTTATGTACCTATATCAAATTTAAAGTCTTTTGTGTGTTTTATTAACTAATCAGGTATAAAAATAACATTACCGAGATGGATTAGTGTCAAGATTTAAAATATTTGACATTTATAAGTTAACCATTTTTGTGTTTTGTATGATACTATTAACACATTTGATTATTTATTTCAAAATCGTTAAGAGCCCACTAAAGTCATTTAGTCGGCCGATACTTTGATTGAGTTCGAGCTGCAAACCTATTTGTCCCCGATTAAATAGTTGAGTTGGTGTTGGTGGTAGGTGAGCACACTATTCGGTGATAGTCTGTCGATGGTGGTTTCCATAGCCAATCATAATCTTACGATATAATATTTCATTAACTATTGCCCAATTATTTGATTGGCAATCTGCGTATCCACATAGCACATTATGATTGCCAGTTGTCCGACTTTTTAATCAAATAGAAATCAGCCAACCTTTTTGATTATTTAGTCGGCCGATTTTAAATCGGTAGGTGTGCGCACTTCCATATATCTCCATGCCAATTGCCAAACCAAACAAACAATCGCTGCATCGGGCTGAAAGTCGCGAGTTCTGTAATAGAATATTAATTACCTAGTATTTTATCTGACTAGAACAGAAAGGAAAAATACTTTTGACGAAAGGCCAAATTAAGTATTATAAGTTATAACTTATTCCCAGGCCAGTAGTCTTACTTGACAGTAAATTTTTATTTGGCAATTTTCTCCCCTCCAACGACTGAGCTTACAATCACCCGAAGGAAAAAACTATTTTAAATAAAAATTGACTTTCGGTTGCTCTCTCGACCAAAGAACTACACCCATTTATGAAATATCAGACAATAAACAATATTTGAGTGAAAAGATGCAAAAATCTTGATTGAATTAAAAAAATCCCCAAAGAAAGCAATTTTATGTCAAATACTTTTCGAATAATAAGTAATCCAATGTTTATATTGTTTGAAATACTAACGAAATCTCAATTTAGTAACGATGCACATTTTTACATTTTATAGATAACAATATGTCACAGAAAACATGAAAACGGATTTCTTTCTTTTTACTGCAACATAGATACAAAGAAACTTATCTCTTTCTGTATGTTATTTGTATGATTTGAGTTCTTAACTCCCCTAATATTTCAAAAAATATATCATCCTTGATATAACGTGCATTACTTTAAACGAAGCAAACTTTTATACATGTTTTGTTTTCATAGCGGGAATCACATAAGATCCAAATAAATGATAAGCAAACCGAGCTGGAGACTAGTGATTTACCATCTGTATATTATTTAAACGAGGGGGCACGGGTTCGTATCTTGAGCGTTATAACGCATATACGACGTTAATCCAATTTGGTGTTATGGTGCAGACAACAAAATATCTTTATTGCTTTCTGCTAAAGTGAACACGTCACTAGTTATGCGCCCTTGCACTGCGAGTCGTCATCGACTGCTTCTCTATCACTCAGTATTGGATTTCAACAAAAATTATCGATATCATACATTAGAGTTGCATTTCTCTCTAATTGATTCAATTTCACTCCATTACATAATACATATAAAGTACTGGTCCCAGTAATATGACTATTTTTAAATTAAATGTACTGAATTAAAACTATTACTACCATTTCTGAATATTAATCTAAATACATTTAACTCTCTTACAGCGTGATTTGATGAAAATCGGCCAATAGGTGTCAAAATGGTGGACACTTAAACTAAAATTATAAGTATAATTTATTAATTAATTATTATATTATCATAGAAACTGCTTTACATTGTTTCAAATTTGACGATTCTTTCTTTTATATCTTTTGTGTCGTAGTACTTATCATTTTGTAATCATTAGTGTCCATCACTGCGTGCTCATTACTGGTTGTACTTTATCCATTACTGGAGAAGAAACATAAAGAAAAAAAATAAAAAGCTATAATTAAAAAAAACAAACTATATTTGCAGACTTAGGTAATTTAATTGATTAAATAAAGAATGACTTATTTTATTAGTAACATGAGTTCATAAGAATTACAAAAAAGAAACCCGTCAATTATAAAAACAGTAAATCTTACTGTTATAGCGGATAACTGGTACCTTATTCTTATTTGTTTTTTGACAGATGGGTACAATTGTATATAAGAAATATGGTTATTTTGTAAAAATAAGTTACGTATACAAATTTATATTCTATTTCATAAATCAAATAAATATAATGAACAACATCTAAAATTATTAATAATATTTTTATGTGACATAAATGTAAGAGTATGAAAGCTCAACATCAAAGTCTTGAAAATACATAATCTATCGGGTTCATCCCTGTTCATGCACATATTCTTGTTTTTAGCGTTATCGCAAATCGTAAAGTTGTGGATATAGTCTATAAGGAACAATGCCCTCCCTTCATCGATGTACAATATGAAGCCATATCGTAAATACGGACTATAGCTGACTGGATATAAATTTATGCACTGTTAGAGCAATTTTCGGATCTCTTTTGTTACTTTTACGATGGGTATATTGTTAAAAATTCATTTCGTTACATCATTTACCTAATATATGCAAATTTACTTTATTTTTATCGGTTCATTTTGTTATGAGGAAGAATGTATTATGAGAGCTTATTTAATATCAGATATAAAATCATACCGACTGAATAAATGTTATAGTATAATTTTGATATTCTGAATTGTACCATCAGAAGGAATATTCTTATTTGCAGAAATTTTAAATATAGATGATGTGTGCTATAATAAATAAATATTGCAGTGGATTTTTAATGTTATAAAAATATATACCCACTATAATTTAGTAGTAAATTTTTACCTAAATGCCTTATTTTAAGAATTAGAGAATCCCAAAGCATTTGAACTTCCTAGTTTTACATTTTTGCTTTATTTTAAATGTGAATGTTAATTTTACGTGAAATATTTTTGTATTTTCGATTCTTGCCAAATATTATTTTCTGTTAAATGTGCGTTTTAGATATATTTATATTAGAATCAACATACGGTATCCAAAAATAGGATCGTAAAAGATTTATTTTTAAACGTGTGTATGAAAATAATCTTCAAAATAGTTTCACTGAATGAAGCAGTTGAGAATGATTCAAAACATACTACTTAAGCCAACAAACAATCTCAAATACGAGCGATAGCTATAATAAGCTTACAACTTTTCAAAAATAAACATACTTTATAATAGCATCTATTAAATAGATGCATTTTCAAAATTATCTAGGTACAGTGAAAACTTAATAAGTTCCTCCCATTTGATTATCATAATACTTAAATCATTTCTTCATGTACCAAACAGACAGAAATTTTAAAACTCATTTGCTAGATAAAGAAGTACTCTTCGTTTATAGTACTCATATATTTGTGCGATTAAATTATTTTGTAATTTATTATTATTTACGTATATTTTTGTTTTTATTTAAAATGATGTCACTATATAAGCTCCGCCCTAGAAAAAGATAACCGATGATGTTTATCTTAATATTGTCTGACCGTTACGGTGGCAGACGACTTCTGAAGCCTATTGTACATAAAAATAATAATCACATATATTAATAACTTAGAATGAAATTGTAAAATGTTATTAATTTAATTTTTAAATAAAATATCAGATATTGTTGAATTTGAAAATTCAACAATTTAAAATAATTAATACTGAATATTCAGCAGAAGTCCTTTTTGAATCGCGTAAATGATTATAATTTAAAAATCACAGTAATCCCTCCGCTTTGAAACCCGCAAAACTCGAATGAGAAATCTCAGAAATTCTGCTAATGTCGTACGAGCTTGTCCAACCGTCATCAAATTTTATTACTTTGGCGGTGGGGAGAAAACTCTTGAAAGTTTTCTATTCAGTTTTTCATAGACGAAGTTAATCAGAACTTAGATAATGCAAGTTCTGTTTGAATTACGAAACAATCTCGTCAAGTTTGTTCTTATTGTTAGGAAAAATAATCTTATGTTAGATTAGGGCACCTCATAGTTTGTTTCATTTTTAGAAACAATTAAAAAACAATATAAATTTGAAAGAATTAGAAGTCTGCATATTAGACTTTTGAGATATTTAAGGTTTTGTTGTACATGCCATTTATTTATTAACAGCGAACTTTCTTTTTCTTTAACTGAAACTAACATACCTACTATTTTTTCTCAAAATTGGTCTTTCAAAAATAACGGCTTATATTTTTTAGATAATTAAAAATGTAACTTATTAAGGGTAAATGGGTAATTGTAAATCATTGCAATTTAAAAAAATATAGGTATATAGATTTTTAGGCAATAGGTGTTAAAGGTCATGCACACACCTGTTTATAGGTTAAACGCAGTAAATGTGCTGCTCTGATGTGGTCACAAATCAAATAATTGTTATGTGTTTATCTAACCATAGATAAATAAGATAATTTGACAGCTGGTAACAGCTGATTTATTGAACCAATCACATGTGTATATTCACGAATAGTTGCAAATACATTATAGAGATGATTATTTGAAAACAAATTCCCTTCATGTGCAACGTACATGCGTATAATGCATACTATGGTAATGGATAATATATCACTCGTTTAATATTAGGTATATATTTATTTGTACTTAATGTATATCAGTTATAATATAGGTAGGTACTATAAGCTATGCCTGCGAAACTATTGTATCTAGCCCGCATTAGAAATAAAAGTTCATATTATAACAATGTAGGTAAGGATCAATTTTTTTTTTTAATTTCGGTCTATAGATTAATGAAACAAGGATAAAAAGTGGGTTTAAAAATTGATCGACAGCTTTATTTTGTACCATATCATAACTTTGGGTTTTAGTTTCAAAGTCGAATTTAGATTTTTTACTATTTTAAACGAAATATCTAATTTTGATTTTAAGGTGAAAAAATATACACAACAAAACTGCATGGCCCGCGCTTGTGCTAAAATTGTTTCATTTGACTCGTTACCTATAAAGATTGCTCACCATTTTTCTCATAATGGTTATAATATAATTACGACTGTAGTTGGTATCAAATATATAACGTTTTATTTTATTAATTGCTATTGTAAATAAAAAGGAAACAAAACCTAATTAAAGATAAAATTAATTATATAATATTTCTATGTCAAGAGAAAAAATAACAAAGGATTATTTTCCCGTAAAATTTTGTTTCTTTGCACCGAAAAGACTGTGTCCACCCTAAAAGAAAAGTGATACCAACTTATCAACAACAAAGTTCCCTCGATACTGCAGGATATTGAACCATTGTTTGTTCTTATGACGTGTCGATGTTCCAGCCCTCTTTTTAGGGGTCGTGTTGCAGCGAACGGATCACCCGTTACTTGGAAACACATATATCGGCTGCCCACCGAGTTGGTTGATTGGAAAAGAAGAAATACTACAGAATCAGAAAGTTATGTGGTTATTTTTCATTCACCAAGATGTACTTTGATTACATTTTGATATTGGTTTTATATCGCTAGTGAGAAAGAAACCAAAAAATATAAATTACGATGCAGGGGTCCTTTATTTTGTGAAATGCTTTTTGTTACTTTTATCTTATTTTAACGGCAGTTACGTGTTTCTTTTTATTGATTATGTTTGTGATGTGTGGCCACATAAGGGTTTAATGTTTTGTTTTACTGTCCGACTGTTGAATTTATATAAACGGTTCGCACAATTTAATAGCACTCCTCAAAAACTAATGATGTCTATTACACAAAAATACAACACAGTAGGTATAGGTAGGCCATACTTACTAGTATTTTTATTATTTCCAAATACTACCTGTGTCCAACGCCACTTATATTTAATAAATTTAATTGCATACCTGCATATTTTACTTAAAAATATATTATTCACATAAAAATATAGAAATAACAAAATTAATTGTTAGTATACTTTGATTATTATCAAATTCTGCATTTTATTTTTATAAAGTGCTTAACATATACGTACATACTCATATACTTTAAAAAGCTATAGAGCTAGTGAATAAACCTTTTGCGTTCTGTATCGATTTAAATTAACCACGTTTTAATTTCTAATACGGTATAACACATATAGACAGCTTAACAAAACTGTAAAAAAACTATTTCCAGTGAACTTATAAAATATAAATGAACTACATTAAATTAAAAATGAACATTTCTAATTTCTTTTTAAAGCTTTATTTTTTCATTTCTTTAATTTTTAATTTGAGTTTTTACCACTCTTTAATATCCTCCACTATTCTATACAACAAAATCCATGATGCACGGATAAAATTTAATCAGTACATAAGATCTTTTAGGAAATAAAATTATATCATCTCCCCTATCAACTGATCTTTTCTTAAAACCATACGTATGTACTTATTAGTTTCACATACATGCTGCAGTCTGGTACTCACGTAAACTCTCTTTCATCGGAAGTTAGATAACAGGATTATCTGTCGGTATCGATTGGGTCACGACATCAATGTCCTAGCGCAAGGATTAGATCCGACACGAAGCATATTGTGCGAGTGTAGGTATACTACCGTTAATACAATCAGGTAGTGATCTAGAATCTAGATTGCTGTGGAACTGTCACGCACTCTACGACCTGCGATATGTCGATGAATTTGTTGAGTTACTTTTGTTGTTATTAGTAATTATTATTAGTTACTTTATTATATTATTAATCTCAGTTGTAATTTAAAACGAATGTACCTAATTTGTTTCACAAGCTCTAGGATTTTATTATTGCTGAACTTTTTTCCTTATTGAGGAAGTTTTATTGCTAATTGTACACTCCAAGCTATGCTTGGATGTGTGTTCTATTCTCATCCAAATTTTTTTTTACATATGTACATTGATAAAATGAGCATTATATTTTACATTTTTTAAGTAACCCACTTAAAAGTTTACATTTTCTGAAAGAGAACATTACAGTCTCCATATTTACTTAGTTTAATATCGATTGGTTTTAATTTTCTGTTATAAAAATATAAATAAAATTCAATCTATCGAGAAATTGAAAGTTTTAAGTTACGGAACTTTTGAATTAACTCCATCTATTATCAGAATAGAACTCTATTAAAACTCAGCCAAATCGAATAACTAGAAGTAAGGAAATTTTCAGTTTATTTTAAAGAAAAACGTTACATCATTAATCAAGATAAAATTTAGTAAGTTTGCATAAAAAAATGTGGAGCATATTTATTTATACCAGACATACATCAAGTGACAATTTTTGTAAGGACTCTGGATTTTAATAGTCTTCTTTACAAATTATTTTTAAATTATAACACCATAACAATTTTATCTTAATACAATAAAACAATTTGAATATAAATAATTTAGAGTAATAAAAATATGAAAATATTATTTTCTATTTTTAAATTTATAAAAGAATATTCTTACTTAAAACAATACAAAACCAGCAAATTCATTTTTATATGTCTGCTAAAATTAAATATTTGCATTTTTAATATAACGTGATTAATGACAATAGAAGTTGAACAAAAACCAACACGTTGAATTAAAAACAATACTGTTTTTCCTGTTCGGTAGCAAAGAAAAATCTCTGTTAATTTCACAGCCGGTAACTAGAGGTCCCGAGGTCGAACCCAGGCATCGGTCAAAGTCAGGAATGCGAATCACGTAGCCCCCTTCCATCTTTCATCAGCGCTGTCATATATATCTCTTCTAGAGCGTGCACTTTTTATGCACCCTTATTGCAAAGTCATCCACTGAAACAACCTAACCGACAAAGACAGACAGACACAATACCAGACGTTTTTATGTACCTATTTCTTTCAGACAATCGCTTTGTGCGGGATTTTTCAGAATATTTCCCGTATCATAACTTTGACACCACGCTACAATAGATTTGGAATTTTTTTAAAGATTATTTCGTGAATATAAAAAATGTTTCGGAATAATATAATGTGGTTTTCTCTGTAGTGAATTTTTGGATTTATATTCATTTTTCATGTTTACGATATGTGGAAAATATGGTATGTGAAAACTTACATATTTATGTACATTGTATTTTAAAATTGTCAAGAAGCTTCGTTTTTTGACATACAACGAATTCTTCTAAAACATGATAACGTTACATAAATGCTAAAATTAATATGGAAATCTTAGAAGATTTCCATATTAATACTACTAGAGTACCTACTTTAAAAATCTATTTTGGCTCTCGTTTTTATATAATAATATTTATCAAAATCAGATTTTTTGTAGATCAAATATTTGTGTTTAGCGCCAGGTATTAACATGTTTTTATATAGAAATATCATATTTTCTTTATAAAATTTCTACCATTTATCAGTGTTCAATTTATGTACGAGTATAACTATAGTATGCTGTAATAAAAAATCGGGATATTTTAAATAAAAATGTATTAATTTTTTACCTACGTTATTTAAAATGCTTAACATTTTAACCCCTATAATCCAACACCGAATCCTTTTCTTAAAAATATATTAATATCTTGGCATACACATTACACATATATACATTTATGTAACTAGCAGGGCTTTGTCCCTGGTAAAACCTGACTTTATACTAGGACCTCGTGGGTCTAAATGGAAAATGGCAATATGTAAGTTTCTTAAAGAACGAAAACAAAAAATAAATAAAAACGTAAGATATTAATTAATATAGTGTAATATTTTTTTGTAAACAAAAGTCTAAATAGATTTTACAAAAAAAAAACTAAAGCTTCGATATGTAAATTCTATTATTGTGAGAGTTTTTTGTTCAATAACTTTAACCGTAGCAATTGTCGTGATGTATTTTGATGGATATTTTGTTTTTACATTTTGCCTGTTGACAACCAACACAACGTTTCCAATCGATCAGTGACTTTTCTAATCTAGCTATTTGTAGTTGCTTTAGATTCGTTTTCCACGCGAAGACGCTTTGATAAGTTTGATCTGCAGAAGGTCAGATAACGCTATCGAATTCCCGGACATTACAAATGAACCAGACATAGATCAACGTTCCGAAAAACAATTGTGAAATATTGTTATCTACGCGAGAAATACGTGCGTGTCCTTGAGCCTGCTGCTTGTTTCCGAGGGGGCGACGAAAAGCCCTTGTTTTTATTTTGATATATTTGTATCTAAATTTACATGCATCTCAATATTTAAGGATCTTCTTGTTGACATTCTGCGAGGGTAGCAATTATTCTTTAAATAATAATGGCTTTTGGAAAAGGTTGTAGCATCAGAATAGCTTCCATGTTTTATTGGAAAATACAAGTAATTTTGACCCTTTTACATTATATATACTTTTTAAGATATTTTGTATTTAAGAATATCTAAGTATTTTGAAAAGTTATAACATAAAAAATCGTAAAATTATAAACAATGTAAAGCACATGATATGATAATGTAATAATAAATAAATATATTACAATAATAATTAGTTTAAATATCCACCATTTTGACACCCATTTACCGATTGTCATCAAATTAAGCTGTTTTGCAGTTAAGTGTCTATAGAATATGATTGAGTAGTCAGTCAGTAATCAAATATCAAGAAATATTTATAATTTTGTACATTTACTTAAACAAGTTTCCAACACTTGGGTTTTATCCAAAACTGGTGCCAGTACCCTTATTCAATTACATAAAATTTTTAATAATGATTGATATGAATGAATAAATCTTTAGCGACTTACTATCATTTGTTATACTTTATATTCTGCTTGAAAATCAAGAATACTGAATTAAATTATGCATAAAAATGTCAATTTGAGAAAACAATTTTTTAAATCGAATATGCATTATTCACTTTATGTCTCCCCCATTACTGAGCGGAAATGAACATGAAGCGTCTTTTGAAACGGCATTGATTTGATCTATAAAAATACAAAACATTTTTTTCATAGAGCTACCCCTAACATGATTTCTTTGGACAATAACTGTACAAACCGCACAACAAAAGGGCGGTAAATTTTGAATCAACGAAAAACGGAAGTGTAATCGCGCGAGTAATTGTGCTGGTTCCGTCTTCCTGTTCCGGTGTGCCGATTGGCAAATCATTCGCCTCATTTGAAATAAATCATATTTCCAATACAAGCTTGATGGAATATACAAAAAAAAATCTTACCATATAAATAAATAGGGGTAGAATTGTGTTAAATATATAGTTCAAAAAATGTTTACCTATTGACATAAATTGTATAGTTATATTAATTACACAGCTACACAAAAAAGTGTATTCGTCGAGCATAGTCGAAATCCAGATTTTTGGAATTTTTTGTTTACCAGTTTTTTTTTATTTGTGCTTGAATTTTGGGTTTAACCAACTTGGATAAATGCAACCTTAAACCAAAATTCAAGCTCAAATAAAAAAAAACTAGTAAGCAAAAAATTCCAAAAATTTGGATTTCGACTATGTTCGAACAAAATTAACTACTATGCTATATAGGTCGGTTTTTTGGCTTACGACATTAAAAAAAACATATTTTATTGTTTTTATTGACATATTAGCGGCCCGCTTGCGGTTCATCGCATTATATTATTAAATAAATATATATTAAACCATTTATCTGCCAAATACAAATTTTATTAAATTTACTAATTTAAAGAGACACTTTCAATTTAATAATACCATACAGTTTTGGAGTCCCTGGCTAGCCATGACTCAACTGTAACCGTTATGCAAAAACGCATGTGCAATGGGCGAAGTCTTTCCAAGCCATTTAATATAAATCATTTTTATTTTTATTCCAATCTTATTCCCGACGTTTTCTTTGATAATATTTATTGAGATAGTGGAAAACGTTGTATGTTGACATATTTTTATAGTATTTTTTAAATATATCGTCTATATAAAGTACATTTGTTCTGTGGAATATACTACATATGTTTATTATTTTGTAGTTTTTCGCGGAAATAACTTTTTTGTTTTACGTGTTTTTTTAGATTGAATTATGATAATAATTTTATATTATTAATAGTAATAAAATAAAGTGGACAAAAAATATGCTAGAGTTTATTTACGGTTTTAGAAACATTTTATAAGATTTAATTGGGTTAAATAGAACTTGAAATATTTACCTGTTTTTAGATTGAAAAATGGTTTTCTTTAAAGAAAAATAATGTATTCATGGAAATATTGTTCTATAGATAGTAAAAATAAATAATATATTTAAATTAAGATTATATTCTAATTAAAATAAATAAATATTGTTTTCGTTGTATATGAAACAATAAGAAAAACTGACTGTCTTGGTCCAATGCAATTTTTTCTGCATATATACGTGATGTTTAAAAAAGTCTTATGCAATTACTTTATACAGAGTGTCCCATAAACAAATACCGACAAACTTTCAGGAATTGTCGAGGACATTAAAACAATCAATTTTTGTTAATAAACCCATGTCCATATACGAGCCATTTTGGTCTAATAAAACTTAGAGGATTATTTTATAAATTTTAAAACTTTTTTAATTAAGCAAAAACAAAAAAATACGAAATATTAAAAAAAATTATAGAACAATTCTCCAAGTTTTATTAGATCAAAATAAACATTTTTTGTATTTTGTACTTTTACTCTAAAGTTGATGATTTCTGAGTAAAAAATTCTTGAATGTTCAAAATCTCGAAATTATTTTGTTAGATATCTTTTAAAATTTAGGTTGTTCAAAAAAAGTTTTGAACGAAAGATTCGTGTTTTTGCACTCAATAAAATCCATATTTTCTTATTTAAAAAAAATGATGTTGACATTCAAATAGCCTCGAAGGCTACGATAAAATAACAAATAAATATTACTATTCGATTACCCCCTCATAACTAAACATTTTTTCCAATATGCGATGGTTCGGAGATAAAAATCCGTAACTCTTTAAATGCCCCACCCTGTATATACTTATCATATGTATTATAAATAAATTTTATTTAATTTCTTGAAACCAAAGATACTAATTTTAAAACCGTGATATACTTTAATAGCTCCACAAATACATAACTAACTATTGTGTTTTCATTTGTTTCAGGTATGTCAACAACGAAATAACCAACAGGGTATTAACAAGCTATATAAATAAGGATGTTTACTGGTCCGAAGATGAGGTAATGTGAATTTATTTCCTCATATCCACATAGGTATTACTCAGCAGGATTTTACGATTCTCGTCCCTCACATCTCTTTCACTCAACGCACTTTATTCTCACAAATTTGTTTTCTTTTAACTATATATATGGGTGTAAACCCCCTCTCTCAGACAGCAACGTTTAGTTGTTTTCTCTCCACTGCCCTAACTTTATTTATTTCATGTTTGTTTCCATTCTACTCGCACTTACCCATTCTAGTTTTTCGACTACCCCTCGGTTTTCATGTTCAATGTTTTTCTTGTATTTTCGATGTACCTATACACATGCATTATGTATTTATAATTGTCCGATATTGTTGAATTTATTTTTAATAGTATGAAAATAAGATTTCAATTTGATAAAACAATGAAATTAAAATAATGTACATATTTATATATTTATCATTTTTCTACTCATAAAAATATATTGTGGCTAAAAAGTAGAAAAAGCATAACAAATATTGGACTACACACGAGGTGAAACGAAACAAGAGTCAGGAAGTCTCATCTCAATCTTGTCTCGAAAACAATAAAATGGTTTCGTCTCGATTTCGTCTCCTACACGAAACCGGTACGAGATTGAAAACGAGACCGAAAAAAATCTCAGTGTCGTGTTAATTTTTGTATAAAAAATATATTTTCCATTTATTATTTATTCGAAGATTAATATCAATGTATATTTTTACTAATTATTATTAATAATCTTTTAAAGACTAATACATAAAGTTAATATCATTTCAGCCTAGTTTCGTCAAAATTTTAGACGATCTCGTCACGTTCGAATGTTGTCAATCACGTCTCGGTTTCGATACAAGGTCGAGACAGTGCCGAGAATAGTGACGTTTACATAGTCATAGTGACTTAGATTTAAAATATTTATTCAATTTACATTTTGCTTGTTTTCCAAATTACTGTATCTATTGGTTATTAAATTTCAATCAATACATTTAAATATTGTTAAATATTTTATATGATAAAAATTACTAATTACAACTATTTTTCTTTATTTTTAATTTGTTCTCTCAATTCGAAAAAATATCGTGTCTTGAAAATAATAGGAACTTAAATTATATCAAATAAATCAACAAATTAAATTAAATTGCTATTTTTCTATACAATTCCAAAACACATTTCAGACAAGATACAAATATCAGTAAATTTTAACGACAAAATCTGTACCAAAAGCATTTAGATATATTAACAGCAGACACATATTTCTTATTACACATACTACAAACACATATCAACAATCAGTTTTATCGCTTTCCCCCCATTTCTAATTTCTATCTTTCCCCGCGACACAGCTGGAGACAGACTGAGGATTACGCACTGCTGTTTTGAAGATGTTGGGAAAGGAATAGTTATAAGAAACCATATGCTCGCCAATTTAGTAACGCAATGTGTTCGTACCCTGCCATTCCCGAGGATGTGTATATATTAAGTTGTTTCACGCTAGATAAGCTCTGCTGTTAATACGCTGTGTCTAATGGCTCTACTTTCTTATGTTTATTTATTATACAAAAAATTAAATCGTATGTGACTGAAAAAGATATGGTATTAGATATTAATTTTATATAAGTATTATGTAGTAATAATTTTTTTTAAATCGTTGTGGTTCGTTTCTTTTATATATTTTGTTCTACATTTTTAAGGAGATACTTTTTACATTCTTATTCGGTCATATATGAAATACATACAGTATGAGAAAGTGTTATTTAACAGTAAATCGAATTTTGTAATTCAAGATTTTGATGGAAATCCATCTTGACTATCCCTGAGTCTATTCTAACTATTTTTGCAATGATGTTTGTGTGTATGTCGATCTGTAGACACTAACGCAAAAAAACGAAAGAAGGATGGAATTTTATATTTAGTTTTCTTTTATAACTTTTTTAATTTTTCGAATAATTTCTGCAAATAAGAAAAAAAAAGTTTTTGTTAAAAGTTGTAAGTAATAATTTCATATTTCCTATCTTTTATCAGTTCGCTAGAAAGATTTTTTTGTATAATTAGCAGCACATTCACTGATCAGATTTTTTGAATTTAGTGTTTTCGATCATTATAATTTTGATTGGGTTTAAAAAAATTATGTAGAATGTTTTATAGATCTATATAAAAATTATTTTCTGTTAAAAACAATGTTAGTTGTAGTTTCGTATTGGGGGAAATGTATATCAATTAGATTAATTTTTATCTATTTAATTTTTTTTTAATATTCGTTAATTTATATTAGTAATCTTTTTTTCTTTTATTCTTTGTAAATACAAAATTAAATTACTTTATGGAGCTGATTTGAGTTTAAATATATAGAAATAAATACATCTTTTATAAAATATGCTGCTTTCAATTTTATAACTCAATTAATAAAATAAATAAAAGAAAAACATTCTTCACAGTCGAAAAATTATTCGAAATAAAAATTACATTTCCAATGAAAGCTTTCATTCCAAACAAAACATTCATTTTAAAATCATATTTCAACTTAACAATATCAATATTTTTTTAAAAACTGTAAGGTCATTCATGAAATCGGAGGCAAATAACGAACTGTATTTGTATTTCCATAGGATAAATAATAAAAATAATGTATATTGAATGTTTTATGAAAACATCGCTTAATATTTTTATTTACGTTTTTGTAATTCTTTTTATTTATACTTTAATACCATGTATTTGATTATTTTACAGATTATAATTTTTTAAATGATGTTATAAATTATATATATGTATATATCTATACATATATAAAAATATTATTTTTTGATATAGAAATTTAATAAAATTAAACATTTACCAAGTGAACTAACGAAGATACATATATGTTATGTAATATCATCCAAATAAAATCTCAACTTAATTAATATATTTATGTGAATCAATCGTTTTATTCAATTTTCACCAATTTTCAAAAATTGAAGTAGGTAAAAATTATTTAGGTATTATTAAAAATATTTGAAATAAAATAAGTTGGTTTAAATAAATGGTAATTGAAAAGAATATAAAAAAAAGTTTTTATTTGCTAATTAAATCCGCCTAAACGAAATAAAAACTAGAACAATTTTAGTACTTAAAAGGGTTGAAATTTCGAATAATCAGTGTTTAAACCGTGTCTGTATAGAAAATTTTGTGTAGAATTTCAATAAATAAAGTACTTCCGGCGAGTTCTCTCATTTACTGTGTGTTAAAAAACTGTTTTTACTATCCAATTACTCAAAAACCATACGTCCAATATTAAAAAAAAAAATAGTAAAATATATGAACTATCCGTAAATAACATACTGAATTTTTAGAGTTTTATCTATACATTGCTCCAACGATCGAATAACCATAAACGAAATAAAAACTAGAGCAGTCCAATGAAGTATATAATAAGCTATTTTCCAAGTAAGCTTAAGTGCTCGCAAAATTATTTGATGAAGTATAGGTATTATATTTTTTTCATAAAGAAAAATTTTCCATTCACATGAAAAACATATTCCAGGGTAAAAACAAGACTAAACAAACCACGTCTAACTGTTTTTTCTGGAATAATAAATATCACATGCATACTCTCTGAAAACACACCACTCGTTGTTGGTGAAGAGGGGCGGTGAAGTTGTGGGTCGTACAAAAACAAAAATGCATCTTTCTTAATAAGCCATTACGTCCCTAATGCACCGGCTTTGTTCTCCCTAATTATCCGGAATATAACAATGCATGCACTGCTTGCATTATATAAGGTGGTGTCTCAGGTGTGGTGTAGTATTCTTGCAATATAAATCTGTACTTTATAAAACATTAATGCGTTTTGTATTTTTTTAATTATCATATTGTAACCTTAATCAAGTGATTAATTAATTAATTAATTAAAGTGATTTTGATTATTTAGGATATAAATTAACCTGAATTTCGCAATTTTTTTAAGAAAAAATACTATGTATAGGTATACAGAATCAGTTTCACTTGTTGAATCCTCTGATAAAGTCTGATATGACATAACTGATATGATATTTCTCAATTGCCATTGAATGTATCTATGTATCAACTGACACCACATTATAAAGACAATATTTTTTTCTTCTTTAAAAGAGATTGCTAAACGAGCTATAAAGTATTGATTCCCTTTTATCTGTGAGATTTTTTTAGTGTTCCTTACTGAAATTGGAAAATAAGAAAACTTATGCTCGGTATTATAAAAAATTTGCTCGAGTTTAAAAGCTCATGAACTTTTCGCTAACGCTATCTGCTAGGTGTCAAATTGTTATGAATTTTCTCGGAATTCTAGAGCAGTGGTATTAAATGTATAATAATGTAAATGCTATGCATTTTATGAGGTACACTTGTTAGCACTGATTTTAAATCTATTTAACTACTATATCTGTGAGTGTGTTGTCTATAAACTAATTAGCTTTTGCACTCGAGTAAATTCTTTATAATATCTAACAGGCAGTATGGAATCAACATTGTGTCTGACGAACTATTAAATATTACTTATAATGGTTCTTAATTTTTTGTTTGAAATCTGACAAGTTTAAAGTTTGCGTTACAATAATTAAATAAATTGATAAAAATACGGTACGAGACACTAATACGCGAAGCTAGATTCCCATTTGACAATTTATATATTTTTTAGATACAAACTATTTATAAAAAGCAGCTACAACTAGAAAAAAAAACAATGCAAAAATTTATTAAATACAACGTCAATGTTTTTTTAACATACATGTATTCACCGACTGTACGGAACCCCACCAACACATAATTATTGTTTATGAACACACACCTGTAGGTAATGCTGCTGCAGAAGTTGCTACAGATTGCACGTTATGCTAATTTACTTGTACGCGAGTTTCCTTTCAATGCAGGGGGGAGCAATAACCAGAAACTAGATATCTACCGGAAACGAGATGCGTAGACGCTGCGAGATGAGCCGAATACTGTTTACTTTTTAGTTGTTTTTGTTGAGCTTTACGTATGCTTTTTTATATTAAAATGATACGCACTGTTTGTGTTTTATTTAGATGTTTGCATCTGTATCTGTATGATGGGTTTTAAATGCTTACGTTATATTGTCTTATGGACATTGTATGTCTTAATTGATATTAATTTATAAAAACACATCAAATATTCAATTTAGTATTTAAAATATTTGAAAATACATATAAATAAAAATACTTACAACTCTCTCAATGGCAAATTTAGAACACGTGATTTACCTTCTATTTTAATTACCAAATTAATATTTAAGCTGATTGGCATATTTAGATAGAATTCAAAATAAGTTAAGATTGCTTTTTTTTAAAAGATTGAAAATAGGTTATTTTTTTATTAAAGTTGGATATTTTTGAATTATTTAAATAAAACAACAACAAAAAAATACTTGAGGTACTTTATTTAAAGTTTGTTTATAAATAATAATATACTAAAAGATAATTCTACTCATCAAAATATTATTAAATATATAATTATATTTAGTATAATGACGTAAAGTTAAATGAATTTTTAAATTAAAGCATGAAAAATTGTTCTTTTGTGAATCACATCCTGTCTTCTGTGTCCCGGAACTGCTTTATAATTTATCACAGGCATTTCTTTCATTAATTATATTCATGTAGTCAAGAAGAAAATTGACTTTAAAACTAGACTTATTATAATATTTGAATCTGGGTTTCTGGATATAAACCCCACCCCATAAAACTTTACTCGGTTATCAAAACTTGTATAAAACTTTTAGATTCATCAATATGGAAGTTCTGAACGTACACATTTACTCATATTTAAATTTTATATAGAGTCCAAGTTTTTACTAAAGATATTTTATCTGTAGATACTTAATTGACAAAAAAAAAACAATTACATTAATTTTCGAAAGACAGATAATACGTCTTGAAACCTGTGTTATTTAGTTTCAAATATATTAGTATTGAAAATAAATCTTTAAAATGCTTTCAAACAAAAAACAATAAATAAAATTACGTTTAATATAAAAACCGTTTTGAAACATCAAACTGATTTAATAATATAATAAGCTTTAAACGAATATGTGTGAAAAATCGTGTTTTTGAAATCCCGGATCCACCTTGTAATTTATCACAGAAACAAGTCACTTCCATCAATTATCTCCATGTAAAGCGATCGTTAGCAGCGCGCTAAAGTGTCGCCGATAAAAAATGCTCCACGAAATGAAATTTTCATTAAATTTGCGACATCTTGCAGTGAAAGCGTTTGAGAAAATTTTTAATTCAATTTTAAATGCGACGGGGTGAAAATTATAGGTGTTTAAGCAAGGATATTGCCCATGATCTTTTTATGTCTCCGTTAGAAGATTGATTTATGAAAATTAATGGATGGAAGTTTTGTTTCGACACAGTTTGTATTTTATTTTCATCCTGTTTTAAATATCTATATTTTGTGATGTAAAGGTTTTTTTTTAATATACTGTTATTAATAATAAAACAAATTAAAAAATGACAGTTAATAAATTACTTAATTTTAAAAAATCGGTATAAAACATGTATTGATATTTTAGTTCTATATACACTTTGGGGATTATTTAGATAAATTTATAACTGGAAAACTCTAAGAACCAGGTCCCAATTTAGTGGGATGAATTTGTAGGTAACATTATTACACACTAAAATAATGATAAAAAATACCACATATTATGGGTACTTTTGGGGAAAAATTTCATTTTCATAAAATTTTTTTTTAAAATAAATATATTTTTTGATTTTGATGAGCAATAACTCTAAACTGGAAACACGACTAGCAATAACGCTAATACTGAAAAATACGTTAGTTAATTACCTATGAAACAGACTCATTGTGGTTGCTCTAGTTACGTTACTTTGGAAGTTATGAGATAATCTTTGTTTGTAAGCACTACTAAAGAAAATTTTTAAACACCTGTAGCTCAGAGGGTGTTGAAGATAGACCCCTCCTTCCCGTGCAATTTTTCACTCACAATCAGCCAAAGAGTCAGCTCTTTAAATATCTATATCCCAAACCGGACCACCCTGTATACTAAATACAATTTAGTATTGAGTACGATCTAATGGAAATAAAACAAAACATGCACAAATTAGGTCATTTTTTACGAACTGTAAATAAGTTTAGTCTCTATTTTATAATAATCTTTAAAAGTAATACAACTTACAATAATTGAAGAAAACTTTTATCTGTCAAAAACATTTTACTTCTCAAAAAGAAGAAACCTCTCAGGAGCATATAAACCATAAAATATAAATATCTTGGAGTAGTCGGGAATTGTATATTACTCGTACATACATACACACGAGTATATATAATCTTTACACAAGCTTTTCGATCGTACTGGATTTGAACAAAGTAGAGCTTGGTTTCATAGAAGATATCCAACATTACTCCGGAGATCAAAAATCGAGTTTCCCAGCTAGTTTCGGTAAACTCCCGACGGTATTGACGACAAAGCTCTCTGGCGACCGTTCCATGAAACTAAGAACCACAGAAGTGACCCACACACACACACCCGTCAGCGCATAGGCGCGTTTCTTTACAATAAATACGTATATGGTTTGTTGTTGAACAATAGTGGTCTCCTATAATCGATAAATATTTTTTTGTTATTGTGTGTTATATTCTTTTTTAGTTGAATATGCTTTGTGTGGTCTGAAAGAAGTTTTTTTTTTGAAAATATATGTCTATAGAGAGCGTGTGGTGATATCAGCTCTTTGTTATTTTGAAGTATTTGTGTTATGGTGATTGTGAAATTTGTTCAGTTTCTGAGAAATGTGGATATAAAAACCCACCACTAGATTAGAAACATATGTGGGTGTTAAACAATTCATGGCTATAGTAAAATACTAGTCCGCGGTGATCTTGATATGGATCTTAGCTTCTGGGTGTAAACCACATCGATTTGGTCGTGTTATCGGCCAAAGTTTCGTCACACATTGCAGTGGACAACTTCACGTTGGCCGGTAAGACGACCAAATCGACGCGGCTTACATCCAGAAGCCGCCAAGATTCATAGTAAAATGCAGTTATATTATCAGATAATTTTTATTTTTAAAAATTTCATAGAAAATATCAATTGTAAATTTTCTTAATATGAGCCTACCTTAATTCAAGTACAGGTAGTCCTCGACTTACGACGGTACTTACGATCTTGTGTTTGTCTCTATCATACATGCACATATTAAAAAAATGAAACAAACAATTGGGGGATTTCCCTAAAGTTTAATATATTTATTATTATTTATGTATATATTTTAGGGAATTCGCAACTGTTTGTTATGTATAGGAAATGCGATTTGTTTCACTTCAAGGAAAATGTCAAAAGCAAAAATATGTACATATTGTACGCGTTTTTTTTAATGAAACTCGACTTACGACTTATTATATTTACGACCGATGTCTAGGAACTTATCTCGGTCGTAAGTCGAGGAATACCTGTATAGCCTAAATTGTTAATATTATACTAGGCTCTCGATCAATGAACGTCCCATCATAATCGGTTCAGTAGTATTCATGTCAAATTGAATTTAAGTGCCAACAATTTATATTTATTATATCAATATTTATGCATATCAATAAAGTTAACTTAATGATATTAATATATACAGTATCTTAAATCAGTTTTTACTAAAATTATATTTGACATTTTGACACATTATTTCCATAATACCATTGAAATGTAACATGATATACATTTTTGATATGTTTAAATCAATCATGATTCAAGTATCTTTTGAACCATCCCCTATTCTCTATTCCCAGTGACATTTCAGTTACGTCAATCATTTTTATACAAATAGCAATGCATATTACTTACACTAGCCCTTTTTTATATTCTATGCATGGGTATGTGGCTATTTAGATTTGTTATTTTTGCACATTGTACATATATCGAATTTCTCGCTCATTATTATTTTTCAATTGTACCAATTATTTATATAGGTAGTATCATAGACATAGAGCATGTACCGCGCATTCTGTATTAACATAATGGTGTAACATTTCTCCAGAACAGTGAGTGAGATGCGGTGGCGTTTGGGATACAGTCGGGACTCGTTTATTGTAACGCTCGTTTATTTTCAACTCTCGTTTATCGTAAATGTCGACTTTCGTTTATTGTAAATTTTTTCTCCCCCTTCACCTCCCACCATTCTCGAGTCATGGCGTAAACGAACATAATTTTGAAATTTTTGTAGAATTAATTAGAGATACTTATCACCGTCGTCACTCGTCACCTTGCTCATATTCGAAATTAAAAGTAAAGTAAAATTATTTCACTATCACGATTAACTATTAACGATAAATATTAAATACCAAGGTTTACATACATAGTCTCTATATCTCCTTGACCAATCAGCGTTGGCGCGGGATTTCAAGTCACCACAAAGATGTATTCAAATGTTTGACATCTTAGAACGTATTGCCAACTTAAGAATAGTAAAAATGACACTTTCCGAATAGATAAAATTGTCTGTGATAGCTTTTTCATGATTTTGCAATGTCGAATTTGTACTTCTTTGATTGTTATGTTGTTAAAATATCAAAAAATACGAAGACAAGAATAAATAAAGGATTTCTTGTATTTGATATTCTATTATACATTTATAACATTTGAATACATCTTCGTGGTGATGTCAATTCCCGCGCCAACGCTGATTGGTCAAGGATCTACACATAACTTGGTGGGAGCCCCTCTCGACTTAAAATAAACGCGCGTCATATTCAGAAGGTTTAAAATAAATGAGTCCCGACTGTATATCTATCTATAAGAATGAATTAAAAAAGGACAAGTATATCCCAAACCATCTTCTATTTATTTCTTTTGACTCGGCTCTGTTTTACTATGGGTAGTATTTAAATTTGAATTATGTACGCAGTTTTTATATTAACTTGAACAACTAACAAATCAAGAAAAATCACATTTTTTAAATATTCAAAAATCGTAAAAAGTAACATCTAATAATCGTTTGACGTCCTAATGTTTTATGCATACCATATCATACATAAGTAATTCAATCCAGTACAATTCTGACACATCTAAACATGTGAATCAATCTCGGCTCTACCACCCCCTCCTGATCCCCCACTGGTGACGCGCATGAGTCACACACGCACGGCCGCTACTAAAGCCTGTCATGTATAATGGAGCCGTCTCTTCGCTGACGTGACAGCTACATGCATGTTTTGATTTGCTTTGACTTTGTTCCGGCCGAAATCGAATCAGAAGGGTCGCGAATTTATTATTTACAGAAAACATCGGTCTCTTGCGCTACTGAGACCAGTGTTGGTTGTTATTATTACGTGACGGAAATGGCTTGTTAAATTTTACTAAAGGGTATGTCGTTAAACGAGTGGACGTTTAAGCAACTTTAAAATTCATATTTGTTTTATTCATTTCTATATATGTATAAAAATGAATGTTCGTTTGTATGTGGCTTATAGACTCGGGAATTACTGAACTGATTTCAATGTGGTTTTCACCAATAGTTAGATAATTTTTCTGTGCAGTATCGTGCCTATTCATATTTTATGAAAATCTAAGATTTAACATCAAAAGACTAAAAAAATCTTTATCAAATGGTGTTTTGTTCCATGATATCACAGCATAAATTGTCATTTAGGTATATAAAAACATAGTACCTAGCCATAGAATATAGAATTTTATAATTTACGGTTTCAGTATTTTATTAATTTAGGTCACTATGATCACATCTCTTTCAAATATTTTGTCGAAAATAAAGAAACATTTCACTTCCAATAAAGGTAAAACATCGAAATTAATTATTATGATTATTGCTAACCCAGCGATTCTCAACCTGTGGGGGGCGCACCACTATGTACATATTATATATTTGGGTGGATTTACTTTTTCTCTTTCTTTTATCAAGTAAAACATAACGTTGCTGTTCTGACGTATCCTCCAAACAAAATTTTTTAGCAGAGCAAGAAAATTGTTTAAAATCCTTATCATATTTTTTTCTGAAAAAATACTGCAATTCTCAGTTACCAAAGTATTTTGTATTAACTAAATACAGATAAAAAAAACACTTTCGAAAAATGTATGTATTATTAATCCACAAAATATTATTAGTAGTTGTACCAATCTTGCCGCACCACTTATATTAATTGTATTCATAAAACAATATTAATTGCTCTTAATGATATCGATTATGTATTACAATCTGTAATACATTGGTTACAATAAATCCACCCCTGAATTAGGCGCACCACACCGACAAATGAAAATTGATAGTTTCTAAAGTCTCTGAAACTTTAGATAACCCTTTTAGGACAACGGCTTTCTAAACTTTGTAATAAAATTACGACACCCCAAAGACTTAACCCTTTATTGATGTATCACGTCATTTCATAGCTCGCAAACTTTTCAGTTGTTAGCGGGCTCGAAAATTCTATATTTATGTATTCAACCTCTGGTACCCTATAATAACAATAATAATTTTATAGCTGAATAAATTTTACTTTACCACTATTTTATGTACGAGTTGGTGCATCTGAATTTCACAAATGTCATATATGTTTACATAGGTGTTACATAGAAATGAAGTATAAATACATTATTAAATTTCTATATTTTTATATGTATTATTTTTATAATTGTGTTTCCAATTTTATGTTTGATAATGAACACTATTTACATTTTTTCAGTACCTTATACAGATTTTTACAACTATCCCTTTAGGAAATGCCAGCCTTGACGATTTTCAAATAAACGCGTGTTCAAAAGAGATATTATTCATTTTGAAGGCCTTGTGATACCACTCAACTGACTCCACATTGAAGATAATATTTGTTCAAGTTAAGCATTCATATTTAATGTTTAACATACTGTGAAACACTTGATGTCGTTGATATTAACTTATATCTGTAAGAAATCTTTCTGAATATTGCAATAAAGAAATACAGAAACTCTAGATTACAAAAAATGTAGGCTTGCAAATTACAATGATTATTATTATTACTCCGGTTGTTTATGTGGTTTGCGATGAAAAAAAGGTTCTACCTAGTTTCTGAGTACTCTTTATTGAAAAAAAAAAAATCATTTCGTGATTTTTTTTTACTTCCTAAAGCTTTTTAGAAAATTGAGGTTCCTAAAATAATACCATTTAGAAGGAATTTAAACGCTGCGGAAGGTTAAAGACCATTTCCCTTGTGTTTTTTTTAAACCAAATTAAGTTAATTATTTAAGTGATTAGTGTTTTTATTGTAGTAAAATTAAATCTGAGTCATGCACTACTTTCCCTAAATTGCTTCGTTAAACAACAAACGTTCACAGATGCGCGTGATTCTTGCAAATCGACAAAACCAAATTAACACAAATCAACGGACCCCTAAACCAAAAACTGCATTCAATCCCTTTTCTTCTTAGATTTGTCAACCTGTCTTGCACATACTTGCGTTTAACCCTTTGCTCACGCACAGTGTGCTTACCCTTTCCCTCGCGACTTTCACGCTGATGTGGGTTTCTAATCAAGTCATGTCACTCGGTTCACTAGACCACGCCATTGTCGTTGAAGACGTCACATGAAACCTGATACTAATGCACTTGCTTGTCACTGTTTTAAGATCTTTGATTTGAGATAAAACATACACATGTATACATTTCTATACTGCTGTTGTTTATGATGTGGGGATGAGAATGGTATAACAATATTGTGTACTAAGGTTTATTAGAGAATATAGTCATTTATTTTCTTGTAATTGCAGATCAATTTACGTTGTTTCAATTTTTACAAAATTTATATAGTAGTCGTGATTACTTGTTATTCATTTAAATCAAAACAATTTTTTTACCTCTATCACTATTTAAAATTGGGCTACATTTAGTAGACCAATCGCTTAAACTAGAAATATTATATGTCACTCGACACGGGTTTCGACTTCACAAAAAGTCTTCATCAAGAGCCTAACAGTTTTAGTCAGAATTAGGCTCCTGATGAAGACTTCTTGTGAAGTGAAAACACGTGTCGAGTGACATTGTTTGGTTGTGGTTAAGGTGTATAGTTTTAGTTTATGTGACGAAAAAACCACAGTTTCTCCAGTAGTAGTAAATTTTAATTAACGTCGTTACAATATAAAATAGGGAAGAATTGGAGAATAACGAAAAATGTTTTAATAAAAAGATTACAGTAGTCTCTTAAGTTAATAGGTCAAGAGTGCAGGGAATACTTCAATATACATAATAAATTATATTGCAAAATAAATTTATTTAGAAGAACTAATATATTTATTTATTTCATTTGTTATTATATAATCTGGACAGTATTTTTTCTCTTCAAATTAAAATGCAATAATTCTAACGAGATTCATTTAACATAAATGTCTTTAAGATGTGATGTTTTTAAATCTAAACTGATGAAAATTTGGTTTCTATTTATGCATGTACATCCAGAAAGTTCGTAGTTCTATTAATATATAAGTTGAAATAACTTCTATCAAATAAACTTATTTCGACAAATCGTTTAATGGATGTTCCCTCTTTTGGTTTTATTAAATAAAAATCATTACAAATGAAACAAAACCGTCATTATCTTGAGGTTACGTAATAACAATAGCGATGTAACATTTATGGTAAAGATACTAAAGAGATGATATTCCAGTCATTCATCTGTTAATTCTCTCTCACACACACGCATAGTCTCTCTTCCACTCTCCGAACAAATGTAATCTTTTAATGAAAATCTACGCGCTCTGCCAATTAAAGTAGATAATCGCAAAACTCTTTACAGCGTTACATTCAATTAGAGAGAACAATACATTGACTGTCGAGCGAGATTTAACCGAAGTTGAAATAATTAATATGTACCCATAGTTCAAAATCAGATCATAAAGAGTATTATGTATATACCAAATTAAAACCAAAATATAAACTATCTGTATTAAAATATTTTCTATTCAATAAATAAAATAAAGAAACAAGTCCTAAGTAACTGACTCATCAACACCTAGCCCAGGGCTACAAACGTGGGGGATATGTCTTTGTTTAATGGTTAATGTCAATTTCAGGCTAAATACTCTCCTGTTAAAGTTCAACCCTAATAACATTTATTGTAGACTAAAAGTACAAAAAGTATTAGATTTTAAAATATAAATTTTGATAAAAACAAATGAAGGAAATTTTAACTTACAAGTTCATTTAAAGATACTAGAAAACATAAATATTATAGCACTATTTTAAACCATTTTTACGCATTATTTTAATTGTGTAATTTATCATTTATATACCATTTCTAATAATTTTTATTTTGTCGCATTACAAATTGATACTTAAAAAATAATAATTAACTGTATTCTATGAGTAATTTGTTTTCTTAAGTACCTATAAAAACAAAACACACTCGTTTTCACGGCATCATAATGCCATTCACGTTAATCTTTACTGAACACTTTTCCTCCGGACGACAGAAATACTTTGAACAAAAAAGTAGTAGTTTACCATAAGCGGTGGTGTGTTGAAGAACATTAAAACACACTTGAGGAACTCATTTGAACTTCCGTGGCGCTATCCACGTAGTTCCTTTGGCGCCATTTGTATGCAAAAGATGCAAAAAAATAAACCGCAACATGCAGTTAACGACTTTCGTCTTCTCGATCACGCTCTTTGATATTTTTCATTTAAGTCTTGTTGTGGTCGGTTGTTTTTCAACGAACTTTTGTAATTGAAAAGTGATTGTTTCGACTTTGCAAATAAAATTACCGCGACTAGTTAGTTCTATTAGACAGGATCGTGCCTGTGGTCTAGGTAAATTAATCTAGATTTCACTTTTAAAAGTTTCTAGCTAGCATTACTGATAGACAAATAATTTACATTTAATTTGAAATTTTTTCATAAATTTTCAATTAAAACCAAAATTTATTATTGTTTTTAAAAAGTAGTTAATGTCAGTAACATTATGTATCTTGCACTGAATAAAAAAATCATTCCAATGGGTTGTCATTTATATTTAATACCCCGCATAATACCGTGCATTATTAATTTAAAATTGAATCTCTTTTAAAACTTTTATCGTGTCATATATATTCCCTTTATATGTTAAACAATATCAAAAATTCAAATTTTACTTTATTATAAAATTTTGCAGTTTATAGCTACAATCAAAATGTAAATTCATTCCCAAGCAATGTTGCAATATAACTCAGACGTTTATATTTCAACCGCTTGTTTTTATACCTTTTCCTTGTTCAATAATAAATTTTATATACCAATTAAGTGTAGCGAGCTGTTTTTATTTGCTAATATTTGCTCCAATAAATCGCGATTGAAACAATTTCAACTTTTTCATAACACTGAGAAAATTCACGTTTGTCGATGTTGTGGGGAAGTTAAAACATGTGCAACAATAAATATAACAATGGTTGATTTGTGAGTTGTGTGTTTATGTACACGAATTTAATTTCTACGAATTTCGTTCTCTCACGCATTTGTATTATTTTTGCTAACGTTATATAAATACAAATATAAAAGGAATATTGAATATACAAAACGTGTAAATTGTTAATCTGTATTTTATCATTCTTGTATGATTATTAAATATGTACATTTTCTTTAGTTGGAGAATTATAAAAATAATTTATGACAATGCAAGTTCGATATTTTTAAGAGCTATATATTATTATCAAGATTAAAAATACAAACCGCAGAACAGAGAATAAGGACTTTAATACGATATTTACATTTAAAAACCATTTTTTTATTTCTTCGCAGGAAGGAGCATTTCCCCCCCCCCCCCTTACTTACCTGATTTTATAGTTTTTTGAATTAATTTTCACTCAAGGTTTGAGAAATTATTAAATATATCATTCTTTATTTATAATAGGTAGCTTGGTGAATAATCAGTCTTATTCCTTATTCGCCATATCGAAGATACGAGAAAAAAATTGTTCTTCAATTTAAAAATTTTAACTTGATCTTTCCGTTTCAGGTCAAGACTAACACTTTTAGTTCCATGTCTGTCTGTCTGTGTGTTTGTCCACTGAATCCTTGTCGCACCAATATTAATGAAACTTGGTTGGTTGGGAGGACGGTTTCATTTCAAAATCATCATTTTTTGAGTTGCTGTTTACTTTGACATATTAAATGTCAATTGATGTTTGCATAACAGAAAAATTTAGATTTAGATTTAAAATGTCAAAAAATTAAAAATATACGAAAAAATAATCAGGTGCGTCTTACAAAAAAATTCGAACTAATATTTTTTAGTAAAATTGTATAAAAATTAAATGGGTAACCAATAACAGGGAAATTTATCTGAATACGCACAAAGAAGCACTGTGCATTTATTTACTTAGAAACTATCACACATGCTATGACATAGATGCACCTATATCTGTAAACTGTTCAACTATTATATATGATATATGTATATTATATAAATAAAACATATCTCTACACACAAACAAACCACACACACACATACATATATATATTCACAAAGTATGTAAATAGTGTGAACCACAATGGGGATGATTTTAATATCATCGCGGGAAACCACCGCTGCAGTGCTGCCATCTAGTTGCGGCGCCGAGTTGGTAATTGCATCGTCCTCTAATTAAAATTACTCCATCTCGTGTGAATGGGAGTGCAGTCGTTAGCCAATGTCACATTCACGTTATGAATTTTTAAAAGGTTCCATAGATTATATGATCAGCACCCATAAACATCCACATACTCGTACTGTGAAAACATTACAAGTGCTTGATTTTGTAAAAGATTGTGTTTTATTTGATTATACTGAATTTATGTTTCTATACGTTACGGTTATTTTCATTACAGATTTTATAACATTTAATGGGCGAGCAAAAAGATTTATTTATTATTTTAATTTTGCTCCTTCGCCGTATTTAAAGAAGCTTTGTGATCATTTATGAAAGGAAACAATTTTTGGTCTCTGATTTCGAAATTTTCACTTGCCTTAAAAACACTTTTCGTTCTGTATGTTTGTCACATGCGTTACTCATGATAATTGATTAGATAATATATGGCTAACAAATGATCCCACTTAGAAATTATTTAAATCGGTTAGGGGTAGTGGTGTTAGTATCTTAACATTGTTTTTTTTTCAAAATGTCTCAAGAATGTCGCATATTACTTATATATTTATAATATTTTTGTAGAACATTTAAGTATCTATCTATTAAAAAGTTATACAACTTTTGTAGTTATGTTTATGTTATAGATGGTAGCAATCATATAGTGTTCCTTAATCTTTCTTGAGAATATCTAAAAATAAAAGCATACCTATGCTATTTTAAATTGATATCAAATAAGAATAGGGAATAGTACCTATTTTCAAAAGTGGACATGTATAGTATTATATTTATTTAGCTTTACCTTGATATGGTTGTAATATGTTATACATATTTATTTAGTTTGTATTTGTATACGTAGGTAATAAAATAATTGAGGTGGTGATTTCCAAAACTAGTTCCATTTTTTTTAATCGAGATGTCAAAGGATTTTGAAAGAATTTTTGGTATTATTTCATATTCTAATTTCAGTTTTGAGCAAAACTCGCTCAATCATATTATGATAAAGTTTATTTTTTAAATAATCTTAAAAATTCTTTCAAATCCACTGATATCTCAATTGTATATTATAATAATATAAATGTTATGTTTATTAAAAAGGAATGTTGAAATAAATGGAATGTTGACAAGTTAAAATTACTTACAATTGGATTACGAATGAAGAGATAATTCCATCTACTAAATTTCAATTTTCATCAGAGATATAATTTGTCAGCAAATCTGTCATAACTTTAAAATAATTTCGCACGCATAATTGATAACAACACCCCACATGTTTACACGAAAATAAATAGCGTATCCCATTTCTTGATTGTAAATTTTCAAACGGGAACACTTTATGCGTTTCTATGTGAATAATTCACACTACCATTATATTCACAATGTAACGAGTTTAAAATTCAAATTGATAGCTACTACGATCAGATGGAGAGGGTTGTGGCTTGCTTTTAGCCAACACAAACCCCCACTGCAGCAATCAGGGGTTGTTGTGGAATAAACTAACCAAAATACAACACCCTCTATGTGTTGTGTTTGATTCTGATGTTGGAACAGGAATTTGATCAATACACTAATAATTAAAGTGGTGGATTCCTTTTGTGAAAAGAAAACCGATGTCTTAAATTTATTATGGAATGTTATCAATTTGATGAAAAGTTTAGATTGCTTCTGAATGTTAGTGAATTATTTGCGTTTCTTATAAATGATAAATGTAACTGTACGGATATTTCTTGATATGTCGGAAGAACACATGAATACTAATACTTGTACATATAACATATTGCACTATGTGTGCTCTAAAAAAAAAACAGTTGATCCTGCTATCGGCCCTGTTCAACGCTACCAAACTATGTATATTTATGTCATTAAAAGCAAGGAAATAATAATGAAAAATAATCATTGTTTTAGCTCTCTAAGTTAAGGGGTTACATTTTATGTATTAATTAATTATTGTAAATTTTTTTTATTGGTTCTAATGATTTATAAACATCTTAAAAATGATATTCAAAAGGAATTATTAGCAAAAAATAAAAATAATTTTTAAAACTCACTTTCCAAAGTGTTTCAGAACGATCAAAAAAGCCTAGATGGTGAAAGTGGTGTAAAATGAGTGATAATGAAATGAGTATATGGTAATATAAAGGGGCACCGTAATTTGGTCTCGAGCTCGAAACCACGTTTTTAAAAACTGGGGAAAACGTATCTTGACCATTTTCCATCCGATCGACTTGAAATTTTAACTCATAATTTTTTTTAACTCAAAATTTTAATTATAAACAATTTAAGGTTGTTTTTTTTCATAAAAAACACGATTTTTTGTTGTGATACAAAATTTGCAAAAATCTATATTTTTCAATAAAAATGTAAATAACGACGAATTTTGATCCATGGAAATTATGTTTTCCGCAGTGGAGCACATAACAAAAAATATGCACCCACTGTAGCAACGCTAAAGTCACCATTTTGTTTTATATTTCATTTAAAAAAATTTTTTTTATGTTTTCGGACATGCACAATAAACCCTCCCAATTTCATTTGATTGCTTATTTTATTATCCTAAAAAAGTATAATTTTCCGAAGTGACGATTAGATGTAACCCTTTAAACCATTTCCGAAAAACTACCTGGCTTTTCAAAGCTGGAATACTTTATAATGCATGTGATATGCTTATATACCAATATTAAAAATATATATTTTTGTAATTATTATGTTCATACCTACATAAACTTACATTAATAATTTATATATGAAAATGCATAATATCTCTATTTATAGTAATGGGATTTTCATGTAGTGCATTGTACTAAAATAGGTAGGTCCTTCTAGCTATGTTACCCTCATTACACATATACCTCATAAAACAAACGCTAGAAATTAACATCAGGGTGAATTTTAGAACACCAGTTCCAAATTGATAGGTACCACGAATCATTGATCAGCCAAAAAGGGTCGGCGCACCTTGCTTTTAGCAACCCCCGCTTACTGAGGGGTTGAAACGGGATTTAAACCCAACCGGCCGCAATGCACTAGTACACATGTACAACGGTAGCTACTAATTTATCTCTCACCTATAATTACATCCCCCGTACCCTTTGCGGTAGTGATGGTACCTGCGAAGGGTGTGTGCATGTGTGGTCGAGTTATTTTATTGGGGTAATTTTGTTAGGTTACTTGATTCACGGTTATTCAGTAGCCACTGGTCAGTTCGTCGTTATTATAATATTAATTATAAACATTTTGGTACCCCTTTTAAAAGCGTAACGATGCTTTTTGTTAAATATCGAAGTACTTAAATGTAGTTGGGTTTTCTTTCCTAATACTTACCGTTTCAAAAATATTTGGAAAATCCGTTTATAACTTTAATTTTTTAACTCGTATTTATTTGTAATTTTTACTGTTTAGCCTCAGAGCGACAAACAAGCAGTCGTATTCGATTCAAAGATCCTTACTTAAAACTTGTAAATTCATTGAAATCTCTAGGATTTTTTTCATAATTTTATGCGCAGTACTTTCTCGTGCTAAATTCACCAAAGATAGTTAATTATTATTCAACAGTTTAAATAAAAATCGATAAAGTGTTCAGATAAATTGCCTGGCATTGGTTAACCATTTAATTTTTATACAATTTTACTAAAAAAATATTAGTTCGAAATTTTTGTTAAGGGAATATTTTACAACAGATATTGTAGGAAATTGAATGCTCTACAAAAAAGTTTCTATAAAATTTTCACGTAACATGTGTCGTTCTTGAGATATCTTCAATTAACTGCCTACTTGATTGATTTTAAATATACATATCTTATCATTTTGCGCCTTAATTTAACTCCTTTGTTATAATACTACAGAAATGTCTATAATTAGTTATTTTATACATATTATAATATTATGTTGGCATTACGAGTTATTTGCCATCTTACAAAATCAATATTAAAACAATGAACGTCTGTGAATTAAGTGAAGCATGATTTATAGTATAATAAAACATAATGATAAATACATTGAGATAAGTAAATTCCCACTTCCATGTTTAATTGTCTTTATAATTTTAAACTGTTTCATTACGCAGTTTGTATATATATGTATGTGTTTGAACAGACTGTTAGAATTTAATTCTAACGTTCACCCAATCTCTGTCAACGGCAACAAAAGATATATCTATTTCAGAGCGTTGCTGCGACGTCAAGCCAGCTCTGAGATGGATAACAAATGATTACATCCGAAACAAAACTGTATAGAGTAAGGTTTTCTGGATTAGAAATCAGTTAAGATTTTCTAGTTGAGTTAGTTTGATAAGATTTTTAATTATTATCGATAAATTAAATTGGAAGAAATAATGTGTTTAAATACTCCAATGGCATTGATCTTTAATCTGACACAGTTATATGGAAAATTGAATAAATAGTTAATAAAAAAAATTAAGTGGGTTTTAAACATAAAATAAAATATTAAGTTTTCAGGACATACCTGCATAATTTTTATCAAAAACAATGTTATTTGATTTTTTCAAAGTTCACATTTATTTACACTATAAGAGCTTGCAATTCAATAAAAACTATAAATAATATTTAAAAATTTTGGGATGTAAAGCTTATATTATATTTTATGAAAACAAAAAAAAATTATTTAAAACTCGTTTACCATCATTGTAATAATGAATCAACTTTAAAAATTGAATATAGAACAACTCAAAAAGGCATATACTAGCAGTGGCGGTGCGCGAGCTATATTCATGTGAGTCCAGTGACAGTTTATGTTTAGATCAGACACATTGGACATAGTCAGTACGGTAGAGAATTGCCCTTTCAGAAGACACGACAAAATCCAAATGTGTTCGATCTATGATAGCAATTCGCATGGCCTCACCTGAATACAGCTCGTGTACCGTTGCTGTATTCTAGAATCCATAAATAGATCCTAAAGTTTCCAGACATTTAAGGTTTCGTGTTTCAATACGTAGCAAATAAGCAGATATCAGTCTTTTTCAAAAATAACTGCTCAAAATATATAAAATAGAATTTTACTCTTCCATCTGTAATTTTCTAACATGTACTTACTGTAGGTACATTTTAATGTAACACAAATGATATGTTTTCTCCATTTGTATTTAATAGATATATGTTTATACAGTACATAATACTTTCCCATAGGGGTCATTTGCTAACTTTGTTGTTAGTCCATTTTCTTGCATCAAAATCCGACAGGAATTCACTAGGGTCATAACCAGGGCTTTAAATCACATTCAGGTTGAGTTTGTTGTCGTGTGCTTTTGGGGGCGAAGGTGTACCAGAAGGGGGCAAGGACTGCTCATGCACTACACTGATAAGTTATACGCGCCCAGGCGTCTCCTAACAGGATTACTGCTGACAAATGCGTACCATCCTAAACTTACCGGATTAACCAAGGATGCCAACAAACTCCGTTTCTGTCACTCGTATTAAGTTATGAATTCATAACTGCAGAAATTGTGTTATGTGCGTAATAGTATTTCGAAAATGAATTAATTTATTCGAATGGGGATTGTGTTTGTATGAGAATCTTTTAAACTAAAATTGTTTTAATAATGGATATCGACATGGATTTTAAAATTAATGTAAAAAATTGTCTTCGTGTAACTCGATCTGCAATTTTTTTTGGCAATAAAAAAATTTATTATTAAAAAAATCTAGCTTTCAGATTTCGAAATAAAATAATGGGGTTTCCATTTGAAATTTTCAAGTTGAGAAACGTGTGAACGATGCAGGAATTTAATTTGTTCTTTAATTTTTCCAAATAAAAATTCAGAGTTAGTTAACTTTAAATGTTGCTGTATCTCTTCTAGTTTTCTAAATAAACTCAACATTCTTTTGGTGTGACAAATATACTACATACTTTTACAAAATCAGATAACGAAATCAAATATTGGGTTTCCATTTAAAATTTTTAAGTTGAGAGGCATTCCGAGGTGATTGCATGACTTGTATAACTTTAATAATTTCTAAAATAAAACAATAAATTATATAAAAGCTACAAGTCTCAAAAGACAAACTTATAAAAAAAAATCCTAAATAATGTCAATATTAACCCTTAATTTGTAACTTTGTATATTATAAGTACATACAAAGTCCATGTTTAATGCAAATAAAAAGTTATTTTTGCTGAACTTCCGTCATGGGAGTATCTCTTTCAAGCAAGAGTTTATTTTCCTTTAGAAAAAATAGCATATTTGGAGCAATACTTTTGCTTCGTCATTACGTTTGGTACCTATAGTATTACACGAAATTTATAAAGAGTAAGTATAAATAATTAAATAAATCAAATGTAAATAAACATAACTAAATATAAATATTTACAGAGGACGGAAATACGAAAGTAATATTTGTCTCATTTAGCGCAAAGGTATCGAAATGTGTTACAGCGACACTGTTACATCAACACGGAAAAGGTGTTGATTTCATGAACTAAAAGTGGCCGATAATTTAGGGCTGTGCGACGTTAATGAATACCGACTTAGCGAAAGGAACGTTTCGGAATACCGATTGCCGGACGGGTAATTGGATCAAGTTATTTGTAGTTGTTTTCTGTTTGTACAAGGTGATTTATTTTTATGGATAAGTTCGGAGTGCTCTTTTTAAATGTTTTTACATGATATTGAATTGTAAGAGGAAAAATAAAAGAAAGTTTATTTATGTGGTTTTCTTGCTGTGTTTAAGAACTTTAAGTATGTGGGGTTTTATTCTTTATTTTTAAATGTCGCGATTTTCTTAGATTGTTTTGAATTCAAACAACTTTTATAGACATTCATGAAATTGTTGATTTAAAAAAAATAAAAATTAAGGGGTTTCATTTAAAAACTCCACCGTAAACCATTGGATCATATGTAGCAAGTTTTTTGTTGTTGAAAAATATATAAATACATTTTTTTCTATATTATTTAATTGATTATTATTTTAGAGATATCAGATTATTTTTTATATTTTTTTTTTAATAATAATTTCAATTAATATTAGCTATTGTTTTGTTAAAAATTTGCCAAACTTTTCCCTTTAAATATTTAAAAACAAAATCTTTTCTCAAATTGGTTTAGTTGGACATGATTCTTTTTGATACTCTCTCATACATATAAGGTAAATGCACCAGTTATGGCCGTTATAAGAGCAGGTTTTCGTTTTTTTGGATTAATGGGCTTGTTTTTTGTAATTCTCATGAACTCAGGTTACTAATAAAACATGTAACTCTTTATTTAATCAGTTTTATTACCAAAGTCTGCAAATATAGTTTGTTTTTTTAAATTTTAGCCTTTTATTTTGTTTTTTCACCAGTAATGGCAAAGGTAAAACCAGTAATGAGCACGCAGTGATGGACACTTGGTAATGATTACAAAATGTTAAGTACTAAGTACAAAGAATATAAAAGAAATAATCGTCAAATTGGAAACAATGTAAAGCAGTTGCTATGATAATATAATGATTAATAAATAAATTATACTAATAATTAGTTTAAATGTCCACCATTTTGACACCTATTGGCCGATTGTCATCAAATCATGTTGTAAGACAGTTAAATGTATATAGATTAATATTCAGAAATGGTAGTAATCAAATATCAACACATATTCCTAATTCAGTGTATTTAATTAAAAATTTGCCATTACTGGGGTCCTTGCCAAGACTGGTGCCACTACCTTATGATTGAAATAAAATAAATAAATAAATGTCATACCTTTATAACACTCTTCTGGTTTTAGTCTTTTTTTTATTCTGAAATTATGTCATGCATATTATATTTAAATTTTTTAAACAAAACACGAAATAATTTTTCAGATAAATAGAGCAGTGGTTCATTTTCGACATTTTGACAGTTAAGAGAATGAGTTATTACGGTTTATGGAATCAAAGCATTTTGAATAGAGCGCGTTGTTGTAACACATGCAGACAGTCTAACTCGGAGAAACCTCATTTCTGTTGTCCTACGTCAAACAAAATGTCGGATTTCTATAACAGACTGTAATAAACATCTGCGGGATTATGCTCAGACACATCATTTATAACACACGGGTGGAAATCGTGGGGTAAATGGGGAAGAACTGTTCTCTTTCTGTACAAAAATATGTGTGCTGCCTGTGATATACGACAGAGTTTGTTATGTTGTAATAAAAAAATTTTTATTAATGATTTTTCTCAAGAGCGACATCGTTTGTATTTTGATGTTTTACTTTACGTGTAGTAACTTTTATGTTGTATTAGTGTTATTTATTTTTTATGAATATCTTTTTAAATTATAATTTCAAGATTATTTTGGCTGAAAAGAATTTGTTTGGTTTCTAATCCATGTCATACTGTAATTACTTACAAGGTTAGTTAAAAGTATGAAATAGACGATTTATTTAAGTAACTATCTATTTTACCTAAAATAATATCTTTAAAAAGTTCAAAGGGAAATTCAAACTCACTTTTAAAACAGCCTTTTGTATTTTTCTTCTTCGTGACATCATTAAACTTTTTTTCTCAATAGCAATATACATAGTTCATATATAGTATCATTGGAAACAATTTTTTAAGGCATATGTTTAATTTTTAATTTTTTAATTAATAATTTCAAATACATCATTATTTTTAAGAGTCTTAATCCATTATACATGCATATTTCAGGATAATATAAAACATAATAAATATGCTAATCAAGTTTTAACTCCATCAATGTTTAGTATAATTAAATTACCATTAAATATTTTATAACATCTTTATTACTGACGTAATTTTTCTGTATTACCATAAATTATATTATCTTTTATAAACACTTACGTATTTTGCCCTTAAGTAAACATCCTCCCCTAAATATGCTGCACTTATTTTTTATTAAGATCTTTAGATATTTAATGTAAACATGAATGTTAATTGATTTTAAATTAAATACACTTTTTAACAAAAAGTTATAAAAATATATAAAGAAAGAAAATTAATTAGGTATTTTTTCATTAATCATAATTAATGGTTTATTTTACTGCAGCATTTATGTTTGACATGCACTCTGTTTATTGATTTTATAACATTTTTTCATTAAGGAAAAGGAATTTAAATCAGTGGTTCTCAATGTTTATATGATATCATCCTTATTTTTTAATAATTAGTTTTAACCCTTTAGTTGCGACTTGTGCATTGAGTAATGGTTTTTCTTGTAAAGCTTGTGTGAATCCATAAAATATATTTATAAAGCATAAGAAACTATGTATGAGTACATTCTAACTATTTTCACCATGTGTCTTTCTGTCAGTCTGTAGACGCTGTAACTTAAAAAGAAGAAATATAGAAGGGTGAATATATAAATTTGGGATCAATTTTCTTTAAGAAAGAAAACCTATTTTCAATAGGTAATTTAAAATTTATATTTAAAATAGTTCATAACAGAAAAAATTGAATAAAAATTGTAAAGAACGTTATTTTATGACCCATTTTCCTATCTTTCATCAGTTAACTAGAAAGATTTGTTTTATTTACATAATTAACACGTATACTCTTCACTCAGTATTACATATAAGAAATTCCCGTGGCATCCATGAAAGTTTTGTTTAATATAGAATCTTAAAAAGGACTCAAATATACTCGAATTGAAATGAATACATTTAGCGAACCCCTGTAGCAGTTGATACTATTACGATGTCTATAATACTCAGATTTATTAGCGATAGCAGCTAAGTTTGTGGCCGTGAATCCACCCAGACTGGCAGTAATGTTTATTTCGGAACGGAATTAGAACGGCTGTTAATCGACAATCAAAACTGCACTCGTAAACACATAACATATAAGATATAATTTATCGCACATTGCCCGGACTTTATTGCAACTTGAAAATACGGATTGCTTATAGATACGATCAGTCTGTATAGGGTAGGAAGATATGGTTAAATTGAAATTTCTGCTATTTTTATGCTTTTAATTAGATTATAAAAAATAACTAATATAAAGTAGTCACACATAGTCCTCGCATTATTCTTATGAAAATGGGTTTCGGTGGATTTCGCTCAAACATGTAAGTATTATGGTAGGTTTTTCGAAAGGGTTTAAATTAGAGCAGTTTTTTAAAGATTGTAAGTGTGCTAGATTTTATAAAATAATTTTATCAATAAGTTATTAAATGTTAAACTGCAGCCATTTTTTGTTTTTGTTATTCATAAAATTTATTTTGATCTGATAGTGTAGCATAAACATTTAAGGAATATCAAAATCTTGCTTGAAAAATATTGGCTCTTTAACATTTGAACTTTTGCCAGTAACATGTATAAACCTGAGTTTAAAAACATGGCCGATATAAAAAAAACTGTTGCACTTTGTATATAGGTATATTTGCTTAAATCACTTCCAAATGACTAATTCTACCTTCCTTCAATATATTCGTATCGCCGAACCAAATACTCTGTATATATATTCTTATAATATGATTATATTTTTCACTAATTCGAAATTTAAAAATTATATCTTATAACATGGTTTTACACCCTACAAAAATATTCCTTTTGTATTTATTCTGTCTGAGAATTAGAACGGCCGTTAATTGACAACCAGGACTGTACTCGTAAAGACATAACAGTTCATAGAACGATAATTGATCTAGAACTATATTGCAACTCCGGTCTCTGGAGATCACTCGATTGCAAGTCGATGGGCTGAGAGGTCGTTACCCAACACCCACTCGAGAACCCTTAACACCGACCCGATAAGATGTGGCACGTATGGTATTTTATTTTTATTTCTTGTGTGTATTGCAGATATTACTTGAATCAAAGCAGTTTATTTCTGTTTGAGAGACTGAATTTTACTGCGTAACAGTTGTAAGCAAACGGAGGAAATGATTATAACGCATTGCGGGATACGGAGTTCGGAATAGAATTTTACGTTATTAGTAAGGTTATTTTTTTATTTAGCTTGCTTTTAATGTACATATATTTATACTCGTTTGTGTAACATTTTTATGATTACAAATATCATATTTTTTAAATGTTATGCCGTGTTTAGACCAAAAGCAAAAACAAAACAGCAACACGGTGTTTTAAAACACTTCGTATTTAAAAATGTATTGTCAAAAAGACACGATGATGCTGTTTTGTTTTTTCGGTCTAAATACGGCATTAGAAATATGTACATTTGTCGTAAATTCATATATTATCACTATAAACCGAAATTTTTTATTTAAATATAAATTGTGGGAGCAGAGTAATAAAACAAAAATAATCACAGTTAGCTATATAATTATGAAATGTTCACAGAAAAAGGAGTTCAGTGAAAAAACATCAACACATAACATAATGACAGAGAAAGGTTTAAGATAAAAATAGATAATATATTGGAAGAAGTTGAAGACGGCAAACTTGTAAAAGGAAATAAGCCAAGAGAGAAATTTAATCATCCGGTTTCAAAACATGATTAATTCTAAACCTTAATTGTAGTTATGGTGGATTTAATAAAACCAAAACAATGACAATAAGCATGATGCCTAATTTAAAAAAACTGTTGTATGATGATCTTACGTGTCTCTTATTTCCAAAAAAATACTTATTTCTGCAGAAAATAAAGGTTTAATCACAAAAATTGACTCTTTTAAAACTAATTTTGAATTTCACGCCAAAACGCTCGCAGGTGTCATGGCGCATTTTTGACGTCACGCCTATGTAAAGACTCCTTGTCAACAATAATAAATCCTTGTTCCATCGCAAACGCTTCTCGGTTTTAGTTTTGGTAACACAAAACTGAGCAAATTGATAATTAAAACCACAAAATAATTTATAAACAGTGCAGATATTAATGAAACAAAAATTATATTACTTAGCCATGACGTCATCCACTCTGACTGGTGTTTTATCTAACATGGCGGATTGCTGTATTTTGTGTTTTTATTTTAATAAGTCATATTAATCTCGCTTTTATTATAAAAATAAATACATTTTTTAGAATCTTTTTAACCTATTTCATTATTTAAAATCATAATTTCAGTGATACTTTGTTACTGGCATCATGCCTATTATTTTTGTATGATGTAACCCTAATTTGCAAATAACAATATACTATTGTTTTGTTAAAGTTAAAAACAGTGCTTTTAAACCAATAATAGACCAAAATATGAAAAAAAATTGCAAAAGGCATGTTTACTTAAAATTCAAAAGCAGCAAAGTCGCCGTCCACATTCTACGTTGTAAACTTTATCCGTTGGTTTAGCGGCTAAGCTGAACCGCTTGACATCAACTAGCGGGCTCTGAAAGCCGCTCCCTTCGGAGCTATTTAACCGCAGCTTTGTGTGTGCGAGTTGTTGTGATACTGCATTTGCTGAGGACAGCAGACTTCCTGATGGGAGCGCCTTTGAGCTGATTCTGACCTTTATGCAAAGCTTTTCAGTTGTCCTGGTTCAAAACTTATACTCTATGGTAGTATGATTGAGTCATAAGTATTTTGCCGTATGTATATTGTAATTAATAACTTGATCGAATAATTTATCAGCAGTTGTACCTAACATGCTTACGATCAAGTGGAAATTTTAGCTTAATCCAATCCTTTATACAGGGTTTCGCCAAAATCGAGTGATCATTGCTAACTTTGTTATTATTGGAGTTAGAAGATTGATGAAATGGGCACAGTATCAGTATTTTTTTCGGAACGAATAATGGCGGTCTCAAAAAAAAACTATTGAATGTCGAATTTCAGAGATATATTGGAATATAACTTTTTTTAATGGAATAACCTGTATATTATTAATGCATTTCATAGCTGAGAATGTTCTCTTTATAAAAGTGTAATACATACATGGTGGTAAAATAGATATGATCACTCGATTCTAGCGAACAGTCTGTATATGGCGAGAAATAAAAAATAGGATAATTTGTAACGTACATTCATACATAACTGAAAATTATATTATGTAATTTTACGCGTTTAGTATTTAAAAATAAACTACTTTGGCTTGTTGAAGATAATTTTTGTAGTATTTCAATTTAATATTATTTGAAAATAAATAAATAAATTCATGTAGATATAACCTGCAAAAAACTTGTTTTTCTCAACTATTACTGTCTTGCGACTCGATAGAAAAAACACCCAAATAAAAAATATATAACATATTTTATAATTTATGAACACATATGATGAAATGACAGGAAAAATTAATTAATCAATAAGTGTAATGTAAAAGTTTGAAAAATACGAGAACCACAAAAAACTGAAAACAAAATAGTATGAAGTTCGAACCACACTGAAAAGTTTTATTTTAAAATTTGTTGGCATAATTCTGTAAAAAAAAAACCCACGATTAAATACGTCATCAATTTATCCCGCTTGTAATAAAGAAACTTTCCATATAAATTAAAAACTATTTGCGCAAAACAGGCGAGAACGGTATCCAGATAACATGGAAAACTTTTCATATTAATTGAAATCTATCTGTTATTAAACGTATTGTGGTGCTCATATCATTTCATTATTTTCTTCTTTATTGCTTGTCATTTTTTACCAATTTAGTAAATATCCTCAGGGTATTTAAGAAAGTTTGTTTGTTTTTTATTTATTTTTTAATTGTTTTTTCCCTTGTTAATCATTTTTTATATGAATTGTATACATATATTTTATACACAGAAGTATTTAAGATTGATATTATTTAAAATAGTGATACAAACTAAAAAAATCGAGAATGTTTTTCAAAAATATTTATTATTACTTACTTAAATTTTTTTAACATTTTTTCTTAGACATTACGTCTTCTAGAATGTAAAACTGATATAAATAATAATGATATTTAAACTCAACTAGTCCATCTCTGCTTACAGAAATGAAAAATTTATAGTTTAAAATTAATTACTGCAATTTACTACGAACATATGTTTTTTGCTCACTTTAGTAAGCTAAATATTTTTGTAGACAGACAAGAACATGTTTTGTATAAGAAAGCAATTATAAAATTTCTTTCAGATGCATTTACAAACAACATGTAAGACTTTTCATAGATAAACAGAAAATAAAAATTAAAACATTGAAAACGTTTATTTAACATTTTAATTAAAATAATAACTATGTAATGTCATAGCTTTAATGCAATTAATTTTCAGTCTGAGGTCTTAATTGTTCGATGATAAAAATATAATACAGATAAACCTTTTTCTAAAATTAGTTTCGACAGAGAGAGATATACTTTATCCAAATATGACTACGTAATTTTAATTAAATTAAATTGTTATTTATTGGTCAATTTATTCGCCCAATAATTAAATACCCTGATCAGATTTCAAAGGGTAAGTGGTAATATATGTAACATACGAGCGTGTTGTTTTCAAAACGATGTCAAATCCATCATTTAACCCTCTTATTGCGTAGCGTCGATTTTACTAAATTACGTTCTCATGTAATGTGTCAAGTCTTAATTTTTAAAATGGTTCGATCGTGATTCATTGTCTATGTACAGAAAAAAAAAACTGCACTTGTTTGTAAATAACAAAATATATGCACATGCATGTACCTATATATAACGGGTGACCCAACAAGAGCGGAAAATTTAAATTTTAAATAAACACTGTTTTTTTTTACAAAAATACCGAAATTTTTAAAGTAGACATTTGGGAATTATGTATGGAATAACACCTCTGATAAATTCCCTTCTCGGCTTTGCTGGTACATTTGCGTTCTTTTGATGAAATTTACAAACACAGTGTGGCATAATTGTGGCTGGATTTTAGTGATACAGCGTCTAATCTCCCCATTCAAGACTTGAGTGGCCGTGGGCTTGTTGACATAAACTTTTGACTTCAAAAAACCTCAGAGAAAGACGTCCATCAACATGAAAATGGGCCTTAACGCTGAAGATGGTTTCGTTGGAAAACGTAAGAATGAGTTTATATGCCGAATAGCGATACATTTTTTAAAATGTCGAAATGTCTACAGTCATAATGGTTTGACTGTCAAAGCACAGCAGTAAAAATGGTTCCAAATTTAAATTTTTCGCTTTTGTTGGGACACCCGTTATGTATGTGATTTTCATCGACATTCTAAATTAACAATTATTAACAACTTATTAACAATTTATTATATATTTTTTAATTAATCTTTATGTATTATGTGTTTGTGAGTATAGTTAAAATTACTGATTACTGAAAACTAAAAAATGATTATTGAAAAAGATACTGCATTTAACCTTCCAAATAGTTTAATTGTATTATACATACCAGGTAAATACAGACAACCAGAAAACTGGGAAAACAATTAGTACGTGTCGAGACTTTCTTAGACATTCGCGTCACGGGTCAAGTAGAGATGTACACACTTTAAATTAAACTTTAATATAAGAGTCCTTCTAAGAGTTTTTAATTTTTAGTGGATGCAAGTACCTACATTTTACATTATTTTTCTTAATTAGTACCAGTATATTAATTCATGTGTGCTAGTTTAATTAAATAGTGTTTATATAAATAAACCAAATAACCAGCAGTATTTATTTTGTATTGTTGATTAAGAGGAGAAATGAATTTACATAACATAATGTTGTAGACAACTAAAGATTCTGCGTCGAGATATCCTGGAACTTTTTTTCCGGGAATTTTCCGCTTTTTTGCTGTCTCGAGTTCCGGGAATTTTTTGTTAAAAGTCCCGGGACTTTCTAATTTAAAATGTGCGTAATATATTGTACATTTTATTTATTTACTAAAATAGAGACATACACCTTTTAATATATATTTAAAAAATAATATTCTTATGGTTGAGAACCAGAAGATTTCTCCATTAAAAAAAAAAAAAAAAACTATATTAAATGAGTTTAAGATTTTCCAATCAACTGGAGAACGGACGCAAAAATGAATTTTTTTGTATAAATAAAGCCAACATCGACAAAAAACGAGCGAATATTCTCAACAGCTGCAATATTTATCACAAAATTTAGAAATAGGTTACTTAATTCGTCTTTAACTTATTGGTATTTCTAAAAGCTTATTTAGCTAGGCCAGAATAAAATATTTACTTATATATACATACCTACAAATATCTAAGAAAAAAAATTGTTTCTTTAATTTTATTAGTAAGCAAACAAAAGTCTCGGGTCTCGGAAAATCCCAGGACCATAAAATTATCACATTTCCAATCCCGGGACTTTGAAAAAGCCGAGACTTCAGAATCCCAATATCAACAGTATTAAATTTACATAGAATAAAAAGATGATAATAATTTTAACAACAATCTCCCAAAGAGGTAATTCCGTTACCTTGACTGAGATACATCTCTTCCGCATAAATAAAAACAGAACAACACAAAAGATCGTGGCGTGCTGTGGCGAAACAGAAGTGCTATCACGTGAGCATTATGTGCGGGTACAAATCACGTGTGGATGGATCCCAATCGGGTATTACTTCACACATATGACAATGGCTACGAATCTAGCAGCATCCCAAGATACTACTGAATGCAGCAATTTGCGTAATTATCATTTCTGACAGGAAAAAAATGCCACCGTCTCCCCGTAGCAGTTGCTGTTGTCAGGGTTGTGCGCTTTTTATGATTTGTGTTCGCTCTCAAAAGGAAATATGGAGTGTAAACTTTTATACAGGTTGTGACAAAGAGATTATTCCAGGTTTTCTTTTTTCTTGTGTGTGGTGAACTTAATAAATTAGTTTTCTGCGTCTTGCGGTTTGCTTCGTTTTACTTCTTTTTCTGTTTGTAATGCAATTTTTTTGTAATTTAATTTGTTAAATGTTTAGTCTATTATAAAATTATACCACAATCAGTCGATTTTTATAAAAAAATTATTAAAACTGGCCGGGTTATTTGAGAAAGTATCCCTTTTTATTCGATTTTTATAAATTATTCATACACATGTTTTGGAGACTGTCATTTAAGCATTAAATAAAAAAAATGCAAATAATTATTAATAATGTTATAATTTTTTTTAAATAGATATGTACCTTAGGTTGTGTCAAAAGAAATATTTTGTTCTCGTTGCGAAATACGTTAGTTTTTGACCTCGCCAAAGGATTACTCTGTAGTTCAATTTTAAGAGGTGTCGCAAGCAGGTGTCCAGTTTCCCATTTAAATAACATGGGAAAATGATTCTTTAGTACTTAAGTTTGCATTACTGATTCGTGATAACTGATGAAATTTTTTTAAGGAAAAAAAATCCTCTACAAAAGTGTCTACAAAGTCATATTTCTCAATTCAACGTATCAAATGTTACAGGTATTCAAAGTGATTTATTTGTTATATTGTACGTCTAAAAGGCTCTCACGACTAAACTATTGTTTCTATAAAAATAAGTTAAATGATAATGAAATCTCTATAAAAATAGTTTAGAGAGCTATAGGTGTAAATGCAATGAGTTAAAACTTATAAGCGTTTTAAATATTTATTTATTTTACAAAAATCAGCATTTTAACTTCAGTATTCTGTAAATATCAATTAAATAGCAATATATAACCCTACTACTGAGCTATCGGAAAAAGAATGACTCAGGCGACAACTGGCATTATTAGAAAATAATTTTATTCTCTACAAAATGACTTGCTTAAATTTTTTCTGTCCATTATCATGAAACTGTAATACCAACTTTAGTACTAAAGAATAATTTTTCAATGTGGATTGTACCTACGCAAAAAATACAAAATATATTTTTACAAAAATATATTTCAAAAATTAATGTCAATTTTATTGAGTATTATTTATAAGAAATAAAAATAAAATTTACAATTTGGGGAAATACTTATATAGAACGTAATTGGTTGTAATAATATTTTATAGAAACTATCTTACAAAAAATGTACGGTCAATCACGTAAATAATAACTTATTCATTAATTACTTTGTTCCATTCATAACTGAAGAAATTATTAAAACACTAATTACGTTGTTACATATTTTAAAAGTTATCAGAAATTTGCTAATTTACTGTTTAAGGCCACGTTTATAATCCGATGAAGCTTATAACTTTTACATTTATTTTAGTTAAACTTGTTCGAGTTTAACTTTGATTAAATTAGATATAGATAATTACCCCAAAACTTTAGTGAACTTACATTTTGTATCGAATTAACGAAAGTGTATAAAGAACAAGAAAACAATGTCGAAAAAAGAAACAAATTTAACTTCTTTATCAAGTTCATTGAATTAAAAACCCTGCTTTTAAAGTTTATTTATAAAAATAATTCAATTTATATAAAAAAAATTCTTAAAATATTATTTACCAACAATAAAAAAACTAAATGTATCTTTTGGTAAAGAATTTAAAAGGTATAATACGCCAAGACGAGACTTTTTTCGATCTTTTTCTTGTAACGAGATTTGCTTAAATTCATATGAGAGGAGACCGTCTTAAATTTTTACGAGACGATATTTAAATAAAAACATGTTCTCGGTTGCCTATACGATACGAGACTTACCAAATCTAGTCCCGTCTCTTTAGTTTTAGTTTGCTTACAATTATATGATTATTACATAACACGTAAAGTGAAAAGTTTTATTTTATTCGTAAAAAAAATTACTAATAGTCTTTCAAAAATCAAACAATACATATTTTCATATACATACAGTTATAAATATAATGTTAATATAATCGTAAATCGGATAAACCAATAAAAAAACTGTCAAATATAAAAGATTTGGTTAAAATACATAATATAATTCACTTGAAGAACACCTAGTTTTGATTGGTACAAAAATATTAATGAGGATTGTCTATAAAATATGCATCAAGAGAGAGAATCCGAACCTACATAGCATTCTTCCTTGATGCAATTTTAATTATGTCTTTGGTTATTTAAACACGGCAGTCTTCGGGTATTCTGTTGACACAAAAAGTATGTACCGAGAGAAATGCAAACTTGAATTGTTGTGACAGAATCTATTCCATTATGGTATTATCTTCAATGGGGATCTCATTTTCTTAAAAGGATGAGTTGGGAAACTGTATTTTGAGATGTGTATTTTAGATGTTATTTTTTCTTTTGTTATATTAACATAATTTCAAATATGTATGTACGGTCTCTATGGAATTTAATTATTTTTGTTTAATATAGGTATAAATGTTAGTCCTCAGTACCTTCTTTTTGACAACTTTTTTATTTGCGAAAATTCTTAAAAATTAGTCATTTTCGAACGTGCAGCCGCGGAATTTTCTGGGCGCCGGACTGGAAAAACAGCCCAAGATATTTGTCGAACAAAATGACCAATGGATTATAATAATAATTTTCTTATAGATAATCCTACTTTCAGGTAGCTAATAATAAACTATAATAACCTCGTTATATATGTTGGAGGTGGCAGACTAAGTGATACCCCACTATTTTTGTCCGACAATTTTTTTTTCGATTTTGTCACCATATTATCTTAGTTACAATCGATTGCTCATTTTGTTCGACAAATATACTGGGTCGTTTTTCCAGTTCGGAGCCCGGAAAATTCCACGGCTGCACATTCGAAAATGCTCCATTTTTTTAAATTTTCACAAATAAAAAAGTTGTTAGATTCGTCAAAAAGAAGCCACTCACGAAGTTTCAAAAGTATGGTAATTTTACAAAAAGGTCGAGGTACTTGAGGACTATGTGTTTTATAATGTATTAATCATTTATTTGTCTGAACTCTAATAAATAATTAGATTATATATTTTATATCTATATGTTTATACATAAATATTAATCTTTAACAAACAAAAATAACATTTAACTAGTTAAAACGGCATTAAGTATTTTTCATGCACACATTTATTATCAAGTATAATGCAGTTGGACATATTCATATTAACCTTAATTCAAAAACAAACGAAATAATAATACACCTATACATTTCGTTTGGAAAATGCAATTTCCATTTAATTGTACACATAAATACACACTACTGGCCCCAATGGTCACCTAAATAGATGTCCATGTTCGGCTTTATGGCGTTCTCTACATTATGCGCCCTGTTCCATATGCGCCCGTGTGCCTGATATGTGATTGGATATGTGTTAGTTTGTATGTGTGCACGACATTGGAAAGCACTTAAACATCTACCGGGACTCGAAGCCCAAGCGGTTCGATTGTCATGGTTGATTCAACAGTTATACTAATAATATTCTAATACCCTTTACTTTAAGCATGGATAATGCTTATTATAGCTTATTAGATATTCCTTTTAACAATGAAATAAGCTAAGAACGTAATGGTAAAATATAATGTAGGTATACATGGTATTTTCGTAAATTACTTAGATATTCACGTTTCTATTGACTAACTATTGAAATTATTGTATCTATAATAAATAGGTAGATAATGGTAAATTCCTATATTTCATTTATACATTAAAATAATATGGGTATTCTTTAAAAAAATTATAGTATATAAGTATGCTTCTTATTACATAATAACTAATTTAGTTTCTTTTTTCAGGTATGTCTCAAATATCAATTTTGGCGTTTGAGTAAGTAGTTCTTAAATTTATTAATTTGTACAAATATGTGTTTTCTTCTTTGGATTTCAAAACTTGTGCGTTATTATTATAAAACTAGAATTTTTCCGCGTATTTCTTAAAAATCAGTGTATGCCCGCGCGACTATTTGCTCTCAAATCATATGTACCACATCTTCATCATGGCGGTAGTAATACAGTACATTGATTTAAATAAATGAATTGACTCCGAAACTGGTTTCATTTAAAATATTATTAGAAAAAACCTTAGTTCTATAGCCCCCCCCCCTCGCCGCTAACGTAATGATTCATTAGAGTTTATGGATCCACTTCCCTTTAAGAAAAACTTAAATACCATACCGGAAAATAAAATAAAAACTTTTTAATTCGTACTGCAATTTCGAATCGTTCAGTTCTTATTTTAGGACAAAATAACATTGTCCTTCCAAACTATTTCGATAACTGGATTCAACCATCCGGTAAATAAATCTTCCCGCTAGAAATTTAACGCCTCGTGTAAATTCCACCTGATCATTCTAACGACAAGTCAGATTCCAATAACCTGAATACAGGACATTCCAGGATGCTTTTGAATGGTCTCCTCACCTACACACAGACCACATATTCGCGCGCACACGTACAGGACAGGGTGAAATCTGGTTTGTTTAGATAGATGCAATGTGTAGTTATGCATTAATTCGTTGTAGATTTATCTTCGCTTAAAAATACCAAAAATACTAAAGGCATACATTATATGGGTCGTTTAGAAGACAAAGTAAATATATATATTTTAGCTACCTAATTAGTGTATTTGAGATAAATTAATTAGAAATAGAAATGAACAAATCTTGTTGGCCATAAATTTTATTTGGAAGAGAGGATACGTAAAATAGAAAGTCTTGACTTGTCAGTTTAATTCTCTAAATAATAATGCTTCTTGTAAGTAGATATTTTCTTTTCAACACTGAATGGAATATGTATAACAAAACATTAATCCTATTACTTCATTGGCTCTAGCTTATTTCAAGTCAGTTAAAAAAACACTAGACAATATTGTCAGTCATTAATTCAAAATAATAAAATCGAATAAATTTAAAAACTTTTAACGACATTCGACTCGCACCTGATTTCTTTTTCTTTTACGAATGTTTCAAAAATATTATACATACGTATTTTTAAAAAAAAGGTGTGAAAATTTTACAGTTTCAATGTTTAGGGTCGATCCAGACTATCGTGCTGGTTTCGGTCCGGTCTCGCTCCAGTCAAATACTTAGTATAGTAATACTGTATCGGAGCGTGATTGGATCGAGACCAGCACGATACCTGTAGTGTGAATGATTTCATTGATTATTATATATTTATATTTGATTGAAACGAGACCAGTCTGTATCGATTCTTAGGCTGTAGAGAGTTCACATGTTATAACAGTCGTACTCGATTCAGTGACCCTCAAAATGTATAATAATATTCATGATTTTTATGTACAATAGATTTTTCGTATAGGAAAAAGTAATAACTATAAAATATTGCATGATGTTTGCATTTTTTTTGGAAAGCATCAGTAATCAAGTAGGTTTTTTGTATTTGTTAATATGAATAAAAATACTAACTGTAAGAAATATGAATCACAAGTTGTATTATGAAAATTCTATTTTGATATTAATGTCATACTAATTGTACAACCTGTCTACAAAATCACTAAACTACAGCTACCGTAAATTGTTGTACTCTGCCAGCAAGGGGAACATCACAGAGTGACTAATGATGGATGCGTCCAGCAGTAGACCCCGTGTAGTAACCCCTGTCCAGAGCGCGGACACATCACATGTTGGGGTCGAATCCAGATAACGCGTTCTCTATAAAATACTACTCAGGCTTATACAATTGAAATGATCTTGTTACGAGATATCCGCCGCCTTAGTAAAAGGATTTGTGTTGATTTACATCTGATATCTAGAATCGCTACACATTATTTTATACCCCGTGGAAATTGATTTTCTTTTGTGATGTGCAGCTGCAGAGATTTTAATTCAATAATAAGTATTAATGTTAATGTTGTATACAACAATATAAATACTTTTCAGTGGTGGATTGAAGAGGGAGGGAGGGCATCTCAAGGTACCAAAAATGAGGTAGTAGAACTAGACGAAGATTAAAAAGTGAGATAAGGACCAAAAAAAAAGTTTTCGCAGGAAGGTGCAAAAATGAAATGACAACAAAATAAAGGTCATTCAATTATTTAATTTTGTATTTTATATATTGCTTCCTCGCAATATCGAAGATAAGAGAAGCTTTGTGATCGTTTCAGATTGAAACAAAAAAAATGTTTTCCGATTTCAAAATTTTAAATTGATCTTTCCGTTTCACGTCAAGACAAACACTTTTCGTTCCGTGTCTGTCTGTCTGTCTGTCCGTGTGTGTGTGTGTGTGTCTGTCCCCTGAATCCTTGTCACACGCATGTCATAAACCACTGAACAGATATTGTTGAAACTTGGTCGGATGGTTGGGTCTGGCTTGAGGACGGTCTCATTTCAAAATCATCAAAATCGTGTGAAAGGGGGAGGGGGGCCACAAAAATATTCGGAAATAAAATCAACTGAAAAAAATTGTCTTCGTTGCTCTAAAAAGATATATGAAGATATATGATATTATAAGATTATATTCTTCATCTCATTTAGATTGCAATTGGTTTTTTCTTAACAAGAATACATATAGAGATATGCTGGTCGAATTGTTAAGTAGGTACAACAGAGCTTGAAAATACCATTTAATCAAAATGGCAAAGGCGAGACTCTACGACCGAAAAGTTACTTTAAACAAATAAAACTTTATAAACGTTCATTCAATTTACTACCAACCCAATCAAATATAGATTATTAATACGTACAAAGTGAACCCTATCAGAGTTGATATGTTTGGTACAAATATATTTGCATACATATGATGTATAATACTCTACTCACTATATTATGTTCTATTATAGTTATGAAATGAGTAGAGGAAGAAAGTAAGTATGTTTGTACAAAAAAAGTTATGTACATTCCGGTTAGATGAACACATTCTCGTTATAATCGAGACCACTTCAAAAATATTATAACCACATACATAAATGCTCCTATATACACAATACAGAATTGTGCACAGTGGACCGGATACCCGTAATATCGGGCTAAAATAAAAATAAAAAGAAAAAGCTTAAATGTATTTAATTATATATGTTATTTTAAAATATTAAAAATAAACAATAATCTTGCTGATTTTAAAATTTTTAAAATTATTTTTAAAACGATGCACAATAAGAAAATATAACAGAGAATATTATTATCAATTTTTTTGTCTGTTCATTTTGATGTTGATTTGATACCTACATGTTGTAGAGAATATTATTATCTTTAATTTATGTCCCATTTATTTTATTCTATCTTTTATAAGTCAGAAATTTGTCCGAATTTTTTAAAATAAAATTAGAATCACGTGCATTGTCCACTCTCAGTATTACGTATAAGAAAGTCCTGTTTTTTTTTAAGAAATCGTAAGAGAAACAAAAGATTGTAGAAAAAATAATTTTCTAACCATTTTTGAAAAAACTGTTTTCATGATATTCGTTTCTGTACAACAATGTATAAAAAATTCTGATGACCACAGCAGTAGATTATATTATAGATAATATTATTCAGAGTTTTAATACTGATTTAATATTAATTACAAACAGTTAAAAGACACAGTGAAGATTCATGGACATTACTGTCAAATTTAATTATATATTTTACTTTGGGTCAATACCTTTAAAATATAGACCACTGTACGATTTTGCGCTCTAGCACGGTGCAACCGTATGCGATAACAAAGAGAGAACCGCATGTAGAACCGCAAACTATTTAATTTACTTGACGTTATTGCCCCGTTTCGCGCACCATAAAAAAATCTTACGAACTTGTATACGTTTCAGATTGTGTTGCGACAAATTCACAATAAACAACGATTTTTGTTTGTTGCAAAGGTTTTACTGGTCTGATCGTATAGTTTGCTTTTCATTAGTGTGTCTGCGGATATTTTTCTTCTGGAGATTAGAGTTTATAAAACTTATATTAATACAGCAATAACTAATCTGATGTTTTTATGAAATAAAATTTTTATCAAGTTTTAGCAATTTTTTATATAAATATGTTGATTTACTTTACTTTCTTATACCAATTACGAATCAAATTAAATCGAAATTTTGACAGTCCCCTTCAATTGATTTTAACTTTTACTGTATTGTCTTAGTGTACACGATTTAAATAAAAAATGATAAAACATAAAAGGGTGAAATTTTAAATTTAGGATCTACATGAGCTTTAAAAGAAAATGTCCTATTCTGATACAAATCTGACAACCGGAAACGTATGTTTATACTCTTGTCATGTTTTTAGTTCTTTATAGAATTTAATAAAAAATTAAAGTCTTGTAGACTATAGAGAATATTATGTCATTTTTTCCGACAAATCGAAGCATTTTTAGAATATTCAGTTGTAATAATATTTAAATTTCATGTAAAACATGGAAACCTTAAAAAAAACAATAAACTGATCGTTTAGTATCGAAATAAAAGTAAAAACTATATAATTGTTGTTGATGCAAAAATCGAATGACATTGTCGTATTTATCTTTTTCAACTTCGTACGCATTGCGTTCTTTCACAGCTTTGTACATCGTCGAGGTCCCTCGAGATACAAAAGATTGATTCCCGGAATTTTTTATCCACTTCCTGTGATTTTTATACAAGTTTAAAGTCGATAAAATAGTAATTTATAAACGTCTTACATGCGACGTTGATTTATTTTATTGTGGTTTATATTTTTATTTTATTGTTATGAAAATAATGCCTTATGATGTTTTTAACCCACTGCGTTTTTCTTTAAACTGAAACTATCACTCATTTTGAAATTCTTTCAAAATATACTTGATAAATGAAAATCTCTGATAAATATGAAATGTGATAGCATCTCTTATATTTAATCTAATCAACAAATAAAGTACCTACATATATTATTAAATTAAAAATTAAAGTGCTCACTGTGAAACAGAATGCAAACTTTTGTATAAAAGAACTATTTTAATGGTATCTCATTGCCTATTTACACATATACACAACAAATATTAAAAATGATATATAATATTTATTATAAATGTTTCCTTTTTTATTTAGTTGTTCCTTACACGAAAATAATTCTTTTCTTTTTTATTTCATTTCAGGATTTATCTGAGAAAAACTTTATGAATTATATAACGATTGTAGTTTTATTTATAACCTTCCAAAATGCTTTGTATAACACAAAACCTTTAAGTTATAAATAAGAGTTGAAATATGTACGAACCTTATTTTTTTCTTTATATATTCGTTTTTCTTCATATTTTTACTGTCTACAAAACAACATATTTCAGAAATGTTACGTTTTTCGATATTACAAAACTTTTTTCATAATTAATTTTAAGTTCGTACTCTAAAAAGATTTAGGAATTCCTCTTATGAAAAAAAATATTTTGTTAGACTTTTTAATATCTTAAATCTCAACTCTTTTATTCCGTAAAAAATTCATCTTCCAAAAATTGTTTTCATTGTTCAAACTTATAACTGTTTTAAAAATTAATTAAAAAAAAAAAAACATTTTATAATACCTTTATAAAATATTAATTTAAATTATTGCAATATTGTTAAACGATTGGCAAGTTAATAATGAACTATTAAATTGAGAACTGCACCGAAAATTTTTTTTAATGTACTGAAAACCTAAAAAATTTCAAATATACATAGATCATATAATTAATCAAATCGTTTTTCTGATTTTTTTAGCTAATGTATTATATAATTATCGCTTATATTTAAATTCAACTACATATAATATATAAACGAATAGTTTCTAAAAAAGAAATATATTAAGGTATATTATTGATTTCAATAATAATCTCTTAATAATAATCTGACAGACTGCTTATGTATGCACATAGTTTAATTACTCGCCCCTATAGAAGACGGTGGAAATACTCCTTCAATGCTAATGAGAAACTATTAATTACATCAATGCGGGACCTATAATACTGAAGTCTCTACAAAGAACGGGAATCATGTCACAGATTGTGTCACGTTACTTGGAAAACATCTATTTATGTACTTTGCAACTACATTATCACTTCGTGAACTATACTTATAGTTACTTGTGTATTCGTATTCCAACTGAATTAAATCAGTGAACTGTGCATAATATTTTATTCGATAAATGTGAACACGTAATACATTTATTATTATTTTTATTAGATTCCTTTTTCTTAAGGTATGGAAATTACATCTTCATTGCTTGTAGTAGTACCCAGTATCGACTTTGGGGGGGGGGGGGACTAGGGCGCCAGGCCAGGTGGGGGGGGGGGGCAAAATGGAGCGTAAGTCACTTTTTTGGTTCAAATCAGTGTACAGGCTGTAATTCTTTAGTAAACTTTTTTTTATCTTTAAATTTTTTGTCGATCAGTTAAACCCGATTAAGCAAAAAATATAGCTAAATATAAACAATGTTAATTTGTAAAAAAAACATCGATTATTTGATAGCTGCTAACTAACAAATACTTATTCGGCAACCCAAGCTGTTAACTATCAAATACTTATTCGGCAACCCAGAAAACCTATAAGGTATTAGATGACAATGAGATACTAACTAATCAACTTATTTGTTGATTTATCAATTTTAATTTGTTCATAATAGGGGAAGGAGGTCTCGACGGTCTTAGGGCATTTGATAGTCTTAAAGTTAATGATGTAAGCTATATTTAAAAAAGTTTGAGTCTGTAGGATCGCGCCAAGCTGAGATATGAATTATTCAACTTATTTGTTAATTTATCAATTTTAATTGCCATTTTCGGTGATTTTTTAACATTTTTTTAGGGGGGTGGGGGAGAGGGCGGAAAAATAAATCTCGCCCAGGGCGCCAGATTTGGTAAGACCGGCACTGGTAATACGTATGTGCCATTTCCAAATTTAAAACCATCACAATGGGCGCATTTGAGCGGTGAGAAAGTCTTTAGTAAGTACTCAGCCATAATGTTCTCCTATGGGTTTCAGAGAGAAAACTGTACATTTTGAATTGTTTCATTACATATTGCAATTGGCATTTTCACAACTTTGTGAGAAGTGAAGGAATGAGTTTCTATCTACATATTTAATATGGCATAGACAAAATTTCCGGTAGCGCCATAAAATTGTTCTCAAATTTTATTTGTGCATAATAATAATAATAATATAATTTATAACTAAATTAATACAAATGTTTTGGTTTAAATCATTTATGATGATGATATAAATACATTTATCATTATAAACGCATTTAGAAGCTTGAGGATTGGAAGACGAAAACAGGACAATTATGACCTTGAAAGGATTAAACAGATTATACCCAAAACTTCTTCAAGATAAAAGTAATTAAATACTTTCATTCGGATTCCAAGAATACCCTCCATACACTCACGAATTTATATGTACATATGTATGTATGGAAGGATGTGTATGCGTACAATATAAACCTCATTCATCACTGTGATCATATTACGAAACGTGTCAAGAGATGTCTTCTCCAGAGCACGACCACAAAACTCCGCCACCATTTCGACGTTATAACATCAGAACAAAATGTCCACCGCGATGACATGCACGTGTCAACCCCGTGTGTTCATTTGCAGGTGCGTTTGTTAGCCGTATTTTTGCAAATGATTTATTGTATGAGGTTTATTATTAAAAAAGCAGATGTGAAAAAATATGAAAAGCTTTCTTATTTATTCATTTGTTATGTTTATATGTCTGTCCTGATGACAACAACTGCTCCAATTTGGAGAGAATTTTTTTACGTGTTTGTTTACGGACATTTCTGTTTTTGTTGTTCTTGAATGGAAACTTTAAATTGGATGTTGTTTTTGTTTGTTAGATGTATTTGAAATTCATTTTCTTGTTGAAATTTTAACCTTTTAAGGATGCGATCTGGCCTACGTAAACTTTTAGTATCTCATTTATTTAATTAACTTCCCAACTGGAAGTTATTATAATCGGTCCGAAAATCAAAATCAAAAATTTCAACATATTTGTATGTTTCGAGGTCACTATAGTATATTTACACTATTTTAAATTTATTTCTAATTGTCTGATCTGGCTTCTATATTATGTCTTTAATCAACTTGGAATACACTGTCCTATTGAACTACTTGCTATTTTTTAAAAACAATATAAAAAACTTCAAAATATAGATCTCAATCAATAGAATTTGACCCTATTTTTTATTTGTTTTCTAACTCAAAAATGGTGCCTGCAAGGGGCTCCAAGCAGTAATTTATTTTGCCCCCTCCCCCCCCCTAACTCGGTAACTACTGGCTTAATAAATCTGAAAAAAATTGGTAACAGGGCTTTAGTGGGACTATTAAATATAAGCATGTTTTTTAATGACTAAAAAACCACAGTTCCTCCGTTTTCTGATTAAAAGAGTAGTCTTATATTTTTATTATTAAATTTTGTTTTTATGTTCATTATTAATTACGGATTACCATAAATCACAATAACTGTCAGTTACCGTACATAGAAATGTTGTATAAAACATAGACTACATCAGATAATGAAATTTATTTTAAAGCCGTCGATATTTTGAAATTAATTGATTGGAAATATAAGCCATTATTCATTAAAATCGTCTGAGAAAATTCCTCAGTCATCATTAATCTTGCATGTGCTTGCCTTATTGGCTGGTTTTTTGCCTTTTATGTGGATAATATCCATGGAAATGTTTTCATAAATTTTCAAATGCTTGAGAAAATATTACATACATTTAAATCATATACAAGACGTAAACTGTTTTTATTTACAAGACAGAAATGTAAATATGGTTTCTTAGATTTAAGTCGTATGTTTATATTGTATAAAATAAATCTCATCCATATGAACATTATTTTAAAATAGGATATTTTTTATGATAAATAAAAACAAGTGAATCAATCAATTTTAATTTGTTTTACTGTCATAGATGAAGGGTTGTAGTTGTTAGTCTCATTTAACCCGGCAAAAAAACTACTGTGGTGTTGATTTGGGGGAAAATCTACACCCTATCCTGCATAGGAGCCGAGATATTTGAGATTTTGTATAATGATAAGGAATAAATAGCGAAAAAGATAAAAATTCAATATTTCGCCCCATGTGACAGGTGAAAAAAAATTTGTCAGCCCATTAAATATAAAAAAAAATCGAATCGATATCTCGAGTGGTTTTGGAGAAAACATTTTCTAAAAAAAACTACAAATTGAAAAAAAATATTTTAATTATAATAAAACAAGCTTTGAAAGAAAGACAAAAAATATGTATATTTATAGAAATATGTCAACTAAAGTAACATATTTATTTCCAATAAATAACATATTATTTATGACCACTCGTGGAAAACATTATTTACTGTAGGTCTAAAAGGCAAGAAAACGCGATATAGAAGCAATGAGAAAAGTTTATGTTTTTAAATTGGTTCTGTTGAATTATTTATATACTCTTCGGTATCGCGCTATTTGTCAGATTTTGAACTTGTCCTTTCCGAATGTCTTCTCTACCCTTGATTATATTGTATTTGTGCTTAGGTCAGATTCGAGATAAATTATTAGATTCAAGTTTTTATATACTTTTCATTCGTTTATGAGCTACCAATAATATTTTTATTATAGGTAAATTTCTGATGAAAATTATTTTATATAATTAACTGTTGAAATAAGAAAAGTCGTAATTTTCACATTTTGTAAATATTTTATCTTATATTCAAATACACAAAACTAATTTATTTTAGTAAAATATTGTGAAAATTTTCTGTTTAATTATAAATAAAGCAATCACTTGTATTATTCATATCCATGTTAACCGGAACTCGAGTTTTTAAGTTCTTCTCAAAACTTTTAAATTAATTAATGGAAATTTGAAATTGATGAACGCATTAAAATTCATTGCAATACTGCCAGGTTAGCCACATTTGCCGTAGACAAGTTTGATAAGATTTCGCGAAGATGATGGGTTGTGTGCAGAGTTTTCCAGGTGGTTATAAGTTTTTGCAAAGTTTCAATCTCGTGAATATTTAAAAAAAAGATCAAGTAAAATCCAATTCATGTAAAAACATGGATTAAATGAGATTCGTTTAATTTTAAAATATTACTTTTTTGTGATTTCGATTCGTTTTTTATTTTTAAAATAAATCCACGTGATCTAATTATACAATTATTCAAGGGCGAGTTAAAAAAATCAATTATAAGAGGTATTTTTAGTTAATTCTGTGAAATTTTATCATCATATTGTGATGATGAATGATTTTTACCATTTTTAAAAATAAAATATAATTAGTAGTGATGTCAATGTAATTAAACTAACAATGTATATTGTATAATTATATGAGACACGTATTAAGAAAAAATACAATTGATATTTTCTATTAAAAATGAAATGGATAATGAATGACAGCTAAGATGTAAATACACGAGCAGTATAATCTTCGGAAGGGATGTGGAAATGTTTGGAGTAAGAGAAGCCGCGGGAAAATTGTAGTGTACATATAAAATAGTAAAAGCGTAGACAAAAAGATGAACGAACACTAGTGTTTTATTGGTTTTTAAGAAACATATAACATTCTTTTACAAAATATTTCAATAAAATTTGTAAATACCTCGACATAAATTGAACATTCCTTGAAGGCGCTGCAATAATTTATGTATACAGTATAACGTAAGAACATAAATATTAAATTTTGACATTACTATGTCAAAAATGCGCAAACATACCCTGTATAGATGGATGTATATGAATGCATTCTATCCCTTATGAAACTGTCAAGCTAACGTCTCCAGTCCCGATAGACGGCACGTCAACGCAAGTTAACGCACTCCGCTGCTAGGTAGGTGACACTCACTCTCTATGGTAATGGGGTTTGCTCTGCCGTGGGGCTCCCGGATGGACTGGGGGAATTAAGTTTGTATGCACTGAGATATTTGTGTATTTAATGAAAATGCATTCGCTCCTGATAGGATTTTATTTTTATGTCAGATTCGTTCTACTGTCTTGAGTTTTACTTATTGCAACACTCTTCTATTAACGGCGATTCATAAAAAAATACCTAAAAAATATTCTGTTATTTTTTTTTTTACTTTTAACTAAACTTTTGTCAATTTAGAAAAAAATGTCTTCTTTGGTCTTACGATTGCTTAGAAAAAAAATACTTAGAAGGTTAAGCTCAAATAGAGAATTGTTTACAACCCTAGTGGTAATTTTGCTAACAAACAAGAGCGTAAAATAAAATTGAATTCTGAAACAGTTAAAGAAAGAAACTTTATTTAGGTACAGTTTTGATTTAAATTTACAATCACATAAATTATGATTTCCCACACTTTTTATCGCGTGTCTTCAAGACGGAAGTATCATTCATATATTTATTTATATCAATATGCGGACACATAATTCACCAAAACACATCTAGAATTTATTTTAAACCCAACATGTACATCGTTTCTGTTTGAAATTCATTGCATAGACTTACATTTTCAATTAACTTCGAAAAACAAATAAATAAATAATAAAATCAGAAGTCGAAAGAAGTCGGTATATCTGACGGCACGTAGTCTCCAGGAACCTGGCTAGCATTATAACGACTCCAATACGAAACAGTAAAATACGAATACAAAGTACAAAGCATTCTAGATCAGAACGATAATGAAGCCTTCTGTTGATCGTGATTAGTACATATGTCAACAATATCATTTATGTATGCTAGTACATAGAAATGCAACCGATTCCCAATGTCATTTTGTCAATATTAATTATATTGTTAACATGTTGCTATCTGTTGCAATTACAGCATTGCGTTGGTCTATTGATGTTTTGAAATGACAATACAATATTGTGTTACATATGTATATTGAATAAAATAGTTTCTAGCTTGTTTCAATGCACGTTCTGAAAATTCATAAAAGGAAAACATGAACCAATTAAATACTAATCAAAATTTTTTCTACGGCTTCTTTCGCATGACTGGATTCTCTTAAAATGCAAGTTTAATTAAAATAACCTTAATATATGTAGCACCTATCAATTGCCAACCTTAACTCCTTTGAACATGACCATCATGTTTGTTATATCCTGCTATAATGGGCCCATTAGCAAATTCCCACTTCCATCTTTTGCTCCCGTTAACCTTAAGTATACACACACAGGCCCATATAGAGGGGGGCTAGGAGGGCCATATAGCCCGGGCTCCTGAATTTCAGGGGTCCCGAAAATTTTAAGGATAATACAAAATTTGTTAGATATTTCCTTACGCTCGCAAAATGGAAGAGTATGGGCCCCCCGAAGTGTTATTTGGCCTGGGTCTCATTGAAGCTCTCTCACGCACACTCACTTTATAACACGAGGAGCTGTCGGAAGAGGTTTAGAACCAGTCGACATCAGTGCGGATTTATAAAAAAAAAATTGCGAGGTCTCATTTCCGTAGTTCAAAACCCGCTGTCAGAAAGTAGTTGTGTACTTATTGTTATTAAAGAATTTTGAACCGAATCGGTTAGGGGACAGTGTTAGTCTAGTATAAAAACGACAATTCTAAAAATTAAAATGTTGCAAATCAAAATTTTTGAATATTTGAGCGACAAGAGTGACGACAAAAAGTAACACTAAATGTAAGGTTGCTCTAGCTAGGAAATCAAAAGTAATCATTTTTGCATTTTTCTAAAGGATGTAGGTAATCTCTCCACTAGGAGAGCTTTCTTCAATGATTTGCCACTTTAACAATATAAAAGTTATCATTTTTGTTGTATTGAAAAAGGGGATTTTAAATAATTTTAAATTAATATATTATTACCTAAATGTCGATTAGCTTTTTTTTTATTCGGTTATTTCAATTTAGCATCCAAAATATAGAAATATATATTAGCGAAATCCAGGATGTGTATAAAAAGGGTGGAATTATGTACTTATTACAATAGGTATGTATTATTTGCATATATCCAAACATTATCAAGCATTTAAAATCTCCTGAAGCAATATTTATATTACATTAAAATGTTACAATAACAATACATTTTACTATTTAAATAACAGCACGGTATACATATTGTTGATGTTATTAATAGAATACAATTATATTAAAATACTATAGATGACTACCAAATATTGTTTGTTATGAATTAATAATTATAGATAGAAAGTTACTACATGTGTACGGTTTTGTAATAAAACAAAAGATTATTAAATTCAGCAGTATTAGAGTAAATAAATAATAATATTATTTATATATAATATAAATTATTATAATTCAAATTCAAAAGCTAGAATGGAAAACTGTATCGAAGCGTGATTGGACCGAGACCTGAGCGATACCTATAGTGTGAATGATTTCATTGTTTATTGTTTATTTATATTTGATTAGAGCGATACCGGCTCAAGACCGGCTCGACCTTAAAATTATGTATTTTAATATTTACTTCTAATTGAGACCAAATAAAAGGAAGCTTCTGTTTTGTAAGTTTCACAAATGGACAAGCAAACAGACATCTTTGAGATAATGGTTGTTTTCGATTCGAGGATCGTCCAAAACTTGTAATTCCGTTGAAATCTTGGATTCGATTTTTTATAATTATTATACTACTTACACTGTACATATTACCTGTATGCTAAAGTAAATCAAACATTACAATACACATTTAAACAACATAATTGTGTACATTTATCCAACAAAACAGATATTGTAGGTACACAATAAATATCGGAACTTGTAAACATCCATAGAATGACGTATCAGTAACTGTGTTACAAAAATATGCAAGTAGTCCAACAAAGATTAATATTGCCATGTTTGTCTTGTTCTCTGAAATGTAAACTAAAATTCTATATTATTATGTTTTTATGTTCAGTGATGATAAATCTGTATGTTAAAATATTCCTCAATTTCGATAATCCTGTTTTTTATATAACATATATAATATATTTCTATGAAAAGGTTAGAGTTTCCAACCAATAAAAAAAGATTAATTTATTTACTCTTCACTGAAATAGTCATACGTATTATACACCGTGACAATTATATTCTGTTCAGTTAAATTTTTATTCAATTATTAAAGTAGACATATATGTATTGAAAATTTATAATAACTTCTTCAATCTTCTTTCAAATTCATTACAAGCGGCACGCACTGTTTCCATTGGCATTTTGTCCCAAAATTTGATAATAACATTATTAAATTGCTGCTTTGAGAATTTGTAATCTGGGAGCTTAGACAACATATGTATATGATATATACATATATGGAGAGCTTGGTGGCCATTCATTTTTCAACAAAAAATCAACCATATTATCCTTACACCGTGCTTGAATAATGTTTGCTGTGTGGGAGGGGGCTCCATCTTGTTAAAATTAATAATAATCATCTTCAAATCATTTTTTTGCATTTTGCATGACATTTTTTTTATCAATACTTAATAGTATTTTGAATTGATTTGTACGCCTTTTTAAAAATCATGACCGACGCAACATTCTACAATCTTGGAACGTGTCTTTTGTTTTCCAGAATATCCTCAATTCTAGCAGATCAAACTCTGTCATACTGGGAGTTGTAGGATTGCTCCAGAACAAATAACTTCTCATCAGAAAATATCAATTCATCACCAGCGTGCCAAGCCATTTTTTAAATATTATTTCTCGATATACATGCTCGAAATTTTTATTAAGACTAATTTAAATTGCATAATTGTTTTACATGATATACTAGATAACATAACGGTACTTTTAATTGTTTTTTGGTAAAGAATGGGTTGCTAAAATAACGCCAATAACGGTACGTCGTCGATAAAGAATTGTATCAGAATATAATTGTCACGGTGTATGTTATATTTTGTAGGTATATAATAAAAATACTTAACATAATAATATACATATATTAACTTTCTTTTTAAATTATTTTATGCAATTTGCAATAAACCCTTAGGTTAACAAGATATGAAAACATAGTGTAAACAGCATTCAACAATGTAACCCACATAATTTTGTTGATATATCTAAACCCATAACTCTAGCGCATTAATCCCTCTTAATATTAATTGCTACACCACTGTATATATAGCACACTCGCATGTGTTTGGGACAAACGTGAATTTGAAGCATACGTGATATTACGATTATAATAAACATGACTATACACCAATTATACACAAACAATAATTTGTACGAACCCCTAATTAAATCTAGCAATTAAAAGAGGGCTCGATGCATTGCAGGGGTGCATTCAGTTGCTCTATCCGTACTCTGAATTTCAATCGACCTAATCTGCATAACAATACCGACCGAAACGAAGCGCGGAATTTAAAATTCAGTTTATGTGAAGGTATAGCAAACTTTGAAACCGATAGTAATTTAAAATTCTTTATTATGTTGTTGGTAGTAGTGGTTAATGAACTATTTGTTTGCGATTGATCAACGCTAGTTTTTTTACATTGTAAAATCTGTTTACGTTTGTTTTATAATTAAACAAATGAGATGAATCAGAAATGTACCTATATCAAATTGTTTAGTTTTTTAATTTGTTTGCGTTCATCTTTTTCTAGCTACCATCGCATTTACTTAACTTTTAGGTTATAATATAAATTAAATATAAAGTGAAATTCGTGCTGTAAAGAACATTTGATGGGTTTAAAATTCGCCCTATATAATACACTAGCAGTGCCCACGTGGCTTCGCTCGCATGGAATATGGAATTATTATTTAGAGTTTTTGAAAAATATAGTTGAATTAAGTACAAACACGATTAGTTATTATTGTAATAATAACTTATCAAACCTAAATTACTTTTTTAAATATAAAAGTTAGACTTTATTTTAGATCTTTTGATTCTACACAATTCTTTACTACATTATTTTGTTCAATATTGAACGGTTTAAGCAGCGTACTGCAAAAGAGCGCGCCGGCGGCAAACTTTTTTTCGTTTTGATTTACTATTATCGTAACGTAATAAAATATATATATTAACTTCCGTTAAAATCAAATGTTCGTTTCTTGGGTTATTTTTACTGTACTATATATGTATGTACATATAAAGACACTTCATAGAAATAAAAATTGTATCAAATTAACATGAATCTGCTTTGATTTAGTTTAAGTGCAAGTAATTTCTTTCCAGAGTTGTGTTACAAAGTTAGATAACTGGTTACGATACCCTCCGTAGTTGTAATGAGAGTTACAAAGGAGTTCAAAGAGTAACTTGACTTACCACACTCGCTCACGTCACCAACTTTTTACTAACTGTGTTTAGCTACTGACAACTATCTAGAGGGTTTCTACCGTAAACGCAAATATATTTACATAAGGAGGTGGAACTTCTAACACTAGAGGAATGATAAGATCATGAAGCAATTCTGTTCTACGAAGTTATACAGGAAATGATTACAGTTATAAAATAGTACAACTGCTCATTATTATCACCACATATTTTTGTTTAAAAATGATAAAAAGAGTAGGGAGTGGTTAATTGTACACTTATTATTTTTTTCAAAAATGCCATAACTTGTTGTATAAACGTATTCGAAAGTTAGTTTATCCTAGAGTCGATATGATAAAGTAAAGGATGAGGGTCCATTAAGCGGATTTTTGGCCCTAAGGCGCTATATGTTCTTAATTATTTACATGTAAGGTAAAATCATTATACATAGGAAAAAAAATAAAATTAGTTCAAAATCTTTTATTTGAAAGTTTTCAAATGGTGCCAAATGTGATATTTAGAAATACATAGACTGATGCGTTAGCATACATTTATTTTATTTTATACGTATGTAAATGTTACAACGTTCTATTGATGTCTTCTACAACTACAACATATGTAAAGAAAAAACTGTTGCATAATTGCGCTTGTATTAAAAAATGTGGTTAAATATGCAAAGTGTACTTTTTTGTAAAAATCGTAAAATACTAAAGTTGGCTGATCTAAACGATACACAAATCCTATAAAAAACTGTATGTCCAATGTTGGTAGTTTTTATAATAATTAAATAAGATCGATATAATCCAAACCGTTACAAAGTTATGACGGTTTAAACACAACTTGTGCATCAAAAATGTCAACTTGTTAATGTTTTTTCTTCCTCATTTCTCGGCTCTCCGATGTTTAATATGATACATAACATTTGCTACTCCCGAGGGTCTAATCTTTTCACCAGTGACAGTACTTATTAAATCAAACTAGCGTAATGATTCTAAAGTTAACACACATACTCGTACATTTACATATCAACGAACTACATACCAGTGGCGTAGTAAGAAAATTTTTCGGGGATTGGGGGTAAATAAATATGAGTTAAATTTTTTGAAGGTTTTTTGAATTGATATTATTTCAAAACATACGTTTTTTAGAACATTGAGTATTTCGGGGGGGAGGGGGTGTTTCGTCGCCAACCCCCCTCCTCCCGTTACTACACCACTACTACATACAGTACATAGTAATTTGAGTTTTATCATTAAAGTAAAAGTATACTTGACATTTTAAATAGAACAAGACATATTTATGCGATTTAAATTTCATATTCAAGTAGTGGCCCTGTTTAAATAAGAAGAAAACGTAGAGTTTTTCTTAGGAAAAGTTTTCACGTCTGTTGCTGAAAGTATACGGTGTATAATTTGTTGAGTGAATTAATATACCCGTGTTTTTTGTTTAGTTTAGTTATGATACAGAATAATTAAAATCTTTCCAGAAGAACTATATGAAGCTGTAGTTAACAATCTTGTTTTATTTTTTGAGTTTAACTCTTAACGTGTAGTGTTATATCAAGCGAAAATATTACAAGTGCTCCATGTACTTTCGGATGCTTTGAACGTACATGTGCTTGTATATTGAACCTTATGTTTAATTTTAAATATGTATTTAATATTTAAGTTAAGTTTTAAGCAATATAAAATATGTGTGCTTTAGTTTTAATAAGGATTAGAGTAAATGTTTACTTTCCTTTTCTAAATTATTAATTACTTATAAAACTTAATATCTATTTGATATACATACATTTTGAAGCACTAATTGATAATAATCATTTAGAATTATCAATGTTTATTACGCTTAATTGTCATATTTGAAACTACTCTGTCATTTGATACTCAAAATCTAAACAAAAATTTCAGTTTTAATCAGGGACTTGAACCGACATTTATTTATGGTTCGGCTTTGGTTCGAGTTCGGGTTCAGTATAGTACAAACTATTTGGGTTCAAAAACCGTTATTATTTTAGAGTTCAGGTTCGGCTTCGAGTTCAAGTTTATAATTGAAAGAAAATTATTTTGTTCGAAAAAAAAAAACTATAATTAACCAATAAAACATTTTCTGAAGAAGAAAAACATTTATAACCTTTAAAATATGGCTAGAAAAAAGACAAAAAATAAAATTACATTTTAAAGATTGAAATTTTGAAATATCTACTTTTCAGATTTTTTTACAAATTGAAATGAAATAATTCAATTATAGAATTAAAAAGGTAATTAAAATGTATGTATTTTCAAATCTCCTTTAAAAATCATTGGAGAAAAATATTAAAAATAATTTATTGAACCTTTTAAAAATATACGGTTACCGGTTATCCATGAATAGGTTCGTTTTCAGATTCAGGACTTTGAAATATAACGGTTCGGTTCAGGTTCAGGTTAATGAAAAATACGGGGTTTTTTGGGTTTCGGAGTCAGATTCAGGTTCAAGTCCCTTCTTTTTAATTTATAGTTATCTGAAGTCATAGCAAAAACGAAAGAAAAATATATGTAAATAATTTTCTGGGATTAGAACGAATTAAGTACAATATACATTTTTTCATATCTTAAATAATAATTGATGACAATCCAATATCCTTGATAAAAACTCAGCCATTTTGTATAGAACGAAAATTGGGAAGAAAATTTACAAAATACATATATTCTCCAATAGGTACCAACATAAAAAATTCATACATATATAGAATAGAATTTTCGATAAGATCTACTTGAAAATCAATATTCTTTGTTGTCGCATGCAAAGAGTAGTTTGATTACATCACTCCAAGTGACGCTAAATGTACGAACATCCACAACACACAACAATGTAGTCGACAACAATAACACAAGTTGTGCCAATCACAGCAACAATGGACGCCTCGGAGACCGGCTCTACTCAACCGTCCGCTATTGTTGGCTACAACGCCTCATGACGACGAACAAATCAACCACTACGTGTCTTAACTCCTGTAATAATTGATTTAAATCTAATATGTTAATGCTGTTGACTGTTTTGTAGCAATATGTTTGTGTATAGTTATATTTTGAACAGGAAAATCGAATCGAAACATTTTACTGTTGTTCAGTTCATGTTAATTGAATCGGTTCCTTCAGAGTTCTAAACCCTAATTTAAGATAATTTATTTAGACGACTGAATTCATTTTTGTCATTTTTAAAAATATATTTACTCTTTTTTCTGATTCAGTGAAAAAATCACTGATTTATCAATAAACAGTTCAATCATTGAGGAGTCAGTGATTTTAGGTTTTCTCACTGATTAATCAGTTAAAGCAGCTATTTATACTTGAGTCAATAACTGAACATTTAAATTATACCTAAAGGATCTACAATAAAATATTAATCAAAATGAATAATTATAATAATAATACAAGTTAACATCGTTGAATAAATATTTTATACATAGGTACAACCTAGTGTATATTAATGTACAAAAAAAATATTTTTCAATCAATTAAAAAATATAATATTTTTGTATAAAGAAAATTTTGTATTGCAAAATAATTATTTAATAATTAAGAGAATTGTAACGTATGAATAAAAATTTTATTATATTTTTAAATCTACATTTACAACCGACTTTAAAGTATAATAATAGTATTATTGAGCTGTCTTTAGTATTGTACTCCTTCTAAATGAAATATGTAGATATTTCGTAATCGAATTTAAAAGTTCCAGGCATGTTGTACGTTAATAATAACAATTTGATTTATATAAATTTCAAAACATTTGTGGTAAAGCTTATTTTATTAATTCAGTTTATAGTAAATATGAAATAATCAATTAAATATTTTGTTAATACATTTTTATAATAATATAATATACAATAATTTCGTTCACCAAACAAGAATTGTATCGCAATTTATTTTATTAATTAATTTTAACCAATGGTTTTATGATAATATACAATAATTTTGTTCACCAAACAATAATTGTATCACAATTTATTTGTATGCAAACATGGCAGAACTTTGCTGTATGAAAATAAAGAGAAGCAACGGTTTCAAATGCAATAAATGCAAACCGCAATAGAGTCTGGTGAAGTGAATCGAGATTCTACACGACGACGCAAACTTTAGCCGCTAATGCATTTGTTTGGAGAAAGAATGAAAATTCACAAGTTTTTCATTGCGGCATACGCGAGAACTTGCGACATATTTTTGTATAAAACTTGATCTTCCTGTTCCATTTTGCGTTTTTCTTTCTTTATTGATTCCAATGGAAAAAGCTTTTTAAATTCAATCAGAAGTTATTTTTATGTATTCAAATGCGCGTATTGTGGAAATGTGAACAGGGAAGTTTTAATTTTCAAATGTAAATTGAAGATTATATTACGAAGTTGTACATTTTGTTTTTCTGTTATTTTTGTAAAAGGTTTATATTACACCAAACATTATTCACTTTTTTTTTATAAAACAACACTGATGTCGATTGGTTCTAGACCTCTTCCGACAGCTCCTCGTATTATGAAGTGAGTGTGTATAGGTAAGGTTAACAGGCACACAAAATATTTTTATTTATTCATATTATTTCCAGGAATATGTTACTAAAAATTTTATACTCAATAAAACACGGTATCTACATTGTAAATGTAAAACATCTAGTTTAAAGCACTTATTCAAATTTCTTCAAAAAGGTAAATGATTAAAAAATAATCTGTTTATTTTTTTAGATAATAACTTTTTCGGGGAAATAATAAAAATATTAAAATTACAAAAATATTTTAAATATCAAACAAGAAAATATTTCTTTAAATTGAATGCTTTTTATATTAAATTAAAAAAATATCTACATACAATATAATTTTGTTTTTGTTTTTATATTGTACAAGTTTTTTTATTACCTGTACAAAAACCTTTGCCAAACAAGAAACCAATAATGTTTTCCTCTTGTTTCAGGTAAGGCCCATTTTCGAAACACAACAACATTCAATAAGTAAGTTATATTAATTAAACCCTTATCGTCGAGGGAGTCATGTTCGTTATAAACCCCGCGTATGCAAGTTACACGCGAACTGACCAAAGTTCGTAGTAACATAATGGCGTAAAAACACGTCCCACGGCGCTATCTTTAGTCCGCACTACTATACAAGTTTGTGTATCGGCGTTCGGGGGCCGAAGCTACACTCTACCTGTCTTCGTGGATAGCCCCACGTGACCACTTTTGTTCGGAAGTTTTTGAATAAATTCAGGAATCGGGTAAAATGTATTTGAAATTGTGTAAATGTCGATTTCTGTAATTGTTAAAACATGCAAGTATTAATTAATATATAAGGGGATATTATTTTTTTGAAGACCCAAAAATAGTATTTTTATGATGAAACGTTCTAATATCGGTGTATTACTCACCAAGATATCATGGGAACTTTTGGTATAACCGATCATAAACCTCATTTTTTTAATTTATAGAAAAGAAAATGATCGATTTTATTCACCCAAAAAACCAAAGAATACCACTATTGTTCGACCGAACACTCGGCTTCAGTAACTGCACCTTAATAATCGATTTTAACCACAATTAGGCCTATGTTTTTTTTCCGAAGCCAAAGGACGAAGTGATCGTTATTTTATTTTAATTACCAAAAAAATGACCTTCAGTCGGGCACTAATTAAATTAATTAATATTAATATAGTATTGCGACTAAAAGTAGTTACCTAATAATGTTTAAAAAAAATATTATAAATAAAAATTAAATAATGTATGTAAAATACGAACAAACGATTTGGATAGTTTATATTTGGTCGAAAATAATGATCAAAAATACTCATTTTAAATATTTGCAACTCAACGTTGAGTTTTTATGACGGTAAAACTTTAATGAATGGAATAAATTGTTTATGTATGAGAGAAAACAGAAAACATCGCCGAATCCCGCTGGAAGGACGATTCTTTCCGCCGTCACCAGGACAACCTGGATCCTTTTGTTTCTCGAGCGGAAGTTTCGACTCGACAGTTACGCCACGTGCGGTTTTCTCCTTTTCCGGTTTTATGTTTGATTGAAACATTCTTTTGTTGAAGATCGTTTGAGTGCCAATTTAATTCTTTTGTACCTATGTGTATACAATTTATTTGAGTGATCGTTTATATTAATAATACAACTTTTTATTACATTACTTATTTCAATAAATTTATATTTTCTAGTAGTATTTATTGATTAGTAAACTTATTTTTGCTTCCTCGCAATATCGAAGATACGAGAAGGTTTGTGATTGTTTTAAAACGAGACAAAAAAATTTTTCTCCGATTTCAAAATTTTAAATTGATCTTTTCGTTTCAAGTCAAGACAAACACTTTTCGGTCCGTATCTGTCTGTGTGCCTGTCCTCTAAATCATTGTAATTTTGTGCATTTTCTCCGAACCAATTCGGCCGATGCTCATGTCAGATAGTAATCGATTTATGTTTTTATTTTTGTGCTATTGTTAAAATTAAAATTTAATAAATCAAAACGTTGCTTACGTCACATTTTAAAATTCTAAATGTGGCCCTCTTCGCAAAAAGGTTGGTGACCCCTGAACTAGACCGAGTAAACGAGATTGCACTCATCATTCACTGTGAAAATAAAATAAAAAACTGGCATAAGATCTTGCATTCATTAATTATTAAACCACACGCAGCTAATATTGAAACATTTATTTTGAAATCAGCGCAAATAAAACGGAAATCAAAAAATCAAACAAAACAAAAACATTAATGAAGAACGACTGAAACAAACAGTGAATTCATTTGATAAAATAAACACTTTATTTAACCGTCGTTTTAAATCTGTTAACTGTGAGTTCTGTTCTGAACCAATTACCCGGCTCCATAAATTATAATTGACTCGCTGCTAAATTAGTTTTGCGTTGCTCGTTATCGAATTAGCCCGCTTGCTGAATCTCGTCTCTGTTTGTGAGGATCTCCGGAGTTATATCTCGGGATAATTACCTGGTTCGCTACTTTTTAATGTTGTTCTACTTCGTTTTATGTAAAATATATTTTGTATAGAGTACCTACGAGTGAATATATATGTATATACTGAAAAGGATTTATTGTTTGCAAATTGGCAGATGTCTTGAAAAGATCCTTAACTGAATGATTGTATTCATCAATTTCATAATAATGAGGTTATATTTGAGATTTTCGGAAGTTCTTTTTTGGTAGATTACATATGTTTAATGTTGGAGTACTACTTTACTGTAATTTATTTTTGTATTTCTTATAATTTAAATTTTAGAATGCTTTTAAATGTTTAAACATCATATATGTACATATGTATGTATTTTTAACCAATATTAGATATTTTCCAAACCATTTTTTGCTGTCAAAATTAAGAATAAAATAAACTACGCTTTTATTTCCCTTTTGATGTTAAAAATTATAATATAAATGAGTGACTCTAAAAATCGCCGGTTTGGAGGTCCGCAAATATTTAATTAATTTGTGGTCTAAATGATGTCTTTTGATGAGACATTAATTACACAAAAAATTTAAATGAGCATAGGAATAGTTTAAAAAAAAACTATATAACATATAACATCATTTAGACCAAAAGTTAATTCAATATTTGCGGACCCCCAAATGGGTCACTCTTACCTGAATCGTTCATTTTCTTAAACTACCTGAATGTTCCCTTCCTCAAGCATTTGTTTTTTAGTCAGTTTGAAAAATTTTCACTGTTTTTTTTTTGCAAAATTCGTAATTAGATTTAATATAATACATTGACAATTGCAAACGCTAGTGTTTGTACGATAAAATAATTTTGACAGCCATACGTAGAACTATAACTGTAACAATCTAGCTGGCGTTGGATAAGCTAGCGGCACGGATGTTCGCCGGGGTGAGTATTTTCATAGCACGCGGCACATTAAGTGCATCAGGCGCCGTACGCTCGTTAGAATTTATTTTCAAAATACAATTTCCACGAAATTCCCGTCTGTCGTTTCTACAACCGACTGGTACACACATATACAGTTTCTGGAATCATCCGCATCCCGTTGTGCACTGCGATAATGAATATTGTAATTATTTTAATTGAATTAGTACCAGATATAACAAAAGGGGATTATATTGGGTATATCTGAAGCGTAACATGATTATTATTACATATAGAGAGTGTCAATTGAATCATCCAGTTCACAGTGAAATTAAGTCACCTTTTGTCAACTTGTTAATTTTAATACTGGGATATTTGTTAAGTGGTGTAAAAATAATATGTAGAAAACCAAATAAATATATTTGATTTATTGCTTCAAATTTTCATCAATTTAAATTGATCTTTCCGTTTCAGGTCAAGACAAACACTTTTCGTTCCGTGTCTGTCTAAATTTTGCATAATTTTTGATTTAACTGAAATTGTCAAAAATTTGAAAATATACGAAAAAATAATCAGGTGCATCTTTCGAACTAATATTTTTTTAGTAAAATTGTATAAAAATTAAATATATATCCAATACTAGGCAATTTATCTGAACACTTTATCTGGTTTTATTTAAATTGTTCAACCTTTGGTGAATTTAGCACGAAGTAGCACTGTACATTTACTTGGCAGATGTTTTTTTTAATCTCAATTGAGGTATTATACTTTCCATCAATTGGGAGTAAAAAATGTATTAAGAAGGATTCAAAGTATCTATAAAAAACACCTGCTTTTACAATACCGTGATCACTAATCTAATCGGTTTATATTGTCTCTTGTAAAATTTTCTCAATTATGATTCGTTAAAATAAGTATATCGATATTCGATATACTTTATATATGTTCAGATTCAACAAGTATAATACTGATATTTATTTTATTGTATACCGAAAAAAAAATTCAAAAATACTTCCCCCTTCTAACTCAGTAACTACTGGCTCAAAAAATCTGAAAGAAAAATTGGTACTTGCAAATTAACATCATTTTCTCATCTCTTTTTTTATGAACAGATTAACATTGGAATTTGGCGACATCGGAAAGACATTTGATTTATGCTAATACACACAAAAAAGTTTAATTTAATTCATATCTTACAAAATATATAGCTATACAGATATCTAAGAAACGAATAAAGTATAAAGAAACATCAGAACTTGAAGAAAACAAAACACTGGGAATATAAATAAAACAAAATTTAAAGTGCGCGTCGTGTTCTTTTAAAAATTACGTATCGGTCCGTCCCGCGAGATTGGAGTCTCAAAGCAGGTATCTTCTTCACTCTCTGATATACACACATAAACATGCGTAGTGGTGCCGTTATGACTTTTAAACTCGCCTCTTGCCGTAACTCAGTTTTATACATGCCGGAGATCGGCCATAAAGGTTTGTATCCACTGCGGTCCTACACTTATACATAACTTTTATACCTTCCTGTGGTTATTTAATAATAAAGTTTCGCACGAATATGATGTGCATGTATGTATGGATGCATTTTTCACGAATTGGAAGTTGATATATTCTGCAGATATGGAATTGAAGTTTTTTTCTGTAGAATTTTGTCTCTCTCTCTTTCATAGTACTTAATGTATTCTACATTGACACTAATATTGAATTATTTTTTAATAATAACTTCAATTTTATCAATAACATCGATTCCACTTTCACGACTTCCATTTCATTTCAGTATTATTACTCACGCAATAAAAAGTTTATGTTTTTTCTTTTTCCGTTTCCCATTACTAAAATCAACCTCAAAATTATATCCAATTGTATTTCCAACTATAAAAGAATACTCAAGAAGGGAAACGAACCATTTTCTGCAAACATCTATTGTTGCCTGACGCGGTTTTTTTTCTCGTCGTTCCAGAATTCCAACAACAGTTGACTTGATACTGTAACAACAGACACAGTGATCAATCGGAAGTGACATCTATTGGCACACATATTGCGGAAGCGGAAGCCTCTCATGCGTCACTTCCGTCAGCCATTTTGTGTCGCCGTAACCCTTGGATCGCTGCAATTGAGAAATAATACCATTAAACCCCCCCGCAGAAGCCACATCTTCTATTGATTGGTTTCAAACCATATTAGGTCTTCATTTCACTCCCCCTCAGTTACTTATTTTTGTTTTTTCTTTTGTTTTGGTGTCACTAATTGAAAGTGATATTTATTTTATTCTGTGATAATTGAATTTAAAAGTCTTCTCTATTTTTAAAAGTAAATTACGTCTGTATATAAAATATTGGATTTGTTTTGTAATTGTTTTGAAGTTGAAGATAGATTAATATTATTATTAAATAAATTTATTTTTAAACTCATTTAGTTTTATCACGAAATCTTTAAAACCATATCCTGATTGAATCTTATTATACGTTATTATCTTCAAAATGTAAATTCATCTTCTCCAAAGATCGTCGCTTTTCAATATGTAGATAAGTAGGTCAGGTAAAGTTTTATTATTGACGATCTCCTTCTCTTGAATTTTTATATTTATCATCAGCTTATAAAAAAAATCTAGTTTATCTTTATTTTATATTATATTTCCAGCATATGATTTAAAAAATCAAAATTGAATTTAATATTAAATATTCTACATGTATAGTTATAATTTGTCTATAACAAACATCTAAAAATGAACACTTGTTTCTAATGTTAGGTCCGCGTTTAACATGATCCTTAATTAGACCAATTCTTAATTGGAGCTGGTTGCACAAACATGCACCCTTTTACTATAAATTCGTCCGCCTTTTACCCCACCAACCTTATGTGCTTGCTCCAACACACCCTTTTGAATAAAAACAACTTTCCATTATACCCATGACTAACTTTTTCTTGCATTTGAAGTAAAAACTCGCCCAGGGGTGTATTAAAAATAGTATACAGTATTTTGAATTTAATTTAAAAAATCAATTCTAAAATTCGATTTTTTTATTCTTATAATTTTGTATCAAACAACCTAAATTAATGTAGGTTATTTATTAATATATGAACTTAAATAATATAATAAAAAGTATTTCAGAATGATCCCTATTTGTCAAAAATTCGTTGAGAACGAAATATAATTATTAAAAAAATTGAAATGCTATTTAATATTAGTAAAGGAAACCTTTCAATGTTACAATTAGCGAATTTTTCTACTAAGGTTTGTTTCATACTAAATTTTCGTTTCCAAAACTAGACCAAACTAGGCCAAATTTTTACAAGACGATAACAGCTTTATGTTTTATAAGACAAAACTGTCTGATATAAAATCAGGAAAAAGACGAGAATTGTGTGTTTTGTATCATCTCAGATAAATAATTAAATTAATGAAAAGTAAAAAATTAAGCCTGGCCTCATCTTGAAAACAGTTAGGTCGATCTCATCTTTCAAACGTTTAAGTCTCAGTTTCAGTTTTTTGTGAAACCAAATATTCTACATAATAATTTGAAGGAAGGAATTCGCGTTATGTTATATCTGATGAAGTGTTATTTGTTTACATATTTGTACCGGGGTGTACAAACATTTGGAATGTTGAAAAATCAGAGATTACATTTAAACATAACTTCTGTTTCGAGGTTGTTGTTTTAATATCTAGATTGTAAACATTGCAAAAATATATAAATACATATGGTATGGTATATTTATATGCTTATATACATATATGTAAATAAATACATTCCCATACTAATAAGCCTTCTACTCGCACATTTTTGGTATTAATTAAAATCATCCCGTGTGCATTATGAAAACATGAAAAACACCAAGAATTGTGCAAATGAAAAGTAGCGACGTGCAGAAAGAGGTGGTGGTGGCATTAAGTAACTTTTGCTAATGGTCAGTATATAACAATTAATTTAAATTTATTACTTTCGGCCACAATGATACGGGCCGACTTAACTTCAGCTTAATGCAATTTTAGGGTGTTTTTCTGTAAATAGCCTGAAGCGAATACCATAGGCCTGGGTGTAAACACAGGCGTAGAGAAGGGGGGTGAGCGGTGTGCAAGATAGTGGAACTGAACTGTACCCCATTACAACGGATGGAATGAGGGGGTGTTTATTACAGAACGTAAAAGTTTAGGTAGTGGTGAAGTGAAAATGAAATGGAACTATGGAATTTCCTCTACACTTAGGGGGAACTATGTTTATGCTTGTATATGTATACAGTGGCGTATAGTAGAAAGGTTTTTAGGGTTGATAGATTGGACTATTTTTTAAACAATTGATCAGGTTTGAGAAAACAACCCCAATTTCTTTTATTTTTCTTTTATTTATCGAAAACATTTTTTTCTTTTTTGCACTGCTTCAAAAATAATTCAAAAATTTACAAGAGCAAACATCCGTTTTTTTGTAGAGAATTAAGTGCTCAATTCATAAATCCAATAAATTTTAAGAATATCTTTAAAAATATTAAAACTATGAATTGAGCACTTAGGATCTTTTTTGTAAGAAATTTAATTTTCTATGATATGCTGCTGTAAGAAACTAAAATAAATAAATTTATCAACGAGATATTCACGCATAAGTAAAAAAGTAATTTTTCCCATGTTAATCAAATGGGAAAAAGACTCGGTTTGCGCCGTCCACAGGTTTGATCTATGGAGTCTGAAATTTTAAGACTATTAACTTTTGATCCAAAGCTAAAACATAGGCCAGCGGGACCGAAAAAATAAAAATAAAAATAAATTAAAAAAACAACCTAATGTATCTATATTGCGTGTGACATTTTTTTGTCGGCAATATAAATCCTTTTCCTTATTAATTAAATACATTACTTTTTACTATAAAATAAAAATATATTTTTAAATTAATTAATAAAATATTCATCCCTTGTGTATTATTTTTGGCGCCTTTCTGTGTATAAATCGTCTATGTGTGTGCATTTATACGTACACATATGTGAGCATGTGTGTGAGAATATACATAATGAAAATTGAATATTTGAAACTAGAGTTCGCTGTTGTATGTAGGGCACATAGTGCTAATGTGTTGCGGGAGTTTTCGGTATGCTAGTAAAAGGGGTTGGGGTGAAGTAGCGCGGGACGATTCCGGAAGGAAATTAATATCACCGCGCAGATTCGTCGTATATATTTAATTATTTATACCACATTTACTATGTTTGCACTGGGAATAATGAATACTAGTATGTGTTATATGTATTGTTGTTAGCTAAATCCCACGCAGGTCTTTACAATGATTTATTACATATGCAAACTGGCAAAGTTTGTTTAGTTTTTAATTGATAAATTAACTATTATTGTGAGTATTAATAGTTAAACTTGTATGAATTATAGAAAACATGTTTTATATTTGTATTGACAGTTGCCCTCATACAAATCAAAATGACATGTAACATACCAAAGTAAATATCAATTTAAACAAAAATGACTATTTTTTAAAGCAAATTTAGATTAATCTTTGTAAGGGAATATTTTACAACAAACGTTGTAGACCTATATTATAGGAAATTGAAAACTCTACAAAAAGATTGTATAAAATTTATACGTAACATATATATGTGTCGTTCTTGAAATATCTTGAAAAAATTAATGTTTTGGGATGTCAAGGATTCGCTCAACAGGCAGATACACAGATACAAAAAAAAGTGTTTTGACCTGAAACGGAAAGATCAATTTAAAATTTTGAAATCGGAGAACAATTTTTTTATCTCATTCTAAAACGATCACAAAGCTTCTCGTATCTTTAATATTGCGAGGAAGCAATATTACAATATGTAGGTAAGGTACTGGCACCAATTATGTCCGCTATAAGAGCAAGGTTGACTGTTTTTGTGATTGACGGGTTTCTTTTTTGTAATTCTCATGAACTCATGTTACTAATAAAACAAGTAACTCTTAATTAAATCATTTTATTTTATACTAAAGTCCGCAAATATAGTTTGTTTTTTAAATTATATAGCCTTTTATTTTTTTGTGTTTTTTCTCCAGTAATGAATAAAATGAGCACGCAGTAATGGATACTTGCTAATGATTACAAAATGATAAATACTACGACACAAAAAAAAATGTATAGCAGTCGCTATGATAATATAATAATTAATAAATAAATTACACTCATAATTACTTTAAATGTCCACCATTTTGATACCTATTGACTGATTGTCATCAAATAACGTTGTAAGACAGTTAAATGTATATAGATTAATATTCAGAAATGGTAGTAATCAAATATCAACAAATATTTCTAATTCAGTACATTTAATTAAAAAAATAGCCATTATTCGAGTCATATCCAAGACTGGTGCCAGTACCTTATATAAGTAAATTAAAAATAGTACTTATGGAATCACAAGGTGTACCACAAATAATGCCGTATATTTCATCATCGTCGTTAATAGTGACATCATTACGGGAACTACACCGGGATAGCGGGAAGTACGTATGACAAGTTTGTTGATCCGCCCGGCGACTACTCTGTATGCAGCCCGTCTGTTGCGTAACAAGATGAGCTGTGACGTAATTAAAGGGTGCGAGGGGGTGAACACGTCGCGCGTCACTGGAATTCAGATGAGCTGGAGCGCTTTTGTTTATTACTTTATCACACTTCATCTTTGTCGCAGCAGCCGTTATCGCTGTTATCATCGGACGTTCAACATACATATAGTATACGTTCGGTTTTATAGTTTGGTTGAAGATAAACATTTGAATAATTGATATTTTATTCGGCGTAGAATTTAAGCGCGCAATATTTTATACACTTTGAGCATTCATATATTATTTTTGATACTTTAAAAATTTTACAAATAATTTTTTTTTCCTAACCCTATATAATTATTTTAATTAACTTCCAAACTGACAATAATGAAATAAAATACTTGAAAAAGTACTTATAGTACTTTTTGTACTTTAATTTAAATATATTTAAAAATAGTAAGAAGTACTCGATAAGTACTTCAATTATAGTCCACTCAAATTAGATATTTCCTATAGGTGACAAATGGAATTAATATTCGCCTTGATTATATTATCAAAACTACATTTTAGTCCAGAGTTTGAACGACTCTCACTCCTGAACTATTAGTTTTAGGTATGAACCAGAGTACCATTCTTATAAGAATTTTACTTATCTGTAAAATTGAATCTGTTCATTTTTGCTCTATCTTACATCGTTTTCACTGCATCGACGATTTAAGCATAACCGGCACTCAATTTTTTTTTGTATACTTCCCGGGGCTGTAGGCTTTCATTTTTAATATTTTATTCAAGGCGTCATTTGCCATCGATTGGCGCTAAAATAATTGAGGCGAATATTAACTCCATTTAAAAATCTAATTCGATTGGTCTATTACTTTTGGTACGTCATATACTTGAATTTAAAAAGTCATGTACTTGTAGTACTTCATATTTAAAAATACCATGAAATAGTTGAATTTATTACTTAACAAGTATTAAATTCAAGTATTATGAAAAAGTGCTTCAAGCTATTTTTAAATTTGAAAATAGTAAAATTTACTTGATCCTTCAAGAACTTTGACTTAGTATTTGGTACTTGTACTTCAAGTACTTTCACTGAGTACTGGTAAAAGATCTGTGCGTAAATATATATTAATTAAAAATTTGAGATTTTTATGCAGCTGAATAGGCCCATTTTTCGGAAATAATTATTCGTGTTCATTTACTCGATGTTATACTATAACCGCACACAATGCGTCCATTATTGTATAATCCCTTTCTTCTCAATTCCTCCACATTTTGATGAAATTGGTGTTTTATGAAAGTTTTTAATGCATATTTATTAATTCATAAAATATTGAATGGAATTATATATTCAATGTCGAGCGAGTTAAGACTTGCGTGTCAAAGAGTTGAAACAGGAAATGAGTTTACGGGTTGAAGAATGTTTTTGAGTTGATTTTGTTATTTAAATGAAATTAGATTCTTTTGATCAAATGTTTTTTGTAACTTTTGTATGATATCCATTCTTTCATGTTTTGCATTTCTTTGTTGTTTATTAATAAACTTTACGTTATATCGATACATATTTGAATACGAATTGATATTTTTATTAAAAAATACTCGTAAAAAGTTTTACAATGTAATCGGTGAGAATTTATTCTATAGCTGAACATTAACAGATCTTTTTAGATACCATTTATATACGTAGGTACAGTTATTATATAATATTAATATAGTTCTTGTAAATTGATATTTTAATGTTTATTATATCACGGTCGTAATATTTTTTATTACTGTCGCATTTTACAAACGAAAAATAATAGAGAAAAAAATGTTATTTACTAAAATTACCTCGCGGCTTTGTCCGACTGTATTTTAAAATCGGAGAATACCCGCGCGACTGACTCCTCGTAAATGTAGGGAACATAAAAAAAATTATTTTTAATATTTACCTTAATTATATATATGTATATATATATGATGACGTAAAAAATTTTATTGTCATATTTTACAAATATATTTATAAATAAAAAAGTTATGGATATTATAATATTTAAATATTTTTCCCGCACTGTTTCTACACTAAACCAGGTGTTTTTTTTAAAGACTTTCCAACATATTATTTACAAAATAACTAATTTTCAGAAATGTTTCAGACAAAAGTTTCATGGTTACCAGAACGCTAAATATTGACCTTAGAAAGGTCATCTTGAGTTTTCAGGTTCAATTTTTATTTTTCAATTGTAAACCCATATTTTTTGTTACAGATTCGTTATTTATGGGAAAAAATAAACAACTTTCGTCTGAAACATTTTTTTTGTAAATGTTCATTTTTTATGACATGGGGGAATCCTCACAGAATTTTTGGATTTTTAATTAGTTTTTACTATTAATTTTTAAAAATAATCGCAAATACTTACTCCTAAAAATTGTTTTACTTGTAATTAATTTTAAAAAAATTGAAAAACCATTCTACGAGAATCCTTATTAAATTCTAATTACTTTTTTAATTTTTTTTTAAATATTGATAGTTTTTGAGTAAAAAATTATTTAAAATTAAAAAATGTCTGTTAGTTTTGCATAATATCATAAAAAATGGACATTTTCAGAAAAAAATAAAAGTTGTTTATTTTTTCCCGTAAATTATAATTCTTTAACAACAAATATAGTTTTACATTTTAAAAATACACATTGAACCTGAAAACCCATCAATGTGACCTTTCTAAGGTCACCCCATAATGTAAATATTTGGCGCCCTTGAAACCATGAAACATTTTTTCTGAAAATTCGTTATTTTGATAATAATCCGCTAGAAAAAACACAGGTAAATTATTAGACTTTTGCAAACTCTTTCGACAATATCAATTAATGTTGCTACGAGTATAACTTATTTAAAATAACATTGGGGATGTCTGATATCAATATTTATTATTTAAACTTGCTGATAATGTAAATATTATAATCCACTATTTGATTACGAGTATTTATAACCATATATCTATATGTATATGGGCGTGAGAGAGAAAGGTATATGTTTTAGTAAATTCATGCAACATGTAGCTTGGTCGACAGTTCTCTTGCATGACTAACTAACTAATGATAACAAGTAGCTCAGCACACACATAGCGCTAGCAACACTGACAAGTGAGCTGTACCTACATTTAAAGCTGCTTGCGTTTATGTAGGGTAAATGCGACTAATTATACAAAAAATTTACAATTTTGATAATTTTCTCAAAAAATAATATATTTTGATTTATATTTATTTTATGTATATTTTTTAATTTTTTTTTAAGTATTATACCTCATTTAAAGTGTTACAGATTTTTATTTCAAAACCATCGTATATTTGAAAAAAATGTTTAACCAAAAATTTTTCGGTTGTGAGGGGGTAATCGAATAGTAAAATTTATTTGTTATTTTATTGATTATTTGCGGATCAACATCATTTTTTTAAATAGGAACCTATAGTTTTTATTTAGTAATCTTATTCTACGTGAAAAACACGAATCTTTCTTTGAAAACTTTTTTCGATACCATATATCTAACATTTATATTTAAACGAGCGAAGCCGCGGGCGCAGCTAATATTATTATAATTCACTAATGCCCGGTTTCAATATCAATAGTTATCTACAGTTTATCACAACCTTAGATTAGGAAAGACTATGGATCCATAACAACCAATGCTAGTCCGTATATGAAACTATTACCGAAACTTGATAGCGACCATCTTTTCTTAAATGTCATTTTCGTCATTTCAATGAATGTATTCCACAGGCGTCAATTGAAAATTTATAAAATACAAATATGTTTTAAATTATAATTGAATTTGATATATATATGAGAGATGATAGTTCCAAATAGACGTTTATCTGTTAATCAATTATCACTAAAATACTTTTAAAGACAATATAAAACATTTTTTATTAATTAATTTTATAATTCAAAACAATTGATATTTATTTTAAAATCCGAATGATACGCCAATAACTCGTGGAGTGATATGGTAACAACTCTAGATAATGTGTTATTAATCCTATATCTTTCCTTATCTGAGATCACAACTGTTCGGTATTTATGGATTGTTCGAAAAACAATTCAAGCTATAATTTATATTGTCTTTAACCGCACTTTGATTAGTAAAACCAACCGATAAACTGTGGATAACTATTGTTATTGAAACCAGATATTAGCCTGTAAAACAAAGCTAGAATAGAATAGATAGAAACTGTATTTAAAGTAATATAAATTACATTACAGGAAGGCTGCTAATGTACAATTGCATTACAGTAAAACCATTAATAACGATTTTGTACATAATCCAATAATTTAAATGAATCTATAGTACCCTGTAATATATTAGACAAATTATAACTATTAAAAGTAATTGATTCGTAATTCTTCAAAGGAAGGAATATACTCACCATTTTCATATCTACTCTACATATGAGTATGTAGAATGTAGATACACGTGGGTGTAGGCAAATAGATGTCTCACGCTATGCAGAGTTAATCTCGTCATTAGCTCGAAATTAACCTATTTATTATGGCGTGTGTGCGTGCTGCTAGTTCTTTGGCTGTGCTTCACGCGACACGGTAACGCTTTTCGCATTGATCAGATTTCTTGTATGGAAATGACAATTTATGTTAACATGATTCATATAAATACATAACTGACATTGTACATATGAGTAGGTTACTTGGTTAATGAAATTTTATTTTTAGATAAACGGAATGTTTTATATTTTCACCTCACTGATTATTTAATATTTTTAAGATTGCCTTTAAGCTTTTTTGAACGTACACAGGGTGTCTAAAAATTAAAGTAGATATATGGTATGAGACAAAATTATGTTTTCTTATATAGAAATAATATATATTTTTTAATTTCTGAAAGTTTTTTAGTTCAGTTTAAATTTTTGAACAAAAACAAAAATATAAAAACCTAATTTTCTGAAGACAAGATCAGTACCTATTTTTTTCACTTGTAGGATGTAAGTTAGGTAAATAATCCAATCTAAGATGGTCTACATTGGTAGGATGAGATTATAATAGAAACTGTACTAATTATTTTGTTTTTCGTATATGCATATATATTTTTCGTTAAATCAATGAAAACCCAGCAGAGTAAGGATACGCTAATAAATTACCTACATCCAATTATTATTTTTTAATTATTCCTATCGAATTGTTTACTATTTGCAGAGTAAAACAGAATCATTAACTAAACACAAACAGTGTAAATTTAAACAAAAATACTATCAAATATCCACCTCTCCGCACATCACAGCATTAATTGTTTCACTAAATCTGACTCTCCCATAATTAATTATCGTATCACTAGTTGCCAATTGGTACATTATGGTTATGACGTATACACAAATACGTATTCACACGCGTGTACATATACAGTGTCAGTTCAAGTATAGGGTTACACGAATTCAAGGTTAGTAAATACACAAGTTACCTCAGTAGCATTTGACCAATCAGCTTAGGCACCCCAGATGACGTATTTTCCCCTTCTCGCACCGAGTTACAAGGCTATATTTATTTTGATTGGGCACATCATTCCCCCTCTCAACAGATCCCCAGATTACGTATTTCTCTCTCTCTCTCTCTCGCACCGAGCTACTGAGACTACCTTGTACTTTACATACCTTGACACGAATTAAGGTATAGTAATTCTTCATTATGTTCTAAAATCTAAAGAAACACGGTATACTAAAATTCATCTTAATCGGTATAAAATTTATATAGACGGACGGACGGACAGAGCGAAACTATGTATGTTCCTAGTTTTCTACGGAACTCTACAAATGTACATATATTCTAAAAAAATAATATAGGAATTTTTTTTTTAAATAGGTACCTATATATCATCATATTTTTTTATATTTTCATTCATGAATATACTCTGTTTCCTTTCAAATAAATATATATTTCACATAGAATAAAATATAATATGAAATATGCAATATTCAAATAATTAAATTCACTTGAGCACTTACTACATAAAAAAGAAATACATTTTATTGAAAACTTTTTTCAACAATTCATATTTCATCTATCATATTTTATATAGAGGCTTGTTTGAATTGATATGCATCATAGTAACCTTTACACTGCACCGCCACCTATAAAGGAGATATTATAATACTGGTTCACAAAAGGCGCCGATGCAAGTGGAGTGTGAGTACATCACTCTATATGTTAATAATGTTCTCCCCCACTAACCTCATAACAGGGACGCCCCTTTGTTTACTACAATGCCTGTCTTTCAAACCGACACTGTACTGACAGGTACAATGTGCAATTATTTATGCATGATAACACATCTAAATTACATTTTTCTCTCCTCTCTTATAAAGATTAATTCTTTTTACTTGTTGTCGAGGATCGGGGAAATGTGTATGTTTTTTTCGATTTTATTTTTAGGTACGTCAGATTTTTTTATTTTATTTACTCGGTGAAATAAATGTCAAATGAAGCGTGCATAATTTATATTAAAATGAGCGCATGAAGAGATAATTTAAACATGATAATATTGAAACAAATAAACTCAATTTTATACGTTTATTGTCGATGTCTTTACTTTCGTCTTTAAATTTTCTAGTAAGGTCATGGAGGCAAATAAGACCCACCTTAATTAAAAATACTATATTTCGGGTAATAAGTTATTTGTATTAAAAAGGCTATGTTAATGGTAAACTTTGGTTTTATATTAATCTAAAGAAGTATGAAAACCAACTTTTCTTAAATGATTTTTTCATTTTTAAGACATCTTAAAAAAAAGTAACTTTGGGCCTTATTAAACTATGGTGGTATAATAAAGACACTTAACTAAATTAAACATTTTCAGATAATTATAATGTTATTTTTTATGGGAACTATGTTTTAGTCAACATTTGGCGTAATGTTTGCTTAAAAGTATTTCAGTGATAATTGATTAACAGAGAAATGTCTATTTAGTAGTAATAATTTAAAGCATATTTGCATATTATAAATTTTCAACTGACGCCTCTGGGATAATATGCATAGAAATGACGATTGTGACATTTAATAAAAGATGGCCGCCATATAATTTTGGTAACACTTTCATATACGGACTAGCATCGGATGTTATGTATCCATAGTCCTTAAATAATTTTAAAACTTTGGGACAATGCTAACATATGATCGGTAACCCTCTCCCAGATGTGATATTCCACTTATTTGAGATATAAATATTCTTTAAAGTTAAACCAAAGAGAATTCTTTTTTGAAAAAAAAAACTTATTATAATAATAAGGTAAATGCATAATTAATATTTATTGTCTTCTTCAAAATTAATCCACCAGAAAATAGTCCGATAGTTATAACCAATTTTACTAATCAATAACGCAAAACTATTCAAATAAACCATTTTAATAACCATACATTTCAAATTATTGGAGTCTACATACTCATTTACATTAAAAAACAAACACAACATTCATAATTACATATCACATATTGTTAATAAATCATCGTAAAACACAAATTTGTTTCATTAATTTACCGAATTGAAAACCGGAATCTAACCGCAAACATACGGTGGTAACTTTTTGTGTTTGGAATTTGCTTTATGAACTCCCCTCTGCAGCGAGTAATATGACGTTACGTTGATCAACTCTATGAAGCGATCCACAAAGACCCCGGCGATGATTGATGGTGTATTGTTGCAGAATGGATTAGTTCTAGCGAAAAACTCTTCGTTATCTTCATTGGTGACAACTGGCTTATATTGTTTTTAATTAGTTTTTTCAATGTTCTGAAAAAAGTAACATAGAATTACATAACTAAAATATTTCATGATTCTTGATTTCTTGGTACCTATAAAACTAAAACGACATTATTTATCTGAACCCATAACGATGTAACATAAATAATCATAACCCGTATTGTTTACCTTAAGGATTGTTTCGTTTTTCACATTTTCTTCAAGAAATAGCATTACAATAAATGGATCTTGGCATTCCTGGATGCCCATAAAATCAAAAAAATAATTACATACTAAATTCGTCGAATGAAATCAAAAAAGGTACACGGTTACCCACAGCCGACCTTAGTAAGTCTGGCGCCCTGGGCGGGATTTATTTTACCGCCCTCTTTCCCCCTAAAAAAATGTTCAAAAATTACCAAAAATGTCAATTAAAATTGAATAGTTAATATCTCAGCTTGACGCGATCCTACAGACTCATTTTTTTTTTAAATTACAGCCTGTACAATGATTTGAACCAAAAATGTCACTTATGCCCCATTGTGCGCCGCTCCACCTGACCTGGCGCCCTGATTCGCCTCTCTAAAGCCGACGCTGCGGTTACCTATCCATTATCACAAGAGTTAAAATGTAAATTGTTATGAGATATGAAATATTAGGCATGATCAAGACAACAAAACTCATTCACAGAAACCAAAATACAATTCAATGTCACGATTATCTCTACCCAAAAATTCAATTCATAAGTTTAAAGCGTCAAAATTAATTCAGTGAAAATCTACTGCAAATCTTGACACAACTGCAGTATTATGCAGTGTGTTTTTCATCGCATTAGTCTAGAGTGGGTAATTACACCGAATTGCAAGCATTATATGCCTACTTTGCAAGATAGAATTAAAACTTGCACGGATTTGTTACCAGGCAGCAGATGGTCTGTGGATAATTTCTTACTCTCTCTCTCTCTCTCCCTCAACTGAATTTTGTTTTGTTTTTAACAAAAAACTACAGGCGATGGTGTTGTTGCGTTCTCTTTGTCGTAATGAAGAATTTAATTTAATTCAAATGCATTGTTGAAACTTTCAGTAGAATATTTTCATAAAACCAAACTGAAATTGATAGAAATATTTTTTTTTATCAATTTGAATTTCTTTTAAGTTCTTTTAAGGTTGTCAAATTTCAAATAAAAAAGAAACTGAATTTTTCAACAGGATTAAAATGTCATATTTTTGTTAAAATGATATACAATGTGTCCCAGAGTAGATGTCACAAGAGATGTAATGAACAAATTTTTTTCGAATTTCGGAATGACATTTGGTAATCGAGTCCTTCTTGATGTAAAACTAACATTTACTAAAAACTAGTTGATTTGGTCTTTTACAGGGTGTTTTATAAGCAAAGTTGTAAAAAAAACTACGTATATTTTTCAAAATATGAAAAAAAAAATCCACTAAGAAAGTTTGTTTATAATCCAATTTTGCATTAGAAAAAGAAACACTTTTAATAAATTAAATAAATATTTTATTGAAAGTGGTATTTTTTTAATGCTTTGAAATTCGGTATAGTATTACAAAATTACATTCTTAACAAACTTTCTTATTTGATTTTTTTCATATTTTGAAAAATATACATAGGTAGTTTTTTTTTGTTTGTTATTTTTACAACTTTGTTTATGAAACACCTGTCGAAGACCAAATCAACTAATTTTTGGTATATATTAGTTTTACATCAAGCAGGACTCGATCCCCAAATGTCAATCCGAAATTCGAAAAAAAAATTGTTGCATTTATCTTGGGAAAAATATATAGACAAGTTTGCAAGTTCTTTTTTATAAACAAAGTTTTAAAAATTGAGTTGTTAAATATAAGATTAGAAAACTAAATAAAAATAGTGTACTTATTCCCACTGGCTCCCAAATTATACATTTATTATGTGTAAATTACATACAGTTTTATACATAGTATAAAATAATCCTTTAATACAATAATTTTGAAGTGTTTCAACAACATGCTTTGCATTTACTCATTTAATCATTTACTAACAATGTTTTTACAACTGAAACACATTTCACACAAAACTCAATTATCACAAAATGCTACATCGAATTATATCACGTAATGCTGCATTCAATTTCAACAGATATTTAAACAATTACAAAATATGTAATTTTAGAACAAAATGGTTAATCATCGGTTTAACTGCATATGACGGTACTTGTTAATAGCGTGGCTTAGTATTGTGCAGTTGCTGTATTTGTAATACGATACAAATTTTATTTGTATAAATGCTGCATCTCTTTAGTACATGTGTATTAATTAATTTCATTCGTTGATATTCAGTACTAAGAATTTTAATTTTAATTAGTGAATTGTGCAAAGCAATTATATCGTTTGTTTTGTGGCATTAATATTAATTTATTTATTATAGTTTATAAAGCTCTTTCATTTTATTTTGGATTATTTATATCTCTTGATACAGAAAATATACAAATATAGTGTTTTTGAAAAGGTTATCTTTTCTCCAAATTTATTAAATACTCGTAAACTTGAGTATACTTCGAAAATATCTATCTGTTACTATAAAAACATTAAATTTTATCACATAATGATGAATATACTAGGTATCTATTAATCATTATATTATTAAACATATATAATTATGTATTAATAAAATTAAAGCTATTTTCATGTTAAAGGATTATTTTTTGATCTGTACTTATACAGCATCATGTAATTTATCAATTATTAGAAATGAATTGTTAATACAGATCTAATCGACAATGGATTCTGTATTATAATGGATATGTACGTTATATGTCATTCAATAGCAAATATAATTAACATGATAATGTGGTAATTACTTTAGCATAATTTTGTATTAGATTAGTTCCAGGAATTCTGCCTGTATGTTCAAAATTACTAAATAATTATAATTGCTATGAAAGTACGTAGAATCTGACAATCATTTAATATCTCTCATAATCTTGCAGATATATTTATATGTATGTAGTACATTGTTTAAATATTTTACTGTATCTTGATAAAATATATTCATTTTTTAAATAACTTCCGTCAACATATTATAAAATATTACGTTACAGATAATTGCTCTCTGTTCTTGATTTTTTGAAATATTTATCATATATAATTTAAAGTATGATTTATATTCTAACTTTGATGTTAAAAGGAAGAAAAATCTTTTGAAATAGCTATTATTTGATGTTTTATATTTGTTCATATATTTTTTCATAAACGACAGATGTTTATACATTGAAGAAAAAGACACTTTAGCCATGGGCGAAATATCTTAAGATATCGTTACCTCCACCACTATGGTTTGTTTGAAAACACATATGCTTATAACAATATAAATCTGAATCAATTGTAAATATTTTTAAATAAAATTTTCTATACATCTTGCATGCGCTGCCTTCCAAAAGTTTGGATACACTTACTTATACACCTTTAATATAAATTAAATATCCTGCTTTCCAAGAAATTTTTTTTTTTTAATTATTTAGTTGTCTTTAAATTAAATTAAATAATTTTTTTCCCCAATTTTTTCGTATTACTAACAACTGTGAGCTCAAAGTTTGATCTGAATAAATAATCCTGTTATGATCCGCATAAAATAAAATGCAAAAGCATCCTTATTTTTAATGAAAATTCAATTTAGTAGTTTTGTGTCAGAAATTTGTTACATTTTAATTATTTTTGTTTTATTTGAAGTTTTTGTAGTTTTTAAATTAAAATAAATTTCTGGTCTTTTAATAGTGTATCCGAACTTTTGGCTTGTAACAGACATTTAAAACTTTGAGATTTATTTATTTTTATCTTAAAAAAATCTATAATTTGGACGCTTCTTTTTTAATACGTCATGTTCAATAAGTACTATGGGCTTCAGAAGTCGTCTAACACCCAACAGATTCAAAAATATTAAGACAAAAATCATCGGTTATATTTTTCATCATTTTAAATAAAAACACAAATATACGCCCATTTCATTAATTAATTTTATATCAAGTTTAACTTTAAATACTAAAATTCGGAATATCAAATATTTATTGCCACATACAATTTTCAATAGATTACATAATAATTTAATCGCACAAATATAGGTATATGAGTAGTATAAACGAAGAGTACTTCTTTATCTAGCAAATGAGTTTCAAAATATCTGTCTTTGTTTGGTACATGGAGAAATGATTTAAATATTATAATAATCAAATAGCAGGAGCTTACTAAGTTTGTGATGAACGAATTTGAATGAAAACTGGTTGATTACTTCTGCATACGACTTCACATAGTACATAGCCATATGAATTAATACTATTTAAAATAAGAGAAGGTCTTTTATCTTCACAGCCAATTCATCATTTATTACAATATACAATGAGAAACAATTATCACAACAGAACCGATACAAAACTGGCGCGAATTATATTACAATTACAAATATGATGATGATTTCCAGATGCATAACCAGTCAGTGGGAGATTAGCGCCAAGCCGTGTTCAATTAATCCAAGGAAATCTTTAATTAATTAAATTTCATTGATTTACGTAAATTCGATCTAACATTTATAAAGCGCGCTCTGTTGTAATTGAATTTTGATTAATTACCAGAAATATTCCAATTTGCATAATCCCAAGTGATTAATCAGATTTTATTGCTCGTGTTGTAAACGTTTATAGATTTATAGCTTAAAAGTAGTGCGGAATTCCAAAATAATATTTTTTTACTTTAATATTTGCTATGCTTTCTATTCTAACTTTAAATTAGATGGTTTTTCAATTATTACAGAAGATCGTTATTTTATAAATATAATTTACAGCCAGTTAAATGGGAGACACAAAAATATTTTCAAATTAATAAACGAATGTACATTATATTTAAGTTTTTCTTTATTACTAATTTTTATTGAATTTTTGACATTTTCATTTACATGTGTAATAAAATATACTAAATATGTTGTTCGAAATTTTTATCGAAACAAAAATTTTATGATAAATATAATTTTTAATTAATATAAAGGATCTGCTGAGATCGAGAATCTATGACAGTAAACATTTATAAGATCTTGGAGCATAAAATCCAAACAATGAACGGTTTTTATGTATCTTTTTTGAGTTATGAATGCAGTTTCATGCAAAATAATGTTTACAGTATTACAGTATAGCTGTAAAAAATATTTCAATTATAATTTAACAATAGAACTTTCTGTAAAAACTATTTTTCAGATTTTATTGGAAAATATATCTAATTAACCAACCAATGTAACAATAGCATATATACGAGTAAATGTATATTTTTTGTCTGTCAAAAACGTTGATACCTCGAAACGAGCTTTGTTTGGGTTGATACATTGCTGCAAAACATAGTCCAGATAGCATTAACTAACCTAACCCAGCATCTTTTCTTTGTAGGTGTAATTACATCACATTAAAACTTGATAACCTCCAACTTTATAAACCGCAATAAAATATCATGAAGCTATTCACTTAATTATTACGAGTTATGTAAACGCATTTGTTAAACTAATAGGCACGTTTAAAGCAGTGTGTTTTAACCATCAATTCTCCAAAACAAGCGTTTCAATATAACAGCAAGTCGTTCACACATAATTTCACTTCGACGCCAGTTTCACGACCGTATAAATTTTCATAAAGAGAATTTCCCAGGTGTTTTCCACAAACCACATCCAGTCTAATTCTATTTTATCTCTACCCTTTCTTTTCGCTTTCAACTATTATATGCCCTGTTGCATTTTATATAGTTACATTTAAGTGGATACATTAATTCTAGAACACTAAAAAAATAATCCGATTAACTGTAAATTAAATTTTTAAATAACGATTTTTTATCTGAATTGTTCGTAGAAAATCCCACTGTATCTTCATTCATACTAATAGTATACATGCGAAATTATTTCGCTCATTTACTGCAAGAACGCCATAACTCAAAAATTCTGACACGTTTAAAGTTTTGAATTGGTATAACTTTATATGATAATTTTCAAATATATTTATGCTCTCTCGTAGTTAAAGAAGCTATGTCGTTCTTCTATATAAAGTACATCTACGAACAGTTTTTCCTGTATAAACAACTCAAAAAAAAAAAACAATTTTTATGTTATGACGTTGTTGCAGCAAATGAGCGATTTGTTTTTTTGTTGTTTCATTGTTTTTATATAGTTTTAGCTTCAAAATCCTTTTTTTTTACTTTCCGATTTTATTTCGAATTTTTTCCACAGTTTTTTTGATACTAGGCAAAAATTATTAACTTTTGCTTAATGTTAAATAACTCCTGTGGAAAATAATCAAAATTCGAATTTAAAAAAATCTTTAAGTATCTGAAACGATACTCTTTTAAACTTCATCATCAGGTATTTTTTTTAATCCCACGTACTTTCACAAATATTATCTTTTATTTTAGTATTGACATTTCCGACAAAATTGATGGTTGGCAAATACTTCGTACATTTCTTTTAAAATATAGAGAGTAGTGTACATAACTATCTATAAAATGATTGATATTTTCACAATACTTTTCTACAATACCAAAATATTACAAATATATTTAATAATTTCAGCGAAGGGATCGAACCCCGAAAAACCCCTTATTGCGGCAATGTACATAATGCTTTGAACTAAATTTTGACAGCTCACGGATTGAAAAGAGTTTCATTGCGTTTGGCGCTAATGAATCTGTTCTTGTTTTCGTTCAACGATGAATGAAATGATGGGATTATGTACCCTTTAATAATTTACTCTTCTGTGTTTCCATTTAGATGATGTATATTATGTAATATGTATATTCATAACTTTGTGAGTAATGGTTTAGAAATAAACTTTTAACACCCAGTCTTAGTAGAATGACAATAGTTGTATTTATATACAAAATTTAGGGTTTGGATATTTAAATTCATAAAATGTCTATATTATGCATATATTATTATTATCAGTAAAATGTATTTCTCTTGTTTCAGGTAATATTCTGCAACGTGTTCTAGAATCTAGTAATTAGATTTATATTACAAGTAGGTAATAATTACTTAGGCCTATAATGTACATCAATTTTTTATCAATTTAAAGTAATTTGCCAAGTACTGAAAATTGATAACTGAAAATAAAACATGTTCTGTTTTTCCGTCAATTTTTTAGTAATTTCTTACTAAATATAAAGTTTTATATTTATTGTTGTTTATAAAAATGATCTTACAAATACATTTTTTCAATGAAACAAATAAATTTTCATTTCACTGATAAAACTTGCCATTTCAAAATAATAAAAATTATTATCATTCAATTTTCTCAACGACACAATTCACAATCACCATCCAAGAAAATTGGAAACGATGTAACTTTCCATCTAATCTAAACAAAAACAAAAATAAACTTTTTTATGGCATCATCATTGTTGGCAATGAACACTTCGGCCATTTTCTTCCAGGAGGTAGTTGGTATTTTAGCGGCCATTTACAGCTTCGTCACGTTTTTTTGACGACACCCGTCAGCGTTTTCCATTTCGACGACCGAATATCTCCCGGACAATCTATTTGATCGCGTCAAACGCTAAACACAAAGTACCCACTTCTTCTCTAAATTCCAATTCTCTTATTGATATCAATGTCACTCCGGTTGTGCGTCTTCCAAACTATACCGGTCAGTCGGTAGAATTTAATCTAAAATGGTGAAACGATATAAGAAGTTTTTTCATCTATTTACGACTTTTTTTAATATTTACTGTAGCTCTTAGTATTCAAATGAAATAAAAAACTTGACATTTTTTTTTTATATTTAATGTGGAAATATCCTTTTTATATTCTCATACTATAATTAAAAGTATAAAAAAAGTAGATAAGCCGTTTTGGAATCCAATATTTTGATGGGAATATCTATTTTGAATTTCTTTGAATTCATTCTGACTTTTTTGCAATGATTGTACCGGTCGGTTAATCGATCGATTTGTAAACGCTGTAATTGAACGACAAAATAACTCTTTTTGAATTTTTCGAATTATTTTTGAAACGGTGCATATGAGATAAAATGTTAATTTAAAAAAAATTAAAGAAATCATCGATTTCTTAACTGTATGAATATTTTAAATGGTTCATATGAGAAAAAAATTTTTAGAATAAAAGTTACAGTTAACGTTATTTTATACTGGTGTCCCGTAAACATACCGACAAACTTTCAGAAGTCGTCAAGGACATTAAAATAATCGCTTTTTGTTTGTAAAGCCATGCCCGCAAACGAGCCGTTTTAGCAGTAGAGCAAAAGAAAGGTTCCCGCACAAAAGGAATGGATTTTGCCTTTTGGTTGAAATTTTTTGTAATTTGGGAAAATGATAGTTCATAGTATGCCGATCAAAAGTTGTAATGGGTGCAATGTATAAAAATCTATAATTTCTGCTCTAGAGGGCACCAGAACATTCTAAGTATATTTTTATGTTTATCTCCTAAAGGATCAATTTTTTTAAACTTTTGCAAAGAATAAAAAGTTCTTAGAACTAGCCAAACAATGGAAAGCATATTTTTTAGAATATTTTATAACATTTATAAATTTTATAAAATAATTCTTTGCAAATTTTTCTAAAAGTTGACCATTTAGGAAATAGAAATAAAAATAACTTATATAAGAAAGTTCCGTTGCAACCATGACAGCTTTTTGGTTTAAAATAATACATATAATTTATACAGGTACAATAATGAAAAGTACATAATTATTTAAATCGATTCTAAATAAATACTTAGATATATTTATCAAAAATGATGTATTGTTGTTTTTTGAACTGTTAAAAGCATACATACATATATAATGTTTCATGATTTAATTTGACCAAACATTAATCAGATATATCAATTTTAAAGACATTAATCTAATTTGTGCACGCAATATAAATAATGTACCGCTCAACACGAATGCAAGTCGGGGTGAAATAAAATAAAAAAAGAGATTTTATTCGGTTTAAGAATTGACCATCATTGAGACCACAGATCGCAGAAACCGTTTTAAACGTTGTTACAACTTTTAAAGTTTCATGTAAAATAAATGGCGAACATAAAGGGAGCAATTCCAGACTCGTTATATATGTATGTATGGTTACATTCAGAAAACTATATTGTATTGAAACGATTGTACCGCAAGCCACGTTTTTGTAATAGCATTAGTTCTTTCGTACCTGCGCATGTGTTGAAATAGCCTATTTATCTGATAGATCAGTAAAAGTCGAATTTATTTAAATGTGCCATGAAACAAATTGACTTTTTTATAGTTTAAGTGATATTGTCTTTATGGGACAAATATTGAAATATTGTAAAGGGTTTTATTATATTGATATTTTAAGTCTTATTTTTTGGAAGGTGTAGATAAAGGTTCATACTTTTATTAAATAAAGTTATATATTTTTCAAATATATTTTTTATCTGAAACACTATTGGATTACATAGAGTACCTATTTTCATTCTGTTTTTCTTCTTCGTAGTATTGAAGACACGAGAAGCTTTGTGATCGTTTTAGAATGAAACAAAAAAACTGTTCTCAGATGTCAAAATTTTAAATCGATCTTTCCGTTTAAGGTCAAGACAAACACTTTTCGTTCCGTGTCTGTTTGTCTGTCTGTCACACGCATAACTCATGAATCACTGAACCGATATTAATGAAACTTGGTTGGATGGTTGGGTCTGGTTTGAGAACGGTCTCATTCCAAAATCATCGTGTGTAAGGGAAAGGGGGTGACATCCCAAAATATTTATTTTTCAAGATATCTCAAGAACGATACTTGTTACGTAAAAATTTTATAGGATCTTTTTTATAGAGCATTCAATTTCCTGTAATATACAACGTTTGTTGTAAAATATTTCCTTATAAATATTTATCTCAATTTGCCTTAAAAAATCGTGTTGTGTTTTTTTTTTTTAAATTGATATTTACTTTGACATATTAAATGCCATTTTGACGTTTAAATTTAGATTTAGATTGAAACTATCAAAAAAATAATTAAGAAAAATTTCGAACTAATATTTTTTAGTAAAATTGTATAAAAATTAAATGCTTAAACAATGCTAGAGAATTTATCTGAACACTATCTGTTTTTATTTAAATTGTTCAATAATTAACTACCTTTGGTGAATTGAGCACGAGGAAGCATCAATTTTAAAAGAACTTTACTATAATACCTATTATTTTAAGAATATGATAAATTCAAACATAAATCACCAATTTCGTGTATTAACAAAAATATTCTAATAAGAATCAGGAAAGAATGCATGAAAATTATTAGTTTTTCTGATTCGATAATTAATTCCCAACACGTAATTTATAAACACGCAAATTCAATACTAACATTATAATGTCTACTCATATTTATTGTACATACACACGCATATTATACGTATATTCAATATCTGTTACACTGTACAAATCTAAAATTATATTTTGTAATATAAACAATAATGACATAGCGCATGAAAATAAATCATAAAAATCAGCACGCCAATATAATATAAACTATCTAAAAATAAAAAATATGTTTCTGATATTTTTTGCATCTACGTGCTTTATTCGGAATTTAGTTATCAATATATTTTATTAATGACCTATTATATAACTGAACGATGTATATTTTTTGCATCAATTACACTTGCTTTGTTTTTAGTTAAACTTATTCAGATTAATACGTAGTATTTTTTTAATAGCTAAAATGTAAAAAAAATTACATGTGAATTACAATCGCAAAATGATATATCCTGAAACGAATTCTTATAGATTGAAGTTATTTGTAAATTAAAACGGACTTTGTATGGCGAAAGATAACAATAGCACAAAAAATACATTAGTAGTATGCCATGATTACTTTAACTCTTGATTGAAATTCCTGTAACATGACACTTTAACGTAGATCTAAAGAATTACTTAACATAAAGAAAAACGAAAAAAGAGAATATGTCAATGAAACACACATTTGTGTATACAAACATATAAGATATTGGATGTGAAACATGACAAAGAAAATAAGAATATTTTGATACAATAAAAATACTGTTACACGTTGACAAAACTTTGCGGTGATATTGGAAAAGTTTCAGCAGCGGGTGAGTAAAATGAGTTAGACAGACAAACTTACATAATGTAGATAAATAACTTTCTTATTTGTCATATTTAATTCCGTTAAAGTTTTCCTCCCTTGTTCACTTTCCATTCCAATTAATTATAGCCGCGTACCGGAGACAGTTCTCGGTAAATTTTACCAAGTTATATAATATTTCGTTACATAGACACAGTAATTTTGTTTTGTGTATTTATTACGTTAACACACTTCTTGCTTTTCAAATATTGAAATTAGCATAGACAATCTTTTGTTTTACAAAAGATAATATAATTTTTTATTAAAAATATATGTACATATAAACGTAGGTACCGGATGTAGAATCTTATTACGGACATAGAAAACTCAGATATATGTAAATATTTGTTGTTCTGCTGGAATTTCGGTATGTTAATACATTGTCTTGTAAACTTCAAAATGATTACTAACCAAATTAAAGTTTTAACATCAAAAGAAGTTATTGTAAATAATTAATAAACTCAAAAAGTGGCAACAATTTATAAAACAATACAAATAATTTTTCTGCAATTTGTTAATTATTTATAATAACTTTCTGGCTGTTTATGGCCAAAAGACCAAGCTTCAAATTTATTTTTAAAATGTCAAGTACGTGTGGGACCTTGCATATTAATGTCCCGTATCTTAATAATCGTTTCGATTATTTTATTTTGAATTGATAACAGAAACTTCTTGGATTGTCAGCTTTCATTTGATACTCCTTTCCGGAATTGAATAAAAAAAATGTATACCTTATTTGTCTTCTCCTCCTAATTTTTTACTATAAGTATACGAATACTAAATATTATTTACTAGATTACCGCAATATTAACAAGACAAAAAATATTTGCATGAGTCTTGTATAACATTGATTTCCCTATACACCATAGAATCTATAAATATTCAAAATTTACCGCAGATAAAGTTAAAAAATGAATACAAATCAATACAAACAAACGTTTTTCCAAAAACAGATTTTATCATGTTCATAAATACTCATTAAAGGTTTAATAAATAAACTTCGGAGAGAAAAAATTTTTTTTTGATTGATTGATACAAAATAATTACATTAATACAGATTATAATGCAGAGAGATAATTAAAATGGCAAATGATCACATTAACAACGCGTTACAAATTTTAATATTTATGATTTAATTACTGATCTCTCTGGGTTTGGAGTGCGTAATTATAAACTGTCAAAAAATAAAACAAGAACATGAAGAGTAATTAAAGAGAAAATTATGTGTTGTATTTAGGATAAAATCTCGTGTAATTCATTTCGCAGAACAAGAAGAAAATGCTTACTGCGAGAAAAGTGGTACTCGAAGGAATTTTATCTTACTCCCCCATAAAAATAAGTGCTCCTGCGTCAGACAAGGAGGACGAGAAGAAATTGTACATAATGTCAACCTTTTTCAGGAGAGGGTTGATGTTTCATACACTTCTATCATATCTTGTCAACAAATATAGAGTTGTTTTTTAAATGTCAACATTTATATACCAATAAGCAGGTATTAGAAAAGTGACCTTTCGATCTCCAGTTATCAGTATTAATGGAATCAATAAGATACTTCAAAATATATTTTTTGCCATTGACTAAGTAAAAGTCTAATGCAGAAGTGGGTAACCTTTTTCTGTGACGGATCAAATGAAGTATTTTTAAATCAACTGTGGGCGACTGTTTTTTTTTGTGTGTGGATGTAAATAGTAAAATAGTAAATATACTAGCAACGCGCCCGCGATTTCGCTCGCGTTGTGTACGTTTTTATGACCATTTATATAATTTATAAAATTTTATTGGTGCTGTTAATCTGCAACAATGTTTTATGTTAGTTGATTGACCGTTCCCCCCTCTCATTGTCAGACGTTAAATTTCGGAAAATCCCTTTTTAAAAAAAAACATCCCAAAAATTTCATATTCTATGTCCAAGGGTGAAGCTTAAAGATTTAAAATGATATCGAAAAAAAATTATATTCTAGATTTTTCAACCCTTTGCGTATCAAAGTTGAGTATTTGTGTATCCATGTTTCTTTCTAACTTTGTGAGAAACCAATAAACTTATTTTTTTAAAACTAGAGATACATTGAGCTAGAAATCACAAAGTTTTGAATATTGACCTAGGGTTTGTCATTTTGAAAAATATATCCATTCATACATGTACTTAGTAAAGAATAACTCATTTAGAAAGACGTATAAATTTATTTCTTCAATGGTCTACTTAAGTCAGTTTAAATTTTGTCCCAAAATAAGATATAATTGAATAGTTGCATTGCACCTTTACTTACTCTTATCTAGTGTCTCATATACATACATGTATATATATTTTTGCAATATAGATCAAATATTTTTCATACAGATTACAGTAAAAAAATCGATAAATCAGAACGACTACGTTTCTTCAAATAATAGATAGACACTCGTATAATAAAAAGTATCTGAATAGGAGAATAAGAACGGATATGTAAGTTTCCCCGATTGTAAAAACACAAACGAAGCGTAACAGTGAATCATGCGGCGCACCCACGCTCTAGGAAATCACATAAAAATATTGTAACAACAACAAAAACCATATCTCATCTTAACTCCCCCTTTGTATCTATGCATGTGGTCGATTTTCAACATCTCTTCTCTAAGCAAATGTCATAGTTTTTTATTTGAAGCATGGATAATATATTAAATTAAATCTAGGTTGTCTGGACACTATTTTATTACGTTTATAATCTTATTTTTTGTAGCAAAAATATTAACGATCTTGAAAAAAAGTTACAGATAGTTAAGTGCTCAAGTTTACAATTACATATTATAACCGATCAATAATATAATAATTTACAAGATATTTTAAAAAATATATTTTTTTAAATCTTGGACTCACTGTAGCTCGTAAAGTAGTAGTCGTTAAAAAATGGCGTATATGACAAAAATCATAGAGAATTTAGTGTTTTACAAGATTGTCATTTGATATTTTATTTTACAGTCATCAGTTTATGAAATAACTTACTTTTTGCTAATTTTGTTGCGCTGTAACTCGGTTAGCTCTACAAAAATAAGGTCATGAAAGAATTTGTAATGGCAGTCACGTCAACTTACTGGAATACTCAAGAGATATCCCCGACAATTTGAAAACATATACTTTTTTTGCTATTTTTGCGTTACGAACCACCTTGTTGTTCTTTTGAATGAAGTGATTGTTTATTACTTGTTATTATTTTCTGTGATATAATTATTTATAAGGTATATATTCTGTATATCTGTATGTATCAATACCATCATTGGTACATTTTACATAGGATTTATTATGTAATAATTTATTAGGAGTTAATTTTAATATGAGCCGCAGGTGTTCTATTTTATCATAATGGGGATAAAGTTATGACTTGAAATAACCAAATGTGCGTTTTGGAAATCGATGCTCCATCTGGATAAAGGATTGTGGAAATTATAATCAATGAAAATTCATGAATATTTTAAAAGTTACTACCTCCACTAAACAATTACTCGAGAAAATCTATCAGTTTGTAAACAAGTTTATTGGAAGTTTTAGATAAAACAAAAAGTCTTATAAAACAGTGGTTCCAAATCTTTTTTAAGTTACTGAAGAATTTGTATATATACCATATTTTAAAAAGTCCTACAGTCTACAGAATAACACATTTTTCTATTATTTTCTAAATAAATTAATATACTGAGAAATTCACTTTGTTCAAATAATTAATTGTTCAGGTATTAAAAATATATTATTAATTCATACTTATTTAGAAAAAGGTATCGTTTTTTTAAGGAAAACACATAATATAGTAGGTACAAACAAATATCTTCTTAGAAAAATATTAATAAATCTCAAAATATAATAATATTTTGTTGCATTAATGAAAAACTTTATATTCATTTTCAAGAGAATCTCATAAAATTTTCTTACGACAAAAGATTTTTATTCTCATATCTCAAAAATATTACGTCTAAAGAATGTGCGTTCACAAAGTACAGGAGTTAGATATTGTTGTATTTTTAGAATAATATTTTCGTAGAACAATGTTATAAATACCTACTTTAAAATCCTATATTATTATATCATATAATATGATAGTACATTTTATTACTTTAATTTTATCTTAAAGAATTCCTTTTCTATTTCTTTGGATTCAAAAGTTTTATTACTATAGACTTATTTATTATTGTTGGTATTTTCTTCGCGTATGCGGTTTAGACGAGACCTTTATACTTATATAGAATTTTTGAAGTTTTCTATAAAAGTTTACTTCAATGTGCGACGAAACATACACCAGGGAAAAACGTCGAGACTTATATTATAAGTTCAAGTATATTTAGAAAATATATATAGTGAAACTTCGGTATAATACTCCCGTTTATAGCGCTATCCCGTGTATTACGTGTTTTTGCCATTGTCCCGACCTAGACACGTCAATTAATATACAAATATTTCCGTTTACGACACATAAAAGTTTGTTAAGACCTTTTGTATTGACAATGAAAAAACCTTTTGTCAAAATTCTTCAAATCAATTTCGAAACATTTGTTGTACAAAATGGTGATTTTACAACAAAAAAGTTATTTTCTTAAAAATCGTCAAGAAATCGAGAAAAATGCTTCATGTACATAATCTACATAACGTATGTAATTACTTTATATTATAATATAATTATGATTCTACATTTAAACATATTTTTAGGAAAAATCTTTATTTTGTAATTTATTTCCCGCCTATTGAGCTATCCCATTTATAACGAGTTTTTGATCCGATTCGCTCAAGAACGTTATAACGAAGTTTCACTGTACCTATAGATATTTATTAATTAATATTTATATTTTAACAAAAAGATAAATAATTCCGATTTATTTAAAACGTATAATATATTTCAAACTGTTGATAAGAGGTATATATTATTCACATTTGTTACAATAAGATGAATAGTAAATTTAAAAATATAGCAACACATTACTGTTTATATGAACAAATTTCACATCCTGATGAAGAAAAACAGTTACGAAGCACACAAATGTTTTATTCACATGAGAAGTGAAGTATAACCAAACCTCCATCACTCCTGGTGGGTGTGTGCGGGGCGCTAAAGTGGGAGGGGTGGAAACAGCACTGATTTCTCTAATGGACGCGCCATTTACGGGCGAGGGGACCATATATCAAATTTATCTTATTTGTCTGCTTTTATTATTGTTTGGATATCTGTCGATTCTGGTTATCTTCGGTTGACTCGGCAGTTACAATGCTTGATTTGGACAATATAATGTACAATGTATTTGTTACGCTTACGAATTGCCTGTCTTTTTGATATGTTAGGAGAGATTGGCATCCATTGATAGAGTTTTTCTTGTTATTTATACAAAAGCCTAAAGTGATATCAAAGAACTGTGTGGCAATAAATTTGTCACATCAAGTTCGGTTCAGCAGAAAATTATTTTACAGATTAAATGGATTACACGTATTAGTATTATAACATGGCTCGCGATTGAATTATTAGACACATCAACTAACATTAAACACAGTGTTCTAATCTACTCTATTTCATAATATTTGTACGTCATCGTCGTCATCCATTAATTTACAAAAGAGATGCATATATTAAGAGTTTTATTCAAAACTAACAAGAGGAGGGTCAGGTACCTGGATTTTTAATTTTTTTTATACTTATAGCGTGTTTTGGAGGAAATGTTCCACCAAAATCGGTTGAGATAGCTTTCGAGGTTAGTCAGAAAAAATGATAAAAATTACAAAAAAAAAGCAATCAAAATAAATTATATTTTCTGCAAAACGATTCGACGTATGGTCTCAAAAAATGTTAAATATTTATACATTTATATTATGTTAATATAATGCAGTTAATCCTTAAAAAATAATTAATTTTAACTAAAAATAATCATTGACAGTTTAGTTTACTCTGTACAATAAACTTGAATCAATTTTATTATAATGAAGTTCAATTAACTTCTATTCATGAAAAAAACAAATTTCTGGTATAATATTTGACATGAATAGCTAACATAAAGTATATTTATACGTAAAATAATATAACCGAACATGAATTCAATCGATCGAATAAAATGACTGATCATCCAGGTGTTTCTGTTGTTCATCAAATATTTTCTCGCAAAAAATAACACCATCAATCAACCTAACGAAAATTACGTGCAACAAAAATAAATAGACACAAAAAATATTCCCCAATTTACACAAAAGGTTTTTAAATATGGTACAATAGTTAATTAAATAGTATGGTGTCTTATACAATATTTCATATTTTTTCTAATACGTATTCATTTAATATAAACAAGATTAGGAAATACCAGTAAAAACTTTTAATCAAAATTTTTAAAGAAGTAAGATTATCTATATAATGAAACTTATTATATTAATGTCATTCTTTAACTATAGATAAAAATACAGCTTTGATAGGGCAATAATATATTTTTTATACCGGGTACTGTATGAATTTTTATTTCTAAAAGTAAACTGCTTACAGAAAAACTTTTCAGACAAAAATTACTCATCATATAGGGGGCAATATCTTGATATTTTGTGTATTTTTTAAATGAATATATATACTTATATTTTATGGATATATTATTCATTTAAATTATCATTCAAAATCAATTTTTAGAGAAAAAGTACAACAGAAAGAATTATTATAAATTACACATGATAATATATAAGGTACTGGCACTAATCTTGGATATGACCCCAGTAATGGCTATTTTTTAATTAAATGTACTGAATTAGAAATATTTGTTGATATTTGAGTACTACCATTTCTGAATATTAATCTATATACATTTAACTATCTTGCAACGTGATTTGATGACAATCGGCCAATAGGTGTCAAAATGGTGGACATTTAAACTAATTATAGTATAATTTATTTATTAATTATTATATTATCATAGCAACTGCTTTACGTACATTGTTTCAAATTTGACCATTCTTTCTTTTATATCTTTTGTGTCGTAGTACTTATCATTTTGTAATCATTGGCAAGTGTCCGTCACTGCGTGCTCATTAATGGTTTTATTTTATTCATTACTGGAGAAAAAACATAAACAAAATAAAAGGCTTTAATTTAAAAACAAACTATATTTTCAGACTTTGGTAATTAAATTGATTAAATAAAGAGTTACTTGTTTTATTAGTAACATGAGTTCATGAGAATTACAAAAAGAAGCCCGTCAATCACAAAAACAGTAAACCTTACTTTTATAGCGGCCATAACAGGTGCCAGTACGTTGAAAATCAAAAATGAAATCAAAACGTCATTTTATATTTCAATATCGTATATTGTATTACGAGTATTAATTATTAACCTCATCAGAAATCTATTTACATCACATTGACATCAAATCAACATTTTAAAAACAACAATTTGTTTGGCTACCTACATCCTTAATATATATAAAGCTCAACGTCTCTCTGTCTGTCTGTCTGTCTGTCCGTTAGTTACCTTATCACTCGAGAACCACTTATCCGATTTACGAGTTTTTTTTTTTAATTCATAGGTACGTTCTCTGGCCAGGTTATAGGCTATATTTTTTTACGTTAGGTAACATAACAACAAAGCAGTGACGATAATAGTAAATCAAGTCGGAAAAAATTTTGCCGTCGGCGCGCTGTTTTGTAATACGCTGCCTAAACCGTTCAATATAGAACAAAATAATGTAATAAAGAATTGTGTAGAATCAAAAGTTCTTCAATTAAGTCCGCGACACCATATGTCTAACTTTTATATTTTAGCCACAATGACTGCTTTTATGTTACAAAGAAAACATAAAATATTTGGGTTTTGTTTACATGGACTTATGACCTGCAAAACATTAATCCATATCGAAATAAATGATTTCATCGTCATAAGTACTTAATGTAGATATAGTTTGCCATTTACAGCATCCAATTTGGTCGTATAGTTTAGAAAATATCTTAAAATATATTTATAAAGATAATATCTTAAATGTATGGTGTCGTGCCGCATCGAAGCAAGTACATCAGACTGGATTCGCGTACGCTCGGTTGTTATTCGGAGTCCCTCGGCTGATCGTTTGTGTTTATTTTGTTTTCAATAATTAACATTTAAATTTAAACAGAACACAAATTATTTGTACTTTTTTCTTCTGATTCGTTTTTGTTAGGTAATTTAGGTATTGATAAATTATTATTACAATAATAACTAATCGTGTTTGTACTTAATTATTTAAACTATATTTTTCAAAAATCCTAAACAATAATTCCGTAGTCTACGCGAGCGAAGCCGCGTGGGCCCAGCTAGTCATACATAAACTTGAACACACTAAAACTCGGAAATGAACACACGTGGAAAACTGTACAAAGTGGGATGGAGTGATGGAGTAAGTGAGGTGCATACATCATCGCACATACACACGAGAGAGTGTAGACAGGCATTACAGATTCATACTCGTACATATAGGTGTAAGAAGGAAGGTGGTAGCTGATGGATGGACGTGCTACGTTACCAATGTACTGTGAGATGTCACTACTCCATGCGACAGAGTTGGCTCTGAAAATGTTTATTTACTCTAACATATGTTTAACTCTATGTGAAGCAGGGGTAATAATGGAAACACATGATGTATTAATTCCATTTTTATTCAGTGAAATCACAATCAAAACACTGACTGAAAATTACTTCTATATTTCAGTTAATGTTCTTATTCCATATTGTTTCGAAATCAGTGAATGTCCGTGCAACTTGTTCCTTTAAACTTAAACATAGGCACCACATCTTCACTAATAGAGATGATTTTATCACATCGAAACTGTCATTCGCTGTCCTTTTCATTTGTATAAATTTTTAATTTGTAAATTCTATTGTGAATCGATGATCATATAGCCTGAACTTATTTTAGCGTCTTTCAAACAGTAAAAATCTCGTCAAGATCGGTTCAGTAAGGTCTAATAGATGGACTGATAGAAAAAACATCTGCAAAGTAAATGCACAATGCTTCCTCGTGCTAAATTGACCAAAGATAGTTAATTATTAAATAATTTAAGTAAAACCCGATAAAGTGTTCAGATAAATTGCCTAGAATTTTACTAAAAAATATTAGCTCGAAATTTTTCTTAAGACTTATTTTTTCGTATATTTTTAATTTTTTGACAATTTCTATCTAAATCTAAATTTATGGTAACGTCAAAATGACATTTAAAATAAAAATAATTTTTTTTTAAAGCAAATTGAGATAAATCTTTGTAAGGAAATATTTTACAACAAACGTTGTAGACATATGTGTATGTATATTATAAGAAATTGTATGCTCTACAAAAAAGATCCTATACAATTTTTACGTAACATGTATCGTTCTTGAGATATCTTGAAAAAATTAATATTTTGGGATGTCCTCAAGCCAGACCCAACCATCCAAGGTTCAGTGGTTCATGAGTTATGCGTGTGACAAGGATTCAGGAGACAGACAGAACGAAAAGTGTTTGTTTTGACCTGAAACGGAAAGATCAATTTAAAATTTTGAAATCAGAGAACAATTTTTTCGTCTCATTCAAAAACGATCACAAAGCTTCTCGTATCTTCGATATTGCGAGGAAGCAATTCTAAATCTGTCTTATAACGTATATATTCTCAATAAATACAGTATACGATAATTAATTATATATTAAATAAATGTCTTCTGTATTTATTTTTATGAAACTTGATTCTTGTAAAAAATAATAACCTTACGTAATACAATCACCTAACATCCTTCTGGTATTCATTACAAATCTGATTATTTCTAAAATAAATTACGTTCAGGAAGCTGTATATGATAAAAATGAAAGCATTGTATAGACGAGTGTGAGATAAAACGAAAGATAATTATATTTGACATTTATAAAGGCACTCAACGAATGATGTTTTGTGCGGAACGTCCGTTAATGGTTACACGATGTTTTAATGTATTTCGCCCCAAGGAGCGATTCCCGCTGTTGAGCTTCATAACACATCTCTGGATGGACGGACGCTTCTAATAATCGGAAACGTATTTTTAATATTAAAAAATTATTATTTTTTAATTAGATTGGTATTTTGTACAGTTAAATTTATAATTTTCAATCAATATATTTCAAAATATTTCATTATTAACATGTAAAAATATTGTGACCTAAATAAAATATTGAAACCGTAAATTGTAAACTATAGAATTCTTTATTCCATGGCTACTATGTTTTTATATAAATGACAGTTGTATGCTGTGACATCATGGAAACAAAACGACTTGATAAAGATTTTTTTAGTCTTTTGATGATAAATCTTAGGTTTTCATAAAATATTAATAGCCACGAATATGCACAGAAAAATAATCTAACTATTGATGAAAACCGCATTAAAATCGGTTCAGTAATTCCCGAGTCTATAAGCCTCATACAAACGAACATTCATTTTTATATACGAGTACATACATAGATAGATAGAGATGACAAGAACCTTTGAAATGCAACTAAAAATGAATAATCCATCTACATAATCGAACAACAACAACAATTAACAATGCCATACATTCATGTCCGTTATAATTTCTGAGCACGCCCACCTCTGTGCGAGAGCGTTTATCAAAACTGATGCCTTCGCTCACACGTGCGATTGAATCGATTTGTAGCGAGTGTTATTTATTGGCTGCGAATTGTACATACACCGATATTGCAGATACATTTTTTTCCAACTCGCGTTGTTTTTTCATATACGGTTGATGATATTTTCATTGGATTAGATTAAAATCACATGTACACAAATTTGTGCTTTTGTTTGTTTTTCACATTTTTGACCTTAAGTGTGATTTAATAATACGACTTTTTCAATTTTGTTTTGTCGATAATTTAAGGTTTCAGTTTTTCATAAACGAAATTTTTATGTGTAAGTATACCAATATTTTAAAAAAATATTAATGCTATTTCATCAAATATTGATTTCACATACATATAGTTATTAATAAATGACGCGTATCATCTATAGTATATATACAACGGCGCCGAAAGCAGGGGAAAAGGAGTTGCTTCCTCAAAATTTGGACCCCGTTTTTTAGGGCGGGTTTGAAGCGACGTGCAATTATAAAAATCTGTTTTCTGTAATTTTTTTACTCTTATTAATTCTTTAAATTTTTTATACTGATGTTAAAGCTGACAAACAAATTATAAAATGTAACCATGAGTCTAATCAGAGAAAAATAATAATAAAAAGTGAGTACAGTGAAACCTCGTTTTAGGTCCCAGCATTCTTCCATAAGACCCCATGTTAAAATATTTCGTTAGTACGTTTTTCTCGTTAGTACGGGTCTTCCCTCAGTACCTTTAAAAAAGTACTGACGAGGTTTCACTGAATTTCTATTTATTCTTTTAACAAATAATACGATATTAATCAAGCCAAAGAAAATTGAAGTCAATTTTGAATTTTAAGAACGCGAAGTAAAGTTAGGTCAGCTTCATTTTTTCGTACCCCCTCCCCAGAAATAATTTGGTTCCGGCGTCACTGGATATACATTACTATTTGCGTAGCTCTGTATCCGATATTGGCATTGATAAACTAGTAGTAAAAATATCGCATACCTAATATTTAATGTTAAAAAAAATGCCAACCTCATATATGATATTATCAGAATGAAAAATAGACTCACTATTATATCATTTATTCTATATTTCAATTGAAAAAGTAAGATAAATTCTTCCCCGATATTCGTTTTTAGTTGAAAAGCTAAAAAATCTACGTCTATAAGACAAACATACAAGAATTCATTTCTGACAGAGGTCCATTTTTGGTTGAATTCACATTGTCTTGAAGCAAAAACCACATATCAACGTTAACGGGCTAGAGGACGGTTACTTGGTATTCAGTGAAAGGGTTCTCTGGAAGTATATATCAACTCTAGATCTACTCGTACCCGGTATTTGTGTTCCTACAGAATTGTTTTTATTCAACGTTTAAGCCAACTGTTTTTACCTTAATCGTTTTTATCCCGTTTAATTATCTTAGTTTAAAGTTTTCTGTACGTTAAGACTAGAATAGAAGATAACATTAACGTTAAATATTTTGTTTTCTGTATTATATACAAACTACGTTTTCTCTTTATTCATATTCATTACTAGAATTTCTTCACGACTTCATCTGTGTGTATATATACATAGAAATCGGTGAATTCCCACGCAACTGCCTCCTCTAAAAATATAGGCACCAAATATTAAAAAGGTTTAATTATATCAAATCACAATTGCTATTGCTTTTGATTTTCAATTCATTTTTATTAGAAAATATCAATTGTAAATTTTCCTCAATAAAGATATACCTATCCTAAATTAGTAACATACAGGCTTTCTAACAGTGCAAGTCCCATCAAAATCGGTTCAGTAATTTTTATACCATGTTGAATCTGGCAGCCAGAGATAAAATTTTTATAAACTATCAAGATGGAATATATGTATTGCCTGTAAAACGATCGAAAAGAGTAAAATAGTATTTGTATTTTACAGCCAGACCGTACATATTTACATATTATTACATATTAACCCATTAACGCTCGCCGTACACACTTGTGTATACCTCATTTTATAATTCGCGTTGCTTTGTATTAATTCACAATATTTCCTTAAAAATCAGATGCTAGTAGTGCAACAAACAAAATCTGTTAACGTTGTTAGTTTCATGAGTGTTTAAACGTGTTTTAATTGCTGCGAATTATTTGTATATGAATAGAGGCATGTGATTTGCTAATATATTTTATCCAACTGAAGCATGTGATTTCGAATTTTGTTTAAATCATATGGAATAATTTAAATATACATATAACTTGATTTTTAAATGTAATTTATCTTTAAAAAAATTGTATCAGAAAAGCAGTCTCACACAAAATAGGCTTCATATATGCCAAATTTACTCGCACGAATGTACACCGTTATTTTTTTTCTAAATACAAAAAAAAGTTTTTGTTGTAATATTTAGTTAAATATATTGCATGTGTACTTAATTTTATTTAAAAAAATCTTCTGCATGTTTTTGTTTTCTTTTGGGTGTTAATGGGTTAATTTGGTGTTACTTCCAAATCTACATTTAGGCTTTACGATATAAAACAAGCCACCTCTGACCTCTACGCTCATGATTAGTTTAGTTTTCTAGCACACGAAAAAAAAATTAATTTAAACATATAAATTTAAAGTTTATTGACACTATTATTTTATTATATTTTTTATATTCACATTTCTTATTCATCTATAACAACTTCGGGTTAAATGTTACGTAATATTTGATTTAAATTAATACTCAAGAAATAAAAGTCAATATAATATCGAAATAAGATTTTTTGCAGTAAAAATATAAAAACACAGCCATCTAAACATTGATATATATTGATCCTTCGGTTTCAATAAAAAACGATAAAAGACAGAAGGAAGGGTTGCGGCGAAGATCGGTTACATTATATTGCTTCTCTTGTTCACCCTCTCTATCAAAACCGTGCGTCTCCCTCTAACCCACTAATACTGAAGACAGTTTGAGAGAAGCTAATGATTTGGAAACGATTTGAAATTCGCGCGTCAGTGTGGGTACGTTTTTGTAGAGACACTTACAACCGATCGGACAGGAAATTGGTTTTGAATGATTGATTTAATTTTTTTACTTCTGTATCCCTTTTTCTGTCTCTGTCTTTTGTGCAGCACTTAACCCGAATATTCAGTCGTGTAAAGAATGCAACATATAACTTTTGACAAATGAACGTTCGTCAAAATGTCATACTTTATATATTATATACATATACATATGTATATCTTATAACATTCATCAAAAATAGAGAAAAAATGTTAAAACAGTTGTGTTTTTTGAAGAGAGTTTCAATAACATATTACTATTCATATATATGTAGATACAGTCGCTAGTTAGTCTATACATAGGTTAGGTTTTCTTATTATTTACTTGAATAAAATAATGAAAATAATTTTTTAATAACAATCATAAAAAAATGTCATATAATATAGTATAACAAATATTATCAAAATTATTATGTGCACATATGACAAAATGTCATAAAATATAAGATTACAAAAAATTAAAATGTATTACATATTACAGACAGTACTTACTTTGTAAAAGAAAGAGACACATTGAACTTTCACAATAGTCGAAATACAGTCATTTCAATTTTTATTTTTTTATATTAGGATTTCACTATGGAATAAATAGATACCTACTTGTAATTTTTTTGCAAAATTGATGTTATATAAAATAAAAATATTTATATTTAATATTTTGACGCAAAAATCGCGAAAGTACAAGGTAATTTTTTTTTTGAGGAAACATAAAATAGATATATTTGACTACATTTAATAATAAGAAATTAATATTTCACAAATTATTTTACATTAATACAATAAATTGATTATGGCATGATTGTAATTTACATATTTATAGTTCATTGGGCTAATTATAATTTATTTATATATTATAATTTTTAATGTTTGAATAAAATATTAATATCTATGTTTCAATACACTTTTATATGTAAATAAAGCCAATAAATAATATTTATCTATAATTAGCGAAAGGATTATTAAATTATAACCAGTAAGAAAATGTAACCCACATTAATGAAAATAAATAAAAGTAATTAACATCCTGAAACATATTTATTGCAGTGAAATTTTCAAAAACAAAAAAATAAAAACTGTAATTGCCAATTAAACGATTTTATAGCTCCATTTGTTATATTTTAGTAGTATTTAATAACCAGCGTTAAATCAATTTTGCTATGAAATTTCTCAGAATTAATTAGAGTGGAATATAGGAGGTAAGGAAGACAAACCCGAAAGTGGTAAAAGTTTTCTAATTATGAGCGACTGTAAACAAAGTGTCACAACTGAAAATAAATTCTAATTTCTTAAAAGTAAAAATGTCTTTGTTTTACATTTAGCAAATACGGTATTGGTATATAAATAGAATTCTTTTCATTTTCTCTTAATGTAGTAAAATAGAACGACTTAATCTTTATTTTTTTAATTAAAATACAAACATTATTTTTGTTTGAGTTCGTTGTTTTAGTTTCTGAATACAAATAATTTGATAATATTACATCAAAATTCATTCATTTATATACCTACAAATTAAATAATCAATATCCTCCCAAAATTTGATAACTTTAAAGATTTTTTGGACCCGGTAGATGGCGCTGGGGTCGAAAATGTGTATTTATGATCCAATTTGGCTCATATTCAGAATATTTATGTTATTTGGAAAAAAATATTTTTACAAAAAATGGGCCCAGATTCGAGATATTTACGAAAATGTGTATTTATAATCTGATTTTTAAACAAATTATTTGTTGGGCAGAACAACGTTTTCCGGGTCAGTTAAAATAACAATTACAACCCTCCATATATAACAGAGGGGTTAAATATTAACTCCTGTGCGAAGCTAGCAATTAATATAAAAATACCCACATTTCATTGTATGCAAATATTCATATTGATGTTAGTGTATTCAAATTTTCCTATTAACTCGAAACTCATCTAAAATAGTTTGCTTTATCAAACTTAAACAAAACATACACAACATCAGTATATGTATGTATGTATTATTTCAAGCTTCATATACATACAAAATAACAAAGATAGCGATAAGATAATAGCAGAATGCGTATTATTTGTCCTTTTTCATGAAGAACTTTAGCCCTGATTTGAACAATATGCTAAATAGTTTGAACGTTAAATCTTTGTGAGACTTTGAACCTACGATTAAGGAAAGCAACATTACACAAACTTCATTAATTCTAATAATGAAGATTTAGTATTTCAAAATAAATTTGTTAAGTTTGTTCGAAAAAGTGCAACTTAATTCTAATTATTGTTTTAATTAAAACTAAAATTGACACCTTACTATTAATGTTGTTTTATTTAAACAAAATAATTATAAAAAATTTAAAGTGGAAATTAAATAATGGAAATGCCACTATATGAAAATAATATTTTAAGTTTCAATCGTATTAAGTTTCTCAATAAAGATTACGACCTATGATAATAAATTATTCATTGATATGTTGATGTACCTACATATTTTTAAATAAAATATATACATACCTATGTATATGCATATTGCAAATAATAAACAATGGGCAAAATAAAATAGTGGCTTTTCCGTTCTATTCATATACTTATTTATCGACGAAGATATACTATACATATATTTTGTTATACATATACAATGAAACTTCGATATAACTCCCGTTTATAGCGCTATCTCGTGTATAACGCTCTTTTACCACGGTCCCAACCCTGACACGTAAATTAATATACAAATATTCCCGTTTTTAGTGCTCGTAGTTCCAGTTTATAACGCGCAAAAATTTGTTATAACCATAGTGTTGACAACGAAAACCTTCTATCAAAATTCTTCAAATCAACTTTATTTAGTTATTTATTATTGTGCAAGTGTTGACCATTCTACTCTCTTTAGCAGAAAAAATGGCGATTTTACGAAAATATGACGAAAACAATGTCTTAAAACAAAAATGTTTAGCGAAGACTTTAAGAATTACGGGTTCAACTCTCCGTTTTATTCTTAAAAATCGTCAAGAAGTCGAAAAAAATGCTTCAAGTACATAATCTACATAATTTCTTCTTTTATTTTATAATATAATTATGATTCTTCATTTAAACATATTTTTAGGAAAAATATTTTATAATTTATTTCCCGCCTATTACGCTATCCCGTTTATAACACGTTTTTGATCCGATCCTCTCAAGAGCGTTATAACGAAGTTTCACTGTATGTATCACAGAAAATATTTATTTATCCTTCTTATATTGCTAAAAACTATAAACTGTATTGTCAGTGTGTATTATGAGTATACCGTGTGTTACTTTTGTTTGTTATTTTTCCTGACTTCTCCATGATACATTTCATCAAATAAAGTACAACTTTAATATCATATCCTATACGCACGCAGTAAGCACTATCATACATTATGCAAAAATAATCTAAACAGAAGAAGAAGGTAAAGAAGATGTCTGTATCACGGAGGGGTCGATCTTCAATAACTCACCTTGCAGGTTTTTTTAATATACATTCATATTCGCAATTTACGATTATCACCGTATATTTAAGGGTGGATGAAAATTGAAAACATCTTTTTGAAACCGTGGCAATTTCAACTTTAGACTAATATTGATTCCAGTTATATGTTTGTCGGGGTGTTAATAACCATATTAAATGTGCGTAGCTAATCTTTGGATTTTTTATTTTTTTGTCAGGGTTATCCAAATATTATATACATATTTTTTAGGTAAAATTATATACTTTAGAATTAAGATATTATAGATCAATCAAATTAGATTTTTAAATGGAATTAATATTCGCCAATCGATGGCAAATGATGCTCGTAATAAAATATCAAAAACACAAGGCTGTAGGCCCCGGGAAATAGACTAGAAAAAATAAACAAAGTGCTTAAATCGTCGATGCAGTGAAAACGATGTAAGGTAGAGCAAAAATGAACAGAATCAATTTTACAGATAAGAAAATTTTTTATAAGAATGGTACTCCGGTTTATACCTAAAACTAATAGTTCAGGAGTGAGAGTCGTTCAAAACTCGAGACCAAAATGTAGTTTTTTGAAAATGTCGCAATTTGCCTTGTTTTTCTATAAAATTTAATATCGGTATTCAACAGTTAATTACCAAAAAATTCACGGTTTAACTAGATACTATTTGGAAACCTCTCACGAGTTTAAAACTAATTTTTTACTTTAAATTGTAGCTATAGAGGATGTACTAAGAAATAATTAATTATCTTTTATTGCCTGTTTTACATGTATTTTACATGATAATTTTATCCTCCACAAATTCAACCTCTTGATATGATATTAAATCGTAACTGTTTTTTTTTTTTTGTTTTTATTTTTCGAGTGTATTTCCCGGGGCCTACAGCCTTGCATTTTTGATATTTTATTAAGAGCATCATTTACCATCGATTGGCGTTAAAATAAACGTGGCGAATATTAATTCCATTTATCACCTATAAGAAATTTATAATTTGAGTGGACCATTAAGTAGGGTACTGTCTTATATTGTCTATAGATTTAAATAAAATACTGGGCGTTACTGACAATATTATAGTTTCATTATAAAGCTTTGAATAGGTTGAGTATAAAAGCAGATAAACATGAACTCGAGTTGATTATATAGAGTCTATATAATAGACAGTGACAAATAGAGCAGTAAGGTTTTGAAAGAAATGATGATAAAATATGTATGTATATAATGTACATATCTAACGTACATATCAATGTAACTTTTAATATAGTTTGAACGTACATACATATGTATATAATATGTATGTACTTAATATCCTTCCATAATCTTAAATGTTCGCAATTCAACTTTAGTGTGATGAACTTCTGAGTAATCATGTAGTCATTAAATAACATATAACATATACCTACACTTATAATAGATAAGCAATTATTATAATATATAATTCTGTGCTGAAAGTTAAATACTATATCTGATACACTGTTAGTCTGAAATCTTAAGAGAAACTTGAATGAAGTGCGGTTACAAGATACAAAACTTACAGAACGCTATGTGTACATTTACTTAGAAACAATTTAAGTTAAATTTTGCAGAAGATATTGTACATACATACATATATAAGTCATTCGGTGTAGATTTAACATGTAAGTTTTAAATAAAAGTAATAATATGTACTACTGGTGTTAACAACAATAAGATACAATTATTCATATTCATGGTGACTGCTGAAATATTTCTGCATCTGCAGTTTTTGTTGCACAAATTAAACATCTTTGTTTGGTCTATATTCATTGGAGAACTATGTAAAAATAAATAGTAATTTTGTGATATCTGAATAAAACAGGTAGGGGAGAGTGGGGTTATCACGATTGCAGGATAATCGCGAATTCAGTGGTTAAGTTATGCCCAAGGAAGCCTCGATCAAACAGTATTTGATGTTTTACAGTATATGATCCTTACCTAAAAAAATATGTTTATTTTTTCAAACTCGTGGTGTAATGACGAACAAATTAAATGGGGCAATTCCGAACGTTTGTTAAAAAAAGACTGATGAATACTAAAACAAAAAAAATTGCAAAGAATCGTAGTCAAATTAAAGAAAATAACCAAAAGAAGAAGTGCCAAGTAAAAAAAAGAAGAAACGAAGATGTTGAAAAAAAGGAAAAAATTACCCCATTCTCTCCTACATTTTAAAAGCTTCAAATCATTATTTTGCAGTTATCATAGTTATGATTTAAGACCATCAATTTGTATTTTAATGTATCATTTTTGAATTTTACTGGACACTTTCGATCGTTTTCTCTTGTATTTTTGTGTCGAATTTCAAAAATAAGTACGATAAGAATTAATATTATTTTGTTTTTATTTCTGTACAATAAATATTTTTTTACTTGTAATTATTTAAAGTAAATTAATATTTTTTCGATCTGGATTTTTTATAGTTGTAATCATAACTAAATTGCGACTCACGTTAATGTTAAAACCAACAACATGTCTAATCGTAGAAACCCATATCCAGTCAAAATTGCTGTTTTAATTTAAATATTATAAGCTGTTCCCTATAATTCCCTGCCAATGTATTTAATGTTATTACCTACATTGCAGTATACATGTTACGAATTAAAATAATAACCCAACCTTGTGACAGTAACATATATGTACCTGTATAATACATCCAAATATATTCTATCGGCATCAATTTCATGTTCCCGTTGAGCCCGGAGATATCTTTGTAAGCACTCCCAGGTAAATGTCGTTGTTCCCCGGGCTTCGGTATATCCCCCAAACAGACGGGAATGTCTCAATATCGGGAACATGTACCTCTGATTCCCACGGGATCCCAATCCATGCGTGTGTGTGTATGTGTGAGTAAGGAAGTGAACTTGTCTTGTGTTTCTGCGACCTGGAGGATCTTGGGTTAAATATTTGTTATTATGATTGCCTGCCTGCGTGTAACGATGCGATGTACCAGGAGTTCATAAACCTTTTCAACCTAAATCCAGATTAGATTTGTTGGTTTGATCTTGCAACTTATGGTCTAGAAATAAAAGTAGCATTAAAGTTAGAGGTGTACCGGAATTCCGGCCGGAACTCACGATGTAGATTTAAAGTGAATATTTTAACTTCGCTACTATTATATTATTATTTTTTTTATATTATATTTACACTATAAATGTAATTACATTCGACCGAAAAGAACTATACAAATAAGTTAACGAAATTATAACTATACAAATAGTTTACGAAGCTGTAAAAATTGCAGAGTATGTAGAAACAATAATTTTTATAATTTAATGTATTTTCTTAAAATAAATACCAAATAGAACAATGCTATATTTAAGATAATAATTTATTTATTTATATTTAAAATATAATAGTAGTGACGTTAGACGTAAATTCCGGTCGGAATTCCTGTAACACTCAAAAAAGTTTGAGAGATTAAATAGTTAGAAATGTAAGAATTCCATATGCCCGGTTTTATAAATAATTAATGCTATCTGCTAGGTATTAAATATAAATGACAACACAATCACAGATGTAGCGAATGAAATCGTACATATGATAACCATGACGCATGCGAAATAAGTACAATCAACAACTTAAAATAAGTACTGCCAAGTGTACCTCATAAAATGCATAGCATTTACATTATTATACATTTATTATCAAATTACCACTGCTTTAAAATATCAAGCAATTTCATAATAATTTGACGCCTAGCAGGAAGCGTTAGCTGGAAGCAAATTTGCACTTGCACTCATGCAAATTCTTTATAATACCGGGCATTGGAACGATATTTTGGTAGTAATCACTTTATTTGTTTTAGTATTTTGATTTTCTTCATTACTGAATTAATGGTTTGTAAAAGTATTACACCACCTATACAGTGATTTTTTTTACATTTTTAAAATCTTAAGCTACTCAAAAAACATATAGAATACGACATTATTATAGGACCAAGCATTTATTTTGGAAATATCTCTAGTTTTTTTTTAATATGAAAAGTAAAATGATATCCAAATTCATACACCTCCGACTACTACAAATAGAATTGACAAATTTATATTAATACAAAACAAGTTATAAATATAATTATTATTTTTATGCAAAATATGATATTTATCTCATTTATTTTAAAATGGTATTTTTTCTGAACGACAATATAATTTAAAAAATATATCTCAGATAATAACTAAATTACCATATTGTTTCATAATTACTCAATATATTATAAACGTTATCTGTGTACAAATAAAATCAAATTATGGAGCTTAGAAATTAACGGTTTATCTAAATCGTATCAACGATTTTCGCCATTTGAAAGGCTGGCGGAAACATCGGATGTAGGTAGCGCTGACGACACATCCGGGGACGATTAGTTCGACGCCACGTGACCGGAAATGACGTTGGGGTGAGATATTAACCGCAACTAACCTAACCACACCAACCCTCTACTAACCATGGACGTGTCCTTTATTTATAGCACGTGCGAAAATAATATAATGATGTATAGTTTTAAGGTGGGGGAATTTTTATGTATTATTTATTTGAGAATTCTCATTAGTATCAGATAAATAATATAACTAACTAAAGCTATTTCTTAATCCATATTACACGCGTTATCAATTCAATTCAACTTTGAAGCCTGTATGGAAAGTGAAAGAAAACGAATAAAGTATACATAATACATATGCATAAAAATGTATCTACGAAATTTTTGTCGTTCTGTATTTATACTCCATAAATCTCAAAGTATAAACTCATATGATATAATAAAATTTGTTCTGTCAAAAGTTATTGTAAATGCTTACTTTCAGTAGGTTTTTGCAAACTCATGCGAAATAATTTAATAAGACTTGTTTAAAATCTCAATCGTTTCGTACGAAAATTCACTTCAACGACTTAAAACGTTAAAAATTATTTGATACTTATTAAACATAAGTTTGATTAAATTTTTGTTAAAGAATGTATATGAAAGTACCACTAACAATAATTTTTATAATTCATTTAAAAATAAAAACTATTACGCAAATTTGAATTTGGGGTGGGGGGCTGTACAGTGTTGAATTCAGACATTCTTCTTTGAGGTTAATTTTTGATAATAAAATCCTCCTCCCCTCCTCGATAACTTCTTAGATTCAACACTCCATAATTCATAAATAATACACTTAATAGAATTCGTATGTGTTTATAAAAGATTGGTTTGAGTCCATCCCTGTGGGTGGAGGTCCAAGGCAATTGCCCTTTTTGCCCAAAGGATAACGCGCCATTGTCTATACTTCATATTAATAAATTACTTCATGCAAGAACAAAAAATACAAAAGCTATTTGTTTAATTAAGTACACAATCATAATAATAAATCATTCCAATTTCAAGACCCATTGCATTAACATTACAAAAAAGAAGCACCACTAACAATGAAATAATTTTACTTCGTTTCTGTTTAGCTCTAAGAAATATACATTTTGAGAAATTGTTTCTTACCATAGTTGTTATATTATGTTCATTCTACTGTTAAATTCCTCGATATAAATCACAAGAATAAACCATGGCGTATTAAATATGTATTTCTCTTTCATTCGTCGAGTTTCTTTTATCCAGTATTTGAAACAAATAAGCACTGCCTTTGCTTTGAAACATACACATATATTTCCATTTATGAAGTGAGAAAATAACAAATAAATAAATCTTATATAAAATAAAACTTGGGCCATACTTCTTCATGTACGTCAAACATAAATCAGCCGAATATCCCGATGCGGTTTTCACACGTTTTTCAAGATAACGACGTCGGAATCGTTTTACTTTTATGGAATTATGAAGCGTGGAAAACTTCACGCTTTTCAAATTTCATAAACTTTTTTATATATATTTAAGACAGTATAGAAACTGTTTAATAGCAGCAATCGCACTCTTAGACAGCAGTTGTCAAACAATAACTCACAACAAACTGTAGTAAGTAAGAAAATATTGGATGTATACCAAGAAATTTAATATACACAATATAATGCATATCGACAAACTTTCAGAAGTTGTCAAGGAAATTAAAACGAGCCGTTTTAGTAACAGAGCAAAAGAGGACCCAGCACAATAGCAAAGAATTTTGCCTTTTGGTTGAAATTTTTTGTGGAATGATAATTCAAAGTGGGCTGATCAAAAGTTGTAAAGGACGCAACCTACATGGATTTATTCGCAAAAAACAACTGAAAAGTTTGTCGGTATGTTTACGGAACACTCTGTATACTAAATAGTTTAAAAGTGAATTATATCCTTGATAGTGTGTTCTATTTTCCCTTATCAAAATATGCTACTTTTCTTCTATTTAAATTTACTCTCTCATAATATACATGCATTTACCAAAAAAATAATTCATATTCAATCTTTTTACTTACAAACTAATAAAGAATTCATTGAAAAAATAGGCAATATACCTACATACAAAGCTATGTAATTATAGTAAAAATTGATGTACAAAAATAAATTAAAAACACATTTTTAAGCTTCAAAAAATTCATTTCACAAATTAAAATTTTATTTATTTTTCGAGAAGTAATGGATTTACAAAACAAACATAAATATTCCGCATTTTGAAAGTGTACGTGAAGTTAGTCTGTTTGTGTTTTTCGAAAGCATCTAAATTCAGCATCAAATTGCTTTTTTTCATATGTGCAACAAGAAAAATAAAGAGAAACGTATATGGAATTGGGAGAGAGAGAAAAAGAGTGTGAATAGTAATTTTAAAATATTCCTTTAAATTGAAGAACTTGACTGTTTCCGAAAATATTAAATGAAATTGTGTGTTCTTTTTCAAGGGCGGAAATGCCTAAAGTGTTTATTGATGTGTTCTGTACATAAACCCAGTCAAATCTGTGTTTGCACTTAAGCATTTTTCAACTGGCTATAGGTGATTTTATTTCCTTTTGTTCGTTGTATTTATATATAAAGGAAAAATGAGATAATTTGATGATATTTTTACTGCAAATATTTGAAAAAAATATGTTCATACTTTATTATAACCCAAAGTACATTTTCTATACATTCTGAATAGGTTATTAAAAAAATACTGAATAATTATGTACAATTTTATCCAATAATAAATTTTAAAAATTTCAAGCCTAATTTAAATTTCTATATATAGATATCAATTTATTGAAAATGTTAAGATGCCTACCCGGATTTATTGATTTTGTACTTTTTATTTATTATAATTTTTTAATAAATTACTTTTCTGTTGTATAAAACAAACAAAAGGAAATATACTAATTGAAAATTTGTAAATCTCTTAAAACTTTTTAACAAAATAAAGAAATCTAGATCGTAATACGGAAATTTAATAATATTGTTTATTTTTTAAGCTTTAAGAAAAAGTTAATTATCTGTGATGTATTGTACATTTTCATACTTAAATATTTTTTCGTAATTAATTAAATAGATGTTGCTTAGTACTATATTATTATTACATAGCATTATAACATTATATTGACTTAATAGTACAAATGAAGAAAAATACAAACCAACAATTTTTTAAAGTATGGATTTGAAAAGAGAATCAATTTTGATCAAAAAATATTGTTTTCAATCAACATTATCGCAGTACATTTGTTAAAATTTTCTTTCTAAATCAAAATGAATGTTGTTATTTGTCACATTTAAAAATTGCAAATGGATGATGGAAATATGACTCAGAGGACAAATTGAGCAAAATCATTTAGCTAATATTTATCATTAAACTATTTTACAGCAAATATGAATATAATTCTTTTAAAAAGTATGTTTGAAAGAAATGAAATTAGCTTATTTCCTTAATGAACTAATCAATATTATTAATGAACCAAAAAATTCAGATGTATAGAGTAACCGTATCGATTTTCATTAATTTAATATACTTCTTTTTTGTTTCAGGTAAAACTTCAAACAATCTTGATTGTTTGTGTGCAAGATAGAAAAGTACTCGTGCGGTCGTTTGAAGAAAGAGATAGAGGTTCATTATCTTCTAACGGATGTATCATCTTACCTTTGTCTTCATTATCCTGAGTTGTTTGCAATATAATACAGTTCTGATGCATTCAGCTCTTTGTGTGATTTTCAACGACAAAAAACTATGAGTTTGCTCAAAGTATTTTTATTTCGTTAGTTTATATTTCATATCCACTATTTTAATTATTACTCTGAATGCAATTATTATGAAATCTAGATGAAATAATAGACTAGATTTTTAAAATGCTAATATACGATAGTTCTATTTTTAGTAAGTTAGATTCCAACATCTTCTATGCTGTTAAATGTTAACAAATACCTAGTCGAAAATATTGAAACAGTAGTATAATGTTATATTTTTATTTTTTATCATTATTACATTTTTAATGCTCATAGAACTACTTCATCTAGGTGGAGATTTATATTCGTATTATATTTTCAAACATACATATGAACTTCTAAACATATATAAAACAATATAACAAAATTCCAATGAAATTTTTGAAGAATCTATTATATCCTATAGGTTCCCCAATAGTTTTTATCTTAATTATTCTTTGTGTTATAAATATCCTAAGATATATACGAATAAAATTTTCCTTATCTGCGTGGACGGAGATATGCGCATACATCTTTGATTGTTCATAATTTGAATAATAATTGAATTAAAAAAGTTCCCAAGGAATCTCGTAAGGAACATACCATATCCTAAGGATTCATCAATATAATTTGTTTTTATCTCAACTCGAATTTTGTCAAAACTTAATATGAGATTTTTTTATAAATATTGTGTTTTTTGTTTACTTTTAAACCGTTATAACTTTTGGAATTTTCAAGTTACTGTAATTTTATTGATACCAATGAAAGGGAGAATTTAATTTATATGCGGAAACTATAAATATCCTTTAAAATTGATGGTTCAAGGCAATAGCAGCACGAATTAAACGGGAACCGATACAAAAATTGAGTATCGCACTTTGTACATAAACAGTTCAGTTTATAACGGCCGTATCTCCGTCAATTTTTATTGTGTTGGAATAAAATAAATGTAAAAAAAGAGCTACAAAAAACATTCAAAATATTTTTCAATAAAATTAGCCGTTTTGATGTTATTTACACTTTTACACTTTTTCAACCTCTCCAAAATACCCCTGCACCCCTTAGTCAACTACTTTCTTAAAGTGTAGATATAAAACTACATACATACCAATTTTCGTTGAGGAAGAAATTATTGTATTCAAAAAATCAATTTTTACTGTAAGGTACATCTGAATATTAGTATTTTGCATATTGTGACTCAATTTTCGGTCCCTTTATTTTATTTTTAATGGTAGAATACATAAAGTACCTAACCTAACCTAACATGTAAAATTAATATACCAATTTTCAGAAAAGTTATACCTATATTACCTATGTCTTTTCTGATATAATAAGCTTTACGCACATTTAATTTACTTTACGTAGATCTAAGGGCCTAAACCCACGACGTCTTTTATACAAGCAACTGACGCCCGTTTCATGCACGCGCGTTAACAGCGCCATTAAGTTCCACGGAGCAGGTATACAAGCTGCGTATATGTACATATATATGACGTCGTGTGTTTAGGCCCTAACATTTATTCGGTATTCATCTAAGTAGATCAATGGTTATCGACGAAAATGATCAAATTAAATTTTGGATATAGGTACGTGTATCAAAAAAATCCCATTTAGAATCAAATTTGAATCAATTAATTCAAGAATTTGTGGTGACCTCTAGTTGGATTTCTACATACCTAAGTACATTGCTCGACTTCGTGTTTTACAATACTCCAGTGCACAAATACAATATAAGATCTTGGTTAAAAACATTGTATTGAATGTAGAGATGCGGGAATTTCAAAGGGATTACAAGGAACTGCTACCACCAGTATCCTTTAAGGGATGATGGAAATAAGGGTTGGTTTAATAGACTTGGCGTGCGGGTGTCCGTGTCGTAAAACGGCCCCTTCAGGGTTAAGGACATCAGGTGACATCCCTTGAACTTGGAATAAATTATGCACGTGCATCTAATATTTATGTTGGCGTATGCAGTTTCGACGGATGCGTTTTTACGAATCGCATAAAACCTAGGAAAGGTTTTGTTTGTGTATACTTGATGCATTCGGTACTATACAGTTAAAAATGCGTTTTGGTATGGGGAAAAACTATAACTGCAGGGTAAATCCAATATGTTTCGTGTCGGTATTCATGAATGTTTTTCGGCAACCGCAATTGTATTCGAATTAAATTTTTAAAGCTCAATAAAATGTAGTCTGTTTCAATAAATAATTTATTTGCAATTGAAATAGAAAATTTTAATACGAATATAGTTGGAAAAAAAATTTCTATATAGTTTGCATTTTTTTAAATTTTAGTTTGGATTGACAAATTTTTTAATAAAAAAATGTGAAAAAATTATATACTAATCGACTTTTTAACCGACTTCAAAAAAGGAGGAGGTTCTCAATTCGGTTGTGGATATTTTTTATGTAGATATTTTCGGGCATAATTCCGATAAATATTCACCGATTTAGACGATTTTTGTTTGAAAGAGTAAACTACCGAGGTGGACCCATATAAATAAAAAAAATTATCAAAATCTGCACATGGACTTCGAAAAAAATTAACTTTTTAAAAAAAAAAAAACCAACTTCAAAAACTTTGGTATTATACCTATGTATGTATACTTTTCAGTTTTTTTGTCGTTTTCATTTTTTTCTAAAAGTTTTTTTTTATTATGTAATATATAAAAATCTAATATAAATAATTTGTTAATCTATATTTTTTAAAGTAAATTTTAATATTATCTTAAAGCTAATAAAAATAAATTAAGGATACATACCTGCGTCACGACATTCGATGGCATTCAATCTACCTAGAGTTTCGTTTTTACTTTTTCCTGTCTCCTTTAGCCATATCCGTGCTAGAGAGGATCGGTGGAATTAGCTCCACCGCAAAAGTTGCTTAACAATCGTAAAATTTTATTACTGGGTTCGCAGTTAAAAACAGCAATGAAAAAGTTTGATACGATGTTGAGTGTGTCCTCAAATTGCTTATATATTATTTCCATTTGGATAAATCAAAGTTTTGATGTAACGATGTACGTAAGAGTAAATGATTAATTAAGTAATTTACTAAAATGTGGTCTGTTTTCATCTGTAGCTAAAATGTATTATTGTTCTACTTTCTTCTTACCAAAGTTGTATAACACAATAACAAGTGAATGTTTTACTTTTTTATTGAAAATTATTGAAAATACTATTATATTTACCCCCCTCCCCCCCGAATCACTCAATACTTCTAATAATAATAAATATAATATTTTAAATTAAAAATAAACCTCATAGAAATATTATTAAAAATTTAAATTCATATAAAATTCGAAAATATGATAGTTATTCATCACTTTTAAAATCGAAATTTCTTCACGATATAAAACATTATCTGACAGTATAGAATAGCGACTATTAGCATAGATTTCACTTAACATTTATAATACATCTTCCACTGCCATCATGGTGAGCTATGGAATCAAGTTTTCATTACAAGGTCTGTATTAAATCTCTACATCAATACCGTGGATTATGACACATCATAATGTAAAGATACACACAAACCTCATAATGATGATCAGGCCTGTATCCAGAATTTTCTAAAAGGAAGAGAATGGAAAAAACCGTGCCATGTTTTTCTAAAAATATAAATGATTTAAGCAATCATTTTTTTTCACATACAAAATTATAAATTTTGCAAAGTTTTAAAATTTCACGTTTTTATCCTTGAATGAATTTATTTTTCTTGGATAATATTATAAAATTTTTGTATAAACGGACATACAGATAATTGTAATACAAAATGTTCCAATTAATTGGAAAATAATTTTAATATATTTTTTTTCTTACAATGTTTAATTAGTTATAAAAAGGATATAGATAATCATTTGGCAACTATAATGTAACATATTATGATATCGAATTTTTATAATAAAAAAGTCAAACAGCGCAATAATTGTGCCCAATAAGAATGTTCAGCACCTCCACCATTTTCACTGGTTAGATACGCGCCAGATGATGATATTGCACAAAATTACACCCCGATCTTAGTAGTAGCAGCTCATTTCATGAAGAAACAATATTTCTGCAATGTCTTTTGCATTCTGCGTGAAAAGTATTTTAAATTAAGGGGGTAGTTTTATTTGAAGTATGTATATTTAATATACCGTTGTATTTGACACTGATTATTAAAAACTTTTAATTACTGATTTTTGCTGGTAATTATATTATTAATTCATTTATATTATATATAATATATTATTTAGTTGAATTAGTATCAATTCCAAATTAAAGGATAACAATGTAACATATTTTCTGAAGTAAACTCTTCATCTGTAATTTTATTGTTAATGAATTTATATTTCGTTTATTCCACTTTAACAAAATTTAGAGTTACATAAGTAGAAGTAAACTAATTTTATTATATAAGTAGGTACTCATTAATATTTACATAAATCATTTACCAATTTCATTGTATTGTAATAATTAACAATACTTGTTTACTATTGTTATATGATACAATTATATCTTAAATACATACAATTTAATTCCACATAAGTGGATTTAACATGAATTATTTCTGTTTGTGAAAGGAATTTTCTAAAATACGGAATACTTATTCTTAATACCATATACCGCATTTGATTTATATAATTTATTGTGATAATTATTAAGATACAATACAGAACATGTGGGGTAAATTAATAATGTAGAAGGGGGATTACACCTATAAATGCAAGTAATATTGATTCTTTATTTAAAATGCAAAAAAGGTGTGTACGAATTATAGATAAAAAAGGGCCAAGAGAACCCTGTCGTCCATTATTTAAAAAACTTAAAATTTTAACGTTAGCTGGAATCTATATTTATGAGGCTGCTAATTTTGTTAAAAAATACTCAAATCTATATTACAACAACACTCTACAACATACATATAGCACACGAAATAAAAACAACTACACGTTAATACTCACAAACCTAAAAACTATTTATAAAGGTCCACTAAATTCAACCATACAAATTTATAACAATTTACCGACAAATATCATAAACCTACCTATAGAAAAATTCAATAATACGCTAAAGAAATTCTTGTTGGATCGCTGTTTTTACACGGTCAGTGAATATCTGAAATACAGTTCAAATTAAACATAGAAATAAAATAATTAAAAAAAAAATAAATAAATAAAAAATAAAAATAAAACATTCTTGATCATTTTCATTACTAAAATCAATATTTACTTTCTTGTTGTTTCTTATATGTCATTCGAATTGTCTTTATGTTATTTATATATCAAGTATCATACTTTGTATTTTCTTCTTTTTTGACTTATTCAATACTTGTTTGTAAAAGTTATACTGAATAAAATTTATTATTATTATTATTATTATAATCGCACATATTGAACATTGCACATATATTTATTATTATAGTCATCCAATATAAAAATACCACTCAAAATAAAATAAAAATTAACTCGCTAAAGTACCATTTTTCCAATTGAAACTCCCCCTGGAGCGTTGATGTAATAACTTTTCTATTAATTTACGTGAACCTAATCAATTAACTAATAAACGATGGAACCTCTCTGAGAACAATTGAAAGAAAACAAACAAAAACAAAAAGACCGCAATAAAGGGCGCAGTTGTAAAACAACAGGGTCGTGTAATTAAACAAAAATAAGTTCAGCGCGCATAGAAAATAACCAGTAAAAGGGGGAGCGAGCAACAACAACATGAATGTGTTGTTGGAGGGGTTCGAACACACGGTCTTTAATTAAGTGCACAATTGTTTATTGTACTCAAATCACTGATAGAACCCGTGCATGTTTATCGCTGCTTTATGCTGTTTGTCTGTTTGGATATGCGTGTCTTGCAATTATTCTATTTTGCTCGGTGTTGTGTCTGATAAGTGCTAGGTTTTGATTTAATTAATTCTGGATTGAGGGAGAACACGTAAATTGAATCTTATTGTTGACAAAATGTATTGTAAAATAAAGAAACAAAATGACTAGCCAGCGGTTCTTAAACTTATATGATCTAGAGACCCTCTTTTGAACAATTATTTTTAAGGGACTTCCTCCTCCGGATAGAAAAACAAAGAAGGTCGTTAGATACTAATTAATCACTGGTAAATAGAAATGTAAAAGTACTTTAATTTATGCCACACATGTTTCACGGATCCCCGACAAAAGTTCAGCGGACCCTAGTTTAAGAACAACTGGACTAGACGAACTGATTAGGGTAGCACACGAGAGTTAAGTAAGTCACGTCTTAATTTATGTAATTTATGTTTCATTTCAAACTCGTCTTGTAAATTTTAAGACTTTCCTAAATGTTATAAATAAATAAATATAATAAAAAAAATTAAATTTACGCTAATAATGAATTTGATATATTTTAATTATTGATTTTAAAATACCGAATATTAAATTTTTATGAGTTATTTAAATTTCTTTAAATACGAGAGCTCGATGTTATTTATAAATAAAGTTGATACCTATCATCCCGAACTCGTCTCGTCAAAATAAAATTAAATGAAAATTTTTATTGATTTTTTTTAGAATGTTGATAAATTGATCAAATAATAAATTTTGTAATGTTTTTTAAAAATATATTTACTATTATTATGCTTAAGAATTTTTTAACATTTTAAATGCATTCATAAACATCTACGAATTGGTTGTATTCCGGTACATTTTTATTTAGCCATGCACCATTGACTGTATGTATTATATGTATATATAGACACTATTGTAAAAAATGCTTTGATTATGTCGGCATTTTCCTAATGCAGACAATATCGATTTGAATTGTCACGTCATATTATGTATAATAATATACTGATTTCACCATCAAAAAATCTAATAAAATTTCTAAAATTTATTGGTAAATAAATCTGTATGTGTACCTACAAAAATAAAAACTGTAACTGTATACCAACCCTGTATTGAACTGAATTAATCAAAACTTTATTTATGTTTTATATTTTAAATTGCACCATCCATTACTTGTTTCATATAAACACTTATCTGGTTCGCAAATCATAATTTATTATCAGAACCCACAAGCCATTTATTACATATTGATGTGAAAAGTTCAATAAAAATTAACAATGCCAATCAGTTTACGATTGACGTGGGATTTTGAATTCTCACTTGTATATAAAACTATTTATTATGCAAAAATTCAAAAACACAACACGCGTGGCATAAATGTATGTATGTAGTTTGGGTTAAATTTTTAATCTGTCAACTTCAGGCGAGGATTTTTAGTGGACCATCAGGGTTTAATCCCTTAGCTTTTAAAGTCCGGCATAAAATATTTTCGCATTATTTAAATTATTCTGCATATTATTTTGTTTTTTGTTTATAAACGTTAATTGTTACTTATCTATGAAATACATAATTGGGATTAAAATTTGTTTTTACATCCTTGTTTATTAATAGAAAAAAAAATCAATCGGAATTTATTTCATTTAATTGTTGCATCAGATATTTATAAAGGTTCAATCCACGTGATGGTTTAAGTCTCTCAGACCCAATGAATATTCGTTTTTTAATAACTAAGTTTCTGTACCTGATAAAAAGATCATATATCAAAATTTGTTTTAATTTCTTTATGCTGTCTGCTTCGCAATTTTAATAACAAAATGGAATAATTATTAGCAAATACTAGCCTCTATAATTTCAAATTAAATTAAAATAAAATAAAATTGTATACAAATCGGTACGTGAATTTCACAAACTTGGCATCATCACTCATGAGATAGAGTAAAATATAGATACATAAATAATAATATAAAAACAAAGAAATTAATCAATATACAGAGTTTTTATCGATGCTGTAAACTTTTTTACCTGACAATTTTCTAAAAAAAATAATAATAAATTGTCCTCGTAAAAAATTATTTTCCGACACATTTTCTACAGAAGTGTAAACAACTCGACAACAATAAAAACAAACAGTCGAGAATAACTGCAGCAGTACGAAATTGTATTGACTCAGTTGGTATTTCTGTCATTTGTCCCCTGTCGCCATTTGCAATAGTTCGTGCCAACTCTAAACTCAATTGCTTCATATAATTTATTGGAAACTATGACACAGTGCAGTGAAAATAATAGACAAAATAAAAGTTTTATTATTTATGTTACAAGTTGATCACATACCCATTTTATTGTTGTTAGATAATTTGTTCGAAATATCAAACTGTAATAAAGACGTGATTTTATTTCATATACTCATACTTGCTTATAGACGAGACACTGGTGAATCTATCTATAACAAAGGTTCTTTACCTTTCGAGGTCGCGGAACACTCAGTTATAAACAAAATTTGCGAAATGCCAAAATATAAAGCAAAAAAATATAAAAGTTAAAAAAATGCAGGTTACACTTGGAAAAGGGAAACTTCTTTTACTTTACCACCATTTTCCTACAGTTAAATTGAAATAATTTCGAAGTTTTTTTTTGTCCTGTTCATATTTCACGGAACACTTGTAACATATTCATGGAACACCGGTTAAGGACCACTGATCTATATATTACATGCATATTCTTACAATTAGTTGAGAGGGAAGTAAATAACATTATAATTTTTGTACCAGTTATATTTTTCTTATACTGTTTACGTAAGTACCATTTAACACACTCATATTCCTTCATTTGTGTCCTTTGTACCTAGGTAGTATGAAAATAAACAACAGCAAATAAAACTGATTAGAAATAACCTTTTTCTAACACCATGAAAGTAAAAACAATAAAAAGGATTTTCAAATGCATTAGCCGTTCGAAATAATCCAAATAAGGACATAGGCTACTTTGTATTCCGAAAATTCAACCCCTAATGGATTGGAAAAATTTGTACGGGAATTTTTTTTTTTTGATAATTAATTTTTTTACCCCTCGTCACATTTAAACGATTGTCATTGATTTCATTCAATCCAACGAAAAAAATAGTACAGGAAGGGGATTTGAGAGTAAAAAACAACCTCCTATCTCGCATAGCAACCGAGATATTTACGATTTTGCATAATGAATGAAAACCAAAAAATAGAAAAAAAATTAATATTTCATCCTTTTTACATATGAATGGTTATAATTAGTTTCATTCGATCCGGCGAAAAAATATCACGGAGATGGGGGTTTCGAAATCCGCACGAGTGAAGCCGCCGGTAACAGCTAGTTTTTAATATTTAATTTTGACATTGCTTACAAATTGCATCAATTGAAACATCTTTTAATACTTTTCAATCCATTCACCAGAGGAAGAAAGTTTATCTTCAAACAGAAGTTCTTGATTGGTCGACGAACTTTAAAGAGAGCAGATCACTGGAGCTTAAGTAATGAAATTATGTACGCACGCGCTTTACACTCTAAAGTGGATAACAGAGTTAAATCGAACATTGTCATGTTAACGATTCAAATTAGGTTATGCCATACCGGCACGCAACATGAATACAACATTTTTTTACATGTATTATTAAATTTCGCTACACACGAACAGTTCTAAACAAACTCACAACAAGGATTCATAAAATTAGTGAATGAAATTGTGTAATTCCAATCGTAGTATATGAATTTTATTTCCATATTTGTTTTTATCGAGACAAACAAAACATAAACCAATAAATTCCTATATAACTGAAATGTATTATTTTACATTGTTTTAGCGACATCTTCTGACAAATCAATAATATGATACCAAAGATATGAACCACAAGTTGAATATTATAAATTGTTAGTAATTTTGTACATTAATTAAAATTAGACACTGTTTTTCAGTAATGTATCAACTGAGCTCATATACCAATATTTTTGTACGCGCAAAGAAAAATAGATTTGTGATTTTAGTATATTGGAAAAAGTAGTTTGGCATTTGGTTGATTAATTAGATAGATCTTCCAATAAAATCAGAAAAAAAATTTATTATCATTCTCTCTTCAACTAAATCTCAACGAATTTTGTCCCAAAATTTGTCCCTAAAAGTGTTTTTTATAAATTATAAATTAAATAAAATTCTATTATTCATGAGCTATTTTTCATAATGTTGTAAACTATATTGTGAATGAAAATGCATTGATAACTCAAAAAACAGTGGCACCGGAACCAATTTTTTTCTGGGGGGGGGGCAGTATGAACCTCAAAAATTAAGCTAACCTAACTTTAGTTGGCATTCTTATAATTCAAAATTGACTTCAGTTTTCTTTGGTTTGGTTAATATCGTATTATTTGTTAAAAAAAAAAATACAGTCATATCCCCCCTCCACCGGCACCGCTGCTCAAAAATTATATTTGTGTAGATTGATATATTACTGTCCAATTATAAGAATGATTAACACAATATTTAACTTTATTTTGTATGGTATATAATTCATTAGCAATTGTATTCTATGTATTACCCAGAATTTTTCAACGATACCTCGATTTTTTTTAATATATCGAAGTCTAGCATGTAAGCCGCGTTAAAACACAGTTTATTTGCTAGGCATTTATACTTACTAATAATATACCTAAAATATATCGTAGAATACTAATATTATATGATTATATGAATATTCATTGGAAAAGGTCTTTAAAATATCAGTGAACTTTATTTTCAGTAATAAAGGTCGGTCGAACTATAACAAGATTTAATTTTACATAAATTTTCCAAGCACAACTTCGACTTCTAAAAGTCTTTCAAAATCTCATTATAAAAGTAGAACTAGTATTCAAAACTCTACCATAGAATGGATGAATGTCTTCATTACAATACTTGATTAACCTATTCTTCGTGTTAAACTCATCCATATCCCTCTTCCAAAAAAAAAAAACTTTCTTCAAACTCATTTCACGACATTTTTCTTAAAGTAACACTCATATTGCAAAACGATGTCTAGACATGCTGTCACCGATATACGTCAAATATCGACACAAACAAGAAAGACAAAAATAGTGCAGTAACATTATACAACCATTATGACTTTCTCTCTCGTACAATTTTCACTGAGAACTGTCAAAATGGAGGGTGCATATAAAAAGCACACGTTTGCGAGAAATATATGACGCAAATGATGAACGGGCTGTTTCGTAGCTCCAATAGACGAGTGAGAGGGGGGAGGTCGAAATACGTGATATGCATTGCACTACCGGGGTATGAAGTGAAGACTTTTTGTAGAAATTCTCTCTTTAGAGTACGTATTCCTTGGAGATAGGGCTGAATATATGCAGAACAAATTAGTTATTTAAAATGGAAAGGAGTCGCGCTTTTGTTAGGTTTATTTGTATCATTAAAGAAGTTACTTGCGTTGTATAAATTTTGATTGGATAATTTAAGGATTTAATCCAGAGAACAACTTCAAAAATTTGTTTGTGGTGTGAATACTTAAATAAGTATGAATACTAACATTCACAGTTATTAAATGCATTCTTGTAAATATATGTTTATCATAAAATTTGATCGGACCGCTCGGCCCCCCAAATCAACTCCAAATAATTCAAAAAAAGTGTGGATAAAGTTTCAGCTCTCTATCTTAAAAAATGTCCATTACCAGAGGGGGGTGATTTTCCCATTTAAAATACACGTGTTTTTTCGATTTTTCAAAAACCTGCGTATTAGAGTGTCTTAAAGTCTTTCTAAAAATCTAGAATATTCATGAAAGCATTCTTGGTACTCATATTCCATATCTAGACGGATAAATTAAATTAGTGATTTAACGTTGACAGCTATATTGGTCATTGGGTCATTTTAACAAGAAAATTAAAAATAAAAAATGTTTGTATAATTTCTGGATAATTTTGTCAGAAAAACGTACACGCAAACGTTACTTATGTGTGAAATAAATTTAATTATATACATTTCCTAGGCATTGTATAGACTACCTAACTGATAGCCGGCAATGTATGTAATATAAACATAAATAGGGTGAATCGACCAATTTTGGTTCAGGCACAGATTTTGCCTTACTTTATGTTATAAAATACTTCAAATGTAAATGAATAATAAAAAAATCTCATTCTCGATAGCTGTTGGTTTGTACCGATAATACTGATTATTTTTCTTACTTAATTTGAACTAATATGTTATTAAATGATAAGATAATATCTAAGATTTTTTTTCCTGTATAAATTCCTCTTTTAGTCAAAAATGAAATGTTACAGAGAAAAAAATATATGTCTATTGTATATACTCGTATGTATTCGTAGATATATGCAATATATTATATGTAAACATATTTATAGATATTTTTAAATCTCCAAAGATTTTGTATTGGAAAATAAGTACACACTTAAGCTTATTAAGGATTTTCTCTCTTCAGATTTTCTTATTCATGAAAAGCGCATTTATCTTGTATTCTGTACAAAGTGTTTCATGCCATTGGTATAACGGTTTAGGGAATATTTATTTAATATAATATATTTCAAATTTATATTTTCTATAAATAAATTTATTTATTAAAAAGATTTAAAGTAAATACAAAATATATAAACATCTGTAAATTACAAAGCCACACAAAAAAAGTTTACGATACCCAAAAAGTGACCTATATAGCATTGTAGTATTGTTCGAGCATAGTCGTAATCCAAATTTCTCATGTTTTCTGCATACCAGTTTTTTTTATTTGAGGTTGAATTTTGGGTTTAGCCAACTTGGAAAAATTTAACCTAAACCCAAAATTCAAGCTCCAATAAAAATAAACTGGTAAGCAGAAAATTCCAAAAATTTGGATTTTTCTATGCTCGACCAATACTACAACTACAATGCTATATAGGTCGCTTTTTTGGTATCGCACACTTTTTTGTGTACCTGTGATATTATCTTCCTAGTTCTCTTATATCGATATATTTTTTTGTACAATATGTATTACAACTTTCATCGCTTTAGGTTTTAACCTTTATTTGACACACTGGGGTACAATCAACCCCACGTTTTTTCTATGTTAATTTAAAGTAACCAAATCTAATCTGATCTTCCAATTTTTTTAACATACTTTCTTTTAATATTTTACTATATAACTTATACAGTCTTCAAAAGAAACTTTTCAAAAGCCTGTAAAAAAATTCTCAAGTAGAAATATTTAATATTTTATTTTTTATGATGATTTTTGTCGATGGGGTACAAAAAAACCCAATGTGTCAAGTATGCTATTCTAGAGAAGTGTGTCAAACAAAGGTTAACAATGATATAACACTTATGTTCAATCAAATTGAACAATAATTTAATTTTCCAATACAAAACTACTTAATACACACCTGACTCAAGTACACGAAAAAATCTTTCATTCCTTGCTTATATCTGATTACATGTGAAACACGACAGAACAAGTAACAACGACTGAACAGCGTTATCCTAAAACAAAATTAAAATCGTGAGATATATAGCGCGACATCCGTCGAGAGGCAATTTTCATATTGTAGCGACACCGAGAAGGAAAAATATAACATTTATATACTGTACTCAATTTTATGTCTGTAGCGGGAATCATTTTCCACCATTTTCGTCGCATTTTTCTAAGTTATCCTTTCATATTTGTACTAAGGTGGCATGATGTATGACAGTAGCGTAAGTACAGATGTATCTTGTGGAGAGGAGAGATATTGACCGGGAAGGTCAGTCGGCAAGCAAGGTCGTTCATATTTTATTAGGAAATAAACGAAAAGTTTTAACAAAAAAAATTGTTTCACATATGGTGACTAGGTCTCAGGTTTTCACCTGGAGTCTCAGGGTTTGTATACTGTTTCTCCGAGCTCCGGGTTTCAGTACAATTTCTCCGGATTTTGTACTAATAATGACGACTAAAAAAAAGGTCGTCAAAAATAGCATGGAGCGCCAAAGTACGATTAGGATATTTAAAATAAAATTAATTAATACATTTAATAAAAATAAAAAGGATAAAATAAAAAAAGAGGTCTTCATTTACATGTCAAAGTTTACAAAAACTAAAATCTGGTCACCCTTGTTTCACATAACAATCAACAGTTTACTTTTAACTGTTAAGTAGCTATTTAACGATTTCAAGTTAACTTGAAATTTAAAGAATCTGATAGGTCAAATCAATAATCACCGAGAAGTTTGTGGAAAACTGAAAATAACTGTTGTTTGTAAATATGTATATCGTGCTTATTACATTATTTTGGCACCTATGTACCTGTTTAATGAATTAAATAAAACAAGCAATTTATGAAGAAGACAACAAAACCATTATAATATAATATATAATTTATAACTAAATATCATTTGCTTCAATAATTATTTCAAATTAAATTATCCAAAATTTTATTATTTATAAAATACATATACATATATATTATCAAATCTAAAACAGTATGCATATTATGTAGAAACTGTTTTAAATTAAATTTAGTGAAAATAAAGACCAATTAGAGCCGTGGCTACAATGCCAAATAACAATAAAACTATTCGAAGAGATGCCAGCTCAACCCTTTCATAACGATGAACTGTTGACGAAGCTCTTAAGCGAAATCGTTTTACGAGAGGGCGTTAAAATTAATGTAGTAGGTACTAAATGAAATCACTTCATAAAATATACATACACCATCATCTTTGTATAGTGTAGCTTATGTAGCTCGAACTAGATATAAAAGTACTATGAGTTTCAGAAGTTGTCTGTCACCTTAAAGATCAGATTCGCTTACAACAAGTTCGACAATATTTAGACAAACAGCATGGGTTATCTTTTTCTAGGGCGGAGCTTATATAGTTACATCATTTTAAATGAAAACGCAAATATACGTTCATTTCATTAATTAATTTTATATTAAATTTAATACAATTTTCAATAGATTACCTACATAATAATTTAATCGCACAAATATACCTATATGAGTATACTATAAACGAAGAGTACTTCTTTATCTACCAAATGAGTTTTAAAATATCTGTCTTTGTTTGATACATGGAGAAATGATTTAAATATTATAATAATTGAATGGGAGGAGCTTACTAAATTTATGATAAGCGAATTTGAATGAAAACTGGTCGACCACTTCTGAATGCAACTGTATCTAACGAATATCTATTGTAGATTTAGTAAATGTACTCAAAAAAAATTTACTATGAACCTATAATTTGGTAAGTTTTCGAAATATAATTTTAATTAATAATTTTATATTAATCCGGTATATGAAGTAGAAGAAAGTAAAGATGAATAAATGAGGAGTACAGAAACAAAACTGATTATTAATTATTAATTACCATAAATCATGTTTAATCACGAATGGGTCTTTTATCAATACATTTTAATTTTTATTAACATAGAAAAAATACATCAATAGTCAATGTAAGGTGTATATTATATGTGTTTGATTTCACAAACAATATACATCTAACAAATACATTTTAGGTTTGGCCAATCAGTGCCTTAAACAAAAAATGTATGAAATTAACAAATTGACAAAGATTATAATTTATACGTTTGAATATTATAATTTTAAAAAATCTAAATATAAATTTTTTTCTCATAACCAAATATGAATTTAATAAAATTAATGCTTAATATGAGTTTCTGTATTCAGGAATGAAATGAGATAGCTGTGACAATCATTGGTTAAATTTTTGCTTAATGCGTCCCAATTAGCCGTAATTCACTGTATATTTGTTTTAATCAACTTCAATTTTTATCGCCAAAACTAGACATTTTTCAAATTTTATTACATGAATATTTTTTTACCATCAAAACCGTAAATAGCGTTTCCTGTGTACCTATGTGTTTATTTTAAAGTGGAATGAGTGAAAAAATGCTTTGTATTAATTAATTTATTTATTTATGATCGGTAAAAATTAAAAAAAAATTTTTTAAATACATTGCAGTAATCACCGGTGTTATAAAGAATTTGCTCGCAGTCAAAACCTAACCAAACTCACGAACCGTTATGAATTTGATTTGGATTTTAGAGAACTACCTAATACATTTATAATAATAGAAAGTTACTAACCCTTTTACGTTGTACACTAATCACCAACTTGGTATAAGATCACTGATATTACAATTATAGCTTATGAGGTCAATTTAAATTTAATACCCTATAGAAAGTGTTTAGTTAGGTTTTGGTCTCGACCAAATTCTTTATAACACCGTGAAAACTATCTTAGAATTGGTGATCTAAACCTAAAATATCACTAAATCACATATTAGGATATGACTTCAACGGGATAAAATTACTAACAAATCTAAAAAATATTATCCAATAGTTCAATACAGAACTTTTCATAATTCGAAGTTCTGCAGTAGTCTGCAGATGCACTACATATCTATACAAAGATGCCTCGTGGTGTTGCAGACACTTCACGCGCACTACACCGCATTTTCTCTACGTTTTATAAATGCGCCGTGTCGCTATAATGCAAACACATAATCACTCGTGCGAACACTTCAGTTGTACATAAGTAACATGATTTAAATGCGAAACTGTTTCTTTAGTCATCGCAAACACACCAATGTGAAATGAAGAAGTTGTAAATACGATGTGTATCCAATCTTTACAGTTATGTTGAATATTCATTTTTTCAGTAATGCAAAATGCATAGTTCTTCAAATAATTGAATAAGGTACTGGCACCAATCTTGGCCCTTTTAAGAGTAAGGCTTATTGTTCTTTAGGGATTGATAAGGTTCTTTTTTGTACTTTTCATGAACTCACGTTACTAATAAAACAATTAGCTCTTTGTATCAATTTAATTACCAATATACGTAAATATAGTTTGTTTTTTTAAATTATAGCCTTTATAATGGAAAAATTAAAGGCCAAGATAGAGGGAGTGGGGTTATGAGAGCCATATGGCCTGCGTCTCTGGGGACCCCATTGACCCCAGCATCCCGAAAATCTATTATTTATATTTTTGTTTGGCCCGAGCCTCATTGTAGCGCCCTCAGGGCCTGAAAATACCTATAGTATAACCTAATGGTTTTTTTTTTAGACCAGATTTGACCAGAATACAAAACTAAGAAATGTCAAAACATTAAAAAACATCATATAATTTTCTACAGAGTAGATAAATATAAATATGATACTTTTGCTATCTGTGCAAAGGCGTAGTTAGACTTTAAGCACCTTTGGCAAATATGTACCTAATTGTCCATCCGGCTTTGTTGGAAAATTGCGAAATTGGATTTTGCGCCCCAAAGCTGTTTTATAACACGCGCAGTGCTGGAGCGGAGGGGAGTAATTGTCTGTCGATAAAACGAAAAAGAATTAATACAATTCCGACGCAACGCCTTGACAACTCTGTATCTAGTTGTATTCGGTTAACCTTTTATCGCACATTAATTGCAGTGTACATTCGGAGTTATTTGGATAAATGCACTCTTCATGCGACGTAACGGTCAACGTAGATATGCACATTCAAAAGACGCTGTATGTACTAAAAAGCTAAGAAACGGGCGCTATAAAGCCATAATAATATGTGTAATAAACGTACAACCCTTCCGCCTTTTGTTTTGCATTGGGATGTTAAAACGCACAAGTTCTAGTAGGCCAAACGTTCCTTTATATAGTAATTTTAATATAAATTCTTCTCTTTTGAAATGCTCTAACGTTAATATAAATTCTTACGTATTCGGAGACTGTATAATAATGATGTACGTATGCAGAATAATTAGCAACATTTCTTATTGTTAAGTCTGATATTAAAATTATAGTTTTTAATGCTATATTTTTTAGTAAAACAAATATAAATTTAATAATGATAGTAGTCCAAACAACGTAGAATTTTTTTTACTGATGTAAAATTTGGAAAAATATAAAAAAAGTAAAGTTTTTATAAAAATGAAAATATGAAATATATTGCTTCCTGGCCTTATCGAAGATACGAGAATCTTTGTGATCGTTTTATAATGAGAAAAAAATTGTTCTCCGATTTCATAATTTTAACTTGATCTTTCCGTTTCAGGTAAAGACAAACACTTTTCGTTCCGTATCTTTCTGTCTGTGTGTCTGTCTCCTGAATCTTTGTCACCGCATAACTTATTAACCACTGAACCGATATTAATGAAACTTAATGAAAAAAAATAATCAGGCGCGTATTAAGAAAAATGTTGATTAAATATGTTTAAATAAAATTGTATAGAAATTATTAAAATTGTTTGATAATTAACTATCTTTGATGAATTTAGCACTAAGAAGCACTGTGAATTTACTTGGTAGATGTTTATATTATGTAAAATTAATATTTATTTATACTTTCTGACTATTAAAGAACCAGTATAAAATTACATTTAAGATCGACTTTATATTTTGAAAATTTGCAAATAAATTCCTTTTTGTTACCGGGGTTCTCCTCCCGCTTTTTTTTGATAACGAAAAATAGTATTAAGTCCCATAAAAAAATGTCAACGTAACCGAAACTCGTTACCTGCTAAAAGAAACCCTATTGTTTATTTACAAATATAAAACTACATTTACAATTTGTTACAATTAGATAATAAATATTATCTATGTTAACTTTATTTTTTTGTTGCAGGCTTTTGTATTGCTGAAACTCCAGAATTAGAAATTCTACCAGCACCTAGTGTGCAGACCAAAGCCATAGGAAGATCAATTATTCTAACTTGCCGTCCCAAAGTGAAAGATCCAGGCTTAGTTTCAGATCTTGTATGGAGGGATATAAACAATCGGACTATCGAAGTTAAACAGTATGTATATTTTATATTTATATTCTTCAAACAAATTTGATGGTATTAGACTCTATCAATATAGAATACAGCAATATTACATGAGTCGGCGGGTAACCGTGCAAATGCATGGAGGTTCAAACAATCAAACTAATGGGGGTCAACTGAATTAGTACCTGATTGTTAATACAATTAATTTAATATTCATCTGATAATTATAAATATGAAACCAGGGAACAATTTCACTGTATTGAAATATAACAGTATTGATTTACTAAATAATAAGATCTTTGTAATCTGTATTCTTGCAATATTACTAATGAAAACAGCTTTAAAAAATCATCCTAAAGAAGGACCCATTTCTTTATTCAAGATTTTTCAATACAATAGAGCTTTTCGAACCAATTATTTATTGAAATGTTTATTCCTGTTGTAAACTTTTTTTTTATTCTCCCGTTGGCCAGTAGCGGATCTATAAGGTGATGAAGTGCGAAATTAGTTTATAAATATTGTCTCTTTATAATGTCTATTTAATATTTTAACTTTAAAAAATATTTATAGTAAATCATTTGTGATACTTTTTAGACCACAAGGTCCAAGACCGCCGATGTATACAGAATTAAATCCTCAAGATATGACACTATCTTTATATATTCCCATGATAGCAGAAAACCATGCAGGCAATTATACGTGTATGGCAACATATGCTAGAACTGAGCATCTACAAGCTGGCATTCGTTTGCAAACTATTGGTAAGTGATCACTATTTAAAACATGTACAAATAAATACTTATTACTAACTTATTATTTTAGTTGCAATAACATGGGTAGATGCTCCACTTGAACAATTTCCAATTGTTGGAAAGCAATATAAAGTTCGTTGTGAAGTTCAAGCTAGTCCAGCTCCTACTCTTGATTGGTTTAAAAACGGAGCACAGATTGAAACCAACGACCGTTATGTTGTAGAAACAAAAGGTTTGTTGATTCGTAATGTCAAAGAATCTGACGATGGTATATATACTTGTCGAGCTGTGGTTAGGTATACAGGAGAGGCAGAAGAACGAAACATTAAAGTAGAAGTTCACACACCTCCAAAACTAATAGAAACTGAACAAAATATTTATGAATTTGTGGAAGGTGAATCTGCTACAGTTACATGTCAAGCGTCAGGCAAACCAAGGCCTACATACAATTGGATTAAAGCATCTACAAATGAAAACTTAGCAAAGACAGAACGGTTTGGTGTTAATGAACATACTGGTGTTTTAACTATCAATAGAGTAGAACAAGTCGATCATTCTGATTATAAATGTATAGCTAAGAATCCTGCAGGACTTGTAGAACAAGTTATTAAAATCAATGTTCTTGTAAAGCCTAACATTTACGAACTGTTTAACGTTTCTATTCCCGAGAATAATGATGGTAGGATTACTTGCAGAGCTACCGGACGACCAGCACCAAAAATTACATTCCGCAAATTCAGTAATAAAGAAGCATTTACTCCTGGACAACAACCAATAGATAATCGTATTACATTAGACCCGACTCGAAATGAAAACAATGGTGAAACAATTGCAATATTAATCATAAACCCATTAAGACGATCAGATGATGGATTATATGAATGTATTGCAGAAAATAAAGGTGGTAAAATGTTAAAAAATGGACACATAACAGTAGAGTTTAAACCATCTTTTGAGGCTAGTAAAAACCAACTGCCTGTTTGGACATGGGATAATAAACCAGCTAATTTGAGTTGTATAGCTGAATCTATTCCAAATGCAACTATTGAATGGAGATTCCAAGACCGAATTATTGAAAATGGCCCTAATTATAAAATAGTAGGAACAGGACCCCAATCTAATTTGATTGTGAAGCCTGCAGGAAACAGTTTGTATGGATTATACAAATGTACAGCTACAAACAAACATGGTAAAACCGAACATTTTATTGAATTGAAAGAAGCTAGAGTTCCATCAAATGTTGTACAAGCAAGGATTGAAGTTGCAACAGCAACAACTATACGATTCTCAATATCACCTCCTGCAAATGATGGTATGCCTTTAACTGCTTTTACAGTTGAATATAAAAAGGAACAAACACATGATTGGAGAGATGCTAATAACAGAACTTGGTCTATTGGTATGTATATGATTATTTTATAATATAAATATAATTGATTAAAAACTAAATTTATGTTTTCTGTTCCTAGATTCACCGTATATTCTTGAAGGCTTACAACCTCAAACAACCTACAATTTCCGTTTCGCTGCTCATAACGCAGTGGGAAGAGGGCCCTGGGGAGCCAACCAGTTACAAACTATGCCCAGTAGAAGTTATCCAGAAGAACCTAAAATTTTAACTAAAATTCTTCCAGATGGTATTGTAACATCACCTTACGCAGATCACTTTGAACTTAGATGGAAGATTCCAGCTGACAATGGAGAACCAATAGATCATTATCAACTTAAATATTGTCCAGTAAGTTAATAAATATTGATTATGATAACTAAACAAATATAAGAAAACTCACAGCTAATTATTAATTCAACATCAGTGTTTAATTGTTAAATTATAAGAACAATAATGTTTAACTTATTACAATTATAACCATTAATATTTAATATTTTATTAGGTTCGAAAAGTGAATGACAAGTGGACTGAAACAATAGAGTTTTGTGAAAACGAAGAAATTCCAGCATTCGAAACGACTGCTTATGAATTGAACAAATTGATAGCAGATTCATATTATAAACTAGAGCTCCGTGCTCACAACGCCATTGGTTACAGCATGCCATCAGAGTTGATCATAAAAACAGCGCGTGGTGAGCAATACTACAGTTACTATAATTCATGTCGCTCATGTGCAATCGCTCATGTCATTTTGTGTTGTCTTTCTGTTGTTGTATTATTTATTGCGTAAAGTTGTAGTAATTATTAAATTAATTAAATAATTTAATAAACTAATCAATCATAGCTTTTCATAAAAATAATACTTATTTAAAAAAAATTTATAAATTTTATCGATATAGATATAGTCAACTCGTGTATAAGTTATGTACAAATTAAAATATTAAAATTAATATGTGTTCTAAATTCTAAAGAACCAAATACCTATTTCAAATTGTTTCTTATTTTCACAAAAAAAAACTATTTTATTAAAATTTTACATTCCTACAACCTTACGCAAATCATGTATGTATCATCAATATTTATTTTATTTTTGTGATTCATTGCCTGGCCTGTATACTCATTCATTGAGTGTTCATAAAAATAAATTTACCGCAAATATTAATACTATCAATAATACAGGTGGCTATTACAACGGCTCAACAAGGGTATCGTCGTACTTCACAGTTGTTTCGTTGGCATTGCTGGAAGCATTGTCAGCATTACTATAAAACTAAATTCCACTAGACTTATCATTATCTAGTTCAAGGTTCCAAGCCATTTCGTACCTTTTATTTTATGAACAATCTGCATACGTATTTATTATTTTTCAGATGATACCATTTTTATATGAATAAATAATGCAAATTTAATTAATATGTTATAGTTAGAAAAACTCAACTAAAACTTCAATATCATATATAAAATATAGCTTAATATTACATAAAAAGTGTTCCAATGTTATTTGATTATTTTATACTAGGATGAATACCTATAGATATATTATATTGATTATCGAAATTAAATTGTTTGAGATTACTAACATATGTAATATATCAAGACTGGATCGATATATTAGGAATGACTAATAATTATAAGAATAAAAAACGAACAAAAAATACACGTAACAAATATTAACACACTATCATAATATAGAAATTTATAACATATGCAACGATACAATCCAATTTTTTATTTAAATAGAGAAATAATAATTTTTAAGTAAAATCTTTTTATTACTTATTAATCTTAATGGGTTTTAATAATTTGTTGTAAAATTATATTTAAAATATAAAGTAATTTTTAATATTTATATACAAATACCAACAAATAATATTGAAATAAAAAAAAAAAATTATGATAGTATGTTATCTCATACACCAACAATGTTATTGGTGTTTGTTAAAATGCATGAATGTCAAATATATGTGTACCCAATTTTTTCTACACTGCATTCCTGCATTAATATGAATATGTAGTCACGTATTCCACATATTGCTATAAATCACATTTTAGTATTATTTCATTAGTTTTTCGATATTATAGGTTTATACAAAATATTTGTTTGATATTTTATTTTTTACAAAAATGTACCTCCAACTGCTTTATGTTTTAGAGCATATTTTTTAATTTATATGTGAAATTTATTTACAAATTTTTTTGATAATGATCCGTTTTTATTGGTACAGTGTTTTGTGCTGATATTTAGTAAGTATTTAATATTTTTTGTATGTGCCTTAATTATACACATTAATATAAAATGTATTATTTGATGTTATAATTTATGATTTTTTGATTTAGAAATTAATATCAACATTTCCACTGTTTTATCAATTTATTTTAATTTTTGCACAGAAATGATTTGAATATAGCAGTGGCTAGTGATTCAGATTAAGGGATGCAAGAACATAGACTACACATTAACGTTTTACTGTTGCTATTGTAATTTTAATTACAAACGTTGAAAATGTGTCTCCCCTAATCTGTTTCATTAGTTGCCATTTAATGTTACAAGATTATAATTATTTTTTATATTTTATATGCATGCCATTATTTATTTTTACAATGTTTTAATTTTCACATTAAAGTAGTTAGAATATTAAAAAATATTTTTACACTTGTTTTTAAGATATCATTTTTATGAAATCAATATTTAAATAAAGTTTTTTTAATGTTATTAACAAAAATAACAAAGCAGTTTATTTCTAATACTGCGATTGCATATTATATGTGTATCATTAATATTTGTATTTATATTTTACATATTCGATTTTTATACAAAATTGCACTTTAATTACGCTTGACATTTCTATCAACATCTCATGGTCATCCTCAGTAGATATTGGTCAAAATCTCAAGTGTTATAAAAGTGTGACCTCTGTTAAAACCAAAAAATAAAACTTATAATCAAAATAACAACCACAAAAAACTACAATCAAAAATAATATTTATATTAAAAAATTCAAGAATAATACCAATATTTTGTTTTGTATAGTTTATTTACTGTAGAATATATTTTTAGTATCTTATTTTTAAATAAATGTAATAAAATTAACAAATATTTATTGATTTCATATATAAATGGTATACTGTTAGTTGATATGTAGATAGATCAGTAACATTTTACGAATATTATTAGCATGTTTTCTGGCATGCTTTACACTTTACTTGGTAACCAAAGTGTTCAATTTGATGTATTTACCTTAATATAATATTAAATCATAATACTGTAAAATAATCAATAAAATGTGTAAATAGTCTCAAATGCTCTCGAATGGTTCAAATACATCAAATTCATTAACAAATGGTGAGCATGTATGTAGTTATTTTATCATTCGTTAGAAGAATAGTGTGACATTATAACACAAATGATTCCACCTATTTACAACACGATAACTTGCAGACAATAAATTTTGGCAGTCAGTCATTTATTATTGTTAAGTAACTACGACTAATAATAATATTTTTAACAGAAATATACTCGTATATAAACGTCAGGAAATCAAATCAGTAGAGAACAATAATGTTTAATCATATCTGGATATACGTGACAATATATTATATGTAAATATTTCTATATTGTAATTATTGATTTGATTTTCTATTCAATGCATTTATTATGTATTGTAATTTTGAATCTCAGTTGAAATGTTCAAATATTATATTTAGTTCATATTTTTAATAAACCAGTATAATTTATGATTCAGCATCCCTCAAATGTTTATAGAGAAGGTGCTAACTTTGAAGTATGAATAAGTGGGGAAAACTGTGCAAAATTAAAATTATATTTAAGTGGTGTTCATATTGGACAGTAGATAGAGTACGATGAACATGAAGTATTTAATGAAATATGGATATAGATATAATATAATGAGACATAATATAAAAGAAATTATTTCATAAACTATATGGTACTGTAAATGTAAATATATGTCTAAATAATAAAAATTGATTTCTTTGTTACAATATTTCAGTGGTGATTATTTACTTAAACCTATATGTATGTGGGATTTTTTTCTATTCTTGACAGAATTTTCAACTATTTTAGTAATACTGCTTCTGATCGATAACTTTGTTTTTTTTTTTTTTTTTATGTGTAATTATTTATTCTTTCACTGGCTGTATATACGACACTTTAACGTGAAAGAGTTTTTATTTTTTTAGATGATTAGCCATTTTAGTAAATATCTATGTGTTTGTCCTATGTTGTTTCATAATGTACTGATTACACACAATTAATATACGATCAGAAGCAGTGAACCTATTATAATAATAATGCTTATTTTACGTGTTGAGTGATTTCATAGTCGTATATCAAGATGTATTTGGCTAAAACTCGCTTTTGTGCTAATACTGTGAAGTGATTGAGAATGGTGCTTTCTGTGATAACGCTCTTATTTATTTATTTTATTTTATTTATTTCACTGCCGAGAAAAAAGTATATACGATTGGTCGTCTTGTTTCCGATGATCTGGAGATTTCTTATAGGTAAATAATTGTTCTGTATTGTATCCCTAGTAGAATAATCAAACTTTTATCTGTTCTTTTTTATTTCTTCTGTAGTTATTGTTCACAAGTATATTAGTTTTTTGCTTTTGATATGCATGCATTATTGAAAAAATAATTTAAAATTTTGTATCAATAAAAACGGATTTAAAATGATAGTATATAATATAATATGTTATTAAGTTCAGACAGACTCATGTTATTGCTTTTAATGTATTGTTCAAAAAAATTATAACTATGTAAATGTTAAATCATTAAAACATAAAATTTATGTATTTGGTATAATAATTAAGGTATAAATGAAATTTTTAATATTTACATTATCTTTTATAATTTTCAATTTCATACTAATATAATACTTGTAATTTGCTTATTGTAATTATACAAAATTTAAGCATAATATTTTAATTATAATTACAAAGCAAATTTATTTTATTAATAAAGTTACATATATTTTATTCATTTTTATATTAATGCATTATAGGCTTAAATTTTTTTATATATCAATTGCTTAAATTTTGTATTTAATTATGTAACTTTAAATTTATTAATACAATAAAACATATTTATGTATAAGAATATACAATATAGACATTAGCAAGACATAAAATTTTATTTTAATTACAAGAATTTGGATAACTTTTTATGTTAAAAGAGAATTTTATCATGCACATTTAAATTTAAAGTTATCATAGTCACAATATTTTACGTATCATAATAATATTTAAGTTTATTTTTTAAAAAACAAAAAATTATATTTAGGTAAAGATACACCTGTTATACGACACGAAGGTCCGATGCTGAGCAGCGTTACAATAATCGGCATCGTGATTGCAGCTGTCCTCATAATTCTCCTCATCGTAGATCTCTCCTGTTTCTGTGTCAACAGGTCAGGAATTATTATGTGCATTTGTGAAAAAGCAAGAGGAAAACCAGTTGAAGATGATGAGGAATCAAAACTCGGAAGGTAATGCTTAATTTTTGTTAACTTAAATTAATTTGTGTATTGTTAACACATAAATGGTTATTAACAGTTTGATACAAAATAGAGTTTGTTTAATTCAGTGATTTATGTTTAACACACAATTTTTAACATTCATAATTGAAATAGTTTAATTAATATTAATACTAATATTATTACTATATAATTCCATTCGATCTCTTGCTGTGATTATTTAAGCAATAATGATCTATGAGAATGTTCTGCTGTTATGGCATTGAAATATCTACTTTTGTTCAGACAATTGGTTCTCTATAATATGAAAAATAAACATTTACTAAATCAGATGACTAAAAACACAAATATAGCCAATGTGTATGTTAAATTTTTCAATTTATTTTCATTTATATCAATTACCACAGAAATAATACTAATAATGTATTTTAAATAATGAATGATATATGAATATAATAATAATTAAACTATTAAAAGTATTTTTATTACCATTTATTAAAAATATGTTTACATTGCTTGTTTTTATCATAATTCATGCATATTTGGGAAAAATCATCTAATCAAAAAAATCATAATTCACTTTGTTAATTGTAACGCATGAATATTACTTTTAATGAAAAATAATGTTCATCCATTGGGTTTTTTAAAATTTCAAACATATAGCTTTGGCGGGTTATGCAATTTTTTGATGTCCAGTAAATTTCATGAAGTATTATTTAAATTAAATTTGATTTTTTTATGTAATGTAATTAAATCAGTTACCTACCTATAGGTATACGTATATTAACAAATTTAAATTATTATTTTTTATCTTAATTATTGAATGAAATCATGGAGCTCCCTGAAGGCTCAGACCTCAAGACAACTGTCTCATCTGCCAATATAGTAGCTACGCCACTGTGTTTATTATAAGACATATGTATTTTATCAGATCTTTATTATTTTTAATGTTAGTGGCTTTTACTTCTAAATAGCTCATATATTATGGTTCATTGCTTTATTAGAACCTTTGGATAATATTATTTAGTCATTAATAAAAAATAAAAATTCAAAGCTAGAACAAAGCACTAGAATGGCGGCTACACACTTTTGTTAGTAGTCCCGTAGTGTAAAACATGGTACGGTGATATTTTAGTCTATATGGGTGGCGCTTCCCTCTCCCTTATTGCAGCCACAAGGAGCCGACTGCTGTTGTACCCCCCAACACGCTGCCGCTGCCAGTCAAGTTGACATCAACGCCAGTGTAAGCGCATGACACATATAAATGTATCACAATGTGATTGGTAGATTTCTAGCAAGGAAGCATGCTGGTGTTTGTATCTTGAATTTAATAAACTTGTTTTAGAATTTATATTCTATCATAAAAAGACATAAGAAGAGATGATATTTCTGCATTCTTATATTTATGTGGTTCTATGGCAAAACCAGATATGTCACTTTTTTAATATTTTATGAGGAAATGTTAATGTTTATCATTACAGGATAATAGAAAATCAATTTGGTAAAAACATGTATTGAAAAATGATGTATTTTTCTACATAAAATCATAAAATATATATACTTTTTTGGCATAATATGTATCAGTTAAGAAAAAAAATTGTTGAAAAGTGACCTACTTGTGATCTACTTTTGCCATAAAACTATATATAATTCTTTAGCTACTCAAAATTTAAATCCACGCAATATAATATTATTAAATTAAATTTAAATCCACGTAATATAATATTATTATACTCGTTATGTATATGAGTTTGATATTATTTCATATGAATTTACATCTTAATTTATGGAAAGATTAAATAAATACTACTTTAACAATTTATATTAATATTACTTTTATTGTAACTCATAAATTTTTATTTTACTGATTCATATTTGTATACATCCACTGTGTAAATAAAAGCCGCACTTACGTCTATTCCGCTTTTCAAGTTTTCAGCGGGTTTTCTTGTTCAAAGTCTTACACTTATTCAACACCTTGTTCTCTATTTCCTAATTTCTCGTTATTGAAACACCTTTTCTAATAGTCTTCCCTAGTTACTGGACCTGCCTTCACTAAATCAAATGGTGTTCAATAATTTAATGCAAGGTGTATGTACTATATATGTACGTTTTGTTAAAAATACCATTTACCTAAAATATAATAAAATTGTTTTATTGCATTAAAACTGCTATGTATGTATATAAAAATGCGACTTTAGTTTTTATCGTGGGTGTATGTTAATGCTCAAAAAACTTTTCTGATTCATTATTTCAAAAATAATACCATAATTACAAACTGAAATTTTCAATCAATCATGAGTTACATTTACCTACCTACCTAAAATATTCAAAATTTAAAAAGTATGAATAATTTTAGTAATGCTTTCTGTATATCGACTGCATATCTTTTGTAAATATTTCAATGTGATTTTTATATCAGTAACAAAATCATTTATAAAAAAAATGATTAATTGTTATGGATAACAACAATAAACACTATCTAATTGTCGTTTATAATTTTACAGGGATGAAAAAGAACCTCTTAGATCGGAAGGAGACAAGCTTGGAATCATTGATGATTCAATGAAAAGAAATACATCAGTAGAATTTGATGGGCGTCGTGTTTATTCCAAAACTGGTGAAATCATAGGCAAAAATTCTGCGGTATGATTGTAAAAACATTACTCTAATATCAGTATTAATATTCGGATGATCTTAATTACCTAATTTTTAAGTTTATTATAGTGGTAATGACTACAGAATGTCAAATACGTACCTAAGAACTGCCGGGCTTAGGTATATATATTTTCAATAGTAAAATTATCACTACTAATAAATGAGTTTTTATGAATAAATTTTTTTACGAAAAAGAAATTATTTTCTCATTTTAAATTATTATATTTTTGGGAGAAAAAATGAAGGTTTTATTTATTGTAAAAAATATATTTCTGATAAAAAAATATCCAAATAAATATACCTAAATGGTGATGCCGGTATAACAACGCTGTTGCTGTCATATTATATAATTGTATGTTAAAAATGATTTGTTGTAAAATGGCAGCATTGGAAAGTACTTACATAATTAATACCAAATAATTTTTTGTGACAAAATGTTTTAATTACTTAAAACATGTCTAGATTTTGTGTATTTTATAATGTAATATAGTTTTGTTAAGTAGAATACATGAAGAATAATAATTTAAGTTTCTCTGTAATTTATTAAATTTTTGAAAATTGTAATAATGATATAACTATTGTGCTTGAATTAAAAATAATATATATTATCTTCATTACAGTTACATGTATAAACATTAAATCATTGTTTATTATTATTACATTATCATAGCTTTATAAAATTGCATTTATATTAAAATTTATTAACTGTCTAAAATATTCTGAACGATTTTTTTTACAAAAATTACAAAAGTACAGTAATACCTCGCACTAATACCTTGAAATAATTATATAGAAATATGTTTATGTATAACAAAACATATAAAAAAAGTGAAGTAAAATTCATATGTAGGGAATTTCTCCATATAAAAAAATTGTTGAAGCCAATCAAAACTTATGTTAGCCATAAAAAAAGTCTTAATAATAGACCATATAGCGAGGTATGAGTGTGATGATCCTTTTTCAAAAATTTTATTTTAGGTAATATACTAGCATTTTTGTTACCGTTAATGAATTTTAATATTTTTTATTTTCAATGTTAAAATTTCATTATATTATTCATGACATTTAATTAAATAGATATAACTGCAATGCTATAGTGCCAAATATTTTTTTAATTATAATATGCTAAATATAAATTCAAATGTTTTGCTTTTAAATCAATGTTATATTTATTAAATTGGAGTAACGTAATTTAATGTCATTGCAAATTGCTTGATGTAATAATAGCACTGGTTGTGCCTTTCTTTTAAAAACATTTAAGTAACAATATACTTAATATTAAATAGCACCAAAGATTATTTGAATTTACTAATATTTAACAAATATCAAATATCGTTTTGTTAATTAAATGCTGTTATAATCATTAGTTTTACTAATTACTAATCTACATATACGCATTTAAATTTAGCTACCACAATAATCTGTGATGGTACTAATGTATTTTTTATTAAATATAAAAAGTATATTGTTTTAAAAACGCATGTAACTATTTTTAATATGTTAAACAATTATTTGGTGAATGTGTTATAATGGATTTTATATAAATAGGATATTGTAAGAATTAATAATACAAAAATATATTAAAAAAATTACAATTCTACTCTGAGTGTCATGATGTATTATTATGTTGATAAGTAAATAGCAAATAAAAATAATACTTATTTTGTTATGTATGTGTAACATAATTTTATGGTATAATAATTGTAAAAAATATTATTAATATATATATGCTTTTGAACAATATATTTTTTAAATTATATTTTGATATAAACAATAATAGGGCTATTTAGAAAATGTATTAAAATTAAAACTATATAATACTTAAATTCATAGTAGGTGCAAGTCGAAATTCATAACAATTCTAATTATATAGAATAATTAAATTAGGAGCTTTTATTAATTCTACTTTAAGTTTTGAACAGTTTGAAATTTTTAGATACTTGAATATTGTTTATATCAAATTATTGTTTCTTTTTACGTTAAGATATTTCTAAAGTCAAAATTAATGAAAACTTAAAATAGAACTTATCAATTAGTTGAAGAAAGATAAGGATAGACTGAGAATTTAAACTTATATTTTCATTAACAAGGCACTGAAATGTGAAATGTACAGGAATGTTATTGTAGCTTTTTATAAGGTATGAATGTAAAATAAATAGAACTATGTAAATGCTAAAGTAGGTAGTTGTAAGTTTTGTTCAATTTTTTTTTTATTTTATTCTTTTTATACAATATATAAATGTTTATTTAAACTCATTGTCAGCAATTTTTTTTTACAAATTGTATGTGGTACTAGAGCAAGGTTAGTAAATACACAGGTTGCCTCAGTAGCTTTCGACAAATCAGCTTGGGCACCCCAGATGACGTCTTTTTCCCTTCTCGCATCAAGCTACAAGGCTATATTTGTTACGATTGGGCACATCATTCCCTCTCCACATTTGGGCACCCCAGATGATGTATTTCCCTCTCTTGCGCCGAGCTACTGAGGTTACCTTGTATTTTACATACCTTGGTTCTAAAGTACATGTCTTTAACCTAACAGGTGTAAACGAATATATTAGTAAATGCTCTCAGAACTAAAATATTTTCCCATATTTTAATACTATCTTGTCGGTACTCGAAGTAAGCGATATTGAGAAATGGAATTTTTATTTACCATTAATTACCGTGTTTTAGTTTATTTCATTTTAGACATACTTGAATATGGCGATTATTTTGTAAAAAATTATTAGCATTCATGATGGTGCACAAACTATATTTTTAATAAAAATCCCTTTATATATAATAAAATCTACGAATCTTCTCAATATAAGTATTGAAAAATGATAAATACATACAAGGAAACTATTAGGCATATAATTTGCCTTAAATTTATGTGTGGAACTGGCAAGTTCATTAAAACTGAATTTTTTTTTTAAATCAATATACTCATCTCAAACATATCTCAAAAATTTACCTGTTAATGGTTGCAGTATGTAAATATTTATAAAATAATTATAAACAGTCAATTTTTAAAATATGGTTTTTAGGTATTTTGTACAGGAACGTATTCTAATTAATTTTGTTTAATGATGTTCTTAGTTAACTTATTTACGTTTGGCTGTACTGCAATAAATACAATAAAAACAATTAATCATACGTTGATGATTCAAAAACAATTTTATCTGAAATTAAGTAAGATTTAATATTAACTTCCTAAGAAAATTATTTAATCGCTTATTGAACTTGCCAGTTACTTATGCATTTAAAACTTTTAAGAGCGATTTGCATGCCTATATTAAGTAATTTAAAGGTGAAAAGCACTATTAAGGATTAAGACAATACAATTTTTTAACTTAAATTAAAATGGTTAAATAAGCTACAAACAACTAAATTTCTCAAGTATAAAAATAAAGTAAAAACTTAATAGGTGTTGATTTGTGTTTTCTAGTTATGGTGTTAAACAGCATTTCGTATTATGCCATACCTGAATTCTAATATAATTGTTGTCTACACTCTACTATATTGACTATGTGTTTAATCTAAATCTGAATTATCAGCGAACATACAATTTTATGCCGTTACTTTAATTTTAATTGAGAAATTTTGTTATTTATTGTCTTTAAATTTAAAACCAAACATAAGACTAATACTATACTTTGTGCATTAATTATCTAAAGGTTAAGACACCTTAAATACTAAAAATTATAAGTTTTTTTTAAAATAGTATCATCAGAAAATAAACGTTTTGCTGTACTTCTTGTAAATATTACAAATACATATAAACATAAAAATATATGTTAGCATAAACAGAAAAAATTAAGTTTTAAAATTAATTTTTCATCACTGTGTTACTATATATGTCATCTTGTCCGATAGATTTTCTGTCCATAAAATAAAAAAATATTCATATAAGATCCAACCAATATTTTTAAAACTAATTACACATAATATATTACTAGTGATAATATATAAAAATGATATATTTTTACCCTTTCAAGGCGGACTTAATTTGATCAATTTCAGCTTTCTTGGTAAACAAAGTTGAATTTTTTTTCTGAGCTTAAATAATTACTAAGTATATACTAATGACAATAAGGAGTTATTGAAATAGATTTTTTTCAATATCAATTCTAAATTATTAATATTACCTACATATTGGACTGAACTGAAAATGCAATATGCGTGCATGTGTAAGTAGTTTTATATAAATTGGTTTTAAAATTACCTGCAGATTAGACTTGTTACAATTGTTAAGTGCAATAGAATGTAAATATGCAGGAATTATACAATTAAGTAATATTTAATGTGTATAGATAATCATAATTATACTTCACCATTCAGAATTAAAGGAGACAATAAGTCAATAGTATTCCACAGTAGAAATTAGCTGAAGTTACAAATATTAGCAGATTTGACATAATATAACATTTTTATTCTATATTTTTTGTACAATTATATTTTTTATTTAAAATAATATTGCATTCTCTACAATAAAATATGCTTATAAATATTCGTTCTTTATTTTGTTATCCTTCAAAAAGAAAAATTAATAAAACTTAAAGTAAGTATTTTTTACCATCCTTATTATGCAGTAAATGACAGCACAATATGATAGTACTTATTTGCCGTGTTCTTTTGTCTCTTCATTTAGAAGGATGACGTATGGGCACAACAGATTAAAATGTGTCACATTTTTCAAATTTTTTGTAGTAATAAATTTGCTATGCGCATGCAACCTAAAAGAAATCTTCAAAAAGTGATGAAAGTACACGGCAATTATGTCTTCATTTCTTCATCAAACAAATAAAAATAATTAAAAAAAAATAATATGCATATATTTACCGTAAACTCCTCCTGAAACCCCCTATATTTGTAATAGAACTGATTGAGCCGGCGCGGTTCATACTACTGCATACTACAGTAAAGAACATCTACTGAAAAATTGAAATAAAACTTAATACCACTCTGTTCCGATGTTCTAGTTTTATATTTATCTAAAGTTGGCGTAACTGATAATACAAAACAAATGAAAAATTTGACGTTTATTTGATAAATACGTGATTTAAATACTACTATTAATTTTACGTATTAAAATTAACTACAAAGATGAGCACAAATTTAGGAGTGATATGTAGGATTTGTATGTGTATAGGTGAAAATTTTGTGGATATATTCTCAGAAAAAATACAAAACGTTCCGTTGGTAGTAGCCATAACAGAATGCGCTCCCGTCAATGTAAGTTAGAATTTAATCGAAGGACATTTATTTTAGATAATCGAATCGCAATAAGAATTAATTTTATACCTTTTCCATATTTAGGTCTCGAAGATGGACAATTTACCAAATTTGATTTGTCTACCTTGTTTATCAAAATTAGAGATTGCAAAACAATTCCGTGATATGTGTATACTATCAGATTCTGCATTGAGAAGTTTCATTGATGAACAAAAAGCTGAGGGAATGTCAAGTAATGAATTTGTTGAACTACCAGTTGAAGTCGAACTTAGTGAAAACGACGAAACATCTGCAGATCGTTTTGAAGATGAAGCTGTAGAAAGAGGATATAAGAACGTAGAGTCTTCAGTAAATATTAAAAAAGAAGTCACTACAGTTGGTTTTAACGTTAACACAATAATAGAACCATTATTTGCTTGTGGAGTATGTAATTCGTCATTTGATACACTTGAAGCTTTATCTGGTATAATTATTTATTAAAAATTTGGTAATCTTGTCGTGTGCGGTCTATGCCGGTCTACCAATATGAGCGGCTAAACGTCCACTCAGACTTGTCGTCCAAAAAATTTTTAATACCACCCAAATACTGTCAGTTCTCATTATAGATATTATTAAAATGACCAGATTTCCTAAATTTTTATCCGATACTGTCTACATTAATAAGACATTAACATTTTCTACACTAGTAGGCGGAAAATATAATGGAGATAGGTTTTGGACATTTTAACTATGAGTAGAATTTTAAACTTTTTTTTAACCAATCTTTGGTGTTAAAGTTGTGGGATATTTTACATAAAAAGGGGACTAGCTCCATCTCCAGTAGATTGTGTAAGACATGATTACCAAAATTTTCTTGTATATATATCGTATTCATTACTGTTCATTAATATTAATTTCTTTTAATATTTTAGCACATCACCGTGTTCACCGAAAACCTAGAGCAAAATCGATTATGAACAATGTGTTTACAGAAAAAATTAACGATTCAAAATACTTTCAATGTTCTAATTGTCATGAAATAGTAACTGATATAAAAGAATTTCATCGTATCCACAGGATACCTAGAATGCGACCAGTTATGAACAATGTGCTCACAGATGATATTAAGTATTTTCATTGTTCAAATTGTCATCAAATAGTTACTGATATAAAGGAACAAATATATGAATTACATATGTGTGAGCAGTGTGGAAGTACTTACAAGGATTTAGATCATTTAACAAATCATGATTGTAAAAAACGTAAATCATCTTATCAAAGCACATCTGTTGACAATGAACTTTATATTAAAAGTGAACCGGATTGCGATGATTATACATGCCAGAATTGTTTTAAGAATTTCAAAGATCAAGACGGGTTTGCAAAACATTTTTCTAAATGCCACAGAGATTGTTAAGTCATATTGTTAAGTATTTATAATTTGTTATCTACATTATTAAGTGATACAAACATAAAAAGAAAAGGACGAGTTTAATATATTGCAGTAAATTATCGTTTTTGAAGAAAAGTAGTAGATGCAGGAATTTATTTATTAGAAATTATTTTGGGAATCGGTATTCAGTTGCAAAGTTTAGAAAACATAAGCTATGACTATTATGTATTCTAGGCAGAAAATAATTTGAGGTCCTCTTTTTGAGAGATCCTTAAAATAAACTGTCTCAGAAAATTTTTTTTAGTTGAGGGCCCCTTGTTTAGGTCAGGATCTTAGGCACTTGTCTAATTTGCCTACCGTATAACATGCCTTTTAAGTATGTGGAGCATCTGTCTCTGTTGCCCTGCCGTTAGTCATGCTCTGGGTTTATAAAAAATGTTTAATTGTGATATTTATTTTCTTTTTCTTTTTTTAATTCCTTTCTATTTTGATGTTATTGTAAATAATGTAAAAAGTAAAATTGTGCCATAAATATATAGATTATATTAGATAATTAGTATTTAGTATAATTTATCAATAGTGTTTGTTTCAGTATTGTTATTATATTTTAAGGTACATTTGATAAATTAATTTTGACTTCCTTATTTTAATGAATATCAATATCTTCAACTTTGAAAAATTATATTTGTGTTTCTGTGTCTCATTCAATTTGTGTTATGTCTAGAACTTAAAAGCACACAAAAAATTTATGATTAAAACTTATATTTTTATATCAGTTGTGGTCCCGTCTAATCCGTTTTAATAGAGGGGCTCCAACATAGTGAATAGCAGAGATTTTCTTGATAGGGGATGTATACTGTAAAATTTGGCCCGGAGTACTCAATATATAGTTTTGTTAATGTATAGTGTTAACAATAAGATTATTTTTCAGAAAATATACTAATAAAAAAAACATATACATGGTAACATGGCACTATAAAAATTGGTAAATAGTTGCAGTTGATTTTTAACTAATAATCAAAAGTCCAATGCCATAATGTAAATAGTTGAATGTACTGTATAGTTTGAGATATTTTAAAACTGCGCAAGTACAATTACCTTTTACAAGTTGAATAGAGTAAATGTCGTCATACATTTGTTGATTATTTATTTGTAAAATTTTTTTAATCGTGACAAATATTGTTCAGTTCATTTAAAAAAATCTTTGTTTAAAATATTTTCTTGAGTTTATTTTTGACTAATTTAATGTGAATTATTGTGATTATAAATGATTATAAAAAAGTATATAATAAAATTAAAGTAATGTAATTGCTTAATTCTTTGTTACATTTGACAATGAAATTTGTACCACTTAATTTTTTACTATGTATAACTGCATAATGGTACACAAATCGTACCGCTTATTCAATTGTTTTTGCTTAGCTGCACATTACTTAAAATTTGTACTATGTATTCGTACAATACGTATATGTTTTGCTTGTTTGAATCCATTTAAGTATTTAATCCTGTAAAGATGTACCAACCATTTTAATTCTATAAATGTCAAAAAAAAAACAAAATCTTGGGCAGCAAAATACTTTACATCTAAATTTTAATGAATCTTGTTTTAGTTGTATAGTTATTTTTACACATCTTCGTAATTAGTACTTACAATTTTAATGAGTTAATATAGTTTTAATACACCATTATTAAAAAAATGAGAAAGTAGCATTTGTTTTAGTTTATAGAATAATGTTTTGTTAATTTTGTTACACAGTTTTCTCTCTTTAATCTGCTGTTTGATTATCCAAATTATAATTCACCATTTTTTGATTAGTTAAAGGCACAACGCAAATTTGTTAATCGGCTGGTTCTTTGTATCATGTTCAGCAGTCTACCGCTTATGCTAAAAATACACTCACTGTTTGTGATTTAATATGTTAATGTATTTTCCTTTACCATGTTAATGTAATCCGTCACTTCCACTAATCAAACACTAGAGCTTAGTTTTCATGGAAGTGGACTAACAATAGAGTACTGTAGTAACATTTTAAGAACATTTTTTTTTTAAATTACCAAGTCGTATAATATTAATATGGTCTTATATTTAGTGATTTGTATTTATAAAAGTCATGCTATTTTTGTTATTCTTATTCTAAGATTAAAATTCGCTAATATATTATTAATATTTATATTGTACATATTGTATAGAAAATATTATATAAATATGTGAGAATGTTTATTTAGTTATTGTAAATTACTAATTAAATTTTAATATATTGATTCATTTAACATGTTTTCTGTCTATATAAATTAAAAGAAACATATTTAAATTTTTGTCTTTTTTTTCATCACCTGCGGTAATATTTTTACCAAATAATTTAAAATAATCAAAAATCTTGCTCAGGGCGCTAGTCTTGCTTAGTAAGGTCCTGCATATAAATAACATCTTCTATATTTAACCATATGTGAGCATATATTATATGAGTATTGCTATGGAGACAACTATGTATACAAAAAGTATAATGCATTGAATGCATATATTATCTAATATCTATACAATCTACAGTCTACAGTGATTGGAAAATATTTGGATGTGAAATTATTTTCTATATTGTAATATTTAAAAAATATATTTTTTTATATATATTTAATAATGAATTCGCAAGAGAAGATAATAAGTTTGTTTGAAACTTTACTCGTAAGTATTTATATCAATAAATTTTGTTTGTAAAATGAAATTTAATGTAATATATTTTAGGATACTGAAGAAAACTTAATAATTTGTGAAAAATTATTAGAAAACTACCTCAAAGTAAAAGAAACTAAAGATATGTCCGTGGAGAAAATTGTAAGTATAATTTTTATTTTTCTTATAATTTTATTATAATGTTAATTTTTAATTTTTAAATTAAAAAAATTATTAAATAAAAAATAATTCATTTAGAATCAATTATCTAGCTATCGTGAAGCAAGTAGAACAAGTTGCTTCGATACATTTAGTAAGCAATGCTCCAGTCCACTAAATATACAGTTACGCCACTTATCGGAATATTAAAACATTAATTTGAGTTAGTAAAATAAATAATAAAAACAGGGGTGTAACTAGAGGCTCTGGAGAAGCAAGTGATCTAGAGACCCTTTATTTCCCACTTTCGTTTGTTCGGGGGGTCCAGGGCTCTGCCCGGTGGTAATTATGGCCCTGAATACAAACCAATAGGTAACGGGCCACTTCATAATGTCAATCAAATGTTAGTTAATTGCTATAATTACAATTTTATTTTACTCTACATCGACAATTATCAACAATAAAACTATTTGTATAATTGAAAGTAATTGTTGAATCTTAAAAATTAATACTTTTTTTCGTGAAATAACATACAGGTTATAAAGAAAAATTAACTTTATTAAAGTCCTCAAACATAAAAATATACATTTATAATATATTTTGTCTATATATTTATATATATAGTAATAAGATTATGATAATGTTACAATGCTTTTATACTGACAAGGTATAAATCGCAGACCAGAAAATAAGTTTGCTATTATTTTTGCATTTGTGCCTATAATCAGTATAAGTTAATGTTAAAACATTCAAGTAAAAAAAGTCCAATAAACATGGATATGCAAACAAACCCATCCAGAGGTATGAACGATTCCCATATCCCAAAAGTTATATTAATCTTGTATTTATTGCAAATAATAACAAAACATGGTTTAAATTAATGTTTCTATTATTAAGTTCTTGCAATGAATAAACAAAGTTCAATAAACATGAGTCGGCAAACCAACTCTTTCAGAGATGTAAGCCTACAAATTGACACTTTTTGAAATGTATATAAAGTTCATATAAAAACATATTTTACAATATTCACAAATTATATTATTATTCTAATAATATTGATATGATCAACCATAATAGGTGTAAGATTTAACATAAGGTGTTGCTAAATATGATGGCGCAATGTAAGGACTGTAAGACACCTTCGTTACAACAGGTGCAGACACGTAGTGTTTGTATACAACAGGGTAACTTGGATAGGAGACTTTGGTAACTGCAGCATAACTGACAGGTGCAGGTAGAACATAGGGGTGGGTATACGTTACTGCTGGTGCAACAATACCACTGTAGCCGAGACCAACAATGCCACGTTTTTTAATTGGCGCTTCTCCTGCGTTTGTGATTACTGCTACCGTTAGTACCAGTATACAAATACTCTGAAAAATATAAAAAGAAATTAGTTAAATTAATAAAAATTTTTTGCAATAGTATATTTTGTTTGAATTATTATTTTTTCGTATAGGGGTATAAATATATAATAAATTTAATAATACATGTCTTATGTTAAGTAAAGTATTGATATACATATATTTTTTTTAATTTTGATAAGCAGACCACATTATGCAAACACAATAGAATAAATTTAATGCTTAGTGCTGTAGCATAGGATTAAATTATTAATGCTCCCCCAATATCTAACTATAATAAGTTTTCAACATTGTATGATTATTTTTCTATATAAGGAATTTTAAAACACCGTGATTTTTTTTTGGGGGGGGGGATTATCTGTAAAAACACACACTCGAAACTTTATTGAAAAGTTTAAACATTTTCTATGAAATTCTAACACCTAATATGTACCTATATTGCTAGGGATGTTATGGAGCGCCATGTCTGAAATTGAAACTGTTCTCACCTCCGAAATCAAAATCGTATTCGAAATAATTATTTCTGGTATTATTTCCGATAATTTCTTACTCATTGCCCGAATAATTAAAGTCTGTATCCGAAATAATTTCATATCCGTATATAAAACCAAAATCAAGAAATTAAATTATCTCTATCTATATTCAAAACAAATAAAGAACATCCTGATTTGTATCCATATGCGCCGATCTTTCATTTTATTCATAGGGGTAAGATTTTCATAACTGCAGTAAGTAAGTAATTATTAAGATATCCAGTGATTGCATTTTATATCATTTAAATTACACTTCACACAGGGGCGAAGCCCCCCTGCAGCTGCACTTAGAGAGGCAATATTTTAATATACATAAATGTATATTAAATTTTTTCATCCAAAAGTTTTTCTCTCTCAAGAACTTTTCATTTTTTCCTCCCGGAGTAAACTCTTTGAATTCAACACTGTTCCAATACAATCCAAGTTTAAGAAATCTACATAAGGGAAGGAGACCTAATATAGAGCTCGACCTATTTATCCACAGTTAAATTAATTTATACAAAAAATGTTAAATTCGCTCAGTAAATAAACTATTTTATATAAACACTAGAGCACAGGTAAAGTAAAAACAATTCATTATTATTTTATCACAAACTTACAATATTATTTGCAGCCATGGCTACTAAATTGTTGTCAAAATATATACCGAAAAAACAAATGCCACAACAATGAACACAAAACAATGGGGCAGTCAGTGTTTAATCGCCTGCGGCAAACTAACGAGCCCTGAGGGCTGCCCTGGCTTTTATCCGGGGGCCATTGGTACGACCTGACAATTAATATTCAAATTGCAGTTCGCGCGTGTCCTTTCTTGTATTGTTTACGTTACAATGAGCTGCTTGCTGTAGTATTACACACGTTATTACAAAATTCTTGTGAATTGACGACTCGATATGTAGATGTCCGTTGCGGAATGATAGATACCTTATCGTGACATGTACAAGGTTGTTTTTCAAAAGAAATTATTTTTTAAATGTTATCTAATACTGATAGAAGGTTTTAATAACTTTTCTGTGCATAATTAATAATGATTTTTGGGAAATAAAAATTATTTTAAATGTATGTATAGGTATACATATAGGATCGCGATGCGTCTCAGGGTGCGATGGGTATACTGTATCTAAATGGACAATACAAAATTAGGGGCGAAATGGTAGTAAAATGTGTCTCCAATATATGAACAAATCAAATAAAACTTGGAAAACACGCAATGTCAAAAACATACACACACAAAAAAGCTTGAAAAAATTATTTGGTAGTGGCAATTTTAGGCGCAAGCACAAATCCATGCGAAAACATCCATGTTTAACTGACAACCAGAGATTTAAAAGCGGATCCAGAGTTATAACGCGGTCCTATTCAAAATAAGCGTTTTTGTTAGATGTATTTATTAAAATTAGTTAACAATATAACATCAATTAATTTTATGATTTGTATTATTATATAACTATATGTATGACCTTCTCCCTATCACGGGTCTCGGGCCTCCATTTTTTAAATTTATTTCCTCTGGATTCTGTCCTCCTAGGCATTATTTTATAAAATAAACAAAGATATTCATATTTCCAATATTATCGTCTATGGCAGTGTGGTCTCCAAAGTTGGTACGCATAATACCTCAGGGGGTACGCAAAGTGATATTTGGGGGCTCGCCAAGACCACACACACATATATTATATTCTAGGGGGTACATCTTAGAATTATTTTCGTCTTAGGGGTACGCGATCATAAAAGTTTGGAGATCACTGGTCTAGGGCAGTGTTTCCCCCACATTCGTATTTCATAGGTAATTCTGTTTTATGTATAATATGATTCAAAAATAAATAAATAATTGATTTTATTTTTAAGTAATACAAAACAAATAAATAATTGTTAATCCTTCTTTACATATTATAAAACGCAACGTCTCTGTCTGTCCGTCGGTTAGTGCGCTGATCACTCAAGAACCACTTATCCGATTTACGTGTTTTTTTAGTCATAGATGTGTTCTGTACCCCGATTTTAGTATATATTTCGTTACGTTAGGTAACATAAAGAATAAGCAGTGACGATAATAGTAAATCAAGTCAAAGAACACAGTATATAATGTAATAAAGAATTGTGTAGAATAAACAGATCTAAAATAAACTCCTTGATACCGTATATCTAACTTTTATATCTAAGCGAGCGAAGCCGCGGGCACAGCTAGTATCTATATATAATTAATTTTTAATTTGGAGGCCCTGTAACCACGAAACTCTAGGCTGTAGTCTTTTTATGTAATTTATGTATTTTTATGTAATTAAAAAATCTTCAGTGTGACAAATATAGTTATAGATATTACTCATTTTCATTGCATTCAATTATAAAGCATGATGATATTTTATATAACATTTAATAATTCACATAAATAAAAAACGTGAATATTATTGTGTCCTAAATAAATCTCAAAATCATTAACTATGTACTTTATGTATCACTAAATTATTTATTTGAGTTATAGTATTTTATCTTATCCGATCATCTTTTCATTGCAATATTAGCAAATTTTTTTTTTTGAAGCGAATAAATCAAAACATTATATCGGGTGCAAGAACACCATTAAATACCTTAGTTAAAATACTGCACGTCCATTACATACACGACTTCCCACTTAATTCACACCCTGGCCCGGCCTAGAATTGTTCCGGTTCTTGCAGTGTTGAAAAATTCTCATATTTGAGAAAAAAATGCATGATTAACTTCATTGTTTCACGAATCTATAGAAAATATTATTCATGTTCAATGTTAACTATCATATTTTTTCAGTAATTACAAGAATTTGAGAAGATTTATAAAAGATAACAGAATCATGATTTATTACTATTTCACGATGTTTTAACAATAAATAATTGAACAAAAATGAATCAAATATAAAATCGTTATAAGGTCAAGTTAAAAATCGTGTGCAATTTTGAACATTGTTATAACAATTAACAATGCTGATAAGTATTTGTAAAATGTATTTTATTGTTTTAAAGACACGAATATGACTAAATAATTGGTTATAAATCATTTTTGGGTTTTGGTTTACGGAAATACGCAAATAATTTCTAGGTTTATTACACATCTATTTGAACTTTAGACCTTGGGTTACTTGACCCAATGAAGTAAGCAAATATATCTATTGCTAATAGTAATTTATTGTTTGATTTTTCAATGTGTAAGTGAGAATTCTGAAAATAGTATTAAATCATGTTAAATTAATGTTCTATTGTATTTTGTTTTCATGAAAAAATATAAATGATTGTACAAGCAGATATACATTTTTGAATTATTATCTGTATATATGTTTCGATTTTGATTAATTGTGAAGAGATTTTTATAATTCAATAAAATGAAAATAAATAAAACCAGAACCGTAACCTACCCCGAACATAGGGGGGCCCGCAGCAGCGTAAACATTGGAAAATTGGGGTCGGCAAGGAAAAGTCATTAAAATTAGTAACAAGCGTAAAATTGTGAATTGAGGTAGAAACGAAAAAAAAAAGGTCTTCAATTTTTATATTTTGCCCCTCGGTCACTTGCTGCCTCGGGACCACAGTCTCTAGTTACGGCCCTGAATAAAACGTTGTTTTAGTCGCGAGACAAAAATATTTATTTGTGTAAACAAATATTCTACAATTTCCTAAATTTCACGAATTTTTTAGACCGAAGCATGGAGTCAGCGGGTCTTTAAATTTTTTTTAAATCGTTAAGTTAAGAAATTTGCGACAGTCGTCATATATCTGTAGTTTACATTATATTTTTCTGCTTAAAATCATTTAAGATAAAATGCATTTTAGTAAATGAATGAAACTCTTTTCTAGACAATAATGATTATAACTAAACCCTGGTATAAGGATAGTGACGATTATTATTATGAATATTTGGTCTATACCAGTGGTTTCCAAACTTTATGTTACTACGCCTCCCTTTAAAAAAATCTAATCTCGGCACCTTCTCCCTTGATTTTGTAAAATAATAAAGACGTTTTAAAAAGGTGTAAAATGTTTTAAAACAAACAATTTAAAAAACGTAATTGATAGATAAACGTGCTTGTTTATTAGCACATACTTAGTGCTACTCGTATCTCTTTCTCTACTACTAAACGGTCTCGATATTTGAATTTAAAATATGATTTTGCATTGCTTTGCTTGAAGTATTATATATGTACTTCACTTAATTCAACTAAAATTGTACTATGTATGTGAACTATTTCACTTTTATCACTTTTTCCTTTTCAATAGTTGTCAGTTTAAAACAGAAAATATATAAAAAAATAATGTTATGTAATAAAAGTTTATTTATATGTATATATTTTTTGTTTATAATTAATACCTAAAAGTTATGTTATGAAAATTACACTTCTATACTAAACTTTCAGAACCACAAAATTAAACAATTAAAGAATATTCTAAACATCATGAATTACAAGTTGACGACAGCAAGCCCATTCATCGCAATACAAAAATATAGCACTCTCCATGTCATAAGTCATGTTGTTTTTTTTAACCTGACACATTATTACTTACGACACCCGCATGCGCAAACACAATCGCGGCGGCTGCGTCTCACGATTGTTGCATAACTACAGCCACTGCGATTGTTGCCGATTGCGCCAATGTGAATGTGTTATACAACTGGTTTTTGTTTTTTGACAAATTTCTGATCGGAGTTTGCTGTGCGGGCAACGCCTTTCTAACTAAACGTGGTGAATGACTCACGTTGCAGTGGGCTTAGGTTATGTCGTGCCCGGGTTACGGGTTTATATTATGATTCTGGTGATAAATTTTAATTGATTGTTTTTATTGTTTGTTTACTTCGATGAAGTGTTGTTTTAAATAAAGATTAATGGTTAAACGGTTTGCTATATAAGTTAAAATGAAAATATAACACTTTTATGCTTGGTAATTGCAAATTATTTTATACATTTTTAGTTATTGAAAGTAATAGAACTCTCGGGGTCTCCAATGGGTCAATTTGACCAATACACTGACTTTGGACAAGAATAGCGCAGAATACCACAGTACTATAAAGTTACAATTTTTTCATGAAATTACATTTAAAAAAACTTTTTTTGCGACTTTTTTAAAGTATGTTGAATACTTCAAAGTTACATGTAATACTTATAAATTTATGAATTTTGGTAAGACAAAAGGTTCCGTAGTTGCGGAATTATAGGCGATTAAAAAGTGATCAGGGTCAGATTGACCCCGATTGTAAACGATGACCGAAAAATAGGTGTGTACTCCGAGGGTTAAGAAAATTAGTTAATAAAAATGTAAAAATTAGAAAACATTTTTCGAATCTGAAATACCTAAAATCTTTAACTTATATAATCATCCCTATCGTACTGTTTATTTAATCCTGCCTTGACAGGCACAGTGACAACCTTTATTTCGGATTTTTAAAAATATTTTACGTTAAATATCCAATACATTATATACAAAAATAATAAGAAGAATCATTCATATAAAAGTAGATGTATAAATTTGACAAAAATAGGGGGCGGTAAAAAAATTTACATGTCATTTATTCAATTTAGCAGATTTTATGCAGAAAAGAAATAGGTAATAATTTTATATTATCAAACAATAAGCAAGATATTTTTTATGATACGCGCGAATATGGAAACGAGTAAATAGCTTCAAGTTGTGAAACAAATTTTGGCTATCACAAAAATCGTATTTAGTTAATTTCTTCCATTACAATGTCTGATCAAATTCATTTTTACATGTTTTTTTTATTTACATATTTAGTAACAAGTTGTACCTATATTCGAATAAATCGAAAGTAATTCAGCATCTATAGGTATATTATAGTATGCATATATGTACATTGCACGTACATTGCTATGTACATATACGTATATGAAAATACATATGTGCGAGGTAAAAACTAAAAACATACATAAGTATATAAATCATGTTTTCTGTCTGCAAAGGTGTTTAATATAAATGGTAAAATACAGTGTATGTGCACAGTCCATTTTGTAATACAGAGTATAAAAGTGCATGTGTGATATATATTACATGTACATATATGTTATTTAAATCGTTAAGAAGTTGAAATGACAAATTCTATGAACAAATATTTTTATAAGAAGACTTACGAGAAGTAAGGTATAAAGTGTAATACTTACTTGTTTTACCTCAAAATGGAAATACAGAAACACAGTGTTTTAAAAACAGTTTGTATTTAAAAACGAATAGGTTTTGTTTAAGAACATCGTGCTTAGGGTGACCAAATTATAGTTTTTGTAAACCCTGACGTGTAAATGAAGACCCCTTTTTTTATTTTATTTCATCCTTTTTATTTTTATTTTCATAAAATTTATTAAAAATTTACTACCCTATTTTTGATAATCTTTTTTTTTAAGTCGTTATCATTTTTTGCGAAACCCAGAGAAATTGTACCGAAATCCTGAGCCCGGAGAACCAGTATGCAAACCATGGGCCTGGTTACACTAATCGTGCTTGAGTTTTGTCTATTTTGATGTATGTAAAAGCGCTATATAGGTATATGTAACACAAGGTACTGGTACTTTATACCGAGAGGTTCTTACCGAAATTCTTACAGAAATTGTTGCAAATGAGTAAATTGCAATATCTCTTCAATTTAGTTATTAACAAAAATATTAATTAAGAAAATCAAGATTTTCCCAGCCCACACTACAGATTGCGTTGAGAAACATCAATAAATAATGTTTTAGGTATAGACATAGAGCATGGACTGCGCATTTGACTCGAAAACAGAGCCGTGTCAAAAGAAAGAGATAGAAACTGGTTTGGAATATACTTGTTCTTATTTAAAGAGGAGTGTCTATTCCATTCTTATCAGAAAAAGATATAGATATATCCCAAATGCCACCGTATCTCTCTCACTGTTTTGGAGAAATGTTACACCATTATGTTAATACAGAATGCGCGGTCCATGCTCTATGTCTGTCGTTTTAGGTGTTTTGAATTTCGATTGGTAAGTATATTTGAATAATTCAGTTATCGATGAGACTAAAAATACTCGTATTTCAAAATTTTGTTGGTTTATAAGTTTAGGTAGGTACCAAAAAGCTCAATTACTTCAGTACTTTCCAGGAAATCATGAAAAATCATTTAATATTTCATATATTTATTATAATTACATTACAAAATAAAAAAAATAACATAAACCAATTTTTCATCAACTAACATAAATACAATATTATGTACTTTATTATATAGGTATTTACAATATTTTTCACATCATTTTAATTACAGTTATTCAAATTCGAAAAATTGTATTTTAACATCAAACAGTGCATACTAAAAATATAATAAATCAATTATTATATATAATATTGCTACAAAAATGACAACATAATTATGAATTACTTTGCAAAACAATCAAACAATAATTACAATTGTAAGAATACAAAGAAATCATTGTTTTTTCGAATTCTCATATATTGGAGTTTCCGTGTTATAATTTTAATTATATTATTGTTTACGTATATTGAAAATTAAACCGTTAAGTAATTTAAATTATATGTGAAATAATATATAAATAAGGTGTTTTATAGATTTCTTCCATTAAATGTTTCATAATTTCGAGTTGGTATTTAAAAAATATTTATTTAGTGGGTTTTTAAATACAATATTTAGAATAATTTGAGCTAGTTAGTAAAAAAAAACTGCAAACTCATTGTTCTTAACAGTGGCGCACCCATGGATTAGATTGGGTAGGGAAATTCGGGGTCAGACCCCCCCCCCCAAATATTTAAATATAATAATTGTAAAATAATAATATAATTTCATACTAATTTACAAAAATAAAATCTTTATAGCAACATTGAGAATCTTTGACTAATATATAGGTATAATTTTATACCATTTTCTTGACAAATTATGCTTGACCCATAGACATAGAGAATGGACCAGGCATCTGACTCGAACACAGAACCGTGCCAAAAGAAAGAGATAGAAACAGGTTTGGAATAACTGTGTAACTCTATGTCTATGTTCCAAACTACACTGCATCTCTCTCTCCTTTTTTGAACAGATGTTACACCATTGAGTTAATACAGAATGCACTGTCCATTCTCTATGTCTATGGCTTGACCCAAACTAATTTAAAAAGCAAAGTTAATCAATTATCAAGCGTTCTCACATAAACATCGAAGTATTCCGTAAATAAAAATAAATTATTTTATCGTAAATCTGATAAATTTATGTGGTATATATAATTAATTATAATGTATCATACCACACAGTTCACTTGACATACGTGAGTAGCACAAATAGATTAAAGATCTATACACGAAACCAATTCCGTAACAGTTGTTACATAACGTGTACATTTTAGCAGACCTTGGTATAATATTTTGTGCACTTGTTCCAATAATATCGAAATTAGTTAACCTGTGTATAGTTGCGTATGCAGGACAGGATCCAGTTTTTTCCGTTGCTTCATTTAAATTCTGATATTTAAATAACTCTTCTCTTTTTACGAATTTATGAATGGAATGCTTTAGTTTAGAATTTAAAATTAATATAATAATGATACAAATTAACTGCTTAAGTACTACGCTTGAATATATTATTATTTGGGTAAGCATTTCTTGCAAAAAAGCCCAGCCTTGAGTGTTTTCGAGTGAAAAAAATATAATTTTTTAGTTGCAGGAGTGAAACAAAACACTATCTTACGAGTTAAAAAACGAAACAGGCCTCTATACACCATTCAATTTGCAGGGCCGATTTGTAGGGTGGTAGAGTGGGGGGAAATTTGTTGGAATGATTGCGTGAATCGAGTTATTATTTTTGGAATTAGATAATCGGTTAAATGGACAAAGTATCAATTTTTTTAAGGCAAATAATGTCAAAAATACAATTAAGATATTTTGATAATAATAAAAATAATGATATTTTTCCCTTTTTACCAATCTTTATCTCTAATAATAACGAACTTAGCAATGATCATTTAGTTCCCACGATCAGCCCATATATAATACTATATAATATGTATTTAAGTTATTTATTAATTTGCCTACTTAAGTATGTTATACCTATTATCGCAGTCAAGAGTAATTGTATACGTACTTAAATGTTACATAAGCATTATAATAATAGTTGTTATAAAAAAATATAACTCTTTAAATAGTTAACCCAGCTCTGTAAATATCTATATTTATAAAATGATTAAGTTTAATTGATTTACAAATTATTTTCGCGACCGCGAGGCTTTCCTGTGATCTACACATTATGTTATTAAATAATTACTGCCAAGGTGTTTAGAAAACCATTGCAATTTGCAATCTGAAACTGTCAAACCTTCTTATCTTCCGGAGCTGTCAATAATTGAAATTAGTTGACTGTAATGTTTTATAACGCGTATTTTGTATTGTCTTTATATATATTTTTTAAATATTATGTCTGAATTATATAAGGTGTATTTAGAGCAAGTCTGGCGCCCTGGGTGAACCGCCCTCTCTCCCCCTAAAAAAATGTTAAAGAATCACCGAAAATGTCAATTAAAATTGATAAATTAACAAGAATATTTAATATCTCAGCTTGGCGCGATCCTACAGACCCCAACTTTTTTTTAAAATATAGCTTCTATCATTAACTTTAAGACTATCAAATGCCCTAAGACCGTAGAGACCTCCTTCCCCTATTATTAACAAATTAAAATTGATAAATTAACAAATAAGTTGATAATTTATTAAGGTTTTCTGGGTTACTGAATAAGGATTTGTTAGTTAGCAGCTATCAAATAATCGATTTTTCTTGGATTTTTTTAAATTAACATTACTCAAAAATTACAGCCTGTACATTGATTTGAACCAAAAAAGTCACTTATGCCCCATTGTGTGCCACCTCACTTGGCCTGGCGCCCCGGGCGGTCGCCCTGGTTTGCCCCATCCCCTAAAGCGGGCACTGGGTGTACATAATTCTGCTTTGTTTAGTATATTAATTTTCAGATATTTATATTACAGTTAATAAATAGTCCTAGATTCAATAAATAATCTGTATTATAAATATTTTTATAAAACAAAATATATTTGTATTATATGTAGTACATAATATGACAACATTCTTACCATGGCAGAAATACGTTCGTTCACCAATATATAAAAAAAATTTGATTTTAATTTAATTGTTTACTTTTTATAAACAAATGTTAATTTTGTTTGTAACAGTACCTATTATTTATCTTTAGATGATATTTTCGAAATTCGGGTGTGTGATATTACAAATATTTTATGAATATATTATGTCAACATTTACAAGTATATGTAACACGATTCATTTGAGATACATTTATATTAAAAATATAAAATATGAGATTTAGACAGAGAGATTTTCAGCAATACGTAATAGGTAGACTTGTGACTAATTTAAAAATATATATATTGTGAAATTTTAATAAATATGTAGCAGATCGTTAAAGCCTACGAAAAATTTCGGTAAAGATAAAACAAGTACAACATACTGAATATTTTATTACAAAATAATTGGTACTTATAGTAAACTAGCGCATTGAACCCGGTGTTAGTTAAAATTCACATGTTCTTTGACATTCATTCAAATTGGCATTCATATATTTGAAATCTAATCTATCCATTAGTGAAAACCGAAATAAAATCCGTTCAGTAATTACTGAGGAAAATTATATTTTCAAACTCCCAGGAAATACTAGGTTCCATCTTAGAATTTGTATAAAAATAAAAAATAAGTTAGCAACAATCATAATCAATTTTAATATTTTACCTTTCTTGGATGAAATGTTTCTTTATATTTCAATTTTCAATCAATATATTTAAATGTTAATATGTCTTGTGTCAAAAAACATCCAATTGTTCAACAAAATATTTGAAAGACGCGTGATTATAATGACCTAAATTAATAAAATATTGAAACCATAAATTATAAAATTCTGTATTCCATGGCTACTATGTTTTTATATAAATAATAGTTGTATGCTGTGACATCATAAAAACAATACACGACTTGATACAGTTTTTTTTCTTGTTAAAAAATTTTTTTTATCTCTTTATCCGAATCACCCCCTCTATTGTACTCGTATATTGCTATTCAATATTTTTAATAAACAAAAATAAATCTAATTAACAAAAAATAACATCTTATTTTATAATTAACACATTTACAACTCATCAACAATATTCGTGCCTGTAATTAAATTCATGGGGCAGTGTGTGACTGCTGTAGGTTATGGCCGAGTGTTACATAACGCACATACATATATAAATATGTGTGGAGTCGGGCCACCCAGTTCCGGACGTATCGATGTAGCGCGTCAAAGTAGCGCAATATCCTTTGTTTCTTCACCGTGCGGCCACCTCGATCCAACATCACTACCACCGCTACTGTCACTAGCATTGTTGGCTTGCATAACAATGTAATGTGCGTGTACAATTAATTATTATTATATGAATGTACTAGTCGCCTGCAGAACTCGTCTGGCACCCTAAAGGCTACAATCGCTTACAACAGATTCCAAATTTAAAGACAAACATCATCGGTTATCTTTTTCTATCAAGTTTAATATATTTAAAAACTAAAATTCGGAATATCAAATATTTATTGCCACAAAATTTACGTATACAATTTTCAATAGATTACATAATAATTTAATTACACAAATATATATGAGTACTATATACGAAGAGTAGTTCTTTATCTAGCAAATGAATTTCAAAATATCTGTCTTTGTTTGGTACATGGAGAAATGATTTAAATATAATAATAATAAAATGGGAGGAGCCTACTAAGTTTGTGATAAACGAAAATGAATACAAACTGCAAGACCATTAATGCAGGCGACTGTACCTACTACTTATAGTTGGAGGCAAAAGTATAGGTATTTGAGTTTGAATCTTATCGTGCCTACTAACACGAATAAATTTAAAAAAAGCATTATTCAGTTTTTCGTAATTGAATTTGAAAATTTTAATCCGATAAAATTTGATACGTATATAAATTCTAATATAGGGTAAGATGGGTGAATAGCAGTCACTTAAGCGGGAATCAAAATAACCCCTTAAATAAAAGACTTAGTTCACTTTATAACTATGTGGTATAAATTGCCAAAATTTTTGCCATTTGGCATATTTTTATACATTTTTAAAAACATACTTTTGACCGCCATTCCCTCGAAAATAATACGTTGTGTTTCCAAAATAAATTGTTTAACAAAATAAAATCACGTTTTTGAACTCCAACCCGCCCATAATATGCACTAACACATTTGTAATAATATAATTGGTAATTTGAAAGATATGTATTATTAAGTATTATTTACTTACCTTTGTTTGAATATTCTAGTTTATTACAATAAAATATGTCTCAACACATGCACAAATGTCACTCGCACTGAAGTTGGTGGAGTATGGCGTTACTTCGTAAATTAGTTCAATCAGCCGTATACTAAATAGCAGTAGGTACTCGAATTTTTTATTTAAGTATTCTCGAAATTATATATTTGACAGTAACCGGTATTGCCCGTTGACCGCCATTCCCCCATCCTGCCCTAATTTAATCTATCTATGTATATACATATTAATACGTGAACATCGAAAATTGTCGTACGTTTTTATAGTATTTATTATAAAAGGAGGTGAATGAAACTTATGTCATTCGAAAGGTACTGTGCCATAAATGTGAACAAAAAAAATCATGTGCGTATGTTGCCGTTAAGGCAAGTAAAATAAAGTTAACATGCACACATGATTTCCCCTCTCGCTGTTTGTTTATTTCCCTTCGCATCGTTCAACGCCATAGCAATAATCCTAGCGCCACCAAGCGGCAAAAATAAATAGTTTTGGGTTTCTGTCAAACGTAGAGAGTGCATATAAAGATATCAATTCGCGTTTAGTTGTAGTGTTTTTATTTGGAAAATTTTGTTGTAAAAGCAGGTTAGGTTAGGTTAAGTTAGGTACTGTGCCATAGATGTGCACAAAAAAATCATGTGTGTATGTTGCTGAAAAGGCAGGTAAAATATTGGTCGAATTTCGACCATAGGTGATACTAATTAAGATATTAATTACACCGGTATTAACTTATTAATCATACTATAGCCGAATAATTACAAGATCGGCGTGGCGGGGCCTGTGCCTGTAATTAACACCTCAGTAGATGTATTCAGGTGATTTTAGATTGACATCCGTGATAAGTACAACAGAAAAATTAATACATTTATTCACTTAAGAGATACAAGATATTATTTGCATGTTTTTTATTATACTGATGGAGTCGTTGTAACAATTTAATATTCGCAATGAATTTGCAAATATTATAATACTTATCTCGTTATACTATAGTACTACTTTTATTTAATTTAAGTTTATTGCTGTAGGCAAACTAGGCATGTATCCTGTACACAGCAATTTGTTGTACTTACAATATATTTCATAAGTACACCAATAACTTTTAATTATGTTTAATACCTATAATATGTATCTACTTGATTATAAGTACAAGATAAAATGGGGTGAGCATTTGACAATGTGGTAAATGAAAGTATATTTATATCGATTTTATTTCATATAGGTATTAAATAAGTTTTTATGCATAATACCATATATTTATATTACAATTTTTCGATTGTTTTGTCAATTTACTCAAGTTACTAGTTTTCATTTGTTACCCCATTTGCTAGTGTTAGTTTTTTTTCATATATACTCCAAAAAATTGATTTTTGAAGTAAATACTTCGACAGATTTTAAAATTCGACACGTTTTAAAGATGAAACGCTAAGGAGAGAATTCATATGCGTGAGTAGATTTATGAAAGATAGATGGGTGAATAGCGCATGCGTGTAAGTCACTTTACGTTGATTATGCGTGAGAGAGATGAGTAAATGTATAAGAGAAAGCTAAATGTTTTGCATATAATGAAAACAAAAGAAATTTCACTTCAACTGTGCGCTTATGTTTATGATATTTTTTTCTGCGTATCTGATATGACGGGTTTTGTGTCTTTGCAAGGTTAATAAATTCTATAATGGAGATAACCTATATAGGCGTCCGCGTTGTCCATCTAAATTCCTATACATAGCTTTTATGATATTTTAGTTATTTTATATAATACTGTTTCATGATAGAACTTTCATAATTTCGCGGAAACACTAGCATTCTATGGAACACCGGCTAGGAACCACTGGGTTAAGGGGCCAGTTGTTTTAGTTTATCAACGATTCAAATAACTGTTTTTTTCTTTTGAATAATTATTCTTTGTTGAAATCAAAGATTAAGATTACAACTATTAATTTTAGTTACTAAAAATAATATTTAATGTCTGACAAGAAAGCAAAATTTTACAATTGTGTCATTATCTTAAAAATAGGATCATGGCCCTCATAAAGAGAGGGCTGACAGGGCTCTCGCCTGGGGGCCCGGGGATGAGTCAACGAGCTTTTTAGTGGTCGTCATCAAAAATTGTGACAGATTTCTAAGCAGAAGGAGGTCCGTCCCGGGAGCCCACAATAGAATGTCGGAGCCATAAATGTGATTAAAATGAATTCACAATAGTAAAAAAAAGTAATTAAATCATAACACAATCGGGTCTCTTTTTCTGCGGTGCGATTTTCATCCAAATTAAGGGGTTCCCCGTCTCGGCGAGTGGGGTATCTAATGAAAGCTGACAATACAAGGAGTTCATATATGTCACTAACATTGCCGAGTTGTATTTTCAGATACTGACGATAATTCTGATAAAAAAAAAAGTTACTTTTCAATAAATACAATTGAAAAACAAACTTATTTTATTTTAAGTATTATATTATTATCTTTCAGATTTACGAACAAATTTTCTTTGTGTTTTTTTAAACTTTATTATTTTTATGAAACTTTTTTTACGCGATTTTTGGCCTGTTTTAATTGATTGATTTGGTTTTAAAATTATTGAATGTAAACAATGTCTTTTTGCTATGGAACATATCTACCGCGTAAAAAGATACCTTACTGTATATAATAGTGACTAATATACTGAAGTCATATTAAACTGACATTTAAATTTTATTGTGTAACGTTTAGAGTTTTCAAATCACACTCAATCTATAAAGGTACAATGTTTAGATTATAACGTGATGATGAAATACCATTATAGTATTTTGTACTAATAATAATAATTATTACAGAGCTATATTATTATGTATTTTTAATATAAATTGTGCAATTATTATTGAGGATATCATATATTACATGTCTGACATTTATTAATACGAATGTGATTTTTCCACCGATATTACTTAAGTGTTAAGTACAAAAATAAAGAAATTATCAATACTAATATTATAAATAAGAAAGTGTGTCTGTCTGTTTGTAACTTTTTTACGGCTAAACTGCTGAACCGATCTTGATGCGATTTGGCAGGTAGATAGCTTGCATCCTGAGGAAGGATATAGGTAACTTTGTACCCCGAAAATTTATTAGATAAAAAAAATGGGTGTGTGATATAAGGTTATACTTTTTTGGCGTAGACATCTAGTGTGTAAATGCGAAACTAAAAACCTGTTTTATTGACTATTATAACAGAAATCTGTATTAACTAACCTGTATTCCACGCGAATGAAGTTCGCAGGTAACAGCTAGTTTTGAAATAAATTCAGCAATATCGCATTACTGTTAACATACTTTTTTTTAAATGTATTTACATCCGCCAAATGTGTTAATTATTGTTTTAATTTAAAAAAAATTATTTCACATGCAAAAAACTTTCATTTATATAATAATATCATAAATATACGTCTAAAAATAGGAAACGTATTCTTACCTGCTGTCAGCAGTGAGTAATCAAATATCATTAAATGTAATAAAAACATTAAAAATTATAAAACAACTTTTCTCGTTTTGATTTATTGTTGATATTAAACTATTGTATAAAATATTATAATAGGTGACATATTAATATAAAGTTTTGTCACAGTATAGATAATTTATATATAAGCTTTATTTTTGTAATTCTCATGATCTCATATTACAACCCCCCCCCCCTGAGATATTCAAAGTTCTAAAAAAACGTATGTTTTGAGAAAACATCAGTTCAAATTACCTTAAAAAAATTTAACTCATATGTATTTACTTACTACGCTATTGTACTTGGTATAATGAACTAAACAAAATAATGAGTGCCGTACACTCTTTTAAAAACAAGTAAGCACGTGTCATTTGATGTAATTGTAAAGTAATATGTAATATACATTTTTTTATTTATAAACCATTGAATCTAGATTATTATCAAAGTGCTTTCATTGTTATATAACGACATGTACCGTTTTGCAGGATAAAGTTTCATGTAAACTACTATAGAAATAAACCAACCACATCCGCATAACGCCCTTTGTGACATTTACTTGTCAAACTATTTCCTGTTTGACATTTAATATGTTGCAACGGAGAAAATACTTGCACTGTAGCGAACAGAACATTGCCATAATCCTCAATTAATTAACTATGAACGTAATTTAATTCACATACGAGTTTATTTTTATTATTCTACAACTTGCAAAAAAAAGTAAAAATATATTTTTTCTTAAACAAATTAAAAATTACCAATACGTATTAAAAATATAGTACGTATAATTGGAGTACTAATTATTTACTTAAAGATGTTAATTTCTGCATAAGTTGAGGGGTTAAACTTGATTGCCAATAATTTAAATAAATTTAAAAAAAACTAATATCTACATAAAAACTATAAAATGGAGACTTCCCAAAAAAATACATATTTGTTGAATTCCTTTCTTGAGAAGTTTTTAACCTAATCTAACCCAATGTTTTGTGCCTATTACATACACTAGAACAGGGGTTCTTAAACTAGGGTCCGCGAAATATATTTGGCATAAATTAAAGTACTTTAAATTTCCCTTTATCAGTGATTAATTAGTATTTAACGACCTTCTTTGTTTTTCTATACGGGGGAGAGGATTCCTGAAAACTAATTGTTCAAAAGGGGATCCCTAGACCATATAAGTTTAAGTACCGCTGCACTAGAACAATGTGACTTGATGTTAGTCTAATATGGTCCAACACATATTGTCTTCTTTTGTATGTATAGGATATGGATATTGTCGGTCCAAGACCCCCAACGTCGCACTGCGGGGTTTTGCAGATCTTATTTACGGATTTACGTTACTGTATAGTGTATATAGCCTCGAGTCGCTTTCTTTATATCAGTTAATGATGTACATCTATATGTAACATGTCAATAAAGATAAGATTTTAGTGTAAAAAACATGTATGTAAGCTTTATAAGAATGTGCGCCACAAATTTTGAAATTTAACAATTTTTTATTGGAAACATTTAAACTTACATTAGTGCACTTTTATAGGGATTCTAGTTTTTAAAACTATAAAAAGTAGGTGCCGCGAAATATTTATTTTATTGTAAATTAATTGTATTGTCAAATTAATAGGTTTGAGAACCATTGATTTATAGACAGTAAATATTGAAATAACAATTTTCTAGAAAGAATTTAAATATTATTTAGAAATAATGAGAGAAATTGGTACCAAGTCGGTTGTCTACATATTTAAAATTGTGTTATAAATAAATAATATGAAACATTTAGATAATGTGTAAATTAATTGTATTTTATAGTTTATTGTACAGCGCTGATTTTTTAGTATGATTCTTCTCTCTTTTAATGATATATTACAGTAATACTATAATTAGCTTTTTGTAGAATAAAATATTAAGGAAATATTTAAAAAAAAATTATATACATTATTTTTTTTAATATTTCCTTATATTATGTATATAAAAATCTTCAAGAGATACGTTAAGTCAAAGAATCAGTATTAAGTAAAATTCTTCAGTACTATTCAATCGATATTTCTTGTATGTTGTTGATTTTATGACAGTTTAATAATTAATTTTAATGCACTATCATATCATAGGTATAATCATAAATTATTAGTGCTTAAAATGATTGTTAATTAAAATGTGTACCTACATGATTTTCCATTAAAAGAGCCATCATTGATAGCATTCAGAAGAAAATTTCGTTTATAAATATTCAATCGCTGCTATCGACATAATATAACAGTTTCACAAGAACCAAGAAATAACTATATTTTAATGGTGATATGTCTTTCGAAATTACAGAACCGTTTTAGTCGTATAATTCTTCCACGAAACACATTTAGATATGAATACATTAACGGGTATATAGAATTATAATACAATTTATCGCTTTATTATGATTAGCTGTTTCCACAATAAGTTAATATTTTGGAAACAAATTATAAACTGTAGTATACATCGTAGTTACCAATTCATGTTAAAGTAATATCGTTAAATATGTATGTTCTACATTTATCTTTTCTCTAAATCGCTGTATTTAATTAAGATAAAACTTTAAAAGGACTTTATACCTATAGACAATTTCAGTCTGGAACCGTTAGGCTCTTGATGAGGACTTCTTGTAAAGTCGAAACATGAGTCGAGTGATATTGTTTTATTGTGGTTAAGGTGTATATTTGTAGTTTAAGTGACTAAGAAACCACAGTTTCTCCGTTTTTCCAGTTGAAGTAAAAATATTTAGTCTAGTAAAAAAACATTAAAAATTTATATTTTAAATAAAGTAAAAAAACAACTTAACGCATTATATTTTATTCAAGCATTAAATAAATGTATATTAATTCCATATAGCTTCGAAGAAGTCCATTCATATTGTGATGAAAAGTTGGTCGAAGATTTCAATATTTTTACATATTACATAATATTTCAAGTTGATTAACCCATAAAAATTTAACACAGAGCATTATGGACTAATTAAAAATTTATCAGTTAGTTTCATGGCGGCATTTCAAAACGCACCAATGACACATCGTTATAAGATATTGGCACTAGTCTTGGATATGACCACAGTAATGGTTATTTTTTAATTAAATGTACTGAATAATATATTTGTTGATATTTGATTACTACCATTTCTGAATATTAATCTATATACATTTAACTGTCTTACAGCGTGATTTGATAACTAATTATTAGTATAATTTATTTATGAATTATTATATTATAACAGCAACTGATTTTGTAATCATTGTCAAGTGTCAAAGGCTATAATTAAAAAAAAACTATATTTGCGGACTTTGGTAAATAAATTGATTAAATAAAGAATTACTTGTTTTATTAGTAACATGAGTTCATGAGAATTACAAAAAAGACCCCCTCAATCACAAAAACAGTTAATTTTGCTATTATAGTGGCAATAACTGGTACCAGTACCTTATTTGTACAAAGTTTACTACAACACTTCTAATTCACCCAAAGTAAAACTTCCTATGACTTAATCAACTTGAAATACACTGTATGTTATCGACACACTATTCTTCGTACGAGTTAATTTTATGAATGAATAATTATTATGCACGACTGAAATTTATGACAGAACTACTCTTCATATAAAATTTTAAAGGACGTTTTAGCGAATTTCCATAGTATTATAATAAATCAAACAAACGTGAATGCTAACACGACAGATCAATTTTGATAATAATTTATTGTTCATATTTTTCAGCTATTATTTAAGATTATTATTAATGTTTCGGTTCCCCACTGATTTTTGAAATTGCAATTTTTAATGAATATGTAATGCATGGTTTAATTTTGTATATTTCAGCTAAAAATAAATTAAGTATGGCGAAATTAAGACCTTGCTATCTTACTAGAGAACGTATAAAAATAATAATTTTGTTTATACGTTGCAATTGGATTCTAATTTATTATACAGAAAATTACACTTTAATTTTTATTTAAATTATTTATGTTCGATAAAAGAATTTGATCTGGACAGTTGTGTGGTACTTATGAATGACTTATTGTTGCGTTGCATTATTATAAATTTATTACCATTGCTCTAAAATCCAAATCAGATTCATAACGATCTAACCCCTCACTGAAAGTATTTAGACTAAATTATTTATACTACATGGGCTGAAAAGTCTGACATACAGATGGCGAGATAAACAAAAAATCCTTATACTTCCCATAGAGTACCAACCTTAACTAGAATATTGTCAAACAGTTTTGTCGTGAACTACAAGCACAAATGATGCACTACGTTCAGGAATATGAATTGAATATGAATTGATCCCACACCCACTGTATTCTCCTGATCTGGCCCCCAGCGTCCACTACTCTATCCTGAAATTGAAAATGTGGCTCTTTGGCAAAATATTTTACTCTAATGAAGAGGTCGAGTTGGAAACAAACGCCTATTTTGAGGGACTTGATGCGAACCACTATAAGACCGGTATCGAAATGTTAGAGGACCATTAGAACAAGTGCAAGTTTAATTGTTAGGCCAAAGACTTTTCAGCCCATGTAGTAATATAGGGCATTAGTCTAGTAAAATACATTTCACACATAAAACTGTCATATAAATAAGGATAAGATTTACAAAATAGAAAACTAGGAAAAAACATATATAGACAGATTTCTAAAAAAAATTGTGCAATGAAATAAAATTATATCACTGATTTTTTAAACAATTTTTTAATTTCAAGAATTTAGATTACACAATTTATATTATTGTAGTAAATCTGATAGAATGTTGATGACTTCTCATTATAATTATTACAGCAGCGTTGTTTCATCGATGTGTTTAATTATATTAAACTAAAATAGGTGTCTGTTGTTTATGTTTAGAGAAGGACAGATATACTTTCTCTCGCGTTTGACCGTTATACATATTACATAATAAAAACTGTTCTTCAATAACAGGTGGGTCTTTGTATAGTTAAACCACATTCAGATTGCGTGTTCGTATATAATGAAAAACTAATTTTATTTATTTTATTTTGATATACCTATATATAGATTGCATACAAACAAAATGCTAGCCACTTTCTATAGGACTTTTACAAATATACATATTTTAATGTTACCGTGAATTTTCTCTGGTTATAACAGTGTTTAATCCATATAATTAATCCAGGGGTGTGGGGGTTGAGAGAAGTAAATATAGAGGAAACAATGGTCCCAGGGAGAGGTATTTTTGGTACATTTTTTTGTGTGCATTTTATTTTTAGCAACGCATTTTTATATAGTTTATAAAATATAAAAAATATATAAACACTGTTAGATAACAAAATAAGAATAACGAATCTGTCTGTTGACTCTGTACCTGCGAGGGTGGTAGGCAGTTTGAACACAAAATGTAATATTTAAACTTTTGTACCTAAATTACCAATTAATAAACCATGTTTCTGTATGCTCTACTTTTCTTTTTGTTCTGTATGCAAATCGGTAAATTGACTTATGCCGGGCACTATATAATATCATAGTTAATATTGCAACTACTTTTAACATATTTTTGTCCATTTCATTCAAGTGGACCATTAAACGAAATTGTATTGCTTGATTAAATTCATTTATCTTATAAAAAACAACTAATTAAAATTAAATTAATACTTACAAAACAAATTCCAATATATGTATACATACTACTTCTACTGTATTATTAATACAAGTATTAAATAAAATATAAATAATGTCGATTTTCATAAAAGATAAAAAAATGTACAAAAATAATTTTAATTGTGACGGACTGTATAATATGGCATGTTGTAGATCTTATAACCATTCACACATGAATACAATCAGACACACACATTCTCACACTAGCAGTTTAGCGTACGCACGGGAAACGCATGGTGACATCTGTACAATGTCTTTGTCTTTCTCTTTTTTCCATTCGCTTGGTCAATGAATTATAGGATTACATAAATATTTTAATAGTGCGAAAACTGTTTCGTGATATCAGACTCGTTTTTAATGTTATGTATTTATATGGGATTATTATTCCACAAAACATTTGTATAGATATTTTTATGATTAATACTAATAGTCACACAAAAAAAATGTTTAGAATTTTTTCGGAGACCATTGTATTTCTATGTATTGTGAGGCCTTGAATACGAATTTGAGGTCAAAATAACGCCCTATCCGATTCCAGAGAACTTAATTTTTTTACATTCGAAAAATAGTGTTTTTATTGTCTCCGAAAAAGTTTCCTCGCAATATCGAAAATATGAAAAGCTTTGTGATCGTTTTAAAAATCCGATTTGAAAATTTTAAATTTATCTTTCCGTTTCAGGTCAAGACAAACACTTTTCGTTCCGTATCTCTCTGTCTGTCTGTGTGTGTGTCTGTCCCCTAAATCCTTGTCACACGCATAACTCATAAACCACTGAACCAATATTAATGAAACTTGATCGGATGGTTGGGTCTGGTTTGATGTACTTACGTTAATTTTACATAAAATTCCCAGGCTTAAAATAATATTATACAACCAATTGTTTACAAAAATGAATTATTCTTGTTTAAAATTTTGAGATATTAATTTTTTCAAAAGAACACAACATTTTTTTTATACCTGCAGAAAGACTAACCGTTATGTACGTATTTCGATGTTCTAAAATCGAATCTGATTTAAATGTATACACGAAGTACGTAAAATATACAAAATTTTCGTGGCACATATACATTGTAATATCAGGTTCGTTTTTAGCACGTGGAAATATATCCGGTACATGATTTTTTTTCGTAGTCCTATGTTATTTTTTTTTTCAATTTTACATACAGTATTTTGGACACCTAATTGTTTTTTCCTATTATCCTTCTAATAATGTTTTCTTTTTTTTATTCATATATTTTGCATGATGCAAAATGAAATCAGAATAAAAATTATTAATACTGTAAAATACTCTATTAATGATTTAAAATGAAATCAAATAGAATCAAATGTTGTCATGCCTTTTTTTGAAAAAACATTTTTTTTAAATTTCATTCTGTTTTGTAGCCATCCTTGATTTTACTGTATGAAAGGCCAGTCTGGAAACTGGGTAAAACCTTTTGATTTCAGTTGAATAAAAACCGTCATGTACGACGAATTCCACCATGGTTGCTATGTAATAAAACTGGTCATGTTCAACGATTCATTATCAAAAGTTGCCATGTCCAACCTTAGAAAAGGAAAGACTGAAGGACTAATAACACAATACCTAGCGTTGTTACAATATCGCTCCACAAAAAAACGCTTCACGAGTCATTGGTGTATCATTATGATTTTAAAATAAATACCAATTGTTTGGAATCATACAATTAATTAAAAAGAAATGTTTTATATCGCGTTCAAAAGTATTTCAGTAATCAATCATTAATAGAGAAACGTCTATTTGCAACCATCATCTTTCTTACATAACAAATTCAATTATAATTTAATGCATATTTGCATATTATTTCCATGAAAATGACATATGATACAAGATGGCAGCTATAAGTTTCGGTAACAGTTTCGTATACGTTGTTATGTATCCATAGCCTTTTCTAATCTAACAATAAGTATCCAGCTATATTCACCATTTACCTTCGAATATAAAAAAAATCATAAATATCTCAAAATGGTTTAGGGTGGACATTAGATATGATAAATTTTTATTCTATACCTCTAAAATAATAATTTATTAGAAATAACAGTTAATTTAACAGATAATCAAGTACAAAATAATATTTTATTTAATCCAATGACCTTATGTAAAAAATCAATATCAGAATCAGAATATTGACTTTTACTTTAGCCACTTGATTATTTTTTTAATTTCTGTACGCGTGTGAACTAATTATTTTGGATTGTAAATTTACCAATTACACAAAAATTAAATAAATCGAAAATAAATAATAACTCGATCTTGTGCTAATTTAAATTAAAACTATTACTATTACGATGTCCTTGTTGATGTAAAATGTATAGAAAATAGTAATACAAATAAATATTGAAAGGTATTCCTTTTCATGTTACTCGAATCAAGTATTACATATCAAGGTAAAACATGTGTAAGTGTTTACATTCACGAAATATAGCAGTTGCATTAGGACAAATTTAAATATATGTATAAAATTATAGTTGCATTGAATTACTTCGATCAATCAACTATGAATAAATGACAAAAAAGTGTAAATAGAAACAAAAAAGCAGGTCAAAATTAATGTGTGTCTTTAGGCAATGTTTCATAAGTTCGTTACTCTATAGTGTGCATTATGATATTGATGTATAGTGATTACTATTATCGTGTATAGTAATTGTACATTACAATCATTTGCGCCAACTTTTATGTCTGCGGGGGCAGATTTGTTAAATACGTATAAGAAAAACTCGTAGATTCTAAGAAAAAGCGCTTTTATTTTTTATATTTCTTGATTTTATAATTTTTTTTTATACTTACTTATACTTTGAACTTTTCTTTTGATTCGTTATTAACTGTTAGACAAATCTTTTCAACAAGAAAAAATGATACTTTTGGGTTTGATAAATCTTCATTTTCGCCTGGATCATAGATCAACCAACAAGGGTTAATACATTAGGATTTCTAAATAATTAAATTAAACATTTTTATTAGCATTTAAAACTATGCAGCATTTTCGCCATCATCTCTTCTACCATGAATGAATAAAAAGTTCGTCTTTTTATGATATTTCAAATGCCAAGTTGGGTTTTCTCTATTAGGTAGGTATTGCAAGTTTAGATGACTTTAAGTATGATATCAAAATGTTCGTTTTAATACAACTTAATTAGTTTTATGTTATACCATTCAAGGTGTTATGTGCAACATGTATGCATATTATAATTTTGTTTAGTTATTCTAGCTATATATTAACTAATTAATATATCTCTAATAACACACACATAAAAAAAAGTAAAGAACACTGAGAAAAAGGATTAGTTGTAGGAAATAAATGTAATTAGTTGGCTTTTTTTCGCAAATAACAAATTTAATTAATGTTATCAACTAGATATTCGGTAATAACAGAACGATATAGCTCCAACATGGGATTTATTAACAGTAACAGTAACTAAATATCGTGTTCGCCATTAGCCATTATATATTGTTAACTATAACCAAACGTTATCTATAAATAATCTCTTTTCTCAGTGAACACTTTCGGAGACCATTGTATTTTTATGTATTTTGAGACGCCGAATACGATTTGAGGTCAAAATAGCACATTCGATTCATTTTAACCTCAAATTCGGATTCAGTGCCTCAAAATTAATAAAAAAACAATGATCTCCGAAAAAGTTCTTAACCTTTTTTTGTTGTTTTGCTGTACATATACAGCAACACAAAAAAAGGTAAAGAACTTTTTCAGGGAACATTGTATTTTTATAGATTTTGAGGCGCTGAATTCGAATTTGAGATCAAAATAGCACCGTATCTCATTAAATTTTTATTTTTTTAAATTAATCCAATGATGTGCTGCTTTGACCTCAAATTCGGATTGAATGCTTCAAAATACATAAAAATATAATGATCTCTGAAAATGTTATGTAACTTTTTTGTGTGGTTGTACAATTAATTCATATTAGATACCATACAAACTCATAGTAAAATCTTCAAAATAATAATTATTTTAACTACCATAAATGTTTGCTTTTAAAAAAGATTTAATCGATTTATGTTTATTACTTATAATAAAAAAAACTGTAATCATAATAAATTCGATAGTTTATTTCTCTTTATGCGTACATTATAATCTACATATGTTTGGAGAACATCTTACGTATGTACATATTGCTATATTTTTTATGTATGAAAGACATTAAATAAATCTATTTCTTAAATTTTCAATTGATTCAGTAAATAAACTTGAAGATTCTTGAGATCTTTTGAAATATTTTTCATTACATAGACTAATTAACGAAAAGTAAATAGATGTTATGAAACAAAAGAATATACGACAGGTATCTATTAAACTTTTTTAATGTTGGTAGTAGGGAAACGGTTTATGATTTCATTCACAATTTTATTACTGTTGCAATGATTGTTTAAGGTGGTTCCATTTAATTTTATGTTATAATTTCATCAGTTGGGGTCAACAAAATAATTATATATGGATAGAAAAAAATTAATCAAAGTTTCAAGATAGGATTTATAAGTATCTACAGTTCATATTTTAATTTGGTATGTGTTTATGTTTCTGGGTTATTTTTATAACTCCAGCACCACTATTACATTATCAATGAAATTTGACAGTGTAATCATAGTCAACTTTTAAATATTTTTGTATATATTTATTTATTTATTTAATTAAATTGAGTCGCCCCATATTAATAGAAAAACAGAATACTAAGGCTCAAGGTAGGAAAAAAACAAACAAAAATAAAAAATAAAAAAAAACAAAATAACTACCATAGTTATAAAACTTTACCATTAAGAGCTTAAATTAATTGTTTAATGTTATATGGTGCAATGTGAATTTTATTTTAAATGCTTTCATTTTATTTTCATTTTTCATGTCATTTTATAGTTTATAAAATATTTTATAACCCATGTAGATTTGACTCTTCTCAAAAAATGCCGTTCTATGTTTTAAGGAAATTTTATTGTTTCTAGTGTTGTACTGTTTTTCAATGTCATTTGCGCCAAAATAATTATTTTTGTACATAAAAGTTAATAAATCAAAAACATAATTACAATAAAGGGTTAATATATTATTGGGTATTAAAAATTAATCTGAGCATTCTATATATTGATCATAGTTTTTTGACAGATCTTTAACATATTTCTTTGGTAGTGTAGTAGTGACCTAAAGAGGATAAAAATATAGTAAGAAAACTATGATAATGATTACAATAATTGAAAGTCAATCAATAATTATGAATCATCGCGTAAACCTGAAATCTAATAATATTGATTAAAACAATAATCGTGCATCGGTAATTTACGTAAATAGATATTATTGAAATTACTCACACCGGTTATGTTTACAATGCGTTATAAATTACTATTATTTTATTATTATTTTTCAATTACCGAAAAAAACTATACGAGTATCATTGAAGGTTTCTATGTCATTATTTATTGTAATATCGTGGTATCATTCTACAATAATTGAATTATACCTTTTTTATCACGAATCTTGCAAGCAAAAGGTTAAACGTGATAGTCTCTGTTTTAATGACTGCCTATGAAATATTTCAATCAAATGTTACAGTCTTTTAACACATCCTTGTGTATACATACTTATGTCAAATTATAATAAATATTAGCACCCTGGTAGTCGATTGTTAAACGATAAATTAAAGAGATGTTAAATTTTATAATACCTATGACAAAAATCCGAAGAATATAGGGTTTCTTGGATCCACAGCAAGGAGCTGTAGCAGAGCCCATTATTATTTTTATTTTTTGGTCATCATACATCAGCGTCCCCTATCATTGATGGAAGAGTCGATATCGCCATCTCATAGCTACACATTTGATATTAATACAAATATTAAAATACAGGATGTATTTTGCTTCCTCGCAATATCGAAGATACGAGAAGCTTTGTGATCGTTTTAGAATGAGACAAACAATTGTTTTCTTATTTTAAAATTGTAAATTGATCTTTCCGTTCAGGTCAAGACAAACACTTTTCGTTCCGTGTCTGTCTGTCTGTCCCCTAAATCCTTGTCAGATGCATAACTCATGAATCACTGAACCGATATTAAAGAAACTTGGATGGTTGGGTCTGGCTGGAGGACGGTCCTATTTCAAAATCATGAAAATCGTGTGTAAAGGGAGGGGTGACATCCCAAAAAAATTTTTTTTTCGAGATATCTCAAGAACGACACATGTAATTGTCAAAAAATTAAAAATATTTTTTTTTTTTTTTTTTATAACATTTATATTATCGCTACAACTAGTCTTAAAACTATCAAGCAGCTTATCTCTTATAATATAATAAAGTTAATTATTGAGTCTTACTGTCCAATAACAGCACTCAATCACTAGTTTTTTTTTTTTTTTCCAGCTTAACCTATTGTGGATCTTTGCTCACATTACTCACTTCACTGAAAAGCACTATTTCACTTTACCAACTCAAAAGGCTTCACTCTTTTGAGCCTTCTTTCTATATTACCATTGTCGAGCAACCGAAGCGCCTCGATATTTTCATGGTTCCGCAGTCGCTCTTCATGCCTCACAGCAGTCTTCGTTATTACATCTCTAACCGTTTCCACCTTGAGATCTCTATGGATATCGTCGTTGCGTGAGTACCACGGTGCCTTGACAATATTTCGCAATACTTTGTTTTGAAATTTTTGAATAGTGTTGATATTACTTTCATTAGCACAGCCCCATAATTGACTGCCATAACTCCAGACTGGTCTTAATATCTGCTTGTATAGCAATACTTTATTATGTGTTGACAGCTCGGATTTCCTTCCAAGCAGCCAGTACATTTTTCTGTATTTGATGTTTAATTCTTCTCTTTTTTTCTTTATATGTTCTTTCCATCGAAGCTTAGCATCCAATGTGATCCCTAAGTATTTAGCCGTGTTTGCATATGGAATCACTTGGTTGTTTATTTTGATAGGTAGGTACTCTGCCTTTTTATTGGTGAAATTGATATGTACCGATTTGGTTTCGTTTAACTTTATACGCCATCTTTTGGTCCATACATGGATATGATTTATTGCTTCCTGTAGTTTAGCCGTTGTTTCTATTACGCTGTCAGCTACAGCCATGATTGCAGTATCGTCGGCAAATGTTGCAATCGTGGTTTCGTCGTTAGTTGGAATATCACAGGTGAAGAGGGTGTATAAGACAGGTCCCAGAACGCTACCTTGTGGCACTCCTGCTGATATGCGCTTTAATTCCGAATACTCATCCTCGCATTTTACTCTAAATACTCGATCAGTGAGATAAGAATTTAATATTTGGCTGTGGTGTTGCGGTAACATTTTTTTTAATTTGTAGTTAATTCCTTCGTGCCAAACCTTATCAAATGCTTGTGCTACATCTAGGAATATTGCAGAGCAGACTTTTTTTTCCTCTAATGTCTTTTCTATTGTATTAGTAACTCTGTGTACCTGTTCTATTGTTGAGTGTTTGCTTCGAAAGCCGAACTGATGTGTTGGTACCAGGTGTTTTTCTTCAATTATAGGCTTGAGTCTTTTTAAGTATAATTTTTCAAACAACTTCCCAATCACTGGTAGTAATGATATGGGTCTATATGACGTTTTTTCATTGGCTGGTTTCCCTGGTTTGGGAATCATAATAACTTCCGCAACCTTCCACTGCATTGGGACATGTTTTAGTCGCAGTGATGCATTGAAGAGGTGCGTCAGTTTCATGATTCCCTTTCTTGGCAGTTCTTTCATTAAAGCTCCTGTAATTAAATCATATCCGGGTGCTTTCTTTGGATTTAAGTTTCTCTTAATTTCATGCTCAATTTCTTTGGGAGAAATTGGTCGTATTGGTAACTCATCGTTTAAATTTGTTACTGACTGCTCTGTTTCTATTCCTTGATGAGGATGTGGTTGGAATATATTTGCTAGATGTTCTGCAAACAATTCTGATTTTTGTTTGTTATCTCTAGCCCATGTACCGTCGTCTTTGCGTATTGGTGGTGATTGTATTTTTGGTCGTTTTAGAGTTTTAGTCGCCTTCCACAGTGAGTAATCAGTATCAGCATCATCTGTTAGTTCACTAAGATAGGTATTTATTGTTTCATTTTTAATTTCTTTAATTTCACGTCTTAGTTCTTGTGTAAGTCTGTTAAGTGTGTTTTTGTCTATTGGCGCTCTTGTTTGCTGCCATTTTCTTCTTGCTTTTCTTTTTTCTCTGATTAATTCCCTAATTTCCCTCGGGTAATTAATTCCTTGAGTTTTTCTTCTTATTTCTGGGGTATTTTTCCAAGCTGCTTGTTGAATATCTATTACAAGTTTCTCTGCTTCTTCCTCTAATTGGTCTTGGGTTTTCAATGGGATGCTTAAATTTATTCTTTGCTCCAGTTCATTTCTGAAACCCTCCCAATTAGTATTTCTGTTTACTATAGTTGGCAGTTGTTTTTTCCTTATTATTTTTTCACTCAATGTGAGAATAATTGGTGTGTGATCTGATGACAGTTCTTGTCTACTTTCCATTTCTGTATAGTTCACTGATATGTTTTTCAATATGAAGAAATCTATCAGATCAGGTATTTTGTTTGGGTCTGTGGGCCAATACGTTGGCTGCCCAGTAGATTGAAATTCACATCTTGTTACTTGGCTTGCTTCATACAGTTCTCTTCCTTTAGTATTTGTTAGTCTGGAGCCCCAATGTGTATGTTTAGCGTTGAAATCTCCTCCCACAACAAATTTTTCCCCTAAGGTTTCGAGAAAGTCAGTATAATTTTCTTTCTTTATGTTGTGTCTTGGCGGGCAATAGATAGCGGCTACTGTTATAAAACCGCTATTAGTTTTTATTTTTACTGCTGCTGATTGAATTGCTTCAGTTTCATATTTGTTTTCCTCATGATTAAGTATGTGATCTTTTATAATCACTGCCGCTCCTCCCCATCCATTATTTCTGGGATGAATTGTGTGATATACTTGGTAACCTTTCATTTTCAGGTATGATTCTTTTGTAAAATGAGTTTCTGAGACAAGACATATATCAATTTTCTGGTCTTCGAGAAATAGTTGAAGTTCTCCCTGATGTTGTAATAACCCATCAGCATTCCAAGTTGCAATGCGGATTGAATTAGCCATTATTTCTGCTTATTTTTCACAGCTTTTTTGTTGCTGCTCTCTATCTGAGTTACTCTTTGAGATATTAATTCTATTTTTTTATCTAATTGATCTATTTTTTCCAGCATCTTCTGCATCATTTGATTTAGTGTATCTGTCTGGTCTATTTCTTTTTGTTGTACAATATTTGGTTTAACTACCTGGGAGTATGATCGTTTGGATGTTTGGATTAACATTTTTCCCGGTTCTTTTTGCTCCCTATTTTTTTCTGGTTCTGCGGTAATTAATCCCGTATTTGTATTACTTTGATTAACATATCGTTTTTTGTTATTTTCTTTTCTCATTTTTTGTATTTCCTTGGCTACTATACACCCTCTATAGTTAGCTGGATGTTGTTCTCCACAATTTGCACATTTTGGTTGCATTTGTCCTCTTGGTATTGTGCAATTTTTGGAATCATGTTCTCCTGCACATTTTACACATCTCGGTGTTTTAGTGCAATATTTCTGAGTATGCCCAAATTTTTGGCATCTTTTACATTGTGGAACCAGTTTCGATTTTCTCATGGGTTCAATCTGTACTTTCACTCCTGTGATTTCATCGATTTTGTAAATCTTATTTATGTCTTCTGATCTATCAAAGCACAGCATAAAAAGTGGAAGAGGTGTTTTCTCTCTCCTTTCCAGTATGTTGACAGCTGATAAAATTTTGTAGTCTTTTGATTTTAAGTAATCTACAATTCTTTCTGGGTTACATGTTGGGTGTAGTTTTCTTACCATTACTTTTATTGGTCTTGTTTGTTTATTTTCATAAGTGTACCATGTCAATTCATTTTCCCGTAGTACTCTTAAAAAATTAAAAATATACGAAAATAATCAGGTGCGTCTTAAAAAAAATTTCGAACTAATATTTTTTAGTAAAATTGTATAAAAATCAAATGGTTAACCAATTTATCTGAACACTTTATCGGTTTTTATAAAAATTGTTAAATAATTAACTACATTTGGTGAATTTAGCACGAGGAAGAACTGTGCATTTACTTGACAGATGTCTTTTAAATATTAATCAAGCTTTATACGATTAATATACATAATAATTGACAGGGAAAACCAAAATTTATTTAATCATTTATGATGTAAGGATAGATGTGTTGCCTCAAACCGTCTAGGGAAAATCATAATGGTGACCCGTGTTTTAAGATTAATAATATTAACCAAGATCTAGAAAGGCCAACTAATAGGTGGACTACCTATCTTTACTTATATTATAAAATTGTTTTAACTAATCTGTATGGGTTTCAATTGTTGATACTTATGTTAAAGGTTTAGTATGTACGATGATGTACATCATATTTATTTTGGAATAAAATTTATATAGGTTTCAGTAAGTTACCCCATCATGTAGCATTGTTCTTATAAAGTTCAGGGCTTATTGTAATTAGTATATTGTTATGACTTACAAAGTTAATTGTTTTAATAAAATTTCAAATATTTCATTAGTGAACGGATACCAAGTTAGTTAAATAATTATGCTATTTTGTTGGAAAAAACAACCTTTATAATTAATTATAACAATACAAAACCTTGCATTTTACATGGTTTAAATGAAAATATATAATTAAAATATTAATTGGTTATTGGCTACAGTTCTGCTTCCTCGCCATATCGAAGATACGAGAAGCTTTGCGATCGTTTTAAAATGTGAAAAAAGTGTTCTCCGATTTCAAAATTTTAAATTGACCTTTCCGTTTCAGGTCAAAACAAAAATTTTTCGTTCTGTATCTGTCTGTATGTTCCCTGAATCTTTGTCACACGCATAACTCATGAACCACTGAACCGATATTAATGAATCTTGGTTAAAATCGTGTGTAAGGGTGAGGGGTGACATTTTAAAATATTTATTTTTTCAAGATATCTCAAGAACGATACATTTAACATCACCAACTTATAAAGAATAAAAAGATAGAAAATAACTTAGTTGTTGTGTAACATACATGTTAAATTAAATATAAGACCATGTTCTTTTTTTACAATTTGGCAAATCAGCAAATTGGAATTTCAAACATAAAAATGTATATCATTCAAAAGTATTTAATTACCTTTTAAGTTTTATAAACTACTAATTAGACTTGTTTCTTCATCTATTAGTTCTTTAATGTAATTGAATTGATTTAAAACGATTACATAATTGAATCATGATAAAAAAAGAAAATTAAAACTAGATCATACATATATTTAAATAACTTATTAAATATACCAATAGTTACTTCAAACATTCGATTTTTATAAAAGTGAACTGGATATTTGGTGCAATATCAAAGTCAAGTGTTTGCAAAAAACTGGTCAATAAACTCTGAATAAATATCATGCGTTTGACAAATGCGTTCGTAATAATTAAATATTTTAATTGAATTTTAATTACTTTTTTTTATTTCGGCGTAAATAAGTTTTTGGTTGTTAAAAAACACTACATAACATTGATTTATTACCATTATTATTCATTATATATGTTAGAAATATTAATATAATATAATATACAAAAATTTTAATGATGTTATCACTAATTGATTTTTTTGTGATATAGTAACGACTTCCACAAAAGGGGGGCTGGCACGACTCTAGTCTGGGGGCCCGGCGAATCAACGAACTTTTTTTTGGTCGTTATCTCGTTTCATAGCAGGAGAGAGCCCGGAGGTCCACGATAAAATGTAGGGCCGCAAAAATAGCACTATAAAGGTTTATAATAGATATTGAGAATACAATTTTTTCATCGGAAATCAAATACAGTAAAATGATGGAAAGTTAATAAATACAGAATTAATATTTTATTATGTAACTAACAGAAGCTTACCCAGTTATCTGTTTTATTCTTTTGGTGAAAATAAGACCATTAATTCAGCGTACAAACTTATTTTTAACACTAGATAATTTTTTTTTATATTAATATGTAACTTAATTTTTAACTGCATTTGCAAACAAATATTATATTTGCAGAATTTGTATAATCTACTGGAATTTCAAATTCTAATTTTCGCTATTTCTTATTTATCTCTCCCACGGGTGCCATTTTATGTCATTAGCTACGCACTAAATTAAATGCTATATTAAATTATAACACACTAGATGATTTAGAATATTACATGCTCTTTACTTTAAACTACGCATTTTAATTACTGTATCACAATTGTTATTGTTCTTTCATGTTTTACATGAAGTAATGTGTGTGTTAATATGAATTAAAACATAATTTTATTATAGAAATTTGTTCTCTTCTTTGTTGAGTAAATTGAAGATTTAAACTGACAATAAAACATGAAAAAGCATGTTTATTTATTTTAAAAATATATAAATCTAATTAAATAAATTAATAAATTCGCAAATTAAGATAAAATTTTATATCATTGATACATCCACAAGTCAATATTATATTTTTAAACTACTGAAATATAATCATAATATAACTCCCATGTTGTCTATGACAATATAAATTACGGTTAATAAGGTCATATTGAAAATCCTTTAATGGCTATTTTCAGGAGTTTTACGCAAATTATGCTGTTTTCATAAATAATATTCTAAAAATTATAGAAGTTCAAATTCATAAGAAAAAAATGTTACCTCTAGCTTAAAATTACTTTAATTTGTTTAAAATCATTAAGAAATACATTACTTAAGTGTTTAAAAATCATAGAAACAAGTATTTGCAAATCATAAAAAAAAAATTAAATTCATCTAATCTTAAGCCTAATTCGGTAGAATCACATGTGCAGATACTAAATCTGTCATTCAATGCCTTGGGCGAAAGAGAATGTCTCAAAATTGGTAAACGCACTGGACAACGACGGCGGATGTTGTCGAGTGCACTAGATCCAAGATGTGTGTGTGTGTGTGTTTGTGTGAGTGTATTGCAAGCCGGCAATTAAAAAATGAACCAGTTTGTTTGTATATTTTTTTACATCCACACCACCTTCGACCGATGCCGGGCGTGTGTTTGTATACTATATAAATAGCGGCGGTTATTTGAGGAGCTAACCATTGTCGACAACAGCAACAGCCTTGTTCTTAGTATATTCATTGGAAAAGTTAACTCGTAAAAACATGAAGTACATGGTAAGTACTTGTTCATTGTTGAAGTTAATTCAAAGTGTGCGCGTTTTTTTTTCGTTTGTTGAGAAAAGTTTTCTTCATTGCTTAATTTTTGTGGATCTATGATTTTCTTCAAATTTTCTGAGTGTGCATTCGTTTTTGTTATTTGAAATTAATTTTTATTATGAAAGTTTGTGAATATTAAAAAAGTAAATTAATAAAAAGAAGAATTAGAAAATATGTAACAGAAATAATTGAAATTAAAAAAAAATTGTAGGATATTTACATAAACTGAAATATTAATTTTTAGCTCATCGTCATCCTGGGGCTTGCTGCCGTAAGCGCCCAAAAGGAATCAGAGAAAACCGAGAAACGTGGAATCTTGGACTTCGGTCATGGATACGGATATGCTGCTCCAGCCATCCACGCTGCTCCAATCTCATACGCTGCCCCAGCCATCCACGCCGCTCCAATCGTCCACAAGACCTTTGCCGCTCCAATCTCATACGCTGCTCCAGCTATCCACGCCGCTCCAATTGTCCACAAGACCATTGCTGCTCCAGTCATCTCCAAGACCATCGCTCCATTGTCTTTGGGACACGGTTACGGATTAGGACAAGATCTTTCCTACGGACACAGTCTTGGTTATTCCGGTTTGGGACATGGAATCGCTTTAGGTCATGGAGCTGGTTTGAGCCACGGATACGGTTTGGGACATGGAGTCGCTCTTAGCAGCGGATACGGTGTAGGACATGGACTCGCTTTAGGTCATGGAGCTGGTTTGAGCCACGGATACAGTTTGGGACATGGAGCTGGTTTGAGCCACGGATACGGATTGGGACATGGAGTCGCTCTTAGCAGCGGATACGGTGTAGGACATGGACTCGCTTTAGGTCATGGAGCTGGTTTGAGCCACGGATACAGTTTAGGACATGGAGCCGGTTTGAGCCACGGATACGGATTGGGACATGGAGTCGCTCTTAGCAGCGGATACGGTTTGGGACATGGAGCCGCTTTAGACCATGGATACGGATATGGATTAGGACATGGATGGTAAATAATTACTACCAAATAATACTAAGATTCATTCCTACCTACTTATTAAAATTTCGAAACTGTGTTTATAAATCTAAAGGACAATGGCTGTTACAAACACCGGCTGTTTGACATATGTGTATTTATTTTTAAATTTAATTTATGTTTATCACCATTTTTTACGTACTGATGTGTATAAAGTTTGTATAAAGAGGCTACCAAAATAAATTTCTTTTATTTTTTTAAATAATGTTTTATTTGATCGATTGTGTGAAAAATGTTTCCTGTCATATTCCTTTGTCCTTCCATTATTTTAAAACATCCGGAATAATATAATAATATAATCCTCTGATTTCACAAAAGATAGTTATATACAGTCAGGTTCGTAGCGAGAGAAGTCGCATCCAATGTTAGCTTAATTACATGCTAAATACAATAGAACGTCAAGTAACTAAAATGTCAATCATCTGAAAGCAGTCTTTAAAAATTTCTGAAAGGAAAAATCATAACGTCTATATATTATCAGAACTACTCTCGGTGCCAATTTGATGGAGTATTGACGTTTTTCTTCTAGAGGTCTCTAACTTTTTTCAAAAGATGTTACAACATGGTAAACGTGAAAAATTATAATGAATTAATTTTTTAAATTATTAAGTTTAACAATACATCAAAAATATACCTAATATACAAAAATAAACTAGAGTTGAGACCATACGTAGGTAAAATTGTGAAGCAATTAATAAAACTAATTTAATAATTTAATAAAACTTGAATGAAAATAGCCGTAAGTTGTATTATATATATAGTCACGCATAAATCTCATTTAAAAGAACGTGTTCTTTTATAGTTTAAGAATGATTTTTTGCCAGTTATCATCTATAATTATATAAAACGATAATTCGTATATTTAGATGTTGTTAATATTACATAATATAATAGCATCAAGTGTTGAATTGGATTTTTTAAAAGCTACTAACATATTAATATGTATATAAAGAAATACATTAACTACCTATAAAACATAACATAATAAGGGAGTGAGGGGGGGGGGGGGGGGTAAGGGGAAGAGTCATTTTTTTCTTAGTTAAAATAAAATTTATATTTTATTACCGTTTTAAAAATACATAAATGTATATTTAATCAGGTTCGGCGCTTGGGATGGTGAGTGAAAAATTCATATTGCCCCCTTCGCATCCCATAGTAAGATTAAAACAATATTTTTTGAATGTTAAATACATATATAACAATATAATTTTATTTCTTTTAATTGAATTCATATTTATCTCAACAATATTAATTTATAAACAAGTTATTTTGAAAATAAAGCTTTATACCAAAAGAATAATATTTGTCAAATTGAATACAATATTAAACTAGAATGGAAATTGAGGTGAAAATGATAAATTTCAATCAAAATTTCCTGCCTTCGGTGATTTTGAATAAGCTAACATAGGTAATTATTGCTACATTTATTATTTTGACAATTAATTTGCTATACTACTTTTTGACTATAGAAAAAAAATTGTTAATGAAGTAGATATTGTTATGTCAAGTTTATTTTATTTTACGGTTATATTAAGTTGAATTATTAGAAAACCCGGAAAAATTATAACTAAAGCCGGAGCCCGGAGAGAGGGTATTGAATCCCTGATTTTAATTTTTTAGTTTTTTTTTCAATTTTTCAATATTTGTAAATACGATTACATTATTTTTATAAGAAAAAATTTAAAAATAAAAATTGAAAATTAAAAATTAAATACAAATTTTTAATTTAAGAAATAATTAAGAAAGAGGGATGCCAAGCGGATTCTAAATTACGATTTTTGAACATAAAAGTGGCTATAACTCGGAAACGTCTTATTTCCGGACCTATGTTTATATGAACTTTTTTACTTGTTTTTAGGTCCCAAATCACCTTCCGAAGTGGAGTAGGTGAATTTTTGGACACCCTGTATATGTCTAGGAAATTATAATAAAATTAAAATTTAAATATGCGCTTGTGAGAACTAGATAGCACAAACTTTGTTGTATATTAACCAGCAAAGTTAAAAATCAATTTAAACATCAACATAATGAAGTATGAAGAGAAACTTACAATTAGTTTATATAACAAATAGATGGCGCCACAGTTTACTTTACATTTTTACTATCTGTGTAAGTGTTACTTCTGATTTAAAAAAAATATATATATTTATATTTTTCCATTTTTTTTATCGGTACTTTTATAGATATTGATAGGGTACAATATTTTTTGATCGATTTTGGGAACTTTTCTAAAAAATTAAATTTGAAAACTATACTTTATAACTCATTTAAAGTTTCTCAAGTCATTTTTAATATTCCAACTGTAGAGGAGAGATATTTTCTTATTAGACAACTATCCCCCTTTTATAATTCCAAAATTTCTATGTATTTTTAATGAGAGATTTAAAAAAAATGATATGATACTACTAACGTATACCTAACTACAACACATGTCACAGGAATCGACATTTATATAAGTGTTATCTACAGCAAATTTTTTTTTTCGAAATTACATTTTTCTTATTTCCCGGAAAATTAGAAGGCACATAGGTCCGAAAGTTTGTAGAAGATAACCTTTTAGTTATATCTTATTATTAAAAAATATCAACCACACTTTCCCTGGAGGCAGATCGCCCACGCTTATTCTGCTATGCTCTCCAGAACTATTATAACTAATCGAATACTTGGCATTTTTATTTTGGAATTCTCTGAATAAACTAAAGAAGTTTCACGTGCGATATTATTAAAATAGTAACTTTGTTTCTTAATTAATAAACTACAATTAATTGAAAAATTAATTAATATTATTTATATAAAAACATTGTTATATAATGTTTTTTATTTACGTATTTTACCAAAAGTTAATTTTAGTTCAATGTATCTATCACAATTTAAGCCCAAAGTTATTACATATATACGTATATACATATGTATTTATAAACTTAAAATATGCATGCATAGTCGTGGAAGATCTTTAGGCTTAATATAACTTCATTTAATTTCGTATAATAATAATTTATTACTTGCTTTGAATTAATTGTTTGGCACTGGAAAATAATTATTATTCAATGAATATACATTTTTGTATTTTTTAAATATTTTATTTAAGTCATATTTATATGATATATATATAAGTAAAGATATAAAAAATACGTTCCATTTATTAAAATCTAATCACAGGTACACTTGGACTTGTTTAATTATTTTACTTTCTTTTGTATTCAAATTTGTTCTAGTTCAAAATTACAATATCTCGTAAATATAATATAAACATATAAAAGTCTTTATCCAGTATCTAATATTAAACTTAACCATTATATTAATTAAAATTTAACAAAGAATGTATAAAAATTAAACATCCGAATAAATACTTATTCCTAACCAAAAAATAACATATATGGCCAGAACAACATAACAATAATAAAAATATAATAAGGCAAAATGTGTTATTTATTCTAAATGTCTTATCACCAAGTTACGTTGACGTTACCACGGCTGATGGAAACCTTGAATAACTTGGCCAGGGTTTGGCACAAGAGGAACAGTATTCTGAATTATAGGGTATCTAGGATACGTAGCACTGAATGAGGTGTGCAATGAATTACCAGGTGCTATGATATTTGAATGCACAGGAAGATGTTGAGGTACTAGTTGTGGTTTGATTGGAACAGGGTGAGGGAATTTTAATACTTGTGGTATTACTGGAGCATGATTTGGCACAAGTGGTAATGTATTTTGAATTATTGGATACCTCGGGTATGTAGCACTAAATGATGTTTGGAACGCATCTCCTGGAGTAATAAAGGATTGTTGAAAAACTGGTTTTATATGTAGATTAGGGTATTTAAGTACATTAGTTGGTATCAGTGGTGCTGGTATAGGAGCAGGAGCAACTGGCACTAAAGGTTTTATGGCTTGTTGAACGGGAACAAGATGAGGGAATTTCAAGAAATTATTTTGGACTATTGAATGATGTCCTACAGGTAAAATCGGTTTGACTATTGGATGAACAACTGTAGGTACATGAACTGCGGGCTTGATTAAAGTTGGAACAAATGGTGCATGTGCTACAGGGAAAGGTTTAATTACAGTCGGATTTGCAACTACGGTAGGATACTTAACCACCGAAGGAACAAGCGGTTTCAATATCGGTTGGACATTATAAACTGGAACTTTAACTGGTGTAAATTGTGGAATATGATTTTGGACATGGACTACTTGCGGAACTACCGGTTTTACAACAGTAGGAGTTACTGGTTGTATAGGCTGTGCTGCTGGCTTAGGTGGCAGTATATTTATAAAAATAGGCCTTTGGTTTGGTGGAAATACTGCACCAGTAAATACTGGGTTCTGATTACTTCCTTGATCAGTTTGAACTGGAATTTGTCCGACATGTTGTGGTGTGAAATTAGTCTGATCGGGAAAATGTATTGGCGTTTCTTCCGGTTTCTGTGGGGGAGGTGAAGATGGTTGACTGATCGGATGTATTACTGTTGGCATTTGAACTCCTGGCTGAATTGCAGGGTTGAAATTCCCAGGATTTTCTTGTAGAGGTGGATATAAAGGATAATTGTTATTCAAAGACGTTGGAATTGATGGCTTGAAACCTTGTTGTGGCCTAAATGGTTTCATAGGTCTTGGTTTTCCGGCACCTGGTCTTCGTTTTCTGAATGGAACATACTTGAACTGCGCTGACATCGGCCCAAAACCTAACAAATATTTAAATCCTGAAGGATGGACTCCTACATGACGATAAATGCCAGCTTTCTGTGGGTTTGCATTTTCAGGTTCACAGGAATCGCAGAATATTGTTCGTTTATGTTTCTCCGCTGTGTTTTCATGATTCATTGAATGCTGATTGAGTTCAAGCAACGCCTGCTCATTGTGTTGTAGTTGATTCTGAAGAAGAGCTTGCTGATGTTCGAGAACGCTCTGTTGATGTTGCTGCATGAGTTGTTGATAATGATGTATGTGTTGCTGATGTTGAAACTGAAGCATATCATGATGTGATTGATGATGCTCTTGCAACATCTGATGACGATTAGGATGTGATGCATTTCCTAATACTAGTAACGACAAACATACCTGAAAAAATACAAGATAAATAATTATTATTAAAAAATAAGGGCCCATGTAATAACAATTTTGAATCAATATTATACTATTTATTCAAAAAGTTGTATATTATAATTATTATTACTCTCAAATGTATAAATTAATCAATTAATTCTGATCGCAGTAAAGAATTTTCTTTTATTTATTTTTTGCAAAATTGTTCTAAATTAAATATGTTACTATGCATCGTTAACACAGTTACATATAAAATATCTTACAAATCACGTAAAATGAACTACATTGTCACACTTTGTATGCTGTATATATGCATTTCATTTCACCTGAATGCAGTTCACATGCATATATTTATCTTTTAAAGAGATATTTAAATCTTTACACGTACAGTTCTTAATTCATTACTGAATGTGTTCATACAATTTAATTACTGAATAACGATGTATGCTTTTAAGTTTATAAATTTTCACGCAGTTATTATTTTTTACCAATTTCTAAACATCATTGTACGATTAATCGAAGGAAATGTAAACTAATTTGACATATTTTCTGGATTTAGTTTTTTATATTTTTTTATCTGTCATTTATTTTGATAGACGAAAAGTAGAATAAAAACCAAAGAAAGGACATGTCAAGAGAATCATTTGATTCTCTTGATATGTTGGTTGTTTGGTTATTTAAGTTTAAAATCATTTTCTTTTCTATATTTATTTAGTAAGTTACGAGTAGTTTATTTTCATGTTCAACACATATTAGTGAGATTTTAGAAAACACAACAACTAATAAAAAGAAAACACATATTGTTTTTAATATTATTAATTTACACTTCCTTCAAACCAATATGAATTTCCATAAAACCACATTTCAAACTGTCACTCGTTTATGATTTAACTTAAAGCACATTAAGACACATCGACCGGTAAAGGTCTTGAGCTCACCACTAAGGACTACAATAGTATAGCTTAGAATGTGACACTCACCAAGGCTACTGTCACAGTCATGTTGACAACACCCACGCACTCACACTTCCTATGACACTTTGGACGGCGTCCGGACCTCCGCCTCGCTTATATGTGTTCTCGTTTTTCTGATAACGCGTGATACGAATCCTCTATTAATTTAATTTATTTATAATGTATGCACACACTTGTTATATATATGTATAAATAGATCAGATTCCGAAGCGATAACAGATGCACTGATTTATTTTGGTTTGGTTTTTGTAATACGGTGAAGTAATTAGTGAATGTTTAGATTTCGATTTCGATTTCGAATCGTTTATAAATAATTCAAACTGAATTTGGATATTCAGTGAGTTTCATTGTATTGTTTGTATTTTATTTGAAAACGAACCAATTTGATATGGTATAATATTGAATCGGTATAAGTAGATTGAATTTGATTAGGTATAAATAAATAAGTGGTTATATTCTGTCTATACAATAAAATATTGTATTGATTAATAAAAAACGTAAAACACAAATTTAAGAAAGTGTAGATGAATAATATTAATTATCTTAATTTAAATAAGAAATAGTTAGATATAAGTAAATTTAAAAAAGAAGCAATCGCTCTTTCTAATAATTCTATATACAGAGTGTTCGCCGGAAATGTTTACTAATTTATGTTTGTATAATTTAATGGAAAATGATAACAATTTTCACACATTTCAACCAGTATTTTATTAATTTTGCCACGAATGTTTTGTTTAAGTTACTCAAGTGTTTCTGGTTTGTTGGCATAAACCTTGCTCTTTAGATATCCCCACAAAAAGAAGTCCGGGGCTGTTAAATCTGGAGATCGTAGAGGCTAATCGACATCACCATTTCTAGAGATAATTTATTGTGGAAACAGATCCCCTAATTCCATTGTAACATTGGTTGTATGTGAAGCTACATCATCTTGTTGGAACCACATGTAAACCAAGACTATCAACTATGTTACGATAACGTTTTCCATAGTAACAATGTTAATCTTCAAAAAAAGTAAGGGCCAATGATTCCTTCAGACCACATAACGCACCATACTTTTCACTTTTAATGGATACAAAGGTGACTGATGTACGTTATGGCCCAGGCTTGTGCTTATTTGCTACAGAGCATATTCTTCAAAATCATTCACTAAATGGGTTTTCATTGCACATTATTTTATTTTATTTGAATGAAACTGTATTTATAATTAAAAAATTGTATATTTTTTATCATAGGTGTATTAAACATGAATACTAAATACTTTTTATATTTTAGAAACATGCTTAAAAAATAATGTAGAAATTATAACATGCTACCGAAATCAAACCTGTTAATTATAATGATAATATCATCAGATCTTTTAAAAGTAGTCTGTAAGTAAATGCATAAAAAACTATATTATCTTCAAAATCATGTATTATGAAATAACAATCGAGACAATCAGCAAAATGTATTCTTCCTGGAACAGTTACATAAAACATGTTTTTTTTTCATTTTACGTACGCACATATACGTACATACATACAGATATAAATGCATGTGCGTCCGCAAAATGTATGTTATGAGGGCAAAATATAATTCTATTTCATTAATATATAAAAATATGAATTCATTGGCAGAAAGAAAAATGAATACAAGCAAAAATTATATATCTATAGATAATACAATTCTGTACAACATTTTTCTCTAATTTGTACTGTTTCAAAAATAATTAGAAAATTAAAAAAATTGACAGGAGTAAAATTCGTTTCCGATTGAAAGATCGTTTTCAAAAATAGGTTTTATTTAGAGATGAAAATTAATCTTAAATATGAAATTTTACCCTTCTACAATTTGACGTATTTGAATTACAACCTCTATAAATAAACAGGCGGACAGACCGACACACAGACACATGGGTATAATATGTTATATAACAGAAATGTTGGATAGTACAGATATAAATTATAGTAGGTAATAAATTCTTTTAAACTTTTTCTTTTTGTATACCGACTTATTTATTTATTTGTTCTTATGAAAATATTTTTTATTATATATTTTTTGACAATTTTGTCATTTTTATTACGGACGCCTATGTAAAGTACACACATACATATTATATTGCACATATTGATATACATGTATTCTTTATATGTGCAAAGAATTGACAATCGATCGCATTGTGACAGATTTTGTGTGTGTATGTGTCTTTAAGTGTGCACTCTATTTGTGCGATGATTTTATCAAATTATTGCAACACTGCGTCAGTGAAAGTAATTGATTTAAATCCATAACTACCGGTGTCCATCTTTCATAATTGCTAACTGATTACAGAATGTTTGTTACACTTAATACAAAAAAAGAATATCTTATGTGGATGTGTCTAGAGAATAAAATAGTTGAGTAACTTAAATAGAGAAATTAAATTAATTAAAATACTTGTCCTCAAGAAAATAATATGTACATATTACATAATTGATATAGGCAGGACTTTTTTTATAACAAAAAGTTGCTGGAACTTCTTACCAAGATTTTTACTAAAGAAAATTATATTCAAGTATTATTTAAATTAAATTTGAACCAGCTTTTCTTATGCTACGAAAAAAGGTGCCGGAAATCCGTTCCACCGCGTTACATTACAAAAAAAACCCTGGACATAGGTACCTATTCAACAAATGGTTTGATTGATTTAATTTTTTGTTTAACGAGCAAATAATATAGTTGTCTACTTTATTTAGGATTAAAAATTTACTCTGTCAATAGACTTTCATATTTAGTTAGTTTTGACGATTTAGTCTCTATAATAGTATATGTTACTAGCAAAGCTTTCGAAATTTTGTAAAAGAAATTAGTACTTTCGTTAAATAAATTATTTATGTTACAATTTTCGAATTCCCTACATTATACATAAATAATTGTATACTTACGTTTATTTGTACAGTGTCTATGCATCATTTTGTAGGCAATGGAATCCATTTTGATAGTTTAAAGTAAGATCAAAAAATAAATGAACCGATTTTAGTGGAACTTTTGCTGTTAGAAAGTAAGATCCTAGAATAAGATGTTACTTTATCAAGGGGTTGAACAGTGGTTAAACAATTTGGTTGGAATTTGGTACCTATGCATTTGGAACAGTCCGTCGGTTGCGTAGGTATTAGCCGATTTTGAAATAAACGCGGGCAAAGCTGTGTATAAAATCTGACGAAATTAAAAATAATTACCTTTATCCCTCTCTTAGAAAATATAATTTTGTTTGTATACATAAATAAAAGTTTAAAATTTCAAAATAACTTATAATAACAATAATAATTGTTATAGTTTAAAATAATATCTAAAAGGACTACGTTGTAAAATGATAGATATAAGAAATATTAATTAATTAAAATTAGTATGAATTGCATATAAATTTTACCTACACTATATTTACAAAGCATAATAGGTGCATGTATGTATAGTGCAGTGCAGAAGTGATCGTCCTGAATCACAAACCTAGTAGGCTTCTATATAAAGACAAATATTTTGAAATTCATTTGTTAGATAAAGAAGTACTCTTTGTTTATACATAATATTGTGCGATTAAATTATTATGTAATCTATTGAAAATTTTTGTGGCAATAAATATTTGATATTCCGAATTTTAGTATTTAAATATGTTAAGCTTGATATAAAATTACTTAATGAAATGGACGTATATTTGTGTTTTTATTTAAAATGATGTAACTATATATAAGCTTCGCCTTAGAAAAATATAACCGATGATGTTTGTCTTAATATTTTGGAATCTGTTGCAAGCGATTCTGACCTTTACGGTAGCAAACGACTTCTAAAATCCATAGTACATACATATGTGTAGTAACGTGTACATTACTGTATAATCATAAAACTATCAACTAATACATGCAAGATACACCAAATATAAAAATTGTTTTGTCATTGTTTTTTTTTGCGGTTTTCAAGTGTCTTAAGAGTACGTAAGATAAAATCAGTGATGTGAATAATACACAGACGAGTATGCAACAAACCGTAAGGCAGACTGTATCTTGCATTAAATATGCCCTGCTACTCCACCTTCACCTTTTCTTTCTCTGAAGGTGGGAAGTGATCTAATTATAATTTTCTCCTATTTTCTTGTTTCCACTTTGCAGACATAGGTGGATACGAAAATGATTATATTTTAATTTCAATATTTTAGAAATTTCCGTATATAACTTTTTGGTTTATTATTCATTTGATGTTCTTGTTTTTGGTGTGAAAATTAATCAGAACGTTTTTAATTTTAATTAGGTTAGTGTATAATTTTAAAGTTTCTGTTATTTAATGAAATGATTTTTTCATTATGTAAAATACCCATATTTTGCAACAACACTATTGCATTTTTTAATTATTTCTAACATTGTATATTGGAACATTTAATTGGGATTAATATTTGAAAAAAATCCTAAAAATTATATTACAAACAATTAATTGTAATTGAAGTTACAAAAATTACTTGTGTTTGTATTTAAATAGTTTTTATTTGTACTGAAGTACATTTTTGTGGATTGTTTGTACTAGTACTACCAATAAATATATTTTTTTAAAGTTAATGTATTTGTACTTATGCACTCATCTATTTTTAAGAATAATATTATAATATAAAATTGGATTTTAAACAATCTAAGAGTAGATATAAATAACGTATAAAATAATAAAACTATTACACCTTAGTAAAATATTCGCATACATGATATCTAATACTAAACAATAATTGTTTGATCCAAATATGAATATCGGTAAGTGACAGAAATGCAGCGAGGAAAGTGTTCTGAATATTAATTTGGAGATAGTGAATGCGTGCTGTGAGCCTAGTAACTTTCTTAGCTGCTTTGGGATTCATTGCACGACCGGGCATTGCCGACTACGGCCCTTAGCTTACCAAAGTGGCAAACACAAACATCCTTGTACTTGGCTCACTAGGTGAAAATGAAAACTGAAATGTTACCTTGGATTTAATACTGACCTCTCTAAGTTCAGTGCTATATATATATGGTTTATAATTTTGATTTCCTTTATGAATCTCTGTACTCATAATATAATTGTACTATAAGTATTTAATATACATGTGTATTATTTATGAAATGTATACGAAGACATCTATTTAGCCTTTCTGTGAAATTGTCTTAGCTATCGGATGGTAGACTGGTGTTACAAAAACCCACTACTATAAAAATTCAATTAAATATTCTCATCTACCTATTTGGACACTCGGTTATTCAAAATGATAGGTGTGAACCTGATCACCCCAGAGCAAATCCTATTCCCCTCGGTGATCCACGTCAGGTGGCGGGTTTGAGAAAGCATTAATTGGTTGCATATGTAAATTAATGCCAAAAAAATGATAGTTTCGACTTAATATAAAAGTATTTTTATTTTAGAAATAAAAATGATTTAACTCTTCCTTTTTTATTACATTTTTCTGGTAAGCTATCACAATAACTTTAATATTCTATTTTTTATTTTGAAGGGCATTCACTGTAGGCTCAAACACAATTTGTGGTCTGCTAGATCACATACTGTGTTATTTCGACTTAAATAAGCATTATTTATATATTATTCTATTTTCATAAATGGAAAAAATATATATTTATCTAACTAAAATTTTAAGCTTTAATACTAAAAAAATGTAAGTTTAACTCTATAGATAAAAAAAAATATTTCATTAACCAATGTTTTTTTAAAAAAATTCTACTGTAACGTTTTGTTAAAATTCAATTGGTATCGTTTATGCCCCATTTCATCTGGATTTAAGCCAATCTCGTCTCGTCGCGCAGCCCTAATTAAAGATGTATACTGTTTACTATTCTGACTAGTGATGTAAAATTTCATGAAAATATATTTTTTTGAAAACATCATGAAAAGTTTCAAGTCGGTGAAAAGTTAAGGTTGTAATGTTATGAGTTAAATTATAACGTAATACACAATTTATTTATTTTTTTACAATTTTATTAACTTTGTTTATTTGTCCATTTCGATCAAAACTTGTAACCAATTTTTCATCTACTTCCTGATGTCCGAAATTTTGTATACTTATGTATTCTCGATGACAATATAAGAATCAATCATTTCCAAAACTAATTTAAAAATACATTGTTTCTTTAAAATTAAGTGGTACCAATAAAAAAAATGTATGATCAAAACTTTTCAAAAATTTGAAAATTTTCACGGGCGAATGAAAATGTTCAGTGAAATTAAAAAGTTATGCATAACTTTTCACCTTTACATCACTTATTCTGAGAGTTATATTATGATTACTCGATTATAAAATATACGAATGTATACTTAAAATTGTATCTACATAAAATTTGGACCCCACTTTTTAGAGAATGTGGTCGTTTTTTATAGACGCAATGTGGTAGATTATTTCGATTGTAGAAATACGTAATACAATATATGTATATGAAACTGATAGGAATGCTAAAACAGCTTATATCACAGCAATGCAATATTCTCCGTCTGTTAGCGTAATGTTAAAATCCACATAAAGAGTGTGTCGCGAATTCTGATTTACTTACTTATTTTTTTATTTACTTTCACTTGATCAATTTGTCAGTTAGTTGTTTAAGGAATCATATTAAATTAGGTAGGATATGAATTGCGTTTTATTATAAGTAGGCATAATAAAGAGTATGTCTTTGAATTTTATACAATGAAAAGAAAAATATTAAAAAGTGCCCATTATTATTTTATTAATTAGTTTAATTTCAAATATACTTTCACAATTAACTATGTATGTTTCTTAAACACTACTATAAAGGATATATTGCTAATACATATAAAGAAATCAAAAGAGTGAAATTGTGTATGAAAGGCGAACATTAAAAAAAACTTCAACAAATGTTGAAATAAGTACTTACTTACTTTTACGGTATTTGGACTAGCAATAATAGTTGGGATTTGATTATATTTATCGATTAAAATACATATACCTATATGTTAAGGAAACTGTTAAAATTAAGTGTATAATTAAATAATTATTTATTTGAAATATATAATATATAAGTACATATATTATATTTCACAAATCTACTTTTATTATCATATAGCTACCAAGGCACTAATGAGTTTTTTTACGTCTTTCTTCCCCCTTCACCAAAAATTAAGTATTTGGAAAATATAAAAAAAATCCTGAAACAAGGTTACAATTTTAGTTGTAACATCGCAATACTGCCTTAAGGTTGCGAACCTGAAAATGAAAAAAACAGAACTTTTATAGGATCACTTTTTGTTTTGTATATAGATTGGCATAAAATGTTAGATAGTCACTGTTCATTTATGACGTGTGTGTATTGTGTATTAACGAATTGTTAAACCACAAATTGCGGTAGAGTCGTATTAATTAGTTTACGATATTAAATAAAAACTGAAATGATTTTTCGATTTAGTTACATAACAATTGTCCGGTCGGTTGTTATAATATAGACCCACTTGCAATACGTTATTGTTGGAGTGTGATAATTACGTCTCTGTCAATCATATTGTGTAATGTATAGTTTTGGCTTTTGAAGCATGAAACTACCGTGAAGCTGGGCTGCATTGACGTAGAAACAGATTTTAGCTATTTAAATGACAAATATTTTTAACTATATTTAATGTCCAAATAATTTCTAAATTTTATATTTTTAAGTATACAAAATTTTCTGGGTAACGTCTTAAGTATTTTCTTCAAATGCTGAGGAATCAATTTTCAAAGTTTTTTTATATGTATTATGTGGATAAATAGGAAATTATATATATTTACCGGATAAGATGTTAAATTGATTTGGAAAATAAAAACAGATATGTTACTATATAGGTTGGCCTTTGAAAGGTGAAATGGAGCATAGGACAATTATGATAATAAATATTAAACATACCTACATATTTTTCACTATTTATTTTCGGTTATAATATTTTACTTTTACAAACACAAAAAATAGAAAAAAAAGTTTTTAAATCAAGCATAATTTATTTTAAGAGGGTATTGTGAGTGAGAAAACATAGTGTTATATCAATTTTCAGTTGAACTTAGTAGGCTCAAGGATCAAGATTGAATCGTTTTCTTATAAGTTTTTGAGATTTTATATTATAATTTTTCATGATTAATTTTTATTGTGCACTTTTGCTATAACTAATCTATTTTTGAATGGCCCATTAAGAAATCTTTTGTATGGTTAAAGATATATATACGAGATTATAGATTTAAAAAAGTCACTCGTAGATACTGCCATGGCCAGTCCTTTTAATAAAAATATAAAAATGTATAATACTTTCAGATTTCGTATTTTATTAAAAATTTTATTGGAAAAATAATTAAAATATAAATGGTTTTAAAGAGATGTATTAAAAAAATATTATGAAGAAAAAATAATAAATATTTATATTTGGGACTTGGCAAAAATAACTTGCTACGGCCGTCGCATTACCAATGAAGTGTTAACATTATTACTTTTACATTACAACAAAAATACCCGTTCTGTTTTCACTAATCTTTTATTTTTTTTCACCTACCAAGAGAAATCAATTATATGTTGCAGAAATAGTTAATTTTTTTTGTGTACCCCAGTTCACCTGCTGCAATTCCCACATTCTATTTTACATAATGAATACAATATTTTGTAGCAGACATAATTCAAAATTCATACTGAAAACATCTACTACAACAATAACAAAAGTGTATCGTTATAAAATAATGTGAACAAAGTCATAAAAAAACAACAATGTTTAAACTGATAACAAACGTTTGTGTGATATTTTTATTATTGTGTGAAATTACGACATTCATTGCTGGACAAGAAAATGATAACATTACTGATGAGGACCCTTCAAGGGATAAAAGAAATATTGATTTTATATTGCGGGGTGTAGCAGATACGTTTGGATATGATGTTATTAAAAGGCCAACTGTTGTGCCACCTCCCCCGCCTCCTCCTCCACCTCCTCCACCCCCAAAACGTCCACCCTTAATACCATTACCACCTCCTCCACCCCCAGTACCTCCTTTATTCCCATTATTTCCACCTAAACAACCTCCCCAACAACCACCAGCTCCAGCTCCGAAAGGTCCTCCTCCACCACCACCGCCACCACCTCGACCTCCACCAAAAGGTGCTCCACCACCACCAGCTCCAGCTCCTCCAGTCGGTGTCTTAAGAAAAAACATTGGATTCAGTTTGAATTGGAATAGAGATTTCCCGATCGTGTATCCAGTTTTAGCTCCAGCTCCAGCTGCAGCACCAGCTCCAGCTCCAAAAGCTCCACCGCCAGCTCCGAAGGCTCCACCACCAAAACCGGCACCAAAAGCTCCTCCACCGGCTCCTCCGAAAGAAAAACCATGTTCAAAAGAAGAACATTATTATTACGACGATAGTAATGAAGATCAAGGTAATAATAAGCAATATGTTGATAATGGTGGTAATAATCAATATTATCAAAACGCTGATAATTATCGAAATAATTACAAAAACAGAAACGGTCAAGAAAATGTAAATAATGATTACGATGATTATAGTCAAGAAAAAAATGAAAATGAAGAGCAAAAAGTTGACTACCCTAATGACTACGAGTATAACAGGAATGAAGAAAGCAAAGAAGACGTAAATGCTCAGAAAAATGATTATAATGGTGACTATGGTTATCAAAATGAAGAAAATCCACGTGAAAATTACAACGATAATCAAGATAGTAGATCGGATAAAATGATGTTAATTGCCGTTAAAAACAATAACCAACCATATGTTGGTAATGTCCAAACACTATTTTTGAACAAACCTCCATGGTTTAGTGAACAGAATCAACATCCAAATAGTTACGATAATTTTAATAACGGTTACAATTACAACGAACAGAGCAAATATAGTGCTCCTGAAAAGAAGACTAACGCACATAGTAGACAGTTATTTAGTATGTTCACGCTTCCAAAACCAGTTATGGGTAATCCATTTTTGAATAATTATCATTCCTTTCACACGACACACCCTCAACCCTCGGGACTTTCGGAAAAATTAATATCCGAAAATCCGTACAGTAGAATTGAAGATTTTGGTGAAAGTGATTCTCCTTCGTATTTTAGTTTCGGATCGAAAATTAATGGAAATAAAGAAAAATGTACTAATTGTGGTTCACAATCTGGTAGAGAGAAGCCCATAAAATATCAAAACGAAGCAAATAGTTTCGGAAAACCAAATCCGATAGAACAAATTCATGAAACTAATTTAAGAGAAAAATATGTATTATACACTCCGAATCCCATTGAGATTGATTATGACAGCAGTGATTTAAATAAAAAAACTGTGTTACTAGCAAAAAGAAATACTGAAAGCAATAATAAAGGTTTAAGTAAATCCAACATAGAAACATCAAATTTCGGTAAAAAATATTCGTTTGATGATATTCCTGATTTTGGATCAAGCAATCAAGAAATGGCAAAACTGGAATATGAAGATCATTCTAAACTTTTAATCAGTGATCCTTACAAAGTTGATACACCTCTTTCGAAAAATGCTCGTGTAAAAACTGGAGGATTTAGAAATAATTTTCAGACCGTGAAAGTATTTAAAGTCTAATGATTACAGTAATAAAATGTAGTTGATTGATATCAGTATTATATAATGTTTTGTTATTTTATATTTTTTATTGCTTACTATTAGAAATATATAATATTATAAATAATGTTATTTTATTTTATTCCATATATTTCATTTTTCAGATTATAATTTAAATTATAAAATAATATAATAAATGTATTAATTTATTTAAATAAAAATATATACTATCAGAAATTTTTTCATTTTACTACATATATACCTATATATCGAAAATGTGATAATATTTCTAAAACAATTGCCAACTTTTTTCTGTGATTACATGTATTTAATTTATATTTTTACAACGTTTTTCTTAAAATTTCTAATAATATTACAGGATAAAAATTTACAATGCAGTGGTGTTCGTGATTTTACTGTACAAACAAAACAGCAAGGTAAATCATCTGGCAAATTGGTAAAAAAATCTCAGAAAATGCAACCAAAACCTACTGCACCTAACACCAATTTGCAAGAATATCAACGAAGGTAATTTTAATTAAATATATTTAATAAAAGTTTTAATGCTGATTTATACATTTTAGAATATTGCAAGTATTTGATAAACTTGAAAATGATATTCAACACGACTTAGAAGCTAAGAAAAGAAATCTTAAAAAAAGAACATAACTAAATATAATGTTTATAAAATAATACTTTCATTGTCTTACGCCACATGTGGTTTTTCATTTTTAAATTAGATAATTGTTTTTTTCTTTTAATTAATATGTATATTGTTTCTATTAAAATGTCTTGCACCATATACGTTCGATAAAATATTTGATAGTAAATAGTATAGATAGATATTGTTTCATAAGTGATTTTTTTTCAGATAGGTATGTGAAGTAAAAGTAACACCAATAATTATTACAATTCACTTTTAAAATTTGTGTTATAAGTGCCATTATTTGTTGACTGGATATATTAATGGTAACATATTATCTTATGTAATAATATCAGGAAGTCAGATTAATCTGTTAAATTAATTTATTATTATATAAAATATATATAAATTTAATTTCATATACATAAACTATAACATATAGGAAGGAATATATCTATTTATAAAGAAATTCATTCAATTTCGGTAAGAATAATATAGTAGCATGTATTGATAATCATCTAATTCCGGACCCAAATCCAATCAAATGCACTGTAGTAGCGATGATTATAAGATCAAGAATTGAAGACGAATGCCTTGATGCACTGTTGCAGAGATCGCCTTGACAGAAGCACATGTAGACTTTCTGGTGGTTCCAAACAGTTGTGGCGCAACGTTCTTCATTGTCTGAGGGACCTCTCTGCATGCATATGCGTTGGGTAGGTGTACCGTATTCTGTAATTGTGGTAATAATTATATTTTATAAATTACTAGCGCATTGGACCCGGTGTTACCCGGGGATATTAATTCATAAAGTAATCATGCCCACAACACACGATTCACCGCGAATTGTTTTTTTCCGACTTCATAAAATTTACACAAAACATACAAAAATTATACACCTAAACTTTACCTATCCATTAGTAAAAACCGGAATAAAATCCGTTCAGTAGTTATTGAGAAAATCGTGTAAATTTTATAATTTCTAACTCCCAGGAAACACCAGGTCTTGTCTTAAAATATGTATGAAAAATAAAAATAAATAAAAAAATAGGTTAGCAACGATCCTAATAATTAATTTCGATATTTTACCTTTCTTGAAAGTGAAATGTTTTTTTATATTTCTATTTCCAATTATATATTTCAAAATATTTAATTGTTAGGATGTGCACAGAGCATGTGCAAAAATCATCTATTTGTTCGACAAAATATTTGAATGATACTGAAACTGTAAATTATAGAATTCTGTATTCCATGGCTAGGTACTATGTTTTTATATACCTAAATGACAGTTGTATCCTGTGACATCATGGAAACAAAACACGACTTGATTAAGATATTTTATTTAGTCTTTTGATTTTAAATCTTAGATTTTCATAAAATATTAATAGTCACGATACTGCAAAAAATTATCTAACTATTGGTGAAAACCGCATTGAAATCGGTTCAGTAATTCCCAAGTCTATTTTCATTTTTATTTGGGGGCCTTGGCAGGCGCCAGATTCGACACCCGTTAAGTCCGCCACTTCTATATAATAGTTTCCAAGGGAACTAGAATTACAGGGCGGCGCAAAATATAAATTTGCCAAATCCCTTTTTACGCCTCTGCATAGCAATTGTTTTACAATAAAAAGATAAAACACTAACACAGTGTTTTTTTATGGCTATAAAACCTATAATTTGTCTTTAAAACATTGTGTTTGTGGTTTGTTTATTTGGTGTAAAACCACCGATAATAATAAAGAAATATTTCTTAATACAATATGATTTGCTTGAGATATTTTATCATAAACAATTGTATTTATACATAAAAATAAATATAAACAACAAAATAAACTTTAGTAAATTGGCATTTGATGTAGTTTAAGTTGCACTTTGACATTGAAGTAAAACTCATTCATATGCATTATGCATATGCTATGGATAACAAGAATATCTTCTAGTATATGATCATAGTTATTTATAAGTCACCTTCTTTAAATGTCGTGTCACTCTCTATTATTTTCCCACACCACCCTGATGCACAGGGTGTTGTTTTCACCCCCTTTTCATCGATATTTATAGTTTCATTGTATGTAAAGGGATCTTTACAGCTTCCTAATTCACCTCTCGATCGACAAGAATAACATCTCCGTATGGCCCCTGAAATATAAAATTATAATAAAAATTAATATACGTATACAAAATTTATTAATAACAACTTTAAGACTTTTTGTAATATATAAGTATACGTTACCAGAAGAAAGTATCTACTTTTGTATTTTAATATAAAAATCATAATAATTATAAAATTTCTATTTTATCGAGCGAGCTCCTAAGCCAGAAATGTATTTTATAAAATTTATAAATGTATAATTTAAGATAGCATTTGGCATATTATACAATGGAAAAAAAATCCTAATAAAAAATATTATAATTTGTTGTTTGGTTTTAAAATATGACATACATAATAATAATACATCTATAAATTATAAAATTCGTACATAACAAATCATACGAATACAAATAAATATTATGAAAAAAACACCAACTATTTATTGTTTTAAGAAATTTTACTATCACACTAAATAGTTGAAAATAAACATTCATTGAAACAATAACTTGGTGATTTCAATGCTACTTAACACACTTATTTTATAATAATCATAAAATACAACACTTAAAAACTGAAACTTTAACTTACCTTGTGTATAGCTTAAAACACATATTAAAATAAATAAAAAATATATTAAATTTGATAGCAGCTTAGTCATTTTAATCGAAAACATATGTGGATTATTATAAAGTTACTGACTCACAGCCATGTTGGATTCCAATGAAGAGAAATGTCAATGTTAAGTGAACTCGTGTTAAAAGAGATAAGTATATCCATAATAATGTAGCTGCATATATGCTTCTTTGTCATGCAATACAATACAGTAGTTACTGACGTACTTGATTTAAAGTAGGATAGATATTTTGTTGTTGTGTGTAAGTAGAAGAGAAATGAAAGTATTGTGAATTATGTATGGTTGAACTGCATTCAGTAGATAAATGATGTATGTTATAAATATTGAATATTTTTAGAATTACTGCATCAATCGAATGAAATACATTTTTTTCACTATAATTACGTGTTATTATTTCTTACAAACTTAAAGTATTATTTTAAAAATGATATGGTAATACTTTAGTTGCTAATAATTATATGAAGTTATTGTTCCAGATTTACTTGTTTCTATATATTTAGATATGAATAAATGCCGTGCATTATTGGTAGTTTTTCTTTGGTCAATATTTCGTTGAAAATTGCAGTAATTTTAAAAGATCTATAATATTTACTTAACGTTTCCTACTTTGAATGTAGCTGATAGAGAATATTAATCAAGTTAAAATAAAAAAAGAATATAAATGTGAAACATATTTGACCTAATCAAAATTCTCATTTCTGTAAACTTTTTTTTTTTAATTATTAAACGACCACATTTGAATATGACTATAACATAAAGTACCTATTTATAGAATTTTATGAATTGTTTATTAGCATTTTAATTAAATTATAATCAATGTTATATCTCTAATAATAATGATTTTGTATTGTTTATATGTATATTATAATAAGTTTTCGTCTTGTACTATCTCTGTGTATCTCTTAAATTTTAATCTTCTCTTGCATGTAATGAAAAGACCAGCGCAGTAACAAAAACTTGTTAGAAATAAGATAAATCCAAGATAAGCCATATGGCGCATGAAAGCTGAAGAAATATAAAAATTTAATAATAAAATTATAATTGTTGTTAAGTTGACTTAATTAGTAAACATTTGAACAGAATAATAATTGCAACTCTAAAATTTTGCATATTTGTTTTAAAAATCAACACAACGTTTGTTGTAAAATATTCCCTTACAGTTTTATCTTAATTTGCTTTCAAAACTTGTATTTTTTTTTTTAATTTAGATTTAGATTGAAATTGTCAAAAAATTAAAAATATACAAAAAATAATCAGGTGCGTCTAAAGAAAAATTTTGAACTTCAATAATTAACTACCTTTTGCACTGTGCATTTACTTAGCAGATGTTTTTATAAATGCAACTAAAAAAAATATTCAAATTATTATCAAACCTTGAGTTAACAATACGTTTTTCGATCTAACAAATATTCTGACTTGTTGCATATTTTTGCCGTCAACAGAACACGTGTAATTCCCCTCTTCATCATCCGTCACTTCAACTAGATATAGTGTATTAAAGGTATCTACTCTGATATGAGGTTCTGATCCATCTTTTGTCTTTACGACCGCACCTGATTTTAGTTCGCGACCATTCCTTTTCCACGTTACCTTTGTATCTAGAGAAGATCTGAAAGTTTTGAAATATTAATATAATCTTCATGCCATCTATTCATTTTATTGTAAATAACAAATATTGTTTAATTTAAAAAAAAGATAGATACGTACAGCCTATCACTGTGTAATAGAAAAATTTATTTATTTATTTAATTTGATATTAAATGAATCGTGTAAAATCAAATCAATACGTATAAAAATTATTTTATTGTTATCGACTGTGCTATTTTAAAATCGCGTAATTGGGTGTATATAATATTTTCTAAGTAAAATGTGTAATCTCATTCATAATAATTGTCTTACTCAGGACAGATTAACGTTAAGTGAGCTTTTTGTGCCAAGACATAAATTTTCTTGTACTTAAATCCCTTTTTACCACCAACATTAAAGCCTTTACCTTTTCCATCAGCATCTGTAAAAGGAAAATACAATATAATATTTTATTATTTATTTTAGTTCTGTTTAGTTTTTTAATTGTTATACGGATTTGCATTGATGTGAAAACAAATTATATCCGCTGAAGCTTTATACGTAAATTGGAAACAGAAACAATTGTTGATTGATTATCTTCACTGACGCGACAACAGAATGAGCTACAATATTGTTTAAGGGTTCAGCTTGATTGTTCGCGTGCCATAGGCTACACATTTTTTTGGTATACTCAAAATTGTAATAGATGAAGAAAAATTTATCAAAATTCACCATGATGGGTATCAAATTAATATATAACACAAAATAGAACAAATATACGATCAAAACCGATATACCGATTTATTAAAGTCACATTATCTTTTTATTATTTATGATATCTATAGATATTTGATTGTCTGTTCATATTACAACATAATAATCATAAATGTATGTAAGAGATTGTTAATAAATCAACAACAAAAATTTTTAAATAAAAATAAAATTTAAATACTAAAACATGTCGACTAAAATATTATACACAAGGAAGAAGTTTAACAGAACAATATGAAATTAATATTAGATAAGTGCGACTATTACTATTCTGTGAAACTATTTTTTTTAAACTTTTTATTTGAACTGTTTTATTGTAGTTGAATTTTAGTTTTTTAAATATTTATTTATGTATGCAAAAAAGCTAAAATGTCCTTTCGGTTGACCTGTACCTGTAATGTAAAACAGAATAAATGGAATATTGATCTACCTGGATTACAGATGCCGTCGCAATGTTCTACTTCAATAAACTGTGGTATCCACAGTGTTATGTTTGAAATGGCAGGATATATTTTAGAAAAATAGATTGAGCGACATGGAATTATAACCGAGTTCTTTATAAATTTTACTTGTTTCGTTTCAACTTCATGAATACTGCTTGAATGGTTTTCATTTTTCTAGAATTAATAACAATAAGTATAAATTGCGGAGTATTTAATCTAAATGATAATTCGTACGCAGGAAAAAAAACGTTACACATATGATTGAAGTCTTTTCAATAACTGACTTTATTTTAAATCTGGGACTGAACCGGAATTTATTAATGGTTCGGGTTCGGGTTTGGGTTCAACATGTTGCAAACTATTTGGGTTCAAAAACTGTTATTTTTTAGGGTTCATGTTAGGGTTCGAGTTGAAGATTGTAATTGAAATAAAATTATTTTGTTCGGAAAAAATATAATTAACAAATAAAACATTTTCTGTGAAAGAAAAAAACATTCATAACCATTAAAATATTGTTAGAAAAAAGGGGAAAAAATAAAATTACGTTTTAAAGATTGAAATTTCTATTTTTCAGATTTTTTTTGCAAATTTAAATGTATTTCAGTTATAGAATTAAAAAAGAAAGTAAAAAATTAGTAAATTTCAGTAGTTGACTTGTTAAGTCACATAATGTCATAAAATTCAAACAGATTTCAAGTATTAATACATTTTAGCGGTTCGGTTCGGGTTCAGGTTAATGAAAAATAGAGGTTTTTTCGGGTTTACGGTTCAGGTTTGGGTTCAGGTTCAAGTCCCTGTTTTAAATGTATTTGAAATATTGTAACAATCTTTTATGTTTCAATGTTTAGATTTTACTTTAAAAACAGTTTTAAATGTAACTTTACTCTTTACACCCAATTTAACTTTATACATTTTTATGTGCTTCTCATATGCATATTATCATTCGTCTTAATAGTAAAAATATAGTATGAAAATAAAACTTTTAGATTGCTTTTAATTAATGTATAGTAGGTTAGTACCTGACGAGGAAGTATTTTCAAACGACATGCTCCAATTCTCCTCCTTTGTCCATCTCCTGCTTTTCTGCCACATAAAACACACTTTTCCCACGACTTCCATTCAGTAATTGCTTCTACTTTAACTCCTGCACTTCTGATTATTCTGAACTCTTTTTCCATAGATTTGATGAAACGTCTATTAAGAGGTTCTAAAAATTCTTCATAGTATATTTTCCAGTTACTTATGTTTCCTAATATGTAGTTTGATTTATTTTGATAGATAACTAAAAATAATCACAATCAATCAATTCTTAATTCGTTTTTAATTTTTTAGTTTTCATTGATTAAAATAATTATTCCGATTTAATTTTTTGTTTTTATCTTATTGGGGAGGTTGTCTCGGTTATAAAAATGCAAGATGCCAGTCGGTTCCTCGATCAAAAATTGTTTTGTATCATCTTTAGGCCTTTTCGAATAAAAAGGTCCTCAAACTTATACATGTAACTCTACTCCTTTATTTGTTATACATTTTTAAAAGTTCATAAAACCGCGAATTTAGGTATTTTCAATTATAAAAATGTATATTTTCAAACTAATGTTTTCATACTTTATATTTTTTTTATAATCTTCAAATGAATGTTAACAATAAAGTACACTTCAATTTCAAGATTTTTACTGGCAACCAACTTTGTTTTAATGATCAGCCAAGCTCGTTTCTCTACTCTATGCATTCATATTGCCCTCTCACTCATACTTCTACGTCCTATATGGGCAAAAAGAGTTATATATAAAATTAAAGATAGTACAATTCTTTAATTACCAAAAAGGTTTTATACATATGTATTTTTCGTCAGATTCATAATTTACCGAGTAATTCAGTAATGACTATATAAAAACATAGTTTTTTTTTTTTTGTAGTACTTAGTTTTTCTTCTTCCGAATTGTAGTTATTTGTTTAAATAAGCATTATATAAAAATAAATATAAATCATTAGAGATTAGATAGTTAGCATATATTGCTTGGAATGGATAGGAAACGATAAATATTAAAATAAGATTTATAAAAATAATAACCGTCTAAAAAGTAATTAAATTTGTCTTCCACATCATCTCCATTCCTACCATGGCACATGTAAACTCCGGAATCTTCTAATGAAATACGTTTAATCACCAGAGAATGAGTTAAAGTTACGTACACTTTGTTTAAAGTTAAGTTAGTTTCCATGTCGATATTTACTTCAGATATATTGGAACTTATAAGTCGGTCTCTTCGGTACCATATTTTAGATTTTTTGTCATCGGTTTCGTTACTAAAAATATTTTAATTGAGGTAAGTAAAACAATTAATAAATAACATATTTTTTTAGATCTTAGCGTAATCAGGAAATTATAATAATATATATGTCTATACAAAAAGTATATTTATTTATAATTTATAAATAATCGATGGTTCTTAGTATTTCTTTGATCATAACATGATAAGTGTAAAAATGTAATTTCTCAGGAGAACGATTTAAAAGTTTGAAGTGTATCTGTTTCGTTCAGATATCATAGAATTACTATTATTTTCAACGTTTTTCTCGAATGAATTAATTAATTGATACAATGAATCTATGGCCAAACAAAATCGAAATAAGTGGTTATCATAAAATTGCCAAAATGTCAGTTATCATACTATGACCTAAGATCATTGTAGTAAATTTTATTACCAGTAATGGCATTCTAATACGATAGTTGAATTTTCGAAGGCAGTAGTTACTTCAAATAATTCTGTCTTATTGGCACCAACAAGTCGATTTCTTTCTCTACAAACGTTTTTAATTATAACATCAGAATCTTCTTCTTCATCAGAATTAACACTATATTGAATCAGAATTAAAGAAAATATAATGTTTGATATTAAATATTTCATTTTGATATTGGTATTATTAAATTATATATTTGACAGGATATTTCATTTTTTGTTTTGTTTATAATTATCTTTTATGATGAACATTTTTTATTTATTTTACTATTGTGATATAGCTAGATACACATAGCTACTGTGTGTGCATAGATAACAAAAAAATGAATTATAATGAAACACAAAACATTTGTATATATTAATAAAAATAGGGTTATTAAAAAAAAATCAATGTGTGACTCATAATTTTAATGGTAATTAATTTCACAAAACCCATTGTATGTTCAAAATTTGTATATGTATATTGAAAAATCGTCGACCCCTACAAAAATCTTATCGCTCCTTAAAATGAAACTTATGTCAATGTATTAAATATAATTTATATTAAACAAGTAATTAATTAACAAGCTAATTGGATATTAGAAACAATAATCTCATTAACGAATATCAAGATTTCTGTATAGTACGGTAACTGGTTGAATCGTTGTCCGCTAGATGGCAGCACACAAAGCGCCACCGCCATCGACGTTTTCTAATGACTATCTCACGCTAGACGCTCGCTGTCTCACACTTTTTCATGCTGCGAACCCCATTTTCCCAACAAAACACATGTGTAAATGACTGCGGGCGGGTGTGACGATATGTTATTGATGGTTGTACCGCTTTTCCACGCGAAAATCTCATCATAATGAATGATTGTCGTCAACTAGAGTGGCTGCATGCTTTTCGGCAGACATACTTTTTCTCCCTGTTTCGGGTCGTACACTCGACGTCGCTCGAGCTTTGAACATTCGGGCAACAAGATAATCAGTTTTCTGTTGCGGTGCGCGTTGTTGACATTTAGAAAGAGTGTATGTGTGTGTGTGTAGGTACATATACTTATATACTTACATATTTAAACACCGACGGTGAAGAGGTCTCTGGTGAGGTATGTAATATTTATTTGTTTATTATAATTTTAGTGTTGCGCCTTAAGTTTCGCGACATATAAAAAGTATATAAAACTTCAAAACTGTGTTAAATTTATAATCTTATAAGCAAAATGCATGTGCTTTATAAATTAGTATTTAAATGTTATTCATTTATTATTTTTTTCTATTATTAAATGTATTTACTTAAGTACGTTATTATTAGTTTGAGTTTGGTGCAATAAAAATACTAATTCTTAGTGCCTCAGATCTTTTATAAACAAGTTAATAAAAATCATATAAAATCAAAACGAAAAATTATAATAATACATATTTTATATATATGTATTTGGATAATAATAATATTAATACAATTAATTTAATTTAAATCATAATATGTACTTATAAGAATTCAATAAAATTATAGAAATGAAAGAAAATAAAGCTGTATGAATAATAGGAAAACACAAATAAAATTACATACCTATGTTTGTATTTTGTATACATACATACTATTTAGTCATGTTCTTATTATTTATATTTACCCTTAGCCATAATGCTGAAATTTTGAATCTAATTGATTTGTAGTTTTCAATTTACTTTAAGTTTATTAAAATTACAAATGATATTTAACTTTAACTCGTTACGAAAGAAATTCATCAAGAAAATTTGTGTACGAAATTTTATTGTTGCATATCATTGACTACCTGTTGTAATCTGCATAATATTTACATTACGATTAATTTTAGCTGTGAAATGTTTACTTGTGCAGGAGTACTTTTACTAACGGCCACTTTCTTTGTACGTATTTAAAAAATCGATTTCCTGTAAGAGGTACATAAGCTGTTTAGTCAGACATAAAGATTATTGTAGGTTAATTTACATGGATTCACTTCATATATAACAAGCTTTACTTACATAGAAATTTTAATGTGAATTTTTATTTTGAATGCCCTTAACTATATTTTTGTTTTATTACATATAAATAATAGCTTTTGTTTGTCATATAACGCATGACGTCGGCTGTAAAACTATAAATTAATTTGAATACAGACTTAATAAAAAGAACAATTTAAATTTTTCGTCCAAAATTTGAAATTCTATATTTAAACAATTATATTGGATTTTTATTATATTATTGGATTTGAAATTATTTATTAATGTTTCCATTACAAAGAATGTATAATCTATCTATAGGTAGGTATTTTTTAAGTTATAAATTGCCTATAAAAGTAAAATAATGAGATTTAAAATGATTGGAATTACTTGTTTATTTCTGAAAACTGCAAATTTGTGTTTGAGACACAAAAATGTCAGTATTGTTTTATTGATAAATATAGATTCATCTTAATTAAAATTGTAAATATACAAACAAACTTATAATGAAAGACAATAATAGATAAATAGATAAGGTTCGCATCAACAAAAAATTACAATTACCATTTTCTAATAAAATTTTATAAAAATTACTTTTAACCATGTTCACAACGATATTTTGCCCTTTTTGTAAAATATTAAATATAATGGTAGGGGTATAATATAATATATACAAACAAGGGTATAGCCAAAGGCTGAGACCCAAGTAAATTTGAGTATTTAAATATCGCGTGATTTGGGGTTGGGGCGCAAAGCGCCCAGGGGCAAAGTCCCTACTTAATATTAATATGTTTATAAAGGATTTGGTCTTTAGTCTAGACCAAAACCTAAACACTTTTTATATGGTGGATTTTAAAGCAATGGTATTAAATGTATAATAATGCAAAGCTACTATTCTTTCTATGATGTACATTAATCACCACTGCTTTTATTTCGTTTTTTTTTAGTTCATATCAATTTTTTATGATATATACCGGCCATAAGTATAACTAATCAAGTTTTTATAGTTGAAAAGAATATTTGTTTGGTAAGACGAAATAAAAAAACTCGATTATTTTACACTTATAGATTACAATTCGTCAAAGTAATTATTTTATTCATTGATAAAACTAGAAGCTCTGTAGCGTTATACTTTGTACTTGTAAATTATTATTTTTGAAACACATTGGTACTCTTACTTCAATGTTTTATGTTACAGTTAACATTTCAGTAATTTTGTAATTCATAATTACAAAATAATGAAATTATAACACATAAAAGAATTTTATTTTTTAGCTTTTATTTTTTAAATAAGTTCACCCACAAGTTGAATGCAACAAAAAACGACACAAATTCATAAATACACAAAAGGTATTTCGAATATCACGTTAAGTATGACGTATGTAAGCTTAATATTTATGCTTTCCGTGTTAGGTTTTATTTTTAGCCACTCACAATCATGATAGTAGACAATAACACAGTGACTCCATCATCTGGTACAAAAACAAGAGCACTTGATCATTGATGTTACAAATCAAATATCGCATGCTCTAATAATATCTAATTTCGTATCTCATGTGCAGGTAAAGTTACATGTAGTTTCTAGTCAATATTCATTGTTTGCGTACGTAGGTACAGTCACCTGCATTAATGGTCTTGCAGTTTGTATTCATTTTCGTTTATCACAAACTTAGTAGGCTCCTCCCATTTGATTATTATAATATTTAAATCATTTCTCCATGTATCAAACAAAGACAGATATTTCGAAATTCATTTGCTAGATAAAGAACTACTCTTCGTTTATAGTACTCATATATATTTGTGCAATTAAATTATTATGTAATCTATTGAAAATTGTATAGGTAAATTTTGTGGCAATAAATATTTGATATTCCGACTTTTAGTATTTAAATATATATAAACTTGATAGAAAAAGATAACCGATGATGTTTGTCTTTAAATTTGGAATCTGTTGTATGTGATTCTAGCCTTTAGGGTGCCAGACGAGTTCTACAGGCGACTGTACATATAATGCGCTTGATTTCTGATTGAACGGATCTGCTATCAAATGCAGATTTGTTATTTTTAACGATTCTGTGTTATTAGGTGCACTCTTGTTATGTATGATGATATATGGGTATGCAGCATGCAAATATTTATTGAATATATTGTTAACGTAATAATGATTTTAACATACGTGATTTTTAAACCACATATGGCCGGTAAAAGAAACAAGCCTTAGGTTGGGGTGAGGCCCTTTAGGTTCACACAATCAACTTCCCAACACGGTATGATTATAAATACTTACAAAAAGTATAGATTTCTTCTCTGTTATGAACACCATTTGAATTATAATTAATTTTTTTCTTAAAAAATTTGTTTTTTCGAAAAAATTAACAGAACATAAATTATAGATAATAAAATTACCTACAATTTTTAATTTAACCATTTTTCTCTAATTCGCACTGTTTCAAAGTAATTCGAAAAATTCAAAAATCAACGTTAGGAAACATCCGTTTCCGGTTGGAAGATCGTTTTCAAAAATAGGTTTTCTTCTCAGAGAAAAATTAATCTAAATATAAAACTTCATTCTGATACGATTTGTCGTATTTAAATTACAGCGCTTACAGATCGACAGACAGAAATCATGGCGAAAATAGTCAGAATGGATTCAGGGAAGGTCAAAATGGATAATTCCATCAAAATCTGGATTTAGAAAAAATCGTCTTAACAATACTTATACTTTTAATTTTGTTTAAATATGTTTATATTAATAAGTGGGGATTAAAACGAGTATTTCGCATCAATTACGTTTTATTTTCTATTTTTAACACAGCTCTCCCCGAAACCACATATTTTCGTATATTTTCATTAAAAATGTAAACTATAAATTCTACTCACGTCATGGATTTTTCTTTGTTTGACGTGTAAACAAAGCAATAAGAAATTATTCATCTTTAAATTGTATTGTCTTCATACAATTGGAATATTTTTTACAGAAAGAATTTTCATTCACACAATGAAAAAATATTAGTAAATTACAAAATAGTATCGTGTCTAGACAATATTAATTACTACCCATATTAAATCGTATCTATTTCAATATAACTTGGTTAACAAATGCCAATTTAATTAAATATCGCAAAATCAAATGTTAGTTTAGTTTATAAGCTGTTGTATAGACAAAGTTTGTATATTCTGCTTTATACATTAATCGATTTGTGAATAATACATAACCACTTAGCCATAAGTACTGTCAATAAATCCTTTATTATTTACTGGTGAACGTACTAGTTGCGGAAACATATGTAGATTATCTTAATTGTTTACGAATATGTGCACTTGTGTAAATTATTTATTTTTCATTTGCTTAATTTGATTGGAACTGCAAATAGTTATGACTAATTTAATGATTTAAGGGGGCACATCTACTTGAACGCATAAAAAATCGACTTTTTTTACCATCGATTATTATTTCTCATACTTTTACAAATATTAAAAAAAAGAATATCGAAAAATTCCATTCCATTCGTAAGTTATACTAATAAATGTCAGAGAATTGATTCGCGCAAATCGACTAAAATACGATAAGATTCATACACATCAAGCAACCAAAGAAATAAAAAATAATCAAATACAAGTAGAAGAAGGCATACAATATGAAGTTGGAATGGCAGATTGAACGTAAGTTTACTAAAAAATATTTATACCACAAATTGCCTTCATATCGCTTCGATATTTCAGATGCGTTTTTCTCAAAACAGTTTTAAATATTTTTTTTGTAAGCTTCAGAATATTTTTGTCTATCGTCTGTTGATCAATTTTTAAATATATTTTTTTTTAATTTTTTTACTAACAATTAAAACCCAAAATTTTGCACGAAAAAGTGAAATTAAAATTCAAATTGTCATAAAAAAATGGTTCGACAGACGATAGCGGTAATCTTACTTTACAATAATCTTTATGAATTTCTCAGATCCATCAATGTTTCAAGGAGTTATCATGCAGACAGTGAGGCGCCATTTTTTCAACAGGATTTTCAAAAATGCCATTATTTATTACCAATAAATAACATACGTACCAATTTAATTTTATTTAATTGTTAACCTTTGTAGACCCTAAAAAATTCCTAAAAGAACGTTCAAGTGGATGTACCCACTTAACAATAATAAAGCGATGTATTAAATATGCTGATACGAGACTTCTCGGTTTCAAAACGAGATCGAGACGAGAGTTCCTAAAATTCGTACGAGACTGGACCGAGATAAGATTAAAAATTTTCGGGACGAACCGAGACATTATGGCTTTATTTTTCACGCCACGAGATCGAGACGAGACAAACCTGTCTCTCGTTTCGTCGTACAGCTTTTATTATAAATTGTTATATTATTATGTTTAAACAGATTTTAATTTTGTTCTGGTATAAACCTATCTATTAAAATCTGTAACTGTCTCATCTATGACAGATTTTCTAAAAAAAAAATTTTCAATTTTTCTTTTGTGCTGTTACTGCATGAGGAAGTCAATGTTATTTTAGATATATTCAAATATTTGCTTTTCTGTTAATATTACGTCGAGTCTAGGAAAGTTTAGCAACCAGAATTCATAGTCCACAATTCACCGTGGGATAGTTCACAGCTGCATAGTTTACCGACTTTATTAAATCGTTACCTTCAGATTGGCTTACAATAAATTTATAACTAAAATGATATATTTAAAAAAAAATTAAAAAAATCGATTGTAGTTTTTTTAACAGGAATAAATTATTCACAAACATATGAACAATTAATTTTAAAGACATATCCAAAAAATTCATGAAATTGTAATGTTTTTCTAGTTGTCTGCTTCTAAACATTAAAAAAATGTGTGTCTACATTTGTATAAAATATTGCAGTAATTAGTATATTTTTCAAAAGATGACACTTGGTTTATTGTTTAAAATCTTCTTAATTAAGAAACTATAAAAAGTATCAACAATAACCAATGTTTTTCTAGATGAAATCTAGTATTAATACTTTTATTTTTCCCAAACAATCGTAAATTTAAACGCATTTCTTAGAACGATTTATAAATAACTTCGTTTTCAGTAACATTTAAAAACGACAAGACTTATTTTGTTTTCTTGTTTATAATTTCCTAATCATTTTCAGCTTCTGATTTTTGTCAAAAGTTGTTGACGTCATTTATGACGTGTTATCGATTAAAAGATGTAATAATATTTTTATTTGTTTTATGTTTTAGATTTTAATTACTTCCATAGATTATTTTTAGTTCATGTTTGCTTTACTCACATTAACACTATTCTGTTGTAATCATATCAACAATATATTAAGTTTGAAAGTTTTGTTAATGAGATTTTAATAGTATTTTTCTTTATTTTTCAACTGCAAACTATACAATAAACATTTAGTTTGTTGGGGTATATTGTGTTTTAATGCATGACTTAAAGTAATGGATATTTAATATACGAGTATAACTATAGCAATGTAGATTTTTATATCATACTTGTAATATACAGCCATTGTTTTAAAAATATAAATATTAAAATTTCCTTGCCATATAATTGAAACTATAAATACTTCCAAAAATGTTCTAAATATATTTATTCAAATAAGCAAAATTAAAGGTAAATCTGGCGGAGTTTTATGCGTACAAAGAGATAAACACACTCGGAAAATAAATCCGCTGTGACATTTTAATAGAAATGCAGAATGTTACATTTTATTTGAAAACATATGTTTTGCCTTTTTCTCAAAGAATATCAATCGCTTAAATCACAAAGGAGATTTGTGAATATTTATCTTCTTTTAAATACAAATAAAGATCAGAAATACATAGATAAATTACATTTAAACATTTTCAAATAAATAGTTTTTTTTATAATTTAGAAATAAACGTTTGTATAGTGAGCATAGATATTAATAAAAATATAAGATTAGAAAGTTGTCATGTGCCATTCGAGCCTGATAATTATTTGGAGTTAATCGTTTTGACTTTTCAATAAATGAAAATTTTGTGACAATTTGGAAGATAAATGTGGCATGTATCGGACTCGGTTTAAAACGATACATTTAAAAATGAATAGATGATTCAATAACCCCAATTGTGTTGTACAAATATTTATCGGAAATTATGAATTTTTAACATATGTCGACATCAGCACTATATTGCGTGTAACAAATTATTCAAATATCTGTTTTGTGTTTTTTTGTATGCTACTTTATGATAATCATGGACAATATACATTTTTTACAACGACAAATAATAATTTTGGCTTGCATGTAAGTACGTTATGCTTTTACTTTTTGTACAAACATAAATTGTAATAAAAATAATGTAATAAAATATCTACATATAGTAATCATGAAAAATTTGAACTCGAGATCTTTTTGACTAATAACGTCTGTATGTCTAACGGTCTGTGAACTCTCTACAGCCAAAACTTTATATTCTTAAAGAGCATGTTTACTCTTAAAACTGCTTTAAATTATAATTATATATAGTATTACTATCTGAAATACATGTTCTAGCCATTTCCAAAATATTAGTTTCAGTACAAAAAATCTTGTGGTGGCCACATCAGCTTTTTTTAAATATAATTAATATTATATTATGAAATTAAAATATTTAAAAATAAAATAATATTAACATAACAATAAAAATTTTAAAGTACGTACCTAAACTATTTTTAGAAAACTAAAATAATATAATGCAAGCTAATATATCTAAAACGTTTTACACTGGACATTTTTAAAGCTTATATTTTGATGTGTATGTACAAAGTTCCACAGCTTGGGAATATTTTACTTTCAATTACCTTTTTAGTACCGAGTTTCCTCGGTAGCACATTTTCCAAACAACTATTGTAAGGTATAAAAGTTTTCATGCCACTAGGGGACAATTTTATCTTTTACTTTGTAGTTCGAAGAAACAAGCAAAAAATCATTTATGGTCAATAAAAATAAATTAAAACGATTCGAATCTGATAATGATATGAACAACGCATTATTAACTTATTTTAAACATATCTAGTTATGATATTTAAAACTGTCATTTTTTTATGTTATAGCTGTCAGCATTTTTAAAAACAATGTATCTAATGAAACCAATTTTTTTACTTATATCATTTGAGAATTAGTTAAAAATGTATAAACAAATTAAAATTAACTCAAAAATATGCAAATTTAATGCCAATTTCTCAAGAAATGATAAATACAAAATTTTCCGTTTTCTCGAGAAGGAATACTAAAAATAGATATAATAATTCAACAGTTTCAAAACGTTAAACTTTACTTATTATTCCTCAAACCAGGAAAATGGTGACAAATGAACGGTAAATATTAAAAAGAACACGCGACTGCTGGAAAATGAATTCATTTACCGATGAATGCGTTCGGAATATATTAATAAATAAATCAATACGGCATTGATGTTGAGATATCGAAATTAATCAAACCGAACAGCCTTAAAAATTATGTCCCGCGAGATAAAATTAATGTGAAATAAAAATATATTCGGTCAACTTATTAGTTTTCTACCAGATTTATGACCAGGATAACGTAGCAACCAGCTAGAATGTCTAAAGATTGAATGGTTATTACTTTATATCGTGCTAACCTCATACACATACTGCATGGACTGAAAAGACTTTGGATTGACATAAAGATGGCGACATAAACAAAATATCCTTATGCATCCCATAAAGCACCAACCTTAACTAGAATACTGTCAAAATTGCATGACATTTCATGTGCCCTTGTTCATGTTACAGCCTTCGAAGTGACGCTATTTTTATTATTTTTTTAATCATGGAAAAAAGTGAATTTCGTGATTGAATAAATTTGGCACTGTTTTACCGCTATAAAAAAAAAATTTCATGCGATTTGTGACAATAGATGAAACATGGATCCATTACTACACATCGGAGATCAATCGGCAGTCAGCAGAATGGTTATTGCCTGATGAAAGCCGTCCGAAACGCCCAAAAACACAACAGTCGGTTGGTAAAGTTCTTGCTAGTATTTTTGGAATGCACATGGTATAATACTTATTGACTACCTTCAACATTGTAGAACAATCAACAAAGAATATTACTGTGCATTATGGATCGATTGGACGACGAAGTCAAGGCAAAATAACTGTAAACGGCGAAGAAAATAATGCTATTTCTCCAAGACAATGCACTAATCTTACAAGGCTCACGTTATGACCAATAAATTAAAGAAATTGCGTTATGAATTAGTTCTTCACCCACCGTTTTCTCTTGAGGTGACCCCCAGCGACAACTACCTTTTTCCGAAATTGAAAATGTGGCTCTGGCAAAATTTTTTACTCTAATGAAGAGGACAGGTTGGAGATAAACGCATATTTTGAGGGACGCGAACCACTATAAAACCCGTATCGAAATGTTAGAGGACTGTTGGAATAAGTACATTACTCTAGATTGTCTAGATGGAGATTATGTCGAAGAATAAAATATTTTTTCATTAAAAAAAATTGTCCTAGTTTTTAAGAGTTGCGATTGGAGGATTTATATTATACGTAGCCTAGAAAATATATTAATATATTATTTTTTATTGAACACGTTCTACTCTGATCTAGCAAAAAATAGAATTCATACACGGAGAAAATTTTATTAGAAAAATTACCATAAAAATATAGATATGTAACTGAAGGACAACTCGATAGTATGAGGAATATTATACTAATGCTCCGAATTTTTTAGAAAGAAATAGTAAAATATAAATAAATTGTAAGCAATTTTTACTTGTATAGTAATAGTCTGTTATTGCCAACAGTTTTGTAAATCTCCAAATGAACCAATCAGAGCCCAGCATTTGCTATTTAACATATGGGTACCGAGCTGTCAGCACAAACAAACTGGTAACATATATTGGTGAAATTGGGCATAAATGTCATAAAAAAATAAAAAATATAATTGCTATTGAGTTTTTCTCATAATTGAAAATTTCTGATTTATATTATAGTTTTAGTATTAGTCGTTACTTCATTATGTAAAATTATCTGAAAAATAATCTTCCACCGAAATGTTAAAAAAATATATACCATTTCAAGAAAAAACGGAACAGTAAAGTTGTATCTGTGCTGTGATTCCAAAAAAAGAAAATTAAATACAATCTGAACATTTCAAGTATTTATTGGCAATATTGATTTCCAATTTATTTTAGTTATTGAGGTATATACATATACTCGTAGACAATAATTTATATTGTCTTACGATTAATAATTTAATCAAATATTCCATTATATGTCCATATTGTCCATACATTTTTATTAATTTACTTATAAATGTTAGAGCTTATATTGAATTTACTTCATCGTGGAATGTACTTATATACATTTGTTATCTACCCAATATATTTTATAATGATGAAAAAAATAACACAGGTCTTTAAAAAAAACATTTTTGTACTGTGATTTCGGAGTTTTTTGGTGTGCTGAAAACCGAATCATGTCAGGTTTTTGAAATAACTTAACCTGAAGATTTTGGTAATGTTTAAGAATTTATTACCAAGTAGTTATTTTTTTCTAAAGTTTTCTATCACGATAAAAAATAGTACTATCTTTCCTCTTTAAAATAATTTTTACTTTTTACTGTACGATTTTTTTCACCAAAATATAGTATCATAGTTTAAAGATAGATATTGTTATTTTTAAACTAATTTTTAATAAAACTTTAATAAAAATCTCCTATTTCTTGAATGCTTATTTTTTTACCTATACATAAATGAAAATTATTTCAGTTAAAATTATTTTCCATTTTTTCATTTAGGTTATGTTTTTAATTAATTATGTTATATAAATTAATTAACACGGAACATATGCACAGTTAAGGAAACACGCACACCTATATATGTATATTTGTTAGCGGTTGTCTTTCACGCACAGATAATGTAGTATCGCACTTAGGGTGTATTTACGGTAACCCGAACGTAATTCAGGTATCGTTTTGATAACGATTTTATCACCTCCCCTAGTTTGGTGCCGAAGGCTATGGTTTCGTTTCCCCCTTACCTACGTGTGTTTATCTATAAATATATACAATATATGATCATTGAATTGGATTTGAAAAACTTTTACGTTTGATATTTATAGTATGCAAAATTAAATGCAAGAATTTAGAAAATTGTAATAAAATGTTTATTTGATTTATTATTTGAAATGTAAAGAATGGTGGAACAAATAAATCAGGTCAAATTTTTGTTTTAATTGTTGATAATTTCTATTAATACTCTTTCATTTTGACATTGAAAAGAATGGTTTTATATAAAAACTTTGATCATTAATTTCATTGACTTTGTTAATGAATGGATTTATGTTAAATACTTTTCAATTACTAATGTCACTTATATAGGCCGTATTAAACTGGAATTTTTCTGATACCAGTGTTTTGTATTTTTGTGAAAATAAAGCATTAAAATGGTTAAAATTACACATTCAACAATTATAATCGACTAAAATTGGCTTTCAGAAAAAAATGATGATAACAGATAACAAATATGTTTTATTTTTATCTAGTAGAACGTATAGAGTAGAATTAAATAAAACATTGCCAATTACCACAATCTTAACCTCGACATCATGAATAGAAAACATACTGTTCTGATTGATAATTTTTCCTCCGGCTAGTATTAGAATTAATGGGGTTTTCAAATAACTGTGTATTTATTGAAACAAATGAACCGTTAGCTCATGTATTATTTCTGAAATCTAAATCGTTTTAATTCTGTAATTTAATTTAATCGAAATTAAGTTCTACTTTAATTAATTATTGGATATTACTCATAAATAAACCAACCAGTTTAAAAAAATTTAATTATATAAATAAAATCTATTATTAATTTTAATTTAATATTCCTGTAAAATCTGATTATAAAATTTATTATTTGGTGGTTTATTATTCCCCATGTGTTATTTCGTACGGATTTATCCATTTGTATTTATATCTACATTTCATATTCAATAAAAAGGCAAAATCAATACATTATTTAATTAAAAATATTCATACCAAACTCGCGCAAGAATAGTTTCAAATCAATCAGTTTAACTTCAAATCGTTAATTTCATTGTTTTAAAATATCCATTGAATTTATTGAATTAAATTAAAGTAAAATAAACAAATATTTCTCGTTAGTATAAATATTTCTTATAAAAAGCTTCTGCGTGAAACGACATACGGACAATTTACATGAGTGCATTATTGTGTATTAGATTGAAATAGCGTAACTATTTCTGTATTACCGTCCGTGCTAATAGTCGCGGACACTTAAATATAGTGCAGGGGGAGTGTAAGGCCAGTTCGAGGAAATCCATTTCTCGAATATTCATTTAACAATATGCAAGAGGTCAACATTGTATAGTATTTTTATGCATAAATATCGTGTTCATTTGAAAACATGCCACCTGGATATTTCTAAAAAAGCATTTTTGTTAAAATATAAGTTTAAAAAAAGTGTTTTTTTAGAGGAAAACAGATAGCGTTATTATTTTTTTGATTTGGTAAACGTTTACAAGGTCAATACATTTAATAGAAAAAAATGTACACAATTTTAACGTAACTTGAGATAATTTGAAGCAAAAAAAAAATTGTTTTGGGGAACCAAATCCATTTCCTTTGATTTTTGTTTTTGTCGGAAAGAAGTTGAACTTCTTAAATCAGAGACCAAATTTTTTTCTACATTCTGAAATAGCACGTTCCATATCCTTTTGACATCATAAACATAACAATATTAATTTATATTAAGAAAATATTGTTTTCGTTATATATTTATAAAACATGGGCATATAAGCATATGTTGGTTAATTAAATTGAAATTGAAACTATTTTATATTATACGTACTTATACTATATATAGGTGTGAATTAAATTATCCAGAAATCAATGAAACAAATACTCCATATTAGACAGTAAAAATTCGTTCTCGAACAAAACTAAACCGAAATCTTTATACGATGTATTTTTAATTTTTAGTGCAATTTAAAAACAAATTAGTTTCTACACATACTAAAGCCAAACACAACAAAGCAACCCTGTATAATGAGCTTGGTTTTGTTTTGGCTGACGTTGAGAGCAGATTCTTTATAATACCTACCGAACTTAAATCTACAAAATAAACCATCCTCAAAAATTGTTTTAAAAACAGGTTTATTAGAATTCTTAATTATTGCATTTAGTGGTAAGAGTACATAAATAAAAAATCTAGCGTTTCACCACGTTAATACGCAGTTTTAAATTTGCATTTTTGAACAGCTTAATTCTATATTTTATATATGTTTATTTTAATGTGTTATTGATCAATTAGTCAATTGGAATATAATATTATAATGACTAATTTAACGGTAGAGTTATACAGCTTGTTTATTACTGTATCAAAATAAACTATTAATATCTAATACTTTTACTACTTAAGATAAATTCAGGGATTAAACATGTTCATTCGAATATTATATATAATATTTTATATGTATTATGACATTGAATTAAGTATTTTATGTTATAAGGTACTAGCACCAATCTTGGATATGACCCCAGTAATAGTTATTTTTAAATTAAATGTACTGAATTAAAAATATTTGTTGATATTTGATTGATACCATTTCTGAATATTTATATACATTTAACTGCCTAACAGCGTGGACATTTAAACTAATTATTAGTATAATTTATTTATTAATTATTATATTATCATAGAAACTGCTTTACATTGTTTCAAAGACGATTCTTTTTTATATCTTTTATGTGATAGTACTTATCATTTTGTAATCATTAGCAAGTGTCTATCACTGCGTGCTCATTACTGGTTTTATTTTATCCATTACTGGAGAAAAAATATAAACAAAATAAAAGGCCATAATATAGTAAACAAACTATATTTGCGGACTTTGGTAATTAAATTGATTAAATGAAGAGTTACTTGTTTTATTAGTAACATGAGCTCATGATTCGATTTTTCACAATTTTTTTATTACATTATGTTTTTATGAAGTGGAATTAAGAAACACGAACCATTCGTTACTGCTTTTTATTTTGAATCAATTGCTATATATTTATATATTTGGATAACCCTATACATATCCACTAATTGTTTATAAACAGCTTGATATATACTGTCAAACATATTCAATACTTAAAATAACAACACTATACATATTAATAGCATACGTTTTGATTCATCAGTATCGTACTTTAGGTTCATGTATGTAAATTCGTTCAATCGAAAATAGTAAATCGGTAGTTATTTTTGTTTGTTTAGTTTTACTGAATTGATTGGGATAGAAACGAATACTATTACCATGCATATATATCTATTTGCTTGGAAATAGTTTTTAAATTATTTTTTATTTATAACACCTAAATTGTTACTATCAATTGCCGTACTTAATTATCGATTTGTTAATTTTGTATTTGATTATTAACTTTTTTAATAATCTATTTAAAAAAAAAACCACATAATTTTTTTTTTATTTGAAATATACCTGTGTATTTAATTTCTTTCTGTGATAAAATATCTATATTATTAATATAGGTATTTTGAATTTTATAATTACTAAATCTTTAACTTCTCCCACCTCTCATTCCAAAAATACAATAGCAGTTTTAATTAACTGTCATAGTTTTTTTATGTATATCTGATCTGCAGATTTCGGCCTCTGTCACATAAGAAATCTACCCCCTATCTTTCACAAGAGCAGAGATATTTACGTCTTTGTATAATAAATAAATAGTAAAATTATAAATACAGTAGCTGCTAGCATTATTTTTCATAGAATTTTGAATATATAGCCGACCTAATTTAAAATTAATAGTATATATATTTTTTAATAAAAAAGTGACATAAGACGTTATTAGTAGCAGCACAGTTACTAATGTGCCCCTTTGTTTCTACTTACTATATAAAACGGCATTTTTGTATTAAATTAAACCATTAAATTACTCAGTTATACGACTAGATTCCCAAGTGCGATCCTAACAACATATAAACGAACTTTATAACCGAGAATTATACGATGATCAAACCGACAGACAGCATTATGAAATCTAATAAAAATTATCGTAGCTTTCGTGAAGGTGCATTAGCCATTACATCTATACGTAGGTACTAATTCCCTTTCTTAATTGTTAGCCATTTATAGACTATTATCGTTATGGAATCTTGACTGTGGGTAATAATTTGGGTTTCAGATCTGGTTCTCTCTATAACAATGCTCTCTGGAGACTGAGATATCGATTGACATAAGCATATCACGAAAATGTTCCTTAAGGGATATATAGGACAAGGGTTAAGATGTAACAGATACGAATCTTACATACAAATAATCATTTATCTTAAGGTTCTCTAAGTGACAGCTACATTGTAGTGTAGATAGTAAAGAATAAGCTAAGTTAATGGAGAACACAGAAGCCAAAACAATTATCAACAAGTCGACTTATTAAATAGTCGAGAAAATCTATGCTTTGTATAAAATACTTAACTTTACAGTTAAATATTTTTTAAAATATAAAATACTTGATGTTGGGTATTATAATGAATTTTCTTTAGATCAAAAGCTAAGCTAATGCTATCTGCGAGGTATCAAATCTTTTTTGCTCGGGATTTTATAGCAGTGGTAATAATAAATGTATAGTAAAGTAAATGCTATTCATTTTATGAGATACATTTGTCACACTGAATTCTACTTAACGCGCATGCGTTAAGGCTATTTATATAAACTAAACCATTCATTAGAACTGTCAATGGGTTGTCATATGTATTTAACACCTCGCAGATCGCGTTTACTTAGCTTTTTCTCTCGAGTAAATTCTTTATAATACCGGACATAAGAGTATCAAATTCGTTAAAAGGTACAGTTGTATCATCTATAATCTACATGTATCGTGTATTATTGTCGAGTTAATGACATAGATAGCAGAATATAGGTAAACCAAATTCGTCTAGAAAAATTATGTAAATAACGTTAATAATATGATCTATTTAAAAGTTTGTTTATTATTTTGTATTAACCTTGTAAATCAGTGATGGGTAAACTTTTTTTGATATTGTGCCAAAAAGTAAAAATATTTAATTTCCTGTTGAATATTTATCCATAGAACAATCATAACTATGTATTTGACAACCAGTAATATAAAGAATAAACTGTACATTGTGCGGGATTTTAAAACAAATATTTATGTCAAATATATAATAAACATACTATTATTGTAAAAATTAACGGCAGTAGCAACGATGACAAATACAGCAATGTATCATATTTTATATGTTGAATTACTTTTATTTATCATACAACAAATTTTATTATTTATTTGCTTATTATTTTAAAAGTATTTTTTAGATATCGGACTTTATAGGATTTATTCTGTTAAAAGCTTTAAAATTGTCTATGAATTATGTATGTCTGATATTATAAAGTATTTACTCACGAGCAAACGCTAAACTAACACTATTTGTGATATAAATAACAACCCACTGGCATATACATATGGTATGGTTTATATGAATGAACGCATTAAATAGAAATCAGCAATTTAAAAGCAATGGTGACAAGTGTACATTTTAAAATGCATAACATTTACATCATTATGCATTTAATACCACTGCTCTCAAAACTAGAACAAATTCAAAACGATTTGACATCTCACAAATAGCGTTATCTTATTGTTAGCTTTTGCTCTTCAGTCTAGAGCAAATTCTTTATAATATCCAACATTAAATGTTATAAATTTTAAAACTATATGTATCTACGATTTATTTCCATATTGTTTTTTTATTTGTAAATATTTGGGTTTTTTTTAATCTGTTAGAAAAGTTAAGAGAAAAAAAATAGTTTTATTTCAGGGAGTATTTTTAAATCTATTTTATGTGTCTATAATAATGTGGTATTCTGCTCTCATTCTTTTCATCGCTATCATGTTGCCAGTTCGCTGTGTTTTAATGTGTATCATAGCTCTTAATCGATTATTGAACCAACAATATTTTTAAGCTCAGATGTTTTAGGAAAGATATAGATATAATAAAATTCTCCCGATGATAATGTAAAAAGTTTAGTTGTTCGAAGAAGTAATTTATTACTAATGATATTGCGAATCTTATACAAGAAATATGTATTTTGGCATGTAATGATATTTCGTTTAATTCATTTTTCGTTTATTTTGTGGACTAAACTTTACAAACTGCATTAATAATATTGCATGTTGACTATATTTTTCATATTTATATTTATTACATAATATTGGTTTTATGATCATATAATTTTCTCATTATTATCTTTTTCAAAGAGATTAAAACATATATGTATAGAAAATAGTATGAGGCAAAAATCATTAATTCTATCTTGCTGTGGAGAACGAGGTACTGTAGGTGTAGTCGATTCAAACATGACAATAACACCACTACCTGTTGACGTTGGAAGAAACTAATTATGCACTAATTGTAAGCTTGTTGATAGTATATGGCTTTGTTAATTGACCTAATTACAGTTAAATAACTGATCATCGACAATTGAGTGTTGAAAGGTAAATATCTGCAAGTAAATTATTATTTTCATTATTTATTTCATTTATTTATTTCATTTTCTTATTGAATAAAGTATATTGATCGTATTATAAACTAAAAAGTCTACAATTTACAAGTTATCTAAAAAGACAAATGCTATTTTTTCTAGTGTCATATAATTAGTTTTCGATATCACTGTGATTCTTTAAGTTAATATTTCAATTAACAGTTGAGTAGATATATTTATAAGTTATTTAAAAAATAAATATTAAATAAATTTAAGAAAGATCTAAACACTGTCAGCACTGAATTTGAGATTTTGATATCAATTATTTAAGTAATTTTTTTTGTTTCGACCGAAAATAAAAAATAAGTATATATTTTTTAAATCCTATTAACAATAATAATAATTGAAGGCACTTTGTATATATACACATACATATATATAATTTAGTTATAGAATTCAATTAGCAATAAATGTTTAACATTGTTTTTCAAAAGAGCAAAACATTCTATAATTTCATTACAGCAATTCTCAACATTCCATGAACCTAAAATATTATTGGAATTGCGATAAGTTTTATGTATAGCAAAAGGTCAGCATTGAGTTCAACATGAAATACGAAAGCTACTGACCCTTGGTTTGCATTTAATTGGTGAAAATTCTGAATATGTAGTTCATTAAAGATTATTGAAATTGTTTTTGTACTGAATGATCGAAAACTACACGCGAACATATAGGTACATTTTGAAATATCCCATTTAACGCTAGAGGGATATTGCAATTATTCTAGAGCTATTTTTCATCCGTGTGTTGTTTTTAAATATTAATTTTGACGTTTGATGAATTTGCTATTGACAAAATATGATTTTATTAACACAAAAATTGAATCACCAACTCTTTGATTATTATTTAACCATTTTGAAATAATAAGCTATATTTTGTTTAAATACGATAACACTACTGAGCTATTGGAAAAGAAGCAATCCAGCTGACAAGAACTGCATCTTCATCATCAAATTTAACGAGATTAAGAATATTTTAAAGTATGCATTTTCTATTTTATTATTATTATTTAATTAAGAGTTTGAATTAAAATAATTATTGGTCGACCCTAAATTCTTTATTAAATATTATACAAGAATATATCGGATATAATACTGACTAAAACGAGTAAAACAGTATAATAGTATAAAAAAATAACAAACTATACCATTCAGATATTGACATTATATTTTTTTACTCTGGCATATTTATTTTTAACATATGTAATGTGTTTGTATCAGAAAATAACTATACATTTTGAACGTAACTATTAACAAGTTAATTATAAATATATAACATTCATATAGGTATTGCAGGGGTGGGCAAATATTTATGACGAATTTAATATTATAAATTATACATGAGCCAGTAGTAGTTTACTGTACATTAAATGTTTGAATATTTTAAAAGTGTTTTAAAGTCTCGATCGAATAAAAAATCGCTAAATAATACATTTTCATTTAAATGTCCAGAGTAATAAACCTTCAAAGTTAATTGTCAAATATTCTTTGTTAAGTTATACCATTTTACATTATCTTTAGATGTAAATAGATTTTGCATGGAATATTCATGATAAAATATCGTCACGAGCTAGACTGACGTGACCCAAGTCGCTGGATAGCTTTACCCCACACCCGATCTAATTCTTCTAAAAAACTAATACATTACAAGTCATTAAAATGTCAAAAATTGAACCGTACTTAATACACTGCTTGTCACAATTAGTGGGACACTTTTTCAATGTAACACAGTTTTGGTAAAAATTGTCATATTAATATGAAAATTCATAAAAATCATTAGTGTGGTGTTGTTTCAAAGTCCAAAGAGTAAAAACTTTGTGCGTGCATCGATAGCGGGTGTACAACTCTTGGAGGGGTGAAAAATGGAAAGTTACAATTTCAAGTATTGAAAAAAAAGTTTAAAAACTGTTTATTCCAAGATAATGATAAAATTCACAATAATTTTTATACGTAGAACTTAGTTGAACCCTGAAGGTATAAATTATTTTTTTAAATCAATATTTAATTCTATTTACCACCTGTTATCATCCCCTAAATTTAGGTTATTAGAAATATAGGAAAATATGAAAGAAATTTTAAAAATTTTCAAGGGTTGATAGAAATAATCACAATAAATATAAATTTACAACTTCAATAAAATCCAGTAATTTTCAACCACTTTTCTACCCTTTAATATTCAACCCCCTGTGTATTACAACTAATTCGAACAACGTAGGTAAAGATAAATTTTTGAAATTTACAAAATAGGTAGTAAACTGTATATAAAACGGTACTGTATGTTAAAAAACACAAATATATTATAAGGGTAGGCATCAACCCTTAAATACTAAATCGCCCCAAATAGTAGGGTAGAATATTAAATTTAAGTGTGATTTTATAAGAAATCAATTAATGCTCTTATTTGAAGATTTTTGTGAAAATTTTGTGCACCACAATTCACCCTTACGGATGTAGCTACCCTAAATTTAAAAAATATAATTTTTTTTTAAAACATCGCATCTAAAAATTCAGTGGAATTTTTTTGTCATCCTTTCGTAATATAAAAGGCCGACATTTGATCTTCCTACACCGGTAAAATTAAAGCAATACACTATCAGGAACTACCCTTAAATTCTTATTTCTTAAAAATAAAACAAATTTTATTTCAATTAATATTGAAAATATAGGTATCTATGGAAATTAATGGACAATTTACGAGTTTTTCATAAGTTTGGCTCAAATACGGAATTGTGTATTTCATAAATTTTAAATATAAGATTTCTTGATATAAATGACATGTATGTATAATAATGTACATATGTATACCTATATTTTTAGTATTAAAAAAAGTTGAAACTAAAATACAACAACGTTATGACACTTGTAGTTTTAACACTAGTGTCTTTTGTTTAGATTTAGGTCAATCTTGATAAAAACATCGTACCTACAAAACAATGTCCCATTCGTATTCTCTTCTATCTATTGTTTTGTTTTGTTTTTGTTTTTTGCGAATGGAGTTTAATTATAAATGTTAAAATTTGGTTAAATATTTGTACTTATAATCTATCATTTAATTATGTTATTAGAATGTTACATTTTTAGATAAAATTATTAACTTTTTAAAATTTGCAATTTTTTTATGCGTCCCGTATATAAAATCGAATAATTATTTCATAATTTCTTTGTTTTTAAAACAACCTTAATGTAATATGTATTAATGAAGGTGTCTTACAAATGAAATAAAATACAGAAGGAAAAGTGGACAAAAAAAGTAAGAAAAATTCAGTTTATATGCGTTCTAAACCTTTAAACCCAGCTTACTTTTCAGCTCATTCTTTTTATTGTTTTGTTTTGTCTTGAGTCTCAAACCTTATTCTTCTTTTTGTTAAACATATTAAATGCATTGCAGTTGATATTAAATTAAACTGAATATAATAATGCTCACAATATTTGAGATTAAAATTGTTTTATATGAAACATATAATTCATACGATATAATTAAAAAAAAAAAAGCACCATTGAATTTTCATAACTATGTATGTACATAGATACAAGTTATTATACATGAGTGATTTTATAAAATGTAAACTTTAATTAAAAAACTTTGATGACAATTTAATTGATGCTACGTAAAATCGAAATAAAACCAACTTCATGAATTAAGAGCCATCTATTAATTAATATTAACGAATAACAAGGATAATTTATCGATTCTGAAATGTTACATAGTGTATTTTGTAAAGTTAAACCGTTACAAATAAGTAAATTAAATTATATAAACTAATGTTTTATAAATTAACAAAAACATTTTTTTGTATTTCGACTATATTAGCCAATCACAATTTAATAGTATATTAAAAAATACTGACAATCAAATGTAATTGGAAAGGAATCAATATTGTGTCTGTCTGTCTGCCACGGGCTTTTAGCTACTAAACCGTTTTGACCTAGAAAGCTAAGTTTTGGTAGTAAGTGGTGGACCAACAATAGATCTGAGTTACAAAAATAAAATTTGAAGTTTTTAATATTTTTTGAGAGGAGAAAATGGGTTGTCAAAATAATTATAATAAACACAATTTTCTTCGGCTATACTGCCCTGCTAAATGTGGTATCCGGTGTCTGCATTTAGATGAAAGTAGAAAAAAGTCAGTTTGTATTTTTAAATTAAATACTTAAAAATTTTAAATAACATTTTTATCTAAAGTATTTTCTTTAGGTGAATGATACTCGTATTATAATTATGCCTAGTAAAGTAAAGATACGTGCTTAGCAAAATTTGGTTGTTTAGTTTTGATTATTTGTTATTTACATTAAATATTCTAAAAATTAATTAAGTAAAACTGCGTTAATTAATTTTTAATATTAAAAGACATCAACCAATTTTTGTCACATTGTCAATAGATTATTAAAAATTTTATCTACAGTAGATTTAAAACAATTCTTAGTAAACTGCAGATAGTCTAGTAATTCAAGTCTATAATGCAGATTACCGAAAACAAAAATCCATATTTAACACTAGTAAGACGCAGGAAGATATAGATAATGCCATTTTGTGCTTAACTCAATTTAAAAAAAAATGTCAGATACCACATTTGTGCTTAGCACTGAACGTTTCAACAATACATTTTGCCTCACTTCTTGCATTTCAATAAAACCACCATCTTTAATTACATCAGCTCTGACCAATATCCAATAAAACGTAGTCACCGCTTGTCTAGAATCGAAACACGTCCGAATGTTGTATATAACGATAGGGCTTAAGGGGAATTACACAGAAAATAGTACATGGTCAAGTTGACAGATTGCCGGCGATCGTAGGCAGCCTTGAGCGTGAATGCGTCCTGTGTCTTGCGTGTCCCAGACGTAAGAAGGCGGAAGGATTTTGCGTGAGGGTGTAACGAACAATACACGTAAATTCTCTGTTTCTTTCTACGGTATAATGCCCTGAATTAAAAGGGTGGACAGTAAGTGTTTTCTTGTTTGTATTTGAATGGAAAGGAATATAAATATATGTACATATAGGTGTGAGAGATTGTGGATAATCATAATAGTGTTTCGGTATAAAAAAGTTCATATCTATATATTTACCTACTATACGAGAAACTTGTCAAACACTTCATGATACTTCAAAGAAACTGCCATATAGGTGTGATACACCATTTGAAAGTGCTTGTTAGCTAACAAGTTTAATTATTGCGTTTATAATACCGGACATATGAGTAATATTTCCATTTAAGCAGTCGCAATGTTAAATATAATTTCAAATAATATACGTTTAGAGAGGTAAATTATATACTTTAAGAGAGGTTTATACATTTAAATAGTATAATTTAAGGGAGGTTGTACTGTATGGAAATCTTCTTTCAACACAAATAAAGATACTGAAGTGGTACATTTTTATTTACGTAATTTTTTTTGTTGATTTGAATAGAACTAAAACTTGAACAAACATAAAATTCACGTGTATTTTTTTAAATACTTATTTTTGGAGATGGATATACAACCCTTCGTTTGAATTTAAATTTTATTCTTGTTAAAAATACCACATTGAATAAATAGGTAGGAATTATTTAATGAGCACACTTCAAAACCATGAAACAAGCGTTATATACAGAATATAGATATGAATTTAATTTATTTTATAAAGTTTGTAAATCTATTAATTGAATTTAAAAAACTGTATTTTACAAGTGCACCTGCATGCAAAGGATCAGCATAAATATTTCTTTAAATTTACAATGTAACATTATTTAAAAAACATCTGCCAAGTAAATGCACAGTGAATTGGCGTGCTAAATTCACTATAGGTACCTAATTAATTATTGAACAATTTATGTAAATAAAAACCGATAAAGTATTCAGATGAACTGCCTGCCATTGGTTAACCATTTTATTAAAAAATATTAATTCGAAATTTTTCTTAATACTCTCTTGATTATTTATGCGTATATTTTTAATTTTTTGACAATTTTAATTTACGTCAAAATGACAAGCAAATTGAGATAAATCTTTGTAAGGGAATATTTTATAACAAATGTTTTGGTGACCTATATTATAGGTGATTGAATGCTCTACAAAAAAGATTCTTTACAATATCTTGAAAAAATAAATATTTTGGGATGTCACCCCTCCCCATTAAACACGATTTCGATGATTTTAAAATGAAACCGTCCTCTAGTTAGGCCCAACAAACCAACCAGGAGAACATTTTTTTTCTCATTTTAAAACGATCACAAAGTTTCTCGTATCTTCGATATGACGAGGTAAATAATAAATAATAAGGAAGCAAATTTTTCACAGTTCTCATATTTATTACCTAACTATTACTATAAAGGTATTCCTACAAATTGTTCATGGTAAATATCGCACCTTGTAATAACAGCACCTAAATTATCCTATATTATCATCAAACTGTACTAGTATATTTATTTGTGTTTAATATAACAAAGTCGGGTGCGTTATGTATGAATTTGGTGTTAAATACCGATGACGTCAACAGTTTAACCGTGAGGGTGTTAGTTTTGTTTATGTCATGTTGCTTAATTATACAATATATACAAAATGGAATGAATGAATGGATATGTGTTGTATATACATATATCTGATATTGTATTTGTTAAATTGTTTTATTACGTGTGTATATACATATGTATATATGTGTATTATATCGTGTTATACATGGTATTTAGTCGAATGAATACATATTACTCTGTTGTAGCAAGTAATTGATAAATAGCGTTTTTTATTACAAATAAATAATTCTAATAGCTTGTTTGAATGAATTAAAAATAATAGCATGCAGGAAGTGTGTTAATTTTTTTAGTTGATTACTTTATCAGTAAAGAATTTTTTAATAATTGCCCATTGTTGATCAGTTTATTTCAACTTATACTATATATGAGTTAGTTTATAACTCTTACCACTTTTTAACAGTTTGTTTTGGTTTATGAATAAATATGTACATATATGTTACGGGCAAAATCCGCAGAGTGTACAATGTCGACATTACCCGGGCAATGTCAGAATTGCACATCGTTGCTGGGAAAAGTTCAAAGAAATGGTTAATTAGCCATAATTATGTCTAACTGTAAGTAAAGAGTAGTTACAGTAACAAATCTGTACAATTTTAATTGCTTTTTTAATAGGAAATATTCATTTTATCACATTTATAATTTCAAAAATGAATTAACCTAATAAAGTACTTTAGATAAAAACTTTATTTATAATTTTTAACAAATATTAAATGCAGGGCAACAATTAAAAAATACAAACTGAATTTTTTCTACATTCATCTAAATGCAGATACCATATTTGTGCTTAGCATGAAATTTAATTAAAATTATGACAAAAATGTACAAAAACTCAACAAAGTTTTTGTTTTTTTGAGGACACACACACTGTATGTATATATACAATACAAGATGAAGCAAGGCAAACTGCCTAAAGCTTTATTACTTTGTAAATATCTAATTTATGCATTAATACCAAGAATAACAAGGTATAATATATACAAGATGAGACGCAGTGGATTGTATATTTATTATATATACAAAGAATAGAATAATGTGTTATGCGATCACGAAAAATTTATAACTCGAGGTGTTAACAGAAATATCTGTACGTTACGAGGGGCCTTTGAATTGTATACATCATAGACATAGAGACATTCTGTATCAACATAATGTGTGGAATTTGGTTCACAAAGATGAAGATAAAGACAAAACCCAGACAATACTCTTTCTTTAGACACTAACTACGCTCTATCTCTTCTATTGTAATGACTCGATTTTCGAATCAAATGCATAGTCATGTTCTATGTCTATGGTATACATAGTATAGTACTATGGGCTTCAGAAGTCATCTGCCACCCTAAATGTCAGAATCGCTTACAACAGATTCCAAAATATTAAGACAAACATCATCGCTTATATTTTTCTAAGGTGGAACTTATATAGTTACATCATTTTAAATAAAACCACACATATATGTACGTCCATTTCATTAATTTATTTTATATCAAGTTTAACACACTTAAATACTAAAATTCGGAATATCAAATATTTATTGCCACAAAATTTTAGATTACATAATAATTTAATCGATACATGGAGAAATTATTTAAATATTATAATAATCAAATGGGAGAAGCCTAATAAGTTTGTGATAAGTGAACTTGAATGAAAACTGGTCGACTACTTCTGCATGCAACTCCACATCTATTACTATTTTCTCGATGAAATGGCGTATGGATTTCTGTGTTCACTCAAATTGGCAAGAATAATATTCCCAATAAAGTGAAAAGTTAATGCAACAGATAGCAGGTGTTATCAGACGTAAATTTTCTAGCTGCCTTCTTTGAAGATAATTTTGAACCATAGATGTTCTGTGAGATATTTTATAGGAATATAAATTGTAATTTTCTATCTGTTTTCATTCACATGAAAAGGGTTTAAAGAAAAGGTGTAGATATACATATGTAAACCTGGAAAATTTATGGGCGATATAAGGTATATTGTTTTAAATTTGTTTGTGTTCAAAACAATTGTTTTTCTACAAAGGTTTTACTGCATACCCTCAACTAAAGATACTCCCCTAACAGTTTCGACAGCGTCGCCATTTTTTGTTTAAAAAGAGTAATTAAGAGGGTAAATATACTAATATTCGGGTAGTTTTCATAAGCTACAACTAATTAGCTTTCAAATTAGACAGACTGCATTCAAATTGGTTAAGACAAATTGGTTTTAGAAAGTATAAAAAGATCAAATTAAAATTGAATATAATGTAATAAACAGTATGTAGTTTTATATTTAATGATATTGATTGATAAAATCAGAAAATATGACTGTGGTTGAGACTTGGCTACTATAATCAACCAGAAATTGATTCGATCTGTCAAAACTCGTACTATGAGTATCTCTACCCTCAACCACTTGCTGCCTAAGAACTACTCGCAATATTTGAAGTATGATGTTTCTTATATGTTCATTTTTCTAGTACGGCGGATGTTCTACACATTTTATTTGATAGGTATGGATACATAAAATATATCGACGTCATAAATGTAGTGTGTAGTGATAAAATGTAATACGAGTATAACATTATTACGGCACAAGATAATATTTTATCTCCGTTTACAGTAGGTAGCTTTTGTTAATATTTATTCTTGAACCTTTTTTTACAAACATGGGTGGTTTTCTGTTTTTGTGTATTTTTTTAGTCAATTCCCGAACCATTATTTTGAACTATAAAGATCAAGTTAAGCTTTAAAAAATGTAGCTTGTTAACATTCATTGAGTTTAAACATTTTCAGTAATGTCGGGTATTATTAACGAGCTAGTAAAATGTACTGGTTTCAAACCTATCTGACAGTTCTCTTTAAGTTTCATGAAGTACGTGTGATATGTAAATACCAACGGTATTAAAACAGTGACGATATTATGAAAATTATTTTGTACGGTTAGAATCATAGACACAGAGTATGGACCGCATTTTGTATTAATGGTGTAACATTTCCTCAAAACAGTGCGAGGGATGCGGTCGGTTTGGGATATATCTATCTCTTTTTCTAAGAAAAATGAAATAGACACTCCTATTTAAATATGGACAAGTATATCTCAAACCATTTTCTATGACTGTTTTCGAGTCAGATACGCGGTCTATGCTCTATGTCCATGGTCAGTTGCTAACTGTGTTACAATAAGTGGAAGTTTCACTGCTCCAAATTCCATAGATACTATCACAGAATTAATACCCCATTTGAAAGTGCTTGCTGGCTAGCAAATTTGCTAGCTCCTTTATAATACCGGACACAAAAAAATAACAATATCAATGGAGCAAGTATATATATAAGTATATAAGCATATATACAAAACCCTAGTAAATTTATACTTGAATTATTCAATAAGAATATCCATAATATATCATTATATACAATCTTGATATTTTTATATTTTACATTATTATGTAGGATGTAAAATGTTTACCTACTTAACAAAATCAATCTACGACGAAAAAATCTGATATAACTTTTCAGTTTCCATTTGAACACGTGAGTCCCATCTGCTTCACCATTCGCAAGTGCTTTAAATTACCTTCCCCTCCCCCCATGCCGCCGACAAAGTGTGCACCTCCCTCGCGCCACTCTACATAAACTGCTGTACAATCATTACAATAGAGTGAGCGGCAGAAACGAGGTGCTGGGTAACTCAAGCAGCAAACTGAGTGGAAAAACATATTAAATATTTGTATGTGTAATTTTGTATGCATCCTTAATAATATTTTGCTTAATACTTTTCCTGGTTCTTTTAAATATTTGAATAATAAATGATTGCGGATTTTTGCAGAGATCTTAGAACAAATTTTAATTCATTTAAAATGTATCTATACATTTATGTATATTGTGCGTATGTCGATATAATATATTAAGGTAGTGACATCAGTCTTAGCAAGCACCCCAGTAATAGCAAATTTTTAATTAAATGTACTGAATTAGAAATATGTGTTGATATTTGATTACTACCATTTCTGAATATTAATCTATTATATATGTACATTTAACTGTTTACAGCGTGATTTTAAGACAATCGGCCAGTAGGTATCAAAATGGTGGACAGTAGCTATGATAATATAATAATTAATAACTAAATTATTATATTATCATAGCAACTGTTTTACATTGTTTTCTACTTATTAATTTTTAGAAATACACCGTTATTTTTATGTCACATTTAAGAATAAAATACATCTTTCCAATAATACTAAATGTGACTTATATAACCACTGAGTCCCTTTGGTTTCTAAATAACTGATATGCATAGATAAACTATTGAAGAAAATGTATTGTACATTTTCTTTTTCGAATAAACTTTAGCCGAGAAAACTTTACAAAATGTGATTCACGATTCAATTGCATAGGTTTTTCTTATTCTTTTTATCAAAAAATTGAAAAAGCTTACAATGGTAAATATATGTATATACCTACGTAAATAATAATAACGCCAGTTTGTTTCCTAACCTAACCTAAACAACTTTTATTTGATACATTTTTTAAATGCTTAGTAAGTTTTAAAATGAACTCACGCACGGTATATATAAGTACTTAAGTACCTACTTACGAAAAAATTAATGAAATATGTAAAACTTAGTAAGAATTACATGGAAATTCAATTAACTGTTGTTTTTCAATTATTCTTTAAAAGGAAACTAAAAGCACTTTCCTAAAATGAAATGTATATATTTAAAGTTTCAATGTTTATTTTATGTGTATGTGTTATTTTAAGCTGTACACAATTTTTGTATAATGCTTATTTGAAAATACATTTTCTATAATTATTATGTAGATAATAAAATTTCAACTTTTTGTGTGCAAACAATAATGTCTCATATTATATTCTAATATACCAATAAAAATATTAATATTAATTAAAGTAATAATATCAGAGTTTTAAAGGATATGTATTATAGGTTTTATTCGATTGTTAAATACTTGCAAACACACCTATTATTTATAAGGTTTGCATTCTTCTAAGATATTTATACGTATAAAGAGCAAACTTAATTGTAACTTAATTTTAATTTTGTATGTTAGACTTAATTTGAAAAAGATTAGTATAATTTATATAGGTACATATAGGTATAATAAAGTAAAAATATATAACACATATCTATATAAAAATAATATTATTCATTAAAAAGGAAATTAGATATCTGAACGAATATTGATTCAAAACACAACTGATAAAAGTGTATGGTAAAAGAAAACGATACAAGAACAATCACGTACATATCACGATTGAATGACAAGACCTGAATGAATCATCAACGCCACCGCAAGAGGTCTTTACCTGTTCAAAATCAGCGTTTAAATTATAAATGAGAGAATGCTGCATCTGTTATGGAATTAGGTGCTACCGCATTGCGCCTTTGATACTGTACATATCCACCACTGCTCGCCCGACGTTATCTTCCCTCAACCCCCTCGTTACCGCCGTTGTTGTACCGCCACTGTTGAGTGGTCGCCGACGTCACGGTCACCGCGCAATGGTCTCGGGTTGTGGGGAAACCTCAGTTGCCGCCACAAAACCTACAACCCCCAAAGCAACCCTACTTTACAAACAATGTATGTATGTGTAACTTTCCAAACGGTTCACGTTAAGTAAGTTTGCCAGTCGATAATTATTGTTACATAAGGAAAATTATGAAAATCGTGCGTGGATGTAATAGAAAAATAATGTTGATTTATTTATTATAGCTTTTCCAGATAAATTGTCTATAGATTATATGGCGAATTTCTAAACAAAGAAGCATAGTTTTTTTTTTGTTATACTTTGTTATTTAAATTATCATTTTATATTCAGATTTTTTCATTTTGTTCAATATCTATATTATACTTATTTCATTGGAAAAGCATAAAAATAAAGATGTTTAATTTTATATGAACATAAATTTCTTTTTATCGCATTATACATTCAGTTCTTATCACGTGCAATTCTTAAATCACGTGTTTGATAACATTTAAAATTTAAATAATTACTTTAATACTATCCACTTAAGACGATTTAAAATTAATTTAAAGTACATAAGCATAGTAGTTAAAAAAATATATTATTATATTAAAAAAAAAAGAAAATAGGGAAAATGTATAATAAATAACTTGCAAAAACTATTGTTATTATGACTTAGCAAATATATCTAGTATTATAAAGAATTTTCTTGAATGCAAAATACAAATTAGCTTCCAGCTAACGCTGTCTGCTAGGTATTAAATTATTATGAAATTGTTCGATATTTTAAAGCAGTGGTAATAAATCTATAATAATGTGAATGGTATGCCTTTTTGTTAAGTACACTTGAAAGCACTTACTTTAAGTCACTGATTGTATTTATTATGCATGCGTCAAGGGTATCATATCTACGATTTCATTCACTACATCTGTGAGTGTGTTGTCAAAAGACGGTGGCCATCTTTTCTTAAATTTATAATATGCAAATATGCTTTAAATTACAATTGAATTTGGTATGCATGAGAGATGATAGTTCCAAATAGACGTTTCTCTGTTAATCAATTATCACTGAAATACTTTTAAAGACAATATAAAACATTTATTATTAATTAATTTATAATTCAAAACAAGATTACATTTATTTTAAGATCTGAATGATAGCCTAATGACTCGTGGAGCGATATGGTAACAACGCTAGGTAATGTTTAATTGTCCTATATCTTTCCTAGTCTAAGATAAACTCTTAAAACTTTTGCAGTTAAGGGATTTGTATTTGATAATTGAAATGTATATTATTTTTAGTACTACATTTTATAAATGAATTATTAAAGAAAATATTCTCTGGAAAAGGGGAGATCGGCATGGTTTGTTAACCACTCCCTCCCCAAATTTATATGTACAAAAATAATGTAAAAATCTTGAGAAATTCTCGAAAAGAAAAAAGAAAATGATTCTTTATACTGCATTCTCTTAACTCATTTAAAATGAGATATATTGTATTATAATGTGTCTTCTCACTCATACGTAATAGAATGTGAAAGAGAAGTATGTATAAGAAAAATCTTTGTATTTATTATTTATAAGAGCTTCAAAAATATATCTCTCTTGAGCACTATCTCACCTCTCAGAGGTCTTACATACGACATATAAAGAAATGTAATTTATTTGAAGTGTACCTATAGACAAATATTATTACAATTTAAGAAAATTTTGAAATAAATATTGTATAGTTACTAATAATATGTTATACATATATATTTTTTAAATTCGGAAAAAGAGCTTTAATAAAGATTTATGTATCTTTTAACAGCCTCTGATGTTCCTATTGATATATGTTAGATCGTAAAAAAATACATAAAAGTGTTTTTTTTAACTAACACATAGTACATACGTCATAGAAACCGCACATTAAAATAATTAAAAACTAACTCGTTCTTGAAAACTTAAAACAAAGTAAATTTAATTTTTGACGTTTATTGATTTTAGAAAACCAATTAATTTTCAGAAGTATATATGTACTTTGTGTTCTATAAAAGGATACAAGTAGTATTAAAATAAATACATAGTAAAATCGAGTATAACAAACAACCTTAACACGTGGTCATATTTTATTTATATGAATAAATAAACGCCTTCCATAAATGTAAGCTACTAAACGCCAGGACCGTCGTTAAAAAAGGATAACAATATAATGATAAATTCAACAAGTGTATGTACAGACGACGCAGATAAAGTTTAAAAATAAACTTTAAATGTTTAGTTATATCCCTACATATATTTTTTATCTGAATTTACATAAATAATTAAAAGTATTACAACCTTAAATTAATAAAAAATTTTAATAATTTCCTGACTTCTTGGTATATATAACATTCTTGTTTATAAAATATCTTCAAACCAATATAATTATAAACAAAATTATTTTTTGTTAATAAAATATCGATATTCTTTTGTATTTCTACGGAGTAAACTTCTGAACTTTTTTATAATAATTGTATGACCTAAGTTTATAATAATATAAACTATACTAAATTAATTTAAAAATTATATTTAATTTATATTTAAAGTAAACAATTTAAATAAACATTAATCGACCCAAAAAATTTAAATAGGTATAAATAACAAATAATAAACTGTGTAATTCACTTTGATTAAAACCAGATGATATTTTAAAGATGCAAATTGAAACATTTGTTATTATTTTATTTGTTTTATATAGCAATGGTATCAGATCAATATTTAGAATTGTGTTTATTTTATCTTCTCTAAGTTTTCAACTAGGCAGTACGTAAATAAGGTTTCTTATTTGAGATTATATAAACTATTTGTAATAATCCTGCAATTATCATTTTTAAAGAAAGCTCTTGACCCCCACATCCTATCGCGGGTCCAGTTCATAAATTTTATCACAATAATTTAATTTCTTTCAAAACATGGTAGGTACTTAAAATTAATTTAAAAAATACTATTTAATAATATAATCAAAAAACTCAATCATTCGTTAATTAATTTATGAAATATATTAACACATTAAATTATATATTTCCTCACAATTAAGACTGACAAAATCTTTGCAGATTTTGAAATATTTTATTTTTTCCTTGTTTTTTTGTAAGATTTTAGACTTAGTGCCAATGTGAAATAGGTACATTGATGTAGCTTGCACCGCCCTTAATTGTACGACATATATTATATTATCTAAACGTTTATTGTTGAATTTTACTATAAGCAGAGCTGTGCATGTACCTTTTTAAGTAATTGCACACCGATTTATATGATGACATTTACCCCCCATTTCAAAATTCTAGAACGCAGAATATAAAACAAATTTAGTTTTAAATTCAATTACATAAAATTTAAGAACCATTTTTGTATAAAGTACTTGTATCCTACTACATATTTTTGTAAAGTAATTATACTCGTGCTTAAGTAAATCGATAATTTCAATTTCCTATGGATATAATAAATATGAAAAAATATCATAGTTCATAAATACGAATATTTCGTGTTTCAATACTATCAAGATAATATAATATGCACATTAGATTTGTAATAAGGCAATTATTGATATATGTGTAACGTGTTGTAATAAATCTATTATTTATGACTGATAAAATTTCTTCTAGTTATGTTTTTACCGAGTTTATTAAAAGTAATATTGTAAAGAAAATCACTTTGCTGAAAACGTAACATTAAATTATTTTGTTCTACTGGGTAAACTTTTTATCAAGGTAAATAACTTGGTTATGTTTATTTATGTACTTAGATGTTTCATTCTAATAAAACTTTTTACGAGACAATAGAGATTTTCTTACTTATGACACTGAACTTTCATTGTGTCGTTTCTTTTATAAAAATAACAAAACGTGTGGTTTTCTCGGGTATATTTTGTAATAAATTTAAAATTTATATTTTTAGCAAATATTTCTTTATTATATCATTTTTTTTTAAACATAAACACTTATTATATTGTATGTGCATGGACTGTATCATAAGAATTTAAAGCTTATGAGAAATTTCACGGTATATCAAACAACCGCAAAATTTTTGGATTAAAACGTTTGATGCAAATTAAATTTTGAAATCAGCACTTCATGAAAATGTAAAAAATATGGGTGTATTTTTATAATTCTTTTAGCGAAAACGTGAAAATATGCGTTGTTAATGTTAAAAAAATTATATTTTTGTTATTACAACCAAAATATCTGTTTATAGTTTTAACGTCAAATTCCAAAGGTTTTTTTAAATTTTATTTCGCTATATTAAAGATGAATTGCTGAAGTTTTAATAGTTCGAGAAGAAAATTGAAAATTAATTGATAAAAAATATTTCTATATTTGTAAAAAATGTTATTAAAAATCACAAATTAAATATATATAATAAAATACGTAATAGCTAAATAATTACACTAAACTCCAATAAAAAAAAACTTAAAACTTGGTGAAATATATTTTCCCATTTCCATAACAATTTTTATCACGTACATAAAAATATGTCATTATATATTAAGTCACGCTAAAAAATTTTTAGCGAAGTATACAATTTAGTATTATTCAACATGTACAGTTGCCATAAATGTATGAGTTATTAAGTAAAAGCCATTAAAAACCATATTCGCTACAATAATATATGTAGGTACGTTGTTATCTTTTATCGCTCACGGGGCATTTCTCTTTTTTAAATTAACTTCGTATAGCATAAGCTATTTTTCAAAATCGCTGTCACTATTTTTAGACAAACTTGAAAGATTTTTTTTGCATAATTGATCACAATATACTAGTCCTGCTGGGGTCACTTCATGTTGTTTTTACTTCCTGCTGTTTCTTTAATGTACAACACGTTTGTGTGTTATTATAGATGAATTGATATGCACAACGTACGTCTATTATTATACAAGACTTATATGTAATGTTTTCTTTCTAGATTGGGTAGATTTTTCGGTAATCCTAACTACTTCATTCATGAAATTTGGTTATATGTAAAATATTATTATGTATATATAAATAACATATTTAAAATATCTATTTTTGTGTGTGCTTTATATAAACAATGTAGTGATTATTGAATGGGGGCACGGGGGACAAATCCTTGTGACACTATACTATACTTATTATTAAACAATTCGTTTTTGAAATTTTCAAGTTGCACCTTCATTCATGAAAGATTGTCGAGTTACTCCCTCGTAAAATAACAATTTTCCGACTGCTTGCAAATTATTAACAAATTGTGATCGCTTTGAAAAAGAAAATAAATTCTTATGAAAAACAATTATTACGTATAATATTGTTTGTTTGTTTGTCATATAACGCATGAAACCAGTTGCACAACTAAAAACAAAATTGATTACAAACCTAAAAAGAACTATTGAAATTTTTCGTACATCAAAAATTTGAAATTTAACATATAATAATAATTGATACCTATACTTAATATGAATAATTATGATAGTTGTCATATTATGACGTAGAAAAAGTATAAATAGTTATTGGAGTTGGGGTGCGAATCACCCAGGAGCAAAGTTCCTAGTGAAAGTATAATACCTACAGAATTAATCCAATCTGATTATATAACATATAATTACTAGTGTTATTTTATTAGTTTTATCTTTATGTGCAGTAACATCGCTCTAATTTGTGTTTTATAGTCTGCTCTATAAAACACTCATAATATGATAGAAGATATAGTAAAACACTAGTATAATTGGATATTATGGTCCCTAGAAAGAACGACGATATCAACGGTATCAAAGGTATTTTCCGTATTAGGTATAAACATTTTATTTTGTATTATTATCCATTTATGCTGAATGGTTTCGATTTCAAGTTTTTGAACATCAATCAATCTGAATGTATTTTGAAAACATATAAAAGTAGTTTTTTAAAGATTCTGGGTTGTAAATCATCACGTCCTTAGAAATTGAATACGTGTCAAACGCAAGACGTATTTAGTTTATTGTTTAGTTTGATGTGGGTGTTTTTAAGATATTTTTCTATCGATGATGACAAATTACATGTAAAGAAACGTTTGTGCGTCTGAAAGAGTAATATTTATAATATTTCTCTTATTGTTAGTTTCATTCAATTTATATGTACTTATCTATACAGTGTCTTATATTATATATATATCGGAAATTTTAACGTCGTATACTGACTAAAATGAGTAAAAAATTCATTTAGAGATCAATTTTGAGTCTTGTTAAGTTATATATGAGCAAACTTGATAAAGCGGTGATAAACAAGTAACTAATTGTTATATGATATTGTCGGATTATTCCATTTTGTATATTATATTAAAACCATATCGTTTCAAACACGTTGTAGTATTGATTTTCAAAAGTATTTTGACTCATTGGTAATTAAAATTTCTAGCATTTGTCATATAGTTATAGTACTTGGTGTTATTGATGTTTGTAGATTATGTATATGTATAGTATGGTCTATTTTTAATTAGCACAATACTGGTTTCCACGATGAACTTAATATCCACTTATCCTCTCTGTTGAAATTGAGTCTATACCTTACTATGAATTATAATTCTACAAATTTTAATTGCTAGTGCATCAAAACATCTCTGCTGTGTGTTATAAAGATCTAACTAGTTCTTCCAGAATGTCAATTTGTGATGGGATAATTAATTATTTTACTATAATGTATACTTATACGTTTATTATTATTAAATATATTATATTATTATATTATATTAACATACCTATATATGCACCAAAACTATACATAAGTATTATTATATTGTGATATATAGTCACAAAGCACAAACCAATGTTTTACCTTTGGCTTATTTTTACTAATTGTTTTTGTGACTTTGTTAAGTATGTATGTATGGCTTGTAAAAACCACGATAATATATTGCAGACATAGAATCAGTAATAATGTGATAAGAAAATAAGGGTCTGGAGCCAGTGTGTTTATCACGTTGAAAGAATGCAATATGCTGTTGCAGAATGTACTGTGTGTATACTGGTGTATGTGATACCGGATATATGTATATAATACAGGATGTGTGTAATGTTCGTATGCATACCTATAGTAATTGTGTGTAATATGTGTAAATATATATAACACCTTCAACCGAAGATTGAAATTGGGGAAACTGTATGTAATACAGGATGTATGTAATGTAGTAATTGTACATAATATGTGTAAATTATATCCACCTTCCGACGAAGATTGAAACTGGGGGAATTTTAAACACTGTTTCAACTAAAGTAAATAAAATACTGTTTAATAAAATAAAATAAGATATTATTAGAGATTGGAAAAATAGTTTTTCAATTATTGCATAAAAATGCATTTATTGTAATTTTTATTACATATCTCCACCGTTTTCAGAAAACTGGTTTGATTGAACTGTTGCTACAATACTGCAACTCAAACCGTAAAAGTCGCTTAAAACGCGAGTAACCGACAAGATCGAGCTAACTGTTTCTGTCCCATAATAATCGAAAGCACATTAGTTGACAATACTTTGGACAAAAATTACCCGAAATTACTGCGTCGGAACACAGCAAAATAAAAAAAATACTAGATGTATCTTAAAATAGGTATCTTAACTCTAATTAGTAAAATATTACATCGAAACATATCTACTTTAATAATTCAATTTAAAAAACAACCCCTCTATATATACATATATGTATGTATGTGACAATGAAACATATTAACGACGTTCACGAATATTTAATTATAGAAGGCGTGACTAATCATGATTCAAACATGTGAGACGAGTACGGAAACTGCAATAAATTCTGAATAAATAATACACCCTGAATTATCCTTGTGGCGCTTTTATCACCTCGTCCACGCGCCGCGCATACACATCCTAAATCACGGGCTTTTTCGCTTCGGATGACACACAGACAGACGCATGAACACACGGCATAGGCGGCTTGTTCTGTGATGTCTTGAGGCGACTAAAATTTTATATTAAACAAAAAACATGAACGATCTTATTTTATAAACCAAAACATAATAATTAAGGGAAATGTCACATAATAAGATTAGCGTGAAGCACTGATTTAAGGCTTCATTTTTAAATCATATCTACAGTTGATTCCTTGCGAACATTGTCTCCTTGGAAAATGTTCAACAGTTGGGAGTTTGAAGCAATTTTCTGTAATATGCAAATTAGCGTTTAATATTCTTAATATATTATATAAAGCTCAACGTCTGCCTGCCTGTCTGTCTGTCCGTTAGTGCGCTTATAACTCAAGAACCACTTATTTTGTTACGTTAGGTAACATAAGATATAAGCAGTGACGTAAATATATAAATAAAATATAAGCAGTAAGTAAAGTCGGAAAAAAGTTTGCCGCCAGCGCGCTCTTTTGCAATAAGCTGCCTAAACCATTAAATATTGAACAAAATAATGTAGTACAGTTGTGTAGAGTCAAAAGATCTAAAATATAGTCCGTGATACCGTATATCTAACTTTTATATTTAAATTATAGTCTGGATCGACCCTTAAACTAAATCAGTGAGAAATTCACTGTTTTCTTCAGTGAACGTAAAAATCAATGAAAATCAGTGGTCTATACCATTTCTCACTGATCAATCAATGATTTCAGTCATATTGAAGATCCTTGCAACATTGATCCACTGATTTCTTCAGTGACTTTATTGATCCATTGATTAACAGTGCCCTACTCTGTACTATTTCATAGTGTAGAGTAAGGTATATAGTGATATGGTCACTGATTCAGTTTAAGAGAGTATGTATACCTACTTATATTTCTGTAAAACACAAAATAATATTACTTTTACTTACATTAGGCCGCCAATGTTCAAAAATATATACATTGTCGTATGTATAGAGATTACTCATGTGTGTGTTTCTATATGTGTGTGAATTCTGTAAACTCATATATCATTTGTGTTATTTACGTCATTACGTAATGTTTGTAAGTCTGGCTCCCGTTTTCAACGAATACGTTCGTATATTATATTCTAATATAAATGAGTTATATTAATAACAATTATGCTTCCACATAACTATTTTATATTTTTTATAATTCAATTAAACATATTGATAGTTGTTAAGTTGTAAGTTTTCACTTTCTATTTATACTGTAGATGACTAGAATTTAAAAAGTATGTATTTAAGTAGTTAAACTTTTAAAATATATAATAATTAATAAATAAATTATACTAATAATTAGTTTAAATGTCTACCATTTTGACATCTATTGGCAAATTGTCATCAAATCAAATCATGCTGTAAGACAATTAAATGTATATAAATTAATATTCAGAAATGGTAGTAATCAAACATCAACAAATATTTTTAATTCAGTGCTTTTGAATTAAAAATAGCCATTACTGGGGTCATATCCAAGACTGTGCCAGTACCTAATTTAAAAAAATAATATTCTAATTGTAAGACATATGATTTTATAAAAATATATATAAAAATTATAAATATTATAACTTAATATAAGTATTCACATTAAACAAAATCCATAAATCAGCTGAAAAAAGTGCTATTGTATATGTTACAAAAACTGTCTATTGTTTATTTCAAGTATGTACCTATAGATAAATCTATGAGTTACCTTTTTTATGTTTAAAATTTTGAACAATATTTCAATATGCATGACATTTTTGTATATATGATTTAATAAATCTGTTTTATGTAACTTGGGGGAGGTCGTGTCACGCTGTTATATTTCTCCCCTCTCCCGTACCTGATGACTATAGGTATTTAATATATTGATTTTACTTGCCAAGTACAAATACTTGACACTTAATTTAATCTTAATTGTTTATGTTTGGTTTCACTTTTATAAATAATACGATAATTACAATATTTGATTAAATGTAAAAAAAATGTATTTTTCGAATAATTATCTAACTCTGTTTTGGATTTCTAGATATGATATAACATTTTCTTTGGTTTTCAAATTCATTTAATACAATGATAGAAAATAAAACATGAGTTAACCGCACGTTAAAAAACGGTAATTAAAACTGAATTTATCGCGGGCCCCCGTGCCAGGAATTTTTGTGAGCTCTCTTTCGCCAGTTTTACCAGGTGCAATTGAAGGATCTTTTTTATTCTTCACTTCTCTAAATTTGGTTAAAATCAATGGAAAAATAACTATCGCGATTCGGCACATTATCAAGAAAAGTGTATTTTCTTATGTAAATGCTTTACATTATTTTAAATTTTACTCCTCTAGTTTATAACGTTTGTGTAGTAGTAGGTACATATCATTTTGTCATCATTAGTAAGTGTTCATCACTGGGTTTTTATTACTGGTTTTACGTTGTTCATTACTGAAGAAAAAACATAAAATAAAAAATAAAAGGCTATAGTTAAAAAAACTATATTTGCGGATTTTGGTAATTAAATTGATTTAATAAAGAGTCCGTTTTCCGAATCACAATAAAGTGGCTCATCAACCCCAAAAAGCAATAAACTTTGTTCCTAAAGCGTTCAAGATTGGTGCCTGTACCTTATTAACTTATATCCTACAATATATAATTAAATATATTATATCACAAAAGGCTTATATTGAATATTATTTTATGAAAAAACCATCTAAGAAAATTTGAAAAATAAAGTAAATTGATTAAATAACAACACACTGTATTTCACTAATAAGATTTGAATTTTACAGAACCATACACAATCCCACTGTAACTGTAAAATTGTAAATAATACATACAACAAAACAACGTCCCCAAACATACTTCAGCGTCTCACCACCTGGGGGTGCCAACCTCGCAAACAGAATTACGTACGCACACACACCAATGATGTTTTGTTTAGGTTTTGTAGCTGCAGTCAGATTCGCGACGCTCTCGCTAGATGTCGGTACTTGTGTCGATTCACGACAACTAAACCTCGTGTGTTTGTATTATTCTTGTTCCATCGTCTTTTGTTTTCCTATTAATTTTGTTCCATCTATCGTTTGTTTTGCTTTTGATTGATTGCATAGAAACCGATACATACTCAAGTTTTCACTAAACTTAAATTGAGTTTTCCGTGTTATCAACTTTGTTTCACGTGTGTTTGAGTGTAAGTTGTCGCAAGAGTAATTTAAATATTCAGGAATAACACGATACACTTCCTGGTGCATAAATAATGATAGTAAATAAAGGAGAGTTTATTGTTTACTGTTATTTCATACTTACCTACTAACGGTGTTGTGTATCTTGTTTATTATTGCTATTTATTTTTCGTTATGTTTTGCAAGAAGAAAAGACAAATTAAGTCCATAGGGAACTCTTTATGTTTCAGTCCAGTGATTTTGATAGTGGCGTTGTAAATTTTGTGGGTTCTGCGTGCTAATATAATTAAGACCAACAAGTATGTGGTATACATTTGGGTGAAAGAAAAGAGGTACCAAATTTATTATTTAAAAATATACAAACAAAACTATTAATGTTTTTAAGATTATTAATTATTATCAAAGATCTAGACTATTAATTATATCAAAATATAATAAAAAAATACATTGGGGATTTGAATGCTAAAATTTAGTAATTTTATTAATTATAGTTAACTTATAAAATGCATTACTATAAATAATTAAATAAATAATGTAAATACATATATCATGGACAAAGGCACATGTAGAAAATTTGTCAGAGGGGGGAAAAGCTATAGTAGACTAATACTTATATCAATCAACTTTTATTTAATTAATTATTTTATTTTATTTTTCACGGATAGATTATATAATACAGTATTGCATCAATTTACTCGACCCCAGGGTGTTTGGGTGAAGTTTTCCACCCCCAAACTCTCTGGGGTCGTCTATGGTCATAAATCTATTTATATACTGGTACATTTATATATATTATTTTAAATACCAAAAGGATTATATTTTAATTAAGTTATTATTACGATCGTATAATTTCATTTTACCTAATTACATCAATTGGAATATTAATTATACCCAAATGGAAATGTCAGCATTATATTTAAAAAAAAACGTCTATTTAATTTTTTATTCATGAAAATATTAATTACAATGGAAATTAGAATTAAATTAACTTTTGTGAATTCCAGCTTTATTATTAACTTTTGTCTATCTATATAAAAATAATATAATATGTGGTAAAGGCACCAGTTATGGTTGCTACAAAAGCAAGTTTTCGTTTTTTTTTTTTTGGATTAATGGGCTTGTCAATAACGATTCTTTCTTTTATATCTTTTGTGTCATAGTACTTATCATTTTGTAACCATCAGCAAGTGTCCATCACTGCGTGCTCGTTACTAAAAAACATAAATAATTTAAAATAGCAAACTACATTTGGTAATTAAATTGATTAAATAAAGAGTTACTTGTTTTATTAGTAACATTAGTTCATGAGAATTACAAAAAGTGCCATTTTATTGATAAATAATCATCGTTTTTCAATTCCTCTATAACGGTTAATTCAAAAGTATCAATGTACATATTATTAAAGAAAATTAATAAAATTGTATCATCTGGGGTCATATCATTCAGTTTTTTGTGTCTTCTTTGCCTTGTAGGGGACAATATATGTATACATTTTGATAAATACATGCTATTAAGTGATTGCTAGTAAATAATAATTATGTTAATCAAAAGGATTTGATGCTTGAGTTTATTTGGAATGAACATTATTCTGGGAAATATAAATAATTTATAACTGCTGTAAAACAGGGTTAACGAGAATAGAAAATTCGTTTCCTTAGAAGATATACGAGTATGGAACACTTTACTGGATTGGAGTAGCTTGAATGCAATTTAACTTTATCATTTATTACGTGATATATCGCTAAGAAACGGGATTTATTTTTAATACGTATCAGTTTTTTTTTATAAATAGTTTATTACAAGGTTGTAAACGTGTACGATTTTTTTATAATTATTTACAAATTGATAGTACATGTTATTATAGAGAACTAAAAAAATATAATTTAATATCAGAAATGTTTATTTGAGTAAAATCTAATATATACATGTATTATATTTATTCGTTACAGAGGCGCATTACACAGTAGGTAAATTATATGGAGGTACAATTGTCACTACTGCTTGTAGATCGCTGATTTCTACTTAATACGCATACATCAAGAACTTAGAACTGTTTTTGCTCTAGAATAAATTCTAAATAATAACGGGCATTAAAGCAATAGTAACTGAACATAATGTAATATTTAACTAAAAATTGTTGATAGTGAAGATTTATTCATCGTATCATCTCTATAATTTGGGACATATAATATGTTTTAGGTATGAAGAACCAAAAAAAGCTCACTACATTTATTACAGATCTTTTTATAATGTAAATATCGATAAAGGTAATACTTATAAAAGCTTCAGGAAATAGCAAAATATCTGAGATAAGTTTAAAAAATACATGGCAAGCCAAGCTATTATCTTTGTATGTGAGGGACGTGGGATGAGGTGTGTGTGTGTATTGACGTATAGACTTGAAAGGAGGAAAACATCAAACATAATTTGGTGCATTAACAGTAACTTGCTTGAAATACATGCAGTCGAAGCCGCGGGGAAATTATAGTATTTATGTATATAAAATCAACAAATATCCAAAATAACCTCTATGTTGTCGTATAAAATGTCCAATACATTTATTTTTATTTGAAAAATAAACTGCCCTATCTACTCTTTGATTTATGAAATAGTGGTTTCCACACACAGACACAAAAAACACAATTAATTTGTCATATGTATATGTCTAACAATTTATGTACATAGGTTCATTTAAATAATGTACAATATACATACATATTTAGTTTGTTTTTCATATCGTGTGCTTTTTATATTTTAGCATATTAACATGAATTGTATTTAATTAATGACCTTTTTAAAAGTTCGTTGTACCACGAGTTATTAATTACCAAGAGGGTTCCAAATAATATTTGTGCATATATCAGTAATATACACATGTACATTTTTATATACGATATAGTACATATATTTGGTTATAAGTTATAATTAATTAAGTTGTAATATAGTAATTAAAAGTATATTTAAGTTTCATTAAAAATAAAATAATTTTATAAAATAAATATTTAACATCTCTTTAGAATAAAAATGTATGTGTGTATATTAGGTATATTGTTACATACATATATAAATGTACAACGTACATATTTTCATTATCTGAAATAATAAGCTTAGTAATTTGAATAGGAGTATAATAGTAGCTTTCAAATATAAATTATGCTTTTGTTTTATGTTCATCCAGGTAAGCAACTAATTATGCTAGGTAATTTATTGCAGACTCATGAAATATTGCTATTGTTCGTATTTCTTGTTTTATTATAATATAGCTATTATTAGTATATGTTATAACATTTTTATAAGTATAAGTGTGCTATATATGTATGTATGCAGATTAAAAGACTAATTTTTACTAAACAGTCCTCAGTACCTCGACCCTTTTGTAAATTTATTACCATACTTCTGAAACTTCGTGGGTGGCTTCTTTTTGACGAATCTAATAACTTTTTTATTTGCGAAAATTCTTAAAAATTGGGCATTTTCGAACATGCAGCCGCAGAATTTTCCGGGCGGTGGACTGAAAAACAGCCCAAGATATTTGTCAGACAAAATGACCAATGGATTGTAAAAATAATTATTAAATAATCCTACAAATTTCAGGTAGCTGGTAATAAACTATTATAACCTCGTTATTTTGACCTGTTGAAGGTGGCAGACTAGATGATACCCCACTATTTTTGACAATTTTTTTTTTATTTCCTCACCATATTATCTAAGTTACAATCCATTGATCATTTTGTCCGACAAATATCTTGGGCTGTTTTTCCAATCCGTCGCCCGAAAAATTCCGCGGCTGCACGTTCGAAAATGCCCAATTTTTAAGAATTTTCGCAAATAAAAAAGTTATTAGACTCGTCAAAAAGAAGCCACTCACGAAGTTTCAGAAGTATGGTAATAAATTTACAAAAGGGTCGAGGTAATGAGGACTAAAAAGTCCGTAACTAGAATTTAGAATATAAAAAAATATCAAAATTAAAAAACATTGTTTAAGGTATAATTTTCTAAAATTTTAATTACATCAGTGTAACTCTTTATTTTTGATATAGTATCTAAACTCAACGTCGTGTTTCAATAACTATTAAAGCTAAAGGTACTTGTTTTATTAATCTAATTATATTAAGAATTTTACCAGTTTCAACCTAAAACTGTACGCCGTATTATCGAAAGTATGTCAAAAGGATGTACGTTAAGTGATCACTGACTGTAACTGATTTTAGACAGCTTTGTGAGTCCCTAGAAACATATATGCACTCTCATCTAAAGGGGGAAAGTTACTAGCTTGTTCGTGTTCTTCACACCGAGACCTACAACTTTCTAAGAAAGAAACGTTCTCGAGTTCTCCTATTTTTTTTCCAAGTAGATTTACTAGACGGAGAAATATATTTCATAACAATAACTCAATTTTTAAAGAAATATTACTATTTGACTCAGTATTCTTAAAACGGAAGACAGTTTTGTAATTCTTCCATATTAATGATAATATAGATTGTAAAGGATCTGCTGAAATTTTACTAAGCTGCATCGTAAAAATTAAACGTTGTATTGTATAAAATATAAATCGTTCGTTGAGATAAGTCTACCCATCTTTATTCAGCCAATGAATAAATACGGATACATCTCTCTCTCACACATACACACACCCTCCTTTCTATATATATGGTTGCACTAATGGACCCTCCTCCTATAACTAAATACATAATATATGAACACTTTAACATAAGTTCTAAATATATTGTAACTTACCGGTTGTTTGATTCTTCTAAAATCTAGTACTTATAAACAGAAACTGAAAACACTGTACTGTAGAGAGTTAACTTGCATTTATTTCTATACATTGCTAGGCCACGTGTTGCTAAAATTACAATATGAATAGTAGTTTTTGCGTGCAGGATCGAAATCTATGTTATTGGTATAGTTTAATTTTTTATACCAATAAAAAATATACTATTAATATAATTAATTTTACACAACCGTAGTATTTATCGTATTGTCTTTAAATAAAAATTCAAGTATCGAATAGAAAAATGTGCTAACAATTGAAATGAAATAGTTTGTGTAGCACTTAACAATATTAATAATTTTTACGAATATAGTAAAAATTGCGTATTAAAAAAGTTACTGAATTGACAGTACATGTTAAAACTGATAGTATTTTTTGATACAAAATTGAAATATTTAATCGGCAAATATAATTTTTAATGAAAAATCGACTCCATATTTTTAACAAAAAAGCATATTTTTAAATTTTCCAATATTCTTCACTTATTCATAAAGAATATAAAAATAAAAACGAAAGAATATTCATTTTTGATGAAAGTAAAAAATTCTTTTTTAGAAAATAGCATAAATAATCATATATTTTTATATGTCCTCTTTATGTCAATAATGATTGTTATTATCTATATAGTCTCCGTATGTATTTTTTATAACAAACTTGAAAATCTAATAAATTCAGCAGTCACGAAATGTTTAAAAATAAAACAGTATGATTTATAGATAAGTGTGAAATGGAACATTTTGTAAATGAAATATTATAACTCAGGTATAGGCGTTAGTTTAATTATTTTGTGCACACTGCTTCGTGCTTTGTTATTTGTGTTAAAATTCATAACCACTATTTCCTCTAGAATCTAGAATATAGATTTATAAATATACAACAGTGTACTTTGCAAAGTTTAGAACACGGCCATAGATGTCAGAAGTATGCAATGGATGTTCTGTGCGATAATGGCGCTCTTATTTAGTTGGTCGTGTAATTTTCAAAACTAATTTATATTTTACTTATTGTTAGTTATCACTTAAAATAATAATGTTAAAAATACCTTTGCGATTACTGAAAATAATAAATGTGTTTAAATATTAAGTAGAAAATATTTTAAAAAGTAAAAGTTATTTTATAACTAATTGAATATATCTTATAGTTTGGGCAGTCGTTCGACTTATTGATCCTCGTTCTATTTATTTTTTGACTATCAAACTACTACTTGAAAAATATTTTATTTAATAAATGCAAAAATTATTAGGTGCATAAATATTTTACTATCTGTTGCTTGAAATTAATAAATTGTTTTCAATGTACTTAGTCTTTTTATAAAACAAAATAGATACATTTTAATGGTTAATATTGAAACAAGGAATATATTCGTTCAATAATACGAAGACTATCTTCTCTGAATTTTGTCGTTGTTTCTTGAACCACGAGCTATCGCTGGTCCTTGTCTGAAAAACAACTGTACCACCATATTAATGTTTTGTTTTACATGTCCATTATTTATAACAGAATTATTTATGTTTAGGTTTAAATTAGCCCATCTACTTGAGTACCAGCAATTTCATGCAAATATATACAACAGGTATACATATTTATTTTCTATTTTGTTTTGCAGATCACAACAATGAACTGATTTTACAAACGAAAAAGAACCATTATGTAGATACGTATCTACATACTTTTATCCCTTATCCTTATATCTCTCCCTGTATATATCAGCAACGTTTGTTATTTTAGACTGATATTAGTGATATATAAGTTAAAATAAATACGAGTGTAGATATATTGTACAATTTATAAGTTTTGCTTCCAATATATTTCTATTAAACGCATGTGTATTATTCAAATTTGCCTTTATTAGACAATGCTTTTAGAATTAGTATGCCTTAATAATAAATGCTTTTACGATAATAATAATATATTTATACTATAAATAAATTTATATTGTATAAGCCTTTTAGAAGTATACTTCATAAAAGTTTAAACGGGCTAAATTTGTAAAATAAATGAATCAGTATATTTTTAGAAAATTAATGTAATAAACTGCACAAGATATATTCGTATAAAATGATCAAATAATATTTTAGTATGCTATATATATAAAAATATCACAATACTTTATAAATTTTGCTGTAAATATTGAAAAATATGTAACTTTAAAAAATATAGTTATAAATTACATATAAACATTTTTGACAATCTATTAAAATTTAGGAATACTTAAAATTAGTGATAATTGGAACCAATTAAATTATTAAAATATTTATTCAATGATATTTTTAGAAAATAATACAATTTGCTTATAAAATATATACAATAAAATACAGATACAATAAAATATATTGTCAATTTTGATGTAAAAATAAAATAGTGTTCAATTATACATGTCCGGAAGTTTAAAAATGTACCATTCTTCCAAAAACATGAACTTCCAAATATTAATAAAACTACTTATATTTTCGAGTAGTTAAATCTTTTGAGAGTAAAAACATTTAAAAATAGCTGTCTCAATGCCTACAATTCGACCAGGGGGGCCTCTAGATTTAGCACCAGATGAGTCTGAAAACTTGCTGAACTCCTTACCCTTAACAGCACCACCTAATTCGAACCCAAACACTTCAAATAACAACCCTCCTGTGTACCTCCCTAAAAATGCCCACCATACCAAAAAGATGGGAGGTCGATCACACCTGCAGCCATTGAACGTATGTACGGTACTTGAGATGGGGGCACGCGAAAACGGTGGGGCGATTCCCCCTCAGGGAGGCAGTCCGGCACCACCCTTGGTCCTTGACAGACCGCCGCAATGGGGGGAAGCGGCTAGATACTTGGCGAAGGAGAGGAGAAAGTTGGCTGGTAGAGCAACTTTTCAAGGACAGGTGTACAATTTCTTGGAAAGACCGACTGGATGGAAGTGTTTCCTGTATCATTTTTCAGTGTAAGTTACTTTTTTATTTATTAAAAACATATGTACTTTATAAGAGATGTAAGTAAAGACTGATTAAATAATAATACGCTACACAAAAAAAGTGCAGAGCCAAAAAAGCGACCTACATAGCATTGTAGTACCTATATAGTCGAGCATACTTGAAATCAAAATTTTTGTAATTTTCTGCTTACCAATTTTTTATTATTTGAGTCTGAATTTTGGGTTTAGTCAACTAAACCTAAATTTAAGCACGAATAAAAAAAACTGATAAGCAGATAATTCCAAAAAATTGTATTTCGACTATATGCTCGACCAATACTACAATGCTATATAGGTCGCTTTTTTGGTATACTGCACATTTCTTTTTGCGTGGTTGTGATAATCGATTCTACAGTTTGCAAATATTTAATCAAGAAAAATGTTTTACTACAATATACATATTATCTCCAACAATTTGGTTATCTTTCGATGTCAACATAAGAAAACAGGATTGTAAATTTCTAGTTAATAATGAAATTTATTATGTTCCACTTTTATTACTAAAAATATAATGAACTATGAATTGCATGTGACAACTAATGAACAACAATGTTGCATTCACGTTGCATTATATGATTGTTTTTAACGAGAGTATAATTAAATAATACTCTAATAAAATTCTATTATATCGGATAAGTACTCGAATAACGTTCTATTTTATTAAATAAGTATGCTTAGTAAGTATATACTTATTTAATATTCTATTTATAAGTATAGTTTATAAATATATTTTCACTGCAAATGCAAATATTATATTTCAATATTTAAAATGACGTGTATCAATACTAATATGTTTGCTTACGAAATTCGAAAACTTTTATGAATATAAATATTTATAATAAAATTATACGCTTTGTCGGAGATTTATCCCCACCACCAGAATATGCTGGCCTCTTTCAGAGTAACCAACAGGACCGTAATCATATTCTTGTATTATTTATACATATGTATTTGTAATAGACGATTTCAAATAAGGAAACGGAAGTACGCACTTATTATTCAGTTATAACTGTAGCAATAAAAATCAATTTATTAAAATAATTTTTTATACATAACAATTTATAGTGCTTTCCAAAAGCCTCGGGCCACCTAAATAATGTTTGATTAGTTTGAAATTTAAAGGGATACAATAGGATCACAAATTCTATTATTTAACAACAAAAACATCTACCGAGGGACAGGGGAAGGGGGAGTCAAGAAATTTTAAACGGCATGTAAGGTTGAGTGAAAGAGCTTTCCAAGATGAAAACAACGCGGGGTCGCCGAGGTCTCTACGATTTTTTTTCGAAGAGTTATGATCATTTGAACATTTCTATTGAGATTAGGTTAAATGCATTTTCAAAAATGTACTAAAATAAACAATACCATGGCAGATATTAAACAAACGCTTTATTTCAAGCTACCGCGAGAAATAAAGGTCGCCGGCATACAAGCATCGATATTTAAGTTAATACAAAACAACTTTTAGTACATTTCTACTGTCAGAAAATACATTTTGCTGATACGGAATGGATCATTGTATTGGTGATGAGAGGGTATGGCGATAGAATAAGAACCAACAGTTCTTTCAATAGTTGACTGTGAAATTGGTTCACGGTTAGGATATGTTGCATTAAATAAATCCGCTACATCTCAATAGGACCTTATTCTATCACAATACACTCTCATCATCAATACAGTGATCCTTTTCATATCAGTTAAATGCATTTTCTGACAATCGAAATGTACTAAAAGTTGTTTGCTTTGAACTCAAATATCAATGCTAATATGCCTACCTTTAGTTCATGCGGTAGCTTGTGAATTTTCGACAGCGTTGGTCTAATATCTTTTTTGCTTCAGTGTTTTTTATTTTGGAACATTTTTGAAAATGCATTTAACCTAATCTCAAAAGAAATATATCGGCGAACCCGCGTTGTTTTTGTCTCGATCGATTAACTGTTATGTTTAAAAGAAAAATGCATGGCAATTAGAATGTTTTTAATAATTTTTTTTTAATTCACAATATAGGTACTATCAGTACAGCGAATTTCTTCTAATGTCTTAAGAAACGATCGGACTAACTATTATATAAATGTCATTTGTACGATGGTAAAATCACTTTTTAGATAAAACAAACGTATTTCTTTGTATTATTTCTCATATGTTTCTTAAGCTTCACCATTTTGTCATTAATTTAAGGAACTTTTGTGCTTAAAATACATAAGAACTGATAAAATCGATTTTAATGATTTTGATGTTGGAACCCCTCTTAATAATTTTTCAAGTTCAGCTCTGTCGACCTGAAAGTGTGTGAGTGAGAATTACTCCGTCACGTATATAATAGATGGCCACACGATCCTCCCTTCCCAGACTATCACATCCTACAAGCTGCCTTTTGTACATTTGATGTGGTTCATTTTCATAATTGAATGCTGTCGCTGGATGATAGATACACTGGATCAAAAATCTCCTTTGTAATGATTATTGATTGCTTGGAATCATTAACGTGAGCTTTATAAATACGAATGGAAATCATACACTAAAATAACAGACGCTTTTGATGGTATAAATCTACTGTTTTAATCCTATTAAAATATAAATAACGACGAAATATATACATTATAATTGGCATTTACATACAAGGTGATTTACTTGTAAATACATAAATACGTTTTTGAGATATCTTATGCGGTTTTTTGTTCCCAACTCCTGAAGATTAAAAATTCTTTGGAAATTTGTAATATAGCCAATCAGAAACCAGTATTTTCAGAAGAGGGTGGAGTTGTATTTGACGAAAAGTTTTATCAAAATTTTTGATTATACATTTTCCAATTTACCTAATAATATTAACAAATAATATGGTGGCGGTGCTGGGTAAAATCAAAATACAGATGTAAAAACGATTTATTCAACTTTGTATTCATTTGCCTTTTTGGTGCTACTTGTAAACTATTTGACCAATATATTTCATTCGATACATAAATTATATAAAATTGCCAATAGATAAAAAAAAATTAAAACTGCAAATAAAGATATATTACGCAAACACCAAAATCGCAATAGCAAATGATATTTGTACTTTAAGAACTTTTTTTGATGCACAATAAAATAGGGATAAAATAAGTACGTGTTCTGAATTCAATTTTACGTCTTTGTGCAAAAATAGTTTGGCAGAGTAAGTTTTCTAATATTGAGTTCAACGAGCAAAAGGGATAATCTTTAACTAGTTATTAAATAACTCGAAAAGTTATAGCGTATTTATTTTTATCACCTAGCATAATCTCCTTGAGCTTTTCGGAAGCCAAAGCGACTAATTTAACAACAAAAATTGTTAAAATTAATATGAAGTTTAATATGAATTCTATTTTTTATTTAATTGTTATTATTATTGATGTGTAATATAAAAATATGTATAAAAATGTGAAATTGGTCATTTTATTTCCTGAATGATTAAAAATAAATCAAATGATAAGTAAATAAAATCATGTTTATGGAATCCTTTCTCATATAAGTTTTTTTAGATTATAGAAATTGATAAAAATAGATACTAGAATCGTTATATTCCTATTTATTATGTAGCATCTAGGGATATTACCATTGAGCCGATATATTATGTATGTATAATGTACAATCTTGTTAGGAAAATATATTTAGATTATTTTATAGGAGTCTTCTTTCTATTTTATCTATTTACATAGATATAAAATGTAATGTTTAAAAAGAAAATAATGTTTTATTCTAAACACTGCATGGAAAACTGTTCAACTTTTTTCAATATAAAATTTGTATTTAATGTTAAATTGTTAAAGATTGCTTTCGTACAATTATTTAAGTTATACCAAATTTCTATGATACTAAAATATGTATATTTAGCGAAAATTAACAAAAACCTTTTTTTAATATTACAGTGTGTCCCAGATAAGATATTTCACAAACTACATACATACATATGTTGTATATTAGTATATTGTATATGAGATACATATTCAATTTAATGAGAGTTGATAGTTTATTCAAGCAATTTATCATTTCATACATATCTTTTAGTTTTTTTTATGTCGCAATACGCTTTCTTATATATTTACATAGATTTATATTTATAGATAGTTAGGTAAAATAATAATATTTGAGGATTTTTTGTAATAATAATATAATATTAATAAAGATAAAAGTTTAACTTTTTGTGTGTTTTATTATTTATTAATTAAAGCATCGTACATTTTTACAGGACACTTCCATTTATTATTGTATTATCACCATACATCATGAATGTCAGATTAACATACCAACCATACAAGATATATCACCACTGTTTTAAAACCGCTACTTCATATCAACTAACGTAGAACTGTCATATGTTTGATACACCGTTCAAAGATTTTACTTAGGTTTTTTAAAGAACTTTTTTTACAATACCGTGTAAATGAGATAATATAATAACTAAACTAATATTCTGTGATCTTTAAATTATTCTGTTTGGTCGTAACATAAATCTTTAAAACTCTGATCAAGTATAACGAATAATTCATCATAAATACTACGACCTACTATCTTGGAATCTTTTTTTTTGTTTCAAATAAAATATCTCATTCAAGCAAACTAAAATTAACTTGCATTATTCAACCTTAAAATTAGTTCAGACGAGAAATGAAAAAAATCATTCCTATCTGTATTTAAAGTGTAATTTAAATCTATTGCAAAATGTCTCGAAGAGGTAAAATTAATTTCCAAATCCGGTACTGAAACTATCATAACTTCACTACGCACATACATAGGCACTGATATTCAGGGAAAATCGGGAAACATCCTTGGTTTTTACTACATAGGCTGAAGTAGTTTCTTGATCAAAAATCACTACCTATATATAAAAAAATTCAAGTGCGCCCATGGTTATGCATACGTCATATTTCCACCAGAAGTCTACGTTTTCTTGATTACTACGGAAATACTCACTCCGGCCTTACGACGTTTGAGCTTTGATTAAATCTCAACTGATTTCTTGACCTGAATTATGGATTTTGCGAATAAACTATTCTATTTTTTTCGACTTATCTCAGTGCACGCGTCTTGAATTTAGGAAAAATATGTACGTACATATGTATGTATGTCAAATATGAATGTCAAAGAACATAGTTTGAACTATTATGGTCATTATTATTTTGTCAATATTAACCCGGGTAACACCAGGTCCAATACGCTAGTAATAAATAAAAGCTAAATTAGTATTTTTATTTATGAAGTAAGCAAAAAATTGATTGAAAGAGTTTCATTCGTATTTTTCCGACTACTCGAGCAGTTAAATATGTTCGTATGTTTGCATTGATTAATTACTACTTCAACTTGTATGGATTTTTTTTTGGCCTTCCATGCTCGATAGCCAGGACTCTCTTTTGTACGGATTTTCCGTATAATATCGTATAATCGTTATAAGAGTGAACGATTGTATGGAAATATGCGAAAATAAACTTTTTGCTCAATACAACCGTGATCTTGTTAGTTCTGTACTCGTTATAACCGTTTTTGTAATTACATAATACATACCTACTTACCTATATATTAAAATGTAATCTAATACAATATGATAATGATAAATTAACATTTATTAATATACCTACCTATACATGACAAACAATTATGTAAAATTCTATAATTACAATTTAATAACATAATATAGGCACGTTACAATATTATCATATTCAAATTAACTGTTAATTGTAATCGTGTTTGACATTCATTATACTGCGTTTAACACTTTCATACAAAATTAATTCAGTTTTTCATCCACGTCTGTTTTACCCGGATAGCATTTATCTCAAAATATGTTGCCGCCAAAATTAAATTAAATTAAATTTTATTACTACACATTGGGGATGTGACGAGTTTTACCATAGTATTTTAATTCAAAGTGTTTTTCAGCAATATATTCTCTTAATTATAGTTAATTAATTTGATTATATAGTTTCATTCTTATATGGGTGAAACCAGTGTTTTGTTCAAAAAGAAATATAAGTTATATTAGTAGTTTCGCTATTGTATCGTAAAAAAAACTATCATATTTATTTTAATAATAGGGGCATTACCCCTGGGTGCTTCATACCTCTACCCCAATACTTATGGTACTGTTACTAAAATCTTAATAATAATTGAACAATTATATAATTATTCATATTAGATTATGTGGTTTAATTATATGTAGAATATCAAATATTCAATCTATGAAAAATTTCAAGTTTGTTTTTACTAACTACATGTGTTATATGACAATTTCACGAACAAAAGCTATTATTATATTTATATTTTACGAGATTTAATTAATTAATTGTATATTGTTAAATGAAATGTTATTCGGTTTATTGTAATTAATCAATCAATGAGCAATAAAATTACAATTTACTTGATATTTATTCATCCATGTGTATTTTTTTTCTTTTTGCAAAAGAAAAAAGTATAGGGAAGAATTTCCATTACTTGATGAAATTAAAACTTGAAGTTCAGTAGCGGCGTCAAATGAACATCAGATTCGGAATTATCGTGCCGAAAAATGCATAGGTTGGTATTTTGTTTGGATAAAATAAAAAAAACTTTGAAGTTTGTTTCCAAAACTGGCGCCAGGTGGCGCTCATGAAAAAAATGGATCCCAAATTCGAACTCTACGTACCCAAAAACCCTTGGGCTAGTGTTTGGTTTAAAAAAAATCAATACAAATTACTAATTTTCATGTATATTAACATACATACCTACATATAGAATTCAAGGGACTCAAACTTAAAATTTTCAATAAAAAATGCGGCGAACTAAAGTTGAATTGAGAGTACTTTCACGTAAGGGGGTAACCGAGGTCGGTTGGAAAATTGGCCCACTCTAAATTGTACATATATGACATAACACTTAAATCCTTATGTATCGTGGTAAACTTCTACACACTGTATGTACTACATATGTACACATGGATATGTTTATCAACAATACCGTAGTTTGTGTAAATGTACTTAATTACATAATCGAATACATGCAGCACTATACACACATACTCTCATATGTATATAACGTATACCTATACATAGTTGACTTGTAGTTTATAACAATGTTATGATTTATGCAAATGAAATCAAACGCGTTACAAACACAAATTGACATTGATTTAGGAAAACGAAGATCACGTGGGCTTGTACTTGTTGATACGCTTAATGTTGTTAGAGCGTTCTGTCTATCAACATCTATCAGACTGTTGTGAAATGTAATAACAATATTATTAATTGATATCAGTTGATGATAGATGTGATGTGAAAGCATCTTCTTAATATTTTTGGGAAAAATAATCGTATATTAAATACTTACTAATTTTTATACTAGTGGCACAAATAATATTTGAAGACAGGGGATAAATTATTAATATTTTGGTTTTTTTTTCATACAAAATCGTAAATATCTCGGCTCCTATGCGAGGTAGGGAGTCGTTATTCCTCCTAAAAACCCCTATCCCAGTTTTTCCCTACCGGGTCAAATGAAACTAATTATAATTCTCCATACGTGACAGAGGATTAAATATTTAGTTATTTTTTATTTTTATTCATTACATACTTATTCAAAATCGTAAATATCTTGAATCATAATTAAAAATTGCAAAAATCCACCCCCTGTCTACCACCGCCATTAGGGGTTGAATGTTGAAATTTGTATTTTTATTGAAGACTATTTAGCTCGTGTTTATCTTTATAACTAATGCAGCTATGCAGATAAACATATCAAAAACCCACCATCGCCCTCCTCTTACACAATTAGATAAATGTATAAAAATTTAAAAAATGTAACACTAATCTGTCCCTGCTATCCCATAGGGGTTGAATTTTCGAAAATGCTGATATACATGTTTCATTATTTGTATTGTATAGTATTTATTTTAAGTTTCAAGTAAAACCGACCAAAAAAATATTTTTCCCATATTAACTTTAACAACCCATTTACCCTCGTAGGGGTTGAGTTTCGATGAATCCTTTATTAGTGGGTGCTTTCTTTATAAAAAGAAGATACCCTTGAAATTTCCCGTTTCTATGTCCAGGGGTTTCGTTTCGGCGATGATGAATCAGTGAAGACATGTTATTATAAATCTATAGATAAAATAAAATGCATAGATTTTGGTATGCTTTTAAAATTAATTTTTAGCTTATTTAGCTAAAATAGTTTTATTTTTAATCTAACATCTTTGTGTCTTTGGCGATAATATTGAATAAATTATTCACACCTCTGTCAAAACATGTTCAACCTAACTAAATCTTAATATATGTATAGTAGATAAACAAAAATACATTCAAGTCAAATTAAATTCTGATACCAGATACAAAAAGCTTCTTGTTGTTAATGGTTTGCAACCCGGCCAAACTCGTAAATATCAATTACATATACTTTCATACCAACGTGAATTGACATATAGTGGTAGGCATAAAAATGACGTTTTTATTACAAGTTTAGATATATCTATGCAATTTATACCATTTGATCGATTCAAACTGTTTCAATGTATAGAACCGACATCTAGTGATTAGTGGCCGACTTCATTTAAATAATAACCCAGGTTTCAAACCTTGTTATTAACGTAATGTCCAATTCCCTGTTTTTTTTTTAATTTTTAAATATAATTTGTTTAGTTCTTATTTTTTTATTTTATATGTAGGTATATTTTAATATGTCAATATAATTTGCTGATTTAAAATTAAATTATAATAAATTAATGTTACTTACTTCAAAAAAAATCCTACTGCATTTGTGAAAATTTGATTTTCGATCATAATTCATAATTACGGTATTCTTAACTCGTTTGAAGAACTCATTACCTGTAGAAATCCGGAAGAAGTACATTTACATTCGTCGCCATCTCATGGTTAATTTTTTATTGATAGGTGTCACCGGTTGAAAACTAAATTTATTAACGTTCCCTGTTCCGGTGTACAATACACATGTATTGTACGCATGAATAATTTAACAGATATGTCAAACAGCCCACATGTGTGACGTTATCGCTTTCCAGTCGATCTGTACAAATATTAATACAATGCTCATTTAGACCCAAAAATTCGATTGTTCAAATGCCAAAGCAACCAATTATATGTTTTAATATAATTTATTTTAATACTAAAGTTTTTGATAAGTTTAGTATATTTCAGAAAATAAAATCGCTTATTAATTAAATCGGAGGGCCATTATATTAACCAAAAACACTATTAATTTTAAAATATTTTTTTTAAATGTATATATAAAATATGTAATATCTACAACAAGAATATTTCAATAAATAATTTATTTATATACCTCCATTTTATAACAGCTTTAAAAAGTTTTCTGCTGCCAATGTCTTACGAGTATGTACCTACTTATTCAATAAATCAACGCGGCTTACACCTAGAAGTCAAGATATATATCAAGATCACCGCGGAAGCCTTAAGACTTAATAAATCAATGTCTATATTTATACTTTCGAATAATTCTGAAGATGTATACACTACGAGTGTTTCAAAAATGTTCATCGTAATAAATAATAGATCGTAGCCTATATCCGGATGTTTATATACTTCCGGAAATAACTGCAGAAATCACAAATCTTATTTAGATGTATTGTTTTTGTATTTTTATGGTTCACGCCATTGAATGATATTTCATCGCAATTCGCAACTAACAAAACGTGAACTATATTTCATTATTTTTGTTCTAACAATAAGAAGTTACGTTGTTTTCAACATTACTAGTTCTTATAAGAACATTTATAGTTTCTATCCAACTTTGAACTACAATTGTCGTAAATACCTCGTAAACTATGATTACTCTAACTTTTGGTTGCATGAAGCAAAATTAATCACGATTATTTTAAAACCATTATTACGACAATTCTAAAAAAGCAATCACGATTATGATAAATTTTATAAGATAAAACATTATCATATTTAGTGAATTGTTCATTTACAAATTGAGATTAAGTTATAGAATTAACATTAATCATGGTTTGAAAATAACTGATTAACTAATCGTGATTAATTTTGTTTTATGCAACCCAAATTAAGAGTCTAAGATGTAAAAATGTTAGAGAATTTTTTTTTATGGGAGCTATAAAGCTAAAATTATAAGGTTAAAACTTTGTTTTGTTATCTAGGCATGTGGATTAATGTAGAGTATTACAATGGGGATATTATCAATGACAAATAATAGAGTCAACAATAGTATTTAAAATTTTTGAAGGAATTGAAAAAAACTAATATAGGTAGTTAATATAAGTACAATGAGAAAAAAGATTATTTATAGATAACTAGATTTGGTTATAATTAATAATATATAGTTGATAATGGTGAACACGATACCTATTTAGTTACTGTTAATAAATCCCATGTTGGGGCTATATCGTTGTGTTGTTACCAAATATTTAATTAATAACATTTATTTTTGTTAATAAATAAATAAAAAACACACCAACTAAATACATTTTTTTGCTGTAACTAATCACTTTTCTCAGTCTAGGTATTATTTGCATTCCTTTATTGAAAGAAAAATGTGTCCTTCACTTACTCAATTTCTGTAGGTACTTACTACCTAAGGAAACTTTATTTTATACATCAATGTAAGTATGTAAGTATGCATTAACAATTTTTTTCATTTATAATTAAATATTATCCTTTTTATTGTCGACAAAAACAAATTAAACTAAAAGTATAAATTAAAACTTGACAAATTATTAGACTTCCAACAAAATCCATCTTTGTATAACTGTTCGGCAAAAAGATAAAGAAATAAAACACCTAAACACGCTTGAAAGATTACATCCATTTGTATATATCTCGTGCAAACAGTGCAACACTAATTTGTCTTCATTGACATTCCCCCCGTCTAGCTTCGGTTATGTCTAATTTGTTCACACACACAAACTTGCGCGAACATGTGTGTGTATACATATATATGGACAAAAACGCATCCATATGAGGTAATATTGAGTTTTTAGCCACTTCATTACTTTATTTTCATTAAAAACATCTCATAAAAACTTCGGAATAGGTTTTTAATATTTGGTATTACTTTACTAATACTTTGAAGTTCACTGCAGGAAATTTCACTAAAAAATTTAGAATTTTTGATTAAAAGTATGTTTATTGTATAGAAAATGACGTGAAAAGTTGAAATTTTCAAACCGCAGATCTGTATCTCAAACCATTCTCGAGATATAGCCTCTCAAAGTTTTAGTTTTTTCAAATTTTTGGAGAAAAAAGGCCATAACTTTTAAACGCGTGGTCGGAATTGATTTTAGTTGACGGATTTGAAATCAGCGTGTCAAAATCTATAAAATAACATGTATAATACTTTAAAATCCGACAAAAAATTTTTGGCCAAAAATCGACATATTTTTAAGGTATACCCCTTTGAATTTTTCGTGAAATTTTTTTTTCGAGTTTTAAGGTATTATACATGTCATTATATAGATTTTGACACGCTGATTCCAAATCCGTAAACTAAAATCAATTCCGACCACGCGTTCAAAAGTTATGGCCTTTTTTCTCCAAAAATTTAAAAAAACTAAAACTTTGAGAGGCTATATCTCGAGAACGGTTTGAGATACAGACCTGTGGTTTGAAACAAACAACTTTTCACGTCATTTTGTATACAATAAACATACTTTTAACGAAATCAAAAATTCTAAATTTTTTAGTGAAATTTCTTGCAGTGAACTTCACTCGTCATACAAATATCGACTAAAATACAAGAAAATAAGACGTAGAGGTATTATAGTTTTATAACTGAGCGTCTAAAATTAATATTAAATGCTATTTTTGATTAAAATGTTTGAGTTGCGCATATATTCTAATAATATTTTGAAATTATTTATTAACTGAAAACACATATTTGTATTAATTTACCCATAAAGTAAGGGAAGCACTGCTTCCCCTGCTTCCATGGACGCTTCGCCACTGATATAGAAGTATCTAACTAGTAGATGAATTTATTTGTATGTTAAAAAATAAAAAAATTCTGCATCCTAAAAATTACCCTCCCCCCTCGGTCCGAGACTGCCCCTCCGGAGCATTTTAGAAATCTGGCAACTAAATTCGTGTAGTATTATAAATTCTTTTGACCAACTTATAATTTTCGTAGACTCATGGAGGGGGGAGATTGATCCCCCCCCCCCCCCTATCTACGCCACTGGGTCTACCCTACTAACTCAACAAAAATTATTATTACGCACCTAATTACATACACGTGAATACATGTATGAGTGTGTTTGTGTGTGAGTATGTGTTTATCAGAATACCACAGAAACACGGTAGCCGGTAACCCCAACGGTATTAATTACACAGTATAAGTACATACCTTCATTACGTGACGACTGCACCACCGTGCCCAACATATTCAGTGAAATTCTGTTTGCATTCAACCCATATTAACTCCGCAAACTGTTTTCATTTTCAATTTTCGTACGTTCATATAATAAACTGCGTTACTTCATTTCATTTTTTTACTACGCGTATGCAATTATTATTTGTCTGCCTACATTTATTAAACATTGAAAGATGAAAACGTTTCTTAATTTGTAGAAATATATTATTTTAAATTTGTTTGCACTATTTTATACCCAATATTGTAAGAAAATGAAAAAAATGAAAATTTCCTAGTACGCAAACGCTTTGAATGGGGTATCAAACGTATATGAAAGTTCTATGGCATCAATTCATATCATGAAAAATATTTTGCACAAATTGAAGTGAACATTTTTATTTAAAAATATTCGTTATTTCTTTCGAAAATTTATTGGAGAACATTCTGGAGCAATTTGGTAGTAATTGTTTGGTAATGTGTAAAAACGATTAGTTTTAAAAAAAATCTACTAAATTATATTTTTTTTTGTTCAATTGACTTTTTTGATTAATAAACTATTTTTTAATTAAAGTTGAAACAATTTAAGAGATATGAAGAACAATATTTTAGCTATAAAAATTTTGTTTCACACTGGTCCACGCTAACTTCCTGACGGTAAAATATTGTTGTAATTTCTTGCAGTGTAGTAAAACAAAAGATAACAAAATATGGATTGATATTCTTATTTATAGATCATATTATAACTAATGAATCCTTATAAGAAAATTAACTTTTACTGCTTAACCATAAAAGAGGCAATCACAATATGCGACAAGAATAGCTGGCATTAATCGAAACCTTAAAATGTCTTTAAAGCATTAAGTGAAGAAACTTATAAAATATATAAATTAAAATGATTTTTATAATGTATACATACTTTTCATTCAAAATATTAAAAAAAACTTCCTTTGAAATCTATCATTTACAATTTATAAATATACTTTAAAATATAAATTTTCTTATTTCAAATCTAAAATGGCATCTGCATTTTGGATCATTTATAAAAATACTAAAATAGCTAACATGTATATATTTTTATTAAAAAAAAGATCTACATTTTTATGTACCCATATAAGCTTAAAATAAATTCCCATTATACTTCAATGACATATCTTGAACTGTACGTTTTTTACCTCAATAAAAAAATACCTTTAAATTTTGATTATATAAATAGAATTTGTCATACATTAAATCAATGATATATTATACTGTTTTATTTTGACGTATGAGAACAGAAAAAATAGCCTGTCATATGTGACATAGAAATGCAAAAATGTGTACTTTGTATACATATAACATATACATGTAAAGTCAGTGCTTCTCTAAATGTCCAACATGTTCAATGTAAACACGTTAACTCCCATGTCGGATATTTTGTGTCATAAATGAAATTAGTGCTTGACTTGGCGATGGCGTTTTTAACATTTATGGCTATTTTATTAATTCTTTTTTTTTGAATTTTTTATTATTTATATTTATAAGTAATTTTTAGTTATTCGATACTCTCTTAAACTGAATCAGTGAAAATTAAAAAAAAAAAATTTAAAATTAATTAAATTACAATTGAATTTAGTATGTATGAGAGATCATAGTTCCAAATAGATGTTTCTCTGTTAATCAATTATCATTGAAATATTTTTAAAGACAATACAAAACATTTATTATTAATTAATTTTATAATTCAAAACAATTGATTTTTTTTAAATCTGAATGATACGCCAATGATTCGTGAAGCGATATGGTAACAACGCTTTACATAGTAATACGTGATTCCATTCCTTAACTCGGTATTCTTTGGTGATACAAACTATACTTTCAAATCTCTTTTTAGGTTTTTTAACATTCTTATGTACGAGAAAAATTAAAAGTTCGGCCTGATGAACTTTTCATCAACCGATAAATGGCTTTAAAGTTTAAAATCCACATCGATACTACGCCGTATACTAACACTAAATGTATTATATTATTATAGAATACATTTTAAAACTTTGAGGACTTCTGTTTTTCAAATACACACACATACTCAATTTTTATGTATTTTTTTACGTTCAGTGATATTTTAGTAAAATCGCGTATTGTGAGATAACACGATGTATCTCATTTCTGATCCACTCTCTCCGTCCTTGTCACACGTATGTACGTTGCATGTACATGTTAATATTTGTTCAACAACGGTGGCTGTTTTGTTATTATAAAATATTAAATAATAAACAATTTTTGTTTAAACTGTATCTGTATCAAAGTTAAAAAAAGCTTTTTGCGTGTCAATGTGCAGTTATTATACAACATTACACCGCACGCAGTGTTGTTTTATATACTACATACATAGAAAAGTTTATTTTCGACTGAAAAAAATAAAATATTTACTACAAAGAGAAAACGCTGATAGTGAAGAAATAAATGTTTGATTAATTAATTTATTTATTAGTAGCTATTTAAGCACATTTAACGATTTATGTCGGATATTAAAAAAATATTGCTATACATAGCAAAAGCTAAGCTAACGCTATCTGCGAGGTGTCAAATCGTTATTATTTGCTCGGAAATTTAGAGCAGTTGTAATAATTTATTACATTATTTACATTATTAACCAATTATTACTAATAAATGATTAAAAATGTAAAAGTTATGTATTTTATGAGGTCACCACTGCTTTTAGATCGCTGATTTCTACTTAACGCGCATGCGTCAAGATCATTCATATAACCGTATCATTCAACAAAACTTTCAGTGGGTTATAATTAGAGGTGTACCGGAATTCCGGTCACTACTATTATATTTTAAATATAAATACATAGATTATTATCTTAAATTAATATAAAATTATTTTATATGGTACCTACTTATTTAAGAAAATACATTAAATTATAAAAATTGTGTTTTCTACATATTCTGCAATTTTTTCAGCTTTTTAAAACTATTTTATAGCTATAATTACGTTAAATTATTTGTTTAGCAGACGTTCTTTTCGATTGAATGTGATTACATTTATAGTGTCAATAATAATATAATATAAAAATAATAAGAATATAATAGTAATGACGTTAAAATATTCACTTAAAATCTACATCGTGAGTTCCGGTGGGAATTCCGGTACACCTCTAGTTATAATTTATATTTAATACATGATTTAATACCTCGCAGATAGCGTAAGCTCAACCTTTTTTCGAGAGCAATTTCTTTATAATACCGGACATTAGTAGTAAGTTTAAATTTTTAATCGAGAATAATGAAATACAGAAAAAATATTCCACATGGTTCCATTAAAAATAATACACACAAAAAATATTCAAATATTAATTTATAATTTGTTCTAAACTACATTACAGAAGTTCATTTTGATACCTAACAAGTAATCACTCAAATGTCTAAATAAGATGAAATGTAGAGTAACCAAATTTTGAATCGAACCTCCTGAAAACTCAAGTAAGTATATTATTATATATTGTATAATAAACATACCTTATAATAGGTATCTATTTGTTTTAATTTTCTATTTCAACAATAAATGAACATTTTATCCTTAATAATCTTAAATTAAAAAAAAATGAAATATTTTGCAGTCTGATCAAGAATTTTTTTGATTACATTTTACTATTATATAGGTAGAAAAAAAACAGTCTAGATTATTTTAATAATAAAAAGTTTTAATTTAAAATTCTCCGATATTTCATGTTTATTTATAATTTGTAAACATAAGCGTAGTACAATCTTTAATTAAACTGTAATCGAAAAACTCTTTTTTTTATTAGAAAATAATATTTGGTTTTATTTTTAATTAAAATATTGATAAACAAAAGTATGCAGATATAAGCAACAATAAAAGTAGTATTATTTAAAAATAAATCTCAAATCATAGATACTTAACTTAAGGTACATCTATATAAATGTGTATACTACTGGTAACTGTGTACATATGAATGTTATTGATTTACTTTTAAGTTAAAATACTATAGACACCTTATTCTAACTGCTTATATATTATTTATGTAGAAACACTTATCATTTTCATAACAAAGGCAAGCACAATTATTTTCGTTCGTAGTTATTGTCTGTACTACTTAGTAAAAATAGTTTGATGGACATATGTATTTATATGAATTATTATTATAACATTAGCTGTAGAAAAAAAACTGACGATCAATTCCATACGCAGACATTTAAAATAGATTGTATGTTTATTGTTAGCTCATATTTTAAATTATTTATAGATTTTATGTTATTGAAAATAACATACACATTACATATACGAATATGTACTTATTTTATCAATGATATAATATTGAAATAAAAGATCTCCGCGGTTTCACTTGCGTTATTTTTTTCTAAATCAATTATATTTTATTTAAAAATACCATAAGTATTTTTTATACGTATCTGTCCTAATTAATTAATATACATTTTTGGTTTAATTACATCAATATCAGAAGAATTTATTGATTAACATTTGTAAATATTTACCAGCCGTTGTGAGTTTTTCTGATTCAATTTATCAGAGCCTACGGATTTATAAATCAGTATATTTAATAATTAATTATAAGATAAGCTAAACAAAAATATGTGAGAATTGCTTATCATTTACAAAAATGAACACAATTTATATTAAAAATATTAAACTTATGAAAACAATCTGAAAATATTGAATAACTTTCTCTCTTTCCATCTTGGATTTATCCGTTCAGAAGTTTGTTTTATCTTTTATGTAGAAAGTATTTTAAATGGCCCGTCCTATGAATACATTCGTATAAAATATTCAGTTAGTAGATAGTTGAAAATTTCATATTTACATATGTTCCAACGTAAACATCGCAAAATGTTACTTTTGTATTTAATGAAAACGTTAACATTCTATACAACCTTATTATTTACACCTGAACAATTGTTTATATTTACATATTAATATAGTATATGACTTTCCATTAAATTATATACCTTTAATTCATGGGTTGTTTTAAGAAAATTTTTCAACTGCAAATACCTTTATTTTTCTACACTTTGTATATTTCTCTCAAATTATAGCGATCTTTTCTTTGCTCTACACTAACACTTTTTAACTCCAGTTTTCATTTTTGGAATTGCAGAAACAAGCTACAACTACACACGAACACTTCAAGTTTATAATTGAAAGAAAATTGTTTTGTTTGAAAAAAAAAATTGTTAATTAACAAATAAAACATTTTCTGATTATAAAAAAAAAATTAATTTTTTCTCGCAATATTTCTAATAATATTGTTAGAAAAAGGGCAAATAATGTGCCACGATGCGCCTAAAGAAGTATAACTTTTAAAATATGTCAATTTTAGTAGTGGACTTGATAAGTCACACACCATAAAATTCAAACAGTTATTACATTTTATAATCTCTAAAATTTCAATAATAACACAGCCACACTAAAAAGGTAATGAACTTTTTTAGCACCTTATTTGATTCATTTTGACCTCTATGGATTTAATATCTCAAAATACAATGGTCTCCGAAAATGTTCTGTACTTTTATTTTGTGTGGCTGTGGAATTTATTGAACCTTTTTAAAAATATATATGGTTACCAGTTATCCACGAAAAGATACATACCTTTACCATTCTTAGTTAGTGTTTATAATCTGAAATAAAGTCATGGCTAGAAAATTTTATTTTTTATTTATTTTATTTTTATTTATTTAACACTCATGTAATACGATCTAGTCATTGATTATTTATTTTAAATTAGACCTGGTTATTACACATACAGATGTATATATTTCAAATACACATGAAATGTATTACTGATCGTGTATACCGATCAGAACAGATACTACTAATGAAGTAGGTACCATCCTAGGATCCATAGAATATTACTGATTTGTTCTGCAACAGTGATTTGGTATTTAAATACGATTTCCCATTCTGATCAAGTATATGTACGTACAGTACATATTCCGTTACGTGCTTATGTATGAAGTGCTCGTTTGCTCTTGTTAAAGTGAATTTTAAAAATATTCAAAAAATAAAAGTATCAAATTGTTGATACGAGAATAATTTATCTTTATTTTGGCGCACTTGAACATATATTTTTGTGTTAATGGAAATTTTTTTACAATACTTCTTCTAAAACTAATTGAGGTTGACGCCATATAAATTAATTAAACATATTTTTCAATGTATTCATGTCTATTTTACAGAGGAGACACAAAAATATAGTAAATAAATAAATAAGAAACGTTTTTCATAAAGTTGTTATAAACGACAATAGCATCAACAATCTTATTGATATTTGTAAAGAATATACAATCCAGAAAATATAAACAACTTTTAAAAACTGATTTAAACTCGAGTCAATTCCTTTGAGGTAGCAGACATATCATAACCTATCATCAAGAAATCCCGAAAGAGAATGCGGCAAGTTTTATAAACGATTTAGATATCACTGCAAGGTCCTGTGACGTCATTCCGACCACATCCTGGGGGATTACAGCTTCGTGTCCGTGGAACATGTATAATGCATCCTGTTTGATGTATGTATGTTAATGTTACTAAATCTTGTATCATAATAGAACAGATTCATCCGTGTTTATAATTCACATGTATTTAATTAGTTAATGTAATTAAAACGTATAATAATAATTTAAGTTATCTACATATAGAGAGTGTCCATTAATTAAGTAAGGATGATTTTTGAAATTTTCGACCCCCTCCCTACTGTTAGAATCTATAAGTATAAACTCCTTTAAAATCTTACGTAATTAATTAATACTCCCATATTATAATGGTCTTCGTGTATTTTATAGAATTATAAAATAAGGTACTGGCACCAGTTATGGCCACTATAAGAGCAAGGTTTACTGTTTTTTTTGTAATTGACGGGTTTCTTTTTTGTAACTCATGTTATTAATAAAACAAGTAACTCTTTATTCAATAAATTTAATTACCATCAAATCACAGATAAATGTGTATAGATTAATATTCAGAAATGGTAGTAATCAAATATCAAGAAATATTTCTAATTCAGTACATTTAATTTAAAAATAGCCATTACTGGGGTCATATCCAAGACTAGTGCCAGTACCTTATCTTAAGTTCGAAATAACCAGACTCACAATCAGTAATAATACAATAAGGATACTTATAAAACTCGAATTGATTATTTTCTGACACCAGATTTATATGTGACTAAAATCTAGAATATCTTAACAATAAATAATTATTTATGTATGTATCTAGTGCGTAAATGGTTCTTTTTCGTACGAGAATGAAAAACAACCTCAATAATATTATAACACATGCACTTATTGACAGGACAGATCGACTTCTGTGAATATTGCAGTGTACATAGTTGCAAACAGAATACCATATTATACTCTCACAGATATATCTATTCTGCAACTTGAGAGTGATTATTATATTAGATTACATTTATACATATTTAATGATTTATAATAAACTAGCGCATTGGCCCGGTGTTACCCGGGGATATTAATTTAATTAAACATAAAGTAATTATTCCCACCCGACATCCCACCCAACATGCTCACCCAACATGCCCACCCAACATGCTAACAACACACGGTTCACTACGAATTGTTTTTTTTTCCGACTTCATAAAATTTACCCAAAATATCCACAAATTATACACCTAAACTTAACCTATCCATTAGTGAAAACCGGAATAAAATCCATTCAGTAGTTATTGAAAAAATCGTGTAAAATTATATTTTCTCCCAGGAAACACCAGGTCTTATCTTAGAATTTGTATGAAAATCAAAAATAAATAAATAGGTTACCTTTCTTGGAAGTTCTTTATTGTAATTTATAAAAATCCGTTTATTTATATTGTATAATGCATATATTTTTTCATTCAAACTCATGGTGGAAAGATATATATTTGTAGGTATCATGATTCAAACTGACATTCACATATAGTAATTGTTTTCAGGTGGTTTTCAGCGTCTTATATTCCATAGCTACTGAGTTTTTATATAAATTACAGTTTTATGCTCTGACATCATGGAAACAAAAGACGCTATGCAAAGAATCTCTTTAATCTTTTGATGTTAAATCTTATATTTTCATAAAATATTATTAGCCACGATACTGCTCGTAAAAATTATCTAACTATTGGTGAAAACCGCATTGAACTCGGTTCAGTAATTCCGGAGTCTATAAGCCACACACAAACGAACATTCATTTTTATATATATAGATAATAAATCACGTACTTAGTGCTATTTACTTGTACATATTATGTATAATATAATAGTGATTAGTTGATTAGGTAGTAATAATTATAGATTAAGTTTTTAGTACTCTTACTTACATATATAAAACTAATCAAAGTTAAAAAATCAAAATCTAAGCAAAACTATATAGTTAGACAATTTAACAGTTCGTTACTAATTGTAATGTTAAATTATAATGTTATATTTAATCTGATTGCCAAATTGCCAATTAATATAATATACATAAATTGCTTTTCGAATTTGATACAGATTCAAGCGGGTTGACTTAATCAAAATAAATTACTGGCACCAGTCTTGAACAATACCTCAGTATTGAATATTTTTAAATTAAATGTACTAAATTAGAAATATTTGTTGATATTTGATTACTGGATATTACTCTATGTTCATACATTTAACTGTCTTAAAGTGTGATTTGATAATAATTGATCATTTTATTTAAAACAGTGGACAAATAATTATCACGGTTTGGAAATTTTTCGATTCTTTATTTTATAACGTTTGTGTAGTAGTACTAATAATTTTGTAATCATTAGCAACTGTTCATCACTAGATTGATAAAATATTTGATATTTGCATTGTTTTTTCTTAACTTAAATAATTTTTGAAATGATATTTTTTAAATTCATATCTTCTCGTTTATAAAAATTATTTTGTGTTTCGACACTTGTAATTATCTTCTCGTACCCAATCTGTAAAAAAATATATTAAAATATATATCTTGAATGTGTAATTGAGTAATTATTTAGAATAATGAAGTTTCTAAAAAAACAAATGTTGCCCATTATTTCAAAATTAAAGGAATCTCTACAATTGTCATATGTGTGTTTACAACAATGAACCCTTAGATAAGGAAAGATAGAGGATAAATAATACATTACCTAGCATTGTTACCATGTCGCTCCACGAGTCATTGGCGTATCATTCAGATTTTAAAATAAATATTGTTTTGAATTATAAAATTAATTAATAATAAATGTTCTTTATATTGTCTTTAAATGTATTTTAGTGATAATTGATTAACAGAGAAATGTCTATTTGGAACTATCATCTCCCATACATACATACTAAATTCAATTGTGTTACCTGTGTGCTCTGCAAAAATTGCGTTTCAAATAATGTATCTTTGTGGATGTTTAGAATTTATAAAATTAGATTTTTCAAGCATTCATAAATTGTCATGATATTGAAGATACATACCTAGATCGCAGTGCATTTTCATTAATTGACATGAGTTCTTAAACCACCGGAATTTTCCTGACGGACTTTGTCCACAAACTGGATCATACACATAATCCATACACAGAGAACTTGGATAGCAACCCAATTTTGCGTCAATTGTAGAAAATAATTGTAAAACTACAAATTAAATGTCCATTTAAATCAAACGGACTCAACGATTGTCAAACTATAGGGCTTCACACGAGACGAGATTAGGTAAGTCTTCGTGATTAGTCTCGGAATTATTACTTAGAGTTTTGTCTCGTTTTAGATTTTGCAACCGAGATAAAAAATCAATTTTATAATTTCAAGCATTTTCCTAATTTAAATATATGATTATTGATTACTTATATCATATCTAACTAAATATTATTAATATCATCCCATTGTCAGTATCGCTTCATTAAAATTTAAGCTGATCTTGTCTCAGTCTCATTTCGGTATGAAGTCCTAACCATTCTTGATATAAATAATCAAGCAGAAAAAATGACTTACCTATAAGAAAACATATTAAATGCTTCATATTTACGAAAAATTATAGAAAATGTATTTTAACAATGTAAAATATTTAAGAACCAAACAAATGAGTTATTTCGTTGTACAAATTATAAAATAAAACTCAATTGTATTTTCTTTACTGAAAACAAATTAGGCATGCTGTTTTTAATAATGAATTTAAATGTAGGTATATATTTGTTATTTTATATAAAACAATATTGAAATTAAATAAATTACTTATTATCGTATTTTTTCTCTTTAAATGTTCAATTACATGTACATTATTGTACATTGTTTATATCATAAGAAGAATAATGTAATTATAAAATATTAAAATCGGTCCCTATATGCATGCATTTATTATGCCGTTGTATCAATAAAAATATTACAAATGGATTTTTCATTAAAAATTATATATCTACTACATCTGACATTTCACAAATTTTCTGTTTTTGGTGTCCACAGAAAATAATATGTTCTCAAGAAATTGAAAAGTCAAGATAAGAAATTTTACAACAAAACAATTGCATGCAGAAAATAGAATGCTTGCGTATAGTTGCACGCAGGGTTGTCAAAATATTAAACAAACTCATTTTGGTTCAATTATGAAAAATATAAATATTTATAATATTGCATGGTTTTTGAATATTTTTTATGTATTTATATATTTCACTTTTTTATTTTTAAACATCACTTAAATACACGCATATAATAATTAAATACATTAATAAAATTTTATTTCGGTTCTACAACCAAGTATTTTTTAATAATACTATATTCGGGGGAATATTAATATTAATATTATAAATGGGGATTCAGCGTATCTTATACTGCGTTTACACCAGAAAGACAAAACATCAACACGTTGTTCTTAAAATTCTTCGGTTTTGTTGCCATTTTGTCAAAAGACATCGTGTTACTTCTAAAATACGAAAAATTGACTCTGGTTTCTTTTTTAAGATCAGAAAATGTTATTAGATAACAAATCAAATATAGGTACATGTTATATAGATCTTGAACAGTATACACATTTTTTTCTGAAAAATATTACAAAAAATACTAAGTAAACTAACATAATAATATTATTATTGATATTTTTTGGTACCTGATGATGGGCCGTAATAACGGCCCGAAACGTTGTCTAGAAATAAATAATCACAGTACATACCGGGAAGTTGATTTAACATAATAATATATACATACGTATATACATACATACTACATACCTATAAATATGTAATAGGTAGTAAAATGTCTATATAATTGAAGTCATTTATTTTGCAATAGATATTTCGCAGTCAGTAATAACGATTTATCAAACAATCACAGGACAATTACATATTAATATTTATATTTATATTTAATTATTAGGTCAGAAATAATACCTACCAATATTGGTTCTATCATAACTGAAAGCTAATTCAGTTCTCCTACTGTTTGATATATCTCCAATTATCTAAACGTTAATATATCAATCTTTAAACTGTGTTCTATACCAAATTAATAGCTGGTAATACACGTGTTTGTATTCATATTATTTGTATTTCGTGTAATGTTTTAATTAAAGGCAGTTTCAAATGTACTTTATTTTATTAATGATATTGATGATAAATTATGAAATGTATTGTTTCCTGTACAAGATAATTTATATGTAAATGTTTCACAATATAAAATCATTTTTGAGTTGTCAAGAATATTCATTAAAACTTAAATTGAATTTTTACTATAAAAAATTCTAAACTTTGGTTATTTTTTACATAAATAAAGCTTCATTGTAAAAAAGTTTTATTAAATAGTGAATATTGACAACGCCAAGATGAAAGTTCTTGTTAGATAAATTTATATAACTTCATATTCTTATTTCAGTAAATAAAATTATAAAAAACTTCAACTAAACATTACTAGTTTTTACATATATCGTCAATAATTTAATATAATTTGAAATTTCATTTCAATTAAATTCAGGTATAGTATCAAATCGGTTTATTGATTTTCATATACATACCTATTTCACGCTTAAAAACCTGTGTTAGTTTTTTTCATTTTGTTAATTATTAAGTATTTCTTATTTAATGGAATTGTTTACTTTTTATTCAGAATAATATCTCGTATTTTATAAAACCTAATCTTCACCAGACAATTTACAAAATCTTATAACATATTAACAAGATAAATACGTCTGTTATAAATATAAAAGTATACATAGGCGAGTAACACAAACAGCATTATTGACTTAGCATAAGATACCATTGAAGCATTAAGATTCCCGTAACTACAAACATTACTTAACATTATCTTCTGTAGTTTTTAACGAATACATATTATCTTTTATTTGGTCTAATTCCTTGTTCTCAGTTGAAACGCGCCGTTAATGACACTGGCGTCAGGATGAGGGTGGAACAAGGCTTGCATCTGATAACAAAACGGACAAGATTAACTAGAATGCAAAAAAAGTTAATTTAAACTTGTAAATGAGAAATTTTACTAGCTTCACTGCTTTTGCTTGATCATTAAGAAGGTTCATTATTGGTAAGATTTTAAGTTTGATTCTTGGATTATATTAAGAATGTATTATCATATTCCATTGGATGTGTATTAAAAAATTAAAATACATTTTCCGAATTGTTGAGATATTATTTATTTTGTATTAGGGATATTACGAAACTTTGTATCCGAAACAATAATTATCGGATTTACAAAACGATTCTGACCTCCGAAATCGTATTTGAAATAATTAGATTCTGACTTCCGAAGCCGCAACCGTATCCTAAATAACGAAACCCTGATATCCGAAACTAAAACACTATTCGAAATAATTATTTCGGATAGTTTCCTATTCGTTGCTTCAAGCCCGGAGAGAAAAAAACTGCTGGTAAAAACAAATACTAAGTAAGAAAAATCCGTATCGCAATCTGTAACCGAAAAAATTATATCCGTATTCGAATCCGAAACTAAAACGGTCTCCGTAACCGTTTCGACTTTGCAAATCTATTACATGTTAGCTGCGTTAAAATGCAGCACCGTTTCGACACAGCTAACATGCCACTTGTATTGAATCACATACAATAGATTTGCAAGGTCGAAGCGATGACGGAGACCGTTTCTGTAAAGTGCCAAGGCTTAATAAAAATTATTACAAAAATATATCTATCACTTGCTTATATAGAAATTATACTGAAAATAAAGAAATTAGAAAAATATTTGTTTAAAACCATATTGTTTTATTAAAATACATATAAATCATATAACTATATTTAATCATTGATATAATATACATACGTATTTATATATATAAGTATTCTATGTATGTGCATTATTGTGCCTGTATTTTTATATATAAGTGGCGAATCTCTTGCGTTTTGTAATACTTTCCCCCGAGTTCCAGTTATTCAAATAGCTTTTACGATCTAGATAGCGTAGACATCTGTCTTGGTTCTATTCTGCGAGAACATTTTGTGCAGTTGGAACACAAGCGCTTTGTTGAAGTGAAGCGATTTCAATTCAGACATCTTAGATAAGTCCTCCTCCCAAGGTCATTCCCGTACATTCCCCGACGGTTCGTATTTCTGCCGCCCATTGCTTTCCTGCCGCCCACCGTTATGTTTGTCACCACAAATCGACTACATCTTACATCTTTTCGTTCGTTCTCTGAAATTCGACCGCTACCCACGGTGTAATTTCGTTGGTTAGGATATGCTGTGCTTTCCTTTAAGATCGGAGATATGAAGTATTCATTTATTTTATATCCACAGCATTTTTTATTGGGCATTATTTGGTTAAAATGTTTCAATCTCATGTGTACAATTTTTTATATTTATTTTAGAAGTATACATGTTAATATGAATATCTCTTTATTTATAACATTGATAAAACTAAATGATTTTTATCTTTGGCTAGGACTAATTTATTCAGATCCAAAAAATATATATAAAACTCATTAAGAAAAATAAGTTATAATAGATACATGATCATAGAAAAATATATTAATAACTAGACAGTAATAATATAATATAAATAACTTAAAATTATTGTATTTTTATAACAAAATCCTGTTGCTATATAAAATTAGTCAACTCAAATGAGAAATTTCCTATAGGAGACAATTGGAATTATAAGAGCATCATTTGCCATCGATTGGCGCTAAAATAAAAATTCTATTTAAAAATCTAATTTGATTGGTCTAACTTAAATATTATATGCATTCATTTTGCATATATGTATGAAATTTTGTGTAAATTTTACAACTTGTAACATCATCATATATGTACTTATTTAGTAAATTGTATTTCAAAGTTAAGTATCTAAGACTCAAACCTTAAATAGTACTGGAAATAGTCAAGAGATGTCGTTAAACACAGAAAATTTTTACGTTTGTAAACAATTATGGAAATATTTAGTGGAATGGTGAATACTAGAAACCAAGTATAAATGTAATTTTCATTTCCTATAAAAAATAATTGTTTTTAAACTCTGAATTGTATAATTTGAGAACAAAGTATTAATTTGAAAAATGTTATTTGATCTGAAATGTTATATTTGTATTAATATTTTTTAAACAAAGGAAGTAGGTAGATGAGTTTTTATAAAGCATTTACTTTTCATTTAAATTAGTTCAAAATAATTGTATATATGTATGTGTATATATAACATATTGTAACCATTTGTATTTATTTAACGTTTTTATTCATAGAATAAATTAAATTATTTATAAAATTGTATATTCGTATATGCAAAAAGCGAATATAAAATCAATGCTAGTGACATACAAATGTGAAATAATTTATAAAATAATAACAATTTCAATTATTGCAAATGAGTTGAGGCATTATTTAATAAAATATTAAGCATGAAAAATTTCACGTATTGTCAATAATATACCAGTTGTTCGTTTATGAAATCAACGTTAATGAAATTTTAGTTAATGAAGTAATTAAACATTACTTTTTAACATTAATTATATTAATTTCAGGCTGTGAAATTCTAAGTATTTAACTATTCACGGATACGATATCAAAACTACCATAGACATAGAGCACGGAGCGCGCATTCTGTATTAACATAATGGTGTAACATTTCTCTAAAACAGTGAGAGAGATGCGGTGGCGTTTGGGATATATTTATCTCTTTTTCTAATAAGAATGAAATAGACACTCCTGTTTAAATAAGAAAAAGTTTATCCCAAACCAGTTTCTATCTCTTTCTTTTGACACGGCTCTGTTTTCGAGTCAAATGCGCGGTCCATGCTCTATGTCTATGAAAACTAAAGTGTTTTGTGCTTACGTGTGGTGAACAATGATTTTTATAATTTGTTGTAAATAATAGATAATGTTACATTTCCTGGGAATTAGAAATAAATAAATATTGTGGTGAGAATATATAGATAATACGTCGACTAAATTTCATAGTATATGCAAAATAATGCATTAACGTACAGGGATGTATTTGCGTATTTAAAAAGGTTGTTGTATAACTCTTTAAACTTGAAATTTTTTTTTTTAAGTTTTTAATTTGGAAAATATCTTATAACCAAAAACTCCTCAGCTTTTTTTTTAAATCCTTCTCTGTGTAGGTATAAAAACGTGTATGTAGTAAAATATGCATTGCTAAAAAAATAATGACTTAAAACTCATAAATGCGTATTTTAATTAATTAATTTAATTAAATTAATAATTAATTAATTAACCTTTTTTAATGTGAAAATAAAAAAAAATTGCTTCTTAAAGTAAGATAAAACAATTTTTTAGTTATGGTATAATATAAAAATATATGTCGAAAATTAAAACCTCTATATAACATTAAAAATAATCCCAGCTTGTTGTTTGCATTTTTAAATTCGTCGACCGTTTTCTTTCAATTTTAGAAGAGACCGACCATAAAAACTCACACAAAACCGAACATTCGTTTGTTTACAGCCTGGAGCATCTTGTCAACGATAGACAACTGACAGATGGGAATAGGGTTCCTCAAAGCATTTAAAATTAATATACATAGTTTGACGAAGTAATGTATTCAGTGGCGAACTAAGGAAGATTAGTACCCAGGGCGGAATGTTAGTTATACCCACCCACCCCCAATCAATTAAAAAAAAACAAATCACGATTTTTTAAAGCAAATTGAGACAAATCTTCGTAAAGGAATATTTTACAACAAACGTTGTAGACCTATATTATAGGAAAACGATTCTATAAAAATTTTCACGTAATCGTTCTTGAGATATCTTGAAAAAATAAATATTTTGGGATGTCACCCCTCCCCCTTACACACGCTTTTGATGATTTTGAAATGGACCGTCCTCAAGCCAGACCCAACCATCCAACCAATATTCATTATATCGGTTCAGTGGTTCATGAGTTATGCGTGTGACAAAGAGGACAGGCAGGCAGACAGACAGACACAGAACGAGAAGTGTTTGTCTTGACCTGAAACAGAAAGATCAATTTCAAAATTTTGAAATCGGAGAACAATTTTTAAAACAATCACAAAGTTTCTCGTATCTTCGATATTGCAAGGAAGCAAAATTACATAGTTTATTATCGTGTTATAATATCACGAATATGTCTATGCAATGCGCGCTGGAGCGTCCTGAAGTCGAGATAACGGTGCTGAATCATGCTATTCTTGCCATCAAATGCAACTTATACCCGAAGGGTGAAATTGATCAATATTCACTTCATTGCATTATCATATAAGTTTTTCTGCACCTAACCCTACGCACTTCTGCAACTCATATCTAATCTATCATCGATTTATTCAATATATCTACTTGTATCGATGATGGATTGACTATTTGTGCTGTCACATTCTACGTGTTAAATTTACCAGATACTTTCATACGAATCGTATAAAAATAACCAATATAAGGGATATTATCGTATTATGATTTACTCATTTAGTATCTTAACTTAATGAAATTGATATATGTATTACGTACATTTAAAATATATTTAGCACTGAACAGAAAATATGTTTTTATTATTTTGGAGCCACATATTTAACTAATTTTAAAATATACGTAATAAGTTAAAAACAAAACATTTTGTTAAAAACAGTCTCGCAATATTAAAGTCACCTTTTATTAAATGGGGAAAAATATTAGGGAAGCACTAACCCTAGACCGTAAACTATTCGGCTTGCTCTGTGTTTGATATAATATTAAAATAAATAAGTTATTATAATTTTAATTTACTTGCTTTTTATTTTAACTACAATCTAAATATTTTCAAAGTGCAAAATAGTACGATTGTGATTTATAAAAAAATATTTGTAGGTAATGAACGAATATTTAGCTTTATTTAGTACAATATTGACAGTGGCGTAGCCACATTTTTTTAGGGGGTACATTTATTTTTAAATATAAATATGGGGGGGGGGGCGGTCTCGAAGGTCTTCGGGCATTAGATAGTCTTAAAGATAATGGTGTAAGCTATATTTAAAAAAAAAACTGGAGTCTGATCGATTCCGCCAAGCTGACATATTAACTATTCAACTTATTTGTTAAATTTTCAATTTGAATTTCTTAATAATAGCCGAAGGCGGTCTCGAAGGTCTTCGGGCATTAGATAATCTTAAAGATAATGGTGTAAGCTATATTTAAAAAAAAACTGGAGTCTGCTCGATCGCGCCAAGCTGACATATTAACTATTCAACTTATTTGTTAAATTTTCAATTTAAATTTCTTAATAATAGCCGAAGGCGGTCTCGAAGGTCTTCGGGCATTAGATAGTCTTAAAGATAATGGTGTAAGCTATATTTAAAAAAAAACTGGAGTCTGCTCGATCGCGCCAAGCTGACATATTAACTATTCAACTTATTTGTTAAATTTTCAATTTAAATTTCTTAATAATAGCCGAAGGCGGTCTCGAAGGTCTTCGGGCATTAGATAGTCTTAAAGATAATGGTGTAAGCTATATTTAAAAAAAAACTGGAGTCTGCTCGATCGCGCCAAGCTGACATATTAACTATTCAACTTATTTGTTAAATTTTCAATTTGAATTTCTTAATAATAGCCGAAGGCGGTCTCGAAGGTCTTCGGGCATTAGATAGTCTTAAAGATAATGGTGTAAGCTATATTTAAAAAAAAACTGGAGTCTGCTCGATCGCGCCAAGCTGACATATTAACTATTCAACTTATTTGTTAAATTTTCAATTTAAATTTCTTAATAATAGCCGTAGGCGGTCTCGAAGGTCTTCGGGCATTAGATAGTCTTAAAGATAATGGTGTAAGCTATATTTAAAAAAAAAAACTGGAGTCTGCTCGATCGCGCCAAGCTGACATATTAACTATTCAACTTATTTGTTAAACAATTTAAATTTCTAAATACAAATATTTGTGTGCTATTACCATGTCAAGTGCCGCCTTTACCTGTAATATGTGGCGCCACTGTTGCCGCCCCATAGTCATAAGTGGTGCGCACCTCCAGCAGCAGCAATGGCTATCACGCCAACAGTTGGTTCTCGGCTACAGCCAGGGGCGGACGCACGTGCACCACGTTCATACACATACTGACATGCGTGCCCCGCAACACACACACCGTGTTGTACGCGAGTGATTGTTGTGCTTATTTGTTTTCTCATTGTTATATTTTTCTATTGTTGATAACTAGTGTTGTGTGTGATTTGTCACAACAAAGTAAGAGTTTACTATGGATTGTTTTGTGATATGAATAGTTAGTTTTATTTACGGGTTTTGTGATTGATATGATCGACGTATTGATTCTGGCTGTTGTAGATATGGTATAAATTTTATATTATATTTAAAAAAAAACATGAAACGACTGTATATAAAAATATATTTATTATTCATTCCGTTTCTGAAGAATCCATAAATTGCTAAAAAAATTTGATACTTAATTAAAATAATTAAGAATTAATTCTTGTTGATCGTAGCCGCTCACTGAGAAAATTTGACAGAAATATAAACTATTTAATATTGATTTAGACTAAAAATATAAACTTTTCTACAACTATAGTTACTTTTAGAAGCATGTAAAAAAATATTATTTCGCCTAAAAACTTACTTTCGAAAATTTTGAGGGTTACGACTTAGAATTAGTAAGTAGGTACCACATCGATATAACACTCAAATTTTTGGTATTCACCAAATATCAATTATTATTAATTAAAAATAGGTAATCGTATAAACATTTTTATTAAATTATGTTATTGTACCTACTGACAGAGCAGGTTATTTGGTTGTAACAAAATAAAAATCTTATTACTTAATGAAATGCAATATGGTGTTATTTTTTTTATATGCAATAGAAAAATATATATCATACTTAAAATACATACATATTATTGATAAATATTAATATATAATAATAAATAATAGTTTTAATTTCATTTATACTTTCGAAAAAATGTACTGATTTCTTCTTCAAAAAGCTGGTACGTTAGTTGTGATTTAAACTTTTTTGGATGCTATGACATTATTTAAAACATAAATTTAAAAGTATATTTACACAACAAACTTATTATTATACATATCATATAAAATAAACGTAGTGTATATAAATTCTGTATAATACATAAAAACAATTTTTCATACACATCACATTGTTGATGTAATAACATAAATACTTCTCATGAATATTTTAAAATCGCTTCACTGTATCGCATATATTACAGAAAATAGATCTCACTGTAAAAAATTCATTGGAGTTAGTGTGGTTGTACTTTTTAAATTGTCGACGGTACTGACGTATGTTAGATTTGGTCTATTTTTGCTCTACTATATATTTTACATTGGGTGTTAAGTCAACTAAAGTCTTGACTGGTAAACGTTACTGACATTTAAAAGTTTGGCTTGCCTTTCAGAAACTAAAATGGTTATATAACTTTTAGACGACTTAGTTTAAATAAATCAGTGAGGTTATTATTCTTATTAAACTTTCTATAGAATATTTTTTTCGTCCATTTTATTTACAAAATATTATAATTTGGCTTGTGATTGATTTTATTTCATAATAGGCATGATGCCAGTAACAAAGTATTACTGAAATTATGATTTTAAATAATGAAATAAGTTAAAAAGATATTAAAAAATGTATTTATTTTTATATTAAAAGCGAGATTAATATGATTTTTGTTAAAATAAAAACGCAAAATACAGCAATCCGCCATGTATGATAAAACACCAGTCAGAGTGGATGACGTCACGGCTACGTAAACGTCATTTTTATTTCATTAATATCTGCACTGTTTATAAATTATTTTGTGGTTTTAAATTATCAATTTGCTCAGTTTTGTGTTACCAAAAGTAAAACCGAGAAATATTAGCAAAGAAACAAGGATTTATTATAGTTGACAAGGATTGTTTACATAGGCGTGACGTCAAAAATGCGCCATGACACCTGCGAGCGTTTTGGCGTCAAATTCAAAATTAGTTTAAAAAGGGTCAATTTTTGTGTTAAACCCTTATTTTCAGCAGAAATAAGCATTTTTTTGGAAATAAGACACGTAAGATCATCATAAAATAGTTTTTAAAAATTAGGCATCATGCCTATTACCGAAAATCAACTAATGTCCTCTACGAATGTAAACTAAATATTGTCCCACATACTTACATAAATGACCTGTACAAAAATAAAGCCACTCAAATTTTTGTCACTTTCTAAAGATACCTGGATACTCGATTAACGAGGCAATTTACAAAAAATACCAATAACTTGTAAAAGTTGTTTGTCTCATTCCGTTTTTGTATAAATAAATAATTTTATATGCTCAAGAAAACACATTTTTTCTTTATATCTAGTATTGCTAAAATATCTAAAATTGTACATGATGTTAATACATATTATACCAATTACTGAAAAAGTTTGTTTGATTAATCTTTTTTTAGACTTACCGGAATTAAATCACATCATCGTTTTGTTTTATTTTTGAAACTATTGAAGCATTCTTTAATTTAGGTACATACGTAATTTTTTTTTTATTTTCAATCAAATAAATTTCCACTAATGCACTTGTAGCAAGCTAAATGGGTTTATTGATTTCGATTGAAAAATACGCTTTTAAGCGAAATTCAAACAGACTTTATTTAAATTATCAATTCATTTGACTAATTGCGTGTTACCACATAGTAACATCCGGAAAAAAAATAAATAAACAAATCGTTTCCGTATCCAAAATTTGTATAGAGATATAAGGTTCTGGCACCAGTTATAGCCGCTATCAGAGGTTTACTGTTTTTGTGATTGACGGGTTTCTATTTTGTAATGTATATAGATTAATATTCAGAAATGGTAGTAATCAAATATCAACAAATATTTCTAATTCAGTACATTTAATTAAAAAAATAGCCATTACTGAGGTCATATCAAAGACTGGTGCCAGTACCTTATAATCGCTTAAAAATATGTATTTTGCATACATCTTTGAAGTTAATGCAGAGTTGGTGTTAATTTTATTTTATGTTAGCCGATCTCCACGTTTTTGTACGCGTTTTTATTTAAATCAAATCTTTTTTATTTTTGTACATTTTATTAAAAATATATCAATTTTAATCCGTTTAATTACACCAGCTACGATTGACATTTTTATACAGTTTCATAAAACATCAATTGTAGTTTCTTCTTAATACGGGCCTGACCTAATTCAATTATCATACAGTCATAACTATTTCTATGGTCTTAGTCGAAATCCCATCAAAAACGGTTCAGTAGATTTCATATCAAGCTGGAACAAACAGACAGACATTTATTTAAAACTATCTAATTAGATTATACATGCCCAAAAATGATAACAAATAATTAAAAAATATTATAACTGAACAGATTTATGTATTATTATTTACATATTATAATAGTGTTTTTTATTTCGACCATATTGTTATCTGGAATAAAATTTAAGAATAGCAATTATATTCAAAACACCAACCGCTAAAGCTTAAAATTATTTAAAACATTATGATAACATTTTACTTTTTATAATTTTAATCCCACAATTTGATTATAATTTCAACCAATCGGAATTGATAACCATTAATATTATACAATGTTAAACAATTATCATTATAGTTTAAAAATCATCAAAAGGATATGTTGTCATTTGACATAAAGTTATATGGTATTGTCATCAATCTATGTAACGTTTTTTGATGTTGTTTTTTATTTATTATCTATATTTTATATATAACGTATTTGAATCCAGAATTGGAAATGCCGACACCTGTCTCAACACAATACATTATACTGTAGTAATTAGAGAACGGTACACCTGTATTTGCATTCGGTTGTCTAATGTTCATTATTATTATAGCAGATGAGCTTTAAGTATCATCCAATCGAGCACTGAATGCAAAATTAACGTTGTTAATATTAATAAACCACAGGCTACGATGGAAACGTCGAAATTATAATAGTAGATATGGATTTATCATTAAATTAATTATTAGAGATTGGAAAATTAGTTTTACAACTATTGCGAAAAAAAGGAATTTATTGTAATTTTTATTACATATCTCCACAGAAAACTGGTTTGATTGAACACAATTTGAAATCAACTATTTGCAACTACCTTTCTAACTATTTTAAACCTATTTGCGACACTTTTTACTGTTTTGTTTGCACTAATTATTATTAAATCGTAAAAAAACTATTTACCAACTATTTTCCGAAAAAAAATTCAACTAGTAACTATTTCATTGAAAATAACAACTATTTTTCCAATTTCTACTAATTATACGTGCAATAAATTCATCGTAAAAATATTTTACGCCCGGTATTAAAAATTAAGAAAAATTGTTTCGTAGTAAAATTAAATCAAAATCTCTTTATGAAGTATGTACTGAATTATATCATGGGGTCTATGAAATGCACATTATATTTTATACTGGTGAAATTTCGCAACAATGTTCCCCAATGTGAGTTCCGTGGAACCCCGTAGTTCTATGGAAAAATTCAGGAGTTATCTACTTTTTTTTATATTGTTTTTATTTTTACTACGAAAATATGTATAATTTTTTTGCCTTCCATCTTATTGTTAGATGATTTAGCCAGGATTCTTTTTGTAATCCCTTTATTATTCTTTTTTTATAGGTTGTTTTATTAAACACCCAACATGCCCACAACACACGATTCACCGCGAATTGTTATTTTCCGACTTCATGAAATTTACATAGAATATAAAAAAAATTGTACACTTAAACTTTACCTTAGATTTTCATAAAATATTATTAACCACGATACTGCACAGAAAACTTATCTTACTATTGGTGAAAACCGCATTGAAATCGTTTCAGTAATTCCCGAGTCTATAAGCCTCATACAAACGACCATTCATTTTTATATATAGAGATAAAAAATAATATGTTTTCTAAAAAATATGTACCTACCTTTATAGTAATCAAAACAAATATTTGTATCTTACTTTAAATACGAAGTATGATTTTGCTCATAATCAGAAATAATTCACCTTTATTAATCCTACTTTTGTTTTCCTTGTATTTTAAAGCAGTGTTAAATATGTATGAATTATCCATGTTTATAAGTTTTGCAGATTAATGCGATGATATATGATACATATATATTATATATTATGTAGATACTTTCCTAATCCTATTATATCCGAAAGATGGATTTTGTTTGTAAAATTACTAATAAAATATGGGTTACTGTAGTGATAAATGGCAAACGTGTCATATTTAACATTCTACGAGATTTTCTTGTTAAAATATTTTTTAAATTTCCTATGTACTTAGAATATGTTCATTGTCGTCAACACTTTTTTATTTATTTATTAATTTTATTTTATATTAATTTTGAAGAACGATAATGAATATTGAATTTATACCCGAAAAATTAATTTTAATTAAGCTGTCGGTAGATGAAAACGTTTAATATTTAATAATTTTTAAATTGCTCAATTTACAGTACGGCGTTGAACAATAGGTGTTCACAAAAAACAAAACAGTAAATTATAAATGACTGAAAAAGGTCAGTGAAAAGAACAGTATGAGCATTTCCTCATTTTCTTTAAGATAACTTTCAGAGGTGGACTAAAATAATATGTAAAAAAAATGTCATAATTTTATTAGATAGGTATTCATATTATGTTATAACTAGTAGTTATATTGGATTTTTATAATTATAGTACATACTAGACCTATTTAACAGCTTCTAGGTTAAGCCCACGTTTATATGGTATCTACTATAAAGTGTAACAATCATTGGTCGATCAAGATATAAATATGTTAATCAAGTATAAAGTATAGATCAGCAAAACAACAATGTTTATGAAGACACGTGTACCATATGAAAATATTTCCGAAGTACAAAGTTTTAGTAATTATTTATTTTGTAAATTAAATAAACCTATACACTGGGTGAAGCTATTGTTCTTGCCTATAAATAAATATAATAAAATAATTACGCTTCTAATGTCCGGTACTACAGAGTAGCTAGCAAATTTTGCTTTCAAACGGGATATCAAATTTATATGACAGTTCTCTTTGAGTTTTTGACAGATATTTGCATGCGCGGTAAGTTGTTTTTTACCGTTTGTACTCAAGGTTAGTAAATACACTATAGTAAATATACTTTACTTACCGCGCATGCACCCAGTTGAAAGTGCTTACAAACAGAAAATTTTGTTAGCTAGTCTGTAATAATTACCGGGCGCATTATTTTTTTCGTCAAACATAAAATTGCTGTTCCGGATCATTTCCCATTTTGACTATTTTCTCTGCTTCATTGGCTGGATAAATATATGTATTTTACTAAACATTCTTATCAAAGAAGGCACTGGAATACGTTTTTAATCCGCCACTGGATACAAAGATGAAGGCAGTAAATGAGGAGAACATAATAGGGAGGATAGTTGAATAGAAACAATAGACTGCAAATGAGAGGCGAGAGTTAACTGAATATACACAACGGTATGTTAACGGAACTGGGGGCTTTAAGCCAAAAATAAAAAAGTCAAGGGATAAAAAATCTCAAATAAGATTTTTAAGACACGATATAAAATTATGCATCAGAGAAAATATAACGTTCTTGTAATTCCTTTGAACGTTGTTTTATTGAATAGTTTGCAATTATCTGTTAATTAATTAAAATTGCTTGAGAATATTTAATCCTTAATAAGGTCAACAAATAAGACAGTATTAATTACTACCAGAGCTTCAAAACCAGGGCTTGTAAAAGGAAACAATTAGTTAATAAATTTTAATTGAATATTTTGATAATTTCCCTGTTGAAAACACATAACAACCTATTTTTTAAATAATAGTTAAACCACCCGAAAGTCTGAAATTATATAAATATTATTTGGAAACTAGACAAAAACGTCATTTTGAAAATATTACATATTTATATATAATAGTAGTGTCGTAATATAATATAGAAGATACTACCATTATTTTTTATTATTCATTAATCTACTGTCATAGTACATATTATTCACAATGGTAGTATGTACATTTTCGCGATATACATAAACGTCCTTGACCTAACATGACAGTTCTCACGTTAAAGTTTTAATGTTATAATCAATTATTTATGACAATGGATATTCTGTTTTATAATTTTCAACTCACATTAAAGGATATAGAATTATTTTTTAGTTATAAGTATAGGTACTAACTATTATACTAGTTATATAAAAGCATTTTTTAAGGACGCATATATCTATAGGGTGTTGGTAGGATTTATCTTTGTGGCATTTTAAAGCACTAGATGAAAATTTATTATATTTTTATAAAAATAAATAAAAATACTAACAAATTTACACCAGGACATAAAATACTTTCCTATATTATATAGTCAAATTTAAGTTTCTAACTATCATTTAATAACTGATGTCATTTACCTTTAATATTATAGTATATGTTATATATTGCATGCAATATATAATATGCAGATATTAATGAATTTCTAAATTATTTATAAGAAATTGTATTGTCTATGTACATTACATCCTTAAAAAATACCACAAAATTAATTTTACTTATAAATTTACATAAAATACCTACATTTAATTACAGATTACAGGTAATAAAACTAATTGCTGGTCTAATAAAAATATCGGACATTACATAGTTTACTATAACATTCTTTGTCAGATTTATAACTGAATGTGGAAACAAAAAGAGTAATTAGTTAAGTTCGTGTCAAGTTTTACTTATCTACCTAGGATTATTAATCAAGTCGGTTTTGTTTATTTTCTTTATATTACATAAAACGTATCGTGTAGTTTTTAATAAATTATCTTCTATCATATTAATGGTAATTAAAATTATTTCACTGTTAATAAAACTACGTAGACAAAAATTAATGATTCTCACTTTAAAACTACATTTATAATACTAGAAATTTCAACTATGATCCATTAATAATATAAAAAACATATTTCAAATAAATGCACATAGCTTCCTCGTGCTAAATTCACCAAAGGTAGTTAATTATAGAAAAATTGGATGCTCTATAAAAATACTCTTTAAAATTTTCATGTAACATTTGTCGTTATTGAAATGTCTTGAAGAAATAAATATTTTGAAATGTCACCCCTTCCCCTTACATACAATGTTGATGATTTTTATATAAGACCATCTACTAGTCAGACACAACCAATCAACTAAGTTTCATTAATATCGGTTAAGTGGTTCATGAATTATACATGTGACAAAGATTCAGTGGACAGACAGACACACACACACAGAAATAGACACGAAATGAAAAGTGTTAATGTGACTCTGGCCGTGCAAGATATTTTTTATTTATCTATATCACCACTTTTAATACCGTTGCTTTTTACTTACAGCGCATGCGCTTAATCTATGTCATAATAGTCACAAAACTGTCATAAGTTTGATACTCCGTTCAAAGCACTTCTTGTTAGTCAACAAATTATATTTAATTTTTTTATGATAATGTGGACATCAGTAGATTTATAAAAAATAAGATTTTACTTGTACTTATATGAGCTTTTAAAAAATCATAAGAACTAACAACACAGTGAAGAAAATCAATGTTTTATAGGGTGTCCCAAGACTGTGTCAAAGTTCAATATTTCATTTATTATAACAAATGGAAGAAAACTTTAAACACAAAAGTTGTTAGGTTAGACAAGCCGCATATTTTAAAAATAGTTATATTTATATAGGGTGTCCCATAAGTGCGTTACAAATCAAAGTTATGTTTTTTTAAATACAATGCGTATATTTTTGATTAATAATCTAAAAGCATTTATTTTTCTGGATATTTTGATATAAGCATGTGTAGATTTATACTGAGCGGTTTAGAAATTATGACCATTTTTGTAAGAAAATTGGGTTATTTTCAACACCTTGTAATTTTCTAATTACAACAAAAAAACTTTTGTTTTCTGCTAAAAATAATTTTGGCATATGCTCTATTATTGCGATATTACATCAAACATTTACAAAATTGTATTCTTTGTACAGGGTGTATCAAAACTCTGAACTTAACTTTTTTCAAAATTTTCAAATGGAACACCCTATATATTTTCACATTTTCGAACTGCCTGTTCAATTCTAAATACATTTTATAAACTATGTTCTATACCTAAATCCAGCCGTTAAAAAGTTTATTTGAAGATTTTTTAAATCTTAACATGTTTTATAAATACAATACAACTTTATTATTATCCATAAAACAATTTGCTAGAACTTACAAACTTTAACAACATGAAAATCTAGAAATTAAATAAACAAAATGATACACAAAAGTTAATTTTTTTTGTTCAAAATGTCCACCAACGGCGGTTAAGACCTATCATTCAAATTCAATTAAATCTTCAAATAACTTTTTAACGGCTGGATTTAGGTATAGAACATAGTTTTTAAAATGTATTTAGAATTGAACAGGCAATTCGAAAATGTGAAAATATATAGGGTGTTCCATTTGAAAATTTTGAAAAAAGTTAAGTTCAGAGTTTTGATACACCCTGTACAAAGAATACAATTTTGTAAATGTTTGATGTAATATCGCAATAATAGAGCATATGCCAAAATTATTTTTAGCAGAAAACAAAAGTTTTTTTGTTGTAATTAGAAAATTACAAGGTGTTGAAAATAACCCAATTTTCTTACAAAAATGGTCATAATTTCTAAACCGCTCAGTATAAACCTACACATGCTAATATCAAAATATCCAGAAAAATAAATGCTTTTAGATTATTAATCAAAAATATACGCATTGTATTTAAAAAAACATAACTTTGATTTGTAACGCACTTATGGGACACCCTATATAAATATAACTATTTTTAAAATATGCGGCTTGTCTAACCTAACAACTTTTGTATTTAAAGTTTTCTTCCATTTGTTATAATAAATGAAATATTGAACTTTGACACAGTCTTGGGACACCCTGTATATAAGTATATACGTAGAAAATATCTGCATTATGTAGTTAGTGTAGGTATAGGTAATACAGCATTGATACGATAGAAGTAATCGCGTATCATTAGTAAATTGACATTACTTACGTCTTTGATAATAGCTATAGATGGTCTGATAGCGTGTTTCTAATAATGTCCGCGCGTTCAGAAACAAAAACGACTACGAAACAAATTACTGTGAAACCTATTAAAATGTATATTTTCTCTCTACTTCAAAGTATACGTGTTTACTTTTAGTTTACAATTTAATGAATTTGTTTATATATATATTTTTCATTTGTCTTAATAATATGAATTTTATATTTTCATTTAAAATGTTTAACTTATGTATTTGGCAGCTATAAATATTACAAACTCAAAAACATAACTTCAAACTAGCGTCTGATTGTGAAAAAAGGCAAAGTCGTCGAATTTAAAGAATTTTTTAAATTTGTTGACTACCAATGAAATATTTCTTTTTTTTCTAGAATTATTTATATATTGAAATAGTAACGAATATTTATTTAAATTACATATAAAAAAACTATTTTTATGTTTTATGCCCAGACGCATTACTAATTGAATTTGGCGCCAACAAACAAATATAATACATATATTCCCGACGGGCATCCCCAATGCCATAAACAAAATTCAATGAAACCTTATTGAATTTTATATTTTTAGTACTATTTACTATATTTCTTTTTAATGAAATTTGTAAACCAAAATTCGAAATTAGTTTTACTATTATCAAAATAGAATATAAAATTAGTAAAAAAATCAATTTGATACAAAATATTTCGTTGAATATTTACTCAAGTGATATCCTCTATAAAAAATTATAAATACAGCGAGGTCAATGACTACTAACTATTCCCCCCCCCCCCAAATTTTGATCCTATTTTTAGGGCAGGTTTGATGCGACGTGTAATTATACAAATCTGTTTTTTGTACACCAAAAAGGAACCACTAAATTTTTCCAATATTTTTAGGTATTTTTGAATGGCTGCATCTTCGCGAAAAATAGTCGTAGAACAGTTTTTAAGCTTGAAAATTCTAGATTTAGAATTATTTGTTGAAAATTTTAATATTAAATATAAGGATATTATAATTTTCAACAAATGACTCGAAAACTAGAATTTTTAAGTTTTAAAACGGTTCATTATTTTAAACTGTTCTACGACTATTTTTCACAGAGATGCAGCCATTCAAATATACCTAAAAAATTGAAAAAATTTAGTGATTCCTTAATTTTGAAGTTTAGTGTAATTTTTTTACTCTTAAAAATTCTTTAATTTTGTAAACTGATGTTAACAAATTATAAAATGTAACCACAAATCCAGTAAGAGACAAAAAAAATGAAAAGTTAGTATCTCTGTTTAATTTTTAACAAATAATACGATATTAAGCAAGTGAATGAAAATTTAAGTCAATTTTGAATTTTAAGAACACCGAGTAAAGTAAGGTCATCTTAATTTTTGAGGTTCGTACTACTTCTCCAGAAAAAAATGATTCCGGCACCACTGTACATAAGTACGATTAATTTTCAATGAAAGTATTAGGGTTTATCCAGACTATCGTCTTTTATATAAATAAACAATAAACAATGAAAGCATTTACACTATAGGTATCGTGAATATTTAACTGAAGCGAGACCGGGCCGGGACCGGCACGATAGTGTGGATCGGCGTTTAAGGTTCAAGTATATGTTTCGTATAGTACTCAAGTAGGTATAAGTACAATTACTCAAAATAGTAATTAAGTACATGTTATACAGATCTGAATGAAAATAAACTTTTATACATTCACATGTAATTCTATTATGATACCTTCAATTTATATTAATTGCACTTATTTTGTTGAACCCACGCCGTTTTCAAACAGTACAATAGCAAATACACATAAACCACATTCGTGTTGAATTTTGAACTGTTTATTTTACTAAAGGTCCCATTAATATAAATTGTTTATGGATTTCTCTACACCGCATACGTTCAATGTATTGTTGTACAATCTTTTAACGCTAACAATAAAATTTTTAATTACTTATTATTATTGACATCAAAAATACCAACAAAATTATTATATTCATTTCCGTTAGGTAATTACATTTTTTTTATAGTTTTAGTCTATGTAAATTCGCGGAAAATCTAACAAAAAATTTAAAATGTCAAAATATCACAACATGTAAAACAAATTATAAAAGAAATCAATGTTATGTAGGTACAGTACCTATATATGTAATATATTTTTAATTAATATTCAAAAATCTAGATTTTAAATCACATGAAACATGCGACAAACAATAAAATATAATCTTTATAATATTAGTATTAATTTCGTTTTAATATTTCAGATTTCATTAGCTTTAAAATAATATTTTTGAAAAATCAATCTAGTAAAATTAAAAAAAACAGCACGCGGTCCTTAATCAGAAATCGAACCCCATATGTGTGACTTGAATCGTGACACGCCAGTCTCTTGAACAACAGGCTTGTACGAAAATAGCCATGTTAAGATAATATCAGTTTATATATAGATTGTAAAAAAATCAAAACGCGAATAGGAAAAACAATATAAATTTAATTTATTTTATTTATACCCAGCATTTATGTCAAAGGATTGGCAAAAAACGAAGTTTTTAGTGATTTTTTTGTATTTTAGGATAATTGATTTTATAATACATTTATTGCTGAACCTCAAATAATAAAAATGATATGCACATTTAAATTTATATTTTTTAATATATACATAGTTGTGCCAATCGATATCAAATTAAAACACATTAAAATTACCCACTAATTTTAAATGTTTTATACAAAGAAATAAACATATATCATTCATTTCTCGTATTAGTTCTATCAAATCAGCCAGAAAATATTTACTCTCACTTCAAAAAAATTTAAAAAAACGCAAAAATTATTATAAGAAGTATCTACCTATTATAAAAAAAATAACAACTGAATTTCATAAAATAATAGATATTTTTGACAAAATTTTGAAATAAATTGTGCGTATGTTCGTAATTAATACTTGATTTTTTACTTTTTCCAAAATAATACCAAAAATCGCTGAAAATAGTATTTTTCTATACAAATTAAAATTTTCCCGCCATCACGTGGTATGCGTTACGTCAGTATACGTTATCAAATGGATAGCCATTGAATGTTTTGACTATGTGTAGTAATGTATTGTGACGTTATACCCAGTGGCGTACCATAGGTTTCTGCCGCAGATTTCCCGCCCATCTACCCCTATATTATTCGATAACTATGAAAATTGAAAACCTTTTTTTCGTTGCTACCTCAGATTTGCCGCCCCCAATCCACAATATTGCGCTTTCTACTAATTTTAATTAAGTACCTTTTTTATAATAATTTTATATTTACCTATTTTTTTTTAGTAATTTTTTTTTCAAAATTTGAAATTTTTGTAATTTATTATCAATTCTATTAAATACCCCTTTATAATTAGGTAAAACAATCTAACATCCCTGCTTAAAACTAAATAGGTATATTGGTATATAAAATACTTCAAAACCTTGTTAATCGAGTCAAAATTTATACACAGAACACTAAATTAAATAGCAATAATTCTGCCAAATCTAACCGCATTCCACAATGAACAGCCCTTTTACTAAAATCACAACAAAATATTGCTACGCAGAAAACGACAACAGAATGGCTCATAATTGGCTAAGAACATTACACGCGAGAATAAATTAAGCGGCCCTACACGCATCTGTTTTGTTATTATTATTATTCCTAACCGGAGGGTCAGGCCGTAACTGGTACGATGTCGGAAATAAATAAAAACAGATTTAAATGACCACTGTTTTTAATAAAAAAAAGAACAACAGTAAAATTACTAACTTTATAAATAGTTATTATATTAAATTAGAAAAAAAAGTAGGTACGAGTTTTTACAAACTGGGTTATTTCTTAGACAGTGCGCAGTGCCTTGATACGATATTTATTGATATTTTTTTACCTAATTAGAAATCTTTATTCCTTATAGTCATATGGATCCCAATCTGTACTCACGCAATGACTTAATATACGGCTTTGCTGTAAAATTTATACAGAGTGTTATTTATAATAACTTTTTATCTTATTTTTAATTATATAACTTGAATAAAAACTTAATTTCTGTCATTTGAAGCATCCGTATTAAGTAAAATTCTGCAGTACTTTATTTTTTCGATATTTCTCGAAAACGGTTGATCTTGTGATAAATGAACAAAATATATTTTTGTGTATTTTGTGTCATATAATCTTCTACAAGTACCCAACTTAAGAAAAAATTACAGAACAAAAAAATACTTGATAAAAATCGGTGTGCTCACTGGCCCCATACACCCCTGATCTAAATGATTATTATTTGATAATGGAAATCGATAACACTTGTTAATATTAAACCCTGTATCAAATCTTATACTGTACCACAATGGGTTCTCTAAATATTAAACAAACACTAATTTTTGGCAACATTTTTGCAGGGCTGTAGCTACCTTATGAAGAATTTCTGGATACAGGTTCACATAAAGTATTTTACTTAGAATTACATCCTCGATCTACTGTTAATTTTTTTTACACTAGTTGTAAATCACCCTGTATACAATAGAGTAATCGTGGGAGGGAAGCAAATATAAGCATACAAAATAAATAAGTTATAGGTTAATAAATAATATAGTGATAAATTGTAGTAAGTAGTAGTTGAGTTGTTTCAAGTTTATTAGACTTATAATTAGAGATAGGAACAGTTCGCGCTTTAGAGTCGATCCAGACTATCGAGCCGGTTCCACTCCAGTCTTGCTCCAATCAAATTTTATGATATTCACATAGTCGCAAGTTTAAATCACGTACTAGAATGATCTAATACGAACTGAAGTTCCTATTCACACTATGGTTACACGTTCGATCACGCTCCAGTAAAATATTCTTCAATACAATACTGTATCAGAGCGTGATTGGACCGAGATTTGACCGATACCTAAAGTGTGAATGATTTCATTGTTTATTTATATTTGATTGGAGCGAAACTGGCCCGAAAGCGGATCGAAAGTGTGGATCAAACTTATGGGCACAATCCATGCCAGGTTCGATCACATTCTTTGCATTATGTTATATCGGAGCGTAATTGGACCGAGACCTGGCCGATACCTATAGTGTGAATTATTTCATTGTTTATTGTTTATTTACATATGATTAGAACGAGACCAGTCTGATACCGACTCGATAGTCTGGATCGACCTTTATAGTCAGTTATACTATCAAAATAATGAATTGAAATAATATTGATTTCTATAATTTTGTTTTATCAAATGATTATGTATATGTATCACATATTTAATAACTTCGAGATTAAAAGTAAATACAGTTATTTAATCATTACACATTGTTGATCAAAGATAAATTTTAACACAATTGAGCTGTTGGAAAAGAAGTAATCCAGCAAAAAAAATTGCATCTTCATCATCATCAACTATTATCTTGTATACATACTAATATAATATATTTTTGAAATATCGTTACTCCAAAAATTATAAATCATTATTATTCATTATAAAGAATAGAACTTCCAGATTGTATTTTATATTGATCGATTGTCGATTGTAAATAAAATAACAATTTGTATAAATCATAATACTCTGCACACCTGCCTGTTATCATTATATATTCGTTTTGTCCATAAATTATTTATTTATATCATCAATAAAATAATACATATCTGTTTCATCTTTTTAAATATTTTACATCAAAATTAATTTAATATACCCGCCTTGCATATTAGCGATATATTATACAGAGATTATGTAGGTACATAATATATACACACATATGTGACGTTCAATTACTATCAAGTGAGCCATGTAAAGGTATTGAATGTATTTACAAACAACCGTGCATTTATTGATTAACTTAAAGAGCTTAACAATCGAGAATACATGTCTATTTATTGCTGATTTAGTGGATTTTTTTATAATTATAGTTTTCAAAAGTTAAGTACCAACAAGCGCGGATCCATGGAGGGGTCATGGGGCACATGACCCTCCCCCCCCAACCTCAAAAATTAAAACAAATTAAATATAAAAATACTTATTTAATATTTATTAATAATAATTTCACAGAAAATGACCCCCCAAAATTGTAAACCTAGATCCGCGCCTGAGTAGCAAATTATTAAATACAATGTTTAATTTTCCGGTCCCATACGGGTTTTTCAAGAATTTTACGATTAACATTACAAAACATAAACGTTATTGAATAAAAAAAATACATATATAGGAATAAAATTGATAATGAATAATAAGACATTAAATTCAAATATTAAAAACAATTAGAAATAAATTATACCGGTTAACAATAAAAAGGTTAGTGTCAATTTCAGTTTCTCTGACATTGAAATATAACGATTGGGTTCAGGTTCACGAAAAATGCGAGGTTCGGATCGGGTTCATATTCAGGTCTCTGATGTTAAATATATATTTCGGTACGCGAATATATTAATTAACACATTATTTCATTGTATAGAATTCGTTCAGAAACAAAACAAAATTAATTCAATTTTTAATTGATTTTTTTAATATTAGTAATACGATACTTCATTTGAGAGCTACCTTTCATAAAACACAAAACTTTCATTATAATCATTAATTTGTCAATAATTAAAAAATATTATGAATCTTCTATTGAACATTATTTCAAAATATCGATTGTTGTAAGGCTCATATAACATATAAATTTTAATTATGGACTATTAAGTTAAATTTAGTACAACCCCTTTTACCACAATTTATGTTCTATTCACTGGAACACCAACCCATATAATTAATATTTTATTCCAACTTGTTTGAGTTAAATAGGTAGAAACCGTCTCGCCTTAATAAAATAAACAAATCATTCAACGTCTTAATATGAGACGTAGATAGATTTGCCTAGCCCACAAATATAATATGTACTCACTTATAAGATAATGGAACATGACATTTAAACTACTCTTTCCAAATATATAGACACGCAACGAACAGAAGCATCAATTATTATAAATAAATTTATGGTTTTATCCCTTTTACGACAGTAAACATAATTGATTCATGTTTGTATCTAACAAAGGTTTAGATAGATAAGGATGTATTTAATTATTATTAGAAAACAATTTTAGTTACTTGTTTTAACTTCTGAATAGTTTATATATTGTTATTTATACCACGCTCAATTAATCTGCATATAAATTCAGTTTCATCAATATCGAATTTATTTACTTAATTCAATTAATTTTATCATCAATCATTTCCTTTCATAAAACTTTATTCGTTATTTACCCGAGAAAAGTTATTCGTTGTTATTTTTCTATGAATATATTTTTATAAAATATTCTCAGAAAGTAATATGATTAAAAAATTGAGTAGATATTCAAATAAACAATAAATATTTATTTAATAAATTTTTCAAACAGATTAACTCTTTTGTACTCATGTTTAAATAAAGGCACACATAGACCCGTACTTCGCGCGCCTTACTGCTTAATGTTTTTTTATTTATTAAATAATTGGTTAAACTGAAGAATATGCGGGCACCACGTCACGAGTTTCAAAAATCACGTGTTGATGTGTTAGAATAAAGTGTACCTAACTAACCTAACAGAAAATAACCAACCTAAACAAGGATAGTCAATTTGTATTAGAGATCAGTTCGGATCGGGTCAGCCCGATCTGATCCGTATTTAGCCCGGTTCGAATTTCGGGGATCTGACCGGGCTTAATTTTTGTTTGTAATGTTTGGACCGGGTCGGATCATACCTTAGTATAAATATGACCGGGATGGGTCGGATCTAACGAATAAATAAATATATTATTTTTTCAAAACAAAACTTTTACTTACAATTGTTAACAACATTATAATTTATAATAGTCGTGTAAGTTTCAATTTTTTCCACTGAGCGCGTCTCTACCATCGCGATACATATCAATGAATTCGTATATTTTTATATTACTTATATACTTCCTTTTTCCATCAGTTCGGACTGGGCTTAATTTTTGTTTGTAATGTTTGGACCGGGTCGGATCGGACCTTAGTATAAACCAGACCGGGCTGGATCCTGACCTTAATATAAATCGTATAAATCGGACCGGCCGAAAAAAAAAGTTTCGGACCGGACCGGGCTACCTTTTTAAGGTCCGATCTGATCTCTAACTTGTATACATATTTTTTAGAGCATCAACTCTATTCTGAATAACTGTATACGTGATTTTTGACAGTTGTGACGTCGTGTCAGTTCAGTTTAGCCAAATAATTTTTTGTTTCGAAACAACATATTTTTTACAATGTGTGACACATTTTTTTTTATAAATTTACCCCTCCACCCTTCGGACGGCCTCTAAGGGGTACGCTGGTAAGTCTTAACTCTCAAAATGTGTACACGGTGATTCTAACTTTGGTAAACACTGCTCTGTGTCTATGGTAAAAATTATATCAGAACATAAAATGAGCTTACTTTGAACCACTTTTTAAGATTTTTTTACATCAAAATATTTGGTTTATGTAGTATAGCACTTTTTTATAGTCATCGAGCTTAGCCCTTCGCCTTCTATTTTCATTCTTCAAAAATCGCCTCAAGTTGACTATACCTACATATGTATATTGTATAAACTGAATAACCGCTGTAGCGGAAATACCAAGTTTCCATTTATGATTTCTCGGAATCCTATAATAATAGAAGAAAAGTAGATTTTAACATGTTATCATAGTAGCGCAAGCTTCAGGGGTTATTTTAGTGTGTAACTGTAGCTTGTTTCTCCAGTTCCATAATGAAAACTGCAGTTGTAAAAGCTAATTTGTGTAGTTGAGAAATTGCAAGTAGAAAGAAAAATATAAAGAAGTGTAAGTGTAGAGCAAAAAAAGGAGGGTCACTGTATATAACAATAGAGAATTATACAAAGTGAAGAGCAAAAAAGCAAAATAAAATAAGGTATTTGAAGTTTAAAAATTTTCTTAAAATAACCCCTGCAAAGCTTCCCCATTCCCTGTTACAATGTTACTCCACTTTGTTAAAACATAAACAAGTGGTTAACAAGTAAATTAATTAAATTAGTTTTTGCAAAATCTAATCATAGATATATAACTTACAGACAATTTTTAAGTAGGATACATTTTCCAGGATACTCAACCTAAACAAAACAAAAGTCTTTAAATAGATAAAAAGGCGAGTGCGATTTAACTATAATTGTATATATAAAACATACATACATATATACGAATAACAATATAAAAAATAATTATATACATATATAAATAATTACATATACCTATTAAATATAGACATTATAAAATTTTATATTTTCAGTAAAGTATTATTTCTGTGTATATATATTATTTACAAGAACAAAAAACTGATATATTACTTTTATTGATCGTATATTTTCAGCACATTAATTTATACATATACCTATAGCTACCTTTATTTGAAAAATTATTAATTTTGTAAAGAAACTTGTGTCGTTTGCATAATATTTCTTTTATACGAAAAATGTAATAAATATTTATTATTTTCACACATGCTAGGTCACTTTTGTTAATTCCCATATATATAATATTGTATTTCCATATTATTTCAAGGTTGCAATAATAAAGGTAAAAATAATAACTTAACGAAATTAAATTATACAAAAAACGTTGCAAATAAATGAATTATTCATATTGGAATGAAAGCTACGAAAATATATCAACTAATATCCGTAGTATGTTGATTTTTGCATGCGTGAAATGATCAATAAAAATTGTCATGATAATAATTAAATTTCATTAAGTAAATTAAAAATACGCCTACAGAATTTCCATATTATTGTGGTAGGTAGTATACATAGTACATACAATATGTTCATTGTTCATGTATATAAAATTAATGTTATTTAAAACCGACCTTTTCAACGAAGATCCCGTTGGTATCAAAGGATTTCACACAATACTGTACATTTCTTCCCCTACCGTTTGGTGGTACAGGAATTATGTTATAATATGTACAATAATGTAGGTACATATACTCATATAGAAAAATCGTTTAAATAAAATAGGTATTATTTTTTATGTTATAAGCAGAGAGATTCTCTTCCGAAATTACATATGTTATTTTATGAGGAAGGGGGCTACAATTTGTTAGGTATCAATTGAAATAAACTATCTGTGTACACAGAAATATTTATAAATGCTACGATTAAATATTATACCATATAATAATTAACGCAGCGTTTATTATGTAATACTTTTTACTCTCAGTGTAAAAGCACATGTTGTTGGAATGATAATTTTTAAATGAAGATTAATGTATAAAGCGGATAAATAGAAAAGTAAATAAAACGTTAATTACGTAATGAAATAACTCTACATATTATTATGTATCATTTTATTTTTTAACTTCCTTAAACATTGATAAAGTTTTTTTCTTTCCGAGGTTTATAATAAATAGGTATGTTGGTATGTACTATTTTGCATAAAAATATAGATTACAAATTTCTATGCATTGTAATATGTATATTGGTATTATACTGACATGTTTGTTATTGAATATACCTACACATAATACATATTGTGTATGACAAACGCCACGTGCATGTTATTTTTCTGGTTTAGTTTATTTTAAGAATTAGTTAATATAAATAAAAGCTTACATCTTTGAAAAAATGTACACAACTGCATAAAATTAAATGTAAAGCAATTTCTAAGATAATATAATAATTAATAAATAAATTCTACTAATAATTAATTTGAATGCCCGATTGTAATGTAATTAGATTAATATTCAGAAATGGTAGTAATCAAATATCAACAAATATTTCTAATTCAGTACATTTAATTAAAAAATAGCCATTACTGGGGTCATATCCAAGACTGGTGCCAATACCTTATAGAAAAATCAAACTTGCAAGATTTGAATACAACAGAAAGCTTTATAAACTTCATACATTTTTATTTTTATTAAGTGTCTGCAGCCACTGAATATTGGTTTCATTGAAATTATACAGGCTCGTCTTTACTATATCTAGGTGAATTCTACATACGCGACCAGCACGCGATATCTACATTACTCGATTGCCTGATTTCACACAATATGTTTGGAAACAAGAGTATGTGTATGTGTTCACATACACAACTAAACTCGCACCTGACTTGCTAGCCACTTCTATTGATTTTGTACACCCGTTTTGCCTATATATTTTATTATGTATATTAATATACATGCTGGACGGGATATTAAATTACATATGTATGTATGTTATACATGTGCGAGTATTTTAATATGTAGCATATAATATTATAAGTAAAAACATGTGTTCTATACTTACATTAATGTTATGTTACCTTTTTGGTGTTAATATTTCATCCACTGTTGCCGAAAATAAATGATGCAAAGAAAATATAAAAATAAATATTCCCAAAAAAATATTATTTATTTACTAATTAATATGTATAATAATAATAACTAGTGTCGCCTATGGTCAAAATTCGACCAATATTTTACCTGCCTTAACGGCAACATACATACATGTTTTTTTTTGTGCACATCTATTACACAGTACCTAACCTAACCATTCCTCTTCTTATAATAAATACAAAAAAATGTACGGCAAATTTCGATGTTCACCTATTAATATATGGATTTCTCAAAATAACAATAGATAACACAAATGTATTTTCCGTTTATTTTTAGACAAAAATAAGCGTAACTGTAGTTCAAAATGAATAAATTAAAAATTGGAAACTTACTTCATTTTCTATTATTAAGCGAAAAAGCTATTATTTACAACAATAATTTCCAAATAAAGACACTGCAATTGAACGTGAATTGAAATCTCAATACGCATTCTCTACGTTTGACAGAAACCCAAAACTATTTATTTTTACCGCTTGGTGGCGCTAGAAGTATTGCTATGCTGTGTATGATGCGAGGGGAAATAAACAAACAGCGAGAGGGGAAATCATGTGTGTATGTTAACTTAATTTACCTGCCTTAACGGCAACATACACACATGATTTTTTTGTGCACATCTATGACACAGTACCTGTCGAATGATATAAGTTTCATTCTTCTCCTTTTATAATAAATATTAAAAAAACGTACGACAATTTTCGATGTTCACGTCTTTAATCTTAGTAATAAATATTATAAGTGCAATTTATGTAAGAAATTTTTTTTACTTCTTTAAATACTTTCGTAAATTAAAGATATTTATGTGTAGTATATATATATGCGTGTTATATTTCCCAATAACGAATAAGTTATCATTAAGATAATCACGTAAATTCATGTATTCAGTATTATTGATTTGATTTTATAGAAATGCTTATTATTTATGCCATTTGAAATAGTACTCAATTAAAATACATGTGGCATTTCCCATGCATGAAAATTGACCAAAGAAAAAAAATGTATTATGTATTTTCAATACAACTGTGAATGTTTACAAAAAACATCAATCGTCATTAAATCAAATAAAAAAGCATTCGTTGAACATAGTAAATTCATATTAACTCATTTTAAAACAAGCAATTTATATAGAACTTCAAAAATCTCTGTAATAGTCATAGGGAAAAATTTTTAGATCTGAAGTGATCAAATCAGATCTGGGTTAGATTTGTATTTTGAGGCAAAATCATATTTTTCACTGGTTTTTGACCTGTGAAGACCTGCAAAGATCTATAACGAACTACAAAAATCTACAACGATCTACAAATATCTGTAAAGATCGTTGTAGATCGTGATAGATATTCAAAAGTTGTAAATTCATTAATTTTCAACTTTACAACGATCTTCAAAAATCTTTGTAGATCGTTGTAGATTTTTGCAGGTCTACACAGATTAAAAACCAGTGAACAAATATGATTTTGATCTGATTTGATTACTTCAAATCTAAAAAAAATTGCCCGGGAAAGTAAAAAATTATGGATTAGAATAGAAAAGTTTAATTTCTTAACTTATCCAATTCATTTCTATGTATATGAAACAATCCAACATAGTGTTTGTCGTGAAATGTTATTTAAAAAATCATAAATCTTTGTCGTTTTTAATAGTGAATTTTCCGTAAAAAGATATTAGAATGAACTATTGTTTTTCAAATCCTCATATCAAGATATTATGAAATATATTTGTTATTCTCTATTTATAGAAAGAATATATCTATAGGTACCTACCTAAACTAAAAGACATAAAAGCCATTTTATGTCTGTATATATTTTATTCTAAATAAAGCTGTCTCACTTTTTTTTTCATTTTACATATTCAACAAGTGCATTCGTATAAGTTTTATATACCTGGCTATTTCGTACTTTAAAGAAAATAAAGAAACTGGATTTATAACATTTCTTTCAATTTCAATATACGCAGTTGCTTTTTATATATATTTATATTATGTATGTCGTCAATGTTATAATATAATATTATTTGTAAGCATATATTATGTATTCTATCACCTCAAAGCATTCATGTTCAATCTTAAAAACATATTTACATCTTACAATAGTACATTATTTAAGAAATTACAAATTCTAATATACGAATATGCGATGATTTCATTTCACCTTTAATTCTGTGATACGACAGTTTGTAATACTTCGACTTTGATAATTAAATTGGTTAGATAAAGAGTTAGGTGCTTGTTTTATTTGTAATATGAGTTCATGAAAATTAGAAAAAAGAAGCCCGCCAATCACAAAAACAGTAAACCTTGCTCTTATAGCGGCCAGAACTGGTGCCAGTACCTTATCTGTTATTAGATAGTTACATAAGTTTGCCTGATTACTTATGTAAGTAATATTCTTTCAACGGTAATTTAACTTTTCTTATATAGTAACACAGCTTTTCTCACTGCATTCTTATAAACATCAAACAGTTAATCTACACTTACAATCTTTATTTTACTGCACAGTTTACTTTATTATTATCCTCTTATTATACTACTTACTTTCAAGCGAGTCAATAACATATCGTATGTGTAAAATTGTTGCCAGAGCTTTACTATGGGGGTTTTAAGATTTAATTTTTGTAATACAGTTCAGAAATAGAATTTGTTTTTTTGATACGTGAAAGCATAAGTATATAAGAAGGTCTTAAGTATTTATAAACTGTGCTTCTTTATTATTATTCTTCGATGTATAACTACGCATACATATATTTGAAAGATTAGTCGATAAAAATTACACTCATAACTACTCAAATTACAATTTTTGTAATGTTCGAAATAAAATTTAAGTACACCAATTTTAAAATCTTAAGTATTATTTAATTTATTGTGAAAATCATAAAAATGCTTTTATCTTTCATTATTTAGATTAAAGAAAATGTCCGCATTCGAGTTTTGTTTCATGACGTTATATTTAGAAACAGTATTTCTTTTTTGTCCTGTGATGTCATTACAATTCTTTGTATTTACATTGTTAAATCATTTTCAGAAGGATGTTCATCATATGTGTGCCTATGTAGGTTTAATATCTCTATTTTATTAACAAAACGGTTATCATAAATTATACGCATAATATGTTAGTAATTATTTTCAAATAACGAGAAAATATATTTTTTAGAACTAGAGCTTTTTAATTAATTCTGAGTTCATATGGAAACTTAATTTTATTTATTTTTTTACGAATATGTGCTAGCTGAGGGCCTCGTGGTGGACAGTGGCGCGTTATATAGAAGGAAAATAAGGCAACTACTTTATAAAAAAATATTTTAATAGGGTCATTATTCCTTATCAATGAAGAAAGATTCAACTCGTTAAACGAATTAATAAAAAAAAAAAGTAAATCTACAATGAGACAGTGGTCAATAAAAATTCGTACTTAAATCGAATCTTCTTCAAATACATGTATAATAAATAGACATGTTATTATATGCGTTCTACTAATAATAATATCTGTTTAATATATATGCATTCACTGATTTGTGCTATTTTTATTTAAAACTTGACGTAGTATTTGATTGAACATAAATAACATTTACTGCTTGTAACGAAAGATCATTGAAATTATCGGTCTAAACATCCTTTGTACTTGTGTAAAAATAAATTATTTACTTTGCAATGTATAGAAATGTGTTAACTTTTTTGTAGAAACAAAGAATAATAAACAAGATTTTAACAAAAAGCAATTATATCTATATACAATTTATATAGTTTAACAAAATTGTGTATATACTCTCGATTTGAACTAAGAAACGTGAAATTTTAGGGGTGTCTCGTTTTTATGACGTAAGCTCCCACTATGTAAGATTTTTCCTAAAGTCAAGGGAAATGTGTGTTAAACATTTGTTTTAACACGTTTAGCTGCGCATGCATATAATTGCAAAGGTGAATTTTAGTAAACATACATGTATATCACGACTTTTAAAGTACCTACCTTCAAAACTGTATCCATATCAACAAATAGCTTTTTATATTTTCGTTTTTTGGTCAAGATAGTAAATTACGTGTAGCAGTATGATACTATGATGACAAGTATTAGTAGGTATATTTATATTAACTTTTTATCTTATTTTTAATCATAAAAACAAGAATATAAACTTATTTTGTGTAATGTAAAGCATCCGTATTAAGTAAAATTCTGCAATACTTACTTTTTATCGATATTTTGTATCATATAATCTTATTTAAGTGCCAAACTAAATAAAAAAATAAAGAAAAATATAGGTAAACTAGATAAAATCGACAGCCCATTGACTCCATACACCCATGGTGTAAATAATTATTGGCTGATACTAGAAATTGATAACACTTATTAATACTAAACCGATATTCAAATTTCATAACTGTATCACAAGATATCAAATAAACACTAATTCTAGACAAAATCTTTGGAAGGCTGTAGCTCCTTCATGAAAAATTTCCGGATACATGTATATATGATATTTTTTGCTTATAATAACATCCTCGATCTACTATTTTTTACACTCGTTGTAAATCATCTTGTATTATCACATACAAAACAAAACGATTACTTAAACGTTAAGGACATTATTGCAAATATTTTTTCATGTTTTCCATCTACTAATCGAATTTAAAATATTTTGTGACACTAGAAGATCTTTATAGAGTACCTATATAATATTATATGTTTAATAAAATGGCGAATAAATCGACTTTTTATTAGGTACCTACTGACAAAATAAATATTTTAAACTTTTGAAGTACACATGTGGCAATGTCGCTGTTAAATATTAAATAATTTATATTTAATAGCCAATTTTTATTTTTTTTAATATATTTAAAAATTATGCACCTAAATTATTATTATTACATGTATTTATTTGCAGTACCTATTAAGTATTTGCATATACTTATAAATATTCTAAAACATACATATTACTACTACAAATAACACCGTTAAAATAAGAATTGCATGTCTAATAGCTTCATAAATAATAGAGATGCAATATTAGATTGCAAAAAATGGCAGTTATATTATCATAACAAGTACAGAAAGTAATTTTCTACTATTAAAACTCGTGATAAAAAAATATTCTAAATACTACATGCATAATATATTTGAGTTAATTTTTATATAACTGACCTACTTAGGTCATTGTTTTTTTTCCATGACAATTAACACACTCGTGCTTTGATTGTCTCACCATGATTGTGGTCACGATATAAGTATATCTGATTTATTTTTCAAATTTTCTTTGTTATATTTTCAAATTGATTACAAATAAGGTACTGTCACCAGTCTTGGATCATATACCCCAGTGTTGGATTTTTGTTTAGTTAAATATACTAAATTATAAATATTTGTTGATATTTGATTACTGCCATTACCTACTGAATCATAATCTATATTAACTGTAAAATAGCTTAATTTTATGACAATCGGCCAATGGGTGTCAAAATGGGGACATTTATACTAATTTTAGTGTTATCTATTTATTAATTATTTTATTAACATAGCATCTGCTTTACATTGTTTCAAATTTTACGATTCTTTATTTTATAACTTTTGTTTAGTAGTACTTATCATTTTGTAATCATTCAAGTGCCCATCACTGAATGTACATTCCTGGTTTTAATTTATCCCTTACTGAAGAAAAACATAAAAAAAATAAAAGGTTATAAGTAATTTAAAAAACAAACTATATTTGCGGACTTTGATAATTAAATTGATTTAATGAAGAAGTACTAGCTCATGAGAATTACAAAAAAGCTTATCAATTGCAAAATCAGTATACTTTGCTCTTAAATGATCCAAGACTGATGCCAGTACCGTATTCATTTTAAATTATTACAAAAAATGATGAAAAGCTTGAATGTATTAACTATAAATAATTAAATTATTTTTAAATAAAATAGATGTTTAATATATAAAATTATATATGTAAGTAGACACAGCATTAGCAGAAGGGCGGTACAAACATTAAAAATTATTTGCGTTTTCGAATGTCGCAGTATCATGAACTATAAATCGTTTATAGGGTAGAGGATATTAAGATTTTTGTTTTGAGATAACGTTTATTGCGAAAAATTGATGATAATAGTAGCGAGCTTGCTGTTTAAATTTATAGTCTCTTTTTGTTTTATGGTTGAACATTAATTTCTGAACTTTTTGTGTGGTTTTTATTGTTATAAGGACGTTTTAAATATATAGATCTGAAGGATATGAATGTATTTAATTTTTAGTCAACTAAATTAATCAGTAGATTCGGGCGCAACATTTTTTGTTGTGATTAAATAGATCTGATATAAATGTAATTATACCGATTATACTTAATTTTAGTAGCTCTTTGGAGTGATGGTAATTTAGTAGGCGCAAGTATACATAATTATAGTTAAAATATGTAAAAAACAAAAAGAATATTCCTGTTTAAATATTTTTTTATTTGATATTAATTTGACAACGAATGTCACTGTCCCTTACCAAACGTGGAATATAGATGGAAAAGATGTTGCCCTGGGTTAATCAGGGCAGGTAACATTCGCGAGACCCAGAAGACAAGGGTGCGATCCCCGGGTGAATACTCCGTTTAAATATAATGTTTATAACTTTCTACCGAGCGTCGATTAATTTCTTGATAATAACCGTAAAAATCTACAATTGAAAAACAATATAGTACTATCATTGATCGGGCAATACTAAATATAATGTACATTTTGATTCACTGACTCGCCTAATCGTCTTATTATTTTATTCATTGAAATCTTTTAGTTGATTCGTTCATCGTATTTGAATATTATAATAATATATATTATTTGTATTTTAACCAACGAACAAGATATGTAAAGTACAAGGTAGGCTCAGTAACTCGGTGTGAGAGAGGGAAATACGTCATCTGGGGTGCCCAAAAATGGAGAGGGGGAATTACAAACCTAATGATAACAAATATAGCCTTGTAACTCAACGAAGAAAGGGGAAAATACGTCATCTGGGATGCCCAAGCTGATTGATCAAAAGCAACTAAGGAAACCTGTGTATTTACTAATCTTGACCAACGACCTCTATTAATATATTTAACTTATAACTAGAGATTGGAAAAATAGTTGTTATTTTCAATGAAATAGTTACTAGTTGAATTTTTTTCCGGAAAATAGTTGGTAAATAGTATTTTACTATTTAATAATAATTAGTGCAAACAAAGCAGTAAAAAGTGTCGCAAATAGTTTAAAAATAGTTAGAAAGGTAGTTGCAAATAGTTGATTTCAAATTGTGTTCAATCAAACCAGTTTATTGAAAACAGTGGAGATATGTAATAAAAATTACAATAAATGCATTTTTACGCTATAGTTGAAAAACTATTTTTCCAATCTCTACTTATAACATATGAATTACAGCTATATTACGATTTTACTAAATATGCTTGTCTACATATTTATGTGTGGTGTAAAAAATTGCATTACCATTGATTCGATTTTTCACTAAAAAGATTCATTCAAAAAGAGGGAGTCAGTCATGAATTAAATATCTCTAATACATAGTTGTTTTTTTTTGTGGCAACTACCCTATAAGTAATTATCAAACGACCAAGAATCGCTTAAATTTCCCCATTATATTTTGTGTTTCCACATATCATTTTATTTAAAACACATGTTATCAAAACGAAGAACGTTTTGTTTTTTTAAATATTCATCTTGTACGACTCACACCAAATCGCACACTGCAATTTTCTTTAATACTTTATTTGTAATGTATTCCAACAACCCGCAGTATTGTTGTATCTTCACAACGCTCTTTAAAATGGGATTATTGGACATCTCAATTTACTAGAATGTTTCTACTCGCTCTTGGGCGCTGCAGGTTGAAATAGAATGTCGGGATAAAATGTCTTTATTGCACAATGTAAATGTTAAATGTATTCTATTTGCTTTCTAGCGGAGAAATACAATGTCTACTGGTAAATTTATTCTTTCCGTATTAACTTATTAGAATTGTTAACCGATTTTAACCATAAAATACAATTTAAACACATCTTTAATGCTCATTTTGGGATATATCTTGTATAGTTTAAAAAAAATTATTATTGACATAATAACCGAAATCTTGTAGTCTTCTTCACTTCTGGGATGTTAATTAAAAGTCAATAACAATCAAAACACGTCGTATGATAAAACCCAAGAGAAACAATTTTATTTATACCAAAAACCAGAAAATCAATAAATCAAAATTATTTTAATATTTCATCGAAATCAATTTTTATTACTGTAAATTGGTTTATCACTTAAATATCTGAACTTTGTTATCGATTTTTCATTAATATTAATAAGTAGACACCATTGGTGCGATAAAAACTCAAATTCACTATTTATATTATACCTTAATTTCACATTCTTTAATGTGTTTATCTGATTTACCTAGTTTTTCTTTGTTATTTAAACAATTAAATTTATTCCACGAAACTTTTAATTCCAGAATTATTTATATCATGGTACAACTCCATTATATACATACACATAGGTAAATATTAGGTATTTATCATTCTTTTATGAATAATTTAAGTTGAGAAAATAGAAAAACTGTACAGCTTTTGATAATAGTTGTTGCAGGTAACTTTTTTGTTTCACTTACAATTTTAAAGAACAATAAACTATTTCTGAAACTTGAAATACATTAAAGCGATTATAAAAGTTAGACACGCTATTGCTTATCGATGTAACTTACATGTGAATCATAACTAGACATGCCAGCGCTCTGATTGGTACGCAAATGGAATATTTTGCACTATATCAATTTATATGTGCAAATAAATACTAGAAAAAATTACAATAAAACTTTAGGAGCTGTTTACTTGGAAACAATTTGAAACAGAACAATTCAAATACAGTAAATGTTGAAAATAATTTTATAACATTAGAATTTCCCCGCGCTGATGATGACGGCTTAATTACATCAACATCACAACTGCCAAAGATTATCTCTTTCATTTTTGAACATTTGTATGTAAAAACGAAAATTAAAAAAAATGTATCAAAATCGATTACAAATGGATTATATTATCTGTAAAAGGGCGTATCAACTAAAAAATAAAATAAAATAGATTTATATATTATTAATATTTTCATTGAATTCGATAAAATTACTTGAAAGAAAATTAGATATTACTTTTTTTCATATTTAATTTATAAAATTGACCGTAACTACTTTCTTGGGAACTTTATCTAACAATAAGATCGAAAACATGAATTTATAGATTCCTTTTTCAAAATAGTTTAGTTATCGTGTAAATATTTGACTGTAAGAACCAATATTTTATATAAATTCTGAGAAATAAAACATATAACATGAACAATAATGAACATGCTATTTCATTTGTTGTTTTAAAAGTGTATTTGTTCTGTTTTCAAAACTTTTTTCGGTACTTGTGCATTACTGTGTACCTGATATTAGTTAGTTATATTTATTAGTGCGTATTCGGTTGCTATTTTCGGAAACTGCAACATTTATAGCGAGCCGATTGTTAAATGTTTGGCAGCACTCAGCACACCCCAGTGTATATCTATTTATTATTAGCGAACATGCGCTAAATCATGAATTGATACCATACAACTGTCATTTAAATTTTGATACCCTGCAGAAAGCATTTGTGTAGATTTTGATTCTGACCAAATTCATTAGAATAACGAGCGTTATAGAGAAATACATGTACTTACATATATATGTCACAAATCTTACCACTCATCAGATTCAATTAGTGAAATATATAAGTACGTATAAGTACACTGTTTCCAGTTTTAATGCGATTAAAAGTCGTAATTTTCATTTCTTAATGGATTAGATTCCCTGAGCACCAATCTTACTTCAGAAGGTTATGGTTTTTAATCCATTATAAATTAAAATTAAAATAACGTATCGAACTATATACGCACTACGCATATTTCAAAATAATTGTTATTTTTAAACCATCTCTCTAGAGTACTCTAGACAATCTAGCTTGCATTTATACAATTAAACATAAAAAATGTTATATAGAACTTAATCGAAAATCTACTAATAACTATTGTATAGTTTTGTCATTTAATTAATTAAGTTCATTTTTTTAATGTATTAACTTCCAAATTCCATAAATCAATATTATTAAAGACAGTAAAAAAAAACTGAAACGAAACACGTATTTATATATACACAAACTTTGGTTATAAAACATATAATTAAAAATATATATACATATATAAAAATCAAACATCAATAAAACATCCCCTGCTATCAATTTCAATGCCACCAATGCCAAGAGAGTGGAATAGAGAAAGAAAAGGTTTTGTGACTTTCTGGATATCGTGTTGGTAACTTCATTTCAATTTTCATCCTATATTTATCTTGAAACTAATGCTTGTGTTGTTTTCGGTTATCTAATTATTCTTCTCCACTTTGGACATTTGTCTGCAACATTTCTGCAGACAGTATGCATTAATAAATTACTATCGTTGTTCATATAAATGCAATTATCTACTGCAACATAGTTCCTTAAATATAATGCGACAGCACCATTATGTAACTAATTTATTTATTGATTCGTTCTACTGAGACTAGACTAAGGATAGGCAATATCTGTATAGCAAAATTGAAAATACCTTTTTTAAAGATTGGATCAGAGAGAAATTTTATTAAACAACATAAAAATAAATTTATAACTCTTTTATTCTTAATTTCAAAACTCAATGCCAAAAATTCTTTCAAAATTCACTGCATTTCGATTATTTTTTAAAATGAAACGAACGAGTTTTGGAACTCAACTCCTCATACGTTAGATTAGATTGAATTCAAAGAAAAAGCAAAAACAAAATTTAATTCAATCAAAATTTCTAGCAATATTTATAATAATTGTAGTTATATTTTTGAAATGAATTTAAATTATTTTATATAATCATGTATATGTCCATTTAAACATAAATTACATGTAGATAATCAAAGGTATGTGATGAATATATTATATTTGAATTTTATATGGTGTTCGTGTTATTTACGTTTGTAAATAATTCAGATACTGTTTGTATACATATATTCAATATGCATGTACCAAAATCATATATGTATAATATGTATGAACGATCAGAAAGGACCGAACTTAATCCAAATAATATCAAACTTTAATCATAAATAGTAACGTAACAAAAATAATTTTATTTTATTGGTTTGTTCACTTGACGTTTCGATCTTCATATCAGAGTTTTCTTCTGAAGAATGTAAATCGGAACGTCAAGTTAAAAACTTTTGAAACAGTGGGCACCAACCCGAAAATAAATCAACATGAAAAATGACAATAAAAGCTTGAAGAAGACAAAATTTATAATAAAATTTATATAATAAATTATATGTAAAAAATACTTTTTAAATACTAGCTTTTATTATTTAGATGTACTAAAGCGAAAAAAAGTATTGTTTAAAGTAATATCGAAGTTATCACTGAAACAAATATAATATATTATGTTAAATGTATTGTCTTAAAAGCTTGTCGTGAGCTAGAAGTTCATACAACAGGCATTAATTTTGTTTGCCAGAGATTTTAATTACTTAAGTATCGTACTTAGAAAAATAAATACTTAAAGTATGTATTTTTTTCTTCTATTCGCGCGAAAAGCTTTTAAGACAATAAATTCAACATAATATATTATATCTAATTCAGTGATAATTTCTATACGACTTTAAACGATAGTTATTTTTTTCTTTTTAGTACCTACATCTAAATAATAAGAGCTTAAAAAGTATTTTTTACGTATAATTTATTTTCAAATTTTTAGTTACTGATTTACTAACGTAATAACAGGTAAAGCTCGTCAAACCCTTTCATTTGATACTCATATCAAAGGGGTTGTGACGAAAAAAGGTAATCCACCAACTTGGGGCGTCCGTTATATTACGTTTAGAATTACGTCAGATAGCTTATCGTATGCTACTTGTTAAACTCTTTCATTTGATACCCATATCAAGGGGGTCGTACGAAAAAGGTTATACGCCATATTGGATTTAAAACAATATTAGATATACTATATTGCATTATCGTCGGACTTATATACGTGTCAAAAATTTCATAGCTCTAACTAAATTTTGATCGCAATATTTGACCTTAACAAATAGTACTAACATACCAACTAACTCTATCAGGTGAAGTTAATAAAAAGCTTGTAATAAAAATAAAAATATATAAATATCCTACTACAAGCTTAAAAGGTATGTATTTTTTCTATTAAAAAAAAACTTTAATAAATAATTTGAAAGAATATAACAATATCTTAAAGAAGCAATATTTATTTGTAAATGGAGAAAATTATGTTTGTAAAATAAAACTATTGTTAGAGAAATAATATTGTTAAAACCTACTCTGTCTACAATACAAACTTTATCATTACATATGCTTGGTACATTTTTTGTCAATCAAATATTTGTTTTGACTTCGGCCACTCATAAATGTACACTTATGCATAAATAATCTACTATAAAGTATGCGCAGTCAGAATCATTACGCGTCATAAGCACATGTGTTATAAAAATAAAATATATAAACAAATTTAAAACTTTTTATGTCACCCATAAAAAGTGAGATTATATAATATAACTCTAAAACTTTGATAACAGATAAATATCTCGATTTAGTATTTCTACTCATACGAACAATTCTCATAAATAATGATATAAATGTTTCAATACTCAAAGCAATAATAATAATCAATTTTAAGCAATCTTGCATACAAATAAAAGCGATATAACAACTTTAATAATCTATCGAATTTGATGTATATATGTATTCTGAACTTTAAAACAGAAGTAACTGTCAACGTATTATTAAATAGTCAAGTACGAATACAACAGAAACTTTTTGTTCATGGAAATGCATTTGTATTAATAATTCATATCAAATGCTAATATTCACATCATTTGTTCCTTGGAAAGGTCAATAGTAAATAAATTAAACACAACCATACATTAGAAAGACAACATCCCATAATGATACCCGCAATACAATGTACTCGTGGCTAATAATATTTTTTTATGAATGACATCTACGGTATGAAAACAACAAATAAAATATCTGGATCAATAATTTATCTGATTTATGTTAATATTATTGGAAAGATAATACATATATGGATAGAAAATAAATGTTTCCTACTTGACACAAAATAGCAAAGCTCTTCTTCTAATTGCACAAATGATGATGATGAAATGAATCGAGACGAACAAGAGACTCTTTACCGGACTTCGAGATCTTTGAGCTTGGTACCAGCCGCGAAGCACTTACCGCTTCTTACTCAAAATGGAGCCAATGACACTAATGATGACGAAGAAGACGAAGACAACGAATCCGCAACACAGACTACCAGAGCGGCAAACGATCTAGTACTAAGTGTTCTTAAAGCGCCACTCAATCATGCCACCGAGCCTGTCTCACCAAGTACAGGTACTTTAGATACCGACTAACGAACATTGAATACATTGCAATATATAAAGATTTCTAAATAATTAATATATCCATGCACCTACATCCCTCCAATTATTAATATTCTAACAATTTCTTACCTTCTAACAATAACACATCATTAATAAGTTATATATAATAATAGTTATTTATATTTTAAATATCAATTTCCTATAATATTTACACTGCAAGCTTTGAGACAAATAGTAAATTATATACCCTTTAATCCCGTCCAAAGATTGATTTGTATCGATTTCTATTAAGAACCGCAAAGTATGACTTCGTATACAACTGGCAATGGCGGTTCTGATGATGAGCTGTATACCACAGGAGAAGTGACCGAAAGGTTTCCATTTCTTCGCAAACTTCGTGGTCCTCGGTTCGGTCAAATCCATCACAAAAGAGTGCCAACTCCATTGAAGCGAAAAAACCGTCGATCTGATACGAACATTGACGACGACTGCGATCAAGATTGCGATGATTTCAACTGTGATGATATCGATGACGCGGACGCTAGGACCAACTGTCCAAGGACAGAGGCGGCTGTGGTTGAAGTTGGGCAACAAAATGACGGAACTACACCCAGAGGTGTCCCGGATCCATATTATCCAATTTATTTACCAATCGATCAAGCCTTCAAAAAGAAATATGTCTTCCACCATAAGAAAGGAAAAACTTTTCAAGAAAGGTGTTACCTGTTTTTGGAACATCCTGTAGGATGGGTGTGCTTCGTTTACCATTTCACAGTGTAAGTAGTTTATATATTTCTATAGTTATAAATATATTTAGAAGCAACTAAAGTGATTCAGTGGTGTTATTATACAGCTCGACGATGACTAAGATATTGATTTTAGAACTGGAAAAGTTCGTTCATATTTCTTTATTATTTTGATTGATTGGTCCTGGTTATTGTATTAGTTTTAAATATAGATACACAATCTGAATCACTATCATTTTCTTTTTTTTGCTTTTACATTCTTTATAAGTCAATATACATACTTTTCATATACTTTTATCAAAATCAATAATTATTGTAGCGAACTTATAACATTTGAACAAATTACTAAATCAAGTCTAACTGACAGAATCTATCTAGTTAGTATACAGAATAAACAAAATATTTTCCAGTCTCTTTAAGTGACGTAAATCTTTGCCATTATAATCTAGGTTTAATATTACAATGTAATTGAAACACGACACGAATCATTAAACACTGAGGCACCCTCAATCCCTCGTCCGGCTTTATCGTAAAATATTCCAGCAAAAGTCACAGCAAAATTACATGATATATAATATATATGTATATATATACATATATATAATTCATTTAGCTAAATTCAACCTATTGTAATCTGAGAAAATTTTGGTTTATAAAAAATTTTGTTTTATTTCAATTTCATCATAATTGATCTATGTACAATTATATACATATTTAATGTACAATTATATTGTACAATAAAAAGATAAATTTACATTTTTTTAGTATTAATGAAAAATTGCCTATATAGGGTATATTGTAGTATTCATAATAATATTCATAATAATAACGTATTAATATGATATTTTATTGGAATTATACCATTTTATTTTCTCTAGTTTGTTTAATATAAGTAAACCGCAACTTAATTTTAGTTATATAACTTTCTAAAATTGAAATATTGGCGCATTTACCTAAGCTTGAAACATTTGTAACTCTTGCAAAAATCCGTCAAGCTGAAAAAGGTTTGTTTTTGACATTACACATTAGGTGAATTGAAATATGTTCTTTTAACTTTTTATGAACTTCTGTAACTACGTTTTTAAAAATTAAAAAAATGGCAATATGTATAAGAGTTAAATTTTCGGGCTGTTATTATTAAAATTATTAGTCTATGTACCACTTCTTTAATTCCTTAACATTTATACCCGATTTCTTCTATCTATGTTAACAGTCTGTTTGTGTTGACACATCTGTTAAATGCTGGATTCTGATTGGTCCATTTGGCGATTTACATGGCTGTTACAAATAACATACTTTGTTAAAAATAGGAATTATAGTCGTCAACAGCGCTGCAATAATTCAGTATTCACATGTAAATTATATTGACGTCGATTTGACATCAGTAACAACCGTTATTAAACACTTCTGATTCAATATAGCACAAATTCAGTGGCGTATATGAATAATTAATGTATTTTATAATAATGTTATCTTTCCATCATACTTGCTAAAGTACTATATATGTTATAAAATGATTGAAGACTAATAAAATTGCCATTAGTTTTTATTTTTAGTTTATTTGGTAAATTATTTTTTTATTAGAAACTAGAACTAAAATACGGCTTTCCTCGAATGTATTTTAAAATCGGTGAATGCTCGTGCAACTTTTTTATATAAGTAAAAAATATTTATTTTATTTTATAGCCTATTTTTATCTCCAAAAATTCATAAACTATTAACTGCAGTTTTGAAGATAATTTTATCTTCTATAATTTCAAAATCTTTAAATTAAATAAGCACCCATAGAAAGGTATTTCTAAAATTAAAAGGCGGGAGTAAACTTTTCTTATTTTATTACATTTGTCTGTAAACTGCTTATATAATAAAAATAAATTTGAGGCAAAATACTTTTATAAATTCAATCTAATTGGGATAAAAATTTACAATTATTATGTATACTATAATACTTATCAAATCCTTTGTAGGTATTGTTTTAAAAATAAATAAAGAAAAATCATTAGGGATATGATACATACAATTTGACATTTATAGTAAATGCCAAGTACCTTATAAATATACTACGATTTATATTATGCATGTATGTATGTATATAAAAATAAATGAGAAATTATTAATTATTAATATCATCAAAAGCAAAATTATTTCGCGCGGTAAATTAAACAATTTTTTTTAAATAATTCCAACATAGTTATATCGAGAAACTACAATTATTTTAGACACGCTATGCTATTTCTGCAGGGAATTATAAATTCGTTATTAATTCTTGATTTAAATAATGATATGATTTATAAATAATAAATATAAAAATATCGAAGGTAAATGACATTTTCTATTGTCATACTAAGTATAATGCATACAACTAATAAAACATACAAAAATTACTTCTTTTGTTCAAGTTAACAAAAGCCTGTATTATAAGTGACGAAAGACTTACACTATCACAACTTTGATTTTGCGAGTGGGTCAATTATTCCTGAAAAGAAAATTATAGGCAGATTGAATGCTGATTTATAACGATAGTCGACACGATACAACAGGGGGTGGTCCGTGCTACGCATTTAAAGCCCGACACGATGTCCACCCCCTTCCTAACAAACTAGCCAACCCCCCATAACCTCCCCAAACAGCACCGCCGACAGCGAACTTCTACCTAGATCAGCGGTTCTAAAACGAATACTTGTGTCAGAAGCAGAAAGTAAACAAAATGAGAAATGAGAAAGAACCTTATTTTTTTATACTTATATGATTTGATAACCCTCACCAAGATTGATGTCCGGTATTATAAAGGAGTTAGCAAATTTGCTAGCTAGCAAGCACTTTCCAATGGGATATTAATTCTGTACATACTAATATCCATGGATTATCTATGGAATTTAGAGCAGTGATACTTTAACTAATTGTAACACAGTTGGCGACTATGACTGTATAAAATAATTTTCATAATATCATCACTGTTTAAATACCGTTGGTGTTTACATACCACGTGTTCGCCAAAATTGTCAAACATTTCATGAAACTTAAAGAGAACTGTCAGATACGTTTGAATACCGAACATGAATAAAAAAAAATTGTGTTAACTCTTTTACTCTTTTTAATAAAATTAAAGTTTTGGTGTTCCTTTAAATTGTGACGACTATATAAAAGTCTCCAATTGTGTCGTAGCTGAAAAATAATTGAGAACTGCTCTATCTAGATCGATGTTCTTACTGAAGCCGGTATTACAAGTGTCAAGGACAATACTATAGCTTTTAAATGAACGGTAGAACACTAATATATACGTGTATCATTTGCATTGAATTAATTTATATTCGCTTGTTGAAAACTAGTAAACATTGGTATCACAAATACTATCTTTTTGTTTACGTCTTGATTTTTGTTGTTATTCTGTTAGTATTCACGAATATGTAATTATTTACGCATCTCTGATGATTTATCTATTCCGGTCAGAAGTAAAAAATAATAATTCCGCAATAGAAGCAAACAATTGAATCGATTTTTTTATCAACTAACTTTAGAATATTAAGATCGTTTTGCCATTATACAAAAACCAAAATCATGAAAACGGTTCGTTGACCCAATAAAATGGTTAGAACATTAGTTTAAGATGTAAAATATTTTCTACAATTCTTATTATTTATAAAAAATTTTCAATTATAAAAAAATTATTATTTTTTTTAAATCTGGAGAAATGAACATAACAAAATATTTAGTATAGTAATAAATATATATATTTTTTTTAAATAATTTTTTCTATTGTTTTTTTTATAATAAGGATTAAAAATATATAATAAGGATAGTTCAAAAATTAAATCTGATTTAGTGAAAATTTCATATTTATTAATTTTACCGATTTTGTTCTTTAGCTTTCACAGACACCATCGACATTGAATTAATGTATGTATATTACTCACTTTAACCCAATGAACGCGACCATGTCGTGAAACACTTATTCCTAAAAATGTACTTTCCGATAAAAATAAAAATATAATTTTTTATTTATTTACATTTTATTTTCATGATTAAATTTTGCATGAAATTGCATATAAAGAACTTGATATTTGTGTGTATTATATTGAGGATTAGTGTTTTAGTAAAACACATTTTTTTTAATATAAATTTTATTTTACTTACATATATAATTTACATACAAAAATGAATAAACAAAGGTTGCGGTGAAGGATTTTACTGAATTTTTCGCTGTTATTTACATTTTTTTTTTCTAAAATAAAAGTCGATTTCCACGTGCAACGATGTTTTTTCAATTCGTAGACAATAGTCGATTTTCGTGTCGATGGGAAAAAAATACAGTCGACTTTAATCGACCTTCGTGTTAAAAAAAAGTAAATATGCATTTCCACATAAATAGATAATAAGATATTGTTGTATTTCATTTATTCATTTCAACTATTTACTGCTGAACCTAGGCCCATATAGACCTTCAGTACCTTCATACACAACATTTCTCTAAACTTGATTACGCACTCGCGTACACACACGGTGTAGGTATAATGAATTCCCATGTTCTTCTTTCAGTTTTCACCACCTCCCTTGAGTCAGTGAACCACATGTTCTACGTAACTTCGTCTACGGCTAATTGTGTAGTTTTGTAGTTTAGAGTAACAAACTTATTGATTAAGATGATTTAGTAAACTATGTTCTAACTGTTCATTGCTGCTGCTTACATTAATCGATTAACGGTTAATGTATATATATACTACATTACTTACACACCTCCTACTAAGATGCCAAAGTGACTAACTCTACTGTTTAAAAAGTCAAAAAATGCATTATTAAAAATAAAAATAAATATAAATGAAAACTTGTTTAAATTAGATCAAAGGCGCTGAATTTTTGTATAAACTTTTATCATGTCTTTATAAATAAGGTGCAAAAAGTCCCCATTGCTCAGATGTATACACACAGAACTTTGTACAGCTCATAAAAGTTACAGACAATTAATATCTTAAGATTGTAAAATTACCTACAATAAAGATATAACTTTTTTCATACAAGTAATCATTTTTATGTATTAAAGCTTACTAGGTTGATACATTTTTGATGATATGTATTTACACCGGAAAAAATCTTTTGCATTGAGTTTTCGCGAAAATTATAGCTCGTTTAAAATTACTAATATAACTTTCCTTCTTGTAAATTAATAACTACTTAAAACTAATTGCTATGAAAGATTGGGACTTTTGGCACCTTACTTATAATATGAAAAATTTGATATTTTATATTAAAACTATTTAAATCTAGCTATTACTCCTGGCTTCGTTTGCGAGATATTTACGTTAGGAATACAGATTTTTGTTATGATAGTCGATAAGATAGGCTTTTAGTTTCTCATTTGCACGCTAGATGTTTACACCAATATCGCTAGTACAAATGTCACACATCCTGTTTTTATTATTTCGGGATATAAAGTAGCCTATCCCCTTCCTCATGATGAAAGCTATCTCCTTGCCAAATTTCATCAAGATCGATTCAGTGGTTAAGCCGTGAAAAGATTACAAACAAAATGACAGACAGACAAACACTTTTGTATTTATAATATTAGTATCTATATAGATTATAAGTTTTGAAATACTAAAAGACTCTTTGAAGTTGTAGAAATTACTACATTCATCAGGATCAGGTACTCTTATACCAAATCTATCAAACCACGAAGTGGTCAGTCACGTTGGCAACTGAGTCGCTTAATGAATAAACATTAATAATTTTATATGGCAAAGTACACCACATACATGACATATATACATAGGTTTTAGGTACGTATAGATTGGTACTCGTGTAATGTTTGAGTTGTTACGTCATATACGGGTAAATTAATTAGAGCGTGATGAATATTGACAATTGTTGGTTATTAATAGTTGTTTAATGTATAACATCTTTTCATCAAAAAACGTCTTGTATAGTATTTTTTTTCTTACTTAACATACATATCAATTACGTATTTAAAGTTAATTAATCTAGTACAGATCCAAAAACATACATAGTTCAAATTATATGTTTGATAAACTATACATATGGAACTTTTATTTTGTTTTTGAGACATTTACATGAATATGCTCGAATATTATATGCTTGGTGTGCAAGGTAGAAAACACTAGAGATACTCAAGTTCATAGACATAGAGCACGGACTCAAAAACAGAGTCTTGTCAAAAGAAAGTGACAGAAAATGGTTTGGGATATGTTACACCATTATGCTAATACAGAATAAACGGTTCATAGTCTATGTCTATGTTCCAGTTAGAGTTTCGACAGGGTCGCCATTTTTAGCTATACCTTCTGTATATCCTAATTTTTAGCAAGTATATAAAAATTAAATTAAATTTGAACAAAATGGAATAACATGAAGTATATTGATTGATAAAGATAGATAAGAGACCATCCATAAATTACGTCAGAATAATTTCATGGTTTTTTATCCCCCCCCCCCTCCTATACGCGAGTAGTTTAATAAAACCGCAAGTGCCAAAAAGTGTAAATACAAACAGTTTTAAACTTTGAAATATTACCACGTCACACTTTGTAGACCCCTTCTCTCCTTCTTTTATGGATGACTAGTGTCGAGCCGGTAGAAATAAACAATAAACAATGAAATCGTTCACACTATAGGTATCGTTCAAGTCTCAGTCCAATCACACTTTGATACAATATTACTACATATATTGAATATTCGACTGGAGCGAGACCGGACCGAGACCGGCACGATAGTATGGATCGATCCTAATACGTTTGTGGGCTAGACTTGGTTACTACAATTAACCAAAAATCGATTCGGGTTGTCTAAACTCTTATCATGATTATATCTAGAAAACATCAAAGAATATTTTGAAAAAATGACTATATAATATTTATATTTCTTTCGGAACATACGACTATACTGAATTGTTTAATAGTTTATTCATAATACATCAAACACATCCGTATAGCAAGTACGCTAATTACAGGTCGATGTTAATATTACAATTGTTTTCGTGTCAACACAATCGAAAGGGTAGTTTCCAAATCGTTTAAATTTTGTTTAATATATGTTTTAATATATTTCTATAATTTTCATAAAAAATGTCAATAGTAAATTTCCCATGTTGTGTTTGTTTATGAGCTTTAACATCGCAGTTTACAAAAATTAAAAAAATTTTAAGAGTAAAAAAATTACAGAAAACAGATTGTTATAATTGCACGTCGCTTCAAACCCGCCCTAAAATAATAGGATTCAAATTTTGAGGGGGAAAAAATTAGTCATTGTACCCCACCTCCTCCCCAGGCTCCAACGCCACTGTATATAAATAATTGTTTTTGATATGTATAATGTATATATTATTATACCTATACTTACACAAACGCTAAATGAAAAGATATTATAATTGAATTTTCTAAAGAATACCTTCCCTCAGAATATAATTTCATAAATAGTTTTTCTCCATACAGACAGGGCATTGTTCAGGTATATTCAGACACAAAAAATAAATCACCATAGAGATTTTAAACACCACGTGTGACAAAGATGGTAATTTATTTTAACGTCGTACATCTCCGTTGCTAGTATCAATTTTAAGTCATATTAACTGGTGTAGAAGTTTTCTTTATACAACGTTTTCTCTCGTTCAAACTGATTAAACTGAAAAGTTACCTTGCTATTGTGTAATCCTATTATGCTTATGTCGTTATAATTAAACGTTAAATGTTGCGGGCATGTTATAATTCATATATACATTTAAGTATTGACATTATAGACTTGTTGAAGTAATTAAAATTTAATCTCCTATTATAATGAGCCAAAAATATGTATTTAATTTTATTTAAATGTTATTCAAAATTCGTATATTTGTATACAATAGTATACATACTTATCAAAATAAAAATATACTTACTTGTTAGAAAATATCGCCTTAAATGCAGTTTATATATGCTTGTACAATACAAGTATTCTTTGACTATCTATGCCATTTTTTTATTATTTATAAGTATGTGTATGAAATATAAATGTTTATAACATTTTATTAATTTACGATACATCGCCAATATTTTATCGTTAATATTCTTATCGGTATTTAACATTACTGCATTATGACTGTACATTATTTGTTATCATGTATCATAATATAAAAGTATCATTAAGGTATCTAGTTATAGTTTTTATTTACATGTACAATGTGTACAAGTGTACATACATACATTTTGAAAGTTGTTTTCAAAAATTATCTAGTATCAGTTCCAAGAAATTTTATTTAAAATTCCATTTAATATAAATAACCTTATATATATTATTTTCTGGCAAAAATGATGTACTTTTAATGATACTTACATATTACATATATATACGAACGAACGTTCATCCGAAAATCCCATTTATTCATTTGTAATAGCATTTTTCAGTATAATTTAAAATTTTACTGAAAACAAGCAAATGGAAAGTACTTCCGCATTTGAAAACAATTTAAAGTTGAGAAAAAAATAAATTATACCAACTCTACATACATGAATTGAGGCAGGGTCGGTGTGGCAGGTGAGCAAGCGCAAACGAAATAATTAGAAGCGACAGTTGTCTGACACCTTTAAAAATTTAATCACATAATCATGAATATACAAAATATTAGTTTGTGTTTTTTTTTTACATATTATATTATTTATTTCTTATTGTCAGGCTTGAGTAAACACACCCATATACCAATAAAACAATTTTTTTAATGAATTCTAAATTAATAATTAGATAAATAATATGCATTGAATATTCGAAATCATTTTGGTACTTCTATTTTTCCATTTCATAAGCAAAATTACTTTACAATATATTTAAGTACAAGAATAAGTAAGGTAAAGGCACCAGTTATGGCTGCTATAAGAGCAAGTTTTCGGATTTTTTTGGATTGATGGGCTTGTTTTTTGTAATACTCATGAACTCATGTTACTAATAAAACGAGTAACTCTTTATTTAACCAATTTAATTACCAAAGTCCGCAAATATAGTTTGATTTTTTAATTATAGCCTTTTATTTTGTTCATGTCTTTTCTCTAGTAATGGCAAAGGTAAAACTAGTAATGAGCACGCAGTGATGGACACTTGCTAATTATTACAACTAGTACGACACAAAAGATATAAAAGAAAGAATCAACAAATTTGAATCAATCTAAAACAGTTACTATGTTAATATAATAACTAATAAATAAATTATACTAATAATTACTTTAAATGTCCACCATTTTGACACCTATTGGCCGATTGTCATCAAATTGACAGTTAAATGTATATACATTAATATCCAGAAATGGTAGTAATTAAATGTCAACACATATTTCTAATTCAGTACATTTAATTATAAATTTGCCATTACTGGGGTCCTTGCCAAGACTGGTGCCACTACCTTATTTGTGTTTCGTAAAGTACAAACACAATTACATTTATTTGAAAAGTAATTAAGTACAAGAACAATTACTTAAAAAGTACTTAAGTACGTGCATAGCTCTGGACGTACCTGATAATTCAATTTAATATAAAATCTATTTTACGTGCATTTTTCATTTACTATTAATTATTTAAACTGTAATACATAACATAATTTTTCTGAAACTTTTGAACAGCCCGCGCCGGTTCTGCAGCCTGCGAATGAAAACAATCCGTCCGGCGTTGTACAACATTTTAGTAACATTTTCTTTCATGGAAATACACATTAAATGTCGCCGCACACTGTGACCGCCTGAAGGTTTATGTGCCTTCTACTGCGTCTACCCCCACCCCCTGTGATGATCAAGCGACAGTATATGTACTCATACCGGCTGTACCTCACTACTGTTGCCGTTATTCTTTCTGTACATGATGTCTTTATATAAATGTGAGTTTTTCCCTAGGTAAATACACATGAGGTTTAATGAAATATTTATTTAAGACACAAGCCTGAAAACACATTTTATTATTATTTGAAAGATCGTTACAAATTAAGTAATTAACATATTTGGATCTTTCTTCTTGTACTATTTTTAAATTTCATTGAAAAGAGGTTCAAAACAGCTACAGTTCTTTATATTCTTTAGAAACCAGATGAATAAATTTAAAAAGAGATGGTTGTACCTACTACAAATCAAAATTATTTTTAAATTTTTCTTATATTCAGTTCAGATATGAGTTTTTTTTAGTTTTTGAATTTATAGTTTCAACATTTTATAGTTTTAACATTTTATTCCTGTAATTTATTAGTTGGAACTTGCCCTTATTTATTTTAAAATCCCATTACCTTTAACAAATTTTGTAAGGTAGTTTCTTTTCATTTAGTTCTCCCAATATGCAAATCTATTAAATAATCGTGCTGATAATCTTTACTAAATCCTTTAATCTTTGATTTACCCAAAGTTATGCGTATTCTGGAATGAAGACCTCTATCCTCACAAATGTTAAGACTAGCAAACTTGGTTTATATTTCCTATGCTTACGTAGATACATACTTAAAATTTAAATAAATTAACAAACCTCCAAATAAAAGTATTAATTTAAAATCGATACAATTTTTAGTAAAGTAAAAACATTTATTTAAAATTAAAAATAAATGAATTGATAATTATAAAAACGTTAACCAAATTTTTAACATCTTTAACTTCAATTTATATTTGTAAAAGAAATCATTTCAGCTCAAATAACAACCAATAAACTTTCTGAAATTGATTTGCTAAGTTGAAAACCCGTGAAACGAAACCAATAACTTTCTCCCAAATTGCATTTAAAAACAATTCTTGTCTTTTTGCTTCAGGGTTTGTTTGATTGAGATTAGAAGTTGGTGTCTTCAGGAACAAGAATCAATTATTTATCATATACTGAGTAGCACGTAACGTATATTATTGCTAATATTTCAATTTGTTTATTTTAAATAAATATTATATTGCTTACATTTTTTTAAGTGAGAACAAAATTTTAGAGACTGTCTCGTTATTATTATTATTATTATTATTAACTTAAAATGCAAAATCTACTGGACCACAGACTATTTAGTTAATCCGTACTCTGACAAGTAACTCTACCCAAGTGCCACTAGCCGATATTCTTGAAACTTTGCACGCACGTAGTACATCGAAAAATATTAAACAAGTGTATTTTTTATTTTGGCTAACAAGGCGTTTTAAGGTTAGAAAACGCATTCGATTTATTTAACACAATGCTAATTAACGCTACTCATGAATGTCATTCTCTTACAGGTTTTACGACATTTCTTTATCATAATTTTTAATGATGATTTTAACATTAGTTTAACGAGATTCAGAATGGCAAATACAAAATGGTGAACAAAATCGCAGAAGTTTCAAAAACTTTATTTAACGCCACTTATTTATTAGATATATTATTACGCTTTTGGCAACAGTTATGTCATATAGAGGTGGTGAATGAAAAATTCAATATGACGCATCCAAATGGTGGAAATTGAAGACAGTGAGAAGGTCTACCGGTCCAACCAGTGAAGGCAAGATAGTGGTAGTATACCCGACCACTATATGTCAGATTGTATAATTGGAAACATTAAAAAGACTTATTAAAATTTTGTATGGATGTTTTGCAGAAATTAATTAGTTCTACATAAACGTCCAAAAGACCATATATTTCACTCTTATATTTAAGTCACTGCCGGCATAGTCTATTCTCAACCTGCATTATCTGAGTAATGGCATAAACTACATACAATCGATTTTTAGTTTTAAATAGTACATTTGTCATGGAAGTAACACCTTTAATGTTCCATTGGATTTATAGTATATTTTAAACAAAATATAATTTTTATAAATAGGGGCTTTTAAGTCCCGTCGCTACATAAAAGGAAATACATATGTATGTAAACATACACGTTGTCTACACATGTTATTGTAAGAATTCGTGAAAGAGTTCATGACCTTATGCTCACTTGTGGCTTCCTACATAGTGGACGGTATCGTCATAGTGCTTATGTTCTATTTCTGACAAACGTTAATTATGTATTTTAGTTATCTAGGGTTAGTTCAACTAATCATACGTGTATCACTTATTCATTAATGTTTACTTGCAACTTGCAACAACGACGTGAAACAGGAATGGCAAATCAAAACTAATGCACGTGTAGATAAAATAAAAATGAAACTGCATTGTGGAGGAGGGGAGATAATGTGCTGGTAGTTATCTACAGATATTTCTGATGTTATGTTGCCATACCTATACCTTATTGGTCACTTTTTGAAAACCAGAAAGATCGGAGATGAAAGGCAGGGGAAAGTCGAAATTTTGGTTGAAAATCAAGGAAATTTTTTTGTAACAATGCTAAGGCCTGGCGTATATTGAATCCAGTTCCAGTACACGTACAGCTCACTCGTGGCAACTATGTGGAACATAGGTTTAGCATGTTTAGCGCATATTGAACCCATTCCACACCGAGTACAAGCCCAACCGACGTTCGCGTGGTCGAGTTTAGTGTGATATACAGTTTCGTGGGTCGCGGATTCATTTCTTTTAATGTTACCATTTAATTTGTTAAAGATATTTATCTCAGACATACAGAAAGTTTTTCTTCACTTCCAGTAAGTTTTTGCGCATTGCACTCTTTACTAGTAATGGACTCTTTAATTAATTCATAGACTTCATTAAACTATCTTCTATTTAATTGAAATGGCTCTTTAAATACACTGTCTAGAACTTTACTACATAACTTGAACTCTCTATGACTCTTTCTTTTTCGTAAAAATTCAGTTTTTTTTAAATTTATCTAATAGTAAGTGCAGTAAAATAAATCTTTTTTCGTTCTCAGATTTAGATTCTAAATCAAAATCGTTCGCAGCCATCGTGGAACTGATCTGGGCTGTGTTCAATATGCACTAACAAAAAATCGTATACTTGGGCTGCGTCTCAGCCACACGTGGGCTTTACATGTGCTGAGTTCAATATATGCCGGCTCTAAAGCTCCACCGCTCAGAAGTGTCCCATAAATATGTAAACAATTTCCTAGAAGAGAACTAATGTAAGAAAAAATAATATTCATATTTAACAGTTTGACTGTTAAAATAATAGCTGATATTTTTTTCCAAGTATATTTTAGCATGTATCGTCATTTAATCGTTAAAATTATACATTATGTAAAATAAAAATTTTGAATCATAATTTTTTTCGAATATTTTATATTATCTTAATATAAAATACATACCTATATTATAAATTATATGTATATAGATTACCATACAGTTTTAACAATTTAACATCTGCTATTAAATATTAAAATATATATATGATCAAATTAAACATATATTCATAAATTATAAATATAAATTAATTGTTGATAGATAGGTGAACAAATCGTATTAATTACATTGTTATTTTCTCGTTTGTTTCGTGATTAATAATTCAATTCTTTGTTAAATTAATTAACACTATTCAGTATTAGCTTATAAATATTTATTTACTGATGATTATTGTGTATGTCATATATTATTTATCAATAAATATACATTAAAATCGAAACGATATTTATTTATGTACTGTCTTAACGTTTCAGTAATAACTGGTACCTATATAATATAGGTACTTCAGACGATCATTTCAAAAATAAGAGAATCGTTACCACAGAGGTATACCAGCACTATACCTAACGATAAAAAACTAATAAATAAAATGTATACATTAAATTTCAAGAATTTATATCGGAAATAATATTTTTAAAACATGAACCTCCAATATTTTATCAATTATCTCAATAGTTGTTGTAAATATTGTAAAAAGTAAATGAACTCGTTGCGTTTATAATAACAATAATGAATATTATTATTAGGTTGATAGAGTCTTCTTATAAAAAATGTCACTAGCAACATAAAAACTAAAAACCAGTTGAGGATCACGATTCGAATAGTTGGCTCATTTAACCTCCCAAATCGCATGGTCTAATTAGCTAAGTGTTTGAAGACAGCTAACACGAGTACCTTTAATTGAAATTCAGTCAATTACATTTCATGTATTCATAAAAATTTAAAAATATAATAAGGTACTGGCACCAGTTATGGCCGCTATAAGAGCAAGGTTTACTGTTTTTGTGATTGACGGGCTTCTTTTTTATTCAATGTAGTTACCAAAGTCCGCAAATATAGTTTGTTTTTTAAATTATAGCCTTTTATTTTGTTTTTTTTTTTCTCCGGTAATGGATAAAGTAAAACCAGTAATGAGCACGCAGTGATAGACTCTTGCTAATTATTACAAAAAGTACAACGACACAAAAGATATAAAAGAAAGAATCATCAAATTTGAAACAATGTAAAGCAATTGCTATGATAATATAATAATTAATAAATAAACTATACTAACAATTAGTTTAAAGTCCACCATTTTGACACCTAATGGTCGATTGTCATCAAATCACGCTGTGAGACAGTTATATATGTATATAGATTAATATTCAGAAATGGTAGTAATCAACTATCAACAAATATTTCTAATTCAGTACATTTAATTTAAAAATAGCCATTACTGGGATCATATTCAAGACTGGTGCCAGTACCTTATCATGTTTCGTTAATTTTTTTAGTGATGTTTTTTGTCTGTTCCAAAAAATAACTTTTTTAAACATACTCACTGTTCCTGTAAGTACATATTACATAAATATGCTGTTCTTCTATTGAATTTTTCTGGAGATTTTGTTTTGCATAAATAGGTAGCAGAATTTTTCATTTTCATTAAATTATAAGACTTATTTATATTTGGAACCACTGGCACTTGACTTTAACTAACACAGCAATGATTTTCACACAGATATGTACCCACTGATACTCTCATTATTCCTTCATATTTAATCTTGCGTACTTTTTGTCGAGAATTTTTTGTCTGCTTTCAAACACACCACAGATGTGTGACATACTAATGATGATTGTACTCGTCACGTTGTTTTATCAAATAATTAAATTATACCACGGTGTATTTCATTTGATCTAACTACATATTTCAAAAACCTATTCGTTTGTATTTTTTAATTTATATTAATAAGTTTTGTTTATAAATAATGAAGAGGTTATTTTTAAAATGTTCGAATAAAAGTTGTAAAAAGTCTAATTATGTTTATTTCACTTGTTTAGTTTGTTGATTAATGTATAAACTATACACAATGTAACAAAAACGAATCCGAACAAAAAGTACAAATAATTTTTGTTAATTATTGAAAACAAAACAAACAATTGACGATCAAAAGACAACGGCCGAACCGAAGGAGTCCGAATGGCGGCCAAGATGCTTATTTAAAGTTATTTCTTAAACTAAAAGACCAAATTGGATGCTGTAAAAGGCAAATTATATCTACATTAAGTACTTATAACGATGAAATAATTTATTTCGATAAGAATTAATGTTTTGTAGGTCATATGTTTAGAGCAGTCATTATGGCTTAATTATAAAAGATGGATATCCAGACTTTATTTTAGATCGTTTGACTCTACACAATTCTTTACTGCATTATTTTTTTTAATATTTAACAGTTTAGGCAACGTATTGCAAAAGAGCGCGCTGGCGGCAAAATTTTTTCCGACTTGATTTACTATTATCGTCATTGCTTATTCCTTATGTTACCTAACGCAACAAAATATATCCTATAACCTGGCCAGAAAACATATCTATGAATTAAAAAATAACACATAAATCGGATAAGAAAGTGGTTCTTGAGTGATAAGCGCACTAACGGACAGACAGACAGACCATCAATTCTAGCTAATAATAACAGCGTTAAAGGGGTCGAGATGGAATTGAAGGAAAACGTGATACAATTGAGCAATTTTCAATAGAGCCAATTTTGAATAAAAAATCACAAAATAGTATACAAAAATTTAACTGAATCAAATATACAACAATTAACACATCTATGTACATCTAATTGTAAGGCTAACAAAGGTGGCATTAATCTGTACGCACATGTTCACTTTAACATTCCTTTTGACATTTTAATTTTTACTCTCATCAAATCTCTGATGTAACAATCAATGTTTGTATTTATATTTCATGCAATTTGTCAAAGTTGCGACTGGTCAACTGTATTTTTAAATAACATTTTATCAATCGTTATATTTGTTATGATTTTAAGAAATCATTTTATTTGATTTTAAGTCTATGATTTATTAAAAGAGATTAATTTACATTACTTCCATAACATTATAAATGCTAATTTTCCTCTGAACAATTCGCTAATACGTTAAATTAATTCAGTTAAAAAAATCCTAAATGTAATCTTTTTAATTTTTATTTTTATACGTAGGTACCTAAAATTGATTATTTTTCCTTTTCGTGTTTTTCAAATGTTAAAATTTATCATTTCCAGAATACTACAATTTAAAAAAAAATGCTTTCATTACCCAGCTAGTAATCTATAAAACATATAATGCCCTATATAATAATTTCTGTCTGACCGTGATTTTTCAAGATTTCGATATTAGATACAAAGCATTATTTCAGTTTTTCGGTTTGAATGGAACTCTGCATTTTAAGCCTGGTTTCCAAACTCGACGTCGCTAAATGATTTCCTCGCGAGCTCTATTTCAATAACTATTTATGGTATATAATTTTTCTTAAATACTTTTATAAAACTTATTTTATCCTAAAACTGCCAGCTACAGTGTCATTTTATCAAATAACTGATTTTAGATAGCCCCTATAATGTTATGCACCCTTCCATGAAGAGGAAGAGGGGAAGTTATCACCATGTTCTATATATTAGAATCTACCAATTTCTTGAAAAAAATGCACTCCGTTATTGTTTTCCAGCTCAATCTTGTGATGACTGGACTAATAACGAAAATTGTCCATTGAAATTGTAATGACGAACATTTTAATTGTACAATCAATATAAAAATCAATAATACATAATATTATTAACCCATTTTATATTCAACAGAAAATTTACTATATTTTTTTTCAAATCTACATCGATCATAGAGATATGTATACTTTTTTCTTACTGATTTTATTGCAGGTACATAAATCCACTCTTACAGATAAACTGACAAAAAATCTTAACTATGATATAACATTCCTTGATATGGTTGTCTGAAATGACTGGACTACCGTAGTATATTTTAGCAATATTTATAATCTGATACATATTTTTATGCGATTAGATGTGTGTTCCACAGCACGCCACGATGTTTTGTTTGTTGTGGCTCGACGCGAAATTTATACACGTTAGTCAGGTGTATTGATTGTAGAGGATTTTTTCGCAGACCGTGCACTGCATTCACAATATTATTTTTAGATCTATGGCTTTGTGCTGCTCTCTGACAAGGGATTCGCAAGTACATACATACACACACACATATACGTTCGTACAGAAACAGACGGTATAATCTTTTTGGTACGTCTATAGTCTGAACCAGAGGTTCTAAAACATTAAGGCAGGTGTGACACCTAAAATTTTAAGCTTATTTCAGGATTTTTTCGTAACAAAATAAAATATAATCTTTTCAGAAATAATTTTTTTTAGTTATTAATATTATACTTTGTGTTTTTTGGGGTCAAAGCGGACTCCTCAAAAAAACGTGGGTGAATGGTGGGAATTACATCTCCACTTCATGATTTGAAACAAAAAAAAAACAAATATATTTTCATTTTATAGACTAGTCTCTATTAATGAAAAACAAAATGGTGGAGTTGTAAAAAAAACTTTGCAATTCGTTGAAAATAGAGAAAAAACATAAGAAATTATTAATAAAAATGAATCATTTTAGCCAATACGATAACTATTAGTGTGTAGAACAATGTGTTAAAATTATAACCCGATCGATTGATTAGAATTTCGTTTCTGCTTCCCACCAACCAATAAAAAGTGTTTAAAGATTTAGTAACATATGTTACACTAACACGGCCCGTTCTCTTCTATGTGCTATAACTTCGTAAATACTTTGAATTTCGGTCTACAATTTGGTATTATACTCTCAATACTTATATTTTACTTTCAAAATATGTATTAAAAATTTTTAATCGTCACACCGCACTACTGCCTTAAGTATAAAGCAACTTATTATGTTCTTATAATTTTATATGTCACTATTGTCATAGTTTTAAATAAATTTCGTTTGTATGAAACTAACTTGCATCTACCTACGAGTATAAGTACATTTATATATAAAGATAAGTTCTAAATGACCTACTCATCAACGCCCAATCCGTAATCCAGCCTCTAAAGAGGGAAAGATTAATAAACTTTTTTATTTTAATTCGTTTATTTGCGCAACTACTTATATTTTAAAAGTAAATTTCAAATAAAACACTCTTTTATTTATAATCTGATACATTTTTTATTTTAATAAAAAATATATATATATACCTATATATATACGTATTGCGATATTTCAAAGTTTAACCCTAGTAAGTGTAATAAAATGGTCCAGATTGACAGTACGAATGTTATTTGTATAACAGATAATTAGATATTGATACAGAAATACCATACAGGTAATAAATTATACTCAGTTTTTAGTTACCAATTCATTGTGTACAAATATTTTTTTGGAAAATATTTTAGGATATTTTTTTACACATACGTATCGATACATTTTTGGTCAGCGCTATTGTAAAATAAACCACATTAACTCGAATCTGCCATTAACGTGACCGCAATAACTGGGGTATTCCTGTACAGTACCTACAACTACATACATACATACTACAATTTGTTCATTTTGTAATGACGTTATTGTGTAAAATGCAAATCAAAAATAGTTTGGGAACCGCAAAATTAAGATGTGTCGAGAATATAGAAGGCTAGCTACTTACCTACTGACTGACTTATTGATTTCTACCAAACTGTGAATCTACTGTCCTGAGTTCAAATAATGTTCATTATTTTCTCTTTTTGATTTTCAAGATAAAGAGATTTTGTTTGAACACAAATACATTTTTAAACGCTTTTATTCCATTTTCAGAAATAAAAACAAAACAAGAAAGGTTGTTATTTTTGAAAATAAAACTGAAAGTTATCACAAGATTGCCAAAACAATTTGTTGTTTTGTTCATAATTTTGTGCTCATGCGTTTTTTTTTTTTTTAAACAAACTTTTATTAAAAATGAAATGAAAAGTTAAAAAAAAATTCTAAAACAAATAAAAGCATGGGGCGCTATAATGGCAAATATTATTTTATTTTAATTTAAGAAATGTACACATTTTCAACACTTACTTATATCTTATATAAATTAACACTTCACTACTTATTTTACCATACATTTGCCTTTATAGCGCCGCATGCTTTTATTGGCTACAGTCATACAAACCTGAAAATTTTGTGATAGCTGAAAATTAATTTTTTACTTTTCAATGCATTTTTAATAAAAGCTTGTTTTTAAATAACATTTTTTTATTAATTATTTTCAAATTTCAGTTACTGACTGACTAACTAACTTACTAACATACTAATAGATAAAGTTCGTCAAACCCTTCCATTTGATATCCATATCAAGGAGGTTGTGAAGAAAAAGGTAGTCCGCCATATTGGATTTAGAACAATATTAGATAACTATATTGCATTTTCACCAGACATACGCAAGAGTGCAAAAATTCAAATCGATACGATACTTAGAAGTGGGTAAAAAATGAATTGTTAGATTTGTTTACAATGTTACAGGTCAAACTAATGAAAGTTGTGTAATAAAAATAAAACATCCGTTTTGAAATATAGAATCGAATAAAACCACGCATAAACCCAACGTACAAAACTATTTATAATTTTCATCAAATTCCGTACGTAATGAATTTCCTTTATTTACATTAAAGAAGATAGACAGGATATTAAATAATGAAACGAAAATAGAATTTATTAGCTTTTACACATAACAGGACTGTTTATTCTACTAAGGTAACTTCATTATCTCAAAGCCATCGGCAAAAATATTTCTTACAAAGGGTTCCTATTCGTAACGTACTGTACGTAATATTTAAATCCAAAACCTATCTCGTTTATAATAGATTACTATATAAGCCTTTTGGTTAATTGAACGAGTAATGTTTCCCTAAGGATACCATTCCCGTGGTTAATAACCAGTCCTCTTCCAATCTTGCTTCACTTAGCGAATGTCTATATGACGTATAAATATGGATTAACGCATATTATGGACATGATTAAGTTCGTAATTACTCTGTAATTCATGACAAGGTCTAGTGCACTATTGGATCTATTTATAAAAGTATCTACACTGATCGATAGATATTAGTGCGAAAGTTCGTTAATTCCTATGCAAGTAAATGGTTAAGTTTGTCTCTAGTTTATTAGCCTTTCGACATTGACACGGCACAGTCTGTTAAATTGTTGCTATCTTAAAATGACTAATCGATAGTGTAGAACATAACCTTAAAATTACCTCATACAATTTCTGGAGTCTGAAAGTTATTTTTTAAAGGGAATAAAATAAACGTGCACTATTTTAAATCAAATGAGAAATAGTGAAGAGCATTAAATAAACTATTCTAACACTTAATAAACTATTACAGAATTGGTAAACAATATTGAACAGTATTTTTGTGTTTTAACAATAGTTAATATAAACTAGCGTTAAGAAAATACGTTTTGTTCATTAAAGAAATAAAATGATACATAGAAAAAATAATTACTCCTTAAAATGGTTAAATGAGTATCAGATTGGTGAGATTTGTATTAAATGAGCAATATAATGTATGTATAATAAATTGAGTTGATTAGTTTTGGGTTGGTTAATTTTCGTTAAGTTAGGCCTATTCTAACACATCAACACGTAATTTTTGATAGTTGTAACGTCAGTAACGGCATATTCTTCAAGTTTACCTTATTTTATTTGGGGAGGGGGTAAAGGAACATCCCCAAAATTAAAAGTTATAAAATTAAAGTAAATTAAACTATACAATAATAATGAACGCTAATATTATTACACAAAACAAAATTTTAATGCTCAAAATGGAAAATGTTATTGCTCAAAAAATTATTTTTAATGTCACACTTTATGTTTAATATAATGCTCAGAATTCAAAATGGTATTGCTCAAATTTACAATATATTTAATGCTCAAAGTATATAAAATATTGCGCGCTTAAATACTACCCGTTTTTAAACAGTCGCAAAATAATAGCATAAACTAACTCGAGTAGTTGCGATGAAACTATTTGAAAACTGTTTAGAAACCATATTGTAAGATTTATATTAATTTTTTGTATGTACCTAGTACCTACTCTTTCTTCGTAAAAACATAGGTATGTTAAAATAATTTTCTTTTTCAAACTTTTATAGGTACATGTTTATGTAGAATGTAGATATATGCAATTCTATTTAAAATTTTTTTTATTCAAATTACATTTCGTAGAACATATAATGCAAATCTCTAGACACAAAACAATGTTTTGCATCTTTTTGTAAAAAAATATACATACAACTTCATACCTTAAAAAATTAAAATGTCAACCTCTTTTATATGCTGGAGTCTTGAATATAAACAGGGAATATTAAAATAACTGACCTTTTGTATTACATTGAAGCAGTTTTATTACATCATCTAAAGTACACCAGGATTTTTATTAGTTCTTAATTAGTATTCTCTATAGAAACTGTAACCTTATTCAATTGTTAATTACCCGCAGCGTTAAAATTATTAATATAATTTTTTATTTTGCGTTGATATTATACGTATATAGGTACCTATATTTTATACAATTGTTTCTGGATCTATATTTATGTAAATATATACCCAATCTTATTTTAGACGATAGATACATAGAATACTATGTAAAAAAAAACCTAAAAAAAATTCCAAACAATCTGAAAGAAATTTCATCGAATTCGGTCCAGCCGTTTTTTTGTTAGAGCAAAAACACTGTAAAAAAGTAGATTTCAGAATTACTTAAATATTTTTTTCCTGTGATTTTTATTTAAAAATATACTTTATTCATATAAAAACTTGCGCAGTATGGAGTTAATATGGCAAAAAAATAAAATTTATAAAACTTTTTTTAATATTTCCCCCCAGAACTGCACAACTACATTCATAGTTTCACTTGTCACCACTTTCAATTTTAAATATCGCTTCACTACGATTGCCTCGTCTAAACTATACAGATTCGATCTAAATCGACTCGTTAAAACGCCGCTTTACTTTTTATCCTATCAAAATAGAATAAATAAAAATCAACATTAAACTTTCCAAATGCAGTACATATTAGTTTTGAAACGTTCGCGTTGGATTTGAAAAACTTAACGTTTAACGACCAATACAATAGGCGTTGTTGGCGCCACTATATTTATAGTGACGCGCTGTGTATTATCGTTTGAACATGTTAGGGTGGTTCTTAGACTCTACATGTTTCAAATGCTTTCATTCACGTTCTATAACCCGAAGTGAATAGATTTCTATCTACCTTTGTGTTTTTGAATCCGGCTTATTAAGCGTTATTTTTAACCTTAAGTTAAAATAGGCCGTAATAATATAAGTATATTTGTGTTATACATATTTGAGACAGAGTGATTTCATGTATTATTAGTGGTTATACATTTTGCTGTGCTATAGTGCATATTTTGAGTGTGTGCGTTCACAGTTATTGTGAGGTTCGGTGTGCGAGGAAATCTGGAGGAAATTAGGACCTGCTCCACAGATTGGCGATTGCCCTTTCCACGGCAAAGGTATCCTTTGAAACCTTCTCCTAAAACCTACACGCTGTTGGAGAGAACGCTGCAGTCGGGATCTAAAGGTAAGGACTGGTTTTCTCTTAAGTATAGATCGATCGATCTAAGCGATCCGGGATTACAGTGTCACACCCATTTTGGGCGTATATACGTAAAAATAAATATTTGGGAAATGCTAACGGGTTTCAAAAATTGTGAACCAGAGTAAATCGCGGAAGCCCGTACATTTTTTATGGTCCTTTCGAACCCAGATATCATTAAGGGCGCTTTGACCACTTTTTATGGTCTTTTGGAGCTGGATGGCATTGATATTTTGTATAATATTCGATTTTGTAAATTTAATAAAAACGTGGTTTTATACATGTTCAAATTTGTATTTCGTTGTTATCCATGTATACGTCAGAAAGTAATAAAGCGTTCTGATTGGTCGATCGATCTATATGATTTTGTTGCGCACTGTGACTTGTTTATATTCTGTGAGCGCACAACTGTCAGATATTTATGTTTTCTATGGTACAGATGTATCGGCTGTCATGCAAGGTTATGTGTTTGAAATCATTCTTGTCGGTGTATAATACAATTGTATTTAAAAGTTTTTGGGACCCATTGGTTAAGAGAATATATATTATTTTACATATAGTGGCCATCCTAAAACTAAAGAGACCAAAGGAATATTTTAATAGTTCTTGGGAAATATTTGTTTGTCTTAGCTTGTACTGATAATATCGCTTGTTATCATGTCATTAAAAATTAATTAGTATGTATTTAATTACTATAGTTATTACAAATCTAATTAAGAGAAACATTATTGTTTTTTTTCGGAATTAAAAAATACACTGCGTTAATTAATTCCATTTTAGGGTTGTACAAATAGGTGCATATTATTTTGTAAAATTTACCCGAGCGAAACTGTCGTTTTTAAATTTGTAAAATTATTTTCGGTTTCCCAGTGTGCTATGCACTGGTTTGTATGGAACGATTGTATATGTTAAATTTAAAACGAATATTTGTAAACACTTACTGCATATGTATTATTATATATATAATTGTGTATTTTTTGAATGTACGGATTTCCGACATTTTGTTTTTTTAACGTTACCAATTAATTATTAATTTGCATATTTTGAATTGATCAGCAGTAGTAAACAGTTCAATTTTGAACTTTCGTTATTTCCTTAAATAACTTTGTGAGATTTTATAATCGTAGAACATAGTGGATGATCAGTGGTCGTCAAAAAGTTTATTTTTTCGGAAAAATAAATACATTTGATTTTTTGTCAAAATTAACAGGGGTGAACAAAATACTAATTTTTTTTGTATTTTGTAGTTTTTTTATGGACTATTACTTTCTAGTTTAGTTCTTTGGGATAATTATAGTTTTGACAGTAGTATTTAAAAATTTTTGGTTTTGAACCTCATCGGTGGTTTTTAATATTTAAATTTTTTGATTTTGATCTTATCGATTGTAGTTTTGGTTTTGAGTCGTGGACCTTTTAAGGTTAGATTCGTTGGCATTATCGACGCTTGTATCTTTATTTTCTATTGTGATCATGGCTGCAAATGAGACTTTAGAAAACCAATTAAAAGTCCTTGAGTCAAGGCAACAACTGTATTTTGCACGAATACAGAGAATATATGATCATTCGTTGAAATTAGATCAAGCAGCTTCATTAAAGTATTTCATTAGTCAATTGAGAGGGTTAGAGCAGACCAGAGCTGAATTTGCGCAAACGGTACAGGATATTAATACAACTAATTTACGATTAGATACAGATTATATTCCGAATCTGGAATCGCTGGATGCTTTCAATGATTTATATTGTTATATTTTGGTGGCCGCCGAGGATCCGCGCGTTACACCTCCAGCGGTGACTACGCACTCGAATCTAGTGCCGACTGAACCACGCGAATCGCGGTCATGTGCCCCGCGATTACCCAAACTAACTTTGCCTACATTTACAGGTAATGCTAAAGAATGGCCTACATTCTTTGAACTATTTCAAAGTCTTATTCATAATAATGACCATTTAAATGATATTGATAAAATCAATTATTTAATGGGACAATTAAGTGGGAAAGCGGCCGGTGTGTGCACGGGTTTGGCACCCATTGGTGCAAATTACCCCATTATATGGCAGACTCTCGTAGAAAAATACCAAAATCCGCGTATTTTAGCAACTAGTTATTTAGATCAAATTCTGGATTTTAAGCCATTACAAATCGCGTCTTCGAATGGTCTTAATAATATTATTGAAAAGTGTGACAGTGCATTTAAAGCACTGGATAAATTAAATATTGATTCATTCGATTTTATTAAAGCCTACTTAATTTGGACAAAATTAGATTCTGAGACGCGCTCATTGTTTGAGAACCACAGACGTACAAGTAATATTTTCACGTATGAGGAAGTTTTGACCTTTGTTAAGGACCAGGCACAGATTTATACGCTATCCCCAGTCAATAAATCGACTGGAGTTAGCTCTAAATCCAAACAATTATTCTTTGTTGAAAATTCAAATAACAGTAAATGTTTAATTTGTGCTTCCAACCATTTATTAATAAATTGTAAAACATTTTTATCGAAGTCACCTCGGGAAAAATATCAACTGATTAAATCTAAAAATCATTGTATAAATTGTTTTGGCCCGCATAAAGCATATGCGTGTAAGCGTAAAAATATGTGTAAAAATTGCAAATCAAAACACCATACGCTTTTACATTTTGATAATGCGTCGGAAAAAATAACTATTGATGACTCACAACCTAGCACATCGTCTGATGGCGTCGCGACGCCTGGCCCGTCGGCCTTCTGCTCGACAACTATGGCCCCGACGTCCGATTTAACCGTTGTACTCTCGACTGTGGTGGTCAACATTGTTGATCGGTTCAGTGTACGACATAGGGCTAGATTTTTATTAGATTCATGTTCACAGGCACATTTTCTTACCACGAAATGCGCTAAACGATTAAAATTAAAAATCTCTCCGTGCAACTATACCATAACAGGCGTTGGTACGCGTGGTAGTTCGGTTGCCGGAAAAGCAGAGGCTGTTATTTCGTCACGTTTTGACGATAATATTAGCTACAAAATTGAGGCTTTGTTAGTTGAAAAAATTACTGATAAAATGCCAAGTTATAGAATTAATCCAGAATACATCAAACATTTATCTACTATTCCATTAGCTGACGATAAATTTGACAAGCCCGCGCCTATTGATGGCATCTTAGGGGCCCAATTGTTTTCTTTATTATTAGAGTCAGGTACTGTCACAGGAGAACCGAATTCTCCAATTGCGTACAAAACTAAATTTGGGTTTGTAGTTTCGGGCACAGTCCCAAGTAAAAATTCGTTTGACAATTCGGTTAATTCTTACAGTATACAGGTCGAACCGTCTTTAAATAATTTGGTAGAAAAATTTTGGGAGGATGAAGATTTCCCCCTCGAGCGGTTCATCCATCCCGACGATGTGGAGTGTGAGAAACTATACGCTGCCTCTACTTATCGGGAACAATCGGGACGATATGTAGTCTCTCTACCTTTCAAAGCAGATCCCACTATTCTAGGGGATTCATATGCTACAGCCTTAAAGTGTCTCACATCCTTGGAAAGGAGATTTCAAAAGGCTCCTGAATTCAAAAATAAATATGACGCAATTTTTAAGGAATATCTGGACTTAGGGTATATGTCGTTGGTTTCACCCAGTAAAATAATTACTCCGAATTATTTTATACCGCATCACGCTGTTTTTAAACCAGACAGTCCCACAACACCATTACGGTGTGTATTTAATGCTTCGTGCAAATCAACTACACAAGTATCTTTAAATTGTCTCTTACATACCGGTCAGAAACTTCAAACTGACGTGTGTAATATTTTTATCAATTTTCGAACGTTTCCGATCGCATTTACGGCGGATATTCGTCAAATGTATTTACGTATAGGAATACACCCAGATCATCAACGCTTCCAACAAGTGTTATGGCGTTTTTCAACTAACGACCCGGTTGCGGTTTATAGTTTAAACACAGTCACTTTCGGTGTTAAATCGTCGCCCTTCTTAGCTATTCGCACTTTACATCAGCTAGCTACAGATGAGGCCCATAATTACCCAATAGCGGCAAACATAGTACGGCGCGATTTTTATATTGATGATCTGGTGTGTAGTGTACCTGATATAACTGAAGCTAAAGATACATATACACAATTAACACGCTTATTTGAAAGCGGACATTTTAAATTGACCAAGTGGGCTGTTAACTCGACTGATTTATTACAAGATATTCCAGAAAGCGATCGGTCACCAAAAATAGTTACTTTTAACACTGATGGATTAAAGGTCCTGGGGTTACAGTGGTTTCCCCATACAGACATTTTTACATTTTGTATACAGACGGAATTTCGGGATTGCACTAAACGTAATGTATTATCTACCGTCGCGCGCTTATTCGACCCTTGTGGGTTTTTAAGTCCCGTGACTTTAATAATTAAATTGATAATACGTAGAATGTGGGCTACCCCCTTAGACTGGGACGAAATTCCTGAGAATGACATCACGGATGAGTGGAAAAATCTACAGGACGAATTTACCCTTTTACAGGATTTTAAACTTTCTCGTCACTTAGGGATTTTACCGGACGCTAATACTATGTTAGTAGGTTTTTGTGATGCCTGCCTTACTTCTTATGGCGCTGTGGTTTATGCTAGATCTATTTTACCTAACAATCAGGTGGTTGTGAACTTGGTTTGTGCGAAAACTAAAGTCGCCCCCATGAAAATACAAACTATACCGCGTTTGGAACTACTAGCTACAGTTTTACTTGCCAAACTATTAAATTTTGTGGAAAAAAGTTTAGCCGCACGCATTAAAATCAATAAGTTAGTCGCTTTAACCGACTCAACTGTCGCGCTAAGCTGGATCTCATCCCCTCCACATAGGTGGCAAACTTTTGTCGCCAATAGAGTCGCGCAGGTACAAGACTTAGTTCTACCACATAATTGGTATCATATTGACGGTGTCAATAACATTAGTGATTGTCTTTCTCGAGGAATGCGACCTGCTCAATTTATGAGTGTGAATAATTGGGCAACCGGCCCTGAATGGTTAAAATTAGATATTAATTCATGGCCTATTAGAAACATCTCTACTATTAATCAAGTTAATTTACCGGAAGCAAAAGTGATTTCCGTACACACTGCGGTAACGCATCCTGACTCGTTATATGAATTAATACTTCGCTGTTCGTCGTGGACGCGATTAATTCGCTCCACTGTATACGTGTTACGATTCGCACATATTTTAAAATTGTCAAACTGTATGACTACCACCGACTTACAATCGGCGGAAAATTATTTAATTAAAGTCATACAGCGTCGTTATTTTAATTCAGACATACTCGCTTTACAACAAAATAAACCAGTTTCGAATTTGATTCGTCATTTAAACCCTTTTTTACACGACGGAGTAATTCGTGTCGGCGGACGAATCACGAAATCTGGACTAGAGTTCGAGCAAAAGCACCCGGTACTCTTGCCGCGGAGCGACCATTTTGTCGAACTTCTAATTGACAATTGTCACAGACAAAATTTACATACAGGCCCGTCTTTAGTAGTCGCACTTTTGCGTCAACACTATTGGATTATCGGGGCGCGCAATGCCATACGTTTTCGATTACGTCAATGTAATCATTGTTTTCGCTTCAAACCGAAAAATGTTTTTCCTCAAATGGCCGACTTGCCTGCCATCAGGATAAACGAAGCAAAACCCTTTTTGCACTGCGGTACGGATTTTGCCGGACCGTTCCGGATTACATTGGGGCGCAGACGAGGCATCCAGTCCCAAAAGGCTTATTTATGTTTATTTATTTGTCTTGTAACGAAAGCGTTACACTTAGAACTTGTGTCCGCCTTATCTACGGACCTATTCCTAGCCGCATTTAAACGATTTTTGTCGCGACGAGGTGCCTGTTCAATTATGTACAGTGATCGGGGCACTAATTATATCGGGGCCCGGAATGAGTTAGAGCAGCTACACACGTTATTAGCATCGGATCAGTATCGTACGACGATCGATAATGAGCTCGCTTCGCGTAAGATAAAATGGGTTTTTCAACCCCCCTTAAGCCCCCACTTCTCAGGAGTGTGGGAGTCACAAGTGAAGGCGGTAAAAACTCTTTTATTTAAAACAATTGGTCAGCAAATTTTGACCTATGAAGAGCTGAGTACTGTACTCACTCAAATTGAGGCAATTTTAAATTCGCGGCCTCTTTCGTGGTTAAGTACGGACCCTTCCGATCCGCTACCATTAACGCCTGCTCATTTTTTAACTTTAACTCCGTTGTCGTCGTTGCCGGCTCCTGATCTGCCTGACCCGCCGACAAACCTTTTAAATAGGAAACGTTTATTGGACCATTTAGTTCAATCCTTCTGGCAACGCTGGCATGTTGAATACTTGACTCAACTCCAGGTTCGCCAGAAATGGAAGCTCGCTAGCCCATCGGTTACCCGCGGTACGTTGGTTCTTATTAAACTGGATAATATTCCACCGTTACACTGGCCAACCGGAATTATAACGGAAGTTTTTCCCGGTTCCGATGGTGTGATACGAGTAGCTGAAGTCCGCACAAAGAGCGGCATTTATAAGCGTCCTGTCGTACGCTTATGCCCATTGCCTACGCAATAGCGACGTCACTTCTCTAAGTGACCAGAATTTATTTTTATTTTCACTTTTTTGCGATTAGGTTAGGTACATGTAAGTTAGAAAACTTTTTAGTTTTTTTTTGTTGTTTGTATTGAAAAATTTATTTTTAAATTTTCCTCCCAGGGTTCTGAAATGTTTTTCAGGGCGGGGGGTGTGTTGGCGCCACTATATTTATAGTGACGCGCTGTGTATTATCGTTTGAACATGTTAGGGTGGTTCTTAGACTCTACATGTTTCAAATGCTTTCATTCACGTTCTATAACCCGAAGTGAATAGATTTCTATCTACCTTTGTGTTTTTGAATCCGGCTTATTAAGCGTTATTTTTAACCTTAAGTTAAAATAGGCCGTAATAATATAAGTATATTTGTGTTATACATATTTGAGACAGAGTGATTTCATGTATTATTAGTGGTTATACATTTTGCTGTGCTATAGTGCATATTTTGAGTGTGTGCGTTCACAGTTATTGTGAGGTTCGGTGTGCGAGGAAATCTGGAGGAAATTAGGACCTGCTCCACAGATTGGCGATTGCCCTTTCCACGGCAAAGGTATCCTTTGAAACCTTCTCCTAAAACCTACACGCTGTTGGAGAGAACGCTGCAGTCGGGATCTAAAGGTAAGGACTGGTTTTCTCTTAAGTATAGATCGATCGATCTAAGCGATCCGGGATTACAGTGTCACACCCATTTTGGGCGTATATACGTAAAAATAAATATTTGGGAAATGCTAACGGGTTTCAAAAATTGTGAACCAGAGTAAATCGCGGAAGCCCGTACATTTTTTAGCCCGTACAGGCGTAGTAATTACTATTTGATCGCCGTCTATTGTTGGCGCTCGTAACAATAAGCAGTTTTTATTGCCAAGTATGTTAAATTCAAAGGAATGTGCACATACACACGTTATTACCTTTTGCGATTACAAAAATTGCGAATCTATAAAAAAAAGTAAGCGACGTTCATACTTTATAGCAAAATCGGTGTTTTTCCTTTTACTATGCATTTCAAAGTTTACGCTTTTATAACGCCATTTTATTGAATTCTTAGCCATCAATATCCCATGTGATAAGGACAGATACATGATATAAGATTATACTGAATACATGTATCTTTGTTTGATATTACAACTTACAACCAGGATGTGCTGGTTTACAACGCAGATAACAATTCATTGCATTTTTACCCTTTGCAGATTGCCTGATCTGATATTATATTAAACTCTATTTGATACTAACAAACATTTTATTGTAAGTAAGTTTATAGTTGTACTGAAAGCGTCTGAAATATTATGTAACGTGTGCATTTAAAACAACATGGATGTATCAGGGTTTATTTGTTCGATTATTAGCAATCGAGATTGCTTTAAATTAGAACAAGACTAGGTATATCAACTTTATTCTCGCCGAAAAGAATGTAATATATAGATTATTATTATTATTATTATAACATCGAAAATTGTCGTACGTTCTTTTAGTATTTATTATAAAAGGAGGTGAATGAAACTTACATATATCATTCAAAATGTACTGTGCCATAGATGTGCACAAAAAAATCATGTGTGTACGTTGATGTTAAGACAGGTAAAATAAAGTTAACATACACGCATGATTTCCTCTCTTGCTGTTTATTTATTTCCCCTCGCATCGTTCAACAGCATAGCAATACTCCTAACGCCACCAAGCGGCAAAAATAAATAGTTTTGGGTTTCTGTCAAACGTAGAGAATGCGTATAGAGATTTCAATTCGAATTCAATTGCAGTGTTTTTATTTGGAAATATTTGTTGTAAAAGCAGTTTAGGTTAGGTACTGTACCATAGATGTGCACAAATAAATCATGTGTGTATGTTGCTATTAAGACAGGTAAAATATTGGTCGAGTTTCCACCATAGATGATACTAGTAATAATTAATAAAAAAAAATTAAATCAATAGAATAAAATAGACTATATGATTCATTATATTTCAAAAATTTATTTATTAAATAAGAATAAATAGAAACAGTTTACACAAGACTTTTTTTATCTTGTTCACATAAGTTTTTATGAGACGAAACCGAGATAATATGGCTTCAGTTTTCACGAGATGAAATTAAGACGAGACTACCAATAGCAAACTACGAGACCGAGAGGAGACAAGAGTTACCTGATATAGCAATATAATAATTTAAAATAATTTTTGTTCACAAAATACCGTACGTACATATTTATGATATAATTTTATAAAACTCCACCAATTTACGCCTACAGTGACATTTAAAAATAGTAAACGAGACTCTAGGGATGCAAAGATTAACGACTCTTAAGTAAACTGTCGAAAACTCCCTTGTCTTTGCTATTTGTTATTCTGGAAATTTCATTTTTCTTAGATGTTAAGAAATATTCCACAGATATAGAGTAGGGTAGTGGTGGGGTAGTGTCAAACAAATGAACATTTGCTCTCGTTACGAAATAAGTTAGTTTATGACCTAAAATAAATCCTCGCCGAAGGATTACCCAATTTTAAGAGGTGTCGCAAAGGGAAGTTCTGTTTTTCATTTAAATAACATGGGGAAATAATTCTTTAGTACTAAAGTTAGTATTACTAATTCATGATAACTGATGAAAAAATTTTAAGGACATCATTTTTTAGAAGATAAAATTCTCTACATTCTCTACATACAATGTATATAAAGTAATGTATCTCAAATTCAACGTATCAAAAGTTACAGGCGTTCAAAGTGATTTTCAAAATTACTTATTTTTTTAATATCTTCTGATGTAATAATTGTTAAATATACATTTCATTTAAAAAATAAAATAAAAAAGATACATTTATATACCAAATACCTGGAAACTGTATTTATACAAGCTGTTTAGTGCCAGGCTCATTCAATTGAAAAACATTTATAATGTTTACTTTCGACTCTTGATATAATTGTTCTATTCTACTAACGCATAATATCAGCTTTGTATTTTTCGCCTATATATTTCTTGAACAGTAGAATAATTATTGTTGAGTAAAATATAATTCATCCAGAAAACTTACAATTAGCGAATCTCCCCGTGTTTTCATTTATATTTTAATTATCTTGCCTGCCTCTGCAATAACTTTGAGTTCTAATTATATTTTATACCAACGACAAGTTTCTATACATTTGCATAGGTAGTTTTTAGAGCATTTTGATCCACACAAAGTAAATAGAATATTGTTGTTTCATTACACATTGTGTACTTCATTTTTAATTAACTAAAATATATTCATTGCACAGCACAGTAAATAATTAAATAAAAACAATCTCGCTTGCTGCACATTTACAAAACTATATTTGTATAATAGAAATGTATATTACTTGTTAAATAATAAATAGTTGTTATTCATTATTAAACATAAATGTGAAAACAATTAACTTGTGTATTAACCTAAAATTTTTTATTTTATAAATTCAAATTTTATTGCAGACTAATAAACAATTAATTGATAAGTAACCATTTTTGGTTGGTTAAAAAATCAACATACTCAACAAAACGTATATTACAAAACCACTGAACTGATTTTTATAGAACTTTCATTAATATTAGTTTAGGATAATATCATCACGCTACTCTACTTGCGGGGGAAACCAAGTAACTTATATAACCATCCTACATCCTTTAATGTTACGCCACCAGCCATTGTTGAATGCTTTGATTGTTTTGTACCTCACATGCAACTCAAGTTTCAATGTATCACAAGTAGGTAAACATATTATGAACGAGCCATTTACTAAATACTATAGAATTATATATATATATATGTGTATATATTATATATATATTTTCATTTATGTAACAACTACGGTTACACTTGCGCTTCAGCGGATTCAAATTGAAGTCTTCGAAATATAATCGCAACTCTCTGGTTAACCGGTGTATTTGCGATTATTGTTTTATGTTAAGCGTCGCCAGTCAGACAATGACGAGACGTGTATGTTCCGTTATGCAATATACATACGTCCTTATCTAACAACTGACACATTACACCTTGACGTCACAATGCTCTATATTTTATGCATGCACTGTTCTAATTAAAATGAATATTTTAAATAGCTAGTTCGAGTTTTTTTAGTGTGAAAGTTAAAAGTTACGTCGGTGCAGAAATGTCGAGAAAAATCAATTTACAATGTTATGTCTAATCTCGAAGGTGGTTCTAAATCTTAATATAAGAATACCTAGAGTTTATTTTTTTACGTGAATAACGTCTAGTGTTTCAGTCAGATACCATTGAATAACTCATAAACTAAAAGTCCGCCTGGGATGATTTTGGTATCATTTTGAACCCATTAAACACTGAGCCACTCCCGCAAAAATTCGCTACGAGCGAAGAGAGGCTAAATGTGCAGCGATCATTTTGCACGCTAGTGTAAATTTACAATCAGTATATCTCGACACTTAGAGTAGCTATCACGCTGGTTTTGGTCTCAAGTTATAGATCTCGATTAAATCTACGAGGTACAAGTACAAATCAAAACATTTTACCAGTTTTAGTAAATGAAAAACTTCATATAATAATAAAAATTAAATCATATTGTCAGCTTAAACACGCACAAAAGCCGTCTCAGCAGCTATCGGAACATATACCATTACCAGTAGCTGAAAGGGTCAGGAGGTAGAGCACGCCAAAATGCGAAAGTCAGCGGCTTGATCAACGACGGCGCAAGCACATCATAAGTCTGAGTTTAATCTAATCCCACTGCCACAAATGATGCGACCTTAGTTTTGGAACGTATTCACGTCAATCCCTCGACTGTGCATCCCGACACAGTCACCCCATTTTTATTTCAAGTCGTCAGCCGTTATACAGTTTTAATATTAACTTGTCTCCTGGGATGTCTATGTTTATTCACGGTGTATCCCAACCTTCTTTTTCAATTTTTCAATTCTGTAGATTGTAGACAATCCAAATAGAAGACGAGGTAAATTAATAATTTAGTAAAAATTCACCACAAATTATTTGTATTAGAAAAAATATGCCTTAAATCCCACGCTTGTTGAGCTTAGAAACCATCTATCAAATCTCGATAAAACTTGGTCATGTTTAAAAAAATCTTAAAGCAGTAAAAGTTCAATTGTAGCTTTTTTGAACAAAGAAAATATTTACTTTTCGTATCGTCAAATACATTAACCATATAAATTTAAAAAATCAAAATATATGTAAATAAAATAACTTTATTTTCATTTTTTTACTTTGTTTTCTTTCTTTGACACGTTCAATACTCTATGAAATAATTATTATTAATATTAAAACAACTAATTCATTAACTAATAACAATAATGTTTAAAATTAAAATATCGGTATGGAGAACCATACATGACTTCCATGTTCTTTCTATCTTTTTAAATAATTTTTAAATATACATTTTTTTAAATATTTTATTTATATAACCTACTACTATGAATATACATATCGTAATACATTAAAAAAACATAAATACTTACAACGGTTACAGCTCTTTTTGCCATTTGTATATAAATATTAGTTTTCTAATGTCAAAAACATAATAAAACACATTCGTAAAAAAACTAATTTGACAATTTGAATTTAGTTGCCTTTGTTTCCAAGGAAACATGAATTAATGACATATTAGTATTTAAAATTCAAATTTTAAGTGTGTTTTTCACCCCTTTAATGGCTGTTTAGGCACGTACAAATAATAAATGTCCCTTAGATTCAATTGAACTGCAAATGTACCAAATCTTATCAAAATTAGTGAGATAATACTCGCAATATTCACTTTTTAGACGAAAAAAGTTACAAAATTGCAAATATTTCCAAAACCCCTAATCCGATTAGCACCAAAATCAATAGGTCTGGAGTACTCACTGAGACAAAAATTTTCCCCAAAAATAATTCAGATCGGTGCATTTTTACAGTAGTTATCGTGAACGAAAGAAAATTCTACATCCGCACAGACACACAGACACACAGACACACGGACACACAGACACACAGACACACAGACACACGCACAGCCGCCATGCGGAAATTAACTTTTCTTTAAGTTTTGAAGTTAGTACAATCAGAATTTGTCATTTTCTCGGACACGATTTTTCGATGGTATTACAATACTTCCATTTCTTTCAGAACATGGAAGTAAAAAAACGCGAACAAACAAATGAATGACGAATACGAAAAAAAGTTTTGGCTAAATCATTATGAAATCCATATGTTGAATAAACATTAAATATTTATGAAGGAAAAACTTTCAACCAAAATATTATCAACTGAAGAGTAGAAACATTGAATAAGTAAAAGGTTATTCTGCTTTATTTTTGTCGTTATCCTTCATAAAATAAATTCCCTACCTCTACATACTGATAAAAAGTAATGTTGTAAATATATTGAGCGAAATTGAAAATTCACTACAAAGAAAATTGTGCACTTAATGTATGTATATATGTGTTTGTTTTTTAACATTTTTTTCTTTTGTTTTTCCAGGTTCATGCTTGTTTTGGTGTGCTTAATATTCAGCGTTCTCTCAACAATAGATCAGTATACAAATTTTGCAAACGAAACTTTATTTTGGATGGTAAGTATTTATTTTATAACAAAATAGTATTTATTTTTTAGAACAAATCAGTAAATACATCTAAAAATACATAATATACAAAATATACACATTTTACACTCACCTAGTTCATAAACATAATATATCACCGAAATTAAACATTGGGTTACTATTTTCACCTTATTTAAAATGTTAAATCCCATAATTATATTATCAAATATAAAATTGATTCCAACCAGGTACTTAATATTAATTGTTGATTAAAACTGAAGAATATAGATGTTTTTGTACGTAATCTTATAATATAAAAAAAATAAACAAATAATTCCTAAACGTATTTTACTTTACGTATACATAGTATATTTATAATATGCCTACGTATGTATATAAAGTGAATTATCTTTATTTTCAGAAAATAACTTCTAATCAAGCACTTCAGTATTAAATTTAAAAAGTCAACATAATGTTGATTCATTCGTTTTGCTCTTGAGTCTTTTCCCATTAAAATGAAAAAGAATAGTATACTGGGTAGACAAAAAAATCATTTTCTGTTTGATGAAATATTTCTTTGTGACTATAAATAGCAAAAACTTCAGAATAATTTTAAAAATAAAGGTATATATGAAATGTACTGAATTTTTAATAAAACGTTTAGTAGTTTTCCTTTTATTTATATATATTTTAACACCCGCATCTCTACACTATCAGTTCATATGTGTATTAAAAAAATATCTGCAATGGGAGCCACGGAACTTTCTTATACGTAATACTGAAAGTAAACAGTGCACGTGATCCTAATTTTATTTATTTATTTATTATTTATTTTACAAACTAATAAAAGATAGAATAAAATAAATGGGACATAAAATACAGATAATAACATTCTCTACAATATGTATAAAAACTTTTTTTTAAGTAATTACTTAACCGAAAACGGATGTTTACGCTTGTTTATTTTTGAATTTTCGAATTATTTTTGAAAAAAAAATATTTTAGATAAAAACTGTCTATATAAATTATTCCCCGTACATTTTTTCTAACATTTATGATTTAGCCAGAAATAATTTTTTTAAATACTTAATTACGTGTAAGAAAGTCCCATGACACTCATGCCAGATATTTCTTCTTTGTTATGATGTAATCAATTTTCAAATATAATTAATTTTTTTTTCGAAAAAAGAAATAGGACATAAACTATAGATAATAATATTACCTGCAATTTTTTCTCTAATTTACACTGTTTAAAAATTATTCGAAAAATTCCAAAATTGACATTAGTAAACATCCGTTTTTGGTTGAACTATCGTTTTAAAAAATAGGAAGTTTTCTTCCCAGACAAAAATTAATCTTAAATATAAAATTTCACCCTTCTACGATTTGTCGTATTTGAGTTACAGCGTTTACAGACAGACAAACACACAGATATCATGGCGAAGATAGTCAAAATGGATTCGGGGAAGGTCAAATTACATTTACAATACTTATTATTCATATACATAGGTATAAGAAAGTAATAGAAATAACTATACAATTTTCTACGGATGTTTTACTGTCGATTAAAAACATTTTTGTGTGACCTATAAAGAACAAAATCTGCACAGTAAATTAAAAGTATCCTCTTAAATATTTATTCTTAACTCCATTGTAAAGAAAAAAACACTACGCAAGATAATATATACACGAATTTTATAATAAGTGTCACGGGAATAATAAAATTTTAAGTAGGGTCAAACAGGAAGCTTAATGATTTATGGAAACCATTGGAATTATGTCTCTTTTCCGTTTATCCCTCACAGGAAACCCATAAACACGCCATACATTTTAATACGTATGCTACAATATTTTCCGTGTGAAATTTTTTTCCTACAACACATAAAATTGTGTCCAGTGAATAAATTTCAAATGAAACAGTTCCTTATTTTTATGATGAAAATGAGTTTAATGAACATATACAAGCTGTCCTGTAAACATACCGACAAACTTTCAGGAATTATTGAGGACATTAAAACAATCGCTTTTTGTTAATAAATGTTTAAAAATGTCCACAAACGAGTCGTTTGCTGATCAAAATTTGTAATGGGTGCAACCTACAAAAATCCATAATTTCTGCTCTAGAGGGCAACCAAACATTTTATGTTGATATTTATTTTTATGTTTATCTCCTAAAGGATCACATTTTTTTTAACTTTTGCAAAGAAAAACAGTTTTTAGAAGTAGCCAAACAATGTAAAAAAATATTTTTTATGAAATTTATTAATTTTATAAAAAAGTGCCCAACCAAAAAACAGGTTTTAAAAAATTTCTTTGTATTCGTTGACTTATTCGAAGTACTTTTATTTTTTACAAATTTTTCTAAAAGTCGACCCTCTAGGAGATAAAAATAAAAATATATATAAATTTAAAATCATGTATTAAATATAAAATGTTTCGATGCCCTCTGGAGAAGAAATTATAGATTTTCGTAGGTTGCGCCCTTTACAACTTTTAATCAGAACATTTTGAACTATCATTTTCGCACAAAATTTCAACCAAAAAGCAAAATTCAGTAATTTTGTGCGGAGTATTTTCTTTTGCTAAAACAGCTTATTTGCGGACATGGGTTTATTAAAAAAAAGCGATTGCTCTGATATTGTCTACAATTCCTGAAAGTTTGTCGGTATGTTTACGGGATATCCTGTATATAATTTAACTGCAATGTTGAAACGAATACTGAATGTAGCAATAATCGTTTTCATTATCCATTAAAACTGAATAACATTTATGTTCTTAAATACATTGATATATTATGTACCCGCATATGTACATTGTACATACATACATACATACACTTTTCCTCGAGAGAACCCTATAAAATATATTTTATACTTAAAATAAACCACTCGTACATTAAATCTATAAATTACATTATTTCATTGGCATTAAACATTTATTACCTACACACACATATATTAGTCGTTCAGAAGTCAAATTGACTAAGTCCACTTATCATAGAGTCGAGATAATCGATGATTAAAATATAATTCACATGTATAATAATTACTAATAATTTTATTTAAAAAAATTCAATTTGAAAAATTATTTCGAACGAAAAAAAACATAATGACATTGCCCTTTCGAATATAAGAAACCTTTATCTGAAAATTATTTCTGTAAGCAGGTTAATTTTCCGAATAAAAATTTTTAACGTTTTATTTTGAACACCCGATAAAAACGAAGACCAAGAAAAATTTTGGTCACGTTAGAGATATTCATAGTAAAAATTTTTACAGCCCGAAACAATATCTGCCGTTTGTAGTAACCAAATTCAATCACATTGTTTATAAATATTATGTTTGATTTGCAAAATATTATCGACAATTAGTCACTTTGGCTAAAATAACATTACAAGTTCTACCAGGTGTTTTATAAAGACTTTCCAGCGGATCATTTCCAAAATAACGAATTTTCAGAGAAAATATTTCAGACAAAAGTTTCATGACTTCGAGGGGACTAAATATTGACATTATGGGTTGACCTTGATAAAGTCACCTTGATGGATTTTCATGTCCAACTTTTCTTTTTCAAATCTAAAACCATAACATATTTTTTGTTGCAGATTCGTAATTTACGAGAAAAAATAAGCAACTTTTACCTAAACATTTTTTTCTGAAAATGTCCATTTTTTATGATATGGAGCAAAATAAGAAATTTCTGTTTATTCAATAATTTTTTACTTGAAAACTATCAATTTTTCAGAAAAGTGGAAAAAAGTACCCCATCAAGGTCAACCCATCATATCAATATTTAGCCCCCTCGAAACTATGAAACTTTTAACTGAAAATTTTCTCTCAAAATTCGTTTTTTTGGAAATAATCCGCTCGAAACTCTTTAAAAAAAACACCCGGTATACTGTGTCTGATAGTGTATCCCATTTCTTTGCCAGCGCTATACCAATACACAATAAGTTCGAGTGCTCTTGAGACGGTTGACCTTTTATCGGTGTCGTAAGTGGGTTAAACTGTTCACTCGAAAATGAAGTGGTATAGATCGATCGATGATAACTCCTTGAGTCACCTCGTTCAGTCAAGTAGCGGACTTTTACATCGGAAGTGTTATACTAGCGAGATTCTGTTGTTTTTTTTCTCCCCCTCGCAAGCTTCGCATCGTTAAATATTGCACCTGTACATGAAAACACGTCAGTGATTCCGCAAACGATTAACCCATTCTGGACGGATTTTTAGTTATATAAAAGTAGTCAGTAGTTAATAATATTTTGTAGTTATTATATTTCGTTATTTTTCATAAAATGTAATTTCAATATATGTATCTACTTGTACTTACATTATTATGTCAAATGCCTTGGAATTTTAAGAAAATATTCCTTAAGCATTGTAATTTTGATAAGAGTAATGTCATCATGAACTCTCAAAGTTTTAAAAGAAGGAATTCTAATATAACACAAGATTCGTGAAATCATAGTATCCTTGTGGACTTTTTCATTAATGGTCATTGTCTATTAAGAATCTAAAATCTAGAAATCTACCAAAATAGAGCATTTTTCTAAAAAATCATTTTTGAGATTCACTATTGTACTATTTGTAAACAAATGTAAAGATAAATTCGTTTGATGAAAGCTTCGAGTTTAATTGCATAACATTGTATTTTATTTTATATACAATTAACCGAAACTTATACAGGATGTCTAACTTTTCACTATCCAGTTTATATCTACTAAAATATTGAAGCGTTACAAAAACAGTTGAATTAGAAACTTGTCAAACAAAAGTTAATCTACAAAATGACGCAAGCAATTGATTTCCATAGCCTACCTGTTTCCCGAAAAAATACATAACTTTGCTTTCAACACAGTCCAATATTGGGTCTAATTTAATTAACAACAGAATGGTACTTGTAATACATCATTAAAAAAAGGAATTGATTTGGAATCTGATTCCATAAAAAAATACAGGGTGTTGTTTTTAAGAAAGCAAAATTATGTATTTTTTCGAAAAACAGGTAGGCTATTGAAAAAATTTATGAATAAAATTAACAAACAAATCTGTTCTGAATGTGTTAACAGAGATTAGATACTTTATATAAAATATGCAACACGAACAACTAGTTTATTTCATGGTTGAATGATTCTAATTAATAGTTAATGTTTTTATAAATATTCCCTATCGTATTTTAACAAAAAATGGATAAAAAATAAAATGTATTTTCCAGGTCATACAGCAATTTTGACACGAACCATGGAAGTATATGTTGAGTTATTTACTACACAGTCATTTACATATTTATTATACTTTATGTAATGAAAAATACATTACTTACTGTTATCTCTTAATGAGGAACAAAGGAAGGTGTCACACAGAAAGAATTAACTGCAATATATACATACACAATTACATAAATGTACATATCAACACTAAATTAATAAATTAAATTTTGGTATTTAGAACTACATTTTTCATTACACACATAAAAATAGGGCTACTGATTATCATATTCATTTTTATACAATTTTCTTACATAGAATATAGAAATTATAATTTTTCTTGATACGTGCCTGCTTAATTATTCTCAGAAACACGTATATAACAATAATAAACACCACTGAAATTTTGGAAAATGCTTAATCCAACAAATTACATATAATGTTTTTTTTATTTCAATTTTTAAACCGTTTTCAGTCACATTAGTATAAGAAAAACGTGGTTAAAAAAAAAGTATTTTTATTATTTTTATTTTTTCAGAGTTCTGTAATCAATTTTTCCAAAAAATGTTCAATAAAATATTTTTTTTAATTCTGTATCTATTTAAAGCTGGAAAAATTTAAAAGTATAGATATAATGTGTAAATGAGTGGGTGGGACTTCACATAAAACATTGATTTGTTAAAACTAATTGGTAACTTAATTATGGAAATTATGATTCTTGTAATTATCATCGGAGTCTACAAAATTTGAAGATAATTGGATATTTCAAATTTCAGTATTTAATTTTTTTTCGTAAAATTGTCACATTTATCAGAAAGAAGTGATTAATGTTTTCAAAATCAAAACTACCTAAATTGCAATAAAGAAAACCGCAAAAGTATTAAATTAATCGATTAAAAAAATTATCGATTTAACAAGTTAAATTAAATTTCATTATAAGTGTGAAATAGGTATAAATTAAATTGGCAAGCCTTGACAGTATGCATTATTTAATTTTTTTAATAACCTAAAATAGGGCATCGAACCGTGTCATATTTTTAGGTTATGATTAAAAAAAACGACGAAAGATGTACTGTCACATTTTATGATTAATATAAAATTGATATTAAAGATCTGATATGTAAAGTAGTAGTAGAATTCGACCACCGCCCAGTAGGTCAATGCTGTTGTTTATTTTTTTCAGGAAATATGTTTGGTGGTGTTTTTCGGTGTCGAGTACCTGATCAGATTGTGGTCAGCCGGTTGCCGATCGAAGTACATGGGGTTCTACGGCCGTCTTCGCTTTATACGGAAACCGATATGTATTATAGGTTTGTATAATGTTTTTATATCAATTTCAACATTTATTTTTAGAAAAGTATAATATTGGAATTTTTATTAACTTCTCAACTGGAAGTTATTGTAATCGGTCCGAAAAAAATTTCAACATATTTGTATGTTTTAATATCACTATAGTATATTTACACTATTTTTAGAAAGATGTCTGTGTGTGTGTGTATGTATGTACATACGTATGTGCGTGTCATTTTTTACGTTCACGAAATCTCGCAAATGAAAGGTAGCCTCAGTAACTCGGTGCGAGAGAGGGAAATACGTCATCTGGGGTACCCAAATGTGGAGAGAGAGAATGATGTGACCAATCACAACAAATATAGCCTTGTAACTCGGCGCGAGAAGGGGAAAATACGTCATCTGGGGTGTCCAAGCTGATTGGTCAAAAACTATTGAGGCAACCTATGCATTTACTAACCTTGTGATAAACTATATTTTATAAAAAAAAATCAATCAAATGTCGGATTGCACGAATTATTGTAATAAAATATTTATCTTATTTCCATTGAAACTCGCAGTCAGTTGAATAAACTGTAATTAGTGTGGATTTCCGGAATGATAACGATTCCCACAATGAAACAGTTTAATTAAAATATACACAATAATTGCAAGTGTATAGTATCAATTAATACAAAACCATTATCACCACATCTAACAGAGGTTTTATTTTATTTATTTTAATGATTTTTCTTTCAATATATTATACAGTTATAAAATATTTAGTATTGTTTTTATTATGTGGTTAGAACTAGTAAATACTAAATATATTTCATCTAATATTTTACTTCATTTCTAATCACTTCACAAATATAACTCCAGTAAAAAAATGCACACACAAAAAAATGTTTTAAGTTTCTTAGCAGAAAAGGACCCATTGAAAATTCTAGACTTGGGGACCGTGATAGGATATGGAGGGCTATATATACTGTCATACATATATCACAACTACTCACCACGCATGCACTAAATCATTAATAAACGTTATAAAACTGTCACATAGGTTTGGTACCTCGTTCAAAGATTTTACAATATAATAAATTTCTGTATAATACTGCGTATACGAGTATACATAGAATCAGTTCAAAGATCCCTTATAAGTACAAAAAAAATCAAAGTGCTCATAAAAACAAGTTTGAACTTTATATTTCTAGTAAGTCCAATACTCAATTATGCTGACTGCATAAAGACACAGAAAATAACTGTAATACCAATCCAATGCATCTGTTTTAGTTGTTTTGCTAGAAAAAAGACTGGCTCGCATTTGCTAACAAGTCTAACAGGTCAACTATTTGCTTTTGTTATATTCTCGTTACAAACGTTATCAGACATTTATTTTATATATGAAAGAAAATAAAGAGACGTATATGATATATTGCGGTTGTTAGAGGAGATGAAAAATCTCTTGTAGGTAATGCCCGTAATGCCTGTTGTTGAGCCGTAAACTTTGAAACAGTGAACTGAATAATAATAAGAAGAAAATCTTTACGCTATAATAATTTTTTTGAATAAGTGTGGCTATATCAATGTAACTCAACCTCCCCCCCCCCCCCGTCCATTCTTTTATACAATTAAGACATAATTTACATAAAAGATTTTTAAATAAAACTATCAGTCATACATATGTATATGTATATCATTATTATTATAAACTAAAAATAATTAAACTGCAAACACTTATGAGTTTTTATCAAGTAAATACTTGTATGTATTAATTAATAAACTTTAGAATGGATGATTGTAATATACTTATCTAAAGATACATCACCAACCATTTTCTTGTTAATTATAATTTCATAACATCAAGTACTCTCGCCTGACTAAAATGTAACATATATCTTCCACAGATTTAATTGTCGTGGTAGCTTCAATGGTGGTGCTCTCTGTGGGATCCAACGGGCAAGTGTTCGCAACATCTGCCATCAGAGGCATCCGCTTCCTGCAGATCTTACGGATGTTGCATGTCGACAGACAGGTAAATACTAATCTCTTCAAAAGTGGGTCAAAAGCTTAATCGATAATAACATTATTATTACTATTAATTACATTTAACGGATACAAATTTTCTACGTTTGAGATATTTGAGAGAATTATTAAAACCGGAAACGGATGTTTTATCTTTTCAATTTTTTTTTTTATATGATTATTTTTGAATTGGTTTGTTTATAAGTAATAGAGAAAACTGTTTTAAATATAAATTGCAGAGAATATTATTTTATAAAATTTACTATACATATAATGATGTTTACAAAGACTCTTCATAAAATATATAATTGTTTAAAATTATTTATTTTCCGGTATTCAAATCACCCGCCTTAATTTTCTAAATAAATGCATTTCACTTATTCTCTATATTCCTGCATAGGAGTTAGAAAATATAATTTTACACGATTTTCTCAATATCTACGGAACGGAATTTATTCCGATTTTCACTAATGAATAGGTAAAGTTTAGGTGTATATTGGGTGGGCATGATTACTTTATGTTTAATTGAATTAATATCCCCAGGTAACACCGGGTCCAATGCGCAAGTTTACATATAAAATTAATAAAATTTTATAGATAAATGTTATACCGTACTAGATATTTCACTGTGTATCTACTGTGTCATAAAATAGGTTTACGGCCCAATGCACGTTAAAAACACTTTTAAATCAGCATCGTAAAAACTAGGCTGATTTAAAGTGCTTAGCTATCATTTAAAGTGCATTTAGTTATTGTATTATTAGTTTAAATAATGTTTGAATTTTATTATTGTGACCTATAATACGAAAATATAAAATTTAATTTAAATCAAAATGTTTATTTTAATATAAATATTACCCAATTGGATAGTGGCTCCCAAAGTATACGCCTGTATACGATCTGCAGGCTCATCCATACCATTAATTTTATGTTAATAAATAAATAATAAATGAATGAATTTGTTGAACAATACAGTTGTTTGACTTATTCATTACAAGTGAGTCATACTTTGACATAGGGAAGGGCGCCATGGGAAAATTTTAGTCCAAAGTGTCGAAAAAGCTTAGGAACCATAGGACATTGTTTAATCGAGAAATTATCGACTTGTAGCACCCTTCCTCTCTCCCCAAACCTGTTACGACTCGTACTGGATAACTCTGCACACTCGTGTCGGTAATGTCTTGTAATTGAAGTAATATAATGTTTCATTAAATTCTTATATGATTTTTCAGTTTTAAAACTACAGTTCCGCACATATGTTATCAAATAAGTATGCTGGTAATCAGTTTTTAATACATTTGACTCTATTATTATTCGAATATAAGATCAAAGGCATATAAATAAAGTGAATATTTTAAAATATTATATTTTTTATAATGAAATATAATTATGATAATTAATGTTTGGTTGAAGTATTTTCAATTTTTCAAAACCGCTCTTTTATACAGGATGATTTACAACTAGTGCAAAAAAAATTACAGTAGATCGAGGATGTAATTTTAAACAAAAAACTTTACGTGAACCTGTGTCCGGAAATTCTTCGTGAGGAAGCTACAGCCTTCCAAACATTTTGCCAAAAATTAGTGTTTATTTAATATCTAGAGAATCCGTTGTGATACAGTTATAAGATTTGATACAGGATATCACAATGGACACCATTTTTTGGCAAAATTTTTGGAAGGCTGTAGCTCCTTTACGAAGAATTTCCGGATGCAGGTTCACAGAAAGTTTTTTGCTTAGATCTACTGTAAAAAAAAATTACACTAGTTCTAAATCATCCTGTATGTTAATACTTATTGTTTTTCAACCTGATATTATGGAAATAATAAAAATGTTTTCAGGGTGGTACATGGCGTCTCCTCGGCTCGGTGGTGTTCATTCACCGACAAGAGCTGATCACGACACTGTACATCGGATTCCTGGGGCTCATCTTCAGCAGTTACTTCGTGTACCTCGCCGAGAAGGACGCTGCCGGTCCAGACGGACGTACGGACTTCGCGAGCTACGCCGACGCACTATGGTGGGGCGTCATCACTGTCACAACTATCGGCTACGGTGACACGGTGCCACAGACGTGGATGGGAAAGATCGTGGCGTCCTGCTTTAGCGTGTTCGCGATATCGTTCTTCGCGCTGCCTGCGGTGAGTTGACCAGAAATTTAAATTTATTTAATTTTTAGATTTAACCATCGCAGATATACATATAACCCTCACTCAATTTTTAGCGAATATTTTGCCCAAAGTCTTATATTTATATTTATCTTTTCTCCTATAAGACTTATTCGTTTTATACTTCCAATGTTTTTTTGACGTAAATAACGTATAGAGTTTTAGGCCAGATATTGGGTGGGCATTTCAGAAACTTGATTTAACGCGCAGAGATCAGTTTTGCGCACTAGCGTAAATTTATAATCAGTATATCTCGACTTTCAAAGCAGCTACCACGCGGGTTTTGGTCTCAAATTATAGATCTCGATTAGATCTATGAGGTATAAGTAAAAATCAAAATAATGGGTGATTTTAATATTATGCAAAAAAAAAAAATTTGTATGTCCACGATTGCGCTTGTAAATATTAATTAAATGAATTGAAAAAAAATAACAGTATCTAAGAATATATTCTCTACGCAGTAACGTTTTTAATTTTTTGATTAGTTTTTTAAATTGAATAAAAAATAAAAAGTAAATTTCATATTAATTAATTAATTGTTTCTATGTTCGTCCAAATCATAAGAAATAACTATATTATATTTACAATACTATTAGGTATATATATTTTTTTATTAAGACTAACATTTACAGCAAAATGTTGTGTCCATTTTACAAATATTGAAACAAAAAAGTTAAAGATGTATCAATCCATTAAACTGAGTTTTATTTAACCTCACCAACCTATTCCTCGACTGTGATTCCCGACATAGTCACACCCATTTTTAATGCCGCTCTTTGGTTGCTGAAATGTCCCCATTTTGCGATATTTTTATAAATTCTTCGTCTATATATTTCAGGATTTGTTTTTTTTTTATTCAATAACAATAAGAATGATGCAACTTTTTCTTAACTGTTTATGCGCGGACCGGTGTTTTAATTTCATGACTCACTTATACATATAAATTTATGTTTTATCAATAAATAATTATACTCGTATATATGTTTAGGAAATATTTGTTTATTATCATAAATTTACATTAAATAGACATATTTTTAATTGTTTTTGGGATTACCGAGTACCGGTATTTTCATTTCGTAAACCGGTAGCGATTATCGCATGGATTTATCATCGGACCAAAATTCATTTCACCACGATTTATTATCAGATTAACAAAAAGTGATTTTAATCACATCAACTTCTGAATTTAATAATAATAGATTGTAATTTTATCAATTGAAATAGTGATTTCATGATTTTTTATTATTTTTAACAATATTTTCTATTTTTAAGACTAGATACATGCGTTGCCTTTATTAAATAACTGTTATATACACCTTAACCACAATAAAACAATGTCACTCGACACGTGTTTCGACTTTCACACGAAGTCCTCATCAGGAGCCTCACAGTTAAGTGACTAAGAAACCACTGTTTTTTTTCCAGAATTAATTTTGTTGTTTCGTAAATCTTTAGTAAAAAAGTATTTCTCGGCTTCAAAAAAGTTAAAAACCAGAGCAGCTTAGGTTTCCCAATATGTTATATAGTTAGTTACTACTAAATAATATTAACAAATATGATAAATTAATCAACGCATTTTTAACAGGGTATTCTTGGTTCGGGGTTCGCTCTAAAAGTCCAGCAGAAACAACGCCAGAAACACTTCAACCGTCAAATTCCAGCCGCAGCAATGCTGATCCAGTGTCTGTGGCGATGCTACGCGGCCGACAAGAGCTTCCACTCATCGGCAACGTGGAAACTGTACTGCAAGAACCCGGACGGTACTTCGGGCAGCGGGAACGCATTCGGCAAAGACCAGAATTCTACGGGACTCGTCTCCACGCCGCTCTCAAAGGTGAGTATTAAGGCAGCCAATCAATGTTTATCGATAAGATAACCGTTATTGTTAATTGGATATACACCGTGACAATTATATTCTGATAAATGAAAACGCTAAAATATCAAATTTATAATAAAGTTTCAGTTAAGTTTTTATTCAGTTTTTAAAGTCGACATATGTATATATTGAAAATTTATAATAAGTATTTGGGAATAACTCCTCCTTTAACTTCTATAACTAGCTTCAATCTTCTTACAAAGTCATTACAAGCGGTACGCACTGTTTCCATTGGCATTTTGTCCCAAATTTTGATAATAACATTCTTAAATTGCTGTAAATTTGAGAATTTATAATGTGGGAGCTTAGACAACATATATGACCATAAAAAATAATCGGAGGATTGCAATCGAGAGAGTTTGGCGGTCATTTATTCTTCAACAAAAAATCAACCAAATTATCCTTACACCATGCGTGTGAGTGGGGGTTCCATCTTGTTGAAATCAATAATAATCATATCCAAATTATCATTTGGCATGACATTTTTCATCAATAGTTCCTCCAAATTGTATTTTGCATTGATTTTACGCCTTTTGCAATAAAAATTAAGGGTAATTTACCTCTTGGGCTGATGGCATCCCAAACTATGACCGACGCAGCATTCTGGAATCTTGGAACGTGACTTTTGACTTCTGGGATATCTTCAATCAAATTTAAATTGCATAATTGTTTTACATGATATACTATATAAATAACATAACGGTACTTTTAATTGTTTTTTGGTAAAGAATAAAATTGTCACGGTGTAATTTTTATTGAAAGGATTAATTATATTTTCAGTCGTAAGTATTACCTTTTGTAAAATTTATATTACTGTAAAAATTACGAAAAAATATTCGAATTTCTATACCTAATATACATACCTACTTAAAGTTACATCTTTTCAACAAAAATAGTTGGCTTAAATTTTATATCGTTGGTTTGGCACCATTTTATAAAACAATTTACATATTTTACTAGTTAACTTTTTTTTAATCTGCGACATCTATAAAAATGGGGACTTTTCAATTTCTACTATCGATTTAATTGGATTTAAAATTGCGTACCAGTTTAAAAAAATGTCGTAGGTGTCGCATAACTAACCGCCTGAAGCGTCGATATATTTTACAGTGATGATTTTAAATAGAACAGGTTGTTGCAAATGTGAACGACTTCCAGTGTCAAGCCAATGATGTATCAGTTCTATTTATAGATAATCCCGAGATGAAATAACTGGAAATTGATTTTTGTTCCGATCAAGTCATAAAAGTTTATATATTTTCTTATAATTTCTTACGCCATCAAATATACCAGTGCCATTTAAACTTTTTAAAAATAATAATCAAATATTTATAAATTAGAACCAGTATCAATAAAATTATTTATTAAAGTTTCGTTTAAAAATGATTTTTAAAAGATATAAAATAGTTTTCAAAATACAATAACTTATTATTAATTATATTTAAAACAAACTATAAATTATATATTTATAATTAAACAGCTATAAAAAAAAGTGCGGAGTCAAAAAAGCAACCTATATAACATTGTAGTATTGGTCGAGCATAATGGAAATCAACATTTTTGGAATTTTGGGCTTAAGTTGAATTTTTCCAAGTTGACTAAACCCAACATTCAAGCTCAAATAAAAAGAGAACTGGTAAGCAGAAAGTTCGAAAAATTTGTATTTGGACTTTACTCGCCTAGTATTATAATACATATAGGTCTCTTTTTTGGTATCACACTTTTTTTTGTTTAGTTGTGTTATTATAATGCCTTCATAAATGATTTTAGTATTTATTTGATTTGGCAAAAAATATATGTAAATCACAAATTGGGAAAACAAATAACTGTCATAATTATTCATTGCATTTATTAAATAAAAATTGAATGATTTATATATACATCAAAATCTATTGTAACAAATTTTAAATAAAAGTAACAATACAAAATGAAAATAAAATTATTCTTTTGTTTGAAATATTTTTGAAAAAGTTTACATTTCACTGTGCACTGTGCAGCAATAAATACAAACGGCATAATCATATTTCCACATTATTTCGTCTCTGAAAGCTAAGCAAATAACGATAAATGTTTAATTATAAACGATTTCATTTAAAAAAGTTCCATAAATTTAATTTTAGAACCTATGATTAATTTCAGTAAAAGCAATATTGTTTGATAGTTTATTAAAATGATTTATTAAAATATATTTTAATAATATTGCTGTTCATGAAATACATAAAACACACGTACCTACATGTTGATATTTTGAATTTATTAATCAGTATAATGTACCTACATGTATACAGGGTGGGACATTTAAAGTGTTACAGATTTTTATCTCAGAACCATCGCATATTTGAAAAAAATGTTTAAACCAAAAAAAATTTTGTTGTAGAGGGGTAATTGAATAGTAATATTTATTTATTATTTTAACGTGGCCTTCAAGAATATTTGAAGGTCAAGTATAAGAATTATTCAAGAATTGTTTTTAATATACCGTATTTTTTTTTTTTTTTTTTAAATAAAATGAATAAAAAAGATCTAAAATTTTTAAAATAATTATTTTTTTTCTAAAGTTTATGGTTTATGGTTGTTTGAGAGGGGGTAACCGAATAGTACCTAATATTTATAAAAATGTTTAGTTTTAAGGAGGTACATCTAAACATTTTTTTTCAAATATGCGACAGTTCTGAGATAAAAATCTGTAATACTTTAAATACCCCACCCTGTATATTCATTTTTTTATTTACTGTTGTTAAATTAAAGTGGTTATTTTCAAAATTTAGAAAATGCATCTTTATATTTCAAAATATCAAATTCCGTAAAATTTTTAAATAGCCATTAATCTTGTAAATATTATTTATAATTCTAAAACATTCCGATTACAGCAATATTAATATTTTTGTTTCCTTCGTCGTACTGTTAAAAATATACCACCGAAATTCTAAATTTGATAAGTAACCGATAATTTTCAAGTTAACCACCAGTATATCTTGTACATACACATATAGATGTAGATAAATAGAATATATGTTAGATGTAAAATGTGAGTATGTTACTTAATTTGTGAAAAAATAGTTCCACTAAAATGACTATATTCGTTTTCTTATACTTATACAAAATCAATCAAATATATCAGGTGACATGAGATCAATGCCTCTCTCGTAATCTACCAAATAGCAAATATAATTTTATTAAGTGAAACTTCTTTAGCGAGCTTGTGAATTGGAATGACACGTTTTAAAATACGACAGATTTTCAAGATGAAACGCTAAGGAGAGTGTGCATATGCGCGAGAGAGCGTTAATTAGATGTATAAGAGAAAGATGGACGAATGCGTACAAGTCGATGTCAAGCGACATGTTTTTGATTATTATTTATTTAATTCGCTTGGTTAATGAAAACAAAATAAATTTCAATTCAACCGTGCGCTTATGTGGGTGCGACACACACAACTTTTTTTATTAATAGTTTTTAATAAATATAGTATATTTTTTAAACTATTGCCTTTTATTTTGTTGATGTTTTTTCTCCAGTAGTGGATAAAGTAAAACCAGTAATGATCACGCAGTAATGGACACTTGCTAATGATTACAAAATGATAAGTACTACGACACTAAAGATATAAAAGAAAGAATTGTCAAATTTGAAACAATGTAAAGCAGATGCTATGATAATATAATAATTAATTAATTAATTATACTAGTAATTAGTTTAAATGTCCACCATTTTGACACCTATTGGCCGATAGTCATCAAATCAAATGTATATAGATTAATATTCAGAAGTGGTAGTACATTTAATTAAAAAATAGCTATTACTGGGGTCATATCCAAGACTGATGCCAGTATCTTATCTACATATCACCGCAGAAACCATAAGAATATTTTTATAAACTTTTTTATTTATCTCTTGAGATATCATACATCATACATATTTGAAATATGCAAAATATTTGTTTATATATTGACATGAAATTGTTAAATAATATAATTAAAAGAATAAATATTACCGCTGACGACCTACCGTTCTATAAATAGAAGAGCTAAGAAAACATGCATTTAAATATTTAACTTTTTGTACCAACATAAAGTCACAAAAAAAGCCTGAGACGCGGTAATATAAATAAAACAAATGTACGCACATGGCATATCAATTACAGAAAATCTGTTACATGTACCAGAAGTATTTAAACTTTATAATTAATAATAATAATAATTTCGAAAAAAGAATGAAAGTGTGTTTTTGGTTATAATATATCGAAAATATGTAATAAATAGGCATAAAAAAATCACATTAAAAATATCAAAACATCAGTGGGATCAATGGAAGTGTATTAAAATTTATGTTTAAGTGTACAAAGTGCATGCTCTATCAAATTTTTAGTGAAATTATTTTTTTAAAGTGCATTTAAATTCAAGCCATAATTAAATAAAACAAATATTATAATAGAATGTACAGACGTTAAAGCCTTGGCACTTTACAGAAACGGTCTCCGTCATCGCTTTGACCTTGTAAATCTATTACATATTAGTTACGTCAAAACGCAGCGCCATTTCGACGCAGCTAACGTACCACTTGTATTTAATCACATATAATAGATTTGTAAGGTCAAAGCGGTGACGGAAACCGTTTCTGTAAAGTGCCAAAGCTTTAAAATGTAGGTAATCTTAATCAAATAAACCATATTTTCAAAATCTTTTGTGTAACTGTTATGTATCTGGAATTTACGACGACATTAAAAATTATTTCTTTTTATTTGGCTCATACGATTTGCCGCTATTGGCCGAGCCTTGGATATTATAAAAAGAACCCTGCCTCATTCACAATAAAATCGAAGAAAGCTATCAATACTAATAAAAAAATACTATTTTAGTTCCTGGCAGCCATTATAAAAAATATAGGGGAATATAATATTGGCCGTAATATATATTTTATAGTAATTCATTATTCAATTTTTATTAAATTAAATACACGCAATGAAAGCGAATATAGTCGAACGTATTAAAATTAATTAATTGTTTTTTCTCAATTTTTTATTTGCCTAAAATGTCTACAGATAAAAGCACCGCGATAACAAAATTCTTAAACCTGTAAAAGTAATTAAAGCACACAATTATAACTACAATAAAGAGCCAGTATTCTTCACTACTTTAACTCCATTTATTTTTTATGTTCAAATTATACACTTAGGTATATAATATAGATAAATTAACTTCTCAAAAACTAACTGTTCCTGTAACATGAAACACTGTATTTTTAATAAACTAACTTTTTAATGTATCGGTTGTATCTATCAAATGAGTATATTTTATATTTATTTATTACATGTATTTATCGATAATTAGTTAACTTTCCGAATAGCCGCTTTATTTAACACGTTGGTTTAAATATTGAATTTAACATAATAACAATACACACTTTATATGTTCATTAATATTAATTAAAAATGCATATTATACCAAACATTATGATATTACATAATTAATATTTGTTTTTTATATTTTATATTTAAACAATCAAAAGTTTAAAGACATAAATTTTATATCAAAAAATATAACCACTATTTTTTAATATAATAAAACTATAACAATAAACATACTATTATAGGTATCTATTATTTTTATTTAAATACTTTTAGAGATAATTATACTTGTACTCAGTTCTTTACTTTACCAAAGACAAGTATTATACTTATAGTCTGACTTTTCATTGTCCAACTTATATCTGCTAAAATATTGAAGTTACAAAAAAAAGTTGAAAATTGTCAAACAAAAATTGATCTACAACATGGCGTAAGTAATTTTTTCTATAACTATAACAATTATATTAAATTGTTTGCGCCATTCTATAGGTCAACTTTAGTTTGACAAGTTTCTAATTCAATTTTTTTTTGTAACTTTTTAGTCATAAGCTGGACAATGAAAAGTCAGACATCCTGTATATATTTGAAGCATAATTGTTCTTGTTATACTTAAGTATATTTGTACTTTTGCCTAGCTCTGCTTAAGCTATAACTGTCACTACTTTTCAATGTATTTTTATTTTTTACATAACTAATCATTTATTCCAGGTACATTGAATAGTGTCACAGAAAAGACAAATGTTACAATTTACACAGACAATGCTCTACTTTTGTACGTTATGACACTTATATGAATAATTTGTATCATTCACATGGCCAGCAATGCCATCCAACCTAACTTGCAAATTCATTTATCATCAACCATTATAGAAACTTTGAAACATTATTAATATTAATTGATGTTTTCTTATCATAAACATGTTTTAATCTAAAGCATTTAAATTGTAATATATATAAAAATTACATGTTAATAACTGCTATTTAAAAGTATATTGATTTTTCCAAATAAATTTATTTATATATTTCTTACACCAGAATAAAATTTGTTTTGCCTGATTTTTGGAATATGATTATTAGGGAGCGTCAATTAATTACGGAAAGATTTTTAATGATTTTTTTAATTCATGTGTTGAGGTAAAAACTTACACAATCTCCCCCCTTCTCCAATGGACGCTTCCTTATTTGTTATGCTTATTAACTTATTATACAACGACGATGAATAACATGAACCGAAAATCGATGCAACTGTCTTCTTATTAATTCATCACACACAAATATCATCTTATTTTATTTTTTTCAAATACCATAAATGGATTTGAAAATTAAAATCGAAAAATTGTGCCCTGATAGAGGGAACTGCGGCGTCATCAGTACCTAGATAAGCACCACTTGGTTATAATTGATTTAAGTCAAGTCTTACACTAGTCATCATTTTTAGAATTATTCTTGAATAATTCTAAATACAAAAAAATGATCTTATTAATAATTATAAAAATAATTCATTTCAAGAATACTGGCTCTTGACCTATCATAAATTAATTACCACACACAAGCGAATCAATAACTTTAAATGTGAGATAGATACAGTGAAACTTTTCCAACCCAACCAGCTATAATCTAACAGATGGATTTTTGCAGAAATTTATTAAAAAATAGAATATTTTCATCAAATATTGGTTTACTACGAGTAAAAATTCTGTGTAGAATGTAGAAGTCGATTTGAAAAATTTCACTGTATATATGTAATATATATTAGTGCATGCTAAGGTTTGATAAATAGAACTAGCTAAATGTTGGGTGTTGATAAAGTGCGTCGTGGGTCAGTCCCTGATATTTCAGGTGGCTAAAAGAGCGTCAGTACTGAAGCGGCGCAAGTCTCGTAACCGCATGGAGGCTCCACAGAGCGGAGACCAACCCGGTCAGGTACCCCAGCAGAGGAGGGACTCCGATGGGGAAGTCGTCTTCTACAATGAAGAACCGAAAGCAGGTCAGTAATTATATTTGAATTCAGTATGAGGTTTTACTTCCTTATACCCATGTATATGAAATATAAGTATTGTTAAGCCGATTTTTGATGGAATTATCCATTTTTACCTTCCCTGAATCCATTCTATGATGTCTGTGTGTCTGTCGGTTTGTAAGCGCTGTAACTCAAATACGCAAAATCGTAGAAGGGTGAAATTTTATATTTAAATTTAATTTTTGTCTGGGAAGAAAACTTCCTATTTTTAAAAACGATCTTTCAACCGGATACGAATGTTTACTGACGTCGATTTTTGAATTTTTTGAATTACTTTAAAACAGTGCGAATAAGAGAAAAATGATCAAGTTTAATTAATTATAATTCAAATGGTTCATAAAAGAGAAATCTATAGTTAATGTCCCATTCATTTTATTCTATCTTTTATTAGTTTGTCAGAAATATGTTTTAATAAAATAAGAATCACGTACACTGTTCACTGGCAGGATTATATATAAGAAAGTCCTGTGTCTCCCATTGCAGATATTTTTTTATAGGTAGACTTCGGATTTTTAAACTATGATATACATTTTTAATATGATTTAAATAATAATTATTTATTTTTTGCACAAAACAGGTGCATAAGAATTAATTCAAATTTAACAAAATACGGCACTTTTATAAGGATTAAAATTAGATTACATGTATTTATTTTAAAGTATAAGCCTACAGCAATTAGATATAATATAATAATTATATTTGTAAAAATGATTAAATTTATAAAATATTAATACATACCTAATTACATATAGCTATATAAAATATATGTATATATTACATTTATAATTCTATATATAGGCTTATAAGATGTGGAATTTAGCTCCATACATACTCGTATATAAATATTTGTTCTTCTGTTCATATTTTCATAACACAGCAAACTAACAAATACATTTTTTCTTGTAATTTTTTTTCTAAATCAAGTTTAAAGAATAGCATGCTTTGAATTTTTTTACAACTTTCTGTATTAATTTCAATCACAATCCAAGACAATAATAACATAATTTTTAAATTTTTAGTACAAACTTTAGTCACATTGGCGCTAATCAACATAACACCTACATCACACTTACCTATGTGTAGAACTGGTTATTTTATGTTCTTAGTGATTTTATTTTTTTCAAACCGCCGGGGATATAATAGATAAGAACCAAAACATTTTTTTCTATTAAAAACCGTTTCATAAATATTTAGAGAAAATAAAAAAATTTAATAAAAATCGACATCAGTTTCCAGTCTCATGACGTTCTTAAAAAATAAAAGGTTTATACGAAACTTTAGTTTTAAAATTGCACGTTTCTAAGTTTCTCGTTTTGGCTGTAGAGGGTTCCCATACCAACAGACAAAGACACACACGTCATCAAAAAAATTATTCGATTCAGGGATGCTCAAGAACGTAACGCGTTATCTATTTCCTCGATTATATTTATATTTTTCTGTTAGTTATTTGATCTTTTCAATGACTCATATATTATATCGAAAAGAATATTGATTCAAAATAGTGCAGTATAATTCACTTATTCAATGCAACAATAACTGATTTGTAATTTAATCATCTATTAAGTTCGCCAAATTGAATTTTATTATTACTGTAAGTGAAATTAATATTGGCTTAAATTACATTCATTAATTTTAATTGTAAATTGAATATTGTAATTTGCAGGCACGCCGAATCGTGTGAGGAGGGGTGAAAGGGAGAGTGTCAGAGGTTCGGTATTCGTCAGCCAAAATAGTTCTGTGACTGAGGCCGCTAGCGATGAAATAGACTGTGATTTAGATGCTGAGTTACCCAGAGTAACCACGTAAGTAGAATTATATAAGTTAGTTAAGTAAGGGTATAAATTGATTCATTAAAACTAAAACTAAATCTTTATTTAGTTCTAGTTTACCATTACAAAAAAAAAGCAATGCATAAAATGAATTGAAAAATTTTCATCTCGAATTAAAAAATATCAAATAAGAAATATATTTTTTTAAAGTAGCAACGAAATAGAAATTATGAATGGTTGTGTTGCCGTAGAATAATAACCTCAATAAAAATAATAAAATTTAACAATTGTATATACTATATGGACAGAAAAATCTTTGACCTAACAATGAAAAAACATTTTTTTAAATTAAAAATCTATATTATTCTTCGACATAACATTTCAAACCGTTCTTATAGTGGTTCGCGGTAAGTCCCTCAAAATAGGCGTTTGTTTCCAACTCGACCTCTTCATTAGAGTAAAATCTTTTACCAGAGAACCACATTTTTAATTTCGGAAAAAGGTAGTAGTCGCTGGGGGTCAGGTCAGGAAAGTACAGTGGGTACGGAACCAATTCATAGCGCAATTCCTTCAATTTATCGGTCGTAACGTGAGCCTTGTGAGATGATGCATTATCTTGGTGAAATAGCATTTTTGGTACCCATCGCGCGCAAAGCTTTTTCATATGTAAACATTTATTTGGGATGCCTATGGTGTTAACTAGCTCACTCATTTTCACTTTGTTGTATTCTAGTTAAGGTTGGTACTCTATGGGAAGTATAAGGACATCTGTATGTCAGGCCAAAGACTTTTCAGTCCATGTAATATTTTGTAACAAAAGCGTATACATATGTTATGATTTTTTTAACATTCATATTTATCAACATTGTATAGATCATTACACCATATTCCGACAACATTGCTGAATTCTGCTCCTACAATTTTTTGTATATTATAAATAATTATAATAATAATAAATGTAAAGAATCTAATTTTTTGAAAATATAATTGAATTCAAATTTAAAAACTGAACTGCTCCATTTCCCTGGTTTTAACCATACCCTTCAATTCTAGACTAACAGAAGCACATCGTAACGCAATAAGGGCCATCCGAAAAATCAAATACTTCGTAGCGAGACGTAAGTTTCAACAAGCGCGCAAACCTTACGACGTTCGGGACGTAATCGAACAGTACAGCCAAGGGCACCTGAACATGATGGTTCGCATAAAGGAGTTACAGCGTCGGCTAGACCAGACTCTCGGCAAGCCGGGTTCCTATCTAGCCGGCATCGACCGTGTGGGCAACGTGAAGCCCATGACCGTCGGTGCGAGGCTGTACCGGGTCGAGCAGCAACTGTCGTCGATAGACAAGAAGATGGACCAGTTGACGCATGTCCTGAACTCGCTGGCGCAGAAAGGCACCGGTAATGTGTTGCCAGTGACTATGTCCATACCGGGCGCTATCGGGCTTGTGCCGAGTAGCTCAGTCAACGCTGATGACGAGGTGTGATGATGAAACGCGGTCTCGTCTCTTGTTATTATTGTTGATATTGTTGCGGTGAATTGTGAATTGACACAGTTTGTTGTTGGTATGTGGATGAAAACAAGTGTTCAATAAAAAAAAGTATTAGTGAGTGGAATTGATAATAATTAATTTACGTTAAATTTAGAGCAAATTATGTGTAAATTTCATTTTTTTAAATAATATAGATTACACAGAGGACACAAAAATAGACGGTCTCGGAGGTTTTTGGCGTGCTGAAACCGAATCCGTTCCCTAAATTGCTTAATGAGTTCAGGTTCTCTAGTTAACCTAATCTAAAAGTCCCAAAATTGACAAATTCGGACATTTTTACGAATATTATTACCAATCTAGCAATTTGATAGTTTCAGTTCACAGCAACAAAAAAATATTTCCCCTTTAAAATTAACTTTTACTTTCTACTATAAGTTTTTTTCACCATACTAGTTTGAAAATGATATTTTTACCAATAAAAGTGCAAGTTAGACACAAGACTAGACCAATGTCTGCCAAACTTTTCTACATCATTATTGTCCAATTGTTTTTTACCACCTTCTCCTGGTTTTTAGTTGACAAATTATAGATATTTTGCCGCGCCCGCGCCTGCATGTTTTACTCGTCATATAGAAGCGGTAGTTTGTAATCTGCGTAATAACCACACAATAATAAAAACTTTTGTCAAAGCACACGTATCTCATTTTTATATGTATTCTACGCATTTATGTATTCGTATTCACTCTATGCGCGTGTGGGGGAAAATATAATAAATACAAGGAGACATTATTGAGGTATAGTCGCCTCGACCGACAGACAATAATGATGTTCTATTGTATAACATAATATAAAAGTAGATTATTTCGGCGACAAAAAACATATGTACAACCAAAAGTAAAAGTTCAAGGGAAAGATACTACCATTTTTTGGCACTTTAAGGTTAGGATATTTTGAGAACCAGAACTATTAAAGCAATAAGAGGAATAAATTCGATTTCAGCACGCAAAAACTTTCGAGGACTTCTATTTAAGTTTCGGCAAAAAATTATTTGTTCTCTGTGTTATTATTCAATTAGAACAAAAGTAATTTAATAAAATGTTATTTGAGCTCACTATTTCTTTATTGAATGCAATATTTTTTTTAAATCAAATTATAATTTTAAGGAAATAAATTGACATTTTATAATTTTGTTTAAATATGTATATTTATTATTGTATTGTTTTCATAATGTTGCTGTAAAGTGACTTTGTTTTCTATTTAATATATTATTAAATATTGTTTTATATGTTTAACGCACAAAATAATGTTATAAATAATTTTGTTTTGTATTATTTCATTGTATCTTGTTTTTACCTATGTTATTGAATGTTTGGGCTACTTCGGTACGGCCACTTTTAATTGTTTTTAATAATTCAAAATTAAAAAGTTTTTCTTCGATATTAACAGTTATATTTTTAACTTTTTGGGAGAAATTTTTTCGCGAATTTCATTTTTTTTAATATATTGTTCTTATACCTAGGACTGAATAAATAAAATAATATTATTGTACCCACTCCTGTTTTATCTGCATAACACAAAATAAAATCATAAAACATATAAAAATAAAAGTTTTCTCTCCTTGATAGTGTCCGACCGAAGATTCGGTTTCAGTTTCGACCTAAAATACGTGTTTCGGCTAAAATAGCTTTCGCCGAATCTATGTTTCAGGCGCTCAGATGTACTCGGTCACACGAGTTCCATTCGTGGCACATTAATAATAATAAATTATTTATAATTTGTATGTGCTTGTTTTGAGTCTATTTTTTAGCTATTAATGTTGAATTTTTCAACGAATTTCAACTGTCCTGTATCTATACTATTTTTCTTAACCAAATAAATAAATACGAGCAAAAACTTAAGATGTAAATCTATCTCAAACTTACCTTTAAAAAAATCGGTTATAGCTCTAAAAGTCGGTTTCGGTCGGGCACTAGTCCTTGTTAATGAACAAAATATTTGGTTTTTCCTACAGTCCGACCAGGGTAATACCGTCAAAATTTAGAATTTCGCAATTTTTGTGTTTATTTTTTTTTTTTTTATATATAAAAATTTAATGTTTTCATCCACAATGAAATGGCTAATATAGAGAATGAAATTGAAAAATAATATCAGTGATTCGTTCGCCGATTTAGCCTCTGTCCTGTAGATTCTATTTTATTTTTCTATGTAGATTGTCTTGGCCCAAATTTGTGGCATACGAAATAATATTTTTCGCCACCTAATGTGATATTTTCTGTAATGTGTTTTGAAACTATTATTAAAGACATTTCTATATAAATATAATATCTGAGTTATATAATATTAAAATAATTATAATAACATTAATTACTTGTATATTTAAATACACCGTTTTTGATATTTTGGTGATATAAATAAATAAAAATAGTGATTTTTCAATATATGTGTATTTTAAAACGATAAGCTATCATATCACTATTTTATCTATAACGGATTTTTTACATGCATTGAACGTTTTAATATGAATATCACCAAAAACAATAATAATTTATTAAAGAAGATCGAACTTAAAAGTTTTCTATGCATTTATAGAAAGTTGATTGTTTAGTTCGATTTTCGGCACTCATTGTTGTAAGACCTCTACGGTCTTTTAGTTACAAGTAGTTTCAAATTAGGGTCCAATATATTTGATCTCATAGCACACTAGACGCTTGAGACGTTTTGAGAATCATCTCAGTTTTAATTTTAATGGTTCATGTATGGTAGCAACTTGGAAAAATAAATATTTTTCAATCAATTTAACTAATCTATGATATATTGTTTTAGAGTTTATTAAATACTTTTTAAAATACATAACAATACTAGCTGGTTTGTATTTTTATATAATAATAATGCATATCATAATTTATTATTTGAAGTGCTTTGCATTTTTAGATTTTGAATGATTGGAAAATTGAATTTCTTGAAAAAGTTCTTAAAAAAGTAATTATTTTTAAATTGACTTTTTGCTACATTTACATATATTGTGCATTGTGCATATCAAATACATATATATGTAGGCTTTTAAAAAAATAAAATTGGTAATATAAAAAGTTTCACTTCGTATTTTAATAACTCTTTTGGTTAAAAACATAGTTAATGATTTTGATGTAATATAAATCTTCAAACTAAATATAAAAATTGTATAATTAATACATATCTCCAAAAAAAATATTTTTTCCCATCTATTGTATTAATATGATAAAATCTTATTTTGTTTTAAAAGTATCTACAATAAGTAAATTTATTTTCATCGATAATAAATAATAATTAAATTAACTTCATGTAACAAATTATGGGTACTTGTCTATTATATCCCCGGCATTTGTAGATGTGCAAATCTTATGTATTATAAGATATAATCAGCGCTAATATGAGTAAAGTGTGTACTATTAGTTTAAATATTTATTATTGCATATTAACCACACAAAACTTCGCCTCAATAGATTGCCCTAACCAAAGACAGTTCGATTAAATTTTCGTATTATGCATAATTTAATTACTATATTGCAGTTTTCGTAAATAATAACCGAATATATAATAATTATTATCTGTTTAAAAATATTGACATTAAAAGTACTACACTTTATGTGACTTGCTAACTGCAAATGCCGGAGATATAATAGACAAGTACCAAATTAAATTTAAATCAAAGAATTTGGGTAATTAACGTCTAAAATTGATTAGACCCCAAACAAAATAAAATGCATTAACTTTTAATAATGCAAAGCCACACAATAATACCTGAGATGATCTCAAAACAACTATCTGATAGTTTATTAAAATAGCGATATTCTATAAACAATGTATTTGAACAAAATACATTTTAGATGAACTCTAGTTGCTGACATGCAACTTGTGTTGGTTATGTCTGAATTTATTTAATTGGTCAGTTTACCATTTACAGCATTGTTTACGTAATGAACTTTGACATAGTTCTATAATTTAATTAAGTTGACGACACGCAACGGAAAATTTGTTTCACATCTTTATCAATAGATGGCTCTACAGTTTCATTACCAATATTACCAAGAACTTGCGTGTGGTTATTTTTATAAATTCATGTTCGGTTATTGTTCTTATTTAGATATATTAACTCGCTATCAAATTACTGTCACATTCATAAGAACTTGTTTAAGTAATTGTTAAAAAAACTGTATAGCATGAAATATGTAACAGCGAATTAATTTTAATTATATACACTCTACCTTAATTTGTATCAACTCTGCCAATGTAGCAACCAAAAAATTAAAATGGAAAAAATACTTCAAAATTATAACTCTCAAAAATACAGTAGTTAACAGTTATCTTATTTAATTGATAGGGGATAATATACTGTTTTTTTTTATTTATTTGACTAACATTTCTACTTATTTCAAAATCATGTATTTTTTTAGTTATATAAGTATATATTCACATATTGTTATTACAATATTTGAGTATTATGGAGGACGTCAAAGGAACCCCGAAAATTAACTTAATTAGACATTAATAATTTTATAATCGGTAAATCACGTGTAGATTCTAAAAAAATGTATCACTGAATACACCTATAATTTTTTTGAAAAAAAAATAATCTAAAATATACTCACCTTAAATATCCTGCTAAGTAATAAATATAAAAAAAGATATGAAAGATTATGACTACAATCTTTATATGTTCAAAATTATTTGAAGTTTATTATAATCTTTCCACATTAATATTTATGATTTCGTAACAGTAAGATTCATTTTCACAGTAATGTAATAGATACAACCATCTACAAATTTAAAATAACAATTTGTATTTCTATTTTCTTTAATAGTACTCATTTATATGTTCATCATCAATAAATACCTATATTTGTTAGAGAAGTGATATCCCAAAAAAATGCATGAAAATTCAACTCAAAATTTCCATAAAATCAATTTTCTTTACACAAAAGTGTCGAATTATTCATAAATTTTTTTATGTATTTTTGATACTATAGTTTTAGATTATTGATTCTAAACATTTATATCAAAGGTAATTGATTACCTAACTCCATGTGAGGCTCATTATATACCCAATTGAAAAGTCAGAAAGATCCTTGCTTTGAAGACTTCTTTCCAGGGACGTAACTAGAAGCTCGGGGGTTCCGTGACAAGAGGTAGCTGAGGGGCCCCCATAATATGCAAAATTTTGAATTGAATGACCTTTTTTTTTGATCATATAGTTAACAAACTGTAGTTAGTCTACTCCTTATTAGTAAAAAAAAAAAAAAGGTTATTCAATTCAAAATTAGTAATAATTGAAAACCTTTTCTTTTTTTTTGCTCCTAACTTACACAATTTTTTATATTTACTTACTTCCTCCAATTTTTACGCTGCGAGGGCCCCGGTGGTAGTTACGGCCCTGCTTCTTTCCCAAAATCCAACTGTATTATTATTATATTACGTAAACAACGTAAAAAGCTTGCAGGAGTTAAATATATCTAACGCTCTGTAAATGGTAATCCTGAACCATTAGCACTAAATACAGATAACTGAATACTGTCTGTGCCTCTTTCTCACTTGCTACTGTGATCATTATCATTGTTGTTATATAACTCTCTCTCACACATACTTGTAAATATTTTACACACGCCTGTAACCATAACATCTTTGCCTTTTTAAACGACGGATCAACAATTAACGCCTTCGGATTTTTGAATATTGATTAATTATCATTATACTTAAGAGAATGTTTAAATTTAAAAAATACAAATTATTATCAACTATAATAAATCATTGATTAAAATGGTTCGTTGATGTATGTGTTGAAAGAAGACGAATAAAAAATGTTAAACATTCTTTTGTTTTAATAAGACAATAAAAGTTATATATTTTAATTGAATTTAATATTGTTACTATGTTAAAATTATATTTCATATATTGTATTTAACAATATTACCCAATAATCGAACAATATTTTTATTTACCAATTGAATGATAAATTGCATAATGCTAACGATAAGTTTTGAAAAACAAATTTTTTTTAATTTAATTCAACGTTATTTTGAAAACCCACATTTACGTAGTTTAGGTGTAATTTTTTATTCGTCTATTTCTCACGATTGTAAAATTCTAAAATTCATTAAAAGCCTATTTGGAACTTCAAGGACCAAGTAAAGATTCAAAGAAGAGTAAATAAAAATACCATATCTGTGTGTTTACATATTAAATATTAGAAATTTGCATTTCGAGAATAATATTTGATACATCTACAAAAGCTAACATAATTTAATAAACAATTTTTATTTATAAGTACTTTTTAATGTTTCAAATATGTGAAGATTATTAACCAATATTAACCCAGACAACACCAAAAAAAATTGTTGATTTTTTGTGAAATTTTAAATAGATTATAAAGACCAAAGTAAGAAACCTGTGCACAAAAATTGATGCAATATACACCCAATTCTGTTTTTACACGGTCTTTTTTTACACGGTTTTGATTTAACACGGTCTAGAAAAAAAAAAAAATTTCCGTTTTTACACGATTTGATTCGATTTAGCACGATTATAAAAAGCCATTTGATTTAAATTTTAAAGAACAAGTATAAAAACAAATCGTAGCTTAAATAAACGCCATCTGGCGACCAAACAAAATTTATGTACTTCATGTCTTTTTTTACACGGTTTTTTTTTACACGGTTTTTTCTGGAACGTATCTACCGTGTAAAAACAGAATTAGGTGTACTTGAAAACAAATAAAATATAGAAGAAACAACAAGAAATGTTCGGTTTATTTAAAAATATTTGGAAAATAATTATTTGAAAAATAGGTATCGCGATACTGCAACGATGGTCTTATCTGGGTTAAGAATATTTTTCGAATACAATTTAAAAATTGTCATAAAATATTTTTTAATGCAAATTATCCAACAACACTGATATGTACCTTTCATAAACTAATCCCCTGGCAATATTTTGTAAATATATATTTAATACAATTTTCATTAAACAATAATATTTAATATCTCAAATATCGAATATAAGCGCCTAATTCTTATATGAAAGGCACTATATATATAAAGAAAATAAAGAGTGAATAAGTTTTAAAAATAAAAATAACATTTTGTTTAGCACAAAATTTTGCTAACGCATTTTTATTATTTATGTGGCCTATATATAATTGTTATAAATATTTTTACAAACTGTACATAATATATGAAATCTTATATTTGCCATTACTATTTATATATATTTCGTTGTAATAATGGTTATTTTTTTGAGTTGGTATATATTATTATATATTTAATAATTATTAAAAAATATGTAAAAACTTGTTAATAGAAATTCCTACTCCGTATTTATAACTTTTAAATTATAGATACTCTAATAAGATATTGATTGCTGCAATAAATGATCACTTCTAATTTTAAATGGTTTACTTTTTTTCTCTCCATCCCTTGTATTACAGAAAACACAATTATTTATAAACACATCATGGTTTAAAAAAAGAAGACATACATTTGTAAAATTTATTTAAATAATTTCTACAAATATTGCACAATTTATTATTTAAACAAATAATAAAAATTTCGACTAGAATAGTGTTAAATTTTAAATAATAAGTAAACGTATATCAATAATAAACTATTATCATCACTTTGAATAAGAATTAGTAAGCAATGAACATTAATTATTGAGGTAGTCTTTAGCACCAATACTCACAACACGTTTCCCTTTTCTAACGACAGTTTTTCTTTGGTGTATTTTCTGTAAAAACCGTAAGCGTTTTGATTTCAAAATAACACAATAATCAAAATATATATTATTTATAATTGGTTCACGAGAGCAACAGTATAAAATATTGTCTTTTGTAAAAACACTCAAAATTTATATTTTCTCCTCATTACTTTCATCTTTTGTCAAAAGTTCGTTTTCCAATTGCATTTCATCATTAACTGGGTTTTCCGGGATTTCCCCTTGCAACTCTTTCACGTTACCAGGTAAATAATCTTTCCACGACCTAAACAAATACCGCGTAAACTTTCTTAATTGTCTAAATTTACAGTAAGTTGCTCCTTCGGCAGATTCGAGCTGTTGAGTTTGTATTAAAAAACCCTTTTCCTTAAATGTTTGTTCTAATTTTTCTCTTTGCAAAGATTTTCTAGTTTTTCGTTTTTTATATTTTTGTTCCCGTTGACTGCTAGATACTGTTGGTAAACCTGGCATTCCAGGCGATCCAGAATTTGAACTTACATCTAAATTCAGTAATAAATCCGGTTTCACATCTGGTGGAAGCGGTAATTTTTCACCGCTGGCGTTGAGAAATGCTCCGGAACTACTAGCTCCACTTCCAGCCTGCTGTTGAAGTGTTTCTCTCGGGAAGAACTCATACCCGCGCATACTTTTATCTCCTGTCCCACTGTAGTAGCGAAAATTTCCCCCAGAATCAACACTCAACATTTTCTTCTCTTGTAAACTCGGTTTCGCACCTCCGGTAAATTTAAATTTACATATACTAACTTCAGTTGCGGGGTTCGTTTGATTTTCAGTTGGAATCGGAGGAATAAAGATGGCTGACCGTTTTCGTTTCACTGGTGAGACTCCAGAATTTGACGTGTGATTAGCACTCAAATTTCTAATTGGTTTGCTGAAGGATTCCATACTTTTTGTTAATACATTTTCACTGACGTTCGTTAAATGTGAACCTAATAAACTCTCTTCCTTACTATTTGAACTTCTACTATCTGAATTTCTATCTGAATTACTCAATACTTCAATATGCCCACCCAAGTTTCCACTACTCTGTCCACTCAAAATTTTACCGAAATTGCTTGCTAAAATCCCTTCGAGATTGACGTAATTTCCAATAGGTCCCGTATTTTCATTACTTGCATTTGTTTTCTTAGTTGAATTAGTTTTTTCGTGTGACCTTTTATTTTTTCCGGTATCCGAAACGGGAGATTCTGCTACTTTACTATCAGCACTACTAGGAGGTGATGGTAAAACATAGCTATTATTAGCAGCCATTTTTTGATAGTATAAAATTTGATTCTGAAGTGCTACAGGATGTACAAAAACACCTGCATTTGGCCAAAATACGTAACCAGCCGGGCCAACTTCATCTCCATTTTTCGTTGATTCTGGTGTTTTTTGTATTACACTAGGTTTAACCTCTTCAACAAATTCAATGTCGTTATCACTGTTTTCAGACGTTTCGTTGCTTTCAGGGGTATCCTCTGTTACCTGAGGAATTATTTTCAAGTGAGTCATATCTCGTATACATAAATTCAATGGTCTATCTTGAGACACCTGCGAAGTCGCAGTGTTTTTTTCACGCGTCAACCTACGTTCTAATAAACTACTTATTATTCGGTTTTGAATATCAGTTCTAATATTTAACGTATCGTTATTTGTTTCATCTGGTGCTGTTTTCTTTTCAGGGATGCTCTGCGGCGAACCAGGTACAATAGTGCCATAATTTTTATATATTAAATGGCATATATCTGCTTTCTTAGGTTTCCTGCCCCTCCTAGGTTTGCAGTTATCTAATGTCATCTCTCCCATATAAGGTAAATCACGATAATTCAATATCTTACTCGGTGTAACGTTCTGTGTTATTGGTGCATTCATATTATGTGACGTCACATTATTGTGTGATGGCACGACATTGTGTGATGTGGTTATAACACTTGTGGGAACATTCATGTTCTGTGATGTTATCGGTTGCAGGGCAGGAATAGGTATGGTTTTTGACTTCTTTGTGTTCTCGTTATGGTTTTTCGCTTGCATATCTATTTGTTTTGCCATAATTTCATTCTGTATTGCAGTTATTCTCTGTAACCAACTTTTTATCGATTCGTTTGGTAAGCTTTCTAAAATATTCTGTTTGTTATATTTGGAGCAATCTGTTGTAGATTCTGATTGTTTTTCTAATGGTTCGGACTCGATAGCGTTTGATTCCGTTTTGTTGATGCGTACGCAATCGACATTGTTGTTAACGGCCGGTGTTGGTAAATGAAGCTTAAGTTTCGGTAGACTGTGATGCTTGCGACGACTTCCAATTGACTTAGATGCGCTAGAGGTTATCACAGACTCGTTTTTATGAATTACAGATACAGCGTTCGTATCTGGTTCACTTTTAATTCTGCAAAAAAAAATATATATATTAATATCACAGGTCTACAAAACTCAAAGTTATAAATGTTATTTGACAAATGATCAGTATATCTCGGCAAAAATAATAAAAATACTGCTTGGCGATGAATTTATAAAAATTACTAAAACCGTCATTTTCACACTTAGGATAACTAGTTTTATTTTTTGTCCTAACTATGAAATAATTTAAATATAATATGATAACTCATGTTACGACGTGTAAAGTAACCAATATGATATAATACTAGTTATCATAGGATGAGATGGATACACAATTTTGCGATTGATTTCTACGTCTTTAGTTACGTCATCGCGATATTGGTAAAATATAATACAAATATCAGTATTTAAAAAAAGTATTTACATTGTATACTGCGGATCACTATTGATCCAGATTTGGTCCATCGAAGCAGGACTGGAGTCCGGTATTTCCGGCGACCTCTGGGACTCTGGTGGGTCCACTTCCGGTGGCTCGAACTTCACGACGTTGTCGCTCGGCGGCACCATCTCCCCACCACTCGCCTGCATCATACCTAAACAAACATTTTTGAAATTAGATATCATATATTTAGTATTATGTTCATATGTAATATGTATAAATAAATAATTAAGAATTACTACTTATTCAATTATACAAGTTTTTGTTTCTTTCAGATTATTTGTTTCACAATTGTGAGAAAAATAATATTACAGTACTAATATACAGTGACGGACTAATGGGGGTGGTTCATCCCGAGTTACCAAGTGACAAGGTACAGGAATGAGCCAAAATAAAATAGAATAACTTGATGAGAATTAAAATGAAAAAAAAGGGTCTTCACAAACTGCAGGAAGGCGTAAAAGTAATTTTAGAGGATGTCAAAATTGAACTGACAACGAAAAAAAAGTCATTCAACGAATTTTTTTGGGGAGGGGGGTACATAACTAACATTTCGCTCCAGGTACTAACTGTCCTTAGTCCACCACTGCTAACATACATAAGTGTTATATATATGTATGTGAAATTTGAGAGGATCTTATTAAATAGATGCTTTGAGGCGTGCGTACCTATATAAATTTTATTTTAAGGTAACTATATAGTTATGTTTGGGATTACCTTATTATATTTTTGTGTAAACGTGGTATAGCAAATTTTATAGGTTTCAATCAGTTTCGTTTTCATTTATAAGAAAAAAATGACCTCATAACGTTATAACATTAAAATTTATTATTATTTTTACTACATACTTGTTCAAACATAATAATATGATAGTCAGTTGTTTATAAAAGAAATCCACATTATTTTTGGAAACCTTGTATCTACCTGTCTTTCATATAATTATATAGGTGTAAAATTATCATGAAATTGCGATATATGTCATATATTAAATATAATAAAACTCCATATGCGGTTATGTTCTTCACGCCTACAAGTAAAATCAAGGATTTGAGGTTAAAATGAATAGTGTAAACTAATAGATTTTTGTGTATCCATATTTCAATATAAATATTAACATAGTTATTTGTTTTACTATATTTTCTATTAAAGATTAAATTAAGAAGCCCATTTCTATATATTTATATTACTACATTATTATTAAAAAATTGTTCATACACATAAAGTCACATAATAGTTTATTGACAAGAAAATGATATTATTTAAGTTTGAAAAACTAATATATCTGAGATTGTTACCTATAATAAGTAATAATTCGATGGGAAATGTCTGTAACAAAATATACTTTTCATGTTTTTCCTAGTTACTATTTTCAGTCATTTTAATGATAAATTAGTTTTCCAAGTTTTATATCAAAATCGTTGTTTTTAAAACTGTATGCAGACTAATGTAAACAGTAGTAATATAACATATCGCAAAATTTGAAAATTAGTTTATTATATTGTATTTATATATGAGTTTTCAAATTACATTCTAAAAATAACAAGTCATTTTTTGTAGATATTCAAAATATTTTTGTTAAACCTGATGTCATTTAGTTATACATATAAGCACAAAATTAAATTTTGTGTCGCAAAAATAACTTAAAGTTTATTGAAAAAGTCATATTTGCTCTTCACATATTTTGAAAGCATTTCTTAGGATATAAGAATGCGTTTCTTATCTATTTATTGATACGTGTCGAATTTGCCAATAGACCGAGTAGGCTGTGGCTTAGAGCGGCAGATTTCAATGGGCGGCAAAATTTCAATGATGATAAAATAAATCTATGCTAAGAGATGCGGAAATTATTTGGACAGTCAGCATCTTTAATCTTAATAAAGACAAACGCCCTCAAGACTTCGCAAACCACCAATTCGTTACTGCTTTTTAAACACTCTTTTTACAGGACTGCTATACCTAATTGTTATTTATTACCACTCGCGTAACCAAACATTGAAATTTTTAATTCTTGTAGAAATCAGTAAAATGACATGGTGGCAAATTTAAAATGTACATATTTTAATTTAATTCGTGACAAAATGCTGTATTCGTTTTCATCAGTTTTTAATATATGTAGAATATAGATACTTATTTAAAATATATAAGGTATTTCGTATGAACTAATATAACTATTAAACATTTCTTACAATTACCATAATTTAAAAATAACAGTGTTTTTAAATGGTAATAACTAAACTGAAAATTGTTTTAATACATTACAGATGTTAGTTACCTGCTATTTTTAATTCCAGTAACATCTATTTTTGAATTATATACAGTTCACGAGACTAACATTTCATATTTTTTAAGTATGAATCAAAACACAACTATATTTATTTATGTACACACATTATTAAAATTATAAACAACAAATCACAAACTTTATTCACAAAATAAAATTATAATTTTATTTATTATTAATTAAAAATTAAAAATATCACACATTTCAAACAAACTTCACTTTCAAAACGCAATAATCGAAATTTAATTTCGAAAATACTCCAACAATCAGTCTTTCCACATGACTAGATAAAAACAAAACAACCAACTTAATAATTAAAATAATTTAAACAAAACGGTTACACAGTAAACAAATTTATAACAACATATTTATTTATAATTAATTCATATAAGCATGTCATCGATGTAACGTGACAAAAACAATTGTTATTAGGGTCTGATTGACATTACAATACAGAAGGACAACGCAAGCGCGGAACTTCCTTAAGCACTGAGTAAGTTGGTACGCGTGTTACACAATACGCCCATCTGGCGGCGCTGTTTGCCATATTTGGACACCGGCGTCGCGAGCGTCGCGCGCCTGCCGAGCGGGGGAGACGTCGCTAATATGTGAGCAGGCCAACAGAATGGCTCTTTTGCTTTGGTAAGGTAATAAGAGATGTTTCATTCATGCAAAACTGTTTACAAAAATGTTGTTATTTATTGTTTTAATACACTAAATTATTTTATCAAAAATCTATTTTGTTTTAATATTCATGTGTTCTGGTCTATGAATAAAATATTAACATTAATAGAACTATATTAAATATGATTTAAAATACATTTCGATCAGCATAAAATAGTTTTCTAAATTAAATTTTAGTAAGAATATCTTACACGTGCCTGTTTTTGAATTACAATTACATAACTAATTTGTACGCTGATATATTTTAGACACGATAACACATTAAAATTCCTGTCATCTAGAAAAATATTTTTAAATTGTTTAGAAGTCGATCTAATCCAGTTATAAGTTATAAACTAGGTATACTAGTATACAAAAACCTTTTTAAAACAGATTATTAGAAGATACCATATTCCAATCTTAATTATTATAAATTATATTAATATTAAACTGATTTTTTTTATTTGAATTTTTATGTTTGGTGTTATATATCTATTATACTGGGTGATGCAGTGTAAAGTATAAGTATAATATTATGTTACACATTATAGTATATTTTAGTATCTATAAATATATATATATATTATTTTGTTGTGTTGTGTGCCAGCGCCCCAAACGTCTAAGCTACTTTGGGATGCTGCAGCCCGGCTCGGCGGTAATCCGAGATTGGACCGTATTAGGTATTGCCACGCGGGCCGGGTTATTTTTAACGTTTTTAGTGTATTTACCAAGCAAATGCGCGCTGAGTCTGACCTAATTGTGATTGGTTGCGTATTCCACATGGCCGTCCTCCTCTAACCGCTTCCTAGTGTATGAAGGATATTGCACTGCGCAACGTACAAAACAATAGCTACTTAAAGAATACTTATTTTTAGATATTGTTTTTTTATTATTATTATTTTCACAGCCGCTGCTATTTTTTTAATATTAGGTTGTATAATTTGTATTTTACTGAAACATTTATTTTTATTTTATTTAGGCACCTACCCTAAGAGGGGGAAGGAAGCAAAGCTATCAATACTCCATGTAAAATATTTGAAAAAGTACTTTACTTCAATTACATTTAATAATAGTAAAAAATAAAGTATTTTTTGAATGTAATACTTGAATTAAACAAGTACTCATGGGTGTAGCCAGGCATGGGCATAGGGGAGGGGAGCGCTTGCCCCCACCGTAGATTGTGGACAAAAAGTAACACATAAATCAGTTAATTGATATTCCTAGGTAAAATCTATATTTCAGATTCAAAAATTTAAATATCATTTTTTTTTTTATTGCAATCTCTTGTTACAGCGGTAAAGTGTTAATGTCGTTTTTATACAAAAGAAAAAAATTTAATGTTTTTTTTTATACTTCAACTATAGGTACCTACATGTATATTTATCAAGTCAATCGATTATTTACATTAAATAAAAAAATAGAATTTAAAAAAAAAAACAGGATGAATTGAAAAAAAGAACGTATTTTCATTGTTACTTTTTGCGCACCTATCTATAGATATAATAAATACATATTATTTCATCCCCCCTTCCCCCCTTCCCCCCTCCCAGTTAATGCGCTACTGGTAATACGTATTATAAGTATGAAGTACAAATATGAAATATTGTTTAAAATGAATTTAACAAATAAACATTTTAACTCCGCACTTTAAAAAATATTTTATGAACTGATTATTTTAAAATTATTTGCGTATGTATTCAATTATAAAAGTTAATCGTATAAAAACCAGAAGATTTATGAATACAAAATTTAATGATCTTACTGTTAGTTTTGTACAATTTCTATCACTGATATAACGGATTGTCTGTTAGTTAAATATGTGCCTCTGGAACAAGTAATTTAAATGACTTCTTTATATTATACACAATCTACTACAATAAATCAATGACAACGTGATATGAACGTAACAATTTTAGATGTATATTTTCAGATCGTCCAAATATAATATATAATTTATAATATAATAAATCATCTAAACATAAGATAACAGGTGCTACACAATCATTGTTTTATTGCATTTGAAAACATGATTATTATAATTGATTATCTTCAGTTCACAGAAAAAATGTTATTTTTCTAACTGTAGTACCTAATATTAATCCATTCTCAATTCAATACATTTTATTAGATTGCAATGCTATTACATAATACCTACTCGTATAATACGATAGAATATTTTTAAACGTACAAAAAATGTTTCTCCGATTTCAAATTTTTAACTTGATCTTTCTGTTTCAGGTCAAGACAAACACTTTTTGTTCTGTGTCTTTCCCCTGAATCCTTGTCACACTCATAACCACTGAACCGATATTAATGAAACTGGGTTGGTTGGTTGGGTCTGGTTTGAGGACGATCCCATTTAAGGTTTCTATACACCACCCAATTTAACATCTAATCTGCAGATTAGGACGTGAATAGGCTAAATCGGGACGATTATATACCCAATTTACCCCCATTATTACCCGCATTAAAATCGTGTGTAAGGGGGAGGGGAGACACCCCAAAATAGTTATTTTTTGAAGATATCTCAAGAAAGACACATGCTACCTGAAAATTTTATAGAATCTTTTTTGTAGATTATTCTGTTTTCTATAACATAGGTTACCACGTTTGTTGCAAAATATTCTCTTACAAAGATTTATCTCAATATGCTTTAAAATATCATCATTTTTTTATAAACGCTATTTACTTTTGGCATATTAATAGCCATTTTGACGTTTGGATAGCAGAAAAAATTAGATTTGATTGAAATTAAAACATTTTAAATATACGAAAAAATAATCAGGTGCAACCAACAGTTAATATGAATACTGAATACTTTATCGGTGTTTATTAAAATTGTTCGATACATTTGGTGAATTTAGTACGAGGAAGCACTGTATATTATGACAAAATCGAATGAAAGGTTTTCACGATTTTGTCGTTTGGTTTGGAATACAACATAAATTTTAAACTTTTAAATTTTGCGCAATAATAATACCCTTGAGTATGTAATGTTAGATCCCCGAAATATTAATGGATTTGTTAAGAATAAGATTTTTTTGCAGATTGGGAATTTTTTGGTGTCTTTTTCGAAAAGTTCTGTAACTTTGATCCGAACAAATTATTTTCTTATTTTTTGGCCAATTTTAAAACAATTTCAATCTTATAGGTATATTTTTCGCTAAAATGTAATCGTAAACATTTTTCAATGTCATTCACCGCAATCAAAAAGAACTTTTTATTTTCTTTCGCGACATGTTATTTGTTTTACAATTAATCAACCATACAATGTTTATTTAGGTAATAAATAACGTATATTTTGCATTGCAACTACCTGCTTTTTCAATGAATTTTTTCATATAGGTACTAATACAAAATTATTAAAGAAATATAATTTAAGTTAATAAATTGACAAAACCGACTTTTTCTATAAATTAATATAGTATGAGTATTACAATTAAATATCAGTAATTGGTTCCCTACAAAATACGAGCACCTGTTGAAATTCAAACATTTCTGCGAATCTGTAGAAAACGGATATGCGGTTTAGTTAGCCGAACTTACAGAAGAATGTTATTTTTAAAGAGTATAGTACGTGAATTGGCAACAAATAAACTTATCTAAAATAAGAATAAATATTTTACATTTTAAGAAAAAATTGTTGTTATCTCTCTCATTTTAATTTTATTAAGGGCTATTATACATGTTATTCTCTATTATTTATTTAATCAAAAGTATGAAATAATACTTTAATATAATATATTATACTTTCTTCATTAATAAATTACATAAAAATACTATGTATAAGTGATGATTTTTTTTGTATTATGTTTCATAATTTATAATAAAAACACCAGATTCGGGAATTATTTTTTTTGACAAATCTTTTTATGGTGCCTAGATTCAAAAATAAAACAAAAATGAAAAATGGCGTATTATAACAGAAAACGTTTTTATTTTAAAATAACTTCTATTTGTGTAAGATCAAATTCCGAAGAAAACAAATGTTACATATGTATTTGAATCATCTAATAAAATAAAGATAAAATTGGTATCTTGCCACATATTTAGTGTCCATTATTATTCTGGATTTTGTTTGAAACTATAAAACACTTTAATGCGCCAAAAGTATGTGAATAAAAATAAATTTTAAGAAATATGGCTATGTATATTTTTTTATTTATTTATATTTTCTTAAGATGTTATATAGAAACTAAAAAAAAATTAAAACACATCCATCTATAGTCACTATATTTACATTAGCAACACTTAAAATTTAAAATATTTTCTTTATAATATGCACCTATATTATAAAACTAACATTTTTTGGATTTATTTACATTTTATATTATAAGTTAATTTAGTATTATATCGAAAATTGCAAAAGTTTTCTTATTTTTTATCAAAGAGTACTAAGATTATGTATATTACTGGCCAGTGCAGTAGCATAGGTTTCGGCCGCCCTGGGCAGATCCCAAATTTCTCGCCCCTTCCCCACTACACTAAGAGAAAATATGATTATAATAAAGATACAATTATCTAGACTTAGAGCGAAAAAAATATTAAGTTGCAAATTCGAAAATTTTCAAATCAACAACAACACGGTGCTTTTGTCAAAAGAAAAGCAATGTTTAGTCGCTGTTTTGTCTTTCTGGTCTAAGCACGGCATTACAATAACGTATTATGGATAAAGTCGTCGATGCAATACGGCTTTCTTACTGGTGACAGAGGAAATGTCTCAAAAATGATTTAAAAACAAAACAGCAACATCGTGTCTTTTTGACAAAGTGATAGAAACCCTATACATTTTTAAAAACGAAGTGTTTTAAAACACCGTGTTGCTGTTTTGTTTTTTTAGTCTAAACACGGCATTAGGTTAACATTTTACAACGGTATATTACACGGTGTTTCGATTTTATTAAAATAAATAATTTATTAAGTTTATCATCAAAATAGCAAAACAATAATAATAATTTAGGTATAGACCAAATTATATAAAAAATGTCAAGTGTTTGATATATATTTTAAGATATAAAAATATAGGGTTTTTAATTTCAAATAAAAGAGTAGGTATTATTACTAAAGATATGAGATACTGATGAAATATATGTATACACATCCTATATTATGACTTAAAACTGGCTACGTGTCTGTTATTAAATATTAATAATTTAACTTTTACTCCACCTCCATCTTACTGATTTTATAATTTTTATAGCAAAGTTAGTGATTAACCTATACTTTAAAAAAATATTTTACTATAAATAAATAGAAAACTATTTGTTTTATTGCAGGTAAGTATATCACATTGAAAATATTATAGGTACCTATGTGTACAAAACAACGATTTACTCAACTGTTTTGAGTAAAATAGATTAGTTTCGCTTTTGAACGAATCATTTATCATGTATGTTTTTTTATTCACGAAAAAATAACATAAATTATATTACCAGATCTGTCAATTCTTCAAGTACTTTTTGAACATAATATCTGAATTTAAAGTAGTTAAAGTCAGGGCCGTAACTAGAGGCTCTAGGGCCCGGAGGCAGCAAATGACCGATAGGCCCTCATTATATGCAAAATATAAATATAAAATTAACGACCTCTTTTTTTCCTTGCTAACCCAGTATTACTACTAATTTTAATTACTTTTTTTTTGTTCCATAATCTTGCCGACCCCAATATTTACGCTGCTACGGGGGGCCCGGACCACCACTGCCCCGGTGGTTGTTACGGCCCTGATTAAAGTACTAAACAAGTACGTCACATTTAAAAATTATTTGAAGTACTTAATACTTCATAATACTTAAAGTATATTTTAAGTACTTTTGAAAATAGCAAAAATTACTTGTATGATATTTCTTCAAGTACTTTCATTATTTATGATAGCTCTGAATACTCTAAATAAATATAAAATATACCAACATACCTTCACAAACCATAATCCATTACAGCAAGCGAATATAATTCTTCGTTTCATTTGCACATTGTACATGAGTACTTCAAAAGTTGTCGAGTTCTTCTTGCGCACTCAATATACAGTCTGTTGTGTACTCACTAACAATCAATTTTCTATCGTTCAGTAGGTGTAATTTAAATGTTTTGTCACTTTCACTAATCGTGAACTAACATCATCATCGACTATGATTTCCATATTATTATTATATGTGAAATAGTCAATCACCGAACACTTCATAGAACCTGCGAGAATTAAGATTTTTTTAAATAAAAATATACATAGTAACGTCGTCTGTGTGGAAGATACTTTCTAGTTTATAAATTTATGTTTGAATAACAGAACTCTAAAGAATTTGGTCATTTGTACGTATCTAGCAATCGTCATATTTACTTCTTGATGAAAGAAACATTACTCACATTATAAACACTTAAATAGAACCATTAACATGTGTAAATGTAGGGTTATTTAGTTAATAAATAATTTTCGATCAAATAATATTAATATATTAGGGTTTTCAAATCTTCTGAGATAAAGTAAGTTTAAAAGAAATAATTATCAAGGAGTTTTTTTTCGGTCCCATTGGCTTATGTTTTAGCTTTGGATCAAAAGTTAACTGCCCCAAAATTTCAGACTCATAAATCAAACCTGTGAACAGCGCAAGCCGAGTCTTTTTCCCATTTTATATTACTTTTTACTTATGCGTAGAAAAAAGATCCCAAGTGCTCAATTCATAGATCCAGTGTTTTTAAAGAGAAATATGTCCGTTTAAAAGTAAAATCCAATTTTTATGATAATTTCTAAACGAACATATCTTAAAAATTGCTGTATTTATGAATTGAGCACTTAATTCTCTACAAAATATTGCTCTGAGAAGCTATTCACGCGTAAGTAAAGAAGTAATTTTCCTATTTTAATCAAATGGGAAAAAGACTCGGTTTACGCCGTTCACAGGTTTGCTACGAGACAATTAACTTTTGATCCAAAGCTAAAACATAGGCCAATGGGATAAAAAAAAACACCCTAGTAATTATACATTTTTGTTAAAAATATGTGCGATATTTACTGCATAGGATTAATTATTATAGTAAATAGACGATGTATATTTTAAGAAAATTTAGAGAGACCTTCACTATTTTGGATCCTGGAGAACGTATTTACCTACTATATTTATCGTTTAATATAATATAAAAATATATTTATGATTATATAGTTAGATAGTGAGCAAACATTTATTTATTTATAAAAAATAATCTGAAATCTCTTTATTTATCTAAAAAAAGTATTAAATAAAGATTAACGTTAATTATACAATAAAAAAGAAACAAAATTTGACAAATTACTAAGTAATACTTTTAAATGGCATACCAATCTTAATACATACATAAATCAAAACTGTCAACACTATCTGATGAAGAATCACAATAACACTGTAAACTTGTAGAGAAAACCACAATATATTATTAATACTTATTTTTAATACAATATTTAAAATAACTACATTTCCACTGTTTTCCTTTCACTTAAACTCACAAATTCAAAACGAATCATTAATTATTACGTCATTCATTAATTTTGTAATTAACTGAAGTAGTTGTGTAAATAGCAACATTTAACTGCGCAATTAACCAATTGTTGAATAAAATATTCATCTGAAAAATCGCGCGAATCTACGGTCTATTGTTGTGATAAAGTTTACAATCTAGTCACCTGGTCCCGTCTGCTTGCGCACGCGCCTGCCAACTTTCATGCACCGCTAATTTGGTCCAATTCAAACTCCCACGGATTTTCCGGGACGTCTAACAACATCGACAAAGATAAATAATCTTAATTACATTACAAATAGTATGGATATCTTTCTTTCCAACGCATCCTTGATTATTTCTTACTTTTCTGTAAAAAGTTTTGTCAGACTAGTTCAGTGCCTGCTTAAATCGCGTGATTATTAAATGTATGATAGATTTTAATGCTGTTGTATGAATGCATGTGATTGAATCAAGTCTTATGAGGAAATACGTGTGGAAATATCGTGCATATTTTTCAAAACGCACGTGGGACGGTTCATTCAGAAAGGCGGGGTTTATCTCAGCTGCTCACTTCTTAAATTATTGTTATTAGTTCTAACCACAATCACTATCAACTTATAATATACTATATACATACACAATACACATAATACCAATTATTTACATATCATATTTTATTTTAAAATAAAACATGAACAACTAGTAAATAATAATGACATATTCTTCTTCGTAGATATTTACCACAAATAAAATAAAATATGTTGTAAGTTTTCCGACTCGAAGGACCAAAAATGTCAAATAATCTTAAGTATTTCATGAAATAAAACATAGGTATATTTACAAACTGATATATAATTAATTTCTTTACAGTTAATTATTTATTTGTTCGTTTGATGATTTAATAATTTATACAAATTATAATTTGTACATTCGATTGAATACTTTCTTTTTTAATAAAATGTAGAATGTTTACTGTACAAAAACTGAAAACTTAAGGCCTAATATACATTTACATTTATAAATTCAATTTGATTTAAGTATTAAAATCAATCTGTTATGTAAATATCATATCAAATATTTAAAACTTGGATTCTAGTTGTAAGTCGTGTCATTTTGGTCGTACTTTCGGCCATCAATCGATCAAAATAGCGCTGATTGCACCAAGACTACATAAGCCTAAAAGTATGTACCTATATTAAATACTTTTTATGTTAAAAGCTAAATGAAAATTACATTTTTCAGACAGTATTAATTTGTCACCAAAACATTTACAGCTCGCTAGAACCAGACGCCGCATTCCAGAAACGATAACACGTACTACAACAATCGGGCTCGCGACCACCACGTGGGAGAACACGTTGCTGACGGTGAGTGTTGTCCCCCCCTTCACCCGTCCAGCGCCGTCGCCCGGCCTTGTTCGGCCCACAAGTGCAATAAGTCCGAGATAGAAAACACCACACATTTATATGCAAAAACGGCACAAATACTCACACTTACACGCATGATTATATATGTACACACACCTATACATTAAAACACACATGCACACACACACACATCGTGTGCACTGTGTCTCAAAGAATGTCACACACGCAACACGTAGATGTGGAGAGGTGTAAGTTCTGACACGTTCTTGAATTCTTTTCTGGATTCTTTGTTCTCGTTCCTGCAACGAAGTTCTGATGGTTCAGTACAAAACTGAATGAAATTGCTAAAATAGAAATGTATACATTTTCGGGGAAGTTAACCCATTAACGCCCAATAGTGCGTCAACGCAGCATTAAAAATTGTGAAACTTGGGCCCCCCAAAAATATATAAACATATCAACAAAACATTTCTTATAATTTTTGAAAACATCTCTTTGGGCATTAATGGGTTAAGAGAGGGGTAGAGATTAGAGATCCTATGTATCCCCTTTCAGCTCTCACTGAACCTATTACAGTGGCGCCAGAACCAATTTTTTCTGGAGGGCAGTTCAGTACAAACCTCAAAAATTAATCTGACCTAACTTTACTTGGCGTTATTAAAATTCTAAATTGACTTCAATTTTCTTGAGCTTGATTAATATCGTATTATTTGTTAAACAAAATAGAAATACAGTGGATCCTCAGGGAAAAACACTTACTAACAAGGAAAACGTACTAACGAAATATTTTAACATGGAGTCTTATGGACGAATGCCAAAACCTAAAAAATGAAAAAACCTACTAAATCTAAACGTATTAACGAGGTTTCACTGTACTCACTTTTTTTTGTAACCGACTAGACTCATGGTTACATTTTATAATTTGTTTGTGAGCTTTAATTTTAAGATAATTTTTTTTATAATTGCACGTCGCTTCAAACCCTCCCTAAAAACAGGATTCAAATTTTGAGGAGGTATAAAGTAATCATTGCCCACCCTTTTATAACAACATAAATCTATATCTATTTTACACCAATGTTTTATTTTAAAGATATTATGTTATACATCCTTTATATAGATTATACGTGGGCAAAGGCCCGCCTGAGTAATAATTAAATTGGGCCGCGACGATATTTTTGTATTAATAATTATCATGAATTTTAATTTTAATGCTTATTTAAATTAATAAATCTTTTAAAATCTAAAAATATTGTCAAATGGCATAAGTTAATAAAGCTCTAATTTTGAGATTTAACATATAATGATACCCTACAAAATCCTCGCAGAATCTAAAATTTATCACTTCTTACCTCTATTAAATATAGGTACTTCTAATTTTAATCAAAATTTCATAAATTAGTGCTGTTTTTGGTCGTGAGAGTAATCGAAAGTAAATTTTTATCAAAATATACGAGTACTTTTCACCTACGTGGGATAGTGAACTCAACCGTTGGAGAGGTGAAGATTGCCAAATAAATTCTCAAACATTTTTTTAAGTATAAATTTAATCTGTCCCGCAAAAACCTGAAAACCATAACATGATATTCATACCGGATTTTGCTTCCTTATTTTTATATTTCATTTTTGTATTGAAATAAAATTTATTATTTACAATTATCAAGCATCAATGTATTGCTTGTATTCCAATGAACCAAGAAAATTTAGGTTCATTTTAAAATAAAATGGTGCTAAAATACTTAAATAACATTTAGCTAGTATCCTATCTGTCTAATCATCTATTGCTTAGGACTGTACACAAGACGAGATGAGTTAAAGTTACTGACAGTTTCATCTTCGATCTTTTCTCGTAAAAAATAAGCCGCTGTTTCGTCACCAACACCAAGAAAAACCTCGTCTCCGCGTGCAGCCATTCTACTATAATATTTAAAGAATAGTTTGACTAGTCTCCTCTCTGTCTACTTACTGCAAATAATTTTAATATATGATCTGCAATATACAAAACATAATGAACTATTAAGCTATTATTTATTGAACATGTAAGCATGACAATAAGAAATAAAATTTTTGAATTATAAACTGACATAATTAGACTAAATATTTTTATAATAAAATATGTATAAAAACAACTCATAAAACATTGGTAGGTACTTAAATATTCCAAATCCTACACTGATCCAAATATAAGTTGGTCAGACAGTTAAACCGGAAATATCAACCATTCTAAATTTATTTGTCATGGGATTTAATCCATATAAATACATATGAGGATGATAAATATCTTTCAATCATGATATTTATTAGAGAAACTACAAATATGTGTGTACAGTAGTTTGAAAAAAAAACTTAGGAGGGGAAATGCAAAAATCCGAACATCAAAGGTTATTTTTTAAGTCAATAAATATTTTTTGTACTTTCGAATTATATAAATAACATAACATTATAAAAGTAAAAATTGATATATGATATTATTGATAATATTATAATATGAAAACAATTGCGAGTAACAAATGGGACACTTGTCCCCCCCCCTCAAACGTACTGACGTCCATATTATTAGATACAGACAAATACAGTCAGGGACAGAATTAAGTGCACACGAAAAAAAATGATTAAAGAATAAAGTTTGGAATATTTATTTATAAATATGGAACTAATATAAAAATATAAACGATCCTTTAACACTGATAACTAACAATAAGACATAGGTAAAAAATAGAAAGACACCTACAAAAAGTTATTTAATATTTTGTATGACTACCCCTTGTTAGCTACTAACCGATGTGGTATACTTTCTACTAATTTTTTTATATTTGTATACCTACAAAATTTTCCATGATTTTCTCAATTAAAAAAAATCAGCTTTATTGGTTCGGTCAGATAATGACTTTTATCCAAAATTACTCATAAATTCTCTGTTGGGTTAGTATCTGGATATTGTGGTGGCCATTTTAAAACATTAATAGCACAATTAAAAAAAAATTCTTGATTTTTGTAGCGGTATATGTTGGATTATTGTCCTGCTGAAATATAGAATCTTCAAAAATATCAATATCAATGTATATTTTAACTAATTATAAGTTACCTACGCCGTTACACAAAAAAAACCCCATACCATGACAGAACCGAAACTTCACCGTACCTTACAGTCTTGGTAATTAATTTGTCTGCCAGGACTTCATTTAGTTTTCTCCACAAAATTCTCTTCTTTTTTTCCAAATAATTCAACATCTTTTTTGAAGAAGGTTATTTGGAATGATGAGAGTAAATTTTAATAATTTGGAACATTTTGTCGTGTCTTAGATACCTATCACTAGTTACCATTTAGTCTTACGGCTCTTCTATTTTTTATCAGTTACAAATCTGCTATAAAATATTTTTATATTTATTTCATTGATTTGTATAAATAAATGTTCTAGTTTTTTTTTTCTTCGTGTCCACTTAATTTTGCCCCTGACTGTATATCTATCTGCAAAATTTGAGTAAAAAACAACTCCACAAGAAACACCATAAAGTACACTTATCTATAATGCTGATAATTTCTTAGAGCGCAAACTGAAAAGAATAATAATAATTATCGTCTCCTTATATAGTATACAAGAAAAATAGCCACACGCTACTAAAATAGAATTAATTCATTCATTAACTATGGACAAAGAAGATAGAAATAATTCTCAGAAGATGGCGCTGAAATCATTTGCTTCATTAACATAGCACTGTTTTGTTCGCGTTTGGATTGTAACATTATATTAGTTAATTTGTTATTGTGAGTAAATTGACATTCAGAGAACCCATTATTCAATGAAACAAGGTTGGCAATGCGCCGTTAATAATGACAATTCTTTTACAACCATATATTATTGTTCTTTTCAAATTTAATTGGTGTTTGTTTTAATTCAACATTATAATATATTTCTTTTACAAAATTGTATCAACATTTGCAAAAATTTTCAACATACATAAATAAATCTGGATAAAGTGATTCATTTTTAATGGCACTACAACATTTAATGAGACTTGGCAGAATTTACACCCACTACTGATTTTTTTACCTATTTTTATGGCGTATGTTCTCAATTTTTTCAAGTATATTTGTAACAATTATTCGAGAAATTATCAAAGGATACACATTCTTATCTCCATAATGATCAGGGTCGTAACTACCACCGGGGCAGCGGGGCAGTGCTTTTTACTTTTATTTGAAAATGTTACACTCATTACAAATTTTGATTTTAATGACCTTTATAAATTGTTTACATTTTCTTTATTCCTAAACATGCAAGTATACAAGCGATAATTCAGACAATCAAAATAAAAATAATAATTAGACCTGCATTATGTACAAATTTACTGGTGCTAGCGCTGAAATGGCCGGCGATGAAACGGTCAACGTTGAATTATCCTGGCGCTGAATCGGCGTTAACAAAAGAGCGCGCTAAAACGACGTTACTGAAATGTCTCATTCCAACTAATATGATATAACTTATGTTTATTATTAGTTCAACTAATATTAATAATATTCATTCAGTGATAATGCAATTTATTTATTTCTCCGCACATTCTTTATAGGATAATTCATATAATAAATATCATTCATATTCGATGAACGGGTCAACTGAAAAAATTTAAGTTTGTCGAATCTTTTTATTTAGAGTTTATACAAACTACCCTCGCTAATTCAATTAGCAAACCGGTCAAATACGACCATATACAAAATTCTCTGGTGACTGTACTAATATAAAATACAAACAGTTATCTCATTCTTTACAATAAGTCAATTTCACAATACCGAAAACTCAGTGGTAAATTCACGACCAACCCTCCTATGAAACCCCCAAAAAATCACTGTCTATCCAAAATGCACGGTTAAATGACTGTACTAAAAATGTTAATAAAATAACATATTATTTCTGTAGCGAAAATTAATTATAATAAACAATTCTACTACTTCCTATTCATTATGGCAACGCTAGTTAGTGTTTACCTTTTAAAGTATAGGTACTATTTCAGTCTTAGTGCACTTGACGGTCACCAAACTGCGCCCTATCGTAAAACCTTCCCTGAATATAAAAAAATGTATTGGTTATCATTATAAAACTCGAATAACTCATAATTGTAAAATTCAAAATTTTGGTAATATGCACAATTATTTTATTTCCCCGTTATCAATACATACTTTAATTTTGCAACATTGTCCGCTACAGTATTTTTATAATTATATTATAAAAATATCTTGTTAATACAAAACGATAAACAAACATATGTATATAACATTGCAATAACAGTACTACCGAATATTTAAGAATTGTTTAACCACAAGTTTGACCAAATTTAAATACATCGCCAATGTGGGAACAGCGAACAAGTGTTCGAAATACCAAACCGACATGGGCGCTTAATTTATTCGCCTATACATCCATTATGTTATATTTTTATTGTTTTTATGCATTGATATATCAATGTTTGATTTATTGTAATTCCTATTGAAATAGCCATTGTGTTCAAATATATAAATATTTCTTAATTATGCTTCCTTCTATAATGTTTAATCAATTAATTTTATACTTGTATATTTTATTTTTGCGAAACTTTCCAATATTTTTTGTATTTGTGTAGGTGCATGCTGACTTATGTAAATATGTAGATATTACACTATATACGATTATATTAATATAAATAAGGATAGAAAGAGATGCAAATAGAACCCGGTTAATTTATATTTTATTTGGTAAATTTATTCTTACATAAATGTATTATAATTTTGTATTTTTTATGTATGTATTTAAATTTTTATCTGTTCCAGCTGTTCATTTTATAAGAATATTAATCGATAGGTACTTACTTCGTCAACTGTACTTATTTATTACTAAAAATGTATAATATTAATTAGACCAGAACATACTAGCGTAGCCTTTTGTAAAATTATTTCAATTGATTTTTTTGTTTTTATCTTATTGGGGAAGTTGGATATTGTTTAAACCACGAAAAGGCCCTACAAAAAGAAAAATAACAAAATACCAAAAAGGTCCTATACATATTTTTCGTCGGATGCACACTTCACCGAATATTTTGTAGGCTCTTTTCGCGGTTTAAACAATATCCGACCGAGGTATCGACTGGCACCTTGCACTTTTATAATCGGGCCAATCTCCCCAATAAGATAAAAACAAAAAATTCAATCGGAATAATTTTCTAAACGACTGCGCTTCTATGTTCTGGTGTAAATCTAATATCGGGCAAAATTATTTTTAATTATACTCATGTTTTTGAAAATAAAAATAATAATATAATATTCATATTGATCTGTCTTTCTAAAATTATATTATATTGAATATTATTATTTTTTATTTTACGCTGATAAACTAATGCATTGTATATTGTATCAACATAAAAATATTGGCCCAGTTTTCAATAATCTTAAAATAAAAAATACTATTTCCATTGTAATAAAATGCAAATATAATGTATACTCTTTTATTTATGTAATGCTATTAATAAACAATGATGTTATTGTTACATCCGTAATGATAAAATATTTACTTATTTTCATTTAAAAATTATATTCCATTTGTGTTGAAATATTACTTTCAACAATATTTTCTTTTTAAGGTATATTAATATCCCCACATTATGTAGGTATACCTACATTAATAAGACGTAGCTTATTAATTTAATTACCTATATTTTACGACATTGAGAAACACTGAACATTATATTTACCTAACAGAAAATTTTACTATGCACATTAATATATCAACATAGGAAATCAACTTAATGTAAATGGCTTTAATACTAGTTTTATTAACTCTTACTTGGTAACATATTAATGTTTTATTCCATAGCCTGACAACAAATTAGTTATCCGTTTTATTTCGTTTTTTACTTGAAACAAGTAGTAATATATTACCTATGTATGAAAGTATTCATATATGTACATACATATATACATATATATGTACATACAGCACAAATAGGTATTTACATGTATCTTTAACAGACATTCGTGTGGGATTCCACAGAAAGGCTATGTCCTTATTTGGTAGAGCTTCGCCCCCTCGCTTATGTACAACTTCACACTGATGTAGGCATTCGAGAAAAATTGGATCATATCAAAACGGAGAACGAGTCGATTGAAGTCCAGGTTCAATCGATGGAAAACCGTTGTATTTATGTTGCAATAATCGTTGTGAAATTTTACTGTATTTGTTTTGACACCTGTTGTTTTAGAAGGATGCTAACTGTTGAATGTTTATAGATGCTGTTACTGTACATATAAACTTAATTGCAATTTTGTTTTAAATTAAATTTTAAATATTCGTAAAATTATATGTGTGATGTAAATGTTTCATATTTTATTTGTCTATAATAAATTAATAATAGATTTGATCATTTGCAAAACCTATTATTTGTAGTACTTATCATTATTTCAGAAAATATACTGACAATGAGTGAGAATCGTTTTAATAATTATAACATAAAGGTGGTATAATTATTATCACATATAATTTATGTTTCAGCTCTTACAAAAAATTATTATAATTTACAACCATGTAGTCAAATTATAATTATTTATGAATCTATACTCTCTAAGCCAGGGATCGGCAGTCTTTTTATCTATACCCCTATAGAAAATTACAAAGGCTTTTCGACCAAGGCTTGTCGTACCAAGGCTGGCCCAGAGTTGTCCCAATCTTGGGTAAAGAATAGGTGACCGAAGATCGGTATCTGATGGTTGGCCTAGATTGAGACCAATATCGAAAAAGCAACACTGGCAACCCAATATTGAGCCAAGCTAGGGCCCATCGTCAAAGCTGGCATTTCCTACATGGGTACGGGTACAATACAAGATATGAAAATCACACATATTTTACAGATAATCGCTAGGTCTAAATATGATATTGAAAAAAAAAATTCAAATGTTATGTAAATGGTTTTAGGTACATTATAATCTCCCATTCTTAAATTCACCAGAGGCGCAACAGCACCCGCGGGCGCCAGGATGCCGACCTCTGTCTAAGCAATAAGAAGAATTTTCACCATAAGAAAACTTATGGTCAGCAAAAAAAAATTAGCATTCTATGTTACTTTGTAGATACTACAAACAGAACTATATTTATTGAAATACTATTATTTGTTGTTTTTCTAAAAATTACTAAGTTACTATTTCTTCATATTTGATATTCCTTATACTATATTAACAGAAGTGGAAGTAGATTTTGTTAGTTTAAAAAGTAATATTGAATTCTTAATGTTCAGAACTAAAATAAAAGTAGAAACATAAATATCGGTATGGAGAACCATACATGAATATAATATAAAATTTGAGGGTGGTTTTCACCCTTTCAATTAATGTCCCTTAGGTTCAATTAAACTACAAATGTACCAAGTCTTATCAAAATTAGTGAGATAATATTCGCAACGTTAATTTTTTAGACGAAAAAAGTTACAAAATTTCGAATATTTTTAAAACTCCTAATGCGATTAGCACCAAATTTGTAATATGTCTGAAGTTGTCACTGCGAGACAAACATTTTTCCCAAAAATAATTCAGATCGGTGCATTTTTACAATAGTTATCGTGAACGAACGAGAATTCTACATCCAGACACACGCACAGCCACCATGCGGAAATCAACTTTTCTTTGCGTTTTGAAGGTAGTACAATCAGAATCTGCTCTTATCTGGGACACGATTTTTCGACGAAATAAATCAATTAAACGAACATCCTTCCGGTATTCCATATTTCGCATGCTAGCCCTAAAAACAAAATGAATATTTTGTGAACCCACTAATAATTTTCAGTAATAAATATGGTGTTCGGACACACAAAAATAACCGACCCCCAGACTATAAACGTCTTCATAATTTTAAATAATATACGAAATATCAATAATGCGTATTATATTGTGGGGAGGGTGTTCCTATAAAATATGGATATCATTTTAACATTAAGTTGGTAATTTTCCCTTACTAACTTTGTGACAAGTAACCCTGATACTCTGAATCAGTAACTGATGTGAATTACTTTCAATCTTATATAATAATCAAATTCCGTGTTTTTTTGTTTTTATTATTATTATTTTATTCTAATGAGCAATAAAATTACCATCTAAAAATGTGACGAGACTTGGTCTTCCCTACTACTCCTACCTACTTAACAAACTACTTAACGCATATTATGATACGATTGAATCACGCCTAAGCGTATGTAGTTAACATTCATTATTCTTGTACATATTTGAAAATTCCACATGGAAATGTGATTTATACCTCCTTTTGTACATTTATTATTAATAACATATTATGTTTCACGAAACTCCAATAAATTAACTAAGCAGCTCTTAAATATTTTTATTATCAACTGCTTGAAATTTTTCTTGTGTGCGTGACATTTACATAAAATTGCTATTATTTCTTTTTTTTGTGAAATTTGATATAAAAATAACTTAATAAATATATTAAAATTGTATTTATTTATTTGAGGTTAGAGTGTGGTTTTTACTTTTTAGGCATATTCGGTATTCAGGTATGTGCAGTCGCATGCAGAAGTGGTCGTCCAATTTTCATTCATATTCGCAACAAACTTAGTAGGCACCTCCCATTTGGTTAATATAATATTTAAATCATTTAATATATTAAACTCATTTGCTAGATAAAGAAGTACTCTTCGTTTATAGTACACATACATATTTGTGCGATTAAATTATTATGTAATCTATTGAAAATTGTATAAGTAAATTTTGCAGCAATAAATATTTGATATTCCGAATTTTAGTATTTAAATAAGTTACACTTGATATAAAATTAATTAATTAAATGAACATATATTTGTATTTTTATTTAAAATGCTGTAACTATATATAAGCTCCGCCCTAGAAAAAGATAACCGATGATGTTTGTCTAAATATTTTTGAATCTGTTCTCTTTGAATTCTGACCTTTAGGGTAGTAGACGACTTCTGAAGCACATAGTATATACATCGTACCGAAATATATTCCTGAAAAAATAAAATATTAATTGCAAAACTAATCAATTTTTATGCCCAGAATCCAAATTTTGAATTTTTAACAAACTTCAATAAAGGAGAAAGGTTTTCAATTCGTCTGTATATATTTTTTATATATGTTCGGACATAACTCCGACAAACGCACCGATTTGAATGATTTTTTATTAACTGCCATATATTTTATTCAAAATCTAACCACGGATAAGTTTTCTATATATATATTTATGTATTTTCGGCCATAACTCCGACAAATATGCACCTATTCGGTGAAACTCTTTTTGTTTGAAAGAGTATACTCCCGAGGTGATCCCATAAAATTTCATTATAATCTGACCATGGACTTCAAAGATACGCCATTCAAAAGGGAAAAATAAAAAACTTTTTATGAAAAAAATAAAACCGACTTCAAAAAAAACCCTAAGAACACTGAAAAGTATACCTAATAATTAAAAGCAGTTTTTTAAGTCGGTGCCAAGACAACAAAAAACTTTTTAATAAAGAAAAAAAGATAACCGACTTCAAAACAGTTTTTAATTATAAGGTGTACTTTTCAATGTTTTTAGAGTTTTTTTAAGTTTTATTTTTTTCTTAAAAAGTTTTTTATATACCGAATGAACATTTTACAATATTTATTGAGAATTCTTATTTTTTTATTTTTATCAATAATATTTATCTGAGTATAAAGATTAAAATATATTTTATTTTCCATATAATTACCATATTTAATTAATTTTTTATGAAGTGCCCATATTTGCACTTGTAAGTTTACATAATTTTAGTTCTTAAAAACTCATCTGCTAATAAAACTTTCATCATTTTATATTTGAGTAATATTTTTTATTTTGATATTTTTTCGGTAAACAGCAATATCGGTTATATCTTCACAAAGATGGTAAAAAATTACCATTTAAATGTTTAAAACAATTTATATAATCTTAACATACTACAGTAGACGAGACAACAATTTTTATTATGTATCATTAACAAATACTTTTGTATAAAAACTTTACCTATGTGGGTTTAATTTAAGGTAAACAAATTTATAGATAAAATTTCAAAATATGTTTATCGCATATTGGAAATAATTTTGATCATTGTTTACGTCAAATTTAGTAATTTATTTGCATTTTATATTGCTGCATAGAAATAAAATAAATAGAGTTAACATCATGTAATTCGCATATCTCTTCGTTTAAGTACGGTTTAATACCTTCTACAAGATAATAATAAATCGACATACATAAGTTGTAAAAATAAAATTTTATGGTTTTGGTGCTTTTTGGAATGGAAATGGGTTACCAAAAAGTGAGTGGAGTATCAAATGAAATTTGGCAAGTCAAGGAATTCAAATATGTAAATATTTTGTTATAATTAAAATTCTCGTTTATCAATTAAAATTACTTTTATACAATTTAAAAAAATTGTTTATAACTTTATCTAATTGTTAAACAATTGATTTGTTGGGGGGACCGAATCATAGATCTAAATGAGTGGAGTCATTTTTGTTTTTATATTTTTTTATTATCTCTCACCGTTTAGGAATCATAAAATAAAAACAAATGATATTCCAATATTTGGGGGTGATTTCACCCCCTTACAATGAAAGGGGGCAGCAAATAAAAAAAACGCACAGGCTTCGGTTATTCCTTAATTTATATGGATTATAAATAGTGTAGAATTTTTATGATACGGTAAACATTGAACCGGTGAAAGATTTTTTAATAAAAAAAAAATAGAAATAATCACACTGTGAGTCGGTCATGAACTCATGCTTCCCAAGACTACTGACAGTATAATAATAAAAATTAATTGTATGTTAAATGTATCAAATATTGTTATTGTCTCCAGAAAAATTATATATTTGTTACAGCAGATTTTGCACGCGCAACGATGGTAAATTCTATCTCTTGTCCATATCTCCGAAAGTAATAATGAGAAATGTTTATTAAAATTGTGAATATGTATGTATAATGATTCCAAGATCAAATTAAAATTATCAGCAATTGCTATTTTTTCCAAAAAAAAAAATTTTTTTGTTAAAAAAATAGTGGTTCTTAATTTTGCTAAAATCAAATAATAAAATTAAAGAGTAAAACACACTTCTTTCAAGCAGAGTCTGCTTAGGGTTTGCAATTGAATGATTTGGAAAACTATATGGTATATTATCAAAATCCCATAAAAACCGTTAAATCTAGACATTTTATGAATATAAATATTCCATGCATCCAAAAAGTCAAAATAATATTATTCCCGAGTCAAATTTCCACATCCTTGTATTTCCACAGATAGCGACCCCCTTCACACGTGGGCGTTTTGGCGCAAGTTACCATAACAAGAAGACATTTTACCGAGAGCCGCACCCTGAATGTGTCCTACCCAAAGACTTGTTACGTGGTTGCACTACTCTTGTACTACCTACACTCACACACACACAAATAGAAAATCACCTGGTCAAACCATCGATATCCGATAAATATTTGTCATTGTTGTAAATATTTACATATTATCAGTGAATGGTGGACATTCGCTCTAAAACATCGGACATATTTTTTTAATCAAAAAGTAAATATGATAATTTATCAGAACTAGGTATGGCAAAAAATATATATAAAAATAACTATGAAAAATGGTAGATTTGGCTTCGCCAATTATATTATTGTATATAACCAGTGGCGCCGGAGTTGGGAGGGGGGCATGGGGGAAGTTACCCTCCAAAGTTTCAGTGAGGGCAATGACTACTTTCCCTCAAAAATGTTGAACTTGTTTTTTTCGGGCGGGTTTGCAATGACGTGCAATTATAAAAATCTGTAAACTGATGTTTAAGCTCACAAACAAATTATAAAATGTAACTACGAGTCTAGTCAGAAACAAAGAAAAAAAATGAGTACAGTGAAACCTTGTTAGTCCGTTTTCTTCTATAAGATCCCATGTTAAAATATTTCGTTAGTAGGTACCTACGTTTTTCTCGTTAGTACGTGTTTTCCCCCGGTTCCTTTAAAAACGTACAACGAGGTTCCACTGTATTTCTATTTATATTTTTTTACAAAATAATACGATATATTGCCCCAGGTAAATTTGAATTTGAGGATCGTATATATACATAGGTATAGTGTTGAATTCAGACGTTTATTCTTCGGGATAAATTTTGTAGAAATTAAAAAAAATCTACGATTTATATTCATCGAGTTATTAAAGTTTTTCAACTAAAACCGTCGTTTTTACTTCTTGAGCTACAAATTAAACAAATTTCGGTATCACCCGCCACCCTGAATTAAGTTAAGCCGTGTGAGTTATTTTTGTTCACGATTAATCATGAATTGTACATATTTACAATTTAATATTTTATTTTACTAGCTGTTCCCGCGGCTTCGCTCGCTTAGATATATGGTATCGCGAAGTTTATTTTAGATCTTTTTATTCTAAACAATTCTTTATTATAGGTATTATATTGTTCAATATTTAACGGTTTAGGCAGCGTATTGCAAAGAGCGCGCTGGCGGCAGACTTTTTTCCGACTTGATTTACTAATATCGTCACTGCTTATTCCTTATATTATCTAATATACAAATATAAATATAACTTATATATAGTTTTTCTCGTGAGGTTAGGTCATTCAATTAAATTAAATAAAATTAATTAAAATATATATATTAATTATATAAATATAACATAATATGTATATACTAAAACCTGGACAAAGAACATATCTATGAATTAAAAAAGACACGTAAATCAGATAAGTAGTTCTCGAATGATAAGCGCACTAACGGACAGCCAGACAAAGACGTTGCGTTAAAGACGAGACTAAAAAATTTCAGGTTTTAGAAAAACTGAAAAATAGGTGAAAATGGGGTTTAATTTCAATTTTTAAGAGTGTTACCCCAAACACTGAGAGTATAAATACTTTTTTTCGTAATATATACTTCAAAATCTATAGAAATCTACTAATAAAACTGCCGGAAAATACGTGAAGACATTTTCTTTACACAGATCAAAATTAATTGAGGACCAAGAAAAATGGACTTCACGTATGTGACCACCAATTTTTTAATTTTGTTTTTTTTTTTAGAAAACTTTAAATATTTTTTCTGTCTTTAGCCCTCAACATTCATAACACGCCACGGGAACACCACTCATAAGTGTGAACACCATTTCAAAGTGCCGCTTATTAAAGTACGTATCTACAAATCAGTAATAAAATCCACGTAAATCGAGCGCTTATGATTATGTTATGTATCAAAATCTGTATTAAATAAATAATACAATTACTTCATCAACAGCCTGTATACAACGATTAATCGAAAACACCGAATCACTGCATAAATAATTAAAGCGATTTGTCTGTATAGCGTATTTAATTGCATCGGCGAGTTCGTACACACAAACAGGTTTGTCGCCGGAGCCCTAGCGAGTAATTAACGTACAGAGCTCGTTAGAGAGCGCGCGTGCAGCGGTGCAGTGCGCGAAGGGCCTCGCAGGGCCCCGGGGCAGAGTTGTCGACCTCGCGCCCACGCTTATTCTGCACGCATTTGGGACATAACGTCGATATATAAATAATTGCCGTGTTTGTGTACAGTAATTCATCCATTTGGATATATGATTATGTGTGTATGTATGCTGTATACCTACTTAAATAATTAGTTTTAATTATTTTATATTTATTACTTTGTTAATTTCTATCCGTTTAAGGTAAAACTTTAATGTTTATTACTTCCTTTATGGGATTGTACGCAGAGACGATACTATTATCAAGATGAAATTGGCTTAGATTCAGACGAGATGAGAAAGGATTACCAATAATTAGGAAAAGTGTATTTTAATTGATATTCATATTTAAATGTCTTTGTTTATTATATAAGAATTAATAAATATTTTTTAGAAAAAAATTACATTAGTCACGGTTATATCTCGTCTCGTACACTTGACCGAGCCAATACAGACTTAATTTTAAAGATGGATTTAATTTTCAAGAGACAATACTTACCTATTACCTATCTCTCAGGTTTAAGATCGCTAACTAATGCATAAAGTGATGAAATATAATTGAATCGGTGAGAAGAAGAACACTACTCCAAAATTCTCAATTCGAGATAATCAAGTTTAAAATTTCAAAAATTTGCAGGCTTCAACTTATTAACTTTGAAAGCCAGCTAACTTTACGGCTGCTTCCGCACAGTCTCTAAGGACCTGTTAAGGTGGCTACACACGTAACTGCAAACTTGACAAGTATGCATGATACATATTTTTGTTCAAGCACACAAAATTTCCCTGACACCACTACACGGTACAAGTAGGTATGCTTCAACAAGCGCCAGTTTACGCTTGGACTATGTTAAGCTCGGACGACGATATGCTCGCTTTGGCTGCTTTTTGCCTTACCCACAAGAGGAAAACGAGAAAGAAGAAACGTGGTATGTGGTGTAAAGAGTGGTTAATGAAAAGAAAAACCTATTCCCACATTAATTTACTGAGTAAATTGAAGATATATCCGCGTGATTGGTATAATTATCACATAATGAATGAAGAAACTTATTTGAACCTTTTGTCACTCGTAACACCTTTAATTAAAAAGAAAGATACGATCATGAGAGAAGCTATAAGACAGATTTGAACTTGTACTGTTCTTCCTCTCACCGATTCAATTACATAATATCATTCGTATGCAATAAAACTTACATTGGAGAATATATGTTGCCTACGTAAGATGTCTGCCATGGATAAAGTAACTTTCAGCACATGGCAAATTATGTGTGTAGTTATATCTATGGTAGTGACATAGATAACACAATAATTACTTTGGAAGGTCAAATATTTGACAGTTTGATAATTTTCAAGCTGACTTTTTAATATTAAAATTAATAAATGGCGATGTATAAAAACATCACTCGTTTATCCACCGGGATCAGAACATTATTATCAAGAACATATTGCAAAGGTACTGTTGTTCAAAAGACACAAGTATTAACGGGAAACGTACCAGGACTAAGCAAAGCTGTAATTAAAGAATCAACATCGCCTGTTGGCCCTGGCGCATCAAAATCAGGAGTATACAAAAACCCAGAGTATTTCTCATATCATGAGACAAGTTATTTCGATGCAGAAATTGAAATGTTGAAGTATCGCTGCCCACAACCATCTGCTTTACAAAAATGAAAAATCGTATTAATTTAATTTGTGATGTTAGTTTTATGTAGAAATTATTAATATATATATTTGTACAGCATGTTTTGATTTCATTATGCTATTACATGTGTAATTGCTTGTTCTGAATTAAATTATATAATATGGATGTATCGTCCCTTTTTAATGAAATTTCTTAAAATTTAAAAACAATGGAAACTATTAAAAAAGGCTAAAAGTAATATTAATAAAAAGAAATAATACATAAGCACTGTGATCATTTTATTGACGTACATCCATTGTACTGATTTATTTTTATAAAAATTTAACTAGGATTACATTCATTCACATCTTTAACAACTTTAACGTTTTTTACTTCTTCGATTACTTGTTTTTCAAGATTTAGTAATTGCACTGGTTTCTTATACTAAAAAAAATAGAATAGTTAATGCGACAATTTTATAGAATTTAAAAAAATACTTACAGTAATAATTAGAGTGTTGTACTTATGATTATATTCTATTAAATTTTGTTCCACGGGAGCTCCAATTCTATCCAAATCTGGGACAGTAAGTTTTTTAAAATATTTTTTATTCGATGTGCGAACAACTATACATCTTCCATCTGCAGTAACTGAATATACATCAACTGGATAATTCAAATTTCGAATCCTCCATTCCAAATGAGTTTTTGTAATTTTCCGTACAATAAATGGCTGAAATATGATCAATAATAGTAAACAAACAATCAATAAAATATACACATAAATAAATCTGCATCTATGAAAACAGAAGTTTTACAAATTAATGCAACATTTAACTACTTTTCTAATATTTTAGTATTGTAAATTTACATTTCTAATTTAATTAAATGATAAATTATTTTAAAGAAATAACATAATATACAACATTGAAATTAAGTAATATGTGTATAATTTACTTCATTACTGTTTTCTTTTATTCCTACTGCATCTAAATTATGAACTTTTGTTATCGGTTCACCAACTTCTACTTCCCAATCACCTAAACCTCCGATAGCTTTTTTAACTCTCCATGCTCTCCTTACTAATACATTATTTTCTAATGAATATTCCTCAACTAATTCTTTTCCATCATTTAAATGAAAATGTATTTTTTTCACACCATCTTGAATAAACGCAGTTTTTTTAGCTTCCCGGAGAGTTGTTAACCAATTTTGAACACTCATTTGCGTCAATTATAGTATCAATAAATAAATCATAAGATTTTCACTAGTCCTCACAGTCCTACAGCTTCCACAACAATCGAATAATAAACAAATTGTTTTCAGTTTGTGAAATGTCAAAATCTGAAATCTCTAAATTCTGTTTTATACGTTCTGTGTTTGATATTGGTAACACTGGAAATGTAAAATCTCTATGACATAACATATGATTATTTTGACAGAACAACACAATTTTCAAACAAATTTTAAAATATGAGTAATAATGATGAATCTGACGGAAGTATTTCGTGTAAAGTTATTATTATTGGTGCGGGTATGGCTGGTTTATCTGCAGCAAATCATTTAGTGAAAAATGGTTTTAATGATTTTCTTATATTGGAAGGAAGAAACCGAATAGGAGGACGAATTGTTAGTATAAATGTTGCTTCCCATAGAGCAGAACTGGGGGCCAATTGGATCCATGGAGTTCTTGGAAATCCAATGTTCGAGTTAGCGATGGCTAATGGTTTGATCGACATTGTTCATGTACCAAAACCACGTAAAGTAATAGCAACGACAGAAACAGGGAAGCAAGTTCCATTTAGTATTTTACATGAAATTTATGAAGCATATATTTGTTTTTTAAGGCGTTGTGAAGAATATTTTTTATGTCAGTATTTACCTCCTGAGGGAATAAATAGTGTAGGTGACCACATTGCGTTGGAAGTAGAAATGTATTTAAATTCCATAACAAATTCAGATGATCGGCATTTACGGCAATTAATTTTTAATTGTCTTCTTAAAAGAGAAACTTGCGTAACAGGTTGTACTTCTATGACAGAGATAGATCTTTTAGAATTAGGTAGTTATACAGAGTTGCAAGGTGGTAACATTGTTTTACCATCTGGATATAGTTCAATACTCGAACCTATGTCAAGAGATATACCACAAGAAAAAATATTGAAAGGACATACAGTAAAAACTGTACATTGGTGTAATAATCAAAATTTAACAGATGATTCTAGTTCATGTAATAGCGATGATGATTCAGACGATTCTGATAGAACTGTGATTGAAGAAGGTGCTAAAGGTAGTTTATCAATTAAAACTGAAACCAGTGAGTCTGACAAAAAGCCGCCTGTAAATGATGTGAAACCTATGGATAACAAAAAGTCACAAATGAATATAAAAATCATTTGTGAAAATGGTAAGAAATTTTTTGCGGATCATGTAATTTGTACAATTCCATTAGGATATCTGAAAGAAAATGTGGAGACATTGTTTTCACCACAGTTACCTGAACATAAATTGGAAGCAATTGATAGACTATTATTTGGTACAGTCGATAAGATTTTTTTAGAATATGATCGACCTTTTTTGAATGCAGACATATCAGAGGTTATGTTACTTTGGGACACAGAAGAAAAAGAGAGTGATCTAAGTAAAACGTGGTTTAAAAAAATTTATTCATTTTCCAAAGTTACAGAAACTTTAATATTAGGTTGGATATCAGGAGAGGAAGCTGAGTATATGGAAACGTTACCAATGGATATTATAGCTGATAAGTGTACTGATATATTACGGAAGTTTTTGAATGATCCATTTATTCCAAAACCTAAAACATGTATTTGGTAAGTATTTATTATAAGGTTACCAATTATTTTTAAAATGTTTCTTTCTTTCTCAATCTACAATTTAATAGACTAGTCAGTACACGTCACTCTATGATTTTTATGTTTTGTTGTCAACACATATTTAATTAAACTTTTTATTGTAATCATAATTTATCTTTTAATTTATAATAATCTTGATTTTAGTACTCACTGGTATAATGAAAAATTCACCAGGGGTTCTTATACTGCCATGGCCATAGGCGCTAGTCAACTAGATATAGAACAACTGGCACAACCACTGTATTCAAATACACATCAACCAAAGGTAATTTGTTTAGAATTAAAAAACTCAACTCAAAAATACAGTGAATTTTCACTTTGTGATAATCTACAAATAACGAAGTTCACATTATCAACAAATATTTATTAGACATAATATACAAAATTAAAAATAATAATATTAACAAAAATTATAATTTATTATTAAATATTTATTTTGTTTTTGTTAGTCCGCAAAAGAATTACAAAAGCATTTTGAACTAATCCAAGGCTCTCCAATCAGTTGATTACAATACAATTTAAACCAATTAAGAATTTTGAATATTTTAAATTCTTTGGAGGCCAATATTTTAACCAAAATCATCCTTCCTCCTACAAATTTTCCAAAATTGTTTAATTATGGAAAGAAAATATTTCAAGACGATTGCCGTGCAAGTTAAAAATATATATTACATTATATCCCAATCATAAAGGTTGGACATTTTATTGTCTGTATGAATTTGGTGAGGTATTTATGAAAAAATATATAATTTTCTTTCAGCCTGTACTTCTGTTTGCTGGAGAGCATACCCACAGTAACTTCTACTCGACGGTTCATGGAGCGTACCTTACAGGACGGACGGCAGCACAAGTATTACTTTGCCCTAACTCTCCACAGGAGATAGTCATGGACTGTGATGATACAAATGACTTAAGTTCATGGATTCAAGGCATTTCGTTAAATTAGATATCGTAGTACTATATTTTTTTTCTAGTATGTAGATACAAATTATTTAAGAATGTGATAAATATCGATATTTTTTATTGCTTATATTTTCATAAATGTGAATTTAATAGATTTGCTATTAATAATTTTTCGCACATTTCTCAGATAGTTACACTGAATTTTTAGTGTATATATTGTTACATATTGCACTGCAGTTAACGTGTGATTCATATTTGTTTCAAGCTTAAGATGACGGAGCTCAGTGTTTCTCAACACATATATAAATTAAATAAACTTGCTTTTCATAGGCCTGACCTATGTTGTAATTCTTAAAGCATATTATTTATTATGCAATTACCGAAACTCAAGAGATAAATAAGCATTTATTTATTTATATAATTAGTAAATAAGAGGCCTCCTACTTATTTGAATGTCTAGGAGGTCCAACATCTCATATCTGGTACTGTATTCACATATAAACAATGTTGAGTTAATATAACATTTTTTTGGCATCTTTAAAATCTTACTCCCTTGTAAACTTGTAATAAAAGAGCATTGATTGTGAGTACAATGCAGGACAGAACTTAAGAAAAGTAAGTTATTTATTCAAGATAACTACAAAAAGATAATAGCGTTCGTTACTTCAATTACGAGTATTATATCAATGCCGCATTTAAAAAATTAGATTGTACTTTTTATTTTAAGTTAATAAATTATTGCTTCTGATGTTTAGGTGTCTAGATAAATGTTCATCTATTGTATTTAAAATTGGCCTTCGTATACTACTGTGTGTTGCGGCTATAGGTTGAGAAACGCTGATGTAGTCATTAAAAATATTGTATTTTTTTTTTTATTATTTCCATTATGACATACATAAAAATTATTCAAAATACATATTATTTATACTTTAAACGTGCCTCAATCGTTTCAAATATTATTTTTGACAATAAAATATTATTTTCTAGCATAATAAGACATTTTACATGAAATTGTATTCATGTTAAGTTTTATAAGATCTCATTTAAAAGATATGAATTTACATTATTTCTGTACTATTTATTGTAGTATATAAAAAGTACAGTAGAGAGCTAATTATCATAGTCAATTATAGTACATAAGGAATTTCAAGCAGACAACATGCAACATAAGCCATGAAATGATTTAAATTAAAGTTTCAGTGAATATTATTGTGTACATGTAATACAGTCATACCCTGAATTACGGCTCTTCAACTCAAGTCACTTAACATTTACGCACACTTTCAATTACCACCAATTCCTAAAATTATGCCACTTGCTTCGGAGTAATGTCTTTTTAATAGCATAATCTGCTGCTCGATTTGCTTCCAGAATATAAAATATCATTGCTCCCATTATATAACTGAATATTAAGTTTAAAGTTTTTAACAAGTGTCAATAAATTAATTTTTATTCAATTACTGGAATAAGAAACAATTATTAATACACTTTTTATCTGCTGTGTGATAAATGTGCCTGTTTCCATCGTTACGTTATTGTAATGGTTTACTATTATGACGAGAATTATAGTATTTGATTCTATTTTTCGGTTATCATTGATAATTATAATCAGCACTCTACTTCAGCTAGTTAACGAATAAATTATAAAAAATTATGTATTATAATTATTTTCATATTGGCATGTTATTAGCTTCAATATGAAGATATGAGCCATTATGCTAGTCTTGAAGACTAGATGAATCAAGAATTATTGTATGTAGTGTATATATTATTAATTAAAATCTAATTGACTTCGTAAAAAATTTAAATAATAAGATATATCTATGTACGTTATTGTACATAATATAGTCTCATCAATATTAAAACATTTTTTAGTTTTACTTAAATTTATTATTCTAATTTGAAGTATTTATGTAATTAAACTTTAATATTACTTATCATGAAATAAGTTGTGCCAAAGTAGATTATTTTTAATAAATATTTTTTTCAAAATTATATATGTACAGTAATGCGCACTGAGGAAATGGAAATTGATAGGTTAACGATACCTAACTGGACTCTCATTCAGCATAGTTTGCCTGATCGATAAAGATTCTTAGCATTCCAATATGGGATCTGAATCAGTTCCAATAACCTCTCAACCCTCCCCTAATAAAGAAATTTAGAAAAATGCTTTTATACCCCTTTCATCATTATGGTTATGTTTAAGAAATGACAATTTACTTTATTTATACCTCTACTAAATATTTCAAATCAGAATATCGTTAATTTATACAAATCTCTAGATCAGTGCTCCTTTAAAATTATTTTAAATTTAAATAAATACATGAGCTACATACAGAAATACAGAGATTATAAATGTTCAGAGCAAGTATTAATTTTTGAAGATTATTTTGGGACTTTCAGGAGGAGGTGGCATTTTAAATCACAAATTGCTTTCAGGAGACAAACAAAAAATAAATATTTTAATTTGGACTATGTATTTAAAAATTAAATGTAATTGTGAGCTCTATACCTAAGGCAGCACTACTCTAGATCAGCAAACTAAAACCATATAAACTATCTTAAGAAAAAGAGATTTCAAGATGGAGTGCAGTTTTTCTGGAAAAAAAAATCAGTCATATTTTTGATGTATACATAATAATTATGCAGTATATAATATAACATTATATTATTATAACTATCCTTTTTGATTTTTACAATCTGCTATACTCTATTTCATTTTAGAATGCAGTGGTTGCCAGGATTTTGACGGTATGAAATGTGCATTTTACCGTCAAAAACCACAGCAACCACTTCTTAAATGAAATAGAGTATAGGATCACGATGGACCTTGTCGATCATGAATGACTATTTACTGACTCCTGCTCTAGAGTTGAAGAAAAATTGTTTTCTGTTATATTTAATATTTTAAATATTAAATAATTTATAATTAATTGTTTCTTTATAATTTGTAACTATCAAAGAAACCAAATATACAAATTTTATAAATGTAATAATAAAAAATATTAGAATTTTTAAATGTTTTGTATCTATATTTTGCTAATCTAGTCATGCATTTATATTGTTTTGTTTATATTTTTCAAATAAAAATATTGTTACATACATATTCTGATTATTTTTACACTTATTGATATATTTTTTATTAAGGATGAAACCCGATGCAGTAACTTGATGTATGCGCTCAGCCTATACTGTGTTAATCATGGATATATATAAAATCATCTTATTAACCTTACTAGTATTATTTTTGCATCTGAAAATTAAGAATTTCTATTATACAGAAAAAAACTCATGTACATCTACCTATTTTTTTATTTTATATTAATTTGTTATAGAAACAGTACAGTTTACAGGTTCAATTAAAGCATATAATTATGTATGTTGAGCTTTTTAAAATATTTACTGGCATATTAGTTATTTTTATCACAAAAAATTACTTGTTTTTAATACAATGTTGAAATGTTACATCGGTTTTGTTTGGACATAGTAAAACAAATCATTTCCATTGTTAAACGTACTTTTTAAATTCATTATCAGTAAAAAAATATGATACACATATGTAGAACTAATATCACCACAGCCCTTTTGCAAGGCAAATTAATTAGAAAATATACATACGTTTATATACTAATCTATTAAAAAAACAAAAATCATAATATTAAATACACAAGACAAATATTTATTATTAACATATTTCAGTAACAACTGTTGACACATCGAAAAAGTTGATGAATTTTTTAATTTTGAAGAAAAGAGGTAGATATATTTCTTTAATATGATACTGTCAACATTCTGAATTTATTAAATTTATGAAAGCAAAATATTAAAGAAAATAATAAATATTTATCTGCTTCATATAATTTAATAATATTGTATAGTAAGGATGTGGTCGTGAAAAAAAAGTTTATGAGATCTCAATCCCAGCATATGTAATGATAAATAAAATTCTGTCTACATAAATAGTTTGTTAATTATAACTGTATTAAACTATACACATTAATTAGCAATATCGTAATTAATATATATTTGGGCAACATTTCTTGTAACATCTTTATCTTACTTTGAAAGACCTTTGAGAATCCCACCCTTACCATTTTATAATTGTTAAAAGTTTACCTAAATGAAGACTAATATTCTTTATATATGATAGATCACAACCGATTATGTATGTATTTAATAGAGAATGTAAATGTAATTATAATAATTTTTATATAAAACTATTACTAATTTTTATTTTGTGTCTAATGAAAATGGCAGTACCGTAGGTTATAAACTGTTATCAGATAAATCAATTAATCATATTGTCAGAATTAATGATTCTCTGAGATTAAATCAGTAGTTAAATCCATTTCAAATTTATAAAAAAATATCAATGGTCTTCAGTCATAACATACATGATAACTAATATTCATGTTACATGTATTAATTCAATAAATACATTAAAATAATAATATCTGAACAAAATATACAGATTTGTATTCTCCAAATTTTCAAATCGCTCTCCCGAAAAATCACATTTGGCAGTTATTATGACCTAAGACGATCGATATATTGTGTAAATTTTATATAATTCATTCACAATCAGATGTGATCTGATACAGGGGTGCAATTAACAAAGCAACAATTGTCCAATAAGAGAACTTTGAAATATTCATTTTATCATTGATGCTAAAACTGGATTTAAATCTAGTATCTATGGATAGAACTCTAAGCTTATTTAAAATCTGATTAATTCACAATACATTACAGTAAAACTTCTATTTAATAAACTAATTGGGGGGGGAGTATCTGTTAAATACTAATTTCCTTTAAATCCAAATGTACACTTACACCGCAAGAACGTTGCTGAACACACCATGTTAACACTTCTTCCACTGAAAATTCTTATGCCATTTTTATGTGTTTCCTTCACAAACTCTTGCAACAGACTCCCAATTCCAGTTTTTGTTTAACCCCCATAGCACATCATAAATTATAAAACAACTTGATCATGACTTTCGACTGTTGTTATAATAGTCAACAATATACATTTAAAACAACCAGCATATAAAACGGGGGGAAGTACTGAATTTCATATAACTTCGTTTTTTCCGTTAAATCCTAAATCCATCAAATCGAAGCTTTACTGTAATTTGATTAAAAGTACATATTATATTATTATATATTAAATAGTAAACACATAACTCATGAAACAATTACAAATTCAAAACTTCAACGTTAGCTTTGCATAAGTATAAATGCCACCATATAAACTAACGTAATTAAGAGGTTTATCATTTTGAAACCGCTTCATAAGAATTATCTTTAAAAATTTATAATATTGAACACCCCTGTAGCAATCATTATATATCGTTTTATATCTTTACAAAATAGGTATGTAAATTACACTGATACTTGTTCAATTTACATGCAGCAGTAATTTAGTAAAATAACACTAAATATTACTTTTCAACAAGTATAAACCCAAGAATTTAGTTCATAAGAATCAAGTACTAAAATTGAGTGATATTCAACTACTGGTTGCATGTAAACTAAACATTATATGACACCCCATATCCTTCTTATACAAAAATTTTAATTTCTCTGTACTTCATAATTTGCCATAAAGTATGTATCAATAATACAATTACAAATATCATATAAAACATACAATTTGATATTATAGCATAGAAATTTTACATGCAACAAAAAACATATATATATTTTTTACCATTAACACTTATCAAAAATATAAACAGGACTTGATCCTGTTTTCTACGGTTAACAAAAAGAAGTCCATACTAAATTCTAAATATATATATCGATCTATTCAAGTAATGCATTTCACTTGGCTTTAATATAGTAAACGTAAAAAACTCTACTCAGTAATCTATGTGATTTATACACAGCCTATTATCATACATCATTAAACGCCAGAAATATTTGATAATCATTATAATTAATTCAAAGAATAAAGTAACCTGAACACAGTTCTGGGTTTCACTCTTCATCAATTCTTAACTCCCTTTCACTTTTAACAACTAATTCAAATAAAATTTTTAAATATACTCTTTTTCATAAACAATCAAATGGTTATTATAATATTTAGGGCTACCAATATACAGATAGCACATATGGGTGATTCTCCTTTTTTCAAAAACAATTGCTGATGATTATTTTTAAATGAATTTTCATCAGTTTTTGTTTTTCTTATTTATTAAATGTGTGCAATAGCAACAGCAACCATATTAATATTATAACAGTCTATGAATAGTAGCATAACTAACAGGCCCAATAAGTCTGACGACCCAAAAATGGTAATCAGTTCAATTCATGTAGTACATTTTGTATTTTTTTAAATCAAAAATAGTTTTTTTATTACTAATTTAAAAATAAACAACAAGACCCTTTAAATTTCCACTGTAGTTCAAATAACTTTGAAGTATATCACACTTTGAACACATTGTGAAAAGAGATATCTCAACAGTTTTTACAATCTTTACAAACAGTACAGTACATTTTTACACAATTATGATAAAAAGTGTTAATATACCTAACTCTGTATAACATATCTATGCAACCTGTGATTCCAAACATATTTTTTGTAATTCCGTAGAAGTTAACTGAATTTGAAACAGTAGTTGAAATTAAATAACTAATAACTTTAAATGTAGTTACCCCTTAAAAAATTATTTGCTCCTATTATTTTTTGACTGCATCAAGAGGTAATTTGAACTTTAGGTTGCATAAAATTGCTGTATAACAAATCTAAAAAAATATACAGTAGATACAGGTTATTGTGTTCAATGGTTAATAGAATAAGCCACACGTAAAAGTTAAGAAAAAATAAAGAAACTTATTTTTTATTTAATTTTTAAAAAAATTTTGTATGTTGTAAAAAATACACATTATTAGTAAATTCAACAAATTAACAAGAGACCGGTGCTAATATCCAATCCATCTTATTTAAAAAAATAATAATAATAAAAGTGAAAACATGAAAAAGTATCATAAATTATTGCATAAATAATTGAATGATTCTTTTAATATTTATTTTGTGTTATTTATTTTAAAGCTCCATAATCATTGTTTTTAACTTTGGGTAATTTGGTATTTATGGTTAATAGAATTGAACTTAAAAACTTATAGGACAAATATAGTCACAATAACCAATGTCTACTTCATAACTAAATGAATATTTAATTCAAATTCGGATTTCAAGCGATTATTCTATATGTAATGATCTTCAATCGATTTCTCATACTATTAATTAAAACTAAACATCTACTTATAAAAATCCAACTTTTTATTCAATATTAAAAAATATTCCGTAGTTAAATCTATACCAATATTTTCGTATAAAAATAATTATATTTTTTGATATTTTTATTATCATTTTATTTGTCACATATAATGCTCACTATATTTAATATCGATGAGAAAATATATTAAGCATTTGATAAAATACACAGAAGCCAAGTAAAATAGCTCAAACATTCAAAAATTTTGCTTTTAAAATAAACAGTTTGCATCAGAAAAAATGTAATCAGCAACAATATTTTATAAAAATAGCACATTTGCAAAAACTAAATGGAACATTAATTAGTACTTACATTAAATTTTAATTCAAAATTTTAAACATACGTTATGCAAATATGAAAGATATTCATTTTAAAAAGTGCTGACAATGAAATTTTAAATAATATTAATAAAATTCATGGTAGATAATTTTAATTTTTATAAATTATTTAACTACACTTAAAAAATTAAATTAAATAGCTGTCGTCAATTTTATGAAAAACAAATGATAATTTCTTTCAATCTCGTCTTAATGAAAGTTTATAGATATTAATGCTGCCATTTATCGTTAACATACACGCACTACTCAATTTATATATATATATATATATATATATATATATATATATATATATATGTCCAGAGCATAGTTTGAGACCCCCTCTTTTTTCAAATGTAAAACGTGTAAAATTAATTTCTGAACCTGAAATAGTTGCCCATTTTTTTCAAAATCCAAATTTCAGATATTAAAATCATTTTTTGTACCCAACGTTTAATACAAGGACTCATCAATGAAACGTATTTTTTAAGGACACGTCCTCGAACTATACATAAAATATATATACGAAAAAATATAACTTTTGTATTCTTTGAGGACACACACAGTGGCGTAGCGTAGTAATTGATGACTTTTTTTTTCAACACGATACGATTTTGCACTTTCTTTGAATCTCTGTTTTATTTCTTTACTCTTCATCTTGCTTTTTAATCGTGGTAATGCTATTCGGACCCATTTTGCAGGTGTTAAGACTATTTTTTCTACCCAACGTTTAGTACGAGAACTCATCAATGGAACGTATTTTTTAAGGACACGTCCTCCAACTATACATAAAATATATTAAACGAAAATCGGAGTGGCACGTTCCCCAAATAATGCGTTAAATTTTGACGTAATTTATATACAGGATCTTCCAAAAGTTCGGGGCCACCTAAATAACTTTTGAATGGCCTGAAATATAAGATTTACATTTATAGAGATACAATGGGATCACCTAATCTATTATTTAACTACAAAAGCACCTACCTACATATCACCAGGAGGCGGGAGGAGCAAATAAATCTTAAATAGCACGTGGGTTTGAATGGGGGGCTTGTTCAAAAGGGCTTACCAAGACAAAAACAACGCGGAATCGCCGAGGTCCCTACGATTTTTTTTCGAAAAGTTATGACCATTTGAACATTTCTATTGAGATTAGGTTAAATGCATTTTCAAATATGTTATAAAATGAAAGAACAAATCCAGTTGAAAAACTGATGTAAATCAGCAGGTCGTGTCATCATTGTGTCAAAAAATTCAATTTTTATGTTTTTTTCATTTTCAAAAATGTACTAAAATGAAAAAAAAAACAGAAGAGTGGAATTTTTTGACATAATGATGACATGTTTCCAAATATTATTATTTACAAAAACATAATGTACGTTTATAAAAATTTTTGGGAAAAATCATATTTATGTATGTTATCCGTTTGTAAAGGTAAGCAACTTACATGGATTTTCAAGTGACAAGGTTGTAATTTTTCCAAGAAACAGAGATCAGAAAATAAACGATATATTTAACAAGTAGCAGTTGATTTATTATTGTTAAGACTTACTAATATCTAATTAAGCAATTTCAGATCAATATCAAGTTTAAATGAAATATAAACGAAAAAAATACAGAATTTAAAAAATAACATTTTTAAATTTCGCGCTACATTTTATGCGCGCGCATATAAATCACCTGTCATATTATTGTACAAATGCCGTTATGGGTTATGGTATTTAATTAGACCGTATTTTGATACATAAAAACCTAAATTAAAGGAATTAAACATACTAAAATTATCTATACACTATGTTGAGTTATACACTAATATCTATCTAGTGTATAATTCAAGAACAAGTCCTCAAAAAATACATTTCGTTAAAGATGTCCCCGATGTATACATTAAGTAGAAAAAATAATTTAACAATCAAAATATTATAGCTTTATTTAAATATTATTCATAATTGATGTGCGCTAGACACCAAAACATATATTTATATGTCACATGTTTCCAAATATTATTATTTACAAAAACATAATGTACGTTTATAAAAATTTTTGGGAAAAATCATATTTATGTATGTTATCCGTTTGTAAAGGTAAGCAACTTACATGGATTTTCAAGTGACAAGGTTGTAATTTTTCCAAGAAACAGAGATCAGAAAATAAACGATATATTTAACAAGTAGCAGTTGATTTATTATTGTTAAGACTTACTAATATCTAATTAAGTAATTTCAGATCAATATCAAGTTTAAATGAAATATAAACAAAAAAAATAAAGAATTTAAGAAATAACATTTTTAAATTTCGCGCTAAATTTTATGCGCACGCGTATAAATCACCTGTCATATTATTGTACAAATGCCGTTATGGGTTATGGTATTTAATTAGACCGTATTTTGATACATAAAAAACCTAAATTAAAAGAATTAAACATACTAAAATTATCTATACACTATGTATGTACACTAATATGTACATAGTGTATAATTCAAGAACAAGTCCTCAAAAAATACATTTCGTTAATGATGTCCCCGAAGTATACGTTAAGTAGCTAATTTATTGAATTATACACAAAAAAGTCTAATAGTAGGTTTAATATTTATAATTTAGTTTTTTTATGTATTATATTTATACTTTGGGTACATCGTTTATACAGGAAGTGTCAAGAGTGCTTGCCTTCCGTTGACATAAAAATTAAAGATATTTTACTTTTCAATAATTTTTGCAAATATTTCTTAGTACGGCCCTGGCCTAACTATTCATATATTTTTTTGTTTTATTTGTTACCATTACAAATCCTGTTGGCTTTTCAAATTTTTGTTAGAATATACTAACAATTTATTTTTTCAGAATACGCCCCTGTTCTTATTATTTATAGAAATAATTTAGGAATCCATAACGCTTGTCTTCCGTTGTCTTAAAAATTAAAGATTTTTATAATTTTTCTATTCTTAGTACGGCCCTGGTCTAAATATTCATTACAATAATTATTTGGTTGAATTGTTAACAGCATAAATCTATTTGGCATTTTAATATTTCTATTAGAAAATAAAAACAATTTTTTTCAGAATACGACCCTGTCCTTATTTTTTATAGAATTAATTTATGAAATTATTAATTAAACTATGACGCTTGTCTTTCGTTGTCTTAAAAATTAAATATTTTTTTATAATTTTTCTAAGTTAGTACGGTCCTGGCCTAAATATTCATTATAATAATTATTTGGTTTAATACGCATCTGGACTATTTTTTTCTAATTGATAATATACCATAAAAAAATAAAAAATATATAAAAATATAATAAAAATCTGGTACGCTACTGAAAAGTACTCAGAAAACCTCATCGCCTTCATGAAATTGTAATCGTCATAGTAGCGACATCTGTTGGTACAATGTTAGTACTAGAGAGGGACTCAAACTAATCGTTACACATATACGTCAATTGTCCTCAAAGAATGCGTTTAATATAATGATAGTTTGAGTCCTGTCCCCAAACTATACAAATGTCTTCAAAAAATGCGTTGTATCGAAAATCTGTCCTCAAACTATGCTCTGGACATACATATATATATATATATATATATATATATATATATAATTTTATTAACATCATTATTAAAATATTTATTCTAAAATTACACATGATCGTTATACATTAATAATTAAACATATTTTTGAATACAAATTAGTTCTTTTTTTTATATAAGACTTTCTCTGTTTATATCAAACATGTAATGCATCTATTTATGATTTTTACATTACATTAAATTGAGTAATGGATATATTATAATAAACCTGAATGCTAAATTTATTTTAAAATAATAATCAACACATTTATTCCATATTAAACTAATAGAACATTATATTTTTTTGGAATTTTGTTTTACTTGAGCAGTAAAAATAACATATGATACTTACATATATTTACCATTAAACTATTCAGTAATTCATACAAAACATTATATATTGTATAACAGAGATGCCCAACTCGCAGCTCATAAAATACTTTAATGTTGCTTACAATGACATTTCAATATAAAATAGTCAACCAAATGTAAGTATCCAAACGTACTTATATCCTATTATCACTCAATACAAAATTGTATTGTTCTTAGCAAACTCTGCAAGTATATAACTTTCATTTATGCAACATGTTTACTATATTTGTGGCTTGCGCAATTTTTTTAAAATCTAATGAAGCTTAAGGTAAAGCCAAATGTTGGGCACCATTGTTGTAAAGAATAATTTTGTGAACTTATTTCATTTAAAAAATATTATGTTGAATACAGATGTAAAAAATATCATTCCAGTGGCTATATAAAACAAATCTTAAATAAAAATTAAATTAAAAAATGTATTTAACAAGTTTGGTAATATGATTTGGTTCATAAAATATAAGTCTTTTTGAATTTTTTTGTTAAGAACAATTACACTACAACTATATTAAAAATATCTAACTTAAAAGAAAATTACAATTTTAGAAGATGAAATTACTACCACTGAAATGTTTACAACAATTAATAGAAATAAAAAACTTTTAATATTAACCCCTCAGTTCTCAGGATAGAATATTGATTTGAAAATTTAAAAATAAATTTCTTGAAAATTATTCAGAAGTCAGTATAATCTATTTTATTTATATAATTTGTTTTATCATGCATATATAAATCATATTTAAATAATTGCACTCTTTGGTCCCATTTTTTAGAACAAAAAGAAGTTGTAAATAATATACCAATTCAGCAATATATTTAATATATTATATAGAATTAATTATTGTTTATGTCAATATTTAAAAAGTATGTAAAATTCATCTGTATTGTACACTTACTTAGACAAGGAAAGATATAGGACTCATACCATCATACTACCTAGCGTTGTTACTATATCACTCCATGGTGTATCATACGGATTTTAAAATAAAGATCAATTGTTTGTAATTATATAATTAAATGTTTTATATTGCATTTAAAACTATTTTAGTGATAAATCATTAATAGAGAAATGTCTGTTTGCAACTATCATCTCTCTTACAGAACATAAGTTATAATTTTGAGCTCATTTGCATATTATAAATTGTCGACTGACGCCTCTGATATATTTTCATGAAAATGGCATATGATACAAGATAGCCACTATCAAGTTTTAGTAGCAGTTTTGTATACGGACTAGTATTGGTTGTTATGTATCCATGGTCTTTCCTAATCTAAGATTGTATTGGTTAAAATAAATTAACAAGTAATACACAAACACTGTACATGAAAATTAAATCCTATTTATATGAGGGATTAAATATTTCTAATGCAAATTTTTTTTAGGTGTACAAAAATTTCTAATTAAAAAAAATTTATTTGATATGTTATAAAAAAAATGGATAATTATAAAATATTCGATGACAATGAATTATTATTAAAAGTTGAAAAGAATGTTTCTCATGAACTGCATATTTCAATTTATAAAGAGTAATGAATATCGCTTAAGTAAATACTAATGTGCAAAAACTATAACAATATACATACTTATATAATAACTTAAGGTAGTTCCAGCATGAAATCACTTTTCGACAGATTTGGCCGAATTTTTTTTCTCGGGTTTATAACAACTTTATTTATGAATTCCTAAAATTTCATAATTTTTGGCCGTTTAGATCGCGAGATATTTAAAGACAAAGTTCGCGATTTTGAGGGTCATGTCCCATTTAAAGCATGTAAAATGTCCGGTCTCTCCAACTATTTTTTATTATATTAAAAAATTCACTCGACAGAATTGGAAAAAAAACTAGGAGAGTGTTGAGAAATGATTTTCGAATAAGTTAAAAAAATAAAAATAGCACCTCGCCGTTTTATTATCAAGATGTAATAATTAAAAAAATTAATTTTCGATCCATTTCCAACCTGTTCACTCAACAGATTATAGTGATCTGGCAACGCTGTGCGCAACGCTCTCTGAAATAGTGTAGAATAAAAACGCGATACTATTTGTACATACTGAGACCATAAACAAAAATACATAAACACTCAGAGCAACGTTGCCAGATCACTGAAACTAACCATATGTAATTGTATGTGTGAATGTCTGTGTGCCGAGGCTTCTAAATTTTTATCTATAGTAAATTGTCTGATTATACTATACCACGCTGGAACTACGTTAATGACTTGCATCAGATCTACAATCATATATATATTATTAATTTTAATAAATTTTACAATTAATTCAACATATAAATATTTATATAAATGTGTATGTATGCATGAACATAAACATACATTTTGATTCCATTACGTGTAATGGAAAATAAATATATAAATGTTACATTTAACATACAATTTATAATGAAAATACCAGCTTAATATGTATTTCCAAAAATTAATTACACTGTAAATCATAATAAAAAGTAAACATTTTTTAGAATATACAGGCTGTTCACGGAAACCAAGTGACCATTGATATTATTGGAGTTAGCAGATTGGTTTAATGTACAAAATATTGATATTTTACCAGGAAGGCCGACATAGTTAAAAAAAAAAAAATGACACCATGGAAATATGTAATGTTATACTGAATTACTCAATGATATGCAGTGAATTTTAATGTAGGGAGTGCAGTCATTTTTTCTTTTTTTTTTTACCACTCTTCTTAAAGCTGAAATTGTTTTTAACGTTTTACATGTGTTTTCAATACGAACATAGATTTTTCCAAATATAGATTCAATGTCGCGATGTTTACCACATTGCAATTTTTGTTATTAACCATTTTTTTTTACAAATTATCATCCATGAAAGTTATAAAATAACAGTAACAATGATCAATAAATTTCTGTGAACATTCTGTATACTTATGAGTAAAGCATCTACTGAAAATACAAGAATCACTTTTATTCACAAAACAGAAGAATTTATTTTAAAAATAAGCATTCTATGTAACAATCATTTCTGTGAATATACATTCCTTTAAAAATATAAAAGTTCATAGTATATTACTTAAAATAATTTTTTTTACTTCAGAAAATCATTTTAAGCGTTTGCTAACATTATCCGTTTCATGACACTAAGTAATATACATAATAATTTGCATTTTATGGAATGGATTAAAAAGATATGTAAAATTTAGCATTTTATTGTTAATCAATTTCCAGTGTATATAAAAAATGAATCTTTAAAATACAATATAGATTTTATTTATATAAATTTTAATTCTTTATTAGTAGAATATACTAACTGTATAATGTTGTATAAAACAAAATTTATTAAAAATAATAATCTACATAAAGCCGCGATATTTTGCACTATACATGTTTCATAAGTTACGATACACTACTCCTTCACCTTATAATAAACAAATCAGGTACACACATGTAAATATGGCAAAACTGCACTCAAAATGCTTTTCTTATTTAATACTAAACAATATGAAATTCTGACACAAGTCTATTTAATATTACAATAAACAAACTATGAAGTCATATATATATAAAAACTTAACCCATTTTCTTTCCAAAATTCATACACAAAGAAATAAAGATTTATTATTTTGATTTTATCAACAAATTAGCGTATCAGTGCTTGTCAAAAAATATTTCATATTTTATTGTAAAATTTCAATATGATAACAAAATAAAGTTTGTATTTGCCAATAAAACATCAAAAATTACTGACTGCTAATACAAGAAAGCAGAAATAACTTAAATTTTTCCATTTCCTAATACAATAACACGAGCTTTCCTAAATAACTGAAAAGCACTGTACCTAAACAAAAAATAAACATACAATAAATGTAGATAATGGAGTAAATAAAAAATAAATAACTCTTCATAAAGCGTCATATCATGTTTAAATCTTTAAACTTTGATATGAAAGTCGGAAACTTATTGTTTTGAAATATAAATATAAAAATATTATTCCATGTATTCATTTTTCACAAATATTGTCCTAATCCATAAGATTAAAGCCGATTAATAATTCATGTTGTATAACATATCACTATATTATATCAAATTTATTTTTGGTATGTCACAAATTACAGATATTTAAACTGTATCAGAAATGAAAAGTACTTATATAAAATAAAAACTGTCATAATATGTATTGAATTCAGAAGCAATACACAATTACAAAATAAATGTTGAAAGTAATAGTGTGTATTCATCATATTAAAATGTAATCAATATAAGTACTTTTAATATCTGTTCACTTTTAAAAAAAATTATGTAATTTTTGTCATAAATGAAAAACATTTTTTGAAAATAATATTGAAAAATAATATTAATAGGAACTATTATAGATGGGTAGATGATACAAAAAATAAAATTAAATAACTGTTTATAAAATTTCAAAATAAATACTTCCTAATAACATAGATTATAAATAGAAAATACAACACTAATATATCTCCAGTTAAAAAATATATATGCATTTTTAAAAGATTCTTTTGGTTTAAAAATAATATTTAACTAGTACACTTCAAAAATATTTAAAACTCTTCTAAACCTCCGTTAGGTATACCACTCTTCACCTTTTCCAAAACTTTATTAACAAATTCAGTTGAGTGTCCAGCAATTTTTACTTCTGGAATAAAATAATTAAAGGGTATAAGAATATAACAAGAAAGATACTTGGTACAAAAGTAGACTAGGTTCATTATTTTCACATTTAGAATTAGATATATTGATATGGTTTAAGTAGGTTGGCTTCAGTTCATAGTTCATGAGTAAATTTTTAAAAACAATATTACTATTTTAAAATAGTTTTAAATACAAAAATGGGACAAAATTTCTATGGAATTTCATTAAATTTCATAAATTTAAGATCGATTTAAATATTTTGGTTTTGGTAGCCAACCTCCTTAAGTTAGTACAATGAACTCAAGTGTTTCATGATCACCTCTAAAGAAATAAAATAGTTACATATTTACAGGGCCAGTTTATGATGTTTTTCTAGAGTGCATGATGAATGTTTGACGTCTTTAGAAAAGTTATAATTTCTTTGATAGAGTAATAGCAGTCTTACAAAGACTCATATATGCAAGCACTTTAAAATGAGGTTTCAAACCTATCTGACAGTTCCCTTGAAATTTCACAAAGTATTTGACAAGTTTTGCGCACGCGTGGTAAACCCCAACAGTATTAATACAGTGGTGATATTATGAAAATTATTTTGTACGGTCAGAGTTGCCAACTGTGTTATAATAAGTTGAAGTATCAATGCTCTAAATTGCATAACCAATCTATAGATAATATCACATAATTAATACCCCATTTGCTTGCAAATTTGTTAACTCTTTTATAATATCAGACATTAATGAAAATAATTAAATAATAGAATTTTACAATGTTTAATTAGTATAAATCATATCTGTCATTCGTATTAGATGGTATTTTGCAGCGGCGCCTGTGTGCATTGCGAACTTTACAGACACCACAAACCGGACCTGCATATTTACACATTTAATAATAACAAAAACACTTACTTGTTGCTGTTTTTGCTACTCTATCCATCTGTTTTGAAATTTCATCTTGATTCTCAGATGATGTTTCTAATTTCATTTTTAATAACTGCTTGGTTTGTGAAATTCCAGTAAGTAAGCGTTCTGCAAAAAAAATTAAATTAAATTTATAAACAAAATAGTTAGATTTAATAAAATAGAATTTCTTAAATAATTTTCAACTTACTATGTTCATGTTCTAGTCCAAATAATTTCAATTTATTAGCTTCGTGTTGAGCTTTCTTTTTTAGACGACAAGCTCTTGAAGCTAGTTTATTCTTTTCTTTACGAGTCTTTGGTCTTACATTAAAAGGCAATTCACTCACAGGTGTCATATCATTTATTATTCGCCCTAACTTATCTAACTCTCTACCGATACTGTGGAGCTTACGAGGATTTGGTGTCAAATCATTACCATCACCTTTGCGTGCTTTTCCGCTGTGTTTAATTCCTCTGACCGAGCAACTTGGTGAAAATACTGGATCAGTTATTTCATTTAAAATGTGTGGGTCTTCTAATTTAGTTTTTAGAACTAATCTTTGTCCTTTTGGACCCTTGGCCTGCACATTGTATTGCCAAAAATATCTTTCTTTTTTGCTAGCACTAGATGTAGATAATCTTCGTGGGTTCTCATCATCGGAATCTTTAAATTAAAATTTACATATTATTTTCTGCAAAATAGTCATTTTATTATGTTACAAAAGTCTAGTCCTATTTTACAAAGAATAATTAGCTGAAAAATGAAATATTTTTATTTTCAGTATGTATTTTGGTACTTGTCTATTATATCCTCGCCATTTGTAGATGTGCAAGTCTCATGTATTATAAGATATGATCAGTGCCAATGTGAGTAAGGTATGTACTATTAGTTTAAATATTTATTATTGCATATTAACCAAACAAAACTAACCAAACTGATTTCGTCTCAATAGGTTGTCCTAACTAAGGACAGTTGGATTAAATCTTTGCATTATGCATAATTTAATTACCATGTTGCAGTTTTCAAAAATAACTGAATATACAATAATTATCTATTTAAAAATATTGAAATTAATAGTACACACTACACACATTGGCACTGATCAAATCATACACTACATGACACTTGCCATCTGCAAATGCTGGGGATATAATAGACAAGTACCATATTCTTTTATCTACAATAGATTATACCTTACCTCCATCTGATGAGAAATCCTCGTAATGTTCACTATCCTCATCGCTATCAAAACCTTCATCATGAGATAAATCCTGTGGGTCAGGACTGAGAACTCCTCCAGTAGATAAAGATGAAGTTGATCCTGCTTCTGCCAAAGAACCAGTAGATACTAGATGCGGACGTGGCTCTCTACGCTGCCATATTTGTTCAAGACCAAGACGTGTAGGCGCAGACGAAGACAGCCTCGACGAATGTGTCTTTAAAGTTTTACAACCATTTGGACTTGAAGGCCCACCAGTTGACGTGCTGGGCACGGTCCTATTAAGTGGCGGATGCGTATCACGTTTTAGTAATAATTCATGCAATGTACTGTGACGTTGTGTTGAACCAGCTTTGACAACAGTAGGTTGTAATGGTGGTGACGATGTTGCCAATAATGACGAAGAAGAACTATGTTGACTTGCAGGGCTAAACGCTGCATTTGATTTTGGACTAAATGGGTCGAACGGGCTTGAAGGCACACTGGACGATGGTTCAATTAAATCTCTATAGAAACCAAGACCTGTCTGTGGACAAGATGAAGGTGTAAATGTAATCAGACTAGATGTGTTGTTATTGTTGTTATTTGATAAATACGACAGATTTGAATTTATTATATGAACTGATGGCATTGAAAATTTTACCGAATTCGCAGGTAGACTTATCGAAAACTTATTTTCTTCTGGAAGCAGTAAGTCATCAAAATTTAAATCAGCTAGTAAAGTGTCATCGTTTGCATTGAGTTCAGCCAATGTAGGGCCTTGAATCAAATCGGCTTTATCTACTTGAAATATGTCATCATCGTCCATTTTAAAAGTATCTAACTGACTTGATTCTGCATCTATTGTTGTCAATCGTGTTCCCCACATTAAATTACTTCCAACCGTTTGGTAATCAGTTAAAAGTGTATTTTCAGATCCAACACTGCCTTCATCGATTGGTGGTGAATCTAAACAATCGATTTCAAATCCTAAGTCTTGCATATCTGAATTCATACCACGACGTGTTGGAATAGGAACACTAGCTGTTGTCGATATCTGAATACCTTCCATTGAAAACGGTTCCTGTTTTATCATACCGGAATCAAAGAAGTACTCGTTTGTATAAGAATCACCCATTTTTAATTTCAACAGGGAAAAGATAATTGTAACCAATAACTTGAAAAAATACTTTCATCTGTATTCTTTATGTCAATAAAACACATACAAGACATTTCCCATTGTAGTAAAACAAGAAATTTGTCCTTGGCACATGTTAATGCTAAATATCACCTCGACAGTTCAAAATTCTTACTTTCGGTTAAAATATCAAATAATGTAATATTAAAATCACATTACAATAATATGAAATAACACTAAAAATCTATTTTTTAACTTTTGTCAATATAATACGAATTGCACAACATTATGGACAAACTGACAATGCTGACAATGTTGTAGTAAACAAACGTGAATATGTTCACTTATCAACTTCAAGTCAATAACCAACTACCAAAATACATAAATATTATGATAGAATGAACTCGTTTCTATTATGGGGTATTTAAAAACAAACCAATTTGCAATAAAAATCATAATTAAAAACATAAATTCTATTATCACACATGACGTGAAAAATCACAATAACATTTATTCAAGATTCATATATAGTTATGCAATACACATATATTATAGGGATTTTAAACACATTCCAGAATGTGAAAGCAATTTAATTTCTTATAATTTGTATTAAACAATATATTAATGCACTGTCAGAGCAGTCAAAGGTCACATGAACACGATCAATCGTTTATAATTCACCAATCACAAAAAGGGACGTACACGAGGCCCGATAAATTCTTTGTTTTGTTTACCAACTCTCTGTGTCTTTCACACACACACACACACACACACACAACACTCGTGTATAAATAAAAATTCTCCCTTGTGTTTATAAACAATGTCTGTAGTATCACAAATCAAGATTAAAATCAATCACAAAATATATATTTGCAAATAATATCTCATTTGCTTACGTGTATATTGTATATGTGTGGATGATGAAACAATGTTTTGCACTTTTGTCAACACATAATGCACACACGGAATCAAATGTATTTATTCGCCATCATTGCCATAATACTCATACTCGTGACGTCATACAGACCAAAACATGGAAAATATTTGACCTTGTCATCGACCACGTGATAAACTCGGCGCGTGGAAGAAAAATCTCAAAAATCGGTTCATATCTCGACTATATTAAATTGTTTTATCTTTTCCGAGAAATTCTATTAGTTTTATAATGGTTATAATGATTAAAATGTTACAAAACCAATTAAAATGCATAAAATATTAAATTTTAATACTTTTAAATAAAATCATATTTCATTTTAGTTCATTAATTTATTACATAATTTATAATGTGTTGTTGGTATACTATAAATTTATTTTATTGATTTTATTTATATTTAGATACTATTACAACTTCACATTTTTTCTAAGAAAGAATCTAAATCGCGTATTGAATGTATAGTATGAATACGTACAGTGTGATTTCTATACATAAAGAAGTAAAAATACTATACATTATCACTTTTGTTTAGATAGGTACCTACACCTAGTTACTGAGGGAATACTGGTGTTTGAAAAATGATTTTGTTAAAAATGTATTTATTAATTAAGTATATTAAATAATGAGTAAATATTTTTATAATAAGCAGTATATAATTATTAAATATTTACATATTAAACAGTAAGTCAGTGACATATTTATTAACTGTGTACCCCTGGGCCTCTTCCAGAGTATTTAATACCAAAATAATAAAAAATTTGACAATTTTAGGCAATGATAGATAAGCTGTATTAAAACAAAACTATTTTCAACTGTCTTAGGCAGTTATAATAAAAATCGCTTATACTCGCGCTTGCCACTCTTTTTAAAGCTCCCAGTTTATCTATTATTTTGACTATTGGAAAAACACACTTTATATTAGTATCTTTTAATATTTTTTTGCGTAGCTGCAGTAGCAAAATCGAGGGGGGGGGGGGTAGTATACGATATAGGGATGAACACTTTTGTATGCAAATGGCTACCCCAGTTGTTTTGAGATAGTTAAAACAGATAATTTTAGGTGAAAATTTTGAATGACAAAAAACTCCTAACTACGCCATTGCCTAGCTATGCCAGCCTCCGATTTTTTTTTATAAAACCTTTTTTTAAGTATAAAATAAGAATATATACCCCCCTCCTCTTAGAGATAATTTTTTTCATCCGAAATTTTCTTCCATCCTCCTTTCAATTACCCGAATTCAACACTTGTTTATAATTCAATAAGTTTAAATAATATAACAATAAGAGTTCATTTGAGTTCAGTAATTGCTTACTTTTACCTTACCTATGTACATAGATCAACTTTTAGATCAACTTAACGACAATGAAAAAAAATCACTTACCATAATAAATATAGGCACACTGTATATACAAATATACCTACCTTACAAAGCAGATTGGCGAAATTTGATCCAAATTGATGGACAAGAATGGACAACTACCCTTAAGCGCTGGCACTTAACAAAAATGAGGACCGTTACTGTATCATTTTCATAAAATCTAAATTAACAGATTTTCAGCGCTTGACGGACAACGTTTTTTCTTAAATGTCAGTCTGATTGAATTCAATAACACAGATCTTCGAGGTCACGATGGCCGTCGTTCTTACGCCCAGGGGTTATTTTAACCCTTTAGACGCGTAAATCGACTTAAGTCGCGTGTTTTTTTGTTATCTTTCAACGCGTACCTAAATCGACTATAGTCCACGGCGTATGAAACATATACCCGTTACGCGTAATTCGTACTATTGTCGAAGTGTAACTATTGCATCATCCTTGATGCAAAAACACATTTTCTTAGTATTATTAATAATAAATAAGAAATATGTTTTATACTTTTATATTTTACATGCAATATATACACTTATAATTACTGTTTTCTTTCCTTTAATTAATTTTTTCATTCTACCCCCTTTAAAACTAAAACGATTGCTTGGGACGCCAGGCAAGGAAGAGCAGCGCACAGTGACGCAAAAGTGACTTTTTGTTTTGAGAAGGTATACATTGTTTTTTCTTTTAATTTTTTAAATTTAATTAATAGAGTAAAGAAATGTATTTTTAACGGTCGACTTGATAAACTGATCGTCTCAGAGAGGGGGGAAGATGGGGATAAATCTGACCCAGGTCGCTAGACTTGCAAAGGCCGACTGAGTACAATATGTAAGTAAAAATTAGAAATAGATTCATCGGTCTAGATTCGAGATTGTATTTTAAAGGGGAAACAAACACAAATATGAATATACATTTTAATTAAACTTAAAATAACTACTTCACTTTATATTATATACCATACAGTATAACATCGTTAATTTGATAACATAGTTTGAATTAATTATAATAACACCATTTAAAAAATAAATAATGCAATATTTAAAATTTTGTTCTATAGTTAAATAATAAAATGCATATAGTTATTAATTATTTTAGCACGCATGTTAATTCTATAATTGATTTATTTAATATATTGATAATTTCAGTCATATCAAATGGAACAAATTTGAACAGTTGATTGAGAAAAATATAATAAGCAAAAAAGTTCATATGAACATGTGTCCGGAAATTCTTCGTAAGGGAGCTACAAAATCTCAAAGATTTTGTCTATATCGTCATATCGAGAAGCTTTGTGATCGTTTTTTAAAGAAAACAAAATACTAGAATTTAAGTTATACATTAACAAAATAAGCAACGAATTTTAATAAATAAATAAATTTCAAACATCAACCATTCTTTTTTCCAAAGCTTACTTGACTTGAATTTAATATTGTACTCCAGTTTTGGCTGACATCTCATATATTATATTTTCATGGCAATTGTGATTTTTATTCAATAATAAATAAAATGCGTTGTATCTTTTTTATGAATTGTTTTATTATTGAAGATACGAAAACCTTTGCGATCGTTTTTTAAAGAAAATTTGTTCTTCGATTTTAAAATTTCACGTTAAGACAAACACAAATTTTATAATCGGTTTAGTATTATAATTTTTCATAACTGTATAACAATGGGTTCACATAATATTAAATAAAAACTAGTTTTAGGCTAAATCCTTGGGGATGTGTAGCTCCCTCACGAAGAATTTCCGAAAACATGTTTATATTAACTTTTTTTCTTGAAATATTTTTCTCGATCAACTGTTCAAGTTTGTTCCACCTGATATGACTCATCCTGTATAATACCATTATATGTTATATCATAATATATTAATACTTTGAGCATTTAGTTCATCATGAAATTTATAACGAAAATTTTCAATATAGCATATTTGTTATTGAAAAAATGTATATTAATGCATTTTCTTTCAATTTTAGATCTCATAGCGAATTTTATTATATTATTAAATAATTTGTAGATTTTTTAGTCAAATTTCACATTAAATTAAATTTTGTTTCAGTAGGAACGTTTTTAATAATGCAAGGAACTAACAGTTTATGTATTTATTATTATAATAAGATATGACTAATTTTACATATGAGTCAATAGTAGGTATTTCTTCAACATTACCTCTCTTTTAAGAAATAGAGACAATATTTAAATTATGAATGATATTATAAGTAAAAATACACATTATAAAATTATATTGTAAATAAAGTGGTCCCGAAAAAATGTGTGTATAATTTTTTAACCGAATTTAATTCACGTACAAGAAAACATTAGATAAAAACTAAATTAACTCCCAAACTATATTTTAAATATTCTACCACTGTATAAGCATTATTAATAAGAGATGGATCATTTCATTAAAAAAATATAAATAATTTATTATAGGTACACCTGTTATTATATGTGTGTATATTTTTACTTATAACATCATTCATAATTATAAAATTGTCTCTATCTCTTAAAGAGGAAGTTTCGAAGAAATACTCACTATAGCGAAAAAATTTAGATCTAAAGTGATCAAATTAGATCTTGATAGATCTGCATTTTGAGACTAAATCATATTTGTTCACTGGTTTTTGATATTTGCAGAGCTCCACAGATCAAAAACCAGTGAAAAAATATGATTTTGTCTCAATATGCAGATCTATCAAGATTTGATTTGATCACTTTTAGATCTAAAAATTTTTCCCGGATATTGACTTATTCTGTATAGCATTTCTACATAAATCACTAAAGAACGAGCGTTATTATTTTATTAAATTAAAATGAAGAAACAGAAGAAGGGCAAGTATGAGTATTTATTTGGTCAAAATAAAATACACAAAAATTCAACAATAAAGTATTTTGTTGAAAAAATAAACTTTAATCTTCTATAAAAGGTAAATAATAAATAAAATTAGTAGTATATCTAGATAAATTCATTTATAATCTAGCAAAGGTAACGGTGCTGTACTGTACATTTTATATATTATCTACATTACCACTCAAATTACCAGTACCTACAAATGAAACCGGCTGTACTTGTCTTTGGTCATTTTTGTGGATAATTATAACTAGGAACAAATCCATATCTGGACGTACTGGACAAATTTTAAGCGTTTTGTTAATTAATATTTTCGACCCTGAAAACGTAAAGTTATGCAGTATAATTTCAATTAATGGTGTAACTATTAAACTTTGGCGCTTTATAGAAACGGTCTCCGTCACAGCTTCGACCTTGCAAATCTATTATATGTGATTCAATACAAGTGGCATGTTAGCTGTGTCGAAACGGCGCTGCATTTTGACGCAGCTAACATGTAATAGATTTGCAAGATCGAAGCGGTGACGGAGACAGTTTCTGTGAAGTGTCAAGGCTTTAAGAGGCAACTGTATTTAGAAACTTCAAGTCAATACACATAAAATCCTTTTTATATATGTATTATTATTTTTAAATTGTCATTTATATTTAAAGTGTAATGAAGAATGGGCAGTTTGTAATTAAATGATAATTTTATTTATGTCTCTTATTGCAATTCATGCTACGCCACTGATAATGCCGTAAAATATCATTTAGGATATTTTTGAAGCAATAATTCTTGAAAATGGACTTTCTTAACACAGCCAAAGGCAAACGCTGTCTTTATTCTGTTTGTTTTCTACTGATAGCCTACATCTTAATACCTACAGACTCGGTATAAAAATAGTATATAACTATAATTCTCACAATACTGAACCAGTTCCTAGTTATAATTAAGGATCTAAGTAAGAAATTCATGGTGTATGTTACATAGTAGAATATTTGTAGACATAAAACTCTTGTTCAGTATCATAAAATATTTACACTAGGTACAAGCACTAACTTTGCTTGAATTATACATTTTAGGTACCTTAACTATGAAATTATACAATACCTTCATTAAAATTAATTTAAATCTCTTATCCAAGCAGAATGCTTTTCTATATAAAAGAATTAATCTGCTTGGGGAAAATTGATTGATATATTTAGTAATCTTTATACTCATTTGAGTCTAAACTCTAAAACATAGAAATCTACTTTGTTGTGTATTCAGTCCAATTTAATATAATTATAATAATAATTTTAAATCATGATAATTTTTACATTATGCATAAAAATGCTGCTATTTTTAATAATGGAAAAAACTCTTACTGAAAAATGGAAGAAAGTTATAATACCATTTTATTTGATTCTTGTGTAGTACACGTCTGTCCTATTAATATACATAAGTGTCTTTTCTAGCATTTTAAAAATCTTTCAATGCTTTCAAACGTACACTTTTTGAAGAGTTTTACTGTCTACTATATCGCTACCCAATCATATTCAAAAATACTCCTTTCACATGTTTCAGTCTCTTTATTGTTACGAACAATATCAGTTTTCATAAAATAGGCCCTCTATTGGAAATTGTTTTGCACAACACATTAAATACAGATAAAAACTTTCCAAAGATTCACTACGTCATTTGTTTAAACCAAATTCTATAAAAATATCACATAGCCTGAAAGTTGCAGCCAATGTACAGCATTGAATCATTGGACTAAACGTTAAACAACGCTTACATTAAAGGTACATTGTTCAATTTATAACATCTCATCGTTCCATTAATGCCCAGTATTATAAAGAATTTGCTAGTGTGCAAATAAAAATTAGCTTCCAACTAACGCTATCTGCTAGGTATTAAATATAAATGACAACACACTCATAGATGTAGCAAATAAAATCGTACATATCATAACCTTGACGCATGCGCGATAAGTACAATTAGCGATTTAAAATAGTGCTGCCAAGTGCACCTCATAAAATGCATAACATTTACATTATTATACATTTATTACTACTGCTTTAAAATATCGAGCAGTTTCATAACAATTTAACACCTAACAGATAACGTTAGCTGGAAGCTAATTTGCATTTGCACTCAAGCAAATTCGTTATAATACCGGGCATAAACTAGTCAAAACATTTTTTGATAATAAATGAGCCGCTCAGAAGCTTACATAGTTCATTTTTTGTACTTGATTAGAAAAGAAATAACTGCGTTTTGACACAAAATCAAATTTTTTCACTGGTTTTTGATCTGAGGAGACCTGCAAAGATCTACAACGTTCTTCAAATATCTACAACGATCTACAAAGATCTACAACGATCTACAAAGATCGCTGAAGATGAATTTTCAACGTTTGAATCTCTATCACGATCCATTGTGAAAAAATATGATTTTGTCTCAAAATGCAGATCTATCAAGATCTGATTTGATCACTTCAGATCTAAGTTACAGAACTTTCATTTTTAGGTATTTTAGGTATTGTAGACTCAATTCTACTTGTGAAATTAGTCGCTTTGGCTTCAGAATGACTCATATACCATGTTCATTAATGCTTTAACATTACTTTTATTGTATTCTGCAATATTTTACCATTTAAATATGTTTTAAAGCACTTGACTATGTTATTTTATTTTATTTACTGTATTTTATCTGTTTTAAATATATTTGTTCTACATTTCAGAATAATATTTAATATAAGCATTGTCTTTACACAACTCAGCAACTGTAATCAGCCAAAACATTCAGAAAGATTTACCGTTTTAAGTATTTAGAGCGCGATTCGTCTACACGCAATAATTGTGTACCACCCCAAGGAAGTTTAGATATGACTATATAAAGCACATAATTTGAAAATCTTCATCAAAATTGGAATTAGTATAGTTAGTATCAACTAAATTCTACGTTTTTAGATTCCTCAATTCAATTTAAAATAATTATCTAAACAATAAGCATTATAAAATGATCATATTTCTACAAAATAATGCAATATTGATTGTTTTTAATTCTTTCAATTTATAGATTATTTGTTTTTTTTTCAAAGAAGAATTAATAACAAATGAGCCGTTCAGAAGCAAAAGCGACTAACGTTAGTTTTCGTCGATTTTCTAACTTCGATACCAAATACTTAATTACGTACCTTTTTTAGAAAAGAATTGTTCTATATTCAATCTATTCAAGTTTTTTATATACCATACTTAAATTCTTATTAAGTATGTTTATATTTTTTTCGGTTTGACTTCTGATCGACACAAACATACCTATGTATATTAGGGTGTGCCAAAAAAAGCAATATCTTTTTCTTCGCTCTCATTACGAAATAAGTTAGTTTATGACCTAAAATAAATCCTTGCCAAAGGATTACCCTATAGTTCAATTTTAAGAGGTGCCACAAAGGGGGGTCCCGTTTCCCACTTAAATAACATTGAAAAATTATTCCTTAGTACTAATGTTAGTATTACTGATTCATGATAATGGATAAAAAAAATTAAGGTCATTTTGTAGAGAATAAAATTATTTTCTAATAATGCCAGTTTTCAACTGGGTCATTCTTTTTTCGATAGCTCAGTATTAAGGTAATATAAAGCTATTTAATTTTGTATTTATACATATAGAATATTGACGTTCAAATGCTGATTTTTGTAAAACAAAATATTTAAAACGTTTATAAGTTTCAACTCATTGCATTTACACTTATACCTCTCTCGATTATTTTTATAGAGAATTAAATTTTCCATAAAATAAACATAACTTATTTTTATAAAAACAATATTTTAGTTGTGAGAGCCAGTTAGACGTTCATTTTAACAAATAAATCACTTGTATGTATGTAACTTTTGATACGTTGAATTGAGGGTCATGACTTTGAAGACACTTTTCTAGAGAATTTTATCTTCTGCAAAATGATGTCCTTAAAAAATATTCAACAGTTATCATGAATCAGTAATACTAACTTTAGTACTAAAGAAGCATTTCCCCATGTTATTTAAATGGGAAATGGGACTCCCTTTTGCGGCACCTCTACAGGATAATCCTTCGGCGGGGATTTATTTTAGGTCATAAACTAACTTATTTCGTAACGAGAGCGACTGTTCATTTTTTTAACACACCCTAATGTATATATTACTCACATATATAATTTCGTTGTTCAATGTTTACATAACTTTTGTAGACAATTTCAACAGATCGATCAAGACCTTTATATAAATGTACTTCTCATATATATTTATGATCATTTAATATAACGAATTAACTAGTAGATGATTAATACTTTGCAAACGTGGAAGCTAGAGTAAGGGAATTAGATAACTTGAGCTCGCGGGAGCGTGTAGCACATCTGTGTGTGCGTAGAGAGGCGCGTGAGGTGCGTGGAATAACAGGAAGAGCCGTCTTGGGCGCGCCGCAGGACGTGGTCACTCAGGGGCCCGTGCGCAATGTCACAACGCTTCTTACAATTAACTTTAACCCTCGCATGGCCAACAGTTGAAATTGTACTTTATTGAACATTCAATAAAAATGGACCAATTTCTTTTTATACTTAACTTACTTTTCGATTCAATAAAAAAATATAAGTTTATTCATATAATATATACCGGGTGTTTTTTAAAGACTTTCCCGCGGATTATTTTCAAAATAACGAATTTTCAGAAAAAATGTTTCAAATAAAAGTTGTTTATTTTATCTCTCTGCAACAAAAAATAGTTTAGTTTGAAAAGAAAAGTTGGACCTGAAAACCCATCAAAGTGACCTTTCTAAGATCACCTCATAATGTCAATATTTAGCCCCCTCAAAACCATGAAACTTTTATCTGAATCTTTTTTTCTGAAAATTCGTTATTTTGGAAATGATCCGCTGGAAAGTCTTTAAAAAAAACGTATGTGATAAAAATAGTTGTACGTACATGAATAAATAAATAAAATATTTTGAAGATTGGACTCTTTTAGTGATTTTTGCAAATAAAAATTTAATTCCTTTCCTACAGAGTTATAAGATAGCAAAAAAGCATTTTTGTAAACTTTTGCAAGATGTACAGGATGAACATTTTTTTAGACAAAATCTAATTATATCATTTGGAAGCATGTACTTTCAATTTAACCATATTTTTAAGTTGATACTAAACATCCTAACAAAAATTACAAAAAAAAACATTTTTTTGCTTTAAGACCCCATAATTTGGCAAAAAATGAATGAAATTTCAACTCACAAAAAACACTAAAAATTTTTGGTTTAAATCTTCAAAATGTTTATTTATTTATTATTTACGAAAATATGGTCCATTTTTTTAAAATATTTCAATAATCATACGATCGTCCGTATTCTGTCAAATCGTCTGGCCACCCTAGGGTTAATAAGTACGCATTTTGTCCGTATCCACTTAAATACATATATTTATGTTTAAGGTGTTTAAGGTAAACCACACATTGTTTACTTAAATACATGTTTAAATTATATATTTATGATTAACGCACACCCACACTTTTGATTTAAGTGCAGCGTGAGGTTATATTTATAATGTCCGAGTAAACATAAATTAGTTCCGGTAATACAAACTTTATTAGCGAAATTTTGAAAAAGAACATTATTAACGACACGTGTCTATCGTTAATTAAGATTGTCTGTTTAATATAAATTGACATTAACATCCAATTTTTATATTACAATAAAATGTGAAATTCTATCAATACCAAAATATTAAAAACAGTCGAAAATTTTATCACTTTTATAACTATAATAATTATAAAACCGTTTTTATACGTACATTGGCAATCAAATTTATATTGATTTAATTTAATTAGAAAATTCCTAGCTAAGCAATCTAATTTATTTCGACTTTTAAATTAAAGACAACAATTTTTTAATTTTTTAATTTCCTCTAATCCAGCTATCATACCACTTCTAACAATACACGAATAAGAAGCTTATTTAAATAATCAGTTGTTATAATTTATTTTTATCACATTATGATAAGGATACATACATACAGGTGTGTCAAAAATGTTCTGGGGCGGTCGAATATTTCGAATGGTATATACAGCATCAAAAAACAAAAAATACGTGTTCAATATTTTTGAAAAAGCTTTTCAACTACACCAAACTCGACTCTCCACCCCCACCCCCTGTGGGTGGAGATGGGGGCAACTTTGATATATTAAATGGAACCCCCCATTTTTTATTGCAGATTCGAATTTTGCGTAAAAAAATACGTTACTTTTGTCTGAGACATTTTTTTGTTATTCGGGGCAGATGGCGCTGTAATTGCTGTTCAAAAAGAAAAATTTTGTAATAGAAATTATCAATGAAATATTAATAAAGACGAGGTTTTGAGTAGAAAATTATTATTGTCAATTGACTGCAACTTGAAAAGTCTTTGAGGCAGCCTTATACTGATAATTTTAATTTTATTACTTTCAGAAGAGCCATTTCCAATATTTTTTTATTACTGTACAAAAAGTACCTATTATTTATCATAACTTATTTTCCTATCACGATTTATTTAATATCTCACTCTTACTGAAAGATAATGGCGTATGTTAAACTTTCGGAGCGGGAAAAGGTATCTTTATTAACAATAATGCTTTTCTAGTCAAAGCCTCGTCTTTATTAATATTTCATTGATAATTTCTCTTACATTTTTTTTCTTTTCGGACAGTCATTACAGCGCCATCTGCACCGAATACAAAAAAAACAAAAGTTAAGTATTTTTTGACGCAAAATCCGAATCTGCAATAAAAAATGGGGAGTTCCATTTAAGATATAAAAGTTTCCCCCATCCCCACCCACAGAGGAGTCGAGTTTGGTGTAGTTGAATAACTTTTTCAAAAATATTAAACACTTTTTTTTTGTTTTTCGATGTTGCATATACCATTCGAAATATTCGACCGTCCCGGAACATTTTTGACACCCTGTATAATACATATCCCCACGTTCCACCCAACCCTCGTACTGAAAGAAGATAATGGAAGCACTTTGTTCGCCAATTCCTAAACAGTATCTATGCATATTTACGTAAAATCTTCGCACATTGCAGTGTATGTATACATTCAATAATTCTTGAATACGTCATTTCGTTTCATAGAAACAAGATGTATTGAATTTTGAATACTTCATTAATAATATATTGTTTAGTGACTCTTCGATAATCTTTATAACAAGATTTTAGCTACCACTGGTATACGTGATGAACGTGTTATAATTGAATTACAAAATTGAGTTTGCAGCAAATTTGTAATGGCAGAGATCAATTCTCAAGTAATTTTGTGATGTAGTAAGTACGATAATAGAAGTTTAAATATTTAATACAATTACAAATAACTTTGTTTTGATATGTATTGATATTTTTATAAAATAATCTCCATACACTTTTCCTTTCTAAATATTACAAGTTCTAAATTTAATATAATATTATTAAGTAATTTTTATAATAATATAATTGTAAAATATTTTTGAACCACATATCTACAGGGATGGATAACAAACGAAAAAAAATGTATTTTATAATTAATCTGAAAACTACATAATATAATTTACTTCCTTGGCCCCTTTAAAACAAAGTATGGTATTTTATATAAAAAGGAAACAACTTAGTATATTAAATTTATATTGACACATTAGTTACATCTAAACGATTTTCACTGAAGAACATTATATTTTTATCTTCCATAACAGTGGCGCCGGAACCAATTTTTCTGAGAGGCAGTACGAACCTCAAAAATTAAGCTGACCTTACTGACTTTACTTGACGTTCTTAAAATTCAAAATTGACTTATGTACTTTACAGTATGCAATTTTTTATGTCACTTTCAAGTGGATTTTTCAGAATGAATTTTTTTATCAAATAAACAACTGAAGGGCGTTAAAGAAAAAACTTCCAGCTATTCAAATCTGTCCTTGATTTTTTTTACGATTATTTATTTACTAGTTATAGGCGTTCAAAATGAAATATGAGATTTTTGCTTTGATTGCAAATAACTTGGACAAAAATGGTGGTACCTACAGCAATAGAAAAATAGCAAATTAAAGAAAAAAGTCTGCTCTACAAAATACTTTATTTAATTAGAACAAAAAAATTTCTCAAATCCTGTTGAGCCTGCCAAAATTGATAAACATTTTTGAATTTTTTTTTCGACTTAAGGATATTAAAATTTTCAACAAATTATTCGAAAACTAAAATGTTCAAGCTTTAAAACTGTTCTACAACCATTTTTCGCAGAGATGCAGCCATTCAAAAATACCTAAAAATATTGAAAAAATTTAGTGATCTCTTAATTTTGGAGTTTAGTGTACAAAAAAACAGATTTTTATAACTATACGTCGCTTCAAACCCGCCTTAAAAAACAGGATCAAAATTTTGGGGGAGCAAAAAATAATAATTAAAATTTTGGGGGGGCAGTCGCCATCCCTCCGGCTTCGGCGCCACTGTCCATAACACTCTATAATGGTTATACATTTGCAAAATGTGTCAGCATGTAGGTATCAAAAAACCTTTGACTGAATAAATAATTCGAAACATTCCCCTGGAGAATATAATTAGAAACACCATTACGTTTTATTTTATCTTCCATTTTATCCTACTATTCCTGAAACATTGTATTTAAGTGGATAGGCGATGCGTATTTTAATATAACATATGTATATTAGCTGAAATTAAATTCCAATTCATTGTTCAAAATTGATGTTTTAATTTTACAAAAGATGTATATTTGGTGTTTTAGTTGCATTCATTAAAGCTCATCAATTTAACACAAACTGTGACAATTAGGTAATTATTAATCAATATATAATTGGCTTCGACTCATTAATGGCAGGATGCTGATGATATGCCAAATGGTAATTGTCGCTATTGGCGTCACTTGTCGATATATTTAAAAAACTTTTTTCTCCTAACGTGATATTGTAAAATTATTACATCAATTAAAATATTATTAAGAAATCTGATCGATGAAGTTAATACTGAACACGTATTCGTTTTAATACATTTCTCACATGTAAAAATAGCGAATGTTAGGCACTTAATGGCCTTTAAGTAATATTTTGAAATAATACATAATCATTTGTTATTTGTTTCTTATTGTTAATCTACCTTGATGGCTCAATAGCGAGTCATTTTCTGTCTTCAGTCGCTAACAATAAGTACTTTCACTCTACCTTTTTTACAAAATAAATAAACAAAAATATTTACTTAATTGCCAGATTGGGTTATTCTCATCCATTTTCACATTATACCCACACTTACGATCAGATTGCTCAATACATACGTTGCCGGTATTTTATGAAACGTTGTGACAAAGATAACAATGGCGCACACAGGCTAACCCGATCTGTTTAGTTATTGCACTTTTCGCCATTGACTGACGCACCTCCACCGCCACCTGGTGAGTCGTTCGCGATATCGTACGGTCGCAATATGGCGCGCACTGTCTCATAGTTCTTTTTAAATCCTAATTTGGTATAAAGACTCTTGGACGCGTCGTTCTCCGGCCGAATGACGACAAACGGTTTGTATCCCCTTTCGTTAACTATTTTAGTCAGGTACTGTGCGAGATAGATGCCGTATCCCTTCCTGCGGAACTCAGGCTTGGTCTGCATTGAGAACATCGCGCCGTAGTACGATTGGACCATCCACGCGGCCAGTTCTCCTGTATTTGAGAACACGCCGTACGCCGGTAACATGGTGATGAGTTTCTCGAACACCTTCTTCGACTCCATGTGGTTTGCTGGATACAAGTCGTGGATCGCGTCCGCGTGCTCCGGCAGTAGCTGTTTCAGCTCAGCTTCTTCCGCCAGTTCCGTCGGAAGACTGCAACAGGTAGTACATAGATTAATTACTGTAATTATAATATCTCGTTATATTCGTGTAGACAACGTGCTGTGTATTGTCTGTACATTCTTATTTGACTCAGAAACAGTTTATTATATAGAATACTTCCAAGTAATTAGTGCCATATTATTTATTACCATACGTCAAGTAATAATAGCATTTAGCAGTCATATTCAATTATCATGTAATTTGATAAAATATATGTATTAGAAAATGATAATTAAAATAATATTTTAATATAGCTAAGAAAAGCTTATTAACACATTGGTTGCCGTCGTGATATGGTGCCAAGATTGACAAGTCAACTAATTATTGTTCGATTACTGTATTTTTATTATTCATAGAAGTTTATATGCGTTAATTACTTAATGACTCTATCAGTTATAATTATTTTGTAATTAAAAGTTTACCAGACTAATTAAATAGAGGGAAATTCATTTTATTACTTTTTTAATGCAGGGTTGGGTTATTCATCTGTTATTAAAATATGTATAGTATATAGTATATATATGTATATACTATACATATTTTTTGTACTCTCCTTGATGAGAACCGTTATTATTACAGTAATTTTGGAAATTTGTAATTAGATACACATAATACACATGCATGTTGGTTTTAACATAATAATGAAGAATGTTGGGCTGGCCATTTATAGTTTTTGATATAATATTGGATACATAAATATAAAAGTGTGATGAAAAGGAAACCCTATTAATTAAAGTATTGACAAACACATTTACCTACTTTTAAAATATATGGGGAAAGGCAAATTTTTAAAAATATCCCAAAAAAACAATATGTTGAATAAAACAATATTTTTCATCACTTTATCAAACAATATACAATTTGAAATAAATATATTATAAAAAATATATTATCGGTATAACAACCGGATTTCAGATAAAAATATAACAATTTTTCATTGAGTCAAAAAAATAAACAAACATACGAAATTTCAATTTTTTATACGGCTGTTTTCGAAATCATACTTTTCTTGACGTAGCAATGACAATGAAAAAAGAAAAAAACAGGTAGACATGCATTAGTATTCGTATATACAGTAGGTAAGTACTTAGGAATTCATAATAGAGAAAATAATTTTAAAAAAACTCGGACTTAACTAGATTAAGCCAGTATAACCATATTTGAAATGTAAATTGAAATAATTAATGGAATGATTAGAATAATCTTTAAGAATATTGATGACCTGTTTAAATATTAATTAATAAACAATCGATAAAGATAAATCAATGATTATATATTATATAATCAGTGGTCTTCAAACTGTGTTTCGCGAGGGTTCAGAGAGTCAAAATAAAAATTCAAAAAAAATTATAAAGAACTCACATTAAATGACTAGTGTTTATTAACTAAATAACTCAGTCAAGACATACACGAGTGTATGTCATAAGGGTTCCGAAGTACGTACTACGTAGAATATTTGGACCCACAAGTGAATTTTTGAGTTAGAAAAAAATATGAAAATATCGTCATATTCTACTAATTGAGATCTACATTTTGATACCCCACACGTGTTTAGTACTTCAAAGATCTAATTTTATATATTTTCTTTCGTCATTTTTAATTTTTAATATTTCACAATTTAAATTGCAGTTTTTCTTGAATTTTTAATATTTAAAAATTAATTTTTTTATATTAACTTTTTTATAAAATTTCTATACGCTCGCGAAACGGCGGCGGGGGGGGGGGGGGTATAGGGCTCCTGAAATGTTGTTTTGCCCGAGCCCCATTGAAGCTCTCTCAGGGCCCGCATACACACATAAACCTGACAAACAATAATTGATATTATCGTCCACTTACGGATCGTCATCTTGTTCATTATCCGGGAGCTTGGAACAAACGTATACATCACCGCACACTTTGTCAACAGTTCCAATATGTGTGTAGAACTCTTCGATCCTGTTCATAATCAGCTTAGGTATGAAGTTGAGATAAATCGGTTGTGACCAATCAATGAGCACATCTTCTTGTTGTAACAGGCACAGATTGTCGAGTTGGTCACATGGACAAAACACACTAAAGCTTTCGTACAGTTTCTCGTTCGGCTGGAACAGATAAACGCGTAATGGTTAATTACATGTTTAACGCACTAGCGCACTTTTCTCTGGTTTTAAATAATTTTCAAATTGGGTCGTTTGTTTGGAAAAGGTTATTACGTTTTCCTTTTAATTGGGTTGTTCGTAGGAATTTTAAAGGTTAATCGAAACATGATTTTTTAGTATTTATATCTACAAAATCCCTATTTTTTTTGTTTAAAGAGTTGTAATTCTTGCATTCAAGGAAATTGTGTAGGGAGCAATATAAATGATAATCTATAAGGGTATAATAGCGAAATAAGTGAATAGGGTGTGTTACAACAATTTTTGCCGGGTCGACAAAGAAACATAAAATCTAACAATTTTTAAATACTGCGTTGAAATGTTATCTTTTAGAATATGTTTAACATCATAACTTAAGATTAAACGCGACACATCTACGAACTTTGAAAGATCCTACTTTTTTGTTAATATATAAATCAATTGAACTTCGATTGTAATTCTAGTTTCATAATATGAAAATTGGTTATCGTCTTTGTGTTGTATATAATATACAAGTTGTTAGAAAAAGTTTAGGTATAAAGTACTGGCACCAGTCTTGAACGCTTTAATTATTTATGCCGCGATAATTATTTATCCACTATTTTTAAACAAAATTATCTATAGTCATCAAATCACGCTGTAAGATAGTTAAATGTACTTATATAAATTAATATCCAGTAATGGCAGTAATCAAATATCTACAAATATTTATAATTCTGTACAAATAATTTTAAAATGTTCAACGCTGGGACATGTTCAAGACTGGTGCCAGTAACTTATGAATTTTACAGCAAACTTGAATAACCGGTTATGAAGATATGAGTTCCTCAAGCGCCATTACAATTAATTTACTCTACAATTATGTTAAATACTTTTGCATTCAAATTTAAAAATCGATAAAACTTAATATTTTTGGAAAATAAGACCTTTATATATAACATATTAGTCACCCAGTAGCGAATATATGTGGCTTTATATTTAAAAATACTTAATAAATTAAATATTGATCGTAAACATATGTTTTATGTTCTATACCTAAGTAAATGCTATAATTACACCTCCACCACAAAATAATCCTCAAATTTAAATACAGATAAAAAAGAATACACGCAATTTTTTTATGTGGTCAATGATAAAACGTACCGCTTCCGATTTAGGAGCGGTCATTTCGAAGGCGCGAGTAACAATAAAAAGATTTGTATATTTACCTATGCATATAGCTCAATTCTTATCATAAAAAAGAACATTTAGTTCATTATATACCCTTATTGTTAGATCAATTAGTTAAATAATTTTAATTAAAATTATTATGATTAAACAATTTATTTGATATTATGAGAAATTCAATTATTAGTATTAGTATTAATACTGAAATACTATATTTTATTATATAGTGCACTTCATGTGTATGTGTATGTGCAAAAATTAAAATAAAAAGAACCCGTCATTTTGAATAATAAAGTTAACAAAGTTACAGCAAATAACTAAAATTGAAGAACAAAAATATTTATTTGGACGGCTATATTAGTTTACATCATTTTTTATTTAAAAGAAACACATTCTCATCAAAATTCATAAAAATTCAAATTAAAAAATAAAATATGTTAAAAAAATGTAAAAGAGTGTTACACTAAAGCAATTACCGTCATATCGTCTAGGGAGGGTACTACAACACATACTCCCTGACGTTTTCACTAACTTCGTGTTTCACGAACTTACAAGTGATTTTATTTAAATATGTTGTTAAAATAATTGTGTAGGGTAAGTGCAGCAATTTCGGAATACTTATTTATTATTATTAGGCATGCATATCTAATAAATAAATAGTTAAAAGATAAGATATTATATATTATATCTTATACACAGAAAAATAGTTTACAATAGCAATTTAAGAAAAGAGCGAAAAAGATTATAAGAAGTAAAACTAAAGAAAAACTTTAAATTCGCAATAAAGTTATTATTATAAATCAGTGTTTCTCAAACTTTTTCCTTACGCGATCCTTAATGTTTTCTCGTATTGATACATGACTTTAATATGATTTTAAGATTTGAATACGGGATTATTTTCATGACTTCCGAGTAAGAATCAATGAGTACGTTTACACAGCGCTGTTGTTCCGGTACTACAAATCGAAATTATAATTCCAGCTGGCGTTACTTATTCTCGTATGTGTAAACAGCACCGCTTAACCCTTTGGACGCCTAACACGAAAAAAAAATATGCTCTAAAAAATGCAGTTTTGCCACCAAAAATAAAATGTTACAAAAAAATTTAAAAACATTTTTTTTATTATGTACTTAATGTAAGGCATCAAATAAAGTACCTACAAAACATGGGCGTCGCATGGTTTTAGTTTTGAAGGGGGTAGAAAGAATTTAAAAAAGAATTTAAAAAAAACCAGCAATTATTAAATAAATTGAACTTTATTATAGTAACAGTATAATGAATATATATGTACATAAAAATGTATTACGAAATTAATTACAACCCTCCATACGCGACAGGGGATGAAATATATAATTTTTCCTTTATTTGATTTTTATTCGATATACAAAATCGTAAATATCTCGGCTCCTATGCGAGATATGGGTTTGTTTTTCCCCCCAAAACCCCCTTCCCTGTAGTATTTTTCCCGCCGGATCAAATAAAACTAATTACAACCCTCCATACGTAACAGGGGATGAAATTTAAAAAAATACTATATTATGCAAAGTCGTAAATATTTTGGATCCTAGTTGAAAATTGCAAAAACCCTTTCTACTCTCGCCATTAGGGGTTGAATGTCGAAATATTTATTTTTATTGAAGACTATTTTGCCCGAATTCATCTTTATAAATTAAACAGCTTCGCAGATAAACATCAAAAACCCACCCTCGCCCCCTTCCTACATTTTTAGGGGTTGAATGTCTAATTTTTAAAAAATTATTTTGTCCAAACATACCCTAATATCATAAACAGTCATGTAGATAAATTTATCAAAATTAAAAAATTTAACACCAATCCCCCCCCCTCCTCACCTAGGGGTCGAATTTGCCTTGTTTTGTTTTTCTCATACAAATTTTTCCACCCCCTTAAGGGTTGAATTTTGAGAAATGCTGAAATATCTGTTTCATTATATGTATGGTAAAGTATTTATATTAAGTTTCACGTAAATCCAACAAAAAAAAGTTTTCCCATACAAAATTTTACTCCCCCTTTCAACCCCCCAGTGGTTGAATTAATAATGAAGAATGTTGGGCTGGCCATTTATAGTTTTTGATATAATATTGGATACATAAATATAAAAGTGTGATGAAAAGGAAACCCTATTAATTAAAGTATTGACACATTTACCTACTTTTAAAATATATGGGGAAAGGCAAATTTTTAAAAATATCCCAAAAAAACAATATGTTGAATAAAACAATATTTTTCATCACTTTATCAAACAATATACAAATTTTTCCACCCCCTTAAGGGTTGAATTTTGAGAAATGCTGAAATATCTGTTTCATTATATGTATGGTAAAGTATTTCAACCCCCCAGTGGTTGAATTTTGGGAAATGTTTAAATACGTGTTTCATTATTTGTATAGTTTTTTAAGTTTCAAGTAAATCCACCAAAAAAATATTTTTTACCATATAAACTTTTACATCCCTTTTTACCCCCATGGGGGTTAAATTTCGAAAAATCCTTTCTTAATGGGTGCTTACATAATAAAAGGAAGACATCCCTGAAATTTCATGTTTCTAGGTCCACGGAAACATTTTTTATAAGCCGTGGACTATAGTCGATTTACGCGTTGAAAGGTAATAAAAAAACGAGCGACTTTAGTCGCTTTACGCGTTCAAAGGGTTAAAACTACATCGGTTACAGTAAAACCGGAACAAGAGCGCTGTGAAAACGTACTAAATTTGTATAAACACCATTAAGTATAAAGTATTACACATCACCGCCTTAAAACTACATATATATTTTTGTACTAATTGTGAGTTTATGATAGAAAACACATGAAAAACGACTAAATGAAAATTTGACGACGTTTGATATCGATGGATTAATTTTAATAGATCATAACCCATAAAATATTCGAAATTAAATTTTTTGAAAGAGAATTATTAAGACATGTTTCATCCAATTAAATTTTGTTTAGTTCAAATTATTATTTAGATAAATAAAATTAGTCTTTAATAAAATCAGGATCAACCCAAACTTGTACTTAGAAACCAAGAACTATTACACCTACTTTTCGTTAATTGGGAATACAATGGTGACATGGGTCTTAATTAGGCCGTAGAATAATTGAAAATATCTTAACATATCGTATTAAATTTAGTTAATCGATAAACAGGATTTATAATAATTTAGCATACGTATCATTAATATAACTATTTTGATTTTAATTTGAAACCAGTATCCGCATTTCTGTTCTTACCCTACTGATTATTATTCATAAAGTAAATAAATATTCATAGAAATTCTTGATGCGAGACACGCGAAATGAAGTCGCATTGTTATAATTCGAACGAACATTAATCTTGAAAAACTTGCCAACTTCTTAAAGATGCAACTTGTTTTTATATTTGTAGATAGTAATCGCAAGAATTCCGTAAAACCCTAATTTAAAGTCGCTAACTCTGCAATAGCAAATAATAGGTCAAGAATGTTAGATAAGTAGCCAATAGACGTCGACCGGAAGTTCTGCATCGCACCAGGGTCTCTAGTTACGTCACTCGCAATGACCCTGGTTGGCCACCCGCCAAGTGGGTTAGCAGGGATTCAGCGCGCCAACCCCATATAGCTCGCCCAACGTCGCGCTTAGTAACTAATACAAAACAACAACTAATTATCTTTGATGGAAAAATCTGTCAACGTTTGAAGCCTGTTAACAGTATAATTATTCAACGGGGTTGTACAGAGTTCAAACTGACATTAACTGCATATCATTTTATTATGAAAACTTACGTTTATACTAGAAGAACCACAAAAAAGTTCTAAAATAACAAATAAATATTACTATTTGATTAGTCCCTCACAACCAAACATTTTTTTCTAATATATAATGGTTCTGAGATAATTAGTCAGTAACACTTTAAATACCCCACCCTATATAAGTAACACGTCAAATTTTGATACAAAACGGGGTAAAATGATCAAAAATGATGATATCGTGATTTAGGAACCTATGTGACATGTCGAAATACGTAAAAAACAATTAATCTTCCCTTCCGTACAAGAACTTTTGTATGGTCTTATAGTTTGTGTAATTTATATCAAAATTTTAAAACTTTCGGTATATGTCGCGTCATTTTGATTATTTTGGATATTATTATGTCCACTTAAATATGTGATGAAACGATGGTCGAAATAATGAATTATAACAGTGCGATTTAAATAAAGAAATGAATAACAACTTTTTGTGATATTTTTATATTTGTAAATTATTTCATTTAATTTCCATTATCTTTTCAATGAAACAACGAAAAATACTATTATACGATTTACAAGAATAATAAAAAAATCCGGGTAAAGCATAATCCAGGCTATATCTTTTAAAATCTTCACAAAGGAAAACCCTTGAAAATAACATCCAAGCCCTATCATACACATAAAATACCCTTAGGAGTCTTTGACATTGACTATAAATAAGATTTTCTTTTTACGTCGCTTCTTATGATAAACGTGAGTAGGTACCTTTTCCTACGTATATTTTATTTCTTAAAAAAGTTTGATCTATTATGAACATCCATTGGCTTAAAACATTACTATAGTTATAATTAATTATAAAAGCTGGATTTGTATAGAATTTATGAACATAACTAAAACAAAAATAAATAAAATGCTCTCATGTATAATTATTCAACTTAGTAATTAGTACTAGGGGGTAACCTCAGGAACACGAATGCAACGTGAAATATGTTACACTTTGAACATGTACTCACTTTTTATTTTTCTTTATCTCTGACTAGACCCGTGACTCCGTGGTTACATTTTATAATTTGTTTGTGAGCTTTAACATCAGTTTACAAAAATTAAAGAATTTTGAAGAGTAAAAAATTACAGAAAACAGATTTTTATAATTGCACCCGGCCTAAGAAATAAGGATCCAAATTATTTCTTTCAAAATGTTTGCAAGCTAGCAAATTTTATTAGCTAGACTGTAATACCGGACATAATAAGCTGATTGTATTAACCAATAAACACAATAATTATCGCCTACTGTATCTACAATTAGTTAAATGCTATTAAAAAAACAAAAAAATGCTATTATGAATTTATTCCATAAAAAAAAATTGGAAGAATTCAGGAGGTGTAAATAACCCACTTATGTATACTATCTTGTATACAATACTGATCCATATATTCCTTATAGCGCTCGTCTTGACATTGATAAAATATTCTTTGCACGAGAAAATCTCGAATTCCAGGAATTGATTACTAAAAGACAGTACACGAAAGAAATGTCAAGGGCATTTGAGGACGAGAAATGGTTCTATGTTTTACATTACCTGAAACTGATACAGCAAAGGATAATGGCCATTTTGCAAGACGAATCTTCTCCATGGGAACGAAAGAATACGAAAGAAGTGGGCTTTGTGGAATGAATTTTTAAATTGTAATTTCTAATAAATATTTTGTTCAGATAAATATTTATAGCTAGTTTCACACGTTATTTTAGAGTTTTATACATTATATTATATTATCTTTTTTACATATATAAATAGTATAGATTAACAATTATTACAAATGTTCAACAACATATACAAATTAATTATTGTATTTGATAATCCAACTCAATTTTCTTAACCAAAATTTTGTTTCGTTTAAAATAACCCAGTTAATTTTCATATTATAGAATCAATATAGATTATAAAAGAACTGAGATGCTTAAACATATCTAATATCATTCTATGTGTCATTTTATTTCTTTATAACTTCAAAAAGTATTTTCTTAACGCTAGTTTATATTAACACAAAAAATACTGTTCAATATTGTTTACAAATGCTATAATAAATATTTAAATGTTAGAACAGTTTATTTAATGCTCTTCGCTATTTCTCATTTCATTTAAAACAGTTCGCGTTTAATTTGTTCCCTATTTTAATTAACAATAACTTTGATTTAATCTACAAAACTCAGTTTGTACTGACTAGAATCCTTAATCCCTTATCTCTAAAATGAATGCTAAATATTCGAGAGTTTTCAGTATACACATTCTGAAAATCACAGTGTGCAAATTTTCAAGTTGAAGTAAACATCTGCTTTGGTTCTCTCTCGCAACCATACATATGTCTGTGAATTTATGGAATAAGACATTTTATTATTTTTCCTTCACACCGAATTCATTTTCTTCTACTAAAATGATATATGCATCCATAGAACCAATTCAAATATGATGAATGTCTGGCATTACGAGATTTTCTCAAAATAGGAACTTTTTGTTGGTATTATACGATGTGAATTTATTTTCCAAATAAACTATTATTTCTTTTCTTAACTAATTAATTTAAAAAGGTACGCTAGGTAATTAAAAATAAATGCATATGTATTGTGTATGGGCGAGGATTTAAAAAAAATAAAAAATAGAAAATGTTTTATTAATTCGAAGTTATATGTATATGTATTATCTTTATAATTTTCAGAATATTTGATTTTCTTTTGATGAATTTTCGCTTATTTCTGTGCATATTTTAGTGTTTTGACCTACATTCGTTTTTGTAATGATTAATTAATTTTATTTTAATTTAGAAATGAATAAAATGTAAATTTATAAAAATCAATGGAAACTAGAGATTTACTGGCACTAATTTATTTATTAATTATTATATTATCATAGAATCTACTTTACATTGTTTCAAATTTTACGATTCCTTATTTTATATATTTTGTGTCGTAGTACTTATCATTTTGTAATCATTAGCAAGTGTCCATCATTGCGACGAGCACGTTTTACTTTATCCATTACTGGAGAAAAAATATAAACAAAATAAAAAGCTTTAATTTAAAAAACAAACTATATTTGTGGTCTTTGGTAATTAAATTGATTAAATAAAGAGTTAATTATTTTATTAGTAACATGAGTTCATGAGAATTACAAAAAAGAAGCCCGTCAATCCTAAAAACAGTAAATCTTGCTCTTATAGCATACCAGTACCTTAATTACCTATAGAGCTTTTAATATTTTGATCTTTTTCCTAGAAATATTTTCTTATCTGAAATTTCAATTTATTACTATCTGTAGGTAACTATAGTATATAAATTTAACCTATCCTAATATTATATAACTCTCATTTTATTGATATAATACATAAAATGTATCAAAACTTATTTTCTATTTACATTCTTCGCACATTTAAGAGAAAGTGCTTTGTCATCTTTTCTTTCTTTTTCTCCTGCTGACAATAATAAAGTACGTATAGACAACACGAGAAGCTCTTGAGAAAACTGCACAGCTTTCTTCGATTTTTGTGAAAACTTGTATTGGGAAATAAACATATGGTTTTTATTATCAAAAACGTGGAGAATTAAGTGTGTCATATAAAGTTACATTAACGTAATGTCTTCATTATTCTATTCGTATTGTTAAAAAAACAATAGATTCAATTTGGTTGGATTTTCTTAAATTCAGGATAATGTAAATGAAATTAATATTTTAACTGAAAATTGAAATAGTACCTATAATATACATGTCTCAATTTAATTTTTCCCAAGAAAAACTATTTTTAGTCAACTTTTGGTTATAAGTATTTTAATTTCAACATGACTCATTCAGAAGTCCATTTAAGAATGTCGAGAAAATCAATGTTTTATATACAGTTATAGGTTCTTACAATTCCTTAAAAAAATACAAAAATATTTATTAATTTTTTAATAAATATACGTTTTCTAAAAATTAGGTATACCTAGAATTCACTAATCTAGAATTATGATATTAAAATAAACAAATTACTAATATATGTATACTTTTGAAAAAATACAATAAGCTATATCTAAAATAATATTAATTGAAAAGATTTAAAACAGTTAAAAGTAGATTTATTGATTAAAATATGCGCGTGTATGTATAGATTATTTACTATATTTCAGATAAGAAATAAATTAATTTAAATAAAAAATAAAAATGTAATACTTAATAAGTACAATACGATATTTGGTAAATAAAGTTGAAACGAAATTTTGAAACATCACACTGCTATTTATAGTAGAATAACACAATATCAATTATCCATACATATGCGTGTAAGTATAGATGAATTTTATGTATACGACATAATGGTACGCAAATATTGTTTATTTACCTACATGATATTCGTGTTCAATACTGTATAATCATGTACACGAGATGGGACTAGATGAGATTTAAGAAAGTATCAAATGTTTAACTTCTTCCAGTCTCCTCTCGGTCTTGGATATGACAATAGTCTCATATTAATCTCGTCTCGTGAAAATTAAAACCATCACGTCTCGTTATAATTGTCTTATTACGTACATGTGATCGAAACCGAGAGCAAAAAAATTCTTAAAAAAATATCAAAAATGTAAATAGAAATAAGGTACTGGCACCAGTCTTGGATGTGACCCCAGTAATGGCTATTTTTTTAATTAAATGTACTGTATTAAAAATATTTGTTGATATTTGATTACTACAATTTGTGAATATTAATCTATATACATTTAACTGTCTTATAGCGTGATTTGATGACAATCGGCCAATAGGTGTCAAAATGGTGGACATTTAAACTAATTATTAGTATAATTAATATATTAATTATAATATTATCATTTTATATTGTTTCAAATTTGACGATTATTTCTTTTATATCTTTTGTGTCGTAGTACTTATCATTTTGTAATCATTGGCAAGTGTCCATCACTGCGTGCTCATTACTGGTTTTACTTTATCCATTACTGGAGAAAAAACAAACAAAATAAAAGGCTATAATTTAAAAAACAAATTGATTAAATAAAGAGTTACTTGTTTTGTCTAAATCCTAGCACTTTTTGTCTCTTACGATTTTCTTTTTAAATTTTAGTTTTTTAGTAAAAAATTATTGAAAATCCAGAAATTTCTGTTAATTTTGCTTAATATCGGAAAAATTGATTTTTTTTTAATTTCTGATAAAAGTTGCTAATTTTTTTCATAAATTACGATTCTGCAATAGAACGAAATGTTACCACATAAAATCCCCATAAAACCCCATAAATTATAAAAACCCATAGCAATAATAAATGTCCCGCTCGAAATATTATAGCTTTTATCCGAAACATTTTTCACCATCTTGCTTAGTTTCCGAGATATTGACCTGGAGATATAATAAAATAATATTATAATACACTATCATGTTTCCATATATATGTATGTATACATATATTCAATACCCAAATTCAAATTATTATGGTTAATATGGTAATGCGCTAGAAATCTAAATCATATTAATACATAACAATAAGTTTGTATATACTTTAAATTATTCTGTGTGGCCTGTTAATTACATTGTGTTAAATTTATTACGGAAACATCATAATTAAACGCGAGAAATATCAGACCCAGCTTCCGTTTTCCATTACCGTTTTTCGCCACGAATGTATATTAAAACAAAATATTTAAATTACATAGGTAGATCTCCATTTACGTATGTATTTTTGTAAATAAATATGTATACAATTATGATTTTTTTTGGCAACACAGTAAAATTACGCTGTTCTTATAAAAAAATAAAAATTAATGTTTAATAGTCGATATTACAATCTCTTCAATTTTTAATCACAAATCGTTAAATCGAATTTAAAAATAATTACATATTTACAAACACTTTTCATGAGTAGGAAGCGTAATATATCATGAATGAAAGTTACTATGTTTATTACACTAGAAACTACAAACACATTAACAACGATTGCAACATCAAGTGCATACTAATCACCCATTACAGAGCCTTATTAAGGCAAAAATACATTTTCTAAAACGGATCCGGCCAGCCCTAGTCATAATAAGGCCTAGATCAGACAAACTTGACCCGACCCGGATGCAAAATGTAACGCCTGTTCGCATCCGCGCTGTATCTGGTTATCAAATCCGGCCCTGGTCAGACTGTTGTATCCGAACCTAAACTGATTATTTTATCCAGCCCGAATTAGGTTACCAAACCTTGCCCTGATCAAACTGCTATATCCGAACTTGAACTGATTATTTTATCCGACCCTGATCAGGTTATCAAACCTGGCCCTGGTCAGGCTATTTTTATCCGAACCTGAACAGATTATTTTATCCGGCCCTGATCAGGATATTTTTATCCGAACCTGAATTGGTTATTTTATCCGGCCCGGATCAGGTTATCAAACCTGGTCCTCATTAGGCTTTTTTATCCGAACCTGAACTGATTATTTTATATATTATAACAATTGTTCCAATTCTATGTAGGTATTTGTTATTATATAATGAACAATAGCATCAGGTTTCGGATTAAAATACATATCATGTGTTATCAATTATCTTGTTATGCTTGAAGGTAATTGATATTAATCTAGGTGTGTCTAATTTATATCCAGGTCTTATTAAACTATACCGAATACATAACATCTGAAAATGTGTACGATTAATTACACAGCCACACAAAAGAAGGTAGGTTTATTATTTGCCGATTGTCATCAAATTACGCTATTTTACAGTGAAGTGTATATCGATTATGATTCAGTAATAGCAATGATCAAATATCAACAAATATTTCTAATTTAGTATATTTAATTAAACAAGTATCCAACACTGGATTATGATGCAAGACTGGTGCCAATACCTTACAATATGCATTTGCATTATGCATATATAACATATTTTAATTATGTATGTATGTAAACATAAAAACACAACAAAAGTGAGTAATTACAATATTGTTTACCTACAAAGATACACAATTGGTAGTAAATGCATAATTAAGAGGCTTCAATAATAATAATTGCAATCGTGTTTTGAAAAACTGTTATTTAAATATGTTAATAACTTCACTGTCAGTAAATTACCTACACGTTATCGTTTAGGTTAAATAAAACATTTTTGATCAATTTGAAATATTTAATATTTAACACAACAATTTTATTTTAGCTGAACAAATTCTTTTTAGATTTTATTACACAACATAATATGTACTTTGATTGCACTTGACATTTCGGCCAACATCTCGTGGTCTTTTTCAAATGTGAAGTGACTCCACAACCGCCATCAAAAATATTATATTATTCTACATACTTATACTTATTTAGTTGTTTTTCTTTGCAAAAATATTACAATTGTAGGATATTCATGCATTCGCCAGAACATAAAGATCTTGATAGATCTGCATTTTGAGACAAAATCATATTTTTTCGCTGGGTTTTAATCTTTGTAAATCTCGGCAGATCTCCACAGATAAAAAACTAGTGACAAAATATGATTTGTCTCAAAAATGCAGATCTAAATTTTTTCCAGGAAAATATTCACTGAAACTTTCAAAAATTACAAAAAAACGTATTATGTTCATAGAATTGAGTTAGTTGTAGCAATGAAATGAAAAATATAAACGACATATTCCAGAACCCATTTTTCATAAAAAATTATTAAAAATATTTTTTTTTAACTACACCATACCTCTTCAATCAATTTGGCTAAAATATATGTTATAGGGGAACTGAAAGGATGATAGAAAAGGTTTCGTTATTGTACTTAAAAAATATTGTCATTTAAAAAAGTCATGAAAGAAATACAAATATTCTAAACAAATTTTTACTTAAAAAAAACGAAACTTTTTAGTCACTCTTCATTATATTTAAAACATTTTTTTCAAATCAATTAAAAGGAATTTTTTTTGTAATTTATAAAAATAATTTTCACTCGAAAACCAGTCGATAAAAAAAATTTCTCCTTAAACGTCCGTAAAATTTTATTAAAATAAACGCGAGGGCTTATTTCATATGCCTTTCCGACTCGCATTCCTTGTTTGAAATAAAAATGTTTTTTTGTTATTCTATATTGAATATTGTTGTAATTGTAAGCCGATATGGTGATAAACATGTTAATTAAAATGTCATAATGTTATTTTCATGTAATATATAAAACCATATAAAACTAACATTGTTCAACAAATAATACGAATTTTGAAAGTCAATGTCTGTGTAACCAAATGTAAACAAAACATTTTGTGGTTTCTATAATAATCACAGTTACTGATTCTTATCGTACATTTCGTGATAAACAAAAGTACATAAAATTTAAAATGATACTTTAATATCGGAGACTGCTATTGTGTTCGAGATAAAATTTAATAACATTTCACAAAGTTCATTGTTTATTTTTTTTCTTTTATTATAAAACGTCAATGCAGCTCTAATAAAAAATATTTTATTTAATAAAACATTTTATAGTAGTATAAAATATTACTACACGAATTCAACATTGGAATGTAAACTAAATTTATGTGTACAAAAAAAAATTATACATACAGATTTTATCATTATTATTTTATGTTTTGAAACATAAATATCTATTTTAAATGAAAAATTAAATGTACTGATTATTTTTTATAATAAGTACTAGACATTAATCTAATTTGGTTTTAAAGTTTTATGTAAATAGAGCAATTAGTTAAGTATGAAATAAAAAACCTTTTTTGGCTTTTTTTGTCAATGTCGAAAAAAATGCCTTATGTTTCATAACAGGAGGGATTTGTCAAAAACCCTTACCATGGGATTTGGAGGTTATGATTATAGATATATTTAGGTATATTTCCTCGAATTCGAAAAGGACCCATCGTGTCAAAATATCGATTTTGACTTTCTGTGTTTCTTTTCGATGACATTATTGTGAAATATTATATTTAAAAACTTGAAAAAATTGATTAATGTTATAAATATTTGAAAATCTTTTTGAGCATTTTTTTTATTCCACGAATTATGAAATGAGTATCCAAACTAGAAATCTAATTGAAGAGAACTACAAGAAACACTTACAAAGTCAAAATCGATATTTTGACACAACGTACCTTTTCGATCCGAAGTTTCATAATATACAAAAACAAATTATACACTACTGGACGTCAAAGACATAGTCATATAGCGTAATCGGTTAAAGGTGTATAAACAGAATAAACACACCCGGTTGCTACAGTTGATTTGTAGTTTATTTTCTTCAGAAACAGCGCAACTAAAACTAGTTTAGTTGTGGTTTTGTTGTCGTCATCAGGGTACTTTGTTGGGGAATAGAGAATTGAAAATAATGTTGTAACAGCTTAACTTTGACAAATAAATCATTGCTTTTTATAGAACTTTCAGTTTTAGGTGTAACTAACACTAAATTGTATTGATTAGTATAATCGTTTATTATAATTCATTACTGAAATGAAATCTTTTTCATTTTTATTAATATTATTTTTTTCTAAATAATATACTTAATTGTTGACTTAATTTATTATATCAATTGTAAATTTATCTTGATACAAACCAAACCAAATTGAATTATCATATACAGTAGGGTTTATTTTTACGCGGTAGATACGTTCTACACACAATCGCGTATAAAAACTGATTAAAAAAGAAATTTCTTACATTGTCAAATTAAGGATACGTTCCATAATTATCTTAAACCGCGTTAAACCAAATAAATCAATAAAATAGGCCAAATATCGCATACAAAAAGTTTCTGAAAAATTCACGAAAATAAGTATGTCTAAAAAAAACTCAATTTTTAATTTTATTGAAAAGTAACAATATTTTTTTATAATTTTTCATCAGAAATATCGTTATTATCTGAAAATACAACTCGGCACTGTTTTTGAACTATATTGTGAAATCTTGTTAAACGAAGATTTTAATAATAACAAAACATCTACATATTTAAATTCATTGAATTGTCAATTTTCATTAGATACCACACTAGTCGAAACGGGGAATCCCTGAATTTGCATGAAAATCGTACCGCGTAACTTCAAATCCACGTAAAAAGAGACCTACTGTACTTACTATTAGTCTAAACTAATTCTAGAGACAAACAGTGTAAGTCCCATCAAAATCGGTTGAGTAGTTTTTTGCTAGACAAAAAAGTATTATATTGACTCAAAACATTTCAAAATAGTTTTATCTATTTTTTCTTTTTTATCAAATCAGCTGTTTTGACATCCGAGCAGTCCGCATTTTCCGCCGATTAATTATCTCTATTATATTTATTATATTTTATTTCAAGGTATATGATGATAAAAACATATTTACTGTTTATATACGACAGCATTGTAGATATGTTTCATTTATAAATAATAAATAGAAGAAATATCAAACACTTCTCGTATATACGGATACAAAATATATTGTTTTTGATTTGAATATAACAGGTTTCATCAAACAATTCCACTAATCACGTGGCATTTTAATTGATCATTTGTGAATATGTACAAATATACGTAATGGAATTCTGTTTATATATATTATATATGCAGTATATACTATAATTAGTACTATATAACAGGAAATCAATAGAATATTATTTTGCTGTCAGCATATTTTGAATAGCTTTGATTCGTTTTGATGTTGGTATCAAATTATCACATTCAATTTTAATTTTATATTAATACACCTCTAAATTGATATACGATTAATGATGCGAATAGGTACAATTATTTTATATAGAAATGTTAAAACTGGGAATTCATGGAATTTAAACATGTAAACGTTTTATTACTTTAACTAAAATCTTCGTTTAACAAATTTTCAACAAAATCATAAAAATATTTTGTCCCCTTCACATATACAGTGCCAAACTTGAACAGTAAATTGAGAAAAATATTTTAAGCAAAAAACTTTATATGAACATGTGTCCGGACATTTTTTTATGGGGGAGCTACATCCATCAAAAAAAAATCAAATTTAAAAAAGGTACTTTTCAACCGCTTCCAATTGCGCACCATGTTGAATGACGTCATAATTCAGTGTTGAAATGTCAGTCAATGCTTAAATATTAGGAAAACGCACGAAAAATAATGTTATAAATATTATTTCGTACTTTGTAATAATTCAACTAACAAAACCCCTGGAAAAAGATTTATAACTGTGTCAGAAGAAAACTAAGGAATAAATTAAAATTAAGGTTATTCTATATAGTTACAATGTGTACAATAATAATATACTCGCGAAATTATGGCTTTCTAAGAGCAACAATCCCAAATTTGAGGATTTCGACTCATTTTTAGTATTCTTCTATATAGTTTTTATAACTCACCCGTTGAAACTTTGTATACAAACAACATTGGCAGCTGAACAGAAAATGAACTATGACGTCACAAACGCTTCAAGCAATCAGGTCGCGTTTTAAATGCGAGCTGATTTTTACGACTTTTAATATTAAATAATTTAAAATTGAGCAATAAACAATTTATTCAATGATATTATTATTTTTTTAGTCTAATCTTTGCAATTAACTAAGAAAAAAGGTATGTTAAAAATTTTATTATTACATAATATAATCATATAACATATCCCACTCCTATTATCAACGTCTCATATATTCTTCACTTTGTCAAAGCTAGTCACGTTTAACGTATTTCTGTTTACAAATTATAAATAATTGAAGTATGTACCTATTTCAATATTCAGACATTAAATTAAAATCATTCCACGAAAGCATGTTTTGTGAGACGAAATAAACATGTCAAAATCAACCAGTCCACTTAAAAGCATCGTTTCATTTAACATTAAAATCCAATCGTGGACAGCATACTTAATACAGAATCTGATAATATACAGCACTATTGGCAACCCTGTAAATATTTTAAACTATCTCTATATACCTGCGTGTACGTTTGTATGTACATATATGCGTGAGTTTGCGTGCGTGCGTGTGTGTGTATGTGTGTGTGTGTGTGTGTGTGCATTGAACGCCCGTCGCGACATCACGTGACCGGAATCGATCCCCCCTCTTCCTCCATCACCTACTCCTTTCTCCCCTCATCCACTCTAACCAGTTTGCGCACGCGGGTCCCGGAGTTACCCAGACTCGCCACCGCGTGCGGAACCGGATTTGATCAGCGGTGATTGTGACAGCTGCCGGCCGCGCACGTGGTCGACTAAAAGTAACGATTTTCTAACCAATTTTTTTTTAGACACACTGACTAGAATCACGTGTTTAATGTACGATGCATATTATTTTCTTCCAGATTTTTATTATCAAAATATGGGTCACTGTTATTTGTTCAAATAATAGTTTATAAAAAAATATTTTTCGCAAACGGATTCAAAGTAATTGGATTTTCTGATGAGTCACGGATCATTTTAATGTTCTAAACAGTTACAAAAAACAATTAGGTACTCCTAACAGATGTACGAAAAACAAATTTTCAAATCAGCACAAATTAATTATAATAATTATTAATTATAATAAGTTATATTTTTATTAATATGTAATAATTTCATCCGTATAGTATATTATAAAACTCAGCGTCTCTCTGTCTCTCTGTCTCTCTGACTGTCCGTTCGTGCGCTTATAACTCGAGAACCACTTATCTGATTTACGTGTTTTTTTTTTTAATTCATAAATATATTCTCTGGTCAGGTTATAAGATATATTTTGTTACGTTAGATAATATAAGAGATAAGCAGTGACGATAATAGTAAATCAAGTCGGAAAAATCGTAAATATCTCGGCTCTTATGCGAAATAGTAGGTTCTTTTTTTCCCTTAAACTCCCACCCCGGATCTAATGAAACTTATTACAACCCTCCATACGTGACACAGGGTAAAATATTAACTACCATAAAAAGCCAGGGCGGGTCCTCTAGTTCTATTATATACATAAGTATGTATAACACGGTATTTAACTAAAAAAGCGTTAACTCAACTTAATACTCCTAAGTATACCTACTAAGAAATACAAATATTAAATATTTATGTAGTACATTGTGATAATTATTATATTTTAAGTAATGATATATTTTTTTTTTATTATTTCATTTTTTTAAAACAGAGAAAAATCGTAATCGTAATAAAAGTTACAATAAGACCAAAATGACTGACTCATCAACGTCCAGCCCAAAACTCTGGACCTAAAAACGTGAAATTTTATAGGTGCCTTCTTTTTATGATGTAAGCATTCACTAAGAAGGGATGTTCAGAAATTCAACCCCTATGGTGTTAAACTTTTTTTATTTTGATACGTTAATCTGCTGTAACAATATTATATTATAGCCGCTTGGGTTATTATATCATGATTTGTAGAAATTAGTTATAACATTAGGTAATCCTTTTTGTAGAGAGACCTCGAAAAATATGTATTGAGTCAGTTGTTAGCACAGAGCCGTGAGAAACACAATAATTTATAAAGTGCCGAAAGTGTTAAATAAATCGAAGAAAAAGTGTAGCTACCTTATCCCTGTAATGCAAACTAAGGAGTAGTAAGGCTTAGAGCTGGGCGCGGGCCGTGAATTTTTCGGGTCACGTCGGGTCACGGCCGTGACCCGACGTGACGTGAGCGATTTTAAAATATTGGATCGTGAGCGGGCGTGATCGTGAGTCAAAATAAAACAATCGGGCGTGACCGGGCGTGAGTACATTTTTGTCGTGCGTGAGTCCGTGAGTATATGTACGTATATTTTGATATTTCTTTAATTTCTGATCTCATGCATATATGATAATCTGTTAAATCAAATTTTTATATTAAACATTTTATTTATAATATATTATTCGGGTCACGAGCGTGACCCGCCGTGCGTGATCGGGCGTGAGTAAAAAAAATAGAATTCGTGAGCGGGCGTGATCGTGAATACTTTTTTCGTAACCGTGAGTGAGCGGGCGTGACTAAAATTTTTTCTCTCGTGAGCGTGCGTGATCGTGAGCAAAAATTACTCACGCGCCCAGCTCTAGTAAGGCTCTGTGGTAGTGACCACCATTTTATATTCAAATTAGTGCAAGTTTGGTGTAATAGATATAGTGAAAGATTTTGTATTTGAAATAGTTTTGTTGTATTTGAAATAGTTATAGTTTTTTGTAATCGCCAATAGGCCCGATTGTGTATTCGAAATAGTGAAAGTTTTGTAAAGGCATATTGTAAGGTAGTTAAAATTAAATTTATTTAGCTAGATAGCAGTGTTTACGTTTCCGAGCACCTACAGGTCATTCTACCGAACCAATTAAAGGTTAAATGAAATTATTAAAGTCAGTTGAACCTAAAAACGTTACACTGTATAACTGCTTATTTTATAATGGCATATCGTGATTTTTCAATCATATAAGAATATAATTATTCCAGATTAATAGTAAAAAGTGGTATTAGATTTTATAAATTATATAAATGTTCATAAAAAAAAAATAATGCGAACGAAGCCGCGGATGGGTCGCTAGTAGATAATAAAATATTTAGGTAACATTTCAACCAATATTCAATGTTCAATTTTACACAACAGATATCAAAAAGTTGACATGGGCAAAATATTGGACAAAGACTAGCTGCAATAATATGAAAACAAAATTAATTCTGATATTTTGTTGTTTATTACTAAATACTAAAATCATTCATAAATACTATATAACAAAAATATTATCATTCTAGATATTTTCATAAAATAATTCGGAATGGAAAAATAAAAAGATAAAAACAATATACATTTTTCGTAATTATTTAATTCATTCATACTACTTCTACGTATAGGCATCAAAAAAATACTCTCATTCTAAATATAAAGTATCCAGATATCCATAAAGAATAAAAATTAAATATCTCAATAAATTATTCTCTTTGACAGTGCCTGTAATATTATTCATAGCTTAATGTGTTTTTGTGTAAAATTCTCCTGTTGCTGAGAAAACGTGTTTGAGGAAGCGTACAAGATAATTGTAAACTAAATATCAATACTTCCATCTAACCCTTTCCATTTCAAGCAAATATTAAATTTTATCATTTTATACTAACAACTAGCGCATTGGACCCGGTGTTACCCGGGCATATAAATTTAATTTGTAATAAACCTATTAAAGATTATTTTCACTTATCGCTAACTTTTTACAAATTTTTTTTCGATTTCATGAAATTTATACAAATTATCTACAAATTTACAAAAAATATCTACAAATCATACACCTAAACCTTCCTTGTAAAATCCGGAATAAAATCCGCTCAGTAGTTACTGAGAAAATTGTGCAGACAGACAGATTATTGAATTACAAATTTACTTTGCTATTTGCTGGATCTGAAATTGTTCATCAAACGTAAAACAGAAAACGCACTTTAATCAGTAAAATAAACTTATTAGGTATATAATAATTTTCAAACAGTCCAAAACAAAGCGTTGTTAGAAATGCAGTAAAACCTGTCTTAAAGTATAAAATCTACTTTTTTTAAAGAAAAATCCCTTGGCATATTTAGAATGCCTTTATAATTGTCACATATGTTTTTAAATGAAAATATCACAACCATAAACCAAAAATAGTTAAACTTAAAAAAAATTGAGTTTAATTTTATATGAAGTTTTTATCAAGTAAATATTTATATGTGGGGTTGAGACGCGGGAAAATATACTTTTATACAGTTTTATCAGGTCCCAAGTGTATATGTTTAGAGAGGTTATACCAACAAGACGAGTCACGCTCATAGCCATTGCAACCCGCGTATAGAAGGCATAAATATTTAATTACTATACAATAAATAATTGTACTATATATGTTCAATATTACTAAAATATACATTTAGTAAAGTTGGTGGGGGGAGTTAGGGAGGGTTAATACATTTTTAATAAAATATTTATCTGTAAAAAAAAAAAACATTAAAAAAACAAAACAAAAGTTGTTTTCACTGGAAGTTTGGTCCTTTGTACATAATAAAACAACATTATTTGAGATAAATTGTCATTTCTAAGTATGAATTTCATGCTTTTGAAAAACTGAATAGCAAATATAATAATTTTATTAAATTAGTCAATTAACCAAATCATTTTGGACGACAATAAAAGACGTTATTCGGTCATCAAATCGATACAAACGAGATGATCGAATGGTTCCATCAGTATTATACATTACGAAACCTCCCCGTTTTTATTGTATAAACGCTCCCCGGAAAAAAATGTTTTGAAAACATTGGAAATAAATAACACTAATCCATTCAAAATAACACAATTTGTTACTATTTTTTAAATATTTTCGACAACGCACCAAAATTACTTCCACGCATTGAAAATAAAAATTGATGAAATTGATCATCAAGATGACAATTTAAAAATTTAAACTGTTGATATGTTGTGGTGGATGATCAGCACCATCTATTGGTTATCATATTTTATTAATTAAGTTAGTACACCTATTAATCCATATGTATGAGGGCTCCCAATGTATGAATCCTCCCCATCCCCCTATATATTTTTATATTATCCAGAGAGGAAAAATTTCCTTAGACATTGAATCAATTAGTTGATTAAATAGATGTATGGCCAATAGCATTCAATAACATCAAAGCATAGTGACCACACCTGAATTTCAACGTAAAATATAGATAGTAAAACTCAATATGGATGGATACAAAACAAAGTATTTTTAGCAAGCCTATTTCAGTGAATACGAACGAATGTTGAGCATGGCTTGAAACAAAAATTACAAATCGATCGTGAAATGTTAGCGAGAAATAGACGTAAGTATGTTTTTTTAAGTTTTAGTGTTTTATAATAGTAATCAATGTTGAACCCAGAATAGTTAACACTCGAGGTAATGAAAAATTTGATTGTATAAAAAGAAATTCAATTTTATTGATCGATTGATACATCTAAATTCTACATATATAAATGCTGAAGGAAGAAAAATCGAGACAAGGAAAAATGTTAAAATATCTCTTGTTACACACAAATTGCGTTCAAACGAAACAGAATAATATTCCAAACTCTCATTTATTGTTAGTACGATTTTTGATTGTGTGCAAACTACAAACTGAATTATCTTTTGCTTTTGAAATTCCTCTTTAGAATACCGGGCTTAAGAATACAAAATAAGGATATTTTACCAACCAAGCAGCAGATAGCTAAAGTCGAATATTCATAATTCACTTATCATTAAAATATTCAGCAAATCTTAGATTAATTTAAAAGCACTCGATGATTATTTATAAATAATTATATTCATTAAATAATTAAAATACAATTTTATATAAAATATAATTAATCGAAGAAATAGTCATTTGTAGTATTTCATTTACCGAATCGATAAAGTGGAATTAATCGTTTTGATATTTTTAATAAATTAATTAAATTTATCTTACCGAACTGGTCATACCAGGGAAGTGAAGTATCACAGGTTGCTCTGGCCACGTCTTAGACACGTAGAAATGGAAGTCCCAGATTCTGTCGTTCATATAAGTCCACAATGTTTGGTGGAACTGAAACAAAACAAGAGAAACATATGTTTCAATAACACGTAGATATTCGTATCTATATTTGAAAACAAAATATAGAAGTGAAGACAAATAAGAAAGTTTACCATATATGTTATATTTTGAAAAAGAAAAATCATAATAATATTGTTATACAAAACAATACTTTTTTTCTATGTTTTATAAATGAAATAACAATAAGTAGATATACCTCTTTATTTCAATCAGGTGTATAGCTATATAATATTTAGCCAACAATTTTTAAAATTAGTGTTTAAATTAAAATATGCAAATTAGCTTCTAGCTAACGCTATCTGCTAGGTATTAAATATAAATGACAACACACTCACAGATATAGCGAATGAAATCGTACATATCATAACCTTGATGCATGCGAGATAAGTACAATCAGCGATTTAAAATAAGTGCTGTCAAGTGTACCTCATAAAATGCATAGCATTTACATTATTATATATTTATTAGCACTGGTTTAAAATATCGAGCAATTTCATAGCAATTTGGCACCTAACAGATATCGTTAGGTGGAAGCTAATTTGCATTTGCATTCAAGCAAATTTTTTATAATACCGGGCATTCAAGAAGTTAAATCTTGACTCATTTAATAGTTATTTTGCTGTAACCTTATTACTACTAATTACTACAGGAAAAACGGAGAAGCTGTGGTTTCTTAGTCACTTAAACTAAAAATATACACCTTAACCACAATAATAATAAATAATAAATTTGATTGTGGTTAAGGTGTATATTTTTACTCTAAAAATTACTGCTTTTTTACTTTGTTGATGGACACGCAGAAGGATTTTTATAATCATATAAGTAGATAGGATTTCTTTCGGAGTATTTCTGTTTTGATTACGATTTTCATTTAAATAAAAATTACTACGATATAAGTACAGCATTTTTGGGAGAAAAGTTTTGATTTTGGTTCAATTTCTTTTTCTTCAATTTATATTGTTATATATTTTTCTAATTATTTTTATAACACTTTTCTTAACTATCTTTTAAAGGTTTATAAATACTTATTTTCTATCAAACTCTAACTTTTAGTTACTTTAATAATAATCATAATAACCCAATAATATATAACATACCATTTATATATCTCTTGTCTAAGGTATTCTGCCCCTCAACATATTATTCGATGTTTTATTCATACTAAATAACAAGGTGGCTGCAAAACGTCACACGTGACGTCATTACCTCTACCGCATATCTGTAATGAGTTTAAGGAGCGAATTTAGCAGTGGCGGACTTTTGACTCGTGATTAAAAATAAAGTGTTACAAATTAATTTCCGAATTTCTTAACGTCCCCGGAATCTCTCGAGGGGATGATAAGCACTTCTATAACCCTCTTTGACATATATCAATGTTTATAAAAGAACGATAGATTAAAAAATAAGTTTCGCTTTAGTAAATAGTAAATGTGATATTTTTTTATCAAACTGAATTTGTTATATAGATCGTTTTCTTATAATTACATTGAGTCGTATTTGGTTAATGTTTCTGTGGTGGTAATTTAATTAAGTTAAATACTATACCTATGTTCAATTTCGTAAAATCGATGTTAACAGAGTACCCACATTACACGTGGAAACTTTTTGTTCAAAGTTGTTCTGAATGAGAAACTTTTGTGACAAAATATTACTGCTAGAACGGGTATGTTGTTTTATATTGTTGGTACCTACTTCTATTCAAAATTCAATAACATTACGCATACAAAATATATTTGAACATTTGAATAAAAGTATGTGGATATATTAGGCTTTTAATAAAAGCTTTTAATAAAAGCAAGTAAGGAGGCTAAAACATTTTTATTCTAAATTTTTACTAATATACATATGTAAGCTCAACTTATAAGTCCATAATTCATTTAAAATGTCAGAAAAGTGAGTAAGGATTACTTATCATTCCAAAAGGGTGGCAAAAGATTTCACTAACCTTCTCTGCCGCCTCTTTAATACTTACATAAGTATTTTTAGAATACGAGAAAATATCACATAAATTTTGATTTACTTTTAGACTATAATATACACATATACATAGCTTTATATAATTGTATATACATACATGGATGTCTGAAATTATACAATCGATTTTGTACGGCTTCATGGCCGATATTACCAACCAATAAGTGTATTCTGAAATATAATTGCATCCTTTGTAATTTAAAGCTTACAATAAAATAAATTAATTTTTTACTTACAATAATTAATAGTCTAAATTTTAAATTCGTTATTTCAATGCCAGTATTGATACAAAAATGTGTAAATAAATCGTTTTTGGTACATTTTTTATTCATTGCAATGTTTGAGAAGCCATTCTTTTAATTTTCTAGAGACAAAAACAATTCTAATTCCATGTTTAGACCGAAAAAACAAAACAGCAACATCGTGTTTTTTTTGACAAAAGTGCAATAAACTCTATACATTTTTAAATACCTGTTTTCAAACACCGTGTTGCTGTTTTGTTTTCTTTGGTCTAAACACGGCATAATATTAACATCGACGTGTAGGCAAATTAGTCCACTTGCTTTTTAGATACCGGTGTTTTTGATGAAGTAAAAAATTATTTTTTTCGCAAATAACTTCAAAATGACGAATTTCATTGTATTATTCCAATACAATAAAAATTACCCAAGATACGGCCGTTAAGAGGTTAATCTGTTTACGCGCAAAGTATGATCCATCATCACCTGATTGACCAATTTTAAAGGATGTTTATATTTTACATTTTTACGTTCGTACCTATAAAATTTTATTAACTTGAAAATCGTAAAAATTAAAACGGTTTGAATAATGAAGAAATTTTTATAAATATTTTTATTGTACTTGATGAAACAAATTCATATATAAAAAGAACTTACTTTTGAGAAGGTGAGTTCCAAAACTCGTTCGTTCCATTTTAAAAAATAATCGAGAAGTAGTGGATTTTAAAAAAATGCCAAAAATTCATTCAAAATATCTCGATTATTTTTTAAAATGAAACGAACGAGTTTTGAACCTCACTTCCTCATTTATAGTATTCAAATATCATGCAACATGCGCGATTTTTTGAGTTTTGGAATAAATTAACCGTGTCGAGGTCTCACCGTGCTGTATTTTTCATCCTAAATTTTAGACATCATCAATTTTACTGTCGACTCACATAAATATTAAATATGAACATCCATTCAAAATGTCAATACATATCATCACAGACGCGTTCTTTTTTGCGAGTAAAAGCAAGTTCGACTCTGCCATTTTCAACGAGCGGAGAGCGTGAAGAAGAAGGGTTGTGTGCGTGTTATAGCGTCTATGTTTGTGTTACCAAGTACGTGTATACATACGCGCACTTGTACATGTGTGTGAGCGTGAGTTTTATTGCAGGTGATGTAAATTATACACGACGATTATTTACAACTGGCAAAAATTGATTTTTGTTTTTGATACTATGCGGAATTTAAAACTGTTTGTTTGACCTCATTATACCTGGATTGGTCAGTTATTAAAAGTGGTATTGTACTTCAAAATAAACGCTCTATTTTATTTTTTTGTTATAGTTACTTTTTTTGAATTGTTAATACCCGGTATTATAAAGAATTTGCATGGCTGCAAATGTAAATGACAACCATTCACAGATGTAGCAAACAAAATCAAACATATAATGACTGATGCGTGCGTATTAAGTAGAAATCAGCGACTTAAAATAAATACCTTATTACATTATTATACATTTATTACCACTGTTTTAAAATATCGAGCAATTTCATAACAATTTGACACCTATCAGATAGCGTTAGCTGGGAGCTAATTTGCATTTGCAGCCAAGCAAATTCTTTATAATACCGGGCATTAATGTTAAAAATGTATACTTAATCTGTGATTTTCAACGTACCCTACATTTTTTTATTTATATTGATATTTTATAGACCAACTAAACTTTTAACTACAAAAACTCGTGCTTAGTGAAAAAAATCGCCCCTTTAAAATCGACTAAAACGTGAATATTTAATTATTTCAACCCCTTAAAGTAATGTTTCCCTAACTTAACTTGCAACATGTACGTATACCCTTTATAGACATTGATTTTACTGGCGTATCTCGATTTAACAAAATAATTTTTTTGAGGCGTAGGTAGGTGGGGGTATTATAACATTCGTAATTTATAAGGTTCTAAATGAAATTTTAACTGACGTTAAATTCTGTCCAATGTATATAAGGATTATATAAAATATTCATTGTATTTTGTACAGTGGGTCGACACAAAAACAGGAATATCTGTCCAAAAACAAACTAGAAGTCATATAAAATAAATAAATTACCCTTTAAATGTCGAAATTTCTAAATGATCGACGTGAGAATTACGGAAAGGGAATTCATATTTAACCTTAATAACAAAAGCCCACAATAAATAATTATACTTTCAACTATGTTTTACCAACGTATTTTTGGGCGCCGAAAACGAATTTGACACTCAAAAATTATTTTACTTACAGACATTTCAAGTTAAATGTGTGATTTCTGCAGTAATCGCAGATAACTTCAGAATTGTCGTACATCGATACAAAAAGCAAATTGAAGAAAAAAGTCTGATCTACAAATGTAATTAATTAGATTTGGTAAAAAAAATTATCATAGCCCGTGAAAAGTTAAAATTTATATATTAATACGTGACCGTCGAAATTTTTATTTATTTATTTTATTTTATTTATAAAAATAAAAGATGTTAATGAAAGATAGTGTGCCATAGATATGCACCAAAAAATCATGTGTGAATGTTGCAGTTAAGACAGGTAAAATAAAGTTAACCTGCACACATGATTTTTCCTCTCGCTGTTTGTTTATTTCCCCTCGCATCGTTCAACAGTATAGCAATACTCCTAGCACCACCAAGCGGCAAAAATAAATAGTTTTGTGTTTCTGTCAAACGTAGAGAATGCGTAGATTTCAATTCGCGTTCAATTGCAGTGTTTTTATTTGTAAATTTTTCTTGTATAAGTAGGTTAGGTTAGGGTACTGTGCCATAGATGTGCAAAAAAATCATGTTTGCAAATTTCTTGACGATAACAAAAAATTTTGAGAGCCAGTGAGCTTTTTTATTGTCATATTCGTTTCTTGCACAAGACTTTTTTGTGAACCTGTGTAATTAATTAATTCCTTTAATTTGATGATACAACCAAACGCATGTTGTTGTTTTTCAATTACACTATCACCATGTAGTATTGACTTTACTGAAAACCTTTTTCAGGAAATTCATTGGTTAACTAAATAATTTCTATGTATTCATTGTACCCTTAAAAATGTTAATCTATAAATATATTTATTTCCTACATTTTCTTTCTAGATACATACAAGATCGATAAACTATTTTTACTTCCATGTTCTGAAAGAAATGGAAGTATTGTAATACCATCGAAAAATCGTGTCCGAGAAAATGACAAATTCTGATTGTACTAACTTCAAAACTTAAAGAAAAGTTAATTTCTGCATGGCGGCTGTGCGTGTGTCTGTGTGTCCGTGTGTCTGTGTGTCTGTGCGGATGTAGAATTTTCTTTCGTTCACGATAACTGCTGTAAAAATGCACCGATCTGAATTATTTTTGGGGAAAATGTTTGTCACGGTGAGTACTCCAGACCTATTGATTTTGGTGCTAATCGGATTAGGGGTTTTGGAAATATTCGCAATTTTGTAACTTTTTTCGTCTAAAAAGTGAATATTGCGAGTATTATCTCACTAATTTTGATAAGATTTGGTACATTTGCAGTTCAATTGAATCTAAGGGACATTTATTATTTGTACGTGCCTAAACAGCCATTAAAGGGGTGAAAAACACACTTAAAATTTGAATTTTAAATACTAATATGTCATTAATTCATGTTTCCTTGGAAACAAATGCAACTAAATTCAAATTGTCAAATTAGTTTTTCTACGAATGTGTTTTATGTTTTTGACATTAGAAAATTAATATTTATATACAAATGGCAAAAAGAGCTGTAACCGTTGTAAGTATTTATGTTTTTTTAATGTATTACGATATGTATATTCATAGTAGTAGGTTATATAAGAAAATATTTAAAAAAATGTATATTTAAAAAAATAGAAAGAACATGGAAGTCATGTATGGTTCTCCATACCGATATTTTATTTTGTAGTTGTTTATTACTCGATCACGCATTCTACTCACGTTGAAACTATCGGCGCTACGAAACCGTTCTTCCGTATTAATTATACAGATATATATTTACGATAACGTCAGATAAAGTGAACCCCAGCTCAAAGTTATCTTCAAACAGGTAGTAACTCATTATTCAACAACAATGTGGTACAATATTGGTTTTGAGTTCATTTATTTGACATCTGCAAAACATGTTTATTGTAGCTACTGCGTATGTATCTAGTTATATAATTGTATTTAGGTTTGACTTTTATAATTATCTAATAAAACATATTATAGGTATATATTCTTCTTTAAAAGTTATTTTATATTATTGACGTATTTGAATACTTATTTCTTATTTTTTAGAGTTCCGAAGAATTATCGTCTATCCGCCCTTTTCACTCAAAGCAAAATAGAACATAAGCCTGAAATTTTTATTGAATATGTAAAAATATTGTATTGTAGAAATATATGTAAAATAATTGTTCAGGAGGGGGGAGGGGGTCACTAAGAAAAATGGCGCCTTCAGGGGACCTTAAAGCAAATCCAACACATTGAAGTGTCAAAATGTAGATCTCAATCAGTAGAATTTGATCATATTTTTTATTTTTTTCTAACTCAAAAATAGCGGCTGTAGGGAGCTCCAAGTAGTATTTTTTTTTCCCCTCCTCTAGTTCGGTAACTACAGACTCAAAAAATCTGGAAAAAAAATTGGTAACGAGGCTTTGGTTGGACTACCAATGACAAATACTAAAGTGCAACAATTTCATTTTAATTTTGGAGAAATAATATATTTATATAGATTAGGTTTAGGTGTATAATTTATGGAAATTTTGTGTAAATTTCATGAAGTCGAAAAAAAAATTCGCAGTTAACCGTGTGTTATGGGCATGTTGAAGTATGTTGGGTAGGCATGTTGGATGGGCATGTTGGGTGAGTATGTTGGATGGAAGTGTTGAATATCTTATCGGGTAACACCGGGTCCAATGAGTTAGTATTTTATAAATAATAATTTGCATCTAAATTTCTAACATATTCGATAAAGTACTACTTATCATTAAATGCAAAAAATCAAATGTCTTACATTAAACAAATTAAACTCAATTGTCCCATATTCCGTTTTATTATCTCCAACACTCTCATTATAATCCATTTCATTCCACGTCTATCTATGAATCATAATAAAAATGATTCACACAAAAAGTATGTGTTCAATATTACGATGTACTGATCTAAGTGCTGTGCATTGTGCAATCATTATGCAAAATAATACAATTTACTATTTGTAATAGTATGATGTAAATTGTTGAGATGTTAAGTGTCATTTTGCGGAAAACCGACCGCATTGCGACCATTAATGAAATGCTATTATTTTTAATTGAAGTGCAAAACTTCTTCGGCTATTTCTCATTAGTATTTTGGACATTGTCAAAGGAAAAACTCTGCCACATATTTATCGTACTACATGTACAGTGAAATGCAGAAGTAGTCGTCCAGTTTTCATTAAAATTCGCGTATCACAAACTTAGTAGGCCTTCTCATTTGATTATTATAATATTTCAATCATTTATTTATGTATATACCAAACAAAGAAAGATATTTTGAAAACTCATATATATTTATGCGATTAAATTATTACCTATGTAATGTAATCTATTGAAAATTATATAAGAAAATTTTGTGGCAATAAATATTTGATATTTCGAATTTTAGTATTTAAATATATTAAACTTGATATAAAATTAATTTAGGAAATGGACGTATATTTATGTTTTCATTTAAAATGATGTAACTATATAAGCTCCGCCCTAGAAGAAGATAGCCGGTTATGTTTGTTTTAATATTTCGAATCTGTTGTAAGAAATTCTTACCTTTATGGTGGTAGACGACTTGTGAAGCCCATAGTACATCATTATAGTAATCATACTATCTAATATTATGGTACACGCTATCATATCTGTTAGTTCTTTGCATTATCAAAGAGTTAAGGGATTTAAAATCCAACTTAAATTTTAGATTTGTGCTAGGGTTATTTTCGCTCACAACAAGGTTCTGTATCAACGCCTTTTATCTTTTATATTAAAATAAATTGACCTTTTTTTGTTCGTTATATATATAGGAGTCAGCGCCCACTAAAAGGTCATTTTTATACCCCCTAAGACTTGCACCCCCAACGGGGGACAGATTTGCCACCTCCTAAGCACGCTTCTGTGTATAATGTAATGTTCAGATTTGATTTTTTATTTACAAAAAACAACACGTAGGTGTTTGTCTCTTCTAATAAAACTAATGCCATGGTATATATATTTAGAAAATGTGTTTATGATATCACTAAAGACCCTAAGCCTCAAACGAATGCATTAAAATTTAAACATGTTACAATAGTCATGCTATTCTTATCGGAATTAAGGCTGAAAACGAAGTTCCATAATATTCCCATTATTACTGTTACAAAAAATACATGAGCTTTTACACGTAGATGGCCATGCTACTTTTATAATGCTAATTTGGTATATTATACAGATATTGTATCGACGTAAGGAAATCTAAAAATTATATAAATTTAGTAAAGTGAAAAACGAAACAACGAAAAGAAAATGAAACATTATTGACTAGCTCCAATCCTTTCAATCACAATTTACTTCTAATCAGTAACTATTATCAAATTAATAATTAGCATTTCATGAATGATTTTCTAGTATTACATTCCAAAAAAATATTGAAGGATAAATTTTCGACAAAAGTATTAATTTGCAGAACGATCATTTTGAAGTTTGTAATATTTTTAAATTCTTTTAATTCAATCGATTTTTCGAAAAACTCAATACGCTCTTAACTTGCTTAGTGAAACAAAAAATTCATCCACAATTCAAGTTTAAAGCAACCCCCATACATCTGCATTTATATATGAACGCATAAAAATCAAACAAATCATCGTTGGACAAACAATAAAATAACGAATGGAAAGCTCAAAAGCTTCCACTGAAATTGTTAATCGGTATTCTTTTCATATGTGTGACAACTAAAAAAAATTTTTGATTAACATTTTTTTAACAACGTAATAATAATTGTAATCATATCGACGTAAATTGTTAAAATATATAACTATTTTTCTTGTCGAATAATCGAAAAATAAATTTAAAATATTTTCATTAAAATATTATAAGTACATCGTGATTTTTCCATTGTTGAAATCTTGCGGTTTTTTTAAATGTTTAACCCTTTCGTTTACTACCTGTCAATTACTTTTTAAAAAATTAACAAAAGTAATGTTATTATTTTGTATTTCAAAATATCATATTTGACAGTGCAGTTCGCTTTAACTTTGCGAAAAAAATCCTAGTTCAAAAAATTAAAAAAACACATTTTCAGTCTACCAAGTTAATACTATAAGCTTCTAAATCCTTTTTGAATGATCGTTTGCGATTATTTTCATCAAAAATTTGACGATTACAATTTTACCGATTTAAAAATAATCCCTTTAATCTTTTTGATGAATATAATATAGCTATACATATATGTATGTCTTTATTATGAACATGCAGTATATTTATTGTTTTCGAAGAGAGGTCTGATGCACCTCCTCCTCCCCCCCGTTATACTCTACAATACTCATTCGTGTCTGGTTATAGACGCTGCTATTTCAACACGAACCGCGACACCGTATATTTATGTAAATTGATTCATAATCCGACTGCAGTATGGGAAATCTTTATTGTTCACGATCATTCAATCTCTCTATATTCTATATAGAGATGGTTTATTTTGTCGTGGTATGCATTTCTCATCATGATTAACAGGAAAATAATTCAAAACAAATCTATTTAAGGATTGATATGAAAAACAGCACTAAGGAATTTATTTATTAAGTATTTGATTTTATTTATGAATTTTGCCATGTTAGATTCCAGTTTTTCTTAAGGGGGGAACCCAGTTTAGACCGATCGAAAAATCGTCTTTTTTTTTATTGCATGAATCGTTAGTATAACTATTCAAGAATATGTGGTCAAAATTTCAAAGCAAAATTCCCATTAGTTCGAATGCAATGGTCACTTAAGTGACCGCCCGTCGGTTCTGTGAAGAAGCGCACGGTAATTATAATGCCGTGTTTAGACCGAAAAAACAAAACAGCAACATCGTGTCTTTTTGACAAAAGTGTAATAAACTCTATACATTTTTTAATACGAAGTGATTCCAAACACCGTGTTGCTGTTTTGTTTTCTTTGGTCTAAACACGGCATAACGTTTTCGCTACATTTTATTTCAAACGCGTTTTTCTCGAAACGACTTTTTTTCGACTAGCGTACATTCTAGCTCAAAAAGTTATTGATCAATCATTCTGAAATTTGGTGTAGATATTCTTTATTCAATTCCACGTAACATGAACCAAATTCGGGGATTATATTGTTATTAAAAATATATTTTTTTATGCAAGAAAGATGAAAAAATATAGTATAAAAACATGACATTGTGTTCAAACACCTCAAAAACATGCAATTTTCAATTTGTTTGATCAAAATTAGGTTCATATTCTTAGAAAATATGTTTTTAATGAAAAAAAAAATCCTGATGATTACAGATAAAAATTGCGACGTCAGGGATGTACGCCAGCCAAATGCTCGGATGGCAATCGCCCATGAACTGCACGCGGTAACTCCACTATTTCCGGCGGAAATCGTTTGAAAAAATTTTAAAGTGTACTTGAAAACATAAATAAAATATCCTCCAAGTTTAAACAATTTGTGATTATTCCTTCCTGGTTAAAAAAAATCATGAAAAACAGCAAAATTTCGACCTCATAAACCGGGTTCCCCCCTTAAATATACTTTTCATTATATTATAAATTTTTCTCAAAATACGTGACATTGTTTTCGGAAATTTGATAAGTTTTGTTTAAAATATGTTAATTTTAGTTTGGATTACCAATTTTTTAGGTTGAATTTTTCCAAGTTGGCTAAACTCAAAATTCAAGTTCAAATTTAAAAAACTGGTTTTTGGATTTCGATATACTCAACCAATACTACAATGCTATATAGGTCGCTTTTTTACTGAGCTGTGTAATTTTTGTCTGTATGTCTGTCTAGCTTGATTTTAATGGGACCTGCTGTTCGAAAATCTAAAAAAACTAGAATTGGTTTAGGCTACTTATATAATAATTGATTACGAAAAATTTATGATCGATAATTTCTAATAAAAATATATAAAAATTAAAAAGATAAGCAATGATAGTTATAATTAAACAACAATAGATATATGCTCAGACAAGTAAATTACGTATTGAGACAAATTGATATTTTTTAATGAAATATATAAAAACGAAATGATTTTATTTGGAAATAAACGCGGACGAAGCCGCAGAGAATTATTAATACAAAAAGTATATATATACTTTTTGACATGAGTTCATTAATTTGAAAACAAAGAGCAACATTCGTCAACGGTTGTCATTGTTCTTTTAACGATAGATATTGGCATTCGAATCACAGTCGAGTAATCACACTGATCAATTGCAGCTTATTTGAATTTTCTGTAATAAAATTTGAAAATCATCATGATTCTGAGGAAGAGTTAAAAACCGATACTATTATAATGTACATAATAATAAGTATAATTTGATGGTATATTAAATTTAGTACAAATCACACTATTTTACGACTGTAATAATGTTTTTTATTTGTTGTCCTATGTAGTTAAATATTTAAATCTTTGAAAAATAATTGATGAAATGTAAATATGTACACAACTGTTATAGTTTTAAAAGGTTCCAAATCCAACGCACCAAATAACCGTCGCTCGTTTTACCAGAGCAGAACTACATAAAACCAATGCTATCACTACACAACACTCTATAGTCGATTGATTCAATATTATATACGTACAGTGCTTTAGCAAAATTAGCACGTTTTTGGATCATATAGTTTTAAATTAAACATCAAACAAAACATAACATTGGGACTCAAATAAGTGTTTGCTTTATACAGATAAATATTATTATTAATATACTATTCCATTTTAATTAATTGTAATTTGTAGTCGATTATAAAAATGTATGAATACCTATGTTGAATTTGTTATAAATTTTATAAGGAATAATCCATAAAATACGTCAAGCAAAATTTACGCATTTTTGACCCCTCCATTCTCTTTTGTCACGCTGTATCACATTTTATTCAACCCCCTACCTAATAATACGTCGCAAAACCTGAACCCCACCTTCAAATGAATGATTATTTTTATGAATGAAGAAAATTGTCAAAATTAATCGTTAAAACAAAAGTCTTTTTTATCGCGACTGGAAAATTAAATCTGTAGTTTAAAAAATATAGGAATAAAATTGATGGAGATATTTCAAATGTCGCATCACGTCACATTTGTTCGAGCCCCCTCCTCCCTCCTCGTCATATATCATCACGCTAGGCAATTCTCCACCCACTCCTCTTTTTGCGTACGTTTTTTATGGACGGCCCCTAAGCCACAATATTAATTACCACCCTGTTATTCGTATCACTTTTTGGGAGATTCTTGAAAAGTCCAAATACATTATATCATAATCTACAATTCCACAAAAAATCATTTTTCTACTTGTTGAACTGCGCAGAGATTAACAGGATTAAAAATGCCATAAAATATTGGTAATTTAATTACAATATCATACTATCTAATTTACTTGTCTTTTCTATTATTTGGAAAACATACTAGTTTGTTAAAATTAAAATAATGAATAAGAGAAAGGTTATTTGACCAAACCATTAATTAGCGATTCCCCAAACGATTAAATCATGTAGATTAGATATTTCCATTTTCCTTATAATTAATTATTCTCTAGTATAAAGTCCATTTATATACTAAATACCACAATTTGTTTTAATCAAAATTTATAAGACAAATCTAGTTTTAGTAAACAGGCGTGTCAGTATAATAATTTCACAAATGTTAAAAAAAAATCACACAACTTGCGTGTGCACTTTTAACAACGATACCTAATGGTTTAATTAGGTTTGGTGACATTCCGACATCCATTCAGCAACATCGGACGATTCGACTAATTAATTAAAATTTAGTATAAACTTTTGTATTGAAATAATTTACGGTGCTGTTATTTTCCATAAACACTATTTAATATGAAAATGTATTATTTGGTATAATTTATAATACTATATATGATCTATGATAAAATAATTAATAATAAAACTTTCATATCAAGCCATCACATACATGGAAAGTTCAAATACATCTTAATCTTAAGTGGATAGATAAAATCCAAGGTCATACCTTGAGAGAGTCTGGTAAAAAATTAGCGAGGAAGTCACAAATCGAGGGAAGTTCTTCTTCTTGAGCCAGTCTGAAGTTTTTCCCCTCGGGCAATAATTCCATTTCTTTCCGCAAAACGGCGAACATGAAACAAACAAAAAACGAAACAGTGTTTAAACCTACATACATATGATATACTCACATTTTCCATTCACAACATAAGTACATGTTCATTTTTATTTACACTGTTCTAACAGCTCTTGTATGTATTCCTAAAATTGGTGTGTCTGTATCTGTATGTGTTTCGCTTGTTTAGGAATATACAAAATAATTTCGTCTTTTGAATTTGCAACACAATGGTAAAATTTTGTTAATTTTAATTTTACAGGACACACATAGGGTGACCAGATTTTAGTTTTTGTAAACTGTCGTGAACCCGTCCCTGTATTATCGGTAGCGTGAAAAGTTGGTAAATATACAGGGTATCTTCACTAAGTTGGGTTTGTTTAGCGTACGAGCCTAAAAGTCGTCAACTAGATTTCAGTTGGATATACCCACGGGGATCGATTTCAATGACAACCAATTTAATAAACTATTAAATTATATTAAACTTGAAATTGAAATAAAAACAAAAAGATGTTCTTTCTTATTGTTTCTTACCATTTAGGCGTCGATTTATCAAGACGTGAACTTTTTACGCAAAAAATCAAAAAAATCAGTAAAAGTAGCGGTTAGTCTGGACTTGCCCTAATGCCGTGTAGTTAATTAACTGTAACTATCATCAGTTTGAATGCTCCTATGATAGTTTCATTGTTCGAATATTTACTGACAACATTCGTTTATGATTTATAAGTTACCTGTATAAATAAGTTGATGGTATAAAATTTATCTTAATTGTTAAAGTGTGGATAGTGAATTTTAGTGAGTTACCAGTCAACGCTAAAACTATAATTCAATACAGGACCCGATACATGACCGTAACTACCGATGAGGCAGCTTCAAAAAGCTTTTTTCAAATTTTTTGGTGTTACGATATTCGAGATTGAATAAAAAAAATACCAAAAAACTTTTAACAACCATACAGACAAGAAAAAAAGAAAATTTACCTACTGTCTGGTAGTATTTAAAAATTATTCATTTTAATTAAACCCTTCAAATACGAAAAACAAAACCATGTTCGAGTTTAAATAATCCTATAAAAATGACCCTATTCTAATGTTAAGAATATATTCAGAAATTAAGTTCTATCAAAGAACATGAAAATTAAACATACATATAACCTTCAATGTGAACCAAGATTCCAGCAAAAATCTTCAAATTTTGCTGAGAAATTGCATTTTGAATTTATTGTATACGTGCAGGACTTGACCGTACTTTATAACAAATTTTTCTGAGATTTTTTTTGCCGTCCCTCAAATTTGCCGATCTGGGAAGTTGACCCGGTTACCCCCACTCCCCTTAGATTGGACTTATATTCAATATAAAATTGAGCTAAAAATATAGTATATAGTGTTCTTTAAAGAACTTTTATTCTACTTGACCATTTTTTATATACTGTCACTATACAAATAATATTGAATTTATTACTAAAGAGGACAAAGATTAAATTATAGATTGTATATACATTTTAAATGACATAATATTTTTTATATAAAAATCAATATTTATTACTTCCTGTGTATAATTTATGAAGTGTCAAAATATTATGACAGTGACATTATTATTATACTTAACCGAAGCCACAATATATGTACATTAAGGATATTTATTGAATTATGTTACAGTATACTTATATGTAGCTTTTAACATTATAACCATTAATAAATAACACTTTAACTATTTTTACATTACGAAAAAATATTAGCTAGATAAATAAAATAAAAGCAATAATTTAAAACTGTTTTGTGTTTTTATCATTGTTTGATTTTACCAAATCAAATTTTTTTTTGTATATAGCAAAAAGTGAACACTTTTTTCCAATTTCGCCAGTTTTATGCCCGGTATTATAAAGAATTTGCTTGAGTGCAAATGCGAATTAGTTTCCAGCTAACGCTATCTGCTGGGTATTAGCGAATGAAATCGTAGATATGATAACCTTGATGCATGTGCGATAAGTACAATCAGCGACTTAAAATAAGTGCTACCAAGTGTACATCATAAAATGCATTACATTATTATACATTTATTACCACTGCTTTAAAATATCGAGCAATTTCATAACAATTTGACACCTAGCAAGTAATAAGTGTAAAATTAAAGTCTTCAATTTTTATATTTTGCATATACTGGGGAGCCCTCGGTAACTTGTTGCCCCGGGTTCCCCGAGTTACAGCCCTGGGTATTTCTATCATAAGAATTACCGTATTTCTTCAATAAAATAAATGAAAGTATTTCTAAAAAATACCCTTTCTGTATAAACTAAACATTTTGTCGCTTACTTTAATTCGAGATTAGGGCTCGATATGTATGTACTGTACATATGTTTCATTACAGTTTTCAATAATAATTTTTTTCAGCTTACAATAGCAACATTTCGAAAAAAAATTTAAGTGGTTCTTTCCTCTAAAAAAATAACCGAACTACTTATAATGATTCTTTGAAATATTTTATTTTGTTATTATATTACTATATAAGCACGTATTTCTACGATCTAGTTTTGATTTAATAATTTTCCAATAATTATGTACGGCTGTTTACTAAATTGTGATATTTATAAACCTATCAAACGGAAAATTGTTTCATGTTGGGAAACCATTTTTGAATAAAACAACGAATTCTCTTCAATTTCTCGTTGAATTTAACCTCTATAAATATTATTTTGTTACAACCATAAAATTTGAAATGGAACAAATTTGAATATGTAAATTTATATTTAATGCATTGCTACATTTTTATTTTACTGATTAACTATGATATTTATATTTAGATTAATGAAATATCTGTGTTCAAATAAAATTTAGCAAAATCATAATTTGTACGGATACAAAAATTGTTTGATTATTTTTTATGTTATTTTATCCATTGTGTTCATAAATTCTTCTTAAAGGAGCTACAGCCCTCTAAAAATGATTTGTTTTTATTTAATATTTGGTATATACAGTTATGAAATTTGATAATCGGTTTAATGAATTTACCTAAACAGTTTTTTAATTTTTATATTGATTTCATATGCTTGTAATATCTATAATATTCTACACTAATGCTCGTTAGAATCCCATATGTACAGTGAAATACAGAAGTGGTCGTCCAGTTTTCATTGAAATTTGCTTATCACAAACTTAACAAGCTCCTCCCATTTGTTTATTATAATATTTAAATCATTTCTCCATTTACAAAACAAAGACAGATATTTTGAAACTCATTGTCTAGATAAAGAAGTACTCTTCGTTTATAGTACTCTACTATTATGTAATCTATTGAACATTGTATAAGTAAATTTTGTAGCAATAAATATTTGATATTCCGAATTTTAGTATTTAAATATGTTAAACTTGATATAAAATTAATTAATGTAATGACGTATATTTGTGTTTTTTTTTAAATGATGTAAGTAACTATAAAAGCTCCTCCCTAGAAAAAGATAAGCGATGATATCTGTCTTAATATTTTCGAATCTGTTGTAAGCGATTCTGACTTTTACGCTAAATATTTTGTGGATTCAAATTAAAAACTAAAAAAAAATAAAGTGGCCATATGATTCCTATCCATTTTAAAATATGTAAAACCTTCATTTTAACAAAAGATTTAAGAAAATGTAATTTGTTTTATAAAGAGATAATACGGATAGATATAAAAACTGTCTAAAAGAGACCTCCAAGATTTCAAATTCACAGTACATTTTAAAAATACTGATATATTACATATGTAGTATATACCATACCTATTACCATACATCAAATATTTAGTTACTATTTGCAAGTTGTATTAAATTGTTCAAATAATCAAAACACATTGCATACAAATGATTAATTGTTTAATCAATATCCCCCTCGCCTTGCGCTTCATACAACAAATACGCCAATGTATAAATACTTATCAATGCATTTCAATATGAGAGATGACAGTTTCGTTGAGAATTTTTAACACGCTTGGGACATTGACAACTTTTCTATTACTACTATCCTAAAGTTTTCTTTGCATTTTCTCCTTCGTTCTATATTCAACTCAATTTGAAATAATCTGCACGAATGTTTGCTTTTAATATTTAATGTTAACATTTATTTTTCACGCATTACTTCTTCTTTGCATTGTATTCTTTACAATGGATTTTAATATTCATATTTATTTTAGGTACTAATTTATTTATTATATTATACTTTTCTTTACATTAGCTGAAGGCGTTCATTTTAAAAGGATTTTTTATTTTAAATCTCATATGTATTAAACATTTTAAATCCATTTATGTTAAAAATTAAACGTTTTTTAGAAGATAATATCTCTGACATATTTATACCATATATTAACCCATATAAAATAGGCCTAGTTTAATGTTTCAACTGAGAAATACCGATCAAAACATTTTTCCACCAAATTAATTGAAAAAACTATATTTCATACAGATTGTAGAATCTTTAGATTAAGAATCTTTTTTTAATTTTTTATTTCAGACCACCTGGAGAGAACAAATCACCTGCGCCAGCGAGAAAAACTTTCTTCCAATCTACTGACATATTGTTAAATAAATATGTATATAAAAACACTCATACTATAAAAAAAATTCTTTCTATTCTCTATACGCATACCTCTTTCAGGGAAGAAATTTTTTTTTTCTAGTTACATGTAGTAGTTTTTGAGAAAAAAATGAAAAAGTGAATTTTATTGACTCGAAGAAGTTGAATACCTCCCTAACAAAAATAAATAAAACAATATATTATACATATGTGTAACTTTGGAAGGGTCTGTTCCCAAAACGATTAACTATGTACATATTTGGCGATTTTTATAACGAGAAAAATTGTTCAATATTTCATTTATTTGCCAATTAATTGAATTGTATATTTGTATTTCACCTACAATCCCCTTGGAATCTGTGCCAATTGAAACCATATCACTTTTTTCATAACCGTCAGTATCATAAAATTATTTATTGAATATTGTCTCTTAAAATTAGTTTTTTTAAATACATAATAAAAAAATGGTAAGTTAATATTTACTTCCGATAATTTAAAATATGTAAATAAGTACATCATGCGTATAGTAACAATTCCACACGAATCGTAGAAGACATAACAATTCATTTTTATGGCAAGGGTTGCACCATTTCCAACTTATTTTATTTTTACATATACTCCGTCTACTATATGATATTCCTTAATAACGCACTCGATATGTTTTCCCATATGCTTCAATTTCAATAATACGCTATTTCCCAGGAACCTCAACCAATGATTTCTAAATAGCTGAAAACGATGCAAATAACGATAAGATGTACACTGTTGCATATCTATATAAAATACATAAAATTCTTAATATAAGAAAATTTTAACATAAATGTATGGATATGATCGGCAGTCATTTGATTTTAAATCGATCATCTTGCGTGGAACATTTTTTATGAATTCATTTTTGCATGTAGGTAGATGCTTTACTGAATATTTACTTGATATAGGTAGTAGGTACCTATTTCGTTTAAGGGTATCCAGTTTGACAATTATTTTAATAGTAAAATTAAGTGTATTTGAATTCGTATAATAAACATACTATTTTTAATAATTAAATAAACAAACTACGTAAAATTAGTTTGTTTCTTTATTACGATTCTTTAATAGTGCATTTAATTAAGAATCGTTTATATATTTTGTTATTAATTTTATTTGGGAAAAAATAAATAAAGTCTTGACACTTTACAGAAACGGTCTCCGTCACCGCTTCGATCTTGCAAATCTATTACAAGTTAACTGCGTCAAAACGCATCGCCGTTTCGACGCAGCTAACATGCCACTTGTATCCGTTACCGGAGACCGTTTCTGTAAAGTGCCAAGGCTTAAAAATAACTATTAAATAAAATAAAACAGGTATATATGTGATTGTTTCTCAATAAGAAATTCATTCATTAATATTATATATACAATAATATACATATATGTATTTTATATTTAATCGAATAAAATATTTTAATAATAATAAAATGCAAACGTGTGTTCATTTTCCTTATGTACCTGTATAATAATATATTATTATTTTTTTATTTACGCCGAAAATTAATTTGACAAAAAGCAGTGCTTTTTTTATTCAATAAGAAACAAGAAACTGGAATGAAATTTATTTGTCTTGGGTAATTAACGTCGGAAAACAAAGAAATGAGTTCGTTCAAAAGACAAATGAAAACAGATAGAGAAAACTCACAAAGTTGTCACGATGAAAATGAATTGAATAAAATATATTGTTTAGTACTTATTTAACAAAACTTTATAAATTTGTAATTTGTGTTTATAATTTTATACGCACTATATCATTTTTTTAGAAATTTATAATACTTTTCTTAAATTTAACACAATTTCATTCGTATTCTACTTTTCATTATATTTATTGTTTCTAAAAGCTTTTGTAGATGTAACTTAATAAATTAAAATTTATATTTATTTATTCCTATTTTAATTTCAGTACTTATTATTAAGACTAATATAAAATCATATACATACTTGTATGTACAGGGTGTCCCATGAGAAGGTGTTGAAACTAATCCACTGTCATTTTCAAATGGATGTAGTTATTGAAAATCCAAAAATTGTGTTAAAAAGAGGACGTTCTACAGTTTTGAATGGGGTAAATAAAACTTAATAAGATGTGTGTGTATTAATTTATTTTATTGTTGAAAAATATGCTAAAATTATCGATAGTTTTGTTAAAAATAACACAAAAATCATTTTAATGTAGATTTATTGCCAAAATGACATAACGCATAAGTTTAAATAAATAATAATTTATAACCTTTTTAGTGTGGTTTCGCTCTTAACTTTATATTTTTCGTATTTTGTACCGAAGACCCTTTTTTTATTTTATCTTATCTTTTTTTTTTTCATAAATAATCTGCACTGTTATGTCCCCTGCTGTATTTTGATGACTTTTTTTTTTAGTCGTCGTAATTTTTTGTAAAACCCGGAGAAATTGCACCCAAACCCTGAGCCCGGAGATTCAATGTGCAAACATCCTAGTTGGCACCCAAGTCTAGCGGGGATTAATTAGTACCTGCCTCAACTATAACCACGCAGAGTCTTACCCGTAACTCGATGCACCTGTGTGACCATCCCTTTATAAGAGTACCTAATGAAATAATAATATTGTGATATATAAATTAGTTACTTATAAATGTAAATCTACTTATAAAATTTAATCTGAATTATTTTAAAAGAATGTACTCAACATTTGTTCTAAAACCATTAAATTAAATTATAACACGTAGCGTGCAATGAATTCGAATACCATTTCTAATTACTTCAATACAAATGTTTTCAAGTAAACGAAGATTTGTGGTTGGCACACGTCGGAAATGGGGTTCAAGCTGCGATAGTATTCTTAAACTTTGTTTCTCTACACGCAACAACTTTCAAACTTTATCTTATATATGTAAACATTTGCTTGATCAGTAGCGCGTTATCCTATAGGCAAAAAGAGCAATTGACTCGGGCCCCCACCAACAGAGGACCTCAAACCAATATTTTATAAACTCATTACTTAAGTTTGGCGCCGCTGTTGGTGATATTACTGGACCCTATGATTCTTTTACAGCCACTGTATTATTTGATTGCCGCTAACATATATATTAAACCGTTATTTTAAACAAATGTAATTCACATGAAAAATAATATAAAAACATCAGAGGAAATGCACAGTGCTCCCTCGTGCTAAATTCATTAATTATTGAAAAATTTAAATAAAACCCGATAAAGTATTCAGATAAATTGCCTGGCATTGGTTAAACATTTACAACTTGAATCTATAGTCTATTTCAGTTAAGATTGCAGCGGTAGCTAATATAGGAAGCATAATATGCGCTCCTGATTGGGCAAAACGCCAGGCAGATTCACAATAACACAATTTGCACTGACGCAATACATCATGTTGCCTTGGAAACAAATGTAATTAAATTCAAATTATCCTTAGACAAGGAAAGATAAAGGACAAATAACACATTACCTAGCGTTGTTACCATATCGCACCACGTATCATTGATGTATCATTCAGATTTTAAAATAAATATCAATTGTTTTGAATTATAAAATTAATTAATAATAAATGTTTTATATTGAGTCTAAATGTATTTAAGTGATAATTGATTAACAGAGAAATGTCTATTTGGAACTATCATCTCTCTTACATACTAAATTCAATTGTAATTTAAAGCATATTTGCATATTATAAATTTTCAACTGACGCCTATGGGATAATATGCGGTTTTGACAGTAAAAAAAAGATGGCCGCCGACAAATTTTGGTAACACTTTCATAAACGGACTAGCATTGGTTGTTATGTATCCATAGTCTTTCCTAATCTAAGAAATTATCAGATTAGTTATTTTAAAAATGTGTATTATATTATCGACATTAGGATATTAGAAAACTAGTATTCATAATACAAAGGTGAGTTTTATTTCTTACAAATTTGATTAAAAGTTTTCATATACATATTAAAAAATATTATTCATAGAATAGTGCCTGTGTGAATCGTACCGTCTTATCCCCGCCCACCACTGTAATCAACAGACAATAAATCTAAATTTTTAAAACGTCAAAATGACATGTAATATGTCAAAGTAAATATCAATTTAAAAAAACAAATAACAATTTTTTAAACCAAATTGAGATAAATCTTTATAAGAGAATATTTTACAACAAACGTAGACTTATATTATAGGAAATTGAATGCTCTACAAAAAAAATTCTATAAGATTTTCATGTAATATGTGCTGTTTTACAGTTAAGTGTCAAATTTAGTACATTTATTTAAACAAGTGTCCAACACTGAGGAATGATCCAAGACTGGTGCCAGTACCTTATTTTAGTATTGGATATTTTTTATAAATAATGCACACTGAAATTTGTACAAGTGACTTACAACAATCATGAATACCACCTGCACTATGTGCAAATAAGTGTTACGGATTTACTACTGGCAGACAAACACAGTAAGGTTGGTAATTTGTAAAGTTTGCTATAATAGCTCACAGTGAAGGTCAGAGCAGCTTTAGAGCTATGTGCCTAGCTCACGCGACACCGCTGCGACGCGGATGTGTGCATGGCTGTGCATATATGCTATACCTATACTTACATGTGTATTGGGAGGAGGGGATAATATAATCTATTGTTACGTAAGGTACTCGAATTTTACAAAAAAATTAGTACTTTTCGGATTACTCGTAATCATGGAATGACAAGACAAATATTATACAGTTTTTTCTGATAGAAATTATCAGTTTGCAGTGAAAGAACGAAGAGAAAATGAATTTTATTTATTTTTTGTATTTTTTGCAAAGTAGCTATATTTATTTTAATATACTTTTTTTAAACTTTAAATACTTATAAATAATATACACAAATACAGTACAAACTTATTAATTGGACACCATAAAAACTAGCCTACCGTCTAAGTACTGAATGCATCTAGTTACTGGCAGGGCCGGATTAACAACGTAGCAGGAGTAGCAAATGCTACGGGCCCCGCGTCTCTGGGGGCCCCGCAACTTTGCGGAAAAATATCTCTTATTGGACTTACCACTTACCGTCCAATGGTTAATACGGGGTGTCCAAATCTACAATAATTAATAATTTAAATTTAGGGTTTCCGATCTCGATTCGATTTAATCGAAAAATCGATTTTTGAAGCTCCGATCTTTGATTTTTTTAATCCATTTTTCTAAATTTGCTCAACTCAAATCAAGAAAATGTTGTTTGTAAAAGTGGTGTTTTATTATACACACCTCAAAAAAATTAAAGGATAATTTAAAAAAAAGCAAAACAAAAAATTCAAATTTTCAGTTATATTTCCACGAAAATTAATTTAATTTACGTGTTCCAAAGCACATTTAAAAGTTTGTGCTTTCTAATTTTTGAATAAAAATTTCAACAAATTTTATCATCCCTTTCACTTATCAATTTTTTTAAGAATTGTATATTCTAAATCAAGTCAGTCAGCGGTGTGACGCCCGCTTAATGTGCAAAAAAATCCTATTGAGTTTTTTCGGGGGGAGTGGGTGAAGCTATCGATTTACTCCCCGAGTTTCACCCCCCCCCCTCGGCGCCACTGCCAAGGGCCTCTTTATAACATTTGCTACGGGCCCCGCGCTTGCTTAATCCAGCCCTGGTTACTGGATGTATATACAAAATAAAGAACGATTTTTGGTTCAGTCAACACGCTGAACTATAGAGAGTGTTCAAATGATAAAACCGTTTAATTATAGAACAATCCTTGGAGATCCGCAAGCTCAAAAATATCTAATTATTGAGCAAGTTTAACTAACAAACGACTGATTAGCTAGCGATTTTTTTTCTAGCATGTGTAAGTTACAAAATCATAAAATCTATTTACTTTGTATATTACCTACTCTATTAGACATATTAATTCTTTTATTCTTTGTTTGATTGCACGTTGCACGAGGTAAAAATATTGTTTTGGCAAAATCTAATACCTTTCTAAAATTTAAAATTGTTGCTTTTTCCAGATATTAAGGAAAAAAAAGAAAATGCAGGAAATGAATGAAAATTCAATATGTATGTTAAAAGACGTAACAAGTAGAGACATCAAACTTTAAAGTGCTTTTTCGATTTATGTACAAGCACTTTTACCGTAATTACATAGCTTTGAATTGAGTCTCTGCTTATCGGCAAATTTATATGTGTATAAACCCTTTTACGAATGTAACAATTCAATACATAAGTTTTATTTTATCATGTCAAATATTTCTGGGAAAAAATCAAAAATGAAACTACAACAACAACAGATTGAGACAAACCAATCATTTTGCAAAAAGTTAATAAAAATGTTAGTATCACATAAAAGTAGAGATTTTTATTCGACCATTTTTACCATAGTTACAAAACTTTAAAATACCTACATTAAATACTGCTAATTTTTTCTCTAGAAATTTTTAGATCACAGGACATTGTTCCGTGAATTAATAATGATTAATTTCTGCAAGTACAATTTACAGAAGCTTTACTTGATGTGAAATTTTGTTTCCAGCATAGGTACTGATTTGTAATAAAATGTTAATAATAAAAAAAACTATATTTGAATTCAAAAAATTGTAAAAGTACTTCTTCATCTATAAATACTAACGTCAAAAACAAATCAACATCATCAGCTAGAATGTTCGTGATAATAACCACTGAGCTTTGATATTTGTTATATTTTTAAACTGTACACACATTTTTTGCTCCATTTACTCACTATAGTATTATACATATACAATGTATAGCTCGAGAAAATGGCAACTTCTCACGTGATTCGCAAATAGCATTAATGGCATATTGCAGCAGTACTAAAATATTCAGGTTGTATGAACAGGTTAATTTAAAGAATAGAAAAGACCAATATACTAGTTTTTTTGTTCTTTGTACTTCTTTTTCAAGCTGAAGATATCCAAGTAAAAAATCTTGAAATCTTCAATTATTTTGTTTATTGTGCTAAAAAATTGAACTTGGACTATAAACTATTGAAAAGATAAAATTTGACCTTGAAATTGACCCCGAACTTGATAAAAAAGAGTGGCATCTAATCTCGTCCTTAGAACGAAGTAACTTTTGTCTGAACAGTTTTTCATTAAGCCACGTTGATTTTTTGGATATGTAAAAAAACAAATAACCAATTTAATTTTAGGAATTTGTTTCTCTCCAAAAACCACTGGTATATTCAATGATATAATAATTTTTTTTCACTTATCAAACATATCTTGTTATGCAGGTTGCATGAAAAATAAAAAAAATCGATACTTTATAAACCTACAATTTATAATTAAATAATTTTTCTTCTATGACCTTCCCGCTACTGCAGTTGTATGTGCAATTATAAAAGCACGCTATGCTTTGACGTTTTTAATTAAACACTTACTGCAGTGTTCCATAAATAATAATCACGGCTAACCTGGCAGTAATCCTCTTTAGGTTGGAACAATTTGCGGTCTTATTTCAGTTGATTTCATTATAAATACTGTCTGTTTAATATTTTAATATTTAGCTATTAAGCCCTGTATTTTGTGTACGCTTTCTCAAAATTTTGGAACAAAATACTAATAATTATTTTATTAAATTAAATAGGCATGACATCAAACATTGTTATAAAAAAATGTGTTTCCTTTTTCACAGTGAGTGCACACTTAAAGATGTACAAACTAGGTAAAGTACATAAGTATCTTAAGATGTTTAAATAATGGTCGACAGGATTCGCGAGGACCCTAACCACAAATAATTTTTAGACATCGTTTTTGAATTTTGAAGAGGTTAGTGATATAATTTGAATTACCAAAAAAATGTAATATACCTAAGTCCAGATCTTAAAATAAATTCCACTAGAGCACGATATACGTTAATCAAAGTTATAGAACCTGTGTTTTGTCTTAAAATTCTGAAAAAGTAGCAAACTTTTCATGTTTTAGCTATAACATAATCGATATGAATTTTACAATTTATGTGTTTATCGATGTTTATTACTAAGAATTTTATACAATGTTCAAATGTCACTACATAAGTACATACACACATACATACAATAATATTTATCAATCAGACATAGTAATATTGGTATATCTTGTTATAACATCGGTGGTATTATAAAACGTTATATATTATATTGAATTTAATCATTTTATATTCTAATAAAGCATTCCACTAATTAAAATTATAAAAATAGAAGCGTTAATCACTTAAACAAGTTTTTTATTGATGAATTATCTAATTAATTTAATACAATCCCTAAAGAGCCGAAAAAAAATTGTAATATTAGAGTGAAAGTATTATTTTCAAAATAAAGTTAATTCAGAAATAGAACAAGTTTCTGTAGCTAGTGAAATATAAATATGCAAAATAACTTTTCGTTAATCAGAGTAATAAACTTGTAAATTAAACTTACAAGTAGATGTCACAGAATTTAAATAGCTAGTTAAAATTTTATGAAGATTATCTTGGCATGTATTATTTACTTTTATCCCAAGCAGTAAAAATCTGATATGGTTTCCAATACTCGTATAAGGTACTGGCACCAGTTATGGCCGCTATAAGAGTAAGGTTTACTGTTTTTGTGATTGACGGGTTTCTTTTTTGTAATTCTCATGAACCCATATTACTAATAAAACAAGTAATTCTTTATTTAATCAATTTAATTACCAAAATCCGCAAATATAGTTTGTTTTTTAAATTATAGCCATTTATTTTGTTTATGTTTTTTCTCCAGTAATGGATAAAGTAAAATCAATAATGAGCACGCAGTGATGGACACTTGCAGCTTGCTAATGATTACAAAATGATAAGTACTACGACACAAAAGATATAAAATAAAGAATCGTCAAATTTGAAACAATGTAAAGCTATGATAATATAATAATTAATAAATAAATTATACTAATAATTAGTTTAAATGTCCACCATTTTGACACCTATTGCCCAATTGTCATAAAATCACGCTGTAAAGGTGCATTTAGACGGGCAAAATTTTTTTTTGTGCATTTACATGGCAGATGTTTTTATACATGTATTTATATACATATTAAAATAAGTCTATTTTAAACTTTTTTCATTTTCTATAAACAGTTTTTACGTTTTAGGTCTTTGAACATTTTCAATCATATGAATGATGATCTTTATTCTAATTGCATATGCTATAATTATGTATTAATTCGAGAAATGCATTAAAAAATAAAAAAATAATTTAATGATATCTGAACAAAATTCATACAATTTAGACTTTCAAATCGTTTCCCTAAGAAATCGCATTTTTGCAGCTAACATGATATGATCTCAGATCATCAAAATATATAAATATAAAAAATTTAAACATACAAAAGTCTTTTTTTTGATATCTTAAGATTTTTTATAATAATAATTAAGAATATTATATTAAAACTATCGATTAAAAAGCACATAAAAATGTAATATTTATTCAGATTCTGCACAAGAAAAGACCACGATCTTATTTGCACATTCATTTAACTATAATAACATTTTCCATTTGCATACACAACGTTTTTCTTAAAAAGTAAGCGAACCAACAGAAGCGTAAAATTTTCTTTGCATAATTTATCGGAATAAAAACTCATACATGTAATTATTTAATATTTTTCTGTACTACATATATTAAAATGAAGTTCATGTCAAAATGGAAAAATATAAAAAAATATTTATTATAAGTATGTATGTATGTTAATATCATTTCGATACCCAATAACAGTTTTAGGCAAAGGTAACTATATAGGCATTCTTGTTCTGCTACTGTGGATATTTTAATTAAATACATATTTTATATTCAAAAAGTAATTAACTAATGATATTTAAAAATAATAAATAATTATGAGAGTTCTCTTTGAAAATGACAGATTTATATTTTTTATCGTTAAATAGTGTTTTTGATTTCGCGAAAAGATAAATTTTAAATTAAATTTCTCGATTAATCTTGAGAAATTTGATTAATAGGTAATATACTTACAAAATAAAAACAAACTTATACAGTATACAGGTTGTCCAAACACTGTATCAAAGTTCAATATTTAATTTATTATAACAAATAGAAGAAAACTTTAAATGTAAAAGTTGTCAGGATCAAGAAGCAGCAAATTCAGAAAATAGTTACATTTATACAGGATGTCCGATAAGTGTGTTACAAATCAAAGTTATAGTTTTTTTAAATACAAGCTAAGTTGATTGTTTTTATAAAAAAAATGTTAAGATTTTAAAAATCTTCAAATAACTCTTTAACGGCTAGATTTAGGAATAGAATATAGTTTATAAAATGTGTTTAGAATCGAATAGGCAATTCGAAAATGTGAAAATATACAGGGTGTTGTATTTAAAAATTTTGAAAAAAATAGGTTGAGTTTTGATATTACCTGTACAAACAATACTATTTTATAAATGTTTCATATAATATCGCAATAATAGAACATATGCTAAAACTACTTTTAACAGAGAACAACATTTTTTTTTTGTACTTTTAAAATTACAATATGTAGTTGAAAATATTCCAATTTTACAAAAATTAATATTATTATTGTTTATTAGCAGAAAGCAATCAAAAAACATTTTTTATATAAAATAATAATGATTTAAACCAGTAGTTCTCAAACTTTTTAGGTTAATATAAAATGTATAATTCGCGGCACCGTAGTACATTTTAAGATTATTATTTAAATTTATTACACAAAGTTATACTTTTTTATGTAAAGCAACAATAATGGTTATTTAAAATTTTAAATAAACCGTTCGGATCCGAGTACATAAAATTTATTTTTTAAATAACCAACAAATTTTAAATTCCGTGGCATCCCGTCTGATAACCACTATAAAGTTTAAACTCTAAACGATAATTACCTTTCATATAACATTTAACAGTATTTAAAAGTTTACTAAAATCAGCCATGTGTATCTACTAGACGGTATAAATATTAAGTATAATGTACCTACCTACCTATAATTATATTACATATTGAAAAATATACATGAAACATTATAATGTTTAACATAAATATATATATAAAAAACTGCCATGTGTGCCACGGGACTTTCTTATAAGTAATACTGAAAGGGAACAGTGTATGTTAATTATATAAAAAAATCTTTCCGGCTAACTGATAATTAATAGGTATAAAAAAATGATTAGGCACAAATTATTGATAATAATATTCTCTACAACTTTTATCTAAAACATTTGGAAGTTTAATTATGGGTATAACAAACAATTGATGACTATTCTAAAGTTTCTATGATTTATAGTTCTAGGATGCTATTTCCTCAAACAGATTTTTATTCACCCAGTATAATATATTCATTAATGTTTTATTCTGTACAATATATCATAGAATATATATTTACATACTATTCTATTACACCTACCTATACAAAAGAGTATATTTAAATTGTAAAATAAAACTAAAAATTATTTACATTCAATAATTATTCAGTTTACTGAACAAAACTGTAAAGTGAGCAGTCTTCATTCTGATAATTGAACAACATTGCTTATGACACATAATACCCTAATCCACTTTCGTTAATGAATCCAGCTGGAAAGAAAGTATTATAGAATCTAATATAATAAACGATTTTATTTACATGTAGTACCTATTGCCTTTAAAAATGTGTTTTTGAAAAATCGTAACAGGAGATTGGGATATTTTATATTTTAAGTACAAATAAGTTATTTTTATGATTAATGGTTTTGTGACAAGATATAAACCAGATAACTAATTGAGTAACAGGATTATATAAAATAAAAAAATGGAATATCATAACTTTTTGGGGTGATTAATTTAGGAAAAAGTTTCATAAATTCATTAATCATTAAATTATATGAAAAGTTTTCCTAAAGTTGTGAATGATAAATTTCTGTAACTGTATTTTGACCAAAATCGAAGTAAGTGATCATCTGAAAATATTTTATTCGTTTAATATTAATAATATATTGTGCATTTGTAATAAAAGGTAATAAATGTATAGATACGTATACTTTTTTAAATATATATATCTATATGAATAAAGATCCTTTTTAAATTAAAATGCTTACCTTAACAACTGACAATTCCCGCAAGTAAAGTCTTGGGATGTCAAATAGTTCTATCAGTCAAAAACAACTACAAATCTCGTGAGACAATTGTTATATTTAAGCAATTGATTATATATATATGAAATATAGCTTTCAATATACATATATATACACACTACTAGATTAAAAACTGGAAGCTATACAAACTATATGGCAATAATAATAATTAATTAATTGTTCTTAAGTATTCCCTATAAATCCCGAACTTTATCACAATATATTTAATTCATTCTTAACTCATTCAACAACAACGAATAAGTTTTTTGTCCGTCCATTCGCGTAACGAAAATAAAATTGATCTAGAACATCACAACAATATACCTCCTTCGATCCGGGTGTTTAGTAGGCACGTAAGTACGGTTCGGGAGCTGTGCGAGTAGTAAGCTGACGGGGGTTGCGACAGACGACGTGCCAGAGCACCACCACTGACACCACTGCAACTGCCGCCGCCCCCAGCAGAGCCCTGCCCCTGTACTGCGGTATAGTCGCCCCGACCGACGCGTCTATGTCTCGGATCGGCCAACGCTGCTGCACAGACGCGGCCGCCCCGCCGACTCACCAGGGTTGACAACACATTCGCGATGCTTACTCTCTATTATACAATGTTCAAAATCATCGTTTACTGAAAATAACAAGTGTTCCTCGGATGCATTTTAATACAAATTTTAATTGCAGGAATTATAATTTTTAATAAAAATACCTATTTGATTAAAATATGCATGACCAATTTAATCAAATAGGTACAGATTTTATTACGAATAATCCACATTTATGCTCATTTTACACATACCCGGCTGCCGGGTAACCGGCAGCCGGGTATGTGTGAAATGGCTCTTATTATTCAACGACCAACAATTATTCGAACAACCGTCTTTCAAAGTTTCTTCTTTTATCCTTACATCCCCGATTCCATAATTTTTAAACCTGTTGTTCATAGAGCAAATCCGCAGAATATTATTATTAAAATTTAGAATCCTATTCAATGATATTTGCATTCTTATATTAAATATAACTAATTTACTAAAGTTTATAGATACGTTCATACTATTTTCAAACGACAAAATATGAATGAAAATTCTGAAAGAGTTGGAAGCAACAAAATAATAAATGCTAAAATATTGCATGTTGATTTTATATAGTTGTTCAGTTTTAATTGAACTAAAAATGATTTTCGTATATAATGTCGTTCTCAGATAAAAGTCAGTAAGAAACAAAATAAAAAAAAATAAAAAAATGAAATTAAAGTTTTTGGCACTCTACTGTGTCATTTTTACACCATGTTAAATTATGGTTTTTCAAGTCACACATAACTGTACAAATAGCTTTGAAAAGTTAGTAAACTAAATAGGCTTGTATCTCTTTGGTAAAACCATATTTTATTGCTTTTTCCTTAACTTTATAGAAAGTTGTGCAGACAATGTGCTCTTTTGGGTTCGTACCGCTCAGTAGAGCCAGTTGAAAAAAAATACTTTCATAGTTAATTCGTAGAGCTGGTTTATAAAATACTGGAACTAAAATTAATAGTCAACTTTTTATCACATAGAAATCGTAATGCTATTTGGAATAGGTACATACATACTAGGTATATACAATTTAAATTTGAAAAGAAAATTATTATTAGGGAATATGCGCCGAAATACGAGCCGATTATTAGAATTTTAGCAACACATCACTGATTGTGAGCATAAATATAAATAATTTAAAAAATTAAAAAGTAAATTGTAGATATAATGCTAATCAACTACAATATTTTATAAACTGAAAATAATAACATATTATTTACGATGTTGATTAAACGATAGCTGAAGATATTTAGCATCCCTGTTAACGCCACAATCCCGCCTGCCCCCCTTGCAATCGTCACCACCCCATGTGCAAGACCAGCCCAATAATGTGCAAGGGGTGCCTTTTGTTCTTTTTTCACTGTTTACCTACACTGCATCGCTGATAATGATCGCCATCTCACATTACAAACATTTAAATTCGTTATAAAATAGAGTAGATCTCAAAAATGGATTTGTAGAACAGGAGCATTGCAGTGCCGTAAAAACAACTAGGTTACATACCAGTGTTTTTGAATAATAAATATGTCAGCACACGTTATTATAAATGAAATTGCACTAGCGAGATTTCTCGGCATAACTTTTGCTAAAACAATAAACAATGTATGTATAATTTGTACCATATTTTGTGTCAATTCACCTACTATACTTACCTATATTCTACATATATGTACGTTATAATAAAACATAAATTAACATTTCAATATTAAAAAAACGTTCTATATATATATATGTAAGTATATACGATTTAATTTAAAAATTATTGACAAATAGAATATTTTGTTAAATTAATTCAAATGATAAATTTCGCAAAAAATACAATAAATATATTGTATAATAAATTAACTTCAAATTTCGCGCCATCACTCGCTGTTTAAACTCCCATAACTCTGCATTTCCGTTTCCGAACTGAAACATATTGATTTTACAACGTGAATAAAGCACTGTGTTCATTATTCTAATGTGAATTGTTTATTTTACAAACAATTGTATAACAAAATGTAAATTTGAATTTTGAAGTTAAATAAATAATACCCCAGTGCCTTCAAATTATTTTCATGTGCTATAAAAATAAAATTATTCAAAAACAGTTTGCAAATTAAGAAAATTTAATGTGGAATAGTCTATTTCGCACAAGTAAATCATTAATTAAACTCAGCTTTGGCTTTATGTAGTATATTTTCGCTTGTTTTTTTTTATGATGGATTTTTTAAATTAAATAAATCTGTTTTATTTTTTCATTAGATAATTTTAAATAAATGTTGTAGCATGGTCGGTATCGATATATGGAATAGAATTCCAGGGCACTGTACATAAAGGGCGCCAAAAATAATATACTTCAAATGCCTATTATTAAATTGTTTTTTAAAGATCTGTTCATAGCATGACTTTATTATTAACAATAAAAACAAAATACATAATTATGATAAGTTTTGAAACAGAACCGCAGGATTGCGATAATTTAAATTACACTATTTGTTTTTTTCATTAAATTCATGTAGGTATTAATAAAAATTTTATCAATATTTTTAAATTTAAATATTATTTACAAATAATTTTGAAATATTGTCGTTTTTCCGGGTAGACTCGCGAATAAATCTCAAAAAGCATAAATTAAGGTATTTATATTTTCAAATAAGAGTCAGTGTGGGGAAGGGGAATATAACAGGGGATAATTACAATTACTATCAATTTATATAATTTACTGAATTAATAATTTGATCAATAAAACGGCATACTGAATATTTTTGCTTTATTAAAATGTACCAATATTTTAAATTACCTATTATTTTTTACTCTATTTAATAAAAAAGTTATTACATTTTTCTTCCCGAGGGAATACCTCTGAACCCCATTTTTAATAACAACCATCTATTAACTATTAGAATAAAACATAATCTGATTTTGGCTTTACACCTGATGTAGGTATTATCTAATTTTTGACCATTTTTTATTGACTTAAATGATATATAAACATCTTAAAAATGATATTCAATAGGAATTACTTATAAGTGATTTTTTTTTAATTATTAGAGCTCATTTTCCAAAGTGGCTCTGAACGTATGAAACAACCTAAATGGTGAAAGTGGTGAAAAATGAGTGATAATGAATATATGGTAATATAAAGCCCGTAATTCGGTCTCAACCCAAAAGAGAAGAAAAATAACCAACCGAAAACCGACAAAAAGCCTCGAAAAAAAGTCGGAACTAACGTCAATGTTTGCATGTAGTAAAACATTTTTCAAACTTTAAACTCATTTTTATCGAAACCACGTTTTTAAAAACTGCGGAAAACGTATCTAGGTCAATTTTCATCCGATCGACTTGAAATTTTAACTGTAACTTCTTAAATAGTTTTTACATCGAAGTAGGTAGGTACACATAATTTTTACGATTGGTTAATAATTACGGTTTTTATATAAATAATTTAAGGCCGGATTTTTTTTCGTCAAAAACGCGATTTTTTTATCAAAATCGATATTTTTTAATAATCGTGTATATATACTTCGATGGGTGTAGCAACGGTAAAGTCGCCATTTTGTTTTATATTTCATTTAAAAAAATGTTTTTTGTATGTTTTGAGACATATACAATAAACCCTCCAAATTTAATTTAAATGCTTTTATATTATTATAAAAAAATGTTTAAAGAGTATCATTTTCCGGAATCACGATCAGGTGTAAGGTGTAATTTGTAACCCCTAATAATATAACACAAAAACTGAAGTCAAAATAGATTTTGCTATGAATAAAAACTTACCAACCTGACACTAAAGGGCCATAAATTCCTATGGTCTAAAGTCCGTAAAGTTCATATTATAAATACATAAATATATAAATGAATAAATAAATAAATAAAGTTCCAAAAAATATCTCTTCGACGGACAGAGTTATTCCTATATAATTGTTCTCGAAATCGGCTCTTTACAGGATCGCAAAGTTGATATCGTTGCTAGGGGCACAACAAATGAAATAAAAACTGACGTGAACTATACCTAATTAACTTTAATTTAATTTTTCCCTTTTGCCAGTTCCAGAATACCTATAATTTAACTATAATAGTTGCATATTTTGCATTAATATTGTATTTCTATAATATTAATAATAATTAAAAGAAAAGAAAATTGAAAATAGTTCAAATTTGACATTTACGTTTATCCTTAAGATGTTTTTAAGGCCCACTAACAAATATGAGCTAGTTCAATTTAGGAGAAAGGGATCAAGCTACCTAAGACGTTCCATACTGTTGATCGGATAAGAAGGCATAATTCTCTCCTAACTGTAAATTTTTATTTTTTCTTGCTCGCGGGCGTCGCAAACATCTTAAACATCTTAAACAATAGAGAACAGAGGGGTTTAACAATATGAATTTTTAAAAGTGCGGACATTTACAGTATAGAACTGTTACTACATAAAAAAATTGCTTTGATTAAAAAATTATTTTGCCGAGAGATCATATTACATATCATTGCAGCCTAAAGGCCTCTATACACCACCCAATCTGCAGGGCCGATTTCTAGAGAGGTAAAGTGGGGGTAAATCGGATACTGTTATAGTAAAGGCCTCTATACACCACAGGGCCGATTTGTCAGGAGGTAGAGTGGGAGTACTATTCGCGGAATAGTCGGCCCAATTTGTTTATAAACCTATGCCCGTAAATGAGCCGTTTTATATAGCTATAGAGCAAAAGAAAAGACTCCGCACAGAAGCTATGAATTTTGCCTTTTGTTTGAAATTTCTTGTAATTTGAGGAAATGGTAGTTCAAAGTGTGCTGATCAGACCAAAAGTTCTTAGCATTAGTTAGGCAAATTTATTATTTTTATATAAAAACTGCCTAGCCAAAAAAAACTAAAAAATGTCATCAAAAATTCTAAAAAAAAAATTTCTAAAAGTTTATACTTTAGGATTTAAAAATAAAAATAAATATAAACGCAAAATTATGTTTAAACATAAAATCTTTGGACGCCCCCTGAATTATGGATTTTCGTAGGTTGAGCCAATTGATTTTTTTGGTCATTGAAAGTCTATAAGGAATGATAAGCGTCCAATTTATTTAAAAAAAAAAAATTTCTGTCGTTAAAAATTCATTGGGGGTGACACTCTCAATTTCCGCCTCAGTTGTCACCCCTCCCTTCTAGCGACGCCACTGTTTTGATGTCCGCTACAACTCCTGAAAGTTGTCGGAATATTTACTAATTAATTAATTAAACATTACATTTTAATTCCACATCTAAATTTAAAAAACGCGTAAAAGTTTACACTTTCAAATTATTTATTTACATAACTTTAAAATACTAGTGTATTTTGAGGTGTGGCTATCCTGCGTACTGTTTATCACTTCATTTTTATTTTCATTTGTCATGTACATAACAGTGACATTTAAAACCTTTAAAACTATTTAAATATGTAAATACAATACAAGTATTGTATTTAACAAAATTATATAATATATTTATTACAAACAATCTATTGTTTACTACGTATGTCACTAACAATAAATATATTGTATGATAAATCTTATAAAATAATTTTGGTAAAATCATAGATAAACTTATCTAGAATTTTTCTTATCTGTACTTAAAAATGATATATAGAAATAAATAAAAAACATTTTCTGCTGTATTTTATCAAAACGAGTTTATACTTATTTTATTCTTTTTCCAGTCAGTAAAATTCTTTGTAAATTGGTTTTCAGATATTTTTCAATTAATGCCAATGTCAAGACGTAAAGGTAGAGATCGGGATCATGTGGACTACACGATACTTACCGAAACTGATGAAGGGTTTATAGATGCACAATATATAATACCGACAACCAAAATACCATGGAAGGCAATTGCACTGGCCACGTTATTATTTGTTGGAGGCACAGTTTTACTTACAGTTGGAATTTTAATCGCCATTGGAAATATAGATGTTAAATATGCAGACAGACTTTGGCCAATGATTATATTAGGTATACTTATGTTTATACCTGGAGCATATCATGTTCGTTTAGCCTACTATGCTTTTAAAAAAACGCCTGGATATTCATTTGATGATATTCCAGAATTTGAATAGTTTATAAATTAGGAGAAAAACTTTTATTTTTTTTATTTGAAGTCTTATAAAATGTTCTGTAATTTGAGATTGTGCCAATACTTTTTTTATTTGTATATTTAATTTTCTTTGGCATTATCAATGTAAATTGTTATATGTATAAATGTATAGTGTTTGCAAGAACCAAGTGAGCATTGCTAACTTTGTTATTATTGGAGCTAGAAGATCGGTTAAATGGCCAAACTATCAGTATTTTTTCTGGGATGAATAATAGCGATGTCAAAAAAACAAGTTTAACAACGTTTAATTTCAGAGACATATTGAAATAGAACTTTTTTTTAATGAATTTTATAGCTCAGAATGTTCTTTTTATAAATGTGCAATATGCAATATAAGCATGGTAGTAAAATTAATATAAAACAGGAATAACAAGTTAGACCGGGAGCTAAAAGGAAGTGAGTGGACATAATATGACAACCGGCAACTATGTTCAGATTCGTATACCTGAGACCTCAAAGAACTTAAAAAGTCAAGGTGCCAGTCGATACTTGGGTGCAATTTTTTTTAAAGCGCAAAAAGGTCCTATAAAAAGGAAAAAAAAATGTTTTTTTTAAATCAAAACTTTTTTTTATCATTATTAGGCCTTTCCGCTTAAAAAAGGTCCTTACACTCATAATTGTAACTCTACTCATTCATTTGTTAAAATTTTTTCATGTTCATAAAACCTTGAATTTGGGTGTTTTCAATCATGAAAATGTATCCTTTAAAAATAATATCATATTTAAAAAAAAATGTATAATCTTCAAACGAATGTTAACAATATGGTATACTTCAATTTTAAGATTATTACCGGCACCCAACTTTATTTTAATTAACAACTATGTACGTTTTTCTACTCTGTGCGCTCATATTGCCCCGTGTTAATTGCCCTCACAGAGTAGAGAAATGCACTTAGTTGTTAATTAAAATAAAGGTGGGAGCCGGTAATAATTTAAAACAATGACATTCAATTGTTTTTTTTTCATTTTAACCGATCTTCTAACTCCAATAATAACAAAGTTAGCAATAATCACTTGGTTCCTGCAAACATCCTGTATAAACATACCGACAAACATTCATGAGTTGTTGAGGACAGTAAAACAATTACCTTTTTTTAATAAACCCACGTCCGCAAAGGAGCCGTTTTAGCAAAAGCAATGAATTTTGCATTTTGGTTGAAATTTTTTGTAACTTGTACAGTTGTACATGAGTGAACATGAAAAAAATCTTTTTTTTAATCAGCCTGGGTTACAAAAAAAAATTAGGGGGGCTGTGAGTTATCAATTGAGTTGCAGAGGAGCCGCAATATCAAAAAGTTTAAGATGTACTGCTCTAGAGTACAAAAAGGTTGAGGATCCCAGTTTTAGGAGATAAACATAAAAATTATACAATATAAATATACTATTTCAACTAACAGGTTAACTGCCATAACGAAATCACAAAAGGCTCAAATGCCAAATATGCGAGGTTTGTGTACCTCGTATACGACCACCATGGCATATCGAACTTTTTATACGGCAGTCGTATACGATCGCCATGGCAGTCAACCTGATTATTTCCATAAATTACAAAAAGTTTCAATCTAAAGGTAAAATCCATTACTTCTTGTTTTTTTGTCTTTTGCTCTACTACTAAAATGGCTCGTTTGTGGACATGAGTTTTTTTAATAAAAAAGCGATTTAAATGTCTTCGACAACTTCTGAAAGTGTGTCAGTATGTTTATGGGACACCCTGTATTTAATATTTTAATAAAGTTAATGCACTTTTCAATTATGCTTATAACTGCTAATTTTGATATTAAAATATCACATAAAAAAATGTTTTTTGCATTAGTGTATAAATATTTTTATCGGATCTATTCTAGTTAAGATGATTTTACTATTTTTACATCTGTACCAAAAATTAAAATCTTAATAAAAAGGTAAATAAAAATATATAGATATAAAAGTATATTTTATTTCTAGTGTATTTTTGCACATACATTTTATAATTCACAGAAAATTAAAAGTGGAATATTTCAGATTAAATATCTGGAAAAATAATGATTTTTTTATAAATATGTATTATACTGATCTATGTATTGCTAATCTATTTACAACTTTCAAAGCCTTTAAAATGTTTATTAACTCTTACATACCTAATATCCAGTGTTGTAAGACTCATACAGCTGGCAATCAGACAAATGCCTGAAGAGTCAATTTTTTTTATTCCATTAGAAAAATGCAATCATTAATTACATTACAAAAAATTATATTAACAAGATGTAAAATGTTTAATATAACAACTGTACATTATGTTGAATTTTTTTTAATATAATTTGAATCAAAGTTTCACAATAAAACATGTTATAAACCAGTAAAATAGTCTATTTTTACCGAAAATAGCTAGAAATATTATAAAAATTCACTTTTTGAGAATCACTAGTCTGTATAATGTATCCACTTTTCCGGGGTTATTTTAACATTTGAGAACTGCTTAATTTGAGGTAATTTATGATTTTTTTTGTTTGATTAAAAAACATATTTTATAGTGGAGTCATATAACTGGTATTTTTTATTAAATAAAACAAAAAATAATAAAGAAGTTTTTCTGAATTGTTTTTTGCACTTTCGGATTGTTGCCGTAAATACATTTTTCTGATTATCTTTCATTATTGTTCAAAACAAATTACAAAATTTTAAATCTATTTAAGTTTTTTTGTTAAATATACATTCTTACTTGAAATAATTATTTTTAGTAATGAGAAAGATTAAAAAATCAATAAAAAAAATTTTATCTAATTTTTGGCGATATTTTAAAATAAATTTTTTAATGCAACTTGATAAATTTATTTGACATAAGAATATTTTCTCCAATTTTGATCAAAATATTCTTATTTTTTGCAGTTATTGAGAAAAAATAAAAAATCTGCGCAGTATAATTTTTTTTTTGAGCATTCGCAAAAAACCTAAAAGAGGAAAAACTGACGATTTTCCGGAAGTCGTGAAAAAAGTACCGCGCGGAAAACGGATTAATTAACACACTCAGTTATCAACTTCTCTTGATCCCTAGAACATTTTAAAACCATAAAATCGCTGTAGGGAGGGATTGTTTCATTTAATAAAATATTCCTGTTATATGACCACTATTAGATACAATATAATGGCCTTTTTTTCACTGCACAAATTAACTTTTACAATTGCAAACATCAATTTTAGAGCTGCACAAACATAACACATAACAACTGCACACTAAAATAACCCCGGCTACTTTTAATTTTTAAATTATAACACTATCAACATATTATAAAAAATATCCATTAGTGGACACCTAAAACGAATATTTAACTCTTTTTAAATCAATATTACTTTATTATAAAAATATATATTTATATATTATGTATATACACAAGTTAACAAAAATTTCAACAAATGCAATAAAAATAATGTATGCAAAATAATGAAAAAATAAAATAAACAAAAAAAAATACTAAAATAATATTATAATGTCACTTAAGTTTTCTTAACTCCACTTGTTAAAATCAATTAATCTTGCAGAATGTTCAGTAACATAAAATCAGATATATATAAAAATCTAGACAGAGTATCTTTTATGAAATCTCTGCCTTCGTTTATATATATGAGCTCTAACTTCATTAATTGGAAGTAATACTTGATTTATTTTATACAAACCTCCAATTGGAGGAAATATCTTCGTTTCTAGAACGAATTTTATTCGTTTCATGACACCATTAATTGACAAATCTATACCTTCTAATAGTGTCTCTGAATGTCTTGTGTTGTCTACACTAGATGGACTATCAGTAACATATATAGTTATGCTAGGTGACATTAGTTTTTCTCTTGTTAGATAATAAAGACAACTATTTAAAATACAATAAATTTCTTCCCAATGTAAATGTGATGAAATAGTTAAAAATCGATTTGAAGACTGAAATATTAAAAAATTACTTTATTAAATAAGACAAATATTATACATATACATTATAGCAGCGTTTCTTAAACTATGGTCCATGGACCCCCAGGAGTTAGCATGAATTTAGTGTTGGCAGCATTTTTTAAGTTGATACAATGCTTAAAAAAGTTTTTTAGGTGTATTTTAAGAAAATTTAATTTTTTCTACCCCAAAACTGCAATTACTCTCTGATTTAAATGCAGAGCCGTACTTGAACATATTGAGACCCAAGACACACGTAAGATAATGATAGATGAACAGTGAATACTATGATAAAAACTTGAAAATATATCGTTTACGAATAACACACATCTTTATATTATAATAAGGACTCAAAGATGCATTATTATTTTTTGAAAACTGCCCCATTTGAGCATTGACGAATTTTGGAGGGGTGGCAGTTTTTGATCTGTAGATGACAGAGGTTGGGAATATTTTTCCAATGATGTACAACACATGAATAAACGATTTCAGTAAGTCTGTCTAGTGCTCAGATGAGGCAGAAAAATATGTCATCAGCTCTTGAACTAATTATTCTCTTCATTAATCAATTGTGATATCTTTAAATAATTAATTTGTTAATATCAAATATTTTTAAGAAGAAACTTACATTATATCGTTTGTAGATAATGTAGGACTTTCTGAAGTATTCTATGTGTAGAATTCCTGAATTTAGTCGTACAAGAGAAATAACTACAGCTCGTTTAGTAGTTGGTAGCAAATAAAAAAAATTATTTTGCGGTATTTTTGTAACAATGTTAAGTACTTCTAAATTATATTTATTGTTAAATGCTTTTATAATTAGATCATCACAGTGTATAAAGAAATCTAAAAAGTACAAAAAAATGTTTAGTATAAAAAATTACTTTTTTTTAAATCAATTAATTAAAAAATATACATACCAACATCTATTTGTTGAATTGATATTATTGTTTCAAGTATATTTATAGCTAATTGTATATCATTGTTAATAATTTTTTTAATTAAATTAGCAAATACTTCATTTCTGTAGTTTACATCAGTTTCATCACTTTGTAAGAGCCACTGATTTCTTCTTAAAAGAAGCCGAGTTTCTAAAAAAAATATTCTGATTTAATTGGCAATATTTATATTAAGTAGCGGCTCTAGCAAATCATTAACTAATACTGTAACAGAAGCATGTACTGCAGGTTCACTTCTAACTGCTAACACACGTAGCACAAAACACAAAACTTTAGGTAATGTAGTTTTGTATTACACACCCAAATGAATCTGCAGTGCATGCCACTGTACTGCAGCTAGGGTGCGTCCATTAAATATGTAAGAAGTTTATTTATTATGTACTTGAAAATAGACTAAACATATATACTACATTTTAACTATTTCAATTATTGACTTAAACGAGATATTGAATAATTTTTTAAACAAATCTCATATTATTAAAAATTTTCAACATGGGTTCAGAGCAGATTTTTCAACCAACTTGGCTATTTTTAAAACCATTGAGTATGTTCTAAATGCCTGGAATAAAAAATAAATATGTATTTTAGCATTACTTGACCTATCTAAAGCTTTCGACACAACACATTTAAATTTATTAAAATCAAAACTTTATGCATATGGAATAAGAGGGGTAGCATTAAATTTAATAACATCATATCTCTCAAATAGAAAACAATGCATTAAACTTGAATCATATGATCAAAATATAGTTAAAAATGTTTTCTCAGACATCCTAGACAGCAACCGCAGGATCTATCCTTGGTAAATTATTGTTCATTTTATATGTAAATGACATAAATAACGTACTAAACAATAACATTATTATGTATGCAGATGACACTGCGATTGTTTATGAAAACAAGGATAAATCTGAAATGATTGAAAAAATAAACTCATCTATCACGAATGTGTTTGATTGGTTTAACAGCAACAGTCTTGAATTAAATATTAGTAAAACGCAACTAATTAAATTTGGGGAATACAGTATGACTGACGATTAACATTAGATAAAAGTATGTCCTGGAAAGAACATATCAATCTGCTAGCAAATAAAATCAATAAACAAATATATCTGATAAGAAATATTAACAACTTTTTACCAAACTCTTTGTCTATAACCATATATTATGCATACATACATACTCTATTATCTTATAGGATTATCTTCTAGGGAAACTCAGTTAACTCTAAGGACCTCTTTATTATTCAAAAAATATGTATCAGAACTATATGCAACCGTACGCCGTGTCGTCCTCTCTTTAGACAAATGCGCATCTTGACTCTATATGACATTTATATCATGGAATGTTCAATATTTGCAAGGAAACATTACTCTCTGTTTGAAATTAATAAATACAATCATGATCATTTTACGATAGGGAAACAGAACTTATTCCCACCTCAAACTACCCTCAATGTGGTTCAGAAAGGTCCTATGTACCAAATCATTAAAATCTTTAATAAAATTCCTGCAGACATTAAAAATGCACTGTTAAGTAGATTTAAAATTCATTTGAAAAAACACCTATTGCAAAAAAACCTCTACAGTAGAGATGAGTTTTTTTCTAGTATCACGAAATAAAGATTAATTATTATTATTATTACTCAAAAAAAGACAATATATATATAATTAAACTTACATAAGGAAAGGGGGGGGGCACCTAACTCTTACAGGTTTTTACAAGGGGGTGGGGAGATAAAATATCTTGGAAATAATTTTTAAGTAATTAATGGACGCTCCTTAATGTATATAACTAGCAAGAACAACAAACTAGAAGGCACTAGCTGTGATTGATTCATGTTACATCAATAAAAATACATACCATTTGAATATATTAAATCAAAAGCATTGTTGTAATTGTTATTTATAATTAGAAGTTTGCAGCAAAGAAGGCAACATTTTGCCTGAGAATAATTAAAATCACCATACAACTGGAATAAAATTTAAATTAATATATAAAATTTATTTAAACAACACATTGTAATGCATTCATCAAATTAAAACTAGTATAAAATTAATATACCAGTTTTAAGATATAAACCCTTTTGCTACGGGATTTTTTTTTAAATTAGTACTTCCTATAAAATACAGCTCTTGAGATAGTAAATAAAGATAAACATATTCAAAACTGGAAAATTAAATCTCCGAAGCAAAAGGGATAAACAATATACTTATATGTACTTACTTTTGTCTTAAATAAACTGATACTGTTTGAGTTAATAAGATTGAGTGCATTAAAGGCATCAAAATAATTTTCTTTGTGCATATAATTTATTACAACGAATAAACCATATCTATTTAAAATCATTGTAGCTGTTTTACATTTATTTTGTTCTAAAAATATCAATAACAAATTACTCAATATTACACACAGAAATTAAAAATCACTAAAATATTTATGTAAACTGTACAAAAATTAGAGCAACTACAATTTTTGGTAATGGAACTTGAAGCTATTTAAAAAAATAGGTATTTGTTAATTATCCTCCCTCAAATGTGAACATAGACAATAAGTGTATAGTATTAACTGGTCATTTCGCAGTTGAAATCTAAAATTACTGGACTATAATTATTTAAACAAGAATTAGAAGTTTCGACCATACCATTATTAAAAAAACAATATAAGAAACTCGAAAAATATGTGAAATGATGTATAATATTTGAAACTAATGCTGGCATTGTAAAATGACAAGTAATGACAAATACATTACTGCAAGTGAGAAAGACAAGTCGTAGATTTGACAACATCCCTGCTCTTCAAAAGTAACTTCCCAACCTCCTTTATTAATGTTTTCAGTTTGTTACACTATAGATAATTTTCTAATACTTACCAAGAATATCTGCAAGACAAGTCATAATTTCCATATACTTTTCAGATTCAATAACAAATTTTGTTACTAGCTGATCTATGAATATCTCTTGTCCAGTATTGTTATCATAGTCCAATAGTAATGTAGAAGCAGCACTAGTATCATGTATATGAATCAACTGATATGCTTTCTTCACATTTAATGAATAATTTTCAATTGATAGAAAAGGAACATTTTCAATAACTGATGAAGTCTGAATAGACGAGGTGCTATTTACCATGTCTGAATTGGATGATGAATAAGTCCTAGTAGAACAAGCTATCGGTACTATTGTATTAATTTGTTGATTTGAACTGATTGGCTGATCTTTTTTTTCAAGTCTTTTCAATAACTCATTGTGTTCTTGAAATAATCCAACTTGTTTTAATAAAAGCATAAATGTTTTAATTAACTTAATCGATACTTTATTTAAATTTATATCTGCCATTTTAGAAATGACATCATAGTAAACATTATAGATGTGATACTTTCTGGGTTTTTCTTTTGTACAACAATCACTTAAAATTGATTCAATATGTTTTAAATCAATTTCATAACTACTAACATTAGCAAAACGTTTTATTAACGACCAGTTGTTTTCAAAATAACCTTCTTTCAAAATAAGTTCAAAGAGTATGTCAACCATATTTAAATCATCTGTTCCAAAAAAATCGAAAAGTTGCTCAATACCAGAATTTACTTCTAAAAATGTATCGGCTAAAGCATCAAGTATACAATTAATGTATATAAGTTTATCACCATCAAGTGTAATTTCTTTAATTTCTTTAGCTATTAAGAACAGACTGTCACGATCACACAAATTCCCAAAACATTTCACAATCCATGGAAATGTGCTTTTGAATAAATATTTCTTACTCTTTATGTAATAATTGTAAACCAATAATAATTGTTGTCTATTCATTCGCCGGATACACCCTTCCATATCCATTGGCATCTCATGCACAAATTTACATACATTTTTAGATCTGCAACTTCCAAATTTTAAATAATTTGAACACACATATCTCAACATTAACACAAATTCATGGCATTGTACTTTTACAGTGTCTTGTTTTTCTTGAACTATGAAAGAATTTTGATCATCTGCATTAACTTTTGTCTTTAAAATTTGTTTAGGTGATGTTACATCATTATGCTGTGCGTTGTTTACACCTTGATTCTGTTTTTCTGTATTAATATCGCATGTTGTTTTGTTAAAAGTGCTACTTGTTGAAGATACAAAACAAGGGCTATAACTTGGAATAAAACAGTTATAATTTTCAGTTGGATCATACTCAAGTGATGAACTGGGAATTTGAGGTTTATTAAAAGTAAATTTATTTTTAATAGTACCTAATGTTAAATTATCTGTTCTATTTTCATTTGCTTTACATGATAAGTCTATTTGTGATAAATTCTTATCTGGATCGTTTTCATGATGAAATTTATCATTCACTTTTAACTGGCAATTTGAAAACAATTGATTTACCGATGTATTTGCTTTATCAACATTTCTAATGTTGCAGTATTGACTGGTTTCATTATTTACATTATCCGTTTTGTTTTCTGGAACTCTAGTTTGATCAACTGAATATTTTACAATATTATCTATAATCTGATTATCAATTAAATTGCTATTTAAAGTATTTTTTATAATAATATTTTTATTTACACTATCGGTTGTATTTGAAACTTGAATATTGTCATGAACAATTATTTTATTAGGACTGCTAAATTGGTTAATATTTTCTTCAGCAGTAATATTTGAATCAATTATAGGAGTTCCATTATCATTCTCTGTATTTTCAGATCTATCAAACATTTGTTCCTCTTGCTGGATATCAAAATTACTTAATAAATCTCTTTGCTCAAAAATTGCATCAGGAACATGGTCTGCTACAAAATCTGTATTGTCAATAGATTCCTCCTGGTCTTGTAACAAATCTTCAATATGACTAAAAACATTTAACAAATTCTATAAATATGTTTAATATCAATTATAATATTATATATTATTTTTTTTAAATATGTCCAACATACGAGAGCTCCATGACATTTATAAATAATAGTGTATGGTAAGTAAAAACAACGATGTTAAAACTAAGGCTGTGAAGTCAGAGCAATTTTAGGTGGAGTCAGAGTCGGTAACTCCGTTAATTAAACAATGGTTTTTACATACTTGCTATTATTATTTTTTTGAAGGAGAATATATTTTGAATTACAGTAAAAAAGTCGGAGTCGTAGGTTTTTGTACTGACTCCACAGCCCTGGTTAAAACAGTGATGTTATACATATGTATATGCAAGGACAACCTTAATGAGTCTGGCGGGCAAGATTCTTTAATTAAATCTAAATAAATATTTACGCTTATTTTATATATTACGGTGTTAATACCTTACTTTTTTAACACCCCTAATTTAACTCTTAAATGTAAGGGGTGAGATGCCAGACTCATGGCATTCCAAAGTAAAGACATATCCACAACCAGTGATGGATTTATGAATTTACCATCTATAGGCTAAGATTAATATTATAATTATATATTTTAAATTTTATTAAATAAATCACTTGTGCATACTGTGGTTCACTTTGAGTGCTAGAGAATAATACAGCAGTCGGCAACCTGTAGTTCTGAAGTCACATATGGCTCTTTGAATAAATAATAGCTTTTTACTTATATTAAATCTTCAGTTTTATGTTGTAAGAAAATATTTAACAAAAAAACTTTCTAATTTTTCTTAGCAGGTGTAATTTCAAAAACAATTATTTACTCAAAAAAGGTTGCTGACACCTGATATAGTACATAATATTATGTGTGTAATGTTTTTTCTATTCTATATTCACACAGTGATTCATAGTAATGCCAGTGATAACAATAAACATACCTGACGGAATCAGCAAATAATGATATAACATCTGATTCGGAATCTTTTTCAATATTTTCATTTAATGAAAAATTAAATAATGGTTTTCGAACATCTCTTTCTTTTCTCTTTGGAAATTGTTGCTTGTACTTTTTAGTATATATGCTTGTATGATTAACATTAGTTTTATTAATTGAAATATTTCTAGTTTCATAGAATGGATTAGGTCTAGTTGGAGGCCTTTTTATTATAGAATTAGGTAATTTAAAAACGTTATTTGACTCTGGTGTATTTTCATTACATTTGGGAGGAGTTTTATAAAATTCAGAGCTATTCAAAATGTTTAGAACTTCTGTTTCTGAAATAATATTTTTTCCTGAAAATATTATATCGTCAGAAGTGATATTTTCAAAAAATTTAGAAAAAACGTTTGATTCTAGTTTTTTGATACTAGTGTTGCGTTTTTTTTTAAATTTTATAATTCTTTTTTTCACACGCAATACATTTTTAATAGCAGTATCATATATTTTTTCCTTATTCTTATATAAACATTCAGCAAAATTGTTATTTGATATTGAATAATCTCCTGGTATAGATCTATTATGTTCTTCTTGACTTGTTGATGCAAAGTCACGGTTGTTCAATAACACATTTCTACTATCATCACAATATTCTGTTATTTTTTTAAGTTCAAAATTGACAACTAAATCTAAGTCTGTAGTTTTTTTTAAATTAAGATTTGTTGATACGTCTGGTGCACCGCATATCTTTTTAATCACTGGTGATCTATATTTAATGATACCTTCATTCTGAATACATATCGATCCAGAATCAGATTTCTTATTGCTTACAAGCATTTCTGAAGCTATTTTATCTTGTTTTTCAGTTCTTCTATTTAATTTTTTAAGCGCAATTTCAATATTCTTGTTTTTATTAATAAGGACAATTGGAAAACGATGAATATGAGGAATTAAATTATGTTCACTACTTTTTTTTAAGTGCAATATAAGATCATTTTTTGATTTTATCCTACACTTTGCTTTTTTAGGTATTTTAAAATATGTCAATTTTTTCCCATGATTTGGGAAAATATTTTGTACATCCAAATTTCCTTTATTTCTCTCTAACTGACAGTTGTTTTTATTATCATGTGCATCCTTAATTTTTCTATGTAATATATGACTGTCTTTTCTGTCTTCCTTACTGCTTTTTAAATTGTCATTTTTTCCCATCTTTTAAATACACTCAATCATTAATCATTATTGTGTTCAATCTATTAGTTACTTAATAAGTAGACTCAAAGAATACAGTAGAGAAATTTCAAATGTAGCATACAAGCAAGTCGAGTTTAAGCTACAAAACATAATTTATTTAGATATTATTTCAAATACCTTACTTCTTCTTGATTTATCTATTCATTAACTGTCAATTTAATTCTGTTGTCTAATTATTTATCGACGTTTTAATTGTTTGTATTTCTCGAGGTACAAAGTTAAGAAACTAACCTTACTTTTTAGTACTAATATCTAGTAACTATTTTAAATATAGAGGTATTAGTCCTACACGATTGATTACCTGTGCAAACCACAGACAAGGAAAGATAACTTATAATGGTAAGATTCACGGCATAAGCGATTAGTGACCGGCGAGTTTTGATTGGCTGCTTTATGGAATTTCTGGTACATTCCATCAAAAATTCCATAAATCAGCCAACCAAAACTTGCCGGTCACTAACCGTTTATTGCCGTGAATCCGAACAATGAGGGTGGTCGCACACGTCCAGTTACCGTATCAGGTTCCCTGACGCGGTTACCGGATCAGGGAACCTGAAGGTCGAAATAGCATTGAAACATGTGGCGCATCGCACACGTACGGTACGGTTTGAAACCGTGCATAGGAACCTGACGCGGGCGAAATGACTCGTCCGGTTAAAAACTTCGCACACGTACGGTTTTTTCATTATTTCCAAACGAAAAGTAGCTTTTATTATCACTTTCATTAGTTATTATTGGAGCTACAAGATCGGTAAAATAAACAATGTATCAGTATTTTATTCGGGATTGATGATGGCGATGTCAAAAAAACAATTAAATTAATTTTTAATAAAATTTCAGAAATATATTAAAACATATTCTCTGCAACCTAACATTTAAAAAAAAATTTCTTGTGACAGTAAGAAAGTGATTGCTAATAGTTTGTCGACTGTATATAATACTAAATGAATATAGTTTATGAAATTTAAAGGTCTATATTTTTAGATTAAATTCTATTTTTTTTTCATATATGTACATAAATAATTCATTCATAGTATAAGAAATGTTTATTATGTAATAAGATGTTTTACAAGTTGTTGCTATAGATAAAAATTATATATCAAGACACATATTACATTTGGCACATAAATGATATAATAAATATGCCAAAATAATTACATTGTATTTTATTAAATTCACTCTAATCAGTACATGTGCAATCAAATGTGAAAGTCAGTCTGGATGCGACGACGATTTAGTAATACTAGTTTTCCGATTTATCGTTCCGCAACTACAGGCACGGAAACTATTTAAAACATCATGTATCATGTTCCGCCAACCTGCTATTTGTTCTCATCTTACTTCAGTTTCAGTTCCATTTGAATTTTCTTCGGGCCTTCCAATTTGATAAGTAATTAGATATTCTGGGTATGCTTGCTCTCCTCTATACACAACATATTCAGGAAAGTTTAAACCTCCCGCTGAAGGACGACCCATAACTGAGTGATGGCCAGGAGGTGCATGGGCCATTTTCATTGCACTAAACTGCAAGAATGACTTTCCCAAAGTAACTCGACACAATAACAAATGCCTAAAAATTAAATACACAAAATCAATACTTTTGGTACAATGACAACAAAATATGATTGTCAATTTCAAGAAGATATAGTACAGATTTGTATATTATAAATTATAATATATAATATATAATTGGCCACATACAGGAACAGTAACATAATTAGACACAACAATGACATATCACAAAATATTTTAGCTAGTACAGCCGGGACTCGTTTATTGTAAGTCTCGTTTATTTTAAGTCTTGTTTATCCTAAATGCCGTGTTTCGTTTATTCTAAATTTTTTCTCCTCCTTCACCTCCCACCATTCTCGAGTCATATTTTAATCATATGTATGAATAATCCAGTTATGTATGAAAATAGCATTATTTATTCTTACAACTGTCGATTACATAGATGTATAGAAACTAATGTAATGTAAGAAAGTGTTAACTTATATAATTTCTTCTGTATCATGATGTATAAAAAAGTCTTGTGCCAACCAGGGCAGTTTATTTTTTGTTATTACGTTAACATTGTATTAGCAAAACTAGTAAACATACATCATAATAAGAAATTAATCATTTTACTAACCTGTGACATATATAACAAGATCTGTCTTTATGTGTTGGGCAACCTGTCCCTCCTCCAATCCCATAAACATATTGATTACTTTTAGACGAATGTTCAGCGAAATATATACCGGCACCAAACATGCCACCTATGTAGGCATGTCTTTCATCAAAACCTTTTTGAACAATTGCATTTATAAATGGCGAACCATGGAACAGCATACGTTCATTGCTTTGATTTCCATTTTCTTCAGATACTTCTTGTCTTCGATGAGCATAACGTTCCCATAATTTACGATTCTGTACCTTTTGTATCTAAAATGTTTATTTCAGTTTTTTAATATAAAACTTCTTAAATATTAAAATAACCAACTAGGTAAAACTAAAGAATATAAAGCTTGATATCAAAATACGTATTTAGTTTAATATTTTAAGCAATATAAATATTTATCATATAGTAGGTAAATTAGGCAAGTGCTAATGCCGACCTAAAAATGCTCTAGCTTCTTTAATTTCCCTTTGAATTCTACAACACATACCCTAACAATATTATATCTATTGAAAACACCCCCTGAATGTCCATTATCCCTATGTTCTCTTATAGTGCTTTGCATTTCATCTTCTACTGTTAGGAACTCTTTATCGTCTGTCAGTAAATCAACAAGAAGTGTTCCAGGACTTGATGGTGTGGTCCATGTCCCATTTCCTGATACACTAGTGGACATTAACCGTTCAATACCCTTTATAAGCTTGTGTCGGAATCCATAAGCCGAAACTCCAATTTGTTTTAAATCTTCATGTCCCATTTCAGCTAAAATATCTAATGTTATTTGTTCACGTTCAAATAATTCAAGAAGATTTTCTAGACCCAAGCTAAAAATATTTAATTTCATTAACATAATTACATTAATACTGCAATAATTCAATACATTTACGGCCGGCCTATATTACAAGTTTATAAAACTAGTTAAATTAATAAACTAACCTTGATAAGAAACTGGCAATATTTGTAACAGCTCCAGAATCTTGTAATACTCTTTCCTTTATAAATTCTGAAGAGCACCCTTCAGCAGCAGGCATAGGAGAAACACTTCCTCTTGTTGATATTGGAACACACAAGGTCACCGAAGCACCAGAAGGCATTATCACAGTCTCTGTGGTTGGAGTCGGCGTTGGTGCAGTTAAAGTAGCTATTGACGGAGGCCGGGAAGGTGGAGCTGACGACGCAGGTAATACTGTTTGTTGTGACGTCATGGCGTCTTGTAGCAGACAGCGCACGTCGTCTGCTGCGGCCAAGTCTACTGGTGTTTGACCCTCTTGATTTTTCATAAAAGGATCAGCTCCATGTGCTAACTATTTTGATTAAATACAATATTAATAATAAAACAAAAACAATGAAATAGTTTCAGGTAGAATATCTAATATAAAAAGAAACCACCTAAAAAATGAAGTAGGTTTTTTTATTTTTTTTTGTCAAAAAAGTAAGTTTTTAATGATAAAAATACTGCAATATAAAATTTAAATAAAATTTATTTGGACCACAGAAATATGAATCCTCATAAATTCAACCAAAGAAAATCTGGTTTCCTTACAAAAACTGATATTTTGTAAGAAAATCAGATCAATATAAATTCCTAAAAATTACTTTGTAGTTTTAAAGATAGTAAAAATCAGTATTTTATTTTTAAAGCACGTACCAATAGTGCACAAAGTTGAGTTCTGCCTTTTTGTGCTGCTTCATGTAGAGGTGTGAATCCCCATTTATCAGTCGCATTAACTACAGTATTAAATTTAATAAGTAATGCAGCTATATCTAAATGACCATAGCTAGATGCATTGTGTAAAGGAATAAGACCTCCCTTATCCTGAGCATTAACATCAGCACCATGGTCTAATAGGAATTCAGCCACTTCAACATTATTATACCCCGCTAAAAAAAAAATTCAAATCAGTTTTTTTAATTACAATATTTAAAATGTATATAAATACCTGCAAGATGTAATGGTGTAGAATTACGCCCTTGTGCATCTCTACAATTTATATTATCAGCTGTAACTAGTCTCTGAACTCTTAACAGATTTCCTTTTTTAGCAGCATCTAGAAGTGCTGCATTTCCTCGTAACAAATCCGCTACATCCTGATCACCATCTCTTACTAAATCAAGAGGTGTTGCACTATCTCTGTTCTTTTTACTAGGATCAGCACCGTGCTGTAAAAATTAACAAACAAAACAAAATTACTGCTGATGCATTACAGCATATTCCAAAATGTCACCTTCAGTAAAAGTTTAACAATTTCATATTTCCCTTTTCCAGCTGCTTCATGTAATGGTGTAAACTTCCACAAATCAGCAACATTTACACAAGCACCGTGTTTAACAAGTAGTTCAGTCACTTCATAATGCCCATACGAACAAGCATTATGTAAAGGAACTAAGCCACTGAAACAAACATATATAATAAACATGACGTATCAGTGTAGCCAGAAAGTGTTCAAGGGTATGATTAGATTATATATAAGTCCAACCTTCATGCTAGTAACACTAAACAAGAAACCTTTGCTATGCTTATGACATGACGAATATATAAAAATAGAAAAGAAAACTGCGTACCCTTTGTCTTTTGCATGCACATCAGCTCCGTGTTCTAGAAGGTACTCAACAACAGCTACCCTATTATAACCTGCTGCAAAATGTAAAGGAGTGGAATGTCTTCCGTCCAAATCTCTGCAATTCACAATGTGAGGAAACATTGTCAGCAACTTTTGGACCTGATCAGAATCACCTGCTTTTGCTGCTTCCAAAAGTTGGCATTCTACATCTGCGCTACCAGATGGAGGATCTAAATAGAAAGTGATTATAAAATTACCAGCATTTCATACAAATCAAAATAACAAACCTTCTAAAATTTTAACTATATTTTCTGTAGCCACTTGAGCAGCCGTATAACCTTGTAGAGATACAATATTCGTGTCAATATCATAGGAGAGTAATATTCTACAAGCTTGTACATTATCTTCTCGGGCACACCGATGTAACGCAGTTTGTCCAAGACCATCTAAGCTATTAACTTTTGCTCCGTGTCTTAATAAAACATCCATAACATCATAGTGACAATTATCTGCTGCCAAATGAAGTGGAGTTAAAAAGTCTTTATTTTTCTCATTCAAGTGTATTCCTTTACGAATAAGTATTTCCAAGACCTGCTTTCGTTTTGGATAAGGTGATATGACGACTGCATGAACTGCTGTATCACATGTGTATGGGTGTTTGAAATTTATTAAGTCAGGAGTTAAAAACTTTTTAATTTTTGCAGGATCAGCTTGTCGTGCTGCTTCTAACAGGCAGTGTCCTTTATATTCATCTGAAATAAAGTTTCCAGTTGTAAAATATCTAATTGCAAGTACAAAAAATGCATCATTTAGAAACAGTTATTTAAGTTTAACTTATTCAGAATTAATAAAATGAAATAACTTACAAGTTAACCTTTCTTGAAGTTCTCTGGTTGGAGCGACATCTATAGCGGATTTGGAATGACAATTTAGTTGCATTGGATCGGCTCCTTCGCTGAGCAGAAGAGAACAAACTTCAACACGTGATTTAGATGCAGCCTCGTGTAATGGTGTAAACGCCCACAAATCATTTGCATTCACATTGGCACCATGTTTAATCAACATTTCAGTAACTTCAAAGTGACCATATGAACACGCATTATGAAGAGGTACTAATCCACTAGAAATAATGTTTATAATTTATATAAATATAAAAATGATCTTTATAAATACTTGAATACCCATTCATTTTTGAATTTAAGATGTCAGTAACTGTAAATTAGTAATATTCATATTTATTTTCACAAGTTATTAAATTCAAATTAGAATAGTCTCCTAGCTAAGATAAATATTGTACCCCTACTTAATATAACTTTTGCAATAAATGACAACTTTGTTTGTTTTGTTTCATGTAATGTCCTCAAATATTCAACTAACTAATATGTATGTATATGATACAGAAAAACATTAGCGTAACAAAATTATCATAAAAATAGTTGTGAAAATTAAGTAATATTTACTCTAAATTAAGCCTCCCATAGATATATATTATTTCGGGAGTGATAACTAAAATGAGAGAACGCGGGCTAGTAAAAATACAAAACAATTGCTCTTTCTCCTATTCAGCCTAAAAATATAATTGTTTCCATGGTTACCATCACATCATGTGATTCCAATGCTTTTAGTACAGAAGCCTGTCAATCAGAGCTCGTTAGACAAAGAAGTTTTGGTATGTTGATTTATCTGTAATCAATCTCTAAAGATTGGTTGTCAATTGTCATGACCAATATAATTAAATTTAAAGAACTATATGCTCTCTTTTATAAATTTAACAGCATTGCACAATATATTGCTAAGAATTTTAACTCTCTAACTATCCCCTCTATCTCCTTCAGTATAAACTTGTATCTTTTATACTTTACACCAAAACATACAACTATTGTACATTACTAACCCTTTATCTTTGGCATGTACATCTGCGCCATGCTGTAACAATAACTGCACGACTCTGCCTCGGTTGTAGCCCGCAGCGAGATGCAATGGTGTAGAACGGCGACCGTCACTTGCATGACAGTTCACATTAAGTGGATTCAGAAGTGCCAACAAACGATCCTCATTGCCAGATCTTGCAGCTTCTAATAGTTCGTCTTTGCGATATTCTCCAGTCAAAACAGAACGAGTAGAAGGCTCTGCCAGATCCAAAGCTGTTTTACCTTCTGTATTTCGGATATTTACATCAGCTCCATGTTGGAGTAAGGCTGTAATAATGAAGTAGTGTTATAGTTTACAATACATACAAAATACTATTGGAAAATCTATAACTTGTACAAGTTATTAAAATCTAATATGTGGTATCAGCAATTCGAATATGAAGTAATTGTTAATTAACTTTTCATAAAGATTTTTACCTTTTTATCATATTACAATAAAATTAATGTATCTAAATTATTTGTTTAAATATATATTAATTAATACAACACTTTACACTTTGAATAGCAATATTTTTTAACTTATTCAAGCATTGTAAAAAAATAAACTGTTTGTATATGTAGCTGTGAATTTTCGTATTTTTCTTTTAATATAATTTTGAAAAATGACTTCAGAAAATATAGAAAATTGTATATGAATAATTTTCTACAAAAAATTACATAAACCGTGTATGACCATGATAAAGAAGGTCATTAGCATTTAATAGCCAAAAAAGAAAGTAAACTTATTGTTCTTATTTAAATGAAATTAAATGTGTATTACTGAATACAATTACAAAACCCTATTAGCAAAATGTATATTTTAGTTCAAAGTCTAAATCTATATACCGGCTGTTTTTTTAAAAGACTTTCCAGATTGATATATTTAGAGATTATTTCTAAAATAACAAATTTTCAGAAAAAAAATTTCAGACAAAAGTTTAATAGTTTTGAGGACACTAACCCTAGAAAGGTCCCCTGTAATTCAGGTCCAACTTTTATTTTTCAAATCTAAACCCATATTTTTTGTTGCAGATTCGTAATTTATGAGAAAAAATAAACAACTTTTGTTTGAAATTTTTTTTCTGAAAATGTCCATTTTTTTATATGAAGCAAACCAAACAGAAATTTCTGGATTTTAATTTTAAAAATAACTGCAACAAGTGAAAAATGTTTTATTTGCAATTCATGTTTTTTTTTAAATTTCGGAATTTTTTCTTTATAAAAAAGTTGCATAAAAAAATTATAACATAAAAATAAAAAATAAAAATTTCTACGTGCTGATATAACACAAATTGTGTGTATGGTAGGCAAGTTGGGTTTATTGTGCGGGTGGGCAGGTTGGGTGTAATAGTGGCAGAAACGAAATATTGCATGGTGCCCGCTATCCCTAGTGGACTCTTCAGTAGTTTCATATAATATGTAAATGGTACTTATTTATATTTTGTATAATTATCATATATCTTATTGAAAAAATATGATCTTGTAATTTTATTCATCAAAATTATAAAATGTATAAACATTTTTTTAAATTTAGTTAAAAAATAATCTATACAAATTTGTACAGTAATGAACACTCCATAAGATTTTAATATTAATGATACCCCTATGCATTTCTTCAAGCAACAAAAAATAAATATGTATACTTTCTAAGACCAATGAATAAGGAATGGTATTAAATATTATCATATGCATAAACATAACATTAAAATTCAAGAAATAAAAACAGATAAATATTAGTCTAGTTCACTTACCGATGCAAACATCAATTTTGCCTTTGATCGCAGCTTCATGAAGCGGAGTATAGTTCCAATTATCTCTAGTATTTGGATTTGCTCCAGCTTCTAAAAGAAGTCTCACTACATCTGCATGGCCAAAAGAGCATGCATTATGTAGAGGATGTAAACCACCATCATCTCTTGCTTGTATAGAAGCCCCAGCAGACAATAAAAATTCTACAACATCTCGTCTTCCATATCCTATATACAAGAAATTGAATACATATTTACAGGTTTGAAAGCCACTATTATGTCATGAATATTATTACAAGATATTACGAAAACGAAAGTGGGTAAAATGATAGTTAATTTATGCATAATATTTATTGCAAAAAATATATGTGTATATATTACTTACCAGCTGCAAAATGTAATGGAGTTGATTTTCGTCCCGCTGTATCTCTAGCATTAACAGTTTGCGGTGAAATTAGTTTTCTAACGCGGATAATATCGCCAGTTTTACAAGCTTCAAACAGTTCTCTCAATGGATCATTTGGAGATGTTGGCAAAGGCTCCATTGATACAGCTAACACTGCTCTGCGATTAGCCATTTTATCACATTATATGAACATATACAATCTAAATCAATCTACTCATCACACTGTATAAAACTATGCAAAACTACTTGTTTAGCTCCCGTCATAATAAAAAAAAATCACATCAAAAGTCAAGGTACGAATATTAGTAAACGTAACATAACGGGCCAAAAACAACGCATACAACACAGCTGTTCTCTTCTTCAGCTGCTTTTTCTTAACGCAGGCGCAAGATAGCCAGTGGCATGACTTTGGGGTAATTATTATTTTATAACAGGTAGGATTTTTGTTTTTTGTTTCATTTTTTTTTTTATGTACAAATACATCCGTATCTCAATACGATTATTATTTATCATAGTTAGTTTTTTATGAAAAATAATTTAAGATGGTTCTTCGATTACTATTTATAATATGATTGATTGTACAAATTCACATTTAAATAACTATCTTGCAATGAGCACTAGGGTAATATTTCTTTTATGCATCTTTCAATGCTCTTCCTTAATTTCCAACACCTAAATCTACTTCATTCAACTTTTAGTGCTAACGAAAATAAATGGGTCTTCGTAAAACTCACAGCAATTAATAAATTGTATTATAAATTATTTGTACCTACATTATTTTCATATTTAATATTTCGAGTACCGCCTATGGTTGTGATCAAAAATGACACACAGAATACATCTCTTTTCTATCAATTGCATGGGTATTGTCTCCAAGCGTCTTTATCTTTCACAAGATTTTATCATTGTTTAACCATGCAGAGACGTATTCAAAATTTTTTATACTCAAAAATAAAGTTATATAAATAAGTAAAAATTAGTACATTTTACATAATAATGCTTTACATATAACAACTCTGACAAAATTTGGCTCGGTCATAGGGTTGCAGAGCTGTATGCAAAGATAAATGCGGGGCCGAAAAAAAATTAAATAAAAAAATATTTAAAAAATTATTGCTATTATATTATCCTGTAGTAGGATGATTTATACGATTTTATTAGTGTCAGTGAGAAGATGAAATCCAGTTTTTGGTACATACTGTAAAGTGTAAAGTATAATTTTTCTTAAATCAGAATTCAATACTAGTTATAAAATTACAGCTAATATTTTTAATTTATTATAAAAAACGACCAACACAAAGTTCTAGAAAAAAAAATCTAATTTCTTTTAAAACTTTTATTTAACAAATTTATTTAGTAATTAAGATACAAATAGAAAAAAAGTTTAAAAATAATTACGTACACAAAGTCACCATTTATCCATTCAGTTAAAAAAATATTCTTGTGTACTTTTCAATATTATCATTTTTAATGAAACCTTAAAATTATCACATACAATAAATTTTCATAACCTATTTAGTCTAGCCTGTATATTTCGTAAAATTTGAATTAGATCTTCTGTGTTTGGTTTACTGTACAATGATGATAAAGCACCGGAAATTATATCCTGTGCTTTAGTTTTCACAAGGAGGCTGTAAAGAAAATTATAAAATTATATCATTATCATATACAAATAGTTACAATTATTAAAAAGTGAACTTACCGTTCTGCAAAGCTAACCAAGTTTTGATTTTCTGTAAATACTTTTATTAAATAAGCTACGGACTCAAACATATGGAATCTGTTGCCTTCAGATCCTGCAATGTTTTCTTTAACTAATCTGAAAAATAATTATAAATATAAAAATTAATACTTGAAATTGGCTTATTTTACAAAATATGTAATCTAGGAGAATGAAAAAGCTAGAATATTTAATAGCCTAGTATTATTGCAATATAGATTAACATTAAAAATACTTACAGATTATATGTTTCAATTAATAATTTCATTGAAATATTCATAGCTATTAATGCAGAAGGAACTAAAGATGAGTCGGCTTCTAATACACAGCATTGTGTTTCTAATTCATTGATTATGGTCACTGAAATAAGAAAATATATTATTTTATTTAAGTTGAAAACAAAATAATACAAAAACCACATTTAATAAATTAATGTAAAGTGACTTTTGCATCGTTTTGTATATTTATTATTAAAAAATACGTACTCAAAGGAAAACAATGTTTTGAATCACCATATTCTCGGTGTAATATTTTCATTTTATTTAATAACTGTGTCATTTTATCATTTGGTGATCCGTGACATTGTCTTATTTCTGATAAAATAATATTTCGCCAAATCGTTTGAATTAGAATGGTGTCATCATGTCCAGAACAATGAATGATTGCTAATTTACATTCCCATAGATCGTATGGTTCAGCAAATTCTTCATACAACTAAAAAAAATACATGTCGAATTAAGTAATATGAAGTAAAATGAAAAATTAAATAATCTACTTAAATGATTTGTTAGTTACTTTTATATCATACATAATTATATTCTGACACCACTAAATGTACAGATGTATAGATAATTTGTGGTTAAAATCAAATCAAAATTTATATTATTCGCACACTTACACACTCACACACAAATACAGCAGCGCACGCAGAAAAAAAATTCAGGAGGATAATTTTTTTTTTTGGAATTATATAATTTTCATTTTTTTATCTATCTAAATTGTTAAATTAAATAATGTACATTGAGCAAAATTCCAAAAAGAGCTTTGCTGAGATTAATTAAAATTCTATTTTACTTACTTCAGTTACATCGTATAGTTTAGAATTGAGATCGGTGATAGCTGATTCAGCACGTGGATGACGACCTTGTAAGTTAGAAATACCTTCAAGTATCTTTTGTTGTACTCGAGCAATCTGTATCCTGTCCTCTATTTCTCTTAAGAACACTCCGAGGGGGGCTGCACAACCAACATTATCACTACGCATACATATAACAGAACGTGCAAGATATTCTATCCGTTGGGCCAGACTGATGGAGTTACTGGAAAAAGAATGTTTGTTATAATTCACAAAATATCTATATTGGTTGTTGAACTAGAAAATTTTGAATACAAAATATCATGAAAAAAAAAATTACCTTGATTCTGAAGCCAGAGTATTAAGAACTTTAGCTGCAGCGGCATGGTTATTATTTTGTTCATAGTATTTCCACAGAAGATCGTAGACCTGAACTGCGTCAGGACACTGTTGTGTCGCACGTATTAAATATGTTTCCAAAGACGATTCACATATAGTTATGAGTTCTGAATACATTTGTTTCCCTAACATCCAATCATATATGGCAACATGAAGCAGTTCATCATCGTAACGTAATGAATCTTGAATTAATTCAGAAACCTAAAATTATATAGAAAATCGGAGAATGACATAACAGAAGTTTAAATTAAATTAAAAATTTTTGAAATAACAATAATTGGGTTAATAAAAATATGATTATTGATAAAAATACAAATACATACTTTTTTATATGCTTCATTTGAATTTACGTTAGAGCAATCCATAGTTATATTCATTGTATTGTCTTGTTTATATGCAGTAGATAAACTTTGTTCACATAAATTTTCTAGAGCGTTTGTAATTTCTTTATAACAATCCATCCTGTAAAAAATAAATTGAATTACAAAATAAAAAATGTTGCTTTAACTTATAAATTTTGGGTTTATTCGGCAATACACTTTTATATCACTTTACATTTTGATCAACATCTCGTAGTCTTCTTCAGAAAACCCACAAATCATAATTTTAAGCAATTGAACAACCGCAAAAGTCTACGTTCAAAAATAAAAAATGTTAATAATTAATAAGTTTAACAATATACCTTTTAGCATAAGCTTGGTAACCATCTTGGTCGGCTGTAGGTTCATTGCTTTTATAATAATGCGAACCAATATTTTTATCATCAATTTTACGAGCACAGGTTACACAGAGGTCTATCAATCCTTTATAAAACTGATTAGCAGCAAATTTTTGACACACTGCAGGAAGATTTAAATTTGGAGCAACATCTTTACAAAGTTTTAGCGCTGATTGTAGCATTTCTTCTTTCTCATATACATTTTGTTTGTTTTTAGATACTAACAAAATTTCATTTGCCTGAAAATATATAAAAATAGTTTAATTTGTACTTGAATTGTATTGCTCTAAAAATGATAAAATTCAATGTATTAAATATACATTACATTATTATTACAAGGGAAACTTAAAACTTTAAAAAAATAATAAATTTGACAAGTTACCAAAAAGTTAAAATTCTTAAATATAAATTCCCAAAGTCCATTTAAGCACATATTCCACGTTCTTCTGAATGAAATATATACTAGATAAAAAATTAAAGACAAGTCAATAAAAATTGAATAAATTGTATACATATATATCACATAAAATAACATTAACAAAATATCACTTTTTATACAATAATATATTGTCGATAAATTAACAATAGTTCTAATATTAATTAGTACATTCAGTAATTATTATATTTCTTTCCACGAACCATTTAAATAAAATATACATACCTTTGAACAAGCAGCATCTTCAACTTTATACAAATTTGGACAAACATCTCTCAATTTTGAGCTAATAAAATCAATTGATGCATTATCGTTAAAATAACTATTAATTAAATTAACAATTAATTGCTGTATGATTTCATAACCATTTAAAATAAGATCTCTGAACGTAGCACCATGTAACATATTCTGGTGGTCCTTAGATAGTAAGTCAATAATTGTATTGAACTGATGTTCACAGAGGATTTTCCAAAGTCCGATAACTTCGCAAGCATATGCAGTGAATATTTTTAACGAATCCAATGACTGCCGTTCTTCGAGCTGTACGTCTTTTAATAAAGATGGATTTATTCGGACATTCGATGCATTCAATGTTGTGTTATCTTGCTGTCTTGCTAGTTGTAAATTTGAGTTAATTGCTAGTTGTGTGTTTTTATCCAGGAAATTTTTCAGTGATTTTAAATAACTTAATACCCACATGCAATCTTCTGCACTTACTGTGCTAAATAACTGTAATATTTTAAAAATAAGTCTTTAGTAATCAATTTAAAAATCTTTCAATTTGTACAATACCAACTATTGGATAAATGGAATTCCTAATTGAACTTCAAACATTCTATTTTATGACCTTGGATTTCGGGTGGAAGGCATTGGGAAAGTTACAAACTGGTACGATTTTTCACGTATTGCACTCTATCTCTGACCCGATTGAGAAATCTAATACCATAATTTCTTTATTTTCTATAAAAATGAACTCACTAGGCTAATTTGTTTCAGAGATATGATCTGTCAAACTGTGACCTGTAGAATGCTCACACATATGATCCAATTTCCAATTTCACAACGTCATTTCTCCGATTCTACTAGCGATAGAGTTCAAGTTTGACTCATTTTGATTCATTTTATAGTCTAATATAAATGATGTCCTATAGGTTTTTTCGTCCAAGTCATTAAAAAAACATTAAACAAAATACAAAAAATGATATTTTTCGGTAATTTTCAAGCAATTTTAAGTCAAAATACATATATAAACATATTATACATATACATACATACATATCTCCTAAACAAATAAGTAATTTCATAGAGAATACAAAGGTATCCTATGGATTTGTCAGATTTCACAATATGGAATGCTTCAAGTTCAGGCCGGAATGAGCCAAAATAATTTATAGAGGTATAAATTAACACATTTTTTATTTAGATCTGGGGACTGGACTAATCTTCTTAATAATAAAGTGTAAAATATTGAGGTTTATGAAAGATAGCCAAGATGAGTATTGTTTCAATATATTTACATAGTTAATAAACATATGTATTAAAATAGTACTTACAAATTCAGAACCAGAATCAATAACCTTTTGTACACAACATGTGTTCCATAAAGGACGTAATATTCTACCAATGTACAAATACAAGCCATTATGCCTAGGAGAAAATGAAATTTGTAAACCACCTTCTGTCTGATTAGGATTTGTCTGAAACGGTAAATTCTGTGGAGACATTACAGAAAAACTTTGTTGTTGTATACCCATCGGAGTCTTATTTAAATCAGGCGAATAATGTTGAACAGGAGTTGACACCAGTGATGGGTTGAAAGTCATATTTTGACCTACAAAAAAAAATATTAATATAATACGTTCTTTAAAATATGTAAACTATCCATTCCATAAATCTTTATATAAAACCAGAACTTGAGTCCCTTTATCTGCCTTACATTTAGTCTAATGCTAAAAAAATATTTTACCCATATAAGGATTAGGAGATGTCACTTGTACAGGAGTCAATATTTTTGGTTCTCCGCCATATAAAAAGAAAGCCCTAGTTGCCCATTCTGAAAGTTGAGAATTTTGTACATTTTCTAAACAGGCTAGAATTAGACATGTAGCACAAGCTTGATCTTCTCTCTGAATTTGAAAATACATTTTGACTGCTTCGTTTTCTGGACCATTATTATCAATTAATAACTGTCGTAAGAAATCAACTGGTCTAAGTTTCGTTACTATCTGGGCGCCCTGTGCAGTGAGGACAATAATTTTACGTGGTGGTTCTATATGTTGCCGCACAACTAAAGGAGGATCTTGATATTCTTGAAACTGGTAGGTTATTCTTAAATTTCCTGATATTGTATTTGATGGTGATTGATGAACCTATAATACAGATTAACGTTAATAAAATGATAAATATTCTAATTTAGACGGTCAATTTTAAGTAAATTTTAGAAATTTTATTCCGAATATAATCTAATTTATTAAATTAAATTAAAAGAGTGAGTGAATCTCATACATATCTACACAAATATACATAAATGTTTTGCGTAGCATAATACATAAGATAAAACAATTACCTCTGCCATTGCCCATGCAGGTCCATCAAGAGGAATCACTGTGTACGCTTCCATAAGAAATGGAAAGAATGGAAACGGATCTGCACTTAGACACCAAAGATGATCTTGATCACTAGTAGGAGATGTAACCATAAAAACAGTATTCTTTCGGTACAAAGCCAGGTGTACCATTTTGGGTTTTAGTGCTAGAGCGTTAGCGGAAAACCCTGGAGGCATTCTGACATGAAGGAGTTGCAAACGTGATGGTCTCTGGTTTGGAATATTTGCTATTAAACTGCTTGTTGTAAAATAAAATCTTACTCCACTTTGCGACACCGCAACTAAATGTAATAGTGATGATTCGCCTGATTCAATGGCAGAAATACTGACAATTGGTCGAAAGTTTGGACTATCTAATGTTCTGAAAAAGAGTTTTAGTTAAATGGTTACACAAAAAATACAGTAAAATGCATACTTGACTATATTAAGAGCACTTTGTACTATAGAAGATTGTGACAATTTAATTATTCTTGTTGTTGATAATCCTGATTCCCCTAGATCAAATACTTCTATAGAACCCTTTTCAGTTAATGTATACAAAATATTGCGACTGTTATCGACTGATATTTTGGAAATAGGGTCCTCTTCATTGAATGCGACATTGAGAAATGATGGTATCAGAAATGATAACACTCCAGTAGAATGGTTAACTTTTTTACATCTCTTCCCAAACCATGACTCTTCTGCTTGATACGATATTTCAAATAATGAACCGTCACGCCCTCCGAGAAATATTCTTCCTAAACTTGTACCAGTTATAGCAGTAATGCCAACTCCATCAGTGGGTATGACAAAAACTGGTTCAGATACTAAATGCATCTCATCTTGTTGACCTGTAGGTGTAAAAGTCACTCCAAGAACAATTATTTCTACAGTTGTAGTGAGAACCAACAAATGTGTTATGTATTTATGAAAAATATCTGTTTTTGGTTCAACAAGACCCACACTAATGATGGTTTCACTTAAGCCGTCATAATAAGCAACATCTGAACCATGTTCATAAGACCACACGTAGATGTCACTGTCAATAGTAAGCCAAGCACGATTAATTTCTGTAAAGAGCCCCATCATACAATGACATTGCATATCTAATGTGCGATAAGGAATACAATTATTATACAAATATTAATTACATTAATGTATAGGTGTTTAGTTTTTTGTTTAATAAGGATACGGTTAAAATGTTCCATTATTTCAGGAGGAAGAGGAACTTTACTTAATGTTTTTAACTGTGTAATATTAGCAAAGCCTTTAGAAAACGTGGATAAATTAGGATAATCATTATCCGTAAGACCACTTGCTGTGGGTCCTGACTGTTCGCTTATGCCAGCCAATTCAATTAATGATGGTGCACAGTTATCTGATAATATATATTTTTCTATCATTCTCCCTGCTACATCCAGTGAGTTTGAAGAAGCCTGTGAGAATGATTTAAAATTCATCTTGACTTCTGTAATAAAATTGAAGGTTATAAATATAAATTATATTTAAATGTAATTTCGAATTTTCAATCATTCATATTTATTTCAGTAAAGAAAACAAATGATTTTATCTTACCGTATTTTTATTAATGACGGTACTAAAATTATAAACAATGCATTAATTCATTCGGCATTCAGATTTTCATCTCCCGGTACTTTTAACGTTTAGAACAACCGTTAAGACTTATGTAGACATCTAACGAAATAACTGTGAACTAATTCAAAACATTAATATAGGTACCTAAAGTCAATGACAAATATAAGTAAATCTCTATATAAAAACATATATTAAAGTGTCTAGCTAGTGCGTCCAGTGTGTTTTAAAAAACTAGCTGATCCCCGCGGCTTCGCTCGTGTGGATTTCGAAATTAATTACAACCCTCTATACGTGACATGGGGTGAAATATTTAATGTATCCTTTATTTGCTTTTTATTCATTATACAAAATCGTAAATATATCGGCTCCTATGCAAGATAGGGGGTTGTTTCTTCCCCTTAAACCCTCACGCCAGTGGTATTTTTCCCGCCGGATCGAATGAAACTAATTACAACCCACCGTATGTGACAGAGGATGAAATATAAATTTTTTCTTTTGCTTAACTTTTTATTGATTATACAAAATCGTAAATATCACGGCTCCTATAATTAATCGGCTTAAAACGATAACCGATTTTATTACCAAAAAACATATTTATTTCGAAATTAAATTAATTTTTTAAATAAATTCTTATATATTTATATAGTAACTAAATGAGTCTACGTCTTATTTTCTTGTAATTAAATTGATATTTGTATGACAAATTGAAGTTCACTGCTTGAAATTTCACTATAAAATTTCGAATTTTTGATTTCGTTAAAAGTATGTTTATTGTATAGAAAATGACGTGAAAAGTTGTTTGTTTCAAACCGCAGGTCTGTATCTCAAACCGTTCTCGAGATATAGCCTCTCAAAGTTTTAGTTTTTTCAAATTTTTGGAGAAAAAATGGAATAACTTTTGAACGCGTGGTCGGAATTGATTTTAGTTGACGGATTTGAAATCAGCGTGTCAAAATCTATATAATGACATGTATAATACTTTAAAATCCGACAAAAATTTTTTTGCCAAAAATCGACATTTTTTTAAGGTATACCTACCCCTTTGAATTTTTTCGATTTTTCGCGAATTTTTTTTTTTCGAGTTTTAAGGTATTATACATGTCATTATATAGATTTTGATACGCTGATTCCAAATCCGTCAACTAAAATCAAATCCGACCACGCGTTAAAAAGTTAGGGCCATTTTTCTTCAAAATTTTGAAAAAATTGAAACTTTGAGAGGCTATATCTCGAGAACGGTTTAAAATACAGACCTGCGGTTTGAAGCATTCAACTTTTCACGTCATTTTCTATACAATAAACATACTTTTAACGAAATCAAAAATTCGAATTTTTTTAGTGAAATTTCCTGCAGTGAACTTCAACTCGTCATACAAATATCGACTAAAATACAAGAAAATAATACGTAGAGGTATTATAGTTTTATATTTGAGCGTGTAAATTAATATTAAATGCTATTTTTGGTTAAAATGTTTGAATTGCGCATAAAGATGAATATTCTAATAATATTTTTAAATTATTTATTAACTGAAAACACAGATTTGTATTAATTTAGCCATAAAGTAAGGGAAGTACTGCTTCCCCTGCTTCCATGGACGCTTCGCCACTGATCTATTAATTTATGCTTATCTACTTTTATTTGTCTATCCTAACAAAATAGTGCTCTGTCAAGGTCATAGGGGCCCCATTATCCTAATGTGCCCAGGGCCTCTAATAGATTAAAGACGGCCCTGCCCCTCCCAAATGTATTGTATTATTTAAATTGCTTTAATTTCATAAAAAAACTTTTTTTTTTTGGAGTACTCACTATGACAAACATTTCCCCCAAAAATAATTCAAATCGGTGCATTTTTACAGTAGTATCGTGAACGAAAGAAAATTTTACATTCAGACACACACACACAGCCGTCATGAGTAAATCAACTTTCCTTTACGTTTTGAAGTTAGTACAATGAGAATTTGCTCTTATCTCGTACACGATTTTTCGACGGTATTACAATACTTCCATTTCTTCAGAACATGGAAGTAAAAATAAATGTTGACTTCCTAAGTTCTTAAAAATAATTATTTAATATAATAGATAAAAAAATATTTTTTTTACTATTACAAAAAAAAGTAATATTCGCAAAAATATCCGCACTTTTTCTTGCGAATGCGAATGCGAATCCGAATATTCGTTACATCACTACACTGGCGTAGATAGCTTTTTGCGATGGGGGGGGGATATGATATGCAAAATTTAAAAAAAATTATTATTATTATTATAATTTTGAATTGAATAACCTTTTTTGTTTTTTTGATCATATAAACTGTACTTATTATACTTCATATTACTAAAAAAAAGGTCATTCAATTGAAAAAAAAAACTGAAGACCTTTTTTTTACTCTTATCTTCCCAATTTTTCCTATTTACTTCTACTATTTTCTTCCTTTTACTTTAAAAAAATGTCTTGAATTTTCTCATGGGGGGTGATTGATCATCTTAATCCCCCCCTATCTACGCCACTGCATCGCTAATGTATATGAATGATAAATAAAATGTTTTTAACAGCCTGTGACGGTTGTTTATCGCTAAACGAATTATGGCATTTAGCCGTACCTAACAATTGTTCGATATTAAATTGAAAAATGTGTGTAGGTGGAAGAAAATTTTTTACAATTTACATACGCTCATGCTCACAGTGTTATTTGTGTTGTGTGCAATAGAATCACATTAAATAAAGATAACTGATAAAAAAACTGGTCATCTTTTATTTTTAACATAAGTGTTTCTGGGTCATCGGTATGAAGTAGTTAATATTTTATTCCTTAATTATTGGAATATAACAGTATGTAGGCATATTGTGTATTTAATATACAAATTATTTCATTTTTATGCATTTAATTTATATAACTCTAGGTATATATTTATGTATAATAATATATTATGGTTTTTGTATAATAAATGCCACACAAGTAAAAATTTCATAAAAAAATAGTCGATATCAATTATAAATGTTAATAAATACAGTATGGTAAAAAAAGTGAGTGAAGAAAAAAAAAATTAATAGCTGGAACTGTTAGGGTCCTGATGAGGACTTCTTGTGAAGTCAAAACACGTGTCGAGTACTGTCAAGTGACATTGTTTTATTGTGGTTAAGGTGTATAATTTTAGTTTAATTGACTATTGTCCGGTATTATAAAGGAGTTAACAAAATTTTCTAACTAGTAAGCACTCTCAAATGGGGTATCAAACTTATATGACAGTTTTCTTGGAGTTTTTGACAGATAGTTTCGTGCATAGGAAGTAAAAACAAAGGTATATAAAGTATATTTATTAAAGTGAATTTACTAACCTTGAATAAAAACGGTAAAAAAGGTAAAAAAGGTAAAGACCAAATTACTGCGCATGCAAATATCTGTTAAAAAATCAAAGAGAGAGAGTGCTTGCAAGCTAGCAAATTTGCTAGTTCCACTATGATACCGGACATAAGAAACCACAGTTTCTCTGTTTTTCCAGTAATAAAAAAAGTGTAAAAAAGAACAAACAGCTTAAATGAATTTTTATGAAGAAATAGCTAACTTCGAATATATAGATAATGTTGATAGTGAACTTGAAATCCAAATTAATAACATTGAACAATCGTCAAATGTTCCAAGAGGTGTTGATAATGTTGAGGCAATAAATTTAAAAGAAGAAAATGAAGATAATAGTTCTGGTGGATTTTTTCAGAAAAGTCGTGCGATAAAATTTTGTATTTTGATTTGTACGATATTGTTTGGATTCGCAGATGTTGGTTCTGATTTATGGTTAATGTATCAGTACTTTTCAGACAAGCAATATATGTACGGCAGTTTGACATTACTATTTGTGTACTTGCCATCATTAATAACAACATCGGTACTATTTGGATTGTAAGTAAAAATAAAAATAAATCAAAGGAAATAATAAACAAGTAGCATGGTCAGTGGCGTACCTAGGGGTTAGCGAAACCGGCTCCAGCCGAAGACGCAAAGGCAAGGGGTGCCAAAATGGTATAATTGAAGACTTATTTTCTAGTTTTTTTTTAGCGATAGCGTGATTATATGATATGTAGCTTAAACACTCCTGAGGTGTATTTTTCATCAAAATCGGTCCAGTAGTTATTGAGACTACTTTGGTCAAGCACACACACGAATACTTTTTTATACAGATAGTAGACAGACATTTGGCAGTAACAGACTTAAGAGGGGTGGAATCCGCTCCGAGGAGTTTCAAGGGAACACTGGGCGATAAGGTAAAGGTAAATTTTAAAAAATAAATACGAAAATTTTTTTTGCTCTTCAAATTTATTTATTTAAATTTAAAAATTTTAAAATAAAACTTTAGGGTAAGGAGGCATAATTAACATTCTACCCCCAGTCCCAACCTTTCTTAGTTCGCCACTGACATTTGAATAGATCTAAAACGTAAACATTACTAAAAATGCCTTTTTACAGATGTCGTATATTTGAAAGCTATGGGTTGTACTATATACTTCTAAAGAAGCAGTGGCTCTTTGTTATCATTTTCATATTTCCAGTATCATCAATTGTAATCGCTTCAAATAATTTAATTTTAATTTACTACAATAAATTGGACAAAAAAAGTTTAAAAAAACAAATACGGAATTTAACATATCTTCAATACTTTGATAGTTTTCTTGAGGCAGCGCCACAGTTAACTCTTCAAACGTATGTTATATTTAATAGTTTCCAGCAATCAATACAAGACAACAGTTTTCTAAGTAAGTATAGATAATAGAGTAATTCGGAAATTTTGTACATACCTCTTTTTACGTAATTGCAAAGATTAGGCTAAAAAATAATAAATGCATTGAACAAATTGTTTTTTAATTGCTCAATTTTAAATTATTCAATATTAAAAGTCGTAAAAATCCAAAACGCGATGTGATTGGTTGAAACGTTTGTGACGTTATTAGCCGTGTTCTATTCAGCTGTCAATGTTGTTTGTATACAAAGTTTCAACGCGCGAGTTATAAAAACTAGAAAAATAACAAATTGGTTTCGTGCAAGCGAAGTCAGACAATCTCCCGATTGTTGATTTTCAAATAGGGTCGAGTTATTTTGCTGGCAACGATTGTTTCAACGTCGCTGAGTCGTGAGGTGCCATAGCGCAAAGATAAACAATGAAAAAATAGTGAAATGCTTATGAGTTTTTGTTCATTTTATATGTAAAAATGATACTGACAATTTTTACTAACTTTGGGATTGTTGCACTTAGAAAACCGTATTTTCTCGAGTATATTATAGCAACTATATAGAACAACCTTACTTTTAACTTTTTCCTTATGTTTCCTTTTGGCATACAAAACAATATTTATAACTTATTATTTTTCGTGCGTTTTCCGTGCTTATCATTGACACTTGTATATTTCAACATTGACTAATGACGTCACGCAACATTAGGAGCGTTTGAAAAGTACATTTTTTTAAATTTGACATTTTGGGGTCAGGAAAAACTTTTGAAGTATGAACAAATTTTCTACAATGTTTTTTACCTCTAGATTACATTAAGGGTTTTTAGGGCTTTTCATTTTTTACCGGAATACTCTATTACAATACGATAAGCACATAAAAATAAGTACCTAAGTATATAATATTATTAATATTACAGATACCTGGCGATGGATTTCAATGGGGTTTTCTTTTTTGACAATTACGAGAGTAGCGTATGCATATCAAAATATTTTGGGCACAGGCATCAATGTTATTAAAATGCAGGAAAAAGCTATATATTTTATTTACACATTGGTCCTAGTTGGTACGTAATGAATGACGTTTACATCAGGTGGCGGGTTGAATAAAACCATTTTGAAACAAACGCAGTTTTTAAATTTAAAATATTTTTTTTTAACTTAAACTCCAGGTCTTAAGACGCGAATAGATTAATGCGTCACGGTCGTGCTTGTTATGCACGTACGTGATCTCTACCCGTACATACGGTACCAAAGTTGTCTACCAATTTTTTAACCCCGTGCGCATTGAGAAAAAATAATTATATTCTTGCTTCATAATCGCATAACTTAATTTTTTTAAAATAGATAGATCTTATTTTGACGATTTGATCGAAATTAGAGCTTCAAATATTGTTATATTGACGAAATAAATATTTGATCGCTTATTTTTTTTAATAACAATAATATTATATCACATCTGATATTTTATTTTTCACATAAATTACTTACGTATGAGGTAAGTATTGTAAGATACAGGTTAAAATAAAAATTAATTCGTTATGTAGTAAAACATAATCACCACTTATGCCCAAAACCTAACCTAACGCCTTTTGCAGAGTATCTTTAAATAATGATTCTATTCTATATACTCTGTTGAAAGCGTTTGGTTAAGTTTTGATTTAAGCGATGGAACTTAACAGAAACGGAGACCATCACCGTATCGATCTTGAAAATATGTTATACTTATGTGATTTAATACGAGTGGCATTTTAGCTCCGTCGAAACAGCACGGCGGACGTTTAAAAAAAAACGCTTTGCTAACGTGTAAGAACGACGGCCGGCGTGACCTCAAAGATCTGTATTATTGAATTCAATCAGACTGGCATTTAAGAGAAAAACGATGTCCGCCAAGCGCTAGAAATCTGTTCATTTGAATTTTAATGCATGGTCTCCGTTTTTGTTATGTGCTAGCACTTTAAACTAAATTCTTAATAATACCGAATATTAAAGTTCTATTTTATAGTTTCGAGGATCATCGTTATATCCATGACATTCGTGAGTTCCCCAATAGTGGTATTGAGCTGTATATTGATACATTGGGTAACTATTGTTGCGGGCATGTATTGCGAAGATATGGAAGATGGTTTTATTGCAAGTCTCCAATATAGTATGGTTATCGCTCCATTCTCTGTATTTACTTTTGATTTAGATTATTATGATATTCGTCTTTGTAAGATATCTTTTCTTGTGTATACTTATATGATGTATACAGCTCAATGTGCGTTATTTACAACAATATGGTTTTATAATATAAATGCTAACACAGTAGGTATTGTTATGTATTATGCTATACCTTCAGTTGGAGTTTCAATGTTTATATTGTCTATTCCGTTCTTGTTTATATCTGAATACTTTAAAAACACATAATATATCATAAATATTTATATTTATCTAACTGTTAAAAAAACATTTTAATCTTACTGACGGTTAGTTCTTGAAAATACAAATACAAACAAAATAGTAAATGTTTTTAAAAAGTTGCTAATTTTGCCAATACAAGTAGGAGTTTTGTGTTTTCAGTGGAAACCCGCAGCTTAAGAGTACGCATATTTTTTGTAAAATTACAATTAAAATGTATATATATTTTAATAAAAAGTATTTGCAAGTAATGTATTGTATTCTCACTATCTTCTCTTCTGTCAACGAAATTGCATAATTTATTACTTAGTTATTTTGTATTTAGGTATGAACTCTTGCCTGAACTTACCTTAATATCTTTGATATTTCAAAAATATTCATTTCAATTCTGTCTGGATACAAATTAATAAAAGTATAATATTTGCGAAGTTAGCCTTTTTTTTCTTTATTTTATTATATATGTATAACTGAGATAGTACATAGTAAATTATAAATAAATAGTATTTTTATCCTTTTCTATAATGTACCATTCTGTATTTATAGAACTTATATATTTCAATAGATACAGTAGTTTGAAATATTTTGCAGAGAAAAACATTATCTATGACTTTTATTCAAAACATTTTTTTCTATCACGCACCGTTTCAAAAACAATAACAAAACATCCGTTTCCGGTTCCGTAGTACTCTTCAAAAATAGAAGATGTACATCTACAGTATACAAAATCCTTATATTGAAAATTTCATGTTGTAAATCTCACCGTTTTGGCTGTAGAGCAATCACAGGCAGACAGACACACATGCGTCATTGAGATAATGGTTGTATGGTGGCTTCGAAGGGGCCTGAGGCACACTATGTTAAACTTGTAACGGTTACAGAAATGTATCTTCTTTTTCCAATACCAGTTTTGGCTACGACCTAAAAAATAATTGCATCTGGTCCGAATCTGTGTTCCACGGCTCTTAAGAATGGTGAATTATAAACGATTTAATAATAATTAGTGCAAACGAAGCAGTAAAAAGTGTCGCAAATAATTTTAAAATAGTTGGAAAGGTAGTTGCAAATAATTGACTTCAAATTGTGTTCAATCAAACCAGTTTTCTGAAAACGGTGGAGATATGTAATAAAAATTACAATAAATGCATTTTTACGCAATAGTTGAAAAACTATTTTTCCAATCTCTAATGATAATACATAGAAAAATGTATCCGATCCCTTGCTCCCCCCCCCCCCCTCCCAACCCACTGATTACACTACTGTATTTGATACCATGTTTTCTTAATTTTTCTTATTTTATTGGAATTCATATTGAATCCAGTTCTGTGTAAATGTTTGTTGAAACCAGATCAGCTATTTCTGCGAAAAGTACCGTAAACCATATTTATTGTTCTGTACCGTAAACACTGAACGAACAAAGATGTGTGTACAATCACCGAAAATAAGTTTATTTCAGTGAAAAACATTTAATCATAAAGTTGATATTAGGTCTATTGCGATGTTTACAAACAGATTAATTTGTTTATATAGTTTAAACACATTTAATTGTAGATCACAACAATGACGAAATATTTACGTACATCAATTTTAGGGCTCCGTAGAAAATTAGGAACTCTTATAGTTTCGCTCTGTACATTCGTCTGTGTGTCTGTCTTTCTGTCTATATAAATTTTATACCGATTAAGATAAAATTTGGTACACGGACAATCGGACAAAGACTGATAATCCAAAAACAGAAATGATAAGATTTTTGCAAACAAAATTTTTTGGAGCTCCTTTCTCATAGAGAAAATTTTTTCACTAAATCCAGGGGGGGATGTCTTTAATATGTCTCCTAAAATGTAATAAAAAATGTTATATGATCTTTTAATTTTAACCCTTCAGTCACGATATATTTGCGTTCAAAGTCGTTATCAGAGCATCCCCCTCTCTCTATTTCCTAAACTATCAATTAAAAAAACCTGAGAAAATTCCAAAATGTAGTTTTTAATCAGTACTTTCAATGAAAATTATATTGAACACTAGCAAAAATAGTGCATGAAAATTTTTGAAATAACTTTTTTTTACAAATCGTAATGACTGCGGAACTCTATCATGTGCGTATTTATTATTTTATATTATCTTCTTTCTAACTTTAAATGATACATTCACTATTTGTATATGATTATAATTTCGTATTTCCCACTAAAACAAGGATAAAACTTCGCAATTCATTTAAAAGTAGTTTTACTTAAAATAGTAAATACACTGAAAATAACCAAAGTTCAGAAAGACAGCAACAAAACTGATTAACCCTGTTTCATCAATTTCATTTTGATATTATCAGTATTTATTAGTGAAGTCACTATGATTCTATTTTAAATTAGAATTTCTCCGCGGATTCACCCGCGTGTATTTAAAAATCGATTAACCACATCCCCACCACAGCACAGTGGCAGTGATGCTTATGAAACATTTTTATTTTTTTTAATAAGTAAGTACCTAATCTAGTTATTATTTTATTGTATAATACCTATATTTTTATCAGAAAATATAACTAGTAAAATTTTCTTAATACATGCCTGGAGGCCATGACTAGAGATACTGCGTACCTACAAGATACACAAAAAATATGTGTTAGTCAAATCAATTTAATTTAATTGTATTTTTGAGAAATCTCGTAACGATAATAAAAATAATAAAAATTCTGAAAACGTGCCTGTAATAAAATAACCGGTGTGTTAACTTCTCGCGAACGCGATGATCTCAAGAAAGGCCGTGGCCTTTGGCACATACACGTCTCTGTAATGCCATGCAGTGATTAGATATCATGTTGATATTTTGTTAATTTTAACTTATTTTTAACTTTTAAGTAACAAATGTGATATTTTAAGTAATTTTTATACATGTGTAATATTTATACTTCCTATTATCATCATACAAATGATTTTAGTGTATTTATTTATTTTTTCTTTGTGCTTAACAGGTATGTATTAAAATAAAAATATTTGGTATTTTATTTTTATTAGATATTTTATTTATATCATAAGATAATAAAACAATTCATACTCATACTGATTAATGAAGATTTATTGTTGAATTAAAGTATTTATGAAAAGTTGTTTTAATTAATACTCGCCCTTAAAATTAAACATTAGTATTGGTATACTAACTTTAAGAAATCTTACTTTATAACATAAAATTATTATAGCCATGAAATTTTTGTATGAGTCACCAAAAATTTTAATTTTTGTTTGATTATTCTGTTGACCTTTTGTAGTACGCAACATACAACTATGATAGGGGGACAGAATTATAATTACGCCTCTATAAAAAGAGGTTACTGCGCCCCCGACGAAAACTGAAATAAGTAGGGTTGTAACGGATATCCTTATCCGCAACTGCGGATTATCCTCATTAATTTACATATCCTTATCCGCAACTTAAAATTTTTTAAATCCGCATCCTTATCTGTATTCTCATTTTTCTATGAGGATATTATAACGGATATTTTCTACAAAACTACAAACTAATGTACCTATACTTAGAAGTTAAACTATGTCAAATAACTTGTGACAACAGTAAAAATTTGCATTTATGAATTTTAATAAAATGTAAATATGTTGCGAATTTTAAAATGAGCTATTGGTGTGTCATTATTTTTATTTTAGTGTATGTTTCCGTTTCTAATACGAAAAATTATATAGATAGGTACTATATATGGAAATTCTTAACAACTTTTTAGTGGACCAGGTTTATTCTATAACGAATTGACAAGTCGTTTGGAAGGTGAAAAAGCATGTAAATAACATTTCATTAAATTTAATTTACTATTGATTTTTTTTTACACAAAAAAACAATAAATCTTATTTATCAAATAAATTAATAATTCACATCCGTATTCGCATCCTCCAAAATAGCATCTCAATCATCCGCATTCCCATACCCTACCTTCCCAATATCCGTATCCCCATCCGCTAAAACGACATCCGTTACATCCGTAGAAATAAGTGCCCTAGTCCTTTTTTTACTCATCATTACGCTATATTTTCTGTCCAACCATCACCCTTCCAACTAAATTGCCGTCTTTCTAGATTTTGCGCCTCCTGCGGGGGCTGGTTCCGTCAAGCCCTAGCTACGCCATTACCAGCGTATCAAGGCAAAGAGAAGGAGGAAATTTTTGTATGTGGGGTCATGGGTCACATACAGTGACGTATATAATATATATAATTTTGTAACAGCAAGGTTTTCTGTTAAAAAGGCGCCGCGCCGATATGTAATAATTTGCTTTTTGTTAAAAAAGGGGTGAGGGGGTTATACGACTTTCTTGAGCCCCCTATAGATTCAATACTGATAAATATTAATCGCAATAATGAATTAGTTAATTTGAATTATATACAAATTTTCATTGCAGGTAGTATAAACTTAAAATGGCATGTCCACGAAAAATTAACATCCGAATTTTCACTTGCCCGATACAAACGTCAATCTTCATGCACGTAAGTAATTTATATATATATATTATAAAACGTAACGTCTGTCTGTCTGCCCCTTAGTGCGCTAATCAAGAACCACTTATCCGATATACGTTTTTTTAATTCATAAATATGTTCTTTGCCCAGGTTTTAGTATAAGGAATAAGCAGTGACGATAATAGTAAACTAATGTTATTGAAAATCCAGAAATTTCTGTTTGTTTTGCTCCAATATGAAAATGGACATTTACAGAAAAAATGTTTCAAACAAAAGTTGATTATTTTTTCTTGTAAATTACGAACCTGCAGCAAAAAATATAGGTTTAGATTTGAAAAAGAAAAGTTGAACCTGAAAATCTATCAAGTTGACCTTTTTAAGGTCAATCTACAATGTCAATATTTAGAGCCCTCGAAACCATAAAACTTTTGTCTGAAACATTTTTTCTGAAAAGTAATTTTGGAAATAATCTGCTGTAAAGTCTTTAAAAAACACTGGGTTTAATGTAATACAATACATTTTTTTTTAAATCGAAATAATAGATAAGTATATAATATACTTAATCTTACTTACCTTTATCAGGAGTTCTAAATTTCAATGTACCTCTGGAGAATGCATCCAGTCAGATCGAGAGTGCGATGGAAAGGCAGATTGTGCTGACAGTTCAGATGAGACAACCAGATGCATGGAGTTTCCGTAAGTAAATATATCCAATTAATTAATATAAATTATTCAATGAAGTAATTTTTATAGGTGTTCTTCGTTATCATTCAAATGCAAGTACGGTGCTTGTATTGATGGTGATGGTCTCTGCAATGGAAAATCAGATTGCGCTGACAATTCAGATGAAGAAAATGAAAAATGTGGAAATACCCCAACAGTAACAGTTGACCCATTACATACTACCTCAATTAAATGCAAGTAAGCATACATAAAAATAAATAAAAATCTAATTAGCAGACAAAAAAAGGAAACAGTTAATTAAGGGATTACTAAATTTTTTCAATATTTTAAAGTATTTTTGAATGACTGTATCTCCGCGAAAAATGGTCGTAGAATAATTTAAAAAAAAAACAGTTTTAAAGCTTGAATATTCTAGTTTTTGAATCATTTGTTGAAAATTTTAATATCCTTCAGGATAATCTCTTTTTTTAAGATGAAATGCCGAAAATAAATTTTCAAAAATGTATATTAATTTTGAGAGGCTTTACACAGGACTTGAAATTTTTTTTTTGGTCAAATTAAATAAATGATTTTTATAGATCAGACTTTTTTCTTTAATTTACTTTTTTCCTATTGCGGTACGATCATTTTTGACCATTATATTTGCAATCAATTCAAGGGCAGATTTGGAAAGCTGAAGGTTTTTTTCGTTAACCCTCATTAGTTGTTTATTTGATAAAAAAATTTCGTCTGAAAAATCCATTTAAAAGTGACCTAAAAAATTGCATATTTTTTATTTTCATGAAACAAGATGGATCTTGGGGGAGGGGGGGGGGGGTTGTGAGATCATTAAAGTGTCTATGTTTTTTTAAAGTTAAAAGTATCCCTAAGATATCTGCAAAACTCTGAATCGCTCAGATTTTTTTTCTTTGTACCCTAAGCAATCAAACATGCCATATTGCTCTGATTGTGAGAGTGTTAAAGGATCACTCAAATTTTTCAACTTAATTTTGGAGTTTATAACACAATAAAAAATAATGTAAATGTGGAGTTTTTTTCAAAAAGGTATATTTTGTCCACAAATTTACAAATCTGAGTTATTGATTCTACATATCTTGTTCAGAATTCAATTAACTATCTTACTAATTAATAACTAATTAACTAACCAACTAGCTATCATTCTTGATTTAGTGAAAATTAACTTAAGTAGAAAGATAAGGGACCTAATAAATAAGCTCCACAAATGATATGTGTCATCCTAAAGAATGTAGAAATGGAATTTGAAGAATTTAACTGGGAATTTGCTGCAGCTGGTTCGTACTGGTTTGCATGAAACTACTTCTCAAACTTACGTCGTTTTACTTACCCAAGACACTGTTACAAATCTGTAATGTAATTAGTGTAATATATACATATGTTACAATGTTACATTATATAGATGTAAATTAATCTTTAGTTTGCAAAGACCTTTTTTTTTGCTCTTCAGCAAATTTCATAGGGTGAGCAATAGCAAAAACAAAACAAAAATTTAATGGGTTATGGGGCCCCAAATTTTTATTGTTCTACAACTCCCACAATGATCATAATTGTTGTTATATAATTTGTTATTTATTGTTACTTCTATGTTACATTCAGTGTTTATTAAGTACTTATCTGTTCATAAAAAAACAATGGTACATCATTTTTTAGCAGTGCGGACCTCTGCTGCTCTTAATTATTTTTTATTTCAGTATCTATTTTCATTATCAGGATACAATAATATGTATAATTGCATGAAGTATTTATTTTATTTTAGAAATGAATTTGAATGTGCATCTGGAGAATGTGTAAGTCAATTTACATTGTGTGATGGTGTGAAGGATTGTACCGATGGATCTGACGAGACAGTGAAACTGTGTGGAAACATTTCATGTGGTTTGGCCTTCAGATGTGCATATGGCGCTTGTGTTGATGGTGATGCTAAATGTAATGGTATTCAAGAATGTGCCGATAATTCTGACGAACTCTACTGTAAATCACCAATGCTTCCTACTACTCCTCGAGTACCTGTAACAACAATTGTGAACAGACTGTAAGAGTAATATAATCAAATTACATTATGATAAGATATCTATATAGATATCTTATATCTACAACCCATCTTCAATAAAAATAATAATGATTAATTTTATATTTAACACTAGATTTACTGAATTTTTGCTTTCTATTGAAATTTTTTTTTGTTTAGACCTGATGAACCTTTAAATGGATGCATTTTACCACAAAAACCACAAAATGGAGAGTATAATTTTCTAGATGGTAGGCAAGGCACACCTGGAGCAGTTGTGCAAATTAATTCAGTAATCAAATTTACATGCAAAAATAAATATAAATTGATCGGAAATGAATTATTATTTTGTCGGAAGGACAAAACTTGGAATTATGATATACCTTCCTGTTTACGTAAGTTAAATAAAGCATAAAATGAAATGAAATATTTCAAGGTTAATTACCAATTTTATTTTATATTTCAGCAACTTGTCCACCACTGATATCGACAACGTTAGATATATCATGTACTTGGAAAGGTAGTATAGTGACATGTGAAAGTGAAATGGTTCATGAAACTATAGCACGGTATCGATGTAAAGATTTTTATGAATTGCAACAAGCATTTTTTTCACCTGTAGTTAGATGCAACAATGGAAAATGGAGTGATAGACTTGTATCTTGTTTCCCAGGTATACAAGAAATTATTTAACATATATATTTATATTTGACCCTTAATCAAAAATAATGTCAGGCAGGAGTAACTATTTTTTAAGATAATGTGAAACTCCTCGTAATGCAAGGCTCCGAGCCAGTATTTCAGCAACTTAGAAGATCGGTGAATCTTATTTTAGATATTAATTTTACTGGCTTACCCCCATTTTTGATAAAAATAATTTAGTTGATTGGGAAGATATTACTACAATACTTGTAATTTGTATAAACCTGGACAGAACAGTAGTTAGAGTTCCCTGTGCCCCTGGCAAGGAATTGTATAAACGCCCTCTATATTCAGAAAAAAATAACAGCTTGTTTTATAATCTTTTATTATTATTATTATTTTAACTTGGAATCCATTTTTGTTAAATTTGTGTTTTAAGTACCATATTATAAACTACCCCTCCCTCTCACCTTAATAAACTTAATTTTTAAATTTTCAGTATCAATTTTAACAATAAAATTAATTTTTGTAAAATTTACTTTTTAGTTAATTGTCATTTAATCAATGATAATTAATTATTTAAGTTCCTATCTATAATTTTTCAATTTCTAGTATGTGGTAAAAAAACTGGTCGAGGTGCTGCTTTTATAATTTCTCCAAATAAAAATGTAACAGCTAAAATGCACGAATATCCATGGCATATTGCACTATATTTACGTACACCAAAACCTGTTTACAAATGTGGAGGATCTATTGTTAATTCAAAATTAATCGTAACAGGTACATACATAACATCTATTTTTATAATTTTAAAATTAATTATATGTGTTTTTAGCTGCCCATTGTTTTGATAGAACTGTACAGAAAGATAATTATATTGTATCAGCTGGAAGATTTTTTAGTAAATATGATCATGCTGGAAATGAACATGTACAAAACAAAGTGGTACGTATATATAATTTTGTTTTATTTATTTAATGTGCGTGTGAAATGTTTGAATCTTTTAATGTCTTACTTTGCTCTTATTGATATAATTACCTAGTTATCAGCAATCAGGGCTGCCATTACGCATAAACAGAACAGGCATCCGCCTGTAATGGTAATTTGAAAGAAACACCAAAATGATAATATTGATTAATTTTAACGTAGAACTACGGCTTCCCTGGCGGTACTAGAGGGTAACTTTGGGAGTATGAATGCAGTGAAAAATATCTCACTTTTTCAAAGCTTATATAAAATAGTTAAGCTAATTTCATGGAATTTTGTACATGTATTACAAACAATCATATTAAATAATATTAGGAGTGAAGTCTTAGTAACCTCAAGGGGGCACAATGGGCCCTAGCGGCCTAAGTGCAGGAGCTTCGCTCCATCCTCCCTTTATCTATCTATCTATCTAACAATCATATTTTCTATAATAAAAAAATGACAATAGACATAAAATATGTTATTAGTTGCCGCACAGTTGCTACTGTATCCCGTGTTCTTTTCTTTACAATATATGTAGAAATACCACCAAGATCCAAAAGATTTTTGTGGGCGTATATTGTTCAAATACTTTTTATTGAGGTATACTAATACTCTAATAAGTAATATTGTTTTTATTACATTTTGTATTAATTTTTTGACCTGTGAAAGGGAATCCACCCGATATTCCCTGGATTCAACACTGTTTTTATCCTATAACATATGTTTTCAACTAATGTAATAAAATATGATACATGTTTTTTTTACAGGTAGATGATATAAAATTTGCTACTCGCTATATAGGTGTAAATAATGGATATGCTCATGATATTGCAATTATTGTTCTGAAAGAATCATTTACATTTAATATTTTTGTCTCACCTGTCTGTGTTGACCGAAGTAATTTTTTGTATCAAATGGAACCACATGAGACAGGTTATGTAAGTAAAATAAAAATATAAAAAAATATCAAAATTAAATAGAGCTAAAATTTATGATACATTGTTTAATAGGTGGCTGGTTGGGGTTTTACAGCAGAAGAAGGAGATATAAGTGAGGAATTAAATCACATAGAACTTCCCTACATTCCCTATGATGAATGTATAACTAAAGTACCAAAAACATTTATTCAATTTGTTACACTGGATAAGTTTTGTGCTGGTTACACAAATGGTAAACTTAGCGTTTAAAATTTTATACAAATTCAGAAATAATAATAAATAAATGTTTATTTTACAGGAACAAGTGTGTGCGAGGGAGATAGTGGAGGTGGATTTACTAGAGAAATAGCATTGCCTAGTGGTGAAGTCCGAAATTATTTAACTGGTCTTGTTAGCGCTGGTCCATCAAAAGGAAACACTTGTGATTCTAATCAATACACTGCGTATACAAACATTAGTCAACACATTGAATTTATAACCGAAATAGAAGTATTATATAGAGAAGTATAAAACATTCTACATGCAGTTAGTAATCGTGTGATTAATGTATAGGAATTTATTTTGCTCAATTCAAGTAAATTGAAAAGGTTTCCAAGAGTTTCAGAAGTTTATAGACTACTTCTGTTTTGTAAGAAATATATCCAAAAAAACTGGCAAATCGTGTTAGTTCAATATCCTATCATATCTCAATTTTATATAATCAAGACTGAAAATAGTAACACTATTAGTTTATAACGAAAATTATATAATACAAATTGGATGTTTAATGAAAATAGAATAATGTGTCGATGGCAATCAAATTTAATAATACTTTAATTGTCACGAGGCATATCAGTTGGCTCTTAACATTTTTGGCTCCACAGGTCATGAGATGCAGCATCAATCAAATTTTTTGGCTGAATGAAAGGTAATTGTTTCTCACTGTGCATTAAAATGTGGAGATGAGTGTTGAATTTTAAACATTTATGTTACGATTCTGTAAAAATGATGTGGAAAATGCAAACATCTGATAAATATTTATAAATATATTGATTATAATTTTTAATAATAAAATATACACAAATACAACAAGTTTATACACATATTTTATTTCAATATAAAAATGTAAATTTATTTTGTTTAAATATATTACTTTTTTACAATTCTTTAATTTTGTTTTCAAGGAATGTATAACAACTATCACATTTATTTATGATCCCACTGTAGCTACAAAATAATATGTAGCTAAAATAGTACAGAAGTAAGTAATGCTGCAACTAAAAAAATACAAAAATATTTAAAAATTCCTATATTATTTCTCATTAATGAAAAATATTTTTTGAATAAATTCTTCATAAAATATATATTTCTAAAAAAATTAGAATACTTATTTTAATTAAACTGAACACAATTTTTGTTGCTGCATTACATAATAAGTACTGTTGTCATATATTATGAGTTATCCTTTGTTTTTTCGTTGAGACTCTAGGTAACTTCCTGACAATGCAAGCAGTCGATATCTTTGTTTGAGATTACGTGCTCTAACATGTGCGTTAGCTATTTCAGTAACATGATTACCCGGAAACCAACCGGACCTTCCATCACGGATGCGTTCTCCTTGATACCAGCCTAAACAAAATAAAATAATTATTGTAGATGTACAAGTATTAAAGAAGATTGCAAACATTTCAGAAAGTAAAAGAATAAAAGCCTTGTTGCGTATATTATTTATATTTACCATCGGCCATTTTGCGTGTGACATTTACAACATCTCCTGGTTGTAATGGAAGTTCGTCAGGTTGCCGTGGTATATAAGAATGCAATGCAGCCACTTGAGGACAGTCCCAACGCTCGTAAAGGGTCTCGTCTGGATTCTGAGACGTACTAGGTCGTAATGCTTCTACCCACCGTGTACGATCTGATTCACTTGCACATGTTAGTAGCTAGAAAATACAAATTAACTTATTGAACAATTTAAAAAAAATTACAGATTTATTTAAAAATAATTATTCATACCATTTCTACCATTTTGTGTTCATGATTTTCTAATAATGTTACAAATAATATATTTTTTCCTGCTGCATCTTTAACAGGTGATTGGGCTAAAGCTTCTTCGAGATTTACTTCAACAAAACTACGAGGACAATGATGTAATACGGTGTAACATTCTTCACTGTAAACAAAAAATAATTTTCAAATTACAAATAGATTACATTTAAGGAATATACATCCATGCATTAAGGCTCGCATATGAAATTCAAAATAAATATGCACTACAATCCTGCTTATACAGCAAGTTACATTTCCAAACCTTGTCGTAAAGTAGAACATTCCACTTGCAAATGCATATAAAAGTCTGAAAACATGTTTACGCTATCATACCTATATTGATGATAATTTTTATAAACAGACAGAATTACAATAAAATCACACTGGATGCCCAACTGTTCAGCACGTGAGGCTAAAAAGTGCCACATTCAGAAACAAGCACTGCATATTTTATAACAAACAGAAATAATTGAAAATCACTGAAAAGTGAGGTTTAACTATAATTATATTGTTACAGAACCCACATGGCAGCAAAAATGTCTTTTGTTCTCCTTATATTGATCATTTAATCTTTTTTTTTCTTCAAAAAGAGTTTAATAAAATAAATAAACTAACCTTTTACGTTTTGTTATAACCAACAAATCAGTAAACAAAAAGAAATGAAGCGGTGTTTTAATAAACTTCTTTCCGAATGTAAGTTTAGTATCATCACCTCTTGAAACTAATTGTATTAATTCTCCAGAGCGTTCCAACCATCGCGACACATCTTGAGCTGCAGCTGGTTCCGATATATCTCGTGAAAATTCTAACAATGACCAATTGCGTTGGAATTCATCTTGTCGTTCTACATGACGTGCACCTTCATTGCACTGACTCACAACTTTGTTTAGAGTAGCAAGTGCGAATTGACATGCCTCGTATTCATCATCGCCGGCATTCAATCTTTTTAAAATCGCATCTGCCAAAAGAGGCAGTCTTGTTATACGTTGCATCGGTAACATTAGAAATGAATGTAACGGCAATGAATGGCAAGCCGGACTAGATTCTAATTCACTCAATTTTTCTACAAATGGTCCTTTACGTTCCCTGAAATATTAGTTAAGTGTTAATTATTCATATAAAAAAATAGTATGGTTGGGAGATCTACTCTGAAGTAATTTGGTAGTGTTTACAATAACATATATTAATGTCATTTGTTTTTGTATACTTACTTAAGTTTTCGTAAAGTTCTGTCCAAGTAAATTTGATTTTCACAAAAAGTAACATAAACTGAGAAGTTGTTTTCAGCATGTCGACGAATTACATCACATATTCCTATTAAAAGAATATTATTTTGCCAACATGCTTCCATGTCTTCGAGTAATTTTTCTGAGCATTGTTTTACTACAATAAAAAAACAAACATATAGTTAAGTAATTTGCAATTTGCGGTCCTATGGCGAATCAGCCTTACCGAGATGTATATTTATTATATTTTAATATATGAGTGAACTTTTGGACTTTATAAATAATATATTTGTGAAATTATTCATTAGTTTTGAAAATTAAAAAAAGGACCACAAAGGGTTAATATTGTACTTATACTGTTTGACTTACCAGCTCTGATATTAGAAAATAATACAGATGCTTCTGTATCTGTCATATATTTGTTATTTTCTAATTGAGCGATAAAATGATTACAAAGAACAGTTAAGGAATTTAAATATGATGCCTCTGATGTAATTAACTCAAACTTTGCTTCTTGTAACTTCTTTTGATGTGTATTCAATGTACCTAAAAATTAATAAATTTTATAAATAAGTTTCTTATTATAAAATATAAATTACACTCATGTAATCCAGAGTAAAAATAGTTAATAAAAAATATGTGTCACATATAAATTTATATAAAATATGTAATGTACTAACTGAGCACAGCTGAATCAATAACTTCCGGAACTTCACACCACAAACTTCTGGCTTTGTTGGCTGCCAACTCCATAGCAGAGGGACGTTGATATGGAGCAGAATCTCCTACACGTTCATATCCATCTCCGTTTGCATCGGAGGATTCCCAGCTATCTGAGCGCAATTCACGCATACCAGACTATAAAGAATTAAATGTTCAATGATTATAACCCAGTAACTTCTAACTTGAAACTAACATTGTTTATCAGTAAATTTTATTGTTAGAATATGTTGACTCATAATCATAGATTTTATTTTTGTAAATTAATATACGTTATTATCTATTGGATAAATTGGATACATCAATTCAATACTGATAATAATAATGTACTAATAAATAAAATTCAGATAATGCTTCCCACACAATAAATACCAAATAAACAAAAAAATTGACCCTCCATAAAAAATATTCCGATTTATTTAAATACATTAACTAACCTCGACAACTGCTGCATTATAAAACTGATACAACGGTTCGTCCATTAATCTCTTTTGAATTTCACTACCTTCGGCATTGAATTCAATAATATTATTATTTGGAATAGGTGCAGTGCTGCTAGATGTAAAGCTACTACCGCTATCTTCATTTGAGCTCGAATGTTCTATAGAATTATTTCCGTTTTGGTATAGACCAATTTCCGCATACCAAAACGTTGTTGAACGAAGTTTTGCTTTTTCATCGTTAGGTGTATATAAAGATATGCAACGTTTTTCATTCTTGTCCGAGTTAGCAATGGCTGTAAAAAGAATATATTAATTTTAATTTTAATAGTTCTCCAAGCATTTAAATCTGAATTGAGTGCAAGTCAAAGACTTATATAAAAATATATAAATTTTAACACTTACAAATCGGAGGAGCTGGTGGGGGATTGGAAGGTCGTAGAATAACTTTACTTGACTGAAGATGACATTCTGATGATGCTAAATTATTACCAAGTTTATCATTACTACTGAAACGAACAAAATAAATATAAAATAATATATATTTTATTAATAAGTGTAATAAAAATATATTTAAATAATTACCTTAATTTTTCAATAGTATCTACATTAACAGCTTCGAATAAATAAAATGTTGATCTTGTTCTCTTTTCAAAATCTCCTGATCCGACATTTTCTGAACTTGTTGATAAACTTCTCCTAAATTTATTTGCCAGCGGCCAATATTTCCGTCTTTTATCTTTTACATTTTCAGAGCTATCATAAGTAATAGAGTCTTGATTTGGACTTGGAGGTATTTCATTGCTTGCTGAATCACTTAAATCTTGTGGTATAGGAGGTGGAGGTCGATTAGGTGGAGCAAGTTCAGTAGTACTTAACTTTTTGGTCATCCGACTTAGTGATTTAGAAATATCATTTTTCGTGAGTGACCAGTTACGTTTAAGGAGACGCATTTGTCGAGTAGCTCTCGCTGCGAATTTAGTGAAGGCATATATATTTACAGCAGGAGGTGGAGGAGGTAGTCTGTTGTTTGCTATATCAACACTGTTATGTTGTGTGCCGCTGTCTGATTCAGAATCACTCTCAAACGAGTCGTAGTCTTCATCATATGGTTCATCTTCATCTGGATGTAAAGATTCATAAACGTGATCTGAATCTCCATCTCCACCTGAAATAAATAATAATATATTAATTTAATTTATAATTTGAACGGAATTTTTTTTATTATTTGAAGAAATTGAATATTCAGACTGTTAATCATATTTAATAATTATAAGAATTCAGCGTTATTAATTGACAAAATTTAAAATTAAAATACTATATCAATATCAGATATTAACCAGGAATGAAGAACGTATATTTCATAACGTTATAATTATAATAACAATTACCAATAATTGATTACAAAATAATGTTATTAAATACATTTATAAGGATAACTTTCAAAAATTTAACAAATAAAAACATAGCATCATATTTATTATAACAGAATCATTTTCTAAATAATGTTTCAAATAATGTAACACAGCACTATCCAAAGAAAACATATAACTTTTTAGTCTATATGTTAAATAGAGTGATCCAGAAAAAAGACCCGCAATCTGGACAGTGCTAACGTAGTGTTTAAAAACGTTACTCGATCCCTGGTATTCCTCACAACAATTACCAATAAACAGACACACTTCTTGACACTCATCCTTCTCGTTCCTGGACACTATTCTGAGTTTAGGACCGAGTCGCGTGTTACCGGCGGAACGCACGCGTCGCGGTGGTCTTGGCGGCGGCCCGGGTGGCGAGATCGCGCCAATGTACACGGCTGACGGCGACGATACGCGGACCTCCCCGGCGGCGCAGGGGGGCCGCCACATACCGTACTTTCGTTTGGGGCATTCCTCTCGTTTCTGCAGCATCGTCACGTGCTGCGTTTTGCATTTTTCTTTTACAATAGATTTTGCCGCGGTTTTTCGTTTTGTTGTAATGTCACTTTTGATCGAAATATCTTAATTGTTTTTATTCGTTTATTTCGTTATAATGTTTGGATTACTTATTTATTTATTTATTTATATATTTATTCACTTATAACATAAAAAAATAATATAAGCTTTACGTTAGTAAAAATGTAAATCATAAAAAAATGAATCATATATTGATTTCTAAAAAGCGCTGGGTTTATGTACATAATATCCGGTATTATATAGCAGTTTGCAAAATTTGTTAGCTTGCAAGCACTCTCAAATGGGGTATTAATTCTGCACTAGTATCTATAGATTAGCTATGGAATTTAGAGCAGTGATACTTCAACTAATTTTAACACAGTTAGCGACTTTGACCGTACAAAATAATTTTCATAATATCACCACTGTTTTAATATCGTTGGTGTTTACCTATTACGCGTGCGCGAAAATTGTCCAAAATTTCATAAATCTTAAAGAGAACTGTCAGATTCGTTTGAAACCTCATTTGGAAGTGCTTGCAAGCTATCAAATTTTGTTAGCTCGTTTATAATACCGGACATAAGACTAGAAGAATTAGGGTCGATCCAGACTATCGAGCCGGTTTCGGTCCGGTCTAGCTCCAGTCAAATATTCAGTATGGTGATACAATATCTGAGCGATACCTAATAGTGTGAATGATTTCAATGTTTATTGTTTATTTATATTTGATTGGAGCGAGACTGGCTCGATAGTCTGGATCGACCCTAATGATTTTGAGATTCTTTTTTAGTTATAAAAAAAAACACACACAAATTAATTATACATGAAACATCGAGGTGTTTCCTTCCTTAAGTCCGGACTCAATCCACTCATCAAGTTATTTAGCATAAAATGGAGTAATATAGAATTTTAACCTACTTACTGGATATAAATATAAAACAACAAATTTAAGTAAAGAAAATATTCTATTTATTTTAAAATAACGCTTATTTCAATAATGCATTAAATAAAGAAATATGTCATATTATGAGATAAATAAGTATTTAATGTAATCAGAACTACAGTGGGAGTTGGCAAATACCAAAACATCTAACGGTAAGAACGCCTATATTAAAATCAAGAGGCGAATAAACTCGCTTGCCCAAGCATTAACATCACCAAATAAGTCAAACATCTACAAAAATAAATCGCTGTAGATAATTGTATTTATTTGACTAAATAAAAATGTTAATTAAATTTAAGTGAAATTACGTTTAAATTTGAATAAATTAAAGTACCTATTTATTTATGTAAACTGATTTTTTACATTAAAATAATTAACTGAATATGAACTTCGTTAATAAACAAGATTAATTTTAGCAGGGGTTATTTATTAGTTATTTTAAGAAAATTTTAGAATTGCGCAACATAAATGAAAACCAAAAAATTTTTTTTGATGCAATTGAATGACGGTTTTTTTAAGAAAAAAAAACGTTATTCAATTGCATCAACTTTTTGTGTAGTGCTAAAGATAGCACTACACAAAATTACTTCTACACCGCAACGTTAATAATGATTTGAAAACAATCAATTAACTAAGTGTGATTATTTTTGCTTTCTGCAACTCACTAAAAGTCTAAATCGTTGATTTTCTCGACTTTCTTTAGTTGCTTACAATTAATTGTTATGGCATTATGCTTGCATGTCCGAATAATAATTTCACGGAATTTATTTTTTATTTTAACCTAACTTAACCCATCGCATAAAATAACCATAATTATTACAAATAGAAAATGAATAACTATGGGAGGGCGTTTTTTCAATTAAATCTTAAAATCGATTTTAATATTATATTAAATCTTCAAGATATAATGGTAAACAAAAATATATATAGATAATGAAAAAAATGAATGATGGTTCTTCTCATTAAATATTCTTGCTAAATATATAAAACTGGTTTTGTTAAAATACACTCAAGTGATGACGTTTTGTTTTGATCAAAATATAAAGTCGTTTTTAGTTTATGACGTAACTAATTGTAAGCACAGAACAAGAACGTTATTATACTGGTAGTACAGTCAAAGCGTCATTTAACCGTGCATTTTGAGTAGGCAGCGATTTTTTTAGGAGGTTGGTCGTGAATCTAACACTGAGTTTTCGGGACTGTGAACGATGCCTTTTTGGCGTAATTTTGAAAATAAGGGTTCAATTAGTTTTTTTAATTCATCTCCATAACTGTGTCTGAAGAAAAAAATTTTATAGGGCATTTTTGTAGATATACCGATTATATGTAACTGTTATTAGTAACTTCTCGGCGTTTCATTTATAATAAAGTTATGAGCAAAAAACGATGAAAAATAGGAGATGAAATACTTTGAGACAAGATAACTATTGTATTTCCAATCTTGGAACATACAATAGTTATCTTGCCTCAATGTATTTCATCCTCTATTTTTTCAACGTTAATTGCTCATAACTTTTTTATTATAAATGAAACACCAAGAAGTTACTAATAACAGTTACAGGTAATCGTTTTACCCACAAAAATGCCCTTTACAAAAATTTTGTATGACTCGCAGTTATGGAGATGAATTAAAAAAACTAATTGCACCCTTATTTTCAAAACTGCGCCAAAAAGGTATCGAATCAGTGTTAGACTCACGACCGCCCCCCCACCCCTACGACCCCCCCCCAAAATCACTGCCTACCCAAAATGCACGGTTGCCCTATTTTTTACGACGCTTTGACTGTACTATAGGTGTTTAAAATAAAACGTTACGAATTTTTCATTCGTAAATTAAGATCCATACAGAAAACTTTTCTCAGCATTTGTTATACATTCTTGTATAGTATTTGTTCACGAATACCTACTTATATTCATTCATAAACATCCATACGTATTTATTTTTATGTAGATATACAATACATGCAAACAAATGAATACTTATTTCTTCAGACCATTCAAAAATTATTTATCTTTTTTTAAATCTCATGTTCTTTTATAATTAATTCTATATTATTAAATAAAAAGCGAGATAAGTATTTCTTCGTAAATAATTAATCTACAACGAAAGTGTTCTAAATTAACAAATTGTTGGAAATATATGAACCACACACTACATACAATATGTGCTCTGAAAACTTTTTGAAGCAGTCAGTGGAACACCATAATATAGTAGTGTGCATTTAAAGACAAACCACTGAAGATGTTTGTATACTATGAGTCATTCGTAATATTATTTTAATCGAATAATAAAGTTACTTTCTTCGGTTGATTTTAGAAGTACAATAACTATATGTAATATACTTGAACAATTCCACGTTATTTCAAATGTCCCCAAAAATTTGCATTAATTTATAAAATAAATACATTTTTTCGGGTATCTGAAATAACGAGGAATTGTCCATCTATAAATTAATGGTATTTTTGATAAATATAGCTGATTAAGTACAAACACGATTAGATATTATTGTAATAATAACTAATCAACACCTAAATTACGAATCAGAACTAAAAGTACAAATCATTTTTGTTCTGTTTAAATATAAATGTTAATTATTGAAAACAAAATAAACAATTGACGATCAAAACACAACAGCCGAATGCCGGCTTGTGGTGCCTCTCCCTTTGCCCCGCTACCGTCTTTAGATCTCGCGTTGTGAATAATATTTTTTACCAGAGAACATATCTATGAATTAAAAAAAAACACGTAAATCGGACAAGTGGTTCTCGAGTTATAAGCGCACTAACGGACAGACAAACAGACATAGACACGTTGAGCTTTATAATATATATGGATGGATGTAGTAATAGACATCAAAATTATAAAACTGATAACAGAGAGTTTGTCACTTCGACTGGTTTAATTGATTCAAATGAATGCACATTTTACAAGACATAATAATCGTAAAGCAAACTTCCATAACAATATTTACATACACGGAAATGTTATTTCGTCAATAAAATCTTACAACTTCAATCTCCAGTAGGAAATGTAAGAGCTAGTGCAAACTAAAAACCAGACTATTTTTTATCGAAGTAATCACAATTAAGAGATCACATGGTATAAATGAGATTCACAGCATAGTTTTGCAAATACAAAACGTTCTCTTGGCGGTTATATAACATCGACGAGAAAGTGACGTTCTTATTAATAAACAACGAGACCTTTATGAATAGATGATGTTAAAACATCTAGTGGGAGATTGTTTTAAATATTTCAGTATCTACCTATCTATTTTTATTTTGGAAAGTAATTTAAAGCATAGAGACGAAATTATAAAATTATGTTTATAAAGCCAATATAGAATATTATTTAATTGTCAAATATTGTTAATTACTAGAATTGAATTAAACAGATGATCATTAATTTTCAGAAGGCAATGTTTGAATCCGGGAAGTGCCGGGGAGACTTTATTTCGTAACGAAGTCCCCACCCCCGACCAAAGTATATTATTATATATTAGGTATATAATATGCAATAATGTATTAGAAATTTCAACAAATTTTTTTCCCCTTCTGGAATTTTAATTTTCTTTCCTTCTGAATCAAACACTGCTTTAGACTACTTTAGAGGATTTAAATTTTAATAGTAGACAGTAGATACAGAACATAAAAACATTATTTGCTAAATTAAATTAGGTATTTATTAAACTATTCACTTTGATCTCGAAGTTAAAAAACAGCCAAATTGTGGAACTAATGCCTTTGGTATTTAAATTGCTGAGATTTTGGGATGATAATCTATGTAAGTATTTAAATACTTAAACAACTCTATCTCTTTTGGCTCGTACCAATTCTTAAATCTGGTACTTCTATCCTGTCTAAACGACGCAGGATTTCCTCGATACACTTGAAATTTAAGTATGTTATGAAACCAACGTAGAAATTAAACAACACGTGTAAACAAGAGGAAATTGAGTAGACATGATTATCGGATTATATGAAGATAGAAAAAGACCAACAATCGACATTGTGTTACTAATTATTATGTATATGTATGTAGAACAAAGTTTTATTTATATACACGAAGATCCTTGGTCTTAACAATAAGTGGATATTGCAATTTTCTCTGTTTCGGTATACTAAAAGTACCTACATATATAAATATGTTGTCGATTAACGATATTTCATTCATGAAACTGAAAGGTATTGTTTGTTATACATATTAAACTTCACATAAGCATTGTCGTATTTAATAACTGCATTTAAATACATTTCTATCACCCTTTTCTAAATCCGGTAATTTGAAATAGTAACATTTGGTGGTCTAACATCAACAACTATGGTATGTTCTTTATTGGATGCAAATTGTGGTAAGAATCACATTGCAAAATAAAATATTATACCAAAGACATTCAGAATTCAGGAATATGGTTGGTCACTTTTGCTTAATGCATTTATCTTAATATGTCATAAAAATCAGTTAGGTCTTACAAATATGTGTACTATTCTACTGCATTTGATTATTCATTCAAATAACAACTAATGTCCTTTCTTTTTTTTCTATTTAGAACATGGATATAGAAATCATCAGAAAGTAGAATGCATTTTCTATTAGTAATCATACAACGAAACATGATCAGCAAAAAGAAATTTCCAAATGCATTAAAATACTAAATCCTTCCTCAGGAGTCAATTGGTTTAAATATGCGTTTCTAAAACTTTTTATTACCCATGAATCACCAAACATTTCTTGAAAATATAATATGCAATAGTAATTATTTGATTGGTTGCGTCCCACTGATTTTCTTACGCATCACGCCAATGCAATTGGACACTATTCGTAATTTTAAAAAGAAACTAGTTTAAGCATCATCAATATTTCTCTTTGTAGATTCCTTTTTTATGTTTAGCAGATCTACTTTTCAATAAGATTATAATAATTTACCATAAATATTCAAGGCAAAATAAGTGGTTTAGTCTGGTCTCACCCCGCCTTTTTTTATTTACTGAACACATTGTTCCGTACCATTAAACCGGAAGTGGGTTGTGATTGTTACGAAAGAGTGCATTCGATGCATCGAACAGTCAACAATGTGACCTTTTGATAATAGTAAAAATCAATAAAAATGTAAATACATACATATAAAGCAATATTTAATTTTAATGGTAATAAGTGTTTAAACTAGAACACTGGCAGATGATATTAAAATTAAGTAAATTTTTGTAAGATTCAATCATTTTTTATGAGTTTTAATTAATCTACATTATACACTAGTTTTAAGTAATTTAGTAACATAAAGGGAAAATAAACTAGAATATTAGCACATAGTGATTGGATTACGTAAATTTCTATTAGATTCAATCATTTTTAATAAGTTTCAATTAACGAATCTGAAAGATTATACCAACTCTGAATTATACACAAGTTTTTAATATTTTAATTCACATATTATTTGTTATAAAGAAATTGCAATCGCACTGATATATATTTAAAACACAACACAATTGTCATTCAAAACTTTCACTGTTTCTGAGTCACAATCAAACGATGTGGACAGTATTTCATATAAACTAAAACTAGTAAATATTTGTCTACATTATTCACATTAAAACAAACATAATTTCCAAAGAACTATCAAACTATTGTCTTTTCGCGAGCCGAACCAGCGACCATGTAATGTAACATCCACGGGTGGAGATAGCCTCGTCTCTATCCCTCCGGTGTTCTGTTCTCTTTGTCTTACGCACACACCTGCTTTAGCTACTATCCGTGTTGTGAAAGTTGACCAGCTGGCCTTGTACAATGTTTTTGATTTGGTTAATAAGGTATAAAACAGTGGCGGATGCAGACATTTTGATTAGAGGGAAATTTAATTTAATAGCAAACTGAGTTATTCTCAAACACCGAACGACAGTATATAATATACACAGTGACGTAGATAGGGGGGCGGCAAAATAATTCGGAATGATGATGTTGGTAGAAAAGATAGTGAGCCGATGACAAAAAAGATTGTCTTTTAACAATAATCAATAGTATCTATAGTTCAGAGGCATTTATGTCCTTTGAATATAATAATGGTGGATCTTGGATTCTGGGTGTAAGCCGCATCGGTTTGGTCGTGTTATCGGCCAACGTTTTGTTACACATTGTAGTGAACATCTTCAGGGCTTAGATAACACGACCAAACCGACGCGGCTTACATCCAGAAGCCAAGATCCATATCAAGATCACCGCGGAAGCCTCAAGACTTGTACAATAATGGTGGATTTAAAGCAGTATCAAGGAGGTCGCAATTATGGTACATCTGACATCGGAATTAGTTAATTTAGCGCATTTTTAACAAAAGGCAAATTAAATAATTTTGTACATTTTTTATAGAAAACTGTTGATACAAAAATCTAGGTTCACTGTATAAAAAATTTACTACTTGATTTGTCCTTTATATATTAAATATATAGATCTAAGGTACATAAATATACGATTGTCCAATAAAACATAAACTTATATTACGAAAAAAGTAAAAAATAAAAAAGTGTCCGAAGTGTTGGGTAAATAATAGTTATTTATGCACAAAGTGCACACAATATTTTTTCTACAACCCTATTATAATAATAACAATAATGTAATATAAGAATTAATTAATTTTAATATATTTTATACTTTGTTATATTAAAATTAAAAAAATAAATGTACTTTTTTTAACGGTTGTAGATAAAAATAATTTTTATTAGAAAATAACGATGAATTTCATATTTTGTAAACAATTACTTGTTCGTGAACTCTCTAACTTTTACCGCAAGCCACCACTGCAGTGTAGAATCGAGTTATTTTAATGGTGGGTGACATCATTACGTAAGTGATTCAAACCAAAGTAAATATGCCTGTTTTTTTACTCTTAACACGATTTCAATAATGTATTTAATGTCGTCAAACTCATAAGTGAAATGTTTGAAAACTTTCGATGTTTTCCTAAGAAGTTTAAGTAATACGCAACTACATTGTTATAATTTAAAATGAACGATTATTTAGGTAATCGATAGATGGCGCTACATACATGTTGTTTGACGAAATCATTTTTAAAAGTATTTTATAAAATATACATTTGATTAATATTTTATATTATGTATTAATACTATTAATATATTTATTGTAATAATAAAATATATTTATATATTAGTTTAAAAATCTATTGTTAGATATATAGAATACCCTACAAATCAGATCTAAAGAAAATATTTCTTATTCAAATAATAAATTATAAAGTTCAGATTGAAAAGGGTTTTTGTCGGAATTAATAAAATATAATACAATGACCCAAAATTGTTTTTTTTTTGGATTTGTTTCCAAAAGTTTACAATCTGATTTTTATAGAAAATATTATGTATGCTTATATTATATGTTTTCTTTTAGATAAACTAATTTAAATAATATTAAATTACTTATACAAGGCCAGGTTATACCTTCGTAGGTCCTACGCACAATTGCATTAAAGAGTATGAATAAAATTACTATGAACATCTGATACAGGTAATATAGTAATGAAATAAAATTTTGTTTTACTTTTTCAAATATTAATATCGCCAAATAGTCTAATTCATCGATTCTGAATGGCCCAAATATTACATTAATAATAACAATATACTATATTTTATTCAATTATACTCGTACAGAGACTGTGTAGAACACGTACATAAAAAAAATAAATAGAGAAAAAAGTTTAATATTAATTAAATTTTTTTTAAATTTCAAGTGCGAGTCGAGCCTCGTGTAATATTATATTTTTCCAAATTATTTGATTGTACAAACAATGATTGCATATAAGAATCTGTAGTACATAAGCTTTAATGAAAAAACTCTTTTATTCTTTGACATAACCTCCATCTAGAGTAATGCACTTGTTCCAACGGTCCTCTAACATTTCAATACCGGTCTTATAGTGGTTCGTGTCAAGTCCCTCAAAATAGGCGTTTGTTTCAAACTCGACCTCTTCATTAGAGTAAAATATTTTGCCAGAGAGCCACATTTTCAATTTCGGAAAAAAAGTAGTAGTTGCTGGGGGCCAGGTCAAGAGAATACGGTGGATGCGGAACCAATTCATAGCACAATTCCTTCAATTTATCGGTCGTAACGTGATCTTTGTGAGATGGTGCACTGTCTTGGAGAAACAGCATTTTTTTCTTCGCCATTTGTGGTCGTTTTGCCTTGACTTCGTCGTCCAATCGATCCAGTAATGCACAGTAACAATCTTTGTTGATTGTTCTACCATGTTGAAGGTAGTCAATAAATAGTATACCATGTGCATCCCAAAAAATACTAGCAAGAACTTTACCGTCCGGCTGTTGTGTTTTTGGGCGTTTCGAACGGCTTTCATCAGGCAATAACCATTCTTGTGACTGTCGATTGAACTCCGGTGTGTATTAATGGATCCATGTTTCATCCTTTGTCACAAATCACATGAAATAATCCTTATTATTGCGGTGAAACAATGCCAAATTTTGAAAGTCGAACACGTTAATATTTTTGTCAATTGTTAAAAAACGCGGTACCCATCACACGCAAAGCTTTTTCATATGTAAACATTTATGAAGGATATGACCAACACGCTCCTTTGAGATGCCTATGGTGTTAGTTAGCTCACTCACTTTCACTTTGCGGTCATTCAACACAATTTCATGAATTTTTCAAATGTTTTCTGAAGTAACTGCTTCATTTGGCCCTCCTGGTGCATTATTTGTGCTCATACGGTCGCGACGAAACTCAGCAAACCAATATTTTATGGTTGAATTAGCTGGGGCAGATGTGCCGTAACGCTTATTAAGCCATTATTTTATTTGGACGGTATTTTTCTTCATCAAAAAACTTTGTTTAATCAGAACACGAAATTCACTTTTTCCATGATTAAAAAAATAACAAAAGTAGCGTCATTACGAAGGCTGTAACTTGAACAAGAGTACATGAAATGTTGACAGTATTCTAGTTAAGGTATGTACTCTATGGGAAGCATACGGATTTTTTTATGTCGCCATCTGTAGTATGTCTAGTATTATGTGCATGGTTCCTAATATTATCAATAAAGTTAGATTGTTTTTTGACAGAAAAACCACATTCATATGTATAATACATAAAATGTATTATTGATAACTCACAATAATATGTAAGTACACACACGTGTACATATATAAATCATGGGCACTACCAATTAACAAACAATAAACGATTGTCAAGTTTGGTTCTCACAAATTTAATTAGTTAGTTTCAAGGTAAGGCACTGCACTACCTGGCCATAGTCCATCAACAGTCATATCAATTGTTTCGACGATACCATTTCCAAATCTTTATTTATTGTGATAAAAATAAAATCTTCACGCTTGGTGAATTTTCATCGCATGATAAATATTAAATAATTTATTTGATATATGAATCGTACAAAAGTCTAAATTAGTAATTCTATTTTTGACTTCCCGCTCATTGAGAAAGGATGTTATTGTATATTAATTACTCCAAACATTTTATTTATTAATTTTTTTCAGATGTCCATGTTTTGAAAAAAATTCTTACCACATTTAACTATTTTTAAAGGGAAGTCTGATGAACATTGATTTCTCGGAAACGGATTTTTTTTTATAAAAAATAGTCTGAGAGGTGAAATTCAATAATTAATTGTATTTGAATAGGATGGGATGCAATATTTTTAAGAAAAACAGAGTTAGTACTCAGTAATAATGAAAAACAAAGTAAGTATCGTGCGTGTATTCTTTTTTTTTCAATATTTTTAATTAATTAAGTGAAAATACATTAAAAAGCAAAACATATCCTCACAAAGAAAAGTTTTATATTAACCCAGTTACAAATGTAAACAGAAGTACACACGGACTTTTAAAATACTTTGATTTATTCTATAGACATTTATATTTCCCCGTGAAAGTTTACAATTGATAATAAGATAATGCAATTGTTGAATCTTGATTATTTGGGCATTTAATGCAAATGAAGAATATATGCTAAATATGTAATAATATACATTAGGCTCCTCCCATTTGATTATTATAATATTTAAATAATTTCTCCATTTTTAGTATTTAAATACATATGTTAAACTTGATATAAAATTAATTAATGAAATGGACGTAGGTATATTTGTGTTTTTACATAGAAAGAAAATGTTTACTTTTTATTATTAATGTTGTAATTATTGATAGTAAATATATCTATTACCTTTAGTAGGATATTTAAGCTAGTAAATTCATTATTATTTCTAATTATTTTATAGATAGATACGTAATGTTTCAAATATGCTAGAGTACTTTTACCAAAAAAAATATGTTAATTTTAATGTAATAAATATTTTTTTACATGTATAATTAATCAATTTAACATTTTACATACGTAAATTGTGCGTAATTTATATTCGAAAGAATATATATTAATAACTACTTTTTTTTTCAGTTTATAAAAAAAAAATGTACGAAAAAAATCCCCAGCGGCAAAAATGTATAATTTATTTTTTATATATCATAGATAGGTACTTATATCATAATATTTTATTTTTTTTAATGTAAATATTTTAATAATACGTGTTTTTTTTTATATTATAATATACTCATTTTTTGGCCACCTTTTTATTATAGTTACCCACTGTCAGTAATGATTTGTAAACCGATGGTTGTTAAACAGTGGGTCGCGTAAAACAATTCTAGGGTTTCGCAGAAAACGTGTAAAATTTTATTAAACTTCGTTTGTATTGGATTATGAATATATCACTTGATAAATATATCTTGTAAATATTAGTGGAGTGGAAAAGAGTTCGCGCAAAAAAATATATAGATTTATAATTCATACAAAACTTTTTTCTCAGTGATAAAGTAAATATTCCTGTAATTATTCAACATCAATTAATTTATTGAAGAATATATAGGTAATATAAAACAGTAATTGAAGGCCACGTTTTTTTATAGTTTCCAACAGGCCAATTGGTTCTTTTTTTAATCATAACCCTACATTTTCATTTGCATATTAATATAGATAAGTTTTTTTCTCATAAAATCAATTTGTTAGCAACAAAGCAAAAAAAAGAAAGAGGAACGCTGCAAAAGCGATTAGCAGAGATCAGATACAGAAAGAAATAGTGAAAATCCCAACAATAAGAAGAACTTGTAACGCCTTACCGTTATCTTCTTCAACCTGATCATTCGCGCTAATCGGCGCAGCATCATTCCTATTTTTTCGTTCTGTAATTTTTCATGAAGAAATATATATTTAATATCGAAAGCGCGATTATATCAGTTTTATACAATCATTAACTTAAGATTATATAATAAAGATTTTATCTCGATCAAACCAAAACAAAATCTTTTTGATCTGTGTCTATTGCAATATTAGATAAAGAAAGATATAGGACTCATAACTAACACGCTACTGAGCATTGTTACCAGTGTATTCCGTAAAAACGTGCTCCGTAAAGTCATCGGCGTATCATTTGGATCTTAAAACAAAATCTTTTTGATCTGTGACTATTACAATCTTTTGTTAGATAAAAAAATATATAGAACTCATAACTAACACGCTACTGAGCATTGTTACCGGTGTGCTCCGCAAAAACGTGCTCCGTAAAGTCATTGGCGTATCATTTGGATCTTAAAATAAATATAAATTGTATGAAATCATAAAATTAATCAATAATAGCTTTTTTTTCTTTAAACGTATTTCAATTATAATAATTCAATAACAGAGAAACGTCTATTTGAAACTACCATCTCTCTTACAGACCAAATTAAATTATCTATATATTAGAGCATATTTGCATGTTATAAATTTTCAGATGATGTTTATGGAATATATACATTAAAAATAACGAAAATTAAATTTGGAAAAAATGACCGCCACCAAGTTTTGGTAACAGTTTCGTATAATTCTATAAATTCATATTCAGCTGTCAATCACAGATGAAACAGTTTTGGTTTGGTTTTAGTCGAGACCAAAATCTTTATAAAACGCAGCATAAAAATACATATATAAATTCATATAACATATAAGACAATACTTTCTACTAAGGAACATAGATAAATAATTTTGCATTATTTTGACCTTCAAGACATTAATGTATGAATGAATTGAATAATTCTATTTTTATAATATTCTCAGTTAATTTAGAACCGTATTTATTGCAAGTACTTAATTAAACTAATAGCACTATTATAGCTTTAAAATAATCACAACCTTGTCACATTTCTATGCATTTTGTTTAATACCTGCATTTAAGAAAATAATAAAGAAAAAATACTCACTATTATGTTGACGTTTTTCCCATTGATCTCTGACTATATGCGACCACTTTGGAAGACGACGTTCTTTAGCTCTCTCTCGCACACTAGAAACAATATTACAATATTTGACATTCCTTATTTAAGTGTTTGTGTGCATAAAAAAATATTGAAATTATTTGTTTCATTTCTTATCTTTTTCTCGTAATTTTGATTTCAAATAGATACATACGTATAGGCTACAAGTACAATATTTACGTTATAGCTACGTATATCACAATCAAGAAACATAAAATAATATGAAAATTACTATTTCAATAATATTGTATATTATGTTAAATATCATAACACTTGCATTTTTTTCTTATTACAACATTACAGTAGATAAAATAGACATTAAGAAATATAGTTTACTCATTCATTACAATGATTTGTTTGAAGTATGAAATATACGCATTAGTGTGTTTTAAACTTTTATACCATACCACATAAATAAATCATTAACCACCGTTTTGCGAAATAATTTCATAACTTAGCGTCGCCATTTTAGCCGAATCAGTAGTGACACGATTTATTTAAAAATTAATTTATGTATTACTACTGTCAGTGAAATTAGGCTACTATAATCAGTTAGAAATAGATTCAGGTTATCAGATCTCTTACTATGAGTATCTTTACTTGAGTTAGGATCCCAAAATGCCTAAGCAAAAGACAAAGAACTAATTTTTCGATCCGGACAAATTGTTTTTTTCTTTTTTGGTTAACTTTACGATTTTGTTCAAACAAATTTTTGGCTAAAATGCTATCCTTATTAGTTATTAATTGATTAAAGTTGCAATTTTGTCGAAAAACACACATATTCGCATGTTAAAAAAATTCAAAGTCAAAAAACATTTACTTATAATTTTTGATAGCACAGTTTTTCGAAAAAGACACCAAAAAATTCGTTATCTACGGAAAAAAATCCTAACGGTCTACAGTGGAACGTCGTTAGTACGTTTTTGAAGGGACTGAGGGGTAAAACACGTACTAATGAGAAAAACTTATTAACGAAATATTTTAACATGGGGTCTTGAAAGCCGGGACCTAAAAATAGAAATTGGCAATGATATAAAATATGAAAATAAATAAATAATACGTACATCAACAATCCTGGACCTTCGTCAGTGATATCTTCCGTCTCCGAGACATCAACCCAGTCGTCACTAGCGCTCGACTCACTTCCAGTAGCAATTACTGAATTTTGACCAGCGTACAAACTATTTGACTTCATGTCACAAGATAAAGTCGATCCGGTATCACCTGTGTACACACACTCGTAACTAGAACTGTATTCGGCTGATTCTGAAATAGTCAACAGATTTCGACCATCATCCGTGTTATAATTATCTGATTCATTTGCTTTGCTCGATTCTATCGTTGAATAAATTGATTCGTATTCTTGATCATTTAATTGGTAATCATAATTGGCATCAGGTTTAGGGGGCAGTGGTTCTGTTGTACTTCTAAATTTCCGAAGAGGTACTTTTTCATAAATATTTTCTTCTTTCGGAGACTTACAATATTCGTAGCCACTGTTACTCTCTTCCAAATCTTCGTAAGTCCGTGAAGAATTTGTGCAATACTCATATTTTTCTTCAGTATTATCTTCTTGTACTTTATTGTCTTCTTTATTAGTGATAGTTACAACTTCCCAAGTTTGATCTTCGATTGGTGTTAATGGTTCATAGTCATCATCAACATTATCGCTATTTAAATTAAGTTTAAAGGTATTTATTATAGTATCAGCCCTATCCAGAAGATTTTTAAAATCAATGATACCTTCCTCACTGTCTGTTTGTGTAGTTTCATTTTTCATTTCGCCTTTATCAATTTGTATTTTAGCAAGCAAGTCGGTAGGCGTCATTTGAACATTACTTGCACCAACAACGTCATAAACATTTTCATCTTCTTGTACGGGTTTCTTTGGTTTTCGAAGTAAAGAATCAGAAAACTCATAAGGTGTTAAAATTGGTCTCAATGATTCTTTTGATTTTGATCGCCATAAAAATGATCGATTCGGTGTTAATTTTGAATTTTTATTAGCCTTTTCTTTGTTAATTTCATAATCTTTTTCTATTTTAATATCAAGTTCCTTTGGTTCAATATGGACTGCAGATTTTTCATTATCTATATTAGATTTATTATTTGTTAATGTTTTATTATCAATTATACTTTTAAGAAATGTTTCTTTGATTTGAGTATTGTCTATATTATTAATAATTATATTTTCGGGTGAAGAGGTTGATACTTTTGGCTGCTTTTGTACTTCATCTTCGATCTTTTTTTCTTTTAATTTAATCTCACTTTTTGATAGATCTTTCAATAACGGTAAACCATTTTTATAAACTATTTGTTTCGTTTTGACTACACTATCAGTTTTGTCAGGCACTTTTGGTTTTGGCACAACTTCTTTATGTGTCGGTTCTATTAGTAATTGAACAGTTTTGCTTGCAGATTGAGTAGTTGTAACATTCGAATTTTTTTGTTCGAAAATTTGTATTGCAGCTTTTACATTCCCTGGCGTTCTCGTGTACGTTTTAAAACTAGGATTTCTTTTCATACTCGTTCTTTTTTTAATACTTACACTTTTATCACCCTCTCGATCGGCTTCCTTAGATTCAGATTTTTTATGAACATTTATCTGACCTGTATCAGTTTTAGGTGGATCGGTAGTTTTGAGAATACTTTTAGGAGTATCTAAATGTTTAATTTTAGCAACCACTGCACCAGAATGTTTAATTTCTTGTTTTAAATTCGATTTCACACTTGGCTTATGTTTTAAAGATGGTTTCTTTTTGTGCCCATGTAATTCACTAGGGATGAGGTTTTTTCTTTTTGGTGTTAACTTTTCTTCATTGATAGTTACATTACTTACACGCTTCACTGCTTTAGCTATTCGGGGTTCTTCAAGAATATTATTCTCTTGCACCATTTGATTGAACTTGACTGCTAACTGAGCTACTCTGTTCGGTCTTAACATTGTCATTGTTACCGAAGGGGTACGACGATGTGTGGGGACACCGCTCCGAACCCGAAAGCTGACGCGTCGAGCTGAAGATGGCGGTGCAGTTTTCTTAATTTTGTTTTCATCTTTCAACTGCATGGTAAGAAAAACGTTTCGTGCGTTTTCTACTTCAGATCTTTTTGTTTCATTATCGTTAAGTTTTGTTACATCAGTCTCGGACACTGGTTTGTTGTCCTCTTGTTTTGTCATGATTAATTTTGTCAAGTTTCCAGGAAGCGTAGATGATTTTAACAGACTCTTATTTTTGTCAACATTGGTACTTATTAGTCGATGCAGGAATGTCTCTCTGTTCAGGGTGACAGACTTGTGGTTTTTGATATTGTTGTAACGATACTCCGACAATAACGTTGTGTTCCCTTCTTTCGTATCGGCTGTCATTGTTGCTATATAAATGAGCCTGCGCTGCTGTTATTTATATTTTCTCACATATCTGAAAAAATAAAATAAAATAAATAATTATAATAATATAAAATAATTTAATTATTATGTAGTAATTTATATTTAATGTATGCATTTGATAGTAATTAAGTAGATTTAATTAATTTAAAATTGTTTTTGCATGAAAAATTCAATATCAATCAAAATATCGCCATGAGCCGAATTAATTAAAAAAGGTTTTATCCAGGTTTGCTTTAAATAAGAAATACGAACTACTGTGCTTTTCTAGAATATTTCACATAACATAATATTAGTAATTTGACAAAATTGGACCTAGTCACATTGTCAACTGAGTGATTCAAATATGAAATGTATACATTTTATTTATAAAAGTGTACAAAAAAGCTAAATGAATTATGATAAAAACACGCATTAAAACACTTGAAAGTATAATAAGTACAGTAATACGTGCACAGACGGAATTCTGAGAAACGGTTATTAGTAATTACACTGTTCATATATGCAGAAAATGCACTGAGGCTGTGGTATTTTGAACAGAGCAATTTTCAAATTTTTGACGTGGTAATTTCAACCATTTTAACGTCTATTAAAATATTAAAATAATATATAATGAATAATAATTATTTAGTGTTCGTGACAGATATGGATTAACAAATATTTAAATAAGGTAAATAAGTAAATAAGAATGACAAATTACAGACGTTATTAAATAATAAATAACATATGGTAGATATTACTGAAAAATAATTATCGCCTACCTACTTATAAGGTAAATGGATTAGGCTGTATTTACTTAAAGTAGTAGTAATTTAAACTTGAATATGTATTTAAATATTCAGTTAACAGTAAGACTTTGAAATACCAAATCAAAAATAGAAAAACATTTAATTATATTATTATTGTAATTTAACAGTTAACTGGAAAAAATATAAGATACTGGCATCAGTCTTGGATATGACCCCAGTGATGGCTATTTTTTAATTAAATGTACTTAATTAAAAATATTTGTTGTATTTGGTTACTATCATTTCTGAATATTAATCTATATATATTTAACTGTCTTACAGCGTGATTTGATAACAATCAGCCAATAGGTGTCAAAATGGTGAACATTTAACCCTTTGAACGCGTCCATATAGCGAAACAATTATTCCTAATATAAAAATGTGCATATTTCTCTAGAAAAATCTAAATTTTCTATTTTTTTATTTACATTTTCTTTTTATGATGTCAATTTTGTATACAATAAAATGATAAAAGTCGATTTCCACGAGTCGTGTACTATAGTCGATTTTTTCGCGGAAGGAAAAAAAATACAATCGACTTTAGTCGATTTACGCGTCCAAAGGGTTAAACTAATTATTAGTATAATTTAATTATTAATTATTATATTATCATAGTAACTGTTTTACATTGTTACAAATTTGACAATTCTTTCTTTTATATCTTTTGTGTCGTGGTAGGTACTTATCATTTTGTAATCATTAGCAAGTGTCCACATAAACAAAATAAAAGGCTATAATTTAAAAAACAAACTATATTGGCGGACTTTGGTAATTAAATTGACTAAAGAAAGAGTTACTTGTTTTATTAGTAACATGAGTTCATGAAAATTACAATAACAAACCCGTCAATTACAAAAACAGTAAACCTTGCTCTTATATAGCGGCCATAACTGAGGCCAGTACCTTACCGTGTTATTATTATTTTTATCCAGAAAATTACCTTACTATTAAAATTTAAGTACCTAAAAAGTAAAGACTGAAATCTAGAAAACTTAAGTTCAAATACATCAATTAAACATAAAAAATAAACAATGAACTTATTATTCTATTATTTAATATTAAATAATATAAAAAAATAGATTAATAACCGGATTATTATTAAAAGAACACGCGAGGAAGACATTTTAATTAATATTTCATTTGCATTGAATTACATAACAATCACGCATAATCTTGAAAAATAATAGCGGGTGTAGATAATTTGTATCCTACAGATGTTTTGCAAGTCCACATCTGCTAACAAGTCAAGGGCAAATCGTCTTTAAACCGCAAACTAAATGTCAGCGACATCTAATCCAACACGCGCATACCGCTTAACAGCAGTACTGAATAGGTTTTAATTTTATACTATCCCAGATAAACATTTATGATAATCACGAATTGATAAAATAAAATTGTTTTTTGGGCTGGATTCTGGGGGTTGGATTTTTTTTTATATAAACCATGTTTTTCATTTCTTAACTCAATCGTTCCCGAGATTTTTTTTTGTTACCGATATTGCTGATTTTTCTGTCATGAATTCATACCTTTCTATGTATACTAAAACTCCAGAACGTTGGTAATTTCATTGTTGATGTATTCAGTCCAATACTCGAAAATAAGTATGATTTCAAACCCATTCGAATTAAAATAATCTTGCATCAAACGCAAAATCTTAACAAAAGCGCTCTGTTACATATATGCAAAAATATTATTTCCTCATAACCTAGAGACATCTCCAAACAATATCCATAACCCCAGAAACCAATTAAATATTTGATATTCCGAATTTTAGTATTTAAATATGCTAAACTTGATATAAAATTAATTAATGAAATGGACTTATATTAGTGTTCTTATTTAAAATGATGTAACTATATAAGTTTCGCCCTAGAATAATAACCGATGATGTTTGTCTTAATATTTCGAATCTGACCTTTACGGTGGCACACGATTTCTGAAGCCCGTAGTTCATTAATTTAGAATTAAGAAAAACTTGCTTGCTGCCATTGTTTGCGAGCCGACGAAATTGGCACCTGTTATAATATTCTGCAAAAACACATTGCACATACATATTTTAATCACAATACAGCAGCTAACAAAAGTATAATAAGACGCAACTCACGTTTGATTGTCCATTTATTAGATAAACTGAATTAATCAGCTTAAAACATCTTATTGTGTTAATGTTATTGTATACACAAAAGTTATGTTTATAAAAAAATCTATAAATTTATATACTAATATGTTATATTGAAACATATATATCGATAAGGAGAAATACAGATTATTCTTCTATGATATACGAAAAAAACTATGAAATGCAGTGGTTGCCGGGGTTTTGACGGTACGAATCGTGCATTTTACCGTCAAAAACCACGACAACCACTGCATTCTTAAATGAAATTGAGTATAATAAGATAGTGGCACCAGTCATGGAAAGGACCCCAGTAATGGCAAATTTTTAATTAAATGTAATGAATTAGAAATATGTGTTGATATTTGATTACTATATCCATTCTGAATATTAATTTATATACATTTAACTGTCTAGAGCGTGATTTGATGACAATCGGCCAATAGGTGTCAAAATGGTGGGCATTTAAAATAATTATTAGTATAATTTATTTATTAATTATTATTAAATTTGATGATTCTTTCATTTATATCTTTTATGTCGTAGTATTATCATTTTGTAATCATTAGTAAGTGTCCATCATTGCGTGCTTATTAACAAAATAAAAGGCAATAATTAAAAAAAAACTATATTTGAGGACTTTGGTAATTAAATTGATCAAATCAGAGTTACGTGTTTTATTAGTAATATGAGTTCATGTGAATTAAAATCCAAAAAACCGAAAACTTGCTCTTATAGCGGCCATAACTGGTGCCTTTACCTTATGATGGAATACCAAGACGGTGAATTAATTCAATATAATATTCAAAATAGTACATCTATACATGCCCAATAATGTGGGTAGACTTTTTTTAAATTACGGAAAAAAGTTTAAAAATAAATATTGCATTGATTTTCTTAAATGTGAATGCTTTTTTATTTTAATTCAAAAAACCTGTTTCCCATTATATTTTCTAAATAGTTTTATTATCAGTTGCTAAATGTAAAATAAGTGATGATGTAATGTTAATTAATAATATTATTATTTTATAAGTACCTATTATTATCAAAAATAATAACATTCAAGCATTCATATTTAAACAATTAAAGCAATTGAAGTTATTTAACTAATAAAGGCTACTTACTATACTATATATTTTAAGTCACATTAATTATAATTGGTGATCAAAAATAGCAACAATTTCAAGTATTTCCACTACGATAATTTTATCACATCTAATTCGTTCTACGTAAAAAGTAAAACCATATGGATATAGTACAGAGTACATAATCTATAATATTTATTATACAGATACATACTTCAAAATATAATAAAAACTTAATTATACACGAAACCGAGACTTGTCTCGATCATGATCTCGTCTCGATATCGATGCAAGACGAGACCGAGATGAAGACAACTTATTTTTATACGAGACGTGATGGATTCAATTTCCAATAGCCTAGACCGAGACGAGACTTTAGTTATAGTCCTCGGTCTCGGCTTTAAATTTTGAAATAAAAAAATACTCCTCTGAATCTTCGTGAGTGGATTCACTTTGGCGTAACCTACAACTTTTTTATTTTCGAAAATTTTGAGAATTGGGGCGTTTTTGATGTAGCATACGTCAAACATGCCAATTTAATCAAATTTTTAGTGAAATGATTTTAAAAAGTGTATTTAAATATAAGCCTAATGTTAATACTAATGGTATTAAAACAGTGGTGATATTACGAAAATTATCTTGTACGGTCAGAGTTACTGTATTATAATAAATTAAAGTACCCATCACTGATCTAAACTCCAAAACAAATCCAGTAATACCCCAATCGTGACCGAGTTTTGTTTTTTGTTACTGATATTACTGATTTTTCTGTCATCAATTCATATCTATCTAATGTCCGGTATCATAAAGGACCTAACAAATTTGTTAGCTAACAAACACTTTCAACTGAGGTATCAAACATATATGACAGTTCTTTTGGAGTTTGTTGATGACTTTGACAAGTTTCGCGCACGCGTTGAAGGTAAATACAAACGGTATTAAAACAGTGGTGATGTTATGAAAATTATTTTGTACGGTCAAAGATGCCAACTGTGTTACAATTAATTGAAGTGTCACTGCTCTAAATTCCATAACTAATCCATAGATACTAGTACAGTATTAATACCCCATATGAATGTAATTGCTAGCTAACAAATTTTGTTAGGTCCTTTATAATACCGGGCATTAGTATACTAAAACTCCAGAACGTTGGTAATTGCATTGTTGATGTATTCAGTCTAATACTCGAAAATAAGTAAGATTTTAAACCTATTTGAATTAAAATAATCTTACAGCAACGCAAAATCTTAACAAAAGCGCTCTGTTGCATATATATAACATATATACAATTGGGTTAATAATATCACATAATTAATACCTCGTTGAAAGTATTTGTTATCTTAGAACTTACTGATCATCATATAGTATTTTAAAAACAGATATGGAAAATTATTTAATTTTCAAAAAATTAACTGCATATATGAGTATATGTGTTTATTTGCTATATATTAAAACCTATTGTTGTTGGCATAATTTGGATATCTAATGAATTATTTACACATTATGATAAGTCAAAGCTTGTAGAATTATTTCAATTTAAAATGTAAATTTAAATATATTCTATAACGACTCGAATTACATCTTATAGAAACTGATTGTGAGACAACAAATATTATTGTTGCAACCTTAATATAATACATACTTATCTAAACAGAAACAAAATACGGAAACCTAAAATAAACATAAAAATACACGAATATGAATAAAGAAGAAGGGTCAGAAGTCATCTAATGTTATAAGGAGAAAGTAAATAATTTGTCACCTGTTATGTTATACAAAATATCTCTTTCCGTTGCATATTATTGGCTTCTGACCTCGAGTTCGATACTCTGAAAGAAAGCCCTATAAATGTAACGGAAACAATACCGGAAATAATAAAACTAGATAGAATTTGTATTGTGTTATTTGCTGAAAAGGTGTTATTTTTGGTTACCCATGTAGGAAATGCCAGCCTTGACGATGAGCCCAGGCTTGTCCCAATATTTGGTTGCCAGTGTTGCTTTTTCGATATTGGTCCCAGTCTAGACCAAACTTCAGATACCGAGCTTCGGTTACCTATTCTTTATCCAAGATTAGGCCAACCATTAGATATTGAGTTTCGGGTCACCTATTCTTTACTTAAGATTGAACCAATTCTAGGTCAGCCTTGGTACGAAAAGCCTTGACGGAGTCTTGAACGAAGTTTTGGTCCAGTGTTGGCTAGCATTGGCACAAGCTTGGGCCAACTGTAATTTCCTATAGGGGTATAATTGTGATTTTGCGAAACAGAAATTGTTTATATTTTTTACTTTAGAATAAAAAAAATATTACTTATCAACCATTAAAAAGTGAGGTACAACAGTACAGTTAATTTTACTGCTGTTTGTAATATATCTGTATAATAATATAAAAGCTTAAATTATTCTATCATTTAAAATATTCTTAACTCAATATTATTTTTACATATGCAAAATATTTATTCTATATAGATAAAAGTTTATCTATAACTATCGATTTCAATCTTGTTTATAATATAAAATAATAATAATATTAAATATATATATAGAAAAAGTGATTGTTAAAAAATAACTTTAATGACACATTCACGTATAAAATCTTTTTTATTTTGCATACACTCTATTATTTGTTCATAGAATTTTGAAGGTCAAATATTTAATTTCTGATAACACAACCATAATTGTAAGTTGAAATAAGATAGATAAGTGTGCAATCATATTTTAATTAAAATAAACTATAAATGCAATTGAATAAACTGTTTTTGAAATAATTGTATATTAACATTAATTTTTTTTGGAAGTATATTTTATTTTACTATTATACACTGCAAATATTTATTTTTTGAAATCTAATTATTTATGAATGATCAAAGCACTCTATTTTTAGTCTCGGTGAATTTAAATAGCATAATATCTGAATTTAATTAATAATAAGTACCTATGTATGATATAGAAAAAAACCGCAAATATTTATAATCTACCGCATTGCAGCAAAATCAGTTTGCGTTTTTAGTTTGTTAAGTTAATATTGGTGACGTCTCCAACAGGAAGGAAGTACTGATTGAAATACGTAATATATATATATTTTTAATTATAGGGTGTATTCATAGGTTTCAATAGAATTTTAAATAATTTAGATCTAATGATGTCATTGTATATAACTAATTAGAAAATAATGAATTGTTATTAGTAGTACATATGTAAATATAATATGAAACATTTTATAGCATAATTAATATTACACCTTAGATATGTCCGTCAGTTGAGGATGATCTCCCATTAAAGCAATGCAAGTATGATTAAGAACATTTGTAATTCCTATAATGAAGTAAATTGTGTTATTTTGAATTGATTAGTGTTATTTTATAAGTTACATTTATTTGTTTGTAATGTTAATATCGTTTTTCTATATTTCCAATCTTTTCAAAACATCAAATTTTATAAAATTTTCATCTGGAGAGCGTTTAACAGTTAAAATGGGGAGGTTTGGTAATGTACAATGTTACAATTATAGATATAACAATTTCTTTCAAATAATGTTGTTGTATTATGTACAAAGGACCAAACTTCCAATGAAAACAACTTTTATTTTGATTTTTTAATGTTTTTATACAGAAAATTTATATTTTATTAAAAATGTATGAGCCCTCCCCAACGCCTCCTAGGTACTTCAAGAACTTTTACTTGGTAGCTCTGTCACTGCCTATAATCTATATCATAATTCGTATTAACGCGAGTATATTAACTGTAATAGTAATAAAGATGTAGGTAGTATTTTGTTTCCACAGGTGTCACGTTTAGCAGTCTTCGCTCGGATAGCGAGCTGCAAGGCACGTATTGCAAACAGACACTGGTACACGCGTCGAATAAACAATCACAGACGTGTGAAAACCCAAAGAAAGTCATACCGTCCGTACGCATTGTATTTTCTATATGGAGAAAATATTCCCCGATTGGTATGAGCTTGATAAGAATTTCTTAATTAGACGAGTGTTATAAAATAGCAGTCATATGTGTAATTACAGTTTTGGGATTTCTGTATAAAGCGCTATTACTTCATAATAAGTTGTTCTCGTATGTAGGTAGGTATATTTAATTTCAACGTAGATATTTAATTTTTTATTTAAATTGATCTAATCAAAATTAAGTAGGTGGTGGTTATTGTGTTGATACTTCTTGAATGAGAGATTGAGGGGAGGAGAGAACTGTTTGTTTTATTTCGATTATCAATCCGTTTTCATTTTATAATCAACTGTTAAAATATAACAATCATGAAACTTTTAATATATTAAATTTGGGCTTATTGCAAATTAGAAAAACAAGAAAGAGGGTCAATTTCCGCTGCTTTGGCTATACATTTTAACATACCACATGACTTGGTATAAAAAAATATTTTTTTACCTAGTTTTAATTCCTTATTTCCGCCCAAGCATAAAATGATTTTTTTCATGGTCGCTATGGGTACTAGCATTTAAAAAAAAATTACATTGTTACTCGATATAGGCTAGTTTTTTTGCAGCCAGCTCTTGGTCTATAACCAATCTCCCTTCGCTTCAATAGATTGTCCTAACCTAGGACAGTTAACGTGCACATTATTAGAGCATCAACTTTATTTTGAATATACGCGATTTTTGACAATTGTGACGTCATATCGACATATTCCTCAATACGTCTTAAAATTTAGTGCAAAGTATTAAAATTTATGATCGAGTGTAAATTTTTAATGCAATTATATATAACACTTAAATTTGCCTTATTTATTTAAAAGTAAACTAATAAACTACTGACTACGGTACTGTAAGTACGATTGCGTTTAATGAAGAAGGTTTTTCTGTTAAATATGCATATTAGCTCCGGATATTCTAAGTATATAACTAATACCTACTTAGTTATATACTTAGAATATCCAAAGCTAATATACATATTTAACCCACAAAAAATTACTTTTATAAATATTTTTAATTTTTATCATTGTTCCCATCTTCCACTTATATACTCACAAGTAAGAGTACTAAAACGTATTTGTAATTGAATTGCACCTATCAATTAAACAAGTTAAACATATGTACGTGCATATGTGAAAATCCAATGAAAGCAATTTCACCAATCCTTGGACTGAATTTTCTATATAGAGAAAACAATCGTTAAAGTAATAATAAGAATTTATTAATTAAATCAATAAGTACATTCTTTGGTGTATGTACCCACATAGGCAGGGCCGGACTTCTTCATAAAAATACACGGGTTCAAGTATTTTATAGGACCCCTATAAATTATTGATTTAAAAATTATCGATCTTTTCTATGGTAATTGCTTTTAAAAAAGACAAAGTGAAATTTAAAATGATTAAAAATATGCAATTTGAAAAATAAAATAAATTGAAACGAAAATAAATAGGTAAACGGCGATATTTTATCTACATTTATTGATCTTACTAGAACAATTTGATATTTTTATTTATTTATTAAATACCTATCTAAAAAATCTACTCAATAAAGATTTTCTCAAACTTAACCGCACAAATTATTACTTTATAAAAAATAAAAATCTAGTATTTTTTATAATATAATATCATAATTTATATAAAATAGCAAAAATAACGCAATATCATTTTTCTGTCGACCATGAATCGTATTGTTTTTGAAAATGCTAGAAGCATTGTTGCAAAATATACAATTTGACAGACGAATATTAAAAAATATATATATTTGGTATTTTTTTAGAGGTCTATTATGTATTGTTTAAAAACACGTCTGTTGAGGACATTACAAAAGACAATATAAATATTTTTATAATATATGTCAGCAACATATTTATCTTTGAAATGAACTTGACTTGGACATAAGACAATAGATTTAAATTTTTTCCGGTGATCCTAAAAATGTACCTAGAAATTTACTAACTTAAAATTTCCAAATGTGCTTTACTGAGAGATCATTGGAACAAATTTATTTTTATCCAGAAAACAAGTATAATATACAATACGTGATGTCAGAACCGAAATACCTTGAATGATGATATTGTATCGTAAATTAATTCCCTGTAGTTTTCAGTATTTTTATTATAAATACTAAAAACAAAGGTACAAGTTACATCGATCTGTGCAACTTATATAATATTTTCATTAATATTATGGGTTATTCCAAACATCCAAAACTTTACATGGTCTTAAAACTCATCTTTGCAGGTAAATGCAAAAAACTACATTTTTTTATAAATGACTACGCTTCGCCCTCGTTACCTTTATAAATTTATGGGGTCATAAATTTTAATTGTAGTTCTAAAAAAATTAAATCAAAAAAGTGCAAGAATGTTATGTATACGTGTAAATTGTTAATCCTGTGATTTCTAATTATTTAAATACTTTCGAATATTTTGTGAGTTACGCCCTTTGATTTGATATAAGAGTTCGAGATGGATTACAAGAAAAACAAACAAACCATTTTTTTCGACGGTTACGCCCTTTTGTCTGAACACTTCTGATGTATACAATACAGATACAAAAAAATTAAAATATTTATTTTATGAAAATATGATTGGTTGATGAATTCAGAATTTGACAAAATTAACACCGATGAATTCATTGACTGATAAACTTATATAACGATATAACTATCGACGGCCATTTAATAACTTATGATCGATAATTTATTATCAGGGTGACTTCGTGCAATATCGGTGATGTATTTTCAATTACTTCAAAACGTATGATATTTGATATCTTCGGTTTGCTTATAGCTATAAGGTCTATTCCATAATGTGATAAAAACATTGACTAATTTTTTTTAAATTTTATTTGTCATGAATACGTATCAGTATCAGTTTTCAGACACCTGTTAACATAAGTACAATATGTAGATACATCATTAAAACAAACTATAAAACTTAAATGATCTCCCAATCAAATCATCATAAAACAATAACTAATTAACAAGAAAGTATATTTGCTCAATACCTGACAATACAATGTATGGTCATGGGCGTAGCTAGGGTGGGGCAGGGGGGGGCGCTTGCCCCCCCCTAGCTTGTGGACAAAAAGTAATAAGTAAATCAGTATTATTGTTCAAACAGGGATATTTCTAGACTTCTATGATGTCCATTGGATTTTTGAACATAAATTTATATTTTGGATCCAGAAAATCAAATATCAAAGTTTTTTTAAACACAATATTTTACTTTTACATGTAAACTAAAATATCAGGGAAAATTAAAAATAAAATAAAAACACCTAAAGGCAAAGGTCGCAGTGTTGGCAACAGTGAAAACTGTGTTTTGTTTTAAAATAACTACCCACAAAGCATGGGCAAGGGGGGACGCTTGCCCCTCCCCCTAGCTCGTGAACTAAGAGTAACAAATGAATCAGTTCATTGGCTAAATATTGACATTTTTAGATTCGAAAATTTAAATATCATTGTTTTTTTTATTGCAATCTCTTGTTAAAGCGGGTAAACTATTCATGTCATTGCCTTTTTATCCTTTTTATACAAAAAAAAAAAGTTTTTTTGATATTTCAATATTATCAATTCAAATTAGATCGATTTTTTACATAAAATAAAAAAATTATAAATAAAAATAAAAACACCAAAATAGCAACGTAGAGTACATTTTTGTAGAGGATTTTGTCTTCAAAAAGATATGCACATACATTAATTAATTGATTGAAAAAAATGTGGCGAAAATAAAAGAAGAAATGAAAAAAATAATGACTTTTCATTGTTACTTTTTGCGCACCTATCTAGATATATAATAAATAATGAAAATGTTAATTTTCTCATGGCTCTTTTATAATTCCTTGATAATAATCAAGAACACACCAAAAAATTGATTTATTAAGTTAATGAAAATCACGGATTTTCAAGAGCCAAAGTTCCAAGTTGCAACGAAACGATAGAATTTAATTTAAGAAAAAAAGGATTTACCAAATTTTGTTTACATTAATGGCCATTTGTCAGAGTCGTTCTTACACATTTCGAGGTCCAAGACGCCAAAAATTTGAGGCCCATTGAAATAATTTTATTAAAAAATTTTTTTAGGTAAGGTTACCATAATAACGTGAGAGCTTTTTTTGCTCACCCCTCTCTTATTACCTCGGGGTACTAGGCAAAACACGCCGACCAATCGGTTTCAAAAAAATTTTTTTTTGCCCCCCCCTGAACAAAATCCTGGCTACGCCCATGTGTATGGTAGGTATGTACACTGAAATAACAGGTATGTATATGTACATCAATTAACGTTAGAACAATATATTCAAAGATTCAAATGTATTTCACTACAAAAACTTTATCACGTAGTAAAATTAGAAATCATTGACCGTCGTTGAAAAAAGTTCAGGTTGAGGACGTTCATCGTTAACAAATCCCGGATACAAGTTCGATACATTAGAAGTGATTTCACACGAGCACATTGACAAAGTTAGTTAATATTGATTCTTACAAATATTTTTAAATGTATAATAATAATAAGACAAGTAAATTAATGAAGTGTTTTGCAGAATTTAATACATTTCGTTGTGACGGAAATTTAGTCCACGTTTTACACTAAAATAATCCCAATTTCGCAGAAATTGCTCTAATGAAGGACAATTAATTTACTGTACATTGACTAGTAAATGTATACACTCACTGATTAATACATTAACTGTGAAATAAACATACTCCTAGGCTACTGTTCATAATATTTTAATTAACAGGTAAGATCTGCAAGGGTTATGTTGTTTAACCTGTATGATAAATAATGAAATTAAATACAAAATTGTAGAAAAATAAGATAATCAAGATAAGATTTTATAGTTAAATGCACTTTTAGATGCTCAGTTCAGTCGTCTGTTTAGTCTCATCGTCAGTTTCAGTCGAACTGTCTATTTTTTCTATGTGTAAAAACTAAAAACTGACAGGAGAACTGAAACGAAGACGGAAAACTAATAGGATGGCTAGACCTATTTGTTTCATTTCAGTTCTTAGAATTCCTATGTGTAAACAATCGTGACAGTGAAAGTCTGTTTCAGTGTACATTCTGTACATGTTCAACTACCCCGGTAGGAAATGCCAGCGTTGCTTTTTCGATATTGGTACCAGTCTAAACGAACCTTCAAACACCGAGCTTTGGGTCATTTATTCTTTACCCAAGATTAGGCCAACTCTGGGCCAGCATTGGTACGAAAAGCCTTGGTCGACAAGCATTGGCCAAGTCTTGAACGAAGTTATCATTTGTATCTAAGCTCAGTGTTGGATAGCATTGACGCAAGTCTTGGCCAACCGTGGCAACTTTGTAATTTCCTATAGGGGTATTTGAAAGTGCAACTCAGACTGAACAGGGAACTGAAAGGACTGGGAACTGAGCACAGAACGGATCGTGTAAACTCCCGTGCACACATAGTAAAAATGGACAGTTCGACTGAAACTTAATTGAGAATTGAACTGCTCGTCTAAAAGAGCCATAATATTTATTACTATAAAATTATTTGTAATTGAACTTTCCAATTTCATATTATGTAAATAAAAAGGAAATACCGAGTTTATAGAATTCCCCAAACATTATAAAATTATCATTCACATACACTGCGTAGGTAGTAAATAAATTATTAAATGTAATAAAGTTTAACTAATTGTAAATATGAATTAAATATTTATATTTGGACTAACTCAATTTTTTTTAAACATCTTAATTTAATATTCATAATTACTAAATTTTCCCCATGATCACGAATTGATAAAATAAATTTTTACAAAATTTATAGCAACATGTGTTAAATTTATTTGTGTAAATATGTACATTTACTTAATGTCTATGCAAATTTTACATTACACCATTTCTTAAATTTTTCATCATCTAAAAATGTATCATTTGTATGGCCTAATATGATTCAAATATTACTTTAAAAATGCTTAAACTTATAATATGCAGTAAAGTTTACATCCAGTTGCGCACTTATAAGGCGCACAAACGTTGCTGCAAGCCGTGATGACCGTGAATTAAATATGATGTAGATTTGTCTAGCTGGGTTTGTTTTAAAAAGTTGGTCGTAATTGCTTCTGAGCAACACAAATACTTAATGAATTCAAAAATTATGCAAATATTTATATAAATCAACTACCTAATTGATTCTATATAATTTATTATTTTAGATACTCTGATAATTAAGGCTACTACAACTGACACTAACATAAGAAGAAAGACGTTTTTCCATATTAAAGCTCATAAAAAACTACCTACATTTTTCGAAACTATCAAACACTAGTACAAGGTCAAGAACTTAACGGATTGTAAGTACAAGATTTTACGAGATTTGTCAGTATGAAACATACCTAAACAAGCATAGATAAAAATACATATATAGCAAAATCTGAACACACGCTGTCTGAGATAATGTTGGCAAGCACCGCAGGTGTTTTGTTACATCATGTTTAATGACACCATTAAAATATTATTTTATATTCATTTAGCAACCCAGTACCACCCATATAATGATATAATTATTATTTTTGTACGCCGTATGTAGTGTAAAATACTATACATCAATATTGTAATTAGTTTGGCGCTGTTTGAAAAATAAAAGTGTCAACAAATGTTTCATATGGTTTAATGAACGAACCAGTACATACATTTATTAAAGTTATTGTAATTTTAATATGTATTAGCACTATAAATATACTTGATAAGCCTTGGTAAATAATAGTTTTAAGATATCGCAGTGTTGACTTTAAAATCAAATGAATGACGTTGGTATTTTAGCGTCGAAGCGCGACATTGGCTAAAGTGTCAGCATCATTCATTACACGTTACAGCGTTGTCTTATTTACCTATTCTTAATAAATATGTACAGCTGAACTCGGTTATTACGATATTTGTTTGAACGTCATCTTAGTTATAGTATGATTTAATTAAGGGAATTCACGATTTTATTCCGGTTCAGGTTCCGGTCGAACTGGTAAATTCCAGCAATATTTTGCCGGAATTTTGAAATTTTATTATTACTCTCTACTAAAAAATTCATATGCGTTATTTTTGTTTAAAAAATCAAACATAAATATAATAATTATAATATAACATTTTATTAACAATAGTTTTAATGGAAACAATCATTTCATAACACAAATGCATTTTTTTTACATTTTGTTCAGCATAAGTCTGGTTGTCAACTTATTTGTTAATTCACCAAATTTAATTTGTTTATAATAGGGAAAAGGGGTCGCGGCGATCTTAGGTTAGGGCACTTGATAATCTTAAAATTCCAGATTCATTAATTTTCACGAATTGGATATTCAAGATCGAAGCGGTTGCTAAAATAGTGTAATTACCAAGGCTTTATTGTAACAAAAACAAAAAAAAACATATAAAACATAAACATTGTTTTTGTAATTATAACTTTCTTTGACACGACCGACGTTAATATTTGTACAAATAAATGAAACCTATTTTAATTGTCATTTCTTCGCTAATAAATATATTTGGAAATCGTGAGAATCAAAATATATATTATAAAATGTATCATTACAATAAGGCATGCAATATTTATTGTATCTATTTGAATATCCCAATCATAAGCACGCATGTGTAGAAACTGTCTTTTTGTTTTATCCCAATGAGAAAAATGGCCACTTTTGGAAAGTTGTACATAAATCATAAAGACCCCTTCTAAATATGTGTATGTGCATTATATGTTAATAATAAGAAACATTTAGTTATTCTTAATGTGAAATCTCGAGGCGAATATTCTAGTTTTTAATGTTACAATGTAGTAAATAATGCTGCTAGCATATTATAACAAAAAAATGAGTAATGCACATTATAGAGCTAGTTTATGCAAAACTTCTTCTGAATCTTTCCCCGTAGATGTTTCTATATAAGATTTTTAGAATATGTTAAAGACCTGCAGCCGAATTCAAGAATGGATTTCTACAATTGTAAAATATAATTATTACAGCCCGTTCATAGGACGCTGTACCGATTATTTCCCGTAACTGTTTTTCCCTGTGCTCTAGTAGTGGTAATGCATTTCATATAGGAGTATTTTCACAAAGGTTCGTCCGTGTGTCGTGTAAACACACTCATATAAAATGTATTACAGTGGCTATAATGCATTTTATATAAGGCAGTGGCCTGGCCTAGAGTCTAGAGCACGGGAAAAAACGTAACAGGAAATAAACGATACGGCGCAGGCGACGTGTTAACGGGCAATTAGAAGCATTAATAGTTTCCTAAATATAAATTACAATTTTAAATACAACTGAAAATAAATACACCTATAAGATCAATATTTAGCAAAATGGATATCTATAAAAAAATTAATAACAAAACCTCATAAAAAATACTTTCCATTACCGGCAAACACCTGCGTTAAAACAAAGAGGACAAACAAACATCAGACGGTAAGATTTAACCCAGTAATCATAGCGAGCGTGAAAGAACTCTAGACAGAAGTGGGTCTTCAGTAAAATATAAACCATAATGGTAATTGCAAATGAAAATAAGCAAACATATAAATGCGCAATATGTCACTGTGCTATACGGTAAAGTTAACTGAAAGAGATTGCTCCGTTATGTCAACCTGAGAATTGTCACAATCACTTAGAAATATATATTACATATAATACATAAGCGCCGACTTTTTATTTTACCAATGAGGGCGAAATTTTCATAACCACGAATTCAGAGCTTTTCCTAAAAAAATAGCAATATCCAAATAACTATAACTTTGGTAAAAATCAAAATTTAGCTGCAATTTTTTAAAATATGTACTTATTTGTAACTGAAGACTTTAAAAACAATTTTAATTAAAAATTATCATAAATTTATCGTTCTGTAGCTTCACTAAAGCCGCGGTCACATTAGGCTGGTTTACCAGCGCTGCTTTGCCAGCGCTGCTAGCAGCACCTGCAACCAGCGGCTGGTACGGGTTCACACTACGCTGCTAGTCGGCTGCTAGCAGCGCTGACAAAGCAGCGCTGCTAACTGTAGTAACCATAGTAAACGACGGTTTGTTGTCGATTCACATTGTATTTTAAATTGTGACAGTTCTGATAATATTTTTTCTTTGCCTACACCGCGAGACTTCTTTACGACAATTGTTAATGTATTATACTTTTTATGGAATCAAATAAAGTCAGATGCATGAGGCGTTTCGACAGTTTTCAACCAACAAGTATATTTTGAAATCTAAAGATCACAAATCACAAGAAAATATGCTGAGTCAATTATAATATTATATCCTACTCGGGTATTTTGTATTTTTGACGTTTGTATACATTGTAAATATATTAACACATTAAAATTATTATTATAATAATTTATATAATGTTAAAGAGTTTATTCTTTATTTTGATATTCATATCGTATGTAATTTTTGTTGTTTTACAATTGCTTATAAATTATTAGAAAATTACATGTCGTATAATCTTTTTATTGTATTAGTATTTTTTTAGTTATGTGATCATAATAAAATATTATTGTCAGTATTTCGTTTTACACTGTTTTTTTTATTTATTTATTTACGTTACAATAATAATATTTGTGTAGCTAATAATAATTTTGTATAATAATAATTTGTCTATGAACAAATTAAAAAAATAATTTAAATAATTAACTATTATAAATTAATTAAAGTAGGTTAAATCCAGCCAATAGTAGACGAGAACGGAGTCACGTGATCGGCTGGTATGCTGGTAAAGTTGGACATGCGCTACTTTAGTAGCGGCTGCTAAAATCACCAGCCGGCTGGTAAAGCAGCGCTGGTACTGGGTTCACACTACGCTGCTACTCGGCTGCTAGCAGCGCTGGCAAAGCAGCGCTGGTAAAGCAGCCTAATGTGACCGCGGCTTAAAAATCGATCAATCCTTAAATGTTCAAAAGAAATGATAAGTATAGTCAATTGAAACTTTAAAATGATTTTTTTCAATTAGTAGAGGCTCATGACGATTTTAGCTGAAAACTTCAGTAATTCGTTGAAAAAAAATCATAAAAAAGCATTTAAAAAAAGCATTTTAAAGTTGAAGGTCTAAACTTTTAAATGGTAGGTACTTATGTTACAAATTTAACTGCAATTATTTTTACACTCGGATCACCTTTTATTGAACTGGAACTTTTTAAGATGTTAATGATAACATTCGACTCCATCGCTCCCTCAGCGCCTATGATTATTACATGTGTTTATTTAATATCAATATATTATATACTTATGGTTCATGAGCTAGTAAGTATTTAACATATTGATAATTTTGAGGTATACTTTAATGGATAGTTTCTAATTTGTCATAAAGCTTATATATGTTATTTCAAAACGGTGATTGTTACTGACGCACTGGAAATCAGTTTGAATCAGTTATGAGATACAAGTGAACACCAATATATAAACTTTCTTTGAAATGTAATTTATAAGTGAATGTTCATAAGTCATAAGATGATTTTTCCATACGATACACATTCATATATAAAATTAAAATAATTTTACTAACCGAAATAGAAAAAAAGAGTATTCGCCCGAGTGATTTTCTGTCAGAACTGCTCCATTCAAAATATTCTCTTCACCGTGATTAATCCACCTGTAAAAAGTAAAAATAAATAAGAAAAATATATTTAAATACATGTAAAAGTTTATTAAATATTCAATAATAATAATAACTAAAAAGTATATTGTACCTGCATATTGAATTTGCATTTTATACAAGAACATTTATATTAGATTTTGATGAATAATGAAAAATAATACATATAGATATACAGTATACAGTACTTGTAAGTGTGTAATATGAAGCGAAGATGTCCGTAATTCAATACAGACACAATAATAAACTACCACATTTGTATAATATTTGTTTATTCATATCACATGAAAAACTTGAGAATGTGTTGAAAATGTTTGTAGCAAAAATATTAACATCTAGGTATATTTTTATAAATGAATATTATAATAATTTTAGAGAAAATGTAAATGTAAAAAACACTGTAATACAAATGTATGTACATTACCAACCCTCATGTAATGTAATTTATATTACTTAAATACAGTATCATTCTACATATATCTATTTATCTAATAATAATAACAATTAATACCAATTTCACTGTTCTTTATAGTCCAGTCAAAATAGCATGAGTTTAAGACAATTACCCATGCAGGAAATTACAAATAGGCCAGCCAACACTGGGCCAAGATTCAAATGATAGAAGAATCAACCAAGGTTTGTCGTACCAAGGCTGGCCCAGAGTTGGCCCAATCTTGGGTAAAGAAGCTCGGTATCTGAAGGTTGGCCTAGACTGAGACCAATAACGATAAAGCAGCACTGGCAACCCAATATTGGGCCATGCTTGGGCCCATAGTTAAGGTTGGCATTTCCTATAAGGATATCGCTGACAATTTTACATATATGTTAATCTTTTCAGTAATCTGACGTATTTCATATCGTTACATGTAATCGTCTTCAAATACCATGACATTTGTACTAAAACCCATTTTAGTTCTAATTAGTTCACAGTTTAAAAATAATTTGACTAGGTAATTAATATTCATAATTATTTCAAAACACATACTGAAAAGTGTACTTTGCTAATTTGTGTAATATTAAATTCACTTCATGGAAACAAATTAAGAAATACATACATACCATACGTCTATATAATTTGATGAAACAGTTCAAAAACTAAAAATATTGCATAAAATGTAAAATTAATAGTTCGTAGAATATTAAGTTTGAAACACTTAACTTAATAGTAGGTATTGGTATTTACCTATATAAATTATAATGCATGTTCTAAAGGTTTAATTCTATATACCTAATTCAGAATACTCAGAATAATTTCTAAAATCCCAGTTACGTGAATATAAATACATATGTGAAAATAAATTAATTCAATTATATATAGGTACTGTAGTACGAGAGTAAAATTTTAAAATATGTTAACATCAAAATTGGAATTTTCCTGATTAATATTAAGTCTTTTTTAGACATTAGAATGTTCATTTTTATTAAGTATTGACATGCGATATATACATAAAATAATTAGGTTACTTATTTCAAAAGTGAAAGAGTATTTGTAGATGAACATTAAACGAAAAAAATCTTAGATGAAACTTGAGTCTTCAATAATTTTACCTCAAAAAACCATTACAGTTACAAATATCCACTTACATAGGTTTTAATCACTTACATCAAAGATTAATCCAAACTGAAAGTCGTTCTAGATTTACAATTTTTGCGCGTGCATATTATCGGAACTATATTTAAATAGATATATTTGTACGTGGAGATATTAAATGCTATTATACAGGCCCAACTCTACCTTTTTAATTAAATAAAAATAAAATTAAAGGAATAAAAGTCATTTAATATAACCTAACCCCGCCCCTCGTTTAAAAAATAAAAGATAAAAATTAATTATGTATTTTGATTAAATAGTTTCATAACATTTTTTTACTATGTATACGAGACTCTCGCTAATCCGGTTCTTGATAGTCCGGTCTCTCAATAGTCCGGCGTACCCCTACCGCAACAGTTCGGCGTACTCCACATATATATGTATATGTCTACATGTTAGAACGTGCCGGATTACTGAGAGTAATCAGATCTACTCTATAATCCGACCATTTTTGTGCAAGAAATAGCCGGATTAGCGAGTCTAGTGTATATATAAAAAGTACAAACTGTGCATGGTTTTTTAGCCACTAAAAAGTAAATATGTACTAGGTATAGGAATTAGAAGTCGTCTGCCACCCTAAAGGCCATAATCGCTTACAACAGATTCAAAAATATTAAGAGAAACACCATCGGTTATTTTTTTTCTAGGGCGAGAAAAACACAAATATACCTACGTCTATATCATTAATTAATTTTATATCTAGTTTAACATATTTAAATACTAAAATTCGGCATATCAAATATTTATTGCCACAAAATTTACAATTTTTAATAGATTACATAATACTTTAATTACACAAATATATATGAGTACTATAAACGAAGAGTACTTCTTTATTTAGCAAATGAGTTTCAAAATATCTGTCCTTTCTTTGGTATACAGAGAAATGATTTAAATATTATAATAATCAAATGGGAGGAGCCCCTACTAAGTTTGTGATAAGCGAATATGAATGAAAACTGGTCGACCACTTCTGCATACGACTCTACACCATAACTTTTTTTCCCGCCCCATATTAGTATATCATATGCCGACCCTGGTTCAATAAATGTATGATATATTTATTAAATACATATCCGTCATCAAAGAGCAAGCATAGAAAGCTGCATACTATCGATGGTCGATGATTCACTGTTCACAAGTTCATGCATGAGTAAGCGCTAAACCGCAGAGTAATGGAATTTTCGGTTTTGTAACCGTACGTTAAAAAAAGTATAACCTGATTTTTATAAACGCACTTAAAATCAAGGGTGTACATAATAATTAATTTAATTAGCTACACAAAAAAAAGTGCGGAGCCAAAAAAGCGATATATAAACACTGTAGTATCGGTCGAGCATAATCGAAATCCAAATTTTTGGAATTTTCTGCTTACCAGTTTTTTTTATTTGAGCTTGAATTTTGATTTTAAGTTGAATTTTTCCAAAAAAAAGTGTACGATACCAAAAAAGCGACTTATATAGGATTGTAGTATTGGTCGAGCATAGTCGAAATCCAAATTTTTGGAATTTTCTACTTACCAGTTTTTTTATTATTTGAGCTTGAATTTTAGGTTTAGGTTAAATTTTTCCAAGTTGGCTAAAGCAGAAAATTCCAAAAATTCGTTTTTTTATATTCGATGCATCTTATAATTAACACAAAACATTATAATTAATATAAGACAAAGGTTCTATGTAAAATCCCCAGTAGAAAAAACAGCTATGAAGAAGACAAAGAAAATATGTCTACAAAACTGTACAGTAAAATATGCAATTAATGGTAAATATCAATTTTGTACACTCCTATAATGATAATATCTGTAATTCCAATCGGTACATTTTTATAAGTTAGTTCTAGGTGAATGACAAAAGCTGTCTGAGGTAATTTCATCGCGTAGGTGATTGTTTTTTTCTTCTGTGTAATAAATATACAGGTTAAGGATACGCATGTGTGTACGTGTATGAAATAATATTACATTATTCGGTGTATATTTTTTCTTAATTATTATAGCAGCCATTGCATGTTTTATTTAGTTTAATTTTCTAGATAGTTTTGTTTCCAATTAACATTTGATTTAGAACCAACTATTATAATGTAATTCCGTTTAAATTAAATAAAAATTGAGATATATGGCCGCATTAAGAGCAAGGTATACTGTTTTTTGGAATTGATGAGCTTCTTTTTGTAATTCTCAAACAAGTATATTTTTATTAAATCCCAGTGATGGACACTTGCTAATGATTAGAATATGATTCAAAAGTTATAAAATAAATAATCGTAAAGTTTGAAACAATGTAAAGCAGATGCTATGAGAATATAATAATTAATAAATAGATTACACTAATAATTAGTTTAATAATAAATGTATTTAAATTAAAGCTCAAATCAAATATCACCAAATAGTTATTATTTAGTTCATTTAATTAAACAAGAGTCCAACAGTACCTTATTCTATCATTGGAAGATCAATTTCAAGATTCAATAAAAGGTATATGCAATATTCACATAATTAATAATGCGGTAAAAACCAATAACCGATAACAATACAAATGTAAATATAAACCTTTACATATGTGCTATTGTTTGTTTATGTGTTGATAAGATTATTTTTATATTTTGAATTTTAAACAGTTGATCGCCTATTTACTACTGCAATGAAATACATGTATAGGTGTCCAAGATAAGCATGATATGCATGGAGATTTCCTAAACGGTAAGAGATACAGATTCGGTTAAATGAGATGAATTATTTGTAAGGAAGGGGTGAGTATTACTAACAGAAAATATTAATAATTGTATGTGATTTAGGATGGCTATAACTTTTTTGTCAAAGTAGATAAAGACTTTTTGTTTGCGGTTTCTAAAAGCACTTTTTGATTAGAATTGATTGATGTATTTAGAATTTTTATATCATTTTTAGTTTAGTTTAGTTTAGTCCCTATCTACTTTGACAATACAAATAACTCATCTAATTTAACCGAATCTGTATCTCTTACCGTTTAGGAAATCCCCATGCATTTCACGCTTATCTTGGACATATGATAAGCTTAGAGCAACGTTAATATTTTACGTCCGGTATTATAAAGGAGCTAGTAAATTTGTTAGCTAGCAAGCACTTACAAATGAGATATCAAACTTATATGACAGTTCTTTTGGAGTTTGTTGAAGACTTTGACAAGTTTCGCGCACGCGTTGTAGGTAAATAGCAACGGTATTAAAACAGTGGTGATATTATGAAAATTATTTTGTACGGTGAAAGATGCCAACTGTGTTACAATTAGTTGAAGTGTCACTGCTCTAAATTCCATAACTAATCCATAGATACTAGTACAGAATTAATAACCCATTTGAAAGTAATTGCTAGCTAGCAAATTTTGCTAGCTCCTTTATAATACCGGACATTAGACTCCTACAATTAGAGCAAATAAGTTTTACTTTTTTTATCACACACCCATTATTAATGATAATTCATTTTTAGTATTAGTCATTTTGATTTTTATCTCAACACGAAAAACATTAATCGTTTCTATTAGAAATACATTCTGCTTTCTTCAGGGCTTCATGAGTCGAAACGTAAACTAAATTATAAAGTCATTTATAATTTCTAAAACTAACAAATATTCATATTTTTGACACTATTCTAGATTGAAATCATAATATATAAAGCTAATAGATACAAGGTCTTTAAAAATCGTGTTAATGTTAAATAAATTTCATAATACAGTTTCAATACAACAATCAGCTGTAAATTATATAAATATTTACTTATTATTTTATTTGTTACAGTTATTCTGAAATATTGTCAATAGATATACTGTTAAACAAATTAAGGTATTTGAGTTCATGTTGTATCATGGAAAACTAAGTCAGCAAAACAGTTAATTTTTATAAATCTCGTTTTTAGGTTAACTATATAAGGTAAGGTATAAATAAATTTGTTTATTGTTTTACGACTGTTACTATTTAGAAAATATCATATAATAAACATAAGTTAGGTATATCAAGCAGTGGCGCACCCAAGGGGGAGTTTTACGGGTTAACCCCTCCCCAAATATGTCAATATACATTATTTTACTTAACAATTGTGATATATGTATAAAAAAATAAAATTACAATGTATAACTAGGTACAAAAAAAAATTTACCCCCCCCCACCGATTTTTTCCCTGAGTACGCCACTGATATCAAGTATTCTTTTCCTTGATAAATCGGCCACTTTTGTTTTTATTTTAGGACTTATATTATTTATATTTTCTTATTTCCGCCTTTATTTTTTTTCCTCCGCACTTTTTTTGTGTAGCTATGTAATTGTTCACTCTACTTTTATTTTAACTCTTCTTTTAAATATGTTTATTTATTTCTACTTCTATTTACCCACTTATTTTATTTTACTAGTGGTATTAAGCTTTTTCTGCATCATCTCGTATATAAGATTGGACCACACAAATTTAAAAGCAAACGTACTACTGTAAAATTATTCAAGAACAAATTGACTCATTCAGATTTCATTTTTACGTAAAATTAACATGAGTGACCTACTCTAACATTGTGTTAATGAAAACTTTTAATAAGTGTAAAAGAACAAATAAAGAATGTGTGTCAGTTAGTAGAAATGATACAACTCGCTGAAAATGTTAATTAATAATAAATATATAAAATATGGAAATTATCGAAAAATGGTCAAGCAATTTATTAAAAAACCTCAATACATTTTTCCTACACTTTCTTTCCATAAATCGTGTAAATAACCCAGTTTTATTAATTAAAAACACTAATTTTATTATTTTTTTTGGTTTGTGTTTACATCAGTTAATTAAAAACATCAAATTATTTATTATGACATTAAACTGACAGTAAGACACTAGTTAATGAAGTTTATAAAATGTTTTCATGTGTAATTTATTTACAATGTTTTTTATGATCACCAATAGCGTGTGTAATTAGAGAAAATTGTTCAAATAACTTTATAGGTTAAAGAATAAGAAAGAAATTTTATTTGCTTAATAGTTCTTATACCTTCTGTAAAGATTGAATAGATAAAGTACCTACTTGACATCATCAATAAATCTTTAACATAATTATAATGTATTTTTTTAATTATATTTAAATGCTAACGTTCCGAAAAAATCAAAGTCAAACTTAAGTATCAAAATCGATGGCATTTAACTATTTAAAAAGTTCAAATCTTTACGCGTGTAAAAATGAGCTATTGTCATTTATTAGGGTTCCGTAGAAATCTCTGTCCATCCGTCCGTCCGTCTATATAAATATTACACCGATTAAGATGAAATTTGGTGTACAGACGTAGATTGTTAACCCAAAAACAGAAAAGAAAAGTGAAGTATCTTTAGATAAGTCTCCTAAAATGTAACAAAAAATGTCAAATGACCTTTTGATTTTAACCCTTCAATCACGATATATTTGCGTTCAAAGTGGTTCTCAGAAAAAAAAATGCGAAAATTCCAGAATGTAGTTTTTAATTAGTACTTTCTATGAAAATTATAAAGTAGGAACATATAGTTTATGAAACATTTTGGAATAACTCTTTTTTATACATCATAGTGAGAATGACTACGGAACCCTATCATGTGCATGCCCAACACGCACTTACTGTTTTATTCATTCAAATATCACCATATAAAATACTACTTCACTGATTCTAATTGTAAATTACCCCAGACATGACTCTTACTCATAAAGTATGTGTATAATAGTTCATCTATCTCTGTCAGACATTCATTAATGTATCAGTGGTGTAAACAACACACATATTTTGATAACAAAACATTAATTGTTTTTCTTATGGTTGTATTGACGGGCGTTTAAAATACTATGACTCATTGTATAAAAAAATAATGCACGAATAATAAACATTAATGTAACTTCCCTTCCCCATTGAAAATATTTATTTTATAAACAAATAAAGTCAATAATACGAAAACAAATAACTTTGTTTTAGACAAGTTGTAAATTAGCTTTAAAAAAATATTTACAAATGTTTTGATTTTTATATAGTTTCTCATGGAGTAAAATGATAAACTGATAATTATTTTTTCATAAAATAACATGTTATTTAAACTATATACATGAATTATCTTATCATAATATCGATAATACATTCGATTTTGCCACCGCATAAAATACATTTTTGAAAATCAACAAAAAAAATATTGCGTACGGTATCATAAAATTAGATCAGTTACAAATGGACGATAATACAGTGAAATGTCTATTCATTAGTTAGAAATATTTCAACAAAAATGAATGTTTTTAACAAATGCACAGTAATAAAGCAATCCGAAAATAGTTATCGAATACAGATAAAATATATAATACAATACAATGAAAATAATCGATTAATACGTCAATCAATAAAACAAAAAGATTCAAGATCAATAGATATAAAATATAACAATGTTTTTAAATTCATGTTTAAGTTCTAAAAACCGCTAAATTAGAAGTGATATTGAACATAACAGTAACACGTAAAATGTATTTTAAACAAGAATCAAGCACACGGAAAAAGTTCATTATCCTACACAAAAAGAAGTTATTGATGATAGTCAAGTGTTATTACCAATTAGAATGTAAAGCCGGCAATAACAAGGTCGTAGAAAAAATGCAAAAAACTTTAATTTTCTATTTGAGTTACTTCTGTTTATGTAATCGTTAAATTTCATCGAATTGTATTTCATAAAAACAGAACTTTATGGTCCAAAAAGTAATTAAAGTATAATAAATGTCAGAAACAATGAAAACTAGAGATTTGAACGATTGAAATAATAAATAAGAATTACATACAAAACGATTAAAAATCTAGCTCCCTTTACGCGGTTCTTTTTACGCGCGCTGTTTTTATGGAACAAATTAACCACATAAAAGATGGAACTACTGTATTTATGTATAATAAAACAATGTTAATGAAGAATATAAAATGTTCAATGAACTTGAAATAATAATATGAAAATAAAGTTTATTAAAATGCTAACTAGACCTTAAATAAAACAGATTTTATTATTGCTAAAATAGCTAATTCATCTTAAAATGGTTAATTTAAATTTTTCAATAACGCATTAAACTCGTTAAATATTTTAAACAATGCGAATAAATTCCATATGATTTTAACAGTAGTATTTTAAGATAAGAAACTATTATAATATTGTATCTACTGCACAAAGTACCGTAAAGTTTAAGCATGCTAATGTTAATATATGCACAGAAATAATATTATGTGAACCTTTTTTAAGGTCAGATAAAAAATAAATATTTATAAACTTCTTTTGACGAGAAACAACAAAACATTTTTTTTTGTTTATGAAATGTTGATAAATAATGTTGAGTTTTAATTTTTCACAGCAAATAAATCTGTTCAAGAAATCTAAAAACCAACAATGGGGGGAGAGCCACACAAAAGGGGGCCCTTCAAATAACAGAAAAGAATAAAAATCACAGATAAAAACGTACAATTATATTTTATTGATGAATAGAAAGTAAGATATTAAAAATATAAACGATAATATATATAAAAATATCTTCGAGACCCTTTATTTATTCACCTACATTTCTCTTTCAGTTTTATTCAAATCGTGGCTAGTACAGCCTACTTTAAACGCTGGCAGAACTTGCACTTCAATTAAATAATAAAAGCAAAAAGAAATTCAAAATAATAATGTTTCAAACTTTCGTATTGGATGTATCGCTTTTAGCTATTGTTTAAAAGTATTTAAAAATAATAATAAACAATTGTTTTTGTATACATCATCTGAAAGTTAATTGTAGGTATATATAACCGTAAGATTGATTATAAAGTACAGATTTGGGATTTGTTTATCGCGTAGTAGAAGGTCGGGTAGCCCCGGATACTTAAATGAATTGTAAATAAAAATACAATAAACAAATTTTCTTTATTTTAATCTTAAAATCAAATTAGGAACTTTTTCAATCCTATTAATTAAAAATTAGTAATCAAAACAAATTTTTTTTAACGAAATATATTGACCTTAATTTTTTATTTTTTGGTAACACAAAAGATAGGGGGTAGCCCCGGACATAGTAATCAATGGTGGTCCAATCATTTCTTGGCCTTACAAACATCACAATAATAATGAATATCTGAAGAATCTATATAAACACAATCTTCATGGGCCCAGTTTTTGCATTCATAGCACTGAATCCAGTCTTCTTCAAAAGTTTCTCCACGATTTTCTTTTCCTCGATCTTCTTCGGAAAGAATTTGAATATTTTTCTTTGAAAGCGTGTAACTCACTCGATACCCACGGTGCAACTGGGTTGGATTTGTATTTACTCTAGAGGGCGAACATTTAAAATAAAGTTTTACCTACGCAACATGGTTGGTTTCATAGAAATTTAAATATCCGCGGTACCTAACCCCTGCCGTCCGGGACTACCCGACCTTCCTCTATACTTCGAAAATGCTGTCATGAAGAGCGTCCATAAAATTGATTGTTCGTATCGTATATTTTTTCATGCACTGCGTATTTATAAATTAAATATTAAAAATTAGGTATCGATATTTTACATCGAAGAAATAATAATAAAATATTGAGAATCGCTGGTTACGTACGTCATATCTGTGATACACCTTCCTAGCACGTATACGAGTAACCACATTATCTTTCCATTCGATCATAAATTACAATCATATAAGATCATAATAAAAATCATTTTTCCTAGTTCCGCCAACATTGTAATCATGCGCTTGTAACATCTAATCATAGAAAACAAAGTAATGAATTGTATGATTGAACGTTAGAAGCGGTTAACATAGCAAGGGTCATGGGTCAGAACCCATCAACCAATCCGTATTTGTAATGGATATTTAATTGTAAGGTAGTTAATTCCATTACCTACTCCATATTATTCGATATTAAATTCTTGAAATTGTTTTACAGACAATTGAAAACATACATTATGTTTTTCACTTTTGAATTTTATTAATATTTTCATTATTTATTACTAATTGTAAGTTATCTGTGTAGGTGCCTACATTTATTTTTTTTACTTTTGTATCTCGATCTTTCTATTCGTATAATGGATACATTTTTTTAATATCAATAGAATTTTTGATTTTTTTTTCAAATTACGTTTAATAATATAATATCTTTGTGATAGAAAAAGTATATTACAAAAACCCATTTAACTACTATTTTATGATTCAAAGTTATTAAGAAACAGGAAATAATAAAATAATTAAATGACTATAGGAGTACAGTAACAACTCTGCCGCAACAATTAACGTAAAAGTACATAAGGTACTGGCACCAGTTATGGCTGCTGTAAGCTATAAGAGCAAGGTTTACTGTTTTTGTGATTGACGGGCTTCTTTTTTGTAATTCTCGCGAACTCATGTTACTAATAAAACAAGCAACTCTTTATTTAATCATAAGTACTCCGACACAAAAGATATAAAAGAAAGAATCGTCAAATTTGAAACAATGTAAAGCAGTTACTATGATAATATATAGTAATTAATAAATAAATTATACTAATAATTAGTTTAAATGTCCACCATTTTGACACCTATTGGCCGATTGTCATCAAATCACGCTGTAACAGTTAAATGTATATAGATTAATATTCAGAAATGGCAGTAATCAAATATCAACAAATATTTCTAATTTACATTTAATTTAAAAATAGCCATTACTGGGGTTATATCCAGTACCTTATTTATAGTGGTCACTTTTGTATAAATGAAACTATATGAGCTATCTATTTTATTTTGCCCTTTATTATAGATACTCTGTAATCAAATATTTATACAAAATAATTAATTCATAATCTTTACGATATTGATGTCTATAAATAGGAAAGAAATAGTGTGAGAAATTAATCATATGGTACTTACTATTGCTTCCAATAAAATAACCGTCATATTTTAAACGACCCATGAATGTGAAGATAAGTTTTATTAACCTTCTAGATTCTAGATTTAAGATAATGATTTTATCATACCAGTTTTAAACATCGCTTAAGTTTAAATGCAGGAAATCAACAATTAAACTTTAACCTTACATAATAAACCGCATTTCAATTGTTATTACTACAAACTACAAATGTCGTATTTCGTGTCGTCATCTTATTAATTAATTGTTCGATGAATGTGTTTAACTAGAAGAAGTTACAAAAACAAAATATGAATGTGCCTGTAACCTGCATTAAAAATAATAAATGAACTAGAATTTGAACTTCCTTGGTTCCTTAATAACTCTTTCTTAACCCAGGGAAATAAGGCAAAAAACGGTCATTGTGCGAATCAAATCCAAGTGGAGTTTTCTTAACGGAATTATCTTTATTTAGGCATAAGAAATAACGTCCATTGTGAAATCGTGTGCGCAAAAAGTTATTCAAGGTTACAAAGGTCGCGAAAATCGTTTTTTTCCAAATATCTCGTAAACTATTGGTTTTACGGAAATGTATTTCTTATGCCTAAATAAAGATAATCCCGGTGAGAAAAATTCACTTGGATGTTTTTCGTAGAAAAATTCTTATTTTCCTGGGATATCTCTATTGGTTGATTAAATTCCCAAGTAAATTTGTAAGTTAAAAACAGACAGACAGATGTCAGTTACAGCTTCAATAAATAATACATTTGATGCGTATCAAATACTGAATGGTTACGCTAGAATGGTTATACCAAATCTTGTGTGAACGTGGTAAATCACAAACGATTAACGAAATTCAACGTTTCAGTAAGATTAATGGAATGTGTAGATAATTGTTTAATAATAAATATTGGACACAAAACTAGCGTGCAACATCGTTGATGATTCGTTGAAATGCACGTACAGTGTTGAGAAGGTATTTCCACTTTTCCACGTTTATGTTATAATAAGAAAATTTGCACGTAGTTATAATAATATAAATCATAACACAATACAAATCGAGTGTGCATTGCCCTAATGCTTCTTAAATTGTACGCTACAGAGATTTCTAGGGGCAAAACGAGATATTTAAAAAGTATTATATTTCTAAAAGACCTCAAAAAAGGAGGAGGTTCTCAATTCACCTGTGCATATTTTTTATGTATGTTCGGGCGTAACTCCGACAAACATGCACTGATTTCGACGAACACTCCTGAGGTGAAATCATATAAATTTTATCAGAATCTAACCATGGACTTTACTCAAAAGGGAAAAATGAAAAATTTTAAAGAAAAAAAATAAAACCGATCGAAAAAAACCCTAATAACACTGAAAAGTACATAATAATCAAATTTAACCGTTTTTGAAGTTGGTGCCAAGCCAATAAAAAACTTTAAAAAAATAAAATTAAAAAATAACCGACTTCAAAAACGACTAAAATTAGTTATTACATATATAGGTACTTTTCAGTGCTTTTACAGATTTTCTTAAGTCGGTTTTATTTTCCTCTTAAAATTTTTTTTATTAACACAAGTATTAATTTGCTATGACATAAATTACATACATATATGAATATAGCTTTGATCGTGAGTCAAAAACAGTCGTGCGTGACTGAGCGTGGGTGCATTTTTTATCGGGCGTGAACTATTTTTCAAAGATAAAAATTCAATAAGTACATATTTTATAAAACTAGTTTTGCTTTTCTATTTCAAAAATCATAACACGAAAATAATAAAATATCGATTTATCATATTGATTTACTCGAGCAAGATATTATGCAATTATATGATATTATTTTATAGATATTTTACTTAGAGGTGTACCGGAATTCCGGTCGGAATTTACGTCTAACGTCATTGCTATTATATTTTAAATATAAATACATCGATTATATGGTATATTATTATTATATTATATATATTATTATATTAAGAAAATACATTAAATTATAAAAAGTGTGTTTTCTACATATTCTGCAATTTCACAGCTTCGTAAAACTATTTGTATAGCATACGTTCTATGCGATAAAATGTAATTACATTTATAGTGTCAATAATAATATAATATAAAAATAATAATAATATAATAATAGAAACGTTAAAATATTCACTTTAAATCTACATCGTGAGTTCCGGTCGGAATTCTGGTACACCTTTATAATTTTAAAGATTGTACAAATACTAAATTATAAACACCAATTTAAATAATAAGAGTGCAATTTTAATAAAACAATAAATGTGGGAATAAAATCAAAGTAAACTCATAAAAAATAAATAAATTTCTAAATCCAGAACATAAGAAAAGAAAAGTGCATTCTTTGATATGACATTTTTTCCATGACATTATGCCATTGTAAATAAAACCGCGTTTCCTTTTCGAGACTGTTGTATATTTACACACAGTCTTAATTACTAAAGCAGAATCAAATGTTGTTTAGAACTTTTGTATATAATATGATAATTTAGCATATATGCGTGTTTAACTTTCTTTGTTGAAATTCAGTTGCTTATAGTTTTATAAACACACTTCCCATATGGAAATTAAACATATGCGTGCAAAATGTGTCTTGTTGAAATTTTAAGTGAGTAATTACAGAACTACATACTCGAAAATGTACTTTATACTGAACCAGTTTTATCATTGTTATCTTTAGAAACATAATTCAATACAATACTACTGAAATACCTTGTGAAACATTTTTGTGAGTAAAATTCTAATTTGAAGATTAATCATTACTGTATCGAATAAAAGTAATCATTTTAAATTATGTATGCTCCATAGCTCTAGGTACATAAATACAAAAAATATTATATACTTAATTGCAAGTGTAATTGATATGAAGCAATTTTTGTATAAGAAAAACATTGCAATCATGTACTTTATACTTTTTTATATAAACATGAAATGTACTGTATAATAAAGTATAGTTATCATAAAACAAATCGAACTCGAGATTTTCACGCAATTACACGTTTTGAGGGTTCCTGAATCACGTACAACCATTATCTTAATGACGTCTGTGTGTTTGTCTGTGAACGCTCTACAGCTAAAACGGTGAGACTTGCAAACATAAAATTTTTAACTTAAGGTTCTTGTATACTGTAGATGTTCACCTCCTATTTTTGAAAATCATCACTAAACCGGAAACGAATTATTTTTTAAACAGTACGTATTAGAAAAAAATGTTTTAGATACAATATTATTATCTATAATTTTTGTTTTAAAAAAAATTGTGTAAGGAAATAATCATTTTTTTAAATTTTATTTCAAATGGTAAATAACAGAAAAATGTTTATAATAAATGTTGTAGAGAACGTTATTTTCTATAATTTATGAAATTGAATTAATTGACAAAAAAATAATAATTTTAGTTTTTATTTAAAAATAATTTTTATAATATGAATAATCTAGTTATCTATGAAAATAAAAGCAGTTATTATTACAACTGTCAATTAAACAGATGTATAGAAATAATAATATCTAAAACGTGTTAAAATAATAATAAAATAAGAAGCCACTGACAAAACATTTTTTTAAACAAAAAAATTAAATTAAAATATATTTCAAATATTAACAAAATCAACAATTAATGTAATGTAGTTTATATTTCAGAAAGTGTTAACTTATGTAATTTCTTCTGTATCATGTATAAAAAAGTCTTGTGTCGACCAGGGCAATTTATTATAATAATATACAAATATGTCATTTTATTAGTTTTATAAATGAAAAAAATACACAATTATTATATCTACATACCTATCTTTAGATTGGTAGTGATTGTATATAATATAAATTATATATAAATAGGGTAATGATGCACAATAATATTTGATTTTAGAGGAAATTGAAAATTCCTACAATGCAACTTTTATTTTATATTAATTAAATAATTCTATACATTTAAATGAATTCATATAAACAAATCATATTATATTTCATATATGTAATGAAATGTGACGGGTAATAATATTTAGTATATTATTTGTAGTAATGGTTGAAATGAGTTGAACAAACGTTGCAATGTTTTCATGAAATATTTATTGAATTAAGTGTGTACATACATAAAATATATATTTATATGTGAAAGTGTAACGCGAGCGAGCATATTGTATTTTCTAAAGCGTTTTAAAGTTAATACCTTTATACACATCATAAACCGAATTATTTTTACAGAGATATCGAAATTGGAATTTATGCATCAAATAATTTATTTCTTTAGTTCAATATTTGTAATCAAATAATGCTTCCTGTTTATTGCATATTTGTACATTTATACATGTGTGTTTTTTTAATGAGATATTACGATATGTAAATAACTTTATATTTATATAAAAAAAAACAATTTGCAGTTTAATACTCTCATTAAAACCTTATATACTCGTAGCTTTGTCTTTATTTATCATAACAAAAACATGTATTTTCATTCGTTTTATTTTAAGTGTAACGTAAAGGTGTAGTTTTCAAATTGAAAATTGTATCTATTTAAGGTTAACGTCATTCCGAAGAAAACCTATGAATCTCACTGTCGTCCGCCCGTCATTTTCAGTCAAAGCAAAATATCTCGAAAACTATATAAGCTAGAAATTTTTACTGAATATGTAAAATAATGCCCTCTAGTAAAAGATTTACAAATTTTGAAAAAAATATTTTTCAGGGCATGGGGGCGCTAAGGAGCTAAAGCTAGGTAAAAAAAAACTTTTTTTTATACCAAGGCATGTGGCACGTTAAAATGTATAACAAAACTAGCGGAATTTGACCCTCTTTTTTTTCTAAAGCAATAATGGCGCCTGCAGGGGGTTTTAAAGCAAATCCAAAAAACAAATAAATTGTAAACCAAGGCGTGTGGGGTGTCGAAATGTAGATCTTAATTAGTAGAATATTACCATATTTTTTATTTTTTTTCTATTTCAAAAATGGCACCAGCAGGGGGCTACAAACAGTATTTTATATATATTATATAGTATATCTAATAAATAATAAATAAAAGAACAGTTAATGTATTATTAAAAATCAAACTAAAAAAAAGTAATTTGTGATATATTTTGACTTTTCACATCGTCTTTCATAGATGTAAGAAAAAACAGAACTTTTTTGAGGGAAAAGACTGACATTTGCATCTAATATAGGTACCTACAAAAAAAAGGGGGGGGGGTCTAAAATCAGTTAACTGCGGAAGACAGAAAACTTATAATAACTGACAAAGATCATCTACATGACTAGTTTTGAGCATGAAATTCGCCACCTAGTTAACGACACATGTTCAGCTAATATTTAAAACTGTTGACAATAATTTACTTTCCGAGCAGTGTGAAGGTACCGGTGTAAACAGAGGCTCTACTGGAATCCGACAAGTCCCGTAGCGCCGAGAAAAAGAGTTTGTTTTGCATGAACGTGTCCGATAGCAATCTGCCGTTTATGTGAATACGAACTAGCTCGTAAAAAACATTCATGACAGGTCGGGGACTACTTTTAAATATTATGCGTACACAAGAGATGGTCTTAGTCAGTGGCGTAGATAGGGGGGTGATTGAGATGATCAATCACCCCCCATGAGTTTAGTTAGAAAATTCAAATTTTTGTTTTCCCCAAGTGTGAACAAAATAGTAGAAGTAAATGGGAAAAATTTGGTAAATTAAGAGTAAAAAAAAAGGTCTTCAGTTATTTTAAAATTTTGAACAACTTTTTTTTAGTAATAAAGTAAACAAAATACAAATTATATGATCAAAAAAAAAAAAAAAGGTCATTCAATATTTTTTAAATACATCAATAAGGCCCCTCAGTCACCACTTGTCATATCGCCCCCCATCGTAAAAAGCTATCTACGCCACTGGGTCTTAGAAGTCTGTTTGAATTAAAAATAATGGTGAAATACGGTTATACCTCACTCGTATACATATATATTTTATGTGATTTAATTATTTATAAGATTTAGCAAGCTGCAACGGTAAAAATTGTCCTTGTAAAAAATCACTTAAACTAAAAATATACACCTTAACCACAATAAAACAATGTTACTCGACACGATTGCCTAAATCTAAGCACTAACCATTTACATTTATTTTTAAAATTTAACAGTTTTCGAGTAAAAATTATTGGAAATACAGATATTTCTGTTTTTATTCTCGTAAATTACGAATCTGTAACAAAAAAACATCCCAACTATACTCTATTTCATTTAAGAATGCAGTGGTTGCCGAGGTTTTGACGGTACGAATCGTACATTTTACCGTCAAAAACTACGCCATTCTTAAATGAAATAGAGTATAGACACATCTACAACATATTTGCATCATATTTAATTCACGTTCATCATAATTTGCAACAACGTTGTGCACCTTATGAGTGCGCACCTGGATGTAAACTTCACTACATGTTATGGATTTACGCAATTTTTAAGTAATATTTGAACCATATTTAGCCAAACAAATGATAAATTTGTAGATGATGAAAATTCTAACTCATGGCGTAATATAAAGTTTGCATAGACATGAAGTAAATCTATGTAACTACTCAAACAATTTTAACTTATGTTACTATAAATTTTATAAAAAAATATTTTATCAACTCGAGATCATCATATATGTATATCTATCTGGGATAGGTTTAAATTTGAAAAAGAAAAGTTGAACCTGAAAATCTCCAGTGTCAATATTTAGCGCTCCAGGAACCATGAATCTTTTGTCTGAAACATTTTTTCTAAACATTCGTTATTTTAGAAATAATCCGCTGGAAAGAAAAAAAACCGGTATAAGAACATAATAAAGCTTTAAAGTAAAAAAAACTATCCCTATTTGCCATTTAGGGCGTTACACCATTCCAAAGTTTAACTGTTTGTTTTTTGGGTCGAACATATTCCACCTTGTCCTACAGAAAACTAAAATCTACATATGTATCAACCTTGAGTATGTGTATCATGCTGTCAAATATGTTTAATTTTTGTGTTGAAGACGTGTAAATATTTTAAAAATAAAAATAAATTCATTGCGTATGCCACAAATGCACATTATAAACAATTATTTAAATATATGCAAGTTGCATAATAGTTTTTCTATGAAAACAGGCTAGTTTAGATGGCATGTTTACAGTTATAACATACTGACATCATAAATGATTATTGCTTTCGAGTAGATATAAATGCATAATATTTGTGTAATTTACTTGCTTCCTTTTTAAAAATCATTACAAATACTCACTGTTCAAAAATTAAGAATATTATCAAGGGTGGAAATATTATTTTTAACAAATCGTATAATATACTAAAATCTATCAAAAACTGGATCTTTTGAATTATTGGTATTCTATAGTTTTTTACATATATCGTTCTGCGGCAACTAATCTTGTACATAACAAGTAAACATACATGTCTTTTAGGTGAAATATTTCACTGGCTTTCCAAATCCTAACATGATACAGCTGATCTAATTTACAGATTTAAACATTGGTAAAACAATTTGTCTAATAGAAATATTGATAAAAATCAATGTTCATCCTACACTCCATTTCTCTTGTCAAGATTAAGAAAGTCGACATTAAAAACATCGATTAAACACGCGTGTATTATTTTACTGAAATGACAGCGTAGATAAAACACTATCTGATTAAAATGTTTTAGTTATTTTTGTTTAATTAGTAATTGATTAAGACTATGAACAATCATTTAAAATATTTATACCGAAAAATGAATTTTTAAAATCATTTTTAATAATCCGGGAACAAATTTCAGATTTGATCACAATCAGATCGTGATAGTCGTATTTGAGTTACAGCGCTTACAGACCGACAGACAGACACAGACATCATGACGAAAATAGTCAGAATGGATTCAGGTAAGGTCAAAATGGATAATTCCATCAAAATCCGTATTTCGAGAAAATCGGCTTCACTATACTTACTTATACGATATGTATATTTCATATGCATGGGTATAAGAAAGTAAAAATATGTATATTAACAAGGGAAGTAACAAATAACTGATAGGTCAGCTACTATTCTGATGCTGTGGCTGTTGACATCGGACGTCATGCGGTTTAGGAGGCAAAGAACCCATCGGATGAGTCACGGAGACGCCACCACCGGAGGGGGACAACTGTCCGGCCACCGGTTTTGAATTCTGACTAAACCTGTCATCGAAACTAATCAAGACAACAATATGTTCCACACTACGCGATGACAGTGAATTCCATTCAAATAAAATAATTATTATGTATTTAAGGTTTCTTTACCTTTGCACCAACAACACCATTGTCAATCAATTTTTTTTATTTAAAAAAGACTCTTTCAAATATTGCGACTTTCAAAAGTAGAACAATTAAAGAAAAAGTATTTTTTAATCAACAGAATTCAAGAGGAATTAAAATACAAATATTTTACCCAAATTAAACAAGAATAAACGATGTGTTATAACAACCCTTATTATATGAGAAGTTAAATTAAATTTCAAAATTGATTTATAACATATTTGCATTTAATAAGCGCAAAAACCCTATTTTTGTTACTTTTAAAGATTCTTATTGTATTGTACTCCGGAGTTCTAAAAGGATTTTAGTGCCTTATCTATATACGAACATTTATTTAATTTCTGTCACTTTTTGGGCCAAACTCACTATGAAGACCTGCTAACTATTTAAATTAACTTAATTGAATTATTGCTTCTTGCACATTAATTACTAGAAATATTTTTAAATCATTTTTGCGAGAGAAATACACACAGAAAACTGTTGTGTATGAAGCTATAACATATTATTTACCATAACAAATGATATACACGACTACAAACATGCATTATTATGCTAAATCAAGCGATAAGAATTAATAACAACTAATATTCTCTCACTGCATTTCAGTGACAGATTCATTCAGTGACTCAGCAAGAGAGAAAACATTCAAACATATCTGCCTCAGCCACTTTTTACCTTGCTAAAATCTGCACGAGCGTCAATCAGATGACGTGTCGTTATTGAAAAACAAAAAAACACAAGTGCGTGAATCAGATATATATGTAGGTACGTTAGAAAAAACAGAGAGAGCAACTCGATACCTGTGGGTACCGTTGCTACAGATAGGTTTACAACGACAAGTGACATTCCCTTCGGTTTTTTGGTTGTAAAGTTATGCGAATATATTAGGTTCCGGTATTCAATTTGTGTAAACCGCAAATATGATACAAAATATACTACAATATACGCAAAAAAGAAGAAATGCATAATCAGTGGCTAGTTAAACATTTTAGGCCCCAATGTACGGGGGGAAGGGTGCTCGAGCTGACGAAGGAACCCCATTATATAAATGAACAATAATATAAAAATATAATAATAAAACAACAAATAAAGTAAATAATTGTACCTGAAGACCTTTTCTTTACTTTTCAAATAATTATAGTACTGAAGACAAAAAACGTCTTCAGGCATTGTAAATTGTAATGACGTATTTTTACTTTCTTTACACCCAAATATATTATCCATTTTGACCTTCCCTGAATCCACTCTGACTATTTTCGCCATGATGTATGTGTCTGTCTGTCGGTCTGTAAACGCTGTAACTCAAATATGACAAATCGTAGAAGGGTGAAATTTTATATTTAAGGTTAATTTTTGTCTGGAAAGAAAACCTATTTTTGAAAACGATCTTTCAACCGGATACGGATGTTTACCTACGTCTATTTTTGAATTTTTCGAATTACTTTGAAACAGTGCGAATTAAAGAAAAATAGTCAAGTTAAAAATTGTAGGTAAAATTATAATGTATATTTCAAAAAATGTAACCTGACGCGCCCCTAAGGGCACGCCGTTAACACTTAACTTTCAAAAGGGGTACATAGTGATTCTTACTTTGATAAACACAGATCTATACCAATAATAATCAAACCGACATATATAGATAGATGACAGCGATGCGAACTGCAGAATGCGGAAGGCGATATGCCGCGGAATAGGAAGCAGTGCAATAACAATGCAGAAAAACGCACGCGTTTCAGAAACGGGTTACAAGAAGTAGCAATAGTTGTTTATTTACACTTGTGGGTTGTAAGTAAAGATACATATTTTTTATGATAAGAAAACAATCAAGCATCTACACAATACAACTACAAAAATAAATAGTAAATTTATAAAGTATGGATGAACGTGTTTATTTTTACTTTTAAATACATACAAGATTAATAAAAAAATCCAAACGAAATTAGAAGTTTTGATGGTCTCTGAGATATAGACCAGCTAAATAATATTTGATGGAAAAAAATGAATGGGGCATAAATTATAGATAATAATATACTCGACAATTTTTACTCAATACATTTTTCTCATATTCGCACCGTTTCAAAAATAATTCGAAAATTCAAAAACTGATAAGAGTAAACAACATCCGTTTTCGGTTTAAAAAAATTTATTTGACACATCTTATAGATAATATTATTATCTATAATTTATGTCACGTGCACTGTTCACTCTCAGTATTACGTATAAGAAAGTCACGTGGTTTTCATGGCAGATATTTTCCAATTACCATTCTTTAATTAATTTATCTAACTTTAATTCAAGGTACATATTTATCAAATTACATTTATTAATGCAATTAACTAATGTAAGCATATTTTTTTCTATAATTCAAAATCTTGTTTTGCCCTATACCGATCCTATAGATTCTTTTCAAAGATTAAAGTTTATTAAATAGAAAGCCTTACACAAAACAAATAGAAAAACAATTCTGAAATGATTTATCATGATACCGCACTAATTTGATTTCCCGTATCAAATTATTTTTCTACATAAAAATTCTATCGATGGATTATAATAGATACGATCATTCACCGTTCAAATAAAAATGCATCGTTTATAGGTCATTTTGATAAGATTAAATAGTTGGTATGTTCAGGACCGGTTCGGATCGTGCTGGCCCACATACCCACGGCGATTTGATCCAAATATCTCATCAATTATAACAGACATTCTCTCGTTTTAAATCCCTTTGTTAAACCACTTTCATCATTTTTTTATTCAATATGTGACTTCATTGTTAATCCTCGTAAAAATAAATAATCAACTGTTTAATCCTCTTATTTCTATATTTAAATAAATCAACTACAAAAATCTGACCCCAAAATGAAGATAAAATAAACTGTCGTGGCCACCACAAGACTTTTTTAAATACATTAGTATACTTATCTTGAACTGACATTATATGCACTTCACCATTTTTGCTGTAGAGCATTCACAGACAGACACACAGTCGTCATTGAGATAATGGTCCACACAGTACTGAAGTTTTGAAATCTCAAGTTCAATTTTTTTATGATTACTACACTTTATTATACAGATTTTACAGTACATTATTTCATGTATGTGCGTAAAATTTTAAAAATCACAATCAATAGATAAAAATATATATTTTATTCTGAACTATACAACATAAAGTTTAGAGCTTCATGAACGTAGAATGAATATTTATTTTATTTATAAACCGTTTCATGTACAAATTGCCGGAAAATCCAAAAACATAGAGTTGTACATATACAGAATATATACATAAGTACCTACGTTCAAAACTCGTTTCATACGCCCATGTTACTTTATTAAATTCCTAGTATTCAATATGTATTTTATACAGAGAAAAAGTTATATATTTTATTTTATATAATTATGATTTAACAGTTAACATATGCATAAATAAATTGTTTTTATAAAGCTTTATGAGTCACTAAAACTAATATTCAATAGAATCGTACAAAAGCAAAATCTAAGGGTCGATCCAGATCATCTTAACGAGCCGGTCTCGCTCCAATCAAATATAAATAAACAATAAACAATGAAATCATTCTCACTATAGATATAGGTCAGGTATCGATCCAATCTCGCTCCGATACAGCATAGTATAAAGAATATTTTACTGGAGTGTGATCGAACCTGGCCCGAGAGTGGTTCGTTAATGTGAATATCATAAGATTTGATTGGAACGAGACCGGCTCGTTAATAATATATTCTATTTATCACTGAGCACCCCTTAACCTGTGAATCTACCCACATTCCATTGTCCATAATATACATGAGTTCAACACGTTTATACATAACTGTATGGGAATGTTTTAATGGAATTTTTTATGTATTAAGAACTCGCGAAAGTTGTAGAAACATTTAATTTTTCATTAAATAAAAAGTGAATTTAATAATTTCTTTTATTCGTGTGGTTTTGATATTACACATTCATTTATTCTCAAATAATTTAGATAAACCATAAAAAATAATAGACATTTCAGTTAAACATATTTTAATTAAAATAATTAAAGTAGTAAACTGTAGAAGAAAATTTGAAAATAATAATATAATATTTTAATTTCAGTTTCACCATTCGTAGTTCTAAAATTAAATTTAAAATATTTACTAACGCGCACGAAATTATAATAAATCAATAAACACTTATCATTTTGACAGTAAAATATATGTATATCAGCTCATAAACATCGAAATGAAGAAAGTAGATAAAATATTTGCGAGAAATTTAAAATTATTGGAATCACAGCAGACGCAGTACATTTGAGTACACAGTTCTCACACTATTTATTTGAAGTATCAGATATTAATTAGTTTCAGTAAAACCTTGACTTTCAAATATCTTAAATTCATAAATAAATAAAAATTCGAAATATATCAAATTAATTTTTATTTATTAAAAATATTTCGCCGTAACTCGGTCCACAAGCAAAAATAAATTTAAACCCGAAGTACATCTGTCTATTGAAAAGCGTTAATTTATTGCATTAATGTCAATTACTTAAAAACGACAACACGTACTTTTAAGAAACAGCCGTTTAGAACAAATGAATTACTACCGCTATTAAGAAATGAAATTTACATCACATACGGAAAACGAGAAACAGTATTGCGTGGGTACCGCGTTTCGTTACCTCCATGGGAACGGCGGCGATGATTAGCATACAAAAGGTGCGTGCCAATAGGATGTGAAGTATACTGTAACGTGTTATCTTCGGGTCGAAAATCTCTTCTCGGAGTTGTAAAATCAATCATTCAATGTATCTTATTAACTGTACAACTGAAAGTACATTTTGCTAAAGCTTTTTTTAACTATATAGTTACAAGTCAATTTCAGTTACGCATTTTTAACTACAAAAATATAGAATAGATTTATATATGTATAATTTTTTTATATTTTTTTTATTACTCTGATTTTGTTTCATTTTAATTTAAATTGTACAAATAAGTGATTAACTAACTAAATTTGAGTTCATTAGCGCATCCCAAGAAGTCAAATACCATTTTAAGGAGATTAGTTGCAGTTTTTATGCTTAAATCCGGTATTATAAAGAAGCTCCCAAAATTTGCAAGCTTGCAAACACTTTCAAACGAGGTATCAAACTTATATGCGTTGTTAACAGATTGTTTCATGTACAGTAAATTGATTTTTACCATTTTTACTCAAGATTAGTAAATACACTTTAGTAAATATATACTTTACATACTTTTGTTTTTATTTCCTATCTGTCAAAAACTCCAATTGAACTGTCATATAAGTTTGATACTCCATTTGAAAGTGCTTGCAAGCTTGCAAATTTGCGAGTTCCTTTATAATACCGGACGTTAAACATGCAATTCAGTGATCATTACCAACTGTACAGAATCAAGTTTTTTTTATTGAAAAAATAGTATTGGTCAATTAAAACTTGTACAAAAATATCATGAATAATTCTTGAAGACACCATCTTATAAATAAAGTACAAATATTTATTATATACTTATAAGTATATAAACTATATAAAAATTAACTTTTTAACTATTACTCAAATACAAAGGTTGCAAAATACGATAATATAACAAAATTTTGCACCACTCTTAACAGTCAAATAATTAATAGAATTTATTAAAAATACATTTATTTTGTACAACCCTTGCATAACGGGTAAATATCAACATAGGTACTTGATGTGTGTGTGATATTTTGACAAAAGATAACTGAATCGTATCTCTTTTTATTATCTTAACATCTTTGTCAAGATTACACGAGTGGGGGCCATTATTTCATTCTCTAAGCGCTAAATATAGAATATATGAGTAATAAATTAAATTATTTTATAATACATATTTAAAATATTTAACAACCTAGAAAAAAAAAATCATAGATACATATATTTTTATAATACTTATTACGAGTCACATTTTTTTAATAAAAAAAAAAAAATTTGCAAACGATTTTAGGTGAATTTAATTGAATTACACTTTATAAATAAGTACATACTATACAGAGTGCATTTCAAAATTCCGTTATTTAATTTAAGGAATATTGAACATAAAATACCCACTTTCAACAAAAATGGTCTTAAGAAAACATCCTGTATATAAAATCAATATGTTTGTTCGATAATATAATGAACAATATTTATAGAGTTACCACCACAATCAAACTTTACTCGATATGTAAAGATTTTCATTTAACATATTTTTTTACTAAATTCCATACCTTTAGTTTTCTTGATTTTTTATGTTATTATAAAATACAAATCATCTGTTTTTATTAACGACCTCATAAAAATTTATTTCATAAATTAAATTATCCATGTGCATTTCATAGATAGAATACTGACAATGAATTACATTAAAAATAAAATTCTAAAATAACAATACCATAATAATAGCTATAATTTCAATTGTTCTTTCTTGAAACGTATAAAATATTTGATAAAACTATCAAGTATGAAGCATTATAAATTTAGATATTAATTAAATGTTCAAGGCCAAATAAACATCGACACGTATAAAAGAAATTGATTTTTATAAAGGTTAAATAAATATTAAAAGATATTTCAAAATAGCGTATTTATGCATATATTACCTCAACGACCAGAAGCAATTCAAACGAAATGTCAGTGGCATAAAATTGTTGGAAGTACCTACATACATAAATAAAATAATTTTATATTTGTAGGTACTCTCGTTCGACATTAGAATGGTGATATCTTTTTAAATAATCATAAGAAAAAATACCCATTTTTATCAACATTTTATTATGATTTATACATTTACATAAATATATATGTAGTTTACATACTTTATTTTCTATATCATATTTTTTTTTTATATTTATGAAGGTGTTTTACACATTAGCACAATTATTTTTATAAAGGTGAATAACATGATAGAAAATACTTATTTTTAAAGAAAATATCAAATGCCTTATAAGTCATAAAATAAGGTAAGGTACTGGCACCAGTTATGGCCGCTATAAGAGCAAAGTTTACTGTTTAATTCATGTTACTAATAAAACAAGTAACTCTTTATTTAATTAATTTTCCAGTTTGTTTTTTTAAATTATAGCCTGTTATTTTGTTTATGTTCTTTCTCCAGTAATGGATAAAATAATACCAGTAATGAACACGCAGTGATGGACACTTGCTAATGATGCTAATGATTACAAAATGATAAGTACTACGACACAAAAGATAAAAATGAAAACATCGTTAAATTTAAAACAATGTAAAGCAGTTGCTATAATAAAATAATAATTAATAAATAAAGTATACTAATAATTAGTTTAAATGTCCACTATTTTGATACTTATCAACCGATTGTCATCAAATTACGCTGTAAGACAGTTAAATGTATATAAATTAATATTCAGAAATGGTAGTAAATAAATATCAATAAATATTTCTAATTCATTTAATTAAAAATTGACCATTACTAGGGTCATATCAAAGACTGGTGCCAGTACCTTATTTAATTTTATTTATTAGGTAAAACTTATACTGGAATTAAAAAAATCTTTCTCTTCGTAAACCACGAATTTGTAACCACTGTTACTATTTCTGTAGTTAATATCTCTAATATATGGATATGAACAATTCATAAAAATACTATAAAAGGTACTTATTTATTTGTAATTTGTACTTAATAAATGTTTTAATTTTTTTAATAACATGATTTATAAAATGAACAAACATAAATATACACAAATTACAAGAATACATATTTTCACTTTAATTCTTATGGGTTCAATGCCACTAACAATCTTCATTCTGCAAACACTGACATATTTCCACGCGTTTCCTTTCATAATTAATACATCAGCTAATTGGTAAAGTATCAGGTAACATAAAAGAATATAAAGCAAATTTCTATACGAAATCTGATATTTTTTTTTAAGTTAAAACCGATGTGTTTTGAAATTTGTTTGGATATTTATTAATACATTTATAAAATATCAACTGATTTTATAAATATTTATTCTATTTTTTCTACTTTTTAGTTAAATAATTGTTATAATTTCTATAACTTATTTCTTGAAAAGTGTAGATATCATTTTTTTATAAGCTCGCATATCATTTATATTTTATTAATTTGTATTCTCAAAACGCAAACTTATGAGTAATAAGTTGGAGGTTAAAATAAATAAATTAATCATATAAGCGTTCTAATATAAAAATAAAATCATACAAATAAAATATATTTTCAATTTCGCAATTTCATTTTCAGTTAATTTTTGTAATGTAAATTGTAAACAGAAAATCCTAATTAAAATATAACAAATTAAATATTGCTTCTCACAGGGGTTATTTTAGTGTGTAGTTATAGCTTGTTTCTGCAGTTCCAAAAATGAAAACTACAGTTGTAAAAGCTAATCTGTGTAGTTGAAAAATTGCAAGTAGAAAGAAAAATATAAAAAAGTGTAAGTGTAGAGCAAAAAAAGGTCACTATAATTTGTAAGAGAGAAATCTACAAAGTGTAAAAAAAAAGTATTTCTTGTTGAAAATTTTTCTTAAATAACCCCTGGTTTCTCATACAAAATACCGAGTGTTGACAAAGACTAAAAAAAACATAATGTTCGATTTCAAGAGACGCATATATGCTAATTTGTTATGAAAATGAACAATTTCCTCACCGCGGCTGTCTGTTTGTGTGTGCACGATTTTCTCTACTAAACGGATTTTATTTCGGTTTTCAATAATGATTGTGTATCACGAGGAAAGTTGAGATGTGGATATTTTGTGTAAATTAAATAATGTAATTTAAATTAAATTAAAATTAAAAGTCGAAAAAAACTATCGTTAGAGAGGTATTTTCGCGTGCACTGCGTAAATAATTAGCAATAAGTGAAAACAATGTTTAATAAGTTTATTACAGATTAAATTTATATCTCCGGGTAACGCCGCACACGAGCGAAAAGACGCGAAAAGGAGGCCAACACTTATGACGTACACACATGTATTTTTTATGTTAAAATTTTAGCAATTATTAGCAGATAAAACGTTACATTTCTATCTTCCTAAAAATGAGCATATTCTAGCTTAATTCCGCCTGATCTGATTAACATGAAATTATGCAATGCAAGGTTTTGGCCACGTTTTCGTGTCTTTTTGCTTGTGTGCATCGGATCCAAAGCGCTAAATATAAGATATAAAAATTAATTTAAAAAGAGATATTTAAACAACTTCTTCCATTTATTTATTTTTTCTCCGCTACAGAAATTCCCGACAAGACTTACAAATAAAGTTGATAACGTCTCAGTCTCGTCTCGTTAAAATTTAAGACGATTGTGTCTCGTCTTCTTTTTGTTAAAATTTAAGCAGGGTAAGCGGTGCTTCCCTTGCTTTATGGGTACATTAATACAAATCTGTGTTTTCAGTTAATAAATAATTTAAAAATATTTCTAGAATTCAAACATTTTAACCAAAAATCAAAAATAGCATATAATATTAATTTACACTCTCAATTATAAAACTATAATACCTCTACGTCTTATTTTCTTGTATTTTAGTCGATATTTGTAGGACGAGATGAAGTTCACTGCAGGAAATTTCACTAAACATTTTTGAATTTTTGATTTCGTTAAAAGTATGTTTATTGTATAGAAAATGACGTGAAAAGTTGAAATTTTCAAAGTGCAGGTCTGTATTTCAAACCATTTTCGAGATATAGCCTCTCAAAGTTTCAGTTTTTTCAAAATTTTAAAGAAAAATGGCTCTAACTTTTGAAAGCATGGTCGGAATTGATTTTAGTTGACGGATTTGGAATCAGCGTGTCAAAATCTATATAATGGCATGTACAATATCTTAAAACTCGAGAAAAAAAAATTCGCGAAAAATCGAAAAAATTCAAAGGGGTATACCTTAAAAAAATGTTGATTTTTGGCCAAAATTTTTTTGTCGGATTTTAAAGTATTATACATGTCATTATATAGATTTTGACACGCTGATTTCAAATCCGTCAACTAAAATCAATTCCGACCACCCATTCAAAAGTTATGGCCTTTTTTCTCCAAAAATTTGAAAAAACTAAAACTTTGAGAGGTTATATCTCGAGAACGGTTTGAGATAAAGACCTGCGGTTTGAAAATTTCAACTTTTCACATCATTTTCTATACAATAAACATACTTTTAACGAAATCAAAAACTCGAAATTTTTTAGTGAAATTTCCTTACAACTCGACTAAAATACAAGAAAATAAGACGTCGAATCATTTAGTTACTATATAAATATATAAGAATTTATTTTAAAAAGTAAAAGTTAGAACGTAAGGTGTTTCATAATTAGTTTTTTTTTGTTAATAGGGGGGGGGGGGAGGTTTGACAAAATATGCTTCCCTTATTAAAAACTTCACGCCTCGCCACTGAATTTAAGCAGTATCATCTCGGTCATGTCTTGTCCAAATTTAAGCCAATCTCTGAGAAAAATATCATCTCTCCGTGCAGTCCTAATTAATATACTGTTGTCTTGTTAGATACTGTTATAATATACAGTTCTCTGTCAACTACATATATACAATATACATAGATGAAACTTAAACAAACAATAGGTTATAAACAATACCTTAATTTAAATTTAACATACAGTAAATATGTGAACCATCTTGATGTTTATGAATTTAATTTTTATTTGGCTGGAGTAGATATACCCATCAAGTCTATGAAAAATTCATTCATCCAAACTAATATTATAAATACGAAAGTGTGTGTGTCTCTCTGTATTTTACCTATTAACGACTAAATCGCTGAACCGATCTTGATGAAATTTGGCAGCTTGCATCCTGAGGAAGGACAAGAGCTACTATGTATCCCGAAAAATTTATTTAAACCCCCCACCCGAAATATTCTGTGTTTTAAAAAAACATATGTTTTGAGAAAATATCAGTTTAAAATACCTTCAAAAAAATTAACTCATATGTCTTTAACCCCCTCCCCCCAATTTTTTTTCTTACTACGCCACTATGCGTACCTATCTAAAACAAATCTGGAGGGGGAGAAATATAATAATTATATATTTATAAAGAAATTCATTTTCCAGAAAAATGCCAGTCATATCAAAGTTACAAAACTACAGGTAATAAATTTAATATTGATAGGGGCCACAGAAAAAATAATGATTTTGTCAACAGAAAAATCATCAAGTGTCAACTAAAATGTTTATTTATAATTATAATAGTTAATAAATGAATAAAAGTACCGCTATTTATCACAACAATTATCGCTCAATTTGATTGGATTCAATATTTGGGAAAACCTCATTATTATTTTTCATGTTATTATCAAAATATTTATTTTATTCTAATAAAAGTTATATAATTATGCATTACTGATTTAAATTAAAAATTTCCTTTTGTAGGTACCAACCTACAAACTTAAATTATTTTTATTTTGCAATTGAAAACTTTTTGTAAAAACCTATCATAATAAATATTTATTCTTAAGTTGTATTTTGAATATAAAAAAAACTTTATATATATAAATTATAATGCATAACTAATTTTTAATAAATGTAACAAAAATTAACAGAATTACAAAATAAATATTATTTTTATCTGAAATGAGTCAGAATAACAAATAAAATAAACATTTAGTACCTTTTTCTGATATTGGTATTCTAATTCAATTTAGCATATCACAAAGAAATAAAAGCAGTAAAAATATTTTATTTTTAACAGTGGTGCGTTATACAGTAGGCAAATCAGGCAATTGCCTAGGACTCTGAGCCAAATAGGGGGTGAGTGAAAATATAGTGATCTAGTTTTTGTTTTTTAGAAAATGAAATCCTCAAAAATAATAATAAAATAATTTTCGTTTTTTTAATAATTATTTTTTATAAATAGTGTTTTTAATAGGTGAGAAGCGCATAACCAAAATCGTTTAAAAAATGAGATAGTAACCACTGGGAGTAACAGGAAAAGTCGAAGTCGAAAGTAGTCATTTAGTTACAATTTTTATAAAAATAAACATCGACCGAAACTGCTAAATGAGGCTTAATAACGGGAAAAACACCATATTCATATTACCTTCGCAGTTTTTCGCAATTATCTCGGTACCTTTTAACGAAAAAACATTATTGAACTACAAATTTTATATTTTGTCAAGAAATGTATCTTTTTATTTCTACTTTTAAAGTTAAGTTTTTAATTAATATTTTCACATTAAAAGTTATTTATAAATTACGGCCTACCCATTAAAAAACCAAACTCCAATATATTTTTAGCAAACTTATCCGCATTAATATCTCGAAACCTTTTTTTTAGTTTCACTTTTAAAAATCCGGGCTTTCGGAAATTACGGTCCTAAGGTAGTTGCTTAATCTGCCTGGGTCAGTCTGTTCCAGCTAACAATAAGCATAATAAATACAAAATTTAATTTTTTTAAATAATGATCTACAAAATATATAAAATTTGCATTTAAACGTCTATAATTTAAACAGCACTGTTAGAGCTACACGTAATTAAACTGGTCTATCAAAAATTTAATGAAATGGTACGTACTTTAAACTAAACAGAAATTTTATAGAAAAATATTAACAAAAAGTCGTTTTTCGTTTTTTTTCAATAATATACTCGTACTTATCACGATTATAAAAATTATTTAAATTAGGCACTTAAATCACACCAATAAATAAGATGCTTAAAATAACACTTACTTATAAATTCAGATATATTTTCGAATTTTATAATCAGGAACAATTCCACGATGCACAGAACTGAGTATATATTTTGTTAAGTTAACGTTCATTAACATTTAATTGGTTAATTGTACACAACACACACACTAAAAAACAAAAACAATCTCACTTTAAAACCCAACAATCACTTGACTCTATACGTAGACACAACGCAAAACTCAAACGATCATCAACTGACACGACTGCGTGTATTTGGCCTGCCGTCGTCGCCGCTACTCAGCTTGCCCGTCTTACAGATCCGGACTTTGCCTCGTAGAGATAGTATTTACTAATAATGTTTTTCGACATTAACAATTTTTATTATTAACAACTTTATAATGGCAATAATGGTGTGTTCGTACTGTTCATACTTTTTAAAGCGTTACAGGAAGGAGGTACGCTTGCACACGCTGGTCCAAAAAATAGATACGAATACGTGAATGTTTATTTAATATCATAACAATGCACCCCCCTAGAAAAAAAGTTATTGTCAAAAATATAAATATTTAATTTTATGAGTATTTAACAATAAGGCATCTTCGAAACACGCCTTATAGTTTATTAAACATCCCTCCTTTAAGTATACCTATATGAATATGAGGAAATATGAAATTGAAATTATTTCATAGAAATTATTTATTCGTAAAGTCTGATAACAATATATGTAATTTATTTCAATTATTAAACAATATTATTTTTGTAACTTAACTAGAATGTAAATAGAATATAATTTTATAAGCCAATTTAAAAGTGTAGCTCTGTTTATTTCAGCTTCTTAAAAAAACTGACAAAAAATAAATTTTCAAAAATTATACAAAATAAAATGCCTTCTCTGTAAACATATTTGAAATTCCAGAATTTATACACACGTGTTCACTTTAAAGTACTGATATATTAAAGAGAGTAATATATATTCAAATCTATTATTATTGTATATATCTATCTTTCTCTACGGAACCTAGATATACGTTTTAAAAGAGATAATGTTTTTGACACTCGCTAAAGAAAGATCGACAAAAGATAAATCACAATATTGTACATTCGCTATCTTTATTATATACTGTTGAAATTAGCATACTTGTTCTGAAAAATTAAATAACAGTTTTATTTTATATAATTTCGTTAGTCTACAATTAAACGATTCTGATAATAGTATTTCTACATAGGTACTGTACCTACCTACATATTTATTAAAAAATATCTGCTTTGGGAACCATGGAACTTTCTTATACGTAATCCTACCAGTGAATAGTGTACGTGATTCTTATTTTATTAAAACATTTCTGACAAACTAATAAGATAGAATAAAATGAATGGGACATAAACTACAGATAATATTATTCTCTACATTATATATCAAATGAATTTTTTTGAACGTAATAACTGAAAACGAATGTTTACTCGTCAATTTTTGAATTTTCGGATTATTTTTGAAATAAGAAGAAAATGTTTTAGATAAAAAATGTCGAGTATGTTATTATCCATAATTTATTCCCCATACATTTTTTAATTAAATTATAGATATTGATATCACCTACAATTTTTAACTTGATCATTTTTCTCTATTTCGCACTGTTTCAAAGTAATTAGAAAAATTCAAAATCGACGTAGGTAAACATCCGTATCCGGTTGAAAGATCGTTTTCAAAAATAGGACATTTTCTTCCCAGATAATCTTAAATATAAAATTTCATCCTACGATTTGTCGTATTTGAGTTACAGCGCTTACAGACAGACAGATGGACGGACGGACATACAGACATCATGGCGAAAATAGTCGGAATGGATTCGGGGAAGGTCAAAATGGATAATTTCATCAAAATCCGGATTTCGAAAAAAATCGGCTTCACTATTTTATTATGTACTTACTTATACTATTGTATATTTCATATACATGGTATAAAAAAGTAAAAATGGTATTTTATAAAACTTTAGTTTTCAATGATCAATGAATGTTTGATAGTTCCTGTAGTCCTGTAACCCCTTTAATCTAGGGGTACCCAGTGTTTTCATTAGCATGAACAAAATAAAAGAAAAGAATATATTTCATTTTTTTTACACTCAAAAAATCTGAAAAAAACAACAAATAATTAAATAATAATTTCATACATCAAACAAAATTTTATTGAGTAATAGATACCAAATAACAAAATATAGTTCACATAGTACGTATTTTTAAATAAAAAATAAATTAACAAATATTACATCAATAATTTTTATATGAGTGTATAATATGTACAGGGTGTGCTGCTGAAAACCGGCTAGCTCTTTCAAAAAAAATCTTTAAAAAACTGTATTAACTCTCCTGAAAAAGTTAGCACCATCAAATTACAAAATAATAAGAAAAATATATGTCTAAACCAGACCAAGCCAATGATATTACAACACACCACTATGTTCTAAATAATATTTATTATAGTAGAGTGTCGATTATTTGAACTAATTTCAACTAATCAAAAGTATAATTCAACGGAATAAAAAAACTTTTTTAAATGTTTTCGACGAATCTTAAATATTATATTATTTTTGATAAAATAATTAATATTTATGTACCTATCATTGTAATATTAATTAATAATAATTGACGCTCTACTGTACATAAAAAATATTAAGAAAAGTACAAAAAATTAATTAGACCTCTTTTCAGTTGTACTTTTTTCTTAATTGTACTTATTAAATAACTTACAAATTTTACAAATGTATATATATATAATACGATAATATCACAATTAACAGACAATACTGTAAATGTTTTTTACATTTACAAAAGTACTTAATACAATAAGATATGTAACAAATACAAAATTCAATAAATTGGCAATAGTTTTGGCACAATGTTTATTCATTTTATCCAACACACCAATACTATACCCAGTGGCGTAACTAGAGCAAATTAGCCCCAATACAAACATAAATAAAAACCCCTACACACCTGTACCTGAAACAAAGATATTGTTTAACATTCTGTATTATTTTTGTTATACTTTATGAATATATTCAGACTTTTATAATCCGCCTGGACGGAAATATTTAAGCGATTCTGAGAAAAGAAAACACAAAAATATAAAAGAAGCGGAAATTAACAAAATTTGTTATTGGGGCCATAACTAGCAATCCTTTGCCATCTATGAAAGATTGTTTTATTCTGTGCTCTTTTTAAGACCTATATAATTTAAATATATAAAATAGAAAAACCAATGTTATCGAATCAAAACAAAAACTTTGAAAGCTGCCAGTAATTTTCGCGTTGATTTCTGAAACTTTAGAAAAGTAGAACTTTTTTTGTTTTTGAAATATAACTCCCACCTGACAAAAAAGTACAATTATTTTACTTTGATTCACGATCATGAATCAAGTCTTCAAATTCGCTCACGTTCACGTCAGTTCATGACGTGACCCAAAAAATTCACAGCCTGCACCTAGCTCTGCTCACAGTAGTTACATTTTCATAGTTATGCCACTGATTGTATCAAAATTGTATATTTATAAAATATAGTCCTTTTTATACTATTTGATACTTTGTAATTTACACTACAACCAACATGCTTATTTTATTTCTCTAGTCTTATATTACATTACATTGAACTTATCTGACACTTTTATTCTTCAAAGTATTAACCTTAAATAGGTATCGCCATATTTCATGTACCCGTTGAAATAAGAACAACGTTCTTGTGCTTTTTAATATTGAAAAACTAGTCATTAATATTTATTTCATTAAAGGAATGTTTAAATACACATAAACATTTAGTGAGAATTCTATTTTTGATAATTTCAGCTTCTTGAAGAGAACAAAGATTTATTTGGACTACAACAATGTTAATATTGGGTGTTATTCTATCATTAACCATTTTTTAACATAATTTTGTTTAATAATTATTTGTGTATATTTTTATATTGTATAATAATGTTATTATTAGTAACTGATTATAAATTAAATTAATTAATTAATAACTGTTTGGTGAAATGTTAAAGAACTTTTAAAATAAATTGAGTTTTTAGGGTTTATCTTTCAATTAACAAAAATATTTTTAGAACTCTTACAGTATATATTTATTTAACCGCTTAATTATTATTTATTTAATACAATAGCGATGATTTTAAATTATTATTAAGGAGAACAAAAAAGTTAAGTGTTTCTCATTAGAAACCATCCATAAATTACTTCACACAAATTTAATGTTTTTTTGACCCCCTCCCCTGTTGTAACAACACAAATTTCGAAACAATAATTAGGTACTCAAAAACAACGAAAAAAATATTGTTTTTTCATTACTGTTTATATTATTTTTATTTATATGAAAATTTGACCCCTTAGACAGTGTTAATAATCATATTTTTTTACTTGAAAATACCCAAGGCTGGACATTTCTGCCTTGAGTATATTTGGATGTGGTCCTTAAGCGGTTAAAAAAATTATTACTATGAATTAAATATAGGCATACAACCAAATGTGCCCATAAATGTTCATTAATGTAATTTTCGAGCCATATTTATATACCTAGTTTGCCTAGGTTTAAGATAGCATCTGGTGATTGTTTCCAGAACATGTGTGGTCATTATGAAATTTTCTACGGTTATTATAATAATTTGAGCATTAATAATTGTTCATTTATTCGATGTAATGAGAATTTTCATAAAATAAATAAATCATGAGCTAAGAACCACGATTCTTTTAAAATTATTACTTATTGTTATTACCAGAAGAGAAATACTATAGATTAATATTAATGAGAAAATAAATGTATTGGCTGACAATATGTAATAAAAAAATGTCATAAAAAATATAACAATATTAATACAAGTGTTATAACATAAGATATAATCCATTATAAAAATACCTCCTATAATATAAAATAAAAGCGGTAGATTTAGTTGTTAAAAATAAATCTTATATAATAAAGGTACTCATATGAATTATTCAAAAGTAAAAATAGTTAATTCAAAAATCTATGTTTTTATATAATAGCATACATAGTTACATGTGTACATATAAATTTACTGGCAGTTAAATAAAAGGTTCATTCACCAAATTTTGAGCAATTTTATTTGTTTCTGCAAAGTACTTCACGAATTATATATTTATAAAATCAACAAAAAGTAAAGTTGCATAAGTAAAATGCATTATATCAACGTGTCACTAAATTAAACACTGTAGATGGTCCCTGATGATTTTTACGTACATATATGTGTATGAATAAGTTTTTATTTTTTGTTAGGAAATAACTAAATATAGTATCAAAATTGAATTAGAAATAATAGTTTCAAGAGACATTTTAAATGTTAGAAAAATACAGTTTTAGCAACCTAAATTAAATATTTTGCAGCCTAATAGATATAAATTTAAATGAAAAAAATCAAATTTAATATTTATGATGAATCTATTAATTTTTTATCAAAATAACCTCACAGTTGAATACATCTTTTAAAAAATTATTGATTAGTTCTGAGGAAACAAATTTGCGCTTCAATAAAAAAAAGGTCATACAGATTTGTTCTAAATATTATAGCATCAAGATGTAAAATTTTAAAATGGATTACATGATAATAAATAAATAAAATTTAAATTATTGACTTAGTTTACATTAAAAAAATTGCCTTTGAAGACTAATATATATAAATAGACGACTAAAAGACAAAACATAAAATTTTAAGATATTATTACATGTAGAAGAGATTATATACGTTCACATACGAATCCATGATATAAGTAGACACAATTAAAACAAATTTAAAAAATAGTTTAATTAAGTAAACTAAATCAACATAAAAATCATTAATAACATTATAAAAAAATTGCGTGTGTTTTGTATTTATACCATTCCATTATCTATCTGGAAAGAGACTCGAGTACGACGGTGGAAGATCTTTATCACTCTGTAATGGTGGAGCTGTTGGCGCTGCCAACACTGGCTCTGGTGGAAGGGTATGTCGCGGGTTTTCATTGGGTCTAGTTTCTTGAGTCCCTGCTCTCAAAAAATTTCTATGTTGTTCTCTCCAACAGAATTTGCTGAATTTACGACAAATCCACAATCCACCTAAGAATATTAAAAATAAAAGTACGAGGGATGCGATGGCTCCTATCATAACACTTCCTCCAATTCCACCTAAAACATATATTATTTGTCAATTTTAAACTGGCTAGAATAATTCTTAAATTTAATGAAAACAGAAGAAAACATTTATTTGATTAGAATATATACCTTCCATTTTAGGCTTCTCTAAATCTATACAGCCATATTCATCCAAGCAGCCTTTAAAAGGACAGTTAATATAAGAATCATTGAAATATTCTCCATAAATACATTTATCATAATAAGCATTGTGCGTATTCGAGCAAGGGCGATATTCCAAGTAACGATCACATTCTAAAATAATAAAAGATAGCATTAAATACAATACAATCAACAATATTATATCCAATTCTAGAATACTTACGAGAATATGATGTAAAAATAACAAGTATGTCGGTATGTTCCTCTACATTTAGCTTTCGTTTATCAATATGTATAACAACATCAACATGTTTACCAGGATTAATGATAAAACCATTGGGAGGAATTTGTTTCAATGTTTCATGATCATAATCATCATTTTCCATCATATCATAAGCTTCAAACTGATCACACATTTTTACATCGGTTCCGTTAGGTAATCGAAACAAAATATAGTCAATGCAGTTCCCAGTTATTTCATCTTTTCGAAATGATAATGATTGAACAACAATAAAAATACCTTTTGGAGGTTTTAAAAACCTTTCAATAGGGTTACCGGTGTTCACTTGGAATTTACAATGAAAATTTCTGGTCCAATCAATTTGGTGATGTCTTAATCTACCAATGTTTATTATCAATCCAGATTTATTTTTTTCTTTTAATGAAAACGTAGCCGTATCACAATCATCTATTCTAACTATGGAAAAAAGAAATGTTATTAGGACAAGTTATTATTGAGTCATATTATGTACATAATATGCATTAACCCTAAGTTTCTAATAATTTAATAAACTTACACATTTTGTAACTTTCAGTCTTTAGGAATACAATATGTATGAAAATGAAAAACAGAAAAACTTTATTGTACATCTTGAAACAAAATCACTAAATATACTTCAAAATAAAACGAAAATAATGAACACACAAAAACTACATAAAAATGTCTAATGTCAAAAGTCATTGTGTAATAATAAAGTCACAGCTACTGCCATCTATTTTTGAGGGGAAGCAACACGCACGCTTTCACATTATTTGAAATAAGGCGGGTAAATAGTAAACGTTCTTTACATGATTTACTTCTATGTAATTTTTTAAGTATTCCTCGAATCCTATTTTGACTGTATAAATTTCAAATGATATTTGGTTACAAACATTGATTTAATTTACTATTTTGGCTTTAGTATTCAAAACGTGCTATGGATACTGACAATGCTTCCTTATTAATTGGGAAATGACGTGTGATTTCGGTTATTTCAAGGATACGTATTACCAGTATTGCGCGTGCAAATATACAGCAAACATTTTTATACACACATTTGTTTATCAGATGCGAATGCAAAATAGGCTAGTGGAGAGGGTAATGCTATCTGAACAACCGACAACTTTTACCTGTACACGCATACGACAAACGCATCAGTAGTGAGTGATAGACTTGTGATAGAAATGTGATAGACGGAGCAACAATCATGTGCAATTGTTATATAGTTTGGTTCATAGCTAGTTTGCTCGTTTTAAATAATAATGTACCGCGAGTCGAATGCTTGCGCGTCATTGTTGAAGGTATGTGCCAATAGTTAATGTAATATTTACAAACACCTACTCATTTGTTTTATAATGTATAGAATAATAATATTTCATATATTAGATATATATATATACCTACTTGTAAATACATACAGATGGGATATTTGGACAAAGAATATTTAAATTGGTAGGTACAATAAAAATTCATACTTGACATTTATATTGTGTAGGTATTAATATTCATACCTCATATTGTTTGGTATATAAACAAAGATTAATACAGCTAATATATGATAATACGTATTTTCGTTAATTAATTATAATAATGTATAGTTGAAATAAATAATTACATTTAAGACAAATATCAGTGAACACATTTTTCATTTTAATATTTTCAATAAAGTTCATTATATGTATATTATTGTATATGTATTGAAGAATGAATACACCGTTTCATTTAACTTTATTGATAACCTATTATTCAAAATAAAAAACTTTTTTGTAAAGGGTTATCTGAATAAAAAATTATCCAGAATTTATTTAAAACTGACTCAAATTATTTTATTACAGATGATTACTTATTTTGTTTAGGAAAAATGATAAATCATATAAATTCCTTTAAAAAATTGATATTTCGATTGTTCTAATTTTTTTACACAGAACATAATAATTTTTTTATTACTATGCGGGTTTTCCGGCAATGATAAAAGTTGAAATCATTAAATAAAAGATGACATAATCAACCTAATTCACAATGTTCCACTATTTATCTTTAATCACTACACAAAATTGCAAAAAGTAAATTAAACTGTTCTACGTTAATTTATTATATTTAAATAATAAAAATAAAATACGAGTCACTTATCTAAAAATAATTTAGAACATACCTACACGTGTAGATATTTTTTATAAAATTTTGTTTTGTATTTTAATAACAATTAACAAAACTTTTTTTTATCTATTAAACAAAAGCTAGAAAATAAATCCAATAAGTACTTATTTATTTATTTTGATATTGTATTTAAAGAACGTGAACAGTGAACAGTATAAACAAACAAACAAATCAAGTTGGTGTTTATGTATCATTTAAATGATCATAATATTATGTAATTGTAGGTACTACCTACTAGCAGTAAGTTGTTTACTAGTACCAAAACTAAATAAGATGATTGGTTGTATGATTAGAATGAATCTTTTATGATAAACACATGTGTACTCAACGTTTTTTCTGGCAAAAAATAGAAATATTATTTTTAGAACATACATAAATTGGTCGTTGAAATGTTATTTCAATTTTTACTAATTACATAATTGTTTTATTGAAAAAATTGGTAAACAGAAATAATTTGAAATCAATATAAGTAATAAGGCTTCCGCAGTGATCTACGTTTCGTCACACATTGCAATGTACATCTTCAGGGCTCTTCTAAGAGTCATCTTAGAAGCCGAGATCCACGATAAATAAATCGTGTTTTTTAATGAATTGTTAAAAAAAACTAACATTTTGGATTGACTGATCGTAAAAATGAAGAATGGAAATCTACAGTTGAAATGCCGGATAAATGTGATAATTCAATACATGTTATTAAAGTTTGTCAGACAAAGCGAAACTGACTTTGTGGTACACCTAATATTTATTTTTAAAACGATAATTAAAAACGGCAAAAAACACAAAAAACTACAAATAACAGGTAGCGTGGATATTCAAATGTCAGTTTTACCCGGTATAATTTTTTTGGTGGTCAGTTTATGCAGTACGAAATGTCACTTTCATGAATCAAACAATGAAACAAATTAGAAACGTGCATTGTGTAATAAAGGGTTTTAAAACATTTTATAATATTAAAAAGACCTCCTTTTGTCTTTCCGGGGCTCTCCAATTACACCCAGAACCACCAGAGCTCCCTTTGATCTCCCCAATACCGCCAAGGGAGCCGAGGACCGCAGTTTGAGAACCAGTGGTATAAATATAATATGTGGATATTATACGTATCTCACCTCAGAATCTATTTTGCATATTGCACATAAAATATAGATTACCTATTTATTACTTATTATATATTTTCATTCATATACGTACGTATGTAGGTACATATGTAATTACGTATCATACCCGCACGTTACCTATTACATCACGATTTTTATTGCAGTTTTATATTAATCTAACAGTAAATTTTCGTCATCATCTTATTTTCAATTAACGAAATAATAATTGTTATTGTTTTTGAAACACTTATATGATTTTAAGAAATAATCTGTTTCTGTATAATAGTGCTATTGATAAAACACTAGGTATTTTTTTTGTGTTATTTATATTATTTATTATTTGCATTATAATTTCAAAGTACATATTATTGTCAATGTAAACGTTTCTAAGAATAAATATCTATAATTAAATAAAACAATAATGTTACTGATATTTATCTAATATAGTAATATTTTATTTATGAACTTATCTTATTTGGTCTTACTCAGCAGTTAAAAAAGTTTTTGCTATTTTAAATACGTAATAAACAAAAAAGTCATACTGATATGAAATGAATAATTTTTATATTACATTTTATATCAATTGTTTTCAGGTATATTATTAGTATCTATTTAATTAATCGATTCATTTAGAAAGTTGAAATTTATTGATCTATATTGCAAATGGTTTGTCGAGCTATATCGAAATTTCACCATTACACTTACTAATTGAGGTCATTAGCGCATGATGGTATTGTTTTAACTAAATTTTGAATCGAATTATATCTGCAGACAGATTTATCATACATAAGATAGTGAATTGTCTTTCATATTTTTGTTGATCGATAATATTTATTTTAGTGACTCCTTTAAAATGTTTATTTATTTTTATTTTTTAATTAAATAATAAATGCCCGGTATTATAAAGAATTTGCTTGAGTGAAAATACAAATTAGCTTCCAGCAAACGCTATCTGCTAGGTGTCAGTTTGTTATGAAATTGCTAGATATTTTAAAACAGTGGTAATAAATGTATAATAATTTAAATACGATTTTATTCGTTACATCTGTGAGTGTGTTGTCATTTTAGCAGATAGCGTTAGCTGGAAGCTAATTTGCTTTTGCACTCTAGCAAATTCTTTATAATACCGGGCATAAGTTCTTCTTGAGTGAGTTTCAGATGCTCATTACTAATGAGCATCAGAAAACGCCTGTAAACGCCTTAATTGGCATGCTTATGAGCTTATATAGGGTTAGGTTTTACAAGCTAAATGTCAAGTGGTGAATTATACGAAACAATAAATTACATTATAAAATTAAACATTGTATATTGTCAATTGTCATATATTTTAATGAAACCGCTATTCCAGGAATATTTAATGTATTTTATCAAAATTTATTTTATTTTAATTTATTTATTGACGTCAAAATGAAATATAAGCCAATCCATTACGCATGTATAACTTCTAATCTATATCCATTAACTCTCAATAGGTAATAAAACGTTTAAATCTTTATCGCACATTTGTATTGTTTATGATTAATGAGGCTTTTCTTAAATATATATTTCTAGGACTTCTAACGTCAGTGTTGATGTTAATTCAAACACGTCTATCTATTTACTGTAATAAGTAGGTATACATGTATAATATATGTATATTTTCTAGTACTTATCTATGTTGATTAATTATTCATATAACGACGTTATTTGTAATGCATGTGTATTTTTTTAGGTGTTAATTAACGGTGTACAACTATTTGTCATGTTATTTAATATACACCGTGATAATTATATTCTGATACAAATGAAAACGCTAAAATATTAAATTTATAATAAAGTTTCAGTTAAGTTTTTATTTAATTCTTAAAGTAGACATATGTATTGAAAATTTATAATAAGTGTTTGGGAATAACTCCTCTTTTAACTTTGATCACTAGCTTCAATCTTCTTTCAAAGTCATTGCAAGCGGCACGCACTGTTTCCATTGGCATTTTGTTTTAAATTTTGAGAATAGTATTCTTAAATTACAGAAAATTTGTAATCTAGAAGCTTAGACAACATATATGACCATACAAAATAATCGGACGATTGCAATCAAAAATAAAAATAAAAAATCAACCAAATTATCTTTACACCATGCTTGAATAATGTTTGCTGTGTGGGAGGGGGCTCCATCTTGTTGAAATCAATAATAATCATCAATAATTTTTTGGCATTTATTATGACATTTTTCTTCAATACTTCCTCCAAAATACAAAAAAATTAAGGGTAATTTGCCTCTTGGACTGATAGCAGCCCAAACCATGACCGACACGTGTGGAACGTGTCTTTTGTCTTCCGGGATGTCCTCAGTCTTAGCAGATCAAACTCTGCCATACTGGGAGTTGTGAGATATCTCCAGAACAAATAACTTCTCATCAGAAAATATATTATTTTTCGATATACTTTCATGCTCTAAATTTTTATTAAGACTAATTTAAATTGCATAATTGTTTTACATGATATACTAGATAACATAACGATATTTTTAATTGTTTTTTGGTAATGAATGGGTTGTTAAAATAACGCCAGTAACGGAACATCGTCGATAAAGAGTTGTATCAAAATATAATTGTCACGGTGAACACTAAATTTTTGATTTAAATTACCTCGATTTAAGTATTTTTTATCGACGGGAAAAAATCCGCTTGATACTCTTGAATGTAAAAAATACATTTTTTCCACTTTTTGTCAATTTGCATTTTTTTTATACCAGAGTATGCGGTCAAAAATGTTGTATACGGTCATATAGGTATAAAAATCAAATGATTATTTACATCATTTTTTTATTGGGTAGGTATACTTGCTTAATCATATAGCAATACGTCTGTTTATGATGGGCTAATAGATTTTTTATGACTTGTATGTAATGAACACTTCATATCGATTTATAATGCCTTTGTTATTGTGACGTTTTCTAATATATAAGAATTCGTAAGTTATTTATAAGTGTTTTTTCGATGTTCTAATTTTAAAACCAAAGAAAGTATGACTTATGTATAGATCTTTTATTCATTGTCAATAAAAAGCTGTTGGTACCTACATAGTTAAAAAAATTAATGAGATTAGATAGTAATTTTAACTAATAGTGTAATCAATCCATCCCTATAGTTAGTTGTTAGGCTTATATTAGGATATAAGAAATATTCTATTTCCGGAACCCCTTGGATTTAAAACTGTGCGCTACTGATTTAATCTGTACCTTATTATATAGTATTGCTGTCTGTAGATGTAATTATTGAACCATCATTTAAAACTGTTCTCAAATATGGGTTAAGTTTACATTAAAAAAAATCATTTTTCCGAATGATTATTTTGCAGAGTTGCGCACTAATTTTTGCTTCATTTAATTAAATTTAATTTACAACTGAAAAAGATAATTATAAAATAAACATCATCATGTTTTTGCAGAGTTGAGCAATTTAGCATTGGCAGCATCGAATAACGAGAGTTTGCCAGAAAGTGGAGATTTCAACGAACGTATATGGAGAATCAAATTCCCGAAATGGGATAATTCAGATGAGTCGAGTGGGGATGGAATACAAGAGCTGTTTAAGTCACTGTCGGGATACATGCGACCTCAGATTGCCAGTGACGCCGACTTGTCGGCCGATACGAATGATGTCGTCGAGGTCGCCACGACAGAGCAGACACCGATATCCGTGGAGACACCCAAGACACCAAAACGAAGTAAGTAAGAACTGTGTATATCTATATAGAATAGAGGTTTATTGTAAGTATGTGGGTTTACTGCCTCTTGGGAATATGTACCGTTAAGTGCACTTAAGGTTGTTGTACAGAGAATGGTAAATGTTATGTTGCTTGGGACGGAAATACGTGCCAATTATCAGAAATTAAAAATTAATTGAAAAGTCTGTAATCAAAAAAATTAAAAGCTAATTTTTAAAAAACAATTTTTTTATAAATTTTCAAATAGTTATATCTCCGCAAAAAAAATTGGATTTGCATGATTCAAAGTTCATTCGCAAGCTTGTACTTGATAGTTTTTGAATCAAGAACTCAATCATTTTTAATCATCCTCTGCCGCTCTGTGCCAAGGATTAAAGAGTTTGAAAAATTATCCCTTAATTTTTTATAAACTTTGAAAGCGTAAAATTTTTATAAAAATTGTTTTAATATAAATTAAAGGAAAGCGTTCGAAAGCCTGTTTTTTCTCTTGGAAATGTGTATTTTTCATCTCTATACGATTTTTTTGACCGCGTTATTTACTGTCAAAGTAAAAATAACACTTTTGAATTTAAACTCCTTTATATCCTGAAATAATGATCACACAATAATCAGCTTGATATCGTTAGAAAGCTGAAAGTATCTTCTTTAAAATGCTTACATTCGATTTTGTAAAAAATATTCCTCCCATGATTTTCGTTTTAAAACATGTAAAAAAACAGTATTTTCTCATTTTTTTTAGTAATAAAAGGATGAAAAAATATTAAGCTCTTGATTTAAAAACTAGAATGTACAAGTTTACGAATAAGCTTTGGATCATACAAAAATGCGCTTACATACACTGATTTTGCTCCTTATAGATTCGCGACTGGATCTACAGTTCTAAAAGAAAACAAGTTTTTAGAAAATGATGTTTGAACATTTCTTGTTATAATATTAATTAATAATATAATAAGTAAACAACAATAGTTTTCAGTATCTTGAGTTCTATATACATACATATATTGGTACTCGCAACGTGAGTGAAAATCAATATATGATATTCATATGTATCAATTGTAATTTTTTTTATGTTTGTTCAGTTAAACTTCTGGATTAAATAAGATAGTGTAGGTATTACTTAATCTATTTTAAGTGGTATTACATTGTATTTTTTTTTTAAATTTATCTTAAAAGAAATACAGCTGCTAGCTACCTGATAAAAAAAAAGTATATTCGATTATTTTATTTTTAATTGCACTTGTGTACATTATAATATAGACTATATGCATATGTACATATTGTCTACAAAATAACCATTTAACTTATTTTCATTGAAATAATAGTTTAACCGTGAGAGTCTTTTAGACGTACAATTTAACAAATAAATCACTTTGAATGCCTGTAGCCTTTAATACGTTGAATTGAGAGACATGACTTTGTGAACACTTTTGTAGAGAATTTTATCTTTTACAAAATGATGCCTTTAAAAATTTTTCATCAGTTATCATGAATCAGTAATACCAATTTTAATACTAAAGAATCATTTTCCCATGTTATTTAAATGGGAAACAGGACCCTCCCTTGTTACACCTCTTAAAATTGAACTACGGAGTAATTCTTCGGCGAGGATTTATTTTAGGTCAATAACATACGAGAGCAAAAAATATATATTTTTTGACACACCCTGGTTCCCCGATTTATTAGATTTTTCTCACAATTACTTTCGGAGATATGAGCATAGGACAAACAGTTCAGTAGTTTGAATGCTGTGACAGACAGATTCCATAAGTGTTCCTTTATTTATATTTCGGTACGGGACACTAAAAATATGTTGATTAATTTGATAATATAATCTAATTGGGAATATTATTTGACTGTTTTATAAAATACCTTAATTTATATAATACACAATGAAAATATACTACTTTGATATTATTAATTCGAATATATTAATATAGTAAATACTTATTAAAAATAAATAAGTGTACCTGATTTATTTTATTATTTATGTTTTATGTAACGTAAACAATTACAAAGTAAAAACACGTCTTATAAAATTTCTTGGGTTTTAAATAATCTATTACGAAGATCTATTTTTGCCGTTCTAAATATGTATATTTCTTACAATATATGTATTTTAGAATCACACGACGTAAATAATCTAAATGCAAACGTATTTTTCAAATATTATTGTTTATTATTTTAGTTACTAATTCAATCACAGGCCCGAAAGTAGATTCTACAATATTTTTTACCGATAGGCTCACAGACATTTCCTTGTTTTGAAATTTAGGGGATGAAAATATTCATACACAAATACCGGTATTCCTATATTACAAACACTCAATATCGTCCAAATGTCACTTTTTTGGTTTCAGCTTTCCACCGTCGATAAATATGTAAAATGATCCTAATATTTTGTGTTATTTATATTTCCAGGGATAATTTTGTTTTATCCTCCCGATATATTATACATATACAGGGCCCGGCATAAGTTAGGTAACACTACCAGAAAACAAAATAAGAACAAATCTGTCTGTTAACTCTGAACCTGCAAGAGTGGTAGGCAGTTTGAACACAAAATGTAACATTTAAACCGTCATTGAGTACGTTTACACAGCGCCGTTATTCCGGTTTAACTATAACCGATGTAATAAAACCGGGTGTAAAAGTTCGTGTAGATGGCGCTTTATAACCGACTTATGCTATTCCTCTTGCTCTACAGGAATAGCATAAGTAAACCGGAATAGATCAGGAATAAAAATGCGTGTAAACTGCATGTACATAATTAAATCTACTTAGCCAACCTCAAAAAATATAAGTATCTAAGAAGTATAGGGATTTCATCGTAATGCACTTTGCATTAAAATTTGAAAAGGCGTTGTCAGTTAAAATATGGTTAAAATACCTGAGACGAAAAGATGCAAAACAAAATTCGTGTGACATAAAAGAGATGAAATATTTTTGAGATTTCTTGTTGGTACGCCATCGAACTTATAGCGTATTTCAAATCGCCACTTTTTCTCGTATGTGTAAACACCACCACTTAAAACGGGTTTATTACATCGGTTATAGTTAAACCGGAATAACAGCGTTGTGTAAACGTACTCATTATTTTTGTATCTAAATTACCAATCAATAAACCATGTTTCTGTATGTACTTCTTTTCTTTTTGATCTGTATGTAAATCGGTTAACTGATTTATGCCGGGCACTAATATTTCATTTTCTACCCTTTGTCGTTCAATATAATATAATTTTATCACAAATATTTTATCTACATACATTCCCATATTTATATTTGTGTAGTTTTTATTATAATTTATATTTATATTATATCAATAATGTATTATGTGTATACCAAGGTTTTTTTGATGCATAAATTTACGCAAATAGTATATAATGCATACTTATAAAATATAATAGTATATAGTATATGAAATATTAATTTGGTAAACAAGTAAATATACAATCAATATTTTCCTTTATCCGTTTTAAAAAATGAAAAATTGATAATACCTAAATACTTAAAATATCATGAATAAACTATTATATTCAATATTCAAATTTTATTTCCGTAAACAAGAGTTTGGGTATTTAAATCGAAGGTGATTCGATTGATTCAACTTCCGTTTTAATTACAGTTCATTGTTGATTTTTAGATTTTAAAATAAATATTATATGTTTTGCAGTAATTAATTAATCTTCGTGACCTTTAATTTTCTACTGTGAAATAAAATGACAAAAATTGCGATTTCCGGATTGCAAAATAAAATACAGGTTTTTAAAAACGGTGTAGGTTTATTAAAAAAATATTAAATAATATTTAATAATTTTTTTCTGGAATATTTTAAAAGAACAAAATTTCAGTAGGTATACATATATTGTAGTATAGGAGCCAGCTGCAAAATGGGTGTAGATTTAACAACCGTCTGCCGTTGTGGTTTTTTTGAAGTACTCACTCAGACAAGCTCGGAAGATGAATCCGGTCCACCAGCTTGTGGGGATTTAATAGTTAGGGCCCACCAAAAATAAACAAAAAAAAATCACGTAACAACCGTTTGAATGAAACGGTTGCTTATAGTAGACCACAATTAAAGATGTTTTGGATATACGGCAGAAATTTTTGCGTAGGGGTTTAATTACAGGGGCCTCTCAAAATTTCGACCCAAAAAAATCAGATAACAACCGGACCAGACCTGGTGCAAAATGTTTATTTGGACGTATACTAACATAAAAACATAATGGCAGAATTTTTTATGTAGGGACTTCGGTGCTATAAGGCCTACAAATGGCCAGAATTTGGCCCCAATCTTAAAAATGCTGTAAAATCTAAAATACCGAATGAAAATTTCTGCCGCGCGGTGTATGCCTTTATTATGAACTATAAAATAGATATATACCCATGGCAGAAGTTTTTATTCATGCAGTTCCCTCTTCCAGCTCCTCCAAAAGGTAAATTTGGATTAGTAATAAAATGCACTAAAAAAATCATAACAAATAGGCCTATAGAGGCTTATAAACTTATAAAATGATAATATATTATTGTATTTAATGTTAGACACCCCCCGTGCCCCCCCTCATACAATAATATATTATCATTTTTAAAGTTCATAAGCCATTATAGACCTAATTGTAATGATTTTTTAGCGAAATTTATTACTAACCCAAATTTTCCCTTGGGGGTGAGGGAGGGCATGTTTTTATGTAAGTATACGTCCAAATAAACATTTTGCACCAGGTATGGTCCGGTTGTTATCTGATTTTTTTGGGTCGAAATTTTGAGAGGCCCCTGTAATTAAACCCCTACGCAAAAATTTCTGCCGTATATCCAAAACATCTTTAATTGTGGTCTACTATAAGCAACCGTTTCATTCAAACGGTTGTTACGTGATTTTTTTTTGTTTATTTTTGGTGGGCCCTAACTATTAAATCCCCACAAGCTGGTGGACCGGATTCATCTTCCGAGCTTGTCTGAGTGAGTACTTCAAAAAAACCACAACGGCAGACGGTTGTTAAATCTACACCCATTTTGCAGCTGGCTCCTATACTATTGTATTATCGATAGTTATTAAATATTTATATAGCTTCTAGATATTATCAATATATAATAGGGACCATTCATAAATTAACACAAATTTCATGAATTTTTGACCCCCCCCCCAATTTTTGCTCTAAGAATTCATATAAAATTCATTGTTTTGATTTTTTAGATGTGACGCCACGAAGTTTGTAATTCCTGCCCCCCCCCCCCCTTGTCATATCATGTTACATTTTGTAGACAGACCCCCCTCCCCCTCAACGTGTGATGTAATTTATGGATGACCCCTTAGTATGAAAATCGTTCTTCGGAATAGACTTCAATAAATAATATTAAAAATAAAATAAAATGTATTAAAGTTTGTATTTCGTTAAATAATGCTGTTATTAAATTAAAACTAGAAACGATTAAGAGGAATACCGATATTCACATTTTTAATTGATTAAAAGAAACCTTCAACTATTTTTATCTTGTCAGTCATTGTTAGCACGTAGGTTTGTATATCATTTGAATAATTAGTTCATTCTTCATCAAGTTTTTTTTTAATCGAATCATTTCGTTATTTAATAATAAATTGAAAGTACCTACCTAATGAGTACCTACTGTTCTTTTTTTATGTACACATATATTTAATTTCACAACATTTTTTTATAAAATAAGAAAAATGTTCCCTTATTAAATGATAATACTGGATCTATAATTAATAAATATATGTTTATTTTATTATAAAAAATAATACAATAGTTACATTGACATTTGTTACGAATCTTAGCACGTTTCCATTTTTTTACGAAAACTATATCATTCCAGCTTCCCACGAAATATAACACATTGAAATATTACGAAAACTAACACGTGTATTTAAAATATTATCATGATAACTAACATGTTTGAAATATTATTACGAAAACTAACGTGTGTTTGAAATATTATCACGAAAACTAATACGTTTAAAATATTATCACGAAAACTAACACGTTTGAAATATTATTACGAAAACTAACTCGTGTGTCTGAAATATTATCACGAAAATTAATACGTGTGTTTCAAATATTATCACGAAAACAAACACGTTTGAAATTTTATCTAAAATTTAATTATTTAAAACGTAGAAGTTTTTTTCATTTAAATTTCAATGCGCTACTTTGCACATCGTGTTTTCGTGGCGATAAGTACAATATTCTATTTTTCGTGGTGAAATGAGTTGATTGTTAGTTTTCAAAATAAAAGTGAAACATGTCTTCGCAAGAAGTGTTGATATGTATTAATAAGTTCCTATACTAAAATATTAATTTTTCAATCTGAAGCTTATGCAAACGAAAATTTAATCTAAGATAAATCTTGACAGAAAAAATGTCAAACAAGTCTTTGAGATGGTATCTTCAAAATTACCAATTACACATCGCTTTCCCACAAATGACCCTTGCTTTAAGATTCAAATCCTTTTTAGGGTTCCTAAAATTCAACAAAAAATGTTATATGACCTTTTGATTTTAATCCTTCAGTCACGATTTTTTTGTCAATGTAGTTATCAGAAAAAAATCTGAGAAAATTTCAGAATGTAGTTTTTAACTAGCATTTTTAATAAAAATTATAACGAATACTATGGTAAAAATAGTTTATGCAACATTTTGTAATAACTCTTTTTTATAAATCGTACTGAGAATGACTACGGGACCCTATCATGTGCGTGCCCAACACGCATTTGGCCATTTTATTACATATGTATTAATATTGATGAACATTATCTGTTCTAGATGGCAAACCTCAATGCAGAGAAGAATCACAAGATCCACCTATTGACCCTTGGTCAGTTATCTGGTACGTTGGGTCATTCGGTGGATTAGTGGCCTTCTTTATTGTCGTCTCGTGCTCCGAGTGGTGCTGCCGAGGTCGAAGGCCTGTGTACTCTAGATCCATATCGGGGACAAACCAACAGCGTCGTGTGAGAACTCCACCTAATGATTCACCTCCACCGGCTTACCATTTGTTCGCACCGCCTCCTTATAATAGTATTCATGTCGCGGACAAACCCCAGCCAACAGTGTTCGTCATTAATGTACCTGAAGAAGTAGTTGTTCAACAGCAACCGGAAGTGTCGTGAAAATGAATCAAAATAGAGTATTTGTTAGTGAAATCAACTTTTTATTGAATCTATTTTTTTAAATTTGATTTGACGGGAATTAATAATTCCAATATAAGATCAAACATGATAGATTCATTGATATAAAGACGTTTGAATGATTTTTTTTTTTAAATTTTACGTGTGATTTAAATTTTATAATTTTTCTATTATTAGGATATGCGCCATTTTTGTTTATTTTAATCCAAAATGGGTAATTTTGGATTATTTACCATCTGAGCCAAATACTAGTTAATATGTTGTTAAATGTTTGATGAATGCATCTCTTAAATAAGAGTTGAATTTCTGTAGTAGAGTCAAAGAGTTTGATGTGATAGACACAGGGCCACGGTGAAAATATTTAGAGCTTTATTCAAGAAACATTTTTGGTACCTTACAATTATTTATATAACATCTATTTCAATTGATATTATAAAGCTTAGTGCCATCTATCTATAGCTACACATACACGAATGTGAAACGATCGGTGTCCTGTACAACTATGGATGCTTATACGTTTGCCGCTCTACTGTGCGAATACGTAAAAAAAATTAATTTAAGTGCTGGCATTTAATAAAAACGGAGACAGTTACTGCATCATTTGCATAAAATCCAAATGAACAGATTTCCAGCGCTTGACGGACACCGTTTTGTCTTAAATGCCATTATGATTGATTCAATAATACGGATCTTCGAGGTCACGACGGCCGTCGTTCTTACACGCCAGCAAAGCGTTTTTTTAAACGCCCGCCGTGCCATTTTGACGATGCTGAAATGCAACTCGTATTAAATCACATATAACAAATTTTCAAGGTCGATACGGTGACTGTCTCCGTTTTTGTTAAGTGCCAGCGCTTTAAAGGCAAATACGACCAAAAATTAAACGTGTGAGGTGACCAAATATTGTATATATTATAGAGTATGTTTCCGGATTGACGCGTGAAAAGGTGTAAAAGACAAGCATTTGAGTCTTTTTGTCCTTTTGGGTTTCAGTCTTTTCAATAAAAATAAATTTGTATGCCATATTTTTGATGTTTAAAAATCAAGTAGGCCCTGACAATTACAAATGACGGATATTTCTTCAAAGTGATTTTCTCATATAAGATTTGATTGAGAAAAGTTGTAAAAGTGTAAAAAAATATCAAACATTTTTTAATTTACAATTTAAATAGAAAAGTAATTTAGAATAAACAATTATATATTTGTAAAAAAATTTGTAAATATTGGACTACTCTGTAGAATTTGATTATTTTTTTTTGTTAAAATATTTGAAAAATGTTTCTGTATCTAATAAGTATTATTTTATGTGTTTTGAACAGAAGAATGCATTTTTTTCAATAGAATTTTCTTATAAATATAATTAAGTTGTAATTACCAAAGTTATTGATTTAAAAAAATCAAAATTACGACAAAAACACCTAAAGGACAAAACTAAAGTCAAATATTTTAAACCTATTTATGCGTCGATCCTGGGACATGTTATATTATTGCTTTTAGTTGGACAGTTATGATTTTTATATATTTGTCCTGCAAAAAAATAAATGTGTTCTTTAATATTTTACTTTTTGTATGTTTTAAATAATATAAAAATTAAACTATTTTTAAATTTAATTTGACTCGATATTATTAAGCTAAATTAATTTTAAAATTTTGATAAGCAGAGATATGTGTAACTGAAACAGCCCAAATTATACTGGTGTTAAATTCCTTTACTAATGTTAATTAAATTAATCACAAATTTGAAATCTCATTTTTTTTCTCATATTGTAGCTTTTATAACAGCATAAACATGGTGATAAAGAAGATAAATTATTACAGAAAGAATGTTATATAATTTGATGAAATATTATTTAGAATCAAGATTTTGTAAAGAAGAATGCCAAGAAATTTAAATAAAAAAATAAAAAATTATTTAGAATCAAATTGTAAATATTCACTTAAAAAATAAATTTTGTTTAAAACTTGAAATACATGCTAACCACATACTGCTTTTTTACACGATATATTATGTATTCAATATTTTTCTTAATAAAAAGTTAATCATTTCACCGCACAGTTGTTTGCTGTATACTGCGCAATGTTCTTTGACAGCCATAATAAACGATAGGTCAATAATGTTAATTATTTTAAATATGACTAATTTAATGGTTCATTGTTACATAATATATTCGATTTGAATAAATTGTTATATTATTTTTAGTTATTGTGCTTTTATTAAGATTTTATACGAGTTTTTTTTACGAGTATTGTATTTTGAATCCAAGTATAAATAAAAATAATTTAATGTTTCTGTAGGTTCGTAATAACAAAAAATGTGTCAAAAAGTGTGTTTTTTTATAATAACTTATGTATTAAAAAAAAAAAACTAAAAAATATATGTTTAGTTTGTAATAAAATAAAATGTGTATTTTACAATTATTTTTAAGGCTGTGAAAAAAAACATTGAAATATATAAGTATTTTTTAAAGTTATTTTATTTATTCCATTACAGTTTCTTAATAATTCCAGCTAATGCTATGTATCTGCGAGGTATTATATATAATTATTTTTGGCGATATTTAAAAATATTTTTAAATAAAACTTGGTAGGTTTAGTTAACATCATAAGAAGAATATTTTCTCCAATTTTCATCAAAATATTTTATTTTTTGCAAAGTTATTGAGAAAAAAAGAAAAATCAGTTATAAGCGCAGTCTATAATTTTTTTTTTAGTTTATAAATTAAGTAATAGTATTCCTTGTGAGTAAGCTTATTTTTTTTGTCTAAAATTCATGAAGTAGAAGCCGAGATATTAACAAAAAACCAAACCGAATATTAGTAGCTCACAATCAGTGACACAAGCCGTATCGTTCAGCGCGTTACTCCTTTTGACACAGTTTCCACCGAAGTTCCATTATAAAACTCAGCAGTTTTGTAGAGAGTTAATCAAGGAATACGCTCATATTTTTTTAGAATTTTCAAAGCGTGTTCTCGCTTCGAAAACCACGTTTGAATAATATAATTGTTTATAACAAATATAATTGTCCGTCATTGTAGAATAAAATAAATACGTCATAAAAGTGACATTCAAGAGTTTCAAAATGCGTTTTTGTCGAAGTCTGTAGAATGAATAGAACCGGAGTATAAGCAGTTAAAGAAGAGCATGTTTTCGATTTTTTGCCGTTTTTCCGAAATTTCAACCCCGTGTAACTTCTAAACTAGGGACGGTAAAAATAAAATAAAAAACCTTTGATTTATTTATTTGTTCCAAAAACCTGTAAAAAGAAAACTTGAGGTCAGATTTAACCTGTTTTTGCCCGCTTGACGTGGAATGACTCATATATATATTGCATTGCAACTTTATAAATTGAGATCCTACATAGAGGTATGTATACAGTACATTTTAAATGAAGATATTTCAGGTACCTTTTCGTCGTAGCATATCCTTTATGTGTACCAAATACATAGGTCATTTATTTCTTATTATTTCTATTCAATAATACAGTGGCGCTAAATTAAAAAAATACCACAATGATGTTATGTTGTATATTTTGGAAAAAAATTCCTAGCGTCGTAAAAAGGGTGAAAAAAAATTCCCTGTAATTTTCAAAACTCTGGCGGTGGCTTCTACTGGTATTTTTGTCTTTAGTCTTTAATGATTGTCTACATTTGAAATATATAATTTCAGCTAACTTTGACGAAACATACATTAGAAATACGTGCTTATAAAAATTCTAATGCATAATTAAGGTATCACAAAACATGATAAGATGCCCCACTTAAGTATTTGTACATACATATAATCGATAACAAACGTATAGTAAATAATATAACAATATGTTTACCTGATAATCAAAACACTGTTGTTTTTTCTATGTTTTGATCACGTATTAACAATTATATCGAAAATTGTCTTCACATAAATACTAAATAATTCGTCAGTATTAAAAAAGTTCATGTTATCGATTTATATTGTAGTTTTCGAGCGTACATTGTTATAATGTCAATCATTTGTTTATTATTTAATTTATAAAAAAATGATATACCTATACATATTCGTAAGAGATAATATGTTTTTAATTGTGCCGGTGAATCGAACGCTCCTGTACCTTGGCATTCAGCCCCCTCCCACCTCACTCTGCTAGTCCGTTATTGGTTTGAGCCTCTCCTCGACGATAAAATAAAAAAGAGTTAGTAAATGACATCTTGAGCCTTTAGGAATCCATAAGAGTTCAGGAAAGATTATTTTACAAGAGCAATAGACAGAAAACATGGTACATATTTAACATAAAATTTTAATTTAATTTTTATCACACATTTCTAACCTACCAACCTGTTTAAATTAAACTACTATACTGGCAATATAGATTTGGGGTAATATTCAATTACCCCTCCTCTTTCGTATAGTCGCCTAAAATCTAAGAATTTAAACAAATATTGTTTTCTCTATATGCATTTTATCGATTTTTTCAGTTTTTATTTCCCTATTAAGCTGAGTATTTTTTTATTTCCCAATTAAATTATTTATGATAAAGTGTTAACTTTGAAACACGCAATCAAATAACATGAAGGTATATTGTATTATTGTAATTTGATTTGTTTGATAAAAAACATGAATATAAAATTAAAATTTTAAACTACATTTCCTAATTACTTTTGTCATTCAGAAATATTGTTAGTTTTTGAAATAATTTATTTGTTAATAAATAAATTCTGTTCTTAAATATTAAACATTCAATAATAATATTTATTTCAAATGTTTGATTGAGTTAATCATTTATATACGTAGTACATGGCAATTTTAACAATCTTTACAAATAAATCAATTTGGTTTTATTTGTGGAGATATGAGAATTAATGAGCTTTTTAATAAGTGATTATTTTATTAAATTGCGCGTTTATATAAAACGGGGCAATGCACTGATGGATCTACTGTTACCGAGTCACAAGATAAAAGAATAGTCAATAAATATCTGCTTACTTACATGTATTTTATAAATAAATTATGTTGACATTGAATCAAATGCAGTTTGCATTATCTGTACCTAATGGCGCATGCAGAATAACCTTATTAACTCTTCTTTCTACAAAAATTAAATACTAAATGTAAAGAAAACATTTGCATTTTTAATAAGGAACGTTCGATTTATTACTATCGCAGGGGCAACAATTGACCCCCTCCTACAATGTTATTATTAAATTTAAGCTGGTGCAGAGTTAATCCGGAAATAATATTGAAAAATGTTGGTGTAAAATTGATTTTTTTAAATCTTTAATTATTATTTTTACTGGTATTTTGTAATTCCATAACCCATTTAGAATGTTATGTTTTTGTTTGAAATTATAAGAAATTAACCTTTATCTTTATTAATTAATAATACGTAAACGCCACATATAAGCGAAAGCTTGTATTCGTTATGGTCAGCCACCTATCGAATAAAACTTGAACCCTTCTGAAGTTCCCAAACAGCGATATGAATTCAAATTAAGAAACATTAATATTATTTACCGTTCGATGTAAATGTACTGTTAAAAAAGTCACTGGGAGTCAAGTGTGCACAGCAAACATATTTTTGTAATTAATGGAGGTTAAGTTTAAATTTTTCGCCCATATTTCTTTTACAGCTGCATTTTTTGGTAACAGATAAAAACTTATAAAATTTTTTTATATTATTGTGACAATTTGGTACAGCATAACGTTTAGTTGTTTTATTCTTGATTGCATTTTAATAAATTTAACTACTTATTTACATTATTTTTACACTATATTTAAAAAATTTAAATTGCTGTTTGATAAATTCAGAAGGGTTCAAGTTTTATCCGATAGGTGGCAGAGTGGTCACTGACCATAGCGAATATAAATTAATATTATTAATATATTCATAAGTATATATTTTTTTATTACATTCGATTACACATGGAGAAGGCATTTTATTATTAAGGGCAATATTCAGAAGGTTTGCGCCTCTCCGAATTCCATGGAGTCGGCGTCAGTGATTACAATTTATTTTACTTGCTTACTATAAAAGGAAGTTGATAATTAAACTGCAACCCTCTGCCCACCTCTTCCGTTTGTTTATATCTTTTATTTTATAAAGTTTATAAATGCAGTTTTTGAGATTATTATATTTTCGGGTCACTGCGTTTTCCGACGTATTCCAATTCCCTTTTCCCATTCTTTTCAATTTTTCTAACTCGTTCTTTTTCATTTCGTTGACAATACCTCTTTCAATTTAATCAGGGAAGATCCATGATCGGCAAATTAAAAAATGATATATGAAATATTTATAATGAAATATTTTTTTATAAAAATACAAATGTTGAAATAATCAAATTTACAATTTAGTTATATTGATTAATTCATTCAAGCATGTTTTAAGACAAAATAAGTGATATATTCTATAAGACTAGTTGTGATGTTGATGATATTAACCATCATTACTACCACCATGGTGGAGGTAGTGGTACCTATGTTTTTAGAGCAGTAATTTGCGCGTGTTTTCACCGGTTTCGAAAGCTGCTGGGAACTTTAAGATAATAATGCTCGGGAAATCGTCGATTACTTTTGAAAATTATATTTATATTTTAGGTAAGTACACTTTAAAACAGGGGTTATTTTAAGAAAATTTTTCAACTGCAAATGCATTTTTTTTGCTCTACAATTTGTATATTTATCTCTTACAAATTATAGGTAATGACCTTTTTTTGCTCTACACTTACACTTTTTTATATTTTTTTTTCTACTTGCAATTTTTCATCTACACAAATTTGCTTTTACCACTGCTGTTTTCATTTTTGGAACACACTAAAATAACCCTTTAAAATTGTTTACATGTATTAATTTTCTAAACATTTTGTTCATAGGAACCTACTATGCAAATTCTGTTGATATCTGGATTTTAGTATATTTGAACCAATATCTATCAAGACATCATATCTTTTGCAAGACTTATTTTTACTAGATTTACAAATTGTTTATTTTAATAAATAATACTGTTTTTAAAAACAGTAGTCATTGTTATTATTTACACGAAATTTAAAAACACCTACTGTAATTAATCATGTAGGTATGTATTGATACGAAACATAATATTTCAGGAACACTTGATGAGACAAAATGTAAATAAAAACAATACAATCAATAGCTGCACATATCATAATATCTCAAGTATGTATGTTGATGTACATTTGTACATACCAACATAATATTTTGCAAAATTAATTGTTAAGATTACATTACAATAGGTAGGTTACATTTCATTATTTTCATTGTGTAATTTGCTTCCTTGCAATATTGAAGATACGAGAAGTTTTGTGATCGTTTTTAAATAAGACAAAAAATTGTTCTCCGATTGTCTGTCTGTCTGTCCCCTGGATCCTTGTCACACGCATAACTCATAAACTACTGAACCGATATTAATGAAACTTGGTTGAATGTTTGAATCTGGCTTGAGGACGGCCCCATTTCAAAATCATCAAAATTGTGTGTAAAAGGGAGGGGTGACATCAAAATATTTAACCTAACTTTACAGGATTGGTAACGAATTTCGGGGCAACACGTATTTTTTTTAACGAACTTGTATTGTATGTATTTTTAACCAACGCTGCACTTACGAAAAAAATAAAAATAATAATAATACAATAACAATAAAGTATACAAGTTGTCTAAAAAGTTCAAAAGGAGCTAGAAGACAAAAAAAATTTCTAAAAAAAATGACTCATGAAACGCAAATTTATTCACTATAATAACCACAAAAGTTATAATGTGTTGATTAAAAAAGCATTTCCGTATCATATTTTGATTATCTTGAAGCTTCGATCAAAGATCGACTCTAGTACAAACAAATTCATTGAAGAAAATTATCGCAAAAACCTATGATCGAAAGTATTTATTTTTACTATAATATTACGTTTCAATCATTTGACACACTATCGCATAAATAACATATTCACTGATAATAGGTGATTAATAAAAAAAAAACTTTGACAGCTTATTCATTATGCTCTGTCTATTAGTTCTTTCAGTGCATGCGAAATGTGGAACGATGTGTGGAGTGCAAGTAAAATAATCAATCGAAATAATGGAACCATTTATCGTTGATTATTTTATGCGGTTTTTTATTTACATTTTATCAAAATATTTATAAACGTTTTTTTCTGGACGACGTACATACATTCGTACTTAATCTTATCAAATGCTTTTTGAGATATGATATTTTTATATGTAGGTAGTACAGAGGAATCGCATTATTGTTACATATTTATTTATAAAGAGATTATGTAAAAATAACTTTCAGGAAATATATAATCTTGCTTCTTTGTTTTGTTTAGAACATACAAACTGAAACCTTTGACTTTAGAATTCGTCTCATTTATCTTATATCATTTTTTGTGTACAAACTTGTTTTTTTTTAGAGAAAAATGAAAACTTATCTCTGTCTTGTGCAAATTTTTTTTTTGTGTACTAATTGTAAGTATACCGAAGTCGGAAAAATAGATCACATGGAATCAACACTGTCTGTCTCTCACAGCCATCTAACTACTGAACAATTTGATCTCGGAAACTGAGATTTGGCATACATAATTATAGTAAATGGTGGATTAATATTAGACCTGAGTTATAAAAATTAAAACTTTCACGTAACATGTGTCGTTCTTGAGATATCTTGAAATAATAAATAATTTGGGATGTCACCCCTCTCTCTTACACACGATTTTGATGATTTTACAGCTAGATCCAACCATCCAAACAAGTTTCATTAATATCGGTTCAGTGATTCATGAGTTATGAGTGTGACAAGGATTCAGGGGACAGACACACACACATACAGACACGGAACGAAAAGTATTTATCTTGACTCTCATTCTAAAACGATCACAAAACTTCTCGTATCTTCGATATTAAGCAAATTTCGTATAGGGTGACCAGTATTTTGTTTTTTGTAAACCCTGGCATGTAAATGAAGACCCCTTTTTATTTTATTTTATCTTTTTTATTTTTATTTTATTCTTTTTATTTTTATTTTCATAAAATTTATTAAAAATTCATTACCCTAATCTGCAATTTTGCGCCCCCTGCTCTATTCTTTTTTTTAGTCGTCATCATTTTTTACAAAACCCGGAAAAATTGCGCCGAAACCCTGAGCCCGGAGATCAAGTATACAAACCCTGAGACTCCGGTAAAAAACTAAGACCCAGTGGCGAAGCGAGGGGGGGGCAAGGGGGTCTATCATGCCCCGGGCGCCAAATGGTCCTTAACTTTTGGAACCGCATAGCATAAACTCAATTTATAAAGAGCCATAGGCCAGAATATGCAACTGAAAACCTTTTTTTTTTTAGTCGTGTAAATGTAAAATGTATTTAATAAATACGATCAGATAAAATAAAAACTGAACCTTTTTTTTTTTTTAGTCACGCCGATTCCAATTCAGATTTATTATAAAATTATTATTATTATTATTATTTTTTATTTTATTATTTTTGGGGGCGCCAAAAAAACATCGTACCCCGGGCGCCAATTATGCTTGCTAATGCTATGTCACTGCTAAGACCTGGTCACCCTAATCTCGTACCGTCAAAATTTAATCTGATCTCGTCTCATCATGTCAAAAAAAACAATCTTACCTCAACGTGATGCCCTAGTTTTATAAACCAAAAATATTCATCGAAAAAAGTATAAAAATTCCCTACCTCTGCGATCATGCATCAGAAAACAAAGTAAACAAAACAATATCTAAAACAAAACACGCACCCCGGAAACTACAGCAACAAACATCATCTCCACCTCCACCAGACGAGTGATCCAACAATGTCCACCGGACCGCAACAACGTGACAAGGTCTGATCTAACCACACAACAACCAGTCGCTCGTGTGTAGCGGTAGCAGAAACAAGTCGATACGTAGTGTGCTGTGCCGTGACGTGCGTGCTCTTGTGATATGTTGTGCTATCCAATGCTCTGATAACAGTCCTTGGTGTATTGCTGTGCCAAATGTAAGTAGTGAAAATTATTTGTCTATTTTTTTCATGCGCGCGAATTTTATATAAGGAATGAGTTCATATGGAGTCAAAAATTCAGTTGTGAATAATTTAAATCGTTCAAAAAGCTGGACAGTCGAAAAAATGTATGTTTTATGAACACACAATATTAAGTAGAAATCAGCGATTTAAAAGCAGTGGCGACAAGTGCATAGCATTTACATTACATACAAATTTAACGTTGTGTGATTGGTGCATTTTGAAATGCCGCCTCGAAACTAACTGATAAATTTTAAATTAATCAACAGTATATTGTTTTCAACAATAAAATACATTAATGAAATTAAAGTAAGCATCCTAGATAAAATTATAATAATATTTTTTGGCAGATATAAATTTGAAAACAAAATATTAATTACTATTTTATTAAATTTTGTGGCGGCATTTCAAAATGCACCAATCACACATCGTTAAATTTAACCAAATGTTACTATAACACTTTTAAGAGTAAATTTCTTTATAATACCGGGCATTATTTTTATTTTCTGAATTAATAAATATACCAAAGAGTAAATTTTTAGAGCGCATATTACATAAATTTAAAAGCGATTTTAATTTTATTTTTATGTTTACATAATTACAGATTATGATAATTATTATAAATAAGCATCACATTTGAAATTTTTTTTTTATTGCTTCCTCGCAATATCGAAGATACCAGAAGCATTGTGATCGTTTTAGAATGAGACAAAAAATTGTTCCCTGATTTAAATTTTTTTATATTGCATTATAATTTCAAATTTACATAAAATACGAATGCTTTGTACTCAGTGTAGTTAAATGATTGCACAGTCGATAATTTTTATTCCTTATTATTTTGTTGATAAGAAAAACACGCCATTTAGATTAATAAAGTAATTGTGTTTGTCAATGCAAAGTTAAATTCAATTGTTAGGAGAGTTTTAAAAAATCTAAATACTAAATACTAATTGTATGTATAACTATAGTATATTATGTAGACTAAAAATTTAAAATTTTTATTTTGTCCTATCTGCAATTCGTAATCCAACTATAATAAACCGTTTAATAAAAATCCGTACAGTGGATCACTTATACATGTGAGATATTTTCAGGGCCGGATTTATATTTGTAAGGGCCCTGAGCAGTAGTCATAGGAGGTGCCCTTAAGTTCGAAAACAAATGCAAAATTTGAAATTACTTATGTCATATTTTTTATTGAACTGTTGGATACATTCATTAAATTTATTATTAAAATTGATATCGTTCACTTTAATTACCTAACTTATTAACATATTAATATTTTAATTAAAAAGTTATGTCGCATTTAGTTACAAAATTCGTAATGTTTTGACGAATTGGGGGACCCCACAAAGCTGGGACCCTAAGCAACTGCTAATTTTGCTTATGGGTAAATCCGGCCCTGAATATTTTGAAATTGAAGACCAAAAACATTTATACATATTTTTAAAACTGATCAAATACATTCATAGTTTACTCTTATATTTTCAATATAGCGGGGAAGCGAAATATTTTACAACCAAATAATAAACTTAAATTAAGTAACGAATGTATTTTATTATACATAGATCTCCCGCAGATAATTATATTAACAAGGAATAGACCGCGAATACTTTTTTGACTAACAATTATTTCTTCTATCTGTGTTACCAGTTTGTTTGTGATGATTGACAGCTTATTGTTAGTACACGTCTGTTAAATAACAAATGCTGCAGGTTTTGATTGATCATTTACATGACTGGCACCAATAACAGAATTTGATAAAACTGGGGGTAGCATAACCCCCAGCATGCTACTAAATAGTTGCATACACAAGATTTTTTTTTTTTAAAACAGGCAGATTTTTTTAGCACACTGTAAAATATAATAATTATAGTTTATATAAAATTATTTATTAGAACATATAATTAAGTATATAATATATAAACTCATTTAAATTTAAAATTTTTATTTATTTAATTTAAAAATACTAGATAAATTAGGTTGCAAAAAATTGATGTTTTTAAAAAATATATATTTTATTTATGACAAAAATATAAACGGATTTGAATTATTTACAAGTTCATGTTCATGACAGAAAAAGATAATTTTTGTTAGAAATGATTTCAATTAATGTAGAATTAATTCAAATTTCAATTTTTTACGAAGTGTAATGATTACTATAGTCTTCCTATAAAAGCATAAATGTGAAAAGAGTAAAATATAAATATCTTATTAATATTGTTATAATAATACATTAATTATAATAATTAATAATCATACAACAATCCGCGAAAATAAGAACGCACCTCTTGGATGCATGACTGTGTTTAAGATCAAATATAAGTTAATATATTTGTATGCAATTTTACCTATTAATAAATAAAGTAACGTAACATATTACATTACAATTGTGAATCATGTGACTAAATCACATATCACAAAATAAAATACAAAATATTTTTTATGTATTTCAATGCCATTAAAATTTGTTTGCTATACGTACTGATGCGAAGATCAACAAGTCAAGTATTTATAACGTTTGTAATATACCGCATACTTTTTTTTATCAGCTTACTGATAATACTAATTGTAAATGCAACAAAATGACTATTATTTTTCTAAATATTTTACTTGTATGTATTTTTAAAATTAAAAAATGCATTTTGGCAATAATTTTGAAATTATGTGTAAATAATAACTAGCTCCATGAGGTCGTGAGTTAGACAGATATTTTGAAATCTACAAATATAAATAAATACATTTAGGTAATAATTATGAGTATATTCACATAATGTACATATTTAACAAATACTAATATTATTTTTAGATAGAAATATGAGATTTTACACCATATATATGTAAATCAAGGGCACGTGGGTGAAAGTAGTAAACTTTTCAAAAAAAAAATTAAGTGTGCATATAAGAACATAAGATACTGTTTTGCCCCCCTTTAAGAGCAAAGTTTACTGTTTTTTGAGATTGATGAGCTTATTTTTTGTAATTTTCATGAATTCATGTTACTAATAAAACAAGTACGTCTTTATTAAATAAATTTAATTACCAAAGTCTGCAAATATATATTTTTTCCTTAAATTATAGCCTTTTATTTTGTTTATGTTTTTTCTCCAGTAATGAATAAAGTTAAACCAGTGATGGACACTTGCTAATGTTTACAAAATGATAAGTACTGTGATACAAAAGTTATAAAATAAAGAATCGTAAAATTTGAAACAATGTAAAGTAGATTCTATGATAATATAATAATTAATTAATAAATTAGACTAATAATTAGTTTAAATGTCCACCATTTTGACACCCATTGGACTATTGTCATCAAATTAAGCTTTTTTATAGTTAAGTGTCTATAAATTATGATTCAGTAATGGCAGTAATTAAATATTAACAAATATTTATAATTTAGTACATTTAATTAAATGAGAATCTAACACTGGAGTATGATCCAAGACTGGTGCCAGTACCTTACATATATTTATAACTTCGTAACTAGCTTCACATGTACCCTGTTTTCGAATTAATTTTTAAACTGTGTAATGAATAAAAGATAAATGATTTGGATAAAAATTATAAAGAATTTTGTTATTTATAATTGATGTTTTATTCGTTTTTTATTTCTTTTATCAGTTGGTTAGAAATATTTAAAAAAAATGGAAATATACTGTTCATTTTCAGTATAAAATACTATAAGTCCCATGACACCCATGACAGCTTTTTTATAAATTGTTTCAAAAGAATAATTATCAGTTGTAATATTTTATTTGTCTTTATTTTCATATTATACACAACCGTATTGATTAGTACACCAATTTGAATAGTTAACGAAAATTATAAGGTAGGTTTTGGTAGATTATTGCTTTTAATGTTCTGATAAAACAAGTTTTTATAAAACGTAAATATCTCAACACGTATTCTTTAATTAATCTCTTCAACGAAACTGCAAGTCAAAATTTTATATATAATATTTTCAAAGAATCTGTACAAATGTGCAGAATTTAAAACTTAGGAAATACCAATCCTTTAAAATAAAAACTGTTTTATTTTTATTTTACAAATCATAAACTTATTATGAATTAATGTACGTGTATATTACATACATAAGTATTTCAGTAGCCACGCTATTGTTTTTAAAATAAATACTGAAACTACAGTATTAAAACCGTAATATTTCATACAAAAGATTATTAACATAGGTGATATACATACATACATATTATACAATTCTTGGTAAATATATATACCTAACTCTTCGTTTTATAAATATTCATCATTGTTTAAGATTATGTTAGTTAACATATTTTGCACATACTTATTTTAATTATACCTGTACTACAATAATTTATAGTTTGTTTTAAATTTCTTTTACATGTTTTTTGTATAGTACATATATGTATAAAAAAAGTGCTTTTACTAAAAGTCTTAAATTAGAAACGTATACAAGATAATTTTTATTACTTACATTGTTCTCTTTTATGCAATGGAATTTTTGTTTTTTAAATTTCTGTTATTATTTTACTATATAAATCTTACGTAATTTTTTTATTTACAGTTGTAATGAGTTTTTAACTGAAAAAAATTTAATTGCATCTAAATTATAGTCACTGCGTGACTACATAATTTTATCATTCGATTTTTGGTAACGTATGTAGAGTCGCATGCAGAAGTAGTCGAGCAGTTTTCATTCATATTCCTATTTCATTATCATAACATTTTAATCAGTTTTCCATGTACCAAACAAAGACAGATATTTTGAAACTCATTTGCTAGATAAATAAGTACTCTCCGTTTATAGTACACATACATATTTGTGCGATTAAATTATTATATGTGATCTACTGAAAATTGTATAAGTAAATTTTGTGGCAATAAATATTTGATATTCCGAAATTTAGTATTTAAATATATTAACTAGATATAAAATTAATTAATGAAATGGGTGTATAATTGAGTTTTTATTTAAAATGATGTAACTATATAAGCTCTGCCCTAGAAAAAGATAACCGGTGATGTTTTTATATTTTGGAATCTGTTGTAAGCTATTTTGACCTTTACGGTGGTAGACGATTTCTGAAGCCTGTACTATGGGCTTCAGAAGGAATTTTTATCGCGAATGATATGTCGATGATCAAACTTTATTTTACCAGGAAATAATTTTAAACATTTCATTAAATAAAATTTTTGTTTATTCGAGTGTTGCGGATAATTACTCTTGTTTCTGAAATAAATAAATCTAAATTTATTTAATCTAAAATCAAGTTTTAACTCAATTAATGCATTTATTTAAAAATTGATAAGATTAATATATGTCGATAAAGAATTTTCTTAGTATTATAAATTATAAATATATTATAATATATGTATTTATAATTTTGTTATCATCAATAATTCTTTCCTAAAAATAAATTAAGTTGTTCAGTAAGTATTTAGTTCTAATTTAATCTACTATTCAGTATTAAATCCATAGAGTATATTTAGGGGTACGAGGAGATTTCTTTTGCATTTTACGTGTACATATCAGCCACCCAAAACTTCATGGTCACTCACAGAAAAAAACCAAATTGAATGTATAATTTAAACAAAATTAAATAAATAACTTTCGATAAAATGTCATAATATCAATGAATATGTTAACTAATTATAAGTACTTTTTTTATAAAATTAACATTTATATATTACTAAAATTCAATTTGACAACTAATTTTGTTATGAAAGATTTAATATTTATTAAAATAATTAATATTGTTTATTTTACACATAAAAAAAAATAGTTTAGTGAGGAGAGGGGGGGGGGGCTGTTATCGATAGTGAAGTCCCGTCCTCTGGCACCCCTCCTGAATTCAACACTGCTATTATAACTTATTAATGATCCGTTTATAAAATCGATTTTATTCAATTCAGTTCAGTTATCAGTTTTAGTAAATCTGTGTAAACACGTTTATTATCTATATAAAATATGATAATTGAAAAATATATTTTTCAAAAGTGTTAATATAATGGCATTCATATATCTATAAAAGACTTATTTTTAATCAATGTAGATACATATGTATATCCTTTATTAAATATTAGTTCAAAACCGCAATTCACAATTCTAATCAATTAAATAGTACCAGTTTTTATAATTATTTTCGCGAAATTTGACAAACGGGTTTTGAAATTTGCATAAAAAAATGTAATAATATTTAATTGTACAGGAATTGTAATAAAAAATATTTAAATGGTGCTTTTTGTTAACATTACAACATATTATTTTTTATAAATAATGTTTACATATACAATACATTGTATATTTATTGATAATACAAATTTAAATTGTAAGTATTATCATTATCTTAATAGGTCATAACATGACAATTGCAAAAATGTAATTTCTTAGAAGAGTGCTTAAAAGTTCAAAAGGTACCTTGCTGTTTTTTAGATATGATACGATATTTTTTTAACTAAAAAAAAAATTTCCCTTAAAATAAGTGACACTGGGGCCCATAACTAACATTCTGCTCCGGGCCGTAATCTTCCTTATTGTTAGTTAGCCACTGCCAAAGTGTCAGTTATCATCATTCTAATTAACACCATCAATACGTACAGACATTGAAAAATATGTTTCTATCAACAATATAATTTTTTTGTACATAATCTCTAAAAGTTTTGTATTTATAGCAACATACTGTATCTCTCTATCTACACTTTTTATGATTTTTTGCAAGTTATGCAAATATCTAACATCACGGTTAAATATATAACGCATGTGATTTTACTTTATAATGCACAGTTATTAAAATTAAATTATTTATATTTTACTAGACTGATTTTGCATAGTTAATATATTAATTTGTTATTTCTCAAAATAATTTTATTTTTATAACTGACCTTAAATTGTTCAATCATCCTTGACTGAATTTGTATACATATGTAGGTAAGTATTTAAAAAAATATAATTAAAAACAAGTTACATTTAGGTTAACAACTTGATGTTACATGTACAAAGAACAAGGACAGGGTCGAAAAATTATAAAAAAATCTCGCGGACGAATTAAATTTAAAAAAATGTAAATAAAAAGTATTTGTAATTTTGTAAATAATAAAATGGTTATACAGAATGATTAATAATTAGTGTAAAAAAAATTTACAGTAGATCGAGGATGTAATTTTAAGCATAAAATCTTATACGAACCTTTGTCCAGAAATACTTCGTAATGGAACTACAGTCTTTTGCCCAAAATTTTGCCAAAATGTTATCGATTTCCAGTATCAAATAATAATAATTTAGACCAAGGGTGTATGGGGCCAGTGGGCCCGCCGATTTTTATTAAATACTTTTTTGTTCTTTAATTTTTTCCTGAGTTGGGAACTTGTAGAAGATTATATGATACAAAATACACAAAAATATACTATATTGTAAATCACTCTGTATATACATATATTCTTGTACATAAGTTTGTATGAATGTAGACTGTATGAGTGGTTGATAAAGTCGGCCAAGATGCTAAAATTCTAATGAGAAGAAATAAAACGATGAAAAATAAAAATGACGAAATCAGTTCGGCTTAATACCAATTTCACAGTAAAAATTTCTTGTTTGAATATTTTCGAATTTTTGCTTGGATGAAATTATTAATATCTTTTATAGAATGGTTTATATTATTTAAAGATACAATTATAATATACACGATGGTCCGGTTTGGGATACAATAATTTTAGAGCTAATTCCTTTTCTCATTGTAAGTAAGTTTTTTGTTTATAATTACCTACATAATTACGCTTTGATGTAATTATAAACAAAAAAAATTATGATTGATTCATAAAATAAGGTATGTAGTAAAATAGTCACTTTGGGGATTAATTTAGATAAATTTATAACTGGAAAAGACCTAGTTCCAAACTTTGTATATAGTGATTGTAAGTAATATAATGATATTTTGCTTTGTACGCGAATGAATTCATTATAATACCACTGGCATAAGATTTTTAAACCCTTAAATTTTATCCCTAATAATATTTAAAAGTTAATGTCCGTCCATTCATTTATTTTATTGTGTCTCAATCACGCAAAAACCATTAATCGGATTAACTTATAGATAATAAACTACACGGTTGCAACTTGCAAAATCACGTATGAAGTATTTGAAATAAAGTTTATCAGTTTTATAGAAATAAAGAAAATAGTATAGGTATGTGAATATTTGTGACGTACAACAATTATTTTTTTTATCCATCATATATAAACATGCACGTAAAAAATAAAACACTCAAATCTCGAAGGAGTCATAAATACTTTCGCGTGCAGATAAATTGGTATCACTGTTTTTACGTAGTTCTTTTTTAGATTATTATTGTTTTCAACTGTTAAACGTTCTTTTATATCTAATTATAAGCTGTTCTGTCAAAGCATGTACACTATTGTACACAGTACATACACATATAAAGTACTGGCACCAGTTATGGCCGCTATAAGAGCAAGGTTTACTGTTTTTGTGATTGACGGGCTTCTTTTTTGTAATTCTCATGAACTCATGCTACTAATAAAACAAGTAACTCTTTATTTAATCAATTTAATTACCAAAGTCCGCAAATATAATTTTGTTTTTTAAATTATAGCCTTTTATTTTATTTATTGTTTTTCTCCAGTAATCGATAAAGTAAAACCAGTAATGAACACGCAGTGATGGACACTTGCTAATGGTTACAAAATGATAAGCACTACGACACAAAAGATATAAAAGAAAGAATCGTCAAATTTGAAACAATGTAAAGTAGTTGCTATGATAATATAATAATTAATAAATAAATTATACTAATAATTAGTTTTGATTTGATTGTCATCAAATCACGCTGTAAGACAGTTAAATGTATATAGATTAATTAGAAATGGTAGTAATCAAAGATCAACAAATATTTCTAATTCAATACATTTAATTAAAAAATAGCCATTACTGAGGTCATATTCAAGACTGGTGCCAGTATCTTATATTATTATCCATTTGTACAGTATAGTGCTTTTCGAAAAGTAAAAATTACTCAACTAATTATAATACTATATACTTTTATATACATTATATGTTTATAAAAATTATCAGTTTGTGAACTTTTTAACGGCTCAAATATGTATGAAGAAACGCTACAACTTTATGGCTCATCAACTTCAGTTTTTTATTCGTGCATAATTGAATTCACGACGCAAGAAGACGTTTATGTGTACATCTACAAATTAATACAAGGTTACACTTCTTATTGATTTCATATTGTATTTTCAAAATGTCATATTTATTTTCAAACTGTAGACAAAGTATCAAATAAATGTTAAGTAAATGTTGGCTTGCAAAAAAGAAACATTAAATGATTAATTATATGACTGATTTATTAAATGAAAATATATGGATTGGCTTATAAAATTAATGATTCAATTAGCAGACCTCTCTTTTAATTCTAAAAACATAAAATAAAAAACTTTTATGAAACAAAGTATATACATAGTAATTATTAATATACGTTTAAATGAATTTATATTTATTCTGTACATATATTAGGTATCATTGAAAAAAGAATAAATATTAGTAGTTATGTAAATATAAAATTTTATACTTTTAAAATACGGTAATTCAGTGTCGGATTTGTAATAGCGAGGGCCCTAAGCAGCGGACCATTTTGCCTTTATATTTGCTAGTGTAAACTGTAAACCATGTTACGAAATTTCATTTTGTGAGCCCCTCTCCCAAAATATGGGGACCTGAATGTTTGCAGAAGTTTGTTGAACAAGTACAATAAATTACTCTATAAAAAAATATATACTTAATTAAGTACATTACCCGGAAAAAAATTGTAGATCTGAAGTAATCAAATCAGATCTTGATAGATATGCATTTTGAGACAAAGTTATATTTGTTCACTGGTTTTTGATTTGTGGAGACCTGCAAAGATCTACAAAGATCCTTGTAGGTCTCCACAAATATGATTTTGTCTCAAAATGCAGATTTATCAAGATCTGATTTGACCACTTCAGATCAAAAAATTTTTTCCGGGAACCAAAAAATGTATAAGTACAAATACATTTTTTTTTATATATACCTAGTATATTTACAAATTCCAATAAGATTTTTCAAAAAATTTACATAATCTTACGGAATGATAATATAAAGCATATAGACATTGCTTGTTTCCAAAAGTTTAATGACAAATGAAATGGTTTCATACTCATGTAAATATTTCAATATGTAACAATAAATATTACTTAAAATTTCATCACAATATTCATGAATCAATTCCATTGTATTTTTTCAACCAGTGTCTTTTATTCAATGATTTTTTTACTGCCCACGAAAGTAAACAGTGAAATCATGATATTGGATTTAAGTATGATAATAAAATATTATATTGAAACACTACAAAGTGCATTTTATATTGATTACTTCATATATTGAGATATTATTATTTATAATTTATGTAGTAGGTACTTATTGTTCGCCTTTGTAAGAAACAAAATAATGATGACACTGTCAGACTATCAAAACTGACTGATAGCTATTTCATGTTGATTATTATTTTATTGTAGATTTATTCTACATAATAAATATGTACTTACGGCAAAGTAATGCAATTACAATGTTTATCCTTATATGAAGTGTCTCATAGGCGTACTGATTTAATCGACACGTTTCACCGCGGTCCCCGCGGTAATGGGGCGGGGGCTCGAAAAGATGAGTATTTTTTTTTTGGGCGTTGTGTACTGCTTTTATAAATGGGCATTATTGTAAACAAACATTTTTCCATTTTTTTTTAAATATCCGATTATTTATGTGCTTCGCGATTGCAACTTTGTAACTTTAGTATGTGAAATTCTTCTTTCTTACTTAAAAAAAAAATGTTCGGTGTTTTACCTAGACATATCGAGAAATTGTAAAAAGGTAATGAAAAATATTTTTCATTTCCATTGTTTATTTTACAAGTGTGCGAAAAGTAACAACAAAAAATATTCACTTTTTTAATTCTTTTTGAATTTTTTTCAATCATAAAATTGTACATATCCTATAGAAGATAAAATCATCTATAAAAATGTATTCTACCTAGCTATCGATTTTAGTGGGATTCATTCATTCTAATGTTTTTTTATTTTAGGTAAAAAACCGATCAAATTTGACTGGTTTATAAGATAAAATAAATAAAAATAACAAATGATCGTTTTGACTATGTTACTTTTTGAACACAAGCTAGGGGTGACCCCCCCCCCCTCTGCCCCCTTTGGTGCGCCCATCAGTGTCATGACAATTTCAAAATGAAATACGTCAATTAAGGAATAATATTTATCATTGTTCAAATTTTTTTTAGTAATTTTGATTTGCGAAAATGTGTTTTGTGATAATGACCGAAATATTATAGTGTTTTATCTTGAAATATTGCAAATGTCTGTCGTTTAAATATATACGCTTATACAAATTTTGCAATAGAAAGTATTACATAAGTAGTACAAATTTAAAATTTAGTAGTTCGTGAATATATGAATATGTTCTAAATAAAATGAATAGGTATATGAAATCAGTATCGTGAAAGATAGGAATTTGCTCCGGGGTTTTGTTTTCAAACGTATAACAACATTGACCATGAATATGATCATTATGAAATCATTTTTAGATATTATATTCAAACTTTCGTAACTTTATAAGTACATATAGCAATTGATGTGTTATATTAGCTTATAGAAGATATGATTGTTTATTTAAATTTGAACAGGTATTTTTTTTATATATAGAGGGTTAATTTAATGTCGAAATGACGAAATATTTCATGAAAAAAATGTTGTTAGTAAAAGTTGTATGGTTTTGAGGGGGAAATAACATGGCATAGTTTATTTTTTATTTGGTGAACGATTTCAATGTTAATTGAAGGCCAATATCGTTTTTTTTATGTAGAAACTTATATTTTTTATTACATCATCGTATTCTATGAATAAAACCCAACAACTTTTATCTAAAACATTTTTTAATGGACTTCAATTTTTTATGATATAAACAAAATAAATAGATTTTGTTTCATTTTCACTTTTTATTTCTTTCAACTATAAAGGAAAATTGGAAGAGACAAAAGATATCCATTTTTTTATATTATTTTGAATAAAAAAATGATTGGGTATAATTTTTAAAAAATAACCATATTAAATATTTATGACAATAAAAAATAAATTTTTACATAATATGATGAAAAATGCAACATTATTTATTTTTATTATCATTTTTATATGACCTTTTGATGCGCAGTATTCCAAGTTATCAACATGTATTGTCACAACAAGCTATATCTTGTATAAAAAATTAATAAAAAAATTAAATTATCAATTACAACATGCACAATACTGCTATAAATTATGGCAAAATAGTAAATTACCTACATATTTTTTTATTGGTATTTTTATGCATACGCAGTGACTCCGAAGCCGGGAGGCAGGGGCAGTTACCCCCCCCCCAATTTTCAGTGAGGGGGGGCAAAGTCTACTTTTTACCCCAAAATTTGGATCCTGTTTTTTTTTTAGGGTGGGTTTGAAGCGACGTTTAATTATAATAATATATGTTCTATAATTTTTTACTCTTAAAAATTCATTAATTTTTTTAAACTGATGTTATAGCACACAAACAAATTATAAAATGTATACATGAGTCTAATCAGAAACAAAGAAACATTAAACGTGAGTACAGTGTAACCTCGCTTGTACGTTTTGCTTTAGTACATTTTTTTTAGGTTCTGGTTTTCTTCCATAAGACCCTATGTTAAAATATTTCGTTAATACGTGTTTTACCCTAGACCCTTTAAAAACGTTCTAACGAAGTTCCACTGTATTTCTATTTATTTTATTTTTTTAACAAATAATACGATATTAATCAAGCTAAAGAAAATTGATGTCGATTTTGAATTTTAAGAACGCCAAGTAAAATTAGGTCAGCTTAATTTTTGAGGTTCGTACTTATTCTCCATTGTGCGCCGCCCCACCTGGCCTGGTACCCCGAGCGGTCGCCCTGGTTCACCCCCTCCTAAAGCCGTTACTGGTTGTAATAGCATCAGGTAAAATAAAAATTATGTTTTCTATATCAGTGTTTTTAACAACATCGCGAATCTAGAAATAACAAATAAATATTACAAATTACAAAATATTTACTTTTGTATATATATGACTTTATTTTATTTTTCAATCAATTGTTCTTATACTAATATAATATGGTAAGCAAAGAATAAAATTATTATTATTATTATACAAATCTATTGTTCACAAACTGGTGGTAATGTTAATTTACGAAACTGGCTTTACATAGACATCCCTACTTATAGGTTTACCTCATGCCAGTTAAGCGAACGGAATAAATTATTTATTCGATCAGTTACTCTCGTCAATTTCCGTTAGGGTGTATTTTAGACATACATATTATATATAATAATAGGTATGAGTGAAATGCACGTTTATGCGAATAGATGACCGTGTATAGCACCCTAGCAGATATCGATAAACGAGGAGAAGAGATATTTAAACACAAACACGCTGTTTTTAAAACAATTCGTATTTAAAAATCAGTGGCGCGTTACACACTAAGCACTTTAGGCCTCAAGGTAAATGGGGGGGGGGGGGGGCTGACGAAGTAAAGAGCAAAAAAGGTGTGCAGGCATAGTAATGACATGAATTTATTTAATTTTGTTATAAATTGTTCATATTTTTTTATTTATAAAAATAAATTAATAGGGATCCCGAATATTTATTGTGCCTTGAGCCCTCAACTTTCATAACGTGCCAAAACAGTTACAAATGTATAGGTAGGTTTTGTTGCCATTTTAGTCAAGCTTTAGAGAAATTTTATTTTAAGTTTAAGTTATCAACGATTTCTATACATTAAAAGTTTTATATTGCATAAAAAGTCATGCACAGTCGACGATGAAAAAAAATAATGATTCAGTTTATGACGTCGCGACGCGCGACCGATAAACTAGTTCCGATATGCAAACGAAAAAAAAAACATTTTTTTGGACCCCCTTCAATAGACTGAAAAGTATATTCAAATTTTGTTCACTTATTCCATTGAGTGGAATGTCTTTAGATAGGTCTCCTAAAATGCAATAAGAAATGTTTTAGGACTTTTTGATTTTAACCCTTCAGTCACGATATATTTGCTTTTCAATGTGGTTATCAGAAAAAAATCTAAGAAAATTTCAGAATGTATGTAGTTTTTATGAAAATTATAACGAACATTCTAACAAAAATAGTTTATGAAACATTTTGGAATAACACTTTTTTATAAATCGTAGAGAGAATGACTACGGAACCCTATCATGAGCGTGTCCAACACGCACTTGGCCGTTTTTGTTTGTATATGAGTCTGATATGAGAGGAAATGCTTAAAATTCGTATTTCTCTAACCCAAGAATATCAAAACTATTAAGTCTTCTACGATATTATTTATAAAAATCATATTTAACCCAAAAAAAATTGGATGTAAATAACGAATTTTAAGAAATATCGAAATTTAAAAAAAATATACCAATTGATAGACAAAGAAAAACTGCCTGAAACTGCACCATAATTTAATTTTCGCTTTTTTGTCCTTTGTACCTATTATAATTATTTTAATTCCTCCAAATATTCATTTAAAATATATTTAAAAGTTAATAGACATCGTATATATGTAATTATAATAATTAATAAATATCATTATACCAGTAGATACATTAACGCATAGGTATATTATAATATGTGTTTATATCTTTAACCACGTTCAAACAAGGTCAAACGTTCTAATGTTTTATACTTGTGAATGTTAATACGGGCGCTTAACCTTGTGTCGGGTTTTATTTTTCGTCTTCAGTATGTAAAACAAGACTTTGGCCAAAATAGAAGAAGAAACAGTTATCTCAAAATTCTCATCAGACGATAATAGATTTGATAAATAAAAGTACCGTAATATAAATTGACACACTGATGATTTAGTTGTTTAATTTGGCCCAGATTTGGCCAAGTGATATATTAGATGAAGCAATCGATTAAACAGGTTTAGATTAAAATAATCAAAAGTATAGATACCTATGCAATAATTTGCATGCACGCGAATTTTGAAAAAAAAATTATACAGTATATTTTTGTAGTTATCATAAAAAAATAAATACTAATTGGAACATTATTTATTAAAACGTAGTAACTGAAATGAAGTACTTTAATTTTCTTGTATTATGCCTACTGCATTTATTAATTAAGAATAGTTTTTTTCACTATTAATTTTAACTATTTTCAACAAAACATTTTTGTAAAGAAAATAAAAATCTTGATTTTCAGTACGAGTTATTCACAAAATAACAAAATCAATGATCAAGAAAATTAATTTTTCATAAGCAATTGTACCAACATATAATGTTTATTGTATGGTAAACTCCATAGACATAGAGTATGGACCGTACATTCTGTATTAACATAATATGGTGTAACATTTCTTCAAAACAGTGAGAGAGATGCGGTGGCGTTTGGGATATATCTATCTTTTTTTAATAAGTTTAAAAAATGACAAGTATATCCCAAACCTATTTATATTTCTTTCTTAGACTCCAATCTATTTTGTTGAAAATTAATTGACTGAATAGTCAAATCCGATTAAAGTAAAAAATATGGTAAAAACGCTTACAAAATGATGTGCAACTCACTTCTGTAACATGTTGCTTCCTCGCAATATCGAAGATACGAGAAGCTATGTGATCGTTTCAGATTGAGACAAAAAAAAAGTTCTCCAATTTCAAAATTTTTAATTTATTTATCCGTTTCACGTCAAGACAAACACTTTTCGTTCCGTGTCTGTCTGTCTGTCCGTGTGTCCGTCCGTCCGTCCGTCCGTCCGTCTGTCCCCTGAATCCTTGTCACACGCATAACTCATGAACCACTGAACCGATATTATTGAAACTTGGTCGGATGGTTGGGTTTGGTTTGAGGACGGTCCCATTTCAAAATCATCAAAATCGTGTGTAAGGGGGAGGGGTGACACCCCAAAATATTTATTTTTTCAAGATATCTCAAGAACGACACATGTTACGAGAAAATTTTATAGAATATTTTTTGTAGAGAATTAAATTTCCTATAATATGGGTCTACTACGTTTGTTGTAAAATATTCCCTTACAAAGATTTATCTAAATTAATTTTAAAAATTCGTGTTTTGTTTTTCTAAATTGATATTTGATTGGATATATTAAGTGTCATTTTGACGTTTTAAATGTCACTTTGGCGTTTTAAATGTCACTTTGACGTTTTAAATGTCATTTTGACATTTGCATAAATTTAGATTTAGATTGAAATTGTCAAAAAATTAAAAATATATGAAAAAATATTCAGGTGCGTTTTAAGAAAAAATTCGAACTAAGATTTTTTAGTAAAATTTGTATAAAAATTAAATGGTTAACCAATGCCAGGCAATTTATCTGAACACTATCGGTTTTAGTGAATTTAGCACGAGGAAGCACTGTGCATTTACTTGGCAGATGTTTTTTTTTTGCCATTTAAGAAAATTCATATTTAATTTAGTTTTGATTTTATGTTCTATTATATAACGTCTAAATTACTTAAATTAAATTGGATGTATTTACGCATTTTATAACTTCCTTTATTAGATGTTTCTTTTCTAGTAATATATTTAATTTACATTTGTTGTTAACATATTTCTTACAAATGGTAATAAATTATACATGCTTGAATGCTGTTATTTAACGGACGTTTTTATCATAATTTTTCATTCATTCATTCATACAATTAATTCTGTTAACAGTAACATATTATTAACGTTAGTTATTATAAGACATGTGTTTTCTCTGAAATTTTACAACATGTAATATAGATAAGTATTTAAGTGAATTTCTCTCAAGTGATGCGTTCTCAAAGAAATAAAAGAATGAATAGTTTATTGTTAAAAGTGAAAACGGATATTTGAGAGTAAACTTAATTATTTTCGTTAATTATTGTAATTAGTAGTTATAGTAGGTGTAATGTTAGGATTGTTCTAATACCATTTCTTGGTTTATGGATGTAACTATTGTCGTATTTTCTGCCAACAGTCGCATACCGCATTCTCAAACTTTAGTAATTTATGGATTCCAATTTTCATTAATAAAATAAATAGTAGATACCATCATTTTCCTTTAAAATGTTTTTGATTGTACGATTTTTTGGCAACTGACTTTGGAAATTTGAATTTTTTTATATGTATTCGTTTGTACCCGTTTGTATCGCAAAATTTTTAATTTATACCTCAAAGAGCTAAATGATATTTTAAAAATTAAAAAAGGGTGGCAACTCACATTCATATATAAAAAAAAAGTTGCCTGTTTGGTAATGAAATCAAAAATATGATCAAAATCGTCACTTTCCCACTTAGCAAAATTCAAAAATCTGACGTGATAGATCAATTTGTGCAACAGATTCTATTTCAACACGTTGAAAACTTTCAGAATCGCCTATTCAGGTCTCTAGTATAAAAATTATGGCGTATATGTAATTTTTGTAAATAATAAAGTTTTTATCAAATATGTTCTAAAATGTTATTTCTATAATTATATCATAAAAATATTTTCTTTCACATACATTTGTTCGTATACGAACGCTAATTCTTTAACGAAAAACGTACGTGTTTAAAGGTTTAGGAAAAATCATAAGTGAAGAATCGTTTTTGATTTAGTAAAATAATTAATTATTTATATTTTATTTATTTAGCATGAACAAATAAATAAAATACTTGTGATTTCACTCATATAACATTAATAAATTATGTTACAGGAGAAACCATATAATTTTGTGATTAGAATTTTAATAGGCTTCTCTGTGCTAATACTTAAGTTTTAGGTCTTCCGATTCATATTTATACATATATAGGTACCTATGTAATTATTTTAAATTTCGCTTTGTTGATGTAATTACGTATTAAATCAATAACAGACATTTTTGATTTTTTCCTTATATTAAAAATAATTCAAGTGTTTACGCTCGTTTTTAGATATTTATTTATTCTGAGAACAGATGAAATTATATTTGTCTATAATATTTACAGAAAATAATTCCATAATACTCGTATATGTAAAGTAGATAGGTAAGTACGTCATTTAAAACAATTTCAAGTTCATCGACTGGAAACTACATTGTCATTCCAGATTTAAGGCTTCCATGGTGTTAACTGTAGCGATCAAATTAATTCATCTAAAACAATACACACCAGTGGCCTAACCATGATTTTTTGGGGGGACCGGAAATGTATTAAATTTTTTTATTTCCACCAATTGTTTTTTTTTATTTTTAAAAACTTCAAAAGGGGAATTTCCCAGGTACAACTGAATGACCTTTTTGCTCTTCACTTCCTAAAATTTCTAATATTACTAAGTTTCAGAAATTTTACAAATCAGCTGAGGTATAACATTTATTAATAATAACTTTATTTTTATACTGCGGAAGGGCCACTTTCATCTGCCCCTCCCCTCTGGTTACGCTACTGATACACACATGATTTCCCTTTCTTTAGAGTTCGATATTTATTTTACAAAACTGACAGATGGTAATTTATAGTTTAGTATTTAAATAAATTTAAAAATTAAATCATAAAAATTCCAAGATGACATCGCATCTGATATTAAATTAAATGGACATTGAAAAATATGATAATAAACTAAATAAAAATAAATAATACCAAAGAAGCTCTTAAGTTTTTTTATATGATAACTGAACCTGTTAGTTCTTACGTAGGTAAGTACGTATGCATGTACCATATATGTATGTATGTACATATATAACAGCCGTCAGATTCGTTACAAGCTGCAATATATGGTCAAGGTCGGAACATTGTTGCCACATAGATAATTGACCAACGAAAGTAAAACTGGGTCTCATTCGCCACGACTTTAGTTCCGTGCTATTCATAAAATAGCTATTTCTGCAAACTGACAATAAGTATAGAAATAATAAGCATTTTTATTAATAATGTATATTTTTATGAAAGTCAAGTTCATATCTCTGTAAAAGAATTTATATTAATAAAAATAATAATAATATAATTAGTAAAAATTGCTAAAGGTTGAGTAAATAGATTTACTTCATGTCTATGCAAACTTGACATTACACCATTTGTTAAATTTTTCATCTTTTCTTTGGGCAAAAATGATTCAAATATTACTTTAAAATTGATGTAAAGTCGTGTTTAGCATGAGTTAAATATGATGTAGATATGTCTAGCTGGGATATAACCCAACCAATATTTTGTCTTTCTTACACTAATGTTGAAATAAAGAGAAGCATAGACCCAATATACGCTCTAATTTTTTATTGTGAACTCAATTTTCTAATCAGAATCACAGTCCATGCTTTATATCTATGATCAAACTGATATTTTTTTATTATCAAAAGTTCTTCTTCTTCTTTTATGTACTTTTTCGTCAACTGGATTTTCTCATTTTCTGACAGAATATTAAAAGTTTAAAGTTTTCTAAATATGTTTATTACATATACGTTATAATGTTATTGTATTTTTGTTTATCAGTTTATTATTTTAAGATTTTTTTATTGAATATAGGTAAACCTTGAAAAAATATCTATTAATATCTTTATTCAGAAATACATTTTTTCGCGTGACTGGCACACTATTATATACATATATAAAATAAAAAAATTAATTTATCATAAATTCATAACACTACAAAATGTAAATACTTTATACCATCAAAACTATTTTCATTTATAGTAATCATAATTAAAAAACAATTGAATTTTAAAAATATCCTTGAACATTTTTGCCCTTCATTCCATCACAAAATTATTCACACATTTACAATCTTTTTTTTTGTTTCAGATTACCAACGATAACAAAAAGACAGCAACAATCGACAAACGATTTTAAACCAGGCTTCCTCAGATCAAGGAAGTAGTTATTTATCGGTGTGTGCAAAACGCAACGACAGCAGCAAAAAAAAACTCGTTGCCGACGCATCAAAATATAAAAGAATGACATTGAAACTTGCGCGACGCGATTAACGTATTATGCCGCTGTTTTGCTAGACCATAGTACAGTTGGTATGGTCAGAAATCGTGAATAATAATAAATAAGTGTGTGTATGTGTGCGTTGCTACGAGAATGAGTCCAATAAAACGTCTTGGTTACATCGCTGGAGTTTTTTGCGCACTGGTGCACTTTGTACAAACGGCAGGTACGCATGAATATTATTTTTCATTTTATTTACTTATTTTTAACTCTCTATTATTCAACATCAAATAATTTTAAGGGTAGTATTTAAGCGCGCAATATTTTTTATACTTTGAGCATTAAATATATATTTGAGCAATAACATTTTCCGTTTTGAGCATTAAAATTTTGTTTTGCGCAGTAATATTTGCATTAATTATTATTGTATAATTTAAATTACTTTAATTTTTTAAATATTTTAAAAATACTGTTCACAAATGCTATAATAGTTTATATAAATAATTAAATAATATTATTTAACACTCTTCACTATTTCTCATTTCATTTAAAAGAGTGCGCGTTTTATTTGTTCTTTAATTTTCATAATAATTTGGAGATTTATTTTATCAAATTTTTTTTTATTAATTGGAAATAAAGTGATTTGTCCGATCTAACAACATAAAAACAATACAACTTATTTAGTATTAAAAAAAATATATTTCCAAGTTTGCTATGTTTTCTTCACAAATTAATGGCAAATAAGTAGGTATCTAAATTAAATATTAAATAATTCAATAATATCTTCTGAAAAACTGTTATCATATTTAAGTAATATTTTCACAAAAATATATCTTAATGATGTCATTATGAAATTTTTTCTGTTATGTTATTATAAGATAAAAATATAACTCGAGAAAATACATTCAACCATTTAAATTAAGTAATTTGAAACTCAATTTACTGGTCCTTTGGTAAATAAAAAAATTAAAGAAAAACAATATAATAAAAATTTGATAATATCTGCACATGTCTATATTTTTTATTGTGAAAAAATAGTTAAATGGTTTATCATGTGTTACTCGTAGTTAATTTATTATTTCTGAGTTCAATGGATTATGGTAAATTAAGAAAAAAATACAAAATGAAAAAACATAACTTTTTTCCAGTTTAAATATCTCAGAACTCTTCTTGAAATGCGTCATAGGAATACCGGTTGTATCAATTCATTTAATTTTGGATATAAAATAAAAACAACAAGAAAATTAGATGGCTGATTTTGTAAAGAAGAATGCCAAGAAATTTAAATAAAAAAATAAATTCATATTATGATTGAGTAGACAAATAAAAATATTATAGTATGATTATATTTATATAATCGAAGGTTTTGATTTTTTTTTTTTTTTTTTTTATATATTTTATTTTTGTCTTCTAGCTCCTCTTGAACTTTTTAGACAGCTTTTATACTTTATTGTCATTTTTATTTTTATTAATTATTATTATTTTTTTTTTTTTTTTTTGAAGGTTTTGATATATCGAGTCTTTTTCAAAGACTTTCCTGTGAATTATTTTTAAAATAACGAATTTTCAGAAAAAATGTTTCATTCAAAAGTTTTATGGTTTCAAATGCGCTAAATATTGACCTGAGAAAGGCCATCTTGATGGGTTTCCAGGTTCAACTTTTCTTTTTTAAATCTAAACCCATATTTTTTTTGCAGATTCGTAGTTTACGAAAAAAAATTAACAACTTTTGTTTAAAGCATTTTTTTGTGAAAATATACATTTTTATGAAATGGAGTCAGATAAACAGATATTTTTGAATTTTCAATAATTTCTTACTCGAAAACTTTAATTTTTTAAAGAAAAATAACAAAATTAAAAGAGTTCTTAGAATTACTTTTTTATAATGAAAAAATTTGAAATGAAAAAATATTCTGTGAGATTTTTGCTTAGTATTTTTACCTCTTGCGATTATTTTTAAGAATTAGTAGTTTTCGAGTAAAAAATTATGCAAAATTTAGAAATTTCGATTCATATATTAATATTCCGGTCTAAAATAATAGGTCAGATTATGCAATTAATAATAGCAATCTTCCCAAACAAAAAATAACTGTATCAGGAACATAAATATTATTCACATGTAACATACAATTTTCTAATTGCTTTTGTCTAGTTTAACGGATCTTCTATAAGTAAACGCAACTTTTAATAAAATCAAAACAAATGTTTATGTAACAACTGTACAAAGAAGATTATAACTTAATATTACAGTTACACACACGTAAGTATGTTCCTACCACGCATATGTAACAATATAAATATTACCAATGTCAGGAACAAGCGTTACAAAGTGAGGTTATGTTCAATAACCTCTTCGGAGGGCGTCTAACGGAACCAAACAACAAACACTAAAGATCCATGTCCGCGTGTGAACTATTTCCGGAAAAAATGATTCACTCAACGATCGCATTTCCGTTACTTAGAAGAGACGTTTAGATTCAAATTCATCGTGGGTTATTTTTGTTTTCTTTTTAATTTTGGTATTATTATACATTATTGTGTGTTACACTTGGCAGACGTTAATTATCCCACCGTGATGATAAAATCAAGGTGCGTTCACTTTTAAATATAATAGGTACCTACATTTACATTGTAAATTCGTAATGACTCATTTTATTTTTTTCTGCATACAAATAATACGTATACATTTTTTATTGTGCAGGTTCTAGTGTTTTCATTTTTATTTTATTATATTATATTTATTAATTTAATTGTACTTGTTATTTAAATGTACTATTGAATTTTTATTTGATATTTTCATATTCAAATTAAAATATTTCTGTATCATTAAAAATATTGACTTCTATAATTACTGCGCACTAGGGTGGGTCGAAAATAGGAAATTTTTGCGGATCGAATCGTAATAGTGCGCAAAAGTTGCTACTCATTAATACAAGCATAACGCCGCCAATTTTTCAAAAATCAGGCAATATCTTCAGACCGTGTAAAATTGACAAGACTAAACGTCCGTTTCCGGTTTAGTATTCGTTTTAAAATAAAGGTGGTTGTCTTCTCAGACGAAAATGAATCCTAAAAATAAAATTTCATCCTTTTATCATTATTCGTTAAAAAAATCATTTTATATCTAAATATTGTAAAGAATATTATTTCCTAATTTATGTGCTATTCATTTCATTCTATATTTTATTATTTTAGATATTTTTTTGATATATTTTACTTTAATTATTGATTTAATGAATAACAAATAGTAAATATTTACTAATTATTTATTTATATTAGTCTCCTCGAAGACTGATAGTTTTATATCGGCATGCAACCCTATACATTCATTTAAATACGTTATATAACATTTGACAACCTTAAATGTGGCCCTTTAACATACATACCTTCAATACACGTTTAAAATAATATAATACTATACGACAGATTAAATTCAGTTGAATTACATTATTCCATACATAGGTATCGACATGCGATGAATACTTTGGTGGTTATAGCATTTCCTTCTACAATGTTCTGAAATTCCCCAAGGAGTTCAAACAAGTTCAATGTCGCATTTATTTAATCAAGGGAAAACTACGCTTCTTGCATATAAATCTAATACCTAATACAGAATAATACTTATCTCTCTGTGAACTGGTTATGTTAGTGTATAAGTAATTTTTAATTAACAATTATCAGTTAAAATAGTTAAATATAGTAGTTGTACAAAAACGACTAATGCAGGGGTTATTTTAAGAAAAATTTTCAACTGCAAATACCTTCTTTTTTTGTTTCTTTGCTCTATACTTTGTATATTTCTCTCTTACAAATTATAGTGACATTTTATTATTTTTTTATATTTTTCTTTCTACTAAAATAACTCCTGAATTTGACATTGAAAATATTGTTTTCTAATTTTCTCAAAAAAATTAAAATGATATTTGTCGTTGATAGTATCACCAAAGCCCAACTACCATGAATGGAGGGGGGGGGGAGAATTAATATTTCGAGCCCCTTACTCGATAGTCTAGATCGACCTTAAGACCTACATTTTGATACTGATTTCTCTAACCTATTATTTTTTAAACGTTTGATACAATATGTATGTACGAGTTTTCCTCTATACATAAATGAAAATCGATATGCTTAATTTATTATTTTTACAATTATAAATTTGACGGTGAATAGCAAAACACAATGGCGTAAAAATCGACATAAAACTTTTAATTATTGTTTGTCATTCATCCACGCTCTTATTTATAGCTACAATAAAATACGGAACTTTTATTAGGAAGTGCAGTGAGTTATTAAAATTATAATGTATGTTTTTGCTAGTTATTATTCATTAATTCTTATTCGTTTGTTCGTTGTGTTTTATTTATTAGAAGTAACAAATGATATATTCAGCAATTGTTATTGCTATGAAAGCCTTAATTATTGTTAACTTGGTTATAAGTTAACTGTAATATATGAAAAAATACCGATATATTGGTTTTTTAATTACATATATATAAAGTAATAGTGATCAATACGTATTAAAATAACGTATACGGTTGTCAATTCCCAATTTTTTGATAAGAAATTTTTATTTTATTATAAAACGCAACATCTCTCTGCCTGTCCGTTAGTGCGCTTATCACTTGAGAAAGACTTATCCGATTTACGTGTTTTTTTTAATTCATATATATGTTCTTTGCCCAGGTTTTAGTATAGAGGAATAAGCAGTGACGATATTAGTAAATCAAGTCGGAAAAAAGTTTGCCGCCAGCACGCTCTTTTGCAATATGCTGCCTAAACCGTTAAATATAGAACAGTATAATGTCATAAAGAATTGTGTAGAATAAATAGATCTAAAATAATTCAACTATATTTTTCAAAAATCTTAAACAATAATTCCGTAGTTTACTACAAATTAAAAAATTGTTAAGTTATTTTTTTAATATAATAATAATATTTCCAGTGTAATGTTAAAAGAAATATGGCATAGAAGTAACTTTAAGAAGACAAAAATCATTTTAATCCATTTAGACCTACCGTACCATATATGGTACACCAAACATAAATATTTTCAAGTACCCACTAAATCACATTAAATACGAAAAAATATAAAAATATGAAAAAATAGTTTCAGGTCTAAAGGTCAAAAAGCCCTAAAACTTCAGTACTAGTTTGTAACGAGATTACGAGCTTTCTTTTCTCTCGTTAGTGTGAATAACCGACATAGAAATGATTCATGCAGATTTCCTTATTTTAGTCATTTTAACAGTGTAGTGCAGTACATTCATTAGTTTTTATATTTGCGTCATATAACGGTCATATTTTTTGTTCCTGGTAAATATCCGGATTTACTAATAACCGACTGTACTACATTACCAGTTTACCACCTACAATTAGCAGTATAAACATATGCGTGCCTATTTATAATAAGAATACATTTTAGGGAAAAACTGAAAAGAATATAAAATTAATTTAATTTAACAGTTTTTAAAATCGTTTTAATTTTTTTATACTTAAGTTTTTTTATTGGTCTTGCACCGACTTCAGATTTTTTTCAATTTAAATTTTACATCAATTAATCCTACCGCTCAGTTTTTAAGATTGACAAGGGGAGGGTCAGGTGCCCGGATTTTAAAATTTTTTATATTTATAACAGCGTGTACTACTCAGCCATTTTCGATAAAATCGAATTAATAATAATAATAAAAAAATTAATAATAAAATAAACGATTATGAATTTTTATTTCGAAAAGTAGGCTGCTTCCAAAAAAAAATCAGACAAAATTTACTCAGTTGATAATTTCTATTTCTTATTTGTTAATGTTTTAAATCTTTTTAGATGGCATTTTTTATGAAAACCTGTATTTTTGTGTGAAGAATAAAAAATTCATAACCGTTTATTTTAACGTTGGGGTATATGAAAAAAAGTATTTTTAAATTCGATTTTCTCGAGAATGGTTAAATAGTATGTGTTACTGTTGGGGCAAGTTAATGTACTTGTGAAGAACTTCACGTACCTGACCCTCCCCTTGTGAGTGTGGAGAGGAGGTTCGTTAGCGTCCCGCTTTTACGTTTTCATAATTTGATCACCTTATTAAAATAGGTATATGTAATATATGTATATTATACCTACATATATATTTTCATACTTAAAGTTATTAACTTTATGACTCAAACAATGCAGTATCCGGTAGTCGAAAGTGTTCATAATGGGCGCTTTGTCTTGTTAGAACTTCTTTTAAAATAAATATTTATATTAACTTACAGTTATGTGTATTTTTGACCTTAACGTTATTTTAACACTGGTTACTGTCAAGATAATTAAATTTTCATGCTTATTTCTCGATAATTAATGTACTTTCATTTTTTATCATTATTCAAACTTTCCAGATTAAAGTAATACACGAAACGGAAGTTAATGTAACTTTGTAAAAGAAAATACTTGAAAATCATTCAATACTACATAAAAAAAGTGTCTTAAGAAACAACGAACAATAAGTGTCTATCTACTTTGAAACAGTGGCGAAGCGTCCATGGAAGCAAGGGAAGCAGTGCTTCCCTTACTCTATGGGTAAAATTAATACAAATCTGTGTTTTCAGTTAATAAATAATTTAAAAATATTATTATAATATTCATTTTTATGCGTAACTCAAACATTTTAACTAAAAATCAAAAATAACATTTAATATTAATTTTAACGCCTAATTATAAAACTATAATACCTCTACATCTTATTTTATTGTATTTTAACCGATATTTGTATGACGAGGTGAAGTTCACTGCAGGAAATTTCACTAAACATTTTAAAATTTTTGATTTCGTTAAAAGTATGTTAATTGTATAGAAAATGACGTGAAAAATTGAAATTTTCAAACCGCAGGTCTGTATCTCAAACCATTCTTGAGATATAGCCTCTCAAAGTTTCAGTTTTTTCAAAAATTTGAAGAAAAATGGCTTTCACTTTTGAACGCATGGTTGAAATTGATTTTAGTTGACGGATTTGGAATCAGCGTGTCGAAATCTATATAATGACATGTATAATACCTTAAAACTCGAGAAAAAAAATTTCACGAAAAATCGAAAAAATTCAAAGGGGTATACCTTAAAAAAATGTCGATTTTTGACCAAAATTTTTTTGTCGGATTTTAAAGTATTATACATGTCATTATATAGATTTTGACATGCTGATTTCAAATCCGTCAACTAAAATCAATTCCGACCACGCGTTCAAAAGTTATGGCCTTTTTTCTCCAAAAATTTGAAAAAATTAAAACTTTGAAAGGCTATATCTCGAGAACGGTTTGAGATATAGACCTGCGTTTTGAAAATTTCAACTTTCCACGTCATTTTCTATACAATAAACATACTTTTAACGAAATCAAAAAAATTTTAGTGAAATTTCCTACAGTGATACAAATATAGACTAAAATACAAGAAAATAAGACGTAGAATCATTTAGTTACTATATGTATATTGATCTTGGCTTCTGGGTGTAAGCCGCGTCGGTTTGGTCGTGTTATCGGCCGATAAGATCTATATCAAGACCACCGCGGAAGCCTCAAGACTTGTATATGTATATTGATATATAAGAATTTATTTACAAAAGCAAAAGCTTGAACTTAAGGTGTTTCATAACTATTTTTTTTTATTGATAGGAGGGGGAGGATTGACAAAATATGCTTCCCTTATTAAAAATTTCACGCCTCGCCACTGCTTTAAAAAAAAACTTATGACCATTTAATGAAATTCTGTTTTTTGACGTGAATAACGTCTAATGTTTTACGCCAGATAATGGGTGGACATTTCAGAAACTTGATGTAACGAACGCATTGAGATCAGTTTGCGCGCTAGCGAAAATTTTATCTCGACACTCTGAGCAGCTACCACGCGAATTCTGATCTCAAATTATAGATCTCGATTAGATCTACGTGATACCAGTACAAATAAAAACATTTAACAAGTTTTAGTGATTGAAAAACTTCTTATTATAAAAATACTTTTTTTAAATTTTATTTGTATGTCCACAATTGCACTTGTAAATAATAATTAATTGATTTGAAAAAAATAACAGTATATTAGAATATATTCTCTAGGACCTAACGTTTTTAATTTTTTGATTAAAGTTTTTTAAATTAAATAAAAAAATAAAAAGTAAATTTCGTATTTCCACAATTTTGCTTGTAAATATTAATTAATTATTTTTATGTTCGTACAAATCATAAGAAATAACTTACTAACCCCACTGATACGTATTCACGTCAATATCTCGACTGTGCATCCTGACACAGTCACACCCATTTTTTATGAGACTTTATAGAGACTTTTATTCAGAAGAGTATAAGTATAAAGAATAGCAAACCTACTAAAGTTTCATAAAAATTGACAGAAATCCACTTTCCATAAGAAAAGTGAGGGATCCTTTATGATTTAATTCGTTTGTTAATTTCAGTATTACTTCTATGACCCTGAAAGACATATAATTATCACCCAAACATATCTTGTGCATACACCCATATATACGTGCGTGCGTGCATATATACATACATATGTAGGTGCGATATTTAAACACTACCAATACAAACAGATATGCATGCATGTACACGCAATTATCATAAACATACCTACAAATACTTGATGGTATGTGTATTTTCATGGCCCGCTGCGCATATTGTATTCTCCACTTATATTTGATTAGAGACACGGCTCGCGTAATTTCGTAGGTTAAAGTTTAATAAAGCACGCGTACACAATGTATGTGCAAAGTACGTTCAGTGCATCGGAAAGACGAACGTGTGCCGGTTTGATGGAGTCAGGGGCGGTTAACTCAAGCTCGAGAGTTTATACAGGGTCATATGTGTATAGTATTTTGTTAATTAATTGCAATGTCGATGATGTAATTTTAAATTTTGGGTTCGAAAGTTAAAATGGAATGAATTTATTTCAATCCTTGGCCATTCTTTAACGACGAAAAGAAAAAATATATATAAAGTAAAGGCATCAGTTATGGCCGCTAAAAGAGCAAGTTTTCGTTATTTCGTTTATTTTATTTTGACTATATATTTGCTTACAAATGGAGATTCTTATAATCTTTTTTTATTTATTTACAAAATTTGGGTTTACTTTTTAATAGTTTTATTTTTCCGATAAATACCTTAATATATTTTTTGATTAATTTTTATTTTTGGATTCTATCCCATCTATTGACATATCAACCAACATCTTGTATCTTCCTATAAAAATGTTAGTTAGAACGTCAATTGCAATCAAACTTAACTTATTTCCGAACTGTTGTTCATGTTGTCGAATTTCTAATGACTTCTTCTTCAGAAGTGTTTAGGCAACCAATATTTTGTATCTGATTTTACAGTTTCAAATTATTTATTTGGTTAAATTAATTTATATAATGATTCAAGTGTAAAACGATTAATATCTAATTATATTAGAATAATTACATTGAATATCATACATACATATTTAGCATTAATGGTTCCTAATATTACGGTTTTTTTTCTTGTGCATACAAAGAAAAACCATTAATTTGAAAAATTACCTTTCGGTATTACATAACTATAAAATTCATATTAAAACAAATTGTCTTTGGTAAATTATAATTAGAATATGTATGATAACTATGTTTGAATAGTTCATAGCCAAACATTTAATATTTTCATAGATATCATAAAATGCGTGTAATTCAAGGACTTCATTAAAGCAAATAATATGAAATATTACTCTGTATGTTTATCGGATTATTTATAACTTTATAGTTCAATAAAATCACATATTTTACGTTGCGGATAAAACACAAACGATAGAAATATTTCAATGATAAGCAATTTTCACTTTCTTATACTATAAGTATAAGAAAGACTAATCGTGAAAATTATCAAAATCAAAATTTTGAGATATCTAGTTTCATTATTTTTACCTGTAGTCTGTAGACCGCAGATGTTCTAACTAAAAATCCTACAATAGAAAAAAAAAATTGAATTTAACCTCGGAAGAAAACGACCAATTCTGACAAGGGGACAGTCGCAGAGATGCATCAAGTTACGGGTAGAGACTCCGCGTGGTTATAGTTAAGACAGATACTAATTAATCCCCGTTAAACTTGGGTGCCAGTTCGTCCCCGTTTCCGAAAAATCGCGTGTAGAAATTTACCACTTTATATAAGTCATAAACTGCTGCATTGAGACAACGATACGTATGGGCGAGCGGTCAATGCTCAGGACTCTCATCCAGGCGTAAAATAATAAAGCATATTATTGTACATACATTTTATATCCTTGCTTTATTTAATTTAAAAAATACACTGTCAAAAATTTCTTTAGTAATTTTACAAAAATGTGTAGGAAGTTTTTACGCACCACAATTTTCGGAATTATGGAACACAGTTTTGTAAATTTACTATACAATTTATCACAACTCAATTTTAAACTATTACAAATCATCTGTCGCAAAATTACTAATCATTTACTAGACTTATGTTTAGTAATATTACTGTACATTATTCGTAATTTTACTAAGCCAAATGTTTCTAATAATTTTAGTAATTTTACAAAAATGTGTAGGAAGTTTTTACGCACCACAATTTTCGGAATTATGGAATACAGTTTTGTAAATTTACTATACAATTTATCACAACTCAATTTTAAACTATTACAAATCATCTGTCGCAAAATTACTAATCATTTACTAGACTTATGTTTAGTAATATTACTGTACATTATTCGTAATTTTACTAAGCCAAATGTTTCTAATAATTTTAGTAATTTTACAAAAATTTATTGTAATTATACTAGACAATTTATACCAATTTAGTTTAGAAAAATTACAAACTATTTGTTGCAATATTACTAACCTTTATTAAAAAATTGTTTAGTAATATTACAATACAATAGTCGGAATTTTACTAAACAAATTAGATTAAATACATTTAGTAATTTTACAACCATATATCGTAATTTTTCAACCCAACTAATACCAATTTAGTTTCGAAAAATTACAAACTATTTGTTGCAGTATTGAAATTTTACTACCCAACTTACATCAAGTCAATTTGAAAAAAATACAAACCGCTCGTTGCAATATTACTATGCATCGGGATATAACTTGCATAGCTTTATTTCAATATCAGACTGTAATTTTACTGAAAAAAATTGTTAAATCAATGAATGCTACAACAGCGTATTTTAGTGTTAAATATAAAATATTTATTAAATATTAATTTATTAATTATTTAATTAACAATTAAACATATGTCATTAATTATAACAGTGTTATCAATAATTTATATTATGAAAATAATAACATAATTTAATGCTAACACAAATTTTAAATTTTTTTTGAAGATTATTCTGACGTTTTGATTGCCACATAATTAATTGCCAAATCACGAGTAATGTAGGCACGGAGTATCTTTCCAATATTCTTGGTTATATCTACTGTCTTGTTTATTTAGCATAACAATTTGTAAATCTAAAAAAAGAAAATTATTATTCATGTCTTATAAACGAATTATATAAAATAGGGCTTATATAAAAAAATAATAATTTTATTTGTGATTACTTACCAATTTTTTTTTAAAATCAACATCATTTTTAATTTTATCATTAAATTTAATAAAACTTTCTTCATTTTGTAGTGGAAGAATCATGTCAAATTCACTCTCAGAGTTACTGATTTCGTCACTCAAAATGCTTGTTGAATTATGAAGTTTTTCAATGACATTTTCAAGGCTTTGTAATCTGGTTGAATAATTGGTTAATTGACTTCCTAAATTTGACAAACGTTTGCCGATGCTTACAAAACAGCTCGATATGAATTGATGCAGATCTTCTGTAACAAAAAAAATCACGTTTCCAATACACATTAAAGAAAAAAAAAACGATGTATGTTTTTACCTATTGTCATTGGTTGATTTGCACTGGTCTCGAGTTTTTCTTCAGCGTTTTTTTTTTACAATCCTTTTTGGATTTAATATATTGTTTGGATCTAATCCGTTAGTGTTGTCTTCATCACTGGAAAATTCCGTTGAAGTTGACTTAATGTCAGTGTCATCAGATGGGTGACAACTTGGGATTGAAATCGATTTAGAATTCAATTTTTTTCTTTTTGTGTGTTGACTTTTAGGATTAGATGAATCTAACATTAAAAAAAATATATTTGTTGCATATTTATAACAAAAAATTTTACCAAAAAAAATTAAAACTACTTACGAATTTTTATACCAAGATCGTCTGTCCATTTCAATGCTGCTTGACTAAATTGTTTGTTAATGAGCTCTTTATTCTTTGCAACAAATTTGCGCTTCAGAGCCTTCTTATCAGTATCTGCTTTTTTTTTGCAGATTCTTCATTTGCTGTCGAGTATACATATGGTTTTGTTTCTAACTCAACGATTTTATTTTCAGCTTCTTTATAAGTATCTAAAAAATTGATTAATAATATGTCAAAATATTTTTTTTGCTCATAAAAAATTAATAAAATGTAAAAAAATTAATATTGTGGTAAAGAATTTATTTTAAAATAACATATCATTACTTACGAGCACTTCCGCGAATATCCACTAGAAATGTTGGCTATGTAGATTTGGGTGGTTCTAAATTTTTCACCATTTCTTGCAGTTCTTCGCATACATTTGGATCATCAAGCAGGCCTGGCATATATTTGCAATATACCTTATCAGAATCTTCTTCAAAATGAAGCCATGTATATATAATATAATATAATATAAGACGATATTTATGATCCATGTCTATAAAAAACAAAACAAAAAGTGGGTATGTGTACTTATGTACACGCGTTAGAAGTTATACTTATTTGTCGTGAAATTTTAAAACACTGATCAAAATTTGATTACACATTTCAAATATTAAAATCTTAGTTTTGGAAAAAAATTATTTGAAACAAGAAAATATTTCTTTTGCCTTAAAATTTTAACTCCAAAAATAAAAATCATTTGTTTAGACAAATGGCTACAGCTTAAAGATGTAAGTAGGTGAAAAAGTTACCTGAATTATAACAGATATATATTCAATAAACGTTAAAAACAATTATTGGATTAAACAACAGAATTATAAAAAATCACTTGTAGCAGCATCAATCTTTACACAACAAATTTTTAATAACGACTGTTCAAAAATCGTATTATTGCTCATACGCAGTAGCTTAGCATCGTGAGAAAATAAAATGTAACAAAATTTACCCCTTCCGCCAGCGCGTTCACATGAAACTATGTTCTATACCAGTATTTCTCAAACTTTTTGAATTGAATCACTCATAATTGTGATTAATAGCGAAATTTAATATCAATAATAATTAATAACAAGTTAATAACTTATCTCGAGTACATCTTTGAACAAAATATTATTTGTATATTTTTCGACATTAACTTAACTAACTAATTGAGTTTACTTAAAATATTTTAAATTAAATTTAATGTGATGAGTGAGCGCGGCTTTGTTTTGATGTTGGTCAGTACTGAAAATACCATTTCGTATAATAGGGCGAGCGGATTACAGCTATTTCGAGTACACTAACCAACCAATCGACGTTCTAGTGGCTAAAAATGATTTTATTAAATTCTTTATATTTTTCTGAGAAAAAACATCTATATACATGATATTTTTTTATGCGGTCCTTCAATAGGTACACACATTTTTTTGTTTAATAAATCTAAATCTGCATTAAAAAATCTGAAAAAATTATGTAAGCTTCATTGGATTAAAATAAACATTTTTTGTCTCATAAACTTTTTTTTTAAAGCTATAGTTTTGAAGATAAAAAATATTTTAACTTTAAAAATAGCGAAAAATTCGTATATTTGTGAATTTTTTTCTCGGTAACTAATTGTTCAATCAGAATAAAACATAAACAAAAAGAATCAGCCAACTTTAAACTATAATTAGATTTTTTTTCATTTTGATTATTACTGTAATTAAATGTAAAAACTTCATTAGAGCCGAACTCACTCCTTGCGCCGTAAATCGATACCATGGCTGGCTACAATTTTCGTTTAATAATTGAAATATTTAAATACTGGGATGAAAGTTTCAATAAAAACACTTTAGAATATTTTTATTGCACATTTATTTGTTACAATTATTTTCTTTATTGTTACACTTATCAAAACATCTACAAACTGAACAACATTTTAAATCTAAATCCAAACAAGAGCATGTTTTAGCTGTACAAGGAAATTTTCCGCAACAAGAACAGAAATATTTTTTGTAGATGTTCTGATAAGTATAATATTATAATAAAGAAAATAATCGTGACAAATAAATGTGCAATAAAAATATTCTAAAGTGTTTTTATTGATGCATTCATCCCAGTATTTAAATATTTCAATTATTATTAAATGAATGTTGTAGCCAGCCATGGTATCGATTTACGGCGCAAAGAGTGAGTTCGGCTCTAATGAAGTTTTTACATTTAATTACAGTAATGATCAAAATGAAAAAAAATATAGTTATAGTTCAAAGTTGGCTGATTCTTTTTGTTTTTGATTTATTTTGATTGAACAATTAGTTTCCGAAAAAAAAAATCACAAATATACGAATTTTTCGCTATTTTTAAAGTATAAATATTTTTTATCTTCAAAACAATTGATTTTAAAAAAAAGTTTATGAGACAAAAAATGTTCATTTTAATCCAATGAAGCTTACATAATTTTTTCAGATTTTTTAATGCAGATTTAGATTTATTAAACAAAAAAATGTGTGTACCTATTGAAGGACCGCATAAAAAAATATCATGTATATAGATGTTTTTTCTCAGAAAAATATAAAGAATTTAATAAAATCATTTTTAGCCACTAGAACGTCGATTGGTCGGTTATTGTCATTTCTAAGCGAGCTAGACTCGATAATCCGCTCGCCTATAAATAAGTTGGTTGCAAATGGCAAGAGAACTGTCATTGTTAATTCAGCGAATAGTGGACACTGTTTTCACACCAAGTAAAAAATAATTGTTTGCTTACTAAACTCGGTTTATGTCATCAATTTTTCTGCGACCTTCCTAGGAGTCGCGACCCACACTTTGAGAATCACTGTTCTATACTTGTGTCGGCATGTCAAAAGAAACGCAACAATGATTTTTTCTATGCTGGTCGGGACTTGCAAATTCGAATAAAATTAAAGGTTGTTTTACACCGGCATATGGAGCATTTATAAAGGTTGTTTTAGGCATTTTGACCAGTTTATATATAATTCATAAATAATAATTAGCAAAGATTTACTTACTTTCAAATATAAAAAATGTTGATATGCAGATTTGAACATACCCTATTACACTTACAATTAAATTTTATCACTATTTTTTACCACAGTGAATAATTCGGTTCTTTCACAATTTTTTTTATACACTTGATCGATTCTATGAGGTTTTTTTTATAAAACTAACATATTTCATATTCAGAAACAACATGTATATTAAAACATTTTAATAAAAAAAAAATATTTTTTTATAATCTATACTTCATACTTGCAATTCAAGTATAAATGTTTGCTACTAATTTTACTTAGAACTGCATTCAAATTAAATTTTAAATCTGCATAAGTCACAATTTTATAAAAATGCAAAATAAATATACCAAGTTTTATACTTGAAACTACACAGCAGAATTAGAAGATTACATAAAACTATATGATTGTAAGAGACACTAGTAAAAATATAAACAAATCTAAAGTAATTAAAGTTTTACAATTTTTCAATCACTTTTTGCAATTTGGATTACGTATTTCAGTTAGTCATTTTTTTGATAACTGTAGTAAGATTAGACTACAAATAGGTATAGAAATTTTACAAAATTTTAGACTTGAAATTACAAACAAGAATTGTAAAAATACATAGCGCTCATGACTTGAAAGAAATTTTGTAAAAATGCAAACAGAATTTTCAAAAAAAAAGTAATGATTTGTAAATTTCCTGTAATTGTAACTGCAAGTTTCGGTTAGTAATTTTACTATTTATCTTGGTAAAATCAAAATCCGAATATGTGTAGAAATTTTACAAAGTTTTAGACTTGAAATTACAAATAAGAATTGTAAAAATACATAGCGCTCATGACTTGAATGAATTTTTGTAAAAATGCAAACAGAATTTGAAAAAATAAATAATAATTTGTAAATTTCCAATCACTTCTTGAGATTGTAATTGCAAATTTTGGTTAGTAATTTTACAGATAAATGTGGTAAAATTAAATTCCGAATATGTGTAGAAATTTTACAAAGTTTTAGACTTAAAATTACAAACAAGACTTGTAAAAATACATAGCGCTCATGACTTGAATGAATTTTTGTAAAAATGCAAACAGAATTTGAAAAAATAAATAATGATTTGTAAATTTCCAATCACTTCTTGAGATTGTAATTGCAAATTTTGGTTAGTAATTTTACAGATAATTGTGGTAAAATTAAATTCCGAATATGTATGGAAATTTTACAAAACTTTAGATTTAATTCTACAACTTTGAATGGTAAAATTACAACAAGTTTCTGACGAATACAAAAAATTTGTAAAATTGCAACCTGCTTAGTACTCTTGTTATTACAAATTGCAATATTACTACGAATGCGTTTGAAAATTCCAATACAATACGAGAGTTTGTAATTTTACAAAGCAACTGCTTAGTAAAAATGTAGTAAATTTACAAAAATTTTTAACAGTGTACCTACATCTTACACGTTACTTCATTCAAAGAAAAACTAACATCAATGGTAAAATGGTAAAAAAGATTGAAAAGGACAGACAGATGGACGACAAAGTGAGATTAATAGGGTTTCTTCAGAACTCTAAAAAGATAAATTAAATAACAGTAATATTTATAATACATATTTTTATATTTACAGAAGTACCTATTAAAACAATGGTTTTTAATATTATATAACGTTTATTTATTTTTAGTATTTAGTCGCAGTAGAGAATAAAATAATTTAAATGCAAAATTACTTTCGTGTATTTAAAATTCTAAACAATTCTAGAATTTTAAGTTCAAGAACTCGTTACTAAACTATTTCATGCGAATCGTTCTGCATAAAACAGTAAATTAAATCATTCTCCAGACCTTCCGTGGAATAATCTTTTTGTGAAAATTAAAAGAATATACCATAACATACAGTGGTGGACCGTGTTAAAACTGCCATGAGAACATATACATATTTATATTTTTTCACGTCAACATTAAAACAGATTAAAGCAGTTTACTTAATTTAGTATTTTTTAGTATGTTTGTGAAAGTGTCCAAATTTCTAAACATAATAATTTTTGTAAATTTTTTTTTATTATTATTTACGCATTATTTACGCACGCTTGACATCTGGCATTAAATTAAATAAAGAACACATAACTTTACAAAGGGCATAATGTACATTGTTTATTAAAAACAAAAGTTTTCTTCTATTATTATCTTTTGATTAACATATTGTATTTAATTTATAATTATTTTTCTTTGCACATTCAACATCTGTAAAATATAATATAGATAAAGTATTATTTATATGTTCATTCAGAAAGAAGGTATCGTTGTTCTTCAATGTAACGGAAAAATCAAACAGAAATTTTGAAATCGGAGAGTAAACTTTTTTTGTTTTCAAAAATGATAACACAGCTTCCCCTTTCTTTCGGATATTGCGAGGAAGCAATTCTGCAGAAAAGTTTCCTAATCGTCTTGAGTTCCTTGAAACAACAAATTTACTATATGCATCCTGTGTCAACCTCCTTTTAATATAATATTAATGTTAGGGATTTATTTTTTTATAGAATTATAAAAATTATCTTTTTCCCAAATAAAATGCACATTTTCATAAAACGAATTGACATTCAATGTTTCTAACGCCGAAAATTCTCGTGGCGGCCCTGTATGAACTATATGAATATATTATTATCTACTTAAATAATTAAATTATGAATTCCCACATCCATGTGTTCCTTTAATTAGTCTGCCACTGAAGACAAAACTTTACCAATCATTACCATTTCAATCTATTCCATCGTGGGTTTTAACTTTTAACGGATTTTTTTTATAAATACAGTAATAATTATTTCGTTACAAATAATGTGCCATGAAGCCAAAGATTACGGGTGTTTTTCTAAACACACACGAATTATGATTGTGGTTTGTTTTGAGTGAACAATAAGGTTATTGGCTTGGATTAGTACAGATTATGTAATTTTAAATGTACATATATGGTATAATTGCGACCTTGTTATTATAAACCCACAATACCTTTTCACTGTTAGGTAAAGTCCTAGATTGTACATGGTTATTCTATATTTATACTATTTATAACTGTCGGTTTATTTATAAATTGTGTAATATTTTACAAATTAATTGCATTATAATTTTAACTAACTGATAAAAAAATTATTACTTCGTTATTAAATTTCGCATCAATTAATTTACCTTGAGAGAAGATATTTTAATTTCTTTTCAATATCCGTCTTTTAATAATCTAGATTCTAGATAATAAAAACGTTGATTGAAAATTATATAATACAATTTCTTCTAAATACTTTTAAAACAGCATTATCTTTTGGAGATTTCCAGAACCAAAAATCCACTAAACAGTATTTTTGTTTATACATAATGAACATTAGTTAATTGTTCCGCTCAAAATAAAAACTGTCGTAAAACTGTTAACATTAATGAATTTCACTACATTACAATTATTTAATTTCAAACATTAAAATAAAATGTATAATTAATTACTACAGTGCATTGTTACATTTGTAATTAAAAGTTAATGATAAATCAAGTACATGGTATTTTTCCAGTTATTTTAATTGTAGTGAAGGTATATATTATTTGTTCAAATTTTATATACAAGCATTAATTTACGTTAACAGTTTAACTGCTCGCACTGCTTGGTTAGTCAAAAAAATCTATATTATCGATATGTCAGCCCATTTACTGAAATAATTCTCTAAACTTTAGTAGATATATTTAAAAATTTAAAATGCAATCATCGAAATCTATACAATGCCACCAAAATTCATTTCTCCACTAAATTCGAGCAGGGGCAGGATTTATCATTCTATTGACTGGATAGTTACCTTCTCTCAGTTTTATCAAATCCTGTTATTGGTACCAGTCATGTAAATCTCCAAATGGACCAATCAGAACTTAGAATTTGCTATTTAACGCAGATGTGTAACAAACTGACAACATAGATAGAAGAAATCAGGCACTCGTCTAATTAATTGGACGATAAATGCAGTATGAAATTTAGAATAACCAAAAAAGAATTTGTTTACGTTCCTGGAAATACCGAACTCTAAAAATATGTTTTTTTATTCACTGAACTTGAGAAAGTGTGAAATTTTAAATTAACTTAAACAAATGCTAACTTTTTATAAACCCATATCTAATTATTTGTTTATGGGCATGTGTTGATTCTGTTTATTTAAATAGGTATTTTAATTTAATATTTAAAACTAAATAAATAAAATGTGTGAAGTGAAGGAAATTAAAAAAAAATTGAAGACTTTGGGTATATAAAAACCTTGTCTTATAGTAGATAATTATATTCAATACCAATCTTAAAGATGTCCAAAAATAAAAGAAAACGCTAGTAAAAATGCATTTAATTTCGTATGCCCACAAATATGTATATTCGCGAATATATACTTAATAGTACTTAATACGATGCAGAAGTGGTCGTCCAGTTTTCATTCAAATTCGTTTTTTACAACCTTAGTAGGCTGCTCTCATTTGATTATTATAATGTTTAAATTATTTCTCCATATACCAAACAAATACAGATATTTTGAAACTCTTCGTTTACAGTACTCATATACATTTGCGCGATTAAATTATTATATAATCTATTGAAAATCATATAAGTTCATTTCGTGACAATAAATATTTGATATTCCCAATTTTAGTATTTAAATATGTTAATCTTGATGTAAAATTAATTAATGAAATGGACGTATATTTGTGTCTTTATTTAAAATGATACAACTATATAAGTCCACTCTAGAAAAAGATAACCGATGATGTTTGTTTTAATATTGTAGAACCTGTTGTAAGAAATTCTGACCTTTAGGGTGGCAGACGACTTCTGAAGCCCATAATACTTTTATTCGGGAATAAACTAATTTATACATATTGAAAGGTCCAGAATTATTGGCCGTTAATAATAATCAAAATATTGCATTTATCCAATAACCTTCACAAAATAGCAATCCATATTTTAATTATACCGTTATTTCTTAACTATTAATATGTGTGTAAACATTTCACAAATACAATATTTGCATATTTGTATACCATAAAACAGTTCATTAACGACGTTCTTTCAAATGGTGATGATAGTTTTGTAATACTATAAAATACTGTTTCCATACATTCAAATTTATTGTATGATATGCATGCGTTTTGAAATATATATATGTATTTATTTTTGTCAGATAACTTGTGCGAAAAGATTACGAGATGTTGAAGTATTTTCTCGCAGAAATCTCTAGGTCAAGTCCGTGTGCCAATTACTACTAAGGTATCGTGACCATTAAAGGGTTTCAATACGTTCTTAATTTACTTTGTATTTGTATTTTTTTAGGTCAAACAAGTATTTAAGTTTTTTGTATTTATTTTTATCTAAAAAAACACGTTATAAATATTCGATTATATTGTTTGAGTTCATATAGATGACCATTATTCATGATAGAAATTGTGGAGGGACACTATTTTTATATTTTTTTCTAACTCAAAAATGCATCTGTGACTCCAAACAGTCCACGTAGTACGCACTTACTTCGGAACCCTTATGGTATATACCCATGTATGTCTTGATCGAATTTTTTTTTGTTATCAAAAATTTTATAAACGGAAAGGGAACCGCCGAAAATTCTAGCCTGGGGGTTCATGATGTGGAGGTCATGGTTAATTCTGCTAAAAATGGTAAGAAAGAATATATAATTCACCTCTTTCATCATCTAGTAGACGAAATCATTTCAATATTAATTGATAATTAGTATCAATTAATGTGCTCTGTAAGTGTTACCAACAGTAGTAAATTATTAATATATTTTACGGTATTAAATAAATGGACAACTAACAGATTTTAAAATTATCTGTAAAATTGATTTTAAAACATATTTTATTTATTTTCAAAATATTTGCAAATAAACTACAACTTATTGTTTTTTTGTAAAGAAACATCAACAGACAAACTTTCGGATAACACATGCAGGAAAGCGATAATTTAAGGAACGATCAATCGTAATTTCACTGTATACATAGATTCATTACAGAACTACATAGTAATAATGTATACCTAAATACTTGTGTATGTACCTACCTACCTACTTTCGATTATGAATTACAATGAAAATGAAACCAATATATTCGTACATATGTTTTGACTTTTACTTTCTTATTAATTATAATAATAAATGTTCAAGAAAGCATTCAAACCACGTGTATGATTTTGTTTAAAACGATTTTTAAATTCTTCAGTCGAATTTTGATATATTATTTCACAATTAATTATTGTAAATAAAATGATAGAAACAGAAAATAAACAACTATTAGGTGTTCGTTTATGATATTATAGGTACATCTCTGAAAATATTATCAAATTACATATTATAAAAAAGCAATCGATCTTTTTTATAACCTAGCCTAGATACGAAATTTATCTAAACCAAAACTAATTTTTTATTCAATTGTTACAAATTAATTTCCCTGAACAATAGAATTGTATTTTATTTATGTTTCACGTGTTATTACTTCATAAAAATACACAATAAGATTAAAAACATCTTATGGTGCAATCAATAATATAGAATAGATCAATTTGAAGGACGACCAATTTTTGATTATTTAAATCAAATTTTATATTACATATTAAATGTAACCCGAATCAATTCTCATTTTGGATTTACTTCATATAAGTACATCTTTGATTTTTTTATTACGTCCTCGCAATATCGAAGATACGAGAAGCTTTGTGATCGTTTTAGAAGACACAAAAATTGTTCTCCGATTTCAAAATTTTAATAAAACATTTTAAGAGATAAATAATTTCAATGTTCTAATGTATAATTTAATTTATAAAATATATAAAAAGTAGTTTTAAAATATAGTCGTAAAGGCCTCTTAAATAAGTAACCAGATAGTATTTAATTGTATTAAGTATAGAAACTTATATTAAGATTGAAAATAATTATATTTTTCAACCTTGCTTGATATTGTAAAGTAACACAATATTTAATGCAATACGTATTGTATTCCTTGACATTGTTTATAAATTTCTGTTTAATAATAAAGAAAATATCGATCATCATTGAAGTCAGTTTTTACATTAATGTAGAATTGTAGTTTTTACAATTTATTTATAGAACTTAAAATCAGATAGATGATAGATATACCTACCAATAGCAATAAGTATGTGTCACAAAAAAATTAATAATACCTATACTTATGTGAAAAAATATAAATGGAAATATTATAAATCAATAAAAATTTGAACAACTTTTTTAAGACCTTGAAATAATGAATAAAATAAAACTAATCCTTTATTTAGGTTTTGCTTCCTCGCCATATCAAAGATACGAGAAGCTTTGTGATCGTTTTAAAATGAGATTTTAAAATTTTAACTTGATCTTTCTATTTCAGGACAAACACTTTTCATTCCGTGTCTGTCTGTCTATCTGTGGGTCCGAGTGTTTGTCTGTTGTTACCCTTTAAATGAAAAATGTCGAATAAATCTTTTTTAATAAAATTATATAAAAATTAAATGGTTAATCAATAGCAGGCAGTTAATCTAAATATTTTATCGGTGTTTATTAAAATTGTTCAAAAATTAACTACTTTTGGTGAATTTAGTACGAGTACGCACTGTGCATTTACTTGGCAGACGATTTTTCATACTGAATTTTTTTTAAATAACGAAGTCCTTTTCAGAAAACAGAACGATTAACTATTTACCAATAATTTGTGTGTTTTCATACATACCTAAAACTTTTTTTCAGTTTATAAATAACAGCAATTTGCTCGAGTAGGTATTTATTATGTTAATTGTAAGTAGCTTGACTTTATAATATAATTTGCATATATTTTATAATAGTTTTTACATAATTTTAAATATTAACATACTATTTTCATTCGATCTTAATTAAATCACATTATGGGAAAAATTAACGTTGATCTATCAAGTTTTGTAGTTTTCAAGGGCAATATAGGTAACTGAAAATAAGTAATAAAAATAAATATACAATGACATTGATTTGTTATATCGTATATTTGGGTAAGATTGGCGTGTATTTGCTTTCCAATTGCATAATAGAGGAAACACTGCTTTGTTTATTTTCCTTTTGAAAACAAAGGCTTGTAGTTTTTTGACAACATTATGACGTATGGTATAAATCTTTAAAAAAATTAATTAATGTTACTTGACAAAAGATCAACACCATGTCCATGAAATTATATATTCTGTTTGAACTCTTTGAACACAGAAAAAATACTTCGAGTGGAATATTACACAGATACAATAATAACGAATATTTTTGTAATATTTTGTAGAAATGAACTGTTAAGGTACTGGCACCAGTCTTGGATCATACTCTAGTATTGGATACTTTTTTATTAAATTTAATAATTTGAGATAAAAATTATATTTGCGGACTTTGGTAATTTAATTGATTTAATAAAGAAGTACTGGCACCACTCTTGGATATGACCCCAGTAATGGCTATTTTTAATTAAATCTACTGAATTAGAAATATTTGTTGATATTTTATTACTACCATTTCTGAACAATAATCTATATATGTATATTTAACTGTTTTACAGCTTGATTTGTTGACAATCGGCCAATAACTGTCAAAATGGTGAACTTTGAAACTAATTTTTAGTATAATTTATTTATGTATTATTATATTATCAAAGCAACTGCTTTACATTGTTTCAAATTTGACGATTCTTTCTTTTATATCTTTTGATTCGTAGTACTACGTGCTCATTACTGGTTTTACTTTATCGATTACTGGAGGGAAACAATAAATAAAATAAAAGGCTATTATTAAAAAAAAAACTGTATTTGCTGACTTTGGTAATTAAATTGATTAAATAAAGAGTTACTTGTTTTATTAGTAACATGAGTTCATGAGAATTACAAAAAAGAAGTCAATTAATCACAAAAACAGTAAACCTTGCTCTTATAGCGGCCATAACTGATACCAGTACCTCAGTTGTATCTAGAACTAAAACAATATGTTAATCTAATTATTTGTCCACAGTGCCGGATGTGTCGATATGTTCCGAACAAGAGCACCACCTAACGGGCTCCGGTTACAACTCTGCCGTGTACCTGCGACTGGAGTCTGCCGACGATAGCGACGGTCCATGCAAGCTCAAGGTCACAGCGCCCGACTCTCACATAGTCTCCGTATCGTTCGCTCCGGCCTCCGCCACGTCCGGGACGCACGTCGTAGCTAAACCGTCGTCGCCTACGTTACAAAACCCGAACACCACGTGTATGATCAGCATAGTGAGTATTTGATGCTTTGATATAAATAATCTAGATACGAGAAAAGTAGATCAAAGAAAGGAATTACAATGTTGAATAATGTAATACAAAACTGGAATTGTGGAAATAATCCTCCGTACGAGACAAACTTTAACCTTCAGGTTTTTTTATTACGATATGAATAGGATTCTTGATTAATTTGTAAACATTTATTGTGAAGTTATTCGCTATTTATAGGTGTAACTACAAATTGAATTTAAGAATTACTTTTACAGAAGACTCATCCACGAAAATAAAGTCAAGGTGGGCAACGGGTACAAAAAAAATTACAATTTGTAAATTGTATAATATTGAACTATTTTCTTTATGATAGCGATACTCGTAAGAAAATTTTCTGTGTTAAATAAATAAAATAAAAATGATATAAAACAAATATTAAACATTGAATTAGATACAGAAACACATTTTATACAAAACCAACATAATTGCTTATCAAAAAAATCATTGAATTTATTTAAAATGTTAAGGTTTGATTGTATCGTAAGTATACCAACAAACATTATATGATAAAAATATATAAACCACCCATATTAAACAAAACATTTAGGTCATGGTAGTGTACAGAAAAATCTATTTAACCATTTGTCACGTTCGTTTATGCTATACAATACGAAGATACATGTATAGGTATATATACATTATTTTACATGTACGTATTATGTTTTATTGTTGATATGAAAGTAATTGCGAAAATATTAAATTCATAACAAGGACGTAGAATTTATCTTCATGGTTTCAACAAAAGCAGGTATAAATGGATAATAAAACAACCAATTTATTTGTATGCATCGATCAAATATGGACATTAATAAAATTATAGTCAATTGTACAATATATTAGGATAAAAACTTTTAAGATACTAATTAAAATGTATGTAAATATTATTTCTCGTTTTCTACTCGGAACTTCGTAATTATTAATAATAATAAATGGTTATTATTATTTATTATTACTATTTATAAAATTAAACATATATAAATATCTAATAACAAATAAAACAGCCAAGTGCGTGTTGGGTACGCATATGATTGGGTTCCGTAGTCATTTTCACTATGATTTATAAAAAATACTTATTTTAATTTTTCAAAAGTTATAATTTGCATTGAAAGTATCAATTAAAAACTACATTCTGGAATTTTTTCAGATTTTTTGAATTTATAGTTTAGAAATTAGAGGGGGATGCTCTGATAACATTTAAAAGGATTAAGTGAAAAATAATTTTTGAATATACTTTTCAGTCTATGGGAAGGGGGTCCATCATTTTACGTTTACATACCAAATTTCATCGTAATCGGTATCAAATTTATTTAGACAGACTGACAGACGGTCTGACAGAACGAAAGTATAAGGGTTCCTATTTTTTCCAAGAGACTGGCGAAAGGTTAGGTTAACAAGAATGCAATAAACTATGCATTTTAAAATACGATGTGTTTACAAACACCGTGTTGTTTTGTTTTCTTTGGTCTAAACACGGCATCATAATAACTCTTATTATGCGAGAAATTAAATTCAACATTTACAAAGCGCAAAAACAGCCTCAATTTGTCATATTTTACATTATCTATAAACATTTAATTAATGTCTGTCTGCTTACTGGGCCAAACTCACTATCACCAATCTCTTTTAAAACTTGAACCAAAACAATTAATTTTTAATCTCGTCTTTGAGTTCAGTCAGATTAATCATAAACACCAAATCGCATATTTTGAATTTAAGTATTTGAAATATTTATTTTTGATTGAATTAACAATTATAAAACTCTTTTAATATATAATTTATGTTAATAAAAGGTAAAAAAAATGTCAAAATGAAATTAATAAAGTTATAAAGCATCTTATTTTTGCAATATTTTATTAATTTATAATAGTTTCTTTTTTGGTGTTTATCACCAAACTCGAAGACGAAATGGTAAATTAAGATCAAGATTTTTACAATGAATTAATTATTATTAAATTAAATTATCTGCCGAATTTTAATTTATATTTTGTAAGTACTGGTTTCGAGAAATAATTATGTACTAATACATCACTAAATAAAGCTATTGTTACAAAAATAATTGTACTAACATCAACATATTAATTTTTTTAAACAAAATTATTTAATTTTTACGAAATATTAAATTGTGAAATTCAAAATACTAAATAGAGTTTTATTTACTTAATTCTTTAACATTCATTCTAAAACATTAAAGATATATTTATACAATATATTATCAAATATGCATAACATCTTTGATTAAAAAATAAATATTTAATTTTTCTCACAGTTTCGGAACGATTGACCTTTGAAAAACAGCTTACTAGTCAAAACATTCCTTCTTGTATGTTATATTTTTGTAACAACAATTTGCAAAATCTAATTAAAACGAAATAACAAACATTTATGCCCAGTATTATAAATAAATGTGTCCGGCAGCTAGTGTTTTCTGCGAGGTAATAAATATAAAATACAACCAACTGACAATTGGGATAAATGGAATGGTATATTAACACTTTGACTTCCAACTACGAGATAACCCGTAGTTTACGTTATTGCCTAGGACACCAACTACGAGTTATCTCGTAGTTTATTTACTTGCCATATTTGTGCAGCTACGATGAAATTTGTAGTATATCAGTGTAAATATGAATAGATAGCCTCAGGGAGGAGAACAAAAAATCAAGGTTGGCTTACATGAACAGAAAATTTATTAATAGCAAAAGAATATTTTTATTGTTTGTGATAATTTTTAAAACAATCTCCCACGCAAAAGCGAAGCGTGTCTGTGAACGAATTAACTCGTAGTTGGTTTCCACGAAAAGTTTTCATGTTATATTTATAAACCAACTACGAGATAATTCGCAGATCTTTTTTTTTTTAAATACATTCTATATGCTTTTTGATTATTAGGTACTATTAGTACTTATTACTATTATTATTACTATTCGTATTTATGTACTATAATTTATTAGAGTTTTTATATATGTAGTTTTTAATAGTATAATACATATATGATTAAATTAAATTGGTATTTTATACCGGAATCCTGGAAAGTAACGTGACAGTCAACGTGTTAATTATGTTTAAGTAGAAATCAGTGATTGTGGTGTGAAGTGGTGACAAGTGTACCCCATAAAATACATAGCATTTACATTATTATACATTTATTACCACTGCTCTAGAATCCAGATCAAATTCATAATGATTTGACACCTCGCAGATAGCGTTGCTGCCGAGTTATACCCAATACCGAGCATTGGTTACAATATTTGCAAACAATGACCTTAAATTATCACACAGACATTTTATTAATAATCTCCGACGTTGTTTGTATTATAGTTTATTGATTAGAAGTGTTACAGATATGTGCGTTTTTATATAAAATATAAGAACTTGACCGATAACAATTATAAGTCGTATGATACAAGTGTTATTATTTCTAAAGGTTTCTCCATATTTCTGTAATTTACAATTGTTAGTATTGTTTACATATTATTTTAAATTTCCTATATATTGTAAAATGTAGTTTTAATTTATTTATATCGAATAATCTTTAATTTGTTTACATTATGTCATGTTCTAGAAAAACGAATGAAATGTATATTTATGTAAATTTTTAGTGTTGTTTATATTCTGCAGTTTTTGTTTATCATATTATTATTACATGTCCTAAATACATTGATACAAATTAATTTAAATGTTATGCAAAATATTTTAAAAACTTGAAATATAAAACTGCAACATAAAATTAAGAAAAACTATAATTTTGGTTTATTAAGGGGTTTCATCTAATCGTGACTTCGGAAAATGATACTTTTTTTGAAGAGTTTTATTTTGGAATATTATAAAAAGCAATCAAATGAAATTTTTGAAAAAAAAATTAAAAATTTTTTTGTTTATAAAAACCGTAATTGTTAACTAATTGTAAAAATTGTACTTGGATATAAAAATCTAAGAAGTTACAGTTAAAAATTCAAATCGATCGGATGGTAAATGGCCAAGATACATTTTCTGCAGTTTTTATTTATTTTATAAAAATGAGTTTAAAGTTTAAAAACTGTTTTACTATATGCAAACGTCGACGTTAGTCCCGACTTTTTTCGAAATTATGTCAGTTTGGCGGTTTTTGGTTGCTTATTTTACTTCTGTTTTGGCTTGAGACCGAATTACGGTACCCCTTTACGTTACCATATACTCATTATCACTCATTTTTCACCACTTTCACCATGTAGGTTGTTTCGTTCGTTCAGAGACACTTCGGAAAATGAGCTCTAAATTAAAATTATTTTTAAAATTCGAGTTTTTAATTTCCATAACAATAACCAACCCGAGCTTTTAAATCTTTTCAAGGGTTTAATAATACAAGCGAGTAATGTTTATTAATGTTACATAATACCTATTATGAAATAGTCGATAAATAGCATTTTAAAAATAACTCTTAATTGATAAACATAATTGTCATGTTTTGCATGTTAAGTGCTCTACATTTATAATATCAGAGTTTAATATACTGGATACCATTAAGGTTATTAATAATTTAGAATAATTGTTTTTCTGACCTGTCGAACTCTTCTTTTATTATCTAAATAGTAGACTTCTAATCAAGTAAATGTAATAAATATTATTTAACAATGATTTGTGATCCTGATTTGTTTTTTGATTTGGTTCAATGTTACTTAAAATATCGCAATATACAGGTGGTCCGGTCTGGGATACAAATATTTTAGGAGCTGATTCCTTGGGTCATTGTAACTAAAAATCCCCAAAGTGACTATTTTGCTACCTACCCTATTAAATGAACCAGTCATAAAAATTTTTGTTTATAATTACATAAATTTATTATTAATAGTAATTTACATAATTTTAAAACTAATTATGCAATTATAAACAAAACAAAAATTATAACTGTTTCATTTAATAGGGTAGGTAGCAAAATAGTCACTTTGGGCATTATTTAGATAAATTTATAACTAGAAAACTGTAAGACCCAGGTCCAAAATTGGTATAGTGAATTTGTTGGTAACTTTATTATACACCAAAATAATAAATAATAAAATATAAAATACTAGCGAACCTGCCCGCGTTGTATAATTCTTTTATGTTGGCAACACAAATAATATTTTAAGACAGGGGATAAAATATTAAATTTTTCTTTTTATTCATTATTTATACCAAATCGTAAATATCTCGGCTCCTATGTGAGATAGGGGATTGTTTCCCCCCCTAAACCCCCCTCCGTTGTATTTTTTCCGCCGAATCGAATGAAACTAATTACAACTCTCCATCCTTAGGGGTTGAATTTCGAAAAATCTTTTCTGAGTGGGTGGTTAAGTCATAACAGGAAGACAACCTTGAAATTTCGCGTTTCTTGGACCAGGGGTTTGGGTTGTATGTTAGTGAGTGAGTGAGTGATTAAACGATATTTTTTTAATATATACTCAATTTTTGCAAGTACGTCATTATATCCGTATCTTAGAGCAGGAATCACCAACATTTTCGAAAAAAAAATTAATTTAAAGTTAATTGTTTGGCTACGTTTACTTATAAAATACACTTATTAAGTAAACTGTTATAAATAAATTATATGTATAATAACATAATATAGCAATCACCATGAACTACAGCTACAGTCATAAATACAGTATTAACGCATTAAAATTGCATGAGAGAAGAATGGGTTAGAATTGATCCCGCGCTTCATGAGTCATGCATAAAGAGGTGAACAATTTGCGAAGTGCAGATGTTACAACAATAGTGTGGCTTCCTCCTCAAAGGCGGCGTGAACAGTTAAGGTTGACGCACGGAGTTTCCTGTCCCACGGCTCGACTCCTTACACTAGTTCAGTGACACGAAACAAATATACAAACAGTGGCACGTTATGGTAGTTGGGGGCTTTGGGTTAAATAAATATTCGCGGCCCTCATTTTTTTATCGAATAAAAAAAATTGTAATTATATACCAACATTTTAAAAAATTTCATTTCACAATACCTGAATACCTTTTTTACTCTACAAGCAATTGTAAGAGTAAAAAAAGGTCTTCAAACATGCATATAATTTTTACTTATTTTCTCAGCTTGGGACTCTGGGCAGTTGTCTAAAGTGCCTACATTCAGACAATTGTATATGATCGTTATACTATCAGAAACATGTTTTATACTCCCTCTAGAAATAATGATGTGCCTACTTTATTCTGTTTCTGATAATCAGAAAATATTACTATAGTAATATTTCATATAACTTTGAAAGACATAACATATTCACGCTGTATTTGTGTAACTCGTGAAATTCATAGTGTCCTTGAATTGAAAGTTGTCTAACAATATTTTATTAATTAAAGTTATGACTGATTTTGTTATAAATAAACTCAAAGAAAAAAACAAATTTTCCGTTCTTAACAAACTACCGCCCGGGGCAAGTTCCTCCCTTGCCCCCCCCCCCCACTCCCCTTGATACCCTACTGCTTCCACTTCACATATTGAAGTTGATATAAATTAATTAATAATCCAAACATGAATTTTGAATTTATTCGTGTAGAAACACTTTTTCAACCCCTTTCACCCCCTGAAAAACTACGCCCGCACTCTGTACCCCTTGGTCGACTACACTCATCAGTTTCTTATAGGTATAAAACTACAACTGTGAATTAAATATAAATAAAAATACATCAATTTACTTTTTATATTTATTCTATTCATTTTATAAACATACACTTAAATATGTAAATTTACAAATATGTAATATAAAAATCATTAATATGTAGATACAAAATATGAATTAAATTCTTACAAAACTGTGATAACATTCATAAAAAAATAATTAACAAATATATATATGGGTATCTTGTATTGCATCCATTAATGTTTAGATAAATAATATATGAGTTAATTTAATACCCTATATTAATTTAGAATTAATTATACATACATGTTTATATTTTGTTATATTCTTATTTAAGTTTAATCTACAACGTATAATTTAATTAATTACAAAACTGTATAATGTCAATGAGAAACCATAAAGAATCTCATGAACTAACATTGGCATAAAAAGATGCTTCGACCTTCGGTATAATGATTGACAGTTTATAATTTATATATTGGTGATTAATTTTAATGTAATAGTAGATATTGTAAAATGTTATTGACAGGAAAGTAAATAATCGATCAAAATGATTTTGAAGAACAATCACCTTTATTTTAATTTTGTAATATTTAATAATAGTTATACCTGAAATTACACAATAGTTTATTATTATCTTCATATATATTTATGTCATAATAATTAAGGTTCTTTGACTACTAAAGTAATTTAACGTCATTACGTTTTAATATTTGAAGTGCAATTACTATATCGTTAGAAATATTTGAAAAATAATTTTTTTATAGTAACATTTAAGGAAATACTTATATATAAAATATAATATAATTATACAAAATGAACTGTACAATCTTATTCACGTGACCAAGACCAAGAAATATCTCGTGGAAATTCTGTTAAAAAACAAACAATTTTATACATTAAAATATTATTTTAATTTAAAGCCTTGGCACTTTACAGAAACGGTCTCCGCCACCGATTCGACCATGCAAATCTATTATATGTGATTCAATACAAGTGGCATGCTAGCTGCGTCGAAACGGTGCTGCGTTTTGACGCAATCAACATGTAATAGATTTTCAAGGTCGAAGCGGTGACGGAGACCGTTTCTGTAAAGTGCCAAGGCTTAAACGTACCTACAGTACCTTTATTGACTAAAAATATTTAACCAATTTCAACGGTTTTAATTAATATATTTTAAAATAATTAACTAAAAAAAGTACTTTACGTAAGTAACGCTTTTGACTTAATTTCCTCGTAAGGATTCGTAAAGTTTTACATACCAACCCCCTCCCTCCAAAGCCTTACGTAAATATTGGACTCTCTTTATTATCTCGGCGCGAAGCTTATTGTTAGTATGTTTAATACCACTGGAGTTCACCACTTGTTTTAAACTAATTACTCTCATCTGATTAATTGTATCATGCACTATGATTCATCCTGAAACAGAAACTCCAAATTACGTATGTGGTTTCGGAAGGTGTAACTAAATAATCACACATATATAACTATAGGTACTAAGAGTACATTTGCATGCACGGATAAAGCGCAACATATTATTTACGTATACACTCTATAATTTACTAGCTTTAATTTGCAAACTGACTTTCGTGCAGATGGGTGTAACGGGATCGCGTGTTATTCCATATTTGTAACAAAAAAAGTAAATGAGTCTAGGTGTTTTTAGAATTAAAGATTACATTTTAAAATGTCGACCTGTTGAAACTACAATAAGGGGCTTACATTTTTTTTTTCATTAAATAAACTATTTTTCAAATCCCTGTTTCAAATATACACCCTTAATTTTTATTGAAAAAGGCGTAAAAATCAATGCAAAGTACTATTTGAAGAAAAATGTCATACTAAATGCCAAAAATTTATTTGGAGATGATTATTATTGATTTCAACAAGATGGATCCCCCTCCCAAACAGCAAATATTGTTCAAGCATGATGTAAGGATAATTTGGTTGATTTTTTATGGAAGAATGAATGACCGCCAAGCTCTTCCGATTGCAATTCTCCGATTATTTTATATGGTCGTATATGTTGTCTAAGCTGCTAGATTACAAATTCTCAAATTTGCAGCAATTTGAGAATGATATTATCAAAATTTAGGACAAAATGCCAATGAAAACAGTGCGTACCGCTTGCAATGACTTTGAAAGAAAACATGTCTACTTTAACACGACTAAATCGACGCGTTTTATACCCAGAAGCCAAGATCCAAAACATAAACTTATTTAATGTCTAGTTCTAGTACATATACCTATTATAAAGAATTTGCTCTAAAACAAAAACTAAAATAATGCTATCTGCATAAAATTAAATAATAATAAAAACAATACAAACAATAAATTAAATGAATAGGTATAATATTTAATATTTGTTTTGTACATTTAAAATGAACAGTACAAATCAACCAATATAAAAAACGAATTCTTTTTTGTCTTTTGCTATTTAAAAATGATTGATTATCGGTATTGTTTTTTTTTCCACTTTCGAAGTATAATTAGTAAGTTCAAGTAAATAGGATGTTAGTTTTTTTAATTTAATTTAATAAAACATTGGTGCATGATATATTATTTCATTAAAATTATTTAATATATACGTTTAATATAAAATGATTATATTCATAAAGGCGTACTGACCGCAAATGCGCTATACATATAATGTATCAAGGAACGAAAAGTATGACGTCACGCCGAGACGAGATTGGCTTAAATTCTGACGAAACTTCAGTTACAAAAACCGAGACTAGACGAGATTTGCCTGACACTCGTTTCGTCTCGTATGCAGCCCTAGCAAAAAACAACAAATAAAAAACATGGTGCGCTTGTTTATTTATAAATAAAAATCCATATTCAAATTTAACTTGAAGGACAAATAGTTAGTATAACTTAAAATTTTTTTTTTCAGATTCAGGTTTTTATAAAATGATAAAGATTAGAGTTGTAAAAAGTGGAATCAAATCTAAATTTAGTTACGGAAGCTAATTTCTATAATTTTATGTACTTTGTTGATTTTGTATATCTTTAATTACTATTTTATTTTTAGTAGGAATTGTAGTTATATTTATTGCTTTTAGTGGTTAAGACGACAACGTACCTTAAACATTATATTTAGTTTTTTGTGATTGATCACAGTGGCGTAGGAACGGGGGGGGTTTTTGGGTCGAAACCCCCCACGAAATATTCAATGTTCTTAAAATATATGAAATTATTATTACAATTTTGAATTCAATGACCTTTTCTTGTGATTATACCCCCCCCCCCCCCCCCGGAAATATTGAATGTTCTTAAAATATGCGAAATAATTATACTTAATAATTTTGAATTGAATGACTTTTTTTTTTTGATCATATAGTTAACTGCATTTAGTTATATGACTAAAAAAAGGTCTTCAATAACTACTTATTAATTAACTTTCAATTGTGTGATCTTTAAAAATGTTTATTGATCTCCTAGTTTGTCCTATGTAACTTTTGTCGCAATTTAAGCAGTTTATTTTATAAATACCTGATTTTGCATTTATTTATGTTTTATCTTTGGGGTTACCAAGGAGAGTTTTAATATTGTTATTATTAGAATAACCAATTTAAAGATGGATTTTCGTTAAGAAATTCGACTTCTTGTGAGGTCGAAACACGTGTCGAGTGACATTGTTTTATTGTGGGTAAGGTGTATATTTTTAGTTTAGTGACTAAGAAACCACAGTTTCTCTGCTCTTCCAGTTGGTATAAATTATTACTCTAATTTCTCCCTAAATTTGCTTTTACATATTTTATATGTGATTTCATTGTTTCCAGTACTTGCCAGAAAACAGACGAACAGCCGTGTGGAAGGTAGATCCGTGCCAGGGTGGCCCCGACTCTCTCCCACCCGCAAGACTCCTAACGCCGCACCTGCGCGTCGTGTGGAACCCACCGAAGCACGAGGTTCCTGATCTGCCACGGCTCGTGCTCACCGCCATCGGCAAAGGCTCCACGTGCCAGCAGGAGGGGCAACACACGTGCTGGAGACTCGGATGGACGCCGCTCATGTGCGTTGCCTCGGAGTTAGCGTGTGACGGTGTTGCACACTGCCCCCGTGACGAGGCCGATGAACTAGCGGTACTATGTTCACCAGGTGCGTTCCATGCGCACGAACGTGGTCCTGCGCGAATAGGTACACACATATACGTTACGGTAGTCCTTGTTAAGGATTTCAATGAATTTTAACTAGTTAAACTAAAAATATACACCTTAACCACAATAAAACAATGTCACTCGACACGTGTTTCAACTTCACAAGTAGTCCTCATCAGAAGCCTAACAGTTTCAGTCTGGAACTGTTCGGCTCCTGATGAGGACTTCTTTGGAAGTCGAAACACGTGTCGAGTGACATTTTTTTATTATGGTTAAGGTGTATATTTTTAGTTTAAATGACTAAGAAACTACAGTTTCTCCGTTTTTCCAGTAGTAGTTAAACCCACAAAATTTGCTCTTGTTATTGTTTCCTTGTAAAATTATGGCATTCTATTTTTATTAATTCAAGATATTTATTTGTTAAACTTAAAAAATAAATAATTTCATCACAACAATTAATTTTATTTAAATAGGAAATATTGAAAACCAAAATTTTGAAAAATTTTATTTTAATTTTTTTAGAGCTTATCTAAAGAGTTAATCAGTTAAAATTCACCTTAACCCTGAATAAGGATCACCCTAATATACATGTACATATTTTACACTGGTGTTTCTTGTTTATTGATGTTTATCATTTCTTGAAAATTAAGGATTTAAAAATATTTTACGTAGTTAGCAGACAATAGATTTTTAAGTATTACTAATACACAAGAACTTTTCTTATTTTAGATTTTAATTACAGCATTAATAAAAAAAATATTACTTTGTGTAGGTACCTATTATTTTCGTCAACATATTTTTTGTCGAATTTTACAATGTTATATACGACCAAAATTTCTCTCATGATTTTGTCAACATTTTTCTAATCGTAAAAAAATGAACGAAATAAAATTGTAATTTTTAACATGCCGGTCGCGAATTTTCAAGTTTGCAAAATGCAAATGTGACAAACACAGTATCAGGGGCCAAGTTTCGATTTCGGCCAAATAACGGCCGAGACCGAAACTAAACCTTTAGTCGGTCACTAGTTAGGTACTTATTACTTATATTTATAAACATACACAATTTATTTTAATTATCATTTACTATATTCAGTGGTAGACTAAGGAAGGTTGCGGCACGGGGCGGAATATTAGTTGTGCCCCCCCCCCCCCCTCTACTTGGTGCATTTTGAAACATTTTTTTATCGAATAAGAAAAACTAGAGTTCATAAACCAATATTTTTTTTAAATTGCTTATACAACCAGATATACAAGTAAGTTATAATTAAACTATACATGAATCAGTGAATTTTTTTAGTACATTTAAATATTATGTAGGTAATAATAATAATATTCAAAATGCAAATTATTTTGTTATATACATAATAATATATATTCATTGGCATACCCAAAAAAAGTGTTGGGGAGTGGTTTCTAAAAAAAATATAATAGTGCGTCTTGATTTGAGCAAAAAAATTTCCAAAGCTTGTCAGTAAATTGATCAGTGATTATGGATTAAATAAAATATATTATGCTAGAGTATTTTAGCATAATAAATCAAATAAAAATCATTAATTATGAGTTACAATTTGTTTTATTTTATTTTTAGCACCACCTTGGGAACAACTAGCAAGAGAACTGATGGAGCGTTTCTCATATCGTAGTAACGATGTACCTGGATGGTTGCAAAGAACACGCATCCACCACACGCCCCCAACACCCAAACCAACACCAGTCACCACTCCAGTACCTGGTGAGGGTGTGACGGCTGCATTAGCGCATTACGGACCTTGGGGATACTTGATGCTGGGAATGCTAGTCTGTGGTACCGTACTCATGTTTTGTGGTCTCTGGGAATGCTGTTGTCGAAGTCCCAAAGTTTCACCACCATCGCATTCAGGAGTAACACTTCCTGTCTTAGTTACTGACTCACAAAATTCAACAATATCTCCTGCGATTGTTGTCATCAGTGAAAATGAAGACATTAATCCACCATCATACGAAGATCTCGACCAACCTCCTTCTTATAATGTATTATTTCCGACAGCTGCTAAAGATGCAGACGGTTTAATATTGAACCCTGGACGACTTATTTGTAATGAACAACCTCCGCCTGATTTTCATACAATAGAACAGTCTGTAGCTGTTACACCACATCGTAATGTAGCTTTATACACAGCAAGGCCTTCAGAAGAAAACAATAACGCTTTAGTTGTTTCAGAGCAAAACAACAACAACGATAATAATAATTATAATGCATCTGTGATTGTGACGAATAGCACTAGTTAAACAAATTTTGTAATATTTGGACATTTTTACAATTCTTATATACATTGACTTGAATGTTTATACATAAGTGAAAAACTATTGACTTTATTTAATGCAATTTTAGTTATAAGTGATATTCTTAATAATCAAGAATAAATTTATTTTTAAATTAAAAAATTATATTTATAATGAGTGACATAAGTTATTTTAAAATATGTTTGCTTAAGTGACAAAAAATAGTGAATAATTATTTAATGTGTGATAACTTTGCCAAATACTACTCTTATGTATACTACTGTTCTTTTTTTACTTGAACACTTAAATTTTATTATAAACTATAATAAATGACAATAACATATGTTAATAGTATTGTATAATATTAATAATATACATTATAATTAAAACAATATTAATTGACTCTCTTAATTAAATATACCTAACAGTAGCGCACCTAGAAATTTTTTTTTATTTTTATGTATCACGATTGTTAGATTAAATTATGTATATTGACAAATTTGGGGGGAGGTTCTTACTCCTACACCCCCCTCGGGTGCGCCACTGATACTCAATGCTCAAAGCAGGTTGTTATTATTCTTACTAAATTGATTATGAACACTGATTTGGAAATTATACACGCACAGATAAATTCGCCTATTTATCATGCATAATTTATCTGTATGTGTATACCTTCCTAATATTGTAAATTATTTATTCATTATTCTTCTTTAATTATAAAATAAAATAAAATATTAATTATTACTTAATGTCTAATAAAATATTTTGGTTTCTATCTGTTATTTATTTAAAAAATCAATTAAATATCATTAAAAGAGAGCTATGTGGTAATGTTTTAATCTTTGTTCATTATTTTTTAAATAATTTATTAAAAAGATATTTGAACATGTAGATATTACATATTGTTCAATATATTATTTATATTGTACAATTCTTCCATACATACCATCGTTAGTAAGAATCTCAAATTGTAATACGAGCCATAAAAAATTCACTGTTATAATATGGATGTACTAGATTTTTATACAATACTCTTTAATTAAATAAATTAAATACAATGAATGATTATTATTATTATTATCTTGTTTTTATTTAACAAAATCTTATTGATTGAGCGTATATTGTAGTGATAAATATAACTATATGTATGTTTGCCGAGAATTGATTTTGGGCCCAGAAAAGTTCTTTGGATGTTTTTTTGAGCAATGTCAAAAGCTAGTGATTGATGCATCAATTTTATTTAAAAACTAATTTCAGTGATTAATAAATACAATAATAACTTAGAAAAATGACAAAATTTTAGGAAATGGTTCTCATGGCCTCGGCATATTCTACTCACTTTGTCAGCACATTACTTTAATATTTTATTAAAAGCTAGAAAAGAAGGGATAATATTTGATGTTGAGGGGGATTTCGAATTACAATTGAAGTGAAATTTGTATGAAACCTGTAATTTTAAATAATATAAGCCCTTATCAGATTGTCGAGATTAGGACGTTCTATCCTACCAACCTCTCTATTGAACTTTTACTTCTTTAAATGAATTTCCAATGCAGTGAAAATATAAGTTTTTGAAATTATAAAATATTTTTAACAAATCAAATTGATCATAGTAACTTCTTTACAAAATATGACATTTTGCATAACAACCTAGTAATTTAAAAAAATATTATATACATTATATTTATACAATTAGTATTACATTGCACAGTTACATTGATATCATTTTAGTAACAATATGTCTAAAGGCAAAAAATTAAAAAATACTAAAAGAGATATATGTTCTACCAAACGCAAACCAGTGTGTGATAAAGAAGAAACTAATTTAGTTGAGGGATCTGGAGATAATTTAAATGTCTTCTTTAAAAATGAGGAAGTACAAAAACTTCAAACTATACTCGCTAAAAAGGAATTGGTAAAAATGAAAATATAACATTTTAAATATTTAATGTAGATATATTTATAAAATCAACACCGTTTATTTTCTTGGAGAATATTTTTATATATCTCAGTTTGTTTCTGTAACTGAACTATAATTATAGGTAAATGTTCCAGTGTTGTTAGCAGCTGTAATTTTAGGAAAATTTAATTTGGTTAAACGTCTTCTTAAAGATGGCCATTCAATTGATGATGCTGGTTCGGTAAAAATCACTTATAGTTACTTATTTAATTTATATTTACTGTCATATACTCTTTATATTTGTAGACAGGGAATTCTCCACTTATGTGGTCAGTACGCTACAATCATGTAGAAATGACGGGTCTACTAATTTCTCGTGGAGCTAGTACACGAATGACTGATCCACGCGGCGATTGCGCTCTGATAATTGCAATTAAAAACCCGTCATGGGATGAGAGTATGTTCATGTCAACACTTTGGATATCTCCATCTAATGGAAATGATATACATTTACGACGTAATGCTGCCGGAAATACTCTTTTACATTTTGCTGCTCGAAAAGGCTGGTCAAAACTTTCATCTATTCTTATTAACTTAGGTTCAAATCCCAATTCACGAAATGCAAAGGTATATAATATAACATATAATTTTTTTTTAAATTTGAATTAATGTAATTTTATATAAAAAAGGGAGTCACGCCATTAATGGTAGCAATTGGTCGAGGTGGTGAAGAGGGTGATGCTTTAGTACACATGTTTCTAGAAGCTAAAGCTGATGTGACCATAGAGGATGAAAGAGGTTGCACAGCATTGTGCTATGCTATTTCAAGATTAACAGAACCAATTAATCCAATGCTAAGATATTTAGCTACAAGTGTTCATAATCTAGTAAAATACGTTCAGCGACGTTTAGAACTATTTAATGTTACTTCACCGATTACGATTCAACACCAACGTATTATTAGTGGAGTCTTGTTACCAGTGATACGGTTTCTAATAAAATATGTCGAAGCTGGTTTAGAAGTTTTACTAGAGTTGCATGTTTTTAAAATATTGAGAGATGCTTTAGATACACATATAGAAAATGTTGATTATCTAAATGTTTTATTACGTTGCTTATTTGAAGTAAGTTACAATTTTATATATTTAAAATTTTTTGTTAATCGAATTTTATTATTGATATAGTTGACTCAGTGGTGCTCTTGTTGTGCTGGAGGTCTCAAAATATCGAAAGAAACTTTAGTTAAATCATTTTTACATGAGGGTTGTGCAGATATATGTGTACATGTTCTTCATACACAACCTCTACTTTCTCCTGCTGTTTTGTTGATACTTTTTATGATCTGTTCCATACCAACTGCTTATGCCTGGCTACAACTTCATCATAATGAATTGGAACCTCATTACTCAGAATACATGCATCTTAAAAGTGTATCCTTTAATATATGTATAGATGAATACCATTTGAAACTTTTGAAAAAGACAATGAATAAATTTCATAAACTTATGATACGTTTAAAATCCGGTGAAAATATTTGCGAAAGTTCAGGAACTTCATCTCTTGCACTGGATTTAGCCAAACAATCGAAATTTAACTCAAAAAGAATGCGTCGTAAAACAAAGGCTTGGAAAGCAAGAGTAGCTAAAATTCGGAGTGCTAATATTGCAGAACGTGTCACTATCAAATCAGATTCTTCTGCTCATCCGGCTCTTACAACTTTATTTGAATGCAATAGTATGAAACAATCTAGAGAAGACTCTAAAGTAAAAAGACAATTTTGTTATTTATATTTAATGAAACTAATAAAATTTTATTTATTTATTAGTTCAGTCTAGAAAAAAATTACGAAGCAGATTCAAATCAAGAATCAGATACATCAAGTGAAAGTGGAAAAGTCAAGAAAATAGAAAAGTTTGTTGATGAAATGATTCAATATTTACGAGCTCTTTTTGAGGATATTGTAACGCAATATGAAACAAACTGGCAACAAGAAAGAAATCTAGGTTATCCTGATTTTCAGGTATTTTTTACAATTAAATTATAATCATGCAAATAAAAAAAAAAAATTTAATTACATCACAATTAGGAATTTACTGATGAACCAGATCAAGGCTTATATTTTGGTAATCGGCAAGAACAAATAAAAAAATTAGGAGATGCATTAATACCACTGGAGCATGAACATTTTACACAGTTAAGAAACAGTTTTGAAGATGCTATTAAAAATATTAAAGAAGCACTTAGTAATGGTGATCCAAATTATAGCAAAATATTGGAACGTATTAGATGGGTGCTACTTAATCATAAATCATGCAGTGAAATGAATATTACTAATGAAGGTAATTCTGCTAATAATTTTAATTTATCAATTTAAACGTTATATTCAAACAAATTATTTTTTAAAAGATGCAATAGAAAGTGCTTTACCAGAAAGATTATGGACTCGGAGTATTATTTGTGGAATACGTTTAGCAGAAAGTTCTTGCAGTGAAGAAAAACTTAAAGAACAACAAGAAGAATATATACAGCAAGTTATTGAAATAAGCAGAAAAAGGAAACCTGCAGATTTAGAGACAGCTGCTAAAGCTCGTAGAAAAACTGAAGATAATGCATATCATTTAACTGATTCAATTGAACGATTACTTGATTCTAGTTCAGAAAGTGAGGGAAATGATGATCATTCATTTAAGGTAAATAAAAATTATTTTTAGTATTATATAATTTATAATATATTGTAATTAGTCTGATATTTATAAATACTTTTTTATCATGCAGGAATTATTTCCATATTTAAATCCTGATGTAGAAAAATGGAAAGCTAAAAGCCACAGTCAATCAGATAGTAATGTTTTCTTTCAAATTTTATCTTCAAGTCGTACCCGTCGAGTGAAATCTATACAGAATGTTAATCAGACTAATAATCAAAATAGTCGTAATAACACAAAAAATAGAAATTTAACATTATCAGGTATTTTTGTTTCCTGATTTAAAAAAAAACATATAATAATTAAGTTTTACAAATACAATAAGTAAATGTTAGTCTATTAATATAATTTATAATAATAAATAATAAATGATTTGCAGTTACTACAGAGCAATATTCCAGCCGATGGGATGTGCTGGTTGCAGCATTACAAAAACTAAACACCGAAAATGGTTCAGCAACTGAAAATGGTACAGTACACGTGGTGAACAGAGATCAGCGTTCGCACTTCATAATCGCCCGTGGTGGTTGTTTTGGAGATGTGGAACTAGGTCTTTCTGGGAACGGTGGTTTTCCATTAGCTGTAAAAAGTGTTGCGAGAGCTTCAGCTGTCGGGCGTATACTGTGTGCTGCTGTGGAACCATTACTGGTACTTCAACACCAGCAGATATTACCATATGTGGCATGTGAAACAAAAACCGATTCTCTGTTTCTTGCTGTACCTCTATGTGAATGTAATTTGGGGGAGCATTTGGCTCGTGTAAGATTAACTGGTTAGTTGTCAAAATCTTAATTTTTATAATTATTTTGAAACAATTTCCATCCTTATACAAATATTAGCTATAAAGCACAATTGCAATTCCTTCATGGCTTTTGTCTGTTCATATTGTTTAGTTACATAAATATACTATTTTAATAGTAATATTATTGTATATTGTATTTTATTTTGTTTTTAAGGTGATGGTGGAACAGATATGAGAAAACTGTCACAACAATTACTTCTTGGTTTACGATTTCTACATGAACAAAACCCAGCTGTAGTACATGGAAACTTGAAACCTTCTAATGTGTTAGTTGATCATACTGGCACATTACGGCTTGCCGAATTTGGAGTGTATCGAGCATTGTACCATAATGCTCCGCCTCCTACTTCTTCTGCTATATGGTTGGCCCGTGAAACTTACGAACATTACACAAGAACTTCTGTTATGGCATGCACTACCTATTCTGATATACAGGTACTTTTTTTTTTTTTTTTACATATAAACATAATAAAAGATCTTTAACTTAGACTGTGATCTATCCAAGATAAGTTATGGTTAGTATAAATATGTAATATTTTAGGTAGCTGGAATGTTGGTGCACTTTTTACTAACAGGTGGAATGCATCCATTTGGTACAGCTGCCGATGAAATTTTGGAAAACGTACAGAGCGGAGTAGCACCAAAACTAGGTCCTGGAGCAACACTACCAGAATCAGCTGATCTACTCACTAGAATGCTCGCTTCAGAACCGAGTGCTCGTCCTAACACCGCACAAGCTTTATCACATGTGTTCTTTTGGGATGATGATATTCGATGGCAGGTCATTACTGCATGTACGAATACAGGTATTTGAATTTCTAATTTATTTAATTATCTTATGGGTAACTCATTTTTGTGTGAATTGGCCCTTTTTAAATTATTTTAATCTATTCAAATAATTTTTATAAAGGCCAATTAACTGGCCTGCTTTGTTTTTTAATTGCTTAATTGAAGTTAACTATGACACTTGTAATAGTGTCATACCTAAGACTTGACAATGCTGGGTCTTCAACAATAATTATTTTATAAATGTATTTCTTCAATAATCAATAATAATACTACGTGTTTTAGGTGGAAATGGTACAAAATCACCACAATCAACAGGAAACAAATCAAATGACTGGCCTGGAGCAGCATTGCGATATCTCAGTCAATGTGTAGTAGATCGTGGTGTATGTAGTGCAACGTGTTTACCTATTGACTTACGAACATATTTCTTAAATTCATTTCCTACATTGCCATTAACTTTATACAGGCATTTGGAAGTTGATTTTTTGCCACAATTGCAAAACTAATGAAATATTTAATATAAATTTGATTACTTATAATGAAATGTTGTAAATATGTATATTATGTACAAATCGTATTCAATTTTCTATGGGAATTAGTTCATGTTAATTTTGTAAATAAATATAATTTTATGAAGAAGTTCTAAAAAAAATTATAAGATACAAAAAAATTAAAATTAATATGATTAATATATTTTTTTAATAATTTAAAACATTACATAAATTATAAGATGATAAAACAACAGTATAAATTTTTGGTATTACTTAATAGTAATGAAATTTAATATTAAAACAGGGGTTCTCAAACTTATATCACATCACAAATTTCTATAACAATACAGTAATTCATGCAATTCTTACCAATAAAAAATTATAACATATTTTTTAATTCATATATATAACATACATTAAATTTGAATTTTTAACAAATAATTTGTAACTTTTTTTTTAATAGTTGTTTACAAAATATTGGGCAATTTGGGAAACCCTGTAAAAACGTAATAATAATAATACACTACATGTTATAGGAAATAATATCACAGTGGCATGTTGAATAATACCATACATTAAATACTTAATGTACATCTCGGGATAAAAGTTCCAAAAATATAACACTAGAAATTGCGTTGGTACCTACATATTCTTGAAACTCCTTAATTAGATTTAGATATATTATGTGTACTATTTAATATACAGGTGCAGCATTATTATAAGACCAGTCATTTATTTTTGTAACTATTTATAATATCAAAAAAGTTCAAGTAAAAAATATTTCTGGTTGTTTAATGTGAAGAGGAAGATGGTATTCAAATTTATATACATTCTCTTACTTTGCGTGCATGACAGATAACTTTTTTTATTAAATGGAATGGTATATTTTTGTATTTCATGGAAAAATAAAACATGTTCTAAATAACTTTTATGCAAAACATTTTTTTTTAATGTCATGGAAATCAGCAGTATACACTTATTTTTGCAAAAATATACCTGAACAAAATATGTTACATCCACAAATATGTTATTGATTGATATTCAATTTCGCTTAAAGTATTGCTCTAAAAAAAAAAAGGTTTTGTACAAAATATGTCCAGAACAACATGTTTTATAGTTCTATGAAATAAAAAATATACCATTCCATTTAATGAAATAAAGTTGTCTTTCGAGCATGCAAAACAAGCGAAAGTATATAAATTTTTTATTTGAACTTTTTAAAATATTGTCAATAGATACAGAAATAAATGCCTGGTCCTATAATAATGCTAAACCCTATATAATAAAATTAAATGAAATTAATATTATAGTTTTACATTCAATGGCGTACCTAGGGGTTGGCAAACCGGGTCAGAATAGCATTCTTGGAATAAAAGTAAGTTTGAGGGACGGCACAATCGTGATGACAACGAAAAAATTTAAGTATTCAATTACAACAGGGGAGCGCTATTTTCAGTGTTTGCCGGGGCACGACAACCTCATACTAGGCCACTGTATTTAATTTATATAATATTCATAAAACAAAAATATTTTCTTGGTCGATAGAAATTATTGATCATATTAAAATTAAAACGATTTTTATAAAGGTATAATTTTAATATAATTTATATATGTAAATATGTTAATAACAAATAATGAACACGCCACTGATAGCTACTTATACCAATTGTATATCATTCAAAAACAGAATGTAAATATAATAAAATATATGAAAGGTATCTTATGACTCACCATTTATTATTTTGACTATGACAAATATAAAAATAATATAGAGAACTGGATATTTGTATAAGAATATCAAATTAACCTTTTTTTTAGCTATCATAAAATCAAAGTATGTTTTTCTTTATTGAATATGATATGATATGATTTATGTAAATTTGTTATTTTTTTTAAATATTCCTTACAAATAATAAGAATACTAATAGATTGTCTTATGTACATATTATCATCTAGTTTAATATAATAATATGATATTATGTTATTGAAATATAATAATTAAGCAATTTATTGAATAGCCGATTATTTACTGTATATTCATTAACTGTGAGTCAAAAGACATCATGTCATAAGTTTCAGTGCCGGATTTAAAACGTGGAGGCAATCAATTTAGATGACGCTGTCACAATCTGTGATTGTTTCGATATACAAGTACATATATATATATATATAATTATTCAATTATATAACTGTTGAAAATATCTTACTTATTAGTAAGAATAGTTATTTAAAAATAATTACATGAATAGCATCTACTTCAAATTTTGTTAAAATTTATTTAAATCAAAAAATGTACTTGTTCATCATGAATCTTCATTTTGTGCCCTTCCTCCAGTTTTGGGGAGTCTTAGGCAGCTACCCAGTCTGCCCTCCTCCCTCTTAAATCTGGCACTGGTATGTTTTAATACAAATATATTTATCTACATTAGTAAAATCTGAACACGTTTAATTAATATTACATTAAGCATTTTTGAAATAGTATGGGAAAGTATTAATGATTATTTTTATTATATAAAAATTTTTCATTATCATCAAAAAAAATATCACTCTTTGGTAATATCAAATAAAATTACCTTATCCGATGTCATATATTAAATATAACCTATAAATATGTCAGTCGGCAATGCAATAAAATATCACGATTAAAATAAATACACTAATATAAAGTAATTTACATCTAGTTTATAAAATATTTTAAATAAATTGTTACATTGTTTCTTTGGCTTTATATTAATTAATTAAAGTATTTTTTAACCTTTCAAATAACAAGCAATAATAAAAATGAATAAATATTCATAAGCTTCATAATTCATTAGATTCGTAGATTTTTTACATATTTACATTTTGCAATGTACGTATTTTAATTTTTGTTTTCAAATATTAAAAATGAATACAAAATCATTAATCACAAGCTAGTAGCGGTTGTATGTCTGGATATAATTTATGAAATTATACAAAGACATAATTAAAATCTGATAAGAAAATATAAACATGGCATTTTATTTAAGCATATATAAAGAGCATTGAAATATTATTCAAAGTATTATATAATATTTTATATTTTATAAACTATTTAATCCATAGACATAGAGCATGGACCGTGCATCTGACTCGAAAATAGTCATGTCAAAAGAAAGAGATAGAAAATGATTTGGTATATACTTGTCTTTATTTAAACAAGAGTAACTATTTCATTCTTCTTAAAAAAAAGATAAAGATATATCCCAAACACCACTGCATCTCTCTCACTGTTTTGAAGAAATGTTACACCATTATCTCATTGTCTATAATTTAATCTTTGTTAACTAAAATCGTTTTCTTCCTCATTTATTATTTAGAATATAATCAATACTCTTTATTTATGATAACAATTTGAATCTAATCTATCAATAAATAAATGAGCTAAAAAGCTTTAAAAGTATTTGATTTGTTCCTTAGGACCTTCAAAGCAACATACATAGTAAAACAGATCTACATCAAATTCAAAGAACAATTGCGCCAGCTTCCGATCGACTTTCTGGTAGCGGGGGACATTCACACCACACATTAGTCAGGGGATCAAAACATTCTACAGAAGTGATAGTGATCTGTGCACGGTAAAAATTAATATCGTGCGTCTGATCACCTCCTATGACATATAACAAACCGTCAACAGCAGCCACAGCAGGCGAACCTCGCGCTATTTGCATCGGCGGGAGCGGTGTCCACCTACGAGAACGGAACGAATATCGTTCGGCTGAGCCTAGAACTTCATAGTGCCTGTTCATACCGCCAACAACATACAAATGGTCATCTAATATGGCACAACCCATTTGTGAACGGGCCACACCCATCGGAGGTAATTCTGACCACTCGCCTGTTGCTGGATCGTAACTCATTAAATCCTACATAAATAAATTATACTTAGTGAATTATAAATTCTGTAGAACATGAGTATAGATGGCATAGTGTATATTAAACCCTTTTTTTTTTTAGACAGAAAGGCGTAAGCCACAATGATACAGGGTTAAAAAGTATCATAATATACATACAAAGAGATTTTGAATTTAACGAAAAGATTATTAATTAACTTATTAGTAAAATTTTATCAATGGTAAAAAACTAACCTGTAAATGACGCCGAGTATGAGAACAACCACCCACAACATAAATGAGTCCATCATAAGCTACAACACCCATGGAAAAACGGGGAGCTTGCATTTCACCAGCGATACGCCACCGATCTGCAACTGGATCATATCGTTCAATCGAACCTCCTATATCTTCTCCTACCCATCCGCCCAAAGCCCACAGTGATCCTCCTACAGCACACAATCCAAATTCACATCTAGGGGTTACCTAAAATAATAATAAAAATTGAATGAGAACACTGTAAAATTTATATGTTGGTGACATTTTGTATAAAAATAAAAATTAATATTTCATTTTTAAAATTGTGATTAAAATTAAATGGCAATTAAACTATTGCTACATAACAACACTTAATAAGAACAAGAAGTTTAATATGAATTATTTTTATTACTCATCAACTGAAAAAATAACAATTTGTTTATTTGGTTTCATTATAATTTTTTTTTATGTATTTTACATACTTTAGAAAAGGTCACGCATAAGTACATAATATTTTGGTTTCTTTAAAACAATGAAATAGAGTATTTCTCTTTTCAACTCAGTAGTTTGTTATTCCAAAAACTTTTTAATTTATGATAAAAACCAAAAACAAGCTATAGTTACTTTTTTTAAATAAATGAAATATTATTTAACAATAATATACCATAGAAGCAACAGCTGTCCATTTATCTTCATCAGGATCGTATCGTTCTCCTGAAGCAAGGATCTTTGATTCTTGTTCACCTCCTACTACATACACCTTGCCATCTAACACTGCAACACCAGGAAGGATGCGGCCAACGGCCATTGCCGTAGCTCTACACCATTCACGTCTAAATGTATCAAATCTCTCAACCTGAAAACAAAAAAAAGTTAATATTGTTTTTAAAAATTTGTTTTAAATCGGCATTATTATTATCTTTTTGGGGGTATGAAGCGTTTTACACATATTTAGTTTTTTTTTTAATTCCTTACCGATTCAAAAGTAGCTTCAGCACAACGACTCCACCCAGTTGTAACTTCACGTTTAGAACCCCCGATAACAAAGATGTCTTTTTTGGCACAAAGACGTGGATGTACAAAAAGCGGTACCAAAGACCCACGTCGAGTAGCTAGATCTCTACGCACAGATCGCAATGCAACTCTTAATGATGCATCTGTGCATTCGGATGCTGCACGTTCTAACAATCGGTTTGATAGTAGAGGAATTCTAACCAAACGTAGAACTTCAAATACATATCGTCTACGTGCATTTACATCATGTTGGATCCATTTCAATGCTGCACGGAAAACCTATTCAAAATAAAGTTTGTTACATTAAAAAAAAAATTATTGCACATATAATATTATCAATTTTTCCAGTTAATTTGTTGTGTTTTTATAAAAAATAAATAAAATATTTTCATATTTTTTCTTGATTCATTTTATGATTTTTAGCATAGTATTTTAACCTTTTTGATTCATAAATTATTATGGTTTATTGATTACTAATTTGAAAAACAGTCCAGATAAAAAACTTTATAATTTTTTTTTTCTTGCAATTTAGATGAGGTTGATACAATATTTGTGAAACAGCTTATCTGGGGTTTTAAAGGGGACTCTGTTTGGATTCAATATAAAAAGCAAAATACAAAGAAAAAAATATATATATTTTAATTTAATAATAATTTTCAAACTTCTAGATTAAAATATCCTCTTAATTAAGAATATTGTTAACTTATATTTATTATTATGTTTTGACTCTAACCTGGCATTCTGAATCTACATGTAATCGTTCTGAAGTAAGAAACCGCGCTAATTGTTCTTTTGGCAATTCATACAATTCATCTTCTTCACAAACTTGAGGGAAATTCTTCTCAATATATTCAGCAGAGGCTTGCGTTAACGCAGCACAGTTATGTCCTTCTGCAAAACGATAAATACCGACAGCATTGCTTGCGTGAAGTTCTGCTGTTAGGAAATCCGTACAACCACGTACGACTTCTTGTAATTCCAGCATATCAGCAGCTACTATAAGATCTTGGACATTGTGCTGATGTATACGCACTTCACCCGAATAAACAAAATCAATTAATACACTAAGAGCAGCGGGGCACACATCGTGAAGCTCTACTGCTTGTTGTCGTTGTTCACATAATCCGCCAGTGAACATAGCATGAAAATATGGACTGGAAGCTGCTAATACAGCTCGATGTGCCTTAAAAAAAATTTTAAATCATACTGATGTCACAAAAACAATTTAATTAACGCAACAGAAATTTCAATGATTTTATTAAACAGTCACTTAAAAACAATTCATATGGTACCAATTAATATAAATTAAATATAATCAATTTACTTACTTTAATTACTTTACCACCAGCTATAATTTCTACATCACAGAATCTGGAGTTTCTCCTCAGAGCACTTAAATTATTTAACACTTTTGGAGGATAATGTCGGCAAGTATAATATTGTTCATTATCTACAGTTACGTTTGCGGGTACAGGCATCGTATAATTATTGTTAATGTTGCTGTTATTTGATACAGAATTTATATCACTCAATCGTTTCAATCCTTTCAAAGGAGGCATTACAGTGTCCATTTAGAAACATTACTTTAAAAACTATTTAATAAGAAAATTTTCAATTTGATCGTACACGTTGTAAATATTATTTATTATCGTTCTTTGAAAAATATTTTTAAGTATCAATATGTTATTTAAATAACCAAACATATAAAACATAAAACACGACAAAATCATACGTGATAATCAGACATACCCCACTACACTACAAACTTATAATTCCATAAGATGAATACTTACTAGCACAAATCGATTTCAATGAATGTATATTTTTACAGTGAATTATTATTATTTGATGTAAACTATTAAATAAGTGCAAATTTCTATCTGTTTTTTTTCTAATGTTAATTTTGTAAGATTATAATTATATGCTAAAATATACACAAAACATTAAAGGGTATTATAAAATTATAATCGTGGTTACTGTCAACTCCCCACAATCTAGGCGTATACAATCTTGTTGTAGGGCATGTCAAAATCATCTGTCAAAGTCATTGGAAAGAAGGAAACACATTCTGTTCTATATGTTAAATATGCGGTTTCGATATCAACATATTGCGATTTATATCATTTAAAATGATTTTAACGATTTCAAAGTAACGTGTATCCTGAAATGTGAATGTCAAATGGTCAGCTATAAAAATCCTCTTAGGATTTTAAATCCTGGAGGAGGTAGATCAAATTTACCACCTTTTCAAAATACATCTAAGGTATATACACATTTTCTTGTTCATAATGTATATTTACCATTAAAATACTATTTTATTTTCAGGCACCTCCTTTATTACTGATTATGATGCGAATAAATATTAAGATAGCTTTAATATGTATCTGTGCTGCTGTTTTATTAATCACTTTATCATTGTGGACACGATGTGGAGTTGTAGTTCCAACAATAAAAATCCCTCTTCCAGAAGTAGAGAAAGCAGTCGATAATCAAGATGTGCAAGAAATTGATTGTCATATTAATGGTGAATTTACTATAGGATGTAGAAAGGAAGGTGATGAAGTATATGTTCCCTTTTCGTTTTTGCACAAGTATTTCGAGGTAATTTTTTTTATTTATATTTGTAGTATAATACAAATGCATGCAACACTAAATGTAAATGCTTATTAATTTGTGCCAATTGAACGACTTAAAATCTAATTCTAACATTGACAACCCTACAGTCACTGGCATATGTAATTTAAACATTTTTTGATGTTAGCTCTTTGTTAGAGACTTACGTATTAGTAACTGGTTGCATTTGATGAAATTTTCCAGACTATTTATGTATAGAGTAGAATATATGTATATTTGTTTACAGCATCAATTAGATGGATCTAAAAAGTTGCATGTACAAACAATAAAAAATGACTTTTATGTTCCATAATCATTTTTTTAAATTTTATCAGAAAACTTAAAAAAAAACCTGAGCCCCTGACTTTGCCAGTGCAACCACCCTGCAGTTACACTACTAGTATGACTGTATATGTACCATGTGCTAACACGTCTCTAAGAAAAAGCTAACGATAAAAAACATTTCACTTTATAGTGTTACACATGCTAGTTAGTGACGAGTTGCTAATAATAGAATCAGTTTTTAATCTGATTGGTACAAATTAATAAGCATTTAATTTTTGGGTTACAAAAATTTTATAAACTGTTAAAAAGGTTAATAATGTTGTATTAAAAATTAACACATAATATTTACTTTAGATATATGGTAAATTAGCAACTTATGATGGCTTAGAACGTTTTGAATGGTCACATAGTTATAGTAAAGTTAATCATCCAAAAGGAAAATATGATCCTCGGGGAGTATTTATGTATTTTGATAAATATAACGTTGAGGTTAGAGATAGAGTGAAATGCATTAGTGCAATAGAAGGTGTACCGGTGTCTACTCAATGGGAAAGTCAAGGATATTTCTACCCAACACAGATAGCTCAGTTTGGTTTATCGCACTACAGTAAAAATTTGACAGAGCCTGAACCTCGAAGAAAAATTATAGAAGATGGAAATGAAAATACAGCAGATTGGGAAGCTCCCATTGGGTCATCCATTAGTAGAGTTGTAGATGGTAACACTGGTAAGAAAGTATTTAAATTTTCAATGGCTGATCAAGCGTCAGGATGGATATCGTTACGGATGGATCATGCTTTGGACTTTGTACTAAGTGCTCATATTTGCTTGGAAGGGAATGGAACTCTGACTATAGTATTAGGAGAAAAGCGGGATGTTTTTTATTTACATTATACAACATCAGATGTGATGATATGGACACAGGTAAATTAGATGTTGAAATGCATTTAAGTTTTTATATTAAACAATAATTTGTCTTGTGAATTATTATATAGAGATATCCTAGGAATTAAAATATGAAATTTTCTGATTTATGTCAATAAGTGATAAAAAGTTGTACCTGATAAGTTAAAATACTATTTGTAGGGTTCTCACGTGTATCATGGTGTTGGTGTAGGAAGTGTTTGTGTAGAATTGACTCGAGACTTGGCAGTTGATTTACAAAAAGGTCTAGGTCGTCGAATTTCCAGGGGTCGATTACGAGTATTAGGAATACGCTTACAAGGTTCAGGAAAGTTAAATAATCTCTCGTTAGCTACTAGCGAACACATGGCACAGTTTTATGCAGCAGCTCGTTGGCTAGTTAAACATCAGAGTTCTGTTACAGGCGGCTGGCCTAATCCAGTAAGTAAATAACATTAATACTGTATATGTTTATTTTATAGAAATGTGTACGTTGGAAAAATTAAATAATATTTTACTTCAATAATTAATTGAAAAAATAGAATGGTAGTGGTTTCTTGTACAACAAAAGAGTATAAACAAAGAATATATTTATAGGTAAAAAGACGTGTAGCAGCAGGTTTTGCAGAATTAGAACCTGGTTGGTTATCTGCAATGGGACAAGGTCATGGAGTGTCATTATTAGCTCGTGCTTATCATCGTTCTGGTGATATTAAATACTTACGAGCTGCAGCTGCAGCACTACGTCCATTTAGAGTACCCGGTTGGCAGGTAAACAATTGTCTTTAATATTCACCGTAATAATAATTACAATTAAAAAAATTATATAATAATTTTCATTGGCAGGGTGGAGTTCTTGCCACATTTTTAGGAAAATATGCATGGTATGAAGAATATCCAACACGACCAGCTTCATTTGTTCTAAATGGATTCATTTATTCACTATTGGGTCTGTATGATCTACAAAGCATAGCACCTGCAAGTGAAGCACGTGAAGCAAGTTTGCTTTTTGAACAAGGATTAACTTCACTGAAAGGAATGCTTTTGTTGTTTGATATGGGTTCAGGCACTTCATATGACCTTCGCCACTTCACTCTAGGTGTTGCACCAAACTTGGCACGTTGGGATTATCATGCCACACACGTTAACCAGTTATTATTGTTAGCCACTATTGACATGGACCCGCTCATACAGACCACTGCTGAACGTTGGATTGGGTACATGAGTGGTAAGCGTGCAGCACATAACTGAGCTGGTGTGGACCAATATTTACTCGTATAAAAACAGCACACTTTTGTAACATTCTTAAATGGTGCAGCATTTCTTGAACTATTTGAGGCTATATGGTATTAAATACAAAATTATATTTATCTTTCCCATATGATTCTTTTTAATTTATTTGAAAGTTTGGTATATTTAAATTATAATAAAAAAAATTTATTTTATTTATTTGATGAAATTATGCTAAATGAACTATGGTATACTTTACTTTCTAGGGAAAGAATTTATATTTAGTATAATATAAAGATGATAATGTGATAGATTCGTTCTCGAATTATAAATGATATTTCACTTGTTTCTAAAATTTTTGATAGTTATGTATTTTATTATTTTTCAGTACTTAATTAATTACTACAAGTATTCGTAATAAATTAATAACTTTTTACACATTATATATACATTTTTACATAACCGGTTTAGCACTGGTCATCAAAATTGTATTAGTTAAGTAAACAAATAATAAATCATAAAATAAATTTATGTTCTTGTAATAATACATGACCAATGTTCCCCTGAAGGTGAGTTAACATAACAATGAACTGATCTTATAATGAAACATATAAGATTTACTTTCTTTATAATGTATATCAGGGCCAGAGGAAGGTACGATGCATGATTTTCATGCAGGTGTCATTTATCAAAGGCGGCGAAATTTAAATAAAATACGTGAGAATAGCATTATCAGGATTAAGTAAAAGTAAATATAAGGGGAGGCAAAATCGTAATGACAACCAAAAAACAGCAGGAGCGCAAAAGTGTGGAAAAAAAGGCAGCAATGTAAATTTTTCACACACCATCTGAATCCCTAGTGCCAGTCCTGATGTATATGTATTATTTTACGTATTATATTTTCTTTGATTAATTTTTTTATCAATTCTAATTACTTTTAAATTTATTTTATGGTTTGGTGTATTTATGTAAGCTAATAATTTAAAAAACATTTCCATAGCATTTTAATTTTATTGTATTGCACTTTACTATGATGATATGATTCGTAGTATTTAAATGTGAAATAATATTTAATGAGATCTCATATACTTGTATAACAGATGCTATTGTGTTATTTGGTAATAGGAACATATGAACTATCAATAATTTTGCCAGTTACAACTAAAACGTTGCAGTTTACTGTTGACAAGAAATTTGTGATACTGTTTTATTGTTATGAATTTAATAATTCTTGCTTTTTAATTTTTGCCATTTATATATCATGAGGGTAGTTAATTAATTTTATTTGTAGTGTTTAATATTTGGACTGAAACAAAATACTTCCAAGCTCTTTAAATATATTACCTTAAAATATTTCATGTCAATTAACAACAATTTTGATTTTATAAATTCCTTAGATTACATATAAATGTAGTAATAAAATTAATATAGAAATATATAGATTCTCCAATTATTATAATTGATTAATATTATTTACTATTTTTACATTGTTCAATTTATTTTTATAAGATTAATGCCTTTAGAATTAAAACTTAATTTAATATATGAATATTGATGTTTTATAAAAATAGTAATTAAGTTTTATACATGTTTTTTGTTGAAATTTATTTATTTATGAAAGTATTTAATGTTTATTCTAACTGAAATATAATAAAGTAGAATTTTGACAAATGTGTTCAAATTTATAAACAAGATTAGATGGATGGATATATATTGTACTGGAAACATAGATGGTCAAATGTGTTTTGCTTTCAGTAGCACTTTGAAAAAGTATTGAATATTTACATTATTTAAATTGTAACGATAATTCTTGTATATAATATATAAGATTACTTTTAACTTAATATATTCAATTTAATTCTTTTATATTACTTAAGACACATTGATTTTCATTATAAATTACAGTGTAATACATTTTTTATTAAAATATTTTTTTAATAAAAGTAAAATATTTCGATTTTTTATTTATTTACACCTACATATACATACTTGTGAATATGCTAAATATAATGTAAACAATATAATATACTGTAATAAAATATAGGTAGATAGATTTATAAGTAGTCTATGTAATCCTGTAAAGAAAGTGGTTTATACATGAATATATAACATATATATATATATAAATATTAATATCTTCTTTCGGTGTACACATCACATTAGTAATTGATTTACACAAAAAGCAATATATTTGTTATCAAAGTTAATAATTTATATTTTACAAAAAAGATAAACATCATATTCAGAAATTCTATTAACGTTTATGAAATGATTCCTGTTTAAGAACTTGTAATTTTGTTAGTGTTTGTATAAATTTTATATAACATTTTTTTACTTATACGTAGAGCACTATTTACAATTATAAAAGCTATATAGCTTATAGAATAAGTATAATATTCAAATTATTTATTTTGTTTTTATAATATATAATTTCATACAATAGCCTAACTTTGAATTGTGGTCCTTTATGAATTTTTACATGCAAGTTTAAAAAGACTGCCCCCCATTTTCTGCTATTATAGCTCGATTTTATGAATAGTATCTAATCTTTTACTGTATTATAAACTTAAAATCATTGCATATTTAGTTAAAACTTGTTCTATTAGTGATTAAATATAAATGTCTTATTCTGTTTCTACAACATATTTTTTTTGTCATATAACATTGAAAGAACAAAATTTAAATTAATGCTATTCATAATTTTCAATCTAATAAATATATAACAAGTGTAGTTTAAAATAACAAAATTAAACATTTTCAGAACAGAAATAATATGAAAAATACTAACATATATTATAAAATTATTCAAACTATTATAAATGATATTTATCATGATAGCAATTTAAAAAAATATTATATAGTTTCCGTTATAAATGTATTTTATAATTTTCACAACTGATTGATTAACGTAGAGACATACTGAAAATTTACATGTATTTATTAATATATTATTGTACCAGTGACCATAGGCTTGACAATTTAGGAGAAAATAGGGACTAATCAAATAAATTTCAATGTCATCGAACTGAATAATTTATAACAGTAGCAACAAAATGATCTAGTTATTATAGTTCCTGTCTTCTAAAGTTATTTTGCCTGTTGGTGCTGGATTGTATGTAAATTGATCTCGAAACATAAAAAACTTCTTTAAAATGATTTGTATAAAAAATATTTATACAATATACTTAATTAATACATTTTAATCCCTCAAAATTTATACCTATTGTTTGTAACGTGACTGACAATAACATGAATATGTAAAATATATAAAATGTAGAAAACTAAATAAATATGTATGTATAAAGAATTGCTTTTAAATATTTTTTTCTCACAAGCTTTTATCCTTACCACTGCGGAAATACACACTATTATTGCTATCAGTTTACATTGACCTGGACCTATAGTTTCACAACATATATCGTATGAAAAAATTGTTGAATTTTAACAATACGACCTGCATGTTGAAAAGGGATATTTATCACTTTTAATAAAATAATATTTCATTCAGTATATATGCTGTGACTTTCTTCTAGCCTGTACGACAATCCATATTTGATATAATTATTGCTTCAATGTGAGAGATGTCAAAATAATATTGCTTGTTGCGTGTTCTTGGTTGCCTATTGTTCCAGAGTAAGAGCCACCTAATATATATATTTCTATTGTTACATTTTATGATAGCAGTACTTACACCTGTACAGGCTCATTGTGGGAATAATATTTGAAAATATAAATCGGTTGTCCACACTAGTAGGATGAAATTATAATAAATGAATGTATGAAGACAATATTGATAATTTTGGTTTCTCATAATACTTCTATAACATTTTTCTTAAAATATTCTACATTATGTTTTTGCTGCCATCGGCACAGTATGACATCTCTGGCCCTCTCCGATTACTCTATTTATATTCAATCATCAATTGGGTCTGAAATAATATATCTCCAAAACAAAACAATTTGACACTGCCACATAAGACGCTCGGGGTGATTGCCCCACTCACCATCCTCGCTTCGGATGGGGCTTGTACTTGAACATAATGTTATATAAAAATAATAACAATTTTTATTAGAAAAGAATTGGATTATTTAATATTAAATATAATAAAATTGACATTATTAAATTTCATATGACAGTATTTATATAAATTCAAAAATAACATCAAGTTAACTTATAATGAAACAAATAAGTTAGAAATATGTATTTGATTTGAAATAGATATTTAATTGTGAAATTAATTAGTTTTCTAAATTTTAAGTGTTTGTAAATAAGTATGGCATGGATTTTGTTCAAAGACACAAAAAGGGCTGTGCAAGTAATGCACCGTGTAAGTTCCAGCCAAATGAAGTATGTTGCCCTTCAAATGATTGTCATATGTCAAATCCATATGGTGAAAATAAGGTAGTACATTCAGAAGAAACATTTCCAGGCAATGACATCTACAACAAACCAATATTCCCTTGTAATAAACCAAGTACAAATTGGGAAGAAGGAAAGCTTCAATCATGTACCAATCCTAGTTGTAATCATGATCCAACAATAAGGCCTCGTGTTAATTGGAAACCAACAGCTACTATCTGTAAATCATCACTGAATAAATTTTCTTCTACCACTTCTGTAGAATGTCATGGTGCATGTAAACCGCTTATTAAGACAGGCTGGGGAAGAAAATCAAAATATTTCAACAGTTGTGTGTATCAACCATATATCCAAAATGACAAAATAAAATCTATCAATTCAATGTGCACTAAAGATGCTAAAGGGTGCATTGAATATCAAATATATATACCAAATGTAGATTGGCAAGATGTACCATCAGCATATCAATTTCCACCTGAAGCTGCACAAAGAAAACTGAAAAAATGTACAAATATACATTGTAACCATACAGCATGCAGGAAACCCAAATCTAAAAAATCAAGAGAATCAATGTCAGGTAGAAGCAGTATTAGTGGAACTATGAAAAGTTATTCTGATAAATCCATTTCGAAAAAGAAATCCCCCAAATCAGAAAGTTCTGATGCTTCTGACTCTGTAAAATCATCTAAAAAGAAAAAGAAGAAAAAATCAAAAACTAGTTCTGATGATTCTGATTCTATTAAGTCAACCAAAAAGAAAAAGAGCAAAAAGGCAAAAACAAGTTCAGATGATTCCGATTCTGTAAAATCATCTAAAAAGAAAAAACAAAAGAAAAAGGGGAAGGGGAAAGGAAAAAGCAGTTCTGATGATTCAGATTCTATTAAGAAAAATGAAGAAATCAGTTCAAATGATTCCGATTCTGTAAAATCATCTAAGAAAAAGAAAAAGAAAAAAGGAAAAAACAGTTCTGATGATTCCGATTCGATAAAATCAACTAAAAAGAAAAAGAAAAAGAAAGCAAAGTCCAGCTCTGATGATTCTGATTCTGTTAAATCTACTAAAAAGAAAAAAAAAGAAAAAACAAGTTCCAATGATTCAGATTCTACAAAATCTTCTAAAAAGAAAAAAGGAAAGAAGAAAGAAAAAGCAATTTCTGATGATTCCAAAATTGAAAAATCTTCAAAGAAAAACAAAAAAAATAAAAAAACAAGTTCTGATTCTTCTGATAGTGAAAAGTCTTCAAAGAAGAAAAAGAAACGAAATAAAAAATCTAAAAATGCTAGTTCTGATGAATCTGATACAGAAAAATCTAAAAAGAAAAAAAAGAAAAAATCAAAAGATAATAATTCCGATGAATCTAAAAATAATCTTTTTTTTGAAGAAAATACAAATAAAGAAAGTGTAAATGAAAAGGATCTTAAAAATAATGTTATAAACCCCATAGAAACAGAACCTCTTAGACCAATATTAACTAAACAGCAACAATTATTAACAGAACAAATAAAAGATTCAAAATTTAAATGCTATAACTCTAATTGTGATCATACTCAATATGAGTGCATTGAGTATCGCCACAGATTATGTAATAAACCTGATTGTAATCACGATTCAGAAACCTGTGATGCTTATAGAAAGATGGTGAGAAGAAAATCTCGTGTTTCAATATCTGTAAGTTTGTGTAATAACCGGTTCTGTAGTCATGATACGATTAATTGCATAGAATACAGAATGAAAAATTGTAAAAATTCAGAGTGTGATCATCAAAACGAATCTTGTGATGGATATAAGGAACCATCTATGAAAACAAAAGAAAATATATGTAAAGATTATTTGTGCAATCATGATAACTATGAATGCATTGAGTACAGAAGCAAAAAATGTCAGAATTCAGAATGTGATCATCAACAAGAATCATGTGAAGCTTACAGGAAAATGCTGAAAAAAAGAAATAAAACTGCACCAATTACTGAAAATATTTGTCACGATGAGAAATGCAATCATGATAACTATGAATGTATTGAATATAGAAGTAGAAAATGTCAATCTATAAACTGTGATCATCAGCAGGAATCTTGTGATGCTTATAGAAAAATGCTTAAGAAAAGAAAACAGGCTTCTGAAAATGTTTGTCATGATTTAAACTGTAACCATGATAATTATGAATGTATTGAATACAGAAGTAAAAAATGCCAGAATTCAGACTGCAATCACCAACAAGAATCGTGTGAAGCATACAAAAAAATGCTTAAAAAAAGAAAACATGCTTCAGAAAATATTTGTCGTGATTTAAACTGCAACCATGATAATTATGAATGTATTGAATATAGAAGTAAAAAATGTCAGAATACAGACTGTAATCATCAACAAGAATCGTGTGAAGCATACAAAAAAATGCTTAAAAAAAGAAAACATGCTTTGGAAAATATTTGTCACGATTTAAATTGCACCCATGATAATTATGAATGTATTGAATACAGAAGTAATAAATGCCAGAATTCAGACTGCAATCACCAACAAGAATCGTGTGAAGCATACAAAAAAATGCTTAAGAAAAGAAAACAAGCTAATTTGATTCCTAATCATGTTTGTTATGATCCAAAATGTACACATGATGACTATGAATGCATTGAATATAGAAGCAAAAAATGCTTGAACGTAGATTGTGATCATCAACAAGAATTATGTGAAGCTTATAAAAAAATGCTGAAAAAAAGAAAACAGCTTTCAGCTTCAAAACACGTTTGTCAAACTCCGAATTGTAAACATAATAATTATGAATGTATTGATTATAGAAGTAAAAAATGCCAAATCCCAAACTGTGACCATCAACATGAATCCTGTAAGCCATATCGAAAAATGTTGAAAAAAAGAAAATCGTACTCTCCAACATCTTTTATTCAATGTACCGATTCATATTGTTATCACGATCAACCAGACTGTATTGAATACAGGAATAAAAAATGTAATGAACCATATTGCGATCATAAAAAAGAAAACTGTCCAGTGTATAAAAAAAGAAAATCTAATGTCAAATGTAAGAAAGTTAATTGTAAACATAATGATTATGATTGTATTGAATATAGAAATAAAAAATGTAATAATTTAAATTGTGATCATGAACAAGAATCCTGTGCAGCATTTAAGAAAATTAAAAAGAAGACGGGCACTTCATCATTATCAATATTTAATCGACGTAGTACTCGAACAAATAGTGAATCTGATAACGCTGTTAAAAAAAAGAAAACACAAAAAATTCAGAGTGAATCAAAACAAAATGGTCGTAATATTGTTGATATCACATTATGGGATTGTCTAATAGGAAGAACACCATGGTCCATGTATTTTAGTTTACCTGACATTATTCAATATAAATTTGAAAAATGTACTGCTTACACTTCTTTTGATACATCCTTTATAACAGATAACTGTAATTGTGAAGGTGAACTAATAACTAAGCCTATTGTTATTGAAGATGTACCAAAGAAAGAAGAAAAACAAGAAAAGCCTGTAAAGGAAGAAAAGCCTGTGGAAGAAGTAAAACCTATAGAAGAAAAACCTATAGAGGAAGAAAAGCCTGTTGCTGAAGAAAAGCCTAAATTACCGAAAGAAAAAACAGAAAGGAAAAAAGATAAACGAATACCAAAATATATACATTGTAAATGTACAAACGATGATAAAAAGACAAATGTGGAAAGTCGGGATTCTTTGTTCGCAGATAAAAAATACGTTGCAGTTAAAGCCATAACTAGAAATTCTAAATCACAACCTATTGGTACATCAAATGATAAGACCATATCTTTGTACTGTGCTGATCCAGAAGCAATTCAAAAACTAAAAAGACAATCTGCATTTAAAAATAAAGATGAACATCATAAAAAACAAGAAAGTTCTAGTAAAGATACAAAAGCAAATAACAGATCTTCATTAAATACAGATCCTACAAGAAACAAACACAGATTAGGAAGTAAACCAAAAATTAAAATTGTTCCTCCTGCATCTGAAGAATCTAACATTAGTTCTTACTCAACAATCGCTACTAAACATAATAAAGAATATTCAAGTGTTACTGATGTATCTGATTCTACTGCATATGATATTTGTTCATGCCAATCAACATTTAAACCAAGTCTTAATTTGAGTCAATTGAACAAAAAGAAACGTTTCAGAAGTTTATTTCAATGGGCTGCTAAACCAAAACCCGCAAAGTCTGTTTATCGAAATCCAAAAATGTCAGAAAGTCCAAGTGCTGTTAATGTATGCTGTGATCAATGCGATTCATGTGGTAGAGGTGTTGTCAAAAAGAAAAAAGTTAAAAAAGAACTCCCGTGCAGCGCAAAACATGATTGTAGTGAGTACACACATCTTACATTTGATTCTTCGAATACGAATATCAACGAGGATGGCACCTTAAAAACAAAACCAGAAAGTGCAGACCACAGATTTCTTAAGAAATTGAAACTCATGGCAGCTGGCATAGAAGAACCATGTCCATCTTGTACACCACAAGAATGTATCGGTTGTAAAGAACAAGTAGCAGATGATGTTGAAGTGGCAGCTAATCTTGTGCATCTGTTACAAGAATTAGAAACTAAAGTCAAGCAAATTCCTTGTTCTTGTAGATTTAAAAACAAGCCAAATGCTGAATGTAATTTATGTGGAAAAATAACATCTCAATGCAATTTATGTTCAAACAGAAAAACGCAATGTACTTGTGATGAAGAAAATGCACTTGGTAATGTTAAAAAAACAGATGGTGTTAAAAAAACAGATGATGTTAAAAAGCCTAAGAGCAATTGTACATTATGCAAAAAGCCTCAACCTAAGTGCTCATGTTCAAAAGAAACACCAGGCAATGATAATAGTTTTAATTATAAATGTAGGTTTTGTGTTCCAAACATAGAGACAGAACATAATACAAATACAAACAAGAATGAAGAACGTAATACAAATACAAACAAGAATGAAGAACATAATACAAATATAAATACAAATAAGAATGAAGAACATAATATAAATATAAATACAAACAAGAATGAAGAACATAATACGAATACAAATACAAACAAGAATGAAGAACAAAATACTGTTAACAACGAAGAAACTAATAAAACATCAAAACAAAGTGAAAATATTAATCAACCTAATGTGTATTTTACTACAATAAACACAAATGCATTTCTAGAAACAAATAGAAAAACAAAATTGTGTAAAATTTGTTATCAAGCAGATTGCAATTGTGATATACAAAAAATTTGTAGAAAATGTAGAAATACTCGAGTCAACTGTAAATGTGAACGACACAAACAAACACATCTTACAGAATGTAAAATATGTAAAAAAAATTTTAAATATTGTATGTGTGAGCAGAAAGAGGTTTGTAACAAGTGCAATACTGTACTCACTGAATGTGTTTGTAAAAAGAATACAAAAATAAAAGAATGTCAAATATGCAAAAAAGACATTTCAGCTTGTATATGCAAGAACAAAAATACATGTAAAAAATGTAAAAATACAAAATGTATTTGCAACAGTATTAAACAGACAAAACAATGCAAAATATGTAAAAAAGCATTATTAGTGTGTATAAAAGAGAACAAATGTATTTGTAATGTTTGTAAAAACAATGTCTCATTTTGTTTATGTAAAAAAATTATTACTTGTCAGCTTTGTAAAGTCAGTCAGTCTAAATGTATTTGTATGAAAGTTGATTGCAGTAAATGCAAGAAAGATTTATCTGAATGCATTTGTAAAAGAAAAAACTATTGTTTGATTTGTAAAAAAAGTATATCTAAATGTTATTGTAATGCTTCCATAAATAACATAGCAAAAGAAACATGCAGAGTTATTGCAACGAATTCAAATCAATTGCTATTTTGTGTGAATAAGAAACCAAATGTTGAGTTAAACGATCGCTCTGGGTCATGTGCTGCAACTAATTTAGATAATCGTTCCAAAATGAAGTTAAAAATGAAAAAAACTAAAGCAGACACAGTATCAGCTAGTCCCAGGAATTCAAATGTGAGTATAAAATTAATTAAAAATAGTTTTTCTACAAACATGAACAAATAGTACATGGTCAGATCCAGAAAATGATCAAGATGGTAGCCATTCAATAAAACAATAGTAAATAGTATATGTACACCAATTTTTTGTCCTAGGAGCAACCATGCCCACCCCTTTGGATTTGCCACTGAGACAGTACACCTGGATCCCACAAAATGTAATGTCTTATGTCTGATATTATAAAGAATTTGCACGCAAATTAGCTTCCAGCTAACGCTCTCTACTAGGTATTAAATATAAATGACAACACACTCACAGATGTAGCGAATGAAATCGTACATATCATAACCTTGACACATGCGCGATAAGTACAATCAGTGATTTAAAATAAGTGCTGCCAAGTGTACCTCATAAAATACATAGCATTTACATTATTATACATTTACTACCACTGCTTTAAAATATCGAGCAATTTCATAATAATTTGATACCTAGCAGATAGCGTTAGCTGGAAGCAAATTTGTATTTGCACTCAAGCAAATTTTTTATAATACTGGGCATTAGTGGTTTTACAACGCAAAAGTCTAGGTGTACTATGTTCATAATTAAGATTTATGTAATTTGCTTCAAGTCTCTGATTAATATATTTTATTGTTTTATTTTTACAGCCACTTGTGAAACCTTCCACTCAGCAAACTAGTACAGAAAATATTCAAATAGTATATAGAGGCCGTATTCCACGCCCTGCTGTTCGAAAAAAGCTATGAGAAATTGATATGTAGATATAGTCAATATTTTGTATTATGTAATATTGTGTTATGTTTATATTTGTATAATGTGATATTTAAAATTAATATATTTATGAATACATTGTTTTCTAAGTTTTAAGGTATCGTTATTATTAGAATCTATATTGTTTATGCTCTTAACTGATGGTTATTGTTTATAAACCATTAAAATAAATGCTTGTATATAAATTTAACAAATGTTTATTAAATCTTTATAAAATACAGGTACACAATCATTACTAATAAGATGCTATTTTTAATAACGACAACATTAAATTCATTTCTTAAAACTTAAGTCTTGTTTACACGAGCTTAGTGCTAATCATTAGTACTAACCACTCGCACCAATACCGGGACAAGTAAACCTGAAGTATTAGTACAGTAAAAATGCAAGTGAGAGTGAATACTTTAGTGATAAGTTAAGGGAAATACTTTTTTTAACAAACAAGCAAACTGTAAAGGTGTCATTCTCATTATACTTCTGTACTCCTGTTGATCCTCTACTGCAAGCTCCCTTAAAAATCCAACTGAACTTTCATGAGTATTCCTTCTCAGCAATTAATTTCTCGTCCATATGCATTTATCTTTCCTTAATTCTTCACCTAATTCTTCTATTAATGATTTTATAATAACATTTGAATAATTTTTATAAACACGGTTCAATTTTAGACAGCGGTCCATTGTGCATTGATATCACTGCACACTAACAACTAACAATGCCAGGTTCACACTCCCAACTAGTGTGAACTTCTACTCTCCCCCCCCCCCCCCGTTTCTACGCAACTGAGTACTAATGATTAGCACTAAGCTTATGTAAACAAGGCTTTACACAAATATTCTTCTTCATTAAGTCTTTGTATGAATTCATATTGTCCATATTATTTAAACACCTGATTTCAAATACATTGCAGAGTTGTCCTCAGAGGTGTCATGAAATATGAATCAAGACATCTCTGAGAATAAACATTGCAACATGTTTGAAATTTCAGATTTTTTAAACAATCGACAAGAATTCATCTGAAAATTCAACAAAAAGTGTTAAATGCATTTATTAATTAATTAATACTAAATTAATACTTAATCTCATAACACACATCTTAATTTATACATGTACTGTATAGTAAAATCATGAACAAATTTGAGCTTGAGATTTTAATGGAATTACACATTTTGAGGGTCTCTGAATTAAGTACAGTCGTTATCTTAGTGACGTCTCTAAGTCTGTCTATTGGTCAGTGAATAATCTATAGTAGTGGTTCCCAAACTTATTTTGTAATGGAACCCTTCTACAATTTTTAAGCAAAACAATTTTTCTATGGAAATCCCGAGTTTTGCGGAATCCACTTTGGGAAACGCTACTTATAGTAACATTAGTTGAATTTAGGAAAATTTAAATTAATAGTTTGTAAAAATTACTCCTCATAATACAAAAATAACTTACGCAAATTTTAAATTGGTCAATATTTGAAAATTTGACCAAAAAAGTGATTTTTTTTTAAACGCTAAAAAAATTCTGAAGGATCAGATTAAGATGAAAATTCATCAGGAACACAAGAAAACCTCCTGATGATAGGAGAAAGGGGTCCATGTTGGATAAAAATGATTGTTTGATATTAACCAATTTCAAAACGTGAAATTTTAAACTTAAAGTTCTTTAATACAGAGATGTGCACCTTTTATTTTTGAAGGGTATCACTAAACTGTAAACAGATGTTTACATTTTTAATTTGTTCTAATTATTTTTTAAACAATCCGTAAAACTGTTTAAAATAGAAGTTATAGAAAATATTATTATCTAAAAGTTATGCTCTAACCATTTTTTTGGTTATAACATAATATTTGTTTTTGTATAATATATTACATAAAAAAACTTGTGGTCATTTTAAACAATATTTTATAATTGCATTATTAATTTTTTAAAATGCTATGTATTGAACTACAGTGAAACTTTGATATCACGCTCTCGTTTATAGCACTATCCCATATATTATGTGTTTTTGCCATGGTCCTGACTCCCACACGTAAATTAATACACAAATATTCCCATTTTTAACGCTCACAAATCCCGTTTATAACACTCAAAAGGTTGTTAACACCTTTTGTGCGGACAACGAAAACATTTTGCCAAAATTCTTCAAATTAACTTTGCAACATTTGATGTGCAAGTGTTGATCATTCCAAACTCTAGAAGAAAAAATGGTGATTTTACGAAAATGTGACGAAAACAAAGTGTTGAAACAAAAAAATTTAGCAGACTCTTGGAATTCCGGCATCTATTTTTAAAAATCGTCAAGAAATCAAAAAAAATTGCTTCAAGTACATTATCTACATAATGTATGTAATTTTTTTTATATTATAATAAAATTATGATTCTACATTAAAACATATTTTTAGAAATAATATTTATTTTCTAATTTATTTCTCGCTTATTGCGTTTATAACATGTTTTTGATTCGATCCACTCAAGAGCATTATAACGAAGTTTCACTGTATATAATTATATATATACCTACATATATATTGTACATTTCAATGACTAGAAACAAGTAAAATTTTTTATAAAAATTTTATCGGTGGTGTAATTTAAAAATATGGCCCACTCCTTCCTGTCTTTTATAGTTGCCACTGTTATTGAAATTTCTAAAACGTGCAAAATCAACAGCACCAATGCTTATTTTAAAAGTTTTTTTCCAAAAAAATTTCGTAAAACAAATTTAAATAACGATAATTACATGTTCCATAAAAAATGAATTTCCATTAGGATAATTTATAACTTTTGTCATCTTTGTCTTGTTTTAATTTCACGTATTTTCTTAAGTAATTGCAGTCATCCATAATAAAACTGAAATTACGAAATTGATGATAACAATATTTTTATGAAGTACTGAGAGTTTGTAAAACACCTTTCTATTTTTTTAATAGTTTCAAGATAAAAAAAGAATTATATAATATTAGATATATTACTAAAAAATTTCCGGTTGTTAATACCGAATTTATATTTTGATAAGTAGGTATAGTAAATAGTATAATTACAATTAAAAAAAAATTATATAAATACCTGTAAAACATTGGCATTAATGGTACAGTCGATAGATGCCACAATGCATGTGCATCAAACACCCATAAATATGGTGCATGATCAATAATTTCTAATAATGTTGCTAACGCAGTAAAAGTAATGAACACAGCACATTTCCAAACATATGGTTGTTGAGAACGATATAACAAACACCACAAATACCAAAATACTGCACTTAAAAATCCTAGAACGAATATGAATAATAATTATTAACACTTGTATAAATATATTTTATATTTCTTAACTTACCAAAAAATATGTTTACTTGCATATTATATGCATAACTAAATCCTTCAGTATTTAAATATGCTGAATGATTTAAAAATATTACAGCAGTGGTGATACTGAAAATAACTTTTATTTTCATTGACTGCCAGTATAAAAATCTAAAATGATAAATAAATATCCATTAGAACTAATATTACTAGCTTATTAATAAAATTTGAAGAGTTTTTGTGCGATTAACAAAAGTTAGACAAAATTATACGTAACACATCAAAAATTTTAAAACATTTAAATAAAGTTTCAGTATCTGTGATATGTAGCCAAATGGGAGATGTTTTCTATATGATATGTTCTATCGTAATAAAAAAATTACATTTCCTGGATTGTTTATTTTTTGTTTTTTATCAGACTTAAATTTAAACTTTATAGTTTATTGTTTATATTTAGTGTCTAATATTATATATACATATTTAGAAAAAAATTAAATTAAACTTTACCTGATTCCCATACAAAAAAATGAATACATAATGATAGAAAAAGCACAGATATAATCCATGACTTCTGTTATTCGAATATCTCTTGCATGAAAAACTGCAGACCAAAACCACGCATGCATGCTTACCTAAAACATTTAAAATCAATAAACTGCTAACTTTTTCTTTTCAAAGATTGTTGAAAATTATATTCTATTTTCTTACATTATAAAAATTGAATTTCACTTGAAACGTTCATATTATATTTATATTAAAAAATATAAAAAAAATTAATAAAAATTTTTTAGATTCAATTTTTAATAAAAATAACTTTATAATTACATTATTCATTCATTTTTCTAAATTTCTTTACTCAAGGAGTAAACTTTTAATTGAAATGACGTACCAGTAGGTACCATACTTTTAAAGTTAATTTGTACTAATATAAAGTATGAATAAACAAAAACAAGGTAATATAAATTACTTACAATAGCAAAACTATGCCACAACCAGAATAATGGTGTATTCTTAGGAATTGTCCTGCGAAACACTATTATCATCCAACAATGGACTGCGAAATTTAGTACAGAGAAGAAGACAGACGCTGGTTCTTGTAATCCAAGAAATCGTACAAAAGGCCACTGAAAATACAATAAAGAAATTATAATAATTCAAAAACTTCACCAGTCTAGTTAGTGTTCATTTATTTTTGTATAAGATATTATACTTTTCCATAAAATTGTGGGACATCCATGTTTCTCTTTTGATATGCTTCGACTGTATTCCACATGCATTCATATTGGCATTCATCTTTACAAGTCCACTGCAAAATCTTCAAAATAATCCCTTGATTCACATTTGATTTAAAGTTTATCCTACCTACAAATATTTTTATAGTTAAGTATAATATGTAATATCAAATATAACCTTAAAATAATTACCCTCAGTGCAATTATTTAAAGAGCATCTTTCCAAACATCTTTGATAAAAACCTGATCTATCTCCTGAAGAACACGTTATAATAGTTATAAATGTAACAATTAAGAAAACTATTATAAAAAATCGAATCATTTGTAATCCAAATTTGTATTGCCTGATTTTCAGGTTAAAATCTCTTGTCCAGCTGATTTGATAAACAGTGTTAATCAGGGAGGTGGGGATGTACACGTGGGTATGTTATGTAAGCTACAAGTTATAAGTAGGTACTGATTAGATTGAATACCTATTACATTACTGATAAGTTCCTGTAAAGTATTACTTACTATCGGGGTGATGGGATTTAATTGCAGGGAATGGATTGCAATAAAAAATGACCTGAGTTGAAGTACATAATTAATATAATTTACTCTTGTTAGGTGGGAAATTTTAATATAGTCGATTTTTTCCATTATTATTTTATATTAATAAAATAGTTTTTGAAAATAAAAATTACCATTCATATTTGTTTTGTCCCTTGTTTGCAGCATAACTCAAAAATTGCTGGACCGATTGAGCTAAAATTTGGAATAAATGGGTAGGTATTATAAAAAATTATAAGAATAATATCAATAATCTCGAAAAACGTAACAAAAAATGGATATGATTCACAGAAAAGATACTCGTGTGATTATGTCGGGATACACAGTCGAGGGATTGACGTGAGTACGTTCCAAATCTAAGGTCGTGTCGATTGTGGCAGTGGGGTTAAATAAAACCCCGTACACTGAACCTCCTGGTTTATTTTCCGTGATAGCTTATACTGAGACGATCTTTCCAATGCTATGCGTCTTTAATATTTAATGCTGGCTTTTACGCATATTTTAGCCGGCATTCTGATTTTTTATTATTTAAAGTTTTTCACTCACTAAAACTAGTAAGTACAATGTTTTAGTTTGTACTTTTACCTTGTAGTAGTCGAGATCTATAACTTGTGACCAAAACCAGCGTGTATTAAAAACTGACGTGAGATATGTATACAAAAAAAGTCTTCAGAAATTGAGAGAGAGCGCAAAAGTAAGTTTTAGGTGCGGCAAAATAGTAATTACAAAAAACAGATCTTCAATTACAACAGAGGGGCTGCGTCTGTCATCCCGGGGTAAATTAACTGATGTTAGCCCTGGTGATAATAATTTTGGTCCGGTTTTTTTTACTGTTACTGCAATATGAAATACATATTATAATTTGCTTTGACAATGAGTAGGTATAATTGATAAGATGGAAAATACAAATACGTAATAATAGTATAATACGTGTATTTTCACAGGTTCTTATAAAAATATATGTGTACATAATGACACCGTTTATGCTGTTGACCCCAGAATCTTTTGGCAGCCAAAAAGTTTACATATACTGATTATTGTCTTGTGAATAAAAAATAGAAAACATTTTTTTATTCTGTTCTTAGCATTTTGTTATTTATTCAAAAAGTAATAAAATTACCTTTTATCGTAATAAATAATTAAGAAATTTAATTTTTTAATAGATATACAAAATGGCATTCTTCCATATATAAGACCCCATGTTAAAATATTTTGTTAGTACGTTAATTCAAAGTAATTTTTAATCTTTGCAATTTTTTTTAAAGTTGACCCTTTAGGAGATAAATATAAAAATAAATATAAACATGAATTGTTTGGTTGCCCCCTTTACAACTTTTGATCAGTACATTTTGAATTATCATTTCCACAAAAAATGTCAACCAAAAGGAAAAATTCATTGCATTTGTGTGGGATCCTTTCTTTTGCCCTACTTTTACAACGGCTCGTATGTGGGCATGGGTTTATTAACAAAAAGCGATTGTTTCAATGTCTTCGACAACTCCTGAAAGTTTGTCGGTATGTTTACGGGATACCCTGTATATATTTATTTTTTTCAAAATCTATATAAAATAAAATAAATTTTCCTTGTATAGTTCCTCTCGTCAACATCTCATTATTTCTTATCTGATCGAACAAGACAGCATACAGTGGCATCATCATGACGAAACACTTCCCCGTCGACTTCCTGCAGCAGCGCCACCACCACCACCACCGTTCGGAATGCTGGCTGGGTCTCCAGGGCCAGAAATAGTGCTGCGCTATTTTAGTGCGAATTGGAGTCAGTGGTTTGCCGATCGCGCCAGCTAATCTGGCTCGCTTTTTTTGCAACATACAGTTATGGCTCATGGATCTACGTCCTGACACGACATAACAAGTACGTGATCTATAATATATATGAGGTGTTTTTATAATAATTAATTGTGGGTTTTAGTGAGGTGAAAGACAAGTCAATATTTACCTATCACATGTACTGCAATTGTTCGATGATGTAATTCGGATTATATATATTGGTAACTTTCAAATTTTATTGATGTTATTTGATATTTTATTCGTATATGTAAATGTAATTAATTAAATTTATTGTATGCAATAGCTAACAAAAAAAACGTAAAAGTTTAATGTTTCATTTAACAAAATGAACATGTTCAAATATGAATGTTTATGAAGTATGAATAAAATGACTAATATGCCTCATTTCATCTTGATGTACTAAACATAATTAACCGCCTGGGTAATTAGTTATGTATGCTTTAATTTATAAATGAGACAGTCATTATCCGTGGACCCCTTGCCCTTTAGAAAAACAATATTTAAATATAATATCTGTTCTTTTTCATATATTTTAAATGCTATTAGAGTTTATTAGACAATAATTAAGCTTTAATATTCTTTTTTTTCCTTTTCTGTGCGACTTTTTTCATTCAAACTCGAATATCACAACAGCAAAAAATGCTAAAACAAATTGAAAGAAGCGTTTTAAAGCTGAGAAAATTTCCTAAAAAATGGTTATCGTGAAATTTTTGAAGAAAAAAACATCCCCGTGGGTAACATTCAAAATTGCAAAAAAAAATCAATTTTTTTATTTTTTATTAAATCGCGGTTTGGTCACAAAAACATGTTTAATAACACAAAAATATTCCTGAATTAAAAAAAAATTTTTTTCTTCATAATTGATCTATTGGTACTATTTTGAAAATGAGCAATTTTTTCGATTTTAAGTGGTCCTTTATTTTTTCCGTGAGTGTAGTTCGTTCAATTCATAAAAATAAATGTATACATATATAGAATACAAATAGAGATACATATCCATGTACATTGTACACGTACACTGTAAGTACATTCATATGTATATTTTCTCAATTTGTATGTATAAATGATCTATTTATAGCTTGATTATTGTGTTTGAAAAATTTTCAGTGTAGTTTCCTCGTTATTTCAAAACTGGGAAATACACTTATTTTCATTTTTCACAGATGCTATTTTCTTAAGATTAAAAAAATAAAAGTCAATTATACGTCTGTTTAATGCAATTCTAAAAATAATATAAGTCTAGTTAAATTATATAGATTTTGTCTGAATAAAAATTCCTACCCAGTATATATAAAGCATCTTTTAAAAATTGTAAACAAGTTAAAAATTTTATAAGTTTTTGCAATATCTCGGAAACTATTAGCTTTATGACAAAAATTGTAGTTGACAAAATTTTCAATAATAAAGATCCTATAGTTTTTTTTTTATAAAAGTAACTGTTTTATTTTAGAACGTAGAATAACTCATCGGTTACAAAGAATTTATTATTAATAACGTTTTCGTCTTAAGATGGCTTTAAATTCTCTTATTTATCGTTAATAATTTATTTTTACAGTATCTTATAATTGCAATCAAACAACAAAATGTCTGAGACTGCAGTATCACAAAATGGAGTCTCAGAAACAAAAAATGACGGAGAAATCATCGAAACGAATAAACCCGAAACTGAAAAATCATCCGACGAAAAACTCATATCAGAAATCATAAAACCAGTCGATCACACATTAACTGAAAAACACAGCAAAGCGGAAGTACCGGAAAAACTGTCCACAGAAATAATATCGCCTGTAGACCATACAGACGATGGTGGATACGAACCAATACAGCGTAGATCGCTTCTTATAGACACGCCCGCACCGGAAGTTAAACCTGAAGATCTAAAGGATGTTCTGCAAAATGATAAACTTCTAGTCATTACACTTCCTGTTGAAGATGAAGAGAAGAAAATTCCACCACTCGGACAACTCAACCAAGAACAGAGTATGTCTGTGGAAGAGGAAAGGAGCTACATGGATAAAAAGTTAATGAAAACTACTTCATTGGGGGAAGATTATACTCAATGGTCAAAGTTAAAGTGAGTATTTTTTTTAACAAATAGGTGCATACTTAACCGTTTTAGATTTATTTTTATACTAACTTCAGTGCCAGTTTTTTCAAAAACTTTTGAACAGGTGGTCGGATTTGATTTTATTCGACATATTTGAAATGAGCGTGCAAAAATCTATATAATAAACATACTTTTAACGAAAAGTGAAATTCGTCTCTTTGATTAATGAAAGGTCCAATTAAAATTTCATAAAGTTTATTGTACTGTAATAATGTTTAGTAAACATTAATAAACTTTTAAATTAAACCAAAAATAAATTTGTAAAATATTTTGATAATCAATCAATTTCTTCGATTTTGAATTAAATGGTTTAATTGAATTAATTTTTATAGATCAAATTATTATTAATACCTATAATGTAATAAATAAGACAAACCCACAGAAATATGAGTACATAAAAATTTATTTTTGTTGTATCCTTTAGTAACTTTATGATTGCAGCTTACGAAATTTTAAAATAGTGACTTGGTCATTGTAACTAAATCAGTTTCATTTATAAATAACTGCTGTGAATGTGCTTTGATTATTAGACATCTAAATAAAAACAGTACCTATATCTTTGTTAAAAAGAAATAATATACATACCTAATATTTCATAGCAAATTTTTGTTGTTATAAACAAAAACACATTGTTGTTTTAACATTTTCTCAACTAAATATATATTTGATAGTAAACAAATCTTAAAATAGTAATAAAAAACTACATACTAATTTTAGAAAATTAATAGTTTTATGGAATGTATTTTTAGTAGGTACAAAAGTAATAATAAGTATCAACATAGCAAACATTTTAACCTAGACATTGTCAGTGTTAAAAAATACCATAGACATAGAGATACCAGGCAGGGGTTATTTTAAGAAAATTTTACTATTGCAAGTCTGCAATGACCTTTTTGCTCTACACTTCTTACATTTTTTACTTTTACAATTGCAGGTACCTTTTTTTTATTCTACATTTCTTACATTTTTGCTTTTACAATTGCAATGACCTTTTTTTTGCTCTACACTTCTTTCATTTTTTTTCATTTATACAATTTTTTAATTTTTTATATTACGCAAATTACCTTTTATAACTGCACTTTTCATTTTTAGAATTTACAATTACACATTAAAATAATCTCTAGAGATATGGCTGCATTCTGTGGTTAAAAAAAAGTGAAGATAGAGATATAATCCAAACATATACTCTATATTTTTTACACTCATGTTTAAATAAAGACAAGCATATGTTAGACCTATATTAAGGGTGGATTAAATATAGGACATTTTCCCGGATCGAATCGTAATAATGCTACTCATTAATACAAGCATAACGTCACCATTTTTTTTAAATCGGTCTTCAAATCGCGCAATAAGCCCAGTTTCGAAAATTTGACCATAAAAGTTTTTTTTTTTTTGAAAATGCAACAAACAGTCAAATTTTGATGAAAATGGGTCTTTGAGTGAGGGGTGGTGGGTGTTCGTTTTCAGACAAAAATGACTTATTTCGTGTTTTTATCTATATAATCGTGTTTTGCATGCTGGTACGTCAATCTAGTGACCCAAACCGCAGAAAAAATTGTATAGGGCTAAACACAGGAATAAAGTTTTTAAGGCAACTGTTGTCATGCTCACAAATGCCCCACTTTGACTAAAAATCAACTAATCAGCTAAACCAAAAAACTAAAAAATGTAATCATTAGATCTAAAAAAAAATTCTTTTTATTTCTTTTTTAATTCGAATCACTTTTTATTCTTTGCAAAAAAAATAAAAATTGATCATATAAAAATAAAAATAAAATCTTGTATTACCTAAACATAAAATGTTTGGATGCTCTCTGGAGCAGAAATTATGGATTTCCGTAGGTTGTGTACTTAACAACTTTTGATCAGGACACTTTGAACTATCATTTTCACAAAAAAATTCAACCAAAAAGCAAATTATTTGCGGACATGGGTCTATTCACAAAAAGCGATTGTTTTAATGTCCTTGACAACTCCGGAAAGTTTGTCGATATGTTTACGGAGCACTTGTATATGTAACAAAATTACGAAATAAACAAAATAAATATTGACTTCTAAACTAATAATAATAATACATTTTTACTCATGGTAATAGTTTCCGAATTAGAAACTCCTCCAGAATATTTACCTAATGTATTTGTTTATACATAAGTGATCAAAGAACTACTAATGTAGGTAATAAAACTTAATTAATTAATTGATACTATATTCATATTCAAGTATATACATATAATGTATAGCTTAAAATAACAAGATAAAATGTCTGCTAGTAGGTAGTAGCAGGTTTTCAGGGGGTCAAGGGGTCAGGGAGGTTGTACAATCCTCTTGGTGAAATTAGGTAATGGGGTGCCATTTTTAGATCTGTCACTATAAGTAGTAATATGTATAATAAAAATAACACATTTTCTACATAGTTTATATAGTGTGTTACTATTTAAATTAAATTTTCAGTGGTTGTCGGTGAAAAAGGCATTATTCAAAAAAAAATTATATGTATTTATGCATGAATTCACATCTAAAAAATTTTTACTCTATTCATTTTAATAAAAATTTTATTTGCTATCAATGCGTTTAAAAATTTTGCATTTGAAGTTTAAACCTTTAAATATTTCTAGATATGGTTCACCGAACGGGAAATTAATTTTATTTAATTTCAATAAAACTGTTCAGGCGACGAGAACGTAAAAAATTCAAAATTTTGAACTAGTGTAATAACTATGCTTATTATGTTGTTCAAATTAGCCACTGAAGGAAGCTGGAACATCTTAACTAGATACGTATAGATTTTGTTAAAATGAATTTAATGAAACGAAGAATTTTGATTATTCCTTTTATTTTTGTTGCATCTATGGTACCACGTAATCAGTGGCGCGTTATGATAGTGGAAGGCCTGTCAGAAAAAGCCCCCCCCCCCCTTTTTTTGAAATGTAATCAAAAATTTCAAAATATTTTTAAAAATGGGAAAATTTCGCCATATAATATCTGAAGTCTTCTTTTTTTCTCTTTGAATTATTTTCGCAGCAAAAAGGATATTTTTTATCCCACTCGGGGTTTTCTTTCACCTCGGGGCCCTATTGCCTAAAATGTTTACTAATAACGACTGCTGTCCAATTATACGAATACACTGTATGTTGCGATTGTGATTTCGTATAATATATGTAAGTGGAAGTATTGCCAATAGTGTCCGATTTTTTGAACACATTAGTCCTATTGGAAAACTTGAAATACGCAGATGTAAGAAAATTGTAACGAAAATATAAATAGATGAATGAGGTCAGATCGCTCTCAAGTGACTGAATTTCTATAAAACATTTTGTTACTTCGTTCTATTTATAAGCAAACATCATTTTTTAATGTACTCTTTTTAAAACGTTTGCGTATTAAACTTAAATTACGCTATCTATTTTAAGACTTTTAGAAAAAAGAATAACTGTTAGTGAATATGCACGTATTTTGTTAGTATTTTGATGATACTGCAAGTGTAATTTGCGTGTCTCATTGCCTTGGATTATTTTATTTGGAAGCTCTTATAGAAAATTACATTGTAAGTGGATATACTTGAATATCATTTTTGTCAAGATAATATATATTACCTTTATGTGGATATGTTAAGTAAATTAAAAAAAATTATTATAACACAGACTCACAAAAAGGTATTGTACTCTTAACTGGATTATGTTTTACTTACGTATTTTTGGGTGCTGAAAACGAATTTGATTATAAAAAACTCGCCGACTCCCAAAATTTATTGCTTTATAGAAAATTTTAATCAATTTTGAGACCCTCGACTGGCCGTGATAATTTTTTTGGCTAGATCTATATAAAATAAAAGAAAATAATAAAAGCAATTTTTTATATTTTTATCTTTCATAAATAGGACTATACAGTTTTACTTCGATAAAAAATATTAATGACAATAAATGACAAGGAAGACATTATTTTAGCATAAAAATTATAAAATATCTTTAATGTTAAACCTTAAAAACATTTTTTTTAATATTATCCACAGATCTATTCAAATTATAAAAATAATACATCAAGCAATTTAATACAATTTTCATTGTTTTTAAATATTTTTGGAAAGAAAAGAAATTGAATTAAAATTTTGAAACCGTAGCTAAACTAGATAATATTTGAGGAGCAACAGAACAAAACCGGATATATCCATTTTTTCAAATTTTACAGGAGAGGTCAAAATGTAATTACCCTATTTTCATGCACTTTTTAAACTTTTGAGTATGGTTAAATTGGAAAAATAGTCACCTCGGTTCAAAGTGGATTTATCAAGTTTTGTTCTGCTGCTCCTCATTTTTAAACTTTAGCTCTAATTTCAGAGCAAATACCTATTCGGTCCGAACAACTACATGTTCTAACTTCTGTTTTAAATCAAAAGACGTTTTATCATTTTTAGATTTTTTTATAGAATTATGAACTGTTGAGGACAAGAGTAAACAGATATACTAATTAAACAAGTAAGAATACCTATACATTCATATTATAAAAGAGTTAACAAATTGTGTTAGCTAACAAGCACTTTCATATAAGTTATCAAACATATATGACAGTTCCTCGAAGTATCATGAAGTGTTTGATAATAGATACACTCATGTAGCCCGTTGAAATTTCTTTTTAGTTAAAAAAGTTTGTTAGCTCATTTATAATACCAGACATTGAATACGTTTACAGCGCTGTTATTCCGGTTTTATTGTAACCGATGTAATAAAATCGGGTGTAAAATTCGTGTAGATGGCGCTTTACACCTGACATAACTAATCAGGTTATTCCTCTTGGTCTACAGGCATAGCTTAACTAAACCGGAATAGATCCGGAATAAAAACGCGTGTAAACTGCATAGACATATATATCTATTTAGCCAACCCCAAAAATATAAGTATCTACTAAGTGTAGGGATACCATCGTAATGCACTTCGCATTAACATTTGAATAAGCGTCGTCAGTTAAAACATGGTTAAAACACCTGAGACGAAGAGATTGAAAACAAAAGAAAGTGTAATTTGGGGAACGTAGAGTAGACAAAGTATTTTAGGAATTCCTTATTGGTACACCATCGAACTTATAGCGTACTTAAAATCGGAATTATAAATCCAACTGACGTTACTTATTCTCGTATGTGTAAACAGCATCGCTTAAAACGGTTTAACTACATCGGTTACAGCAAAATCGGAACAACAGCGCGCTGTGTAAACGTACTCACTGATTTTACACCTATTTATTTTTAATAATAACCAAACGGAAAAGTCAAATTAAGATGACGTCACAAACATGAATATAGATAAAAACTATTTTGCTTCCTCGCAATATCGAAGATACGAGAAGCTATGTGATCGTTTCAGATTGAGACAAAAAAAAAGTTCTCCAATTTCAAAATTTTAAATTTATTTATCCGTTTCACGTCAAGACAAACACTTTTCGTTCCGTGTATGTCTGTCTGTCCGTGTGTCCGTCCGTCCGTCTGTCCCCTGAATCCTTGTCACACGCATAACTCATGAACCACTGAACCGATATTATTGAAACTTGGTTAGATGATTGGGCCTGGCTTGAGGACGGTCCCTTTTCAAAATCATCAAAATCGTGTGTAAGGGGGAGGGGTGACATCTCAAAATATTCCTTTTTTCAAGATATCTCAAGAACGACACATGTTACGTGGAAATTTTATAGAATATTTTTTGTAGACCATTAAATTTCCTATAATATGAGTCTACTACGTTTGTTGTAAAATATTCCCTTACAAAGATTTATCTAAATTAATTTTAAAAATTCGTGTTTTGTTTTTCTAAATTGATATTTGATTGGATATATTAAGTGTCATTTTGACGTTTTAAATGTCACTTTGGCGTTTTAAATGTCACTTTGACGTTTTAAATGTCATTTTGACATTTGCATAAATTTAGATTTAGATTGAAATTGTCAAAAAATTAAAAATATATGAAAAAATATTCAGGTGCGTTTTAAGAAAAAATTCGAACTAAGATTTTTTAGTAAAATTTGTATAAAAATTAAATAGTTAACCAATGCCAGGCAATTTATCTGAACACAATCGGTTTTAGTGAATTTAGCACGAGGAAGCACTGTGCATTTACTTGGCAGATGTTTTTTAACCTGTAAATCCAAGTACAGGTGTACGGGTGCATATATGTGTTTGTAAATAAAATACAAAAAATATCAGTGTATAAAACAACCGACTGAAACCGAGGCAAATCTAGTGTACTAAAAATACTTAATTCGTACTGGTTCGTACAAAATCGGCACGTACCGTGATCCCGGATAGTCTAACAATAAACTAGTGGATAGTAGCAGGCAGCCCGCCTGGCGAATCGAACCCTCAAGTAAAATGTGATTATTAATCAATTAAGTAACTAATTCGTTTAATAATGCAGCGCGAAGTTTGTCTGCTTTACGACTCAGTTCCATTTATTTACTGAAAAGTGTGCGTATTCTATATACAATAGTATTTTGTACCGAATGTGATTTGAACGACCGAGATCGACGACTTTTGGCATACGTAATTAAAAATATTTGCAAATCAAATTGAGTATTTTTCAGTTACGCTTTTGTATTTGTATCTTTTTGTATTGCTTATTGTATGATATATTTAAAACAAAAATATGTTCAGTATTTTATAAAGAACCTCATACTGTTTTTAATATATCTATATTATGTAATATATTTTGTTTAATCTAAATTTAATTTATTTTTCATTTACGTGTATGTATTAGAGTGTTTTTTTTCGGTTCCATTAGCCTATGTTTTAGCTTTAGATCAAAAGTTAATTGTCCCAAAATTTCAGACTCGTAGATCAAACCTGTGAACAGTGCAAACCGAGTCTTTTTCCCATTTGATCAACATGGGAAAATTTAATTTTTTACTTAGGTATGTGTGAATAGCTCATTGAAAAATGTATTTATTTTAATTTCTCACAGCAGCATATTATAGAAAAATTAAATTTATTACAAAAAAGATCCCAAATGCTCAATTCATAGATCCAGTTTAAACATTATCATAAAAAGTAAAATCTAATTTTTATAATAATTTTTAAACAAAGATATCTTTAAAATTACTAGATTTATGAATTGAGCACTTAATTCTCTACAAAATATTGCCCTGAGAAATTTTAAAACAAAAAAGTTTTCAGTCGTAAGTAAAAAGTAAAAAAACACCCTAGTATGTATACATAATAATATATATGTATATATTTCGGCAATCTTTTCGCTGTTTTATACTAAGAAAGTTCACGATTTTTTAAATTAAATAAAATTGTCTTATTATATTTAAAATATAACGTCCGTTCAAAACATTCGAACAAGATAAACAATATCAAAATATTAGTCATTAACTACCATTTTGATATTATTATTATAATTTTCTCGTAAACAATAGGGTGGTTAGATAAATGTAGGCAACAATGACCGGTCGTCGAAAACGGTCCCGGTCCGTGGAGTCCCGCGATTCCGCAGCATCCCGCGAGGTGCGATGCGCCTGCCAGTTCTTCCAGAGTGACAACTTGCTGCCTGAACACCGACTCAACCCCTACAAGGCCGACGTGCATTATGTAACAGGTGTCACCCGTTGCAATGGGTAAACAATACTGTTACGATAATATTTTTGTATAGATTGAATTAAGAGTGTATAGAATATCTTTGTTTACTGTTTATTCGTATTATTATTTAATAATTATATCTATAGTTTTAGGGTGGGAAGAGACTAAAAATCTGCAATATATATTAGTTTTAAAAACTGCATTATTTTTGGTGTTTTATGGGTTAAAAAACAAGTTAGTTAGGAAATATAAATATTAATTTCAAATATTTTAGCAGTCTCTCAATTTATATCCTTCATCAATTGCCCTGAAAAGAATTTTATTATAATACTTGAGTTAAGATATACAAACATTATTTTATCTATTGAATAGGATACATTTTTGATTATTTTACCAAAGGAATATAATCTTATAAATCTAAAAATATTATAATTATTTTATAATTACTCAATAATTAAGAAGTAAACATAGTCGTATTTTTAACCAAAATTAAATTATGTAATGAAATAACCGATTAGTCAATCGAATTACTTAAAATTTTAGAAAATATATAGTGTACAAGATAAGCGTGAAATGCATGAGGATTTCCTAAACGGTAAGAGATACAAATGCGGTTAAATGAGATGATTTATTTGTAAGGAAGGGGTGAGTATTACTAAATCAAAAAATATTAATAATTGTTTGTGGTTTAGGCGGTACACCCAAAAATCTGAAAATTCGGAAATTCTTTAAATGGCAATAACTTTTTTGTCAAAATAGATCAGTACTTTTTGTTTGCGGTTTCTTAAAGCCCTTTTTATGTATAAAAGTTATTACTATTTAATGAATTTCCGAATTTTCAGATTTTTGGGTGTACCGCCTAAACCACATACAATTATTAATATTTTTTGATTTGGTAATACTCACCCCTTCCTTGCAAATAAAATCTCATTTAACTGAATCTGTATCTCTTACCGTTTAGGAAATTCCCATGTATTTTTCACGCTTATCTTGGACAACCTGTATACATAATTATTTTAAAGAAAATAATATAAGTACCTCTGCGTAGACAGAACGTAATTGTATTTGAAACTTTATTTATAAATAATAAAATATATTTTTTTCCAGTGACCACGAGTACGAACCAATAAGTGGTGGACATGAGCCAGATATGGCAGCCTTAGCAAAACAAGAGGAAGACGATACAGGTAGCGTGGCAAGTAGTGCAGGATCCATAGAGCATCATGCGTTACGTATTCCAATGGACGATGAGGTCGTTGTTCCAGATGACGGAAGGTTGGAAGAGCAAGCCATGTCAGATGAACGACTGCTGGACGCAACTCCGACAACTATCGACTCTCATACCGATTGTGAGATCAACACGAGTCAAGTCGACTCGTCTGCACTAGAAGATTTGCCACTGAACCGCGGAAGTCGTAAGCGTGCGACTCTAGCTACTGGCGAACAAACACGAGGTGAAACTTTCAGACAGAAGTTTCACGATCAAGCTGGCAGACTTCGGACAAAACTGCGAGGTATCAAAAAACCTAACATGCACATGCGGCGAAACAAGCCTACCGCTTCATCTGATAGACCTGTCAGTACTATCGATAGAAAAAAAACTGAAAAACCGAGATTTACGATGCCAAAAATGCCGGCCCGTCCGAAATTAAAAATGCCAGACATATCAATGCCGAAAATGCCTGAAAGGCCTAAGATATCAATGCCAAAAATGCCGGATAGACCAAAAATATCAATGCCGAAAATGCCGGACAGACCAAAAATATCAATGCCAAAAATGCCAGACAGACCAAAAATATCAATGCCAAAAATGCCTGATAGACCGAAAATATCAATGCCAAAAATGCCTGAAAGACCAAAAATATCCATGCCGAAAATGCCTGATAGACCAAAAATATCTATGCCAAAGATGCCAGACAGACCTAAAATATCAATGCCTAAAATGCCAACATTAAATTTATCAAAAAAAGCTGAAGAACAGAAAGCTTCTAAAACAACAGAAAGTGATGAACGAGAAGAAATGAGTTCAACTAGTGATACTGTACATAAAAAACGGGCATTTGACTTTAGAACTTATCCACGAATATTCGAGAGAAATAAAAAAACAAAAGTTTCTACAAGCATAAGCACATCTAGTCCTGATCAAGAATCAAAAGGCACATTCTTTTCCACTGTACCAGAATGGGTAACTATGCCAAGGTTAAAGAAGAAATTAGGATCAATAGGACAACGAACTCACAAACTTACAGACATTTCAAAAATAACTGAAAAACAGCAACAACAGCAACCTCAACAACCAAGATCGTATCCGATAACTAAACAGCAATCAGAGGAAAGTAGTGATGCACCTGAAGAAAATATTGAGGTTATGAGAATTTGTTTAAATCCAAACAAAGAAAGATACGATGAAGAACACGAAAAATATAACGAAGAACAAATTATACAGAGTACAGACGAAGATGAAATTGATGAACGTGATGATATCTTAAAAAATTCAGCTTTGGACCAAACAGTTGGATATGAAGAAATTAAAAGACCCTTACATGTCAATGACGCTCCGTCTGGAGAAAGTTTGAATCCTGACTCAACACAAGAGGAGCGATCTAATGTAAGTTCAGAAAGAGGTGGTGTGATAGAAGAAATCAATGCAGATGAATTTTTTGTTCGAGAAAAAGGTATTTCTCAAGAGAATATTGAAGTAAGTGCATATATTTCTTCAGAAATTAGAGATGCATTCCAAACACCTGCAAATGCGTTATCTCAAATGACAGATATATATCCAACAGATGATTTTACTGATGATCAAGCAGATGCTGATGTAGACGAATCATATAAAGAATCGCCGGTAGAACGACCGCCTCGAAGGAAAAAAAGGCGAGATAGTAATAATAGCGATGTACTAATTCAAGAAATTGAAGAAAATCAAGAATTAAACCATAGCCAAGAAATTAATGAAATATTAAAACGAGGAGGAAAAGAATGGAGCGAAGAGGTAGAAGAAAATCAAGATATTAAAAATATTCATGAAGAAATTTTAACTCAAACCGCACCACCAAGACCAACAAGGAGTCGCAAAAGTTCTGAATCAAAACATTCAATTCAAAATTTTGAAAGTTTTGGCGAGTTTGAAGTGGATGAAGAACATCTGGAACAAAGACGAAGTAAAAGTAATGAACATATCGCCCAGGATAGTCCAATGCCTCCATTGCGAAGAAAAAGGAGTTTGAAAAGTAATACAGTGTCTCAACAGTCATTACCACCAGTCCAAGACATTAATGAAATAGTGGACATGAAGAATCATTTTATTGAAGACCAATCACAAGAAGTAAGTAAAACAGTTATATTTTTATATATTTGTTACGGGTTAAACCCCTAATTTAAAGAAATTTAGAAAATATATTTTTTAGTTATTCATTCTTTTCATTCATGCTAATAATTATAATTTTATGATTTCAGATTCATTCAATATCTGAACCAGAAATACAAGCTGATGATAGCATAGTTTCCTCTCCGGTAGCAGTTAAACGACAACTACGTTCATCTCATTCTCGCTCTACTGTAGATGAGGATCGTACGTCACATGGTGCTGATTCATTGATGTTTGATGAAATACCACGCGAAATAAGCGATGAAGAAGCAGTACAACTTGATGTATTGAACGTACAAGTTCCTGATGTATTGGATATGTCTGCACCTCCAGGCTACTCAGTAGTAAACAAACGTACTCAGCAAACTCTTCCTCCACCTAGAACAAAACGTAAGAAGAAACGTGGTACTCAATTTTTTACTGTACCGAGGCGATTGAAAGATCATTCACCACCACCACCACCTGTCAGACCTGTTCGCGCTTATAGTACTCTACGAACAAGTCGTAGATCACGAGAAAATAAAGAAAACAAAGAAAATGATGCAACTGACGATTCAACACAGTATATCGAAATTGACGATGACGAATCAGCAACGCGAAATTTGCATTCTGGCGAGGTAATCGAAAAAATGAAAAGTAGACCTTTGCCAGCACCACCCAGACCACCTAGAAAAACTAGAAGTCATTCTACAGAAAATATTCTTAAAGAAATTAACATTAGTAATGTCGAAAATGTACCCATCAGATTTAACCTCGATAGAGACGAAAGTATTTTAAAAAGGGATGTTAAACCCTTAGAAAATATAATTAATGTAGATGTTGAACCCATTGAACATGAAGATGATATAATTATTGATGATATTAAACCTATAGAAGAAGTAATACAAGAGGTAGAAATACAAAATCAAATTAATTTAGAACAACAAATTCCTGTATCTAGTTTGGATGAATATATTGAGGAAGAAATTCCTAAATCGAATATTAATGAAAATATTCAAGAAGTAGATGTTTCTTCTAATGTATTTGTACATGTAGCACAAACACATATACCAGACAACACTGTGATCGAAGTAGAAACGTATACACAAACGGATCCTTTACCCGATGATTTCTGTTGTGATGAAGTTATTGAAGAACCTACCGATATAATTTTAGCGCCAACGAGACGACGGAAAAGTTCACAGCAAAAGGATACCGGAACAAATCAAAGTGTAAGAAATTCACTGAATATATCAGATCCGTCAACTGAACCTGAAACTGTATTCGAAGCCAAAGAGGATTTTGATGTTTTGCAAGAACCAAGTCAATCATCTTCAGTAAAGCATGATGAGCATCCTCCAATATCAAGTGAACAACAACCAAGTACATCAATACCGATTATGATGCCAGAAACCTTAAAGATCGACCGTTTACAAGTTGGTGATTTAGATGTGGAACGATTATCTGTGTCCGAATTGTTAGCAAATAAAATATTGGTATCTGAAATGGATGGTATGTCATTCAAAGTTAACGAATTAAGTTCCAATTCTGGTAATTTAGTTGTGGATGGAATAGAGCTTTCATCACAGTTTTGGCAACAAATATTTGATAAATTGCCAAGTGTGTTACAAGAGCATTTCTCTGCAAGTGATGCCGATTTTGTAAATGCATCGAAGTCTAGTGGAGAATCAAAAAAAGTAAGTACGGCGGATAGAAGTACTAGCATAGATGATACAAAACTAGAAGATACTGAAGCCACTAAAACTTCTGTTAATCCTACAACGGAATCGTTACCACAAGAACAAGAAAATATTTGTGAAAACATTGAAAGTCCGATATGTAAAGAGTCGGTACAAAATAATGAAACTGAAAATGTTCATGAAGATTTTGTGAAACAATCAGAACCAGAACAAGTTGTTAGTGACGCAGATGCTTTAAAGACACTTGAAACTAAAACTGAAACAGAAGAACAATCACAAGAAACTCAAGAAACAGATAACTTACCAAAACAAAGCGAAACACGAACTGATACAGAACAGTTGCCATCAGATAATACTCAACCTCAGACAAGAGCTCCGCCAAGAAGAAAAAGATCTTCTGCACATGATACTAAACTGCCTAAACAGCAATCTACAACAGAACAACCCGCGCCTCCTTTAGTGAGTTACATATTGCCTGAAAATGTCCCAGGTCTTCCTTATCCACACATTTATGTTCTTCCTCAACCCTTCTGTCCTTCCGGTAACACAGCAAGTGGCGGGTTCACGGAACAGAGTCAAGAACCTACTGCAGGGCCAAGTTCTGCTTCAGAACCATCCATTCCAGATATCACTGCAGAGCTGTTTAGGGCATGCTCCTCATCAGCCAATAGAACGGTAAGACAACTACTCATGCAAATCTCTTCGTACCTGAACAGAACTGGTGATGGAAAACAGGATACAAAAACTGCACTAACTATTATTATCATTTTGATAGCAGGACTGATTCTTTTGGGGATGGGCGGAGGAGGTGAGACTGTGCACCACCACCATTGGGAGTTCTTCAATCCTCCCAATGGAGGAGGCAGACCACAATAAAAATGTTATGTGATTATATCATATTACTACAACTTAATACAAATGCACATGTTGTATTTTGATTCATTGATTCTTTAAACATTCAATGATTAAATTATGCTATGTCGAATGTATAAATGTACATGTATTTATTGTGCATATGTAATAAGTTGCTTCATCTGTTATTTTAATATCTATTGTTTTTTATTTATTGCGAGGAATTTGTAATTATTGTTTATACTTCATTTTATTTAAATGTTCATTACAAAACTGGAAAACATATTGTACTTTAGAAATAAAGTAAAATCATGTTAACATTCATTTACATATTCATTCATTATGTTTCTTTTTTATTCCTTATATTTTATCCTCTGCAATTGGCTTTTAATAATCGAAATTGTAAATAAAGCAATTCGAAGACATGTATGTTAAATGTGCTGTGTAAGTAAAAATGGAAATATAAATTTATATATATGTACATTTCGTTTAATTTCGTCTACACTTTCTTTATATAAATTGTAAAATAACTTATGTATTAGATTTTTATTTTAATCTATTACATTATATATAAAATAATCATGTAAATACTATGTTAAAGACTTTTATAAACAATTGTTTTAGAAATTAAATGTTTTATAATCGTAAGTCGGTAAGTATGTAAAATTAAACTTACAAAAAATATTTCAAACAAATAAAATTATAACACTCACTAACATACATTTATTTTTCGTCAAGTATGAAAGTAGAAAAAAAACCAAAGTTTGTTAATGTTTTAAAAATTTAAGGAATAGTTTTATTCATCAAACTATATACTATATTATACAATATACAACCATATTGTCAATATACTTATGTCATTTCAGTGGTAGCTTGTTCGGTAGTGTAAAAGCCTAGTAATCGAGAGTCAATTAAACTTGAAAGGCCTGTTTTACAGCATTGTCGAAATTAAATCGTTTTCCTATTAAAAAGTTATCCAAATTCCGGAAGAAGTTGGTGGGCTAAAGATTTGGTGACTATGGTGGATTCTGGAGAACTTCTAACTCTAAATCCTGTAGTTTTACCACTATCATTTTTGCGGTATTTATTTATCTAGGTTGTTTTTCTGTAAGTTTTTGGACATTTGGTCCAGATAGATACAGTATACTTCTGCCGTGATCGATGTGCCAGGTTTCATGAAATCATAATGGATCACACCTTCCCCAGACCACCAAACAACACTCATCATCAACACCTTTTAATGAATATTGCGCTTTGTGCTGTGTTTGGATGGCTCGCCCTTGTCCAACCACTGTACTGAATGTTTATGGTTATCATACTGGATCGATTTATCATCACACATTACAATTCGATTCAAAAATGAATCATTTTTGTCACGAGAAAGCAACATCATGCAAGTTTCAAAACAATTAATACTTATTTTTTAAAGCGCAAAATAATTTAGAAGAGGAAATATGTATGTCAGGTTTCTAACAAAAACAAAATAATATCAAAATATAATACCAACGTGAAATAAGAAGCTGTCAAGGTTGACCATATGCCTTATTACAAATTTGATACTTGACGACTAAATACATATCTGAATATTATATATAAAATACTGAAAAAATGGTGTGTAGTATTTAGGATTCATGTTAAATTTTCTGTAAAATTAAAAAAGAACTGTTACTTTTATAGTTTCCCTCAAAAATGATTACAATGTAAAATATAAAAAAACATTACATTTTCTGTAGTTTCTTGTTTCATTTATTATTATTATTATTTAAGGACACACAAGAATTAGGATAAAAATCAATATACCTTTCTTTACCTTATAGATAACATTTAATTTTGAAAATATAAAAAGATTGTCGTAGACTAGGAGCGAATATGATGATAAGTGTAATTGATAGAGTTAGAATTTTGATCCCCCTCCCCAAAAAAAGACATCATTCTACATATTTCAGGATATGGTATTGATGCGAATCATTAAATAAATGATATATGAATGAATTATTTTCTGAATGAACTGTCAAACTGGTGTTAAACTTTACTAAAATGATACATGTATTTATTTATAGTTAATTGAAAAATAGAATTTATTTGCCACAATCATAGAACAGGGCTAGGTATCTTACAGGTATTTTAATATATGTAGTTTATAATGAATTATTTAATAAATAAAAAAAAAATTCAAAGGGAGATACACTTGAACTTAAAATTCATCATTTTATATTTGGGAGGAATAATACACACTTTTGAAAATCACATTGAGTATTAAATAGGTATAAAAGGAATTTACAAAATAATATTCCAGGTTATTGAATATACATATGATTTCAAAAAAATGCAAGCAAACCAAAAAAAATATTAAAATTATAAATTAATTAAATTATAATACGATCTAACTTTTTATTATTCAATCAGGAGATGTCACTATCTAACTGCCATAAACATAGCCCCCGTAAAGGGCAGCTGGCAGGGCTCTAGTCTTGGGTCCGAGGATAAGGGTGCGGCCTGGCGTGACGAATAAACACATTTTTTTTGGTCGCTGTCAAAAAAAATTTCTTAGATTTCTTAGTGGGGCCCACCGAATATTCTAACCTGGAGGCCTGCGATAGGATATGTGATTTGATATCCACTAAATCAGCGGGCGGCAACCGTTTTGTACTGAAGAGCACATTTTAAAATATCATAGACACGGTGGGCACTCTAGGATGAGGGGGGGGGGGTAAGTAAGATTATATTTTAGAGCACATTTTCTTTATAAATTTCCATTAGTTAAATTTCAAAAAAGTATATAATTTAAAAGTGATTTTAAAATTGTTATTTTTAAAATTTATTATTTCCAATTCCAAATTTGGAAATATGTTGCAATTTTGTAGATAATTCTCGTGTATAAGAGAGAACGAAATGTCAGAAAAAATTAAAAATGCAGTAATGTGTCAAAATTCTGGGCAAAATGATCAGTTGTACCATTTCTATCAAAACAATTATTTCTGAAAAATATACACTATATTCGATTGATTTGTACTAACTGTAAGTACACAAAAAAAAAGATTTTTTACCATACAAACAAAATTTATTATGTTAGGATAACGGTAAGCCAGGGCCGTAACTACCATTGGGGCAGCTGGGGCAGTGCCCCGGAGCCTCCGCAGCAGTGTAAAAATTGGGATCGGCAAAAAAAGTCATTAAAAATAGTAACAAACAAAAATTGTAGATTGAGGTACGAGTAGCATATAGTGGGGGCCATTCGGTTACTTGTTGCTCCGGGGCCCCAGAGCAAGTAACGGCCAAGTGGTGGATATTATTAAAATACTTCACAAGTACGATTGCTGTACTAAATAATCTTAAATCTATAAATCTTAATTTTCAACATTACATTTCAGAAAAAATAAATGAAACATTAAAAATTAGTAGATATAAATAAAGTTTTGGTTAAAATTTTTGTTTCGATATTTAAATAATAAATTCTTCCAAAACATGTAGGTACTAAAATTCACAAAAGTGTATGTAAAATGTTGAGTACTACTGAGTGGTCGACGTCAACGGCGGCGTCTAGATCGTCGTTAAAAATACCACGTCCGGGATGGTTCGCTTTGCAATCCGCTTACGTACGAGTCCCGAGACCGCAGGCTCGCGTGAGTATCTCTCTAGTGTTGTGCCCCTCTCAAAGTGTGTCAGTGTTGTTTTCATTTTTGTTTCGCGCTGATCCCAATGTCAGTAGTTTTGTTGTGAAACAAATAAAACGCAAAATCATGTGCCATCTCATAACGCTTCTTCCACCCGGTTCGCATATCTTCATATCTTAAACTATTACCAAAAAACGTAAGACTGTTAACGGATTTTAATTTTTATATGATTTCTTTACGGTGACCTTAAATATTATATAAAACGAAATATTTTCGTATGGTGATCTATTGTAACAGACTTCGCGGCGTTTTATATATGTATGAGTTTAAAAATAGGCAATAATGTAATGCCGTGTTCAATGTAGGGCTTGGGAAATTAAAAATACTGCTGTGTGTTTTGCTCTTATTAATCTTGCCAATTCTTTATTGTCGCCACATATATTATCTAATCGCTCGAAAAAACAATTGGAATTAGACATCATGATATAAAAAAATCGGATGAATTTCTTATGATAAATACAGACAGTTAATTTTCATTCAATGTTTATTTTTATATGCTGTCAGAGAAAGCAAGTATAAGATTATATTTTTAAATGTTTATAAATAAACTAATATTAAGATTATTTTTTAATTTGTTTTCCTATTTTTTATTTTTAGATTATTTTAATTAACTTATTCTTGCTTTCTGTATAATTATTAAATAAATAAATAAATGTATCAATAACATAGGAATTATTTTTATGATATAAAGATTAGATAAAATACCCATTATATATTTGAAAGGAAAACTTCCAACGTACATTACATTAGTATTAACATAAACAAACATAGAGCAGAAATGTAATTTATTATTAGTTTTCCAAATTTAATAGCTACTAGTCTGTATAAACAGTTGCAAATACATATTTTCTCAAAATAGAAATCGTATTTATACAAACTCTTCACGTAATTAAAAAAAAATTCACGTAATATTAAGTTAATGCCCGAAGAAGTGATTCCGTAAACAAGTGAAAAATTTAATATTCTAATTAAATTTGGTTCAAGATCGTAAAAGACATTAAAATTCCTACGTTACTATAACTCTTCTAATAGCGTATGTATTAAGTACCAATGTAAGTTGTAAGTGCATACATATGTGTACCAACTTTGATGTCACATGAACCAATGTGTTTTAGATATTTATATCTTATTATGATACATTATTTGTATTGCATATTTTTATAATAGATAGTAGCATGGCTCCCACATTCTATTACGGGCCTCTATGAATTCATTTAAGAAATTTTTTTGATCAGGTTTCTTACAAAAAATTTCGATCTTTCAATAACAAAAAAAAAAGTAAGTAAGACTAAATGGCATTTTTTCGGTCATTTAATTAAAAATTTCAATTCGTAAATACCATTCAATTACTTTTTTCCGTTGCGTCGGACCCCCAGACTGTATCCCTGTAACCACCCCCTCTCCCCAGTAGTGTACCTAATCCTAATGGCTACTTAGGAATAAAAATATGTGTTATCTATATCTTAGATTAGAAAAGACTATGGATACATAACAACCATTACTAGTCCGTATATGAAAGTGTTACCAAAATTTATCGGCAGCCATCTTTTTTTAATTGTCAAAATCGCATATTATCCCAGAGGCGTTAGTTGAAAATTTATAATATCCAAATATGCTTTAAATTGCAATTGAATTTATTATGTATGAGAGATGATAGTTCTAAATAGACGTTTCTCTGTTAATAAATTATCACTGAAATACTTTTAAAGACAATATAAAACATTTATTATTAATATAATTTATAATTCAAAATAATTGATATTTCTTTTAAAATCTGAATGATACGCCAATGACTCGCGGAGCGATTTTTTAAATGAATTTCTTTCATCAGTTCCTGAAACTTTTATTGATGATAACATATGAAAGAACAATATTTTAATATTTTGATTTCAAATAAAATAATTACAGAAAAATGAATTGAATACACCTCAAAGAAATCATATAAAATTAAAGCAAATTAATTACTACTAAAAGTCAAATAATTAACAATACCACCAAATATATAACATAACAAAAAAAATTAACAATTACCACGACCACCTATGATCCACAAACGAGTTAAATAGATAACGATATTTAAGAATTAAACTTACGACCGATTACGAACAAAACCGACAACAATAGAACACCTCCGCATTGAGAGTGAGTGTTTTTGAAGCTTTACTTGCGCGTGTGGTGTTGTGTGTGCCCGCCTGTAGTAGTTTGCGCGCTGAAGACCGGCGAACATGGTCGTCTGCAACCGAGGGTAAATGGGGCAATCGGTGTGCAAATGTTGCGCCGCGGATGACGCTAAGCGCAAGGCGAACAAAGCTTACCCCACGCGACCACTCAGTGCAGATTGTGTCTGGTGAGTTCGCTAGCTTTTGTTTTGTGTGAAACCCTGTGATTTAACTTCATGTGTAGATTAGAACGTTTGAGCGTGCCCTATTTAAACCCAAATTGTCAACTATCTACCTAATCTAACTTCATGTGTAGATTAAAACGTTTAAGCCTGCCCTATTTAAACCCGATTTGGCAAAAAGACACCTCACTCAATGGATTAACTGAAAATTTTTTTTGATTATACTTTTCAGTCAATTGGAAAGGGGTCCAAAAAATTATTTTTTTTTTTCAAAAATATCATCATTTCTGTTTTTGGGTTATCAATCTACGTCCATATACAAAATTTCATGTTAATCAGTATAAAATTTATATAGACAAGCAGGCGGACAGAGAGCGAAACTAAAAGCGTTCCTAGTTTCTACGGAACCCTAAAAATGGCCGCAGTTGAATTGTCCATTTATTAATCGAGATTATATTTAAGATTAACGTTAATCATTGTTTGAAAACGAATGATTTACTACATAATCATGATTATTTTTACTCTATGTAACCCACCATAAGTTTTCGACAATGCTTTTAGATTGTAGAGATTTTATGTGATCTAATAAATTACTGATCATTATAAACTTGTATTTTTTTTTAATTGAGACTGTTCTACCATGTAGGGTATTTAAATCACAGTTTTATTACAATAAACTTTCATAGAAAAGTCTTAACATAATTACTAGTACACTTTTATTGGAGGTAGATTGTGAAAATACAATGTTTGTTATTTGTTAACGAATATTGAGTCTCATTTACTCAAATAAAAATAATAAAAATAAATAATTATAGCTAGATTAGTAAACTACTATTAATTACAGAATAAAGATACTATAAAGATGCTATTAATTAGCTAATTAAATTTGGTTACTAAAAGTACATGTACATACTTTAAATGATATTTACAATTAGAGTGGTGCTATAAGTTTTCGTATTTGTAGTTTGAGTATTTGTATAGACCTAGAGTTAGAGCATTAATTTAAAATTATCACAACTGAAGATTTTCTGTTATTTCAATTGTTATTTACAAAGAGCAAATTTAATATAACTTCAAAGTTTTTTTAACAATTTGAACACAAAATATGTACAGGATAGCATAAATGAGGACAGTTTTAAATCGTTAGTCTTATCGCCAACAAACTGATGCCAAATAAATTACTGTGTTTTGGTTACTAAAAATATTTAACATTAAAGAATGAATAAACTAACTATTGGTTAAAATAAACACTTTTTTCAGTATTATTTCATTTTTATTACTGAAAACTTTTTGTATTTTGTATATATTTAGTTATTTTAAAAGAAATAAATAGTGGCGGACTAAGGAAGGTTATTACCCGGGGTGGAATGTAAGTTATGCGTCCCCCTGTCCCCCCAACGACGTTGTCGGTTCAATTTTTGGCACCCCTTAAAAATTACTTTTGGGCTTTCCTGCAGTTTGTGAAAATCTTTTTTAGTCATCATGCCACTCTTTAATCCTCATTAAGCTCTTTTACCTTATTTTGGTACCCCTTATACCTTGTCTCTTGGGGCGGACCTCTCCCCCTTAATCCGTTGCTGAAAATAGAGGTACTATAATGTATTTATTTACGAAAAGTAAAATGGATACTTACTTTTATTTTATATGCATCGTTTTCAACCGTCTTTGAATAGATTATTATTTTGTGTATTTTAGTATGTACTTTAACAACATAAATTAAAAACGAAATACATTGTGGTTGAAATATTTCTCGTGACGAATGAACTAAATATTTAGGAAATAGATGAAGACACAAGGTTGGAATGAAGAAGAAAAAAACTAAAACAAAGTTGTACCTATATTTAAATCTTACGCGATTAATCAAAGTGGGCGGCAAAGAAAAAGACAATTTATAGTCCGCACGCATTTTTAACTAACTATTTATAGAAAACTGATGTCTTTTTCGTATATATTTATTTTATTGTAACAATAAGAAATAAATGTCAAATACTTTTGTATTAGTTATCCCATAACTTAAAAGTTCAAAAAATCTGATGAAACAAGACATACAATAATATAAACATATCGTTTATTTATATTTTTTGCATGGTATTATTTATTTAGAGCGTCGGTTTGGTCCTGTTATCGGCCAACGTTTCGTCACACATTGAAGTGAACATCTTCATGGCTCTTCTAAAAGTGCACTTTTAAAAGAGCCCTGAAGATGTCCATGAAACGTTGGCCGATAACAGAATATTAAGTATGATGACAATTACAATTTATTAATAATAAAATAAAAAATAAAAAAATACAAGAATTTTTACATTTACACTGAAACGAAAGGGCTACCCATCAACTACTTTCGAATATCGGGAAGGGGGGAGGGGTGACCTAATGACGCATTTTTTAAATCTAAAATACCAATTCATTAAAACGTCTGCAATTATCTAAACTTTAAAGTTCAAACAAAAATATTTTGAAATGTTAATGTGTGAAATGAATTATTTTATCCACGTCATAACAGAAATAGCCTAATAATAAATATATAAAAGCGTCGTTATTTTTCTGTTCACGATATAACTTCTTGAACAAAAAAACTTCAAGAAAAAAAAACGCAACATATGCCAAACTTATTCAACATAATTAATATTTAATAATTTAATTAATCAAATAATAGATTTTTGTACATTTTTCTTAATACGGGTCTGCCCTAATTCAATTAACCTGAAGCCCTATCTAATTATAGGGTTTTATTCTTCTGTACAGTGAAAAACAGACAGACAATAAAAAAAATTATCAAAATGGATTTATTATATTACTTATAAAACGACGTATAGACTAAAAAAATTATTTATTCGTTGTACCTAGGGTTTGCAATCCCGCAATGCGGGATCCCGCATTCCCGCGGGATCCCGCACGTTTTGGAGATCTGCGGATCCCGCACTGAAAATGCGGAATTTTTTGAACATTAAATTTGTAGGTCGCGTGCGTTTTGAATACTTATAAACGTAAATATGGATAAAAAAAGGTAACAATTTTGAAGAAAAAAAATTAAGGTTGAGATGACTGAATATGAAACTAGTGAAATAAATTATATATCTCTTGTTCACGATTACCTACAGAATTTAAAAAAAAACGTTCGAAAAATGTGACCGCACAACCGATTAAAACATGCCAGGATTCGCGCGATTCAGGCGACGAAAGAAGCTCGAACAGCCCGCAGATTACAAAAAAAAAAAACATAAAAAATACGAAATACAAAAATTTAGAAGAAGAATGGCAGATTAAATGAAAGTTAACCACAAAAATTTAATACACAAAATTCGTGTTTTCTTAAAACTATCTTTTTCTATACGATCTACACGATATTTTTTTAACAGATTGTCCCTAAAATGCAACCGTAAATAATGATATTTAGTGGTTTAGTTTTACGTGACATACCGCATATACCAGCACAGCGTAAAAGGCGACCTACGTATAAAACAAGGGCTAATTTATACGCAACGAAGGACTTAAAAAAATTGAAATGGATAATCGAACTAAAAGACAACAGTAGTTAGAAGCATCTTGTACTTGTATCTAACATATTAGACAATCTCCTATTCACAGGTGTATTTTATGGATTTTACGTCGGTCTATACGGTACATGTTACGTTTATGTATCATATGTTACCGCTATGAAACTATTTTTCATTATTTAATTGTCATGTTAACTAAATAATAGTAATTTTAAGCATGAATAATAAAAATTTTAAAAAAATTTTGGAAAAACTGCGGGATCCCGCGGGATTTGCAGATTTCCCGCAAAATTCCCGCGGGAAAAAAAAGTCTGCGGGATTGCAAACCCTAGTTGTACCTACTTACAGAATCTACAGATTTACATATTATTATTGATAGTAATAATACAATGAATATTTATATTTGTGTAAAGGAACCAGGGTTCGAGCATACCGTCGTCTATCCAGCGCGGTGTGTTCAACATGACGGACAGCAATGACGCCGGCAGCTCGGACGTCGGGCTGTCCGCCGACGCGACCGACTTGCCGGTGTTTGTCCGGAAACTGCGAGATGTCAGCGTCAAGGTCGGCGCCAAGACTACCTTACTCGTAGAACTGCGAAGTTCGGCAGAATTCACGGTATGTATGTCAATGTTGAACAATATTTTATCTGAATAACGAATAAAAATTTAATAATAGAATTTTATTTTCAATCGTGTATGGAATTTATTGAAGAAATAATAATGACTGATTTTTATTTGCTATTAATCACAAAAAACAATAGTTTTTACTTGTTATTCTTTAGTGCCTAGTTATTTATTATTCAATAATGGTTAAAGTGACAGACTCATTTATTTACACGATTTGAATTATCGAGATCGACAGCTAATTGTAGCAAAGATTGAGTCCAGGTTTTTATAAAAAAAAAATAATACATAAAAAAAACAAAAATATCCCCCCTCATGAACAAACTTTTGTGAAAAAAATGAATTCTACCGATTTAAAAAAAAATCCCCCCCCCCTCACATTAAAATAAAAAATAAAACAATAGCTCTCTCCTAGACAATAATATCCGATCAGCCCTTCTCGAATATAGTACATACAGTTAGTTAAAAGCAAACACCTATTACAGAATAACTGTAATAATAATATTATAAGTATATATCATAAGTTGTAACGCATATTCGTATCCGCATCCGCAATTGCGGATTATCCTCATTTATTTACATATTCGCATCCTTATTTGCAACTTTGAATTTAAATATATTTTTTATAAGGATATTATAACGGATTTTACCATTGTTTAATTTAAGTTTTTTTTTAAATTAACATTTACACAAAAAAAAAACAATAAATCTTATTTATCAAATAAATTAATAATTCACACCTACATCCGCATCCTCTAAAATAGCATCCGTGTCTTAATCCGCATCTCCAAACCATACATTTCCAATTTCCGCATCTGCGTCCTCATCCGCTAAAACGACATCCGTTACATCCCTAATTATAAGTGATTTTTCATATATTGATAAAAATTTGGCAACTCGCCTATTAATAACAATTTATCTAGTTTTAGACAGATTGAGGTAGTCTTAGAAAACTTGTAAATTACAAACATTACAACAAAAAATATATTTATATTACCAGCAAATAAAATTACAAAATACACCTCATTTACTCAATCCTCCTTTTTAAAAATACATTTTTTTAATATAGAGATGTGGTCATCCATTGATCATTTTTAAACATTGAAACAACACATTAAATATCGATTTAAAATGGTACAAATACTTATACCTATAATTTTTAAAATGTTGATTTTAATTAATTAGCAAACTACAGTAGCTCAGATAAAAAAAGATAAAAAATAAACCATGATATTATTATAATCACCATTACAGTGTTGTGATATTAGTTTGAAAGTTTGACGTACATTTTATCTATATTTAGATCCTAGAATATCAGACAACTATTTTTAAATATAGAGAGTAAATTTTAATTGTTTGAAAGTTACGCGGTTGTCAAAAGTTGATTCTGAGCATTAGTAACGCTTTTGTACTTTTATATTTAAAATTTGTGTTATGTGGTTATATGTAGCAGTAGCGTAACTAATTTTAAGTGCGGTTAAGTAACGCTTAAGGGCCATTAGCTTTAGGTACTAAAATTCCTAGTTACGCTGATGTATACTTATAATTATACTTATGAATCGAATATTGAAAATATCTGTCATAATTTTAAAATAATTATTTCTATATATAAAAAAGATGATTTAACCCTTTAACGGGCAATGGATACCTAAATTTTTAAATAACTGACAATTTCTTAAGGATTTGGACAAAATTTAGTATACTACAATTTTTGAGGATGCTAAAACCAAATCTGACATCAGAATTATGAAATTCAATATGGAGGACTCAAAACGGTGTATTTAAAGTGTAAAAATAACGACTTTCTATTGAAAAAAAAAACATTTAAATTCTTTTTTTGCAAAACCGAAATTAAATTTGGTATAATTTGCTAAAGAATTCGCTGCTGTCAGTTTTGTCACTTAAACTGTCTTAAAATGAAAAGAACCGTACCAGTTAAGCGGTTAATATCGCAACAATTTTTAGTTTCATGGTATATCTTCAAATAATAAACAGTAAAAATATATGGTTTACATGACCAAAAAGTGTGAAAAATTTAATTTGAAATCAATACCAATTTTACCTTTTCATAGGTAACATGGTATCGTAATCAAACCCAAGTAACTAACGATGATGAATATTCTTTAATGCATGAAGGAGACTTATATGCAGCGGAACTTCAATCTGTAGGTGTACAAGACCATGGAAGATGGACTTGCACAGCAGAAAACGTACATGGTCGAGTTATAACGTCGTGTTTTCTACGAGTTATCGGTAAGTTTACCAACATATGAGTTTTCTTCTGTCAATTTAAATATATATGTACATATATGTACTATGGGCTTCAGAAGTCGTCTGTCACCGTACAGATCAGATTCACTTACAACAGATTCTAAATATTAAAACAAACATCATCGGTTATCTTTTTCTAGGGCGGATCTTATATAGTTACATTATTTTAAATAAAAACACAAATATACATCCGTTTCATTAATTAATATAAATACTAAAATTCGGAATATCAAATATTTATTGCCACAGAATTTACTTATACAATTTTCAAAAGATTACATAATAATTTAATCGCACAAATATATATGTGTACTATAAACGAAGAGTACTTCTTTATCTAGCAAATGAATTTCAAAATATCTGTCTTTGTTTGGTACGTGGATAAAGAATTTAAATATTAAAATAATCAAATGGGAGGAGCCTACTAAGTTTGTGATAAGCGAATTTGAATAAAAACTGTACAACCACTTCTGCATTTCACTGTACATTGGAGCAATCTAATCAATGTTAGTTTCCGCCAAATAAAATTTTAAATTAGATACATCGAATTATCTTTAGTTTTCATCATTGTGCTTTTTGGCTATTTTGCATCTTTCTGATAAATATTATATTATTTTACACTAACTTAAGAGAAATAGAATCAAAATGATAATATTAATTAAACTGTTTTATTTTATTTTTAACTTATGGATAGATATCAGTTATAAATACTATAGTTAAATTATAATGTACTGTACACTTTAATTATGTTTCTAATGAATATGATTATACTAATCAAACATTTCACAAATTATTAATTTTTGAATAAATACAAATACCATGTTTATTTGTTTATAGTTATACTTTTGTAGATTTTATATATGTATATTTTGTCAAAAATGTCGATAAAATTATATCATTTTATGAATACAATATTTTTAAATGGTATAAATACTTCACCAAAAATATTTACTTTAATTTAGTTCCCAAATCCTACAAGAAACCAGTATTTTACGAAGCGCTGGAAGCAATCCTGACTGAAGAAGGAACAGTTTCTCTACAATGCAAAGTAGTCGGTGTACCTACACCGACATTGCGTTGGTTCAAAGACGGAGTAGAAATTAAAGCAGGTGACACATTCGCGTTATCGCCAACGTCAAAGGACGAAGTCTCTTTAGGAACATACACTTGCGAAGCAAGTAACTGCATGGGCAAAGCGTACTCGTCTTCACGTGTTCATGTAGATGGTGGAAAGCCAGATGCGATATACAGCGTGTTACCGTCCGGACAACCGCCGATTTTCACTAAGCAACTACGAAGTGAACGAGTTAAAGTTGGGGATTCGTTTGTCTTGTCATGCCAGTGTAAGTTAAATTGATTTTTAATTTTATTAATTCATATATTAATTATGTAGAATTGTACTTTAATTAAATTAAAATTATACTGGTTTATATTTGTGAAAATCTTTTTGTATAAATATAATAATAACTACAAAAATATGGCTGGTTAGGAAAATTGTTCGACCCGGAGCAAAACTTGAGCCTTTTTAGCAGTGCCAGACATAATAGTTATTTTTATGTCACAATAAAGAAACGTCTCACACCAAATATGACTTATATTTGTCAATACAAAAAGTTTATCGGGCTGACTCTGTGGACAAGTACATACGTTCTAAAAACACTGATAGGTAATCAGTTTTTCCAGTATTGAAAAGTTATTGTAATAGGTCCGAAATTCGAAATAAAAAATTTCAACATACAACAGTATATTTACAGTATTTTCAGTGTATGTATGCACGTATGTACGTGCGAGTTAATTTTTATCGGCACGAAATCTCGCAAATAAAAATTGCTATTTACTTCGTTGGAATGCCAATCGAAGCGCCTTAACGTGAATTTGATCTGAAAGAAATTTCATCAAATTCAGTCCCGTCCTTTTTTTGTTAAAACAAAAAGACTGCAAAAAAGTAGATTTCGGAATTTCTTGAAAAATATTTATCAGATCTAATTTGTTTTGGTGGCAATCGATACTTTGAAATACTTTGAAACCTTGAATATAATAGTGATAATTTTTTTAAAATATTCCAGACGCGTATTATGTGATATTTTAGGCCCTTACTGTTAAAATAAATTATTAACATAAACTATATGGAAAGAATTAATAATCAGTATTCAAGTATTGATAGTCATACCATACTGGGAAATTAGTTTATTTTACTTAAGATTTCGTTGTTTATAGTGGCAGCACCACCGGCACCAAAAGTAATCAAGTGGCACACCCCGCAAGGTGAAGATATAACAGAGGGCGGTCGTTATCGCCAACACTCTGATGGAACGGGCGGATACATGTTGGAGGTTACTGTAGCAACGGAAGCCGATAAAGGAACGTGGAAATGTGTCGCCATTGCTCTTGATGGAAGTGTTGCCGTTACTTCGACTGAAGTCAATATATGGGGTAACTAAAATTGTTCTATTTAAAAAATGTGATTTATTTTTTATAATAAAAAAACACTAATTGTTACTAGCGCCGAAAAATTACCGCAAACCATATTTCGTTGATAAGTTAAAAGCAGTATTAACCGAAGATGGATTAGTATCATTTGAATGTAAAGTAGTAGGATATCCAACACCTGCATTAAGATGGTTTAAAGATGGTTCAGAACTACGTGCTGGTGATATTTATCAATTGACTGGCGTTAGTTCGCTAGGAGCCTACGTCTGTGTAGCAAGCAACTGTATGGGAGAGGCTAGTAGCGAGGCACAGTTAACTGTAGAAGATATTAGACAACAACTCAGTGCTGAAGATAATTTAGCATTGACTGCTATGCGACAGCCACCTAAATTTATAAAGAAACTAACGAGTTGCGAAACTTCAATCAACACAACCTTTAGATTTACTGTTCAAGGTATTTTTTGTCCTATATTATATAATTATGTATTTTGTATGTGTTTTTTCATACGTAATAATATTAACAATAATAAATTGATTCATGTCTAAATTCAAACTAAATCTTTATTTTTAAATACAAAATTTTAAAATCAAAATTGCAATTTAGAAAATCATTTAGAGTAATTTAGACAGTTTCAAAAATTCATATTCCGAACGAATATAAATTTGTTTTCCTACAAATAATTCAAAATTTAAATAACTATATTTTTCTTTGGAAAATTCGCAAAAACAAATAAAATAAAGAACTCAATAAAGTTTTGATACACATAAAAATATACCTGCTTCCAAACTTTTTGACGGTAGTGTTATAGTGTATATATATTAAATATGATGTTAATACACGTCTTTTTCATAAATATCTTAATTAATGTTATACTAACCAAGTACATATTTCAGTTCATACTCCTCCATTACCAAAAGTAGCTTGGTACAAAGATGATCAAGTAATAACAGATTCTAATAAATACACGGAAAAGACAGAAAGCATAGGAGCTTTTCATTTAGATATATTAAAATTAGAAATTACTGATCAAGCAGAATGGAAATGTATAGCAACCAACGAATTCGGTAGAGCAGAAACATCGTGTTTTTTGAAACTAATAATTCCAAAACATTTCAAGAAACCGAAATTTTTAGAAAATCTTAAGGCTATATTGTCAGATGACGGAATAGTAAATTTGGAATGCAAAGTGATTGGTGTTCCTCAGCCAACACTCAAGTGGTTTAAAGATGGCGTTGAGTTAAATCCAGGAGATATTCACAAAATAATGTCTGGACAGGTAAATAATAATAGTTTTAAGTGATATTTCAATGGTGTTATATTTGAAATTTTTAGGATGGCACATGCTGTTTAGGGATTTATACTTGTGAAGCAAGAAATTGTATGGGTGCATCTAGTAGTTCGGCTGCCGTACACGGTGTTGAAGCAGCTACTCCGTTACCTCCCCTACCTAGACCAACTCGTCGTTTATCATTGTCAACAATTAATGAAGAAGAGTCATATAAAACTCCTGACGAAGAACCATCGTTGCCCCATGAAATTTCATATTCATTCGATGGAAAGGAAATATCCGTTTCGTATTACGATACTCCAGATTTAACAAATGAACAAGCTTTGCAAATTGTTGAAATGTATGCAGATCAGTTATCTGAAAATATATCAGGTATTTATTTTAATAAACAATGCAATAAATATTTAAACTAAATATTATTTTTATTTTTTAGAACATAACGTTGTAGAACTACCACCACTTCGAATTGTAAAAGAAACATCTACAGCTAGTAACATTTGTATGGAAGGAGTAGTAATCGATGTGATTCCCGAATATTTCACGGTAATGGAAGAAGACCAACGCACAGAAGCAGATATTGAAGACATATCAGTTCTTGAAGACACCCTTCATTCTTCTAGACTCTCACGAACATTCTCTGAAGAAGATAGACGTAGCGCACTGACAGAATCATTTCAATCTCCACGAGCTTCTAGAGCGCTTTCAGATGAATTTAGAAAAAGTGAATATGATGACGCGCTAAACTCTCGATTGAGTGACAATAAAAGTAGGAGAAGCGGACATTCAAATATTCAAAGTCCGGATATGTATTACAGTGTTTCTGATGAAAAAATAAATAGAAAATCAATAGAACTTTCACGTAAATCAATTGATGCCGACACTGAAACATTCATGAGCGCCAAAAGCTTAGAAATCGACCGCCAACCGTTAGCAATGAAGGTTAGTGGTAAAAAAGAAATATCACAAGAATCACTTGACAATTCTCGAAGTGCAGCTACAAGTAGTGCAGATGACGAAAAACAAGATCAAGACTTAGTTGATGATTTACAAATTTTACAAAAAAATATCCAGTTCCTTGTTGTCTTATTAACAAATAATTTAACCGAAATCCAAGAACGATTGTGTTATGTGGAAAGAGAAATGTTTTTAAAATCTTTAAAAGAATATTCCCCATCGATTCAAAAATGTCTAGATATTCTCAGTAGTACAATTAAATCCATACAAGATCTAAGAAAATATTTTCTATGTTTAAAACAAAATAAACGGCATGGTGATAACAATCAAACAGCTACGGAAGTTTTATTTGGTATTTCACTAGATTTGCAACATAATATGAGTGCAATTAAAGAATGCATTCTAGATCAACAAAATGATTTGGTGCAAAAAACCGGCATTCAAATCATTTATCAAACGGGTGACAATATAATAAGCGTACTAGATTTGATGTGCGATGTTTTGAGATTTAACAATACCGATGATATTGACCAAAAAGAAATTATAGATGAACCAAAACAAAAACTAATTGATACAATTCTTGATATCCGATATGACTTTAATGATTTGGTTACTTTGACGCATGAGATGTTTATCAATAATCAGAAAGATATTCTAGTAGAGATTGGAGAAGGACAGTATACAGAACTTGCACAACAAATTGATAATTCGACAATAGTAATTGTTGACGAAACAGGTGAAATGGAAAGATTGATTGAACAGCAACGGCAAAATATAGAGCATGGAAATATTGATAATGTTGATGGTCTCATACTAAGTGAAATTGATGAACAAAATTATAATATAAACGAATATACAACAGAAATTATTTCAAATACTGAGCATGAAAATGATATTGCTGACGATGAAAAAATAATGATAGGAATATGTAGAATTCTTGACAGAATGGATAGCGTACTAATTTATTTCTCGGAAATACTACATACAAATTTTAACAGAAATACATCGGTTAACAAACAAATAATTGAAATTATAATCGACGAACTATGCGAAATAAATACAGAATATTCAACATTAATTGCACAAATTTTTGACATCACTGTTCAACAAACATTCCAACCAAAAACATCGAAAGATATATTTAGAAAAGAGTTACTTTTAGCAGCTACAGAGTTAAACAGAAAAGTAGAAGACCTTGAAATACAAACTTCTGGTATACAATCAGAAGAAGAACATTTATTATTAATATTAGAAAAAGTATCAGGTATAAAAGAATACAATGATCAAATGAAATTACAGATAAATGAAATTTTTGAAAAAGTAGATGACAAAAAGGATTCAAATATTCAAAATAAGAATAGTAACGAATCCGAGCTAATATCCTCAAACATACACGAGAAAATTAAACAGCCAGAAGTAGTATCAGAATACCAAGATATAAATAGAAAAGAAAATGTAAAAACAAGTAACAATTACATTGACAAAAATAAAAAAGGTATTGACAATAGACAAGAAGTAGAGGAAATTCTGAATGAACCGTCAGACAAAGAAAAAGAGAAATGTGTATCGGCAAAATCATCGAAAGAGCTGAAATTATTGATAACTTCTGGAAAATCGACCGATACTGCTTTAGTTGCAGAGTTAGCCGAGGAAATGGATGTTGTCAAACGTGCCACCACCAAAGTTAACGAAGACCTTAAATTACCTGAAGAAGTTGCAAAGCACGCTATGTTAGCTAGAGAAATGCAAGACGTTAAAGAAAAGATTAAGCACGCCACTGCGAAAATATCTGTGGAACTAGAACAACAAACTCTAACTGGAAAAGCCGCTGACGTCGCTGTTGTTTCACAACTTGTAAATGAAATGGAAACAGTCAAAGAAAAGGTGGAACAAGCGTCTGTAAAAATAGCCGAAGACAAGGCTGTATTAATATCAGAAGGAAAAACAGAAGAAGTAGCATCAGTTTCTGAACTGGCAAAGGAAATGCAAGCTGTTAAGGAGAAAGTAGAACATGCTTCAGCAAAATTATCTAAGGAGCAGAAACTTTTGATAACTTCTGGAAAATCGGCCGATATTGCTTTGGTTGCAGAGTTAGCAGAGGAAATGGATGTAGTTAAAGAGAAAGTCGAACGTGCCACCGCCAAAGTTTCTGAAGAAATGAAACTGCCCGAAGTAGTTGCAAAGCACGCTGATGTAGAATTAGTAGCTGAGCTGGCTAAAGAAATGCAAGACGTTAAAGAAAAGATTGAGCACGCCACTGCGAAAATATCTGTGGAACTAGAACAACAAACTCTAACTGGAAAAGCCGCTGACGTCGCTGTTGTTTCACAGCTTGTAAATGAAATGGAAATAGTCAAAGAAAAGGTGGAACAAGCATCTGTAAAAATAGCCGAAGACAAGGCTGTATTAATATCAGAAGGAAAAACAGAAGAAGTTGCATCAGTTTCTGAACTGGCAAAGGAAATGCAAGCTGTTAAGGAGAAAGTAGAACATGCTTCAGCAAAATTATCTAAAGAGCAGAAACTTTTGACAACTTCTGGAAAATCGGCCGATATTGCTTTGGTTGCAGAGTTAGCAGAGGAAATGGATGTAGTTAAAGAGAAAGTCGAACGTGCCACCGCCAAAGTTTCTGAAGAAATGAAACTGCCCGAAGTAGTTGCAAAGCACGCTGATGTAGAATTAGTAGCTGAGCTGGCTAAAGAAATGCAAGACGTTAAAGAAAAGATTGAGCACGTCACTGCGAAAATATCTGTGGAACTAGAACAACAAACTCTAACTGGAAAAGCCGTTGACGTCGCTGTTGTTTCACAACTTGTAAATGAAATGGAAATAGTCAAAGAAAAGGTGGAACAAGCGTCTGTAAAAATAGCCGAAGACAAGGCTGTATTAATATCAGAAGGAAAAACAGAAGAAGTTGCATCAGTTTCTGAACTGGCAAAGGAAATGCAAGCTGTTAAGGAGAAATTAGAACATGCTTCAGCAAAATTATCTAAGGAGCAGAAACTTTTAATAACTTCTGGAAAATCGGCCGATATTGCTTTGGTTGCAGAGTTAGCAGAGGAAATGGATGTAGTTAAAGAGAAAGTCGAACGTGCCACCGCCAAAGTTTCTGAAGAAATGAAACTGCCCGAAGTAGTTGCAAAGCACGCTGATGTAGAATTAGTAGCTAAGCTGGCTAAAGAAATGCAAGACGTTAAAGAAAAGATTGAGCACGCCACTGCGAAAATATCTGTAGAACTAGAACAACAAACTCTAACTGGAAAAGCCGTTGACGTCGCTGTTGTTTCACAACTTGTAAATGAAATGGAAATAGTCAAAGAAAAGGTGGAACAAGCGTCTGTAAAAATAGCCGAAGACAAGGCTGTATTAATATCAGTAGGAAAAACAGAAGACGTTGCATCAGTTTCTGAACTGGCAAAGGAAATGCAAGCTGTTAAGCAGAAAGTAGAACATGCTTCAGCAAAATTATCTAAGGAGCAGAAACTTTTAATAACTTCTGGAAAATCGGCCAATATTGCTTTGGTTGCAGAGTTAGCAGAGGAAATGGATGTAGTTAAAGAGAAAGTCGAACGTGCCACCGCCAAAGTTTCTGATGAAATGAAATTGCCCGAAGTAGTTGCAAAGCACGCTGATGTAGAATTAGTAGCTGAGCTGGCTAAAGAAATGCAAGACGTTAAAGAAAAGATTGAGCACGTCACTGCGAAAATATCTGTGGAACTCGAACAACAAATTCTAACTGGAAAAGCCGCTGACGTCGCTGTTGTTTCACAACTTGTAAATGAAATGGAAATAGTCAAAGAAAAGGTGGAACAAGCGTCTGTAAAAATAGCCGAAGACAAGGCTGTATTAATATCAGAAGGAAAAACAGAAGAAGTTGCATCAGTTTCTGAACTGGCAAAGGAAATGCAAGCTGTTAAGGAGAAAGTAGAACATGCTTCAGCAAAATTATCTAAGGAGCAGAAACTTTTAATAACTTCTGGAAAATCGGCCGATATTGCTTTGGTTGCAGAGTTAGCAGAGGAAATGGATGTAGTTAAAGAAAAAGTCGAACGTGCCACCGCCAAAGTTTCTGAAGAAATGAAACTGCCCGAAGTAGTTGCAAAGCACGCTGATGTAGAATTAGTAGCTGAGCTGGCTAAAGAAATGCAAGACGTTAAAGAAAAGATTGAGCACGTCACTGCGAAAATATCTGTGGAACTCGAACAACAAATTCTAACTGGAAAAGCCGCTGACGTCGCTGTTGTTTCACAACTTGTAAATGAAATGGAAATAGTCAAAGAAAAGGTGGAACAAGCGTCTGTAAAAATAGCCGAAGACAAGGCTGTATTAATATCAGAAGGAAAAACAGAAGAAGTAACATCAGTTTCTGAACTGGCAAAGGAAATGCAAGCTGTTAAGGAGAAAGTAGAACATGCTTCAGCAAAATTATCTAAGGAGCAGAAACTTTTAATAACTTCTGAAAAATCGGCCGATATTGCATTGGTTGCAGAGTTAGCCGAGGAAATGGATGTAGTTAAAGAGAAAGTCGAACGTGCTACCGCCAAAGTTTCTGAAGAAATGAAACTGCCCGAAGTAGTTGCAAAGCACGCTGATGTAGAATTAGTAGCTGAGCTGGCTAAAGAAATGCAAGACGTTAAAGAAAAGATTGAGCACGCCACTGCGAAAATATCTGTGGAACTAGAACAACAAACTCTAACTGGAAAAGCCGCTGACGTCACTGTTGTTTCACAACTTGTACATGAAATGGAAATAGTCAAAGAAAAGATGGAACAAGCGTCTGTAAAAATAGCCGAAGACAAGGCTGTATTAATATCAGAAGGAAAAACAGAAGAAGTTGCATCAGTTTCTGAACTGGCAAAGGAAATGCAAGCTGTTAAGGAGAAAGTAGAACATGCTTCAGCAAAATTATCTAAGGAGCAGAAACTTTTAATAACTTCTGGAAAATCGGCCGATATTGCTTTGGTTGCAGAGTTAGCAGAGGAAATGGATGTAGTTAAAGAGAAAGTCGAACGTGCCACCGCCAAAGTTTCTGAAGAAATGAAACTGCCCGAAGTAGTTGCAAAGCACGCTGATGTAGAATTAGTAGCTGAGCTGGCTAAAGAAATGCAAGACGTTAAAGAAAAGATTGAGCACGCCACTGCGAAAATATCTGTGGAACTAGAACAACAAACTCTAACTGGAAAAGCCGTTGACGTCGCTGTTGTTTCACAACTTGTAAATGAAATGGAAATAGTCAAAGAAAAGGTGGAACAAGCATCTGTAAAAATAGCCGAAGACAAGGCTGTATTAATATCAGAAGGAAAAACAGAAGAAGTAGCATCAGTTTCTGAACTGGCAAAGGAAATGCAAGCTGTTAAGGAGAAAGTAGAACATGCTTCAGCAAAATTATCTAAGGAGCAGAAACTTTTAATAACTTCTGGAAAATCGGCCGATATTGCATTGGTTGCAGAGTTAGCCGAGAAAATGGATGTAGTTAAAGAGAAAGTCGAACGTGCTACCGCCAAAGTTTCTGAAGAAATGAAACTGCCCGAAGTAGTTGCAAAGCACGCTGATGTAGAATTAGTAGCTGAGCTGGCTAAAGAAATGCAAGACGTTAAAGAAAAGATTGAGCACGCCACTGCGAAAATATTTGTGGAACTAGAACAACAAACTCTAACTGGAAAAGCCGCTGACGTCGCTGTTGTTTCACAACTTGTACATGAAATGGAAATAGTCAAAGAAAAGATGGAACAAGCGTCTGTAAAAATAGCCGAAGACAAGGCTGTATTAATATCAGAAGGAAAAACAGAAGAAGTTGCATCAGTTTCTGAACTGGCAAAGGAAATGCAAGCTGTTAAGGAGAAAGTAGAACATGCTTCAGCAAAATTATCTAAGGAGCAGAAACTTTTTATAACTTCTGGAAAATCGGCCGATATTGCTTTGGTTGCAGAGTTAGCAGAGGAAATGGATGTAGTTAAAGAGAAAGTCGAACGTGCCACCGCCAAAGTTTCTGAAGAAATGAAACTGCCCGAAGTAGTTGCAAAGCACGCTGATGTAGAATTAGTAGCTGAGCTGGCTAAAGAAATGCAAGACGTTAAAGAAAAGATTGAGCACGCCACTGCGAAAATATCAGTGGAACTAGAACAACAAACTCTAACTGGAAAAGCCGCTGACGTCGCTGTTGTTTCACAACTTGTAAATGAAATGGAAATAGTCAAAGAAAAGGTGGAACAAGCATCTGTAAAAATAGCCGAAGACAAGGCTGTATTAATATCAGAAGGAAAAACAGAAGAAGTAGCATCAGTTTCTGAACTGGCAAAGGAAATGCAAGCTGTTAAGGAGAAAGTAGAACATGCTTCAGCAAAATTATCTAAGGAGCAGAAACTTTTAATAACTTCTGGAAAATCGGCCGATATTGCTTTGGTTGCAGAGTTAGCTGAGGAAATGGATGTAGTTAAAGAGAAAGTCGAACGTGCCACCACCAAAGTTTCTGAAGAAATGAAACTGCCCGAAGTAGTTGCAAAGCACGCTGATGTAGAATTAGTAGCTGAGCTGGCAGAAGAAATGCAAGACGTTAAAGAAAAGATTGAGCACGCCACTGCGAAAATATCTGTGGAACTAGAACAACAAACTCTAACTGGAAAAGCCGCTGACGTCGCTGTTGTTTCACAACTTGTAAATGAAATGGAAATAGTCAAAGAAAAGGTGGAACAAGCATCTGTAAAAATAGCCGAAGACAAGGCTGTATTAATATCAGAAGGAAAAACAGAAGAAGTAGCATCAGTTTCTGAACTGGCAAAGGAAATGCAAGCTGTTAAGGAGAAAGTAGAACATGCTTCAGCAAAATTATCTAAGGAGCAGAAACTTTTAATAACTTCTGGAAAATCGGCCGATATTGCTTTGGTTGCAGAGTTAGCTGAGGAAATGGATGTAGTTAAAGAGAAAGTCGAACGTGCCACCACCAAAGTTTCTAAAGAAATGAAACTGCCCGAAGTAGTTGCAAAGCACGCTGATGTAGAATTAGTAGCTGAGCTGGCTAAAGAAATGCAAGACGTTAAAGAAAAGATTGAGCACGTCACTGCGAAAATATCTGTGGAACTCGAACAACAAATTCTAACTGGAAAAACCGCTGACGTCGCTGTTGTTTCACAACTTGTAAATGAAATGGAAATAGTCAAAGAAAAGGTGGAACAAGCGTCTGTAAAAATAGCCGAAGACAAGGCTGTATTAATATCAGAAGGAAAAACAGAAGAAGTTGCATCAGTTTCTGAACTGGCAAAGGAAATGCAAGCTGTTAAGGAGAAAGTAGAACATGCTTCAGCAAAATTATCTAAGGAGCAGAAACTTTTAATAACTTCTGGAAAATCGGCCGATATTGCTTTGGTTGCAGAGTTAGCAGAGGAAATGGATGTAGTTAAAGAGAAAGTCGAACGTGCCACCGCCAAAGTTTCTGAAGAAATGAAACTGCCCGAAGTAGTTGCAAAGCACGCTGATGTAGAATTAGTAGCTGAGCTGGCTAAAGAAATGCAAGACGTTAAAGAAAAGATTGAGCACGCCACTGCGAAAATATCTGTGGAACTAGAACAACAAACTCTAACTGGAAAAGCCGTTGACGTCGCTGTTGTTTCACAACTTGTAAATGAAATGGAAATAGTCAAAGAAAAGGTGGAACAAGCATCTGTAAAAATAGCCGAAGACAAGGCTGTATTAATATCAGAAGGAAAAACAGAAGAAGTAGCATCAGTTTCTGAACTGGCAAAGGAAATGCAAGCTGTTAAGGAGAAAGTAGAACATGCTTCAGCAAAATTATCTAAGGAGCAGAAACTTTTAATAACTTCTGGAAAATCGGCCGATATTGCATTGGTTGCAGAGTTAGCCGAGGAAATGGATGTAGTTAAAGAGAAAGTCGAACGTGCTACCGCCAAAGTTTCTGAAGAAATGAAACTGCCCGAAGTAGTTGCAAAGCACGCTGATGTAGAATTAGTAGCTGAGCTGGCTAAAGAAATGCAAGACGTTAAAGAAAAGATTGAGCACGCCACTGCGAAAATATCTGTGGAACTAGAACAACAAACTCTAACTGGAAAAGCCGCTGACGTCGCTGTTGTTTCACAACTTGTAAATGAAATGGAAATAGTCAAAGAAAAGATGGAACAAGCGTCTGTAAAAATAGCCGAAGACAAGGCTGTATTAATATCAGAAGGAAAAACAGAAGAAGTTGCATCAGTTTCTGAACTGGCAAAGGAAATGCAAGCTGTTAAGGAGAAAGTAGAACATGCTTCAGCAAAATTATCTAAGGAGCAGAAACTTTTAATAACTTCTGGAAAATCGGCCGATATTGCTTTGGTTGCAGAGTTAGCAGAGGAAATGGATGTAGTTAAAGAGAAAGTCGAACGTGCCACCGCCAAAGTTTCTGAAGAAATGAAACTGCCCGAAGTAGTTGCAAAGCACGCTGATGTAGAATTAGTATCTGAGCTGGCTAAAGAAATGCAAGACGTTAAAGAAAAGATTGAGCACGCCACTGCGAAAATATCTGTGGAACTAGAACAACAAACTCTAACTGGAAAAGCCGCTGACGTCGCTGTTGTTTCACAACTAGTAAATGAAATGGAAATAGTCAAAGAAAAGGTGGAACAAGCGTCTGTAAAAATAGCCGAAGACAAGGCTGTATTAATATCAGAAGGAAAAACAGAAGAAGTTGCATCAGTTTCTGAACTGGCAAAGGAAATGCAAGCTGTTAAGGAGAAAGTAGAACATGCTTCAGCAAAATTATCTAAGGAACAGAAACTTTTAATAACTTCTGGAAAATCGGCCGATATTGCTTTGGTTGCAGAGTTAGCAGAGGAAATGGATGTAGTTAAAGAGAAAGTCGAACGTGCCACCACCAAAGTTTCTGTAGAAATGAAACTGCCCGAAGTAGTTGCAAAGCACGCTGATGTAGAATTAGTAGCTGAGCTGGCAGAAGAAATGCAAGACGTTAAAGAAAAGATTGAGCACGCCACTGCGAAAATATCTGTGGAACTAGAACAACAAACTCTAACTGGAAAAGCCGCTGACGTCGCTGTTGTTTCACAACTTGTAAATGAAATGGAAATAGTCAAAGAAAAGATGGAACAAGCGTCTGTAAAAATAGCCGAAGACACGGCTGTATTAATATCAGAAGGAAAAACAGAAGAAGTAGTATCAGTTTCTGAACTGGCAAAGGAAATGCAAGCTGTTAAGGAGAAAGTAGAACATGCTTCAGCAAAATTATCTAAGGAGCAGAAACTTTTGATAACTTCTGGAAAATCGGCCGATATTGCTTTGGTTGCAGAGTTAGCCGAGGAAATGGATGTAGTTAAAGAGAAAGTCGAACGTGCCACCGCCAAAGTTTCTGAAGAAATGAAACTGCCCGAAGTAGTTGCAAAGCACGCTGATGTAGAATTAGTATCTGAGCTGGCTAAAGAAATGCAAGACGTTAAAGAAAAGATTGACCACGCCACTGCAAAAATATCTGTGGAACTAGAACAACAAACTCTAACTGGAAAAGCCGCTGACGTCGCTGTTGTTTCACAACTAGTAAATGAAATGGAAATAGTCAAAGAAAAGATGGAACAAGCGTCTGTAAAAATAGCCGAAGACAAGGCTGTATTATTATCAGAAGGAAAAACAGAAGAAGTAGCATCAGTTTCTGAACTGGCAAAGGAAATGCAAGCTGTTAAGGAGAAAGTAGAACATGCTTCAGCAAAATTATCTAAGGAGCAAAAACTTTTTATAACTTCTGGAAAATCGGCCGATATTGCTTTGGTTGCAGAGTTAGCAGAGGAAATGGTTGTAGTTAAAGAGAAAGTCGAACGTGCCACCGCCAAAGTTTCTGAAGAAATGAAACTGCCCGAAGTAGTTGCAAAGCACGCTGATGTAGAATTAGTATCTGAGCTGGCTAAAGAAATGCAAGACGTTAAAGAAAAGATTGAGCACGCCACTGCGAAAATATCTGTGGAACTAGAACAACAAACTCTAACTGGAAAAGTCGCTGACGTCGCTGTTGTTTCACAACTAGTAAATGAAATGGAAATAGTCAAAGAAAAGATGGAACAAGCGTCTGTAAAAATAGCCGAAGACAAGGCTGTATTAATATCAGAAGGAAAAACAGAAGAAGTAGCATCAGTTTCTGAACTGGCAAAGGAAATGCAAGCTGTTAAGGAGAAAGTAGAACATGCTTCAGCAAAATTATCTAAGGAGCAGAAACTTTTAATAACTTCTGGAAAATCGGCCGATATTGCTTTGGTTGCAGAGTTAGCAGAGGAAATGGATGTAGTTAAAGAGAAAGTCGAACGTGCCACCACCAAAGTTTCTGTAGAAATGAAACTGCCCGAAGTAGTTGCAAAGCACGCTGATGTAGAATTAGTAGCTGAGCTGGCTAAAGAAATGCAAGACGTTAAAGAAAAGATTGAGCACGCCACTGCGAAAATATCTGTGGAACTAGAACAACAAACTCTAACTGGAAAAGCCGTTGACGTCGCTGTTGTTTCACAACTAGTAAATGAAATGGAAATAGTCAAAGAAAAGATGGAACAAGCGTCTGTCAAAATAGCCGAAGACAAGGCTGTATTAATATCAGAAGGAAAAACAAAAGAAGTAGCATCAGTTTCTGAACTGGCAAAGGAAATGCAAGCTGTTAAGGAGAAAGTAGAACATGCTTCAGCAAAATTATCTAAGGAGCAGAAACTTTTGATAACTTCTGGAAAATCGGCCAATATTGCTTTGGTTGCAGAGTTAGCCGAGGAAATGGATGTAGTTAAAGAGAAAGTCGAACGTGCCACCGCCAAAGTTTCTGAAGAAATGAAACTGCCCGAAGTAGTTGCAAAGCACGCTGATGTAGAATTAGTATCTGAGCTGGCTAAAGAAATGCAAGACGTTAAAGAAAAGATTGACCACGCCACTGCGAAAATATCTTTGGAACTAGAACAACAAACTCTAACTGGAAAAGCCGCTGACGTCGCTGTTGTTTCACAACTAGTAAATGAAATGGAAATAGTCAAAGAAAAGATGGAACAAGCGTCTGTAAAAATAGCCGAAGACAAGGCTGTATTAATATCAGAAGGAAAAACAGAAGAAGTAGCATCAGTTTCTGAACTGGCAAAGGAAATGCAAGCTGTTAAGGAGAAAGTAGAACATGCTTCAGCAAAATTATCTAAGGAGCAGAAACTTTTAATAACTTCTGGAAAATCGGCCGATATTGCTTTGGTTGCAGAGTTAGCAGAGGAAATGGTTGTAGTTAAAGAGAAAGTCGAACGTGCCACCGCCAAAGTTTCTGAAGAAATGAAACTGCCCGAAGTAGTTGCAAAGCACGCTGATGTAGAATTAGTATCTGAGCTGGCTAAAGAAATGCAAGACGTTAAAGAAAAGATTGAGCACGCCACTGCGAAAATATCTGTGGAACTAGAACAACAAACTCTAACTGGAAAAGTCGCTGACGTCGCTGTTGTTTCACAACTAGTAAATGAAATGGAAATAGTCAAAGAAAAGATGGAACAAGCGTCTGTAAAAATAGCCGAAGACAAGGCTGTATTAATATCAGAAGGAAAAACAGAAGAAGTTGCATCAGTTTCTGAACTGGCAAAGGAAATGCAAGCTGTTAAGGAGAAAGTAGAACATGCTTCAGCAAAATTATCTAAGGAGCAGAAACTTTTAATAACTTCTGGAAAATCGGCCGATATTGCTTTGGTTGCAGAGTTAGCAGAGGAAATGGATGTAGTTAAAGAGAAAGTCGAACGTGCCACCACCAAAGTTTCTGAAGAAATGAAACTGCCCGAAGTAGTTGCAAAGCACGCTGATGTAGAATTAGTAGCTGAGCTGGCTAAAGAAATGCAAGACGTTAAAGAAAAGATTGAGCACGTCACTGCGAAAATATCTGTGGAACTCGAACAACAAATTCTAACTGGAAAATCCGCTGACATCGCTGTTGTTTCACAACTTGTAAATGAAATGGAAATAGTCAAAGAAAAGGTGGAACAAGCGTCTGTAAAAATAGCCGAAGACAAGGCTGTATTAATATCAGAAGGAAAAACAGAAGAAGTTGCATCAGTTTCTGAACTGGCAAAGGAAATGCAAGCTGTTAAGGAGAAAGTAGAACATGCTTCAGCAAAATTATCTAAGGAGCAGAAACTTTTAATAACTTCTGGAAAATCGGCCGATATTGCTTTGGTTGCAGAGTTAGCAGAGGAAATGGATGTAGTTAAAGAGAAAGTCGAACGTGCCACCGCCAAAGATTCTGAAGAAATGAAACTGCCCGAAGTAGTTGCAAAGCACGCTGATGTAGAATTAGTAGCTGAGCTGGCTAAAGAAATGCAAGACGTTAAAGAAAAGATTGAGCACGCCACTGCGAAAATATCTGTGGAACTAGAACAACAAACTCTAACTGGAAAAGCCGCTGACGTCGCTGTTGTTTCACAACTAGTAAATGAAATGGAAATAGTCAAAGAAAAGATGGAACAAGCGTCTGTCAAAATAGCCGAAGACAAGGCTGTATTAATATCAGAAGGAAAAACAGAAGAAGTAGCATCAGTTTCTGAACTGGCAAAGGAAATGCAAGCTGTTAAGGAGAAAGTAGAACATGCTTCAGCAAAATTATCTAAGGAGCAGAAACTTTTAATAACTTCTGGAAAATCGGCCGATATTGCTTTGGTTGCAGAGTTAGCAGAGGAAATGGATGTAGTTAAAGAGAAAGTCGAACGTGCCACCACCAAAGTTTCTGTAGAAATGAAACTGCCCGAAGTAGTTGCAAAGCACGCTGATGTAGAATTAGTAGCTGAGCTGGCTAAAGAAATGCAAGACGTTAAAGAAAAGATTGAGCACGCCACTGCGAAAATATCTGTGGAACTAGAACAACAAACTCTAACTGGAAAAGCCGTTGACGTCGCTGTTGTTTCACAACTAGTAAATGAAATGGAAATAGTCAAAGAAAAGATGGAACAAGCGTCTGTCAAAATAGCCGAAGACAAGGCTGTATTAATATCAGAAGGAAAAACAAAAGAAGTAGCATCAGTTTCTGAACTGGCAAAGGAAATGCAAGCTGTTAAGGAGAAATTAGAACATGCTTCAGCAAAATTATCTAAGGAGCAGAAACTTTTGATAACTTCTGGAAAATCGGCCAATATTGCTTTGGTTGCAGAGTTAGCCGAGGTAATGGATGTAGTTAAAGAGAAAGTCGAACGTGCCACCACCAAAGTTTCTGAAGAAATGAAACTGCCCGAAGTAGTTGCAAAGCACGCTGATGTAGAATTAGTAGCTGAGCTGGCTAAAGAAATGCAAGACGTTAAAGAAAAGATTGAGCACGCCACTGCGAAAATATCTGTGGAACTAGAACAACAAACTCTAACTGGAAAAGCCGCTGACGTCGCTGTTGTTTCACAACTAGTAAATGAAATGGAAATAGTCAAGACTCAAGAAAAACTTGAAAATGAAAAGCAAGTCAAGGAACGACAGGAAAAAGAAACGAAAGAGAAAGAGGAGAAAGAAACATTGGAAAATGAAAAAACCAAAAAAGAATCTGACGGAAAACGTAAAAAGGAACAACTTGATAAAGAATTGAAAGAAAAGGTGGAGATAGCGAAAAAAGAAAAATTAGAAAAAGAAAAAGCCATTGAAGACGCTGAAGAAAAACTTAAAAAGGAACAACTCGAAAAAGACACAAAAGAAAAAGACGAGATTGCCAAAAAAGAGAAAATAGAAAATGAAATAGCCAAGAAAGAGGTTGAAGAAAAACTTAAAATGGAACAACTTGAAAAGGAAAAGAAAGAAAAAGAACGACTAGAAAAAAAAGAGAAATCGAAAAAAGATAAATTAGAAAAAGAAAAAACCAAGAAAGAGGCTGAAGAAAAACTTAAAAAGGAACAACTCGAAAAAGAAAAGGAACGAGTTGAGAAAGAAACAAAAGAAAAAGAAGAAATAGCCAAAAAAGATAAATTAGAAAAAGAAAAAGCCAAGGAAGAGGCTGAAGAAAAACTTCAAAAGGAACAATTCGATAAAGAAAAAAAAGAAAAAGAAGAGATAGCCACAAAAGAGAAATTAGAAAAACAAATAGTTAAGAAAGAGGCTGAAGAAAAACTTCAAAAGGAACAATTCGAAAAAGAAAAGGAAAGACTTGAGAGAGAAACAAAAGAAAAGGAAGAGATAGCGAAAAAAGATAAATTAGAAAAAGAAAAAGCCAAGAAAGAGGCTGAAGAAAAACTTAAAAAGGAACAATTCGATAAAGAAATGAAAGAAAAGGAACTACTCGAAAAAGAAGAGATAGTCAAAAAAGAGAAATTAGAAAAAGAAAAAGCCAAGAAAGAGGCAGAAGAAAAACTTCAAAAGGAACAACTCGAAAATAGAAAGAAAGAAAAGGAACGGTTAGAAAAAGAAAAGAAAGAAAAGGAACGACTTGAGAAAGAAACAAATGAAAAAGAGATAGCGAAAAAAGAGGAATTAGAAAAAGAAAAAGCCAAGAAAGAGGCTGAAGAAAAACTTAAAAAGGAACAACTCGAAAAAGAAAAGAATGAAAAGGAACGACTTGAAAAAGAAACAAAAGAAAAAGAAGAGATAGCGAAAAAAGATAAATTAGAAAAAGAAAAAGCCAAGAAAGAGGCTGAAGAAAAACTTAAAAAGGAACAACTTGATGAAGAAAAGAAAGAAAAGGAACGACTAGAAAAAGAAACAAACGAAAAAGAAGAGATAGCGACGAAAGAGAAATTAGAAAAAGAAAAAGAAAAAACCAAGAAAGAGGCTGAAGAAAAACTTCTAAAGGAACAACTCGATAAAGGAAAGAAAGAAAAGGAACGATTACAAAAAGAAACAAAAGAAAAAGAAGAGATTGCGAAAAAAGAGCAATTAGAAAAAGAAAAAGCCAAGAAAGAGGCTGATGAAAAACTTCAAAAGGAACAACTCGTAAAAGAAAAGAAAGAAAAGGAACGATTAGAAAAAGAAACAAAAGAAAAAGAAGAAAAAGTGAAAAAAGATAAATTAGAAAAAGAAAAAGAAAAAGCCAAGAAAGAGGCTGAAGAAAAACTTAAAAAGGAACAACTCGAAAAAGAAAAGAAAGAAAAGGAACGACTAGAAAAAGAAACAAAAGAAAAAGAAGAGATAGCGAAAAAAGATAAATTAGAAAAAGAAAAAGAAAAAACCAAGAAAGAGGCTGACGAAAAACTTAAAAAGGAACAACTCGAAAAAGAAAAGAAAGAAAAGGAACGACTTGAAAAAGAAACAAAAGAAAAAGAAGAGATAGCGAAAAAAGAGAAATTAGAAAAAGAAAAAGAAAAAGCCAAGAAAGAGGCTGAAGAAAAACTTCAAAAGGAACAACTCGATAAAGAAAAGAAAGAAAAGGAACGACTAGAAAAAGAAACAAAAGAAAAAGAAGAGATAGCGAAAAAAGAGAAATTAGAAAAAGAAAAAGCCAAGAAAGAGGCTGAAGAAAAACTTCAAAAGGAACAACTCGAAAAAGAAAAGAATGAAAAGGAACGACTTGAAAAAGAAACAAAAGAAAAAGAAGATATAGCGAAAAAAGAGAAATTAGAAAAAGAAAAAGCCAAGAAAGAGGCTGAAGAAAAACTTCAAAAGGAACAACTCGAAAAAGAAAAGAAAGAAAAGGAACGACTAGAAAAAGAAACAAAAGAAAAAGAAGAGATAGCGAAAAAAGAGAAATTAGAAAAAGAAAAAACCAAGAAGGAAGCTGAAGAAAAACTTAAAAAGGAACAACTCGAAAAAGAAAAGAATGAAAAGGAACGACTTGAAAAAGAAACAAAAGAAAAAGAAGAGATAGCGAAAAAAGAGAAATTAGAAAAAGAAAAAGAAAAAGCCAAGAAAGAGGCTGAAGAAAAACTTCAAAAGGAACAACTCGATAAAGAAAAGAAAGAAAAGGAACGATTACAAAAAGAAACAAAAGAAAAAGAAGAGATAGCGAAAAAAGAGAAATTAGAAAAAGAAAAAGCCAAGAAAGAGGCTGAAGAAAAACTTCAAAAGGAACAACTCGAAAAAGAAAAGAAAGAAAAGGAACGATTACAAAAAGAAACAAAAGAAAAAGAAGAGATAGCGAAAAAAGAGAAATTAGAAAAAGAAAAAGCCAAGAAAGAGGCTGAAGAAAATCTTCAAAAGGAACAACTCAAAAAAGAAAAGGAACAATTAGAAAAAGAAACAAAAGAAAAAGAAGAGATAGCGAAAAAAGAGAAATTAGAAAAAGAAAAAGCCAAGAAAGAGGCTGAAGAAAAACTTAAAAAGGAACAACTCGAAAAAGAAAAGAAAGAAAAGGAACGATGTGAGATAGAAACAAAAGAAAAAGAAGAAATAGCGAAAAAAGAGAAATTAGAAAAAGAAAAAACGACGAAGGCGGCTGAAGAAAAACTAAAAAAGACGCAGATTAAGACGGAAAAGAAAGAAAGAGAGGAAATTGAAAAAAATGAACTTGAGAAAAAAGAAAAACATAAAAAGGAATTACTTAAGAAAGATAAATTGTTAATAAAAGAAAAGGTTAAAAATGAAAATAATGTTAAAGTAGAGACAGGCACTGGAAAAGACAGTGCAAAGAAAATTAAAAATGAGAAACTTGATAAAGAAAATATTGATAATGAAAAAATAATATCTAAAATACATCGAATAACGCAAGAAACAGAAGAAATCCAATTGAACAAAGATATGGAACCAAATGAAAAAGGGGGTTCCAAACAAACATTAGGTAATGAAAATCTTATTAATGTAACTAAAGTAACAGCTAAAAATGATAAAATAACAAGCAGGTATGATAAATTTGATACATTGAATGTTTCTCTGAGTAAACATTCAAAGGAAAGAAAAAATCAAGAGGAAATTTCTAAAACACTTGTTGGTAATAAACTGAACAATGAAAATGTCATTAGATCTGATAAGTATAATTATTTAAATAAAAATGAAACATCGAAACTAACAAAGGATATCAAAGTAACTAAAGATATATACACGGTTGAAAAATTAAGTGCCTTTAGACAAAAAACACCCAATCGATTAAGTGACTATTACAAAGAAAAATATATTATGGAAGATTCAAGCACTAATATCAACATTAAATCAACTAATTATGAACATCCAAAATATCGTGATCATTCATATTTGTTAGAAAACCAGCCAAACGTTCCCAAGAAAAAATCTCATTATCGTGGAACTTTCAGTGAACCTCCCGAAGATAATGGGGACATTACAAAATTAAAACAAGGACTAAATGTTACCGATATTCGAGTTAAGGATGCCGTTCGTACAGCTAATCGTACCTCTGATGCATTGTTAGCAATGAGTAGTTGTTATATAGATAGTCCAAGAGTTCGGACAGTGTCCAGGCCAGATTCTTGCAGTTTCGATAATTTATTAGAAATACGGTCAATGCTCGAACGAAGGCAACGAGAAAGCGTTGCACGACAATTTGGTAAAGCACGAGATTCGACTCCGCCAAATGAAGATGTTTCAAAAGGTATTAATTTTGAATTATCTATCCCTATTCGTTGTTTGAGTATTTATTAACTGAATTCAAGTCTTTTAATCACTTACAATTCAAATTCTACTGATGTATGAAAAAACCTTACTAATGATTTTTAATTTTTCGTAATATGTAAATAACAAAGTTTTTTTTTTAATTACAGCATTAACTCTTGCATTACGAAAATCAGATGAATCAACAGCATTCATAACGAAAAATATGCGTCCATTTGGATTGAACTACTTAGGTGGAGACGGATTACGATGGCGTTCCTCTAACGAATATCCAAGACGATACGAAGTCACTCTATTACACGATGCCTTGCGTAACTTTAATTGGGGCTCGCGTAGTAGAACACCAAGCGCTTGTTTACAGTTTACGAAATTAAAATACGACGATTCATATCCATGTGTACACCGAAGTCAAAGTCCTGTCACCGAAGCGAAGTTGGTGTTGGGAGTGTCACCTCTTGATCGACGACGAATTACTAGTGCACGGTAATTATTATTGAATTATTCTTATCGATTACGATCACATTTATTAATTTAATTTTGTTTTTATTCTATTTTATTAAATAACCATGTATAGTGTATAACTGTATACTGTATAGGTACCTATCCTTTTTTAATAACTGAGAAAAATATTGAAGAAAATTAAAAATTTATCGATAAATCTTTAATACATTAATACCTAGATACTTAATTTGTCAAGAGATGTTTACAGGAAACACTTATTCGTAAAGTTAATACTTAAGCTTGTATAATAATTTTATTTGTACAATATGCAGTGATGCGTTATACGGGGTTTACACGGGTCGATTTCCGACCGTGTAAATGGTAATTCGGCTAGGCCGCAGATGACTAAAATCGCAAGCGCCAAAGTATGCGATTTTTATCGCACGTAGAACATTTGTTCTGCTCAATATTTTCAAAAAAATGAACAAATCGCATGCGATTTTTATCGACTCGTGTAAATGGTGTTGTTGTGCGGCCTTGTGAGGCGATTTGGTAGGTGACTAGCCGCACGGCGAAAATCGACCCGTGTAAATACACCATTGCACAGTAGGCACTTTAGGCAACTTCCTAAGGCCCCGTGATAAAGGGTGGAGGGGGGAGCTTAAGAAATAAGTAAACAAATTATGTAAGATTAAGACCTCCTTTTTTGCTCTTACAATTGCTTGACGAGAAAGAGGCATTGTAAAATGATTTTTTTTTTATTGCTGGGATAACTTTTTTTTATTCGTTTAAAAAAATGGGGGGCCCGAATATTTAGTCTGCCTAAGGTCCTTAACATTGATTACGTGCCACCGACAATACATATGCACAACTATGCCAGTCCATTGTTTATTACAAAGAATATACCAACGTATTTAATTATTTTTAATTTATGTATAAAGTAATTTTTTGTTGATATTTATACAAAATTAGATTTTAAAAACATTTATGGTTTTCGTAAATAAACTATTTTTTTCATTTTATTTAATGCATAGATACTTTTTATTGTCTAAATACTTAAAATTGAACGCTTTTTGAAAAGTTTTGTAAAAAAATTCTATTAAAATTTGTAATTTACCTAACTCAATCAAATCTGATATAAAAAATTTTTATGCAACTCTGGTAAATATATTTATACCTATGCAAAAACAAAGTGCAATTTAAAAAAAAATTAATTCTATTTTATTAAATTTTACATTTTATTTTAACCATCTCTCGCGGTCATCTCTATATAGAATAAAAAATAAAATAAGAAATAAAAATCGCTTGATAACAACATGAAACATTATTTTACATTTTGTATACAGAGACACATGTAGCAGTGTGGAACGCCGTACACAGTTTGTGTTCGTCCGCGTGGTGCCAACGCGTCGAGGTCGTGGCGTCGGCCCCCAGGTGACCCTACGAGCCGCACCATCGCAACAATTATTCGCCTCAGTAGATTCACCGGCCACGTTTATTTCTAGACCAACCAGTTTGGTTTCAGTATCTCCCGGTCAGGACATCGTGTTCGAGTTCCAAATAGAAGAGAAGTCTAAACCTACAGGTACATGTGATTACTTTATGTATTTTTTTACAAATGCTATATTTGTATGTATTTAACCAATATAGTTTTTAATCTTTGTGTTAAAGTTTAAAAATGAACCAATACTATTATTTTTATATTAACAGTTTTTCGATGTAATTTCCATTTTGATACAAATAACGTGCGATTATTTAATTAAGTAATACAGTATACATATAATGCTATTGTATTTGATTAAGTAAATTTGGTATTAAACATTTTTATAACAAAAAACTTTAAACTCAGAAAACGTTTTTACTTCCATGTTCTGAAAGTAATGGAAAATCAAAAAATCGTGTCTGAGATAAGAGCAGATTTTGATTGCATTACCTTCTACTACCAAAAGTTGATTTCTGCATGGCGGCTGTGCGTATGTCTGTGCGTCTGTGTGTCTGTGTATGTGATTCTAGATGTAGAATTTTCTTTTGTTCAGGATAACTACTGCAAAAATGCATCAGTTTGAATTATTTTTGGAGAAAATGTTTGTCTTAGTGAGTACTCGAGACCTATTGATATTGATGCTAATCGGATCAGGGGTTTTTGGAAATTTTGTACCTATTATCGTCTAAAAAATGAACGTTGCGAGTGTTATCTGATTAATTTTGATAAGACTTGGTACACTTGTAGTTCAATCGAACCTAAAGGACGCTTATTTAACAACCATTGAAGGGGTGAAAACTACCCTCTAAATTTTAGATTTATATCTGACAAATCCCATTGAATTTTTTTTATATACACATTAAAAATTATTTAAAAAGATATTATAGAACATGAAAGTCATGATCATAATACATACATAAATGTATTTTCCATACGAAAAACGAAATTTCACTTTTCGTACGGAGAAGACATTTTTCGTACTGATCCAAAACTATTGTATATGCTATACTAACTATATATACTATATGCACTAACCAATATAAAAAAGAAACTCATTTTTGTTAATTTTATGTTAATTTCATACTACAGTAACGTGGACTAAACGCGGTGCAGACGTCCTGATGGATCCACGCAGTCGTGTAGATGCGGATGGCATGGGCGGCAGAAGACTTGTTCTCAAACGTGCCGAATCCAAGGACATGGGCACGTACAGAGTAGGTGTAGCGAACAGCAGAGGAGCCGATAGCGCCTATGTCACTATAACTGTTACACGACCTACACCGTCGTACAATGGTAAGTACTTAACTGCTATTACGTAAGTATGAAATATTTCTTAAAAACTGTTTTTGAGTTGTAAAATTTTAAGGCTACAAAAAAATTATATCAACAATACAAAAATATTTAATGATTAAGTAGGTATTTCATATACAACTATTATGATTTATAATGGAAGTTATTGTTTGTAAATTAGAATTGTAGGAGCCTAATAGTTCCAGACTGTCTGGAACTATAAGGCTCCTAACGTGGGCGTCATGTGAATTCGAAATATGTGTGAAGTGTTTTATTGTAGCTGAGGCAGGGCCGTAGCTACCCGAGGTCCCCGAGCATTACGAAATCGAAATTAAAAAAATTGAGTCAAACTCATTTTGATTCAACACTGAGGAAATTTTTCAAAAACAAAAAAAATTAGATTTTGAAAATATTTATAGAACTATCTTTAGCGCCATCACAAAGTACATAAAAAAATCTACAAAAAAAGAATGTCCCTCTACCATAATTTCCTTGATGACTCCATTTACGAATCCACGACCCGAAACTTGCACCTGTGAATTATATTATATTATATTTGGTTTTATAGGGAAATTCAAAACGAAAAAAATACTTTTTTAGTGTTCCGTGAAAACGAAATACTAATTGGTGTCTGTCCATCCGTCATAGGCACAAGCAATTTTCTCTGAAACTACTGGACGTAAAAAAAAAATTAAATTTAACACAAAGATAGTTTTTTTTTACATTTTTTAAACGAAATCGACAAGGTTTAAAAACACTAAAACAGCCTCATCATTGTTTTTTTTCAAATAAATTATTTACTGGTGTAGTTTTAATTGTTTATAAAAAAATATAAATAATTAAAATTTGAAAGCCTTCACATTTTTATTGAAAAACTTTAATTTTTTTCGAAAATAGTCACATACATGAAAATTGTTCAACAAATTTTTTATTAGGCGCCCCTTGATCAGCTTGCTGCTCCGGGGCTCCAGAGCCTTTAGTTACGTCCCTTAGCTAAGGTGTGTGATATATTGTGTTGATAAACCTCAATGACTAATTTTAACAGTGGTACGAGAGCTTCGCGGTGAATCCGTCCAAGGTCGGTTCGATGTATTCAGACGGCTGACCGATATTCAAGCATGTAGAAGATCGCCGCCGGCCAGCCCGCCCGCTCGCAGACGCGGTGGTTATAGAGTTACTCCCCCGGTGCTGTACACATTCCCCCATGATGTGGTAGCTCGGGTTGGAGACGCTGTTCGATTCGAGTGTGCTGTGGGCGGATTCCCATCGCCGTCTGCTCAATGGCTTAAAGACGGCCGTCCTGTTGGTGGTGAGTTAATAACGTTGATGTTTTAAATTTTTGCAACAGTTAGCACTAACATTAAGTTTATACATTTTATTCATAAAATATCTGCCATGGAAGCCACGGAACTTACGGTCTTATACGTAACATTGAGAGTGAACAATGTACGTGATTCTAATTTTATTGAAAAATATTTCAAACTAATAATAATAAATTAGTTTTAATTTAATATCTTGAGAACCCATTGTGATACAGTTGTGAAATTTGATAATCGGTTTATCATTACAGTGGAACCTCTTTAGTACGTTTTGCTTTAGATGTTTTTCGCCATAGTTCGTTTTTATTTTTAGATACCGGCATTCAAGACCCAATGTTAAAATATTTCGTTAGTACGTATTTTTCCCTCAGTCTTTTCAAAAACGTTCTAACGAGGTTCTACTGTAATGAGTATTATCAATTTCCTGCTTTAACAAATAATGATTTAGACCAAGGGTGTAGGAGGCCAGTGGGGCCGTCGATTTTTATGTAGCATTTTTTGTTCTTTAGTTTTTTCTGAATAATGTACTTATTTAAGATTATATGAAACAAAGTACAAAAAATATAATTTGCTCATTCGATATATCGATGCTTCAAACTACAAGAAATAAGCTTATATTCTTGTTTTTTGATTAAAAATAATAAAAAAGTTGTAATTTGACCTCTAAAATTGCATCCTCAACAACTATAGCTATTTTTAGTTTCGTTTTCTGGTCAAATTAGTAAAGTACCGTGTAACAGTAGATAATAGAGCTGGTTATAAGTCTATGAGGACACGTTTATATTTGTATATTATACTTATACATAGTCACTAGTCAAACGAAGTTCAAAGAACTAAGTTCAGACTAGATCTGAAGATGGCCGATAGGATTCGACCGAAACGTCGTCATAAAGACAACGCAAAACGCGGAGCTATCCGGAATTTTTTACCAGCATCTATCTATATACATAATATTATATCAGTAAATAAACATTTTTGTATCTATCAACAACAGTTTCAGGTGAATCGCGGATTTCAGCAGTTCATAAATTCAATACCCGTATGCTCCAAATATCAATTGCTGCACCTGAAGACAGTGGAATGTACACCATAGTCTTACGTAACGAAGCTGGAGTGGAGCAGGCATCTGCGAGATTAGAAATTATTACACCGGTGAAGAACAGAAAACCCTATCATAGCCGAATGAGGTTTTAATAAATATAATCAAAGTAAGAGTTTATTTTTGTATCTTACATAATTGATTTCCGCCCCTGGTGTCACCCCCCCCCCCTATGTACTAAAAAAATTTAGCTTGGGAATTAACTACAAGCAGTGATTTTACAAGCAACCAGTGCAGGACTACTTGATATGGATTGGCCCAAAAGGGGAGTATAGAGTGTGCACAGGGCCTTCTGGGTAGTCCAGCTCCACGTTAGCGATGTTTTATTTTATTTTTACATTTGAATTAATAATTAATGTATCTTGAATGAGTAAATAAAACTTTAAACTATAACTATCGTCAACACTTAATTAATATCACAAAATGTTTGTAATAATGCTACTAACTGTACATATTATCATTTCAGGGGATTTCTTGAAGATTACTGCTCTTCGTTTAAAGTAAGATTTATTGTGAACTGATTTGATATTAAAACAATATGTCATCAGGTATATATCAATATAATAATATTATTTTTGAGTATTTTGATTTTAAAATGACTATTAATAATATATTATCCTGGTCGCCAATATAATGGGTCAGACTTAAACATAACCGAAGAGCAAAAAATAATTCTTGACCCAACTGAAGAGGCCCACATAATTTATCAATGGATTTTTCATCAATTTTTGATAGTCCTGTATTATATTGCTTCTACATATTTCTGTAAGCTGATTGTTTAGAAAAACATATTATTTTTAAGCCTTGGCACTTTACAGAAACGGTCTCCGTCACCGCTTCGACCTTACAAATCTATTACAAGTTAGCAGCGTCAAAACGCAGCGCCGTTTCGACGCAGCTAACATGCCACTTGTATTGAATCACATATAATAGATTTGCAAGGTCGAAGCGGTGATGGGGAACGTTTCTGTAAAGTTCCAAGGCTTTAATTGCTCTTTATTATTTTGGTGTAATTCATTGTTTTATTTACTTGTATAGATGTTTAAGTTATACAACAAAATAAATATAAAAAAAAGTTTGTGATATGTATTTTCTTATGCAATAGGTTGAATTTAAGATAATGTCTTCAAATTTTAATTAGATACATATGTGTAAATTATTAAACATATATTAAAAAGTATAAAATTAATGTAAATTATCTGATACAGGACACAACTTACATATCTTACAATTAGAAAAAAAATATTTAGTTTATATTTTATTTTTATTTTGTCTATATAAGATATTATAAAATGTTATAAGTTATGTTACAACTAGTTTATGGTTCAAAATTTGGAATTCAAAATTATTTTTTTAAATAAAGTACCTACATCTATAAATAAACATTTATTTTTTCAGTAATATTTTTGATTAATGAAAAGAATATTTTTAATTTATAACTGTAATCAAATATTTATATTTTAAGGAATGTATATTTTCGTAGAATAAAATAAATATTTTTAACATTAAAATTATTTTAATAGATACAAAACTTTTACTTACGCAGTCACATTCCAAGAAACTTAATTAATCATTTTGACACTTTATCCAGGTGTAATTTCAATTAACTATATATGACAAACCATCAGTCGAATTTACATAATCATAGACCATAAGTGTTAACTAGTTTTAGTTTAGTCATCTCTCAAATTTTTTATATCACCCGAAACGACCATTTCCAGCGCCTCCACCACCTACGCCAGCAGAAACCATTTATTTTTTGCATAATAATTATTTCAAAATTTAGTCAAAACAATGCTAATATTTATAAATATTTTAACAAAATATACTTACTAATTCTTTTTACAAACAAAAATTATCTAGTAAACTATAAAAAATGTGTTTTATACTAAAACTCATGGAAGATTAAAAAAACAATTATGCATGTTTTAAAAAATATTTTTATTTAATTTCAATATACAAAAACTCAAAATAAACAATATGATTATTTTACTGACAGCTACGATGACTTAAATAATGGATACTGTTATAGAACACAGTCGAACATTTTTATTTTATAATAAATAACTTAAAATATTCGGTCTAGCTGCTCACAGAATGCTGCTAAGCGAGAAATATTCATAATAAAGCTATATGTAATGGATTAGTATAATACAATTGGAAAAAATGTGTATAATGTCACTTTATTTTCAAAATAAACAATTTAATAAAATTATTACTAAATTAAAATTTAAACATGTATTAAAAAATGTTTTATTGTAAAGACACAAACATATTATGATAAATATTATTGTCAATATTAATATATTGAACAGCTGATGATAAATATTGACAATGTTAACTCATATGACAATGTCTGTTTCGAAATATTGACAATAAATATTGATCATTTGTGTAAGCCTGAGAATATAAATAAATAAAATATGCAAGAATTTCACATAAATTTCTTGCATTGTACAAATATAGTACCAAGAATGTTTATAAATGATCTACAATTAATTCTCATTACAATTTAGCCATTATTTATTATAGAAATTGACAAACACTTTTTTCAAATCACACATAAGCACTTTCACATTCTGTAGAAATAACAAAATGTTATTGATAAAGTAAAACAACAGTCAAATTCAATTATCATATACACTGATTTTAAAAATCTTTATATTATATTTATTAGGTAAATAGAAATTAATATCAAAAATAACCAAGATAAAGCTCAAAGGCTTATTATTAGGGCTCAAGAAAAAGTTTTAAGACTTCTATTATAAAAATAATTATCCAACAAAATGTGTTTACTTATGTGTGTCTGAAATTTAACATATTTTAACTTTTATAAATGTACAACTTTAAAAATTTACAATTCTTATCATAAAGATATGTGGGATACATTTATTACGTTCAAAGATACTTTGCGAGTTACAAAATATTTACAAATAATACTGTTATCTGCACTGTAACAATAATTTTGTTTTAAAATTTCCAATAACAAAATCAAAACAACTTAAAATAACTATAATATAATAATATGTGTTTAATTAGAATGCCACAATCATAACTCATTAAAATAATAAGGCAGCTTTTATTTTGTTCTAGTTAAAATTTATATTATACTTTATATTACAACCGACATGTAAAAAGATAAAACCAGCATCAATTTAATATAAACATTATATAAGTCGTATTGATATAAAATATTTCAAATAAATACTACTACCATTTACAATTTCTAACAAGAGAAAATATTTTCACAAACAGTCTTTATTACAAAAAATATTCAAAAAATGTGACATTATCAACATTTAATAACATTTAAAAGATTTAGTAGACAAATATATATATATATAAAACATTATTTAACCACATTTATAAGAAACCATTCTTTTCGGTTACTTAATTCAAAATAATTTATACAATATATCACGAATTTAACTGTATAAAAATAGATCTAAAATTTGATTGCATTGACAGTATATTTACCTTTCAAGGGTTTCTGTCTCCTCAAGACTTAGGCCTTGAGCGCGAGCCAGAAGATCACGTTCTAACCTACGCAACCCCGCTCTTTCACGGGACAGAGCTAACCATTCAGCTAAAACTGCCTCCTCGTCATCCCCTGTAGCTGAATGTACTTCACCTCGAAGAACCTTCTCTAATTCAACACCGTGAGCTTCAAGCTGTCGTATTCGCACCTCTGTTTCTTCTAATCGCCGCTGTATTTCTTGAGCTATTCGCAACCTAATACAAAATATTTATATTTAATTGCTGAAGGACTTTTTTTGTAATACAATTTAATAATTCAAATCAAATAGAATACTGAAATCAATAATTAAGAGATAATAACCTTTTGTGATGAGATCGTCGCCTTTCTCGGCGTTCTGCTAAGTCTTCAGATACATCTGGAGAATATTCTAATGGTGGAGGTGGTACTGGTGGTGGTTCTTCTACAGGAGATATGCTAGGAGAAGCTTGTCTACTGCTAGAATCCTATAAGTATAAAAATGTAACAATCGCTACAATTTTACCTAAAACAACAAATTACCTTTGCTTTTTCTTTGGTTTTTGGTGAATTTCGAAAAATTGAAAATCTTTCTTTTAGACTATCTTGTGGGCTAGAACTGGATTCTCTACGTTTTGTAAAAAAATCAGATACTGCCTGTATAATACTTTTTCGTTTTTCTCCACCATTACTTTTTATTTTTGGTTTTTCAACCAAACACGGTTCTGATTTAAAATTATTAGAACTTCTAGTGGCCTTTTCAAACATCCCACTAAGAATATTCCCAGACATTGATTTTTGTATTTTTCCAGGTTTTGTAACTTCGCAAAATGATTTAGCACGATTAGGTTTTTTACCAGTCGATTTAAAATGAGGAATTGAAAGTTCTTCGCTACTAGGAGAAGATTTTGACAAAAACATTAATTTATCATTTATTGATGAGGATCGGTGAAAAAGTTTATCTGGATCTTCATTATCATATGTGTCTGTATCAAAAACAACAGTGTGGCGTTGCAATAATTTATCTGGAGAAATCCGTTGACTATTAACAGACATAATACTTTTATTCTCACTCATACTTCTGTTATCATCTATACTTGCTTTTAATTCTTCACATGCTTTCTTATTGTTAACAGATTGAGAAAAATCTAAAACCGTTGGAGTCAAAACATGATTTGGTGAAATTTTAGATGAATAATGTAGAATGGAATCAGTTGGAGATTTTTGTAATATAAAGTTCCTAATATTATCTACATTATTTGTTGGAGAATGTGTATTAATATTGTCAGTAAAGTCCCGTTTCTGGTCAGGTGTATTTTTTAGTTTTCTACTCGCACCAGTTTTTTTTTGTGCTCTCACTTTATCCATTACCATTTCATGAATTAAATCTTTTTGCTTAATTCGTTCTTTACTGATTTCTTTTAGTTTTTCACCTGGAGACATGCTTGAATCAAGAATGAATGATAAATTTAAATTTCTTGGAGCGATACTTGGTAAATCCAGTTTTTTAGAACTACTACTATCAGATTTTTCTGGGGAGTTGTTTTTACTTCTACTTTTTGATTTTCTTACATCGATAGAATCTCGTGCATTACTGAATTCAGATATTTTATTTTGAAACCTAGTAACATGTTCTATATAATCCTGACTGTTTTCATTTATTGGATACTTTTTGTTTGAATCTAGTGATTCTATTGCAATAGTTGAAGGTTCCGAAGATTGCACTACATCTGAATCAAGACTGGCAGTCTGGGTGCTATTTTTATCACAGTCTACTTGAATAATGTCTGCAAGAGACACGTTATTTTCTTTGGTATTATTTATTGCATTTGCTGGCTCCTTTATATCATTAATGCCGTTATTACTTAATATACTGATATTATTTTTATCACTTAAATCCAATGAAACACGATCAACTTTCGATTCATCTACCCAATAGCTAGATTCTTTATCTGAAGTCCATGCAGATATATCACTCGGTTTATCAATATTATGCATAACATTTACAAACTGAACATAACCTTGATTTTTAACTAATGTTATGTTAGTTGCTGATGCAATATCAGATATATTTTCCTCCGATGCGGTATCCATAAATTCAATGCTGTCTAAATCAGTGATATCAGGTGATAAAATTTGTTTTCCAAGTAATTCTTTTGTATTTTCTCTGCCACAAATATGACCCATGTCATCAAAATCTGCTAGTTTTGCAAGAGCAGGTCCAGCAGATTTAGTTTGTTTGATTTTCTTATTTCTACGGACGGTCCCATAATCTGGATCAATATCATGTTCAACATCATCTAAATCATCAGACACAGCGCCATCTCTTGCCCAATCAGACATTTCTGTTTCAGTCAATGCAGCACCTGTCACAGACCCAGAACTTGAAATGCTAATATCACTTGAAGATCTTTGTAAACTTGTTTGTCGAGTTCTATTTATGTTCAATAACTTGACTTCACACCCGTCTATACTTTTATCCAGTAACATTTTCGGTTGATTTAAAGTTTTTGGTTCACTGATAGATGATGTACGTTTTGGTTTAACTTCTATACTTTGTAATTCAATTATGTCATCTGTCTTTTCATGTTCAATTAATTTCTTTTCCTCTTCATTTTTGTCATTCTCTATAATATGTAAACTATCAGGAGCGAATTCTTCATTTTCATCAATGCCGTTTTCTTGTTTGATGTCTTCAGGTACATTATTGATTTCTACTCGAGGTACCATTACATTATTTGGTGTTGAGGAACTGTGACTCAGCTCTCGATATTCTTTTTCTGAAAAAGCATCCGTGTCAGATGATGTTAAAGAATCTGTATCGATGTCATCTGAATAATCTTTTCGGACTGCTCGTGTCCATGGTACATCAGGAACAACAATAGAAGTTTCGTGAGCAGGACTTCTTGCTCTTTCGCTCCCATCACTCTCTAGTATATGATCAGTCTGTTTCACAGTCACATCGGTTGCAGTATCATCAGTTTTAGTTGAAATTGAATTGCCTTTGAGATCATTATCACTTACATTTCCACTGTCACATTTTAGTTGAGATTCAGGAGCATTCTCTATTTGCGAAACAATACCGTTTTCATTTTCAGACTTTTGCAATGAAATTTCAACAGTATGTTGTATAAAATCTATTTTTGAATCTTTCACAAGCGTAGGTGAAAGTGGAGTATGTAATTTAGAAGTTCCATCCAAGAATACTTGCATTGTAGGTGTTATATTAGGTGAAGGATTAAGTAATTTCTGATGTTCGGAAATGTTGCTGTGGAATGATTTTAGTTTTGAATCTAAAGTTGACGCAGATCCAGATTTCTGAATATTGTTATTTAAACCAGAATTTCCTAACAGATATTGTTTCTTCAGTTCAAGAGATACTTTAGAAGCAATGCCCTCTGTACTATGGGTACGATTGAGAAAATAGAAACCCTTTTGGGTATTACTCAAAGCTTTCGGTGCAATAACTGCAATATCGGGTACAATCGGAGTAATATCTAACTCGATATCTTCAACTACTGGTTTTACCGGGGGAGTAGTTTTGTTTGGTTTTTTGATAGCAATGTCACGTACTTGAACTCTTTTTGGAGGAATATAAGTACCTCTTGTTTTTGTAATATACTGTTCGTTTAACATTATTGCAGGTATCTCGATTGTTGGAGTTGTACCATCTAATTTAAATTCAGAATCTGTTGATATTTCCGTTGCTGAATCTTGTGATTCTTCAGATGATTCAGATTCTTCATCAGAACCAACCTATTAAAACAAACAAAATACAAATTAATATCAATAAATATTTACATGGACATTGTAAGTAAAACTAAATATTTATTTTTATTTTTATACTTCTTATTATCAATACCTTCAAAAATATTCCAAGAAGTATCATATTTTTTTATCAGTAAAATAATAAGAATTATATTAAACAAAATTCTAAAAGCTCTGAGTTAACAAGTAAAGATTATCACAGCAGTTAAATAATCTACATTGAAAAAACTATTGTATTATACCTAAATAACAACTCTCTCAAAAAACATTAAATTATAATAAATACAACAAAAGTAACAACCGTGCAATATCAGATACAGGTTTTGGACAATATTAGTGGCTTCAGTTAATTTTATAAAATAAATTAATCACAGCGAGCAGGGCATAAACAGAACTGCCAGATGGTTTTACAACCTTCGGCGATCCCGTATGGCGTGTTGAGTTAGCACAGAAAACAGTGGAGCGCAGGTAGACACAGCATTCCGATCATAGCTTCATGTATATTTACCTTACTGATATTGCACAGCCTGTGTTAAATTAGGATAAGGAAAGGATAAGCAATCAAAAGGATTTGATGTGTGTGTCTGTGAATATTATTTGTTTAAGCAATATTTTCTATAAATGTAGTTTATTTTTATTTACTTTTAGAATTCAGTCAAAATCTGAAAATTAATCAAGATTATTTTAAATTTTAAATTATTTATATTATTGTTCTGTTTTATTTATTTATATAAAATACTTAATCCATTTTAGTAAGTATTTTGTTTGAAAAAAAATATTAGTATCTCATTAAAACAAACTGTCATCAATACATTTATCCTGAAGATAAATTTCTATTAAATCAACAATCGCCGCTTACCATACTAACATGATAACAGCAAAAATGTAATTTCTCAGAAAAACAATTTAGAAATTTTAAATTGATCTGTATTGTAACTCGGCATTTACTACGAATAGACTCAACAAATGAACACATAAAATGAAATCAGAATAAATGTTTATCATTTACCATGTTATGACCGAACACTATCAAATTAGAACTTCTCACAACTTTTTCAAAGATTCTGCTGTTATCTTTAAAAATTTAATGAATTAATAAACAATCTCTATTATAATAAATGTTGCTTTAAATTTTTGTATTTTAAAATAAATTTTATTTAAATAAATGTATTATATTTTGAAATATAAAATTTAATTTTCTTATTATTTCTCATATTAGTGATTGAGTATTTACACATTCAAGCGACTTTAAAAAAGCAATTTTTTAATTTGCAAAATATTTGACTGTCAGTATTTACAGTCAATATTATATATAAAAAAATAAAAAAGTATAAAAAGCAAAGCGTAACACAAAAAACACCAAAAACAATTTATTACTGAATCACACAATCTTTATTTTTTTCTCCCTTATTTTTACTTTGTGATTTTGTTTGTTTTTGACTGGACGGATTTTTCACAGACGTTTTTGAATTTGTCGAATCATCGCTGGTTTCTTCTTTTTTAATTCTTGTATCTGAAACTTTTTTCTGATTCGATTCACTTTTTTGAACCCGTTCCACTGTATTGTGACGAGTTCTTTCTGGCACTTCCGGTTTATTAACTTTTCCACCAGTGGCAGTTTCCTCTACAGATTTCTGTCTCCCAGATAAATTAAGTTTTGCATTTCTTTCTAAAGTACTGTGTTTGCTTCTGCCTGGAACACTTGGTATAATATTTTCAGTATAATCATGTTTTGTGTCTTGTTCATTGACAGCACGAATTTTATCTAAACTATTTAAAACTTCATTATTTACATCCACACTTTCATTCATATGGTTTTGTCCTAATAACTCTGGTACAATACTGTTAATAATATCAGGTGTTCCATCAATTGAAATTTGATTATTGAATGTACTTGGTTTAGAATTTTTACGACGTGGAGGTTTGGCTGGATCAACTACTACTGTGCTCAAAGTAACTGTTTTAATAGGAGAAACATCTGGTTTGGTCAATTTAGTTCTTGGAGGTTTTACAATTTTTTGTAGATCTGAATTTAAAACAAGATCATGGTTTAATTGAATTTTATCAACTTCTAAATAATTACTCAATCTATTTTTATTATGAGATTCATCTAATTTTGGATCAATACTTTTAAGTTTTTCAGGAATCAAAAGACTCGTATCTAAAGATTTTATTGATAATTCTAAATCATCACATTTAGTAAATTTGTCTGAATCTTCAGAATGTAATAAATTATTTTCTGATATATCAATATCCTTTGAGAGGGATTTTAAATTATCATCCAAAATTTTCAAAGCTTCATTTGTAGAAATTTCAAGATCAGTAATATCTTCTTTGGGAGTTAATGAAGAATCATTTATAGTCTGAGGTATCGACTCAAACTTATTTTGTAAATCTACAGACAAATTCTCTAAAACAGAGTTATAATCTTTCCAAATATCATCTAATTTTTCTTTTTTATTGTTAGCACTATCTGTTATTTTATGATCACCATTTAATTGTACCTTTTGTTCTACTTTAGATTCTTCTATAACATTTTCATTTTCTTTGACAGATTCAAATTTATCATTTACATTCAATGCTAAATTTTCCAAGACATTATTATAACTACTCAAAATATCATCCAGGGTTTGTTTTTTGGACTCAATATTTTTATTTTTGATATCTGGTGTTTGTTTCTTATCGACAGTATTACCAGGAAATACCCAATTACTACAAGGCAAATCAAGATCTATATCAGGTGAATCAATATTGTCTGCATCATTATAATGTTGACTTTCTGTAACAGTCACAGCCGCTGAGAAATAAACAGGTGTTGGACGTTTCAAAATATTACCGTCGGACTTGGACTTAATCACTTTACTTTGCGATGAACTGCCGTTAGATTCACTTTGTTTTGCTAACATTTTCTCAAATACATCTATGCTTTTCCTTGGTACTTTGCCAACAACGGATGTTGATCTACGAGGTGATTTTAATGATTTCTCTAAATTCTTATATTTTGCAGCACTGTACGATCTATACACTTTACTGTCTGAAGGAGTGTGATTCAAATCGTCCATCCAATTTAAAAGCTCATCTATTTTTTCTGTTTCTATAGCAGAAGTATCTTCTACAACAGATATATCGCCTGCCACACCAGTCTCTATTTCAAGGGCCTTTAATAAGTTTTCAATACTGTCTGATAAAGGCACATCATCGGTAGTCGGTTCACTTTCAATTTTCGGAACAGATGGAACAGGAATTTCAGAAATATCTCGACATGCCAGAAGACTTTCAATCAAATCATCTACTCCATCTAAATCATCATCTCCTGGTTCAAATTCAAATGAAAGTGTTTTATTTTCTTTCTTTAACAAATGTTTTTTGTCATTAATATTATTATTTGGTACAATTTTCTTTTCAATTTTAGGTAGAAAATTTTTATTAGATGTCATACTAGATTTTCTATTTAATTTAGGATCACCAAAATACTTCTTTGCATCTTCTACACTTATTTGTGATTTAACTGTTAAAACTGATTTTGTTATATCAGGGTTTGTGTCAAATGGTTTTGGAATAGCTTTAGGTGTTATCAAAATAGAAGATAAATTTTGCACTGGTTTTAAAACTGGTAAATTTTTTATTCTGTTGTCAGTATCTTCTGGTATCTTTAAAGAAAAAGAATGACGTAACTTGTTACCAAATTTATACTTTGTTGTTGTATCTGAACTTATTTCAGGTTGCTTTACCAAAATATCATTGTTAGCGTTTTTGTTCATATCTGTATCAGTATTTTTTAACAAAGACTCTTTTTTATCAATTTTTATAACATCTTCATTCCCTAGTAAAAGATCTGGCTTTATAGTAATCTTATCATTTAAATCATCAGATTTAATTACATCATCGCATTCACTAATATTCTTACATTCTTCTAAATTCATTTCTAACTTTATATTATTACCATTTTCATTTACATCTACATTAGTTCCTTGTGAAGGAATCATACAATCATTTTTCAATAATAAATTATCTAATAAAGAATCCTCAGATATAAATAATACCTCATCACTATTTACTAAATTTTCTGAATCAGAATTTTCAGAATCGACTAATTTTTCTGTTATTACTAACTCATCATCATTAATATTCGTTAACGTTTCTGAAACAGAACTTTGATAATTTACTGTATTTTCAGATTCTGACTGATTGTGAGAATTTGACTCACAAATTTTTTGCTCGTTTTCGTTATTTACCAAAATACCATTGTCATGTTCAGGAAGTGTGGAAGAAGGAGGGATAATGTCTGGAACGGTAGTTGTGATTTGCTGCTTCACCTCAGTGTCAGAAGCCGTTGTGTCTGTATCGACGACTGGAGCGGGCCGCAGTCGTACCTCTTGCTGGCGCAGCTCTCGGGCTTCACGGATCTTGTCTTCATCCTCTGTATCCGAATCATGGCAATCATCTAAAATTTGTATTAACATGTATCAAAATATACCTAATAAACTTTGAACAATTTTATTTATTTAAACTTTTAAACATAATAGTAGATTTGATACAAATTCATAATCTGAGTTATTAATTGGAAAATAGTGCTTGTAGTTCATTTAGATGAAAACCGATGTATCTAGGGAAAAAATTCTAATTTTTTTATATAATTTTTATAAATATGGTGCTCAAAAATCCTCATCGATCTGTTAAAGGCACAACATTTTACAGCCCATAAAAGGTGCTAACAATTAGTTTTAATTAAATATCTCTGTATTTATGGAAGGATGACAAAATTCTCTACAAAAAAGGTACTTTATAGTTGATTCATATGACCTATAATTTTTGCAAAAATTTGATACAAAAATTATGACTTAAGGAAATACTAGCTCAAGCAACGTAGAATTTTTTACTAATGTAAATATTATGAAAAATGTATGAGCTGTCAAATTTTGACAGTAATTATCAAGATTATTAAATTATACAGGTTGTCTCATAGGGTAGTTTCACACTATTGGTTGACAGCTATTAACGTAGCTAGCCATCAAAATCCATGGAAACTACTAATTATTAACCAATTATTAATTTTCAATTTGACAAGATGGCCAGTGATTCACACGCACTCCCCTCCCTCTCATTCTCTTTGCCCAAATGCTTAGTTATGAGACAACCTGTATAGTTTAATAACCTTGAGTAATTATAACATATAAGGATTTTGTAAACATTCTGTATCTAATCAATGGAATGTTCAATCAACTCCGTGTTTTACAACTTCACACTTGACTAGATAATAAAATTTTCTACAGCAAGTTTATTAGTATTTTAATCAAAAATGAATTAATGACTTTCCGAATTGCTTAATTAAAAGCAATTCTTAATTTTAGTAAACTACTTTTCATGCAATATTATAAAAGTTAGTTCCATACTACTGTTAATTTCTACACTACAAATTGAAAACATTAGATAAAGCAGTCAAAAGGAATTCAAGAAAGAAAACAAACAGGAAAGAAAATAACAAACACTACACACATACAAAACATAATATTATATAATTATAAATATAAAATGTATTTAACAATAATTGAACACAATACTTTTGATTCTTAATATCATATTATAAAAATAATTTAAATATTACAAGTAAAATTAACAGACTTTACTTTCTCTTTGAAACATGCGAATCATTAGAAGTTAATAGAAAGTGCATTATAGATGCAAAAAGTATAACTAATGCAGTCAGTGCTATAAAATTCAACGATTTCTTACCATCGTCACTGCTGTAGTCATAATAACTAAAATCATCACTGCTAGATTCAAAATCATCTGACGCAGCAGAATCATCCTGTGCTGGGGGTACAGAATGTACCACTGGAGCGCCATCATCAGGTGCAACTAAAGCTTCCTCGTATGCTTCATCTGAATCTGAATCACTGAAAACATTCAAATAGTAAAACAAATTAATACATTCATAAATGACCCATCAAAATTTATCTTCAGGTGTTTATAATATAAAGGTGAATTTCAGATAAAATATTCTTCTATTAAAATAAAAATATAAGAGTATTACAATTTTTCAAAGTTCAATCCTAATAGGAATAAAAATTGTTCCAAATTAACAGTATAAATGATATTAGGCTTTATAAAAATGAAAACAATGTAGATGAAGCCACGGGCAGGCCTCTAGTTATGAATAAATACCCAATTATTTCAGTATTCTTAGGAAGATAATATAAAAATGCTAATAGATTTTAATAAGAGTTTAACCTTCCATTCATCAACCCTTAAATATATTGGCCTAAAACAAATAAGCTCATTTAAATAAGATTTCGTACCTTCGAAATTTTACCCTCTGTCACAGATAAAGGTTTGTAATTAACCTAATCTCGCATAGGAGCCAAAAATTTACGATTCTATATAATTAATAAATAACGAAAAAAAGATAAATTAAGTATTTAGTTCACTGTCACAGATGAAGGGTTGTAATTGCTCTCATTTAATCCAAATATTTCAAATTTTTTTTTATTATATTATTATTATTACTTTTTATTATATTATAGTTTTAACAAAAAAAATTAATGTTATTTTAAAGAAAACAACGGGAAATTAAAACCAGTTTCAGACATTCTGAAACACCTGATACTTAAAAAAACATTATAAAACATAATTTCTTCATATGTGACTGCGGGTCACAGGTTGACCAGCCCTGAATAGGAAGAAAATATTAGATAGTGTCACTAGTAAAAATTCTGACCAAAATAATGACATCAATATTGAATACACTTCCAAGCATTCTATGAATACTCTGCATCACAAGACTTCTTTAATGTCAATATACCAGTAACATTATAACAACATACTTCATATCAGAAGAATCAAGTTCAGCTGTTGATTGTCCAAAGTTACGATCAGTCCATTCATCCTCATCTATTTGACTGAGTAAGTCATCACTTTCAGATATTGCTATGCCGCTTGCCAAATTAGAGAACTCAGCACGTTCAGGTGTTTGACTTCCAACTGAAAATAAATTATTAAGAGTAATAATGCAGTTATATGTACATTTTTTAAATACCCTACCTTTGTTATCCGCAGCAGTATCAGTAACATCATCTATTGTTTTATCTATAATCCGTTTTATTGGTTTATCTGGTGGTTTTGATCTTCCTTGCATGCCTACATGTTGAGGACAATAGAATCTGAAAATATGATATTAAGTTAAACTACTGTGCAGATTAAAATTTGCTTACAGAATTTTATTAATCGTACGTTATAATATAGTTCCCTTACTTTTGAGTCTTTTGAGCATCGAACACATAAAAGCCAAGCCTAAGAGTTGTATCACAATACTGACATCTAAAACAACCACGATGGAAGAACTTTCCTTCGGCCGACAACCGTTCCATTAAATATACACGAGATCCACAGAAATGGCATTGTTCAGAACCACCTTTTGCTGGTAAGGCAAGAGCACTACGTGAACTCTGAAAGAAAATATCCAATAATGAATAATGAGATAATATACCAATAAATCACTTAACTTACAGATTTCTGTACAGTGACAGGTTTCACTTCTGCTTCGCATGGTTGTTTTGTGTCAAACTGTTCAGCCATCGAAGCTACCTTATTACAGCCTCTGACACCTTGTTCTAAAGCAGATCCTTCCTTCAATTTTATTGCTAATTTTTTAACAGTATTATCTATTTCTTTATATTTTTCATTTGTGGAATCAACACGTTCTAGAGCTCGTTTCTGTATTTTTGATTGTCTTGCAACGAACTAAAAAGAATATTATGGATATCAATAAAAAGAACTGCTATCAACATACTGTATACAAAAACATTAAATTATATACAATTTTTACCTGTTCACGACTCCACTTAGGAACTCGTTCTTTTTCTTGAGCAGTATTTTTTTTACCCATTTTATTTTCTAACATTTTTTTCTCAATTTCTTTAACATTCCAGTCTGAACTCTCAATTTTTCCTATTGCACGTAATAAATCCGGTGGTTTTTTATCTGTTGCGGCTCTGTTTTTAAATTTTTGTTCGATGTGTTTAATTCGGTCGGCAAAATTTTCATCTGTGCCTCCCCTCTGAAATCCATCTTGTGCGCGTGCTTCTCGATCCTAATAAAAAACAATACTTTATACAAATATCAAATTTGAAACTTTAGAAGTGATTTAATTGATACAAATCATGTTTTCTTATCATATCAAGGTACAACAAGGTACAACCAAGAAGATGCAACTTGCACTCAGAAGCAAAGTAACTAATATAAATTTTTTAAACAGTAACACATTATAACACACAATAACATAAATGTTATTTATTAATATGTATGTTAAATCGTTATTAACTTCTAATATATCTCTAAAAAACTACTAATATAAAAAAATAACTGTTAACGTTAGATTATTCTTTTGATGTACATACAACAAAGAACAAGAAATAATTAATAAAAAAAAATATTACAAAAAATAAGTAAAAACAAAAAATTATATTACAATTAAAACACGAATTAATATAAAATCATAAGCTGACTCAAAGTTCCCTAAATAAGTCATTGTTTTATATATTTTAAAAAACAAAAAGAAACAATATATATTTCTTGAAAAGCCAATATTATCCAAGCTGTATTCAGGGCAGTTCTAGGACATTCAAATGGATCCTCTGAAAGTATATTTTTTGTTATTTATTAGTTTTAATTTTTTATATAATGAAAATGGATATTGAGTAAAAATTATTAAGATGGTATTTCTACCATCAAAAACAAATGAGGATTTAAAATAAATTGATTGCAATTTGAAATGTACCCTTAAGAAAACTAATATTCAGAAAACAATGAGTCCAGTTAATTAAACATTGCAGATTATACAATTTAATGTATATATTAGATAATAATCATGCCGTCACACTAAGTATCACGGCTTACGGGAAAGAGAAGTTTTTGTTCAAGATCTTTGACACGATCTCCAAAATCAGCAGCTGTCTGTCTGTATAAATAAATAGAATAATCTTCAAAAGGACCAGTCTCGCGCGCGTTGGTTTGTAACATATGCAAACTTTTGTAAAACTGTTCGGTGCGTTGCTGCCGATGTTGTCGCCTACGACTCATTCGATCCATTCTGTTTTGTATGATTTCTGCTTGTCTTTCTTCCTAAACCATTATTATATAACAAGTGTGGATTATTTTTATAATCAATACAGTTAGAAGGATGTACAAATCTCACTAAATATAAATTATGTAAAAAACTAAAAAAATTCCTTATCCAGCAAATAAAATAAATGTTATAATTTAAACATACCGCAACTTTATCAGCACTTCTACGCTTACGCTTTCGTTCGGCAATCGGTGGATGACTTGGTCGCGAGTGCCTTGCTGAAGTCCTTGAAGATGTTACAGGAGGTTTAGATTCACCAGCTGCTTCACGTAGCTCTTTCAGATCCTATTAAGACATGAAAGAATAATTAAGATAATACTGACCTCACAAATATAGAAAGTAAAATTACTAACCAATTTCAAATGTTTAACATGTGGAATTTCTCCATGGAAAAGATCGTAGATTTGAGATAGATAAGTCAGCATTGTTAACTTATCGGGCACTTTTGTACGCTCCATTTCAGCACCTGTCATAATTGGAGGAATACCCAACTCACGTTCCAGTACATCAAACGCTAACTGGTTATTATTGCGTACACGACCAGGTTTAACAGATGCCCAGTCTACTAGATCAGGACGATACCTATGTAACACTGCACAAAGCACACGCCCATCTCTGAGCGATTCGGTTAAATCATCTACACGTAACTCATCTCCATAAAGTGCTGTTTGCCGTTGTAACCAATGCAGAAGTGTATCAGGGTGCACGTGTGAATCACGTCTTCGTCTTCGGACCCCTGAAGGTGTGGTCGAAATTTCTGGTGGAGATACATCTAAAACTGAATCACATATTTTATTAAACTCTAATAATATTTCATTATTAAAAACTACCTAATTTTAAATTACTAGCTACATAATATGAAAATTCAAAATTAATATAAATTTTAAAATACCTGTTGTTGGATCATCGGTATCTATCAAGGAACGAACTTGTGCAGGTAAAACAGCACACCGGTTGAGATTAGGATATCTCGATGCTGGTTCAAGTGTGTAAGATGCGTAATCTCGCTGCAAGTTCTCAGGAGTGGTTTGAGCAAGTAACCGATATACAGACTCTCGTTCAGCCACTACCGAGAGAGGTGGTGTACCCTGACCCCATGCTCGAATTGCCCACGCCGCATCCAAACAGGATAGAAAACCACGTGCACACCCTGATCCAGTAGGCCAGAACGGTTCAAGTAAACTATCTCCAACCAAAGAAGTGAATAACCTATAACCTCGCCTTTCAATAATTCGTGAAGCACTTTCTGCTGCATACATAGATGTAAAATCAAACATAGCTACATCTGGTTGGCCATAGTGGTTAACTGCAAACTCTAAATCAGGCATTTGATAATCTGTAGAGAAATCTGCAGCTTCTCTTGCGTATCGCATTAGGGCCTCGCGATCAACATTATCACCACCTAAAAGCCTAGCTGTATCTGGCATATCTTGCAAAATAACACCTTTCTCTAACAAACTGTGCTTCTTAGCAGTCATCACAAAATAATGCGTATCATCTTTATAATAAACGATATTCTCTAAATCAATCCCAGTTTCTGCATACAGTTCTTTGAAAAACTTTTGATTAAATATAAATGCAACACCACTAATTTCTTCAACACGTGCCTCAGCTTCTGAATGCTTATTAATGAAATTGGCAGTTATTGCAATGGCTAATTTTCCACGAAATTCTTTACGTCGGAAACCTTCTAGAGTATTTCTCTTCCCATCTGCTCCAATTAATACATCGAATTCATACTGGGCGACAGGATGGTCAGCTGGTACAACTTCTGCGCGCCAACCATGCTCTATAAAAATATATTTAATTATTACTCCCATATTGTTATTTAACAAAAGAAACAAAATAACACTTACTATCAGCTTGATTTGCTGGTGAGGGTGGTACAAGACGTTCAAAACCAATTCCTTCATGCAACTCAACACCAAGTAGCAATGTAACTTTTAATAAAATACATTGAAGCTGTCGAATACTTATATGATCAATAGCCCCAGCACAAAACTTTCCAAAAAATTTCTTAGCGCCTAATGCACGCAGGTCGTGGATTACAAACGGCCATAAATGAAGAACGTTATTACGAGTGATACGATCTCGTTTCTCTATGACGACAACTTTTGCTCCAAGGAGCTGTGCTTCGATAGCTGCACGCAGCCCGCACGGACCAGCACCAATGACTAGAACACGAGTACCAGCGCAAGCTCGACCGCGGCTGTAACACTTGTGCGCTGCACGGGCATCCAGCTTCTTCCATAACGCCTGCGCTTTCCAACTACGTAATGAAGCACGTAACCGGGGGTAAAATTGAGGAAACGGTGCTGGCCGAAGACGTAGTGCATCACACATTCCACGATAACATGCTAGGATGTTCTTTAGTGTTGTCGCTACGCAAAACTGATCAAACAGTTCTGCTGCTAGAGCAGTATCGGCAGCGTGCTCCTCCATCACTGGAAACAATCATTTCAAAAATAAATACACCAAATTTTAATTAAAATGAAATACACAAACACATTTATGAGAAATAATAATATTAAAACAAATAATCTCGAAAATGCTATAAAATAAACTCTGTAACATAAATATTTACAGTAAATATATAAACATTTGTTTGATTATTTCATAAATTTAAATCTCTTAATTGCCGGAAAAATATGCTCTACGTGCTTCCAATACTTTAAAATAGAACGTTTATTCAGTAACAAACAGAATTCCCAAAGCATAAATGCACGAAATACATAATACTTCAAGCAAAGAAATTACAAGTCTCTCCCGCCTAAACTCTCATTAAATACAAATCCGGAAAGATATAGGTATCTATCTATATTGGTCCTGATTAAAAAAGAAAAAGTACCTAAAAAAAGAAAAAGTACCTAAAATCTTCGACATTCAAAACTCATTTACTCGGAATTTTGACAATATTTATTTATTATATTTTTTCGATCATCGCGTACAACCCAGGTCAATCTAACCCTGTTCACTTTATGATATCGCCTATAATTCCGCAAGTACGGAACCTTTTGACTTACCAAAATACAGAGGTATACTTTAAATCATCTTAAATGAATTTATAACTATTACAAGTACCTTTGAAGTATTCAACATACTTAAAAAAATTCGAGTTTTTTTTTAAATGTAATTTCATGATGCTATTCTCGGTCAAAGTCGGTGTATGTGTCAAATCGACCTACAGGAGGTTCCGAGGATTAAAAATACAAAAAATAATCATTTAGCTTAATATATAATTAAATTAAATTAAGTTAAGCATTTATCGGCGTACAGTCGTATTTTTATCTGCCTCTATAGTCTTTTTAACACCTGGATGGTTCTTTTATAAATCGGTAATTTTCTTATTTTTACAGACTTTCAAATATATATCAAGTTCAATCAAGTCTACATATTTTGAATACATTTTAAAAAGAAGTATATATCATGGACAACTGATTATCATATAACAATAAGATCTCAATAGATCTATCCATTCACAAAAGAATGATTCAAAACAAAATATTTCAGAAATACATACTCATATTCATTTCTAAACAATTAAAAATATCGGAAAAACGCCAAAGCTTATAAATATGAAGCATATTCTCCGTTTATTTATCTAAAAATAATAAGTAATAATATAAAGCAAAAACTTATTTAAGTCAACTACGTTTTTTTTTTTTAAATGAAATTTAGATACGCAACATTTCTCGTAAAATTAAGTATGCCAAGTTATTTATTTAATAACTCATATTCGTATAGATTGAATCGTTTTGCTCGAATATGAGAAAGCGCAGATAAGTCACAAATCAACTAATTTAACTAAATATTAAATACATTTATTTGATACGTTCAACAGTTTCAATTATTAAAACTGTCATCGGACAGAAAAGTGTTAATAATTAACACTACATGACCGTATCCGCCACATGTTTTAAAGTGACACAGAAAACTGCCCGACAGTAACATGTTAATATCACATTCCATCAAAAACGATAGTTATTTTAATTAATACGCCAATAAAGAAGCAAAACATACTTTATCAAATATTGCAAAATCAAACAGACATGTACACAAGTGCACTGTAGTCGTTCTGATAACAAAGTGACTAATTCCACTTTTTACAAATTATAATTTTCTTATCTGAGCAGTTGAATAATAAAATATTTTTCAGAATAAACAATTCAACATAATAGCGTATTTTCATACTAATAATTTGTAGAAGTTGTATTTTATATTATAACATATATTAATCAACTAGAAGATTAATATATGATTATACATTAGGGTGTTTTTTTTCGGTCCCATTGGCCTATGTTTTAGCTTTGAATCAAAAGTTAACTGTCCCAAAATTTCAGACTCATAGATCAAATCTGTGTACGCAAACCGAGTCTTTTTCCCATTTGATTAACATGGCAAAATTAATTTTTTACTTATAAGTGAATAGCTCGTTGAAAAATTTATTTATTTTAATTTCTTACAGCAGCATATTATAAGGAATTAAATTTCCTACAAAAAGGTACCAAGTGCTTAATTCATAGATCCAGTATTTTTAAAGATATATTCGTTTAAAAATTATCATAAAAAGTAAAATCCAATTATTATTATAATTTTTAAACAAACATTTCTTTAAAATTACTTCATTAATGAATTGAGCGCTTAATTCTCTACAAAATATTCCTCTGATAAATTTTCAAAAAAATTTTTTCAACAGACTATTCACGCGTAAAAAAGTAATTTTTCCTATGTTAATCAAATCGAAAAAAGACTCGGTTTGCGCCGTTCACAGGTTTGATCTACGAGTCTGAAATTTTGGTACAATTAACTTTGGATCCAAGGCTAATGGAACCAAAAAATAAAAAACGTCTTATTATACATACTTCAGGTTCTTTCAAAAATATATTTTTTGTTATAAATGTCCACTTTTACATCTTAAAACGAAATATTTAAGACGACTTCTGAGAAATATCCAAGCGGCACCCGCATGATAACAATCTTAAAGATTTGCAAGCAAAACTGTGTATCAGCAAAAAGCTGTCCCGTTAATTCCATTTACTGAATATTTCCTTAATCCGAAACAAGAAAATAATAGGGTCCTTGAATTTCCAATCACCTGTATTACCTAAGCTCAATCTTTTCTCAGTACAAGTATTCAATGGATTTAAAAATGAACTTTAGGTATAAAGGATTAAATCGTTTATGCCCATATCCAAGGTATATAAAGACAAGGTAGTCTCAATAGCTCCTTGACCAATCAGCGTTGGCGCAGAAATTGACGTCACCCAAGAAATATATTCAAATGTTATAAATGTATAATAGAATATCAATTACAAAAAATTCCTTTATTTATTATTGTTTTCGTATTTTATTGATATTTTAACAACACATACAATCAAAGAAGTATAAATTCGACATTGCAAAATCATAAAAAAAGTTGTCACAGACAATTTGGTCTATTCGGGAAGCATCAAAATTTACTCTTGTCAATTTTTGAATTTTTCAAATTGTTTTTGAAACTGTGTGTATAAGAAAAATATTTATTTTCTATTTATTAAAAAAAATCACTATTGCAGCTGTTTATTTTTGGTACGTTAACATCTGAATTACTCGATAAATGAGAGTTCATATTATATTATTTATATTATTCTGGATTGTTTTCATATACATATACAACATATCCTAAAAATAAAATACAGGAAAACCACCGCATTAGAACATTTCTTTTATTTCTATTAAAATAAGCCAACATGAAATAATTACCCGCAGCATTTTCGTCAATTACAGTCTCATATAAAAATAGACTTCACCCACATAAACAAATGTTATCAACCTCCGGTGACTTTTTTCCTCCGTATTATTTTACAATTTTAAGATGTGCTCTATTTGGCGGTAACAGATATGTAAATGAGATAGCATACATCAAGACATATGCATTGTGTACTGTACAACTGAAAGGTCTTTATGAGCAGTTACATTCATTGTGTGTTTTATTTAATCAAGCGTATCCCACACATAATGTCATATTAATGGTTTCTCGTTTTCATCTTTATTTCGATTTAAAAATAACAAAATAGAACATTTTACAACAAAAAAATACTCGATAATATAACTTAGGGATGTACACGATACGAGACAAGAATTACAAAAGTCTCGTCACAAAAAAAAAAAAAAACAAAGAAATTTTGTAATATACAGGATGTCCAAGATAAGCGTAAATTGCATAGGAATTTCCTAAACGGTAAGAGATACAGATGCGGTTAAATGAGATGAATTATTTGTAAGGAAGGGGTGAGTATTACTACATCAAAAAATATTAATAATTCTACCTGGTTTAAGTGGCATACCCAAAAAAGTTCGGAAATTCTTTAAATGGCTATAACTTTTTTGTTTTTGCTTTCTTAAAGCACTTTTTGTGTAGAATTGATTGGTGTTTTTAGAATTTTTATATCACTTTTAGTTTCCTAGTTACAAGCCCTAACTTTAGTTTTTTTATGGGTCACTAAGTTGGCTATAGCATATTTAAACGTGTTATACTTACTATCGAAAAAAAGTTAGAACATTTTTTTTGTAATAGTTTATTGTTTTCAAATGTTCATTTGTTATTTTGAGTGTTGTTATTGTGATTTTTGTTTAACAATTTTTGTTTTTCATGTCCTACTTAAATCTTTATAATAAAATAAAAAATACTTCATAAATATCGACTTATTTTCGAAAATAAATACGACAAGTAACATATCGTTGTAAAGTAGAATAAAAAACACGTTCAAATATGCTATAGTCAACTTAGTGACCCATAAGAAAAATTAAAGTTAGGGCTTGTAACTAGAAAACTAAATGTGATATAAAAATCAATCAATTTTCCGCAAATAGTGCTTTAAGAAACCGCAAACAAAAAGTATCTATCTACTTTGACAATAATTATAATTATAATAATAATTAAATAAATTTATAATAGTTATTTATAAATGTCGATAAAATAATCAGCATTTTTTCTAGAAAATAGGTAAGTATATATACTTAAAACGATATAGGTGAGTTTTTTTTTACTATCAATTGTAATTTCTTAATTAAATCGACGAAAAAGTTATCGAGTATGTATTTTAGTTTGTCATTATTTATCTGTAATCATATTTTTTATCATTACCCACACAATAATACACATTGTATTTTTTTTTCTTAACCCAAATTCCTTTAGCAAGATTCACAATAATTAATATTGAATAATAAAACAAATACAACTTGAAAAAAATAGTTTCTGTTTTAATACGCCAAGTTAGTAGATTTCTTATCCAATTTTTTATACAAACCAAAATTTATTATTATCGAAACACATAAATACAACAAATAAATAAATTCTCTACTCATTGCAAGAAAAAAAATACATTTAAAATCTTATTTATATCGTGTATTTTTTTCTAAAAAAATAATGTAGTACAATTCTTATTGCTAATTAAAAAACTACATAAAACGATTTAACATTAATTCGTCTAATAAATAGACCAATACATACAAAAAATTATTGTAAACTGTTGAAAATACTTTTTATATGAATTATAGTTAGTTATAATTTTAATTTTAGCATTTAAGTTTGTGTATTTTTTCCAACCTATCAGAGCATATTATAAGACCATTTCGTAATCAGCACATCAAAACAGTAAGTATTTTTAGAAATATTTCTGAACAAAAAAAAAGAAAAAAAATCATTAAAAACTTAGCAGCGAAAATATCTTGTTGAAAGACAATAGGTACACTTCAATTTTTATTATACTTTCGAATATTAAACATTCTTTCAAGTTGTATATTCTACGATTATATTACTTATTATCATTATATTTATTTTACAGATAGTTGATACTTTATACAACATTTTTTTCATTTTGCATGATCCATAAAAAATATTAATTATTCAAATTATGTTAATGTTTGTCTCTTTAAAGGATGAACTTTTTTTGTAAAGGATGAAAATTTCTTAGAATTAGCCAGGCAATATAATGAAATATTTTTTTGAATTTTTTATGACATTTATTAATTTTGTAAAAAGTGCCCAACCAAAAAACTAAAAAATGTCACAAAATCTTTATATAATAATTTTTTTGTATTCATTGATCAATTCGAAGCACTTTTTATTCTTTATAATTTAAAAAAAAATAGACCCTTCAGGAGATAAAAATAAATAAAAAAATATAAAATTATGTATTAAACATAAAATGTTTGCGTGTCTCCTAGAGCAGAAAATATGGATTTATGTAGGTTGCACCCTTTACAACTTTTGATCATCACACTTTGAACTATCATTTCCATAAAAAATTCATTGCACGAGATCCTTTCTTTTGCTCTACCTACTGTTAACACGGCTCATTTCCGTACACGGGTTTATAAACAAAAAGCAATTGTTGTAATGTCCTAGAAAACTCCTGAAAGTTTGTCGGTATGTTTACGGGACACCCTATATAAACAATAACGATAATGGATTTACTTATTGTAAAGCAATGTCAAAGTGTAAGTATCGTAATTTCGTAATATCACGGAAAACTATTGACACCTTAATTCTGATGAACGACTTATTATCAATAACTTTAATCTACAATCATGGTTTAATTACCTTGACCTCTATCAAAATGTACAACGAATAATTTATTTTCATGTTATACTCCTTTACATTTCGATTTCAACCTTTCAAATATACTAGTATCGCAAATGGTCGAAATTCGACTAATATTTTACCTGCCATAACGGCAATATACACACATGATTTTTTTGTGCACATCTATGGCACAGTACCTAACTAACCTGCTTTTACAACAAACATTTCCAAATAAAAACACTTCAATTGAAATCTCTATACGCATTCTCTACGTTTGACAGAAACTCAAAACTATTTGTTTTTGCCGCTTAGTAACGCTAGGAGTATTACTATGCTGTTGAACGATGCGAGGGGAAATAAACAAACAGCGAGAGGGGAAATCATGTGTGTATGTTAACTTTATTTTACCTGCCTCAACGGCAACATACACACATGATTTTTTTTGTGTGCACATCTATGGAATAGTACATTTCGAATGATATAAGTTTCATTCACCTCCTTTTGTAATAAATACTAAAAAAAACGTACGACAATTTTCGATGTTCGTTCACGTACCTATTATTATATAGATTAGGTACGAAACACATACACTATCTGCTCATATAAAATGTAAACACGTATATAAAATCCATATTTATGTACAGAGTTGAATTTAGACTTTCTGCCGTCCGAAGTAAAAAAATATCTGATATAACTCCTATCTGTACCTACATTACATTATTTTTTGCAGTTATTTAAAAAATATATATTAAATTATGTATATAAAAAAGGCAGACACCTTCTATTATGACACATTTTTTAAATAGATAGATTTAAGAAAATAATCTAATTTTCTAGTTTTACGGAATTTTCAATAGCACAATCGTTTTCTCAAATTAAATAAATTGAATATTTCTAGTAGGAGCCGAAATATGTTGAAACGTATATTGGGGAAAGATAAAATTTTATGTCTATGCTCTACGATGTAATTATTTATTTATATACAAAAATAAGGATAAAATAATAACAAATAAAATTTAAATTGTAACAAATCACAAGTGATATACAATGCAGTAATACAATGGCGCGAGTCCTAATTACATGTGTAATAACCGGTATTATAAAGAATTTGCTTGAGTGCAAATGCAAATTTCCTTCCAGCTAATGCTATCTGCTGGTATTAAATATAAATGACAACCATTCACAGATGTAGCCAATGAAATCGTACATATAATGACATTGACGCATGCGTATTAAGTAGAAATCTGCGACTTAAAATAAGTGCTACCAATGTACCTCATAAAATGTATATCATTACATTATTATACATTTATTACCACTGCTTTCAAATATCGAGCAATTTCATAACAGTTTTACTCCTAGCAGATATCGTTAGCTGGAAGCAAATTTGCGTGCAAATTCTTTATAATACCGGGCATAAGAGTAGCTTTTGAATAAGAAAATATCCGCAACTTGTATTCCAGATTCAAGAAAATTCTGTAGCATCTATGTAGATTCTTGGACCTCAACAAATCACGTCACTGTAAAGAGGGAGTAATTACTGCTATTACCCACCCTTGAATGTAGATTAAGTTTAAGTGACTGAGAAACTACGTTTCCAGTAGTAAATATCGACCAAAATGCAGCATGTAATAGTACAGCAAAGTATAGAATATGGAGAAGAAACAAAATAAAATAATAATAAACTTTTAATACATTATTATGCAGAAATAAATATCTTGAAAACAGGTCATTATATCGAAAAAAATGTATTACTCATTAAAACTGGTTAAATGTTTAGATTTTTACTTGCACCTTGTAAATCTAATCGAGATCTGAGTGTCGAGATATACTGATTTTAAATTTATGCTGGCGCGCAAAACTTTTTTTTTACAAATTGTACCAAAAATAATTTGAAGAACTTCTTCTAATTGATTGCACATGCAGATATATTATACGTATCTTTGTACGGGAATATTTTACTCACGTAACGTACTACTACCCCCTCCCTTATATAAGATTCTCTACTAGCCAGACTCAACTAACAAACCAAGTTTCATTAAATCGGTTCAATGGTTCATGAAATACATGCAGCAAGAAACGAAAAGTGTTTGCTTTGACCTGAACCGGAAAGATCATAAATAACAAGTTTCAAAAATAATTAGAAAAACTCAAAAATTGACAAGAGTCATCGCCCATTTTTGGTTTAGTAATGCTTTTCAAAAATAGAAAGTACATAAGGTAGTGGCACCAGTCTTGACAAGGACCCCAGTAATGACAAATTTTTAATTAAATGTACTAAATTAATATGTGTCGATATTTGATTACTACAATTTCTGAATATACACTTAACTGTCTTACAGCGTGATTTGATGACAATCGATCGATAGGTGTCAAAATGGTGGACATTTAAACTAATTATTAGTATAATTTATTTATTATCATAGCAACTGCTTTACATTGATTCAAATTTGACGATTCTTTCTTTTATATCTTTTGTGTCGTAGTACTTATCATTTTGTAATCATTAGCAAGTGTTATCTACTTTAAATTACTATAAATTAAAATAACTATATTTGCGGACTTTGGTTATTAAATTGATTAAATAAAGAGTTACTTGTTTTATTAGTAACATGAGTTCATGAGAATTACAAAAAAACAAGCCTATTAATCCAAAAAAATCGAAAACTTGCTCTTATAGCGGCCATAACTGGTGCCTTTACCTTATCTACTGTATACAAGAACTTTAAACTTAAAAAGTCATGTTCGTAAGTTTCCTTGTTTTGGTAAGCATTCACAAACGTCGAACTTGATCCAGGAACCCCCAAAACGTCTAATTTTGTTAAAATCTCGAGTTCGAATTTTTCCATGTACTAAATGATTACAATATTTTATGTATGTATAAAAAAGTAATTAAGACGGGCAATACTTCCTCGTTCGAAATAGCATTAGCTTGCAGGTCGGGAACAATGCCAAACCACGTATAAAACAAATAAATATTTAAGAAAAATTAATACGTGTGCTCGTGTGCTAATGCAAATATATGTATTATGTACCAAACGCTATTCTCTATGTCCTATGCAACACTATTTTAAATATAATAAGAATTAAAATAATGCAGTAGCTACTTCTTAAAATTGTTACGATATTATTATAATATAATATAGGTGCAATTTCCATTTCATTTAAATTTATGAATAATATATGTATATATCTTATAGAACGCTGTGATCCAACCTGCGACCTGCGAAAATTTTCAGATCCGCGAACCGCAATACGAACAACGGATAATTGAGAATAATTATCTTTATTTTATTAAAAATATGAATAAAAAATAATATTTTATTAAAAATAATTTTGTTCAAAGTGTATAAATATTCTTACTCAAATTGGTACACCCATTTTTCATATTAAAATCATAAAAGTTTCTGAATAAAAAATATGTAAATTTGTTGTCTGATAAGTAGTGTTTGATCGAAGGTAATTTTTTGACCGAAGCTGAACCTCGTTTTGTTTTAGTTGCTTCCTCGCAATATCGAAGATACGAGAAGTTTTGTGATCGTTTTAGAATGAGACAAAAAAATTGTTTTCTGATTTCAAAATTTTAAATTGATCTTTCCGTTTCAGGTCAAGACAAACACTTTTCGTTCCGTGTCTGTCTGCATGAGTGTCCGTGCGTGTGTGTGTCTGTCCCCTGACATCCCAAAATATTTATTTTTCAAGATATCTCAAGAACGACACATGTTTATTGAAAATTTTATATAATATTTTTTGTAGAGCATTCAATTTCCTACAATATGGGTCTACAACGTTTGTTTTTTTAAATTGATATTTACTTTGACATATTAAATGTCATATTGACGTTTGCATAAATTTAGATTTAAGTAGATTGAAATTGCAAAAAAATTAAAAATATACGAAAAAATAATCAGGTGCATTTTAAGAAAAATTTCGAACTAATATTTTTTAGTAAAATTGTATAAAAATTAAATGGTTAACCAATGCCAGGCAATTTATCTGAATACTTTATCGGTTTTTTAAATTATTCAATAATTAACTACCTTTGGTAAATTTAACACGAGGATGCACTGTGCATTTACTTGGCAGATGTTTTTTATATTTTATATTTTTTATATTTACTTATATAACAGTGTTATTTCCGTGGTTATTATTCAAAACAATGCAGATCAATGTTTTTTAGTACAAATATGTAAAGATATGATACATTACATTAACATTTTATTACTTGTTGCTTAACATTCATATCATTTAATTAATTAAAAAGTATATTCTACACGAGTCTACAGTCTAGACGTAATAAATTCAACATTTTTTGTCTCTTCTAATTCTATTTTTCAGAACTTTGCAAAAATATGATTAATTAAATTAACAACTATTTTAAAAAATGAAAAATAAAATGAGTAAGACTGTAAACAAAAGAAAATAATAAAGCACAGTGCAGATAAAAAACAAATGTATATTCATTAGTTTTGCAGTTCACATTTTATAGCTTTAGATAACACCATTTTTTTACATTTTTAAGAAATTTGACTGTTTACAGCATGACTGTTAAAGAATTGAGAAATAAATTAATATTATGTCATTATAGAACTAGTCACAGGTTATTTTTATCCAAAAAAGCGGAAAAATTTAATTACTTTAAAAAAATCTACAGTAGATACATTTTATAAACAGTATGTTAATTAAATGACATGATAAATATTAATTAAATTATTGGTTGTGCTATGTTAAATAAATTTATTTGATTATACATATTTGCCTAATTGAATATTATGACATGGATTTTAAAAATATATCTTAATCAGAAAACAAATTGAAAACTCATCAAATTCTTCATGATGCATGTATTTATTAATATCTTTTGAATGTATAATTGTGGTAGTATGTCAGTACTTATGCAATTTGAATTATGATTTATCAGTAAGACCGGTTTTGAGAAAACCAAGGGCGCTTTAAACATTTACAAGTAGATACTAATAAGATGTATATACAATAATACATGCATAATAAATAAATAATAGTTAAAAATAGACTTTGATATGCATTGATAATAATTACGAAAAATCGTCTTGTGTAATAAATCAAATCAATTTCAGTGGAATTTGTAAAAGATTGTTTATTGGTATCTATTCTTTATATATTAATCAATACTTTTCAATAATAAGTGCCTCTCATATTCATATGACAAACAAAAATATTTTTGTCAAAACAGGTTACCTATATTCTATATTATTTCTTATTTGCATGTATTATTAAAATCAGTAATCTTATTAAAGAAGGAAATATAAAAAATGACAAGTACCTACTAATATTTAGAATGTAATTTTTTTTCTCACCGCTTTCTTATTATAATGCACACTGTTTCGTTAAAATTATGCAGTCGACATAAACATTAATTTCATTCATTTTGAATTTCAGCAAACTGGTATTTTCACAGAATTCACTTACTTTCAACGACAGAAATTAATGTAGAGACGTCACATTCACGGTCAAGAAAACACTATTAGTATTCCCAAATTATTTATTCACATAATACCTATATATTTTATTAATTATTTATGCTTTATACACAAAGAATAAATCTGATTTTAAACGAAACCGATTCTGTGTCAAAACTCGAGCCTATAAATAAATAAAAATAAACACACGACCCACACTGCAGGCGAGAATTCTTGTCAACGCATTTAACTAAATGCAGATCACAAAAATACACAAATTGGGCCATCCCAGAACAGTTATATAATGTGTACTGAATAATAATAAAAACATTCACACCCATTTTCAGTACTTACGAAAAAATTCGATGGGAATACGACGTCCATGAAATGTTTCTTTGACGTTTTAGGTTAACTCCCTGACCACACAAAGCACATTTTATATTTCAATTGTGCTACACCAAGCACACATGAATCAGAAACTACAAATAACCACAAAACAGTCGAAAATTTCACTAAATTACAATTAAAATAGATCACAAATTCTATCTTGCTCCGTGTTCTTGTATTTGTATCGCGGAATATGAAATAGTGCACACCGTTCCGTGCAGAAACAACGCGTTCTCTGTCTGATATGTGACTCAGAGATCATCAGCCCACTCATGACATTAACATACTGGTAGGGATGCGGCGTCTGCTAGACAGAGACACAAACGGCTCTAAGAATAGTGGTGACGGCCCACAGAGAGGAATAAAAACCGCATTATTTAATACTTTGTTCCACTTCAATTTATAAGTAGCATGATTTTAAATGAAATCACTCAGATAAAAACCATTGTTTCACTTTTCTTCAAAAAATAACTTTAAGTTTACTCTGTACATATTTCAAATTTTCTAATACTTAAGCCGCATTTACACTATGTAGTAAAATCTGCTATATAACATTTGCTATATGTAGCAGTGCTACATATAGCAAATGTTATAAAACATTTGCTATATTTTTCAAATTGTACTCAAATGATACTGTGTTACATGTAGCAAAAGTTATATAACATCCAGTCTGATTGAAGATGTCGAGGAGGAAAGACTTAATGCTAGCGGCAGCTATTACGATATTTTTGGCATGTCATAGAAGGAAACGTAGGTTTTGGGTTCGGCCGTTATTATTAGCTAGAGAAAAATACAGTGGAAGTGATTTGCTGAAAGACTTAAATGCAGATGACTTTGCATGACTTTTCCATTATGAAAGCTTTATTAAAAATGAAAAAACCGTTGTAGACATAGACACATAAGACATATAAATATCACCGCTTGAACTCGAATGATAGAAACTGCTACATGTAGCAGATGCTAGAGAACCAAAACTACTTGTAATACTTGCTACATATAGCAAAAGTTACATGTAGCTTATTTTTCTTTGATCTTTACCTACTCTGGATGGAAAACATAAATCTTGCTATATGTAGCAGATTTTGCTATATGTAGCACCAAAAACTACTACATGTAACATTTGACATTTTTCCGTTTTCGTACTTATAGCAAAAGTTATATAACATTTGTTATATAGCAGGTTTTGCTACATAGTGTAAACGCGGCTTTACCTATACATTACGCATAAAAAAGATTGATATTGTTGCAATCTAACACATTACACATCTTATCGCGGGCCTCCAGACCAGGTTTTTCGGCGGACCTACTCCTAATAAAAAACCTAGGACCTATTTATATTTTACCGACGATCAAAAAAAAGCTTGTTGACCAGCCTCACCGGGCCCTCAGGCTACAGCCCTATCAGCCCTCCTTTATGGGGGCCATGATTACAATACATAAAAACAATAAAAATAATATTTTATGGAAAAAAATAAACAAAAAATGTATTATCAAGTTTATTAGAAAGTGTATACTTTCAAAAAAATACAAAATAATTCAAAACAGTTGCGTAACCATGCTTTTTTAGAGGGGGGGGGGGGTATTTAGGGACCATAACATACATTTTACATATATATTATTTGTTATAATAATTTGGCCCCTTGTTGGTTACAACACTGTGGGGGGCAGACCCCCCCTGTCTCTCCTCTCCCACTGGTTACGCCACCGACCAAAACCATATATAAATGTACATAATCATAATCATATACACAATAAGATTTATTCCAAATACAAAGTAATAAATAAATATAAAAAACTACAAAAATGTATTAAATTAATTAATTATAATATAACAATCATTTTACAATAAATGTTTTTATTTGAACATTAACAAGAAATATACAACTTATTTTTAATTTTAAAATTTTAAGTAGAATTTATAATTTTGTAATTAATTTATTAATTTTACATTTCTTTAAAAATTAAAACTAATTATTTTTAAATTAAATATTTGAAGTAGACAGACTGGCAATCTTTTTTCATATTCTATAAAGATATAAAGTGCACCACACAAACTTTACGGAATAGTGATTTCGGCAGTTTTGGTCATTGCCTGAGACAATTGAAAAGTTTTTTTGTTTTATTATATTTTTTGTGATCGCCTAAAATTATCAAAAATAATTTATTTTTTTTATTATAAAATATCCCGAAAGACTTTCCCCTGGGGGACAGAGTTTACAAATATGTTACTGTCCTCAACTGTTCATTTTTAAGGCTTGTGTGTATTGACACTTTTGTTTTGTGAACTAATAACTGCCACATATCAATAATTCAAGTAATTTGAATGAAACTACTTTCCCATAAGGTTCGTGCGGTGTCCTTTCAGACTAGAAAATCACTACTGTTCATATACCTACTTGTATTAATTACATAATAAGAAGCGTATTATAATGTTTCTTAAATGCAAATACATAGACTTGAAAACATTGCCATTAGCATTTCATTCAAAAGAAAATTATTTTAAAAGAAAAAATGTTTAAGAAACACTGTTATAGATTGCCAACAGACGCCAATCATCACTTCTGTAATTGAGTTTAAGTGATATAAAAATACCTATTTAAAAGCTTTTGATTTCACTTTCACACTAAATATCATGCAAAAAGGAATGTAAAATAACAATATAATATACAAACAAAAATCTGTATGGTTCAAAATAGGGAGCACAATACTTAAAGTAAATAAAAAGTCAAATAGGCACAAATGCATTTACAAATCTATTAAATATGAAAACATACGTAACAAAATACAAGCTAATTGCAAGTATTAACAAATTTTTTTTTATTATTTCTAAGCAAAATAGTTTCACAGCAATGAAAATTCTATTTCATAGGCTCTACGTATAATGTCTAACTGTGCATTACACAGATTACACTTATATTATTTATTCTGTAACATTAAAATATAACATTGTTAGTACCAGAGAAATGCAAACCCATAGGCGATAGAAAGATATATGTGTAATTTTTTTTAAATAATACTGATACACAAGCAACATGCAATTTTGATGGAAAATCAGATAAAAATTATATGGTATTTTTTTAGATAATTAAATGAAAAAATATTTTAAATCTCAGTCATTAATTTTTTAATTCATACTTTAAAAAAATACTTGTTAATGACTGAAATTTAGATGTATAATAATTAGTGTCCAACAGAACATTTGACTTGGGCTTCGACTAAAATTAGGCCAAAGGGACAAAATGATCGTTGTTTTATTTTAGTTAGATTATTAAAGTAATTAAAATAAATATCTGCTCTTATTATTTTAAATCACACACTAAATAAAAACACTAGAAAATGTATTCAGCTAAAAATAAATATTTTCCCTACTTTTTTAGTATTATATAATTTTTTGGCTACAAAAAAAATTTTAGCCTCAGCTTTGTTCAAAAAATGACCTTTGGTAAGACACTAATAAACATAATAAATTTTTATACATGTATTTTTAAATTATTCATATTTTGGCAATTATTGTCAGATGTCTGGCTAAAGCAATGATTCTGAACATATTTCCTCAGAAACCACTTATCTTCAGACTGAAATCTCACGTATCCCAGATTGGGATGAATAAAAAAATTATAAGCAAATTCACTAACTGCTCCACATACTTCTTAATATTATTCTGTATAACACAGTACATTTATCCAGTGCTCCAAATAGAAAATAAAAGAAATAAAAAATTAATTAAAAATTTCTGTATTGAAAATGTGTTCTCACAAACAATACATAATAAGGATAGTTTTTAACATAAAGTGAAACTTGGATTGTCCGCCATCGCTTTTAATTTAATTATGATGTAAGGTCTTGCTGGCGATAACCACCAAGACTTTACATTTTTTTTTAATGATTTTTACATCATACACTGTTATAATATAACTTTATATGCATATTTTACTATTGACACCATGATGTACCTAATTATTGTTACATATAAAAACATGCAATATGCAGGTACTATGATTTTATGATTGTAAAATATTTTGAATGTACATATTCTATTATCTGTCAATTCCCATATTCGTCATGGTCTCAATTATGTACCTGGCGGATAATCAAAATTTTACAATACTCTCATATTCTTCTCAATTAATTACATGCACCTATTAATAAAGCTCAGCTTTTATAAAAATTTTAATCATAAATCAATATCTTAATATTAGTAGAACTTTGACAGTATAAAATTAGACCAATCTAACAATTTTAAATATTTGTTGCAAAAGGACATCTTTAACATGTTCTTAAAATTTACATACAATGCCATCATTATATATTTTTGACACATTTCAACTGAAATTTAGATAACTATGAATTTATCACACCTTTCTTCCTATAAATTAAATATCAATTCTATTGTCATTTGATATTTAATATTTTAATTGTACGACATATAATTATTTATATACAGTGCTGTAATGATATGACAAGTAACATAGGCCAGCATTTAAAATGCTATAAACATAGTCAAAACGGTTATTTAAAAACGACCCAGAGTAAAAATATGATTAGAACAAAACTACCAAAATCTTAGTTTGCCTAGAATACATGGGTGTCCTCAGTGAAGGGCAAACAGGGAACTTGCTCCCCTGGGATCAAACAAATTGATGCAATACTGTATTGTGAAAAAATATTTAAATAAAAGTTTATTGGTGTAATTATTTGTCTACAAGCTTTGCCCCCGTTTGAAAATTTTCTGCAGACGCCCTTGCTTGGATATTATCTACAATTCTGTGTACGTACATATATTTTAACTCTTTAACTATAGGTACCAATGAAATTGTCAATTAACAATCTCCGTACCTACGCATATCTTAAAATCGCCAAATGATGACTTTTGTCATCTATTGTCGACACCCATAGTTAAAAGGTTAAACAAATAAAAAAATATATTAATGTTCTTGATACTCAATGATTATAATTCCAATTAAAAAATCTATTTGTAAAAATAGCTGATATATGAAATATCACATGACTATTGATATAAAGTTGCGTAGTTTTCATAAGAATATAGAACAGGTCTGTGCAATTCCTACATTTTATGCGGCCCGGTAAATATTTCTCGAACCCCGGCAGTTGAAAACGCTGGTTTATACTTTTTCTAACATAATTTAAAATACAGTAAAACAATTGTATTTCATATTACAGGTTGCACAGGCCTTTTATAGAGATTTTAATATATACAATTTTTAAATGTATATACATATACAAAAATATATATGTATATAAAACATTAAATATACATACTCACTGATATATTGAATACCAAAGATTTACAGAACAAAATTTAGTATCAAAAATAATATATAATTATAATAAAAATAACCTTCATCTTCAAATATATTCAGCCGAAAAATGTAAATATCCATGGTCTTAAATCATAACTTGATAACTGTAAAAATGTGATTTTTCAGGAGAGATATAAATTACCATTAAATTTAACATATTTCTACAGATACCATGAATAGACCAAACAAAAGAGCACAAAATTAAATTGGGAATAGAAAAATAAAAATAATTAAATTGGTTTTTAAGTACAGTACAAGTTTGTTAGACAAGTTCGGTAATTAGATGTTTCTGAGCTTGCTGGTCTCCAATATTCACATTCTGTTATTAAACATTTTTATACTCTCTCTGTAGTTAAACATTGATTAAACCAAAAATTGTTCTTTATTTTATATGTATAATACATTCAGTAGTTAAAAGCATTCAGTTATTAGACAGTCGACTAGTTTTCATGGTGTCTAATTAGTAACCTTGTACAGAACTTATATCGTAATATTATTATACAAATCATAGGATTCTTATTAGATTTTTAATTCAAATAATTATGTAATGAAGGTTAGATTTAAATTCTTTTAATTCTGCATATTTTTATAAAATGTGTACATTTATAGTAAATATTAATATTTTATAGAAAATATTAAACAATAAGGTCATTGTTATTTACAATATCGCACTGTAACTTTGGCATTTATTACATACAAGGAAAAAAATTATGTTATGAATAATACAACTGTACTATTTTTCAATATTTACAAGATTTTTTAGATAATAACTACACATTGTTTACCTAGACTACCACAGATTGCCACAGATACATAACAATAAAAAACTATTACATTATAACTTTTCTTAGAGAGAAATATCGATAGAAAATATATTTTAATGTATCTGAAACATTTGGAAAAATCAAAATATTTTGTAAAAAATTTACATACATACATATATCAGTCATAAAAATGTATATTTTCAACAGTACGGTTTTCATAAGATAATATTTATGATAATATTCCCCAATATAAGACAATATGGAAGAGTCATTATGATCTATTAATATTTAGTAATACTTTTGTAAAGTAAGCCAATGTTACTGTGGTCTGTAGCAGGACTGAGAATCTTCTCTATATTCAGCTCGAACAAGTAGAAAAGCAATTACCATTGTAAAAAGAAGAGTTAATACCGACAATAATTGGGTGTGTCGTAGGGCTCGATGCAACTGAGCTTGACATTCTCCAATTCTTTCGACAGTTATTAACAAATTAGTCAGTTGTGATTGGTTACTTCCAGCTGTAGCTCCTAAAATATTATTGTAACATTAAACCACATTTTATGTAGCAGTGATTCTTAACCAGTGTTCCGCGAACATGTTACAAGTGCTCCACAAAATAATAAAAGCAATTCACAAGTAGCATATATATATATTTTTATTATTTGTTTAAAGACCTTAATGATTCAGTAAGATAGTCTCCGCAATTTTTTTCTCAATCAAAAGTGTTCTGTGACTTTGAAAAAGTTAAGAACCACTATGTAAGGATGTGCAAGAAATATATGTATTTTTAAACTAACCTGAAGCTATTCCATTAGGTGTAGAATCAGAACCAGGACCAGCACACCGTAGTCTATGTTGCTCAATATCTTTATCATTTGCATTCTTCCAGAATTCATTAAGTTCTTGAGCCGACAGATCTGGCCCGCAGCCTGTCATGCCCATAATAAGGAACTTATCCCGAGTCAAACCGCCAAGTTGAAATCCAGGTTGTAACGTTACATTTACAACCGCTTGTTCTCCAGATAACAGGCAACCTGCACTAGGACGTACTCTGAATTTTTCTGGCGACGTTGTTTTGATCTTAAAGAGTAATAATATGAAAGTCAAATTTTATAACTATCTACTTTAATGCTATTTTAACCTGTCTTGAAAATATCTAACATATGTTAGCTAAAATTAAAATTAAAATATTCTGTCAAGAACTTTAGGTGAGAATTATTTACAATACCAAAAAAATATTAAATACAAATACAATTTTTTTTAATTATAAAACAACTGGTTTTATCATTTTAGATTTACTTAATTAAATTGCTTTGTCACAAAAGAAAATACCTTGTAAGTAATAGTATCCGATGCTTTATTTTTAATAGTGAACATTCCATATAGTTCATTTCCATCTTTATTGAACACAATAACTTCTGATGGTGAAATTAGTAAACATGAATCTAAAACAAGTGTATTAAAGCATGTTAAAAGCTCTGCCGGTTTTGCTAATTAAGAATTTACATAACCTCTATGTATATATATTATATTACAAAATAGTGTTGTAAATCTGAATAAAAAAAATGTATTTTACCTGCATCTGAAGCAGACTTATTTTTAAACGGCATTTCAGACATTGGAGATCCATCAGCAAAATGTACCTAAAGCATATAAATAGAGTAATAAGAAAATCTATTTATACATATTTTTAATTATATATAGGTATGTATATCTTATTTATACATATTTATGCAGTAGTATAAATATTTTATTTAAAAAACTATAAAATAATAATATAAAATACTTCAGTTTAAAAAATAAAATAAACTTACAAGCATTATGGGAATTATAATATTTATGAAACGACAAATATTTGAATTGCTAATATTGACTTTAATTGTATATAAATGTTAATTTGTTTTGTTTTTATTAAGCCACATGTCAAAGTTCATTTATAAATTGATTATTTTGCAATTATGTAATAAACACCATACTATATTGATTTTAAATAATTACAACATGGTTAACTTCATTTAATGGCATTTTAAAATAAAGTAAGTAGTTCATTTTTGAAGAGATTATTGCGCAGCTTTAAATAAACTTAATTATTATTAACTTAGTTTTTAACAAAATCAAAGTATATAATAATAATAATACCTTCTTTATATTTGTATTTCCAATATTATCCCCTGTGGCAACAGAATCATCATTTCGAGTTTCCGGAACAAAACTAAAATTGAAAGTATTTTGTCCACCCCAGCATATTAATGCCTGATCTAGACTAACAAAATCTTTAATATTGTTCTTATTTATATTTTTTATTTTTTGTACAGCTTTGGCAGGTAACCACGATTTAATAATAGTAAAAGCAGCTAAAAATAAAATAAAAATCACTAAATGTATGAGCAAAATAATATAGGGTGACCAGATTTACAATTGTATACATTTAAAAGCACTATAAATAATAGTATTTGCTTTTTTGTCATATAACGCATGAAATAAGCTACACATTTATATAATATGTAGTAACTGTATGTATAAATTTGTATACCATAATGTTGGTTCATTCTTTGTGGAGTTAACATTAAGGCCAGTTTCATTTCTTAGTTATGAAAGATCTCTGAGAATGCTAAATTTTCAGAACCGTCGACATTTGTGTCTTTCAATTTCAAAAATTTATATTGAACAATTAAGTCACGGGGCGTATTGAGAAATATTTCAAATGACTATTTTCTAATAAAATTCTATAAAAAATGTCAAATAATGATAGTTGTGATATTGATGTAATTAATCCAAAAATGTATATTGAATAATTAAACTATAAAAGAAGTAATGTTTTTTTTTTGTATTTTCATTTTGTAAATCTGGTCATTCTTATATTTGTAAAGCATCAAATAAAACTGAAGAATGATAAGTACCGTTTAGTACCCATGGCATTTCAAATACTAAAATATAATTTAAAAAGTCAGGATAGAAATGTTTGAATAATCCAATCAGATATCTTGTAAATTCCATATCCATATTAGAGAGACCTGTTGTAGCCATATCAAAAAATAATGTTACTTGTTGTCCATTATCCATTCTAAAATAATAAGAAATTATATATTCTAATGTTAATAAAATTATCTTAAATATTTTTAATATCTTACTAGAATTAAGTGTTATCTATATAATATGTACTTATGTTCATTAATCACCTTTCGAGTCTTTCCATCCAATATACAACACAGCGTTTCAGCTCATCTAGATCTTTTTGACCTTTGATATGTTTTTTGCTTTTGAAAACAAATAAAGTGCAACCATTTTTGTCCTTACCATGAGGAAAAAACATTCCTTCGATTAAATATTCCATTTTTACATTACTCTCACTGATTTCTATAAAACAAAATAGGTCTGATTGGAAATAACTTTATTTAACTTAAAATTACCATTTGCCCCATATTCTTTTCTCCATTCACAAGATTCCCATAGCATGTTAAAAGATTCGGTCATGTTTATGTCGGTATGGGTCAAAAATCTCCTAAGCCAGTTATCATTATTTTGTACACGGGCAACATCAGCTGGATGAAATACATCTAAAATAAGTATATACATTCTTAATCTGATAATTCAAATATTTATTAATGAAAATGTACTTACCTTCACTGGAACTGTAATTATCTTCAATTTTCTTAAAGAACATACGTCTCAATTCTTCAATTTGTTCTTTAGTTGGTTGCATTTTAAACCAGGTATGTATATGCAAACTTTAAATGGGATGTTTAGCGCAAAGGTCGGTGATATCGACAATTTTACGATATCACACAATCAATTGCACATAACCTTTACAATTGATTTGATGATGACAATGACAGAGCTGAATAAAGCAAAAAGCAAACAGGAATGTCCTTGTGTTGCATCATTCATAGTTATTATTTATCCCCTCTTCTGGTTGTTTTGATTGTTGTACTAACAATAAATACAAAAACAGGCAACACAGCAATTTTAGGCGATTTTCAACACACAATATAGTTTTCAGTACCTACTTTTAACATTCCTAATATCTTTTAAATTATTTAATTTATATTTTCTTTTATCTATTACACCTGGTGTTAGACTACTATAAATGTGTATATTTTTGTAATTATTTATAATTATATATTTGTTTATCAGCACTAAAGGATATCTATTAATAGTGCTATAAGTTATCTAGTAAAACACTATATTGATAGTCAAACTAGGTAGTTATATTTAATTTTAATATTTTTGAAACTGAAATAAAAAATCAAACAAATTATATTATTTATTTTATTTCAAAATTTATTATTTTATAATACAGTATTATTGAAATTACATAATATTTAACCAAAGAATTGCTTGACTTTATGTCCAACCTTTTTGAAAAATCCAGGTTTCTTTTCTTCATGCACATTGATAAAACTACCATACGTTTCTTGTTCATGTCCATGTGATTTTTGATAATCTTTATGGCCTTTATCATTATGTTGTGTACCTTTTCCACCCCATGATTCTTCTATTACTTTTCCACCCCAATTATCTTGAGCAATATGTTTACCTCCTTTATTTTTACCCCATCCTTCTTCAACTACTTTATCACTACTCCACGAGTCTTGAACAACTTGGTGGCCTCCTTTCTTCTTACCCCATCCTTCTTCAACTTTATCACTGTGTGACTCTTCAACAATTTGATGACCTCCTTTCTTCTTACCCCACCCTTCTTCAACTTTATCACTGTGTGACTCTTCAACAATTTGATGACCTCCTTTCTTCTTACCCCATCCTTCTTCAACTTTATCGCTGTGTGATTCTTCAACAATTTGATGACCTCCCTTTTTCTTACCCCATCCTTCTTCAACTTTATCGCTGTGTGACTCTTCAACAACTTGATGACCTCCCTTTTTCTTACCCCATCCTTCTTCAACTACTTTATCACTACTCCATGAGTCTTGAACAACTTGTTGACCACCTTTCTTCTTACCCCATCCTTCATCAACTACCTTATCACTACTCCATGTGTCTTGAACAATTTGTTGACCATCCCACGGTTTTTGAATAGTTTGCTGATTTACTGAATACTGTTGACTAAGTTCAATACCGATAGCCAAAAAAAATAACAAGCAGACAGTATGAGACATTGTATCTGAATAAAAGAAAGAAACTATTAATATATTTTAGCAAATAGTTAAGTGTATAATAAAAGACTAGTACATTTTCCCGTTCTGTTACTTGTTATAGAAATAAAAAACTATCACTTTTACAATTGTAAATTGTTCTTTCAATGATTTTTTTAAGCTAGATATGGTTAGATGAAGACAAATTGAAAAAAAAAACCGCACGTAATTTTGTTGATCCATTTTTTGAGTATATTGTTAAAAAAAATTGTCACATACATACAGACATCACTCCAAAAATAATTAAATATGATTTGGAGGATCTCAAAACGTGGACATCTAGTAAAAAAATAAATAAAAAATTCAGAATTAATATTCTATAATTATAAATAGGCATTGAAAAAAAAACAAGATTCAAATGTAAAATGTAACGTAAATGGCCTTAGGTACATTATAATCTCTCAACCTTTAGTCCAGTGAGGGCACATTAAAAATTCATCAAGGGTGCCGGGTTACCGACCCGTGCTATAAGTTATGATAAATTTTTTTTTTAAATTAGAATAATTACAATTTTGAAATATTTAATTAAAGTACTGAGACATTAAATTTTATTATTAATCTAATGAAAGAAAAGCAATATTAAGTTTAAATATACTCACTTGTTTAATAAGAATAGCACCTGCACGAGCAAAATATTTAAACCAACTTAATAGATTTTTAAATTAATCTCGGCTTTTTATAGCCGTTATACCTTTGTGGTTTTCAGAGCATTATAATTTCTTTGTATTTTCTTATCAATGTAATATTTCCTGACAAATATATAAGGTGTATTGTGGTTTTTGAAACTGAACTTGTAAATTATCAATTTCCTGTTTTTAATTATAGATTTATGTGGGTACTTTCCATAATAATATAAAATAATTATTTTGATGAATATCTAATTTAATAATATTTCTTTCAGTTATACACAGTACATTTTTTTCAATAAAATAAAATTAACTTATTTAAAAATTAAAATTCACTATGTTGAATTTAATATGACATTATGACAAGTTGAAATAAATATATAAATTTCACAGGTGTAAATATATACATATATATAAATACTAAACGGTTCAAAGAGATTATCACATAATTTTATTACACAATATACATTTATTTATTCTACAATGAGCATACCTGTAATAGATACTTTTACCTAAATAATATGATTATAAATTAAAATGTTCATGATGGCAAAACTCCTAATTGCTGTAAGCAAAGTAAGGCTGCATCAGCCTTAGCTTGTTTTTTGTTTGGACTCGCCACACTAGGCTGATACTCTAAGCCATTTAATCGGACCTGAAAAAATACATTTATTAATTAAAATTGTTCATATTTATATATTTACATCCCTTCTGCAATTTTTTTTATCAAATGAGCTTGACAAAGTTCTAAAAATTACTCTTGTGAATTAAAATTATTGTTATCCAGCTTTTTGAAAAATTTATTTAATTTTAACTTAATAAAACAAATAAAAAATAGAGATTACAATCTTCAAAATATTTTTTTAATGTTCATTCTTTACAGGGCACCGATATACACAGACATAGATAAAAGATATTACACAGAGCCCCCACTGTATACATTATTTTACTGTTTTCATATCTTTCTGCTAAATAAAAAAATTTTAAATGTAAAAAATATTTATAAATTTTTAGAAACAAATCCTGTAGTTATTATCAAATAAATAAAATACTGAACATTTTTGGTTTACAATTTCTATCTATTCAATGTTTCCACATAAATAATAAGTAATAAAAAAAACCAAATACTGATAAATCTTAATGAAATATAAGTAAACTTTTCCTTACCTTGAATAAGAAATTTTTCTTATGAGCAGGTCCGCATTCAAAACAACATTCATACTGAGGTGGCCCTAGTTTTCTCTTAGAAGCAAATTCCCCTAAAAGTGACACAGGATGCTTCCCCTGTAAAGTATTTGTATTGACCGATTTTTTCATCGGCATTTTCCTTGTTTTCACTTCTTCATCTGCGACCAAACCTTTCTTATCAAGCTTAACTTCAAGCATCAACGGAGTGAGAGCTCCATTCTTTTCTTTACCAAGACCTTCACCCGGTCTCCAGCCCATTTTCTGAAGCAGGTGCATTCCCATTCCACCAGATACCGGAGTTGCTGTTTGTAGTTGATCCTATATTATTCAGTTTTATATTAGAATAACATCCTTGTACAGACATCTGTCTATTTTAATGGTATTTTCATATTATGTACACTGTTTTTTTTATTTAGCTTATTGATTTTGGTTTCTGATTATACACATTATTTTTATCTATCTCTCTATTTCATAGTCTCATTACAATTTGAACATGTAAGAAAACATTGATCAAGAAAACATCGTATAACCAGTTACCAAACATAAAATAAAAATTAATAATATTTTCAATTGTAAATATACTTTTCTTAAATTTCTTTTCAATGACATAGCTACAATGGTTTAAAAATTTAGAGTCCTGAGGCTAAAAAAAATATATCAGGGCACATATTATTTAAAGGATTTTTTTTTTTTAATTGACAGGGACTTTATGACATGCATAATTAGTATTGTACGATAGTTGTATAGTTATAGAAATATTATTTGATTTTTATGATAAATTCTATAAACAAAATAAATAACAAAGGAGATAGGAGGGCATGTAACAGAGTAAACATATACAATAATATACATAATGTGAACATACCATAATAGTGTTTAATATGTTAAAAATTCTAATAGAAAGTTTTAAAACAGAAAGAAATATTAATAAATACATTATTATAACATTATTAATGAAAACTATTAAATATCTTCAAATTTAAGAACATAATTATAATACACAGGATGTTAAAAAAATTGTCGTACATTTTAAGGACTTACTGTACTGATTAAAACGAGTAAAAATAAAAAAATGAGTCTTGGAAAGTTTTTGTACATATATTGATTAGACTTTTTTACTCATTTTAATCAGTACTATATCCTTAAAATTTCAAACACTTATTTAACGCCCCGTGTATTAAAATGGATAGTATGTATATGTTTATTTATTTTATAATAAACTTATTAAAATCGCATTTTCAAAACTTTTCTATTATTTATTTGTTTTTATTATTAGATATATTAATATTCATAAAAAAAAATAAAAAAAAGTCTAATAATTTCAATGAATAAAAATAAATTTAAATGTTTATACGTACATGATTGTATACTTTTTAAATTTCTAGAGTATAATAATCATAGAAAAGTTGAGTTTTTTTGTTCAGATTTTATATTGTACTCACCAACCTGACTACTTCGTAACTCAGCTAGCCGCTAGAGTCCTCTGCTGGCAAACCACTGAACTAAAAGCCTGGAACAAATTCTCAGGTCGTGGTATATCCACAAAGTTTTGGTGAGAACCAGTGAATATAAAAATATATGCATAGTATAAAATCAAACTGATACAAAATATATAATTTAAATTAAAAAAAGATTAAAAAGTTTATCATAGATGAATTCAAAAATATTCATTTATTAGAAGTAGTTTGAAATATTCTGTTTAACACATTAATCACCATAGACATGGCAGATGGTTCTTAATATTTCTGACACAACATGCTATAAAAAATGGCATCAATTACATACATTTTCAGCAGGCTTTCTTCACTGTGCATTCATTTATATTTTAAATTGATAGAACTTATTGGGATAGATCCAAAATGAAAGATAACTTTTTAAATAATTACAGTGACTCAGTGAACTCATTTTTTTTATCATTGTGGTGATTAAAGTGTTAGAACAAAATGTATTTTTCACACCGTCCTTGTTTGCAAATTGTTATCCTAGTGTTTTATTTTTTCTATGTTGAATAAAGAAGTATTGTCTTAGACAATAAGACTCCTTTGACGTTAAGTGACCAACTTGAGGCAGCCAAGTCTCAGCAACTTTAGAAGTTACATGCAACTTTAGAAGTTACATACACCTAGGGAGATTGAATTGTTTCTTACACTAATATTAGACATACTGGTTTTTTCATAAAAATGCCCTTTTTCAACCTCCGTAGGTGTATGTAGCTTCATAAACTCACACAGCAAGCAGCCTTTATCGACGGTCAATACAACTACATGTCACTAGTCAGTGGCTAAGCATTATTTTTGTATTCAAAAATAACATTTAAAATACATACAATTATAATATTGACCGCCTATTGCAGTACGTAATTTTTTTCACAAGGTGTAAAAAGAGTTTAAAGCATTTTTAATTTCAAATTCCAATATTTCTACTAGATGATAATAACCAGACATAGCAGAAAAAAACTTAAAGAATTCAAATAGAACATTTTTGTTTATTAATTTTAGTCCTTACTTGATGCCTAGTAATACTTTTTTAACATTGAAAAATACACTTATTAGTAAAATACAACAATTCACAAATAATAAACGAATAAAAAATGAATTTATAAATAAATGTGATTTTTATAGATCTTTTTAAGAAACAAAAATATTTTAACAGAACAAATTAAAATTTTTATATTATATATCAGTTTGTTATGTACACTATATGACTATAATGTCAAGAAGCATTTAATTTTTAAATATAATTTTAATCACTAATTAGAGGTACTCAATTGATATTAATAAATTATTTATATTTAACTATTAAACAAATAAAAATAAATTGAATTGAATATCTCATTTTAATAAATTTTGAAACCATTAAATTCTCACCGTGAGATAAAGCTAAATTGCATTTATAAGATCTTTTACTTTGTGGAATACACACCAATTGAACAAATGCTGTTTAAATTTTTTTTATATTCTAAAGCTCTATATTTGTTTTTATAAATTAATGTATAAACAAGAAAATAAAATTATATAAAATACTTTTATTTAACACATAAAACTACAAAATAAAACCATTTTATATGCTTTTAAAATTACAGCATTTATTCAATATTGCAGACACAGAATCTATTTTTATATAAAAAATAGTCCAAGTCTGATTAACCAAAAGAGTATGAAAAAAGACGACAAGTCTCTTTTCTCACTCTACTCACCTGAAAATTTGTTACAGACAAATTAAAATTATTTATACGCAAAGGTTTCTTCCCGTTTAAGTTAATTTGACACTAATTTTTTGAACTCAACAAATATGAAAATATGGACATTAAAGGATAGATTTTTCCACCATGTGATGAAATCTCTGAAGATGAAAACTGGAATCTTACCTTCCTTGCCCAAGCTTGATATCCTGACGCTAATTCGGCTGGAGAAAGAATCTGTGCACCAGTGCTTCCTGTAAACTGTCCTGGCATTTGTTTACTAGTTACCCAACTTTGCATCTAAAATCATAATACAAGAATATCAGTTTCAAAATAATAAATTAGAATTTTTATTTGTATATTAGGTTTAAGTTAGATCATGAAGGCAGTATAAACTTGTTTATTATTCAGATGCAGTGCGACAAACAACGTTTCACGCGAATATGTTGTGACTTGTATTGTTTATGTTGTGTTTACAATATGAGCGCAGTGGCACAACACGTTACTTCTTGTATATGTTATACATTGTGATGCCTTCTACATATGATGTAAAGAAAAAAAGTGATGCGTAATTGTGCTCATCTTAAAAAAGGCAGTTGAATATGCAAAAAAATGTACTTTTTTGTCAAAATCATAAAAATTGTTAAGTTGGTTGATCTAAACGATACATAAATCCTATCAAAAGGATGAAAATATTGTATAAACCTTAAAGTACAAGCATTAAAAATTTAAAAAACATCATTATTACATTAATAGGACATATTTAATGTTTTAACTTTTTTTAGGGCCGAAAACCTGCCTTATGGACCGTCATTCTTTATAGGGTTTTTACAGAACCCTAAAAAATATGTACATACCTGCTTTTGAATTTTATGAAGTTCTGTTAATGCTTGTACATCATTGGGGTTTTCTTGTAGTTTTCTCATTGCTGTCAATCTTTGGGATACAATTGAACCAATATCTAAATTCTGTAAAAAAATATTATATATTATACTACGTACATACTTGTAAATAAAAATTTTACAAAATGATACAAGATAAAATTGAAAATAATATCAGAAATCATTCCTACCTTACATACTTCCGGTGGTTGAAATACACTAGTATCTACAGGAGTCGGTGGCAACGGAGGTTGTACAATTGGAGGCATCACTTGAGGTCCCGGTGGTAACATGGGTTGAGGTACCTCTTGTGGTACTACTGGTGTAGTCTGATTTGTCGTTGTCAAAGCACCACCGACTACAAACGGCTTGACCGTTGGTTTGGTGACTTTAGGCGCAGTGGGTAGATCTGGTTTCTTAGGCGACACGGGAACCCATTCGTTTTCTGTTTTACGATGTTGCTGGCCACTTGAAACTGGGAACTGCATTAACAGTGTGCTTTTATCCATTAATTTTTCTTGCGTTGTTTTGATTGGTAGTGGTGTAGCATTCTGTAAAAATATTTTTATAAGAATCTGATACTTTAAAATAACATATTTTTTTATGAAATAATTAAATAAATCAGGGAGTTACTGCCAAAAATTGATAATTACCTAAAATAAGTTAGTTATCTCATCATCCCCAAAAATAATAATGTGGAAAGTGGTTCTTAATATCAAATAACAATTATGCCTGTACACTTATACACAGTATAAACACAATTGTATTTAACTGAATATGCACACATAGGTTCTGTGATGTATACTTATGACTTATAAAAAGTTTATAGCTAGACACAGTTACAAATGTAAATAAAACATACTTTAATATTGATACTGAAAAAATTTAAATTGTTAGTGTGTTCTTATCATATTTTTTTATGTAAACTGAAATATTGTGTACTACCAGTATTACCTAAAAATGAACAAACTGTATGTGATTTTATCAATATTTATTAGGATTTGAAAAAATATTATTAATATAATAATAATAATATAATTAAATATTAACTATTTTACTTAAAATATGAAGTTACCAATTTTTAGCAGTTATCTCAAAAAATAATGTCTTTTGTAAATAATTATAATTTGTTATGTTCAAATGAAATAAAAAATAAATATAAAATACCGGGATGTTCATAACGATAGATGAAGGTCTTTCTTTAAGCTGGAACGGATGATTAAAAGGTTTCTCTGTGTCGCTACCACTATTTTCATCATCATTTGAAGAGACACTACTCAAATCTCCCATTGCTTCTTTCTTAGACAAATTTCTACAGAAGTCTGTTAATTCATCTATACTTTTTCCACCAGATTTTATTGCAGCTAATACTTTTTCTTGAGCTTGTGGTCCTAATCCGACTGCACCAGGCAATGTCCCATTTTTGAGCATTTGTATTGCATTTTTGCGAGCGATTTCCAGTAATTTCTTTTTATCAAATTTAGATCTGGATTCTGACCTAAATAAGAAAAATTTTTTTGTTATTTACAAATTTAAAGGATAAATAAATCTTCTGGATCTTATATTTAAATTACAAAATAAATTATCAAAAATATTTTTACCTTGATGATGATCTTCTCTTATGATCTCTCGATCTAGATCTATGACTCCTGGACGAATGTGGATCCCTGCTTCTCTCTCTACTCCGATGTCTATGTCTACTGTAACGTGACCTTGAATCATCTCGATCATGCCTATACTTGTACCTATCGTCTTTTTCACTCTTATGTTTATATTTGTACTCATCTTTACTACTTTTATGTTTATGACCATTTTCTTTATTACTTGTATGATGTTTGTAATACTTATCTTTGGTTTTATCAATTTTTTCTTCACTTCTATGGGACGAACTTCTACTATGATGACTGTAAACATGCTTATCTTTTTTTAAACCATTCTCTACTTTTGAAACTTCATCTGTAGAATCTAACTCCAATTCATCAGATTTAGTTCCTTCAGAGCCAGAAATTTCACCATCTTCATACCGTTCGGCTTTCTTTCGTTGTATTTCTTCTGCTTCTTTAACATTAGCTTCATACACTGAACTAAATTTAAGATTTTTAATTTGTATTTTTTTGGCTGCCTTTGATTGACTTTGGGAATTATTTTCATTCATATCATTTTTAATATCAGTCTCTATACTTTCATCAAATTTATTTTTTATATTTATTTCAGGTTCAGGTTCACAATAATCAGTCACTGTCAGATTATTTTCGGTTTTAATTATTTTTATTTTTTCAGTATCCGATTCTGAATTGTGTTTTTTTCTTTTATGACGTTTATGTCTACTTGATTCTTCATCTGAAGAATCATCAGTATCGCTGCTACTTCTTCCATGTTTTTTGCTTTTCTTTTTATGTTTCTTTTTATGCTTTTTTTTACTTTTCTTGTGCTTCCTGTGATTTTTGTCAACTGTTTCAATAATTTGAGGCGGTTCGGCATTAAACGTGCTGAATAGTTCTGTTAGTATTTCATCAGACGATTTGATTAACGGTTTTGATTCATTATCTAATAGGGTAGGATCAATCACTGGTTTAGTATCTTCGATTTCGGTACCCATTTATTATAAAAATAATATTCTATTTCAACAAAACAATTTTTTGCGATTTATGACATTTCAATACATTTCAGTAGTGTCAATTATAGTTCTTATTCTTCTTTTTAAAATCAATTATCAATGCAGCCACACGTAACAGTTTAAATATAGGTATGCAAAGTTAGCAACGCCAGCGACGAAAAGTGCAGCCAACGTAAAATAAATAAACAAATTCAACAAATTAAAATTGTTAATAAAACTGAAATAAAGCATCGGAATTGTAATTAATTAGTGTAATTATAATAAACGGACGATTATCTTTCTTATAATATAATACAAAATTGGAATTTGAAATATTTTTGTGAATAAATAAAACCATTATTTATTAGTATTTTAAATAAGAACATTGTTGCCTTATACCAACTACCTCTTTCTTCAAATGATTGTTAAATGTTTTAGTTTAATTTAATTTTAATTTTCAAATGTTTCATATCAAATAGCCGATCAACGACCGCGACGGCTTGATTATTAATATTTTGTATTTTTCAGATTAATAAGAACATTGTTTCCTTATACCTTTTTCTGAAAATGTTTGATGCATAACATTTTTTATATTTGATTTGATTTTTATTATGAATTTAACATTTCTAATGATATGTTTCAGTTTTTCTCATCAGCGGGCGAGATTAGAGCTTTGGTGCAACGACAACTGAGCGACTAGAATTGTTACAAGAAATACTTTATTACTTTGTATGTTTATGTTTTATGTTGTATGTTTTGCATGTTTGTTTATTCGGACGTCCGATGTTGGTTTTTTCTTTCAGATCCGTGCGCGGAGCCTGACCGCGTTACGGCGCGTCCCCCGGCTGGCCGATGGGGGAATTCCCTTGTTGTTAGAAAAATATGTTTAAAATGTGAGATAAATATGTAAAAATTTCAAGTTAGATTTTTATTTTATAATATGCACTACACTGGTTTCGCGTTATTTGGTCCTCCATCTGGTTATATCAGACATCGCTGACGTTTACATCAGTGGGGAATTTTGACACGTTTATGTGTATGTTAATATAATAATTGTGAACAATAACAAGCTGTTAGAGGTATTATTGTATTTTTTATTTTTCTGACATCAAGGGGTTACTCTGAATATACTGAATAAAGAGTCGTGGACCAACAGGCAGTTGAACAACAAACGACTTTTCGAAACGAATCTTACCTCGTATCGTGTGAATCTCTAGAAAAACTTCCTCGCGAGAAAGGGGACAGATCCATTGAGATTAGAAAAGTAATGACTCCTAAACTACTGTTTTAGCCTATTATGAAAATATGTAGTTTTTTGAGAAATGATTCAGGAACCGTGGTGACTATTTAAGCAATATAATCTTTTATACATGTATTGAATGGAACTAAAATATTCATTAATATTTGCCTTTTTTTCCTCCATTTGATTATTCATATTTTTTGTTGTCCGGACTATCATAACATAACAAAATCATAAAAAAATTATGGTTTTAACGTTATTATTATTTAAAACAATAAATTAAACTATTTTAAGTAATCGATCTATTATTTACAAAAATGCCAAAATTTACTTGATGAATAATAATTAACATGACCTGAAATATTAAATCAATAAAAAAAAACAATTATAATTGTCAAAGATTTTTTAATACATTTACAAAATAAATTAGCTACAAAAATTGCACAGTAAAAATTACAATTGGGCAAATCCAAAAATACCACTACTTTCACTGACTTTATTGTCTTTATTATTATTTTTTATTTCATTATTTATAAACTATTTTAATGCTCGTTTCAATGGACTCACTTCACCCAATTACAATTAAGAATAATATATAATAAAACAATAATGTAAAAATAACTAATAAATATTTTTACAAAATAGTACAATAATTACAATAATATAATTCAAAAGTTAAAAAGAAATTAAAAAAATAGGTGACATACAATAACTAAATTAAAATACATATATGTACATCAGTCTATATCACATGGCCGTAGTTGCCGTTCTCCTTCATTTAAGAAAATTAACATTGCTTTATACAATAAATAAACTCCTAACATTCGTTTTTGTTTACACGACCACGAAGATGCGATCCCATAATATTCTCCTCGTTTATTATTTTTCAGATTCTTCAGTTCGATTGCATCAATCATAGCGGCTTCCCTTGTAAATGCTTCAACCGCGAGAGTATTTTGAAATATATGTAAGCATATGACTCCTGATTGTTCTAACCAAATGTTTAATATATATTGAGTCTTTGTATTAGTTGTAGAATGTATTCCTTTATTCCAAAATCCGATTGCATCATACAAGTGGTTGTAAGGTCGTGATCTCTTCCCTTTACCAATGTAAAATATCGCTGACACAAATGTTTTCCATATATCGGCACTCGACAAGCTGTCATATCGTAAGGGAAGGTTTTTCGTTACTCGCGGGTCTAGTAGTAAATAAGTGAAAGAGGATTTTGCAGTCCCGCCACGCCATGGACGTTTAGGTTTGGCCGTATTGAAATAATCGGAAATTATTTTCTCTAGTTGTAAGTATTTGGATAAGTCTTTCGTCCAAATTGAATCTCGCAATGTTTTTTCTAGCTCGACTGAAAATACTGTAAAAAAGTTATTATTTTAACAATCAGTTTTTAAAATAAATGAAGTACTTTGAAATTTTCTTAGGAGTCGTATTTTTTTAAGCATTGTCATGATTTTGTAAGTATCGATAAAAATATAATAAAATTGAATATTTGATAAAACAAATTATTTCTATAGATAACCAGTTTAAAATTAAAAAATAATTTACTTTTGACTTTCTTGAGTAAAGCTGGAATTTGCAATTCTTGATCCGAACACATATAGAATAATTTTTTAATATAAACTCTTTTAGTTGTTTTCGTAATCGGCCCAACTTGTACACCCAAAGCAGTTAGTTCTTGTTTTAAAGTATCTGTGTCGCAATCATCATTTCGAGGTAACGGAAATTTATCAGATAAAGTTGATACAGAATTTGCACTATTTGGACGGCTAAAAAATAAATAAAAAATCAGTTGTTATGGGTGCTTTTTTATTTCTGAGTGTAAAATATTATTTATAAATCAGACCATGTTGTATTAATACAGTAAGCGTTGATTATTCTATTAAAAGTTTTTGTAGTATATTTTGAACATTTTAACGATTTATAATCATTTTTAGAACTACAAAGAAACCCTATTAATCTCACTTTTTTGTCCGTACGGTGACAACAAAATATTTAGTAAAAAATATAAACTAAAAATTTGACATTTTAATTGAACATATAAACTTAAGACCCCCAGACACAAATATAAAATTTTTTGAAAAAACAGTTTTCAGAGTGGGAAAAAATGTCTTATTATACTATATTATTGATACCCCATGGGGTATCAAAATATAGTTTTTAATCAGTAGAATTTGACCTTATTTTTTAATTCTTTTCAAACTCAAAATTAGCACCTGCAAGGGGCTTTAAACAGTCATAATTAATATTGCTGCACCCCACCAAAAAATTAGAAAAATTTTTGGTGATATTATATACTAAAATCAATATCATTTAAAATTTTAGAGAAATAGAAAGGGATATCAAGTAGAACTTGACCCTATTTTTTAATTCTTTTCAAACTCAAAATTAGCACCTGCAAGGGGCTTTAAACAGTCATTAATATTGCTGCACCCCACCAAAAAATCTGAAAAATTTTTGGTGATATTATATACTAAAATCAATATCATTTCAAATTTTAGAGAAATAGAAAGGGATATCAAGTAGAACTTGACCCTATATTTTATTTTTTGTTCTAATTCAAAAATGGCACTCCACATTTGGAGTAGGTACCTACAGGTGTCTGTCCTAACAGATTTTTATTGAAATATTAGGTAATTAATAGTTTGTTTTTTTTTTGGTTAAAAGATTTTTCACTTATTTGACTCAAAAACTCATGGGATAAATATGATCATTATAACCAACGCCTACTATTCTTCACTTACCCTATTGGTGTAGCAATTCTTTCTAAAATAACAATATCATTTTCTGTATCGGTATACATATATTCTTCTGAAATTCCAATGACTTTTTCATTCTTGTTCACATTTTTATTAAGAGATGACATTTCGTCTTCACTATCACTCTTATAAAAAATTTTATCTAAACTATTTAAATTTTCACTATCTGTATCTATCGTAAATGTTCTTCCTATTTCAGACGAGATTTTTTCTTGTGAATTTCTATTAAAATGAATATATTCTGTGTAATGTGGTAAGATATAATTTGTACTTGATTTTCTAAAACTTGATAAATTTTGATTTCTGTTAGGATGTAACAAATTACTGTTTTGTGTACTTTCATTTTGTTCAATCCATGAAACTGTTTTACCGTTATAAGAATTTAAATAATCCTCTGCTTGAAGTAAAGACGAACTATATTTTGAATCTATGTTTTCATTGTCATTTATTGACTTTGTAGAAGTAAATGGAGTTGAATACAATTTAGGTTTTGTTGCTTGATCATTCAATTGTATAAAGCTAGAATTAAATGACGACAGACTATTTTTCGAATAAAATGAATTTATATCACAACGTTCTTTTGGACTAAAAAAAGACATATTGTGTATTGAGTCATTCAGACTAAGTTCCTCTTTTTCTGTCTTATTGGATGATGAAGGATATATTCTTTTATCTGAAGTAGTAAAACTTACTTTCTTATCTTCCACGTTACTGAGTAAATACTTATGCTTTTTATTTGATGAAGGATAAATTCTATTCATTGTGTCGATGTTTAAAGACTTTACATTGGGCTTAAGAAACATCGAGCTTTGATCTGAAGTAATAAAACTTGTTTTCTCATCTTCTAAGTCATTCAGTAAATAATCGTTCAGTACATTAGATAGAAAATAATTTATGTTTGGTATATCAGAACCGTTTGAACTATATTCTTCAGTGAGTAAATCAACATTTTTGGTAGTTGGTGATATATTTAACTGAGCATTAAATAATGATTTCTTTTTAGGAGTCAAATTGTATTTTGAATCATTATTTTCATCAGAAGTCATTAGAGATTCACAATCTTGTATTACGATCGAAGGTATATTTTTCTTAAACTCTGCTCGGGGCGGTTCAATCGGTATTTTCATAGAATTTGATTCTTCATGCAATGATAAATCATTACAAGTAACATAATATTGAGAAGATTCATTAGAATTAATTTTACTGGGACGTTCTTCAATTATACTGATACTTTTTCGCCTATACTTATCGAGAATATCTTTAATTTTTTTTGTAACAGATTTTGAATTTTTTAATACACTTTCTTCATTAGTTTTATTTTCAATTTTATCACTAATGTTATATAAAAATTCACTATTTTTATTAATCTCCATTAATGGTTCATTAGTATCAACCGTATCTGGGATTTCTTCCACCCATTTTTGTACATAATGGTTCGCCACCTCTTCTGATATGGGCGATAATGGATTTTGCAAATGGTAAACTAACGAAACACGTTTATTTATTTGAATAGATGATGGTCTAAAATCGACAAGATGATCGTTTGTTTTAACATCGTTTTTAATGTCACTATTTTCATGTTCTTTATAATTTTCTATACTTTCATCAACTGTTATCAATGAACTTGTATCAAAATTTTTAGTCATGTAATATAAAATATCGTAAAGTCCTTCATGTTTGGCATATTCTATTGCACTTATACCGTCTGCATCCCTTAAAAATATATCCCCACCTGCTTCTAAAAGAAGTTTCAATATTTTAGTCTTCCCTAATATAGTTGCCATATGTACTGGTGTCTTCCCATCACACGATCTTTAAAAAAAATTATAATGATAATTGTTATGTATGAATAAGTATTATTTTAATAAATAATACAGATAATTCTTATTAAAATAGATTAACTTTAAATTGTATTAATATATGTTTTATGATGTATATAAATAGTTATAATCATTAAAAAATCACTAATTGTAAGACACAACAATAATCAGATGTTCACATCAACTATAGTATAGGTAATTGAGATAAAATGAAATATAATGTCATAGTTTCAGCATATAAAGGTTAATAAATCGATAGATGCAGAACCATATTTACGATCTATAGACCCCTAGGCTGAACCTGTGGTGTGGGCCCCCTACCAAGAGTGATTTTTGTTTTAAATTAACCTGCAAAAATTGCATTTTAGAGCATTTTTTTACAAAAAACTTTAAAAGAAACATTTGAAGTTTATTATTAAATTGTAAAATTTTTACTATACAGTACAGTAGGGTATCTTTTTTTACATGGATTTGAAGTTACGCTGTGCAATTTTCAAGTAAATTCAGGGATTCCCCTGGAAATTTTAACTTTTTTTTTGTCAACTTGAATTTTACTATTATTATTCATGAAAATCAGTAGAAAATGTCAAATTAAATAACAAATTTGAGACCCGACAAAAAAAAAGTCATCACATATAAGTGTTACATTTCCAAGTAAGAATTAAAAAAAAGGTCTTCAATTTTTCATATTCTGGGAGCCCCTTGGTCACTTCTTACCCCAGGGCCCCCGAGCCTGTAGTTACGGCCCTGCTCAAGACTGGTATATTGTTACTTTTCAATAAAATTGAAAAACAAACTTATTTTATTTTAAGTTTTACATAAAAATTTTTTTTTTCAGACATTCTTATTTTTGTGAATTTTCAGAATTTTTTTTATTTTATTGATTAGATTTAACGCAATCTTAGAAAATTATGGAATGTATCCCTAATTTTACGATTTGCTTTTTTACGTATTAGCCGCATAAAAAAAGACTCTTGAACTTACATAAATTTTATTTAACATAAAAAGTAATTTAAACCAATTATTAAATTTAGGCATTGAGTTCAAGTTGTGAACTGAATGAATTTGAATTGAATTTTGTCTGAACTGAAAATTTACTTATTACATACTTATTACATTTAAAATGCTAAATGCACCAAGTACAAGTAGTACATTAAAAGAAAGTACTTGTGAGTTGTGGACTAAGAGTACTGAGTACATTAAAAGTAATCAGAGTACCTACTTGTACTCAAGTAGCCCACAGCTCTGATAACAATATAGTCATGGGCGCCGGCAGGATTTCTTTCAGGGGGGTGCATCTAGGTAGATAAAATTAAATTTATTTAAAATTCATATCACGCGGGCAAGAAACTTTGAACCGTTATTTTTTCCATTTTCGTTCCGGTTCGAGATGTTGAATATTTACATTTAACGAAATATAATTTCAGAAATGTTAATAGCATTAGGTTACTATACTTATCAGTAAATGCATTAGAATATTCATTTGAGTACAGTATATAATTAAATTTCCTTACATTTTTATTATTATTTTATTTCATGTAGCAAATCAGGTAATGTACCTACACCAAATTATTTTTCAATTGTATCATTCGTTACATTACCTTTTCTATTCCAGATTATTTTTACACCAGGTACTTAAAATAATAATTATGCCCTTTGTAAAATACTACGAATCCACACCTAGGTAATTTTAAAAATGTTTTTCAAATCTAATTTTTTAATCTAATTTAGAGATTTGAAACACAAAATATGATAAAATGTTTAATTTATTATTATTTATATTATATATTATAATATCATACTAATATTTGTTCAATTTGTAGTTTTTGACAACTGTTAAATTGTTAAATATAATATCGATTCTCGCGATGATTTCTTTTTTGACAGGGGGGTGCAAGTGCACCTCCTTGAATCCCCCTCCCGGCGCCCATGAATATAGTAAAGAAAAATAATTAAAGAGAAGAACTTACAGAGTATTGGGATCACCTCCATTTTGTAAAAACAACTTCAATACGTTAACAGCAAATTTTTCATCATCGTTTCCAACAATAAAATGTATAGGACTGAATTTATATTCAGGAACTATGATATTTGGATTTGTATGATTGCATTTTAAAAAAAATTCTATAAAGCTGAAATAAAATAAATGCGTTTAAATAAAAGTTAAAAACAAAGTATTTTAAACTAACCTTAAATTATGATCTTCAATTAGATCTATTAATACAGAAGAGAGGAATAATTTATTTGAATCAGTTCCTGGCGATTCCATTTTGTAAATGACCGTTTCATCTTTATTTTACCACTAAATAATAACATGTACAGTAAAAGTATTTTAGGTTTCGGCAAGAAATAATTTGAAAATATCAAACTTGCATAACATGAAATTTAAACCAATCACGTGAAAGCTTTGGGCTTTGGCTTTCAAGCACCAATCAGTTTGAAAATAATCACACACGTTTAAACCAATCAAAATAGTTTATATTAACAATGTTATTTTTAAATCTTATTTAATTTCTATAAAATTTGAAAATATATACAGAATACAAAGTCGTGTAGAACTAATTTAAATCCATTTCACCTATTATATTAATTACATGTGTTTGGAATTGAATACTAGACAAGGACATATACATTTAGCTGTTTTAGCCAGTATTTTTATTCTGTGGTTTTAGATCAAAATAACATGAATGTGTAGTATTACAATTTATAATACACATTTTGACTTTCACTTTCAACAGTAAAGCCACTTGAAGTGGTTATTATTATTTATACATATCACATGCATTTTTGTTATACATACATATTGTTATTATAGTTACTGTTGATAGTTATGAATCTGAAAAAATATTTTATGGTAAGTTTTTAAAATATTTTAATTTAATGTATTAAATTGCACATTTTGATTTTTTGTTTGTTTGTTTTTCCGAATTGACTCTAAATAACTTGTAAGACTCTCAAATTTGAAAAATTGATTATTAGGACACTCGAATTTTGGGAAAATATAAGTACTTATATACTTTCTAATTATTATTAATTATATTATTTTATTACAAAGATTATTATGAATATTATAAATCGGGTTTAGTACAACTCGCCGCGGCCGACTCGCCGCGAGCCAACTCGCCGCGTGTTCAAGTCACAACCACCACAATAACTTGACTCGCGGTGAGTTGGTTCGCGGCGAATTGTTCCATTCTGTTATAAATCTGTATAATTGTCTAAAATAAAAGTAAATTAAATTAAAAAAATATATATTTTTTCGATTTTGTTTTTGTTATATTATTAAAATTTCATTTTTAGACTTTTGTAGGTTCATAGGTCATAGGCTCTAGGCACAGTTTCTACAGTGTCTATTGGATAAGATGGTCCTGGGCTGTGCAGTAACATTAAACACATACAGATAATTAGTGAACTACTCCCGACCTACTGAACTGATCTTTATGTGATTTTCATTGTTACAATGTCAAATATGGGTATTAGTTTAATACAAATTTACTTACTGTAATGTGTGTATATTTATTTGAATGGATTACTGAAATAAAACTATAATTAATAATACATATCTATAAATTATTATTTCTTTGATCAAAGAGATTTAATTATATTTCTTTAATATTGTAATAGCGGCCTAAAACATTAAACATGGAATGATTAATTATAATTAATTCAACAAATAATTAAGTATACATGGTGTCCGTAAACATACCGACAAACTTTCAGGAGTTGTCGAGGACATTAAAACAATCATAGACATAGAGCATGGACCGCACATTTGAACCGAAAACAGAGCTATGTCAAAAGAAAGAGATAGAAAATGATTTAGGATATACTTGTTCTTATTTAAGTTAAAGTAAATATTTAGATAGATATATCCCAAATGCCACCGTATCTCTCTCATTGTTTTAAAGAAATGTTACACGTTACACCTTTATGTTAATATGGAATGCGCGGTCCATGCTCTGTCTATGAAAACAATCGCTTTTTGTTAATAAACCCATGTCCACAAACGAGCTGTTTTAGCAGTAGAGCAAAAGAAAAGACTCCACACAAAAGCAATGAATTTTGCCTTTTGATTGAGATTTTTTTTTGGAAATGATAGTTCAAAGTGCACTGATAAAAAGTTGTAAAGGGCGCAACTTATACAAAAATCCATAACCTGCTCCAGGGGGCATGTAAACATTTTATGTTTATTACATAATTTTAACGAAATCTAACATTATTTTGAAGAAAAATCAACGTAACTTTTGAACGGGTGGTCACATTTGATTTTGGTCGACATATTTGAAATCAGCGTGTAAAAGACTATAATAAACATACTTTTAACTAAAACTGAAATTTAAAAAAAATTACGAGTAGGTAGTTTTCAGTGCTAGTTTTTTCAAAATTTTGAAGAAAAATCGCGGTAACTTGTGAACGGCTGGTCGGATTTGATTTTGGTCGAGTTAGATATTAAAGAAATTAATTGAGCGCATACTGTGGACTCTTAATATTTATTTTGAACGACAATTATTATTTTTTTAGTGTTCCGTGCCAAACGAAACACTTATGGAATCACATTGGTGTCCGTCTGTCCGTCTGTCACAGACGATTTTCTTTGAAACCATTCGATGTAAATTTTTTTAATTTTGTGGTGACCCAATTATTGACGTGAAAAAGTTGAATTTTGATTCTGGAGGTAAATTTCAGGGGTTGAATTGGGAAATAAAAAAAAAATGTTTTCCACAGAAATGATTTTAATGATTTTAAATAAATGGAACCGTCCTATACCCAGACCAAAACAGCCAACCAAGTTTCATTAATATCGGTTCAATGGTTCAAAGTTATGCGTATGCGTATGAAAAAGATTCAGGGGACAGACATATATACAGACAGACACTGAACAAAAAGTGTTTTTCTTGACCTGAAATGGAAAGATCAAGTGAAAATTTTGAAATCGGAGAACATTTTTTTCTCATTTAAAAATGATATCTTTGATATGGCGAGGACAATGGCGTAGGAACGGGGGGAGTTTTGGGGTCAAAACCCCCCCCGAAATATTCAATGTTCTTAAAATATGCGAAATTATTATTATAATTTTGAATTGAATGACCTTTTTTTATTTTTTTTAATCATATTATTTTATAATTTTATGACTAAAAAAAAAAAAGTTCTTCAGTTACTACTTATTAATTAATTTTCAATTGTATGACCTTTTTTTTAGTCAAGACTAAATACAGTTAACTATATGGTCCAAAAAAAATCTTTTGATTCAAAATTATAATAATAATTTCGCATATTTTGGGAGCCTCAGAGCTTATCCCCCCCCGAAATTTTTTCTTACTACGCCACTGGGCGAGGAAGCAACTACATATAACAAAAATTAAACATTATATACCCATACATTTTTAAAATTAATTTTACGTAATTATTTTCACTGTAAAATATTTGTTTATGCTATATAATGCCAACTTTAGCAAAATTATCTTTCATATACAAACAATATACGTAAATGCTGTTTATTATTTACAGATTTATTATAATATGTTATATATATTTACAATAAAAATTCGTCATACTAACATTATTGTTTACATAAATATTTGTTATTCCGATACATAATAATTTTAAAGTAATTCCAAGGTCTCTATAAAATTTGCATATATTTTAATAATAAATGAACAATATAATGGTTTCAAAAATGTCATAAAACTATATTTAATTCATGTTAATTTTAAGTATAATACGTAATTTGCATAAACGAATTATGTGTTGTACCATTGAGTAAAAAATAATTATATTTTTACTCAATGGTTATACTTATGTTATATTAGATATACTTATGTGAGATAAATAATTCTTAATTCTATTTTTAAAATTTTTTATTGCTGCTAAAATCACTTGTTTTGTTATCATTTATTTATGATATTTTTATTGTTTCTTTATATATTGTTTTTGAAATTTTTATAAACTACATAATTTATGATAATTATTTTAATTTGTTAAGTACAAAGAACTGGCAAATAATTGTTAATCGTTTCAACGCGTCTTACAACGCCTCTGGTGGAACAATATAAACATTCGGTTTAATTACATATCAACATCGCATTAATTAAGTCTCATTGATTTTTCTTTTCGTTTTTATTTATTTTCATTGCAAAATATATAGGAATTATAAATATTCCTTAATTAATACGGACTTGTTCTAAAACAACTATTGTATATTTGTATAGAATAAATTAATTCTGGAGTCTTATATAAGCCTTCGAAAAGTCTTATCAAAATCGGTTCAATAATTTTCGCGTCAAGTTGGAACAAGCAGACATACATTTTTTTTAATTGTATTCATCATGGGCGTCCGCAGAAAATTTTAGAAGAGGTGCAAACCTTATAGACAAATAATTACATCAGTATACTTTTATTTTTTTTTACAAGTAGAATGTAAAATACATTATTTTACTCTATTCCAAGGGGGAGTGCCCCACTAATCCCTCTCTGCAGACGCCCATGATAACATACAGCATACTTTTATAATCTACTGACAATTAGGGACTTAAATTATTTCTAAACTAAAAACAATATTCATAATTGAGAAATTTAATATTTTAAATTAATAATAAAGATACAAGATATATATACATACATACATACTTATAAGCCTTATAAGGCTTATAAGAATATGTTTTCAAAACACGTTCTAAAATAAACAACTACAATTGTTTGAGAGCCTCAGTGATTGGTTGATAACTTTATCCAGTTATCTACGTCATGAAGGCCATCAAAGTTCATACATGCATATATTATTAAGTGTCAGGTTCAGACAGCATTTACTTCAACATCCGCAATGGCAGGAATACAAAGAATCAACAAGGTTCGTAAATAGACTGAATAAATTCAATTTTAAAAATTTGTAACCTGACATTTATATATTTATTTTAGCTTTTAATTAACCAAAAACGGTTCTACTGTTGTGGGAAAGGAAACCTTAATGATGTAGTTATAATATCTGCAGTAAGAACCCCAATGGGTTCATTTATGGGTGCTTTATCTTCAGTACCAGCACCAAAACTAGGAGCAATATCAATTCAAGCGGCAGTTGAACGGGCAGGTATTTTAAGAGAGGAAGTGAAGGAAGTGTATATGGGAAATGTGTGCCAAGGGAGTCTGGGACAAGCACCTGCAAGACAAGCAACACTTTTTGCTGGTCTTCCAAAATCAACTGTATGTACAACAGTGAATAAAGTTTGTGCATCAGGTATGAAGTCAGTCCAGCTGGCAGTTCAGGGACTACAGTGTGGACAACAGGATGTTATATTAGCCGGCGGTATGGAATCTATGTCAAATGTTCCTTATTATATGAAGAGAGGTCAAACGCCATACGGCGGAGTTACGTTAGTAGATGGTATTGTATTTGACGGATTAACAGATGTCTATAATAAATTCCACATGGGTAATTGTGCTGAAAGTACAGCTAAGAAGTTTGGTATAACAAGACAGATGCAAGACGATTATGCTATATCTAGTTATAAACGGAGTGCAGAGGCTTATGCTCAAAGTGCATTTGCTTCAGAACTTGTACCAATTAATATACCGCAAAAGAAAGGACAGCCTGATATAGTGTTCAAAGAAGATGAGGAATACAAAAGAGTTAACTTTGAGAAGTTCATGAAACTTCCTACAGTTTTCCAAAAAGAAAATGGATCGGTAACAGCTGGAAATGCATCAACTCTGAATGATGGAGCAGCCGCGATGATACTTACAACAGCTAAAAATGCTGAACGTCTTGGAGTAAAACCTCTAGCTAGAGTCGTAGCATTCCAAGATGCAGCAACAGATCCTATAGATTTCCCAATCGCTCCTGCTTTCGCAGTACCAAAATTATTAGAGAGGGCTGGTGTGAAAAGCCAAGACATAGCACTCTGGGAAATCAATGAGGCATTTAGTGTTGTCGTTTTGGCTAACATAATGAAACTGGAGCTCGACCCAATGAAGGTGAACATTCACGGTGGAGCTGTAAGTTTGGGACATCCAATAGGAATGTCAGGTGCAAGAATTGTAGTTCATTTAGTCCATGCATTGAAGCAAGGCCAAATGGGAGTCGCTTCTATTTGTAATGGGGGAGGTGGAGCTTCCTCAATCCTTATTGAGAAATTGTAAGTTTTTTATTTTTACTTTTTTATATTTCATATTTTAGATATCACACTTTTACAAATATTTAACATAATATGGTAATTCCCTTTCATTCTGTGCTAAAATTATATTCAGTAGATGCTTTTTAATTTAAATTTGGGGTATTTTAATTAAAAAGATTAAATTTTTGGCTGCCGAAAAATATATATTATAAGAATGGCAACTAAAGTGTTAAATAAAAACAATAACTACTTGTATTCATTTTAAAATTATCAAAATTTATCAATATAATCGTATTGTTCATAAACTGAAGGCGCGTCAAAAGAAATTATAAAAAACTATTTTTTTTACTTTGTTATTTACTATGATATGTTTTTAATTGCTGATATTAATTACATAATTTTTGTATACATATATAGTATAGTTTACACATGGTATAAATAACAAACATTTTTATTATCTATCTTATCGTTGTTGCCATACTAAAACATTTTGATAAGAATTATTTGAATAATTTTGTTTTCAAGCAAGGTTATATACATTAGTTGTGTATATTTGTTTATATCAAATTCCAAATTTATTTATTGATAACAAATCAAAATTTAATTATTTATATGTAACTAGTTAAAATATATTTTAAAATTAATTTTTTTTTTTGATAAGTCATTATTTTAAGTTATTTTAGGATCAACAAAAATTATTATTAAATACATTAACAATTCGTGATGATTATGACTAATTATGAATGCTTTATATAGTTAAATTATAAAAAATAAATCTTAAGAATTAAGTACGGTAGTTATTGTTTTTTGTTTTTGTTTTTTAAGTTAAAACACGCACAAGTATCATTTAATTAATTTTCTTCTTACTTTTTTGTGATATCGTATTTACATTTGTAATATATTTACTCGAGTAAATTTAGTTTCATTTTTATTGTACTTAATTAATTAATAAAATAATTTTACAATACTTAATTTAGAAATTCAATATTTAAAAATGTTTATATTTTATTTTGTTTTTATGATATGTGCCAAAACTTGTTATTGAATATTTACATATTAAAAATGTTAAATTATTATATTTCTGATCTTACCATAGTAAGAAACAAGATATTATATAGTTATCAAACATTTTTTACAATATTTATAACATAAAAATTAAATATTTGCTATCGTTTTCTATTTTAATCCTGTTTTACATATATTTTAAATGTTAAATTAAATTTATTCTGCATTTCGAATTGTGATCTTTCTGAATATTTTTTAAATTAAATATGTTAGTCAAAATTTAAAATGGGGCGTGATACTTTTTGAGATAAAATAATAAAAGTTTATTAAAATTATGGTTTGATTTTTTTTTCTGTATTAAAAAAACGTGCATTGTAAATTTAAAAATTATAATTGTTTCATTTAAAAATGTAAAACACAGGAGAATAACATATTTTTTCTACAAAAAAAATCATTTTTGATGGATGTAAATAAATTTTTGATAATATCAAATATATAGTGTCAATAATATTGTTGTAATTATTATTATTAGCCTATGTAAAGACTGTTTAACTGTGATATATTAAATATATACTACATATATATTTTTTTAGATACATAATTCATAAAAAATCATACATCTATTATTATTTATCTCCTACTATTAACTTCGAGTATCAGTTTTAATTGAATTTAATTCACTTATATTTCAATGACATATACATTAATTACAACAATGTTTAATATCTCTCCTTTACCTATCGATCAAATTACTTGAGTAAAAATGTATATGTAAATTTTTTATACTTAATATAATATTATTTATAAACATCAAATTGCGTTGAGGTGAAGGTTAAATTGTATTTATACTATATGCAATGTACTTATGTTCATTCTTATATTATTTTTATTATATTGGCAGTATAACATTACATTTAAAAATAAGATGAATCAATTTATGTCTTATGTTTTTAAGGCAGTTGTCTTGAGCTTAATCTTTTTAGGGTTCCGGCATTCTCCGGAATGAAATAATTTTTATGAATATCAATATAAAACTTTTAAGAATAGAGTCCAAGGAGTCTGTAAATGAATAATATCGGCACTGTCTTTAATGGGTATAAGTTTCTAATTTTTTATTGAGTAGGATAGTGGTATAACAGGGTATTACTATATCATTTTACGTACTTTTTTTTATCGTTTTGCTTATTTTATAAAGACTGCTTTTTGTTGATTAGGAGTATATATTATAAAATTAATGTATTCTTGCCAAAAATATGTACGCTTGCTTTGAAATATAAAATTATAAATAAAAACAAATACTTTTCATTAAAATTTCCTTGAAATCAAATTTCATTCAAAATTCAATAATAATCTATGTTAATATTGTAGTTATTATCAGTTCAAATCCATATGCTAATATTTTTTAAAATGTGACATTCAAATTCTTGGATTAGCCAAACATAAAGAGTTGTGAGTAACTACTTCTGGGGAAAAATGAACTGGTTATAATTATTATTAAGTAATTTTATATAACTATATACTTAGGATGAGCCTATGGCCTATGTGCTTGCAGAATAATTTAAAATTAAGCAGAATAAATTTAAAATTTGGGAATAATGTATCTCATCATTCATACTTAATCAATTCCATTGGAGAAAGCATTTAATTTAGTGGTATATTTTTTCCATAGGCATGACACAAATCAACCTGAAGTGCCTTTGATCACAATGTACACGAAAAAAGAATGTTCCCTTTGCGATGAGATCAAAACTGAACTTCAGCCTTTTATGCACCGCTGCGAAGTACACACAGTGGATATTTGCTCACCGGAAAACTTAAAATGGTTAAAATTGTACAAGAATGAAATACCAGTTTTATTTCTTAACGGACAGTACCTGTGCAAGCACAGATTGGATGCTTCTCTACTGGAAAACAGATTGTGTGAAATTGAAATGATTCATAAATTGTATTTTGAATGAAAATAAGTTTTATTTTAGGTTACAAGAGTGTTGCCACTAAAAAAAAAACATATTTGTATTTATACATGTATAATGTATAAACTGATTTAAATTTATTATGATTAACTATACTATTCTTCAGTCATTTAGTTGGTATCTCTCGTCTCTCATTAATTTTTTTTTTATGAAAACATTGATTTTGATTTAGATAGTTAGTTGTTTTGGTTTCTCATATACAGTAAAATTCAAATTACTACTTATACTTGCAGAATAATAAATATATCTTATACCAACAATTAATAATGATCATTAAAATTCTTCAGCAAATAAATTACACAATTTTAATTGATTTTAAAATTGACCTTTTGATAAGAGTTTTACTGTGTGCATACTACATGTATAAATATAGATATTTACAAAGCTTTATGAATTTTTTACATGTATTGTAATAGTTTTAATTTAATTAAGTTTTAGAACAACTCTTACATAAGTATGTATAAAGTAATATTACTATGCTAAACTATTTGAAAATTCAACACTAATTAGTGTCAACATAATTTTAGCCTTCAGAACACAGTAATATTATATGAAAAATTTCAAGCTTTGTAAATGTAAATTTAAGAGATATATAAATTAGAAAATTATGTATGCATATAAGTATGTATATTAGTCATTTTAAGTATACTTTTTGTTTAGTATATAGATTATATTATAATGACAATTTATGTGTTCATCTCACAGAAACTGAAAAAGACTTAATTGCTTCAAATTTTGTTATAAATTTTAATGAAGATGTTACCAGACCAAGAAAGAATATAGGTAATCGGAAAAATATTTATAGTTCCTAAAGTGTTGATTTTATATTCTAACAATGCATTTGTCTTTGTAGATAAAAAAAATGACCAACAAACATTATGAGGTCATCACTTCTGTGATATTTTACTGTATATTAAGTAGATAATTGCGTAAATATATTTTTATCAATTTTGTTGACATTAAAAATAATAGATTCGTTGCATAAAAGTGCCAGAAATATTCAAGTTAATTATAAGTGATTAAAAAAAAGTATTTCTGAAGCATAAGAGTCGTAAAAATATTTTTATATTTATATTAATGATATAATATAAGTTTTACTTGAGATATTTTCAATGATATTTCTAATACATAGTATATATGTATATCTTTTTGATAATAAAAGTAATAAAATAGTATTTTATACAAGTACAGAATCTTTCTGTTATTATTAACTACAAATGTAAGTAGATATATTTTCCATACAGTCGATTAAGTATATTTTAATTTAATTTAGGATTTGATATGATTAAAAATAAATCTACTATTTACAAACTTGTAAGTTGATTTTTGTTCTGAAACTGAAAAAATAATTTTGAACATTTAATGCTTGTTTAATTTTATTTACTGTAATAACAAATATAACTGAATATGTTCAGTGGGCTTTTAACAGTGGCTGAATATTTTTACTTCATATATACTTATATATGTAATGCTAAATTAATTAACATTTTGCTATTTGACAAGTCCCCCCTCCTCATCACATTCCACCACATCGGTTAGCCTGAATAAATATAGTGAAACCTCGTTAGTACATTTTGCTTTAATAGTAAGTTTTTTAGGTCTGGCATTCTTCCATAAGACCTCATGTTAAAATATTTTGTTAGTATGTATTTTCCCCCCAAATAACATTATAACGAGGTTCCTCTGTATTGAATATTAATATAAAATGACATAATAAACAATTTTTTTTAATTAAGAATAATGAACTATATTCTATTAGTTGTAATATTTTTCAAAAGTAGTTATTGAGAAATACAATTCATTATATATTATATATATATGTATATATTAACAGTTTAATTGCGTGAACGTTAGAATTTATTTAAGACAAAAATAAATGCGAGCTTTCGATTCATTGAATCATCGTCAGGCTAAAAATATAATAAATAACAATTAAATACAATCATACATGTAATTGATATTTTAAAATAAAAATTATACCTTTTAGATGGAATAAATAAATTCTGATGTTTATGCAATTAAGCTGTTATTATTAATATTTTAACATTACTACTATTATATTATATATATCGTCGTTGGAAAGTGTACATATTATTATATACAAGTGCCAACAATTATTTTTACCATTTTACCCATTTATATCGGTAACGGGGATAATTTTCCTTTCCTGCCAATGTCAAGTCGGCACTTACGATCATAATCAATATAAAAAACTGATAAAAGCATTTATAACAATATTTTTTAGTTTTTTTTTTGTTTAAAAAACATTTATTTGGTTGTCAACTTTCTTTTTACGATAAAAATATGTAGTGTATTAAAAAGTGCAATATTTTTTTATTGTTTTTGAGATATAAAGGTTGTCTTATTGTAAAATAGTTGATTTCATTTATATTACATTGCTTTGATGAACAGGAAACTGAGGTACCTGGGAAACTTATACTTTGTTGAACCAGGATAATTTACTAAATTCCCAATAACAAACATTATAAACTTCATTAAGGGGATAGTTGTTGTCAAGGGGGTAAGGGAAAACATCGGAGTTAGTACATTGGGTCTATGGCCTAAGTGCTTTCGGAAACCAAAAACAATGTTTTTTTTATTACTATAAATAAAAATAAAAATAATACTCTTTGCAGCCAATAATTTTTTTTTAGTTAAGTATAAAATTTGAAAGTAAAATATTAATTATAGATTAAAATTATTATTTATAGGCTTTTAGGAAATTAGGAATCACACTGGCCATTCTTGATAGGTATATAATATTTGTATAGTTTACTTTGTTGTGCAAATAATTGGCAGTTGGACTTTTTAAATTGTAGACAAATGAGACATCTACATATTTATAATTTAGTCCATTTTAAGAAAAATTTTCAACTGCAAATATCTTCTTTTTTTTGCTCTATAGATTTTGTATATTTCTCTCTTACAAATTTTTTGTTTTGCTTTACACTTATATTTTTTTATATTTTTATTTCTACTTGTAATTTTTAAACTACACAAATTAGCTTTTACAACTGCAGATTTCATTTTTAGAACAAGCTACATGTAGTCCCCATCATTTCACTTCTTCCCTGTGCCAAAGCTCCTGTAGCTATGCCCTTAATTATATCTAATAAAAAAAATGATGTGCCATTGTTATTATTAAAGATTTCCAATGCTTGTTTTAGTATATAGTTATTGCTATTTTTATTTTTTGTTTTATATTTTAACATTATAAATTGATAAATATATATAATTCTTTTTGTGGCTACGTATAAGGTACTGCATACTCATATTTTTTTATTTTACTATAATTTAAGTTTATTGTCAATATGAAACCATGAAGATATTTCTACTGAATAACTTTGTATGTACTATCTAGTCTTTTTTTTTCAAAATGTTGCACTTTGCCTTATACTTCTTTTATTTTTTTTATAAAATATTTTAATATTAATAATTATGTTGTAATCTACATGTTAGTGCTTTTAATTTCTTTTTAAATTTTAGTTATTTTTTAAATAAATGACATTTTAAAATTTGGTTGATTTTTATTGTTACAGTAACATTTTATTAAGGTATAGAGAATTAAAAGATAAATCTTAAGAAAAATACAATGTTTCATTATTAAAAAAAAATAGGAAAGCTTGCTCTAAAGTGCTCTATAATCTACAAAAATGCAGCTAAAAAACCTACGTAGGTAAGTACATTAGTTTTGCATAAAAATACATGTAAGTATATGATTCTAATATTTCTAATATCTTCTCCCTCCACACACAAAAAAAATCCCTTGAAGTTTCATGAAGTGTTTGACAAGTTTCGCGCACGCGTAGTAAATAAACACCAACGGTATTAAAACAGTGGTAATATTATGTAAATTATTTTGTATGGCCAGAGCCGCCAACTGTGTTATATTATAATAAGTTGAAGTATCACTGCTCTAAATTCTATAGCTAATCCATAGATGCTATCACAGAATTAATACCCCTTTTGAAAGTGCTTACAGATTTTTTAGTTTATTTATAATATTGGATAATATAAGTTCTTCCTGACCAAGTACCTTTGGCAGTAGAAAAACTGTATCCTAATCAACAACTATGAATTAATACCCCGTTTAAAGTGTTTGTCAGCCAGCAAATTTATTTAAATTATATTACATTTATTGAAAATAATTCTGCATCTCAAATCAACATAACGTCACTTGGTTATTTAAACTCTAGGTACTTTCTAATGTACTTACCTACGAACTATACAAGTATGTACCTATGTACGTATATATACCACATCTGCCAAGGTTGTTGAAAATATCTATTGTTTTATTATTAGTACACGGGTAGATAATTAAAAACAAATTGACTTTGTTAAAAACTTTAAAAAATATTGATATTAAAAAATTATATATAATTAATTAAATTTGGATTATGCATATATGCCCCCTTCCCACTGCCATTAAAGAAAATAAAATACCTTCTGTAGGTGTTTGAGTATAATTATAATATAATGTATCTATATAAATATCACAATTCGTTAATAAAAAAATTTATATAATTTATAAATAATTTAACAACAATTTTAAACATGAATTAATAATTATTTTTCATAAATTAGATCAGTGCTTAGCGGTGACGCATTATCCTATGGACAAAAAGGACTTCTTTTATGAACTAATCACTGTAGTAAGATTATCAAAATTTAAATTTGATGACATTATTGGGGACCCCAGATTACCGGTTTGATGCTATAATAAATTTTACTGTAATACTGAAAAAACAAAACTTAGTCACAGTGTGGTACTGTTAGGTTCCTGATGAGGACGTCTTGTGAAGTCGAAACACGTGTCGAGTGATATTGTTTTATTGTGATTAAGGTGTATATTTTTATTTTAAATAATACATTTTGTTTATTCAGCCCTATAACCTGTCGTTAAATTTTCGTTGTAATTATGTTTTGTTAAGACTTTTAATTACAACCATGGGGGTGAGATTTTCATAACCAGTTTTAGTTGAATCCAGGGTAGATCTGGGTGTGAGCCATGAATTTTTCGGCTCATAGCTGTAATCCGACGTGAGCGTAGACGATTTTTTTTGGATCGTGAATGTGTGATTGGATATTCGCGCATTTGAATGTATCTATTACTATTAAAAAGCTCTGTTTAAATGAAAAATTACATGAAACATAATAAACATTATTATTAATATAGTTAATAGTTTATTATGTTACTTCTTATTTTATTATCTTTAAGTTGATAATTTTTACGAAAAGTTGAAATTTGAACCATGAAATACGTATAAAATTTTTTTGTGTTTTCGATATCGTTAAAACAGTTAAAAGTATGCTTATTGTATAGAAAAATAAGATGAAAAGTTAATATTTTTAAATTGCAGGTCTGTAATTTAAAACGTTCTCGAAAAATTTCCGCTCAAACGTTTCAGTTTTTTCAAAATTTTTGAGAATAATGGTCCTAACTTTTTAATTGGAATGTACGTGGTGGTTGCCATTTTGAATTGAATAGAAAACATGTAACATTAAAATTAAATTAAAAATAAATAAATTAAATAAGCAATACCTGCTTAAGAGCTCAATATTATCGATTAATTCACATGTCATAACATTCACAATAACTTTGACATTTCAGAAATATTCGATTTTATAGTTCAAAGCTAATTATAAATGTATAAATAAACAATATGTTTATCTTTTCTATAATTTAATTCACGCCAAGTATTCGGGCGGACATACGAATGGAATCGAGTACCTATACATACATACATATAGCACGGCCGAAAGTTTCTGTCATTTTTTGATCGAACTCGAAACATGTAATTTTGGTCGAAATCGAAACCGATTCTTAGGTCGGTCACTAGTGGTTAGATCTGATTTTATTCTGGCGACCTGGGCCTGGCGCCCCCGCTTTGCCCTAGCTACGCCTCTGTATATATACACATTCATTGAAATCATTACACAATTCTAGATGTTTGTTACATAATAACCTAGACGTGTTTTATATAATACTCTGAACTGATATTTTGACAAGAACAATGGATCAGCAGTTAGCAGAATGCTTTTGAGAACCCATATTGTAGCAATGTAGGATGTGTATTATAAAGTAGACACCTATGTGATTACTTCCGTATTTATGTATTTTTAACTTCTGAGTCTGAGATAGATGCTCAGAACAGTGATGTATTAGTGACAAATTTAATTGTTTTAAATATCTAAATAATAAATAAGTAAGGCTATTATTGCTATGTAATATATACCTACTTATCAGAAGAAGTGAATTGGGGGTGTTTATTGGACGAAGGAAATTATAAAAGTATACATATACAATATACAGGGTCGTAACTGGAAGCTCTGGGGCCCAACACTATATGCAAAATATAAAAATTGAAGATCATTTTTTTTCGTTGCTACCTCAATTCATAGTTTTACTAGTTTTTTTTGTTCCTTAATCTTGCCGACCCAATTTTCACGCTGCTGCGGGGGACTCTGGGACACTGCCTCATATTGCGGGTTGGCCAGCCCTGGGTTAGTATGAGACATTAGACGAGACGATCGCGATAAAAAACAATAAGTTTAGGTAATATTACCCGATCTCTTTCGTGCGAACTCTCATTTATTTGCATATAAACTTAATTTTTACATTCTTTTTTTTTCAAATAAAAATAATTTTCTAATATTTGCAATCTGGGGCCACAAAATACATTAATACGTCTCTAATACGAGAATGTAAATGTGTATATATGTAGGTACAAACTGTTTATATTTATTTGTGTCTACATCATTGAAACTTTGAGAGAATCTACATTGATGAAACTAGGAAGTTTAGTTTTACGACTGCAGTCTTTAATAGACTTGAAAATTATTTTATAATATGAATTTCTACAGAGTGCACTTGTGAAAAAAATAAAAATAGTAAGTATAAGTACAGTTTTGTTAAACACAACTTTTGTGTGTTTAGATAAAAATTTTATCGAATTAAATTTAAAGGGTAAGTTAATACTAACAATAAGATAAAATCATTATTATTAATTATTAATAGTAATAAATTTATCGAAAATCTACAAAACAGAATAGAGCCTGATTTCGTTGAGAGCTTGGTACACATCTGTTAAATAGCAGATGCTGGGTTCTGATTGGTCCATTTGGAGATTTACATGACTGGTACCACATACATAGAGCATGGACCGCTCATCTAACTCGAAAACAGAGCCGTGTCGAAAGAAAGAGATAGAAAATGGTTTGGGATATACTTGTGATTATTTAAACAGAAGTAACAATTTCATTCTTCTGACAAAAAGAGATAGATACACGGAGAAAAATGGAACTCAAATTATAGGATAAATTACAATTCCTATATAAAAATGTACTATCCGTATTGCAATAATTTACAGACTTATTATAAAAATTATAATATTTTATTTAAAAATACAATATTTCTGTAAAATATTGTTATACAGATAATAAATTTTTATTTAGGAATTGTAATTTTTCCTAAAATTTGAGTTCCATTTTTCTCCGTGTATATCCCAAATTTTATTTAGTTTCAAATTTCAAAAACGAAATCTTTATTTCAAAATATACTTCCTAAAAATTAAAAAAATATCACAAATTACTAGTTTTGCTTACGTTATAATTTAACTAATAAAAATTTCAGGGGAGGACTCCCCACCCTGGCTACGATCCTGAAAAAACGTATAAATTTTTCTTCGAAATACATACATACCGGTAAAAAAATAAATCGGTAATATTTTTATACAACAGTAACAAAATATTAACTCATAGCCAATGATGCAACTTTGAATAAGGTAGAAATAAGTTTTTTAAATCGATTTAACACAAAACGACAAAGATAGCTACTGGTTTCTACGTTCATTTGTTATTTGATGTCTCTGTCTACTAAATCTACTATTTGTGAAACAACCTGAGAGGTGACAGACATTTCGTTTATACAGGTGTTTAAAAAGTTTTCGGCCTATAACCATAATAATCGTCAGCGAAAATGTTATGTATGCTAAAAAAATGTTTTGATGACTAAAATAAATAAATAACACAAATATTAATGAGTGATTAATACCAATATTTTGCATATTATTTATGTCAGAAAGTAGAAGCGACAATGGCTTAGTTACAAATTTCGGGGCCCTGACTTATTTTTAAGGTGGGTCCTAAATGATTACCAAAATAAGAGCTTATCTATAATATAAATAAAGTAAAATAATTTCGAGAATTTAAGGCGGCACCAAGAATTGAGAAAAACATACCTATTGTAAAATATATTTAAATATAATGCGTGAAGGGAGTTGCTGCTTTCTAGCTGCCCCTCAAATAAACTACTAATTTAAAATTTCAGACAATGTCCAATATTCAGCTTTACTTCGCCATAATGGTATTTTGGATTTTGATTTTGAAAAATAACGTGTTTGACGTATAACATAGGTTCATCGTTCTTTGCAAAATCTAATAATGTATTGTTAACGAAACAGCTACATAATTATTTGTTAGTACAAATCAATATTCGTCAAATATTTAAAACAGTTAACAGGTGTAGAAATCAATAGTTATTTCTAACATTCCCGCAAAATGATGTACCTATACTGTGCATAAAATTTGTAAAGTGCAAACATAATTTTAATTAAATAATTAATAATTAAATTTTAATTAAATATCTATAGTCTCTATATAATAGCTTTCTACTAGAAATTAGTTCTTGGTTTATGGCCAAAACACACATTACTGCCAACTCAAGATAGTTAAGAATAATCTAATTAAAAAAAAATTCCCCCCCCCCCCCTCTAAGGAAACAATTTTATTACTCTAAAATTTTGAAATTATTATTTATTATTATTAAGTAGGTATACATGTTTTTAAAATTTTAAGATTTTTTAATGACAAACAAATTCTAAAATGTTTTAAAAGTTTTTTTCTGTAAAATACAAATTTGTAAAAAAAGAAATCGATTTCCATTTAAGAAAATGTATTTGCCTTTAAAGACCTTAAATCTTCACTGAAGAAATTTTTTTTTGCCTCCATTGATTTTCCTCCTCTTAAACCTGAAACTTTTGTACCAAACATTTTCCCTGAAAAACATTAATTATTATTGAGATATTTACTTGTTTCAATTAGACCACCCGGTATACTACACTATTTACAATATTTAAGTTTTAATAGTGTTACCCTATTCATTTTGCGTAGGTGTATTTTCAACGACTTCCAAACCACCTGTACATGGTCTGCATTCATGTTTGTTTGTGTATGTGTGTGTGTTGGTTCCATGCGGCCGTTCCACGCTGTTCGAGTCGTGTTAGTCGACCGAAGAAACTCGAATTTAGTCAGTGAATAACCACCTCTCGGTTTACACTGTACACAAATAAAAGTCTTAATTAAAATATGTATAACTAAAAAACATCAATTATAAAAAATACACATATTTAATATCTGTTACAATATATAATTAATTAATTAATAATAAGTTTCATTTTTATATAATCAATCATGGTACTCGGAGTGCTTAGTTCGATTTCAAAACTGACAATGGGAGAAGTGTAAAGTTGTTGTTTTTGTGTGTATGTGTGTCTGTATTTCTGTGATTTGTTCTGTTTTTATTGTGTGATAAGAATTGGTCAACAAGTCACCGAACTTAGAAGAAGATAAATATTTAACGTAAGTTGCCACAAAGTGCAAGATAAATATATCTTGTTTATTTAAATGAAAAGTTATTTGTGTTGATTATGATAATAAATTCATTGTTAATTTATTAAATATAAATATTTGCTTATGCATTCTGTAAAAAGTAAAAATATTCTTAAGGCCATGTATGTATGTTGTACCATGGGTGTACAGGATCCGTTGAAAAACTGGCAAAAGTGATAAGAGGAAAATCTACATAGTAAGAGAGGGTGGTTAATATTAATTTAATAAAAATTATTATTTTTCCATCGGGAAGTTAGTGGCTTGGTAGAATTTGTTTTAAACTAGGGTAACATTCTCCATGGTTACCACTCTCGATGCAATGCAGGGTCGTAACTACCACCGACTGTAGGGGGGCCCTGCAGCAGCGTAAAAATTAGTAATAAGTGTAAAATTCAAGTTGGCAACGAAAAAAAAAGTCTTCAATATTTATATTTTGCATATACTGGGGGCCTCTCGGTCACTTGTTGCCCCGGGCCCCCGAGCTTCTAATTACGGCCCTGATTCAATGGTTGATTAGCTAACAATAAGATATTTACTTGTTTTATTATATTTGATATGTTATATTACTATATTATACATATATGCGAAAGATAGTAACTTAGGCTGTCTGTCTGTTTGTTTGTTACCTTTACATGGCTAAATCGCTGAACCGATATTAATGAAATTTGGTAAGAAGATACTTGCATCGCAGACAATGCTAACATTGTATATATATGGAAGTAGTTAAAAAACCATTGCAATTATTCGTAGATTCTGAATGGATAATTAGATGGATTGTTTAAAATTGAAAAATGTTTTATTTAACGATTAGTTTTTCGTACAAGAGGAAGTTAACATTTTATATTAAAAAGAAGATTTCTGACCATCTCGTATGTCTACTTTTGTCTCCATCGTTTCCAGATGTTAAAGAGCGTATCCAGGAGGTAAAGGGAGTATCTAATTATAAAAATATTTACTCTAGCATGTTTATATAATATGTATAATTGTATACTACCTAAAATCCTTCAATATTGGGTTCGTTGTTGTTTATAATGCCAAGAACAGATCCACGATGTGGTAAAGGAGTATTCAATAATACCGAATTTATTAAAATTAGACTCCATGGTAAAAATATCCCCTTTTCAAACGTCAACTTTTTGATAAAATAATACGCATGTGATATCCTCTCAAATTATATCGAAAAAAAGTTTAAAGCCAACTTATAGGGCAGAGTTCAGTACTGGGCCCGCTCAAAAGGGCCAAATAAGTAGGTATAGGTACTATTAAAATGAGAATGTGTAATTAAAATATTGACAATTATTAATTTGTATATTATGAAAAACGAATATTATTCTATGAAATATAATTAGTTCATATTATCTTAATATATTTAATTTAAAAAAAAAATGATTCGCACAGTTCTGTAGTATACAAAAAACGTATAATTTTGGACTATGACTAACAGTGCAGTATAGTGTGAAGACACCTGCTTTTGTTGCAAAGCATTACCTCTCGCCCCCCAGGGATTTAACAAAAATAGATGCAATGACTGACGAGAATTAAATAAAAAAAATAGATATACCTATGTATATATATACGTTTTTTAAAAAAAATTTATAAGATCACATTGTTAATACTACATATATGTAAGTCAGTGTATTATCAAACTTAAAATTGCTATGTATATTATACCCCTTTTGAGAATTAAGTGTTACCTACGTAGAGGTACGTTCGTGAAAGGGCGGTGGGGGTAATTTTTGAAAAAGAAAACATTACGTACTTATGTAATTTTAAAGTTGTTTTTCATGTAAAAAAATGAAATACGCACAACAAAATTTAAAAAAAGTAAAACATCTTAATTATGCAAAATGTGAACGTACCACACTTTGGTAAGAGTGTCGACAGCGTCACCCTTTTTAACCAAATCGGCGTTTTAATAAAATCATTTGTGTGTTATTTTTAGCAAGTATAAAAAAAATTACCATTAAAATTGAGCATAATAAATTACATTTATTGATATTGGCTGGTAATATCAGAAAATACGGCTGTGAGGGAGACTTGGCTACTACAATCAACCAAAAAACGACCCACGCTGTCCAGACTCTTACTGGAGTGACTCTCGGTAAACACTGCTATAAGTTATGCATTTGTGAAATCTGGGCAAACAGGACAGTCGCGTAAGACCCCCAATATTTTTTTAAGTAGACTTTTAAAACTTTTATACTAGTGTAGTAGTGTACACAATTTTGGACTGTCTGTATGATATACCAGATTAAATTTGTTTATTTATATTTGTGGATTTAATGACAACAGGCTTTCGCCCCTACATGGTCCACTGCCCAGAGCCCTCGCTTTAAAAAAATCCGGTACTGCTATTTTATCCATATATGTATGTATTCATTATTTGAACTATCGGTTATTTTAATTGGCGATATGATGTTGTATTACATTTCTATTTCATTGTTATTATGAATAAAACATGCAATACTTAATTTGTACATGTATTTTAAAGTCACTCTGCGTCATTTTAATTTATCTTTATTGCTTTCGCTTAAATATGTAATCAAATCAACTTATACAGCACAGGGTTGCATTTATTGTTAGAAGGATATTTTTACATATCAGTGATTAACAATAAGTTCACTATTGATTGATTTTACTTAATTAGTGAAATACTATACTATTCATAAACCTACAAAAAACTAATAAATTGAATAACATTATTCTACAAAAAATAATTTAATTATAAATAATAAAGCAATTAAAACAAGCATGAATTAGAAAAATTAAGGATTTGAATCTATAACATTTTGGAGGTGAATAATTTAATTACATTAATTCACAAAAGGCGATTACTTTATTTAACTTTTGAACGGTTTATGTTCAATTAAAAACCAAATTGCATCTCTGTTAATGATTATAATTTATAGAAAATCCAATTAAATTGATTTGTATGAACCGCAGTTGAATAAATAATCTTACACGAGCTTTAGTTTCCAACAACAACTAGATTATCTGCATTAACAACAAATTTTAATTCTTATACTTCACTACAGTGACTACATACTATAGGTACAGTGAAATGCAGAAGTGGTCGTCCAGTTTTCATTTAAATTCGCTTATCACAAACTTACAATTACTCAGCTCCTTTCATTTGGTTAATATAATATTTAAATCATCTCTCCATGTATCAAACAAAGACAGAAATTTTGAAACTCATTTGTTAGATAAAGAAGTACTCTTCGTTTATAGTATATAGGTATATTTGTGCGATTAAATTATTATGTAATCTATTGAAAATTGTATAAGAAAATTTTGTGGTAATAAATATTTGACATTTCGAATTTTAGTATTTAAATATGTTAAACTTGATATAAAATTAATTAATGAAATGGATGTATATTTGTGCTTTTATTTAAAATGATGTTACTATATAAGCTCCACCTTAGAAAAAGATAACCGATGATGTTTTGTCATGAATCTGTTGTAAGTGATTCTGACCTTTACAGTGGCAGACGACTTCTGAAGCCCATAGTACACAGTACATACATATATAGATAATAAATACATTAGCATATAGATATAAATAAACATAGAAAGGTATACGTGTATGTGTATGCACTGCATTGGTATTTCATGAAACAAGGTATACAGTTTATAAATCTACTTATTTATTTAAATCTAATTTTCTATTACAAACATCAAGTATTTTGTACGATTTCACATGAATACATATATGATTTCATTTCGTAACTAATTTGTTTTCTGTATTTGTAAACAAGGGCATATGTTAAGGGGCAGATAAATTGTTTAACTTCATCCTTTCCTAGTATATGATAAAACAGTAGTTACTGTATTGATTTATAATTTTTTTAAATTAAAAATCAAGACAAATTTTAAGAATTTATCTGGGTGTAGGTAATATAATTATTACAATTCAATTTAAATGGTATTTCTGAATAGTCATTAATATATATAAAGCTTTTGCCTACCAGTTTTTTTTATTTGTGCATGAATTTTGAGTATAGTCAATTTGGAAAAATTCAACTTATAGCCAAAATTCAAGCTCAAATAAAAAAAACTGGTAAGCAAAAAATTCCTAAAATTTGGATTTCAACTATGCTCGACCAATATTACAATTCTATACAAGTCGCTTTTTTGGTATCCCTCCTTTTTTGAAAAATTCAAGCTCAAATAAAAAAAACTGGTAAGCAAAAAATTTCTAAAATTTGGATTTCAACTATGCTCGACCAATATTACAATTCTATACAAGTCGCTTTTTTGGTATCCCCCCTTTTTTGAAAAATTCAAGCTCAAATAAAAAAAAACTGGTAAGAAGAAAATTACAAATATTTGGATTTCGACTATGCTCGACCAATACTACAATGCTATATACATATGTAGGTCGCTTTTTTGGCTCCACACTTTTTTTGTGTTGCTGTGTTATTATTACAATAATAACTAATTGTGTTGGTACTTAAGTCAACTATATTTTTCAAAAATCTTAAACAATAAATCCGTAGTCCACGCGAACGAAGCCGCGGGCACAGCTAGTTTGAATATAAATATAACCCAAAATTTTTATAATGATACGTTTACAAAATCACAGTCTACTTCCTTCTTCTAGGAAGTAATTTTTCAATTAAAATTTTAGTAATATAGAACTGCAGTTCTAATATGTACATTGTATATACTATTATGTGTTTCTAGAAATATGATATGTAAATTAATACCACTGATTCCTAATATTATTTCGTTACACGTAATAGATAGGTACCTATTTGTGGGATTTAATATTTTAATACTAATTACTTACTGTAAATAAATTTGTTTATACGGTGTTTGCAAAATGAAAACGTATTGGAATATTTTAGTCTATATTATAGGCAATATTAACAATTTTATTAGTTTTAAAAAAAAATGTCTGAAACGATTTAGATAAGACCTTAGAAGTTGTCTAGAATCTAGTTATATGATAATTGATTTACGTTAGATCCAAATTAATGAAAATTGACAGTTAAAACTTTCGACAAAAATTATAAAAATAAAAAATCAAAGGTTATTGTGATATTGACGTAGTTAAATCATTATAACTGCCTCTAGCAGCAGCCAGTCGCGCGCGTAATCGTTGGTTTTGAAATTATTTATAAATAATAAAAAATATAATTAATTTCAATGTGGATTAAAATAAAACGATTTAAAATGTATTATTAAATTTGATAATTCCTATACAGTGTATACAAATAGGTATTATTCATGTCAATTGATTGTCTTACCATTAGAAATAATTAATGTATACTGATAATTGGATTTTATATTAGATTAAATTGATTTTTGTTTTAAATATAAACCAACTACTACAATAATAATTATGTTTATAGTATCTACATATATATATAGGTACATCATACATACATAAATCAAAATAAATATATTTTAAAAATACTGATTTTACTTCCATGTTCTGAAAGAAATGAAAGTATTGTAATACCGTCGAAAAATAGTGTCCGAGATAAAAGTAAATTCTGATTGTACTACCTTCAAAACTTAAAGAAAAGTTGATTTCCTCATGTCGGTTGTGCATGTATTTGTGTGTCTGGATGTAGAATTTTCTTTCGTTGATGATAACTACTGTAAAAATGCACCGATCTGAATTATTTTTGGGGAAAATGTTTATCTCAGTGAGTACTCCTGACCTATTAATTTTGGTGCTAATCGGATTAGGGATTTTGGAAATATTCGAAATTTTATTGTATAAAAAGTGAACGTTGTGAGTTTATCTCACTAATTTTGTTAAGACTTGGTACATTTGTAGTTCAATTGAACTTAAGGGACAGTTATTATTTGTACGTACCTAAAAAGTTTTTGAAGGGGTGAAAACCACCCTCAAAATTTGAATTAATACAAATGAGTTTTATTTCTGACAAATCACATTGAAATTTTTCATACATTAAAAATTATTTAAAAAGATTTTAAAAAACATGGAATTCATGTATGGTTCTCCATACTGATATTTATTATTTTACACTTATTCTTTGATTCAGCACGTAATAATTAATAATTATAATTCACATTCTGTTTTATACATATTATTATACTGTATGTAAAATAAAAATGAAAAATCTTATTATAATTATATAAAGATTGAAAATATATTTATTGTTTATTTAAATTTCTTATTTACATTTTATAGTCTCTCTAGTTACAGTTCACGGTTGAGACAATTTTTTGTCTTCATTTATTTATTTTTTATTTTGATTCGCCACTTGATAAACGTCATAAATTAGTGAAATTTAATATTCGTATAAAAACTATGTATTTTTGAGAATTTTTTTAAACTCTCTCCATCCACTGCTTATCATTCTCAACGATGTTATTCGTCGCCACGTATTATTTGGTTGCCTCGGGCCAGTATCTATGAGATGTGCATGTAGTTTGTTGCTGCCACTGCCACTCAGCTGCTGAGTCATTTAACCTGTTTATGCGTCACAGACCCCTAGACATCACTGGCAATTCGATCTAATATAATATTCATATACTTATATTATACTGCTTTTTACCGGATTAAAAATAGAAAATTATCAGCGGTATATGTGTTCGGGTATATGTAAATGAGTACAGAATCGGATTAAGGTATTTTTATATCCAAGGACAGCAAAAGAATTTAATTCCCCTCTTTGTTTATTCCCATTTTGAATAAAAAATATAATTTTTATTTCCAAAAATATTTAAAACCATTTTAGAAACATATATGTATATTTTTACATATGTAAGTATATCAAACTCGCACAAAAAAGTGGTACAACGTAGAGTATTTCGAATTTCGTATTTTGTAAATTGTGGATTGTGGGCGTCAAATTTGAGGTAATAATAAAAAAAGGTAATCAAAATTACTAGAAAGCACAAAATTGGATTGCCAGTGGCAAAAAAGGTCTTCAATTTTCATATATAGCATATAGTGCAGGGGGTGGGGGGCAATTTGACATCCGCCCCAGGCGGTTATAACCTATGGTACGCCACTGGTTGCATCTATATGTATTAGTACAGTTCTATCTTTATATATGTACCAAGCTGAACTTCAATGTACCTGTATATTTCATCTATAAATTGAAAGACAAAAATTGTTTGAATAAATATTGTAAATCTGCTTTTAAAAACGTATATTTTCTCAAAATGGTACATTTATAGGTTGGTATAAGAATGTCACAGATGACTGGATAATAATAATAATAATAATTACATAAACTGTTTATAAACAAACAAACAAACAAAAACAGTAATGTGTAACACTTTGGAGGTGCACGGTAAACAGATTTAACAAAAGAATGCAAAACAAAGAACCGCGGGATTTGGGTTAGATGCGAGTCTAAAGTTGGTCAATGTCTGTCCCCGAGCTTCTGGTCAAACGCCGTCAATGATTCAATATTATTGTAGAAAACGATTATGGTAGAAAGTAAATCCATAATTGCGATTCATTTTGTATAACATTATGATTATTTATTAATTATCTGATGTGGTTAAAACTATGAATTTAAAATGAACATTACAATTTTTCAGGAAATAGAAGTTTTCACATGTGTTAAATTAAAAAATATATATACATATATCTAAAGCAAACCTTATGATCTAAAAAGGGAAAAAATTACACGAGCAAAATTTTAATGCTCAAAACGGAAAATGTTATTGCTAAAAAAATTACTTTTAATGTCACACTTTATGTTTAGTATAATGCTCAGAATTCAAAATGTTATTGCTCAAATACAATATAATACTCAAAGTATATAAAATATTGCGCGCTTAAATACTACCCATCTAAAAATAAGTAAAATTTACTTATACCGTTTTCATATTACCTGATCGAATTAATTAAAATTCATACTGGTACAGTTGCAAAAAGTTGATGTTATATTACTTATATTACAGTTATTTTCAATCAATTAGATTCAGTATTAGAAAGAAGGAGAACAAACTAGTTAAATATAGAATCGTCTGGATTGGTCGATCTTGAGGACGTAAAAGGAATAATAACGTAAATTAGATTGAGCTATTGATAAAATAGTAAAATAATCTGGATTTATCGAATTTATCCCTCTCAATACTTTTAATAAACTTCCCTTGACCGCATAGGTATAGCTGAGGTTTGCTGCGTCCTCGAAAATGACCTTTATGAGCGCCCCTTTTTGCTCATTTTGCCACTCCCTAGTTACGCCACTGTTTGACCGTATGGATGTTTTAAAAAAAATGTAATTTGCAATAATTTTCTCTCAAGATAGTAGATAGGTACCTACTATATTTCCAGTTCAACATGACATTGTCAGTATTTTGGGTGTTTCTATTATCATTAACATTTTAGGTTAGGTCACTATCAAATATATGCTGCAACCGTACTTTGAGTTCCCGTTTTAATATAAAAAATGATCATATAAGTATTTTATCAATTTAAAAAATCAGCATAAATTAAAAAAACTCAAATACGATGATTTTAAAATAATTTGTTTTTAAAAATTGTTGCCATTTTATCAAAAGAACTGCTTTGTTGGTGTTTTGTCTTTTTGGTATAGAACTACCATTAAAATTCACTTGAAGAAAATATATTACATAATAACAAATTTGGATTATGGATGTTTAACTTCATAAATATTTTATATTCTTTGGTTTGAGGGTGCTTACAATTAGTTTAAAAGAACTTTTGGTTTATTGTATGATACATAGAATATCAGTACAAAAGAATACTTAAACATATTGTATGGAACTGTTATATAATAAAAAGTTAAGTATTTTTTAAGGCATCCATACCTACTTACTTTGAATGTTTATAAGTACTAGGTACAATACTTATTATCTGAAGGTCAATGGTTCAATGTTTGCTTTATTTATTGATAAGTATATTTTCATTCATATACATGTATATATTTAATAATATTTTCGAATTCTTTTATAAATGTTACATGGAAATTATTTTATAAACATTTTTCAAGAAATAAAACAAATGCATAAGTATTGTACATAATACATATATTATTTAACAATGCATTCGTAAAAAAGAATAATAAGTAGAAATAAATATGATATGAGCTTTTGGAGGACAGATAAAACAAAGAATATCATCAAATAGAAAGTATCAAGGAATAAACAATACAAAATTATATCAATATCAGTGGCGAAGCGTCCATGGAAGCAGGAGAAGCAGTGCATCCTTTACTTTATGGGTAAATTAATACAAATCTGTGTTTTCAGTTAACAAATAATTTAAAAATATTATTAGAATATTCGTCTTTATGCGCAACATTTTAACCAAAAATCAAAAATAGCACTTAATATTAATTTACACGCTCCATTATAAAACTATAGTACCTCTACGTCTTATTTTCTTGTATTTTAGTCGATATTTGTATGACGAGTTGAAGTTCACTGCAGGAAATTTCACTAAAAATTTTCGAATTTTTGATTTCGTTAAAAGTATGTTTATTGTATAGAAAATAATGTGAAAAGTTGAAATTTTCAAACCACTAGTCTGTATCTTAAACCGTTCTCGAGATATAGCCTCTCAGAATTTCAGTTTTTTCAAAATTTTGAAGAAAAATGGCTCTAACTTTTGAACGCGTAGTAGGAATCGATTTTAGTTGACGGATTTGAAATCAGCGTGTCAAAATCTATACAATGACATGTATAATACCTTAACATGTCATTATATAGATTTTGACACGCTGATTTCAAATCCGTCAACTAAAATCGATTCCTACCACGCGTTCAAAAGTTAGAGCCATTTTTCTTCAAAATTTTGAAAAAACTGAAATTCTGAGAGGCTATATCTCGAGAACGGTTTGAGATACAGACCTGCGGTTTGAAAATTTCAACTTTTCACGTCATTTTCTATACAAACATAGGTACATACTTTTAACGAAATCAAAAATTCGAAATTTTTTAGTGAAATTTCCTGCAGTGAACTTCAACTCGTCATACAAATATCGACTAAAATACAAGAAAATAAGACGTAGAAATAGTTAGTTACTATATAAATATATAAGAATTTATTTAAAAAAGTAAAAGCTTGAACTTAAGGTGTTTCATAACTAGTTTTTTTGTTAATAGAAGGGGGAGGATTGACAAAATATTCTTCCCTTATTAAAAATTTCACGCCTCGCCATTGATTAAGATATTTTAAGTCGAATAATTTTTTAAACAATAATACAATCCCATTGCGGCATTTACATGTTGCAGTAGGGTGAGGGGGTAGAAATTCAGGCGCCAGTCCTAATATTATGCATATATTTTATATTATATTTTGACTTTTGCTTTTTTTTACGAAATCAATAAAATTGCAGATTATAATATTTTGAAAAATTTACTAAAGATGTCAACATTTTATATTCATGTATTCATTTTTATATAAAACACGATTAAAATATTTATAAGTTGTGTAAATATAATATTTAAATCTTAATTGAGTATTTATAAATTGAAGTCTTTCAGCCCACACTCAGAATAAATACTTTATTGTTTAATATTTCAACAATTTATTACCAATGCAATCTGTCTATAATGTTTTTAAACATGAACAATTACTAATCTTGCTTTCAGATTTATTCGAATTGATAAGAAGTATTTTGAAATATACCTACATAGTTTTTTTCTTTTCGATTAATTATCAACAGAGTTAACATTTTTAATAAAATATATATTTATTAAACTGGAATTTAAAATATTAATAAAACAGTCAAGTGCGTAGTCATTCTCACTACGATTTATATAAAAGATTTATTTCAAAATGTTTCAAAAACTATTTTACTATAATTTTGAAAAGTACTAATTAAAAACTACATTCTGAAATTTTCTCAGATTTTTTTCCTGGTAACCACATTGAAAAGTAAATACATATATGTCTGAAGGCTTGAAATCAAAAAGTCATTTGGCATTTTTTGTTGCATTTTAGGAGACTTATCTAAAGACACACAATTCAATGGGGTATGTGAAAAAAAAGTCAGTACACTTTTCAGTCTATGAGAGGGGCTCCAAAATATTTTTGAAAGTGTTTGTTATAACTTTGATTTTTTTATATCGATAACTTAGAAAATAGAGGAGGGGACGGTCTGATAACGACATTGAACGCAAATATATCGTGACTGAAGAGTTAAAATCAAGAGGTCATAAAACATTTTTTGTTGCATTTTAGGAGACTTATTCAATGACATCCCACTCAATGCGATAAGTCTATTGGAAGGGGGTCCCAAATGTCTTATCATTTCTGTTTTTGGGTTATCAATCTACGTTCGTATATCAAATTTTATCTTAATCAGTATAAAATTTATATAGACAGACGGACGGACAGAGCGAAACTATAAGGGTTCCTAGTTTTCTACAGAACCCTAATAAAAAATCTAAGTATTTAAACTAATTAAAATATAATTATAGAATAGGTCAGTGCTAGATACGAGGGTAGGAGGCAGACTGGGTTAAGATTTTAACATATAATTGACGATATTAACTTGTAATTTTTCAAAAGAACAGTAATTAGTAATCTAATTATTTTTTTTAACAATAATGACGAGTTTAATGTCAGAATAAGTAATTACAGAAGCATAAATTAATAATATTCATAATTTTTATCTAATTCGACAATCCTTGAAATGTGAAGCTGGGTTATTTATAATTTATATACAATATATTAACCCTGAATTAACAATATAATAATCCTGTATTTTTGAATGAAAAACGAATAGGTAAACAAGATGTGTATATAATTACAATAGATCTTATCTTTTCTATTTTTAAAACAAGGTGAAACGATACTGCATACATAGTAATATGTATGCATGGAAATTAGAGCGATCGATATTAAAAAGTTTAAATATCGTATAAAGTAAACGGAGGTACAGTCAGGTGTGGCATTTGCAAACCAACTAGGTCTCAACTCATGCGGGCCGATATTTCATAATATTGACTGATACGAGAGTCGTTCAGAAACAAAAAAAATCCAGATTCGGTAATTCTTAACCGATGTTTCACGAACGATTATTTTAAACCCCTCGAGCCGCCCACTTCTTTGGTTTAATAATTCTAACAAGAGGAACTCTTGTACCTGTTCTTTCCGATTTTCTTCATATTGAAAAATGTTGTGGAGGGGGGGGGGGGGGCTGATAACACCTTACCCAGTTCTGGGCGTAGACGGGTAATAGTTTAAAAGATATGATCAAAAATATTTTTTAATGCTGCATATATGTATATACCCCCCTCTACAATATATTTCAATATGAAGAAAATCGGAAAGAACAGGTTCAAGGGTTCCCCTTATAAGACTGCGATCTGATAAGTCTTAAATCAACTCAAATTGATCTTAAGGTATAAAATGTGTCCCTACTCTAGATGTAACAAATAATTTTTAGTAATACTTATTCAGTGTTATTTTAAGTCTTTGTCATCGTGTAAAAACTGTATCGATTTTTTTATATAATTTGAAAGTGTGGTTAAAAACCGCTGATATAAAACATAGTGTTCTATTAAAAGATTCAAGTACAGGTAATTAAAATTAATTTGGTTCGAAATGTTTTTATATACAGTGTGTCCCAGGATAGATGTAACTAGAGGTGTAATGAAAAATGTTTTTTTTTCAATTTTATAATGATATTTGGGAATCGAATCCTGCTTGATGTAAAACTAAGGTATACCAATAATCAGTCCATTCGGTTCTTTACAGGGTGTTTTATAAGCTATAAAAATATCCAAGAACAAAATACCTATATTTTTCAAAATATGAAAAAAAATCCACCAAGAAAGTTTGTTCAGAGTATTAAAAAATTAACACTTTCAATAAATTAAGTAAATATTTTTTTGTTGTTGGTTTTTATTGTATCGTTCAAAATAAAATGCAATTTATTTAATTTGTTTCATTTCAATTTTTATAAAGTTATTTCTGAAATTGGGTACGAGGTGCCAAAATTACATTTTACACAACTTTTTTTAGTAATTTTTTTCTAATTTTGAAAAATAAAGGTACTTTACTCTTGGTAATTTTTTCAATTTGCTTATTAAACATCTAATTTTTGGTATATGTTATTTTACATCAAACAGGACTCTTGTTATATATATTCTGGGCTTCTGGGACACACTGTATATAAATATATGTATATTTTATTTTAAGTATTCCATTAATCAAGAACCAACAACGGTAGCAAATCAACAAAAAGTAGCTTTAGCTACTATTTGGAATTTTTAATCTTAACAAATGGATGGATATTATCAAAATCGATTGCAATAATAAATTATTTACAGACACTTTTGTTCAAGCAAAAGCTGGAAAGTTGCAGCGCTCTCGCAATTTAGACCATACAATTTTTATTATCTCATTTCAATTTAAAATCAATTAAGCTGGTGATGTTTATGAAAAATTGAGAAAAATTTACAACAGACAGAATTTTAAAATTTATGTGTGCATGCGTAGCTAATAAAAATTTTTTTTTGAAATTATTTATAACACAATATATTTAGAACTTCTGTTTTGTTTTGTTTTTTTGACCTAAAGATAATGACATTAATTTTAGCAAACCGTTTTATAAAAAGCTGACTAAGAATTTATTGTATTTATAATGAATTGTCTACATAAACATTTTTAGCATAATTGTAATAGTAATTGAAGTTTAAGTAAAGTTGATTTATTTTTAGAAATTTGAAATGGTTCAAAAATTCTTTTCAAGTATAAATTATCAAAGAAATTGTAGACCAGACGACCGAAAAATTTAACTCACAATCAGTCATGTATTAGATACTACATTTATACCCGATTTCTTCAATATATGTTACCAGTTTGTTTGTTTTGACAGCTTGGTACATATCTGTTAAATAGCAAATGCTTGGTTCATTTACATGACTGTTACAAAAAACAGACTGAGGGCTAGAAGACAAACAAATAATTATCCCAATCCCTAAATACCTCTACCTTTACATCCCTTGGATCCTGCTCCCTCCCCTATTTGTAAACCTGCTATAATCGGCCCATCAGAAACATCCCAATTCTCCTTTCATCCCTGTTAAATAACCAAAAAACCACTCACCCACATATATTTAACCTGCACAGATATCAACTTTACTATTGAGCTGTCGGACTAGTCTAATACCTGCCGACATGTGGCCGACATTAAGCGTCAAATAAAATAAAAATAAAAATAAAAAACTAATTCTAAAAAATTAAACACGAAGTTTATCGCTTTGGTTTTCAAACAACTTCATTCCTTTGTGAACATACTTTGTCGTTTTTATTATTATTAATATTATTGATTTAATGTTACTAAAATAAATAAATTATTCTATTTATGTACATACATGAGGTTTATTTAACTTTCTAAATAAATAATATTTTAATGATAACTTCCATTATCAGAACGTTTAATAAAAACGGTTCGGTCGATTGAGGGTTAAAATATTCATGATTTGAAATAATATTTTCACATCAGCAGAGGTCATTTAAATTGTTAAATGGTCTATTGTGTTAGATCAAAAGGGTCAAAACTGTTTATAATTTCTAATCATGCGTCGAACAAAACAAAATAGCGTATTATGTTATTTTCACATGGAATTAATAAAAAATTATAATAATGAAAAAATCACATCATCCATTCAATATTTTTTCAATTGTTTTTTTGTTTATACAAAAACAAATAAACGGAGAAAACAGAGCCGGATTTGAATCTGTCCCATTTCAAAAATATTAATTAAGAAATTTAGAAAATCTAAAAAAATTTAAAAAAAATCTTATAACAATAAAAGACAAAGACCCGCTAACGCTATCTGTTAGGTATTAAATATAAATAACAACACACTCACAGATGTTGTACATATCATAACCTTGATTCATGCGTGATAAGTACAATCAGTGACTTAATAAGTGCTACCAACCTCAAAAAACGAATAGCATTTACTTTTTTATACATTTATTACCAGTGTTTTAAAATATCGAGCAATTTCATAACAATTTGACACTTAACAGATAGCGTTAGCTGGAAGCTAATTTGCATTTGCACTCAAGAAAATTCTTTATAATTATACCGGACAAAAAAGAATTAAGTGTTATATGTATTAACAACAAATAGAAAAATTAGAAATAGTTGTTCATATTTGATTACTGCCATAACTTAATCATAATCTATATACACTTAACTTTAAAACAGCTAAATTTGATGACAATCGGCCAATGGGTGTCAAAATGGTAGACATTTAAACAAATTATTAGTGTAATCTATTTATTAATTATTATTATATTATAATCTGCTTTACATTATTTACAATTTTACAGGATGCCCATTACTGGCTTTACTTAAGTAAAAATAAACTATATATTATTATACAGACTTTGGTAATTAAATTGACTTAATAAAGAGGTACTTATTTAATTAGTAACATGAGTTCATGAGAATTACAAAAAATAATCCCATCAATCCTAAAAAAACAGTATACTTTGCTCTTAAAGCGACCAAGACTGGTGCCACTACCTTATATCATAAATCTAACAATAAGTTATAAAACTAAACTTTACTACTATTAAAATCCAATTCCCAAGCCAAATAAACTTTGTTCAATTAAATTAAGGGTTAATGAATGGTGTTTTAAACAAACACCACTTTGACGCTTGTCTTCTTCTAAACTTAATTAACAAACAACTTGCCTGCATTTGTGTTTATTTGCATATTCTCAGCAGCAAGGTTACCTAATTAGAAAAACCGTTTTAAAGACCGGTCAATTTTTACATAACTCTTGGCAAATTTTATTGCAACTGGTCTCAAACTAATATGTACATAAATTGCCTTACATAAATATATAATTACATTAATTTATTAGACAGAGAGAAAATCAGATGTAAGTGGAAAAAGAGAGATGGTACTTCTATTAGTTAATATATTTTTTATTGTTATAATTATTTTATCTTACAGATAAAATGATCACTTGATATGTGTAATAAATATAACCAGTGGCAGACTTAAAATGGGGTCAGGATGGTTATTTTACTCCGCCCCTCACTCCTGATGGCGAAATTATGTAATGTGGTGCTTCTTTGATAGAAAATCTTGAGTTTATTATAAAATGTAATTTATTGTTAGTTGATTAAGTTAAGGTAAATGATCAACTGTTTTAATTTGTTTTGTCATCCTTTTGGTTGGTATTTAAACAAATTATTTAAATCAAAATGAATCAGGTCGTTATAAATATCAATAATAATATAGTGGTGGGTTATCGCACAGATGTACTATGGGCTTCAGAAGTCATCTGCCACCCTAAAGGTTGGAATCATTTACAACAGATTTGAAATTTTAATAAGACAAACATCATCGGTTATCTTTTTCTAGGGAGGAGCTTATATAGTTACATCATTTTGAAAAAAAAACTCAAACATACGTCCATTTCGGAGTATCAAATATTTATTGCTACAAAATTTACTTATAGAATTTTCAATAGATTACATAATAATTTAATCGCACAAATATGTACAAATATAAACGAAGAGTATTTCTTTATCTAGCAAATGAGTTTCAAAATATCTGTCTTTTTTGATACATGTAGAAATGATTTTAATATTACAATAATCAAATGGGAGCAGCTTACTAAGTTTGTGATAAGCGAATTTGAATGAAAACTGGTCGACCACTTCTGCATGCGACTCTAGACCCCATATATATGCTAAGGAACTTTTTTCGTGCTTTGATGAATTGGTAAATTTTAAATAAAACTTCGTACTTTGTATTTATTCATTAAAATTTTAATATGTTTAATTTTAAATATGGGCCCCAAACTTTATAAATAAATAATTATATTTGTAACATGAATATAAATAGGTACTGTTAACTATTTTTATTTCCGATTGCAAATTTTTATTCTACAACTTTTTACTGGCATTTAACTTTGTTATCAGTTAAAAGGTTTTTAATCAATCTATTGAACCCAATGTTTAATTTTAAAACAGCTGGTTCTTTTGTTTCATACTAACCGTTTCGATACTTTTGCAAATGCTAATTTCCTCTACAAAAACCCATGATAAAGTCGCTTATTTTACATGCACAAGATAAGAGAACAAATGACAATTGACAATAAAAAAATAACGACACATAATATATCGCATTACGTGAAAGTGGGTTACATGCAGGCAGCGGTACCGAAACAATCACCACGGTGCGTGTGCTGCTGTTGGTACCACTGCTCTAGAATTGGCGAATTGTTGTAGGTGGCTGACCTTCAGCCGGTCCGGTTGTATTCGTGGGTTGATTTGTTCTTTTGTATTCCGGGTTTCACGAGATCAGATCTGAGGTGGCGTAGGCATTGTCCTTAGACGTTGCAAACGTGAATAGATACATTATAGGTTTTCAAAATGCGGTTTCGTTTTGAACTTCACTTTAAGGTTGGCAACCTCTTCTGCCTAAAGCAATATATTCAAATTATGTTGTTTTTTTTTTTTATAAAATTTTATTGTCATACATAAATGCTATTGTTTAATTTAATAGTAAAACATCATAACAATGAATTTTTTGTTTTAAATTAATTGGTATATTTTTTAATTGATTGAAATTTGCTAGCTCGCAAGTACTTTGAACGGGGTATTAAACTTAAATGCCAGTTCTCTAACATTTATTAATATTTAAGCGATTGTCGCAAAGTCAAAAACAACTGTAGTAAATGAGAATCACCAAGTATGTTTCAGTAAATTGAAATACAGGTAGTCATCAACTTACGGCAGTTCGCACTTACGACCTTGTGTTTATCTCTTTCATATGTACATGCACATATTACATAAATGAAACAAACAGTTGCGGAGATTTCCCTAAATTTCAATGTATTTATATTCCAAGTTAGATAATTTAATAATCTAGATCAGCGGTTCTTAAACGTATGTAGTCTAGGGACCCCCTTTTTTAACAATTATTTTTCAGTGACCTCTTCCTTTAAGAAAATTTTACAACCTTACTTTTTGCTCCATACTTACAATTTTTGCTTTTCAACTGCAATGACCTATTTTTTTGTTCTATATCTTACATTTTTTGCATTATTACTGCAATGACCTTTTTTCCACACATTTTATTATTTTATTTATTTATTATACATTTTTTCAATTTTTTGCACTACACAAATTATCTTTTACAACTGCAGAAATAAGCTACAACTACACACTAAAATAACCCCAGCCTCCCTGACAGAAAAACAAAGAAGGTCGTTAGATAGTAATTAATCATTGGTAAATAGAAATTAAAAAGTACTTTAATTTATGCCAAACATGTTTCACGGAACCCCGGCAATAATTCCGCGGACATCCAGGGGTCCGCGGACCCTACTTTAAGAACCGCTGATCTAGACGTTTAAAGTGTTTTTAACCATTCAATAAAATTGACAATTATGACTGTCTTTAAACTAAAAATATACCTAAACCTAAGTCTGCCTAACAGTCTGGAACTGTTAGGATTCTGATGAGGACCTCTTGTGAAGTCGAAACACGTGTCGAGTGACATTGTTTTGTTGTGGTTAAGGTGTATATTTTTAGTTTAGTGACTAAGAAACCACAGCTTCTCCGTTTTTCCAGTAATGACTGTCTTTGTATGTATGATCTAAAGTTACACTATTTTTATAATAAAACCAATTTAGTTCGATACATTTTATATCCAGACAATTGCAAGTTACGGAATTGGACATGACTTTTGAATATTTTAATTAATTTTTTATATACAAATGTTCAAACCATTCAAGATTATCAGCATGGAATCATTTTTCATTATATATTTTATTTTTACATTATAAGAGCAGGCTGGTAAGTTCGGCAACTGCCGAATGTAATTTTATAAAATTAATACATATAACATTGAACTAACTTGCTTAACAAAATCCTTAAGAATATCTTATTACAGTTTAGAAAATACCAAGTTTGGGGCCTGGTAAAAACTATATACGAATTAGTCTAAATAATCTTTATAATATTACTGATGAACAAAAGAAAAAGTATAATTATAATAAAATTTAGGTACTGTATACATTATAAAGTGTACTAAATATACAATTATGATTTAATTGAATTATTAAAAAAGTGCTGGTATTGATTATTATAAAATACATTTGCCTGAAATATTTTCAACATAATTAATATAAATTATTGTATCTAAATACAGGTATTAATTAAAAGGTCATCATTTATATTTATATAATAATAAATATAAAAACTATAAAACAATTAGATATTTTTTAAAGTAATTAATTTGGCAACCAGTGAATATAAAAATGTTCCATAATTGTTTTTTATTTAGAAACATTTTTATTATAAAAAATTCAGTAGAGAATACTAGAGAACTCTTATACGATAATTAGATGATATTATATTGTTATAGATACAAAATATAGCATATTTTCAATGCCAAAGTATATCAATAGGTCTGTAATACTCGCCGAGTCGAACATTTAAAAAATTCAAATCAATGCATTTTCACAGAAGTTATATATGGGGTCATATCCAAGACTGGTACCAGTACCTTATATTTTTTCGGAACATGAAAGAAAAAAATAGTTTTAAAATATTTATTCTATCTACTATTAGGTGGATGGATTTTTTACATTTTTTTAACAAAAATGTTCTATAGCTTTATTTATTGGCAAGGGTAAATATTGAACTATATTCTTTGATTTTCTTAAAAACATTTCATCAATCAATTACTCTAGTATCAGAATTAGCAAGTTGGTTAATTATAAGTCTTATTGGCAAATGACTGACTCATTTTTGCAAAGTAATTATTTTGAGTAATTTGTTTTTTATAAGTACTGTACAGTTATAGATACTCTGGTGTAAAGTATTGTGTTTATTACAAGGTATTCTTCAACAAGCTTATGTTAAAATATCCAATATCGTATCATTTTGTCCTTGTTTGTAATGTGTCAATGAACTTAAGATAAAATTAAATTATTTTATTTTTCAAACGTTTCCGTAATTAAATATTTTATATTACAAATTTTTTTTATTGTTTTGATTGTTTCAAATTAAGTGTAAAATGAAAATGATTTAATTTTAAAATTATTTTATTTTGTTTCTGTAGCAAAAATTAATTAAATTTCATAATACTGAACCTTTAATTCAAGCATGGGAAACCTTTCCAGAATATAAAACTGCTTACAAAATAAATATTCAATCAACCCACATCGCAGGTTCCCCATTCCCATTTAGTTACTGCTCACGTGTTACTGCCCAATCATTTATTTTACTTCCCAAAGTACATATTTATTCAACCAACCATTTCATAATATATTACCACTGGTTTCCATTTTTTACTGGTCATATTTTATCACTCAATATGTTATTGAACTTACTATTTTTTATTTTAATACTGACCGAAACTGTAATATAATTATTACCGCCCGTTTAAATCATAACCATTAGTAAATAGAAATCTACAATGTTCTGTGATGAATTCATATAACATATTATTTCTGAAAATGGAAAATTTTTTATTTCAAAAACAGACATTAACAGTAACCACATAATCTTCGAAAAATTGCCATATAATTTAAACTAATTGTAAAAAATATAACTAACAGAATAGATACAATTTCTCAGAAACGAATCAATCTAATCACGTTTTTTAGAAACTCTCTAAATTAGATGAGGCTACAGCAGACACACGTACTTAAAAAGTAAATTAATGTTCACAAATTTTCATGTACGCCATACATCTGTCATTTATAATTATAGGATCCAAGCTGAACTCTTGTTTAACATTGCCAACGATTATAGCTCGACATACTATACTATAATATTAAATAATAGTAATAATATCGCTATGTACATATGTGTGTGTGTGCGTGCGTGAGTTTCACCTGTATTGCGTAAGACAATGACGTGTGTACAATAATCACTTTTTGTATTGTTTCTAACAGATCGTCTGAAGCCAGAATTAACAGTTAGATAAAAATGACGCAGCTGAATTTTCTTCTGTAGGCTTTCGTGGCCGTTGTCCATAGTAGCTAAGTGTAAAAATACGACAACGTGGACAACAGCCCGAAAAGTTAGCTACTACAGCTGAATTTTGTCAAATAGCGTACATTTAAAAGAATATTTAAGAAAATGCGTATATTTTATAATATTTACATATCATATGTATAAATCATGTTTGAGATACAATCAGTACGAATTATTTGGAAACACTAATAGGTATATTGATTTTTGTAGCAGGAAAACGTGGGTATACAAAAAACCCATTTTAAACAATATGAAGTTATACAGTTCTTGTGGGTTGATATTTAAATAAAAATATGAATGCGTATTGTTTGGAAAAATTGTATGCTAAAATTAAAAAAATATACAGGGTGGCGCAACGAAAACGAAACGGTCGCGTTTTTGGTCAGTTAAAATAGGATTTTGAAAAAACGCTCGGACACGTCGATTTTGCTTTCAAGGGGGACATCTTTTTCAATAAAATTTTTGTAAGAATCTTTTCAACCCTCTGCGCTATGAGCACAACCCTTGAAATTTTAAATAGCATGATAGGGTAAGTGATACCTCATTTGAAAGGTTTTTTCATTCTAAACAAGGTGCTTTTTGTTTTTTTCAAATCTGTTTAATTTTAGTCAAGTTATTTACATTTTTAATTCCATGAATGCATTTATGTTCTGATCAACAAAACAAACATTCAAAACTAAAATTCAAAACAAAGTAGGCTTATTATCGAAGAATGTCGCCAACTAACTCCCCAAACGTTTCAACAAGTAAGAAATAATTTTGAGCATAACTTGTATTTTTGTATGAAAGCTAGCGGAGCTCAATTTGAACATTTATTGAATTAATTAAAGTTTTGGATGTTAGTAAATTTTTGTGAATTATCTGATAAGAAAATAAGCCTACTTTGTTTTGAATTTTAGTTCTGAATGTTTTTTGTTAATCAGAAAATAAATGCATTCATGGAATTAAAAATGTAAAGAACATGACTAAAATTAAACAGATTTGAAAAAAACAAAAAGCACCTTGTTTAGAATGAAAAAACCTTTCAAATGAGGTATCACTTACCCTATCATGCTATTTAAAATTTTAAGGGTTGTGCTCATAGCGCAGAGGGTTGAAAAGATTCTTGCAAAAATTTTATTGAAAAAGATGTCCCCCTTGAAAGCAAAATCGACGTGTCCGAGCGTTTTTTCAAAATCCTATTTTAACTGACCAAAAACGCGACCGTTTCGTTTTCGTTGCGCCACCCTGTATACCGAATGCACCATTTTAATTTCCTCAGGCAAATATCTCGAAAACTATAACAAAATGGTTAAAAATGTTTTGGACAAAAGTTGTAGTATTACGAGAGGGGCATTTATTATTGCTATGAGTTTTTATAGTTTATGTGATTTTATAGAGTATTTTTTTTTTCAAATAGTAATCTGTATTTTTTATTACAGATTCATAATCTACGGGAAAATATACGTTACTTTTGTAGGAAACATTTTTTTTGAAGCCCACTGCTGCAAAGTAAATCAAAAAACAAAATACAAATACAAAGGCGTATGAGGTGTCAAAATGTAGATCTCAATCAGTATTTGATCCTATTTTAATTTTTTTTCTAATTAAAAAATGGCGCCTTCAAGGGGCTCCAAGCATAGTAATTTATTTTGTTCCCTCCTCCTCTAACTCGGTAACAACTAACAACTGACTTAAAAAAAATGAAAAAAAATTGGTAACAAGGGTTTGGGACATTACCAACGACAAATACTAAAGTCAACAATATCATTTCAAATTTTAGAGAAATAAGGAAGGGCGTCATATGTTTATTTTTTTTATTTTCATATCTAGACATGTGGAGTGTCAAAATATAGATCTCAATTAGTAGAATTTGATCATATTTTTATTTTTAAGTGGCTCCAAACAGTTCACGTAGTATAATACGTAGGTACTTCGGAACTATTATGGCATATACTCGTGTATGTATGTCTTGGCCGATTGTTTATAAATTATATAAATGTTCATAAAAACTAATACAACACGGATGAAACCGCGGTCGAGTCGCTTGTATGCACATATGCACTTTCTTTAAAAATACATATAATTATACAAAATTTTTATAAACATATAATAGGTACACACATTTATCCTTGTCACATAAAATGTATATCTTTTGAAATGTTGACAATTTTATAGTAGTAATACATTTCACAATTTGTTGTGAAAACTAATATGCAATACACGGGTTAAGGACGAATTTTTTGAAGAATAAACGAAGAAAATTTCAATTCTCTCACATGATTCTTCTTTATTATTGCAAAATTTTCTATTGTTTCAAACAATTTTAATTTAATAAAAATAGTTAAAATATCTTTGTAAAAAAAGATTAGAACATATTTTTCTCATACTAAAATTCAATTCACCTCATATTATTGGGAATTCGGGAAGTATAATCAACAATGTACAGTTGGACTTTTTGCTAATGGTAGAGTTTACTATTGTTTAATGATACATGAAACAATCAAGTAAAATAAAAAACCTGGGCATCATCGGAAGAGGAAATCCCGCCCAGACTTCGTTGCGCATTTTAATTATTAATAGTACCTATTGTATTTATATTCGAGGTGTTCAGAAACAAAAACGACTTACTCCAAAAAAAAAAAAAATAGTCGGGAAAATCGATTTTCTTAGTACAAGTAGACTCGTAGAATTGTGAATATCATTATAACTGCAGTTGTGTTAATTAATTAATTTATCGGTTTATTAAAATTTTATTTCAATGTACTTAGGCTTAAGAGTGTAATATAAGATTTTTCGTTCCTTCGATTCGTATCGAACCTACATTGTCAAGTCAAAGGGTCTAATCCACACAAAAATCCGAAAGTATTCAGTATATAATATATGTATGTATATAAGAAAATATTTTTTTGTCATCCTGTAAAATATGATTCGATACTGACTTACGAGTTTGACTTTTATAGCGTATTCAAAATGAATCCTTTCAGAATTATTAATGATTTTGTAGGTACATTCAAATTTACAGCTATTAAAACAAAAAATATTGTTGTTATGATAATATATGTATCTATCAAACGGAAGTATCACCCCACGCTACAACTAGAGCAAGTATATTTCATAGAATCAGTGTAGGTGCGTTTTCTGTTACAAGTGCAGTTAAAATACTCTTTTTTATAATGGTTATGTAAACTGTATAATATAGTTATTTACCTTAATTCTATGGTGAGTTAATAATAATAAATGTATACAGTATATTAATTAATATGATTCGATAAATCGATTTTTTTTATTAACTTATAAGATGTAATGTAAGTATAAGGTAAAATATAGAATCAGTAATAATTATCTTCATATCAATTTTTGGCATTTGGCATGACATTTTTCTTTAATACTTCCTCCAAATAGTATTTTGCATTGATTTTTACGCCTTTTTCAATCAAAATTAAGGGTAATTTGCCTCTTCGGCTGATGGCGCCCCAAACCATGACCGACGTAGCATTCTAGAATCTTGGAACGTCTTTTGTCTTCCGGAATGTCCTCAATTCTAGCAGACCAAACTCTGTCATATGGGAGTTGTGGAATTGCTCTAGAGCAAATAACTTCTCATCAGAAAATATAAATTCATCACCAAACCATTTTTTAAATATTATTTCTCGATATACTTTCATGCTCGAAATTTTTATTAAGACTAATTTAAATTGCATAATTGTTTTACATGATATACTAAATAACATAACGGTACTTTTAGTTGTTTTTTGGTAAAGAATAGGTTGCTAAAATAACACCAATAACGGTACATCGTCGATAAAGAGTTGTATCAGAATATAATTCAAATAATTTCCCAACTATTTTTCATATATTTATTTATATTTAATTTAAAATCAACAATAAATAATTTAAAATTGTCTATTATTCCAAGAAGACGTGTAACAAATATAAACTAATTAATTCTTAGCAAATATTGTATATGTTTATCACACATACACATATTTGTATACATGTATGTATACAATGTGGAATAAAAACAAATATTTATGTACATTTGTTAACATATCGCTTTGTTCTATAATTATACACATTTTAGCGATTTGTTAATTTATACAGGGGTGTGTTGATAACATTGTAGGGCTTGGTTTCAATAGGTTTGTAATTTAATTATAATCAATAACCATCAATAATCTCAACTGAAAGAAGCATTATGGGTATTTGATAAATGAATTATCGACAGAATTTTTTTTAAAAGCATATATTCTAATTGGAAAATCAAGGAAAGGGGATATTCGTGTTAATTATAGTTAATTTAAATATTTATAGTTTATGAATTTAAAAGTGATAAGAAATTTTTCAATATTCTATTTTAAATGCCTCCCCCGCAATGTATATTAAATATTTACTGATTTACTGTATAAAAGTCGATTAAGTATACTTACTATAATTTCGCTTAATCTGGTTATTTGATTTAAGGCCGTAACTACCACCGGGGCAGCCGGGGCGGTGTACATACATCCTAATTGTTCAAAAACATTTTTATAAGGGACCCTCGATCACTTGCTGCCCCAGGGCCCCAGAGCCTCTAGTTACGGCCCTGGGCTCAAGGTATACATAATATCCATGTAAAATGTAACCTAATTATATAAGAAATTGCTCACACAAAGGCAGTGATAATAAAGTAGGTAATAGAGCAGGTGTCGACTGTCGATACCCTTCTTTCGCTAAGAAATTTTCATTTGCATAAAATATAGCATCATTTGTGTAATACCATTACCCCCTTCCTAAAGATGAATGCTCATAATAATATAATAAATTGAGTCAAGTATATTATATCATATTGTATGTACTACTATACACAGGTACATACAAAACTAACATTTAATTCAAACGTACTTGTATTCATAAAATATAAATCAATCGTGACAGTTGCTATGGTAACGCAACTACAAACAATACAAACTATGGGCATAGTTTAACGGCAACATACATGGGTAATACATAAATGTAATAGATAGGAACTGGTATTTAAAATGCTAGATTATCTTATATTATGTTTAAAATAGCCGTACCACTTATACTAGTATAACTAATTATATAATTGCACGAAATGTCATGAAACAACTTTTTACAATTTCTTTTCTGATACAATTAGATTAATTTTTGAAACCATACAAGTATATGAAAATATAAATATAAAATATAGATATTATACTTATTTGTATTCAAAAGTGTGGATATTTTTTATATTTAACAGTAGAAAAAATTACAAGCATTGTAATTAGTAAATATTGAGTACGTTTATGTTATTCCGGTTTTACTGTAACCGATGTAGTTAAACCGTCAGCTGGAATTATAATTCTGATTTGAAGTACGCTATAAGTTCGATAGCGTATTAACAAGAAATCTCAAAAATACTTCGTCTCCTCTACATCCTACAAATCACGCTTTCTTTCGTTTTCAGTCTCTTCGTCTCAGATGTTTTAGCCATATTTTAACTGACGACGCTTTTTCAAATGTTAATGCGAAGTGCATTACGATGAAATCCCTACACTCCGTAGATACTCATATTTTTGGGGTTGGCTAAATAGATATAACTATGTCCATGCGGTTTACACGTATTTTTATTCCTGCTCTATTCCGGTTTAGTTATGCGTAGCATAACTAAACCTGATTAGTTATGTCAGGTGTAAAGCGCCATCTACACGAACTTTTACACCCGGTTTTATTACATCGGTTACAGTAAAACCGGAATAACAACGCTGTGTAAACGTACTCATTGTCATTGATTGTGAGTAGAAGTACGGAAAATTAGATTTTTTTCTAAACAAGCTAATAAGCTGTATAGCTAAATATTTATTGAACTTTTACCATGCGTGATTATAAAATGAATTATACTTATTAAATGAAAAATATGAGGTTGAAAAACTCTCGTCCGGGCGCTAAACTCACTAAGGCCAACCCTGTTTGTAGATTAAGAGCAGCGAGTAGCGTTGTTCAATTTCTTTTGCACGTAAGAGTGGGAGAAAAGTATAGTATTACTCCATCTAACTAATATAACATATAGTTTAACTCACAGGTCACAGTAATTGTTTCCATGATTACTACTTGGACAACACTGCCACCGAGTATACAATCGATTTTTATTTTTATTGATTAATTATGACGTACCAGTTTTTAGATTTTTAGAAAACAGATTTTAGTATCGTATATATTATACTACAAGGGCTGAAAAGTCTTTGGTCTGACATACAAATGGCGACATAAACAAAAAATCCTTATGCTTCCCATAGAATACCAACCTTAACTAGAGTACTGTCAAAATTTCATGACATTTCATGTACTCTTGTTCAAGTTACAGCCTTCGAAATGACGCTACTTTTGTTATTTTTTTAATCATGGAAAAACGTGAATTTCGTGTTTTGATTAAACATTGTTTTTTGATGGGGAAAAATACCGTCCAAACAAAGGAATGACTTGATATGTGTTACGGCACATCTGTCCCAGACAATTTAACCGTAAAATATTGGTTTGCTGAATTTCATCGTAATTGTACGTGCACAAATGATGCACCGCGTTCAGGAAGGCTAACTGAGGCAGTTACTCCAGAAAACATTAGAAAAATTCGTGAAATTGTATTGAATGACCGCAAAGTGAAAGTGAGTGAGCTAGCTAACACCATAGATATCTCAAAGGAACATGCTGGTCATATACTTCATAAATGTTTACATATGAAAAAGCTTTGCGCGCGATGGGTACCGCGTTTTTTAACAATTGACCAAAAATATGAACGTGTTCGACTTTCAAAGCAAAATTTGGCACTGTTTCACTTTTTTTCATGCGATTTGTGACAATGGATGAAACATGGATCCATTAATACACACTGGAGTCCAATCAGCAGTCAGCAGAATGGTTATTGCCTGATAAATGCCGTCCGAAACGCCCAAATACAAAACAGTCGCCCGGTAAAGTTCTTGCTAGTATTTTTTGGGATGCACATGGTTTAATATTTATTGACTAACTTCAACAGGGTATAACAATCAACAAAGAATATTACTGTGCATTACTGAATCGATTAGACGACGAAGTCAAGGCAAAACGGCCGCAAATGGCGAAGAAAAAAAGAGTTTTTTTATTGTTAGGCTAAAGGCTTTTCAGCCCATGTAGTACTCTTTATTTACTATGTATTATTGTAATTCTTATGTTTACGTCATATTTAAAAAAAATCCATATATTTTAAATAGAACCTATTAAAGCCAAAATAATAATATAAATGTTTGATGACCGCTGATACATTACGTAAATATCATTAGCACTTCATTGCAATGTAGATTCATCATTCATTAATACAGCAATGAAAAATTAGTTCCTTTTCATTACGAGTTAGTTTGTGTATAATAATTACAAGTATTTTTTTTATTCGATTACTAATTATTAGTATTTCAAGAAAAAGCATTTACATTTGTAAGGTTGTCTTTACCCGAAGAAATGTGTAATGAGTAATATTTCTTTTTTTTAATTTTACGAAGTGATGGATACAAAAAACAATTTGAATTCTATGCAAAGATTAATAAGGTTTCTTGGTATGTAATTTTAATTTTATTATATTTATTGGTAGTAGACGCTTCGAGTTACAGAATTTTTAAAACACATTTTTTACACCGGAATTTTCACAATATTTGAAGCAAATATTTATTTCTTGAATACCAAAACTCAAAAATTTATTTATTTTTTTACTTTTAAACCTTACAAGGGGACCACCAGATCCTTGTCGCGCCAATTTGCTTTAAAAAAATTAGAATTGTAGTAGTGACATAGACAAACCTCACCAAGCCGTTTGACAGAAAACTCATAAACAAACGAGAAAAAAAGATATTCTTCTGTAAATTCGTTTAAACATATGTACCTATCAAAAAAAAATCAATCGCACCGAGGATCGAACCCGGCCATTCATGGTTGTCAGCCCGTAGCGCTAACGACCGAGCCACCGCTAGTATTGCATTTGAATTCAACTGGATAAGTACGGTACATTTGTTTAAACGAATTTACAGAGGAATTTCATAATTTTTTTCTCGTTTGTTTCTGATTTTTCCGTCAAAAGGCTTGGTGTGTAGGTTTGTCTATGCCACTACTACAGCCCTAATTTTTTTAAAGCTAATTGGTGCGAGAAGGGTCTGGTGGTCCCCTTGTTAGATTTTTTTTAATTTGCTGTAATATAAATATATATCATATATAGTTTATTTATGTAGGCGCACAAAAGAAAATGGTTGATGCCTATCATCATGAGCTGTATATAATAAGTATTACAGGTTTATATGCACTCACCAGTTCGCCTACGTTTAATAATAAACCGTAACGCACTCATATACTAATATACATAGTACATATGTATGTTTTAGTATCACTTTTAATTATATTAAAGAAGTACCGTAATGTAAATGCGTTTATTCACTTTTATAAATTTAAATAAAATTCATAAATTATTTAGCATAATATTACACTTGAACTGTAGAAAATAAACGGATTTTTAATTGTATAAAATACCGTTTTTTTCATATAAAAAAATTTGGATGTTTAAAAAAAATATTTTTAAGTTATTCTAATTTTTATAAAATTCACTATATGTACACGCGACTGTACATTTTTTTACTTAGAAATTCAGTAACTAAACTTATTAATTTACAGTAATAATGATATTTACATGAATATAATAAATAAAATTAATCCCTAAACAAGACAGTTACGAAAATTATGCTTTCATTTTTATGTTCATATAAATATCTAGACTTCTGTATTTAAGTCCATTATTTTGGAGTTATATTATAGGTATACGATGGTCAGGTAAAAAAAACACATACAAATCCAAGTTTTTTTGATATGAGAATAATATTTTTTTTAATGTAAGTAATTAGTGATTTTAGACATATAAAAGAACATAAGTTTAGTTATTGGATGTTCCATTACCCCCCTCCTCCCCACCCCCAAATAAAATAAAGTTAACCTTTTTTAAGAAGCAATTATATTAACTATTGCTAAAACACAAAAAATACTGTTCAATATTGTTTACAAATGCTATAATTGTTTATTAAGTGTTAAAATAGTTTATTTAATGCTCTTCACAATTTTTCATTTCATTTAAAATAGTGCGCGTTTATTTTGTTCCCATAACATTTAAATAAATTGAAATTAATCACACTTTAATGCAAACTAATAACTACCAATCATAATATTGATAATATTTAGTAAATGGATTTTGCTTCTATTTTTGTTTGGGAGCATTAATTTTTTATAAATCGAGCAAAAGAATATAAAATAACTATTGTCAGTACTTGGTTGAGGTGCGGCGTGATATGGAACCAAAAAACATCTACAAAAACCTGTATCTAACTGCATTATTAATATAAAATCAAACCTATATACAGTGACGTAAGATCCTAAACCACGTAAATCGCGAGAAAGTATAAAAATTAACACATAATTTATAGCAAATCATTGTTAAAAAAATGATTATTTATCGAGAGAGGTGAGACGGCCTTCGCAGTTTTTGCCCAGCACAATAGATAGCAGTGTGTTCTTGAAATTGACATTCTCTTCCAGCAAACGCGGCTGACTTGCATTTTAAACAGTCGTTTTTCGTGAATCATATGTGTGAAATTCAAATTTCTCAGTTCCGCGTCATTCGGTTTTGACTGTCAAGATGTTTAGAGATGTAAATAAAGATAAATATATGAGCTGTTCAAATTATTTATAAATATAATACAGTATAGTAACAAACAATTACAATTACTAAGCCACCCCTTATAGTCCACTCAAATTAGAAATTTCCTATAGGTGACAAATGGAATTAAAATTCGCCTCGATTATTTTAGCGCCAATCGATGGCAAATGATGCCTTAATAAAATATCAAAAATGCAAGGCGTATATAGGCTCCCGGGAAATACACTAAAATAATAAAAAATAATAGCTGTGATGCATTTTAAATTGAGTAAATTGCTACACCCAGCTATCTTTATTTTAATATAATTTTAATTTTACCAAAAGTGCCATTTTGTTTTTATTTAAAAACTGCAAGCAAACGGTTGCAGTTAAGAACTTTTTTTTTAAACTACAATTTTGCGCCTTTCTAGTAATTTTGATTACTTTTTTGGTTACTACCTCAAAAAACTCCACAATTTTGCCACCCTTAACAAAATGCCCCCTCTCAGATAGTGTTTACTTAGCTTTTGCGTTTGAGCAAATTTTTTATAATACCTGACATTATTCTTGTTAATATGTAATATTATAATATTGAAATAGATTTGATCAAAATGGGTGAAACGCTTTTAACTTGGTTCATGCTTATAACAGTTTTACGCCTTCCAACACCTCTGATCTTGAAAGCCCAATCTCACCTTACGTAAAATAAAAGTGAACATGGAAACGTCCGAAAAATGGAAATACCTTTATACCACTACAATTTTCAGAAATTACAGAAAATTAATGATTCACAAGTCATAAATTCTTGTAATAATTATTATTGAATAATAAATATTGACTTTTCAATTTATAAGAAAGTTTGTTTCATTTTTTGCCATTATTTTTTTACACGGTATGAATGATATTTGATATTCCAAGGTTCTTATAAATCATTGGCAATGATTTTTATTGTTTACATAATGATTTGTATTATTGTATCAATAATAGATGAGAAAAATAATCCTGTCGCAAAATTAAACTAGATAAATAGTGACGTTTTGTTTAACAAATAAGTATAAATCAAAACAAAATGGTTTTCTAATGGATTCTAAGAAAAACATTAATTAAGAGTAATGATAATAAGTTAAATATTTTATTAAGCTGCGAAGATGATAAAAAAATATAATTATTATTACTTTTATAATGTTATCATTTTTAAATCATGTCAATACTCATACCCACATATTTGAAATAAATTTAAAAAAAACACAAACTAATTTGTAACGAATATGAATAATTTTGACTTATTTTAGTGTATTGTTTCATTTTTATTACTTTAAAGATTAAAATAATAAGCACATAACATACAAAGAAATTATTATAATCCTATTTTTATCGAGTTCTTTCTTTAATTAAGATAACAGTTCTGAAGAACTATTATATACATTACTCTTTGTATTCATTATTTGCATTTGAAAACACTTAATCAGAAAAGAATTTATAGCATAAGAGTCATTCCATGTATAATCATCAAATTTATTAAAATATAGAAGTTGCACTGTTTTTAATTTTGATGAAAGTTTAATCAGTTGTTATTATACTTATTAGATAGCAGAAACTGTACTTAGAAAAATTTTAATGGCCATAATTCGGGGGTGGTGACCATTTTACCCTCTTAAGGTATGAAGATTTCGTCGATTTTCAACGTTTTTTCAACTCGCTATAGCACGCGTTCTAATAAAGCAATTACAACGAGCTTAATGTCATTTGAAAGACTAAAGAATCTAGTTTCAATTGATCTAGCACAATTTAAAGTTTAAATTATTTTTTTTGTAGATAGAGGCTTTTCAAATTTATTAATAAAATTGTCATTTTTTCTATTTTTCGAAATTTATTGTGGCTCTAAGGTTAAACTGAGAAAGCTATAATTATGTGTAAGTTATGTTCATTTATAGTACTCAGTACCCACAAAAAATCAGCTTGATTTATGCACATCTTTTATTAAAAAAATTTATTTAAATATCGCAAAAATCACGAAAACACCAAAATCAGCTGTTTTCGAAGCAAAAAAAAGTTATGTGGGGGACGAGATAAAATTCTGAATTTTTTTTTACAAATGCTCTAAATAGTTATCTTTGAAGGCCTTATAGATTCGTTTTGTTATTTTCATTTTTATAGCAACCAGAATTTTTTTTTAAATTTAAAAAAATACGAAAACTTCAAAAACGGTTATTTTTAAACATAATACAAAAATATGTTGGGCACGAGATAGAATTCTGAATTTTTGTTTACAAATGCTCTAAATAGTTATCTTTGAAGGCCTTAATGATTCGTTTTGTTATTTTCATTTTTATAGTAACCAGAATTTTTTTTTTAATTTAAAAAAATACGAAAACTTCAAAAACGGTTATTTTTTAAACAATACAAAAATATGTTGGGCACGAGATAGAATTCTGAATTTTTTTTTACAAATGCTCTAAATAGTTATCTTTGATGGCCTTATAGATTCGTTTTGTTATTTTCATTTTTATAGCAACCAGAATTTTTTTTTAAATTTAAAAAAATACGAAAACTTCAAAAACGGTTATTTTTAAACATAATACAAAAATATGTTGGGCACGAGATAGAATTCTGAATTTTTTTTTACAAATGATCTAAATAGTTATCTTTGAAGGCCTTAATGATTCGTTTTGTTATTTTCATTTTTATAGCAACCAGAATTTTTTTTTTTATTTAAAAAAATACGAAAACTTCAAAAACGGTTTTTTTAAACATTATACAAAAATACGTTGGGCACGAGATAGAATTCTGAATTTTTTTTTATAACTGCTTTAAGTAATTAACTTTAAAGGCCAATTGGCTTTTTCTTGTTATTTTCATTTTTCTAGTCACCAGACTTTTTTTAAATCCTTAAAAGTGTAAAAACTCAGATATTGTACTAATCAATACTAAAGAGAATCTAAATTAACAAATCTTACACTTAATAATAGTATTTACTATTTCGGATTGAGTTTGATATTTTTTCAACTTTTTGATCAATTTCATTTTTTCTCTTTGATAGGTAAAGGTAGTTTTTTAATTACAACAGGAGATTCATTCAAAACAGCACAAACTTGGTTGATTTTTCAAATACAGGGTTCAAATATTTCATCCCTGATATAGTAAATAATTAATTTTTTGGACATCACGACAATATTCATAATGAAAAGTAATATTTATAAAAAAATATATAATATTAAACCTTTCACAGAAGAATAATAAGTATACTTCAAAATCAATTTAACAATTAATTTATTTGTATGCTTTAACATCATAAATATAATAATAATAATAATAATAATATAACACATAATTTTTTTTTGTTTATTTTCGAAAATACATGATTTAAAAAAAATCTGGTGACTAGAAAAATGAAAATAACAAGAAAAAGCCAATTGGCCTTTAAAGTTAATTACTTAAAGCAAATATAAAAAAAAATTCAGAATTCTATCTCGTGCCCAACATATTTTTGTATTGTTTAAAAAATAGCTGTTTTTGAAGTTTTCGTATTTTTTTAAATTTAAATATGTAAAACATTCTGGTTGCTATAAAAATGAAAATAACAAAACGAATCTATAAGGCCATCAAAGATAACTATTTAGAGCATTTGTAAAAAAAAATTCAGAATTCTATCTCGTGCCAAACATATTTTTGTATTATGTTTAAAAATAACCGTTTTTGAAGTTTTCGTATTTTTTTAAATTTAAAAAAAAATTCTGGTTGCTATAAAAATGAAAATAACAAAACGAATCTATAAAGCCTTCAAAGATAACTATTTAGAGCATTTGTAAAAAAAAATTCAGAATTCTATCTCGTGCCCAACGTATTTTTGTATTATGTTTAAAAAAACCGTTTTTGAAGTTTTCGTATTTTTTTAAATTTAAAAAAAAATTCTGGTTGCTATAAAAATGAAAATAACAAAACGAATCTATAAGGCCTTCAAAGATAACTATTTAGAGCATTTGTAAAAAAAAATTCAGAATTCTATCTCGTGCCCAACATATTTTTGTATTGTTTAAAAAATAACCGTTTTTGAAGTTTTCGTATTTTTTTAAATTAAAAAAATAATTCTGGTTGCTACAAAAATGAAAATAACAAAACGAATCTACAAGGCCTTCAAAGATAACTATTTAGAGCATTTGTAAAAAAAAATTCAGAATTTTATCTCGTCCCCCACATAACTTTTTTTTGCTTCGAAAACAGCTGATTTTGGTGTTTTCGTGATTTTTGCGATATTTAAATAAATTTTTTTAATAAAAGATGTGCATAAATCAAGCTGATTTTTTGTGGGTACTGAGTACTATAAATGAACATAACTTACACATAATTATAGCTTTCTCAGTTTAACCTTAGAGCCACAATAAATTTCGAAAAATAGAAAAAATGACAATTTTATTAATAAATTTGAAAAGCCTCTATCTACAAAAAAAATAATTTAAACTTTAAATTGTGCTAGATCAATTGAAACTAGATTCTTTAGTCTTTCAAATGACATTAAGCTCGTTGTAATTGCTTTATTAGAACGCGTGCTATAGCGAGTTGAAAAAACGTTGAAAATCGACGAAATCTTCATACCTTAAGAGGGTAAAATGGTCACCACCCCCGAACTATGGCCATTAAAATTTTTCTAAGTACAGTTTCTGCTATCTAATAAGTATAATAACAACTGATTAAACTTTCATCAAAATTAAAAATGGTGCAACTTCAGCACCTTGATGATTTTATATGGAATGACCCATAAATAAATTTTATAATTGCAATTTTATCTTATTTCAACACAAACTTAATGCCTATATGAGTACCTTTGATAAAATTGTAATTGATGCTTTAATACTTAAATAAATAAAAATACACAGAAACTATAAAGAAAATTATTTTTTTTTTCGAAAGATAAACTTTTTTATAATTTATACATACATATGTAATAATACGTATCGATGAAACTTATTGCTTCATTTAATATATTATATTATGTTTCCAGGTTTGCAGAAAAGGGCCTCACTCAAAATGGAGTCTCAAACAATAGGTGATCAAAACAACGACACATCAACATCTTCTGAAGACCCCCATGAGCCCGAAGAAGGAGATGATCTTATCGATTTTAAAATTAGTTCGCCAGAAGTATCCCGTGCTTGCTCGTTATCCAGTCTCATCGAAGAAGATGATGGGAGTTCTTCAGAAGAACATTTACTCGATTCTGGTGTACTTCAATTAGAAGAAGTATTACAAACAAAAATGAATTCAGAAACAACGTCCGAAGAATCGAATTTTATAAATGAAAAATCAGATAATGTATTGATTACTCTTGAAGATGATTCAGAAAGTGATAATTGTTATACGAATCCAGATGAAGCTGAAGTGAAAAATAGTTTGTATAAATATCGAAAAGCATCTACACTTCCTCGCTCATTAAAAACTAAGTCTGAATGTTTTGCGTTACCATGCACTGACATCGAATCAAAAACCATTATCAATTCGAAGTTGGATGACGGGAAAAGTACAAAAGTAGATGTTATAGAGAAAATGAAAAAACTTACTACAACATCGACATTTCCAAGTACGAGAAAATTAAGGAGAAGTAGTAGTTATACGTTTTTAAATATGTTCGAACAAAATGAAAAAGAATTAGCAAGATCAAAATCTTTAGAAAGTTTGGAATTATATTATGTATTAAATCAACTTGATGAGTATTTAAACCAATCATTAGAAAATGATGAATTAGATGAAAACTATTGTTCAAATTACGACTACTCATTAGAACAAATATCTAAAGAAAATTTGAAAACAGAATACGACAATTGTTCAAATGTAAATTTAAATTGCGTGCTGCCAAATACAAGTGCCATGAACGATTTAGATAAAGTAAAATCATCAATAAATGTTCATAACACAATCCTCATTCAAAACAATATTATTGAATGTGAAATAAAAAATAATATAGCTGATCCCTCAAATCAGCCATCGGTGGAAGAATGTCTGTATGATCTTGACACATATTTACAAAATATGGATAATATATCGAGTGAAGAACCTAATAAAAATAATTGCACTAATCATATTTCAATACCTATCGAACATACGAATTATTTTAATCGTGATAAATTGACTTCCAGTTTTAAAACAAGGTCTTTGCGTAAAATTCCGTTTAAAAGATTAGATCCATATCGAAATACAATAGCAGTTGGTGAGAGGTTAAAGCGTTTAGATTTACTTCAAAGGATTGGAGTCATTTCAAACGATCATAAACAATTAGATAACGAAGAGGATTATGATGACAACATAGATTGGAGTTGGGTTGAACAAATAGTAGCCGAAGAGTTCACAAATTGTGAGGATGATGAAGAGGAATGCGCCGAAGCGTATCGTAGCGGTAACAAGCAAACAGAAACTGAAGAAGTGGGAAACTCCGATGTTACACTAGCGTGCAGTACGGATAATTATAATAAAACGGAGGGGAGCGGTGGTGCAAGTAGTGCAGACGTCGTGCCAGAGCCTAGCTGTAGTAGATCGGTAACCAGCGCGGTACAAACTACCATTGAAATGAAAAGCAACGATGAGGAATTAAACCAGAGTAGAAACAATAGCGTAACACCGTCGTGGTTGAGATCGTCTATGCGCCGTATAAGGCACTTCAGGTTACCAACAGAGCCTAGTTTGTATTCACGGCACAACGAAGCTCTCGTAGCGGCTGCGATCGATAATTTAACCCCAAGACCAACAGACAGATCGTCTTCGATTGTACTGCGACCAACAAGTGCGCCGACTAGGTTGTCATCGAGGGAAACAAGGAATAGAGTGTTGTCACCACGTGATGTGAACAGTGTTGGTGGTAGTGGTGGATCTGGACATCATCACCATAGGACTGTTGAATCCAGGTCCCGTATTGTGACTAATGCGCGTAATGTGTCTCGTAGTTCTAGAAGTTTGAGCCGGAGAAGAGCTCAATTTGGTAGTAGTGGGTCGAGAGCTAGGAGTAGTTCAGAATCATCACGATCAAGAAGACCGAGAAGTTTGTCGTCGACCGATTCAAGTTTGGGGCCATCTAGTGTTGATTCGACACCAAGTTGTTCACCAATTGGAAGCCCGAATAGAATAAGTCCAGATGTTGTACCTCCGTTACCTCCAAGAAGGTATTTATTACACATATTAATTAATATGTATATACTCAGTAAATAATAAATATTATTTACGCAGTTATATTTAATGTACATAATGATTTAGTATTTGGAAAATTTCACGAATTTTAACTAGATATAAAAATTGGCCTTTAATGTTATTTAAGCTCCTACATATATCAAAATATGGCGTAATTAAATAGCTATAAATATTTTTTTATTTTATGACAAAAAATTTAAAAAATAAATACCTATAAAAGATAAGAAAACGTCTAATAACTGCTATTCTATTATGATTATCGATCTGATTTACTGATTAACAAAACATATAACGTAGGTAAGTTAGGTATTTTAAATTAATTAATACCTATATATTCGATAAGTATGTAAAATAATTTATAAAAAAAAATTAACGGGTGCATTTATTCTATTCGTTGAATAACATGAAAAGTATACATTAAAAACGAATGGTAAATATTTTTTAATTTCCACTTTCATTAACATTTCATAACATTTATTAATGTTCACTGCAATTCAATTAGTGTATGTAAAATAATTATATTATTTAATTTCTCGTGGAATCGTTCAATGGAAACATAATTTTATTTTAAAAATAATAATAAAATGCATTAATACATAGTAAATGATAATTTACAGATATTTCTTTTTTAAATTAATTAATTAGTTTGTCCATAATTAATATTATTTGATCCAAAATTGGTAATCATGGCAGTAAAAAGTTAGTCTTTGGACGGAAACGAGGCTAAAGTATTATTAAAGTAATAACATCGAAGTAGCCTTGCATTGTGATTGAAATCATCTAAAAGGCCCTTCTAGATTTTGTGTGTATTTTGTAACTATACTGTAACAATGTTCAGCGATGTTTGTATCCTGTCTAGTAATTTGTTCCACTCAAAGACTCTGGACGAAACGTCGGGCGTGGCATACCGAACAATTGGCTTATTACTTTCATTATTTGTAAATTGTCAAACACTTTTTAAGATTAAGTAATATGCAACTAATACACATTTTAATTATTATTGTTACTTAATAAAAGTATAAAAAATCAGATTCAAATAGAAACAACATCAATTATTATTTATTTGTTTGCTTTAGCTGTTTTACAAAAATAGTATAATAATTTATTAAAATCAAAAGAAAATTAGATACAGTATCATCAAAGATTTAATTAAATTAGTGAATGATTGCGATTTGAAACTGTATAATTTATTTATCCCAATCTCTAAATACTCCTGCCTTTACTTCCCTTGGATCCTGGCCCCCGCACAGATATCAACTTTACTAATAAACTGTCGGACTAGTCTAATGCCTGCCGACATTAAGCGTTAAATTAAATAAAAATAATACGAATATAATCCGTGCGCCTATCGGAGGGTTAAAGAATAATTACATTTGTCAACAAGTAAAAGCCCACACAGCACACGGGAAACTAATATTGTTCACACATAACTACAGACATTAATAAATCAATTACTTATATGTATTATCTCCAGTTTCAATCATGTAAAAACCACAATAAAACATAACTGTAGTAACTAGTACATAAGTAGATAAAGCAAATAATAATGAATCTTCTTAACTTTTCTCACGGTGGAGTTACTCACCTGTCAAGTCTAATCTAACGGTAGGCAAACAAAACTTCAGTAGTCTTAAATAAATCGTATGTAAAATCATATATTAAACATAGTGTGTTTAATATATGGTAAAATGAATAAAAAGGCCCATTGCTTTTTTGCGGGGTCCTTTCTTTTACTCTACTGTTAAAACGGCTCGTTTACGGACATTGGTTTATGTCCTCGACAACTCCTGAAAGTATGTCGGTATGTTTTGTATGTATGGGATTATCCCATTTACGTCGTCTGTTTTTAATGTAAATGTAAATCCGGTGTAAAAATGTGTATGTGGTGATTTTAGGGTGTATTATTATATTATATTGAATTTACACCTTTTACAAGTTTTACACCATGCAGTGCTTTGTAATGTATGATAATCCAGTAGATATATGTGTCGTTTTATTAACATTCTGTATATGTAGATATAGTTAATGGACATCATGAGATTTTCTTTGACTTTTCATTTATTGTTAAGTTTGTTGTTCATTTTTTATTGTTATAAACAACTTTTCAATCAAGATAGGATCCATGTACAGCAGTTCATAATACTTTTGTTTATTCAATTATTTATATTTGTATATAATCATGAAAGTAAATTATTGATTTATTAAACAGATTAATTTTCTAAAACTAACCAAATTTTATGACAACTACGCATACACAAGGTAATTCAATGTATGTATACATAGTTATGTTATAGATATTGTAAAATCTCAAATATTCATTTCTCAATTCTAATTATGGTATAATTTAAATCGAAACAAAACAAACCACAAACCTGATAGTTTCTCAGTAATTTAATGTTTGTAAATAGTTAAAAGACCATTCGCAATTCCCCATTATCTAGTTAATTTATGAATAATGGAAATCACGATTTAAAATAAATTAGGTATAAGTTGCTGAACTAATAACCGGAAAGTCCAAACATTGTATTTGTTTACTATTGTTCAATAATGTTCAGATACTGTAACTCATGTAGCTGAACTTCTGGGTAGCCAATTAATATGAATATTCTCATCGTTTATATTTTAATTTAATTTCTTCCTTTTGAAAAAAAAAGTACTCCAACACCGCCAGGATATTTTCTAGGGGAGTGACAAACATTTTTTTATCTAATATTTATCACTGGTTGCTCAGTTCTCAAAAATATGTTTTGTTGTTAAAATTTGATACTACTTAATTAACCTGATATCGAAATAAAAAAAAATAGTGAAGTTATAGTCGGTTTGGCATTCTAACGACCAAAATATAGAATGCTCTTATAATTAAAATACTTTTGATATATAAATAAAACGGCCAAGTGCGTGTTAGCAACGCACATGATAGAGTTCCGTAGCCATTTTCACTAACATTCTTTACTTAATAATACGTATCAAGAGCTATTTCATGTTGATGAAAGATGTAATCTCTATAATAATGTACGTGTTCGTGTGACGATTTATAAGAAAAGAGTTATTTCAAAAATTTTCATTAACTATTTTTGCTACAGTGTTCGTTATATTTTTTATTGAAAGTGCTAATTAAAAGCTACATACTGGAATTTTTTTCAAATCTTTTGCATCGATAGTATAGAAATTAGGGAGGGGACGCTCTTATAACGACTTAAAAAGGCAAATATATTGTGACTGAAGGGCATTTTTGGAGACCTATCTAAAGATACCCCACTCAATGGTGAAAAAAACATATGGGAGGGTAGTCCAAAAAGTTTACAGTTTTCGTTATAATTTTTATTGATAGTACCAATTAAAAGCTACATTCTGGATTTATTTTTTGTATCGACTGTTTTAGAAATTAGAGTGGGGGGGGAACTTTAATAACGAGATTAAAAGCAAATATATCGTGATTCGTAACTGAAGGGTTTTAATCAAAAGATCATAAAACATTTTTGTTGCAGTTTAGGATATCTATCTAAAAACACCCCACTCAATAGGGTAAATGAAAACAAATTTTGAGTACACTATTCAGTCTATGAGAGGGGGTCCAAAAAATATACAAAAATCTCATCATTTCTGTTTTTGGGTCAATGAGAAAATGGAAAGGTTGTGAAATACAGACCGATGGACGCACGAACAGAGCGAAATTATAAGGGTTCCTAGTTTTCTGCGAATCCCTAAAAAAGGAACAATAGCAGAACTAACTTCCTAGTTAATGTCGCGCCGTACACTATACTATAGGTATATAAAATTATATATAATTAATATAATTTATCTGGAAAATCGATAATGTTCATAAATACTTGACTACGGTTCTGTATGTCGTATGTAGTTTATGAAACTATTAAATTTACAAGATCACGAATTCTGATAGCTAACGTTGAAGTTATAAAGTACGTTTCTGTATACCTATACATACTTGTATTATTATATAACGACAACGTTCATCGTACATACAATGAAAATAGTATTATAATTTGACACGAAATGGTAAAAATGTTACTATATAGTATAATTATAATAAATGTTGATTAAAAAATTTATAGGTAAAGTACATAATATACACATCTATCTATATTTAAATTTAAATTTAAATAAAAATAAAAACAAAAGACGAAAGTAGAAATTGAAAGATCGAAAAGAAAACAGATAAAATCAAAATGTTCTGGCTGAAGGGCTATGCCCGATAGCCAATTAAAAAAATAATAATAAAATTATTTAATTAATAAAATATTTAATAAATATTTTCACAAAAAGATTTAGGACTACTATGTAATTTTTACACTCTCTCTCACTTATACATATGTGTAGATATAGATATATAACATTATCATTGTGGTTATGAATAACTTTATTTTTAATTGGATGAGGAAGTACTACATAAACTTTATATATTTAGAAATAATAAAAACAACCAATTCGTTTAAAAGTTATCATATTAATTAATATTTTATTTCATCTCTTGGTATCAAGAACTAATTATAATGTAAGTATACATTTATTTATAGTTAATATTCTTAGATATAAATAGTTAATAGTTATTATACTAATATAAAAACATAAAGAACAAATATCACGAAAGTGTAAATTTAATAATTTTCTTGGTTATATTACGAACTGATTAATATTTCAACTAAAAATTTAAGAGTACCCCAAATTATTGATTGGAGATGATAGTAAAATAATTTAAAATTATTTATCGTATATCGTATAAATATATAAAATAAAAATCCCTTTCCCCTCCATTTGAAGAAAAAAACATTGCATTGCTTCCCCTGATGTAAGAACATTCTGTTGCTGCTGTATAATTTTTAAATTTTAAGGTTTAAGAATAGTTTCTTAACGTATTTCTTTGTCAGCAACAAGAGTCGCTAATATTGCGCAATTCATAAAATGTCTCGGAAAATTAAAAAACAAAACAACAGATGGTGGATCATTTCAAGATTTTGAATCTTTTTTTTTTGCTTTCTCGCAATATCGAAGATACGAGAAGTTTTGTGATCGTTTCAGATTGAGACAAAAAAATGTTCTCCGATTTCAAAATTTTAAATTGATTTATCCGTTTCACGTCAAGGCAAACACAATGTCATTTTGACGTTTGCATAAATTTAGATTTAGATTTAAATTGTTAAAAACTTAAAAATATAGGAAAAAATAATCAGGTGCGTTTTAAGAAAAATTTCGAACTAAGATTTTTTAGTAAAATTTGTATAAAAATTAAATAGTTAACCAATGCCAGGCAATTTATCTGAACACAATCGGTTTTTATTTAAATTGTTCAATAATTAACTACCTTTGGTGAATTTAGCACGAGGAAGCACTGTGCATTTACTTGGCAGATGTTTTTAATATGGGATTACTCTTGATTTTTTTTATTTTTCCGAAAAATACCTTAAATTCAATAGAAAGTACTGTATAATTCAGATAAATAGGTATATATACTTATTATAATTGTTTTATTCGAATCCAATCGTACTTTCTACGGTTTCGAGTTATATGGGTCACTAATGACATTCGTGTGACGGCGCCAGCGGATTCTGTGGCTGACCGGATAACCTGATAACTTCCGGTCACAGGCTAAGACGGTCACGAGAATTGACCTTTGTAAACATTTTGTTTATTTATAATGAAATGAAAACTCACGTGCTTTCCAATTAGTTTCTCTTTCCTTGCGTGAGTCTATGCAAATTCATACGCATGTGGTTATAATGTTTATATCATTAAAATCTTATCTAGCGTGTGTAAAACTATTGCAACGATGAATCAATGTAGGTATACTATACGTTTTCTTCCACATGTTTGAAAACGCCACGAAATGTTTTGTCGTTTTATACTTTCTTTCCAGAGAAAAAGTGTTAGTGAATGTGGATAAAAAAAACGAAATATACCTACGTAAAATACGTAAACTTAAGTCGAAGTACTAAATATTAGTGATATTTATAAAGTTTTTTATTTCAAACATAAAACAAAAATTGTTAAACAAAAATCACAATAACAACAATCAAAATAACAAACGAATATTTGAAAGCAATAAACTAGGCAGTCAATTGCATTATTATGCCTAATTATTTCATTTAAAAGTTTTCGGACTTCGATGAAGTTAATTAAAATCAGAAACGTACCCAATGGGTACATTCCAGACAATTTTAAACTGAAATAATAAAAGCCATACAAAACTTGGCTTCCTTCCAATTCGTTACATCCCAAAAGAAATTCTACTTTCATTGTCGTTACAAAAAAATCCACCATCACATGTTTAGCTTAATTCTCATAAACCATGTTGTGTATATTTTTAAAAACAGTCTTCCTATACCTATTCTATTCACAAAATAACAGGAAGTCATTTCGTTGTAAGTTAACAAATCTCTTTTAAAATGTTAACAATGGGCCAGCGGTCGTTCCATCCAATGTCTTTGTGTTTCTGCATTACCGACCGAGTGTGTCGACATCTACATTTGTTACAACATATAAGTGAGTTTATGTCTTACGAGTTTTCGTTTTAATATCAGTAATATTAAATAATGATAGTAATTGTGTGTGCATCGAAATAGTAGATATTAAGTGTGAGTCTATTACTAGATGCTTAGAATTGCTCTATATATTTTAATTACCTTCTAAAACAGTGGCGTAGATGAATGTCGAATTTATAATTATTTTATAATTATTTAATAATTTACAATTAAACTTATGTTAACAAAATTATTTTGGTACCTATATTATGACAAAACTGATTTACGTCCAAAAAACTAACAAAGAAAAAATCTTTTTTCAACGCAAGCTTTTATCTCCATCTTGGAAAATGGTGGCAATAAAATATCTTTATCTACAACAATATTAATTATTACATAATATAATTTTCTTTCCATATGAATTTATACATAAAGTATAACTGTAAAATATATTTTTTCTGCATTTAGTTTTGGAAATTCAAAATAACTAATCAATAAATAAAATAATAAATATAATAGTTTTCTTTGATTGTAAAAATTGATTAAATATATAATATTCTATAATTTAATCGTAATTTTTGTGTACATGAATACTGATTTACATAATTAAATTCAAATGGATTTATGATAATTATTTCCACCATCTTTGTTGTTATTTTTGTGTGTTTGTTGCACTCTTGCACTGCTCTACAACATTATCGAAAACAGTGTCAAATAACGGTCATTATTGCCGCCTTGATCAAACCCACATTTGTGATCTTGTAAGAAGTTCCACATAATATAAACGTACTATCTTGGATAGTTGCTTCCCAAAACCAGTTTCACACTAACACATCAAACATATTTTTAGTAGGTAGGTAGTTACTTGCGTTATATACTAATGAATTATATATTTATATGGTTTGCCAGTTTACGAATTAATTTTTGTAAGCGCTTTCCCGAGAAAAAATAAAAAACATCAAATTAGATCTATTTTCAAACAAAATTAAATCTACGTCGATTAAAATAGATCTACGCAGATCTAAATTTTAACTCAACGAAATGGTTCTTCTCCGTAGAATTTTGGTAATGGACGTAGGTTTAAGAAATAAATATGGTCAAATAAAATTTCAGATCTACATAGATCAATATAAATATCGCTAGATCTATGTTATTCGACATGATATGACTAAAATTAATTTTTATAGCATTATCGAAGAAGGCAGACTTAAAAAATTGTATGTACATAATTCATGTATAATATGTTACCGACAAAGCTCACAGGGTCTGCAGAGTCGGCATTGCCTGGGCAATGTCAGTATGTCAGTATTGCACATTGTTGATAGACAAAGTAGCGATGTGCCGACTCGACACATCCTGCGGGCTTTGCCCGTAACATATGTACATATATACCAGGAATGGCGAAATGTTTTTACATGGAGGAGGTAGTTTTTTTTCCTATTTTTCGGTTTGCCCCCTGTACCCAATTTTTTTTTAAATCATTTATAAAAATAATCTTCATGAAATTATAGTTGTTAAAAATTCAATCAATCTCAGGTGAATTTAAACGTTTAATGCAAATTGTTGAAATAATTGACGATAACATTGAATTTACAAGTACGAAAAATAAAAATCATATTTTTCTGAAATTGTGAGGTCTGTAAACCCCTAAGTGGAGTGCAAAAATTAACAGAAATAGCTTTGATATCAAAGAAATAATTCAGTGTTGTAAAAAATAAGTATTAAAGTTTTTTCATTATTATTTTTTACTTTTTTTAAATAACTTTGTTTTTGATAGAATCAAAGGTCAAAAATCTGAACATACCTAACAAGGCTATATATATTAAATTAATCAGCAATAATATAATAATATAGTTAAACAAATATTTATGATTTTATTTTTTTATATACCTATGTTCAAACATAACTGATAAAACGGCCACATTATCATTTTTCTCTGATTGTACAAATTAATAAAAGTTGTATAGTGTGATATCGACCTTACTATCTTCATCGACTATTTATTAAACTTGACGTTCTTCATAAAACTACTTACATGGTCACTACGGTTACCATATAACGTACGTCTATTACATATAACGGGTAATTTATAATCCAGTATTTGTATTCAAAATGGAGACTATGATTGTTTACCGTTTCTTATAAACATTTCTGTCCAGTTAATGGAGATTTATCTTACTATGTAGTTCAGTGATTGAGTTGTAGTTATGAGTGTTTTATATTTTATAAAAATGAAAAATGTTTTTGTTCTTGTAAGTGCTGTGCCATTTTTAATTGTTGCGTTCAAAATTTTAAACATATTTTGAGGTGTAAAAAATTGAGGCCTAATAAAAAAAATTCAAATTAAAATTAAAACGTGTTAGATTCTTCTTTTATCTGAAAACCCTAGGCAGTTGTCTTATTTCCCTATTATATAACACACCAAGGCCCCTTGCGAGGCCCCTGTACTCACGAGTCCTCTATCTAGCCGATAAGTGCGCAAGAAAATTAATAAAATACAATCCAAATTTTATTTGAGATGGGACCATTTATATGCAAGGGTATTGTTACAGACACATATACATGTATCTTATATTTGTATACATAAATACATACATTTAATTATATGGTAATAATCAGCGAGGGGGGAGAGGGGCAGCTGGTACCAGTGCCTATAAAAAATACTCCACAATGAGTTCGATGTTTACTTATAGGTACCTACTTCTTATTATATAGTAAGAATTATATTGTATTTGGCAATTATTATTATGTTTTATTTCATATTTTTTTCTGTATTATGGTTAATTAATTTTTAATGAAAATATTAAATCAAAAATTAACGTATACTTACGTAATGGTTTTCATTATTTCGTGTTCATATTTTTTGTGGAAGTTATATTAAAATATAGGTACTAATATTTTCTATGACAATATATTTTGTATACCTACATATTTTTATCTTCATTCAATTTACATTTAAGCCTTGGCACTTTACAGAAACAGTCTCCGTCACCGCTTCGACCTTGCAAATCTATTAAATGTGATCAATACAATTGGCATGTTAGCTGCGTCGAAGCGGTGCTGCGTTTTCACGCAGCTAACATGTAATAGATTTGTAAAATCGAAGCGGTGACGGAAACCGTTTCTATAAAGTGTCAAGGCTTTAGACTTTAGAAATTCTTACGCCGTTACCTGTTTTTATATTTCGGTTAACGATTACACTGATATTTAAAAAAAATCGGGTAGTTAGTAGCTAGTTAGGTAAATTCGTAATCTAAATTATATTTTTATTTATTTCCCCTCCTTCTCCCAAACTTCTTCATTCAAATCATTAATAATTTTTAAAAACAAATGGTACTTAATTGTTAGGTGGTGACTTGGTGACCAGTCAAAGAAATATGATCTCATTCGAACTTACTAAGAGTCTCTATGTTCATATAGTGAGTTTATACTTCTTTGATTAATGTCGGTATATTTTAAATAATTTACAAAAAAATGACGGAAATATCAGATCAGACCCAACAATAGAACGAGCTTATAATGTTCATATAACTGTAACTGGTCTTCACCTAACAATTAAGTACTCAATCTTTCGGTTCTGAGTTCTGAATAATATTTCATCATTTGTACTGTTAAATGTAAATTATTTTATTTTAAACTGGTAAAATCATGTCAATAATTAGTAACATAAAGTAATACGTATTTGTTACGTAAGAAAAATATTTGTTTTGAAATGTGGTACATCATTTTGCATCAGTTTTATAGCAAGATTATTTTTATATGTGACGATCAATTTTTTGCATTTAAAAAATTTATTTTTATACATGGTAATATTTATAAAATATAATTTATTATGCCAGTTGAAATTTTGTAGTGTTTTTATGTTTTCTATGTGAAATTCCTAGTGAAATTTTTAATGTGGGAACTTAATACTTTATTTATTTTTGATCAAGAACTGTAAGTACTTTTTAAATAAATATTTATACTGTTAACGGCCAATTTTTTTATCAATTTACGGTAATAAACAATTCGATATAATGTTAATATTTATTTATAGAAAAACATTTATAAAAAAATATTTGCTTAGGATAATATGTTAAAAATGTAAATGTATCTATGTTTTATCTTAATAAGCAAAAATACAATAGGTAAATAAAAATTTTGATATGATTTAATTTTTTATATATACATACTGCCGAAATAAACATAAGTGATAAGAAAATGCTGCTTTTTAAAACTTATCCTTCAAAAAAAGTATCCAATATTTTTTTGTACATATGGATACGCTGATATTTTTGATAGGTATATAAAATTATAAATTATAACGAAATTTCTTATAACTTCTACCAGGTTATAATATTTTGTTTGCATGTTAATAAACAATTTTTAAAGAACCACAAAGTACATTAAGTAGGTACCTACCTACCTACATATTATTACTTATTACACATGATAAAAATATATCACGCCCGATAAAGACTCGATAGTCAGATAAATCCATTAAATGATGCCTAATTCAGACACGCATAGTCCTAGTCTAAAAAAAATTACTGCTTAGAATCTACATTTCGACACCCCACATGCCTTGATATACAATTTTTTTATTTGCTTTAAAGCCCCCTGCAGGCGCCGTTTTTGATTTTAAAAAAATAAGAAAGAGGGTCAAATTCCGGCGGTTTGGTTATACACTTTAACGTGCCACATACCTTGGTATAAAAAAAATATTTTTTTTACCTAGCTTTAGCTCCTTAGTACCCCCCCCCCCCCCCCCCTGAAAACATATTTTTCAACAAATTTGTACATCTTTTACTAGAGGGTATCATTTTACATATTCAGTAAGAATTTCAAGTTTCTAGCTTATATAGTTTACGAGATATTTAACTTTGGGTGAAAAGGACGGACGGACGGACGACAAAGTGAGATTAATAGGGTTTCTTCGGAACACTAAAAATTGTCAAGTGCGACTCGAGTTTCGCATACTAGTGTTTCGTACTGTATAAAAAAAAAAAAATTTTAATATTTTTTTATTGTACATATACTTACTTGTGTAAAGAAATATTTGTAAAATGAAGGAAGTTTGATATACTTATATTTTTATTATTTATTAACGTTTGCGATATATTTATTAAGTAAAATTATTTTTATGGACACTATATTTTAGAGTCACGTGCAGTTAGTAAAAACGATAAATGTTTTTTATCTGCATATTTCAAAAAATTCATTGACATTTTTTTTTTAATTTTGAAGGTTCTCGCTCTACTAATTTTATTACATATGTACGTCTTCAACCATAAAATTGAATTAATCAATATAGTACTAGTCGAATTGCAAGTCTTCCATGTTTTATTCATAATGCATGCAGTTATTTTTATAACACGCAAGTTTCAAATTTAGATCTTACTGATAAATATTGCATTGTGCTGTTATTAGTTACTCTCCCCTCGTGTTGCACTTTAATTTTTTATTGATATATGAAGCACATAAAATGCTCAGTGAGTCATGAAATGTAATATTGTGTGGGTGTTATTTTAATGTTTTTCACACGCTATTTGAATTTGATTTTATTATGCAGAGTTTTCTGCATAATGAGATGTTGAGTTGACAAAAATTGCTAAGAAGTAGATCTGTTAGCACCGCAAGTGTCGAAAAAAATTAAAAAATGGATTCTGGATAACACTTTAAGAGTTCTTGCTTTCTCTTATAATGTTTAAAAGAAGGTTTATCAATTGTTGTTGACAAAATTATATTTTAAATTGGTATAAGAGAATTCAATTTCAATCCCGAACAAATTAATAACGATTTAACACCTCGCAGATAGCGTTAGCTCCCAAGCAAATTAGCTTTGCTCTTGTTTTGCACTACCCATAAAAAAATCTGTATGCTCCCCTGAAAGATACTTTTCGAGCTATTTTGTTAAAATCAAACTCTTGGAGTAAAAATTACTCGCTTCATGTAGAGGCCCCAGGGATTCAGCTCTTGTTGCACTCCTCTAAATTTAGTCATGGCTACTGGTAAATAAGATAGCGTGATTATACGTAACTCATGTTACTTTTGAGATCTCAAGGAATACTTTAGTGAAATATTCATCAAAATCGGTCCAGTGTTTTTTCTAGACAATCGAACCATTTATTTATTATAATGTATATACCTATTAATAATATTATAGTAGTAAGTATACCTACTAATAATAAGTCACAAATGTCATTTACCTATTTGTTTGCAATGTAAAGTAAATAGTTATGGCACAATGAGCACGCGCGCCAATCGTCAACAATGTACAAACAGATGTTTTTACATGGATTTCCGGCAGATGTCACTGTTTATAAGTTGCTCTGCGTAAAAGCATTTGTTGTGGTTCATAGTAAATCATCCGTTCATTTAAATTGTTTTACGTGATTTATAAAAAAGAAACATTTAATACTTTTAATTAGAATTTATTCAAAAAATATATATATTAGATACGTATGGTATGCATCTAGGGCATTATAAATCAATAAGCTAGGAAATATTATTTTTAATTTATAATATTATGAATTTTCACCAGTCTTCGCGGGCCGCAAAGTAGATGCTGGCGGGCCGTATGTTGTGCAGGCCTGATCTAGGCAAATGCCTAGGGCGCCATTTTGGTAGGGGCGTTCACCGCCGTGCATATTATTTAATTTTAATTTATTTTTTAAAATGTTCCGTACCGAAATCGGAAAAATGAAACACTTGTCTGTCTGTCTGTCATTGTCTTCTAACCAGTGGCATAACCAATGTTTTAATGGGAGACCATTCACATGCAAGGATACCATTACATATTCATATGTATGTTTATAATGATTTTTTTATAAATGTTTAAAATGGTTAGGCCACTACAGGGGGAGCCAGGCTTCTTTGACCTCCCCCCACACTGGTTACGCCACTGCTTTTCACTACTGAACCATTTGACCTGTAAAGCTGAAATTTGGCATATGTATTTATAGTTAATGATAGGCCAATAATAGACCTTTTAAAGGGGGGTAAATGGGTTATAAAAATTTTTTTTCTTATTTAATATCAAGTTGATAATTCAAATAATTTAAATGTGTATACGTTTTGTTATTATTATAATCTTCGTTTAACAACATGAACTTATTTTTACAGGCCATTGTATCGAACACAACAAAACAATTCATCCAACACTTCACCAAGACGAGCAGAAGAACCTAACAATCGTAGTACCTCTTCATCGAACAACAACAATGGCATCACCAACGATGGACAGAGTCCACTCGGACAATGGCCCCACAGTCTGTCAGCTATGCTTGCTTACCTCAGTTGTACCCTTGGATTATTCAACATATCACGATTTGCAATACTCAGCTTACATTTCGGTGCTAATTTCATTGTACAGTTTATGATGTTGTCTATTGTATTTGGAGTACCTTTATTTACATTACATACTTGTTTAGGTGAGTAATCGATGGATAATAATAAAGTTAATACGGAGAATATGGGTGTCTCGACGTCACTACTATCAAAAATCACGTGCTGATGTGTTAGAATAGAGTAGAATGTGCTGTATCTATTGTAACATGTAGGAATTTTTATTTCACAATTATTTAATAAAAACAGTTTGTTGCGGTGGAGATTGAATCCCTATTTTTATACTATATTAATCCCCTTTTGCCGCAATAAATTGTCCTAACCAAGGACAGTTAAAGTGTATATTATTAAAGCATCAACTCTATTCTGAATAACTACATACGTGTTTTTGATAGTTGTGACTTTGGAACACCCAGATTCTCCGTATTAATCAATGATAATAATAATTTGTATCTTTGATAATTAGTCCACCAATGAATATTATAGGTAATATTTCTTCTTGCACTTAGGGTTGCATGCTGTCATGAGATTTTTCTCGGTCTCAGTCTTGAAACGAGATCAAGACAAGATTGTCGTAAATTCTAATAAGACAAGATCGAGTTAAATAATAAATTTCTATTAATATTTATTGTTTATAATTGCATGTAGAGTACCTATGCATTGCTTTAAAAAATTAGTAACTTTTTATCTTTTATAGTAATTAGCTAAAATTAATAATTTTATATTTTCATAGGTCAACAACTTGGTGCCGGAGTCATTGATATGTGGAGAATTTCACCCATTTTTCAAGGCGTTGGTATCGCTTTATTGATAGCACACGCACTTCTAGGAATGTACAGTATTGTTGGGATTTCATGGATGTTTGTCTATTTTAGAGATTCATTTATAACCAAAATGGATAACTACAGATGGTCAGAATCATTTGATTTGTATAGATCAGGTAAATATATGTATGAAATAATTATTTATAATAATAGTTTGTAGTAAAAGTCGCCAAAATTAACTCTACTTTTTTGTGGTTACAAATATTTTATGTATTAATAAATTATTACTTTTCAGATTATTCTAATGAAAATGGAACATACAGAATACATGAAACTGTGCCGGGTTATTTCAGTGGTGTTGTTTTACAACGCTATTCATTACAATCTCCTGAACTTTCATACGGCTCTATAAAATTCCAACCATGCTTTAATTTAGCTGTAATTTGGATAATGATCTTTGCATGCTTGAGTAAAGGTTTAAAGTCATATGGTAAAGTCGTTTACGTCGTCACTTTGTTACCTATCATCGGGATGTTTGTACTTTGCTCGAAATTATTAGGAATGACTCCATCTGAATCAACTCATAATGTTTTTCCAGAAACGTCATGGCCAGAATTTTTTTTAAACACAAAGGTATGTAATTTTCTTTATTAAATTAAAATACCTATAAGTAATTTTTTTTAATTTTTACAGTGTTGGGTAGCTGCTTTCCAAGAAACCTTTCTCACTTGGGGATTACTTGGAGCTGCAGCTATGCAAATTGCATCTCATAGCCGTAACAAACACATGTTACAGCGAGACACAGGCCTTGTCGTTGTTATCACTTGCACCGTTCTTTTACTCACAGCATTTTTGGCAAATACATGTTCTGAAATATTTCGACATTATGGATATAATTATGTCCCAGGGTCATTTGGTAAATATTTTTATATTAATTTTACTCATAGTTTTACAAAAAAATTGCAAATTTATATTTATAAAATGATATTTTTCAGTGTTATTGCATTTTAAAATTAGTCGATCTTTACTCTAATAATATTTAATCTAGATTAAGTAAATACATAGTTAGAATATTATTAAACTTTATGTTATTTAAGTAAAAGTAAACTGTATCTTATTTAGATTTATTTTATTTTTCCAGAAACTATGAAATCATTTATATTTATGCGATCCGTGAGAGAACCCCTTCCACCAAGTCTAGCAACTACACCAGTTAGATACATGTCACATTCATCTTTATTTCTCGGAGAGCGTGTTATCCGTCCAGGCATAGAAAAATCCGAGGAGAGTGGATACCAAGTTATAAGATTTGCTACCGAACTCCTACCTGCTACTTTTGCATTGCTTGGTTCAGATCAATTGTCACCGTTCTGGGCAGTTCTGTTCTACGTGGTAATGATATTGTTTGGATTGGCACAACAGTTAGCTATTTGGTATTGTGTAATAACTGGAATAATTGCAATCAAAGCAAAAACACTGAAAGCGCTACAAACGACTATAGCGTTTTTTAGCTGCGCTGTTGGATTTATTATAGGATTGCCTTTGACGACCGAGGTATGTTTCTTTTTTAATTTATATGCTTTATTGCTGATGTTTTGATAACGTCATTTATGATATACATTATATATTATGAAAACAACAACTTGAAATTTAGTTTGTATATACTTTTCAGTCTGGTATAAACGTTACATACTTCTTGGATTATTGTATCGGTGGTACTTGGTGGATAGCGGTACTGTACATGTTGCTGATAGCTGCAGTGTTTATGGTTCGTGGTCGACCATACAGCGGAGACTCAGTGGTCACTGCATTGTTTCATTCAGGAAGTCATGCTTGTTTGCAACAATGGGCTGGACCGTTATTATCGTTTACCTGGAATGTCATTCTACCAGTTGCTCTTGTAGTAAGTATAATATATATATTATGATGGTCTTTTCCCTATTCAGATAACTTGCATTTACGACTAAAAAGTTTGTTTTTGCTATTGTTATTTACCTGATTTTATTATTTTATGAAATGCTATTGCCATAGATATTATTATATTCCTTTTTAACGCAATGGGTATCAAACCAGTTTGTTTTTACATTAAAGCCAAAAAGGAAGTTAAATTTACTTTGTCAAATATGTAGTAAAGTTATGATTTTTCAATATAACCTAATTTTTCTATTTGCAAATAACATTTTTTTATAAATATATGAAATGTGATTTAATTTTTAATTAAATTAAATATTATATATTACTTTTATTTCAGGTTTATAGTGTTTCATCATTTAAAAGTGGCTACAATGAATTATTTTCTATGCATCAATCACCACAAAAAGAATACTGGTCTTTTTGGCCTCGTCAGTTTGGAATGTTACTACAGCTAGCTCCCATACTAACTGTGCCACTTGTTGCTTTCATACAAAGTTATCGCTATTTGAATGATGGACCGTCTGACATTTTAGATGTAAGTATTATCATAGTTAGATTAATTAAGTCTATTTTTGGTTGCTGTCTTTTTTTAAGGTAAATATTAAGTAAATATAATTTTCATGCAAACAAAGGATGAATTGGAACAAGAAAATTATGTAAGATTTATTTAGAATTTAAAAATTGAAATGTGAATATATTTTTATGAATAAAATTCTCAGATAGCAAGATTTACTGAATGATATCTTTTTTTGATATCTATATAAATATTATATCTTTGGTATCTGCATTGCAAATATTTATACGGAAACTCAAATTTTTTTAAACGATTCGTTATATCAAAATAATGGATAGAACATAAATTTTAGATACTTTTTTCTTTTTTAAACTGTTCAAAAAATAATTAAAAAAGCTAAAAAAAATACAAGAATAAAAATTTATTATAAAATACTTACTGTACACGAGAATTATAATTTTAAAATTTCATATTTGTAAGTTTCACCGCTTTGGCTGTGAGCATTTATAGACTGACAGACATCATTGAAGTAATGGTCATACTTCTTCTTGTCAAGCTTTTTGCTAAAGAAAATTATATTCAAATATCATTTAAATTAAATTTAAAGCAGCTTTTCTTATGCCACGAAAAAAAAGGTGCCGGAACGCCATTCCACCGCATTACATTACAAAAAAGCCCTGTTATAAAATATATTTACATTTTGTTTTTAAATGACTGCATGTTTTGTATATGTTATGTGGTTTATCAAACGGCACGATAAATGATTTATATGTATAATGTACTTATATGTATACCATATTTTTTAACACTTTACAGTAGTGAACTAACAATAATTATCAATACAATACACTACATAAATGTCTAAACTTATATGTATATATGTTAATTAGATGTGTAAAAACTAAGCTTTTGAAAAATACATTAGTTTGCAAAATACATGCCCGATATTAGAAAGAAAGCAAAATCAAATTTCAGTCTCTTGATGTGTGACCGATAGTTATGTTATTGTTATCTATGAATTTTAATAAGGTAGTTTCATTGAACTAGTATATTTATTTAATAGATTATTAAATTAACATTATTATTATACTTATACTAAATCAGTTAAAATATAACACAATACCTACCCTGCAAAAAAAAAATTATTTTCATTTTGCTTGCGAGAAATTTCTTTATTTTATAACAGCAATGTTCTTTATTATATCAATGTTTTAACAATGATCTGAATACACTCTTACTAATCCGGTTATTCCTTGCACAAAAATGACCGGATTATAGAGTGGGTACAATTACTTTCAGTAATCTGGCACGTTTTAACATGTAGACATATACATATGTAATACTGCACGTGTGGGGTACGCCGGACTGTTGAGTGGCCGGACTAGCAAGAACCAGATTAGCGAGAGTCTAGTCACTAGTGTATCTATTTCAGATGTATATAATGATGCTGAAGATATAGTTATACATATATACTGTATATTGAAAATATTCTTTTTATTTTTTAGAGAATCCAACTTCTTTATCGGCCACCACTTGATACGGAACATTTAGAAAATGTCACATTCACACACACAAATTTAAATAACACGACACCAACTAATCCAACAGCAAATACTGCAACAGATCCAGCATTTGTCGATCCACCACCAAAATACACACCCCCACCATCATACACAACCGCTACCGGTGCTCGAATAGCAAAAATGTTACGGCAAAGTTTTCGCAGAAGCATGCGCAGAATTACAAATGCAATTGGCGAAAGCAGTGCTACAAGAAATCAAAATTCAACGCTACCACCTCCTGATTATGCTGCTGTTTTAGTTGAAATGAACAACCCTAGGCACGTCAGTGTTAATATAAATCCTGATATTACAGAACAAGCTAGAAATCATAGAAGTGGAACGTCTTTTACAGCTCAAGATGTTGCAAACATTTTAAGGAGTAGTTTTAGAAGACATACTACAGTCGTTCAAAATAATACGATATGTCGAAATGCTGATATTTCAAATAGTTCATTAAGTGCAATTTGTTTAGTTGATGGAGCTGCGCCAATTAACCAAGATTCTATTAATAATGTTGAATTAAAAACGAATGACAATGATTCATCATCTGTGATATAAATATTATTATTATGTAGGTACTGTGTATTGTATTGATTTTTTTTTCTATTTTTATTGATTAGTCATTCTGAGCTGTTTTAAAGTTCAGAATTTATTTACTGATGAATTGTTTTAATTAATGTATAAATGTGTATTTTATTTATTAACATTGTGAATTTTAATAAAATGTCTTTTGATTAATGTAATTAAATTTTATTTTGACATGCTATCAAATTTTCAGTTACAGAAGTTACATGAAACAAGCACAATTGAAAATCAAACTGTAAGTAAGAAATACAAGGCTGGCTTTAGAGAGTCTGACACCCTGGGCAGATTTTTTCCATTTTTTATTATTTAAATTATACAATTTTTCATAGGAAAACTATTATTATTAGAGTATTTAATTTTAACTACACAGAGATTAAGTTTTCTTATAAAATATTTAAATTATTAAATAAATTATCTTTATTATTTTAATTATAATATAATATAATTTAATTATAATTATTATTATTAAATTATATATTTAATTCGTACTTCAGAATTATAATCCACTATTTTTGTAGTCCGAATAATCAATTGGGAGATAAATAAGAAAAACTAAACCCGTGGAGATATAAAGGGGGACCACTTGGGTTTTTTGAAATGTCGTCATTTCTAGTTTTGTAGAGGAAGGTTTAATTAATATATGGTTTAATGTACAACTACACCAATTTTCATATTATTATCAAAAAGTGCAGGGATTGAAATATCGCTCTTAACGCTTGGATATTTTATTGGAAAATGAACTATTATACATATTTTTAAATGACAACAATCTAACTGGCAACAATGAAATTAGTGTTTTTTTAATACGGTTGGCTAAACTGATATTTCATATTATGTAAGAAGAAAAATAAGAAGTTCAAGTTTTGAAGTATGTATGCTATGTATGTATTTAAAACTAATTTTAATTAAGTACATACATATTTGTTTGAGAATTGTCACAGTATAATATTATTAATTTAAAATAATAGCCGGCAATGCCTTTTAAACCAAGTTATTTACCATCTTATTTTTCTATAGACGATATTTTAGTAACACAAGAAAAGTTTCCCGCAAAATTTATAACCGATGTTTTGCGGTTAGGTATGAAATTTTAAAATTAACTTACAACTAATTAAACTGGATTTTAACAAATATATATTTTAGGTTTTATAAATCCTGCTAATAACAATGAAAATATGAAATCTGGTACACCGTTAGAAATACCCCAATGGTTAACACATCATTTTTTATCAAAACGGCCAGCGTTAACTGAAATAGAGTTTCCTAAAATATTTAAAGAAGCTTACAGAGAAATTTTACAGGCCGATGCAAATGCAGTGGATTTACACAAATTAAACCTGCATTTCTATGATTTTGGATTATATGTAGCATCTTTAGATGATCGTGGATTAATTAGGGAAACATTAATAGATGTAAGTACTTAACTTTTGTAAAACAGTCTTTCTAGACAAATAATTTCATAATTCAATAACAATCAATCTATCTAATCTACAAATAAAGTTAATACAATAAGGTTTCTTTACACGGTAGATACATTTCACAGAAAACCGCATATAAAAAATCGCACAAAAAAAGACTACTCACATTGTAAAATTAGTGATACATTTCATAATTTTCTAAAACCTGAAAATATTTTTATAATAAGTTTGTTTTTTAATTTTATTTATTTAATTTAATGAAAATACAACTCAGCATCATTTGTGAAGTGATGCGAAATCTTGTTAAAGGAAAATTTTAATAACAAAACATTTACATATTTGAATTTCTTGAATTGTTAGCTTTTATTTGATACTTCACTTGCCGAAACAGAAAATCCCTGATTTTGCATGAAAAGTCGCACTGTGTAACTTCAAATCCGCGTAAAGAGACCCTACCCTGTTATACTTTAACTTGAAAATGATTTCGAACTTATCTTCAGTTAGGTACGCAATAATTTGGTGACATTATACATTATATAGACGCGACCAAAGTCACGGAGAAGTTCTAGTTAAAAAAAATTATTAACTAATAATAATTTTTAACGCCGCTTTAACAGTGAGTCTGACCATCACCGAGTTAAATTAACTAAACCTTTAGATCTTACTGACTGGAGACAGGTCTTGAACTTGTTGATAAAATCACAAACAAAACAGCAAGTTTTAAAAAGGTTGCTAATTTTACCAACATGAGTTGAAATTTTGTGTTTTTTGACAGTTTCTGTTTTGTTACTTAGGTGGAAAATCTTCTTAAGGATCTCAAAGCCTTACAATTCATTAACTGTTAACAATACACATTTAATTAATGGACATATTAAAGTCTTCATTTTGTAACTATTATTTGTATTTTTTTTAGACATTTAAAACCAGATTTCGTCAAGTTATGGATTTAGCTGATAATGTGGTAACTGATCCTTCTGCTATGCAAAAATTTGATTCACTCGAGAAACGATTATTTTATGAAGGACAAAAAGCCAGAGAAGAATTGAATGAATGGCTATTTTTATCAAATGCACAGATAATGCCAGCTGATATGGTTTTAAATCACAAAAAACGGAAACGAGCAGAAAACGATCACCTTTAATGTTTTCCTTTTTAAAATTAATTGAAAAGTACAAAAAGTTCTTAAGTATTGTAACAGGAACTTTCATCTCTAAACCTAATTGGGAACATTATTTAAGATATAGCTAGTTAGTAATATAACTTTAAAGGAGGTACATCAGAGACTGAACATGAACCAGACATTTTGATGTCTGGAATTATAAAGGAGCTCACAAAATTTGCTAGCTTGCAAGCACTCTCAAATGGGGTATTAATTCTGTACTAGTATCTATGGATTAGTTATGGAATTCAGAGCAGTGATACTTCAACTAATTGTAACACAGTTGACGACTTTGACCGTACAAAATAATTTTCATAATATCACCACTGTTTTAATACTGTTGGTATTTACCTACAACGCGTGCGCGAAACTTGTCAAAGTCTTCAACAAACTTCAAAAGAACTGTCATATAAGTTTGACATCTCATTTGAAAGTGTTTGCTATCTCCTTTATAATACCGGACATGAGACTAGTTCTGGGATGGGGAACTTCTTGCATCTTAAGCCAAAAGCACATTATAATATAGGATAAATTTTTCTCATTTAGTCCTTAGATTAGGAAAGACTATGGATACATAACAACTAATATATATAAAAATATATATGAAACTGTTACCGAAATTTTACGGCAGCCATCTTTTCTTAAATGTCATATATATATAATATGCAAATATGCTTTAAGTTACAATTGAATTTGGTATGTATGAGATGATTATTCCAAATAGACGTGTCTCTATTAATCAATTATCACTGAAATACTTTTAAAGACAATATAAAACATATATTATTAATTAATTTTATAATTCAAAACAATTGATATTTATTTTAAAAACTGAATGATACGCCAATGACTCGTAAAGCGATATGGTAACAACGCTAGGTAATGTGTTATTTGTCCTTTATCTTTCCTTGTCTAAGGTTGGGACAATTTTGATTGAGTTATATAAAAATTAAAACACAAGATTTTTTTAAATTTTTATTGGGAAAAAATATATAAAGCAAAACTGTCAATGTTGTGAATTTTTATACAGATATACAATTATGTACTATAATAAATACAGAATGTATACACATATATAGTTTTTAATAATTTTAATGTAATTTTTTTAATGATTTCATAATTTTTCTTGTTTTAATTGTAGAAATGCCGCACCTGAATAATAATAATTTTTATAATAAAAAAAATCATCATATAATTAATTATATATTTTATTCTATAAATGTTCAAGAAGATTCAATTTTTTAAGATGAATATCTAAGAAAATATTTACAAGGAAATATGAAACTCGACGCATATTTCTACAGAATTCTAAAAATAAATTTAGAATTTGGCAGTTTCATAGAGATTTGTAATTATTTTGTTAATATTCGTTAGTGAACGTCCATAAACCATGGTCACGTTCACGACTGACCAAAAACAGTGAACGAACTTTGATTGGTTGATTCATGGAATTTCTGATGGAATGTACCAGAAATTTAAAGAATGTCATTTTTTAAGCGTGTAAGGAAGTGAGAAAGAAGTAACTAGAAAGAGATAGAAACTAGTGACCAGGCTAATCAAAGAACTTTTATGTTCACTTCATGTTGAGCATTTCTGTCAGAACACTAGTTTCTATCTCTATGGTTACTTCTGTCTCACTTCCTTACACGCTTAAAAAATGACATTCTTTAAATTTCTGGTACAATCCACCAGAAATTCCATGAATCAATCAATCAAAGCTCGTTGTTCACTGTTTTTGGTCAGTCATGAACGTAACCCATGTAATGCTTTTGGCTGAACAGGGTACAGCTTTATTGTTACGTGGGGGGGGGGTCATATTCAAATGCTATGTAACATTCATTTTACAAATAAAATCAAATAAAAACAAAACAATGTTGGACGATTAACTGATAGTTATTATAATATTTACTTCATTCTGAAATAGTTTTAAAAAAACATATTGTAATATGTATAGAGAATACTGCGTTACATAACATTAGGTGGGGGGTTCAAAAATTCTAGAAAAAAGCTTTATACAATAAAATTATAAAAATAAACTTACCACTGGAACCTTTTTGATGTCCAGCAAATAAAATAACACAGAGTCCATTATTGGCCATGCTGTTCCATATTTTATTTATCCATTTGTTTATATTGGTACAGGTTTTCTCTACTGTACTTTCGTAATGACCACCTAAAATAAAAGATAATTAAAAAATATATATTTTTTACTTGAACAAAATTATATTATTATAAATGTATTTATTAATAAAACTTAACATACCTTCAGTATTTTGGCTATTGTGACCTTTGCTATAATTATCTAGTTGTTCATCGGTTATTTTCAAGTGTGCTAGCGTCAACGAGTGTTGTGGCGCTAGATTACAAATGCGCTTTACAGAAGTTTTATTTGAACACACTACTTCACAAGTTACTCGAGGTTTCTCACTTCCACTGTCAGATACAGTCGGTGGAAGATATGTCTGATAACGAGATATAGCAGCTTCATCCGCTAAAAATTTTAAAAATCACAATTCAAATTTTTCGTAAATAATATTAGGTATCAGAAGATAAAATTGAAATTTATATAAACATAGTACAGTGAAATTACTTAAACAATTTTTTGTTTTTTATGTGGTTTTAGAAAATTATGGAATCTTTTTTTTTTGTAACGTAAGCTATATCTTTTTGCGGTTTTCTATGAAACATATCTACCGCATAAAAAGATTTGACTATATAGTCATACATCCATTACCAAACATTTTTATAAAATTACCGTACCTATAATCAATGCATATTTTTCCCTAGTAGTGACATGGTTAAATAAGCTTGTGGCATAATTTATTTCACTATCTCTTCTTCCTGTTAAAACTGCATCTCCATAAGATAAGCTCTTCCTCAGTTTCAATTGAGTTAATTTTATACAAGCCATACTGTCTTCGGCTGAACAATGACCAGAACGACCTTGTTGAATTTTTTCAGACAGAAAATCATGTGCCAATGTTTGCAGTTTGGTTTTCCTTGAACGGTCTCCTATAAAATTAATTGAGAAATAAAAGTTAATTTCTTTGATATAAAATTATAATTAATTAAGGAGGAAAGTTACTGCGATGGAAAAAAATCGAAAAATATTTAAAAGATGTTATTTTCCATAATAAAGTAAATTAAAAAATAAGGAACTGCTATTTTAATGAAAAATTAATATTTACCTGAAATATTGAAAATAACGCTAGTATCAATAATATATGGATGCATCATTCTAAGCGTATGCATATCAAAGTTCAGCGATTGTCCAACTAAAATAGCATCTGATGGAAGAAGCTCCCTTAAATCTCTTTGAACATCAGCTAATGAAGTCGTTACACCTTCCAACATTTTTGGTGTAATTCCAGAAAATCGAGTCAAGTAATCAATAATTTTATTATCGGGTTTTACAAATTTTTCGTAGATTATTTCTAACTTTTCATTTACAACAGATATTCTGGTTAATTCCAGTTCTCCCGATGTTGTCCTGCACATTTCACAATCTAATCCGAACATGGGTGAAAAAGGAGTTACTTCATTATAACTGTCTTTAGTTAAAACATAATTTGAGTATCTTTTTGACAACTCCCCTTTTAAAGGTAGTGGGTAGTTTTCTTCAACCATTTGCCAAGAAGACAATAATATCTGAGTCCTTGAGAATTTATCAGTAATGGGTAATTTTACTGAGCCATCGATTAGAGTTTCTTTTTTCTGAACCTCATTAATTGGAAAAACATCTCTCAAAGTTCTGAATACTTCTCCTGTGGCTTGAACAGCAGCTTCTAAACTACCATGTTTTTTGATTAATTTATCCTTTTGAGTACCAGTTAAAGGAACAGCAGCTAACTGCTGAATCATATCTCCACCAAACATGCGAGGTGTTATAACTTCAACTTTATTTTCAAAAGTTACATTCAGAAATGGAAAGAAACTTTCATAACTTAAATAATGATACAGGGACACGTTTTCAACAATTATCAGCACAGTATGAGATACGCGGTTAAATTTTTCTAATAAACACCAACGGCATGGGAAATACGGAGAATGGTGACCTAATTGTGAATACATTAATAAATTTTGAATGTCTGCTAAAAATATTGGAATCCTGTTATCGATATCAACTGATAACGAAGCTTTATCTCCTACAGCTTTTAACCGCAACTTTGGGCGTTGTTTTCTAGGAGCTCTCTTACGTACTTCCTCTTTCAATTGGGCATACTCGTTTTTTGCAGACTTTTTACTCATTTCGTTTATAACTTCGCACTCGACACTGTTTAAATTGTTATTACTTTCTCCGTTTATTTTTAAACGTTTAGGTTTTGGTTCGCTTTGGTTTGAACCATCCGAACTGTCGTCTTCTTTAATTATTTTTAATTTCTCTTTATCTTTTAATTTTAATATCTCTAAATATGCTGCCATTTTCTTCTTCTTGTTTTCAATTCTCGTTAATTTCTTTGTAGATATATTCGACATTTTGTATTCTTTTGATGTATTTCCTATAACACACATTTGATTGAATGAGAAAAATTAATTTCTGCCAAAATTATGACATTTAATTTTAAAATTCAAAAAGTAAATATCTTGCAAATGGATTCTGATAACAGTATATTAGATAAAATTTTTTGTGACATTACTTAAAAGCAAAAATAGAATTTATATTAAAATGTTTTTAAGGTTATACATAAAAATGTTGTTATGTACTCTTTTGTTACTTACGAAAGAAGTATTCATTGACGTTATCATTACAGTAATTTAGACGCAAATATTTTTATTAAATATATATTTATTACAGAAATATTTTCTTTGAAAGTACAGACAAGTACAGGCACTAAAATAATAACATTAATCTTTTTATTTACATGTGCCACAGATCACAGATAACATGTGCGAAATTTTACATTAACGTTAACATTTTCGATTACTATGATATTAACTACAAGTGTTGTGCCAGAGCCTGTAGATTTATATTGATGAAGTTTGACATTTTGTGTAGTTTTATGAAAGAATATTTAACAAACTGTGTATTCATCACATTGTTTTTATAATATTTATTTAATTACAATGGACACAGCGGATATATTCTTCTCTGATAACAGAGAACAAAATAGTCCAACAAATAATCAAACATTTTCCGATCGTCAAAAAATTTTATTTGATAAATTGAAGGTAGCAGAACTTAATACAGTGAACAAATTATATCATTCACAGACACCTCATGAAACAGATTTGATAATTAATACAGTAATAAAACGAAACCCAAATGAAACTAAACAATTCAGAGGTAAAGAAAGTATATTTAAACGACCAGAAGCACCGATTTCAAAATGTTTGAATCGTAGATCAGTACCTGACTTTAAACGCAATCCACAAAGATGGATTAAATATAGTTTAGAAGATGTAAGTCCTGAAGATATGTCAAGTAAAGGTAACACTGCTGCCGCTTTATCATTTTTGCGTGAAATGGAGGAACGCAAAGAAAAAGTATTGCAGAATGATGAGTCAATACCAGAAAAGATAGTTTTTAAAACACGTAAAAATAAAAATGAAGAAAGTACAGTTGATTTTCAAGTTTCAGCAATGGTATCAACAACTGATAATGATGAAAAAGACAAACCAAGTTTTCGTAGTAGTAAATTAGTTATGCCTGAATATATAGTCGGGCAGAAAGTAAAAAAAGAAAAGAAGAAAATTTCTTTGAAAGTTAATAAAGGCAAAGAATTAAAATTAGATCATTTGTTACAAGATGATGGAGATGAATAATATAATTAAATTATATAAAGTAATTTAATTTTAATTTTAAAGTATATAAATAAATTGAATGTACATAATATACTTGTCATTAATAATATATCAATTTATAAATATTCTAATGTAAATATTTTTAATGTTTGACAAAAAAAGACAAATAAATTAATTTTAAAATTTATTGTTGTCTAATGAAATTGAACAATAAAATTATTAACATTATAATATTACACAAATAGTATATAGTATAATCTGTAAATATAATATGAAGCAAATGTATTAAACATTAAAATAATAAATAGGTAATAATTAATATGCATTTCAATATTAGGTATACATATATATTTATATACAAATATTTCAAAATTTCTTAAAAATAATTCATAATTACATTTTTTATATCTTAAAATTCCCGCTTTTCTTACCGATCGAGTGGTTGTCAGAAAGGATCTATTTCCTGATTCCCTATTTTGTAATATTTTCTAGATTTATAATTGTTTTATATTTAGAAATAGGAGTGCAACAACGAACATAATAATTGTAAGTAGATATGTTGTTTTTTAACAATTTATTTATCATTTAAATATATATTATGGAATTTGAACTTTAAACGTTTAAATTAAGAATTTTGCAATAAAAATGGCGTGATGCTGATAGAATTTGTCAAGTCCCTGTGTTTTTTGTCATTTTTAAAGAAATAAGATGTGTGTTTATTTTTAAACAGATGTTTTTATAATGAAGGACTTCTTTTTATCAATATTTTCATTATTATCTGCATTGTTCATCGTTTTTGTGTGTGTATGTTTGGGTATGTAATTACTCATAAACATTTAACCTAAATGGCACAATATGATTCAGTAAATTTTCATACATGTTTTATTATTTTAATTGTTTTTACATTTTCAGGATGGTATGTTGTTTGGAAATTGTTTCTTTCAAAATTTAAATTTGTGAGAGAACTTTTGGGTGGTATGTCAGAAACGTCTTCTCAAACTAATTTAAAAAACGAAAAAAGTCGTGTTAAGAAAGTTCGGCGTGAATAGATATATATTTATACGTATTAATATTTTATAAACAAAAATTAAAATGAACATCCGCTGTGCAAAACCTGAAGATCTTATGAATATGCAACATTGTAATTTGCTTTGCTTGCCAGAAAACTATCAAATGAAATATTATTTTTATCATGGTTTATCATGGCCTCAGTTAAGTTACGTTGCTGAAGACGAAAAAGGAAATATTGTAGGTTATGTGCTTGCAAAAATGGAGGAAGATGGTGAAGAAAAACATGGTCATATAACATCACTTGCGGTTAAGAGATCACACCGGAGACTTGGTTTGGCACAGAAGTTAATGGACCAAGCAGCTAGAGCAATGGTTGAATGTTTTCAAGCACATTATGTTTCATTGCATGTAAGAAAAAGTAATAGGGCTGCTTTGAATCTTTATACAAATTCATTAAAATTTAAAATCCTTGAAGTTGAACCAAAATATTATGCTGATGGAGAAGATGCATATTCAATGAAAAGAAAATTAAAAGACTTAATGACAGATAATGAAAATTCAGGAATTCCTGCAATTGAAGAAAAATAAATGTGAAAAGCTATGTTATGTATCAAGGTATACAAAAACAAGGTAGTTTCAATAGCTCCTTGACTGATCAGTGTTTGCGCAGGAATTACGTCACCCAGGAGATATATTCAATGGTATAAATGTACAATTAGTACAGTAAAAATAGATAAAAAAAAAAAATAATTCCTTTATCAACAAAAACCTATACTTTAAGAAACCGATGAGTGCAGTTGCCATTTTGAAGTTATTCACGTAAAAAGAGTGTTTCGCCCCTTTCACCTTCTGCAAAACTACCATTGCACCGCTTGGTCGATTATACTCATCAGTTTCTTAATTTTTGTTGATAAAGAAATTATTGTGTTCGAAAAATCTATTTTTACATTTTAATATATCACTGTGGTCACGTAATTCCCGCGCAAACGCTGATTGATCAAGGAGCTATTGAGACTACCTTGTCTTTATATACCTTGGTTATGTATGAAGTTTTATTTATATGAATAAAGTATCATTTAATTATTATCAAGTTTTTATTTGTAGTAGTTTTAACACATTCAATAGCTGCTTCTGCTATCAAATTTAACATACAAAAATTTTTGTTACTTACATGAGTCCTGTGAATATGAACTGTAATATAGATATTAAGATATAAATAAAATAAAATATCACTATCTCAACTAAAATAAAGTGACAGAATCCAGGAATTAATGCAAAACTGGGTATTGTTATTGATATAATAAAAATTAAATAATTTTATTTAAAATTTTAATTATCTTAATTTCTATATAAATGCATTACAACTAAATTTTAATCAAATAATTACATTACTCATTATTCAGATCTTTGAAATAAATAAATTTTTTTTGGTGTCCTCTCTGCCTATGGTGTTTCACTGCATTTTGTACATAGTAAGGTATAATTTTTCAAATGAATTTAAAAATATTTAAACTAAAAAATCTTTTGTTACGTCAAAGGAGGTTCAAATACTAAGGAGTAAAAAATATTAATTCCTGAACTTTATGCCTATGAAAACTTGATCAGTAAGTCAAAATTGACAGAATCCATATCATCTTTTAGACCGTTATTTAAGCTCTGACTCCAGTCCTAGTTTTGAACTTGTGAATATAACGCAAGTTGTCTTTCGAGTCTAAAAATGTGACCATACCTGATCTATGTTAATATAGTACTTAAGATATTTGAAAGGATTTATGGAAATGTTATTAAGAAATGAAACGTAGGATAATTGTTTTATATTTTCATTATAAATTGATTTTAAAAGTTATTAAATAAAATTATACATTGATCTTAATGGATATAAATATTCACATCTATGTTTAAATAGTAGAAATCAGATTTGAAGTTTTTATTTACATGGAGAAAATATTATACTAATTATAAAATTGCACAAAACATATTTTTTAAACACTATAATATAATATAGTCAATAGTGTAAATATATATGTAATATTAAAAAAGTTTATGATATTGTCAGTATATAATTAATATATTGTTACATAAATTATATACAAATAAATAATTGTGAAATACCTATAATTTTTTCTCCATGTCTCCATACCTAATCCATTATTTGCAAATATAATACAATAAGAACTATTACCTGAATCACTGGTAAAAACTACACAATGTTAATACTTGTACAACACATCGATAAGTGAAACTTACAAAATACATTATTATACAAGCTAATAATAAGACAAATAATTTGATTTTAAATTTATAAGAATCTTTCATTGTAACGTTTAAATTTAGAAAATTAAATAATTCCCTAAAAAAGTTGAGCATACATTGATCACCGTGTAAAAATCATTGCTTCTATAAGCTATTAACAGAATTAGGGGTGCGCAAAACAATTTTTGAAAAGCTTTGCATAGCAATAATCATAACAATTACATTGTATTATATTTGAAAGTTTCACTTTTTTTCTACCATATATCAGCTAAGTTTTGAGCATAAGCTTCAATTATATCAACAATTTATAGATAGATATAATTATATATATAATTCATAAGTAGTAAAAAGGAACTCATTTGAAATAAATATATACATAAAAACATAAATCGTGCATTAAAATATAAGCTGTTTAGAAATATATTCAGCCTTTCTCTCTTCTTAAAAAACAGAATCGTTAAGTAAAAACTTATTCACAACCACTGGTTTATTTTTATATAAAAAGCTGCGTATAAAATTATGAAAAACATTAACACTGATATTTAATATGTTTTCTGGTTAACGATTCTATAAAATATTTAAATACAATACAAAATACCATAACATAATGTGAAAAATAATTATTTTTATGACTAGAATTTAATTTTTAATACTCAAAATTTAAAATCTATTTTAAAGGGGGCAGTAACAATAATATACATAGATTGAATTTAAATTCAGTCTCTGGTATACCTCTTTTGATATATTATAAATATAATAGTTACCTTATTAATTCATTATTTTATATTTATTATTTCAAATTTATTTTTTATGTATGAACTCAATTTTTTTGTATTGTACTAAATAAATAACACAACCGTTAAACCAGAATTTGAAAAGTTTAACTAACAATCTACAAAACTACTGATATAACATTTAAATTTGATTATAAACAGTTATTTAATAAAATGATAATAACATATATTAAATAATTATTATATCTAACCTGAGTTTTCAAACACCATATAAATAGGTATCGTTACTGTAGAGCACTTCTGTGCTGAAAGTACAGTGTGAAATATAATAATATTTAATATATGGTAATAATTAATCATCACAGCTAAATAAATCTTGTTAATTCATATATTGTATTTATAAATAATTAATTATAAAAAGTTTCTGATTTCTTCTTAGTCAGTTTCAAATAACTAGTACCAAATTTGTTTTAACAATTCAAAAACTAATTCACTTTACTATATTTATACAGTAATATGGAACATAACTCTAATTTTTATTTCTTAATGTAGATTGGTTTGAAATTACACGCACAAAATTTTAAATAAATTACGATAGGTAATACTTTTATAAACACTAATATTATTAAAAATAATCACTGGAATAAATTTACAAATAATACACATAAAAAATAGTCAGTATAAATTGTATACCAATTTTTAAGGTTGTTGAGCTGCTTCAACCAAGCACATTTTCAAATCTTTCGCCAAATGTGAAATATCTACGACTGAATCAACCATTTCTTGCACAGCTGTAACACTAGGGAATTGTAGTGCGGCTCTCTTAGTTTTTGTAACACTGGCAGCTAGAGCCTCTGATAATGCATTAGCGCAATTTAGAGCATTTGTCTTTATATCGTTTTTCGTTATGTTCCTATGAACAGTGTCTCCTATGTGGACTAATCTGTGAGCACTTAAAACTACGAATTTTCCGTGTGCTAAGAAAACTTTAGGAGGCTGGTTATGTTCGACTGTTTGAAGAAACGCATCTATTGCGTGAGTTAAGTGGTTAGAATGGGTTATACATTGTGCTGCATAAAATGTTAACAGCTGTAAAAAAAGTTTATTGTTAGAATAAAAAATACTTTAATTTAAAATGGAATAAATGTGATTAAAATAGTACACAATAATTTTAGTACCTGTTTATCATTTGGATCCATATTTTGGGTTTCATTTTTTTCTGTAGCAGCTAACTCTGCATTCTTCAATAATGCATCATATCCTTTTTTCAGTTTATTTGGTAGCTGTTCTCTTATTTCAGCATGCTCTTTTGCAACAGCCTCTCTAGATTCTAAACTTACATAATCGTAATCTTCTAACCAATCACCGTTTTCATTATTATTATTTGGTGAAGTACGTTTAAATAATAAAGTAGAATTGCCTTGTATAAATGATGCTATTTGCCTTACATCTTCGGTGAGGGATCTTGAACAAGCTATTAATTGATCTAAGGCATCGGGTGGCTTACAGATGCTTTCTTTTTCATCCACTTCAGGTTTTGATAGAACATCGATAGACCATTGTTGGGAATCTAGTATATTTGTTGCTTTTTGTATTAAACAATCAGCATCTTTTAGTGCTTTTACAAGAGGACGAAGTTTGGCAGCTAATCCTAAAATAAAAAAATAAAAATATTAAAACTATAAAATACACTTAATTTTCTGTTAGCTTAAAATCATTTTAATTTCGGTAACATTTAATTGAAACTTTTTTTCTAGATTTAGATCTACACAATTTACCTAATAAACAATTTTTGGCCACGCCTATTTTAAGTGGCCTTATATTCTAGTCACTCCTCAGAGGCGGACCAAAAGGTGTATGACCACCCTTTTGATTAAGAAAATTTTACTGAATACTAAATACACTACTATTTAGATATAAAAAAAATATAATGGCCACTCCCATGACTAATTTGGATCCGCCCCATGCCACACCTATTATTTTAGTACCTTTATCTGGTGCCTGAGCAGCATTTCCCAATGTCCCATCCGCAAATTCTGCTAAATCGTGTGTTGCCGCCCCTAGGCGTGTCGCTGCCAATCGGATATCAAGGAGGCGGGGCTCAAGGTGTGCCCGTACTCGCCATCGAGCCCCGCCACCAGCGAGTGCAAGAAGCCGTCCTACCGCCCCACTTGCTTCACTGTCAAGTCTTGCAAGTGTTTCCAATGCACTTGATAATTCAAGTGGTAATCCCCGCCCCTCTTGTGGGTGGGGTGAATGAGAAAGGTTGGATGTAGGCGTGACAACGGGCGTGATCGAATGCGGTGTCGTCCCAGGGACATCGTATACTGATTGTTGTAGCTGTAAATAATGTTTTATTAATGCTAATAATGGCAAACCGTTAAAATTAGATAAACAAACACGAATACACGTTAATTGACGTGTCTATTTTTTTGTCAAGTCAATAATAATTTAAAATCTATGAGCTGGATATTATTATCAGTATTAAAAACATTTAAATAAATTAATATGTTATAATTAGTAACCTAATGACATCAATAAAAATAAAAATTGTTTAAACCTTGGTAAATAACACAGCGCTTAAACGTTGTCACGTTGATGTTGAGAATCAAAACTATGTAAATGAATGAAGCTGGAACTTTCGAAAGGTAGACGCGGCGACGTTACAGCGTTGTGTCATTTGCCAACGTTTTGAACTTATATTTTCGTTTTGACGTTTTCACCGACTGACGGAAATCACCGAAATAGAGCTGGGCGCGGGCCGTGAATTTTTCGGGTCACGTCGGGTCACGGCCGTGACCCGACGTGACGTGAGCGATTTTCAAATATTGGATCGTGAGCGGGCGTGATCGTGAGTCAAAATAAAACAATCGGGCGTGACCGGGCGTGAGTACATTTTTGTCGTGCGTGAGTATATGTATGTATATTTTGATATTTCTTTAATTTCTGATCTCATGCATATATGATAATCTGTTAAATCGAATTTTTATTTTAAACATTTTATTTATAATATATTATTCGGGTCACGAGTGTGACCCGCCGTGCGTGATCGGGCGTGAGTAAAAAAATAGAATTCGTGAGCGGGCGTGATCGTGAATACTTTTTTTGTAACCGTGAGTGAGCGGGCGTGACTAAAAATTTTTCTCTCGTGAGCGTGCGTGATCGTGAGCAAAAATTACTCACGCGCCCAGCTCTACACCGAAATGCAATAACGCGGGATAAAATCTAAAAACATGAAGTGGCGGTAATTGTCGTCATTGGTATAACGGTCTACAATAGAACTATTACAGTCTATTACTATCAATATCATAGCACCATGCATAAGCATAAAATAAATAAATGCGTTTTGTATAAATAACAAAAAAATAAGTGTTAGCTACTATATTTTCGAGTTTTCATAATAACAAGTAAGAGACCTAAAAGGCGATATTATAAAATAAGGTAATATAGCGTTCTTTATTCAAAAGTCAAAATAAAAGGTATTGGTAGTGTCGTAACTAGAAGCTTTGGGGTCCCAGAGCAACAAGTGATTGAGGAGCTCTGCCAAAATATGAGAATTGCAAAATATAAAAATTGAAGACCTCAATTTTTACGCTACGGCGGGGGTCTCGGGCACTGTCTCGGTGGTAGTTACGGGCCTGGATATTGGTGCTTTTTTTTATTGTACAAAATCATGGGCCAGCTTCTGATCGTAGCTCACAATTTTTGAATATGCATTTTTTTTAATAATCACGTGACGAGTTTCAATTAATTTATATTTTATATTTAAAAAAGCGTATGGTAAATAAATAAAATAAGCATGAATTAAAAAATATACATTAACATGCTTGAACAATGAAAACAGCGTTACACGTAATTATTATAATATTTTTGATAAACAACCTAAAATACCTCTTGTTGATTCTGCCCGTTGCTGCTCTGGCTTCCATTTTGAGCGCCGTTTTGATTTGTTTGGTTCGTATTGAGAATCCCACTTTGACTTAAGCTCAAACTCGGTTTTGGGACATCGTAATCTGGCATGTTTGCTAAACTGCTTCTGTTTGAAGAGCTAAAAGAATCGCCGGTTGTCAAAGAACTCGCTGAGCTACTCGGGCTGATCAAATGTTGTGAAAATAGTAAAGGTCTGGGTACATCGTAACTGGAAGAATCGATAGAATCGCGTCTAGAAGAAGACCGACTTATATCATCTCCATTTGTTGGACAAGGATGTGCCGTGGGATTAGAATTAGGGGAATAGCGCGATTGTTGTGTGTGGTCGAGATAGGTGGGGACAGGCGGTAGAGGGGAATGTGCCGATCTGTGTGGCGGGAGGGAGGGATATGAATAGTTAGTAGTAGGACATGGCGAGTTTGTTGGTAGTGGGGATTGTGGAACAGATGGAGCTGGAGAATTTCGCCAGTTTCGTGGTATGTCGTAGTTTATAGGTACGGCGCGAGGTGGCACATCGTACGCTGCAAGGTTCGCTTCCAGAGTAGCGTTGTTGTCGTGGTTTGTATTTTGAATGATGTTTGTGTTGTTTTGACCGCAGATGTCGCTAGGGTAACGTTGACTAGGCACACTGTAATTTTGCGAAGAACTGCAGCGGGATGATGTTGGTGTGGGTGTTGTGCTCGATGGTGGTAAATCGTATAAATAAACATCGACGTGTTTTTTTGGTGTGACCACCTGAAACAAAATAAATAAACGTAAATAAATTGACGAAACAGTACCAAAAATATTTTCACTAATTTTATTTAATTATGTAAATGATAAATGTTAGGATGAGTTTTTTTTTAAAATTTTATATTCATTTAGAAATATCCCAATTAAGATAAACATTATTGCAGATAAAAGTTACATTAGTAAAGTTTAAATGCTTATATATAATAAATTTCCATTAGATTGTCGATGTTTTTTTTTTTGGAAATTATAGATTGTGAAATAAACTTTCATAATAAAGTAAAGGGGGTCTACAAATTTCACAGTTTTTTAAAAGCCTTATTACATTTTTATTTATTATTTTGAACGCCATATTAAATATGTATATCTAAATATAGAATAGTTAATTTATTAATATTTAGGTACTTATTTTATGTTTCATTGTACATTTTAAGGTTAATAATAATAAACGCATTATCACACATTTTGCAAGTCTAAAACAATGCCCACACAAATATTTTATGATATTTTACAACTGTTACTCACAAATAATGTGCTTATCAGTATTTAAACATATGCTACGATGATGTAAAAGGGAACAAAAATTCTATCTCCCCCCTCATTTTAATTTAATTCGCACCCCTGTACGCTAAATGTACCCAATTGCAAATCCAATTTAACACCCCAACCAAAGTTTTGATGTTTACAAAACGATTCACGTCGTATCTTCAAATGTATTTCTACATGACAATATTATTTTTGTATTGCATTCGATTATTGACACATATGCGTTCCAGAACTTTTATTCGTTAATGGGAATTGTGTTCAAAAGGCATAAAGTATTTCCCCACAAAAGTATCATAAAACTCCTTGTTATTTGAATGCTAGACAACTATAATTAATTATCCAGATAATGCTTTCTTTCTTTCTTTCTCTTATGTTCACTTTCTTGATAAATCTTTCTCTTAGATTTAATGGCGAATCACTTTATATCTCAGGTATTTAATGTTTAATTTGTCTAAATTAAATTATACCCAAATTAAAAATACCATCTACGTTTTAATCAATTACAGTACAACAGTTTAAGTCGTTTCAATTTAACACAAGGGCCGTTATCAATCTTAGAATTAAATTAGCGCAGAACAAAGAGGAGATAAAAATAATTTAGGAAGTCCCGGAAAGCCATTCACACGTGCACGCCGGAGTTTGTGTCCGGAAACGGGGACATATCCGATAACACTTCCGGTCTTGAATTACACTTAAGGGAATTGCTTTAGACAAAATTGTGTGTCGGAAAAACGCCGTTTACATGGACCGAAATACTATCTTGTTTCACGGGCATGCGTTTAGTGTACAATCTGTTCCGAAAGTCAAACAAGAGAAACGATTCTAGGAAGTATATCAGCAGCACCTGGTGAACTAACTTCAGAGGATACTGTTGTTTTATCCTTTTGTCTCTATTTACGTGAGTTGTAATCAGTGATGTTACAGGCTGCTCCAGAAGTAAACATCGATTAACGGTTGGTACTATGGGTTTCAGAAGTTCTCTGTCACCCTAAAGGTCAGAATCGGTTACAACAGATTCGACAATATTAAGATAAACATTATCGGTTATCTTTTTATAGGGTGGAGCTTATGTAGTTACATCATTTTAAATAAAAACACAAATATACGTCCATTGCATTAATTAATATTATATCAAGTTAACATATTTAAATACTAAAATTCGGAATATCAAATATTTATTGCCACAAAATTTACTTACACAAATTTCAATAAATGACATAATAATAATCGCACAAATATACATGAGTACTATAAACGAAGAGTACTACTTTATCTAGCAAATGAGTTTCAAAATTTCTGTCTTTGTTTGGTACATGGAGAAATGATTTAAATATTATAATAATCAAATGGGAGGAGCTTACTAAGTTTGAGATAAGCGAATTTAAATGAACACTGGACGACCACTTCTGCATTTCACTGTACCTCAACGTCGTCAAATGATTTATTGTTTTTATTCTTATTATTATATTGTTTATATTCGTGTATGTATTTTTTTACTCAAAAACTAAAGACTATTTTTATGAATTTGTATGAATACATAAATAGACTATCTTTTCCAAAAGGTCAATATGCACGGAGGTGGCAAATATCGAAAAAGTCGGTATTAATGTGTGCGAATGATATAAGCCGATACACGATAATGAGACAACAAAACGTCAAGTAATATGAGGAATAATTATATTAAAAAATAATGTAATTTTTCTATATCATTTCAGCAAGAAAAACCGCGAGTCTAATGTTTAAATTTCACAACTCATCATTAGTCGTAATAAAAATGTTTAGCTGTTAAGAATCAACTTAACAATATGAAGTTGAGACTTAAAAAATACTGTGTTGTGTTCTTCTTCATTTATTGAAAATAAATTATCTGTTGATAATTTGATATGTGAAATCTAATCAAAAAATCATGGAAAATGTGGATATCATTGATCGGTTTAAATGCGAAGATTTTTTTACCTTAAAAAGACGAAGATTATGTGGGTATGGACGAAAGATGGATAAAGATAAAAATACGACATGGATATAAAAGGATGGCATAGATAAAGGCTGATTTGGAAAATCCCTTTATAAAAATATTTATTTCAGAATCTTATAATACATTTTATTTTACTCGGATTTCAGATTTACATATATAATTTCTAGAGATACTCATACACTGCTCTCTTTATTTACATAATTTGGCGGGTTTGTATAACATTATAAAAACTAAATTATTTTCTGCAATACAAATATAAATAATATTTATGCTCTAAATTATCTTATTTGAAATAAATAATTAAAATATACGCTTTGTTAATTTTTAAGTACATGAACTCTTTAAGAACAGCTTGTACATGGTAAATTGCTATGGCTGTCGCGTTACAGTTTATGATAACGTATTTTATGTCAGCTCATGTGTACGTCTGGCTGGTTTATGGAGAAGTTAAATAACGTAAAAGCAAATATAAATTATATTGTTGAGGAAAACATGGAGATAGCTTCCTAAGGCAATTTAAGATTTATTCACAAAGCTTGGGATGGATTTTTTGCAATTATAACATAAGTTATAATAATATATTTTCAGTAAGAATAAGAGAAACGCAGAATTTATTGAATTCCATTAATTAAGTTTAAAAGAAGACAATATAAATTTGTACAAGCTATGAGGATTCAGTCAACTTCAGTAGTGGTAATAAGATATTGTTTTAATTGAAAATATGAACAATATTCGTCATATGTACATTAAAAATATCCATTGCTTTCAGTGGCGCCGGAAACAATTTTTTCTGGAGGGATGGGGGGGGGGGCTCAAAAATTAAGCTGACATAATTTTTTTACTTGACGTTCTTAAAAATTAAAATTTACTTCGTATTATATCGTATTATTTGTTAAAAAATGAAAATAAATATAAATACAATCGAACTTCGTTAGTGCGTTTTTAAAGGGAAAGAAATGCTTGGACCTAAAAAAGGAAAAAAACGTACTAAAGCAATACGTATATACTAACGAGGTTTCACTGTACTCACTTTTTATTTTTATTTCTCTGACTAGACTCGTGGTTACATTTTATAATTTGTTTGTGAGCTTTAACATAAGTTTACAAAAATTAAGAATTTTTAAGAGTAACAAAATTACAGAAAATAGATTTTTTAATTACACGTCGCTTCAAACCCGTCTTAAAAAACAGAAAACAAATTAGGGGGAGGGAGCAAAATAAGTAATTGCCCCCACACTAAAAATTTTGGGGGAGGGACAACTGCCCCTTCCACTACCCCCGGCTCTGGCGCCACTGATGTAGATATATGTATAACTAAACATTGATCGAATTGGCAATCAGAACAACGCAAACTTCCCAGTTAGTTTAGAAATAGACGAGACAAGACCGAGACGAGAAAGTTTTAATTTTTCAAATGATCAGTAATAAATTCTAGACGAGACTCGTGTGCTGCCCTACCGACGACAAGTGTCAAAATATATACATATGTACTATTATGTACCAACTAAATTGTATATTTGTAGTTTTTTTTATAAAAATATATTTATTTCAAAGACTTATATAACATATTTCAATAATTCATGAGGGTCTCGAAAGGTTGCCGGTTCCTCATTCTTGGACCATACATAAAAAAATACGACATTCGTATACAAATCTGTAAATACAAAATGAAAATATACACATAAATATTTAATCTACCGCAAAGATAAAATCTCGGAATTCAACGTATCAAAGGACGTGCCGAAAATGAAAAGGAGTGCATTAAAACAGGATTCAAATATTAATCAGGATTTAGAACCTCATGCCCTTGTATCTATTATATGATACATGCATTCTCCATCATAACAGATTGTATAAAAATGATAGTAGCCATCAGGGCCTACTCAAGCAAGGGATTGCGAGGATGGTGGGTCAAAGGTGAGGGTGGGGTGAAATGGGAGTGTGTGTCTTTGATAACAGGGATGGAACAATTTCAGGTAAAATGTTTAGAAAGTTGGGAATGCCTTATAAATTGAAGTTATTTATATTTTTGTAGTAACAGCTTTTTAAAGTTTTATGTTTTCGATTTTTAATGAGCCGTTCAGATATAAAGACGGCTAATCAGTGGTGAAGTAACGGGCGGGGGGGGGGGGACGAACCCCCTCCCTGAAATATTCAGTGTTCTAAAAAAAACGTATCTTTTGAGAAAACATCATATGTATTTACCCCTCCGAAATGTTTTCTTACTACGCCACTGCGACTAATTCTACGAAATTGTTGAAACCCTTTCGCGTGTCACCAAAAGTATGTGCAGTAGTTATTTTAAGAAAATTTTAGAACTGCACAATTTGAAGCAAAGCAAATAAAAAAATTCTTTCAGGTTAGGTTATATACCATAATAATTTAAGAAATTTTATTTTGTTTTTCAAATTCATCATTACGCACTGTACAAAATAACTTTTAGAACTGCAGATTTCAATTTCAGAGCTGCGTAAACAAGCTAGAGCTGTACACTAAAATAACCCCGAGATCGTATAATATTGGTCTAGAATAATTTAGTTCATTGATATATAAATTAGGTAAAACGTATGATATTTTGTAAATAAATATGAAAAATCGATTTATTAAAGTTCCTATTTGTATACATAATCTTGATACAATATCATTTTAAAATGTATACATATTTATTTATAAATAGCCATAAATTCAACAACATGTCACCAACAAACTGCTTGTTCTATCATTTTTTCAAAGAGTCGAAAAAATACCAATATATCAAAAAAGAAATTTCATATTTGTATTTAGTGGAAAGAATTTATCCCACAGCATAAAAAGAACTCAGTTTAAAAGCCAATTTCATCGCGTGGGTATATATTTTATAGTGTAATTCTTGACTGTCCTGTTATAAAAAATGTGCACACAGAGTACTCGTATATATGAAACTAAATTTCCTATATGCTTTCAGAACTGTCATTGAGAATATGATGTTAGAATCCACAAGGAATATATATCCTGCCATTTCGTTTTTATTTTGGGGTAAAATACCGATGTCTTCCCCACAGTTTTCATGACAATTTATTACAGGGTTGGTAATATTTTTTTTTGTAAATTTTAAGTTGATACAACGAAATATTTTAGTAATTAAAGTAATTCTATGGATCGAGGGGGAAAAATGGCATAGTTTATTTTTTATTTGGTTTAATGCAAACATTTTTTATTAATACGAACTTATATTTTTTATTGCACCATCGTATTTTATTAATGAAAACAAACAACTTTTGTCTTTTACATCTATAAAAAAACTGTATTATTTGTTTAAACGTTTTGTGTCTCTTCCATTTTTCCTCTAAAAAAAGAAGATTCCGAGTAAAAAGTTTATGAAAATAAAATAATGAAGCAATTTATATATGAATCTTTTTTGTTGTTGCTTTTTTCATTATACTTATTAAATATTTATTCTATATTTTTATTTTTTATTTTTTTTAAAATTTTATTTATTTATTTATTTATTTAATTATTATTCAGGATTATAGATGGAGGAGAGTTTGCTGTTGGGCCTATAAACGCAAGTGTATAGAATTAAAGGCCAGTTTTTCAGGAAATTAAGGTTTGGTTTGAAACTAGGTAGTTTAAATTTCCATATTTATGTCCTTTAGAAACTTAAAGATTTCTTCAAATATTTCTTTATTATTTGTGGCAAGAATTGTTGAGATATTGCAAGGTTTTTTTAGTTTTTTTTTCTAACTGCTTGACTTCTTTCTTGTTGTTCTCGCAGGAGAAGATAATGAGGTTTGTGTCTCCAATATTCTTTCCACAAGATACGAATCTTGATTTCTAGGTATAAGCCGCGTCGGTGTGTTCGTTCTATTGACCAGCGTTTCATCTATTACAATGTATCGATAGAACGATCAAACCAACACAATTTATACCCAGAAGTCAAGATCCATTAAAGGTATATTGTTTGTACATAATCTGGAAGCTTTTGTTATTAAATCATTCAAAAATAATAGATATAATTATAATTATATTGTTATTGACTTGTACAACAACTTGCAAATTAATAAAATAAATAAATAGGATGATTCTTACAACTATATACACTTAACAAATTGAATTTATTATTATATAGTCTCAACACCATTTGTACAGTAATTTCATTACCTATTACTTTTAGGTAATAAAATCATGTTAAAAAACTCATTATCGTTGTTCCGAGAAATCACCTTAAAGTGTGGGTATATGCAGAGTTGTTTCACACATACAATTTTGCAGTCGTGTTTGAATATTACCAACACTTATTCGAAATTATATTTTTAACTGGAAAAATTCCATTCGATATGCTTTTTGAATAATCTTACTGTTAAATATTTTTCATTGTTAAGATTTATTGACATTAACCTATTAACGCCCGCCGTACACATTTGTGTACACCTCATTTTACAATTCGTGCTGCTTTCTATGGATATTAATTCACAATATTTTCTTCAAAATCAGATGCTTGTAGTGCAATAAACAAAATCTTTTTAATTGCTATGCTAATATACATATTTTATGCAACTGAAGCATGTGATTTCGAATTTTGTTTAAATCATATGGAATAACTTAAATATACACATAACTTGATTTTTAAATTAAGTTTATCTAAAAAAATGATATCATAAAAACAGTCTCACACAAAATAGGCTTCATATCTGCCAAATTTACTCACTCGAATACATGCCGTTATTTTTTTTTTAAATGTAAAAAAATGTTTGTGTTGTAATATTTAGTTAAATATATTGTATGTGTACTTAATTTAATTTAATAAAATATTCTGCATGTTTTTCTTTTCTTTTGGGCGTTAATGGGTTAAGGTATTGAATTAATTTTTGGTCGATTTAAATTAAAAAAAAATGGTATATGCTAAAAGTGCGCCGCGTCGTGTAAAACATCTCTCCTCATTAATCGGTTTATTACATTAGTAAAGGTTCATCCTTCTTTCTTCCATACGCATTTTGTGTTGTTTTAATCTATGATATAGATAATTAATGTAATTGATCCTTTTTAAATACTTATAAATCGATTGGATAACAATTCAGATTCCTAGCATGCACTGATTTATAACTCATTCAGGTATTTGCTCAAATTAGCATTCGTGAGAGTAAAAATAAAACAACATCGGAGAAATATGTGTGAAAAATCAACAATGTTCCGTGCTGATTAGTGTATAATAAACTGCCACGTACTAAGCCTACTCTGGACAAAATAATTCCTTAAAAGAACAGGTAGGTATACAGTTTTTGTTATATATTATAAAAACCATTTTGTTAACATATATTACTAGTGCTGAATACGAAGAGTTTACTCCCGGGGAGAAGGGATTTAATATCAACGAGAGGGTGAATCCCCCCAATTTTTATGTTGACCATTGTTCTGTGATGAATTCATAAAAATATTTACAAAATTTGTTATAAATATCTAAAAAATACAACGCAGTCTGAGAATTTGAACGGTCTTTAACAATGACGAAGAGCGAAAAGGTACTCTAGGGACTTCAAAATGCCCAGTGCAACTACACATTGTCTTCTCAATATGGGATGTGTTGTAGATATGACCAAAAAACTATATATATCGAATAACCAATTATTGATAATTGAGAAAGTACTTTGAAATCTTCATTAAAACTAAACTTTATTAAAGAAAACTTTGTATGCATTTACAAGAAAATAACAAAACTGGTAGTTGTAGTTCATCTGAATTGTGATTTTAATTTTAAAGGGGATGTTAATACAAAACGAAATCCAACCTTCATAACTCTGTCATAATTGAATTGTCTATAGCAACCATTACAAGGCACACCCCACTTTACCCAACCACCATAAAATGTATTTAACCATTGTCCTATGTCCTATGCTATTAACTGTACCGCAGTAGCAATAATTAAGCTGAAGCTCGCTAAATATCAACTAAAACAAGCAGGTACGGACTCCAAACTCAGATTTTTTTGATAATACGTTATATAATTTCCACTCATTAAAAATTGATCACAATTTGGTAAATGAAAATCAGTTGACTAAACCTTACACAAGGAAAAATAAAGGACAAATAACACATTGTTACCATATCGCTCCCACGAGTCATTAGCGTATCATTCAGATTTTAAAATAAATATCAATTGTTTTGAATTATAAAATTAATTAATAATAAATGTTTTATGTTGTTTTTAAAAGTATTTCAGTAATAATTGATTAACAGAGAAACGTCTATTTGGAACTACCATCTCTCATACATACTAAATTCAATTGTAATTTAAAGCATATTTGCATATTATAAATTTTCAACTGACGCCTTTGAGATAATATGCATGGAAATGACGATAGTGACATTAAAGAAAAGATGGCCTCCGTAAAATTTCGGTAACAGTTTCATATACGGGTTAGCATTATTTGTTATGTATGCATAGTCTTTCCTAATCTATAAGGACTAAACAGTCTAATGTCTGGTATTATAAACAAGCTAGCAAATTATGCTAACTTGCAAGCACTTCCAAATGAGGTTTCAAACGTATCTGACAGTTTTCTTTAAGTTTCATGAAAACACCAACGGTATTAAAACAGTGGTGATATTATGAAAATTATTTCGTACGGTCAAAGTCACCAACTGTGTTACAATTAGTTGAAGTATCACTGCTCTGAATTCCATAACTAATCCATAGATACTAGTACAGAATTAATACCCCATTTGAGAGTGCTTGCAAGCTAGCAAATTTTGCGTGCTCTTTTATAATTCCGGACATAAAATATTATTTAGAAATCAATGATAACAATACCTACCAATATAATACATTTGAAAAAAGGTATTTATTAGGAATTTAATCAATTGATAATGTCACATTTAAAAGATATTAACTTGTTCCTTTACAATTTCGATGTAGAATAGGCATACTCCAGTCGATGTAGCGTAGAAATGGCTGCAGTATAATATATATTATCTATTGTACTAAAATGCAAACTAGCCTTTCTAAAAGTAGCACATGCTTTATGCACATTCGCCCCTGTTGTGTCCACCACATCATGCGCTTTCTGCCCGCCTTACCCCACACACTCTCTCTCGATGGAAAGGTTGTTGTAGTCGCGCTGTATCCGGTGGCAAGGTTACCTAAGATGAGATCATGCACCTCGATGCTGCAAATGACAACCTACACGGCCGGCTTGTGTGGAACGTGAGTTTTTACAAACTTGTATGGTATGTGAGAATCATTCATTTTTCTCGTTATTATTATTATTATTGTTAATGCATTTATTGAGTAGGTTTTTATTAAAATGAAATATGAGTAATCTGAAGCATTCCATCAGATATATGCATGAGCACCTATTGTGGTTTAATCTCGTTATCTCAATTTTATTTTTGTATATACTTAGATTAATTGCTTAACCAGATTGGAGAAATGTATTGGAAATCTAAATAAAGATATATTTTGTATAATTATATTAATTATAGACCAACATATTTAAAAATTGAAATTTCCTAAAATTAGATCGATTGTTTTGGCGTGGAATTAAATACCTTTTGAAATTTTTTATTATACAAGGTGTCCAAGATAAGCGTGAAATGCATGGGGATTTCCTAAACGGTAAGAGATACAGATTCGGTTAAATGAGATGAATTATTTGTAGGGAAGGGGTGAGTATTACTACAACAAAAAATATTAATAATTGTATGTGGTTTAGGCGGTATACCCAAAAATTTAAAAATTCGGAAATTCTTTAAATGGCTATAACTTGTCAAAGTAGATAGGTACTTTTTGTTTGTAGTATCTTAAATAATTTTTTGTGTAGAATTGATTGGTATACTTAGAATTTTTTTATCTCTTTTAGTTTCCGAGTTACAAGCCCTAACATAAGTTTTTCTTATGGGCCACTAAGTTGGCTATAGCATATTTGAACGTGTTTTTTACTCTACTTTACAACGATATATCACTTGCCATATTTATTTTCGAAAATAAGTCGAAGAACTAAAGACTAGTTATATTTATAAAGCATTTTATTACAAACATTTAAGTAGGCCATGAAAAACAAAAATTGTTAAATAAAATCACAATAACAACAATCAAAATAACAAATGAGCATTTGAAAACAATGAACTATTACAAAAAAAAAGTTTTTACTTTTTTTCGAAAATAAGTATGGCATGACACATATCGTTGTAGAGTAAAAAACACGTTAAAATATGTTATATCAAACTTAGTGGCCCATAAGAAAAACTAAAGTTAGGGTTTGTTGGCTCATCAACACCCAACCTAAACCCCTGAACCTAGTAACGTGAATTTTTAGAGGTGTCTTCCTTTTATGTCGTTAGCACCCGATAAATTCCTATTTATGCATTTTTTCATTACCACTATCTAATTTCAGCCAAATAAAAAATTCAATGCACCATGTGACGAAATGTCGGCATCAAGAGAACTTCGTTGAGAAAGAATCTTTCGACTATGTATTTATTTTTTCTTTCGGGTATCTCCGGAACTGAAATACCAGCCACAGAAAATAGCAACGAGATAAAAAAGAAGCAACCAAACACAACAGAACTTGGTCGATCTATTCGACTATAAAAGGAGATATCTTTCCTTGGCTCGTTTTCTATAAATGGAATTGTATCGATATGTCTGCCAATGTGTGTATGTTTGTTTCAACCAGTGCTTCTAAACTCTATCTACCTGTACCTCATCGTAGATTGACTAACTTTTAGAATTACGTTAGAACGTCATGCATTTCAATAATAAATGTTTCATTTTTGATTCATGTTAAAAAACTCACTACCAGACCAAGGTATATAAAGACAAGGTAGTCTCTATTGAGACCTCCTTGACCAATCAGCGTTTGCGCGGGAATTACGTTACCCTATCTATTTTTACTGTACTAATTATACATTTCCAACATTTGAATATATACCTCGGGTGACATATTTCCCGCGCAAACGCTGATTGGTCAAGGAGCTATTGAGACTACCTTGCTACCAGACTACATAAAAAAGTTTTTCTTAAGAATTTATACAATTCTCTCTCTCAGATGCAGTACAACTTATTTAAGCAATTCCGCATCTACTTAAAACGACAGTTTGAAAAAAAAACAATTGTGTACTATTTTGTTCTGAAGATTGCAGTTAAATGAATATAAAAATGCACTATTATCTTAAGTTGTTAAAAAATATTCACAACATAAAACAACATTTGACTTTAATTTAATTTCAGTCAATTTTATCTGAAGATCATGATATATTACGGCTATTATGTTGCAACAACCAATCTTTATTTTATGTAACCTAACCTAACCTGACCTAAAATTTCACAGTTCTTACATATAGATAAAACAAGTTTATGAATTTTCAAATAAATCCACCACCTGTAAAATGAGTTAGTACCCGACAATTGAGATTCACTGCTCTATATATTTCCAATCTGTCTAACAACACATACGAAAGCGAGATGGTAAATGTAATTCCCATTGACTATCTCTATTACAATAATTCACAAAATACCTTTCGGTAAAAAGAGACGCAAGTACACCATTAGCAAATAAATCGATCACCCATCTCTGTTGTTACATATTTTGTGATGATTACGTATTTATGCATTTAAGGAAATGAGAAGATACGATGTGATAAGCAAATGGCGGCCATTAGCTATCTTTGTCGTATAAATATTCATTAATGTACATAATACCTGTGTTCATTGTATTAAAATTCGCTTCAGACTTACATAGAGATGTGGCGCCTGTCTCGACACATATGTATACGTGGTATGATAATGCATTACATATATACAGTGGCGTTATGTGTATAGAAATATATGAGAAAATGGATCTATATAAATACCTATTAAGGCCCTTTTAGACGGTCAGTTCAGTTTCAGTCGAACTGTCCGTTTTTCCTACACATATGGGCAAATCCACAGAACGTGGCCGCATTAGCTTTAAATTAAAATACTCAAATGCTTCTTCAAAATGGATCATTGAACGCACACTCTTCTATGTCGTCTCAAAATCTTCGTAACAAAGAGAAGAATAATTGGTCTCAATTTCAGGAGTTTGCTTCGGATGTTCCAAAAGTTACAGCAAATAAACCAAATAAAAAACGCTGAAATTGCCGTTCGCTGGATAAAACAATCGCGCATATGAAATGTAAGAGGTGTGCGCCTTTGAAACTCCGGGAAAAGGTTCATTGTACCAAAAAACATGTCCAGTAAAAATTTCAGATTCATTGGTTTGAATCTGAGAAAATTGCGGTGGTATGAATTTTTCTTTTTTTAAAAGTTCCATTCTGAAAACGTGAAAATAACCGATTTTTCAATGCAAATTGTGCTGCAGTTTTTAGATGAATCAAGCAATCGACTTGTAACTCCATGTTTAAATCCACAATAAAGTATACTTTGAGTTCGTGTACTTATGGGTGGGTAATATACATTCCCACACGCGCACTATTGCCGTTCCCCCAAAGCGGCCACGTTCTGTGAATTTGCCCATATGCGTGTCTGGGAGTTTACACGATCCGTTCTGTTCATAGTTTCCAGTAGGGTGACCAAGTCTCAGGTTTTTACCCGGAGTCTCAGGGTTTGCATCACCAAAAATGTTAATTAAAATTGATAAATTAACAAATAAGTTGAAGTTATATCTCAACTTGGCGCGATTCTACGGACTCAAACTTTTTTTAAAATTACAACCTGTACAATGATTTGAACCAAAAAAGCCACTTATGCCCCATTGTGCGCCGCCTCTGGTTCGCCCCCCCCCCCCCCTAAAATGGCACTTTTACAATAATTTTTATAAAAGAATGAAATAATAAATTATATATTTAGAAAAAATAGTAGGTTCATTACAATAAAAATAATAAATAAAATAAATTAAGGCATTGTAGCGTTTTACCTTCTTAAGTTTATGTGAAAAAAAATATTCGTTCATTTTATAATCAAACTTCAGATTGTTAATACTCGATAAGTTTATTACGATAAAAAAGAGAAGAGAACGTAAAAACACGTAATCGAAAAAAGATTATATAAAAAACTGTTTGAATACATCAAAACAAAATACAAGAAAAAACTTTTCAAAGATTACAAAAAATTATCTTCGATTTTGTCAGTGATTCGATGACAAGTTTCGTACAAGTAAACATTTGAACGTCTTTGTAAAAAAGCTCATAAATTTCAATGTTTGAGAAGATCCCGCAGCATGGAGCAACAAATCACAAAAACCTTCATCAGCAATAACATGAATCAAAATATACAGCCCGCCGGGAAACGGGAAATTGGCGTTTGATTAAGTTTCCGCCAAATCAAGAGAGCTATGGCAACACGCTGAGCACGTGAAGTGAGTGGGCCATGAGTTAACGACAACGTCAACTTGGATTCCCAACGTTTGGAAAAATTTAATGATTCGAAACTTTTTTCAACTTTTTCATGATTTTAATAAAAAACTAAAATTATTATTGTTTGATCAATTCATAAAAGATACAAAGAATACGACATAAATTATAGAAAATAACTTTTATTATATTACCAAATATTTAAAAAAATATTAAAATTAACTACCTTTGATGAATTTAGCACCAGAAAGTAATGTACATAGTCACTCGACAGAGTTTTTTTAGGGTTCCGTAACTCTGTCCGTCCGTCTGTCTATATAAATTTTATACCGATTAAGATGAAATTTGGTATACGGACGAAGAAGACTTGGGTTATCAGTCTCAGAAATGATAAGATTTTTGAAAAAAAAAAAATTTTTTTGAACTCACTCTTGTCAATAAAAGCCCGCAATCAATAATTTGCCACAAAATATAAAACAACTCCCCTTGACAAGGTTCAAGAATGTGTTAAAAAAAACATTTATTAGATAAAAACTATTATAATTTAAGTGAATTTAATATGTAGTAAATAAACCTACGTAGAATGTACATTTGGTACCTGTACAAGGTTTTATTGAATACAGATTATTATCAAATATAGATCCCCTAACCATAAAAGTTTTAAGAGTTTAGACTTACACGTGTTTCAATAGCAATGCTATCATCATCAGAGTCCTAAAGACATTAGGTAACCCTTTCATGTGCGTTCCCAACACGCATTTGGCCATTTTATTTTTACAATTATTATTTTAATAAAATGATTTTAAAATGACTGTTTATTAATTACTAATACTTTTATTAAAAATTCGTACTTTAAGTTTTATTTGAAGAAACTATAAGAGTACAACAATATATGTTATAATAAACACAAGGTGGGTTCAAGTTAATAGACTCTCACAATACGTCTGTCACAGTTCCGTAAAAATATCCCACAAGCTCTGTCAAATGAACATGAAGGTGGGGGAAAGGTGGTAGTGAGGACGCGTGATTTATGTTCAGTCAACAGGAAAATCATTTTGAATTTTATACAGGATTGATGCCACTTTGTGAAACATGGGGGACGGGATCACGGATATCTTGTAAAACAACGGATACATCGACGATGCTCCATTGTTCTTCGTTTGTTGTTTGATGTCATATATGTATAACAGAGATATATAGTATTTTAACAGTTGTATGAATGTATTTGTCAATTCCTTTAGATTTATACAAGATATATTACACTAAGCCCCAACTTGTAAATAAGTAAGTTGATCTTGCATTGGTATAAGCCAGTGGTCTTCAAACTTTGTCGACTCACTGAACCCTTAGACCTATAAGGTTTTTTCGGCGAACCTCTGCCCACTCTTAGAAAATATATCTTTAAATAATATTCAAAATATTCAATGTTAATTATAGGTACGTTATGCACAAACAATTATAGATAATTAAAGTATCTTGTTACGAAATACGTTAGTTTTTTTAAGAAGTGCTGCAAGGGAGGTCCGTTTCCCATTTAAATAACATGGGAAATGATTCTTAAGTACCAAAGTTTTGTAATAACGATATTATAATTAAATATTATTATATTACAATAAAAATATTGGTATCATCAAAAAGAATTATTATCAACGAATTAAAAATTAAAATATGTAATCGAAAATTACAACAATCCATCCACCTATAGTTAAAAATTATTATTTGTGAAATACAATAATATATTTAATAAGTATGCCTTTAATTATGTAATTCCGTCAAAATGGGAAGGGTAGAAAATAACATATACTCGAAGGACATAGCCTCTTATAATAATATGTGATGTAAAGCATTTTATAACCCGAAATAATTTAACATAAAAGCAGTGATAACATTTATATTTACTTACTTATATTAAAATTTTTGAAATATCAAAGCCTTCATTTTTAAGGCACATATGAGAATTTAATATTAAAAATACATAATTTTATTTTAAATGAAAATCTTTCTATCGTAAGATCAAAGCAACTATGTGTGTTTATTTACTTACGAAAAACAAAACAAAGAGAATGTAATGTTTAAATGTTAAACAGATCGCCATACATGTGTATGTGCACAAATCTACATACAGGATGATTATTTAGAAATTACAACTTGATAGTAGATATAAGTTTTGAAGTTAAAAAAAACAAGTGTACAAAACAGTGGCGGAGTAAGAAAATTTTTCGGTGGGGGGAGGGGAGGAGGGTAAATAATATGAGTTTAATTTTTTTGAAGGTATTTTGAACCGATGTTTTCTCAAAACATACGTTTTTTTAGAACACTGAATATTTCAGGGAGGTTGGGTTTCGTCCCCCTCCCCTCCGTTTCTACGCCATTGGTACAGAAAACTGATGTTTTATAAATTAATTTGATTTGAAAAGTTTAAAATGGTAATACATAATGTATATGTATGTGTTGTAGAGTTACAAATAAAATCTTTTATACGACGTTAAGTGAATTCATGTATAATCTAGTAAATTAAAAAAACACCCTGTATACTTGTAATATATGAATACATGTAGGTACTGGTATGTTGAACATGAATGCATTTTACATATTACATAGGCGCGCGCCGGCAAAAAGGAGCAAAGGGGGTTCAATTGAAGTGCTTTACCCCCTTCCCTTCTAAAATGAATAAATTTATTATACATATACTCATATACATATATCAACAGCAAATCAAATAAGTATTCCAAACGTGAATGTTTATTTGATATTGAATAAATTACTATTTTTTTAAATCAACCTTACACCCCATAGAAAAAAAACTGCCGACGTCCATGAGTACATATGTTTTTATCTTTTTTATACAAAAAAAACTTAATATATTTCCATACGTGATTTTGCAGAATTGCCAACCGTAAAGAACACTGCATACAATGTTTTATGTCACAAAAACAATTGATGTTAAAATGTAAGGATATGTCTGTTATGAACACAGAACATTAAAATGATAAAAAATATGCGGGTTTAATTAAAATATGACTACTTGAGAGAATTATTAATTTCATTAGATTAACTTCACATTAAAAAATTCAAATGCTGGCAGAAAAGATTTATTTTTTATTTTTCATATATAAGTAGAGGCTTGTAAGTAACTGTTAGATATCTTATGAATTGGGAATTAAATATCTCCGATTTGAATTAAATTGTATTCAGCAAAAAATCAGCTTTCCAGAACGCCACAAAAAATGTTAATATCTGTCATCAAAAGCAGGGCAACAAATCATAAAAAAGGCCTTTGTTTCAGCTCTCTAAGTTACACCGTGTTCGAAAAAAATTACCTGACTTTTAGAAGTTATGATACGCTGTATTTTATTTAAATAAATAAACATTTTACAAAGTTCTGTATATATACTTCAGTTATATTTTTAGAAAAACGTTATTAGATATAAAATACACTCTATAAAAACAAGAAAAGAATAATAATAGAGTAATCCGGTCAAAAATGAAAACCCCTAAAACCTGTTTAATGTAATCTAGAGGTAAAAAACATTGCAGAAAATTTGTTCATACTTCAAAAAAGATTTATAACTGTGCAAGAAGGAAAGTAAGGAAAAAATTAAAAGTAAGGTTATTCTATATAGTTGCAATATGTACAATAATAATATACTCGAGAAATTACGGCTTTCTAAGGGCAACACTCTCAAATTTGAGGATTTTGGCTCGTTTTTATTATTTTTCTATGTTTTTATAACTCATGCGTTAAAACTTTGTATATATACAAACAACATTTACAGCTGAACAGAACATAGGTTATGACGTCACAAACGCTTCAACCAATGACGTCGCGTTTTAAATGCGAGTTGATTTTTACGACTTTTAATATTGAATAATTTAAAATTGAGCAATAAGAAAACAATTTGTTCAATGCTCTTATTATTTTTAGCCTAATCTTTGCAATTAATTAATAAAAAATGTATGTCGAAAATTTCCGGATTACTCTATATTAATGGCATCATTTAAAATTAGAAAACTTCAATTTTTTTAACCAACATTTTCTGCCCATTCCTTCCAAATGCCATTAAGTTTTCACTATTACAAATAATACTACATAATTTCTATAACTGGTAGCGAATTATATTGTTACTAAAAAAGCACTTCAATTATCTAAACGTAAAGGTCGACATACAGAAGTTGCACTATTGCTTACATTCTCTACAAAATTGCAGTACTTGTTCGTGACAGACCGCGGCGGGTCATAGTCGTGGACCTTTTGACCCAAAACGATCCGCACAACGATTTCTCGGAATCAACTAACAAGCCGACTGTTGTCCCATCAAAGACTGCCTTGCACCGCCGCCAAATGGTTAAAATAAACATTGTTTTTTTTTCCTACTCGAGCAAATTGTGCTGCCGCTATTTCAGAAATCTGATCGTTTAAATGTCTTACCGCAATTATAGTTTTTGTGTTTAATCAGTGATCATTTTTAGATATAAAATATGGAAGGTATGTTTTGTAATAGTTGGGTTATTGTGTCTTTTTTGAATTGACCAATTATCTATGAATAGGTAGTGTAGATTGTCTTTCTATAGTTTTTGGTTTTTCTTATAAGCTTTTTTATATAAACTATTTTGTAATCTCTATAACCAATGTTTCGATCCAAATGTGAGTTTTTTTGTATCCATTGTCATTCATCCCATTAAAAACTCCGATATTATAAAGAATTGTCTAGAGAGCAAGAGCCAAGCTAACGCTATTTGCGAGGTTTATTTTCGTGGTATGGTTTATATCAGTTTTTCACAATGTCATATTTCCGGTTTTATTAGTGGAATAGAGTTCAATTTAAGCTCATTTTGTTCGATATATAGTCTAGTATAAATAAAGTCCTATGAAATTTTCTCATCCGAGTCGTTAAAAAAATGTGTGAGACGATATACGAAAAAATGACAATTTCCGTGATTTTTGAGCATTTTCGGTCAGATTTTGATTTACCATTTCTCCGAAACAAATAAGAGTAGTGAGTTAATTTTTGTTTTATTTATAATTTTATAGAGAATCAAAATGTATTCTACAATTTCGTCGGATTTTGTAATAGGGTCAGAGATAAAGTGCAAAACGTGAAAAAACGCACATGTGTGTGCCTTTTCTAATGCTTCGGGATTCAAGGTCACAAAATGGAATGTACTAAGTTTAAGTCTTATGCGGTGTTCACACCAAAGAAAACAAAACAGCAACACGGTGTTTGAAAACACGTCGTATTTAAAAATGCATAGGCTTTATTGCACTTTTGTCAAAAAGACACGATGTTGCTGTTTTGTTTTTTCGGTCTGAACACGGCATTAATGAAACCCATTTATTCAATAATTTGGCTTTTTACATCAATTTTATAGCTCTGGGGATTGGCCTAATATAATACCCAACATTAATTCTTTGGAACTGATATTTACTAGAAATTTTTATTTTCGTGGTTATTAGACACAAATAGTGATAATAGGTTGGAATAGAATACATATAAATGTATCACTTGAAAATGATATACCAATTAACCAAAGAGTTTTAATGCTTGAGTGGTCACACGCGACAATTTTTATATAATGATAAATGCACCCTAAGGGTCGATCCAGACTATCGAGCCGGCCTCAGATCGGTCTTGGTACAATTTATATCAGGTTTGATCACACTCCAGTAAAATATTCTTTCAACTATGCTGTATCGAAGCGAGATTGGACCGAGACCAAACGATACCTATAGTGTGAATGATTTCATTGTTTATTGTTTATTTATATTTGATTGAAGCAAGACCAGATCGAGACCGGCTCGATAGTCTGGATCGACCTTAACTCATCAACAATTCCACACTTATTCTAGACAAAGTAAATACAGAAAGAATAGGGCTACTTCGTAGAACCCACACTGCAAAAATTGTTTCTTACATGCAATAATGCGTGAAAACGCGTTTGGCAACTTGAGTCGCCAGTGGGCTTTAATGGGTTAAAGTCTAATTAATGCATTCGGTACAGGGTATAGTCTAGAACAGTGCTACTCAAACTATGGTCTGCGAATAGATTGTGACTGGGTCGCGACAAGATATGTTATTTTTATCATTTTTTTGTAATCAGTCTAAAAAATTCGTTATTTCTACCTTAAAAATATTTTTGTTTAAAAATACTATTGAATTGGAATGAAAAAAAACTTGATTGTGAACACAGAAAGTTTGAGAAGCACTGGTCTACAAAACATTCAAGCACACATGTGTTGCGTTTGGTCTAATAATAGTTAAAATAATTTGCATTAGTATTATTTATAAATTATGCTTAAAGTCAGTTACATAGTCTGTGAAAACAAAGAATCATATTAAGATTGTATTATACATATGTACAATTATTGTGTTAAATTCATGATACCTGAAACTTCAAGTATACCTACATTACTTTGACAATGGAAATTATTAAATTATTTTTGAAAAACTTGAAAGGGTTCTTCAACATCCCCTATACTTGAGAAGGGTAACATCCTAAAATAAATATACTAATTACAAAGTTACATAAAATAGCCAGCTGTGTTTTATAGTAAATTGTGCAGAACGAGTGTTAAGGGGAAGTTAAAATAATTATTGCTGTAATTATTATACGGAAAAGTTATATTAAAACCGGCACGAGTCGTATAATTTGAAAGTAATGCAAACTATCTAATTTAATATTTATAAAAACTGGTTTTAGGGGAATAAGATAAAGTTATTAAATAAAAATAAGCTTTATAAATATGTAGTTTTTCTGTGCAGGGGTACCTCGAAAAAGCACGCAAGAATGGAGATAAAGTAGAGGATTTTAAAAATAAAAAGAGGGTGGATTTGTATTTTCATTTTTTGTATAAAACCAATTATTATATCAAAGATATTTTTTGTTTTGATTCACTATTAAATACGATTTATGTTGGAATGTTTTTGAAGATTTGATTTCAAGTATGCTTAAATGTTTTTACGCTCATCGAGGAATTCAAGTAGTTCAATAATACAATCAAAAAATACAAAAATATTTGTTTTTACACACATAATCGTTCGATTTTAAATCATGATTATAACCAGCATCGGACTTAACTTTTTTTAGTTTTCTCTTTTTATTGTTTGATACATTTTTAAAGAAAATTATTGCATTTGATTTTTTTCATTTTGAATTATATGTTTCAAACTCGATCAAATATAAATGAATTTAATGCCTGGCGAGAGATTCATTTGTTTTTTATGCTTTTTCCCCATAAAATAAAGTATAAACTTAAACTTTCTGTAGAAGATATAATAGAAAATAGTATGTGGTACATGGATAGTACATATCTGCCTACGTAAATTTGTTCCTTTGCTTTGGACAAGGTGAAATTTAACTCTTACATAATATACTGTTTATTATTATTAATGGTAATAACATCTCAATTAATAGAAACTATTATTTTCACCTCGATTTGCAAATATTGCAACAAGTTTTTATTATAATTCTTATCATTAAAGAGTGCTGAAACCATAATAAAGTGATCATAAATGCTATAAGTCCTGTGCAAGCATATAATTTTTAATCAGAAGTCTAATAACCAAAATAGTTCTAATTAGGAAAAAAAGTAATCTTTTTTTGTGGTGCCCCCTCTGTGGTGACGCCCTAGGCCGGTGCCTAGTGTACCTTATTATAAATCCATCACTGATTAAAACGTTAAACCTATATTGAATCAAGTTTATGGTAGATTGTATGTAAAAAATTGTTCGTTTACGAACAGTGATTAAGTTTAGGATTAACGTTAACCATAGTTTGAAAATAAACTATTGCAAATATATAAAATATATAATAGTAACTGCGACTTCGTCTACGTGGAATTTGTATTTTTTTATCTAATCAATTTTTAGGATATAAAGTACTAGTCTATGCCCTTCTTCAGGATGCAAACTATCTCTCTGTGAAATTTCATCAAGATCGGGTCAATAGTTTAACAGTGAAAAGGTAACAAATAGACGACAGAGTTATTTTCGCATTTATAATATTAGAATTTTCTTATAAAACAGTTTTCCAACTTATTTACAAATATTTCGGTTCACGATATATTTATGAAGGTACGGATCAATTCAAACACCGCAGGTTATATTTATTTTTAATAGGATTCAAACTCCTGAACCATAAATACCTCATTTCAATTTCACAGTTGACAACAATCGAATGACAAATTTTGAATTCATGAATACGGAAAAAAGATAATACGACTAATTTAACTTTTTTCCGAAACATACAAAACACATAGCGTAACACCAATGCGGGGATTTATTTCCCGAATCCTTAATTTAAATTCCAAATCCTAAACGACACAAAGCTTTCATACATACTTTTTTGCATCGGTTGCCATGACAACGATTAAATGATCACGTGTGATCACTGTGTATTTGTATGTGAGTGCGTGTGCAGATGTAGATAAAAAAAGTATTTGTAATGTGTATTGGTGTATCATGATCAGACAAAATTAAAATTGACATATAAGGTACTGGCACCAGTCTTGGGTATGGCCCCAGTATTGGCTATTTTTAAATTAAATGTACTGAATTAGAAATATGTGTTTATATTTGATTACTACAATTTCTGAATATTAATCTATATACATTTAACTGTCCAACAGCGTGATTTGATGACAATCGGCTAATAGGTGACAAAATGGTGGATATTTAAACTAATTATTAATATAATTTATTTATTAATTATTATATTATTATAGCAACTGCTTTACATTGTTTCAAATTTCACGATTCTTTCTTTTATATCTTTTGTGTCGTAGTACTTATTATTTTGTAATCATTAGCAAGTGTCCATCACTACGTGCTCATTACTGGTTTTACTTTATCCATTACTGGAGGAAAAACATAAAGAAATTAAAAGGCTATAATTTAAAAAACAAACTATATTTGTGGACTTTGGTAATTAAATTGATTAAATAAATAGTTACTTGTTTTATTAGTAACATGAGTTCATGAGAATTACAAAAAAAGAAGCCCGTCGATCACAAAAACAGTAAACCTTGCTCTTATAGCGGCCATAACTGGTGCCAGTACCTTAGTATATACATATATGAGTTAATAACTTATGTATCAAAAAAAAAATTTAGAATGTCAAATACAAAGGGACATTACAACACAAGATATGATTTCTTGCATAAAACAAGTTCTACGAGAAAATGTGTATTTATGTTGGTTTAAAAATTTATGAAAAATTGCCTGAGGATATAAAAATTGAGAGACCTGCTTTTAAAACAAAAATTAAAAGTTATTTGTTAGATATGGTACTTTATGAATTATGAAGTTGATGAGATATTATAGTAGAATTGTATAGTTGTGTGTATTTTTATTATATTACTATTGTGTTGACTTTTTGTATACCTGTACTGATCATTATCAAATAAATTATATTATATTATTATATCAATTTTGAAATAAAAAACTAATTGCAGTGGGATTTATAAAATAATTAAAATATCTCGTTAAAAATGTTTTTTTTAAAAGTATTATTGATTAAAAGTTTACCATGCATGCTTAAATTTTAAGAAAGTATAAAATAATTTATAAAATACAAAAATATATAATAATTCTATATTTTATTTAAGCGGCGTAGAATATTTTAATTATAAATGTTGAACAGTATGTATTTTCAACTTAAAACTGAATTTTCGAGTAAAAGTAAAATTTATTTCAAAGCGTATAAATTCATAAATAATTTTCCATTTAATTTTACTCGCGAACGTTTACTCATTAAACAGTCCGAAAAGTTGTAAATATGGCTGTTAATATTTTAATATTGTAAAACAAAAGTAATACGTTCTCTTTTTCAAATAAAAAAAATATTTCATCTTTTAAAAATGTCTTCTTTTTTTAGTGGGGTGTTTTTAGAAAGATCTCCTTAAATGCAAAAAAAATGTTTTACCAGCTTTTGATTGTAACCTTTGTCACGGTATATTTGCGTTCAAAGTTATCCCCCCCTCTATTTTCTAATATATCGATGTAAAAAATCTGAAAAAAATTCAGAATGTAGCTTCTAATTAGTACTTTCACTGAAAATTATAACGAACACTGTCAAAAAATTTTTGGACCCCTTCCAATAGACTGAAATTTTTCCCTTATCTCATTGAGTGGGGTATCTTTAGATAGTTCTCTTAAAATGCAACAAAGAATGTCAAATGACCTTTTGATTTTAACCTTTCAGTCACGATATATTTGCTTTTCAATGTGGTTATCAGAAAAAAAATCTGAGAAAATTTAAGAATTTAGTTTTTAATTAGTACTTTCAATGAAAATTACAACGAACATTAATACAACATTAATACAACAAAAATAGTTTATGAAACATTTTGGAACAACTCTATTTTTACAAATCGTAATGACTACGGGCCCCTATCATGTGCGTGCCCAACACGCACTTGGTCATTTTATTTATTATTAAATTTATTCAACTTCATAAAATCACTGGAAACTTTTACACGAGGAAAGTAATAATAATAGTAATAATAATAATAATAATAATCGAAAGTTTTCTTTTTTAAAATAAATCCCGTCTTATTTTTGTCTAGAAAAACATATAAATATTTATACTAGAACCGTATTTTCAAGAAGGATGGTTATCAAGAAAGAATACAAAAGATTGAATAACTTTCTAACGAAAAAAGTTTTGTAATTTTTACCAAGATTTTGTTGATCAATATGTTGATTACATTCAGTGCCGAAAGCTGTGAGCACAAAGAGGCGCAAATAACGTATCAGCCCCTCCAATACAAAACATTACGATCTTTGCCGCATAACACCATATTTTATGCACCCCAAGCATTCGGATATTTAATACTTTTATAGCCCCCTCGCATTCAGCAGACTCACATACACATATACATACACTCACACACACACACACACACACGTAAAATATGCACACCTATACATACCAGAATGTTTACATATTTTTTGGCATAAATTTTGTAAAATAGATCTTTATGGAAATATTGGAAATTCAAATATTTCTAATAATACTCCTTTGTTAGATAAAAAAATTCTTACATAAATGAGATAGGAATAAACATATTTTACTTATATATACTGATTCCCGATATCATAAAGGAGCTAACACATTTGCAAGCTTGCAAGCACTTTCAAATGGGATATTAATTCTGTGGATTGGTTATGGAATTTAGAGCTGTGATTCTGTGGCGACGCTGAGCGTATAAAATAATTTTCATAATATCACTACTGTTTTAATACTATTGGTGTTTATTTACTACGCGAAACTTGTCAAACACTTCATGAAACTTCAAGAGAACTGTCAGATTTCAACCTACCTAAAGCAAGGTTAGTTGAACAAGTATATGTATTGCCGTTGTTATAACTTTAGAATATTTTTATTGAATAAAGGCATTTTCTAATGCTAGTTTTCACGTTTATCACGTGCCGGTCTCGCTCGAAACAAATTTTATGATATTCACAATAACGAATCGCACTCGGGCCGGTCTCGGCACAATCCATGCCAGGTTCAATCACGCTCCAGTAAAATATTCTTTGCACTATGCTGTATCGAAGCGAGATTGGATCGAGACCTGAACGATACCTATAGTGTGAATGATTTTATTGTTTATTGTTTATTTTTATTTGATTGGAGCGAGACCAAACCGAGACTGGCTCGATAGTCTGGATCGACCGTTAAGTTGAAACTACACGTTTTAGAACTTTAACCGCATACACCCTAACAAAAATTACTGGATTGACCTTAAAAGTTTATGGATATATATAATAAGTGGTGATTCCTGCTAGACTACATAATAATAAAGTTTTGTGTGATTTTTGGTAAATATTTTATTGTACGTTATAGTAGATATCTTCTTTATTTATCAAATGTGTTCAATCACATTTTCATTAAAAAAAATTATAATTGTGGGGCCAGTAAAATTTTGTTTGTATCCGGAACTTAAATAATCTTCTCATAAACTTCCGCGATAGATTCACACCGAACTTCAATAACAAACAAATTCCAGTACAACAACATACTCGTATCTCTTACCTTATTAGGTTGCACATGCCAGCTTCTTCTTTTGCCGTGCTGCTGGAGCATTGTAATATCGGTTGTCTGGTCAAGCGACTCGCCCACATTGTTAGTCAGCCCTTGTCCGGTGTCCGCGTACACCCCTGGCACAAGTCTCAACCTGTTGCCAGGGCAAATACCCTACAGGGAAAAACAAAAATACATTATTCTGCGCTTACACCTAAATATCCCTGCTGGGGTGATTGCCAGGACAAAGGAAATTAGAAGCAGTTTCATACGATTGAGTTTTATTTATATTGGTGTAGTGAGAGTATTTTAGGAGGGAACCAGGTTGATATATGATCTGATGTTTCATAATTTATAGAAGTTTAAAATAAAAACATTAGCTAGTAGACAGAGAAAAATCGTATAGGTAGTAAGTAAAATTTTAATAAATAAAATTATTCATTCTTTTCTATCAATAAAAAATTATTAGGGTTCCGAAGAAACCCTATTAATCTCACTTTGTCATCCATCCTTTTCAGTCAAAGCAAAATATCTCGTAAACTATTTAAGCTAGAAACTTAAAATTTTTTACTAAACATGTAAAATGATGCCCTCTAGTAAAATTTGTTGAAAACATTTTTCAAGGGCGGCGCTAAGGAGCTAAAGCTAGGTAAAAAATAAACTGAAAAAAATGGTAACGAGGTTTTGCAGGGACTACCAACGACAAATACTAAAGTTAACAATATCATTTTAAATTTTGAAATAATATAGATGGGCGTCTTAGAACTTTTTTTTTTTATTTTCATATCTAAGCATATGAGGTGTCGAAATGTAGATTTAAATTAGTAGAATATGACCCTATTTTTTATTTTTTTCCTAACTCAAAAATGGCGCCTGCAAGGGGCTCCAAGCAGTAATTTATTTTATCCCCCCCCCTCATACTTGTTAACTACTGGCTCAAAAAATTTGGTAACGAGGCTTTGGTGATACTCCCAACAACAAATACAATACAATATTAACTCAAATTTTAGAGAAATAGGGAGGGGCGTAACATAATTTTTTTTTATTTGTATATCTAGGCATGTTGGGGTGTCAAAATGTAGATCTTAATTAGTAGAATATGACACTATTTTTATATTTTTTTCTAACTCAAAAATGTACCTGTGGCTCCAAACAGTCCACGTAGTACGTACTTCGGAACCCTTATGGCATACACCCGTGTATGTCTTGACCGATTTTTTTGTTCTTTAATACGAAAATAATTATTATCATATATACATTCTGCTTTGCCTTATAACTGTTTGCCATTATTAGTTTTTTATGAGTTTAAGTTAAGGTTCGATATAATGGTCATTTTAAATTTAACAGTTACATATCTCAAAAATTAATTTTGTATTCTTTCAGCACCCTCTGTTTCTTTATTGCTATATCAGCGATGTCCATCATAGATTAAAATTTGAAAATATATGTAAGATCACGTATTTAAGTTTAAAAGATTCAAACATTAAAATTTTCGCTTCTTTATCAACATTTACATTTTATTAAGTATTCCGTTTTGCATAATTTATCCTAACTCTAAATCACTTTACATCTTCCTTAGTAAACGTTGTGTATATAATAGTATATATGTATAGTTAATACATACAATGTTTATTAAAATATGTCTACAGGGGAAATAACTCGTTGTACAGTTCACAAAGAAAACGATACGTAGTTATGGGAGTAAGGTGAAAGTTAAGGGATGGGGGTGAAGTTAATGATTAACGCGTGCATAAATTCTACAAAGGAACATAAAATGTGTTCGAGTAAATTTAAGGTATTTACGTAAAAACTTCATGAATAAAGAACAGTTTACAAAAGGTATTTGATATTCTAATTATGTGGTCGTGTTTGAATTAATAAAGAGGGCTAAAGTTTTTGAAGATATTGAGTGCGGGTGGGAGGGGGGGGGGAGGAGAAATAAATATATCAAAGTGTTAATTATGATTTTAATGGTAGAATAAGTTGCTGACAGTTATGACTTTGTGGTATTTTGTGCCTGAAAAGATACCGTATCTATAGATATATTAATAGAAACAGCTGAAGTGTTCAACTAGTGATTTCAGACCTTAGACAAGGAAAGATAAAGGACAAATAACATATTACCTAGCGTTGTTACCATATCGCTCCACGAGTCATTGACGTATCATTCAGATTTTAAAATAAATATCAATTCTTTCATTTACCATGTATTAAATTAACTCAAAAACCATACGTCCAATATTAAAAAAAAAAAATTGTAAAATATGAGTTATCCATAAATAACATATTAAAATTTTAGACTTTTCAATCAAATCAATACATTGCTCTAACGATCGAATAACCTTAAATACGAAAAGTTTTTATGTTTGTAACTTTTTATAATATTTACTTTAAGTTATATAATATTAAAAGTACAATATTGAGAAAACATGATTATGATAGTTACCTGACGTCCGCGTAAAGCACAGAGCCACCATCCCTGAAGACCAACTGGATTCTGTTCGAGTACCACAAGGACCTCTCCACGTCGGAACGCAAGCTCGTCTGGAGATTCTGCAATGTTGTCGTAAAGTGCTCGTGCGAGACATTTCTGTAAACAAAAAACAACATGGTACTGTCTGTGTATAGGTATTTCATTAGCTAAATGTGATATCAAGGAATGTATGCGAATTCCAAACTATATTTATTTATTAAATTTAAAATTTGCAATAGATGAAATACTTCAAATACATAATTTTTTTTGTATTTACACTTTATCAATTTCTTAAGGTTCGCCTCTCTGTCATATATGTTCTAACAGTATGTATATGTACCGTCTTAATCACAGGATGTCCAAGATAAGCGTGAAATGTATGGGGATTTCCTAAACGTTAAGAGATACAAATTTGGTTAAATGAGATGAAATATTTGTAAGGAAGGGGTGAGTATTACTACATCAAAAAAGATTAATAATTCTATGTGGTTTAGGCGGTAAACCCAAAAAACTTAAAATTCGGAATTTCTTTAAATGGCTTTAACTTTTTTGTGAAAGTAGAGAGGCGCTTTTTGTTTGCGGGTACTTAAAGCACTTTTTGTGTAGAATTAATTGGTGTATTTAGAATTTTTATATCGCTTTTAGTTTCCGAGTTACAAGCCCTAACTTTAGTTTTTCTTACGAACTACTAAGTTAGCTATAGCATATTTGAACGTGTTTTTGACTCTACTTTACAAAGATATGTCACTTGTCATACTTATTGTCGAAAAAAAGTAAGAACATTTTTTTGTAATGGTTTATTGTTTTCAAATATTCATTTGTTATTTTGATTGTTATTATTGTTATTTTTGTTAATCAATTTTTGTTTTTCATGGCCTAGTTAAACGTTTGTAAAAAAATACTTTATAAATATCACTAGTATTTAGTACTTCGACTTATTTTCGAAAATAAATATGTAACGTGACATATCATTGTAAATAATGAAGAGAAATACAGCAAGACATTAATTATTTAGGGCTGAAACTATTCGTATTCAAGTTGCAGGCTGGGCGTGAACTATACTTTGTCGAGTTTGGCTTAAATTTTTTATTGAGAACAGTATTCAAGTTTTTTTTCGAAAAGACAGCAACACATTATTATTTTATTTATTTTGTTTGATACAAGATATACTCGTACTAATTATTAACAAACTAGGACATACCTTCAAATCGTTACGATCCTAGTGAATATAGCTAATAAAGAGAAGCCAGAAGAAAGATATTCAATTAAAAACAACAACATTATCGCATTAAATGTACTTACACGGAACGAATAAAATTAAGCAAAATTGCATTTCCTCTTTGATCAAGGACCCGAATAACTCTATTACACACAGTAATTAACCATATTGTTGTAGATGAACGCAGTTTGTGTTATCATAACCATGAATGCACGAAATTGTGAATTTCTTACCACTAAATAAGTTTATTCGTGCACATTAGCAATGCAGATTGTGCGACAAAGCTTGTATCTAATTGGGAACACCGACTCAAAGGCATGGAAATTTTGTAGTAAAAAATGTCGTAAACTTACGTGTTTTTTTTTTAGAGGTAAATTTATAAATAAATTTTATAGAGAGTAGGGTTTATTATAGTATTTTAAGAGAAAGCATTTTATACTTAAGGATATCTAGTTTTTATTTATTCTGATTGATGTATTTTATGTTTACATAGCGCGGTTATTACGGTTTTACCGTAATTGATGTAATAAAACTGAGTGTAAAAGTTCGTGTAGATGGCGCTTTACACCTGACATAGCTAATCAGGTTTAGTTATGCTATTCCTCTTGATCTACATAACTAAATCGGAATAGAGCAGGAATAAAAACGCATGTAAACTGCATGGACATAGTTATATCTATTTAGCTAACCCCAAAAAATATAAGTATTTACGGAGTGTAGGGATTTCATCATAATACCCTTCGCATTAACATTTGAAAAAGCGTCATCAGTTAAAACATGGTTAAAACACCTGTGACGAACAGATTGAAAACAAAAATACAAAAGAAAGCGTGATTCGTGGAACGTAAAGGAGACAAAGTATTTTTGGGATTTCTTGTTGGTACGCCATCGAACTTATAGCGTACTTCAAATCGGAATTATAATTCCAGCTGACGTTGCTTATTCTCGTATGTGTAAACAGCATCGCTTAAAACGGTTTAACAACATTGGGTATAGTAAAACCAGAACAACAGCGCAGTGTAAACGTATATTTTGCATAATCCATCATAAAGAAACGTTACAGTTATGTAGATATATACCAATATAATATCACTGACAAAATTGATTAGATCTGTTTCCCTTGAGACTCGTACTTCCAATACATCCGTCGCCGTACACATCACAAAGGTTCCCCAATAATTAGGGAAGTGACCGTTAGAATACCACAGAACTATCATTCACCGACAACAAGGCGAATTAATCAACCATCCATTATTAATCGAAACATGGAGACCCTCATCCAGAAAGTGCGTTAATTACACCATCTCCATATTCATACGCCAGATGTGCAGTAGCGGAGCTATGTATAATCGGCGTGTACTGTATTGTCTAACCCTCAGCGAGTGGAGGACTCTGGGACTGGCGATATTGTACAAATATATCTACTCAAATATTGTACAGCGAGGTTTTGTTTGTTCCAGTTTTTAATACCGTAAAATTTAATAAGTGGTGTGTGTTGAGTATGTATGTAAGTATATTTAGGATTTCTATTGTTCAGTTGTCGGGTAAATAGGGGTTGAAGACCACACAATCGCGAAAGTTGATTTAGCGGGCAAGTCAAAAAATTAAATAACTTATGGATATCCAACGTGAGGTCGTATTTGAAGGAAAATAATAGTTGGATTAAACTGGCGAGAAACATAATTTATAAAGGTGGGTTTCCACGAAACCAACAAAGTTTTTGTTTCCAAACTAGAAGCAAAATAATCAATTTTGAACACAAAACTATACATACATATATAGAACTCTGTTTCCCCTAAACTAACAAATGCTGTTTTGTTCTCAGCTTTGTATGTATACGAGTTAACGTCAAAATCGCTATCTTGCACTTATTTCAAATTTAAAAAAAAAAGTTTCGATTCAGTATTTCCATTGTTAATAGTACGTTTTTGAAAATCTTGTGATCTTATCGCCTCGAACTAATTAATAATAATTATATCAGCAATAATCTCCAAAAAGTTGTTTATTTTACCAACACAAATTGTATATAACTTCTAGATAAAACCAATATCTAATCGATATTTATAAGTACAAAATATTGACTATAATAAGTTACGAAATGTGTATATAAAAATAAGATCTAATACAGAATGTTTTTAAAATGTGTGGATATTTTAAGAGCCTATAGAACCTGCTGAGTAAAACAAGTAAAAAAAGTTCAATGAAAATGGTTCTGTAAACCAACCATTTCAGAGATAAGTGCCAATAAGTATTTAAATGTTAAATGACAATAAATACGATTCACTATGTCTAGGCTGGAAACCACTCTCTCCAAGGATTAATTTACGAAAGCATACTTTTTGGACATATTTTAGTTAGTATTAGGCATATGCATACGTTCCTAAAATTTCTTGCACCATGTATATAAATTCAGATTTAACTGAATGGTATTCTTTTATTTTAATGTAATGACAATAAAATATGTCTAGACTTCTTTCATCATATCATATAGAAGTCATCTCCAAGGTGCTTAAAAAATAGCACAGTAATAAAAAATAAAGTTTTTTTAAATTTTAATTTATTTAGAATTTAAAAAAAAAACTAAATTGTATTTATAATACGAAACAACCTATCGTGCAAGGGTAATGCATAAAGGGAAGGGACTACTGTATATTAAATTAAAAATTCATTTAATTAATTCATAATGACTCACAAATACCACATACCCATTAATTTTTCTCAACTAATCAATAATACATGAAAATTAACTTATATAACTCTAAGTTCAAACAACCAACCCTGTTATATTCACACATCACATTTCACCACAACTAAGGTATTATCATTACTAGCGTACAATAGAGCCGTATGTTTTTGTAAAAGAACAATACCTATTCGCAGTACTGTTATATAAGTACGCACAAACAAGGAAAGGGCTTAACAAAGGACCTTCAGCAGGATAATAGCATGTCTTTGTTACAGCCACGTGCGCGCTTTAGATGACTTATGGGCGTTTTAATTCCACGTGTTTAACTTGAAATTGTCGCAGGATTTATGTTCAAATGCTTCAAGTATTTCACTCGGATTGTTGTATATAATTAAGTAGGTGGTTCTAAAATTTTTCGAATTTTTGGAAATAAGTTGTAGAACACTTTGAAGCACAGAATTGTTTGAAAATTTTTGAAATACTTTACATTGCCTCAAAATACAAGTGCAATTAGGTACACGTGTATCAAGATATTACCTATTATGATAATAATAATAGTAACTTAATTATTTTGTATTTATTATCAGAATTAGCATTCAAGACTTTTAAGTACCTACAGATTATTTAAAATATTAAAATAAATTTTATATTTATAATCTAATATATTTATGAGTTACTCAGAAGCCAAAACAATTCAAGCTGAAAAACAAAAAATATATAAAAACTTTTATAATTAATTGCAGAGACAGGATGTTAAAAAAAGTATCGAAAATTTGAATGTGTTTTTTGCAAAAAAAAAAAACAAAGCATAATGCTTACTTAGCAATGAAAATATGTAAAGTCGACAATTTCAACATTTACAAATCTTGAATATTTGAAAATCACATTCAGTTTGTGAACCACTGTTGTAAGTAACCTAATCTCTTTTGTGTTGCCGTTTAGATTAGGAGATGCTCACAAAAACATTGTAATCACAAACGTAACTGCATTGTCTAGAGACGCCTGTAAGAACATATCAGTTAATTGCGGTGGATTGCGGGTATGTTTTAGTAATGCTCCGTGGGGGTACTGCTATTAAAAAAACAATTAAACGATATAACTATCTCAATGGTAATCACATGCAAATACAAGGTTTCGCAGTAGTAAAATTCAAGAGTCATGGAAGATCTATCTATACAACAGATATAACAAAGACAAATCTCAAATACTAATGACGATAATTTAATCGATAGTTTTTATATAATTAAAAAGTCATGTATTATACGAACTGAAAGATTTGCGAATATTTAATATGATGTAATTTTGAAATATTTTTTTATTCAGAAACTATTTTAGTTTCATAAAGAATCAGTAAATGTAAATGAGATATTTTTTGATGTTTTAATGAAACTCTTGTTTTTCAGTTAGCAGTTAATTAGATCTTTTTAGCCTTTAATTATATTGTAATCATTCAAAGAATGTCTGCAGACTGTCAAGAAAGTTTCAAATGAAAAAGTAGCAATCAAGTCTAGACATTTTCATAATTAATTATCATTTTATAACATGGTTATTAAATTAAAACTATACAATTACTAGAAAATTAGTTTTATTTATACAAAACCTGAAAATTTGTTATTACAAGTTTCTGTGGAAATTTCTAATTATATAGTATGTAAGTACCTACGATATCCAACTAAAACAATTAACTAAATGTGAAGTAGTTGAAAAACTGCGGATTAACTAATCTTATATATAAAATATTTAAATTTCTGAGTATTTAAATTATAAAAAATATTACAATATGGCATTAACAAAAACTATTTATTCTATTTATTTAAAGAAAATACATTTGAGGTAGAGCATGTTATGTGTAGATATATAAAACATTTATTAGCAAATGTAATTTTCTTAAACTGTCGAATAAAGTAAACTTTATTTACGATTGAAAAATAAAAAATCATAACTCATACATTAAATATGAGTATAAATTTTTAAAATTCATTGGTTCGAGTGTATATAACCGTTATATATCAAAGTTTTTTAATATTGAATAAGCATGACGCTGAAAATTACGTAATAAATGTTTTTTATTGCATTTTAAAATTCTCCCTGTATTGTGTTTTGAAATAAAATAAAACGTTTTGGCATTGTATAAACATACAAATTGTTTGGTTGCAGTTTTTCATGTTATGTCTGGCACATTACACGAATCAAAAACAATACCTCAATATCGACACTTATGTGGGTTTATTTATTTTTTTATGATCGCAAAAAATGCCCACACAGATTGAATTTTTCGAGAAGCGAAACACACATGGGAAAGATAAATAATGGGGTTATTTATTTTAGTAAGTGCATTTGTGCATTCATATTAAATAAATATTCTTAAAGAATATGTAAATAAGTAATAATAAGAAATTTAACAAGAATATATTCACCGAAATATCAAAATTGTTCGAAAAAAATATTGCTAAGTAATTAACTAATTAAATTTTTCGTACATGCTCTATAGATAAAAGCTAAGCTAACGCTATCTGCGGGGTATATTAAATAAAAATGACAGTTTTTTTTTTTTAATTTCTTGGCATTCTTTTTTACAAATTCAGCCATCTAATTTTCTTTAAATGTTCATTCTTCTTCTTGATGTGAGAAAAACGCCTACACGTACAACATATAGAAACGGGGACTAAAAGACGTAAAGGAGGTTGCCTCTGTGCCTGTCAAGGCAGGGTTCAACATACAAAAATGACAGTTCACTGACAGATGTAATCAAATATATTAATAACCTTGACACATATGTGTTAAGTAGAAATCAGCGGTCTAAAAGCAGTGGTGACTGGTGTACACCATAAGATTACATTATTATATACATAATACATATTTACACTTCTCAAAAATCCCGAGCGAATTCATAACTTAACTTTGATTTTTCTCTCTACCCAACATAAAATATTCAATATTTTTTTATTTTATTGTTTATTACAAAACGTTATACAAAACATACCGAAAATTTAAAAAAAGAGAAAATAATATTATAAATAGTTTTTGGCGATCAAATTCAGTTATCATTATTTTTATATTGATATAATTTAAAATAAATAATAATAAAAAATTATTTACAAATCCTATAAAATATTCAATTGATAGCCTCTTATCTAGGGTCGAGAATTTTTTCTACGCTGTACAGTGTAGATATTATGATATACCAAAGAAAGAAGATAACAAAAAACACATTGGTATTTTGAATGCTCTCTAGACAAAACCAGCTGTTAATACAATTCTATACACAAAACAGAAGGGAACATTGCTATTAAAAGCAAATACATCATCCATTTTTTCACGAATTCGATTATCGAAAAATATTTACTCAGAAAATACACTCCATAAGACGAGAAAAAGAAACAGACGTACCAACCAAAGAGGAAAAGTGGCAGTCGTACGCAACGAAGAGAAAAAAGACGATCGTAAAATAATATATGAAGAGCTGTATCAACAAATGTGACAGCCATTGCATTGTAAAAGAGCTGGTTTCAGACTATGCGCCACGAGCGAAATCGTTTAGTACTTTAGGTGAAGCTATAGTCGAATTTTTAATAAATACGTACAAAGAAATGTACAAACTTTAAATGGAAATTAATTGTAATAGATTAAGATGTATCTTTTTTTGGGATAAAAATATAATATGATTTATACAAAAGTTGTCATATTTGTCTGACCCCCTCACCCTGCTGTGACGTCACACAAATTTCGAAACAATAATTAGGTACACAAAAGCAACGAAAAAAAAACAAAAGAATTTTTTGCATTGCTGTTTATATTATTTTTCCTCACATTTTTTCTCTTAGAATTCATATAAAATTCATTGTTTTGATTTTTTAGATGTGACGTCACGAAGCTTGTGACTCCTCGCTCCTTGTCACACACGTCACACTTTGTAGACCCCCCTCTCCCCCTTAAAGTGTGACGTAATTTATGGATGACCCCTTAGATACTTGTTACCATAGACATAGAGCATAGACCGCCCATCTGACTCGAAAACAGAGACGTGTCAAAAGAAAGGGATAGAAATAGGTTTGAGATATACTTGACCTTTTTTAAACAGAAGTGTATTTCATTCTTAATAGAAAAAGAGATAGATATATCCCAAACGTTACCGCATCTCTCTTTCACTGTTTTGGAGAAATGTTACACCATTATGTTAATACAGAATGCGCGGTCCATGCTCTATGTCTATGGTCGTTACATATTTCTCACTTTCGAAAGAAGAGAAGAAACTATTAAAAAGATTATAAAACTTTAGAAGTAATAAATAGTGCTACTTGTTATCTTAATTTAAGTTCATGAATGTTTGCCTGTTTGCAGACGTTTTATTTCTACTGAATTCAAAAGTTACGTGTAGTCTAATATCAGCTTAAGCGTACCAACCATGCTTCAGGGTGGAGAAAGATCTGAAGTTGGCAACGCTGATAAAACAGCTCAAGTCGCTCAAGTGCTTTTTTATGTTTGTATTGGGTCGTACGCGCACACACAATATCAAACTCGCTGATGGGTATTGGAATTGAAGTGTCATTTAGACTAAAATAAAAGTTTTAAATTTATTTCAAATGGAGATAACAAAATAGTAACAAATTCTGTACACGCGTTATTCCCAAGTTTCTTCTTTTGTAAATGTCTTGTAATAAAATGGCTATCGATGTTGTTTTGACTGTCTCTTTTTCTTATTTCTCTTTTGTTTGTTTATTTTTGTAAAGTATGTGAGTAAATACGGTTTTATTTAAAAACGTAATAGAATTTTTAGTAATATGATAAACCAGTAGCTTCCAATTTTATCAAATTTCAACAGAAATGTGCACAATTTATATTTGTTATTAAATAACTTAAGTATGTATGACTAGCCGTATTTGATGAAACAAGCTTTAAAGTGAATGTGATATATATTTTAATATTTGATAGTACTCATCATGCGATGGTGGTGTAATGGTCAGCATAGTTGCCTTCCAAGCAGTTGATCCGGGTTCGATTCCCGGCCATCGCACATTACTTTTTATTTTTAAAAATTGTATAAAAAAAAATTGGAAAAAGATCAAATCAATAAGATTATAATGTTTAATCAAAAAATATCTGATAGTTTATTATCAGTATGGTTCTGGTATTAGGAAATCCGAAAATAAAAAGTGCCAAACTTTACCAAGGGCCCGGAACGTTTTTGAGATTATTCGGTTAATTTGCTGGGCAGGCCGATATTTTTCTAAAAATTCGTTTTTCGAATTCTAGATCTCGAAAGGTAAAGATTAATCAAAACTTGGCAAAATTACTAAAAGCTTGGCAAATAAGCTGTTTTTTAAAAACAAATAACAAAATTTCATAACCAAGAAACATTGTTTCTATAGAACAAACCAGATAATTAAACTAAATTTAATAAATCAATAAAAAGCAGCAAATTTTCTGTTATCTGAAATACACGTTAAATATACATAATAAATTGAAAATATCAATTTGTTTTAAAAATAAATGTGTCTGTAATCTCAACAGATATGCACAGAGTAAATACAACACATGAGCAATGTTTGCATTGGGACGGTTCAGGTACGAGTGGTAGACAAACGATGGTCGTCGACCCGAAACACCCATATCCGTGACTAACTAACTGTTGAAATTGTGAATTATACGCCGCTCCAGTTTTAATTATTGTTCTATTAATTAGATGAGGAAACATAGATTCTTTATCCGCTATAAATTCTAAAAGTTTTTTAAATTTCAAATAGGTATGTAATCTTTTTAATTTTACTAAAATAGTTGATTTAATTAAATATTAATTTAATTTTTGTATTCATTTTGCAAATTAGTATTTTCTGAATTGTTGACACTGTTAATTAATAAAATTAAACATAATTATGTAGGTATAATTTGTAAAAATGTAAATGTAACAGAATAATTAACTGTCGGCATTTGTTGTATTTATTTTTAATAAGATTATAATATAGTCAAATTAAAAATTAATTTGGGTTTATACTGTTCTCCAAAGACGTAATAACTAAAGAAGCCTACGCGAGTTAAATTATGAAAAAAATTTAAATTTCAAACCTTACATTTGCATTAGTTTATATCACTGAAGTATAAAGTCGGTGTCCAAAGTATTTATAATTATCATTTTTAAATGTTTATAATGTTAAATTATGAATTATTGGCTTCTTTGCAATTACTTCAAAAAGTAATTTTTATTGCCATTTGTTAGATAATATTATTACAGATATTTCTCAAGTTAATAAAAACTATATTTTTTTCTCAAAGTAATTATTTGTGATTTATTTTTTGTGAATGTAATTATAAAAGTTTTAGAGCCCCTGGTAGACAACAACAATACGTTTTATATAACAAACACAGATTCAGTTTTGTGATTTGAACTCTCTCCAACTGAGCGAAAATTAATTTGTCTTTTCATTGTGGTTGGAGGTTCTTTATTATTGTATAAAAAGGGCACCATTATGAAGTACTTATAATATGAATGGCGACTGTCAGTTTGAAAAATGGGAAAATTAAATTCGAAATAACTGACTACTTACAGGATAAGTTATTATTGTAAATGTTTTTAGATTTTTTTTTGTAATATTTAAATTCCCATTTCTGTTCTTAAATAGCTACTTTTATATTCATTAACCACAAGATTTATTTTCGCTAAAGTAATTTTGTTCAGAATGTTTGAACGTCTGAACAGGACGTTTAAAAATTAAATTGAATAGAGGTTTTCTGTTACTAATGTATTTTATGTTTTATTTAAGTGCTGTGTAAGATTTATTTTAACCTGATGATCAACTTTATTTATTTGATACTTAATTTTGATTGAATTTCTATTTTCTATATTAATACATTAAACTAAAAAAGTGTGTGTTTAAAAACGATCTAGGTTCATTATATTTCAATATAAATATTTTCTAAAAAAATAAAAAATTATTGAACCTGCGGGTAACAAAGGCCTATCTATAAAATTAGTATCTAAATCTAATCTTCAGCCAACAAAGAATGTTCGTACTGAATGAATGGAAACGGTATGGCATTACTACGCTTGTGGAGAAGACAGACTGGCTGATATGAGGATGTGCAGTCGATGTAGCAGGAGACTGTCCTAATGGCTGTGATTAAAGTTATTATTACTGTTAAAACTATTTACAATGCTTAATTTGATCTCAATTTCCAAATATATGTTGATACTTTGATTAATATTAAGGTCTAATTTTAAAAATGATTATTTTTGTTTTGGTTATTGATAGAATTTATCTTTTTTTTGGTTTGGTTTATTTATAGGACTCAGAGAGACAAATTTATAATAAATTTTCGTGATTACATGCAATGTTTTTAATTTTTTTTTAAATTTAAGCTTAGCAGGCCTTATTACCCGCAAGTGCTATATTTATAATGTTCTTTGTTTATTTTTCAATACATATATTCCATTTTAACTCATTTTGTAAACCTTTATTATGCCCATTAAATAGATAAAATAAAAAAAAGACACCACAACTCTTATCTTTTTAGATCTAATCATTGAAGAAGTCTCAAAGTAACAATAGAGGGGGAAAAATCCTAACTACATTAAACTAGACTGTTGAAGTAAATCGATATTCCTATGTGGAAGTTAATAACTAACTTTATAGCTGTCACACAGTGTCTATATATTACTCACGGAATGGCGCAGTGTGCGAGAGATAAAGTGCCTCTGAAATTCAATGAAACTTGAGCTGGAAAATATAAAAGTCTGCCCAAGATAGGTACCGGTGAAAATATGAAGACAGAAACCGAAAACAATGGAGGAAACTTCCTAAGGGGGTTGGAAAATAATGAGGTTTGGAAAAGAATGATAGATGATAAGGAGTCATAATCGTGAGGGAAATGGGGAGGAATAAGGTTACTTGTTAAGAAAAATGACAAGAAAGAATTTAAATATCCCTTCAGCGTTGATATTAATAATGATTATGTGTAAAGAATAATCTACATAGATCTAAATGTAGTTAAAATATTTACCGAGGGTTGATTGACATTACAAATATAGTGGTTGTGATTCATATGGTGGTGAATAAATATATAATAATGATATTAAATATACCATAATATTCACTAACAATAAAATATGAAGAAACATTGAACAAAGTTACAGTAAAATATTTTACTTTTCAGGGCTTATCGATTGCCTTGAAGACGTCTATTTTTGTCTATGTAATGCAGAAATATAGGTATGTATGTATGTATAAATGAAATAAATATTACTAAAAAGATATATTGTACATTTTATTTTGGAACTTTTTAAGGAGTTTACAGTTTCCACGCATATAATATATATCATAGGTGAATTGATTATGTTTTTTATTTATATTAATATTGTTACGTAATTACACTATAAATCTGTAACTATAAATACATTATATTGCACGAGTTAATAAAATATTTTCTTGATTAAAATAAAATCGACACGTGTTAAGTATGTTATCGATGTACATTATTCCAATGCTATAAATTGTTTTCTATTTATAATCAAATGCAAATACTGTATAAGAACAACACATAATAATGTACAGTAGGAAATTGACATAACTAACACAGTTTACATTTTTATTTAGAACAATCAATAGTTTCCTTATATTATTATTAAATACATATACCTACATAAATTTTAACGTTTAACGATGTAAATAAAATTCCATCATGAAACTCAAATGATCTCAAATGTGTTTTTAGGCACAAAAGGCGATGTTTTCATTCTTGAATTTTGTGTGGATTTTTGGTACAAATCACATCTTGTATTTTTATTTCAGCACTGGCAATGTAAAATGACAAATACATGAGTGCAAGTGAGAAAGACAGGTCGTAGATTTGGCAACAACGTATATTGCATCCTACCCCACCATCTGCCCTCAAAAGTAACTTTCCAACCTCCATAAATACATACAATTAATTACAAGTATGTAAAAATTAAAATTCGATAAAAAATTAAGTTACTTTGGCTTCCGAACGTGAGATTATGATTTTGATAAAAACTGAGGGAAGAAGCAGATGGCATTTAGATAGGGTTACAGCCAATTTGGCACGCCCTCTAGATACGTCCCTGAACCAATTCTGTTATTATGAACAGTAATATAAATGCTTATATTATAGCTCACATAAATAACGATACGAAAATATAGACAAGCATTTTAAATTTTGCAATATGCATAACTATATCGATCTTTAAATGTACCAAACATAAATATCCATAACCGCTTTATGCACACACATTTCCACGATTGGAATTGGAAAGAAATAACAATATTTGAATAGCCGATAGGGCAAATAGATCTGTCTCTTTTTGTGTACTTTTTTATTACCGCTATGAGTGACACTTTCGAAAAAAAAGGATTATTTCAAGCGGCCACCCAAACATGTTTAAAGGGTACGCTATGTCAACTTGTCACTTTGCGGTGAGACACAGGGTTCATTGTTGGGTTTTATTTATGATTAATATTGTATATATGCAGTACCGGTCTAGGGTGGGGCAAGTCAGTTACCCGCATTAATAATAAGTGTTAGCGTACGTATAATTAATAATTATGTCGTTTAGACATCAAATCAACTTACCAAAACAAAGAGTTGAGAAAATCTAGAAGTTAAATGTTTTTCATTTTATTTGCAAACAAATAAATGCAATAATGAGTGATCTATTATCTTCAATTTTATTCAGTTTTAAAATCGAGAACTGTATTTATAAATGACATACGCCCGGTATAATCAAGTTTAACTAAATGTTCCATATTATTAACAGAACCAAGCATAATACATATATAATTAAATGGATTTTTAATATTCTGCGTTGTGTTTTTAGTTTTTACAACGCATATTATGTATATTTATCATTGAGAGCCTAAATATTGATTTAAATCACGTTTGTAATATACAAAATTTAGGTTAAAGGAGCTTTAAATTGGTTGATAATACCGGGCAATAGTATATTAAATCTAATTTTTCACATAAAAATTCCGCATTTTTAGATATCAATCAAATAATTTTAAAATTAATTGAAATGGTATATAATATGTACCTACAGTTTTTTAAGTAAATTTGATATTCGCGTGAAGTCTAATATAATTCAATAAAGTTATAGTAACGAAATAATCTAAAAATGTTGCATGCAATATTTCTAAAAATAGCTAAATTACGCTTGTATAATATCAAAGCTAAAAATAAATATATTGTTATCAATATGCAAATTAATATAATGAATTTTATATCTATAAATGGTGAAATTAAAAAAAAAAGAATATGTATTTGGATTAACTTTATTATTAAAAAGAAATCAGTTTTTTCAGAACACTAGTTTAGAAACCCTGATCTAACCCAACTCTGTTTAGGGGTAAAAGTCAATTTAAACCAGCCACCAAAACACAATGGATAGTTTTTTTTGTGTTACGTAACGTATATATTGTACAACTATACAATAGTTTGTTTTGACAATTTAGTGTTGATATGAATTTGTATACTCACATATTTATATTCCTAGTATCTATACACCATTTGTTGTTACAGATGTGTACAAATACAAACCCATTCTTAGCTCAAGAGGAAGTCTTAAGGGGTAACGAAATGATTTTTATGCATGGATTTTAAATTTATATATATTATATACACACAATTTTCTATGGTTAATACGTATATGTATAAACTATACTTATGCATAGATAGGTTTATTGTCATTCTCTATAGAATAATCTAGATGATACATTATGTGTGTATAAAAATTTAAAGAGAAAATTAGAAAAAAGGAAATTAATAATTTATTTGTAAGTGTATAATAAAACATTCTAATTCATTATATTAATGTTATAATTCTAAATAAAAATGTTTTTTTCATGTAGGTAAGAACTTGTATTTATTTGTAATAATTTTAAAGCAGAGGTGGGTAACGTTTTTAGCGTTTTTTTTAATCTGTATATTTTTTTCAATTTAAAGTTGAATAGCTCAAAAATGATTTTGATTTTTTTCGACCCCCTTATACACTGTTAATGTAAGTTGAGAGTAAAATTTGAAATTTTTAAATATACATATAAATATTTTTTTAAATATTCTGAAAAAAATAGAGATTTTGTTCTACAAAACGCTTTTTCGAATCGAAATTTTTAAATATTGTGTCGTGAAAAATGTTAACTATTAATAAAATTGATTCTTTCTTTTCTCGAAAGTGGCAAAAATAAATCTATCATTTAACTGAAACATTAAAAAAATGTATTAACATTTAATAATTTTATTATTCAAATCAGCTGATCAGCCGTATTGTCTAACACCTGTTATATCGTAATATAAATATTGACTCATAAATGCATCTACAAACGGAGTTCTACATACGAAAGCTTAATAATATTGTCGCTTGCTCACTACGAAAGAATGTTAATGTGTTAATGTATTTATATTCTGTACATGCTTATATACATTTCAAGTAACTTTGGTAATGTATCGAATCATTAAGATTGTTCTTTTCAGGGTCAGTATTCTTGGAAATTATGATGAAGATTAATCAAGCTTGAAATATTAATTAAAGTTTAGGGGCCTGATGGCGACTTCAATCGGGTTGTTTTGTTTTTATTTTAACCGATTAAGATGAAATTTGATAAACGGACGAAGACTGATAAGAAAAATAGAAATGATAAGATTTTTGAAAAAAAAAAAAAATTGAACCCCCTTTTCATAGACTGAAAAGTATGTTCAAAATTTTTTTTTCACTTAATCCATTAAGTGGAGTGCCTTTAGATAGGTCTCCTAAAATGCAACAAAAATGTTATATGACTTTTTGATTTTAACCCTTCAGTCAAAAGAGGAAAACTACCCTTATGTTTATTTAAAAAGGTGTAAAAATTAATGCAAAATACTATTTGCAGGAAGTATTGAAGAAAAATGTCATGCTGAATACCAGAAAAATTTATTTTGAGATGATTGATCAAGCATGGTCTAAGGATAATTTGGTTATTTTTTATCGAAGAATGAATGGCCGCTCAGCTCTCCCGATTGCAATCCTCCGATTATTTTGTATAGTTATTTATGTTGTCTAAGCTCCCAGATTACAAATTCTCAAATTTGCAGCAATTTAAATCAAAATTTAGGACAAAATGCCAATTGAAACAGTGCGTGCCGCTTGCAATGACTTTGAAAGAAATTGAAGCTAGTTATCGAAGTTAAAGGAGAAGTTATTCCCAAACACATTTTCAATACATATATCTACTTTAAGAATTGAATAAAAAACTTAACTGAAGCTTTATTATAAAAATATTTTAGCGTTTTCATTTGTATCAGAATATAATTGTCACGGTGTAAGTAAATAAAACATATCTGTTTTGGAAATAAGTTGAGATACATAACACGAAAAATATTTTCCGGCAACATTTGTTCACTTTCAATCGGTTGTATTGGAAAATAATTTCCTGTTTTAATTTTAAACATGAACACATATTGTAATATTTTAAAATCAAATGTAAACGTGTTTGTTATTCATTCCACCTACAATTGTTTAAATATAAAGTAGAGCTGTCGATAAATTCTAATAAAATGTGTCATCAACTGTATTTAACATATTAACGTCGGTTTTAAATTGTTTGATATGTTCGACATGTCAATAAATCTATCAATAAACATTAAATTCAATGCGTTAAGTATTTGAATAAAGACATTTGAATTGTATTGATTGAACTTTTTAAGTAAGTCAAGTGTACAAGACTGAATTCATATAAATTTTTATTTTTATTTTTAAATATGATGGTTAAATTATGAGGTAAATCAAAATAATGTTAGATAGTTTAGATAAAAATAGCAATAGTCCTACCGCTACCAAGCGACAAAAATAAATAGTTTTGGGTTTCTGTCAAATGTAGAGAATTCCAAATCAATTCGCGTTCAATTGCAGTGTTTTTATTTGGAAATTTGTGTTGTAAATAAAAACTTGTACGCTTAATAATAGAATTTAAATTGCACTAACATAAGTAAACGCCAGTAAACGGAAAATATATTTGTGTTATCTATTGTTGTTTTGAGAGATCTATATCATCGAAAATTATCATACCTTTTTTTGTAATTATTATAAAAGGAGGGGAAAAGGTTAGGTACTGTGCCACAAATGTGCACAAAAAAAACATGTATTATTTGCCGATAAGACAGGTCAAATATTGGTCGAACTATTTGGTGATTGTCATTATTTTATTTTATTTTTTTAACTATAAAATAATTTTTAATTTTCCATTTCAGTTATAATAGAACATTTAATTATTTCATTGATCTTATCGTTCGTACAAGTCATATAAATCCACCCGCTTGGAATTGTAAAACTTTTTAACACTATAGCAGCTTTTACAGATATTGCCACCCTCTATAAATGTTGGTAGTGGGAGGTAACGATTTGTTTACGTGAGTGGATCACTGATTCAATCTACCATTATACATGCAAAATATCTGCCGCAAATCAGTGACAAATGTCGATTAACTAGTAATCGGGACGCACTTTAATTCCGACTGGTTTAAATTTCAATCAAACGACAGTGTGTGTTTATGTTTCAATCACGCACGAGCCCGTGCTAGTTGGAATAATGGCACAGACACACGGTGTAAAGGTCAATTGTGGTTGATTGCTGAACTCGTATACAGCTGACTAATCAACACCCGTCGTCGGTTCGATTCTCGACAATAACTAATGACTCATTTTGTAGATGCCCTTACATTTTATCACTGTGCCCTAAAGCTAGGGTGAATTACATATTACCAGATGACGTGAGTACGTAGGGCGGTGACGCAATGGCGTGCTCTCAAATATATTTTTTATTCGTCATTTATGAGTCGTTCATATATCATAGCAGATGATTTTGTCAGATTATTTACATACACGCATAAAAAGTATTTCTCGAGAAAATTAAAAAGTTCAAGAGTAAGCCCAAATGTTGTAAAAAAATTTATTTTGTTAAAAAAAGCTCTATTAAAAATCTTAAAATGATTCACTATCTGTAAATCAATAAATAGCATTACGATGTCAAAATTGATTTTATTTTGACGATATCTTTGCTCACAGGTGGTGAATCAAGACTTTGAATGGAGCTTACTATAATAATTTTTAGTTATTTATAAAATTTGGGCCTATTTTTTATTTTCCAAGAAATTTCACGAATCGCGCAATATTTATCTTTATTTTATATCTATAATAGTGAACCTTACCGAGAAAAATATAAAGCAAGAGAAAATATTATCTTCGAAATATTGTTTAAAACAGAGAATTCGACAGTAGTATTAAAGAGAAACACTAATATAGTTGATTTAAGATTATCTATATATATTATAAAACGCAACGTCTGTCTGTCTGTCCGTTACTGCGCTTATCACTCGAGAACCACTCGTCCGATTTTCGTGTTATTGTAATTCATATAGATATGTTATTTACCCAGGTTTTAGCATATATTTTGTAAGGTCAGGTGACATAAAGAATAAGCAGTAACGTTAATAGTAAATCAAGTCGGAAAAAAATTTGTCGCCAGTGTGCTCTTTTACAATACGCTGCCTAAACCGTTTAAAATTGAACAATATTATGGAATAAAGAAACGTGTAGAATAAAAAGAAACGGGCACAGCTAGTTATGTTATAAGTATAACATTAACAATAAGATAATATTATATGAAAGTATGAAACAAGTATTGTCTTGGTCCAATGCAATTGTTTCCTATTTCTCCGTGACAAAATTCTACAACTGTAAGTAAATGAAGTATTTTACAATTTATAAAAATAAAATAAATCGAGAAAAATTTTGTTTGATTTTTAAACATACCAAATACCTATCCGTGTTTTATTTAAGTTTAATGGATTTGTTTAGGTTTGGAATTCTGGATATTAGATATCTATTGTGACAGACATAATGGGTTTTTATCACAAAGGAATCGTCTATTTAAAAAATCCTGAAAATCCCGTTGTATAATTTTTGTTTTATACATTTCTCTAGCATGCAGTTAATATTTTGTTAGAAGTTAATTTTATCTAAGCTATAGTGACGCCAAAAAACCTGGTGTTGAAGCAATAATGTGTTTTTAAATAGGAAAGGCTTAAAATACATATATGTATGTAAGTATATCTATGTACGATATTGCATTTAAAATTGTTTGAAAACTAACACTCTATTTTAATTTCAATCTATTTCTAACTTAAGTATGTATATTTACTGTAAATTGCAATCAAACAATAGTCGATGTGACTCACAGAACCTTTGTATGTTTCTCTATTTTTTTAAAAACGAAATAAAAAGAGAAGGTTTTACTGAGCCTGTCAAAGTACGTTGTAAGAAACAGTAGGGAAACCGATTGAGGGTGCTTGAGTTACACAAATCAAACACATTTGTATGTCAGATAAGAGGTATTATGTTTCTGTCATGTCATTTCGGACATTTAATGAAATCATTCTGTCTAGCACCGAAAGCTCTTTGATATAATTACATCAATAATCCAATACACCCTACACTTAACAAAATTTAGTACTTGATGGAAAATTATGGAGTACCAAAATTTATTAGGGGAACTTCATAAATAATACATTTCAGGATTATATGAATGAAATACTGTATTAACTCTTGTTTTCTAAAAACTAGTTCTCTTATTGAGTGATAAAAATATCTGCCATGTGAGTCACAGAACTTTCTTATACGCAATCCTACCAGTGAACAGTGTACGTGATTCTAAATTTATTAAAACATATTTCTGATAAACTGATAAAAGATAAAATAAAATAATTATTTAGAATCATCCACACTGTTTACTCTCAGTATTACGTATAAGAAAGACCCATGGTACCTATGGCAAACACGCACACTCTTTAATCTCTGTAATACGTATAATAAAGTCCCATGACACTCATGGTAGATATTTCTTTTCTGTTATGAACCATTTGAATTACAATAAAAAATGTTTTTTCTAAAAATTTGTTTAAAAATAAATAAATTAAGAATAGTACCTACATAAATTATAGTTAATAATATTACCTACAATTTTTAACTTGACCATTTTTCTCTATTTTGCACTGTTTTAAAGTTATTCGAAAAATTAAAAAATCGACATCAATAAATATCCGGTTGAAAGATCATTTTCAAAATAGAAAGTTTTCTTCCCAGACAAAAAATAATCTTAAATATAAAAATTCACCTTTTAACGATTTGTCGTATTTGAGTTACAGCGCTTACATAAAGACCGACAGACCGACACACAGACATAATGGCGAAAATAGTCAGAATAAATTCAGGGAAGGTCAAAAGAGATAATTCCATCAAAATCACTATACTTACTTATACTGTGTGTATATTTCATATACCTACATGGTATAATAAGGAAAAAAAAGTGTAACTCATCGCATTGAATTCGGAACAGTCCACATTGCAATAGCCCATCATCTCATTTCCGCCCTATGTGAGTAGTCAATGTTTAATCTCAAATCAAATTTCCAATCAGTCAATATCTGGGCGATCGAGCAGGCATAGGGACGCTATAACACCGATGTCACAAAAGATCTAATTTCAAATACACAACAACTTAATTTGGAATGGTATGAGTCACTCGTTTTATTATTATATTCGACAGAATAAGGGCTGCTTAGTTGTTTAGAAACAAACAGAAGTCGAGATGAGGGTCGATAATATTCATTTATTTTATGTATAACACTCGTGTTGTAAATTTTAATTAAACTAAAATTTAGATTTAATAGGCTGTTAGTACAAAAGGGTTGGGCTGACGCTTCCAAATTTTAATGACTTTCTAAAAAAAGTTATCGTTAAGTATATTCTGAAAAAGATTATAAATATTAATAAAGAAACCATAATAAATACATCCCCCGCCAAAAGCAAATTAAACTATACAATAGCAAATCTTATTGCGCAAAATAAAATTTTAATGCTCAAAACAGAAAATATTATTGCTCAAAAAATTATTTTTTATGTCACACTTTGTTTAGTATAATGCTCAGAATTCAAAATATTATTGCTCAAATACAATATATTTAATGCTCAAAATATATAAAATATTGCGCGCTCTTAAATACTAACCGCAATTAAATAGTTTGAAAACACAGTTATTGTATTAATTTATAAAAAAAATACTGACATCAAAAATAGAAAATGAAAAATATAAATATAACTGAATAATCATTATCCCTCTAAATAATATGTGAAATAAAAAAAATATGCTAACTGTAATAGTAATTTCATCCCTTTGTAAATACATAATCAAATAAGGGTAGGAACATTGACCGAAAACTTTAATTAACTAAGAACACTATTGTTTATGTGTGTTAATATAGTTTTAATGGGTCTGTACAATAATAAGAACGTAATTTAATAGTATAATATAACCACTGGAGCAAATATATAAATGTGGGAATGTATTTACCCCATCTCCTTTTATTCTTCATAAACGCGGTCTGTTTTTTTTAATGGTTTGGAAATAATTTTGCCAGAAATGGTAAGGATTATTCATGTCGTAAAAAACAAATTAAACATTTTTTGTTATGTTTTATGTTGTGCTATTGTTTGCATTGCATTACATTTTTAAATAACGGATTTTATGCCCGTTGGGTTTGTTTACGAAATAAACATATTGTTATTAATAATTTGTGAACATAAAATACATCTGATTTAATTTTCGAAACATTAATGTATTTATGTATGTATATATTTAAATGTAAGCAAAACATATATCAGTGCGTCTAAAAATGTGTACTTTGTGTTTAGGTACCAATGTGGAATAATGTTGTGTTGGTTCGTTTGAGAAACACTGTTGTTCACGTTGTCGTATAGTATTTCTTGACGTTTCGACTCTCATCTTCTTCAGAAGTGCTTCCGAAATTGAAATAAAACAACGCGGACAACAGTCCGAAAAGTTAGTTCGTATGGACAACGGCCATGAAAGCCTACAAAAGAAAACTGTTCAACATTATTAATTGTACATTGCCATAATAATTTAAAAAATAATACTTACACCAATACTAGCCCAATTATTTTTGCAATAAACTACAAGTAAAATAAAATAAATAACGAATTAATTACTATGACTGAACTCCACATTTTTAGATCAATTTTAAATTCTAAACTAATAGACCAGGGGTTATTTTAGTGTGTAGTTGTCGTATTTTTTCTACAGTTCCAAAAATGAAAACTGCAGTAGTAAAAGCTAATTTGTGTAGTTGAAAAATTGCAAGTAGAAAGAAAAATATAAAAAAGTGGAAGTGTAGAGCAAAAAAAAATGTTACTATAATTTGTAAGAAGGAAATATATGAAGTGTAGAGCAAAAAAAAGGTATTTGCAGTTGATTTTTTTTAAATAACCCCTGCAATAGACAACACAAAAGTTACATATAAAAATACTGTTCTAATAATCCAACTTTATGTAACTTCTAGATGTATCACATGTTTATAAAAAAACATCCAGAATCCCAGAAATAAGTTTCGTTCTTTTAAATTATCTTATAGCACAGAGCAGCAAAGATTATCGTAACATTGTTTACTAAATCCTATCCGACAACAAAACAACAACTAAACTGTATACAAAATGACTAAAGCTTTAAGACGAGATACAAAAAAAAGTCAAGCCTCTACAGACATTCTGCATGACGTCATCATTATACTGGATTCCGTTACAGATCCGGTTACAATTTAACCGGAAACGGAACCAGCGATGTGCCGTCATTGCATTCTCCACACTTTATTGTTATATATGTGTTTGCGAGTGTGTGTATGTGTGTGTGTGTGTGTCACAGACCAGTATGTTACAATGAACAGATGTTGATATTACATAGAAAAGTAGGGATTAAAATATAAATGTATTATATTAGTTACTTGCTTTTGCAGAATTTAAAGGTGAATTACAATATTACAAATAACAGATGTTTTTTATAGCAATAAAGTAATATTGTTTTGTTTTATAAAATAAAACGGTCAAGGGTTCCGTAGTCATTACGATTTGTAAAAAAAGAGTTATTTCAAAATTTTTCATACTTTTTCATTTGCTAGTATTCGATATAATTTTAATTGAAAGTACTAATTAAAAGCTACATTCTGGAATTTTTTTAGATTTTTTTAATCGATAGTTTAGAAATTGGAGGGAGGATGTTCTGATAACGACATTTAAAAGTAAATAATTCGTGACTGACGGGTTAAAATCAAAAGGTCATTTAACAATTTTTGATGCATTTTAGGAAACCTGTCTAATGACACCCCACTTAATGGATTAAGAGAAAATTTGTCTTGAATATACTTTTCAGTCTATGGAAAGGGGGTCTAATTTTTTTTGTTCAAGAATCTTATTATTTCTGTTTTTGGGTTAGGTTAGGTTAGGTCTTCGCCCGTATACCAAATTTCATCTCAATCAGTATTTTTAATTTATATAGAAAGACAGACATACAGAAGGATGGACAGAGCGAAACTATAAGGTTTTAAAAAATATCAGTTTGGATACAACTCTGAACTTAATCTTCTTTCTGTCCCCTTTTTACAAAACGTTCGATCACTTTGCTATACTGTCGACTTGGATAAGCATGGTTTGATGGAAACAGAGCCACTAATACAATCGATCCATCTTTTCTCATCTGATTTTTTAAGCTTCGCAATAATGAAATGGTTCTTTCTGAAGAAGAAGCATTTAATGGATAATGTTAAGAAAAAATAGTTTAATTATACTATTATTCTTAAAGAAACATCTGTAGGTTTGGTTATATATCAATGATGACCATGGCCCCAACATTCTATGTGGGCCCCAGGTTAGAATTTTCGGCGGTCTCCTTCCTACTAAGAAATCTAAGATTTTTTTTATGACAACAATAAAAAGTTTGTTGATTCGCTGGGCCCTCAGGCTAGAGCCCTGCCATTCTCTCCTCTTTTTTAGGACCTAATCAGTGAAAAAATAAAAAGGACTATTTGACAATAAATATGAAAGCAATAGCAAACATTTGACGTTCTTTATTTTATAGATATTTATTGTTAATTAAACTTAATAAGTTTGAATTACCTAATCGTATTTATAATTTAAGGACTTAAACAATTTTAAAAGTAAACACGTGTAATGACAACTGTAAAACAATACGAAAAAATATAGGTTATACATAAAATCGCAAGTAAATAAAGTTATGTTACCTTTTATAAATGGTTACAATTTATAATATCCTATCTCAGGATTTTAAAATTATTTAATTCCGAGATTGAAAATATTGGTTGGAATTGCAATTACAATATACACATATTTGAAAATTATTTTGCACAGAATCGAATAACAAACAACAATTTTTGATTATTTAAATTTCTGTTTACAAAACAAAATAAATTGATTATTGATGTTTTTATATAAACATGAATACGTTGTTAATTTGCAAACAAATAAAATATTTAAACGAAGATAATCGTTGAACAACCACCGTTTAATCTGCAAAAACAAAAATTGACACAGATTACCACGCCATTTTGACACAAGGACTTCTGGTTTCAACAGATAAACTTATCACACAAGAATGGTTTATTAGCAAGTACGAATTTAACGCATGAGTTAAGCCCGAAAACCGCACAGAAATTCCATTCGGATTCCGTTCACGAGCGCGAGCTGTATTCTGTAATTGGAAAAGTTCATATTCTCTTTCTGTTGACAAAATTTCAATTATTTTACAATTATTTGTTCAGAAATTGTATGGTGTTATCTTTGAGTGCACACAAATGAAAATAATACGAATAAAGTTTATATAGTTTCTGAACTGAATTCTTTAAAAGACTTCTGGTATTACCTTTATTGTATCGAAATTCACAAAGTTGCCTACAAACAGATTGTAAATTAAATATTTAAATTAAAAAATAATGTAGGCGTAACGTATTTGCAATAAATTATAAACATATTAAATAAATACTACGATAACTAATCTTAAAAATAGTAATGATTACGTATATGTACATTGCGTACACATGTACTTGCGTTCAATTCTACCAGTTTCTTATATAGGACAGATCTATATATAGCCCGGGTAGCTCAGTCGGTAGAGCATTGGACTTTTAATCCAAGGGTCCAGGGTTCAAGTCCCTGCTCGGGCGTTAAATTTTTAATTTTTTTATTTAATTTTTTTTTATTAAATATTTTACGTTTCGGTCGTTTTATTTTTATTAAAATCTTACTAATTGATCAATATGTTAATGTATGATTTGTATATACGGAGTATAGTTATACAAATTGAAATTATTTTAAATAGTCAGTATAAATGACTCCATAAAAAATATATTTATTACACCAAAATTGCAATACCTATTATGAATATAATCTATATAATAAATATGCAACCAAGTCCATACCATAAATGGCTCGTATGATAAATATACCCAGTAAATTAATGCAAGGAATAAATTTATTAAAATGTAGGCAAACGCTCGTATTTCATACAACGCAATTATAATGGACTGTCACTCGGAGACGATAATTTGTTTTAATCAAACAGAGTTTTCGTAGACGCTGCTGGAATTAATCTCAGTTTTGGTTATGATCAAGTTTGTCTCCAGTTAACTGTTGCGGTGGTCTGTTTATGATACAAATATACTATACATACAGTGGTGGCGAACAGAGTATTCCGTGAGGTCAATATTTGATTTTGCTATTACGGAAGTTGAGACGTATAGTCCAGTTTTGATAAATATAAAATACGAATACGATAACTATTGAAAGGAATAACAGCGGTATCAAAGTATTTATTTCACTAGGTACTTAAAATATTTGTTATTTATACAAATTAAAAAACAAACAAAATTTCCTAATCAAGCTGAATATGAAATGAATTATGAATTAGATCATCAGCAGCCCTTGAATATTAAATTAATATTTTTATTTTAATTATCTCAGACTTAAGCTTTGGCACTTTAGAGAAACGATCTCCGTCACCGCTTCGACCTTGCAAATCGGTTATATCTGATTCAATACAAGTGGCATGTTAGCTCCGTCAAAACGACGCTGTGTTTTGACGCAGCTAACATGTAATAGATTTGCAAGGTCGAAGCGGTGACGAAGACCGATTCTGTAAAGTGCCAAGGCTTTAAGATATAATTAATTATAACATCATTATTTTTTTGATTATAGTAAGCCTATTTAAAAATATATATATATTTGTTTCTTGACACTCAGTTGCATTATTTTTGTTTTTACACACAACCGTATGTAAAAATAATAACAATCAATTTATAACAAACAACAGACAAAAACTATGGTTATGACTTATCAAATACAAATCCCCTAACCATAAAAATTGTAAGAGTTTAGACTTACACGTGTTTCAATAGCAATGCTATCATGTGTGTCTTTAAGACTCTGATGATGATAGCATTGCTATTGAAACACGTGTAAGTCTACACTCTTACAATTTTTATGGTTAGGGGATTTGTATTTGATAACAATCAATTTGTTCTACGTAGGTACAATGAACAATTTGTCACAATAAAAAATAAATAAATATAAAAATAGAAACGTACATTTCTATTATGAACAATAAATACAGGTACGTGTAGAGTAATAATTTATTTAATTGTTTTTATAACATACATAATTTATGATTTATTTATAATTATTGCATGCTGATAAATACCTATATTTTTATCATACGAGTATATAATTGTCATGGGCAATTGATAGTATTAACAATGAAAATTAAAAATACGAGACAACAGTTGAAAAGTTAAGAATCATTAAAATATAATAATAATAATAAAGTTTTTTTAATTCGAATAGTCACTTAGCACAGGTATTGAAGTGTCAGATACAAAAAAAAAAATATAAAGTTTATAAGCTTACATTTAGATTAAAATTTATTAATTTTATTGACTTGTCCAACAAGAGCAACTAAAATTTGTATTTTATTATACTTATCACATATATATATTAAATCACATATAATAGATTTTCAAGGTCGAAACGGTGACGGTCTCCGTTCTGTAAAATGCAACCGCTTTAGTGTAGGTATCTAAAATCAATTAAGTTCATTCAATAAGATAATAACCACGAATGCCAAATTTAAAAATATTTATATTAATGCATTTATTTTTGTAAACTAACATCATAGTAAAGATCATAGTATAAGAGATCTAAAAGATTTTATAGATTTATTAATTCAAAACGATACGTCACTGTATGTACATACACAGACAGACGCACACATTTCTGCACACGACCCCCCACACATAAACTATAAAGTGACATTGCAGATGGGATGCTGCATGTACTGATATGTGTATTATACACACATTATGTATATGCGAGTACATGTTATGTTGTCCAGAACCGAATTTATACCACCATACGTCGTACGTACGTATTTTATCGCAATTGGACCCGGTGTTACCCGTTTTAATATCCACAAAATCACAGCGACCTAAAATATTAAACATGCCCATCTAACATGCTCACCCAACATGCTCACAACTGCGAATTGTTTTTTCCTGACTTTATGATATTTACACAAAATATCCACAAACTATACACCTAAACCTAACCTATCCATTAGTAAAAACCTGAATAAAATCCGTTTAGTAGTTATTGAGAAAATCGTGTAAAATAATATTTTCAAACTCCCAGGAAACACCAGGTCCTGTCTTAAAAGTTGTATGAAAATCAAAATAAATAAATAGGTTAGTAATAATCATAATCAATTTCGATATTTTACCTTTTTTATATTTCAATTTTTAATCGATAATATGTATTTCAAAATATTTAATTGTTAACATCGAATTGTTCGACAAAATATTTGAAAAAAATTTAGTAACCTCAATAAAATAAAATATTGAAACCGTAAATTATAGAATTCTTTATTCCATGGCTACTATGTTTTTCATTATTCTGTATGCTGTGACATCATTGAATCAAAACACTACTTGATAAAGATTTGTTTAGTCTTTTGATGTTAAATCTTAGGTATTCATAAAATATTAATAGCCACGTCACGACCATGCACAGAAAAATTATCTAATTATTGGTGAAAACCGCATTGAAATCGGCTCAGTAATTCCCGAGTCTATAAGCCTCATACAAACGAACATTCATTTTTATATGTAAAGAAAGATTATAAAAATCTGAAAAAGATTAATTGTAATACAATAATACAAATAAGATTGATAATGATATGGTTACTAAGAATTAAAGAAGATACTTACACGTGGGGGACTTTTTACGTAAAATAATTGTATATAAAAGGATTGTTTTTTATGGGCTATTTAATTAATAGAATTACAAATAATAGTTGTTACTTATTTTTATGCTTTAAAAATAACTTGTGATTAGAAAGTGAACAATGTAAATTTTTGGCATAAAATTCGGGAAGAGCGAGGCTTTATTAATAGTGAAACCCGGTTTAGTAGTTCTAATTGCACTCCTCTGCATTTATTTGACATTAGCAATAGTAAATTTCAACAAATTTTATCTGTATGGTACCTAAACATTATTTAAATTAAATTTCACTTTTATTTTTATTTCAATTACTAAAGCCAACAAGTCCCCTAACTGCTAGCGGGAGGACCCCCAAGGCAACTGCTTTGTCTCCCTACATATATGGTAGCTACGCTACTAATGGCGTTACGTTAGTACATATAAGGAATAGTATCTTAAAAGCTTCCAGATGCTGAGCGAAATAAAACTCCAATTAAAAAATATGTATGCATACGTAATATTTATTTATATTATAATATTTATTTATGACAAACATTTACTTATCGACTCATTTTATTTAAATATAGGTAGCATAATATCTAATGTAATGTGTATTTATAGTGTTATATCCGAAAAAACCAACAGGAAATTACTTATAAACATGATAAGAAATAACTAATAAAATACTCTTCCTATGACTGAATAAAAATTGTTTAGTGATTTATCATACCAGGTTACCAGATGAATTCAGATATTCAATTTATTTATTTACATTATTTTTATAATACGCCCCTGATAAGACTGCAGTCAAAATGAATCGATTTGTAAAGGTAACGTAAAACCGTGCGTGGAATAAACGTAAAGATATTTAAATTTGTATACACAATATGAACTGTTGATATGGTATGTATTTTTAAATAAAACTCGCATAAATTAATTATTTTTTTACAATTATTTACAGTATTCAATGATTTTACATTTTTAGATTTATAAATTGAAGGGTTAAAAAAATATACAGCAGGACTGGCGCAAGAGTTTCATGTACAGTGAAATACAGAAGTGGTCGTCCAGTTTTCATTGAAATTCGCATATCACAAACTCAGTTGGCTCCTCCCATTTGATTATTATAATATTTAAATCATTTCTCCATGTACCAAACAAAGACAGATATTTTGAAACTCATTTGTTAAATAAAGAAGTACTCATATATGTGTATTTGTGCAATTAAATTATTATGTAATCTATTGAAAATTGTATAAGTAAATTTTGTGGCATAAATATTTGTTATTCCGAATTTTAGTATTTAAATATGTGAAACTTGATATAAAATTAATTAATGAAATGGACATATATTTGTGTTTTTATTTAAAATGATGAAAAAGATAACCGATAATGTTTGTCTTAATATTTTCGAATCTGTTGTAAGCGATTCTGACCTTTAGGGTGGCAAATGACTTCTGAAGCCCATAGTACCTTAAATTATACTTTTTTTTATTAGAAATTCCAAGTTAGAACTTCCCCTATAAATGTGTGCAATAATATTTAAAATTTTAAGTAACTTTGTTGAAACTTTTTATGAATAATGACCACTCTAAAATAATGTAGACGCGAAATTAATTTCATAATATTTGCTATTACTTAACAATTTGTGTTCCTATTTACAATTAAACATGAATGATAAGTACTCTTATTATACGGATAAAATATATTAAATATTTGTTAAACAAAAATAATTGAAAGATTGTTTGTTTTAAGTATACAAAATAATTAAACAATCTATAGTGTTTCTTATACATTAATATTACAATTGATGACGTCAAATCATTGTTTTAATTTAAATTTATTGTTCCGCATTTGAATAGACCTTTGTGATTAAAGGTTATATTAATGTATTTATTTGTAGTTTACTAGAGAGCTGTTGTAGTAAACATCTACATATTATTATTATTAGCATATATAAAAGAAAAAATGTTTTAAAATACATGGTGTTGATATGGTATTATAAAAAATGTATTATTTTATATATTATTTTAGCGGTTTATTTTATTAACAACATCCTTAATAATTTATATAAAGCTCAACGTCTCTCTTTCTGTCTGTCTGTTCGTTAGTGCGCTTACGGTATAATTCGAGAACCAGCGTAACAGCTAGTTTTAAATAATATTCACTATATTATGTACATAAACGCATGATAATATAAAATAATATTTTCAACTTTATATCAATTTTTTAATTTATTTTTTATAATATCTATGGAAATGCGTATAGTTTAAAGTTACAATAATATATTTAACAGTACTCAAAGTTTCGAGTAAAGTTAGATTGAAAATTGTGATTACTGTATACAAAATAAGTAAACAAAGGTTTAACCCACATACATTAATATAGAAACGTAATTATCGATGGGTATCATATGCATATAAATAAAGGTTTAATCCACACACGGGATTTACAATCTAGCGCCGAAATTTAAATAAAACCCACAGTGTTAAAGTTTAATTGTATGTGATAATGATCGGCTATATTATGTATGTGTATTTAGAGTTCGAAAACTCGTATTTTAAATGAGTGTAGGTGTCATTTCATACGAACCAGTTTTTGCTATCGGAAGTATGTATATGTAAATATAAACCAAAAGACCAGTCGAATATATTATTATTCGTGGAATATTAAGTTAGTCTGGACGTTAATAAACCCAAATAACAATTACGGCTTGTACCTTTTTTTCTGATAACATGTGTCAATGTTTTGATATAGCAGGGTGCGGAAAAAAGATTGAACCCCTGCAATAAATCGAAGAGATCAAGTTTTGGAGAAATAATGGGTTGATGCATAACTATCAGGCATTTTTGTAGGCGGGTCATTTGTTAAATAAAATTGCTATTTTGTTTACATTTTTAATAAAAATATTTTTTTAGGTTATAAAAATGAGTGTCGATAATTATCATACTCATATTCGGAATAATCATTTTAAAATGTTAGGGTCGGATTTTTATGTTTCTTTTTTCATAATAAATATTGTTTTAAAAAACGACTGATAATTACGCACCACCCAATATATTAATTATAAAAGTTTTAGGATACATGAAGGTCAACATTTATTTTATTTTAAAGGAAACCTGTATTTTTTATTGCGAAATCTTATTTATTATAGAAAAATGATAAAATTTTGTCTGAAATATTTTTCGTCTGACTTTCAATGTGAATCACATCGTACTATTGCAGATACTTTGGATTAGTTTTAGTCAAATCTTCTTGGGAGAGGGTGACCAAAATATTTTTTTTGCGTCTCGCCTCCACCAATTTTAGTTACGTCCAGTGGCGTCGCTAAGGGGACGTTCCGCCCCGAGTGACACTCGTGTAATAAATTAAAAAATAAAGCCTATTTACCTTATTGTTTTGGTCATTTTAAGCTTCCAGGGAGTAAAATGTTTAATATGATGTAATAACTATCCAATTTATTTAAAAATATATACGAGTATATATTTTTTATGTCGTTAAAAAATCACAGAGGTGACATCCACCTAATGTGTAAAAAAATAAAACCTATTGACTTTTTGGCGGGGTGGGGGGACACTCTCGACTTCCGCTCCTAGCGACGCCACTGGTTACACCACTTGCTATAATATGGGTGCTAAACGCTTCTATTGAAATTTAAATGTGGTAAATATTGCTTCATTAGCCACACGTGTTTATAATACACTTAAACGCGTGTTAGCAGAAACACGTTTTTGTAATTAAATGCATTGGAAGTTTATTTTCCGTACTAAATAATTTCTTTTATCGATAAAGTGGAGTTAGTTCTTCTGGCTTGTGAATTACACATTTGCAGAAAACGAATACAGCTCATTTAAAATTTAGAACTTCAGTAACAAGTCACAGCTGCACAAAAAACAACCCTTGAAATATTTATCACACATACTGACTTTTCCTGAACTCATTTTAAATTTTCACCACAAAAAACGACCGTGTGATACTATTCTCTATTTTACACATAAATCCACTTACTTACACACTAACATGCATTATTAATTATATGTTAGAGTAATTAAACATAAAACACGTGATCAATAAATAAGCTGAGTACTTACACGTCGTGATATATTATAGTTTGTGTGTACATGTACATGCAACGCATGTGTGTGTATGAGATGGGGGGGGGGGGGGGTAAATATATATATTGTGACATTGTGTATATACCTGTATGACACATTGGACATTACAATATGCTTGTCTGAACATGCGATATAAATAAACCCGTGTCGTAGAAGGCCGTGGTGGAGTCGCACAGTGAGTAAATGATAAAGTTTTGCGCGAAATTTCGCTTGAAGCCAATTTTCAACCAATTTGAATTCAGTCAATCTCATTTGAAAGCTAAATAGTTGTATTTTATGAAAATTACCCTTAAGAATGGCATATTTACCCTCTTAATTACTCTTTCACCTCCTTAAATCTGATGAAACGATAAATTACTGCACAAAAATATTTTTTTTATTTGCTAGTACTGTTATAATATGTACGTGTCACTGATCCTCCCCCTTACACACGATTTTAATAATTTCGAAATGTCCTCAAGCCCGACCCAACCAACCAACCAAGTTTCATGAATATCGGTTCAGCAGTTCATGAGTTATGCGTATGACAAAAATGCAGGGGACAGACTGATAGACAGACAGACAGACACGGAACAAAAAGTGTTTGGCTTGACCTGAAACGCAAAGATCAAGATAACATTTTGAAATCGGAGAACAATTTTTTTCTCATTTTAAAACGATCACAAAGCTTCTCGTATCTTCGATATGGCGAGGAAGCAATTAAATATTTACTGCGTGGAATAGAGTAAGAAAGCTTTGATCACTAATTAGTGTTAAGATCGGACTAATTGAAATTATGAACTTTTAATTTATGTACATTTTGTAGTAAGATATTTTAGATTTTCTCAAAATAGTAATTTTATAAAAATAACCTTCTTATTCCTCAAATTACACTTTACATCTAACCTACAATATATTCAAAAGAGCTGTATATATAAAGAACAAAAATTGATGTTTCTATTGCATCAAATTATTATGAATGTGATTATATATTATTTCAACAAATACGATTTAAATTTCGCCTTTGAAGAAGTTTAATGTGTCGCTCATTTTTGAGATAATAATTTAAAAAATAAATAATTACGAAATATTGGGTAATTAAAAATCTAGGACGACTAATATTAAGTTTATTTTTAACAAAACGCTAATTTGTTTTAAATAAATACAAAAACAACAAACTATTTTTAAGAAGCCTCCAACAACATTACATCAAAAACTGTCCTGAATGTCGAAATAACAATCTATTTCTTCCAAATATTTGCACAACCGAATCATTTTCCATTTGAAATACACATAATTTATATTAAATAAGTATAAATAATATATACCTTCATAAATAATAAATATATGCCATGGGAGCCCCGGGACTTTCTTATACGTAATACCTTACAGTGAACAGTGCACATGATTCTTATTTTATTAAAACATATTTCTGACAAACCAATAAAAGATAGAATAAAATGAATAGGACATAAACTATACATAATATTATTCTCTAAATGAATTTTTTTTAATGTAATAACTTAACCGAAAACGGATGTTTACCCTTGTCAATTTTTGAATTTTCGAATTCCGGATTTAAAAAAAAATGGTTTAACAATATACTTACTTATATCTACTATATGTATATTTCATATACATAGGTATAAGAAAGAAAAAAATAACAATATTTTCTTGTTCTATTTTCACTCCTACTCACTTCTCCATGCCGCACCCCCGAGTTTGTACAAATACAGTTATTATTTGATATGTCAATCAACTGTTCATTTCTTCAGAACGCTTTAATACATATCTTTCTACATCGATATATTCCGGAAATTAAAAAACGATCAAACATTTCATATCTAATTACTTATTTTATATATAACATGTATTTGATTACTATGTATTGAATTATGTCAGCGGTCATAGACAATAAATAAGTTTAGCTGTGCCTTACTTGATCTTCATTATCAACATTTCGGTGTTTTCAACCAAAATTTCATTATATATTTAGTATTATCTACTTATTTCACTAATACAAATAATTTCAATTTTAATTCAAACATTAATAGATAAGTACCTATATTATGAATTTTTTCCGACGTTTTATTTTATTTTTTAAAACTTTCTCCTTAAATGATAACTTTTATGGTATTTTCTTCGTGAAGTGTCCATCAAAGCAGGTCTTGATAAATATAATGATTTTATCAAGAAAAGTTCCACATTATACAATTTCATCTTTATTTATAAAACGTAAAATTGATTCAAAAAGTTATTTTATTTTTTATTATAATTAATTCAAATAATATAGATGCGAATCATTCGATTATAAGTACTTACATATATCAAATAATGAGAAATATATCAACATCGACTATTTCTAACCATACTTTCTCCGAGAGCATTATAAATAACACTGATTCGATTTGTATCGATTCTGTCAGGGTTAATCAACACTGCAGAGCAACGTACAAGAGGATTCCTACTTGGAAAATAAATCATTTACCCTCCGCAGCACATAACTGTCATTAGTAACTACCATTAACTGATGTACATTGGTCAAACGGTGTTGGCAACAATGACAACGTATGACAGCCATGCCAACTTGACCATTATATGAAACATATATAATTCATCTCACCCTTGTCGTATGTTGTTAGGGTTGTGGTAAGAAATACATGTATCTGTCTGTATATAAGGGGGCATGGTTATATTATGATGACTAATTACAAACTAGTGATGTGAGAAATCTTAATCTTAAGTTTAAATTTAAAAGCAATTTACAATAATTACATTTTAGCAGATTGTACCGGAATAGCTATATTAAATACCCTCTGGTTAAACGAAATCATATGCGCCGACTCTAGAGAGTAACGAAGGCAATTACTTCATGTTTACTGGACCAAAACCACAAGCTTTGTTCTTATATACATATATATATAACGTATGTATGATTTAACTCATTCACTCCCACTTAACTTCAATTAAAATTATATTTTAAGACATATTTTAGTCAGTATTACTTTCATATTGCTAAAAAAATCCCTAGGACATATTTTCGCAACACTCTTTGTGGTAGATAATTTATTTTCATTTATATTTTTAAAAGTTTGTCCCAGGGAAAGGGAAAGGGTTAAACAACGTAGGCTATCAAATGGTCAATCGTCACTCACTGGTAAATTTAATACTTTCGATGTTTATTATTTAAATTAAATATATTCATACAAATATGTCTTGTTGATTGTTGATAATAACATGTTTTGAATTGAGAATAAATATTTTGTATTATTGTAAAATAGAGAATAGAGTATAAGTGGTTTCGTATACATTCCGCTATACAGAATTTAATTAAACTTAAAAAAGATGAGTCATGTTCGAACGATTTATTCATGAATCAATAGAAATTCAAATCAGCAAAACCATAAATCTAGTCTATAGCATTATAGCAGCAGACACCCTTACAATAAGTAACACTAGTGCCAAGTTATTACACACGAAATTCACATGCATTAACTCACGGCCATTTCAAGTGACGTACACCAGTGGTATTTAAACGAAACATGTTTTTGTAAATTTTATATAAATTCGTAACGTATATTTCATTAAAGATTTGAAATTTGTAATAAGATGATACGATTAAAACAAAAAATTATTAATTAAGAAATACTATATTAACCCATTAACATACTTGTGTACACATTTAATAATTCGTGTTGCTTTCTATGGATATTAATTCACAATATTTCCTTAAAAACCAGATGCTAGTAGTGCAACAAACAAAATCTGTTAACGCTATTAGTTTCATGACTGTTTAAAGGTGTTTTAATTGCTGCGAATTATTTGTATTCTTTTGGGCGTTAATGGGTTAATCACTCGGGACGAGACCATTGTCTATCGCCTCTGTTTCGAATTTTATAACTGACTGTCTCGTATCAGGAAAATTGAAGGCATCTATATCACCTCGGTCGGTTTCGCCTCGTAAGAAAATTTGAATGGTCTTGGTTTGCAAGTGATATTTTTTTAAATGAACAATGAAATTTCAAAATATAATGAATCTTATAATTATTATTTTATTATTATTTTACAATCTAGATTAAAAAGCATCGAAATGCAGAGAAGCTGAAATTATATTTAAATATTTTAGGTATTGATTTCAAAATAATGAATTGGTATACGGTACTGGCACCAGACTTGGTAGCTTTCAGAGCAAGGCATACTGTTTTTTGGGATTGATGTGCTTCTTTTTTGTAATTCTCGTGAACTCAAGTTACTAATAAATCAAGTACCTCTTTATTAAATCAATATAATTACCAAAGTCCGCAAATATAGTTTTTTTTATTATAACCTTTTATTTTGTTTATGTTTTTCCAGTAATGGATAAAGTAAAACCAGTAATAGGCACCCAGTGATGGACACTTACTAATGATTACAAAATGATAAGTACAAAAACACAAAAGTAATTTAAAAAAATAATCATATTTGGTGCAATGTAAAGCAGATGCTACGATAATATAATAATTAATAAATAGATTACACTAATAATTAGTTTAAATGTCCACTATTTCGACATCCATTGATCGATTAATTATTTTCAAATTACGCTGTTTTAAAGTTTAATGTAGAAGTAATGGCAATAATCAAATATCAACAAATATTTATAATATAGTATATTTAATTAAACAAGTATCCAACAAGGGTATGATTCAAGACTGGCGTCAGTACCTTATTTAGTTTTATTTCCAAGCTCAATCAGTACATGAATTAAAATTTTCTTCGATAGTGATTCACATTATTATATTAAATAATTAGTAAAGTAACATTGTTTCAGAAACACTGCATTAGGTGATATACCACCCTCATTTCCACAATATGTGTGTACTGTGCAGTAATAACATGCTAGAGACGGTGATGGTGGTTACAGAATGTACAGAGGTCACATGTAAAGTTATTAGGCATTTCCGTTTCCTCTTTTCTAACAAACGCTTTATAAAATAGAGTGGCCGGACATGTGCGACATATTGGATACTATCCAGTACTTTTTAGAGGGGGTAGGTGTGGGGTGTTAGAGGAATAATATTATTGTGAACGCGTCTGACCCTTTTTGGAATTGCAGTGTCACATATGTAAACCATTTTGTTAGAAAACGTTGTGAATATGAGAATTATGTTGTAAATGTGACCGGGGTTTTTCATATATTGAAATCTTGCCAAATTGTTACATTTTTGTTAAATTTCTGGCTTTTGGAACGTTTTTTTTTGTTTACATACGGGTGGGGCATTTAAAGTGTTACAGGTTATTATTTCAGAATTTAATTAAAATTTAATTTAATTATTTGAAAAAAAATAATTAAACCACAAATGTTTGGTGTGAGGGGGTAATCAACAACATTTTTTTAAATAGTTTTTATTTAGAAATTATATTCGATGTGAAAAACGGATTAAATGATTTTTTTTGTTTGAATATACTGTTCAGTCTATGGAAAGGGGGTTCAAAAAATTGTTTTCAAAAACCCTATCATTTCTGTTATTAGGATATCAGTCTTCACCCGTATACCAAATTTCATCTTAATCGATATAAAATTTATATAGACAGAGAGGCAGATGGACGGACAGCGATAATATAAGGGTTTCTAGTTTTCTACGGAACCCTAATAAATGAGTTACCAGTCGCCAATTTTCTCTATTTGCAACTTTGTGTATCTGAATAACCACTTATTGATATTATTATTAAAATGTATTGATCTCTTAATGGCATGTAAAGTATGTTAATAAAAAATCGATTTGAGGACTAGTTGACAAGTGGACTTAAACTGTTTTGCCTTCTAATTAACTTTTATACATCCCTCATATTCCCGTCCTACTAATGTAGACAACGTTAGAATAAAGATTTGAAAAAATCTGATTTCGTCTTCAGAACCTACTTTTAAATAACTCTGAAGGATGTTCAGTGTCATATACGCAAAAAACTTTTGTTAATTTCATTTAATTAAAATTTATTTAAACTTACCATTTTTGATTTTATGTTATATTGCAGATTTTAAAATTGTAGTTTTATGAATTTCCACATACCTGAAAATAAAAAGAACAATTATTATTCATTAAATAAAGTAAATATTGTCACCCCAACTAAAAAACGCCCCATTTAATTTAAAAGTTTCAAAAATATATCTTTTGGTTTCAATTTTCATTAATGAATAATCCATATCTCTTATAATTAAATAATATTCGACATATTTCAACTTAACTATAATATAATCTGTCAAAAACATTATGAACAGTAAAGTACCGAATCCCATATACGCGTATATATATTTTTAAGTGCCCATTCACATAAAATGTCACTTATATCTTGTGTCATTATATTCTGGACAGCAATATAAAAACATCAAGAAATACGTAGCACATAAAAATGACATATAATTTTTGTTAACAGTCCACATATACGGACATTATGCTGGGAAACAATATTTATATTTGTCCAAGGCGTAAAGTAAAGTAATAAATCAAAACTATTTCCTGTATAGTATTGTATGTCTGTTTACTGCATCTGCATAATGAGGAAGTTTACAAGAAATGGAACATGTGTTTAGATTTTTAAATATTTAATTTATTGTTCCAAGGAATTCATTTCATATTGAAATACATCAAATATTTCATAAAAAATGAGTTTAAGGAGAGTCTCATAAAATTATGTATGGATTATTCAATTAATTGATAAATAAATAAATGAAGAAACTATTTGTAAAAATCTTTCTATATATAAAAATGAATGTTTGTTGTATGAAGCTTATAATCGGTTCAGTAATTACCGAGTTTATATATAAACTCGGGAATTACTGAACCGATTTCACTGCGGTTTTCACCAATAGTTAGATAATTTTTCTGTTGGCTAAAGAAACCTGAGATTTAATATCAAAAGACTATAAAAATCTTTATCAAGTCGTGTTTTGTTTCCATGATGTCACAGAATAAACTGTCATTTAGGTATATAAAAACATAGTACCTTGGTTTATATGATCACGTTTCTTTCAAATATTTTGTCGAAAAATTGGATGATTCTTGACATATTATTATGCTAATACCAATTAAATATTTTGAAATACCTATATTGATTGAAGATTGAAATATAACGAAACATTGTACTTCCATGAAAGGTAAAATATCGAAATTGATTATGATTGTTAAAAATAAATAGGTGAACCTATTTATTTTTATTTTTTTATTTTCATATAAATTCTAAGACAGGACCTGGTGTTTCCTGGGAGTTTGACAATATAATTTTACACTATTTTCTCAGTAACTACTGAATTAATTTTATTCCGGTTTTCACTTATGGATAGGTTAGGTTTAGGTGTAGGTATAATTTGTGGATATTTTTTGTAAATTTCAGTCGGAAAAAAATTCGTGATGAACCGTGTGTAGTGGGCATGTTAAATATTTTACGTCACTATGATTTTGTGGATATTAACCCGGGTAACACCGGGTCCAATGTGCTAGTTCACTTATAAAAAAGTACGTACATACTGAAATTTCCAAATTAGAAAACCAACAAAATTAAGAAACTTATGTCCACTGCTTGTTAAAAGCATCATTTATTTCTTTTTTAATTTATACAAAACAAAATACACAACAAAAGAGCACAAATAAGTCACGTAACTATAAAAAATGCTACCAATCGTGTTGAAAGATGGAAGCTGTCAGACATTTTGGGGAAAGCGCGCACCGAAGAAAACATCGTTTGTTTTTAGGCAAATATATGTTGGCTATTCTGTATCAAATCTATCTTAATCTATCATACAGGCCTGTTTGAATTTTCCGAAGAGTGTTTTTGTACATTTTTCATGAAAAATCATACCACTTTTCTGGCGAGCACGCCTGAAAACGTTTTCATAAATCGTACCAGATTGAACTGAGATTATTTTTGATTTTGATATATTTTTATTGTGCTAAATATATTATATTTATTACGTCTAGTCCCCTGTGTATTGCGATAAATAAAATATGAGAATAGGGGAATTTGCTAGATGTTGAAAGTTTGTAAATATTTATACACACATACGATGGAAGTTTTTTTTCCGTATGATCGATTGTATAGGAGGGCTACAGACGTTGTATTTTTTTATAAGTACGAGATTTTTTTTGTTATGTACAGTTAGTTCGAAAAAAATGTTTCTATTTTTTCTTTCATAAACATACGACTCACAAATGTTTAATAATAACATATATTTTTAATTTTTTAAAAAATAATGTGTAAATTCGATAAATTTTTTATATGTTTGAAATCATATGTACACTTTTATACTAAACTAGCTGTTACCCGCGACTTCGTTAGCGTAGAATTTAGGTTAGTGAAAACAATACCATGAAGTTAGGTTAGGTAAATCATACAGATTTATGTTATGATAGTCGATAAAACAGGTTTTTAGTTTCGCATTTGCATGTTAGATGTCTACGCCAAAATAGTATAAGCTTCGTGCATACAAATGTCACATCTAATAAATTTGTCGGTGTACAAAGTAACCTATGTCCTTCCTCAAGATGCAAGCTATCTCCCTGCCAAATTTCATCACGATCGGTTCAGCGGTTTAGCCGTGAGACAGTAACAAAGAGACAGACAGACAGAGAGAAATACACACTTTCGCATTTATAATATTAGTATCGATAATACATTGATTTGTTTTTATTTTGATATACATATACACAATATTTATATTCAACTTTCCATAACTAAAATATAACTTTTATTTGTTTCTTACATTGTATTTTGAATTACATATAAATATTTTTTAATTGATCATAATAAAAAATAATTAGAAACATAAATCGAACTAACAATAGAAACTATAACATGTACATTTGTTTGATTTAAAACCAACAATAAAAATATAAAATGACATTTAGTCAATTATCGAGAAAACACAGAGCTGATAATATATCTTAGATAATTAAATGTAAATAAAATTGAGTTGAAAGTGTCTGTTAGTTTTAAAATCAAGCCCACATAAAACCTTTTGCAATGTGGTAATTCTTCCCGCCCTTAAAAACACGCATACTTGCATTTGTATATACACAGGTGGTTCATAAATCCTAGTTCGGATTAAATACTTTTAAAGAAGAAATTATTTCAACGGAAAAGAAAAAAATGTCAAGTGCAAGTCGAACTTCTCGTATAAGTGTCCTGTACCGTATAATTTTTCAATTTATTTGATTATGTTAGTTTGACGTGCACTTGTGAATTATATAACACAAACATAACAATTGGAGTTAACTCTTTAGCAAAATTAAAAGTCAACATTTAACATATCACAATTAGTTTAAATACTATCGAAAAGGTGGAAACATAATGTTTTTTTTATGTTTTTCATTACCAAATTTTAAATTATTTTAAAAAAAGAGCGATGAGTACTAATAATTTTCTTGTGATATCTATGCACCAAAAACTTAAATTTTAATTTTTAAACTCAGGTCTATTATTAGTCCCTTTTTACAATTATTATACCAAATTTCAGCTTTCTAGGTCAAACGGTTCAGTAGTTAGAAGGCTGTGATAGGGTTGCTTTCATAAGTGTTGCATTTTCCGATTTTACGAAACACCACAAATAATAATTATTGTGTATAATTTGATTTTTTTATAACTGTTATTATAAGGAACACGAGTTATATTCAGAAGCCAAGCAATAGATATATTACAGAAGCCTTAAATATAAAAAAATATACTTATGATTAAAAATATTTCTATGAAAATATATATAGTCATATCCCGGAATTGTAGAACACCTTTACACATATGGTGGAGATATATAGGTTGGCCGAAACTGACCCACACATAAATAATTCGAAACGTCTGAATGGCGGTCAATGCGTGGTCAACACACAGACCTATTGTGTGGCGAATATTTCTGACAAATGCTGTGACCAAAGTGAGTGCATTTTTCATAAATACACCCAGGCAAACGCCCCCGCGTTCAGCTGGCGTTTTGTTTCATGTTATTTTAAACATTTGGTTACTTGTATTTTTTTATGTTTAATTTCGTAATATTCGAATATGTTACTTTTTTGAACATGTTTAAATGTTGCAAGCATTTAAGAGTTATTTTTAAAATACAATGAATCTCGATTATTATATGACGTTTTTATCGTTATGTTTGGTATATAGTGAAACGTCTCCAAGTGGTTAAAAAAACACGGTCACTTATAAGGTACTGGCACCAGTTATGGCCGCTATAAGAGCAAGGTTTACTGTTTTTGTGATTGACGGGCTTCTTTTTTGTGATTCTCATGAACTCATGTTACTAATAAAACAAGTAACTCTTTATTTAATCAATTTAAATACCAAAGTCCGCAAATATAGTTTGTTTTTTATAAATATAGCCTTTTATTTTGTTTATGTTTTTTCTCCAGTAATGGATAAAGTGAAACCAATAATGAGCACGCAGTGATAGACATTTGCTAATGATTACAAAATGATAAGTACTACGACACAAAAGATATAAAAGAATCGTCAAATTTGAAACAATATAAAGCAGTTGCTATGATAATATAATAATTAATAAATAAATTATACTAAAGACCTCTACACACGCCCCAATCTCTACCTCCCGACAAATCGTCCCTGCAGATTGGATGGTGTATAGAGGCCTTAATAATTAGTTTAAATAGCCACCATTTTGACACCTATTTGCCGATTGTCATCAAATCACGCTGTAAGACAGTTAAATGTATATAGATTAATATTCCGAAATGGTAGTAATCAAATATCAACAAATATTTCTAATTCAGAACATTTAATTTAAAAATAACCATTACTAGGGTCATATCCAAGACTGGTGCCAGAACCTTACTTACAATTAGAAGTGATATTTATGCAGAAAATTATATTTAAAAAAATCACGAATAGGTTAATGAAGGGGTAGCTTCGAAAAGTTTCACTGTAAATATCTGCAACCCAAAATGAAAACTACAAACTATAAACAATAATATGTTATATCTTATCTATCTGACGTTCATAATATAAATAAAACTAGTGTTCAGGAACAAACTGATAAAACTACGTCTATGTTTACTTAAGGTATCAAAAGGTATTCCTGGAATGGGGAAGTATTATATACAAGTACCTACCTTCCTTGAACCAACAATGTAGGTACACAAGATTATGCAACTTTCTGAGAAATATGTGTCTGTAATTTTAATGTCTAAAATATTACATTAGATTAATTATGTTTAAACTTAAAATATATATTACAAAATTTTTTTTGTTCTTCTGTGCACAGTAGCAACGTCTGTTTTACATATATTTATGTAAATGAATAAGTAAAAATATTATATTCATGATAATAAAGCATATCAATTCATTTAAGTCAGATATAGATAAATAAGCTAATTAAATAGTAAAAAAATTCTCTACTGTAATATATTATAAAAATAATATATATTATGTTGTGTATTTGAAAAAATAATAAAAGTTAAAAATAATCATTTAATAATAGTACAAAAGATTTTTAACATGTATAGAGTTCATTGGATTTAATTTTAAAATTTAATGTATACTTTATTATTATTTTACAATAATTGAAAAATTATTTACTATTTTTTTTCGCATACACAACTTCATTATTTTTATGTCACAGTAAAAAATGTATTTCTAATGATACCAAATATAACCTACATATTAGAAAAATAGCATCATAAATATGTAGCAATTAGCAAAGAAGGAAAACAAAGACTGCTTAATTAATTAAAATAAAAATGCGTTTAATTTCCCGTAAAAATTTTATTGACATTTTTTGAAACATTGATAGTCTTTAATATTGTTATAATTTATTGTTCTTTATTTTATTATTAGGTTTACAATTTTCATTTCAAAAATTATCATTATTTAATGATAAAGTTAAAAAAACTTTTAAAACAAAAGACACTTTCAAACAATTTTACTGAAGTAATAACAATTAAACAGAAGTTGAAAATAACTTTTTAAAAGTGTGCACACATTTTCATCGCCTCTAAATATCTAAATGGGAAAAAGCTTTTAAAGAATACCAGTATACAAATCTCACCTCGTTAGAGCTTCTCAAAAAAGTGTTTTTATTTCACCCCATACAACAGCCTCTGTTTTGTTTAAGTCTCACGTAATGTGCACAGACTCTCAACTCCTAATGTTTTATAAACTTTACATCAAGTCACTTTGTATATCTTAAAATACAATTAAGTTAACACCCCCATTATTCTTATGCCGATTTTTTTAATTTCAGCACACGAAAGAAATCGATTAATATGAACTACGTACTTTATACAGAATGATTCAGCACTGTCGTGACAAACTTGAACCGTAAACTAAGAAAAATATTTTAAGCAAAAAACATTATATGAACATGTGTCCGAAAATTTTTCATCAGGAGACTACAGCCCTCCAAAGATTTTATTCAAAAATAGTTTTTATTTAATATCTTGAGAACCCATTATGTTTAATATTAATAACTGTTATCGATATGGGGCCAGTGGGCCCATCGATTTTTATCTAGTATTTTATTGTTCTTTAATTTTTTTCTTGAATACGAATTGTTTTTTTATTGTAAATCATTTTATAATCACCATATACTATAAACTCAATAACTAACTTTTATTATAACACACCACTGGCCTCAAGATTATAATATAAACTGCCTCTTATAATATGATTATTGGTTCTCTTGAGGTTTACCTTCTAGAAGTTTAAGTATAGTTGGTTAGGTGATTATAATGTATGGGGGTGTTAACTTGAGAGACTCGTTAACTCCTTATTTATAATCTCAACAAGAGAGTGTTGTGAGTGTGCTATTAGAGGTAAAAAATCACTTTCACGTGGTTGGAATCCAAGTACATACCGTCAATGTATTTATTAACATTAGCGTGAAGCTTTTACAAAATAAATAAGGGAAAAATGTGTTCGACGGAAAATCAAGTAATATGTCAATCAAAATAAATGTGTTTTTTCGTGTTTTATAAAATAAAATTAGAAGAATAACATAAAAGTAAAAGATTTTAACTCCGTACGAATACAGAGTGACATTTATTTGTCAATAGATTTTCATGGCCTATGTTATATATTTTTGTAAAGAATAAGCTTAAATTTAAATATAATAATTGATAAATAAATATAAAAAATAGGTAGTTCTATGATTTGTGAGGTTTAAGTTTTGCCGATTTATTTTTGGAATGGTTTTTTCCGCCTACTTAGAATGTTGATCGGGAAAACCCCAAATTGAGTTTAGTCATTAATTTTATAAGTAGTAGACATTATTATAAAAAAATTTATAATAAAGAGAATTGTAATACTTGTACAACATTTTCTCGATGGATTTCCTTTTATTAAATTTGATTTTCAAATAGATTTTCTTAAAAGTTGATAATTATTTTTAAGTAGAAATCAGCAGTCAGTTATTATGAATTAATCACTACTACTCTAAATTTCAAACCAAATTTATAACAATTCGACACCCTGTAGAAGTGTTTAGTTAGGTTTTTAAATTTTTAAAAACTTAAATTCTGATATTATGTGATAAAGATGATTTAAAATTTAATTTCATGTACTTTTCAAATCATTCATACACGTACAAAGGTTAAAAAAAACCCTCAAAACAGACACTAAACATATCGAGCACTATAGATGATGTTTTTTTCAACAAACTGTCAGATAATTCAGACACTCGAGAGACGTGTTACGTGTGTTTGAAGCAAATGACACTTCACAGAACACGTACAGTGTGGGAACGTTTTTATCTGACACTCACGGGGGTACGCTACCGATGATGCTGAGTTGGCGTAACCAAATCCCCGCGTTGTCAAAATAACAGTGAAATGTTTGAATATGAATTTACTATATTTACACTTCGATGTAAGATTTCACAAAACATTATATAACAATAAATGCTAACCGTATAAAAGATAATATATTTATTACAATAATTATGCAATATATAAAAACATAACTCACTTTAATTAAGTCAACAACATAACTAGCAAAATAACAACAATATTTAAAATATTGTAATGTAATACACCCAAAATGTATAATAATTTGAAATAAATAAATTAATAATTAAAACTAATTAACGACACCGAAAAACAGATGAAAACACTATTTACAGAAAAACAAAGACTAACAATTTAACACAAATAACACTTTCACGACGATGTGTGAGGGATAGGTTAAATAGGACCCTTCTTTGTCGTCGCTTCCTAGTTGCAGCTTATCTATTTATCGATATTTACTTATCGAGAGTTGTCTGCGCACTGGCTTCGGCTCTCGATGCCACAAGTTTTGAAATTAATAAATTACAACATCTGCACTTACATAACACAGAGCGAACACCATCACTTACTGCGTAACAAGTAAAATTAAATAAATGTATTAATTTATTTGTAACGGTTATATAGACGAAGTGTTACAATTATAAGTACTCTAATTACTATTTTTAGGGTTCCACATTATTCTCAAATTATTATCCGTTTGTCCGCCAGTCTGCCCTTTCTCGTCTCAGCAAAATATTTCGTAAATCTAATATAATATATAATATATATAATATATAATATATCTAAGCTAGAAACTTAAAATTTTATTAAAAATGCAAAGTTATGACCACCATACCTACCTATAGATGTAAAAATTTGGAAAATAACTTTTTATGAAACCTAAGCATGTAAGGTATAATAATTCGGTCAAGACATACACGGGTGTATGCTATTAGGATTCCGAAGTACGTACTACGTGGACTGTTTGGAGCCACGGGTGCATTTTTGAGTTAGAAAATAATATAAAAATAGGGTCATATTCTACTAATTGAGATCTACATTTTGACACCCCAACATGTCTAGATATGAAAATAAAAAAAAGTGACGCCTCACTCTATTTTTCCAAAATTTTAAATGATATTTCGACTTTAGTATTTGTTGTTGGTAATCTCAACAAAGCCTCATTATCAAATTTTTTTTGAGCTAGTATAGTTACCGAGTTAGAGGGGAGGGGACGAAATAAATTACTGCTTGAAGCCCCTTACTATTTTAACGCTATTTTTCGTCACCTTAGATATGAAAATAAAAATAAAAAATTCTATAACACGCCTCATTATTCCAAAATTAAAAAAAAAAAAAAAAAAAAAAAAAAAAAAATGTAGGTATTAATCAGTATAGTATGATTTGATTCTATTAACACTTTTATTTTCAAAGCGTCAGTATAAAGCAATTCGTAATAATTACTATATTAATATATTATTATTAATATATCATATGCCACATCCTCTTCTATTTCGGTACAGTTTCAAAAAAGTGTAAAAAATTTATGGTATTCAAGACTTGGGAGATACCTACTATCAATGACAAATACTAAGGTCAACAATATAATTTAAAATTTTGTAGAAATTGAGAAAAACTAATAACATAATAAATAAAAATATTATTTGTATTTAAATTATGTTTATTTTATATTTAAATAATCTTAACTCGATACTCATAGGAAATTGTCCTATAGTTCGATTTACAGAAGTTCTGTTGTATAATATAAATTGAAGTTTTCATTCTATGTGAAGCAATATTTCTTTCTTGTTTTCTTTTTTAAAATGTCAAAGAAAACTGTCATCTTTATTATGACACTTTGTTACTGTTGTTCATACATACAAACGTAGCACTGCTGATTGCGATAGCAGAATAGAATTTTAAAATTGAAAACACAGCAGTCCGAAAATAGAAGTGCCATATGTAAGAATCAATTTAAACAAATTGCTCTTCCGGTGTAAAAAAATCACTAGTTTTTAAATTAAAACTATATACATAAGAATATGAATAAATAAAATAAAATATTTGTTTACATTGAAAAATTACATCCTATAAATGAAAACAGATCTGCTTATATCCGATAAATCTCAACGAATATCCCCGAGATCCTTTTCACGCGTTTAAAATCCGCGAAAACAGATAGAATCTGTGAAAAAGCAACCCCCAGTATTACATAAAAAATTACACCTATGTTTCACTTTTTTGTACAGAAACGACCGGCTGGATCAGCGAACTGTGAAATACGCTGTTTTTATTTTAAGCGATCTTTCACATATGTACATATATGATACGATGTGAACATTAAATCATGTATATTTATTTAGGGTTACTTTTTATTTCAAAATGTTTGTGTAAAATTACAATTATTATATAATACCTGCAATAACAAATAACAGTATTTAATTAATTCAAATATTATCTTTGATTCAGTTTATTGATTTTAACGATTGGACATTAACCGTTATGATTGAATAATGTTCGGTATTAAAAGGGAGCTCGCAAATTTGTAAGCTTGCAAGCACATTCAAATTAGGTATCAAACTTATATGGCAGTTCTATTGGAGTTTTTGATAAATAGTTTCATGCATAGGAAGTAAAAACAAAGGTATGTAAAGTATATTTACTAATCTTGAGTAAAAACGTAAAAATCAACTTACTGCGCATGAAACTATCTGTTAAAAACTCAAAGAGAACTGTCATATAAGTTTGATACCTTGTTTGAAAGTGTTTGCAAGCTTGCAAATTTTGCGAGCTCCGGACATAACAATCCTTTTGAGATAATATAGGTTAAGTGTTCAGACGTATTGATTTTTTCAGTAGGTACATTACTGATTTTAAGAAAAACAAATTATAAATGTATATAGTATAGTAGCATAGTTATACTTATTTTCTTTATAAAAGAAATTAAATACTCTAATTGTTAAACGTATAAAATCACTGATTTAATTGTTTACTAAACACCGGTTGACCCGATTGCGTTAGTTTCGATTTTTACCACTGACCGCGTCGCTACCATCGCGACACATCAATAACATTTCTAGGAAAAATATTCATGTCTGCATTCTTTCAATATCTTCCATTGCTTAGCAACAAAATAACATCGGAACCCTGCTTAAATGTATTTAACACATTTACGTAATTACTTTATCTTATGCTAAACCCAAAACAAAAAATGTCAGTTGTTAACTTTTAATGGCCGTAGTCATAAAACATTTAAAAACTTCAAGTTAATTATCTAGGAGGCGCAGTCTCAAGCACTTGAACAAGAGTATCGATAACACATCGGTCATCAAAACAAGGATCCGTGGATATCTGTTTCACATTTATCATATCATGTTGGCACGCCTGTTCGTACTGCAGTGCGATAATGTTGGCACGCCTGGGAGAAACCGGTCAGCTTCAAAGATATCGGTAATAGACTTAAGTGTTCACTTTTCATGGACCATATCGATATGATTTATTAGGTTTCTGAAGTAGAGAGGATTGTATTGCAAAGTTTCTGCAAGAATTATGTTTCGTTTTGTGGTTGAAGTTGAAGCCCACTTTAAAAGATGAAAAATATGATACTTTTTCTTTTATAAAAAGCTCTTGAAATAAGAATGTATGAACAGTTTACCAAATAGCTTTATTTCATATATCGTAAAATGTTTGTAATTTGACATTAAATACTTATATGGTCTTTTTTATCTCAATGCTTATAGTTAATATGCAGAAAATAATTTAATTAATTAAACTAAAGAATATCATTATTTTTATTAATTGTTTTACAGCAAAATTGTACTCGATAATTAAAATATTGTATTTTAAATTGTTCGCAAAGATTCAGTATTTTTTATTTAATATGCATATATAAATAATAACAATTTTTAATTTAGACCGAATATTAAATTATATATGTATAAATAAAATTTTTAAATAAGGGTATATACATTATTATAATTTAAGGATGGATTTCACAGAAATTTAATAAAATATATTTTATACAAAGGAAAGTTTACAGTAAAATGAACTTATTTAAATATGTCCGTCCAATTTAGAAAACGAGAACAACAGAAACAAAATAAAACAAAAGTTTGGGGTTTGGTGAAAAAGCCACAATAATGTAAATACAGGGTGTACCAGCTCAACATTTTTTTGTATCTGTTTTCGCTTGCATATATAACTTTAAATAAAACACCTTTTTTATTTCAGAAATAGCGATAACAATATTTGGAGTTTTTATTTATTATATCTTCAAATTAATGTCTGCTGGAATTATCCTCTTTCGACAATTGGAGTTATAATATAATAAACCTTTCAAATATTTTGAAAAAAAATTGCATTTTTGGCTTTTATTTTTTAATGTAGAATTACAAGGAAGATTTATAACATGCTACCTAACATTGTAACCAGTGCACTCTACAAAAATGTAAGGTCCTTGTAGGACCTTTTTTATGTGAAAAGGCCTAAAGATTTTTTTTCTTATTGTAGGGCCTTTTCGCGATTTACAAAATATCCGATCAAGGTACCGACTGGCACCTTGCATTTTTAAGTTATTTTAGATCTCAGGTGTACGAATATAAACATAGTTGCCGATTGTCATATTATTTCCACTCACTACCTTCTAGCGCCTGCACTAAAGAATCAAATATAAAGATAAAAAAATTAAGCTTTCATACATCGATAAGTTAGTAGTACCTAGTTAAAAGACCGCGGAAGTTTTAAATCTTACAAAAGATGGCATTTAATAGGCTAAAGAACAAATACACATTTATCATGTATATGTTTAATTGAAAACTTATGTTACAACCTTTACATAACATAACACAATAACATAGAAAGTTGTGCGGTAGCAATAAAAGTAATTTAGATTGTCATAAAGCGTCCAAATTTCAAAAAACAAAAGTCTATTAATTTTAATAACAGGAAGTTAGAAGTTCCGTTGCCACAGTTAACTCGATCTGCCTCAGTCAATAACAAAACTTCTATCTGTCTCATTTTATTTTGTTTGGTTCAAATAAGAACGTTTTATCCAATTATAATACAAGTTGATGGTAAATAAATTAAGGGACTAAAAATATGTAATTTAAGTTTACATATTTTTAGAAGGTATAAAAAGACAACTTTTGTATTAAAATATTCCCTTACGAAGATGTGTCTCCATTTGCTTAAAAAATCGTCATTGGCAATTCGAATTAATATTTTCTAATAATGTATAAAAATTATATGGTTAAACACATAATACTTTATCTGTATTTATTTAAATTCTTCGATAATAATTAACTATACCTTTGGAGAATTTAGCATAAGTAAGCACTGTACATTCACTTAGAAGATGTTTTATAAAATATAATTATTAAGAATAACAAAATTTACACAAAAATCACACCAAGATGTTTTTTTAAGTACCTACTTCAAATCAGCATAATTAAAATACCTTTGTCTGAAATGTTGATTAATCCACATAATTAGTACCTGCAGTTTCAATTTTGCAGTGAGCGAATTAATCTTATAAAGTAAATTAAAGAAAAACAAACACGGAGAAAATCCTGACTCGACATTGTTTTAATTAACCTGATTTTTCTTTCACCGTGTTCGCAAACGTTAGAAATATAATTATTTAGATTCCTGAAAATAAGCCGTGTCTATTTTTTTTGTTTCCTTGTTAAATATATAATTGGATTTTCCAGATTATATTGTTGCAAGGAATTTACTCACAAGCTCAAATAAGTAAATAAATAATCAGGAGAGTTTTTAAATTATGATTCCTAATCAGGCGCCGATCTAGGTTTACAATTGGGGGGTCATGGACTGTGATATGGACAAAAAAGTTATTAAACTTTAGTGTATTTAATAAGCATGTTTCTATTTAATTTGCTTTAATTTTTGAGGTTGGAGGGAGAGTAATGTCCCCCATGACCCCCTCCCCATTAGATCTGCGCTTGTTCCTAAATAACTGATAAAACATTGAAATGAAGTACAAAATTTCAAATAAAATTATAGAAAGAAAATGGAATTTTTTTACTTCATTTATTTAAAGTGCTTTTCTTTTAGGCAAGATTATTTACGAATAGGTGTTTACATTTTATGTAGATTGTATAACTGTATATAATATACCGACTAAATTTCCTATATTGCAAAACATCGTTTTTCCAATCATTGTTTATGGCATCTAGACTCCAGACTAAATTTAAAAACAATTTTTATACTAGTATAGATAGTTACGTAACGAAAATATAATATTTATTATATAGAACCTTTCCAAACTCGTGATTTTTATGAAAATACCAGAAGTACAATTTTTTTGAATTTACATAGAATCTGAATAAACCTTGGAAGAAAACGTCTTATTCTAAGAGAAAACTGACAACTGGAAACGGATCTTTACTCATTTTTTTTAATTTTTGAAACAGTGCGTTTTAGAAAAAAATATGTTTATATTATTATTATCTATAATTTATGTCGTATTCATTTTTTTTCTAAAAAAAGTTTTATAGCACCAATGGCATAAAAACTGTTCTCTAAATTAAATAATTAAAAATAATTTTCACTTGTTTGTCCCTAAAAAATTCATTACCATAAGCCATTTTAAATTGTATATGTTCGCTTAAATAGAATATGACTATATTATAATTCTAATTTGATAATTTACAGGAAAACATTCTGACATAGATTAATTACGGTTAAATTGAGTAAAATAATGTTTTCACATAAACATAATGTACCTACCTTCTGTCGAAAGAACGTACTGAATAATGACAGTTGAATAATTTGGTACTTTCCGAAACATTACACTGTGCATAAACTTTATTTCGTTGCCTTGTTCGACATTAAAAGTTCATAGGGCGTACCCTAACGTTTGGTTTCTGAATCATTGCATGTTTAAATTATTTAAATGAAAACCTCTATTACATTTTCCCTACCTATATAATTACAGTAAAATTCACTAGTTTATGTTAGTTTTTACAAGATTTTAATTTAATGAATGTAATCTTTAAAAAAAATAACTATTAATACTTAAAATAAAAACAAATTGCTTTTGAAAACAAACCAGCGCAGTATAAATGTTTAGCGAGCTATAAAGAAATTGGGTCAAACATAACCTTAACTCCTTAACTAGTGTAAGATCTAAAACGCTTGGTTAAGTTCTTAAAAAGAAATAAAACATGCAAGCGTTATTTCTTTATGCCTTTAACCCAGATACGTCCAAACCTGTTGTTAACAAAATGTAATTTTTTTATTGTGTTAATATAAAAACATTTTTTAAGCCTTTAAAGGAAAATTTACTGAATTTAATTGGTGTGTAGTTTTCATTGCCGTTTTATTAAAATTTTGGAGAAAAAACACCCTAACTTTTTGAACGGGTAGTCGGATTTGATTTTGGTCGACATATTTATAATCAGCGTATAAAAATCTATGTAATAAACATACATTTAACGAAATTTAAAATTACAAAAAAATGGGTGTCAGGGGTTATTTTAGTGTGTAGTTTGTTTCTGCAGTTCTAGAAATGAAAAGTGTAATTATAAAAGTAGAAAGCCAATAATAATGATACTAATAAGGAAAATGTGCAGTTGTAAAACTTTCTTAAAATAACCCCTGATTTACTATATACATAAATAAAAGATTTTCTTCCTGGAAGAACATTAATTGTAAATATAAAATTTCACCCTTCTATGTGTTATCGTTTTTGAGTTACAGACCAACCGACAGACAGACAGCATAGTCAAAATCTCGATTTCGAAAAAAAAATCGGTTTAAAAATGGAACAATTTTTTAAATAAGCCAATACGAACTTATATTATTAGATATATGTTAACTCATTCATTACATATGTCATGATATTTAAACTTAACAAATACAGAACGTGAATGTAATATAAAGCTTTTTCTCAGTAATCTGCAGCCCACTATCATGGTTCTTAGGGAATTTAGAAAAAGATCACATACTTTTATCTCATTTATATGGGGATATCGTATTTTCTCTTAACACTATGCTTTAAGAATCCTTTATATTCAAAGAACAAAATGCAGCAGTGGATTTCTGGAAAAAAGCGCACTAGAAACTAATATACAATAATTATATTTCCTATGCATTTTAATGTGTTTTGAGTTCAGTAGCATTTTTATAGATATTATTTTAGTTTTAATTTATTTATATACATGTAATTTTGTAACTCTATTAAAAAAAATAACACTTTCAATAAATTAAGTAGATATTTTATTGTGAAGTGAAAAACAACTTAGTAACTAAATAATAAAATTTGTAAAAAAGGTTAGTAAATACACAGGTTGCCTCAGTAGCTTTTAACCAATCAGCTTGGGCATCCCAGATGACGTATTTTCCCCTTCTCGCACCGAATTACAAGACTATATTTGTTATGATTGGGCACTCTGTATTTCCCTCTCTCGTGCCAAACTACTGAGGCTACCTTGTACTTTACATACTTTGTCTCTAACCCTACTTTTCACTTCACAATAAAATATCTACTTAATTTATTGAGTGTTATTATTTTTTTAATGCTCTAAAATTCGATACAGGGTTACAAAATTGTAATCTAAACAAACTTTCTTAGTGGATTTTTTTTTCATAATTTGAAAATATAGGTAGTTTGTTCTTGGTTATTTTTACAAATTTGCTTATAAAACAACCTGTAGAAGATCAAATCAACTATTTTTTGGTATACGTTAGTTTTACATCAAGCAGGACTCGATCCCCAAATGCCATTCCGAAATTCGATTTTTTTTTGTTCATTACACCTCTTGTTACATCTATGCTTGGACACACTGTATATTGGAAAAAAATCGTATATGTATTTTCGATCTATCACATACTACTTATACTATATTCATGGAAAATTTCAATTTGCTAGTTTAAGCGGTTCGGAAAATAGACTAAACATTCATAAGTGGGGTATATCATTTACTTAAGGTTAACCAATATACATACTTAACTAATATGATGTAAATGGGTATAAGTAACGAAAAAAAACTAGAGATATAGATAGGTATTTAATAAAATGAATCTTTTTATAAAACTGTGTTATGTTTATATTGTATCTACTAATAAACAATATAATACGCATAATAATTAACACAACTTCCAGATAACTTTATTCACATTAACAAGTTCGTATTTCTGTCCGGATGAAAGTTTTACACCTTTTTAACACAGTTTCATTACAAGTAGGTGTAAAAGTTGTTAATAGTTGTTTCTTTGGTCGACTTGTATCAAACCGAAATTGATTACATGTTAACCCTCGTAAATAATGATAGGTTTTGGCGCCCAGGGAATGAAAGAGAAAGAGAGAAACAAAGAGACTGTATAGAGCCCCAGCGGCGAGAAGCCGTAGTAGTAAAAAATACTGTCTTTCTGAGAATGCGGTTAGTTATTTTTCTCACACGGGCATAAATTTGTGGTGGTTTATGGCAAAATATATAGTCAAGTATCGTTAATGCGATTTGTGTGGGTAATGTGGGATAGATAAAACGTTGAATAAATTAGGGAAGAAGTTTTCAAACTGTTTTCTTTTTTTAATTGAATAACCACATATTTTTTCCCATACAAAGTAGAATGGCAGAATTATTGATTTTATCAGTATTTATTAATAAATCTGTAGGCCAGTGGCGCCGGAACAATTTTTTTCTGGGGGGGGGGGGAGTACGAACCTCAAAAATTAATCTGACCTAATTTTACTTGGCGTTCTTAAAATTCAAAATTGACATCAATTTTCTTTAGCTTGATTAATATCGTATTCGTAGGTAATAATCTGCTTGATAGTTTTCGGAATTTTTGTTTTCCTGTAATTGAACTGATTTTGATAAGACTTTCATTAATCGAATATGATAATTGATTTATGGCAGCCGCATATAAAAGAAATTTTACTGATACTTGATAACTTCTAATAATAATGAAATCCATATAATCAATGGCAGTTTTATATTTAATTATTTAATAAAACAGAAAACAATTTTATTAAATATAAAAAAGTATAAATATATGCTTAATTCTTCTAAATTGTTCTGAATGGTAGTTTACGATTTACGACTGAGAGAACAAATGATTGTAGAATGTAAAATAAAGAATGCAATTATAAAAGTCCTGTATGGCGAATATAACCGTATATCTTTGTAAAATGTAATAGAGATTTTTCTGAAATTGTGCCAGAAAATTGTCGTCTAAATGTAAGCTAGAATGTCCAGACTAATTTATTTTTATTTGAACAAATAATATTAATCATTTTAAGTGCAGTATTAATTATTTTGTTTAAGGTTATTAGCCTAGCACCCCTTTAGTTATGAACTATCCATATTTTTTTTTAATAAAAAAGATTTGATTTCGAAAAATTTTGTTTTTAATTTATATGCAGAACACATGTATGTATATTAAATGGAATTTTTTACTGAGTTAATAATTAAAAGTAAAAAAAGTAATTTGGTGATTGCAGTATATGTATCTTTAATATATACTATGGCCTCGCCGACTAGCTGTTGCACTCGTACACGTTGTTTGCCTGTAATTACTGTTATGGATGATTTGTTCACGCGTCTTTACAAACATGCTGTCATGGCAGTTTTGTATTTCTAGTTTTTCATTATTTTGAATAAACCTGGTTCTGAAACTACACGTGAATGTATGTGTTTTATAATTTTTATAGTATGTATAGAATTTTTGTGTAGAATTTCAATAAATAGAGCACTTTCTATAATATTTTTAATATCCAATTACTCAAAAAACAAACGTCCAATATTATTTTTTTAAATTAGTAAAATATATGAGCTATTAATAAATAACATATTAAAATATTATATTTATATCTATACATTGCTGTAATGATCGAATAACCTTAATATTTCCAGACTAATCTATTTAGAAAACAAAAATCACGAAAACAAAAATGTTCTAACCTCCCAGTGGTAATGAAATTCGATATAGCTTTTAGAAAAATAAACAGTCTTAAAAACTATGTCACTAATAATAATAATAAAAAAAAACTTGTTTTCACAAATTACCGACCTTTTACGGTTAAACGGGCCATTTGTAAAACATCCATATATACATACAATCAAATAATTTGAAATTCCTATGGTTTTTTTGTCAGATATCCTGTGGTTTCCAGTTAAAAAGGTACTTATTTTTTTTGTCGCCGGTGTTTTTAAAAAAAAAACTATACACATGTGGATATAACAACATTGATTCAAACATAAATGTTTATTGGTTTTGTTAAAAGCTGTTTTAAAAAAACCTAGCGGCTGTAAGTTTTGCTTTTATAACACCTTGTTGATCGAATAGCGTAAAATTAAATTTGACCTTTTTATTATCATTTTATTTCTTAATTGATTATAAAATTTATTTTATTGAGCTATATTGATTTGGTGGGATTTACTAGGTGTTAGTTATTGTATTTTATTGAATTATTTTGTAATTTGGTAAAAATTACGTGGCACAACCCAATCATATATTTTTTTATTTCTTTACAATATGATAATAATAGTAAAAATATAAATTAATAAAATAAAATTAAAGAATTTTCTCTAAACTAAAAAAAGCAAAGCAAATGCTATCTGCGAGGTGTTAAATCATTATGTGTTAATAAACATCTACATATAGTATGTATAGGCTAATAATGTAAAACTGCTGTGCATTCCAAGATGTACAGTGAAATGCAGAAGTGGTCGTTCAGTTTTTATTCAAATTCGCTTATCACAAACTTAGTAGGCTCCTCCCATTTGATTAATAATTAATTAATTATTAAATTAAATCATTTCTCCATATACCAAATAAAGACAGATGTTTTGAAACTCATTTGCTAGATAAAGAAGTACTCTTCATTCATAATACTCATATATTTATGTGGCAATAAATATTTGATATTCCGAATTTTAATATTTAAATATGTTAAACTTGATTTAAAATGAATTAATGAAATGGACATATATTTGTGTTTATATTTAAAATGATATTGATAATGATTTTAGAATCTGTTATAAGCGATTCTGACCTTTAGGGTGGCAGACGACTTCTGAAGCCCATAGTACACCCCAATCACAACTGATTTCAACTTAACGCGAATGTGCGAATTCCTTCATAAACACCATACAATTGATTACAACTGTCACGAAACTGTCATTTAAATTTAATACCCTGTAGATAGCGTTTGCTTTGCTTTTGATCTAGAGCAAATTTGGCAAAATTTGCATCAATTAATATGTAATAAGCAAGAATTACTATTATGTATTTATAAAGTTAAAATATTACTGATTTATTTCAAAAATAGTGAATGATAAGAAAACTCTACTCTTTTTTTGAAGCGGACCCCCAGCCCATTAAGCCAAGATAATTTGAAACTGCTATATCAATACACGTAATCGATACCAACCACATCTGATACTCAAAAATGATTCGGTAATTATTTCTAAAACAAATGAATTCCGTCGAAATTGAGAATCGTGAGAACATACAATTCGTTCCAAACTTTACGAGCAGTATTATTGATGGCTTTCAATTACTTATTTCTAAAGGAAGTATGTCGGCAGCTTCAAATACTTGTTTATTTATCCATAATTGTCAATCCCTTGTTCTTTGCCATACTCTGATTTTTGTAAAACATTTTTTTTTAATCTTAAATAAGATTATAATGATTTATTTTATAATGACAATGAACTATGAAAACTTAGATATAATTACGAGAAGATATAGATTTAGAATGTTACTTTATTAAATAAAAATAATAAATTGCTACTTTGGCCACATCAATAAAAAATCATAAATTAATATTTTATAAAAAATATCTCGTCCTATGCAAATACTATATAGTGCAGCGGTTCTTAAACTTTTATGAACAAATATTTTACAAGGACTCCCTCCTGACAGAAAAGCAAAACAAAAGTTGTTAGATAAAATTAATCATTGGTAAATAGAAATGTAAAAGTACTTTAATTTATGCCAAATATGTTTCACGGACCCCTAGTTTAAGATGGGAACTCAAGTTTAAGAACCGCTGATATAGTGTATAGTTCATATATGAATTATTTTTGAACAAGGGTAAAAACGAAACAAAATAAATATTTGTTTAATATTGAAGGAAGGGGATATTATCTACTCTTCTGTTGAATAATAAAAGAAGAATAGCCATATAATATTATATTTAAATGTTTAAAAAAAAAAAAAAAATAGAAACATTGAACAAACGTTTTTTTTAGCAATTGTATATCTGGTTGAGGGGCTATGCCCAATGGCCAACAAACGAATAATAATAAGAAACAATTGTATAGATATAGAAATTATAGATATATTTATAGATTATGTATATTAAAACTATTAAAACCATTGAACAGAAAATTCTAACCATTTTATATGAAACTAATTTTAAACAAATATGGAGACTGTGATACGCTCTTTCAGAAAATATTAACTTTCAATTGGATTAATGAATAAATTTAAGAAATGATGCCCATTTTATCAACGTATGCACTTTTTTTAGACCGAGAGTAGAAAACATTACCAAGCCAACCCTGTTTGGAGTGTGTAATATAATAATGACAAAACTTATATTAAGAAACTGAAATATAAATACCTATCTATTGATATTTCCATTACATTACATATACATACACATTAGGGTGTTCCAAAAAAAGTCGATAATTTTTTTTTTTCGATTGCATGTGAAATTCTTGTTATATATGCTATAAAAAAAATTCTGTAAAAATTTGAGCCCTTAATATCAACTTGAAGAACTCCATCACCGAATTTGAAGATTTACCATTGATTTAACATGGAAAAATGATTTTTTAACGTTCATTTCTCCTGCAAACTATGTAGAACATTATTTTTCGGAAAAACCATGACTGATCCTTCTTCAGTATTAAATTCTGTAAAAAAAAGCTCTTAGGATCCAGTCTCTAACGTCAACAAATTCAAAAAATCTGTATTTTTTAACGCAAATAAAAACAAGAGGGTTGACGTTAGAGACTGGACCCTAAGAGCTTTTTTTTACAGAATTTAATACTGAAGAAGGATCAGTCATGGTTTTTCCGAAAAATAATGTTCTACATAGTTTGCAGGAGAAATGAACGTTAAAAAATCATTTTTCCATGTTAAATCAATGGTAAATCTTCAAATTCGGTGATGGAGTTCTTCAAGTTGATATTAAGGGCTCAAATTTTTACAGAATTTTTTTTATAGCATATATAACAAGAATTTCACATGCAATCGAAAAAAAAAAATTATCGACTTTTTTTGGAACACCCTAATACACATACATTTTAAACGTAACTTTTACAAACCAAAACATTTAATCAACAGGGGTTGTTCTGTATAGGGTACATCAATATGGCTATGGCGGGAGTGTTGGGGGTTGGTATGATTGATTCACTGCCGCATCACGACGCCAACATCCCTTCACCCCCCCAAAAACAATGTATGAAACAGAACGTACCATGTCAATGTCGTACGCAAGTTTGAACAAAACATAAACAATTGATTAATGATGAACATTTTTACAATAATCATACAGATAATATGTTGTTTAATATCGCTGCGAGCGCGTACGACGAGGTGGCCGAGTGGTTAAGGCGTTGGACTGCTAATCCAATGTGCTCTGCACGCGTGGGTTCGAATCCCATCCTCGTCGGTTTGGTTTTTATTTTTATTTGAGTGGAACTGAAGAATTCTATGAATTGTTGGTTTATTTCGTGATGTTAAATTACAGGAATTGAATAAAATGCAGTGGAACGAGTTTAATCCGATTTTTCCTTATAAGGCAATGCATTTTTTTTAAACAAAAAATTGATTTTTTTGTTATTCGTACGATCCAAGTCCCATTCAGTTGTAAAAAGTCTAAATTTAAACAAATAATTTGACTTTATTACTTTATTACAGGGATTTTCACCCTGTTGTGGTTATACGTACCAAAATTAACAAGAACTGATTTATGTATGTATTTGATATTTCTTAATATTTTTCATGATAGTTAGCAACGATCAGAAGTCTAATTAGAGATATCAACCGTACAGTGGCACCGGAACCAATTTTTTATAGGGGAGGGGGGGCGAACCTGAAAAATTAATCTGACATAACTTTACTTGACGTTTCTAATAATTCAAAATTGACTTCAATATTCTTTAGCTTGGTTAATATCATACTATTTGTTAAAAAAAAGAAATACAGTGGAAACGAAATATTTTAAGATGGGGTCTTATGGAAGAATGCCGGGACCTAAAAAAAGAAAAAAAACGTACTAAAGCAAAACGTACTAATGAGGTTTCACTGTACTCACTTTTAATTTTCCTTTGTCTCTGACTAGACTCTTGATTACATTTTATAATTTGTTTGTGAGCTTTAACATCACAAAAATTAAAGAATTTTTAAGAGTAAAAAATAACAATAATTTTTTTTTATAACTGTACGTTCACTTTGAGGGGGCAAAAATTAGTCAGTGCTCCCCCTCCCTGAAAATTAACTTAAAACTGAAATTAACTGAAATTATATAGTAAGTCTGAAATAGTAGGTACTTAATGTATCATTAATCTAAAAAAACAAATAATCGTTATGTGATATCTACTATATATCTGGAAATTATGTCTGTTAACAGGGGCGTCCATAGAATTTTTTCTAGTGGGGGTAAAACTTGTAGACAAATAATTGCACCAGTAAAGTTCTACTTAAATATATAATTATATGATTTTTTGTTTTTGTTTTCACAACAGAATATTGCATCAATTTACGCGATCTCAGGGGAAGGGGCGTTAAAAATTATTTCTTTTTAGAACGGCGAGTACCGTTTTTGCCTGGAGAGTACGGTTCTCCGCGATTTGTCTAGTCCTGCCAATGTATATACAATATAGATCATATTAAAAATTTATCAGGGATTTTATGAAAATTACTGTATGCACAAGATAATTTATTATCGTTAAGGTAGGGTTGGTAGTTCATTAGAAATATATTTCAATGAAAATGTTTCACGAGAGAAATCATATTAGAAACCGCTCTTACAATATATAATACCTTTTAAAACATACATGATGCATCGCGTCTTTTTCAATAGAAAAACTTTTAAAACCTTTTGGCAAATCACTTGTCAACTTGTCTAAGTTACTGAATGAGCTGTCAGTTGAAGTAGTAGACGATCTTTTTGTGTTAGTTTTTACTCGCACTGGATCAATAAAAATACATAATACGTACTTCGGGGTTATTGTATCGATGAAATCTGATACGAATTACACGGATATATAAAAAATATTGCGACATACTTAGCGCTAGATTGGTTTTAGGAATTTGTCAAAATTTCTTATTTATTTTATGGGGTAATTTTATTAATTTGGTTCCGAATCCAAAGCGGTTAACTTTATGTTATTAATTAGGGTCGATCGACACTATTGTGCCAAATATTCAGTATAGTAAATACTGTATTGGAGTGTGACTTGAGCGATACCGACAGTATACCTATAGTGTGGATGCTTTCATTGTTTATTGTTTACTTATATTTTGATTGAAGCGAGACCGGACCGAGACTGGCACGATAGTCTGGATGGACCCTTAGAGTCCATGTTACAAGTGCTCCACGAAATAATAAAAACAATTCACAATCAGCGCTACCGAGACCGATTTTCATCCTTACCACTTATAATTCATTTCAGAAGCTGTGTTTAATCTTATTTCAGTCGTTTCACAGAAAAATAAATTATTAGATAATTGTTATTTGAAGAAAATATTGTACATTCCTTACTTCTCTAAATACAGAAAATTACGATTGGATTCGAAATCCATTTGCTGCAGTAAGATAGTAAGATAGTGCTCCGCAATTTTTTTTATAATCAAAATTGTTTCGTGACTGAAAAGGTTAAGAACCACTGAATTAGACACATACCTCCTTACAATAATTTACTACGCCCTTGATTATAAACATCAAAAATGTACTGTATTATACTCAATACTGTAAAACAATAAATAAAAAGTTAATACCATATTCTTTTTTTTTACTTCCTTTTTATCGCACCTAAAATATAATATAATCTCTTACACAAGTCATCTAATTAAAAATTAATAAAAGCATGTACGTAGCAGGCTATGACTTCCAATCAATTTTAAGTAGGTTATCTATTCATCATAGTGTGCATAGAGTAATTTGAAACAGGTGCCTATTGAGAAAGATACATGTATGTATACCAGATTACACTGACGGCTTATTCAAATAACAAACGCGTTCCAAGAAATATGTTAGCTTAACTTTTAACTAGAAACGATTTTGTTATCTAGAGAAATGTTGCTATACATACAAACAGTTATCTGTATTTGTCAATTGTTCTATAGATTCTGTTATTAATGACTGCTTTAGTAGAATAAATGATAGGCCCTTTCTAGATTTAATTGTAGGGTGAAGAAAAGAATGAAAGTGGATTAAAATGAGGGTATTGGGATAAAGGAATTCGTGAGGTGGGGAAAGGAGGGAGAGAGATGAGGAATGTTGAACGTGGAATATAATATGAATTATTTTCAAAACAATAGAATGTTGTCAACTTCAGACATTTAGTAAATTTTAACAATCAAAATACTGCTTCAAAATTAGCAAATAGGTAAATATCTAACGTTTATTTAATTTATATAACACTGTCTAATTAGGATTATCACCTGTACCTACTGAGTTCACCTGCACATTTATATAATTAGGTTTTTATTTGAAGATGTCACGAACACAAAGTGTTCAGTAATTATAACAACTGTCTTGTAAAATGATAAAATCTACTCCTTTTAAAAAGTAACTAAAACATTTATTATGTAGAACTAATTGAACCCTACATAAAGTCTGCCCTGCTAAGCACAAATGTGTTATCTGACAATTTTGTCAAAATTTTAAGCACAAAATGGCATTATCTATATCTTCCTGCGTCTTACTAGTGTTAAATATGGTATATATACTTGTTTCTTCTAATAAAATCACTTTTTGTTTACCATAATCTACATTTTAAGCTTGAATTACTAGATGATATTGTTTCATATCTACTGTCGGTACAATTTTTAATCAATGTGATAAAAATTGGTTCATGTCTTTTAATTTAAAAAATTAAGTAATATAAACCCGATTAAATGCAGTTTTACCGAATTTTAGAAAATGTAGTGTAGTTACAATAAAAAAGCAAAGATAAACAACTTAACTTTACTAACAATAAGTCGTTATTAACGTAACTATACTTTACTAGGCATATACGAATAATTATGGTATCTGCACGCAGATACCATAATTATGCCTAAGTAAAAAGTAGTTATAGTAAAGTAGCTTACAGTAAAATTAAGTGGGTTTATAAATCTGTAAAATGTTAACTGCTTTTTTAATAGAAAATATTCATTCTATCACATTTATAATTCAAAAAATTAGAAAATACTTTAGATGAAAACTCTTTTTAAAATATTAAATGCAGGGCAACAATTTAAAAATACAAACTGAATTTTCTATACTTTCATCTAAATGCAGATACCATATTTGTGCTTAGCAGGATAGAATTATACACATGATTTTGATATATCTCTTATGCCCGGTATTATAAAGAATTTGCACGCAAATTTGCTTCCAGCTAACGCTATCTACTGGGAGTCAAATTGTTGTGAAATTGCTTGATATTTTAAAGCAGTGGTAATAAATGTATAATAATGTAAATGCATTTTATGAGGTACACTTGGCAGTACTTATTTTAAGTCGCTGATTTCTACTTAATACGCATGCGTCGAAATCATTATATGTACGATTTCATTGACTATATCTACGAGTGGTTGTCATTTATATTTAATACCTAGCAGATAGCGTTAGCTGGGAACTAATTTGAATTTGCACTCAAGCGAATTCTTTATAATACCGGGCAGTCTATACCTTTTCAACTTCAAATTGAGACTTATCAATTTCAAATTGGGAATAATCAATTTCAAATTGGGACTAAACAATTTCATATTGGGAATAATCAATTTCAAATTGAGACTAAACATTTTCAAATTAGGAACAATCAACTTCACTTTGAAATTGATTATTCCCAATTTGAAATTGTTTAGTCTCAATTTGAAATTGATTATTCCCAATATGAAATTGTTTAGTCTCAATTTGAAATTGATTATTCCCAATTTGAAATTGATTAGTCTCAATTTGAAGTTGAAAAGGTATAGTTTTGGCCAGCGTACAAGTTGAATGATTCACATGTTTTTTTGATTTACACACACAAAAAAACTTTTGCGGTAGTGCAATTAAACACTGCCTATACATATTATTTATATGTTAGATAGATACATGAGCAGTCTATTTTATAATACGAGTATTACAGTGGCGAAGCGTCCATAGAAGCAGAGAAAGCAGTGCTTCCCTTATTTTATAGGTAAATTAATACAAATCTGTGTTTTTAGTTAATAAATAATTTAAAAATATTATTAGAATATTATGCGCAACTCAAACATTTTAATCAAAAATAGCATTTAATATTAATTTACAGGCTCAGTTATAAAACTATAATACCTCTACGTCTTATTTTCTTGTATTTTAGTCGATATTTGTAGGACGGGTTGAAGTTCACTGCAGGAAATTTCACTAAAAAATTTTGAATTTTTGATTTCGTTAAAAGTATGTTTATTGTATAGAAAATGACGTGAAAAGTTGATATTTTCAAACCGCAGGTCTGTATCTCAAACCGTTCTTGAGATATAGCCTCTCAAAGTTTCAGTTTTTTCAAAAATTTGAAGAAAAATGGCTCTAACTTTTGAACGTGTGGTCGGAATTGATTTTAGTTGACGGATTTGGAATCAGCGTGTCAAAATCTATATAATGACATGTATAATACCTTAAAACTCGAAAAAAAAAAATTCGCGAAAAATCGAAAAAATGTCGATTTTTGACGAAATTTTTTTTGTCAGATTTTAAAGTATTATACATGTCATTATATAGATTTTGACACGCTGATTTCAAATCCGTCAACTAAAATCAATTCCGACCACCCGTTCAAAAGTTATGGCCTTTTTTCTTCAAAAATTTGAAAAAACTAAAACTTTGAGAGGCTATATCTCGAGACCGGTTTGAGATACAGACCTGCGGTTTGAAAATTTCAACTTTTCACGTCATTTTCTATACAATAAACGTACTTTTAACGAAATCAAAAATTCGAAATTTTTTAGTGAAATTTCCTACAGCGAACTTCAACTCGTCATACAATTATCGACTAAAATACAAGAAAATAAGACGTAGAATCATTTAGTTAAGAATTTATTTAAAAAAGTAAAAGCTTGAACTTAAGGTGTTTCATAACTAGTTTTTTTTTTGTTAATAGGAAGGGGAGGATTGACAAAATATGCTTCCTTTTTAAAAATTTCACGCCTCGCCACTGGAGTATTACTATAAATATACGAAAACAATTATCTACTATACATTTAATGTAACGCGTAACGTTACGTATTACACAACAATTAAATACAATAGTGATACATGTATACAAGATTAAAATTAAATACATATAATACATTATCATACCTTTCATTTCCTCAATTATCCCAACTTATAAAACTAACAGGGGTCTAGTTATCTATGCTTAAGGCATAATCAAATGAGTATATATGTACAGATACACTGAAACAAAGTGTATTATTAGCTATCGAGAGGCTTTAATAATTGTCAGATTCTGTACGTAATTAGATAATAGCTGATCGATAGAACAGATTAGAGTTTAATGAGAATGGAGACATTATAGCGGTCGTAGGATTAGTTTAAATGTTTCCAGCAGGTTTTAGAACGGGCTTTAGTGTTGTAAACTATAAACTCATGGATATATAGACTCGCCATTAACGATAATCGTTCGATAATGGCCACAAAAATAATTTATCTCTTACTAGTAATTGGAGCAAAAAGTGGTAAAGTGGGGCATTTACATATTTCAAACGTAGATATATAATCGTTGGTGGATCAAAAGTTGTTCTACACAAAATAAACAGTTAAATAGAAGTTAAGTATGAAAAGTTTTTTTTCTATTCGAATATAAAACTAGACTGAACTCCTGAGTAAAGTAAAAATCAGTAAAAAATAATAATAACAATATCAACATTCACTAGTAGATTTAACTTTAAAACCAGTTCCACACTGTTTTCAAGTTTTTGCTGGGGTAGAAAATCCCAACGGAATTTAGGGATATTTCCCAAAGGTTTTAAGTAAAATAAGGTCGGTATATTCGAAACGGTCAGTTCAAGATTGGATTATTTCTGTATCTAGGTACAATACCGCAACATTTTAAATATACGTTTTCCTTATTTTGAACAGTTTGTCTATCAAAAATGTTTAATGTTTTGATAAGAACGAATATTTAATTTCAAAGTTATTAATATCGAATAAATCAATAAATGTGTAAAAATCAATTTGACTGTAATACATTTATATTTTTTATAAAATAATAATATAATCAATACTTTTTATTATTCTATTTTTTTAAATACTAGTAGTAGGTATCTATCTTCACAAATATATTAATTTAGCATTTATTCAAATCATTTTAATAATAATTTGTAATATACTGATTACAGAATCAGATATAAAATTGATACATTTTTACATATTTCATAAATTATTAAACAGCAGATTATTGATTTTCTTCTAGTGCACGTTACCCCTTTTAGATAATAATACGTACACGTTAGAGTGAGATAACAACCCACAATAATGATATATAGCTTTTAAATAGCGGGCCATATCACCGTGTTATATCTGGTAATAATATGGTCACTTACTTTAACTGGACCAATAATGCCAATGAGATAATACCGTACGTACAATATACCGATTCAGCTCTTTGAGGTGTATAGGTGTGAGTGTTTATGTGTGTGTGTGTGTGTGTGTGAGTGTATATGTTTGTGTAAATGCAGTAAATATCAAGCTATTGTTTACAATGAAGGATTTACGATTTTATTGCCCTGGGCTATGTTACCGTGCCTTACATTTTAATCAGGAAGTTCGAAATTTATTAAGATGAAATTATTATCTGTATCGCATATTATTATAACATTATATTATGTATTTTAATTTTTTAGTTTAATGTCCGGTATTATAAAGGAGCTCGCACAATTTGGTAGCTTGTAAGCACTCTTAAATGGGGTATTAATTCTGTACTAGTATCTATGGAATTTAGAGCAGTGATACTTCAACTTATTATAACACAGTTGGCAACTTTGACAGTACAAAATAATTTTCATTCACCAGTTTTAATATCGTACCACGCATGTGCCAAAATTGTCTACTTAAAGAGAACTGTTAGATACGTTTGAAACCTCACTTGGAAGTGCTTGCAAGCTAGCAAATTTTGCTAGCTCGTTTATAATGCCGGACATTAAAATGTTTAAATAGATAAGAAACCAATAAATAATATAAATATGTACATAATTTGTAAATCGGTGGAGTTCGAAAACAAAAATTATAAATGTTGACCACCACTGGTTTGCTAATTTAAATATTTACTCGTATATATACATACATACAGATACAACCTGTGTTATATCCCCATCTTCGTCTTGTTAATCTGCTGTTATTGAATAAACAACAATCAATTTGTCCCCTGTAGGAATTTACCTCACCACTTCTTGTTGATATCTGCCCAGCCAGCAAAATTATAACTAATTTATAATACTGTAATTTAGCACAAACTGACACATGCGTAAAATCTATAAAGATGTATAATCATATCATTTTTAGAAGTATCTTATCTATGATGTATAATAATGTATATTGTATAGTAACGAAAAAATAACACGAAGAATCAAATATTAAAACCTGGAAACTGTGCAAAAAATATGAAATACTGCAATTAAACATTATTTAAAACGACATTGCAAATCTATAACATGTTAGCTGCGTTAAAACGCAGCGCCGTTTCGACGCAGTTATCCATGCAACTTGTATTGAATCACATATTATAATAGATTTTCAAGGTCGAAGCGGTGACGGTGACCGTTTCTGTATAGTGCCAAAGCTTAAATCCATCAAAATCGAAGATTATAAATTATTTAAAAAATATCAATTCAAAACAAAAAATATACAAAATGTAACATCATTAATAAGTTTTACCCTAACTGTAATATAGATAGTAAGTATAGTAATTGTTTTAAAAGTTTATATACAAAGCAATAATGTCATAAAATTCATACAAGCCATGTACTTAATCAAAATTCTTAAATCAATTCTATAACTTTGAAAATTTTAACTTGATCCCATTCCACTTGTAAGTTTCTGTATTATTACATCCATTCAAAACACCCCTGAAACTATATAGTGAATATATCTTGAACAAGAACAAAGATATTTCCTGTTTTCCAAAAGTGCCGTTCAAATTTCATTAATACATAATTTCTGTCATACGCCAAAGAGCCTTAACCGTATTAACATCCATCCAGTAGGAGCGTGAATGTAGTTTGATGAACAAACTTTTATGAATAATTACCACGTCGTGATAATGAATGCACCAGACACAACGGGGCTGTTATCGGGGACTCCGATCGACCCTCTACCACCTAACTTTAACTTTTGAATTGAGTCGTTTCACATTAACAACATTTTATCCAATTATGAGTAGTTTACAAACTGAAGCGAATAACTTTCTTTTTCGATTTTCTAATTTTAGTACAAAAATAAGTACTTTATACAGGTGTCCAAGATAAGCGTGAAATGCATGGGGATTTCCTAAACATTAATGTCCGTTATTATAAAGGACCTAACCGACCTAACAAAATTTGCTAGCTAGCAATTACATTCAAATGGGGTATTAATTCTGTACTAGTATCAATGGATTAGTTATGGAATTTAGAGCAGTGACACTTCAACTAATTGTAACACAGTTGGCATCTTTGACCGTACAAAATAATTTTCATAACATCATCGCTGTTTTAATACCGTTTGTATTTACCTACAACGCGTGCGCGAAACTTGTCAAAGTCATCATCAAACTCCAAAAGAACTGTCGTATAAGTTTGATATCTCAGTTGAAAGTGCTTGCTAGCTAACAAATTTGTTAGGTCCTTTATGATACCGGACATAAGAGATACAGATTCGGTTAAATGAAATGAATTATTTGTAAGAAAGAGGTAGGTATTACTACATCAAAAAATATTAATAATTGTATGTGGTTTAGTATAGACGGTATATCAAAAAACAGAAAATTCGGAAATTCTTTAAATGGCTATAACTTTTTTGTTAAAGGAGATAGGTATTTTTTGTTTACGGCTTCTTAAAGAACTTTTTGTGTAGAATTGATTGGTGTATTTAGAATTTTTATATCACTTTTAGTTTTTGAGTTACAAGCCCTAACTTAAGTTTTTCTTATGGGCCACTAAGTTATTTATAGCATATTTGAACGTGTTTTTTTACTCTACTTTACAACAATGCATATGTCACTTGTCATATTTATTTTTGAAAATAAGTCGAACTACTAAAATAATACTAGTCATATTTATAATGTTTTTTAATACAAACATTTAAGTAGGCCATGAAAAACAAAAATCATAACAACAACAATCAAAATAACAAATGAATATTTGAAAAAAATAAACTATTACAAAAAAAATTATTACTTTTTTTCGAAAATAAGTATGGCAAGTTACATATCGTTGTAAAGCACTATAGCTAACTCAGTGGCCCATAAGAAAAACGAAAAATACGCCACTGTTTTTGAGCGAGTAAAATATACAAAATATACAATATAAATGTATACACGAAAAGAATTTAAAATGAAATTACATTCATATTAATATTAATGCGAAACGCATCATAAAATGCAAACAAGGTTTGTTCTGTATCTATAAGCAAAATATGCATATTCATAAATTTTTAATTCTTTGAATTTAAAATAAATAAATAAAAAATTGTACATTGAAAAATTGCAATTACTGAAATAAATACAGATTTTAATTATACACAATTTTATTATATGAAGAACTGCACCAATATATTTTAATCTAATCTGTCAGTACAATGTAAATATACATTTGTAATCTATATATAAGGTACTGGCACCAGTTTTGGAAAGGACCCCAGTAATTGTAAATTTTTAATTAAATGTACTGAATTAGAAATATATGTTGATATTTGATTTCTACCATTTCTGAAAATTAATCTATATACATTTAACTATCTTACAGCGTGATTTGATGACAATCGGCCAATAGGTGTCAAAAAGGTGGACATATAAACTAATTATTAGTATAATTTATTAATAATTATATTATCATAGAAATTGCTTTACATTACTTCGTGCTCATTACTGGTTTTACCTTTGCCATTACTGGAGAAAAAAATATGAACAAAATAAAAGGCTATAATTTAAAAAACAAACTATATTTGCTGACTTCGGTAATTAAATTGATTTTAAATAAAAAGCTACTTGTTTTATCAGTAACATAGCCCATTCATCCAAAAAAAAACACCAAAAACTTGCTCTTATAACGGCCATAACTGGTGTCTTTACCTTACATGGTTTTACAAGCAATTAGCTCCTTTTTGCTAAAATTTTGAATTTTTATCTATTTGTTCCTTTTAATTTAATTCTTTAAACCAAAAAATAATTATTAGTTTCTAACAAAATGTATACAAAACAAAAGGATTTGATTTGTGATATTTCTAGTATGTACCTTCATAAAATTCCGTTGTCTAAACATTACTAAAAAAGCAAACACAACTCCACACATAAAACAATTTCAAATCCGCCCGTATAACACAACCCTCTGAGTGAGGAGTGCACGTGCACACCCGGTCCGAGTGAGGGAGTGATGTACGTATGACGGGGATGCTGAGTACCCTTCCCAGTCACGTGTGCCACCCACGCACGTGACCAAACTTTACATTGCGCCGCATTGACGTAGATCTGATATTAACAATAAATACTGCACATCAATACGTACATAAACATAGAATGTGTTTGTGTGTGGGCTTGTGACGTAATTCGACAGTTGAATTTAGGTGGAATTAACAATAGCAGTCAAATTAAGCACTGGGGAATCTTTTTGCATCTTAATTAAGTTTTTGTCATCAGTACTTTCCGAATTTTAATAATTTTTTGTCATTAGTACTTTTAATACAGATTTGGATTATGTATTATAAAATATCTGCCATGGAAACCACGGGACTTTCTTATACGTAATACTGAGAGTAAAACGTGCACGCACTGAAAGAAAAAAAAATATGGTACCAACTTCGCCGCGAGATTGGCCGTTTTGTAACTGCTTCAACTTAATTTCAGTTGTTTCAACAATACGATGGTTGAAACAAGGTTTTATGTTTTTTTCAGCCAAAGATAGAGCGGTATTATTATAAAAAAATATGGATTTAAAATAAAATCAGTATAACTGAACGAATTATGTGAGAAATTACTATAAAAAAATATTAATTCGAGTCAACATCCAAAAAAATTTTAAAAGAACTGAAGGTAAAATTCAGATAAGTTCGTCTTTATGGTTAAGTCAAATAAAAAATAAATTTATGTCAAATTCTTCATCGTCTTCCTCTAAGTTATCTGTGCGGCTGCCGTAATTTCATGTTGTTGACCCTATCCCATGGACGGTGTACAATCCCTGTACGAGTACCTTATGACTCTAGTCATATAATCACATGTGTTTGTAATAAATCAGACCCAGGGTCCAGAATATTTTTGTTGTGAAGGTATTTGTATCAGTTTACGACGTAAAAACTCATTTTAAATCAGTCAGTTGTTAGTTTCTATGAAATATTCGATAAGTGTAGAAGCCCCTTATTTTCTTTGTGAACAACATTATTAACATTGTGAAGAATGGCTGATAAAGAAACAAGGCAGTATCTCATTAACTGGGATTTGGAAAATTTGATAGAGAATTTTTACAGTAAGTTATTTTAATCAATTTGAAATTATATTTAATTTTATTATTATATAGTACACTCTAATTTTTACTTTAACATATTTCTTCCTTTTTATTCAGTAAAATAAGCAATGAAGATTTGTCGGACCTGGTTGACGAAATAATCGAACAATTCCCGAATGAAAAAAATTAGACTTACTACGTGCCACCTGTCTACAAGCGATACTCAAAAAGTAATTCGTCGGAGCATGCTCGTGGAAGGCTCTACAACAAGTTCCATAATAAATTACAACAACTTCAAATTTTGAAAACTATCAAAATCTTCACCACATGAGCAGTTTAGTGGTGACGACGCACCATTATTATCTGGTAATATAGTTTTTTGTATAATCTATTCAATTGAACACAGTTTCATAAAATTAATACTGAATATTTCAGATGCTGAAGTCAATCAAAGTCTTTCCTGGTTGCAACAATAACAACATATATTCCAATGAACTGATAGTTCATTGGCAAAAAACATCTGTCGCTCGGTTCAAAATATTGACAACAAATAATTACTTTAGGATCATAGGAAATAATTTCTCTGAAAACTATTACAATTAATATATTAATTAATAATTAATATTTTAGAAAATATAAGTAATATTCCATATTTTTTATTCATGTTGGATTATATGTAATAATTAAGGTAGCTATTATATGTATGTATGTATATTCTAAAAGCATTGTAATCATATATTTTATAGGATAATAAAATGATTTATTTTGGTAAATTGTGTTTTATAATTATTAATCACCATAAATAAAAACATAGAAATTTGACATGATATTTATTGTTATGAAAGAAATTCCATTAAAATAACATAATTGATCATTTGAACAAAATATATAATTTTTTAAATTAATTGTTCAAGCATTTTACTCGAATACATTGAAAATTTACACCGATCCGATACTCTCCTGATACAATTTATATTACAATTGAGCTAAAATCATGAAGAAATCTAATAAAATTAAAATTAAGTTTACTGAACTATACCTATATGTTCGTTCAAATTTTTTCGTTTTTTGACAAAGTATAATATTTTATTGTTATAACCTCAACCTTTGTTGAAACTAAAACTTTAATATATTAATTTAAGTATATATTTCTCTTAATAGACTACAAATTTTTTGTATGGATATCGTAAAAATTTGCTACAAAATACATATTGTCAACTCAACTTCACGGCGGGATTGACCGAACATATTTCTCTAAACTCGCCCAGTAGTTGACTCATTCTTGTAGCGAGCTTCGCCGCATTTAAACTCGCGGCGGGATTGAGTCAACTTCGTTTGCATTGATACTATGAATTCTTTTTCTCAGTGCGTGATTATGATTTTATTTAAAAAATCTCACTAACTAATAAAAGAAAGAATAAAATAAATGGGACATAAATTAAAAATAATAGTATTCTCTATCTGTAAGAAATGATTGTTTTAAAAGTAATTACTTAACCGGAAAGGGATGTTTTACTCTTACCAATTTTTGAATTTACGAATTATTTTTAAAATAAGAAAAAATGTTTTAGATAAAAATTTTTCGAGTATGTTATTATCTATAATTTATGTCCCATACATTTTTTTCCAACGTATATGTATTAGCCAGAAATAATTTTTTTACATAATTAATTAAAATCACACACGCTGTTCACTCAGAGTATATTTCAAAAATTTGTTTTTTCGAAAAAAAGGAATAGAATATAAATTATATATAATAATATTACCTACAATTTTTAACTTGACCATTTTTCTCTAATTCGCACTGTTTCAAAGTAATTGGAAAATTCAAAAATCGACATTAGTAAACATCCGTATCCGGTTGAAATATCGTTTTAAAAAATACAAGGTTTTCTTCCCAGATAAAAAATTAATCTTAAGTATAAAATTTCACCTTTCTACGATTTGTCGTATTTAATACAGCGTCTACAGATCGACCGACACACAGACATCATGGAGAAAATAGTCAGAATGGATGAAGGGTCAAAACAGATAGTTCCATCAAAAATTATCTAAGGGTCCACCCTGTGAGAATGAAAATTTAAAAGTAGTTTTCATTTTAAAAAATGCTATATTTTCAAATTTCAGAGCTGGATAATCAAATAAAAAGTTTTATAAAAAAATATGTATGTGGAATTCAGTATGCATGTCATAATTTAAAAGCGAACATCTAAATTTAAATTAATTTAAAATCGGATTTTTTTATTTGTGAGTATGTAATTTTAATAATATTAATATTATATTCAGAATTTAAAAAATTAATTAACCTTTATGTACACATTTTTTAGATTTTTCAATATTAATATATTCCATCCCTGAAGCAAAACGCATTTCTAATATAAAAGAAATTAAAATATAAAATGTATAATCGTTTTAAAAACTGGAAAACTCGCTACGATAAAATTATATTAAAACTATACAAAACATTAATTTCAATCTAGTAAGACAACCATAACAAAAAAGCTCTTATTACATTGTATATTTTTATAAGTAATAAAGAAAAATCTCCGCTATTATGATTTTATTTAAACCTCCCTACTGGTTAATGTTTGTGGTCTTGATGAAAAGGATGAAACCACAAAACGGCCATAATGCTACAGACACTGGTGTAGCATTTATATAGCAGTCTTTTGAGACAGGGCCGCTGTATCCATTGCAGATAACGTTTAGGGCCTACGAGATTATCCGGGCTTATGGAAAATCAGAATTAATAGTTAAGGTGTAATAAGCTTAAATAAAATTTTTGTTCTAAAAGAGAGAATATATTGACACAAAAGTCATTAAGAGATTATGCAAGTTTTTGATGCGCGAAAAGAAAAATACATTTGTAATTTTGTTACATTTTTTTTATATTGGGAAATGTAATTTGGTGTTAATTTGGTTAATGTCTGGTTAAAATCTGAAAAACATAACTTTTTTATTGTAATTCTTTCTTCAACTAAACCATAAAGAGTTAATGTTTTTATTTTAAATAAAATTTTAATAGCCATAAGCTATTTTCTATTATACAATATTGTAATGTTTATTTTAAATGAAACTGTATTAATAACACATTGTTAAAAATAATATTTTTGTCATAAAAGAAATTTTTTTTGGTAATTTAGAGTTTGCCTTTTTTTAGATGAATTGTCTTTAAAAATAATCCAATTTTAAAGTTATAGAAAATACTAATTAAAACCAATATTTTTTTATAAAATAAACATATATTTATTACAAAAATTCATTGTTTGACAAAAGGTTAGTAAATCGTTTTATCATCTAAAAAATAACCAATATATTGTTTCATAAATATTTAAATTATAATTTGCTTTGTAAATTTTCTTTTGATTTTTAATCTTTATGAAAAAAATCTTTTATTTTCCACTTTACTTTTATCCAGCTTTCCGCGTCAAAACCATGAGCATTGATTTTCTGTAAAAAACTCATCGGTTTAAACAAGATGACAAGTTAAAATTAAATTTTAATTAAATCTTCTTCGAGTGTTCTATTTTTTATCAACATTTTTCTTTCTATGTAGTTTCATTGAAATGTCGAGATATTGACTTTCTAGGGGATTTTAATCTATTATTTACTCCATCAAGTGGAAAAGTCGATCTGATAAATTATATATCTCTTCCTCTATAAGAGTAGCCATTATTATCTCTATTCACCAGCAGTTCTTCAACTGTTTACTAGAAAAAGATATAAAATATGTTATAACTATATACTGATATTATGTACCTAATTTTAGAAGAAAAATAAAATTCTAAATTCTATGTTCATTATTCATTTTTAATAATGAAAGCTGTCTGGATAAGTCTCACGACTCAAGGGACAAAATTTTAGGTCTTTAATGCGGCCCGCGATGCAATTTGGGTTGGCCAGGCCTGCTGTAAATGCTATGCCTTTTACGATGTACACTTGTCGCCACTGCTTTTAGATCGCTGATTTTTACTTAAAGCGTAGGTAATTCAGATAAACCATATAATTGATTAAAACTGTCAGTGGATTGTCATTTATATTTAATACCCAGTAGATAGCGTTAGCTTAGATTTTGCTTCAGAGAAAATTATTTTTAACTAGCTGTTATCTGCATCTCGCGTCATATATAATAAGATGTATATGGTTTGCGTAGAATTTAGGTATAAGCTAAAGAAGACGAAGCAGTAAAATAGGTCGCACGTAACATTATACATACAAATATCACATACACATTTTTTTTTATTTAATAAATTTTTCGGGATACAATTTTCGGAATACAAAGTAGCATATGTCCTTCCTCAGGATGCAAGCTATCTCCATGCCAAATTTCATCAAGATCGATAAAGCGGCTTAGCCGTAAAAAGGTAACAAACAGACAGGCAGACAAACAGATAGACGGACACATTTTCGCATTTATAATATTAGTATGGATATGGATATAAAACATAATTCCCCAAAATGAAAAGTAGTGCCTTTTCGGGGTTCCAGGTCTCTTCCTCTCGGTTAAGATATTATTATATTTTTTTTGTATTTTAAACACCTATGCGATTTTCCAGTCATATGCATAGTGACTGCTGGTTGCTAATGCATTTTATTATATATATTAATAAATGTGCAACAGAGTGATTCAGTTTTTGACGTGTGTGCATATTTTATGTTTTGTGTTTTTTTTTTATACAAACTGTTGTTATTTTTTCGTCTGACAAACAGAACGCGTGTACTTGCACGTACAGACAAAGGAAGTGAACAGTCGCAAAGTTTTTATATTGAAGAAATGTTTCTGGAGTTTGAACGGCGTGATAGGAATTGTATAAATGATCGAATTCATGTGGAAATGTCAGAAACTCGTAACGTAAACGTAGAATATATAAATACACATTACTTATACCTGTATGTTGTATGGAGTAGGTACAGATAGAATATTTAAGAGTAAGAACTATAGTGTTGCACATAAGATGAGATGAGACGAGAGTTAAGTAAGTCTCATATCGATTTCGAATTTTACAACTGAGTTTCGTCACAAGTAAATTATCTCGTATACGAGAGAAATCACAGTTTCGTGTGGATTAAAAAACAATGTGTTTTATATATTTTTTTCAAAACGAAGAAATTAAAAAATGTATGGAATCTTAAATATTTTACTTTAATTATTGATTAAAAAAATTAATATCAAATTATAATTTTTTACTAAATTACTGATAATTCTTCAAAACTGAGATTCTCGATGAAACTTACAAGTAAGTTTATAAGTTTCATCGAGAGTCTCTGAGACTCCAACCAAGGCGAGACGCCTGATGTACATCTCGTCTCGTGGTCAGCCTTAATACATTTTTTGAATAAATATTATAGGTTTACATAAAACTACATAACACTCATAAAAAATCAATACTGAAATCTTTCCCCTTCTGAAAAATTAACATACTAACCCTCACTTTATTAAAACCCGTAACAACGTTTTAATTTATTTATAAAATCAAATAACATACTACCTACAATTACTTTCAAAGCACCATTAATTATTTCTACTCCTTTAAAATATTCATCAGTTCAAAAAACAATAAAAATAACACGAGAAGTTTTTTCTTATTTTCTTATTTTATATCTATTATTATTTGTTAAATTATTTTACACTTATACTGTGCAAGAGTGGCAGTTTACTTTAAAGCGCTTTTAATAATAATAATTAATACACATAAGAAATTATGAACGATATTAGTGCTTTACACTGTTATAACTACAAGATTCAGAAGAAGAAATTTTAATATAAATTTAATAAGACCTGGAGTTAATGTTATATCATTACATATTTTGGGAGGAGCTGACTTTATAGACCTGTTAAACATATGTTTGATTTAGAGACAACCCGATTTTTAAATGTTTACAAACATTCTTCTAAATTAGAAATTTGCGACCAAATTTGGTCATATTTCGATCTACCGGTCGACCTTGTCCGATGATTTATACATGACTCGATTCTCGTGCTATTATTTTTTTAAGATTTGTTTTACCGTTCAGATAAATATAGATCAGTGGTTCTTAAAAGTTTTAACATAAAAAAATATTAACGAATACTCTTAATTTATAAAATTGTAAATTATGTTGTCCATTATACAATATTAATATAATATGTATTTAGTACTAAAACTAACAAAAAGTTGACGTAGTTAGATTGGCAACTGAATGACAGACAAAAATAACTAGACATATTTTTAAAAGTAAAATAAATTACAAACACATTTTTCTTTTTATTATTATGTTATTAAGCATTAAAACACATCTATACAAAAAAAAGTGCGGAGCCACAAAAGCGACCTATATTTTTGGAAATTTTTGCTTACCCGTTTTCTTTTTATTTGAGTTTTAATTTTGGCTTGGGCCAACTTGAAAAAAATCAACCTAAACCCAAAATTCAATCTCGAATAAAAAAAACTGGGAAGCAAAAAATTCCAAAAATTTGGATTTCGACTATGGTCGACCAATACTACAATGCTATATAGGTCGCTTTTTTGGTATCCCCACCTTTTTTTGGAAAAATTCAACCTAAGCCCGAAAATCAAGCTGAAATAAAAAAAACTGGTAAACAGAAAATTCCAAAAAATTGGATTTCGACTATGCTCGACCAACACCACAATGCTATATTAACGGTTGCTTTTTTGGCTCCGCACTTTTATTTATTTTTTTGTGTAGCTGTGTAATTAATGCATATATGCAAATATTAACATTTTTAGAACGTTTGGAAACACTTAATTTATTTCTTACATCAGTTACATCGAGGTATATTAATCGATTATTATTAGTTTTTACATTTTAACATATGTACTATTTTCAAATGATAAATTATTTTTAATCTATGTTAGAAATTTCTGCAAGATTTTTAATAGAAGTGAAAATTAATTTAAAACTATTTATGTCGATACCTGTTATTTAATTTCTTGATTGCGTTCTAGATATTTTATTAAATAATTATTAATTATAGTTGACATTTATTAATGCAATATTTTAGTGTAAACAGTTTTAGATTAAATTAACAAATACACATAAATCAATTTAATTAATATCTTTTTTGTAAAGTGAAAAAGTTTCGATCATTAAAAATATTCTACGAAAAGTAATTGAAGTAGCTGCTTGTATGTGTTCTGAAGAGGGTTACATTAAAATATTTTAAACTGCTTGAAGGGGTGGCAAATTGTTCTCTATAATTGCAAAAAACTTTTGTTCGTTGTTTTTTTCATACTCCAACATATTCGTCTATTCAACCTATAGAGTTGCCATTTTGTCATATTCATGTCAGTGGTGGACTAAAGAAGATTGGTACGGATTGTTAGATATGCACCCTTCTCCCCCTAAAACTTTTTTTGAAAACTATTTTTCACAAATATTTTTAGAAATTAGAAAAAAATCCCTTTTTTTTCATAGGTGCAATTGAATGATCTTTTTTGCTCGCTTATTCTCAAAAAGTAATTCAATTTTTTACAACTCTTTGTGTAACATCCGAGGTGGACCACCCCTCCTCCCCCCTTAGTCCATCAATGGTTCTACTATTGAACTCGTTCACAAAGAATGCTAAAGGCTATAATTTAAAAAACAAACTATATTTGCGGATTTTGGTAATTAAATTGATTAAATAAAGAGTTACTTGTTTTATTAGTAACATGAGTTCATGAAAATTACAAAAACTTGCTCTTATAGCGGCCATGGCTGGTGCCACTACCTTATCTTTGTATAAAGAACATCAGTATGTAGATATTAATATTTCGAGCAATAAAAAATATGAATATTTAGAGTCTCATAATAAGATACAAATAAATAGGGAGGCAAAAAATAATGTTTAATATAAACATTACAAAAAACTAAAACACTAAAAGCTTCTCCTTAAGAACTGTAATTAAGAAACTGCGTATTCATACATACACACAAACACCTGTAGCTTTGATGAAACAGAAAGTAATTTGACAGCTTAATGATAACGAAGATGCAGTAGTACTGATGAGTAAAAGTTTTGTTGTTCATTTAGTCCCTATTAGACAGGTCTATTAAAATTCTAACGCGTTAAAATGCATTCAACACGCCAGTGCTACGATCTGATGTTATGTAATTTGATGGTTAGTTTATTGTTTTAGATTATAATTGATGTTTTTAATTTGAAGGACGTCGGCGAGAATGAGAATGATATTTAATTATATAGGTTTTGTCAACTCCTCTACTGGCGCCGATTTTACAGAGGGTGGGGGGGGGGATTTAAGTACGTATTTATGTTTGGTTCGGTTAGGTTAAATAAGCTCTATTGGCATAAAACGCAAAATTCTTTCACATGTTTTCGATCGTGTAAAATCAACATCGTGCAAAAAGGTGTTTATTGATCATTTTAGGTTACAAAATAATATCGGTTATTTTGAGAAATAATAGAAATAATATTTCCTACACTATCGATACGAAAAATCTGAAAAAACAGAATGTAGTTTTTAATTAGTACTTTTACTGAAAATTATAACGAATACTGTCTGGACCCCCCTCCCGTAAACTGAAAAATGTACTCACACTTTTTTTCACTAACCCCATTGAGTCATAGGTCTCCTAAAATGTAACAAAAAATGTTAGATGATCTTTTGATTTTAACCCTTCAGTTACGATATATTTGCGTTCAAAGTTGTTATTAGAGTGTCCCTCCCTTCTAATTTATAAGCTATCGATGCAAAAAATCTGAAAAAAATTCCAGAACGTAGCTTTTAATTAGTACTTTAAAAGAAATACATAACGAACACTGTAGCAAGAATAGTTTATGAAACATTTTGAAATAACTCTTTTTTATAAATCGTTATGAAAATTACCTAATATACGGAACCCTATCATGTGCGTGCCCAACACGCACTTGGCAGTTTTATTTCTTATATAAAAATGATTTTATCTATACTCAAACATAAAATTTATATTGCCAGACATTGTATTTCAAAATCCTATTGAAAATCCAGTACATGACTAGTGTATATATTAAATTTTTTATTTTATTTTCTTAACAATAACAGTCTAGCCTGGCTAAAACATGGAATTACTCTCTGCTTAATGTTATGGAAATGTTATTCAGCGGATTCTATGCAATTTACTTTATAGTTTGGTTATATCGTTTTGTATTACTGTATGCAATATATGTATGGACATATTCTGATGAAGCCTAATGGAGAATGCTAATTAATGTTTGAACTAACCGTGCATTTGCTTCTTAGAATTACTACGGATGAAAACGCACAATAATAAGTGACGTTGAGAAGCCAAAAGAACATTATTATTCTTTTTGAAGTAAGAATTTAACTGGTAAATAAAGGAATAATTAATCGATTTATTTTGTTTCTTTAGAAATATTTGACTAATTAATAGGCTCCACGTCGCGTCGACGCAAAGACTTTTCTCGGTTTCCAATCGACACGATATTGGCTTGAATTCGGACACGATGTTTGAATTTAAACGAAACGAAACTGAAACACTATCACTTTTATAAGTCTCGTTAATAGTATCAGATTTAAGGCATTATTAATATTAATTATTACCTTGATGTCAATTTTTGTTTCCTCGTAATATCGAAGATACGAGAAGCTTTGTGATCGGTTAAGAATGAGATAAAAAAAATTCGTTCCGTGTCTATCTGTCTGTGTGTGTGTCTGTCTGTCGAGTAAATCCTTGTCACACGCATAACTCATGAATCACTGAACCGATGTTAATGAAACTTGTTTGGGTGGTTGGGTCAGGCTTGAGGACGGTCCCATTTCAAAATCATCAAAATCGTGTGTAAGGGGGAGGGGTGATATCCCAACATATTTATTTTTTCATGATATCTCAAGAACAACACATGTTACGTGAAAATTTTATAGAATCTTTTGTTGTAAAATATTCCCTTAGAAAGATTTAGGTATCTCAATTAGCTTTAAAAAATCGTCATAACTTTTTTAAAATTGATATTTGATTATTTTAATTTGATTATATTGACATTTATATAAATTTAGATTTAGATTGAAATTATCAAAAAATTAATATACGAACAAATAATCAGGTGCGTCTTAAGAAAAATTTCAAACTAATATTTTTTTAGTAAAATTATATAAACATTAATTATCTGAACACTCGGTTTTTATTTAAATTGTTCAATAATTAATTAACTACCTTTGGTGATTTTAGCACGAGGAAGCACTGTGCATTTACTTGGAAGATGTTTTTCCTTGATTTTAAATTAATTATTTAAAAAAAAAATTCGAAAAAATAAAAGCCATGTCAAATAAATTGTATTCATTTTAAGAAAAAAATGAAGAATTTTTTGCGGTCTTGGTACCTGTATGAGACAAGATAGCATCCATTTTCCCGAGACGAGACTGCCAGTTGTAAAATTAATGAAATTCAAGATCAAGATAAGATTGTAATCACAAATACAGAGAAGTGACGATACTTACATAAATCCAGTTTCGTGTATAGCCCTACTAAACTACTAATAAAATACTTACCTATATAACTTCAAAGGTTGACCTAGTGGTAATTTACTAATCATGTCTTCTGAACGGCTTTACTCAAATATCAAAATGTTTACAGTTTCTGAATTAATGATTCATATCAACAATAAGCGCAAGCAAAAATAAACAAACATTCGAGATGTGTGTTGCAATTTAAGAATTTGTGTTCTGAATTATAAAATCACGGAGGCCACGTGAGAGTCGAGGTGTATTGGATCGAGTCCGCAAATTACAAATAACTGTACCTCGGACGAATCGCGTACCGCTTGCAAAACAAATGATAAATATATGCACAGGCACGTACTCGGCGAATGATTAAATTAAAACAACGAAAAGTGTATTGTGTTATGCTGTAGGTATATGTACATTTTTATACTTCCATGGTAGTTTCTTTAATAACTATATACATATATGAATTTCTTATAGGTGCGTTGATATCGTATTTTTAAAATATATAGAGGATGTTTCATAATTGTCAATAATGAAGGGGGTTAATCTGTGCATGATTTTAAGACAAAAAGTTCATATAAACATTTTCGCTTTATTTTTTAAATCAAAATAATCAAGGATATTAATTGGGACACTCTGTTTGAAACTAAAATTCATTTTTTTTCACAGAAAATGTGTCTCTACACCTTCTTTACATCCACCAAGTTTTATAAAAATATCTAATGTAGTTTCGGAGTTACTAAAAAAAAAAAAAAATTTCAAAAAATTCTTGATCATCCTGTATATCAAAAATAAAGCGAAAACGGACCTATATTTATTCTAACTTTTTGTCTTAAAATCATGCATAGATTAACCCCCTACAATATTGACATTCAATTATGAAACATCCTGTTTATACCTATACATATGCCTACATAATTATTGCAAACCAAAACTTTTTTGATTTCACTTTCGAAAAGCTGTATATATGTTTACTGACAAAAGGATTTTTTTTCAATTATGAGCAAAGAATGGTCTAATGCAGTGACTGCCAAACTGTGTGCACAGTAGTGGGCCGCGAAAGATTAAAAATATAGTTTTATTAGTATTAAATATATTATTTTAATGTTATAAGAATTTATGTATTTTTGTTTATACTAGTAAAATATATTTAAATTTTATTGGAATTTTTATTTGGTGTGTCGTAAGGTAAAAAAGTTTGGCAGACACTGGCCTAAGGGAAACTCAATTTTCAGTGAATACTGGGGGAGAAAATGTCGAGTTTGGAAGCCATCGTAATAACGGAACTTTAAGTTATTGCCTATTTAGCCTAATGGTAAATAGTTAAAAATTAAATATCTACCTATATGAATTGTAATTTAAAGGTTAATTAGTTTAGAATAATAAAATCTACAAATTGTATCATTTACAAAAATAGATATCTGAAATATGATTTTGCAAAGAGACAGTGAACTAAACGACCTTAGATAGTAAATAAGGTGTTAACAAACACATGGACAATGTATTTGTTTATTATTTTTTTACCTATTAGGATTGTAAATAGGTCATTCAATATTTAAAATGTATATTAGTTAAATAAACTACATATAATAATTCAAATGGTTATGTTAGGTACATAAATAAATTATCACATTTGATACAGTTTATTTTAAAACCTAAAATTAAATAATTTACAAATTCGTTTATTTTAAACTTATTGTTAGTTTTTTTTGTGACTAGTAGAAAAAAGTTAGATTAACAGGGTTTCTTCGGAACCTTAAAAATTATTTAATGCTTTGTATAATCAAACTAAACTATCCTTAAATTTACTTGTAATTCTACAGAAACAATTTGAAAAATTGAAGGAAAAATAGAAAATACCTACGTGCGTTTAGAAAAAATTATTCGAGGGTAAAAAAGACAAAGGATCCGAGTTTTATTTAAAACTGAGAACAGTACTATAATATTATTTTTGATGACATTTGGATAGTAATTTTATCACTTATTAATTATAATTATGATAATAAACGAATATAAGAGCATTAATTAGTCAAATGGAAGTTACGAAATGTTTATCTCGTAGCTGGCGGGACAAAACAAACATTGAAAAGAAATAAAAAATGAGGCTCAATAAGCATACATATTTGTTTAGTTTTGGGCCTCATAATATTTAAAAAAAAAAAAAAAAAACTATTAATTTATTAAAATGAATGAAAAGCCATGACCAATAAAATCAAAAACAAAAAATTAAAAATATTAAATTACCTGCTCCATAATCTGAGGTTGAACTATCACCGCTTCCTGGAGATGAGGCATCATTATCTATATATCAATAGGATACATAAACTAACACGAAACTTCAAAAGTTGTACGTCATCGTTTATTACCGTGTAATACACCTAAGTTTAAATTCAATGTCACTATTTCCAAGAAAAATTACTCATACTTTAGAAAACAACATGAAAATAATTTGCATTATTTTGTAACTACTGATAACTCGTAGAATATCACTTTTTGCATTCACATCAAAAATAAACATCACCTTACCGTTACCAGTACAGAGTAGGTACAAAACATTAAGTTAGTTGTAAAGTTATGTTTTATTTGAATTATTTTATTGTAAACATTAATTATAAATACACTTTCAAAAAACTTATTCACATATTTATTACATATAAAATTGATTTATTAATTGTCAAAATCAATGTTTAAAATCCATATGCTAATGCTGATAAGATAAAAAATAAAACACAGGTGTCAAGTTCAACAGTTGGTACACTTTCAAATCACACAACAATGTAAATTCAAATATACAACATTTAAGTTCGTAATGCTATTTGTATTATTTAATAAATAATTAATACATTTAAAAACATCGCGTGATTAATATTCCGAGTAGACGCACTAACATATGCTCACTCTACAGCGGCTAAAAACCGACTGAAACGTGGTCTAGGTAAATACGTAAAAGTTGCCGGTCAAGTTTGTCAAACTCTCTGAATAAGAGCAGCGAGATAAAGATAGCGCTATAAGCGTTTGTGTATACTAAAGATGAGATAACAACATCGTATACATTCATAGTGTGCATATTGCATATGTTCATATTTCTTCTATAGTAAGTATAATTTATGAATAAAACAAAATATCATTACGATTAAACCTATTTATTGTAAAATTAACAAATATTTAGTGATTATTAAAAATAATAAAAAACTGTATTCTTTGAAGCATTTTATGTATATTATTAATTTTATAATATTTATAATAGGTAGGTACTTATTAATTATAAATTAAAAAAAAGTTAAGGAGATTGTTCTAGTAATTATGAGTCAAGTGTAGGTATATATTAAAAAATTAATATAAGCATAAAAAAGTTTGTATTTGATGTATATACAAACTTTAATAGTACTCATTTTTTCTGATTTTTCTTATTATTATTTTCAGAGATGCGTAGTAATATACATACATTTAATAATAAGGACTTATTACGATACCAGGATACCTAGGCAGCTGTTATGGATTTTAAAACAAAACATACTTTGCATATACAATTTTTAAGAAGAGAGCTCACGGTTCGCTAATTTATAGAGATAATTTTTTATACCCCCCCCCCCCCCCCACAATCAATTTATAGTTACGCCACTATTTTATTATATAGTATATTGTTATGAAATATGAACGAAATTTAATATAAAATTCGTTTTATTTAAATAAAAAAATTACATCATTTATTTTAGTCAACCCTCACAAAAGCATTTTATATTCGTAAATGACAGTATTTTTTACTTTCTCCCCCGTTTCTTCGCAGATGTCTATGAACTCATAAATGTTAAGGGTTATTACTGCAAATAAAGCACACGACAATTTAAGAATGCATTTCCTGAGAGAGAAGTAGCAAAGAATCAAGAATGCGCTGTTTATGAATACGTTTGCATTTTGCATCAATTCTTGTTCTTAAAATATGTGTATTATTATTCTAAACTGCACGCAAGAGGATGGAGTTATTTTTTTATAGTAGAAATATACGGCTCGTGTATCACATTAAAATTTATTTTTAGCATAACTTTTTTTGTTATCTGTTCTAAATTGTATTATTAATGCATATAAAATACTTCGTATTCTTAAAATTGTTAATTTTATTGTGTGTAATAATTTATTTTACAAAAAAAAATATTTTTCAAATTTTAATTGTTGCAATTCGTTTTGTATTTCTGGTTATACATACACATTTTCATTATAAATAATAGATGTCAGGATAGGATTTTTACTGAATTACACCCCAGAAACACACTACTTCAAGCTGCAGTATTTTATACTTAGTATTTCTAATCCTTCATAGATGTCGCTATATACTTCTTTTTCACTCTAGGTTCATATAATGAATGAAGACAATGTAGGTTCCTAATGTTCCTAACATGAATTATTAATTTTAATTGTTAAAATTGTATTATTTCATTTAATTAAAATAATGTTAATTACTATTAATAATATTAAGTATATTAATTTATTTATGAGAGTATGTCATATAATAATTTGTTAATGTATTTTATCTTTTATCTGAACGTGACATTCTCTTATTTTTATTATCAGCACGTTTCTGTGTTTATTTTTAGACAATAAAGATAAAAATAATTTTCTCTTTTATCTTTTAAGTGAGCATATAGGTATATTGTTTACTTAATTTGCTTTAAAAACATTGTGGAAGATACGAATATACATATATATATATATATATATATATATATATATATATATATATATATTTTAAATAGAATAAAAAAATGTTCAGGACCACTGGTTGCGATTGAGGTGTACTCGTGTGTTTTGTCGGTAACATGAGTAACATGTAAATTTACACACAAAATGTTTTAGAAGTGTAGTCATAAAGTGATAAGTAAGTCAGATTTTCAATTAATCAAAATAATACATATATGTGCACTATAGAGAATAACATAAATATATATAAAACATCGCAGTCGGTTATATGTATTTTAAAACACAACAATCAATCAATGCATGTAAAATTATTTTGACAGTTGATACATTTGTGATAATACGCCTACTAATTGGAACGTAACCTGTAAGAAGGTGGTTAAATGGCCATCAAATAATTGAGCTAGCTGTGCGGTATGCTGTGTTTTTGTAGATCTCAAGAGTATTTGTTAGGGCGCGTGGGATGAATGAAGAAGAGCTTATAAAGAGGTCAGCCGAAGAACGTGAAAGAATCTTTAGTCGGTATGAGGATGGTAGGAAACCTGGTGCACAAATCGATGCCTGGGAAGATCCAGGCTTCGAAGTATACCACAAAGCAGACAGGTATGGATTTATACATGATGAGCGTCTTCCACAGAAAATGGACCCGAATGAAAAGAAATTAAAGGATATCGAAATGACACGTGTTAAAAAGTGGACCAAGATGTTATCAAAATGGAATGAACAGCACACAAAAGATAAATTACACAAGAGAATATATAAAGGGATTCCAGATTCATTACGTTCTGACGTTTGGTCTAAATTATTAGAATTACAAAAACAAAAGGAAAAAAATGCAAATGTTTATGAAAAGATGCTTTCGTTAGCTAAACAATGGTCGCCTGATGCCAGGCAGATAGATTCTGATGTAAATCGACAGTTTAGAGATCATATTGATTACAGAGAACGTTATAGTTTAAAACAAAAATCATTATTTCATGTACTAGTCGCTTACAGTATGTATAATATGGAAGTAGGTTATTGCCAAGGTATGTCAGGACTTGCCGGTGTACTATTGATGTATATGGATGAAGAGGATGCATTCTGGGCACTCTCAGTACTTTTAACTGATAAAAAATATGCAATGCACGGACTGTACATAGAAGGGTTTCCGAAACTAACAAGGTTTCTTGAACATCATGACAAAATCCTTACAAAATTCATGCCAAAACTTAAAAAACATTTTGATCGTTACGGCCTAGATGCGATACTTTATTCATTAAAGTGGTTTTTTGTTTGCTTTGTTGAAAGGGTAATTAATATTATCACTTATTTTCTTTATGATTTTATTTTTAATTATTTTTTGTTACAGGTACCGTTTAGTTTATGTTTAAGAATTTGGGATATTTATTTATTAGATGGTGAAAAAGTGATTACAGCAATGGCCTATACAGTTCTAAAATTACATAAAAAACATATAATGAGATTGAATGACATGGATTTGATAGTTAACTATATTCAGGTAGGATTTACAATAATAAATATGTGTAAATATGAGTATCTTTATTCTGTGGTAAATATTACATTGGTGCATTTGACATTGCTGTTTTTTTTATTTAAAATTGATTCAAATCGACAATTTCATATGCACCAACCTAATATTATTATGCCTAAATATTGAAATATATTTTAAATACTTATAATTATATTTAAACAATTTTTTGATACTTCAATCTTTGCATCTGCAATATCAATTTTTTATTTATAAAACGAGGGAAAATAATAAGACTCATATATAATTTATATTCTAGGTAAAACTTTTCAAAGACTTTGGTTATGATGAAGATACAGTAATAGAAGCATTAGAAAAATCAATGGAAGAATTGAAAAAAGCTAAATTGGATCACCCAGGGCCACCACAGCCAATTGAACTGCCACAACAGCCTTTTGGTAAATTTACAGAGCCAACATTTGAGAAAAAAGTCGGACGTCGTGCCGAGGAGTTTACCGAAACCGAAAAGGCAACCAAAGATGCTGTCGTGTTGAAACGTGAAAAGACTGAGCTAGAAGTAGCAGTCGCACAGAGAAATTCTCACATGTCTGTCGGTGATAGCAGCGCTGGCTTAGCAGGTACGAGTTCTGAAGAGTCTTGTAATGCTTTAGATAATGATAGCGATGCTACTAGCGATGAGCTAGAATGCACTAGGTTGTAGTTCTTATAGCATCATTGTTGCAATTAATTTTTGTATGCATTTACATCATTTCTCATTTAATCTAAAATTATTTTCAAATGTCATAATTTTTTGTTATATATAAGGTGCAGTCTGTTTGATAGAACCTGACACACTAGAACTACTAGTTCTTAGACACTTTTCTATTTATAACATCCAGCCATTCTCATTGTTGATGTTTTTCACCAAAAAAAAATTTTATTAGAAGAACCATGTTGTCTGTGTGTACTGCACTCCTGATTGAATACGTCCTTTTTCTCATAGTAATCAATCAACAACTGAATTTTTCTCTGTGGCGTGTCTTAGGGGAAAGGTCTTACTATCAACTCCCTTTAGGATTTCCTGTCTTTTGCCTGACATATTGTTTTCAAACAAACTGTAGTTGGTGCATCAAGATATTGTATTTAAAGAAGGCACACTTCTTTTTGATTTAATTATTTGATTTCAATAAATGAGGAATGATTATATAAAATTAATAGATTATTGGGAAATAAATGCATTATTCAAAACCAGTTTCTGGAATTATTCAAATTTTAAATTTTGTTTGTGTTTTAAATTATTAAAATCGACCTATCAAAACACACCTCGATATTAAATTGATAAGTATTATAATAGCATTTATTTCACATCAACCTGGCATAAATATAAAACATTTTTTTAAATATTTTGTAGAAGTTCAACCATGTAGGTAAAAATGAAAATATTGACACTGCATTTTTTTTTTTTAATATTCTTATCATGGTTAGTATTTTGAGCATGTGTATTTAATTAGCGGAGGATATATTTTCCTATAATTTTAATTTATAAACAAACAGACCATTCTAAACTTGTAGATGAATTTATTTGACATTTTCATTAGAGAAATAGCTATAATTGTGATAATAAGTTAAAGTTACATTGGTATTTTTTAATGTAAAACTTTGAAACAGTTCTGAAAAGTGCTTAAACTTATATAATTTTTGTCTTTCCTTATGCCATATATATTTTAAATTGTTTAGATGTAAAAATATTTCATAAATGAAAAATCTTGACTTGCCATTTTGGTCGTTTTATTAGTCACCGTTTTGCCGCTCATTGCAGTGAATATCGTAATATATCTTTTGAAGACCAAATATTGGTTGAGAAAACGACTAAAACAACGCAACAAAATCTAAGATTGCCTCAAAGCTTGTATTATTTTAATTTATTTACTAATGTAAATAAAGCATTTTGTTTGTAGAAAATCTAAAACTTAAATATACATAATTTATTTATATTTTCATACATAAGTGTATTTATAAATTTATAATATTGTTATTAATATATAGCAGAGGTGCCTATTTTAGTTATCTTCAAATTGATATGAAAATGGTCACTACTGATATAATATTAAGAATGATATCAATAGTAATAATTGTATTTTTTTATGCTATCTGTGCATTTAATTAAAGATGTTGAAGAAATTAATATTGAAACAATACTATCTAAAGTATTTATTACAATATTAATTACACAAGAGTGAAATAATTAGTATAAATAGTATTAAAGATTTAAATATTATTGAAATATACAGTTGATAAATATTTTATTGATTACATTTGGGATGTATAAAGTTAATTTTAAAATAGGATCAAGTTTTCAAATATAAAATCAGGATTAAAGTATTATGGATGAATGATAATAGTACATACTTATGTGACTAAGGTCGTTTTTCCACACACTGGCAAAACGTTCCATCGCCGGTGAAACATGTCTGCAATGCTCAACAAGCGTTACCTTCTTGGGTTATTATACTTCAGAAGGAAATATATAAATCGCAAATACAAAAAGGTAGTATTGGGTACATCCTCTGTTGACTGTAAGGTAGTTATCCGATTGTTGAGTTCAACGCCGACAGCACTTGACTGACAGTGCTGGTGTTGTCACCGGCAAATTAGCTGAGCTGATCTACGTGAAAAAGTTCTGATTTGATTACATTGCAACTGGTGTTTTGCTGGTGTGTGGAAAAACGCCCTTATTCTACTTTACTAGTTTTGGTACCAGAGTATGCTGGATCAAAGAATGTTAAAATTCTCAACTCTGATAAACGTATTTGTTTGCTTTGACTTCTGAATAACTCAGTGAATGATATCGTATTTGTTAATTTATATATATATGTATTTTATAAATTGTTAACTGATAATCTGAACATTCATCATTTTTAAAATTTAAGAAATGCCTTTTTGAAAAGAAAAAAAATAACTTTAAATAATCTTAGTGTAAACATATGCTACTTATTATTATTTATTATTATTATTTATATGTATTATGTATATATTATTTTGCATGAGTTAATATTTAAATATCTTGTATTTGTATAATTGATAATTCTTTTATATTTAATTCATAACATATGATTCATTATTTCTACTTGACTAACAAGTTTTTATTAATTACATTTCTATAAAAAGATCTTATTTGACATAATAGACAATATACTCTACATATAAAACAGTGTTTCTCGACCACGAGAGATTTTTTACTGCTCTATAAAATTTACAATGAAGTATACACTTTAGTGTAAATACATATAGATTAATATTTATATTAAACTTTATGTATTTACTGTCCTGCAGTACAGTTTAAGTTGAAAAATACTGCAAATTATACAAACATATACAGCAATAATAGTTTTGTGATGCATTTTATAAATATTATATTTTTAGTTTAATGGTATTATTAATAATTAAAATATACATATTTAAAATTCATCACAAAAATATTCCATATGCAAAATGAAATGTTTTAATGAAAACATAATATACATACATTTTTAATTATTTTTTTTATAGTTTCTTAAATATTTTCATAGTTATATTTTAAGGAATATAAATTGTGTAATTAAAACAAATAATGCATGATCACACACTTCTAATTTATATAAAAACAGTCATAGAAAATATGTAAATAAAATAAAACTATAATTTACGGTAATGGTAATATAATTTTACACTTGTATGGTTGGGGTGGGGGGCACAATTTTTAAGGTTGCTAACTAATTTATTTAAAATTGCCATAAATGTTTGGTCTGGTGAATTGTGATAACAGTATTATGCAGTCTTTGATTCTAGGCCACAGGAATTTTATGGCCTCTAATAAATAAAAATTATATTTATTATTAAACTAACTTAGCTGGATTCTTTGTCAAATTAAGCTTAAACTGATTTTATATTCATAGAACAAACAAAAGCAGTATTTTAATGTAAATTTAGCATTCAATATTTTTAGGAAAAAACTAAAAAATATCAGTTCAGTAGCTACTAAAAATAAGTACGAGGATATTAAACTTTTTGATAAAATGGTTCCAATTTTTGAGATAGAAAATAAAATAAAAAATGGGAGATTTAAAAAAATTTAACTCGTATGACGCCTTTCCCTGTTTCTCCAAAATTTGAAATAATATTGTTGATTTTAGTATTTGTCGGTGGTACCAATTTTTTTTTCAGAATTTTGAATCGGTAGTTACCATGATCAACTATTTGAAAATTTCAAGATGAATTTTACATAGACTATACTGTAAGATTTGATTTACCCATGCATTTCACAATAATGTTTTAATACGTAAATAAAAAAAATTGTTTCTTTTCTAAATTGTAAAAAATAAACTTTTTGTTAACTGTCTCATCCGAACATAATTTATAAAATAAAACAAAGAAATGCATTAAGCCACTTAACGACTGATCTTTACCAATTTTATTGTATAAACATATTTTCGCTAACTGTTGCAATTGCATGTATTTTTTCTTATTATTACATAAATATAATTTTAAAAAGAAAAAATATATGTTAAAATATTTTTAATGTGATGATTTCTTGCTTCAAATTGGTGCTGTTTTGCTGTGAATGGCCTTTAATATTGCCTATCTTTTTATACATAATGCTAAAATACATTTTTATTTTACAAGATATTTTTTATTTATTTATACTAACTTGTTTTATATCAAACTACTAATGCATTACTGAAGGGCGTAGACCAATGTTTCTCAAAAATTAGCATAGAAGCCAAAATAATTTGTATCAAAGCATTTATACGTCCTCTGAAAACATTTAAACTTTTTTAATTGTGACCCATAAAAAAATTACTTTACCAAATGGTATATAGAAATAAGCAAAACTGAGTAATTAAAATTGATTAATAATTTTTTACTGTCAAATCATTAATTTATAGCACTTGTTGGATGATTGCACAATACTTTGAGAAACACTGGTGTAGGTGATTTTGAAATGGCTAAATATTCATTATTTATTTCCATTTGGATAATAATTTTTAAATAAATTTTATTATTTATTTGTTAATGATTTATAAATTAACTAAAAAAATGTTAAACATGTGATTACTATATTAATCGAATAACTGAAATGATAAAAATATACATTTATTATTAATCTTATAAAAAAATATTTCACAATTTATTTTAATATTTGAACAATAATCCTCCTGATTAAACACAATTTTAAATATGATAACGTTAATTAATGAATTCGCTAAAAATTAATACAAACCACTTAAAAATAATTTAAACATCCATTTTGAAACTAAAAATAATTTAAACATCCAATTTGAAACTAAAAATATATTCCTTGATTTGTTAATTAATATATTTTAATAATATTTTTTTGTTTTATTTAGATTTTGGAAGATTAAATGGAAACAGAAGTTATCAGTTAAGAGAAGATAAAACTAAATTTAAACACAATTATCATAAAAGTTTCACTTTACCAAGTAAATTCAATAATAATTCATTTAAAAATGTAAAATATTATAACTAATAAAGAATTTTTATTGTAAATATTTATGTTACAACGTACTTTGAATTCAAACTGTTTTCATAACGAACAGGTACTTACGCATATACATTTTTAATTTTTCTTGTCAGGTAGGGAATAGATATAATGAGTATTTTTCTTCATTTTACTAATTTAAAAAAAATTATAATTTTTATAAAATTAAATTTTAATAATATGACTTGTAAAAATAATTTAAGTCTTTAATTTATTTCAATAAAATGATTACTTTTTTATGGATATTTTTCTTACAAGAGAAAAAAACGGAATAACACAGCCTTATTTTGAGTGATGCTTGTAAAAAATGCTGCATTTATTATACTAATATATATTTTAACATGTGCTCAAGCTTTTGAATGTTTTATTAATAATGCTACATAATAATGAAGATCGGTGTACCATTAATTTTTTTTTTAAATTGAGCACTGTATGTGTAATAAAATATGTATTTGATTTGAAGCTTTCGTTCTAATCATTGGTTTTTGGATATAAAAGTTGTAGTTTCTTCTAGAGAATTTTATTTTGGTTACGGTTTTGATTCAAATAAGTTCTTTTATATCCAAAAACCAAGAATTATCTAATATCTATAGAGTAACCAATGCAAAATTTAATATTACTATTGTATTGCTCTGCTGGAAAATATAAATCAAATCATAATTTTTTCAGGATCTAAATTTTCTTTTGACCCAAGCATGGACGACGCCAGTTCCCTGCTTGAGTGTCATCAAGGAGGTTCAAGACGATCGCTAGCAGACACAAGCGTAACGTCTACGGCAGATCTGTCTGTATTTTCAACAGCGACTCGTTCTCACGTTCACGATAACAGTCTCGATACTCACAGTAACATGTCGGATGGTTCGGCAGGTGGAGCTAGTTCCGGTTGTGGTTCAGGTTTGGCAGTTAATTTTAATAGAGGTTCTTAAACTGAATTAATAATACAGTAAATTGCATATCTATTATCTGGTATTGTAAGACAATAGAGAATCAAATAGCAAAAATACCAGTTAAAAAAAGTTAAGAGCCACATAAGCTGTGGCTCAGTAATGGTAGAAATGTTCATAGATACGAATTCTCAAGTAATTGTAAATAGTAGTATAGTAAAGAATAAATTATAATAAAATATCAGATAATTGAAACATTACTGTTCATTATATACATTCATATAATTTGTATTGTTACATGTAAAATTTTATTTGTAGGGTTAGGTACTTCAGGAAGTATCCAGCGAGTTCCTTCCACACATTCGACGCCTCGTGCAACACCTGGACCATCGCACGTTCCAAGTCCAGATATTGTAAGAATCTATGTTCCATATTCGTCACCGTTACATACTCCTATAGTATCACCACAAAATGGTGACTTAAAAAGGTCACCGCCTCCTTCGTTAGCGTTGGATGGTAATAAAATAAGAATACATATAGATACTCAAGATGAACAACAAACGCCATTAGTTGAATATAACCCAATTAAACCGTTTAGAATTGACAGTCCGGAACTTGACCTGAAGTAGTTTTTATGTTTTTTTATACAGTGTGTTTTGCTTGTTAATTTATTTAACTCTTTCTGGTGCATATTAACAAAGTAAAAAAAATTATTTTCTTATTAAAATTTAATTTGTATACAAAAAAAATCAATGTGTAGAGCAATTTTTTTAAAAACTTTTTCAAATTCAAAAATATTTTTTCCATTTTTGTTATTGAGATTTATATAGAAAATATTTTATTGTAATATATAGATAAAAAAAATGCTTAATGAATGGTGATGGTGATTTAAAATCTCTGATAAATAGCTTAACCCAGGGATTACTAGCCCGATTGCTTACCAATAATCCCCAGAACTCAAACTTAGGTTGTTTATTGACAATTTCTATTTTTAAGTAGATTATAGTTATCGCTACAAGATTAAAGAACATACTACCGCCTCGCTAGAATATATAAATAAGTACATAGTTCAAAACATGTACTGATAAAATTGAAAGAGTTAAATATATTATCTGTCTATAAAATTGCTCAAAGTTGCTTAAGATAAAGAAAAACTCTTCCAGTAGGCATATTGTTTTATAATTTAAAGTTACTATTATTATATATCTTCAAATTCAAATAAATTAACTTGTCATTAAACACAGCATACATAGCCATAACAAATATGTTCATTTGATGAAATAATGTGATTAATTTTTAACTCTGAACATACAAATATTTAAAATAAAATTATCTTGCCATAATTTGATTACTTAAAGCAGAATACACATATGTATATCAATTTATAAACAGTTTCTTTAAATACTCATAAAAAGGAATTCTAATGTAGTTTTGATTTTAACTGATATTATTATATATATATTTTTTTATATACAAATCTTTTAATATTATATTTCCATAGTTTACATAAATATGTTTTCTGATAAAGACAAACTAAATAAAATAATTATATGCATTTATCGTAGCGAACAGTAATGTTACTGATGTATAAATTCAAATTGAATTCCATTAAAGAATTTTGAAAATTATTATGAAAAGTTCAAACTTAAATTCTTTAAATTTTCCAACACAATATGCACCCTTACCTTTGTAAGTGAAAGGTGACCATTAATTCTTACTACTTAATATTTTGTTTGTTCCCCTCCCCCCAATTTTCCTTTAGAGGCTGAGCATAAACTACATCAAGCTATTTTTATTATTTATTTTTGACCCCTTCCCTCTTTGTCACACTGTCATTCTTGTGAACCTCTCTCTCTAATATAATGTCACAATATCATTCACTTCTCCCTAATTATAATTTTAGTTGCAATTTTTTATTTAAAAAAAATGCACCTATGTGAAATGTAATGTGATGTCACATATTTTCTGACCTCTTCCTCCCTCGTCACACGTAACAATAAGTACTAACCTTCCTTCTCTCCAACATGCATATGTAGTTAATGAACAGCCCGTTAAAATATCTAATATATGTATTTAATTTATTAATATATAAAATTAGAATGTCTAAAAGACAAAAAATTGCATAATTTAATATAACTAATTTATATTGTTTACAATAATTTAGATCTCTCTAATTCTACTATAAATAATTTAATTTTGTAAATACAGGTGATCATTTATATTCCTGAATATAATCAATATACTATAAAACACAAATATATAAAATGCATTTTGTAATCAACCCTATTATCAAAATTTTGTGTTTAATAAAGTTATATAACATTAATGCCCGGTATTATAAAGAATTTGCTAGAGTGCAAAAGCAAATTAGCTTCCAGTTAACGCTATCTGCTAGGCACTGAATATAAATGACAACACACTTACAGATGTAGCGAATGAAATCATACATATTATGATAACTTCGACGCATGCACGATAAGTGGAAATCTGCAACTTAAAATAAGTGCTGCCAAGTGTACCTCATAAAATGCATAGCATTTACATTATTATACATTTATTACCACTGTTTTAAAATATCGAGCAATTTTATAACAATTTGATACCTAGTAGATAGCATTAACTGGAAGCTAATTTGATTTTACACTTAAGCAAATTCTTTATAATACCAGGCATAAGTTTGTTTTTTGTACTTTCATATACTATATTAATTAACAACAATTGAATGAAATTTTAGCATAAATTATTTGTAAATTAATGATTTAATATATTAACTGTCAAGAGATACCTCTTGTACAGTGGCGTAACTATAAATTATTATTAAATGGAGCCCTCTAAAAGAAAAGCTTTGCAACTGAGAGCATTAAGGTGGTGACCAAACAAAAGGTCACTGAATACCTGTTGCGGGGCCCCTGGCTTTTTTTCAGTTCAGTCACCTTGTAGTCACGCCACTGCTCTTGTGTTAAAATTGACTCTGGTTCTCCAAGATATAGAGTTTTTGTCTAATAGACTGAACACAAAATGCTCTGTAGTTTACAGTAAGTTCAATTCTCCATGGTATGGTAAAATTAACACTTTTAGAGACCAGAAAATATTACTCAATGTTGGCAGTTAACGTGTTAAATATATTTACTATTTCGAATTTACATTTTGAGATTTATTAACATAAAATCTATTTAGGCTAATTTATACAACAGTTTTTTTTATATTAGTAACAGTAACTTATTTATTTAATCAATAAAAAAAACTAGCAAATTTTTATGAGAACGGTCTATATATATACATATATGTATATAATATATTTATAAGATAGTTATGTATATTTTTTTATTTTATATCTATTTATTCATTTCTTATACTTGAATTTTATATATTTACTTATTATTTGGTACATATTTGCTAAATTTACTTTTTGTCTAATAATTGTTTCTAATCAAATAAAAGAAATTGTACAATACGTAATTAAAAATATAAGAAATATTTACAAGCGTAATGATAGAAGAGATTATAATGCACTATGTTTTATGAATTATGTTCTTAACTATCAAAATATATTGCTATTTATTTTTAAAATAGTGAACAACAATTTGTAAACATGTCGATTTTTTATGAAATCTTTGGAAGTATATTTTCGATTTACAATTAATAAATAAAATATCTATGCTGTTATAACTATATTATTTTCTAGTTGTATATTTTAAAGGTGCATAATTATGAAGAAAATATGGTGAACAGATTTTTTTTAACTAAAAATAAGATGGTTTTAATAATAAAATCTTTTCCATTTTCCAATAAGTCTCTAATTTACTAAATTATAGATATTTGTGTAACTCAAAAAATATGTAAATACACTGCATAAGTACGATATTTTTGTTAACATATAATTTCAATTTAGCAAATAGCTAAAGCCTTAATAATAAGGTGCATTAAATTGAAATGCTAGGAAAATCTATGTAAATAAAAACAATGTTAAGAAACCTATTGTATTCGAGTAAGTTGGGGACTTATTGCAGTTATAATCTTTACATTTAATATTATAATTCTTAAAGTGATATCAATCTGAATATATAAATTCTAATATACATATTATGAAGTAGTATACTTCATTAAAAAATTAACAATAATTATATATAAGACATGCCATTATTTGTGTATTGTATATTGGCATGAAATTTTCTTATGTCTGTTCTAAGACGGCTGTAAAATATTATTCAATGCATCAAATAGTTGTAAAATTTTTTTTCATATTATGTCGATAAAAAAATGTGAAAGAAGTCAATTAAAATCAGTAATGCTTTTAAAATAATATTTCATATAAACTAAAAAATATAAATATAATCGGTTTTTTAGACTTTGATTCTGGATCGACATAAATTGGAAACTTTTTTTGAATTATATTAGAAACTACATATTGTCGTTATATAAAATAAATGTATTATATCTTCATTAAATAAAATACATTCATGATATTAATATTTTCCATCCATGAGAGTATTATCTTAGATAGTGTTCATGAAATTGTAGATTCTGCGTAGTAAATACAGTTGATAGTGCTATTTAATACGTTTGCAAAAACTTCACACTATTATTGATGTTCGTTACTTTTTACATAAATAAGAACTTTGCTAATTAATTTTTATTTGTTTAGATGTTTAGTGCATTTAATAATGAATAACACTAAAAGTTTTTTCCTAATGTAGAAATGATAGTTTATTTATTAATTGTATTCTAACATATAGATTTTATTTTGAATTAGATCTTCAGATCTGAGTTATTTAAAAAACCAACTACGAAATACATTTTTAATTTGTGAAGTGTGCTAGTAATATAGAAACTTATGCAAATATCGTTTGCAGCATAATTAAACAATAATAATATGTGAAATATTTGCAAAAATATGTTAGACAAATAAAACAGAAAGATGCATTTTATTTAAAAAAATTAATTTTCATTTTAAATACGATATTTTACGGATATAAACTTTTAAATAAAAATACAATAAGCAGTTCAACCATCATTAACATAATTATTTTTGTAAAAACTGTACATCGTAATACTTATCAATATATATAAAATAAGTATACTTTTAAAATAAAAAATATATTTTATTGTAATTACAGATATTTACATTCCGCTGTGACAAATATTTCAGAAATACATGCAATTTATATATATATTTGAGAAATATTTATTGCCAATAATTGATATTAAGACATGTTAGATACTGAATACCTATAGCGCTAACTGAAAAAAGACGCCAAAAATTCACATTTTTAATATCATTTAACTTCCTAGTAAGTAGATATAGTAAATTAAAACATTTTTCTTTCAATACTACACTATAAAGTTAAAAGGTGAAATAATTAAAATATTTCTCAAATTATCAGTTAGTAAATTCTTGCCAAATGTTTTGCATTGATGTTATTGTAATTTAATTCTACTATTTTATTTTTGTATCTATGAAATTAACTTTTTAATAGTAATGTTAATCATCTATATAATTATTATTGTGGAATATTTATTGTTAATATATTTGTATAGTTGCAAACGCTGTCGTGATAGCAAACAAAAAGCAATACCGAAAATAGATCTTGTAAAGCAACTGTAACAAAGATGAGATTATCACAGTGTTTTTTAAATAAATAAATATAATATACAATGATTTTTATTTCTAGTATAGTAAATAATAAGTTGAATAGTAAATAAGAGTACGTCCACTAATTAATTTATATGAAAAAACATTTTACGTAAGCAACGCTTTGAAATCCTCTCACCCTCGTGTAAGGTTTTACGGACCTCCTCCCTTCTAAAGCCTTATGTATTTAAGGTAAAAAAATATTCTAGATCAGTGATTCGGGAAAGCTATAGTACTAACTAAATATGAAACCTGTAACAATAGATGGATTTCTCTGTATTTTATTAGATTATTTTCAAAATATTTAATAACTTTATTATTATATAAGATAATTTACATAAAAATATTTTAATTATATACAATAAAAATATGTATAACTATTATTGTTTTATAACTACACTTATTTCATTTCATTTATTGCTTTCATTAATTCTAAATCCTGTTTATGTTGAAACTCTCTAATAGCAGCTTGAATTTCTTCTCGGTGCATTTTATTTTCCGGTGGATATAGTTCACGTCTTATCGATGTAACCCATCTTTCAAAATACTCTGGCTGGTTGAAATAATGAAATAAAGCTACAGGAAAAGACATATACATTGCCATTCTTGCAATTTCCAATTTCCAGCTTCCCATTTTCTATTCTCAAAAAAATAATAAGGTTATGTTAGCAAACATGAATTATTCACTTGAAATTATTCTGAATAATTCAATTATGCTAGGTACATACCAAAAAATTGTTCAAAGTTAAAATCGATCTTAATTTTTTATATTATGTATTACTATTTATGTTATTTATTATTATCTTGAAGTTGTTTTGACATTTATAGCTTCTTTTCTCAACCAAGAGATAGCGTTACTAGTTTTATTGGCCAATGGCGCGTTTGGCACTAAAATATTCGCGCTAAATTTAAAATACATACAACAATTGAAATAATTTATTACTACAGAAACGTTAAATAAGAAATGATTAAACGATCATATTCTCTATGATATGCTATGACAGTTAGATAGCATATTTTTGTTTCGTTTTCATATACATTCAAATTTCTAGTTAACAATTTAAAAATTTTAAGTTAAAAGTTCATCACATTCATACCTCAAACAAAAATGAGTAACGCAGCAACTGAAAATCTTTTTCTTCTGGAGTTTCTCGTCGATAAGGTTTTCATTGACACTCAAGCAATCAGTGGCGATATTAACGCTCTTTTAGGAGAAAGTTGTGTACAATTTGATTTTCTTGACAATGCTCCGCTCGATGTTTGCGAAGCCGACTTTACGCCTAAGGACCAATTTTCTGTCGAAGGTGCAAATTTTAAAAGCGGCAAGTCAGTATTATTCGCATTATCGACAGAACAAGCTCAAACAGCTGTAGATAATTTTAATATAAATGTCAAAGTATTTAAAAAGGTGGTTGGAAATGCTGCACCTGATAAAATATGCGTTGGAAAATGTTCTCTCCAAATAGTCAACGAATTTAACGAACTATTGCGAACTATTGAATCTAACAATGGACAATTAGGAGCAAAAGTAATTAAAGATACGTTTTCTTTGGCAAATCCTGTTTCCGGTAAAATTTCCGGAGATATAACAGTCTTCGTAAGGCTATCGTGTTTTGGAAAACTAATTGTAACGCAGTTTCAAATGAACATGGAAGAGCATACAGTTTTGTTTAAAGATAATCAAGGACAATCAATGTACAAGTACAAGAAATCGAAGAAAGACGATGTAAATGAATGCGAACAATGGGACAAAGCGACGAGACCAGAAGATTCTGCAAGACCACTATCACAGAAAAATTATCCACCATCAACAGCTCAGACATATCCTGAAGACAAACTTCCATGCTCAACCCCTGACGATCGATGTTACCAGGAGATTGGCGCTGAAATGAATGGAAACGCTATAACTATAAGGGTTTTGAAAGATCACAAAAGCAATGATGAGGACTGCGATTGTTGTGCTACTTCTGAAACTGAGTATGATCCAGACGAGTGTACGTGTTGTTTAACTAATAAGAGTGGTAATAACAAGTCAAAGACTCCGGCGATTAAAGCAGTCGCTGGGGACCATCCACCCGCTTTAAACTTCCAAGTTAAAGGTTGTGGAAACACCAGTAAGAATTGTATTAACGTTGTGCCACCTACGACTAATGCAGATGGGTATCAAGTGACAGAGATAAGTGATCCAAAACGTGATGTTTTTGTGCTGAAGATTGGTAAAAAGAACGAGGACAAGAAAGCTAATATAGAATTAGAGTTAAGGACACCAAAAGGAATTGATAGAAAACCACCACCAAAGTTAGAAACTCGTGACACTCAGTGTGTTGAAAGTGAATTTCCACCTGCTTCGGGAGGAGGAGGGAAAGGGAAGAAAGGTGATAAAAAAGGAGGCAAGAAAGGTGGAAAGAAAAAGTAAGAAGATTAGTGAAATATGTTATATTATTTTAGTATCTGTTTTTGTCTTCATTTTGTTGTTGAGTGAAAAGGGATATAAGTCAGATACTTTATATATATAAAACAATATTCTAGTAGAAACGATCTTGATGGGACAATTTCAATGGTATGGCATATAACCTTTTTCACATTAAAAAAAATGTAATTTAATATAAAAAATAATGTGCCGATTTGTAACTGTAAATAACGAAACCGTTATTACTATAAATGCGTAATAAATAGTTTTATCTATACATTATGTTATTTTCTTTTGACTTATATCCTTTTTTTAATTACTCTATAGTTAAGAAAATAGTATATAATTAAATATACGAATAATATAATAATAATATATTTTAATTAAATATACGTATACATTTTATTATTTATAAATGAAGATAATAATTTTTTTAGTGGTGGAGGTGGTAAAGGTGGTGGTGGTAAAGGAGGTGGCGGAGGAAGAGGAAGGTAATTATTTTATATAATTTTATCGAATTTTAAATATTAATACGGATGTAATTTTTCACTTTAGAAGCGGATCTGGAGACAGTTGGGAAAGGTATGAATCTAATGCGAATTAAGAATTTGAATTATTTAAATAATATTCTATTTTTATCAAATAGTGATGGAAAAGGAGGAAAAGTTCGTAAAGAAGGGGGGTAAGCGTTTGTATATGTTATTTATTTTCCTTAAACTTAAATATTTATTTTCATATTGCATAGAAGGTATTAAAAAATGATTAGAATCAACATTGATCTGCAAATCAACTATTTCAGAGATATGGGCGATCTTGGTATGTGAAATAACAAAATACCAATAGTTACCAGTGGCGGCGGAGTTGATTTTAATATCAAAAAATATCTGCCAAGAAAATCACAGTGTTTCCTCGTGCTAAATTCACAAAAGGTAGTTTATTATAGTTCGGATAAATTATCTGCCATTGGTTAACCATTTGATTTTTATACAATTTTACTAAAAAAATTTGAAAAAAATAATATTTTGGGATGTCACCCCTCCCCCTTACACACGATTTTGATGATTTTGAAATGGGACCTTCCTCAAGCCAGACCCAACCATCCAACCAAATTTCATTAATTTCGGTTCAGTGGTTCATGCGTTATGCGTGTGACAAGGATTCAGGGAATAGACACACAGACAGACAGACACGGAACGAAAAGTGTTTGTCTTGAGCTGAAACGGAAAGATTAATTTAAAATTTTGAAATCGAAGAACAATTTTTTTGTCTCATTTTAAAACGATCACAAAGCTTCTCGTATCTTCGATATTGCGAGGAAGCAAAATACTAAACAATCAAGCCCCCCAGACATTCTTAATGACAAATATCATATCTCTGGAATGGTTTGCGGATCTATGTTGGTTAGTATTTTTAATTCAGTTTATTTAGTATTATAGGGCCTAAAAATTTCCTACACTTTTTCTTAAAAATCATTTTTATAATTATTATAGATACTATATTTTAATGTTATGTTTGTTGTTTTAGACGAGGATCCGTTGAAAGTTGGGAAAGGTGAGTAAACCTACTGCGAAGGGTATTTGAAAAGTTCGCGGCCTGTTATAGAAACAATTGTATTAAAAATTAAAAACTACTTTTATTTTTTTACAAATCCTTTCCGAAGCACGATGCACTTATTGCATCTTTGTTCCATCTTCATTATGCCCTCTTGATAAACCAATACGTCGAGGTCTGCAAAATAAGATTCTACAACCACTAAAACTTCCTCATTTCAGTAGATAATGATTCAAGTGCTCTTTCTATAAAAGGCCACGATCTTTTCAAACGTCCCTAATACATATTTAAAAATGTATCTCACAAATACACATTTAACTGAATATTTATTTTATTATTTAGCGATGGAAAGGGTGGAAAAGTTCGCAAAAAACGACTTTCTGGTGACAGTGAAATAAGGTAAGGAATTAAAAAATAATTGCAGAGCTTGTTATTAATTTATATTATTTATTTCAGCGATGGAAAAGGAGGCAAGATACGAAGAAGGTAACGTTATTTTATTTTTATTAAATCGGATCTTCGCTTCTGGGTGAACCCTGAAGATGTCCACTGCAATATGTAAGGAAACGTTGGCCGATAGCACGACCAAATCGACGCGGTTTACACCCAGAAGCCAAAATCTATATCAAGATCACCGCGGAAGCCTCAAGATTTTTATTAAATTAATAATAACTATTGTATACATAATACATATTACATACGTGTAAGGCTTCTAAGAGTGGTTTTGGGCTCCAATGAAGTATTTTTTTCGGGCTCTGGGAAAGTAGTAGCCAGTCGGGTCATGAACCCCATTAGCTCTGCTGTGGATTTATTATACTACTAAATAAATATTAATTTGATTTATAATTTTTTTTTTAATTTTCAGTGCTGGTGGTGGAGGTGATGGAAGGTAATTATTATTTTATTTATCTTTGTATATAAGTATATTTTCTTAAATTCATAAGTATTAATACACAAATACATTTATGTGCAATGGTATATTGAATAGCTACAATAAATTAAGAACGCGATATGATATATATCAATATATCTACGTGTAGAATAGAATTGTCCATAAATGATGTGTTGTGTATAATATATAATACTAGCTGACCCGGCAAACGTTGTTTTGCAATGTATATTATTTGTAGGAAACATTAAAAATCGCGATGGTAAAATAGGGGTTGATTGTAAAGGGTTGAAAATTCAGGGTTATATGTATTTATTAATGCTGTATCATAAAAAAATTAAAAAAAAAAAAATTTATCTAAAATTGAAAAAAAATAATTTAGGGGTGGATTACACTTAACATTTAGGGGGATGAAAAATAGATGTTGTCCGATTCTCAGACTTACCCAATATGCACACAAAATTTCATGAGAATCGGGAAAGCCGTTTCGGAGGAGTTTAACCACAAACACCGCGACACGAGAATTTTATATATTAGATTAACAAGTGGATTGTTTGCTTTAAATATTATTTGAATATGGTTTCGTTACTAATGTTTAAATTGTGTTTTAATGTTTATTTATTATTAGTACATTGTAATTTACACCTAATTTATTTATTTCAGGGGTGGAGGAGGCGGTGGTGGAAAAGGGTAAATGTTATATTAATATTCAGTTTATTTTTGTGTATACATTCGTATCTATTTATATATAACGTTATGTTAATAATAATTTTTTTTTCAGGGATGGTAGAGGTGACGGAAAAGGGTGAGAAAAAATTAATGAATTCTTTATAATTTTAAAATATGTTTTTTTTTACTTTTAAGTTTTACTAAAATATAGTAAGTATCTGAAAGTATTAATTGTAAGTAATGGTTTCTTTTAAATGTACGAGTGGAAGTTGTTTTGCTTGAACGGTTCTGATAAGTTAAGATAAATGTTGTGTTATATTTCTGTATCTGTACATTAACGTACCTACGAAGTGTGTAAAATATCAGTCTTACAAAAGTATAGTCATTATAATCATTTTTGAACGTAGACTTTCGCCGGTGTTCAATTGTATGAACTTTTTATTATTGGGTTTAAAAATTCCGTATTGTACTTTGATGTCACTTGACGTTTCGACCAACATCTCGTGGTGTCCTTCAGAAGTGAAGTGTCAAGTCCAGAAGGTGTAGCTGCTTAAATAAGCGTTGACGTTTGTTAAAATGAGTTTGTGATAAAAAACGTCAAGTGCAACACGGAATAAAACCCAATAATAAAAAGTTTATACATTTTGTTTATATGATTAAAACTGGCTTATACTCTACTAAATCAAAATCTAATGATGTATTTATCTGATTTTATAATGTTTCGTAATTTTTTATCTCGAAGGAAAACCATTTCAATAACTCCATAGACTTATACATATTATATTATTTAACATTTTAAATTGTGCTTAATTCCTATCTTGGATGCAAGGTAGATAATTAATATTAATATTTATTTCCAAATAAAGTGACCAAGGCGGAAAAGGCGGTAGGAGAGGAGGAGGTCTTGGAGAAGGTGGGCAGGTAATATTGGGAGAAAAACGAAAAGAAAGGCCATTACCTCAGAAACGAGGAGGTACGACTTGCTCAATAGATTCACTGGCGGCGTGTTTACAAGCGATGAAGTATTGTTGTCCGTCGTATACTCAGATGAAGTGTCCTCCATGTTTCTATGCTCCTCCACCTCCTTGCTCACCTTGCAATATGGATAGTGTGTGTTACAGGGGTCGTTATTATTGCTCGTAAGAGTACTTGTGTTGATGTTGATTTTTATGTTCAATTGTTTGTTTGTTTGTAAAATAAAATAAATTATTTTAAGGGAATTGGTTGTTTTATTTACAAATATGGTGATTGAAATGCAATATAATTGGAGAGGTACGCAATAGTTAAATTATATTTTAGTTTTGATGATTAATACAACCAAAATATTCTATTAAAACTATTACACTATATTTTCAGTTTTTTAGTAATAAAAATATAAACATTGATATAGATATTAAGTTAGGTAGTATAAGTGGGGATAAATGGGTGGAATGCTTTTGAAATTCAATCCTGTATATTCTAAATTTTTAAAATAACGAGTGAAGAGGCAAATATATTGAAGCATAGACATAAAGCATGTTTGTATTGTGAAACTGATTTAAAAATCGAGTTTTCACAAAAAAGAGATAGAGTGTATTCTGGGTATATGCTAGACTTTTACACATGAGTAAAAAAATATATTGTCTGGGTTATACTTATATCTTTCAATTTGGTAAACCCAATTTTATGCATTATGTTAATACAGAATGCGCAGTCCATGTTTCTATGTCTATGGGCTGAAGCAATAAAATTGACCTTCAGCTAACATTCACTTCAGGTTTGTAACCAGATCCTTGCAATACCCACGTCTGTAGGAAGAAGGTCATTATCCTGAAAGGGCATTTTGTAAATATATTTTTTTCATATTGCTTAAAAAATTCGCCTGGGTGAAGGGCGGAGGGGTTTCATTAAAAGTTTTTTTTTTTTGTAATAAGACATAAAGGGCTTATGTAGATTTTCTTAGAACCCAATACCACATTTGTTCACATACCATATACATACATACAGGCATTGTGATTGGCCCCGCATCACATGTGCAGCCGCGCGCGCGAACTTGGCAGCAAACACACACGTTGGCTCTGTCAAAGAGCCTTGCGTACAGACCAGTCATCATCCGGCGTTCAGTACGATACTACACTGGCTTAACATATACACACATACACGTGCTGGATTTGTAGGTTGTAGTAACGATACAACGTGGACAATATTTTGTTTTAGTGAATTGATTATTCGACAACGCGTGTGTTTATTATTATTTTAAATACGCGCGGTTTTTTCGGCGAAGAAGCGAATATTTATGGTAAGTTTTTTATTTTAAATATGTTTGATTTTTATTGGGATTATGTTGATATTATTATTATTTAGTATTTATTTAATTTATATTTATATTGGTATTTAAATTGGAATTTTTTTTCCATCAAATATAATTTTTTATGATTTGTTTTTTTTTTTTATTATTAAATAAATAATATTTATAAAAATTCCAATAGTAAAAATTTATTCTTAATTCTGAGAATAAGCATACAATTTTGAGACGCAATTTTTACAGAAGTCTATAAATATTTTGAGGAAATACGATTTTGATAAGTGCTATCATTTGAAAAATAAATATAAAATTATTTTATAAAATAAACAAATAATTTGCTGTTTACAATAACAATTCAATTTTATGATGTATCAAAACTATAAAAAAAACTGTGACAATTTAAAATCGCAGTTGTGTGTTACTATTTATAAATGAGATGTAACCTACCTAACATTTTACAACTACTGATATCTTAAAATAAAAACGTACACTTCGTAAAGTGTATTTTGGGAAAAATGAAGTGTTTAGTTTGTCTATTTAAAAATACATATTATATACATTTAATTAAAACAGTTTTATTTTATTTATTGGAAAACATACACGCTCCATAAAAAACATACATTTTTTTTATTTTTAGTTTATTTATTTATTTTTTTTTTGTTAAATTTTATTAATTAAATTTTTCAGTTAGAAAAATTTATTTTCAAAATACAAAATTAGAATAGGTAAGTTAATATATTAAATTCATAATTTTATAAGGAAATGAACGATAGAATAAAAATGATTTATCGATGAATAGAAGTTTTACTGTATTACCTACTAAAATATATTAATGGACCATTAACAACCAGTAATAAAATCTTAATTTAGCAAAAATTTATAAATGTATCCAACGAATCATTAAAAATTTCAGTAAAAGTAATTTTAACGCCCTCTTCAAATTCTATAAACTACTATTTAATTTTTAGATCTATTAGATAAAAAAATAAACATCGGATTTCCATAAAGTATGACGTCATACATTGAAAACAATTTGCGTTAAATAGTTTTATTTAGCTGCCAGACATGAATAAAACATTGATGTCAAATGACTAATGAAACTATAATTTTAAAACTGTGAAGCTATTATTGATTTCTTATTCATTCTATTTTACTATAGTAGGGAGCCAACAAACCACGTGGTCTTCTGTCTGGTAGTGTTTCTATATGACGCAATAACCTGCAAGTCTGGCAACAGCCCTTCCCTATACAAGGGGTGACCATTTAGTTTTCCAGAAGAATCACTTTTTAATTTTTTTTCTAAAACCTAAGCCAAAGAATTAGCAATGAAATGAATATTTATACAAAATTATGGTTTTTAAACATATTATGGTATATACAAACTACATTTATGCATTTTATAGGTCTATGGTTTGTCCTATCTGATATTTTCATAATTTAAAAACAGTTCGTTGTGGCGGAGATTTAGTCCACGTTTTTAAATAATTCCCAGCGTCGCCACCGGAGATTAGTTTTGATTAACTAAAAAAATACTAAATCATGATAATCAAACTACTGATGGTCTTAAGCTTTTCAAAAACCAATTCCATCGTCTAAATTAATAGGAAATGATTCATTCCAATATTTTAAACTCAAGGGTGTCTTTTACAATATATGGATGTAACATTCTCCATCTACATACTATAGACATAGTATGATGAAATTATAATGGATATAGACTATATTCAGCTGCGGATTTAGGCATGGGCAACATGGGCTACTGCCCAGGATGCTAAAATTTTGGGGGGCGATAGAATCTGGGAGAATACAACTTTTTTAGTTTAATACACAACACTCTAAAAAAAGAAATACAAAAAATTACTCCGATTATCAAAACGATTTTTCTACATCTTTTAAAAATTTGTAAAATATAGGTTATATTTTCCTTTGGTAGAGGATCGGCAATTTTTTTTTGCTCAGGGCGGCACTTAACGTAAATCCGCCGCTGACTATATTTCTTTTATTTATAATAAATTTGTCTTTTGAGATTTGTACGTCTCTTTTAGACAGATTTTACACTGTCACTTGTTTTGTTTAGGTGGTTGATATAGATAGACTATAGAGAAATTGTATCAATTGCTCATAATAATAATAATCTTTATTATAATAAACTTTATTACTTTATACGAATTACATTAATTGCGACATGAATAACGAATAAAAAATTTACAATAAAATACATATTTTGTACAATTAATAGTGAATAATAAAAATTAAACAATATTAACTATGATCACTATTCAATATACTCTCCTATAGAATAAACATTTTTTTTGGTGGTACTAGATTTTATAAATGTTCATAAAAATTAGAACAACGCGTGCGAAGTCACAGCGGTCTACTAGTTTCGAATATTGTAACTCAATAACAAATATTCTTGTAAATTGTTAAAATAATATTTGCTACTTTAAAAAATTAAATTAATATTTGGATTTGGATTCCGTGCACAAAACAAAAATAGAACCAACAGTTTATTTACTCATGGCCCGGAGTTCACCCACCCCTGTTCTAAATTGACTAAACCAGAAGCGTGTCTAAAAAAATCAATCATTTCTACGTCAGACACTATACTGTAATTTAGATTTGTTTATTTCGTACATTAACGATTTTTTAGTTGGAAAATAGAGCCCTCATTTTTAAATTACGTAATCGTATATGGATAAAAATAGTGATACGAAGGGTATCACAATTTGGTGTTTATGTTGGTAAATAATTCGGTCAAGGCATACGCGGGTGTATGCCATAAGGGTACCGAAGTACGTACTTACTACGTGGACTGTTTGGAGCCACTTACAGGTACATTTTTGAGTTAGAAAAAAATATGAAGGGTCATATTTTACTAATTGAGATCTACATTTTGACACCCCACATGCTTAGATATTAAAAAAATAAATAAAAAGGTCTATGACGCCCCTTCCTATTTCTTCAAAATTTGAAATGATATTGTTAACTTTAGTATTTGTCGTTGGTAGTCCCATCAAAGCCTCGTTACCAACCCAACTATTGATTATTATCTATTAATTAATAAAATTGAAATAAGTTGAGCTGGAAAACTGTAAATAGAATATACATAAAATCGACTACTAGCTTACACATAATAAAATCATTAAATATGTGTTTCAAGGTTTAAATGTTGGCGTAGTAATAATCACTGTAATTTTTATTACGTGTGTGTAGCGCTATTATTATTGATAACAATAACTTTTGCAAAAAACAGTATTTTTTTATTCTTATGTAACATATTAAAAAAATAATGTTATTTTTAGCTTTAAAATTAATTTAATTTTCGTTTTTGTTAGCACATAATGCAATGAAAATATTATCAATTATTTTCATTTAGTTGCATCATGCAAACAAAAAATATTGTTTGCAGACGATCATTTCAAATTCTCAGAAGCGAACAAACGCTCACTATGCAAAAAATATCGATGCGTGTACAGGTAAAAAAAAACACATGTTTCAGTTAGGTTATGTTTTCAGCACATGATGTAATTTCCTTTTCTATTACATGCCTATCATGTAACTCTATCGCATTCTATTTTTGTATTTCATCCTGCCAAAGCACGTGTGATTTTTAACCGATCGTATTGTACCCACACATGTTGTCTTTGTTTAACATAAAATATGTATTTATTCATATTTCATACCACTCTGTTTATTTATCGCAATATTTACTCTATAGTTTTTTTTCACAATAATAAATCCCGTGATCTCAGTTTTTGGTGTTATAGGTATCTTTAAATATTTAGTATTGTTTAACGGGTTTCCCTTTTATCAAATGTAAATTATTTTTTTATATTATAGACTTGACTCCTTGATAACAGGTTTTATTTCATTTTAGATGTTTTTTTTGTATCAACGCATGACTTTTTTGTACATATGTATATAATAATTTATCTACTGACCTATATTTGTCAAGCTTGAAAAAATATAAAAAATATATGCATCACTTAATTAGGAATAATAAATTTTGATTATTTTGGAATACTAATATTTCATAGATGGTACGTTATTTGCATCTCTTCCTAAAATTGAGTTTTCTTTAGCTTTTTTGTATTTATATTTTTATCGTATTTACATCAAAGTTTGCCATCAAGCTTTGTAAGGTTGTCGACCTCAGTTCTAAATATTTTTTATTTATAAATAAAAAATAGGTACATTTATATTTCTGGATATTAAAAAATAAGTAGTGTCGACGTAGGATATTTTTGCATCCTATACGTTAAAATTACATGTTTCTGCATAAAAAAAGGACACATCCAGGTCGGAAAATTTGTAGGGGTGGTAAGTGCAGGTACAAAACAAGTTTTTTTTTGGACATACTATTATAAAATACATTTACTATTATTGCAATCCTATAAGTACCTACTTATATTTAATTGAGAACAAGCAGAAAATCATATTATTAAAATTTAAAATCTTTAAAACGATTCAAATTTTGGAAAGTCTACACAAGAAGTTGTAGCTTCATCTTTTTTTTTTACTTTTTTTATACATGTATGTATGTTTGACGTTTGTATCGATAAATTAATCATGACTTGTTGGCAATCTCTGACGTTAGACATTTTATACACACCTTCTTTAATAATTATAGGTTTAATACAGTCTTGAACAATATGTAATTTGTAATTTAAAGCATCAGTATTATATTAGTATTATATCATGAAGCAACATGCTATTTGAAATGCGCATATATTTACTATTCTATTGGGGTCATATCAATCGATCAATATTTTATAAAAACCTTTTGTAGGTAGTATATTTATATATTTATTAACGATTCTTAGATATCAATACATCCTGTATGTTGGTTTTACAATACAATTGAATCTACTGAAAAAATATCTGCCTTGAGAGCCACAGAACTTTCTTATACGTAATCTTGACAGTGAACAGTGTACGTGATTCTTATTTTATTAAAATATATTTCTGGCAAACTAATAAAAGATAGAATAAAATTAATGAGATATAAACTATAATTAATATTATTCTGTACATTATTATCAAATGACTTTTTTTGAGCGTAATAACTTAACCGAAAACGGATTTTTACTCTTGTCAATTTTTGAATTTTCGAATTATTTTTGAAAACAATGTTTTAGATAAAAAAATATCAAGTGTATTATTGTTTATAATTTATTTCCCTTACATTCTTTTAAACATTTCTTCCCAGACAAAAATTAATCAGAAAATATAAAATTTCACCCTTCTACGATTTGTCGTATTTGAGTTACAGCGCTTACAGACCGACAAACACACAGACGTCATGACGAAAATAGTCAGAATGGATTCAGGGAAGATCAAAATAGATAATTCCATCAAAATCCGGATTTCGAAAAAAGTCGGCTCCACTATATTTACTTATACTAAATGTATTTTTCATATACACATGACTATAAGAAAGTAAAAAGTTTGTGATTGGTAACTATTAAAATGACTAGTCAGTTCATTAGTCATATATTCGTGTTATATGAGATTCTATGTTCTGTACTCCACGCCATTTTCCCCGTTCTATGCTATCTGTTGTGATCTATCTATAAACAAAACTTACTACATAATTTTGATGTATGTACAAATATTTCTTAATTTTATTTATATGGCATTTATTTTTATTAATAAATATTTTATCATAATTTCAATTACATCATATATTAAACAATATTTTCATTTTATTACAACTTTATCAAAAGTAGTAAACAGTATTATTGCTTATAATTTTATTATTACACAAATTAAAAATAAAAATAAATTTTGAACTTTTATGTTTTATTTTGATATTTACACAAAATATTTCATTGATGCTTAAATAAAATTGGAAAAGGTTATCAAAATAATATACATATGTATTTATGTGTACGAATATAGAGTCACATGCAGAAGTGATCGACCAGTTTTCATTCAAATTCGTTTATCACAAACTTAGTAGACTCCTCTTATTTGATTAATATAATATATAAATCATTTCTCCATGTACCAAACAAAGACAGATATTTTGAAACTCATTTGCTAGATAAAGAAGTACTCTTCGTTTATAGTACTCATATGTATTTGTGCGATTAAATTATTATATAATCTACTAAAAATTGTATAAGTAAATTTTGTGACTATAAATATTTTTAGTATTTAAATATGTTAAACTTAATATAAAATTAATTAATGAAATGTACGTATATTTGTGTTTTTATTGAAAATAATGTAACTATATAAGCTCCGCTCTAGAAAAAGATAACCGATGATGTTTGTCTTAATATTTTGGAATCTGTTGTAAGCGATTTTGACCTTTAGGGTGGCAGACGTACGGTATGTTTTTCTCCAGTATCTATTTATTTTTATTATATTTTTGTGTTATGAATGATCCATATCATTATCAAATGTGTTTTTTAATAGATTTTTATGTTTATTGCATATAAATCTTTATCTTTATGGAATTACCCAAACCGTATAACTACTTGATTATTGAACTGTGATATTACGACATTAATTTTGTTTTGTTTTATAAAGTTAATTTCCATCATAAACATTATTATTATTAGATATTTTATGAAATCCATCTCAAAAGAAAATATTGTTTGCAGTTTAAATTGAATAAAATTAAGTATTATAAATAAACTAGTGTGGCCACCACAAAATTTTTATATTACATATTATTATACAGAAACGAATGTCCTAAAATCAGTTCGTTGTATCGAATAAATGATTAGAATTTTTAGATAATAATGTTTTCTATAATTTTTATTAATTTTTTTTTACTACAAACCGTTTTAAAATTCAAAACTAATATAAAAATTATTATTATTAAATAATATTATTATTGAAACATTTACTTTAATTTGAAATTCTATGTTAGTAAGTTTTACTGTTTTAGTAGGTAGAGTGTTTAACGACAGATAGACAATTTTTTAAGATTATTATATATTTTATAAAATTTCATTATAAAAAATAATGTTTGTACGTAATAAGATAAGTTAACCACACTCAACACCGCTACTTCCTTGCTATATTTGAAATAAAATACGTATACTCATTCATATGATATTTGATATGTGTACCATCAAACCAGTGGTGTATTAAAATTAGAAAATATTTGAATCGAAGTTTGAACGAAATAAAATCATACTTTAAAGTTTAATGCGAGTGTACGCTCAAAAAAAATGTATTAACTGTTCTACATATATACATTAATACATATACATTATTACATTTTTTTTTTTATTGTAAGATTTTTTTTTTGGTATTATTAAAGTTTTAGTTTAAATGCATTTAAGTATGGATATTGCATCTTGTGTTGATAAGAACTACACAAGTTGGTGCGTGATTCTGAAGGTCGTTCAGAATCACGCACAGGGTAGAGACAGACGGATATCGGCCGCGGCACAGTGTGTAAGCTAATTATTGCTTTGTAAAAAGTTTGTATTCATCAACTTTTTTTTGTGTGTGCAAACCCGATTGTGGGGATTTCAGTCGCCGCAGTGCCGTAGGAGGTAGAACGTGAAGAACGGTTCTCCTTCATCAAACGTGTGGGTTTTGGCCCCATTGCCAAATGGCGCCCAACTGTACAGATGTAAAAAGTGTAAAAAGTATAAATAGTGTATAGAAAAATTGTAAATAAATTAATAAAAAGAAAATCACGTTTTGGTTCTCTCTCTAAACCTGGACCACTTCCCACCTCCACTGAGCTAGAGGCACCCCAGGCGGAAAGTCAGCCGGGGAAGTGACAAATTCTGGCGCCCCACGTTGGGCGCCAAAATTTGTCACAATGGGGCCAAAACCCACACGTTTGATGAAGGAGAACCGTTCTTCACGTTCTACCTCCTACGGCACTGCGGCGACTGAAATCCCCACAATCGGGTTTGCACACACAAAAAAAAGGTTGATGATTACAAACTTTTTGAAAACGCAAATAATTAGCTTACACACTGTGCCGCGGCCGATATCCGTCTGTCTCTACCCTGTGCGTGATTCTGAACGACCTTCAGAATCACGCACCAACTTGTGTAGTTCTTATCAACACAAGGTGTAATATCCATAATAAAATGCATTTAAACTAAAACTTTAATAATACCAAAAAAAAAATGTAATAACATACATATATGTATGCGTGGAAATTAAATTTAACGTATCACAGTAAGGTGCTGGCACCAGTCTTGGATATGGCCCCAGTAATGGCTATTTTTAAATTAAATGTACATAACTAGAAATATGTGTTGATATTTGATTACTACCATTTCTGAATATTAATCTAGTATATATACATTTAACTGTCTTACAGCGTGATTTGATGACAATCGGCCAATGGGTGTCAAAATGGTGGAAATTTAAACTAATTATTAGTGTAATTTATTTATTAATTATTACATTATCATAGCAACTGCTTTACATTCTTTCAAATTTGACGATTCTTTCTTTTATATTTTTTATCTCGTAGTACTTATCATTTTGTAATTATTAGTAAGTGTCCATCACTGCGTGCTCATTGCTGGTTTTACTTTATCCATTACTGGAGAAAAAACATAAACAAAATGAAAGGCTACAATTTAAAAAACAAACAGTATTTGTGGACTTTGGTAATTTAATTTATTAAATAAAGAGTTACTTGTTTTATTAGTAACACAAGCTCAAGAGAATTACAAAAAATAAGCCCGCCAATCACAAAAACAGTAAATCTTGCTCTTGTAGCGACCATAACTGGTGCCAGTACTTTACCTAATTGTCGACACTAAAAACATAAAAAAACCTTTAATAAAAATAAAGCACTGATAACGATAATAATAATTATTGTTATAGTTATAATATTCTTATCAAGATTTTAAGCATTAATTTTAAGCAAATAATTTTAGAGAAAATAGATTTTTTTTCATGATAAGAGTATAGAGAAAGAATTAGTTTCAATTATAAACGTTGTCAATGATTCTAGATTATCTATAAAAAATATATATATTTTTAAATTAGATACAATTTTTTTGTTAGTCAAATTTAATACAACTTCAGTTATAATCGTGTATGTATACCTAATTATTTTATTATAAAAACGCATTGCTATGTGTCCGTGAATATAACATATAACGTATACCTACCTACTTATAACTTATACTATATACGTTACTTTAGTTGTGGACAGTTAGCTCTCGCTGACAACATACTTTTAGTTTTTACAGTATATATATTCCATGGTGTGCTTAGGATAGAGGAACAGTCTGATACTTCTCGGATAGCCTTCTGCCCTACTTCCCAGCTGCATTATCATTCCTCTAATTTCGGTTAGGGCATGGTCTTTGTATCTGGAGGGGTCCGGTTAGAAATCCTTAAATAATAAATAAAAACCGCGTTCAAGGGGAGAAAGTAAGGTGTTGTTGTTGTTTTTCATGATCACTTACTTTGATGAAGAAGTAAGGTGTTGTGTTTTTCATGACCACTTACTTTGATGGACTGCTAATTGTATTTACAATCTGGTAGTTTATCGGGGATTGGGTTTATCGGTGCCTTCTCGTATCCTTCTTCCTATCATTATTGTGCTTTGAAGAAGAGACCTTAACGTGGCGAACTGTAGAGGTGACTTTGACGGTTCTTTTTGTACAGGCTTATCATTATTGTGCTTTGAAGAAGAAACCTTAATGTGGCGAACTGTAGAAGTGACTTTGACGGTTCTTTTTGTACAGGAGAATTGTAATTTTGCTACTTATATTTTAAATCTTGTTTCATCTCAAAATTTATAATTGGCAGTCTCATTACGATCTTATTTAAAAAATTTTGATCAAATGCAGCGTAATTTTTAAAACTTTTTTTAACGAAAATTTATGAGGTCAGAGTCGTCAACTGTGTTACAATAAGTTGATGTATCACTGCTCTAAATTCCATAACTAATCTAGCAAATTTGCTAGCTCCTTTATAATACATATATACCGGACATAAATAGTGACAATAAAATAATTTTTTATGCTGAATAGTTTCGTAAAAAAAATTATTATTTTTGGTATGTTTTGAACCGCCCCAGGTTGGTGTAACTTCTTAAGACGTGTTATACGCTCTATTTTGAACAGTTTTATAGAATAAAGAATTATTATTATTTAGTTGATTGCCACATTTACAGAAGATCTATTCAAAAACATAAATATCGTTCTAATGCAGTAAATTCTTTGTGTAACAGATTGATTAAAAATAATTTCAGTACATTGGACTTTGTTCTTTGTAAAAACTACTTGTTATAAACAAATCTAATAGAAATGGAGAAGTACAAAGAAAGTCTTTGTTCTTAGGTCACATGAAAATAGATTGCTATTTTCTCTTATGAGGTTAAAGATATTTTCTTTATTTAGAACATTTATTTTAAGACTTTTTTAATAGAATGCGTAATTTCAGTCAGTCAGGTGAAAATTACACATAAACATCTTTTCCTGCATAAATATATTAAAATATATTAATTTTTAATAATTTTCTAGCCAGTCTATCAAAAAAGGTTTTGTATTTAAAAATCTTAAAATCTGAAAAATTGGTATATATTCATTTTTAGAGTTCCGTATAGTAATGTCTATATTATTATCTGAGTCGTCAGTCTCGTCTGTCCAGCACAATAAAATATTTCGTAAATTATGTAAGCTAAAAATTGAAATTTAAACTAAATATGCAAAGTTATGACTCCTACACAAAGATTAAAAAATATATATTTATATCGGATGGGTGCGGGGTCATAGAGCTAAAGTTAGGCCAACACTTTTTTTGGTACTTATGCATACGAGGTATCAAAATGTAGATCAGTATAACTTGATCTTACTTTTATTTTTATTTTCTATCTTAAAAATGGCATCAGCAAATGGCTCGAAAAAGCCATTTCATGTGTAAACACTGACTCAAAAAATCTGAAATCTTTATGTTATCAGGAATTTAGTGATATTATCACTATCAAAGACAAATACTAAGGTCAATAATAATATTTAAAATTTTGGAGAGATTGAGAAAACTCATTTGTAGGGTTCCGAAGAAACCCTATTAATATCGGTTTGTCGTCCGTCCGTATGTCTGTCCGTCCGTCCGTCCGTCCGTCCTTTTCACTCAAAGCTAAATAGCTCGTAAACTATATAAGCTAGAAACTTGAAATTTTTACTGAACATGTAAAATGACACCCTCTAGTAAAATATGTACAAATTTATTGAATAAATAATTTTTCAGGGGGGGCAATAAGGAGCTAAAGCTAGGTAAAAAAAATATTTTTTTTTATACCAAGGCATGTGGCACGTTAAAATGTATAACCAAACAAGCGGAATTTGACTCTTTTTTTATTTTTTTTCTAAATCAAAAATGGTGCCTGTAGGGGGCTTTAAAGCAAATCCAAAAAAACAAAAAAATTGTATACCAAGACGTGTGGCACGTCAAAATTTACGTCTCAATTAGTAGAATATGCCCCTATTTTTTATTTTTTTTCTAACTCAAAAATGGCGCCTGTAGGGGGCTAAAAGCAGTATTTTATTTTGTCCCCCCCCCCTCTAACTCTGTAACTACCGGCTCAAAAAATCTGAAAAAAATTTGGTAACGAGGTTTTGGTGGGACTACCAACGACAAATACTAAAGTCAATAATATAATTTTAAATTTTGGAATAATAGGGAGGGGTGTAAGAGAATTTAAAATTTTTATTTTCATATCTAGGCATGTGATATGTCAAAATGTACATCTCAATTCGTAGAATATGACCATATTTTTTATTTTTTTTCTAACTCAAAAATGGCGCCTGTAGGGTGCTAAAAGCAGTGTTTTAATTTGTCCCCCCCCCTCTATCTCTGTAACTACTGGCTCAAAAAATCTGAAAAAAATTTGGTAACGAGGCTTTGGTGGGACTACCAACGACAAATACTAAAGTCAACAATATAATTTTAAATTTTGGAATAATAGGGAGGGGTGTAAGAGAATTTAAAATTTTTATTTTCATATCTAGGCATGTGATATGTCAAAATGTACACATCAATTCGTAGAACATGACCATATTTTTTATTTTTTTTCTAACTAAAAAATGGCGCCTGTAGGGGGCTAAAAGCAGTGTTTTATTTTGCCCCCCCCCCCCCCTCTATCTCTGTAACTACTGGCTCAAAAAATCTGAAAAAAATTTGGTAACGAGGCTTTGGTGGGACTACCAACGACAAATACTAAAGTCAACAATATAATTTTAAATTTTGGAATTATAGGGAGGGGCGTCATAAATTTTTTTTTTTTGATATCTAGGCATGTGGTATGTCAAAATATAGATCTCAATTAGTAGAACTTGACACTTTTTTATATTTTAACTTTAACTTAAAAATGCACCTGTAAGTGGTTCCAAACATTTCGCGTAGTACGTACTTCGGAACCCTTATGGCATACACTCGTGTATGTCTTGCCCGAATTATTATTAAGTACAATAGCGAAAGGTATAGTATTCACAATCCACATACGGAACCCTTCTAGCATAAACCCTTGTATGCCTTGACCCATTGCTTATATTTGTCCCCTAAAGCTAATATTTACAATTTAAAAGTATGTTATTAATTTGTTTTCAACAATCACATATGTACTAAATAACTAATAAACTTCGTATGTATTGTCAATTAATATTATTCAAAACTAATTTATAAAATAGCTAACAAATGTAGTAAATTGGAATATGTAATATATAATTTAGTAGATATTGAGGCAATCTATCATTTGAAAGTTGAATAACGGTGCAGTTTTTTCATGACATTTTTAGTCACTCTTTCTCTTTCAATTGATCAGAAGTTCATTGCAAGGTTGCTAGATAGATAGTATTTAAACGCACGTAAGGTTAATATTTTTTTATATCAAATAAATCACAATGATTATAATTTTATCTAATATGGAATATTATTATAATATAAGGCAGTGAAAGGCAAAAACGACGAATTTAATATTTAATATTTATTTATTTTTTAAATTTTGACGCTTAAATAGACTAATAATAATAATGTTTAATATCTTTAAGATTGGTTTTATGGTTATAAAACATTTTTTTGCAGTTTATTTTTCGTAATTGATCATTTTAATTTGAAACTGTATATTACTTGCAAATATATAGTCTTATTTAGTTAATTCACTGTCCACTGCTCTGGAAATATAGGTTAGTAAGTAGTTATAATAGATTCGTACCAATAAAAACACTTATTAATGTTTGAGCTACAAAAATCAATATGGTTCATTGGGTCAGTGTTAATGTTTTATTATATTGATCTAAAATAAGTTTAACATTTAAATAATATATTTCGATATTTGCATTACCTGCCCACGCTACTGACTGTATTATAAAATTAGATCATTAGCAGTCAATTTATGTATAAAAATAAAGTTAAGGTGCAAATAGCAACGAACAATATTTAATGTAATACGTGACTAAATGAAACGAAAGTAATTTTACGGTAGATTTATTTTGAGACCAAATTTTTTTGAAATAAACTTTTTCAGTATTACCAAAGGAATTTTAATCTCACTTTTTTATCTTAAATAACATTATTTCTAATTTTTATTTTTATTTATATATGCTTGTTTTTGCGTATAATTTAAACTAAAAAACTAACAACAGTTATAATTATTTATAATAGATGCAAGTATTGAAATTAACAATCATTTATTTTAAACGAATATAAACATAATACAATTGTGCAATTATTTTGGACACTGTTGAAAATACAATAACAGTAATTAGACATACATATTTTCACAAAGGAAAACCTTGTAGGAAACTGCATCTGGCAACAGTTATGCTCTATAAAATGAATTCGCTGCATATAATCAACTATTTAATAATAAAATGAAAATAGATTTTATTACAAGTAAGTACCTATGTATGTACTCAAGAAAAGTTCATTATGTTTTCGTTCTTTCCGTCAGCCATTTGAATAGTAATTATAATAAAAAAAATTAGAATATTGAAACTTGTGTCTATAAATACCTTGCTAATGTCAACAATATAAAATATACGACATGTAATAATAATTTATATTCAAAAGTTACTTAGTTAATCGGTATAATATAATATAATTTATATATTATATTAAATATTTATATATTACTATACAGTTAAAATTAAATTTCTGTCGATTTGCAAGGTAAAAGTTTAAGGCATAAACTTCGTAATTATTATTGGCCTACAGAAAATATGATTTTGTTAGGGCCTGAAAATGATATGATGTTTCATAACATGCCATGGGAAGGAGGAGGGGGGGGGGAAACTAACATTACACCCCGGGCAACAACCTTCCTTAGTCCGTCACCGAGTACCTGAATTAAATACATGTATAAAATTATATTAACAAATCAAATAAAATATTTTTGCGTTACCTCAAATAGAAAAAAACACATATATTCACGCATATGTTCAAAAACTGTTATTTGCACACGTGCGATTATCATTTATTATTCTAATAAAAGCAATTCAAAATTTCATAAAATTTAAATAACTTGTTTTTTTTTTTATTTAATCGACAATTTTAATATTTATAGGAATTTATTTTAATTTTTAGTATTTTACCTAAAATTGTTGTGATACATAAATCAGTTTGCATCTTTGTGATAACAGAAAACGTTATGTTCTCTTTAATTCTCAATGGCTATTTATAAATGACAAGTGGTCACGTGACTTACTCAGACAGTTCGACTACGTATAAATAAGATACAGTTCATTATTATTAGACATTTGTAGACGACCCGACATTTAAGGTATTTAACAAAATGTCGCGATGATATGTTTATTATTGATTATAACAATTAAGTGATCGGAAATACTATATTTATACATGTACATATTGTACATTAGCAATATATAAGTTCAGAAGATAAAATAACTATCAGTTTACTTATCAAACAATGATGAAGATATTGTTGATTAATCGTTTAATTATAAGAATACGTAACTCCCGAAATTAATTTCCCAATTTTTTCATTTTAATATTTTGATGTCATCTAACGGTGAATCTGTCAACGCATTCAATGGAATAATTCGTATTTCTCGCAAAAAGTTGGTATTCGCCTTATATAAAACTACATAGGTACCTACTTAAATCCAACTTGCAGAAAATTGAATTTTAAGAATGAATCCATAAATTATAAAAAATTTAAACGCGAGTTTTTCATTCAATTTTTCAATTGCACGTATTATTAGTCAGTGGCGTAGTAACATTGGGGGAAGGGGAGACGAAAACCCTCCCTCCCCGAAATATTCGATGTTCTAAAAAAACGTATGATTTGAGGAAACATCAGTTCAAAATACCATCAAAAAGTTTAGCTTATACTTATTTCCCCCCCCCTCACCCCGACCGGGAAAATTTTCTTACTACGCCACTGTTGTTAGTTATAGTGTTTGTTAAAAATAATTTATTAGTTTTATTAAAAACATAAAAAAGTTATAATGACTAAACTTGATTAAAATTTAATAAATTTTTAATTCACATAAATTATTTATAGTAAATAAATATTTTTAAAAAGTGCAATCGGTATTGATAAAAAGAAATAAATAAAATACGGTTATCTAATTCCCACCGCAATGCAATGTGCGTGACTAATTCTTATCGAAGCTATACAGTATATATACTCCCGCCAAGAGCTTGCTTGTGAAGCTTCCGTTAAAGTTGCATCAGCCAAATTTTCATAGGGTTCTGTAAAGTTAATCAATAGGTGGTTAAATTTTTGTATTTTATAAATAGTTTAAAATAGTACCTAATTATATAATATGATAATTATATTATATTATAAATTTCATTTAGTTTAAATAATAATTTCAACATCTGTGAAAAATATAATGAAATAAATAAAAAATAATCGTATACATAATTATCATAACCTGAAAAATTTCAATGCTCAGAACCTTAGACAAGGAAAGATAAACGACAAATAACATATTACCATATCGCACCACGAAAAATCGCACCACATATCATTTAAAGGAAGCAATATTTATTTCTTATCCTAAAAATATATTCAATAATTATTGAATATATTTTTAGGATATTTATAATTATAATTACTTACGACTTAACTTTAATTATTTGAAAATTTGGAATTTTTTTACAATATAATTTTTTTTTCAAGACCAATATTTAAAAACGTCGATAATGTCACATAAAAATTAAATAGTTTTCAGTGATACCTATTTTATGATCTGTCCCTTATTCATTTTAATGTTTAGAAATGCCGGTTCGTATAAAATACTGTATGGTTAGTATATGTCGACAAGGTCATGTGAAAAAATAACTTGATAAAAAAGTAGTAACAATGTCAGGGAAAGTAAATAGTATGCCGTTATTTTAAATTAAATTGACATTTTTGGTTTTAATAACCTTGATAGGAACAAAATTTGTATTTGATTTCCTGAATGAACTTTGATAATATTATATGGGAAATATAATATTCAGAAAATTTTAAAATACCTACCTAATAATTTTATCTTTGCTATTCAAAACCTAATCTATTGAGTTTAATTGATAAATTATCTTTTCTAAAGGATCGATCAAACATATGTTATATAAAATATATTTACAATCAGGGGTTGTTTTAGTGTGTAGTTGTAGCTTGTTTCATCAGTTCCAAAATTGAAAACTGCAGTTGTAAAAGCTAATTTGTGTAGAAAAATTAAAAGTAGAAAGAAAAATAAAAAGTATAAGTGAAGAGCAAAAAAAAGGGTCACTATAATTTGTAAGAGAGAAATATACAAAGCGTAGAGCAAAAAAAAGTTACAATAATCCCTGATATATATAAAATTGTTTTTTCAATAAATTAATTAATTTATTTTAAGAATATTATGACTTTTACATAAACTACAACCAACTATTCTATCTCATTTAATAACGAATGAATATTTAAGCGTGCAATATTTTATACACTTTGAGCATTAAATATATTGTATTTGATGAATAACATTTCCCGTTTTGAGCATTAAAATTTTGTTTTGTGCAATAATATTTGCGTTCATTATTATTGTATAATTTAATTTTATAACTTTTTTTGGGGGGGGATGTTCCTTTACCCACTCCCCAAATAAAATAAAATAAAATAAATGTATTATAGAATTTGCTTTAATTTTATAACTTTTAAAGTTTTTGGGGGGAAGTTCCATTATCCCCCCCCCCCCCAATGATATAAGGTAAACCTGAAGAATATGCCGTTATCGACGTCACAACTATGATGTAACTCTGTACAATTTATAAAATATTATATAAATACATGATATTACTCATTTAGCCATTTTAAGGAGCAATATTTTTTCTCTGTGTCATTTTATTTCTTTAATGAACAAAAAATATTTACTTAATGCTAGTTTATATTAACTATTACTAAAAAACACAAACAATACTGTTCAATATTGTTTACAAATGCTATATATATAATAGTTTATTAAATGTTAGAATAGTTTATTTAATGCTCTTCACTATTTCTCATTTCATTTAAAATAATGCGCGTTTAATTTGTTCCCATAACGAATCATCAAACATCAATGTAGTTCATTTCAATTACATGTGGATCAATTTAATTTTTTTTTGTATTTTAAACGAGCGTCCGACATAGTAATTACATTGATAGAATTTGGCTGATGCAATTTATCCAAACACTGCACGATGATGGTTGACCACGTGGTTCGACTCCCTCTGTTAGAAGGAGGCGGACCGCTCAAGCATTGTGTAGTACTGTTATATCAGCGAGGTTAGAGACCGGCTGTCCTTCGGTAATATAGGTACTACACTCATATTAGTCATATATAATTAATTTGTAATTGGTGTGAATGAAATTTAGGGTATTTAACTTGTTAATGATTATAATAGAAAGAAAATTATCTTTTCAATCGAATTTATGTCGGTTATTTTTACTTTTTAGATTCTAGTGTCTTAGCAACGTCTTTTGGGGTTAATTAATTGTTAATTTATTAAAAATAAAAAATGAAGATTTTGGTAAACATTTTTTTAAGTTTTATCAAATAACAAATTTATATCATTTATATCAGTTTTTGAGTTTGAGACCACTGTTCTAGGATATTTGCAAAATTATTTGTATAAGTGAAAACATTATTATAAATGTGTCTGATAGAACCTAAAATATCATAAGTAGAACCATAAAATTAATTATTTTTAAAATCTAGGTATTGTCATTGTGTAATAAAGTTGTTATGAGTATAATAATATATAATAATATAATAAATAATATAATTGTCTATAATTTGTTGTATACTTTTATTTGTATAATCAGTAATGTATTTTGCAATCTATTACTTTCTTACTTTTATTTATTAGAAATATGTATAAGTAAATAATAATACTTACTTACCCCTTTAAAGTTCAACCTTCGGAAGAGGTGCTTGTACTCTAAAAATTAAAAAAAGGAATGCATGAGCATACATAATTAATTACACTATCCTCGGTCTATCAATAGAGCATATCTCACGTTATTATTTATATAAATTATGGTTACATGAAATTTTAATTCTCAACTCAACAGAGATTCAAGACATTTTAATAATATATTAATAATTTGTAATATTAGTATACCTAATTAATTTTCACTTACATATAATACTAGCTGTGCCCGCGGCTCACGTGGCATACGGAATTATTGTTTAGGATTTTTTGAAATTTATAGTTGAATTATTTTAGATCTTTTTATTCTACACAATTCTTTACTACATTATATTGTATTGCAAAAGAGCGCGCTGGCGGTAAACATTTTTCCGACTTGATTTACTACTTCTTCCATATGTTACCTTACGTAAAAAAATATGTGCTAAAACCTGGACAAATAACATATCTATGAATTAAAAAAAAACACACTTAAATCGAATAAGTGGTTTTTGAGTGATAACGCACTAACGGACAGACATATAGACGTTACGTTTTATATATATTAAGATAATAATATAGCTTCCTGATTTATAAATAAAACATGCGAATGCATTAATCTTAACAGTTATTTTAACGAACAGGTCATGGTATGCATAGTATCTATATATTTATTTATGTTTCTTATGCCACGTACTAATTATAATGCAGATTACATACCGAAGAAACATACATATTTCTTGTAAAACCGTTCTATAGTTTAATTTATCTTTTACAACAGTTGTTCAGAGTAGATTAATTGACAATAAGTACTGTTGAGAAAACAATATAAAATATTTAATATTTAATCTTCATCAATAAATTGTAAAACGTTTCTGTTTATTTAGATACTTTTATACGAATTTCGTATCTACTTATTGAAGTATTTTTCTATTTTCAACCTTTAATATTTTACTTACCGTTTCAGATGACTGGTTGTAATTGGTTTTGTTTGATATTCGGCAGAATTTATGGGAGGTGTAATGTAATTTTGTTTACCCTATATCGTGTATAGGGCCGAGATATTTACGATTTTGTATAAGGCTACAAACGCACGGGAGGTTTTTCGCCGCGCAGTTTTAAAATCGCAACCGATCGAAATTGAATACATGTGTTCAAGTTGTAACGGTCAGCGTTTTTTCGCCGCTCGTTCGTACATCAAAAAATGTGCACGAACGACGGTTAAAAATCGCGCGACGAAAATATAAATATTTCGTTCCTTGTCACAGATTAAGGGTTGTAATTTGGTCTCATTCGATCAAAAATACTTGAAATTCTTATTTTGTATTATTATAGATAATAGTTTTGAAAATTGAAACTTTTAGTTAAGTTATAATACATAAATAAAACAATGATTTAAATGTCGTTTTAAAAAAAAAATGGGAAAATAAACCAGCTTCAGGCATTTTAAATAACCCGATACTTAAAAAAACGTTATAAAATGGCCAGCCCTGCACTAAATGAATCAATTCACACAAAGCTCAATGATTTTGATGCGTGCAAAGAAAAATACATTTGTGATTTAGTTACTTGCATTTCTTTTTTTTCTTAAGAATAATTTGACGTTTGATTGGTTAATTAGAAACATATTCCAATAAAATCTGAAAAACATTGTTGTTTTTTTTAATCATTACCTCTTTCGTGTACAGTGTTTTTGTTAAATTATTATTTGAATAAAATTTTATTAGTTATTTTTATAATGTAAACTTTATTTTGAATGAAACTGCATCATAACTCATGAAATATATTTTTGTGAGTTGATATATTAGTGCATAACAGCGTTTACTTATACTTTTAAAACCAATATTCTTTCATCGGCCAGTTGTAGTAAATTTAAACATTTTAGATCCACTTAAATGAAAATGGAAAACATTTTATGAAATAGTGTCAATAAACTATTTTGTATGATTTATTATAAAACATCGCAATACATATCGTGAATATTTGTATTTACTCTGTGATAATTTAACTCAGCGTGAGAGAACTAACCACTCCGGTGTGTCTAGACATTGTAGCGTCTCTTCAATATTTTCAACAAGTTGGCGCCAAGAAACGAAAAATCGACGCATCTAAATATTTAAATGAAAAAGCCGATTTGTCAACATATTTGATATTGTTTTATCGATTTGTCTTATGTCAGGTATTATAAAAAATTTGCTCTGGAGCAAAAGCTAACCTAACGTTTTCTGCGAGATGTCAAATCGTTATGCATTTACTCGAGATTTTAGAGCAGTGTTAATAAATATATAATAATGTAAAGCATTATACGATGTATGTATAACCATCACCGCTACTTTTAGATCACTAATTTCTACTAAACGCGCATGTCTAAAGGTAATTCATTCGTGGTATATTATTGATTATACTTGTCAGTGGGCTGTCATTTGTATTTAAGGTAGTTCTCGTGCTACAGTACCAACAAAAAGTTACGCTCATAATACTATAGTAAAATATCGAAAATAATTGCGTTGCTACAGAGAATTTTTGATCAAGTCTATACCCAAAGCCGTCTATACAGATTATTATAAACACAATCATACTGTGAATATATTTTCATTATTTTATGACTAAACGCTTCGACAGATTTTGATAAAAAACTACCAAACAGTAAAGGGTTATTATTATGATATGTGATAAAAAATTCAAAATGATTGACCGTTTCGTTTTTGAAATATAATTAAATTTCAAATATGAAACGGTCAATCATTTTGTTTTTGAAATACAAGGTCAATCATTTGGAATTTTTTATCACATATCAGAATAATAAACCTTTATTGTTTGATAGTTTTTTATCAAAATCTATCGAAGTTTTAGTCATGAAAATGGACATAATACGAACTTGATATAGCGCGCGGATACGTACAAAAGTGGCAAACTTTGATGACAATTATCTCGAGTTTAAAACGGTCGATCTCTTTAAAATTTCACGATTGGATAGATATCATTTTTCTTTTTATGCCCTGTTTTTTTTTAAATTCTATCGAAATAACGTTTGCACGAGAACTACCTTAATACCCTGCAGAAGTTAGCTTTTGTTCTAGAGTAAATTCTTAATAATATCCGATATGACATGAAAACTGCAGTTGTAAAAGCTAGTTTGTGTAACATAGTTGAAAAATTGCAAGTAGAAAGAAAAATATAAAAAAGTATAAATGTAGAGTAAAAAAAGAAGGTATTTGCAGTTGAAAAATGTTCTTAAAATAATCCCTAGTTAAAAACATTGAAGTTGTGCGATATGTAATGTTCATTATAATGGTGTACATTATATACAAGAACAGCAGCTGCCATTTTTATAAATTCTTAAGATCTTAATTGACCATTTATGGCCCGTTAAGTTAATAGGGCGTTTTAAAGGAAAATGTTTTATGCAACAAAAACAGATATTTAACGAAGAATTACCCTTAATTATCCGTTAATATTCTTAGCAAGCGTTCCTGTAATCCAGCCTTGTTCAAATTAAGTTTTTCCGCAAATGAATGCAATATACAATTATTGAGTTCTTCCGAATTTTATTTTAGATAATTTATTAAATAAGTACGAAAAAACCTTATACAAATGTCGATTGCAAAGTAAATAATAAATAATATTTACTTATTACTTATGTTATATAACACAGATAATATAATAAAAAAATTCAATAGATAATTCAATATCGATAGTTTGTGTACTTTAGTTGTTCAAAGATCTTCATAAGTTTTAATTTGTATGTTCTTGTTAATTTTTCATTATTTGTCCTCAAATTGTAAAAAACAAGTAAACAAAGTTAGTTATCTGTCTTATTTTTTATTTAATATACCTACATATTTAAAAATTTTAATAATATGAAAGATTATTAGTGTATTGTTAGCTTTTAAGAAATCTACGTATTTTATATCGATAGGTTCTTTTTAAATAATAAGACGTGTATTTAACACTTGCGTTTGCTGAGTTAGCTTAAGGGCGAGACGAAAGTTAAGTAGTTCTCGTCTGATTAAAGATTAATAACGAGTAATAATTTTTTATCTATTATTGAGTACGTTTACACAGCGCTGTTATTTCAGTTTTACTGTAACCGGTGTAGTAAATCCGGGTTTAAAAATTCATGTAAATGGTGCATTACACCCGACATAACTAATCAGATTTAGTTATGTTATTCCTCTTGACCTACAAGCATAGCATAACTGCATGGACGTTGTTATATCTATTTAGCCAACCCCCAAAAATATAAGTATCTACGGAGTTAAGGGGTTTTATCGTAAAGCACTTCGCATTAACATTTGAAAAAGCATCCTCAGTTAAATATGGTTAAAACACCTGAGAAATGGAACGTAAAAGAGACGAAGTATTTTTGGGAATTATTGTTGGTACGCTATCTAACTAATAATAATAATAATTCTAGCTGGCGTTACTTATTCTCGTATGTGTAAACAGCACCGCTTAAAACGGTTTAACTACATCGGTTATAGTAAAACCGCGATGTGTAAATGTACTCATTGATACTTCTTGAAAACCGAGATCTTGGCGAGATTTAGGCGGTCTTGATGAAATTCAAGTATTATTTTAATAAAGAAATATATTTTTTTCTTTTTCTCGAGAATATCTTGAAAAAGGATTCTTAAAAAGGAACACTAACTGTACCCTAGTAAGTATTTCTTCTATAAATCTGAATAATCAAGATAGTGATTTGATTATGACCTCACCATTAGTTCAATGTACTTAAAATCATCACTTTTCTACAACGTCATTTCTAGTGCTTAAACCTACTTTACACAATATTTTATTTATTGAATGTAAGCCTACTGGGAACACTGCCAGAATACAGGGTTGCCAAAAATAAAACATCAATGTATAACATGACTATAATCTAATATTTCTTAGTTCATTCAAGCGAAATATATTCACGTGACATTGATAATCACAACCAATTAAAATTTATAGAAGAGAAATTAAGATTAAACGGAAATTATGTCCTTGTTTTCTTTGGATGACTGAGAATTTCGTTTTATAAGGAAAACAAATAAAATTTATCTATAAACGAGGAGGTGAGTAGGGCCGTAACTAACATCGAGGCAGTGCCCCGGGGCTCCCGAACTTAAGGGAGGGGGGGGGCAGCAATGTACAAATTTGAATCGACAAGATTGAAGAATAAAAAAAAGATAATTAAAATTAGTAACACGCGTAAAATTGTGGATTGAGGTAGCAAAGAAAAAACAGGTCTTCAATTTCTATATTTTGCATATAGTGAGGGCCCCTTGGTCACTTACTGCCCCAGAGCCTCTAGTTACGGCTCTGGAGGTGAGTTCCAAAACTCGTTTGTTCCATTTAAAAAAATCGAGATGCCAGTAGAATTTTTGGCATTCTTTCATATTTTAATTAATGCGTTTTAAGTAAAAGTAGCTCAATCATAATATGACTTCTTTCTTCTGTCTTTAGATAGGTCTCCTAAAATGCAACAAAAAATGTTCTATGACCTTCTGATTTTAACCTTTAACCCTTCAGTCACAATATATTTACTTTTCAATGTGGTTATCAGAGTGCCCCTCCCCCTCTGAAAGAATTCCAGAATGTAGCTTTTAATTAGTACTTTCAGTGAAAATTATAACGAACACTGTAACAAAAATAGTTTATGAAAATTTTTGAAATAACTATTTTTTATAAATCTTATTAAGAATGACTACGGAACTTTATCATGTGCGTGTCGAACACACATCTGGTCGTTATTTTCTTCATTCTTTGAATGTCGAGATGTAATTTAAAAAACCTTCTAAATGTAACACATTTCCTAAACTAATTTATCTAATTACAAACAAAAGACAAAACATTAATGGTGGGTTGCATAAAACAAAAATAATCAAGATTAGTTAATCGTCTGTTTTCAATCAATGATCTAATGTTAATTCTAAATCTAATCACGGTTAGTTTATGGACGATTCATTAATTGTGATTATTTTTACTGTAGAAGATAAGTCGATTAACTAATTATGATTAATTTTGCTTTATGGAACCCAAGGTAAGTTTTGATTAGGTATAATTATACGCCAAAAATAAAAGCTCTATTATTTTTGTGTCATGTCAATCCGTCAATCCCTTTCTTCATCCGGAAGTTGTCGATGTTGTCGTCATGGGGTTGTACTGTGACCTTCTACCTACTCATGTATCCGTGACCTCACCACGGTGTCCCCAATCAATTCAGCAGCAGCGTTGTCTGGATCTAGTCTGGCTGTGGCCGGGGCATAGCCGCCCCGATGGCGCCGTCATACAATGTACATTTTCTTTTGTGATGCTTCGCAGATTTAACGAAGATGTTGTCGTACTTTTAACAATATGATTATGAACATTTGAATTGTATTTTAGTTTGTTGTTTGTTGATATGCTAATTTGGTTTTTATTTAATTTTAACACTTTCGAAGATTAAGGCGATAGGTACATAAGCGTGAAATGCATGGGGATTTCCTAAACGGTAAAAGATACAGGCTCGGTTGAGATGATTTATTTATAAAGAAGGGGTGAGTATTACTACATAAAAAATATTTATAATTCAATGTGGTTTAGGTGGTATACCTACCCAAAAATCTGAAAATTCGGAATTTTTTTGCCAAAGTAGATAGGTACTTTTTGTTTACGATTTCTTAAAGTACTTTTTGTGTAGAATTGATTGGTGTATTTAGAATTTTTTATATCACTTTCAGTTTCCGAGTTACAAGCCCTAACATTAGTTTTTCTTATGGGCCACTAAGTTGGCTGTAGCTGTAGCATATTTGAACGTGTTTTTTACTCTACTTTACAACGATATGTAACTTGTTATATTTATTTTCGAAAAAAAGTAAGAATTTTTTTTAATAGTTTATTGTTTTCATATATTTATTTCTTATTTTAATTGTTGTTATTGTGGTTTCTGTTTAACATTTTTTGTTTTTCATTACTTTTATAATATCACTATAATTTAGTACTTCGACCTATTTTCGAAAAAATCAATTTTATACAAAAAGCGCTTTAACAGACCGGAAACAAAAAGTACTTATCTACTCAAAGTTATAGCCATTTAAAGAATTTCCGAATTTTCAGATTTTTGGGTATACCGTCTAAACCACATGGAATTATTAATATTTTTTGTAGTAATACTCATCCCTTATCTTATACAATAATATTTGAAAATGTTTTACTTAAGAGAATACGTTTTTATTAAAAAAATAACTGCCTATGCTACGGTCTCAAATATCCATCTTGTATATATAGACATCAGTAATATCTTCTTAAGTATACATTTTTTCAAACTCAATTAATTGTAGGTAACTTTAATTTTTTATTTATAAAGAAATTGTCATAAGAATAATATCAAATTAAAGATATATAATATCAAAGAAAAAGATTTATTTACCAACTACATCAAACAAAACAGAAATTACTATAAAATTTTCATAATTTTAGTTTCCCTCTTACTCAATCTATTATATTTGTTTGTATACTGTAATATTCATATATGTATGTTGTTTACAAACAGAAATCGTAAGCAGTAAAATTTATCACGATGTATGTTTTCACATTGCCTATTCATAGAAAAGAGGTCCATTGATATGTGAAGATACGCAAAACACTGATATTGTCGTAAATTTATTAGAAACGTTTTTGGGATAATGTTCTTATATTTTTCCGCCACAAATGGATTTTTTGTACGATTTTATTTATAAATGATTTATCAACTGGATAAAATATTTCGGGTGTTTTTTTTGTAAGATCTGAAAGTTATAATCTTAAAAAAATAATGTTGATATTTACTGGAATTTTTTATGATAAAATAAATCGAATTATTTTCTATTATGTATTCTATAATTGAGGCGGTGAGTTCCAAAACTAATTCGTTCCATTTAAAAAAAAATCGAGATAGTGAATTTTGAAAAAAACATTTAATTTTTAACTCAAAACTTCTTTGAAAATCCACTCATCTCGATTTTTTTTAAATGGAACGAACGAGTTTTGGAACTCACCGCTTTAATTTTTATTTATTTACTCGTTTTATTTTTAAATTAATCTATATCAACAATATTTGTACGCAACTAAATATGCATATGTATTTTTATATTTATATTAGATAATACATTAATAAAAACATGAATAATAAAAAAGAAGGACATGCAATACATAATTTAATCAGTTTTATGTTTTTTTATCACAAAAAAATATACTGATTTAGATACTTTTTTACAAAACATGCCTTTGCTGTTGCATTTGGTTGATTTTTTTAAAAGTCACATTCTATTTAACTTTGAACCTGACCAAATATTAGTTTCAATAAAAAACAGTATTTACAACATAGTATTTTTTTATTTTTTTCTGGTTTTTTATCATAATCAAATTAGCTCTGATGAGTCATAAGTACCTCTATAATATACTACAAGCATCATCAAATTCGATTGACAGATTATCAAACAATTTTTTTTTAAATCGAAATAAATTTTTTTTTTGAAAACTATAAATATTTGGTCAGGTTGAAAATTAAATAGAATGTGACTTCCAAAAAAAAATCACCCAAATCTATACAAAGGCTGTGTTTTGCATGCTTACCCGGCTATAGCTTTTTTATAGAAATATTTTTATCAGTATGTAGGTATGTATATTATTGTATATGTAGTTATTGTTGGCAAGAAAAAATTTTTTATACAAATTATACCTAGGGTTATGTTCTCCATATTATAAGAAAAAAAATGATATATAAGTACTAACAATAAGTACCTATCTACATAAATGATAAAACGGTACTGGTGCATGAAAAGTTGACTATCCTAATATGTTTATTGGTTTTTCTGTTTATATTTTTGATATAAATACAGATTAATTTATTTTCATTACGATCCAATCTATCGCTAGGAAAGTTTCAATAAACGACATTTTTTATTATTGAAAGAAAAATTAGACTGTTTACGATCATTTTAATTTTATTGAACCTAAGGCTGCGACCACACGGACAAAAGATAATATTGTTCGTGAGACCACTAATACAGTAGTGAATGAAGAGCTCGTGTAGTAGAAGCCTAAACCATTAACTTAATATTAAAATTTTATCGTTTTGTTGATTGAGAATATTGTTTTACCATCACAACATCCATAATAGGTATTGTTTTGAAGAAGTTTTCAATTGCGCAGTAAAATAATTTCTAAGGTTTCTAGATGAATACGGTGTTAGCTTGAATAGGCGATATTTGTATTATTTTACTTCAAACGTATTGATTTTAATTTAATTTTGTTGTCTATAACTAGGGCTGCACATGAGACAAGAGTAGGGTTAGTTTCGTTTTTTCTCAATTTTAAAGTCTATATCATTCCGTACTCGTGACCAAAACCAAGTTGAGGTGGCTGGGAAAAATCTCGGTTTCGTGTGATTTTTGTCTAAAAATATTTTGCTTCCTCGCAATATCGAAGATACGAGAAGCTATGTGATCGTTTCAGATTGAGACAAAAAAAAAGTTCTCCAATTTCAAAATTTTAAATTTATTTATCCGTTTCACGTCAAGACAAACACTTTTCGTTCCGTGTCTGTCTGTCTGTCCGTGTGTCCGTCCGTCCGTCCGTCCGTCCGTCCGTCCGTCTGTCCCCTGAATCCTTGTCACACGCATAACTCATGAACCACTGAACCGATATTATTGAAACTTGGTCGGATGGTTGGGTTTGGTTTGAGGACGGTCCCATTTCAAAATCATTAAAATCGTGTGTAAGGGGGAGGGGTGACACCCCAAAATATTTATTTTTTCAAGATATCTCAAGAACGACACATGTTACGAGAAAATTTTATAGAATATTTTTTGTAGAGAATTAAATTTCCTATAATATGGGTCTACTACGTTTGTTGTTAAATATTCCCTTACAAAGATTTATCTAAATTAATTTTAAAAATTCGTGTTTTGTTTTTCTAAATTGATATTTGATTGGATATATTAAGTGTCATTTTGATGTTTTAAATGTCACTTTGGCGTTTTAAATGTCACTTTGACGTTTTAAATGTCATTTTGACATTTGCATAAATTTAGATTTAGATTGAAATTGTCAAAAAATTAAAAATATATGAAAAAATATTCAGGTGCGTTTTAAGAAAAAATTCGAACTAAGATTTTTTAGTAAAATTTGTATAAAAATTAAATGGTTAACCAATGCCAGGCAATTTATCTGAACACTATCGGTTTTAGTGAATTTAGCACGAGGAAGCACTGTGCATTTACTTGGCAGATGTTTTTTCATTTATTCTTGTGAAATAAACAAATACTTTTTTAACTTTAATTATTGATTGTACGACTAGTATGTTAATCTCGTTTCGAAATCAAGAACAGTGTGTAGATTTATCTGTAAAAAATTCATTGAAAAATGTGTTTCGTAAAGTTGGCTGTTGTTATTATAAAACCTTGCATAATGAACATTTGATTTTTAAGATGGTTTCAACTGGCATGAATATAACTGATTACTAATTGGAACAAATTAAAATTTCTGGTTTGCAAATTAAAAAAACAATCTGTCAATTAAATATCAAACAAAAAGCACGAGTATGCACATAATTCACAAAGGATAGAATTTTAGGAAGCAAGCTAGATTCTTGGAAAATGAGTATCTAATCTACATAAATGTTTTTCGTTAGAAAATAAAACTAGTTTTATTAGTTCGCATTTGTGATATTATTTTATATTACAAATAAGTATTTACTTATTTATTTATCGGGCAGGGTATTATGTAATGACATAATATACATATAGATTAGATATGGCATACCGATATAGTAATATTTATCTGCATATATTTAAATGTTTATTTTATCACGTACATTATCAAAAATTAATAGACACAACAAATTTATCTTATACCAAATCTACAAAGTTCAAATATTGCCTACAGTAAATTTCGTATATTATATTATTAATTATTAATTCATGTTGGTAAATTTTAATCATAAAAATCACTACTTCCAGTGATAACGGCAAATATATTTTTATGAAACATTTAGGTTTGATTATAACCAAGAAATCCTTATCATATTAACATTTATTTTGTTAATTAAAGTTATTAGCATTTATTGGTTGTTTTGTAATAAGTATGTTTTCTCTACCATTTGAACTAATTTTCTACTCTGTTTTGCATACCGCTAATTTACCTTTTGGCTGCAATTATATTGGCTTTAATTGACTTTAACGCCATTGACTAGCGAGTTAATAAATGCAGCTTGATGAAACATTAAACCCAATTTAAAATCGAGGGCACTTGCATTTGAGAATGGAATTGTCTCATAATTGCAGCCAGTCGTAAATAACTGTAATAAATATTTACGAATCATTTTTAAAGTTGGTATGATAACTGATAAAAATATTTTAAGGACGTCATTTTGTAGAGAATAAAATTATGTTCAAATAATGCTAGTCATCGGCTTGGTCATTCCTTTTCCGACAGCTCAGTAGTAGGGTAATATAATACTGTTTAAAATTGACGTTAAAATATTGATTTTTCTAAAAAAATAAATATTTAAAACGCTTATAAGTTTTAACTCATTGTATTTACACCTTTAGTTCTCTTAACTATTTAGAGGATTAAATTTCATAAAAACAATAGTTTAGACGTGAGAGCCTTTTAGACCTACAATTTAACAAATAAATCACTTTGAATGTCCGTAACTTTTGATACGTTGAATTAAGAGACATGAGTTTGTAGAGAATTTTATCTTCTACAAAATTATGTCCTAAAAAATTTTCATCAGTAATCATGAATCAGTAATACCATCTTTAACACTAAATAATCATTTTCACATGTTATTTAAATGGGAAAAGGGACACCCCCTTGCGGCACCTGTTAAAATAAACTACAAGGTAATCCTCCGGTGAGCAAAATATTTTTTTGACACAACCTAGTGTACATACATAAGATAAAATCTATTTTTTCTGGTTTGATCAGAGCAGATTATTTTTGAACTTTTCAGAAGTCAATGTGACTAATAATATAAATGTCTTGTAAATATTTATGTAATGATCATAAAGGAGATATATTTGTCACTATTATGATATAAATAGTTCTAACTGGTACGATTTGGTTTGCTGCCACCATATTCTTGACACTGAAAAAAATAATCGATAATCTTTTAAAAGCAACATTCAATATTCTTGCATATATGTGGTAGGTATACATATATAATATACATGTATACTACTCGTACAATCAGAATCTAAACAATAGATACATTTTGTGATAAGGAAATCATTTTTTCAAATTTAATTTAATGAATATTGCGTAAAAGTTTAATTCTGTCAATATTTTAACCAATACGATTATAGTCTCAAATTACAAATCATTTCAAATAATATACAATTTTATACCTTATATAGATAAGGCAATACGCTGATATCTGGAAATTTCAAAATCGTATTATGTTGAAAATAGATAAAATTAGAATAATAATTTTCAACTAGAGCAAATATTTTTAAGATTTGTGAAGCAATAACTTGTTTGACATATGATAATTTATGGCTGTGTAAATATTTTTTCTTTATTTAAGTTCATATTTGACTTTTTTGTTAGTGAATTTAACTTTATGTCACAATAGTGTCAATATAATAATTGACGTTTTTAATTTAAATATTAATGAACTATATGACATAAGCTATAAGAGAGTGTTGTCGATATATCGACTAACGTTTCGTCAACCATTGCTGTGTATATTCTTTTAAAGAGTCATTCTACAGATCTGTAGCATAGTCTATCATATATTTGACAAAGTATTTACAGTAAAAATAATGGAAAGTTAATTTATTTACATTAGACAACTATTAATATTATCTTATCTTACATTAGTTAAGTAAAGTATCTATATATAGAAATTTTCATAAATTGATATAAAGACAAATTAATTTGATTATCAGTCGTTCGATAATAACAATAAGAAGGGTCAGTTTTGTAAATACATACATGTGTAAATATTTGTACGAAATGTAAATCACTAACTACGTCAAATGTTATAAATATTTGATAATACAATTAGTTTACTTTAATTTGACAAATAAATAAATAATATATATTATATTGATAAGTCAACATTTTAATGATTGACAAATACGTATCTATATTTATTGTCTATGTAGATTTTAGTATTAAGAAATGTTAACGTATTTACACCTGGGTGGAAAAATAATTATTTTTGTATATTTAAGTATATTTTATTTTTTATATTTATGCAGCTTAACATAAATTTTATGAAAATAAAAATAAAAAGGATAAAATAAAATAAAAAAGGGGTCTTTATTTTCATGTCAAGGTTTACAAAAACTAAAATCTGGTCGCCCTACTTGCATACAATAAAAATAATTCCGATAATTTTGTTGGTCATTTTCTAATTAACGATTAGAATTAATGAAATAGCAGTGGTTTTAAATTTACTTGATGCAAACTAAGGTAAAAGTATTTATGACAATATTTTTACAAAAAAATACAACTTAATTGTTATCAAAATTACTTGAGATTTAAAACAGTAATTTAATGCTATATCATAAAACATTGTGATATAGATAGACAAACAAAAATTCACGTGTTTTAGTTGCGCGTCTACCATTACACCAGATAACAGATATATTAAACTATAAATATTAGATTCGCTTATCAATTCTCATTCATCAAAAATATGTCGATATTTTAGACAGAACGATGTATTTTCCTTGACCTTGTCAATGGTAGTCTTATGTCCTTTATCGTCCTTTGTCTAACAAATTTCTTATAATTAATATTAGTGTAATGTTATTTTGAGTATACTAAAGGTAATTATTTTTTATTTTGACATATTTGGATGTACTGGATGTCACTGTAATCCATGTTCATGTTGTTGATTAGAAAAATGTGGTCAACATCTGTCTAATATTATTAAGATGAATTTATAAATTACAATAAGTTACGAATATTAAACTATACATATAGGTACATACCATTTAGGGTCGATCCAGACTATCGGTCCGGTCTCGGCTCGGCCTCGCTCCAATCAAATATAAATAAACAGTAAACAATGAAATCATTCACACTATAGGTATCGGTCAGGTCTCGGTCCAATCTTGTTCCGATGCAGCATAGTGCAAAGAATATTTTACTGGTATGGATTGTACCGAGACCGGCCTATGACCGGCTCAATAGTCTGGATCGATCCTTAAGGTTCAATAATATTCAAAATAAATTTTATTACTAATTTTTGTACGTATACGTATCCTTACTTTTTTATCATTTTTAGATATGTATTCTTTAATAATTAAAAGTAATTTATAGAGTCACAATTTAAAGATGTGCCTATATTTTTAAATCTATACTTTTAAAATGTTCTAGGATATTCATATTTTTCTCGCTCCGCGAATTTATTCAATATATATTAAAATTAGCCTTCTATATTTCGACTTGTTATAAAATACTGTAAATTATACATACTACCCACCGAACTGATAAATTCGAAATTGTCGTTTCTATGTGGATTTATTCCAAATATTATTCGAAGGTCATTTTTAAAACGTAGTTTAATATAACAAATGTGTGTTGTTAAATTTAGATATTGATTTTTTATGTTATGTACATATCCTATTACAAAAATACAGTATAAAACAGATAACACTACAGATATATTCAAATTTACGTAGATATATACTAATATTACTAATTACCTCCCCCCCCCATTCAATAAATAAATAAATATACATACCTATTATTACCTATAAGGTCCCCTCAAACCTGGGCAATACAGGTAGCAGTAGGTACTGCGATATAGTGAGGTAGTGAGATACCGGCTAGTCGTTCAAACTGAAGCGGTAATACCGGAAAATCAGTTGGTATTTTATTTTCAATTTTTATTACAACACACGTATAGCTCATGAAGCTCTGAACCTTTTTTTTAATTAGTAGTGTGGATAGTAGATGGATTGATATACAGTTTTTAATATTTTTGGTTGTATTAAAAAAGACTATGAGATATTGGTCGAAGCGTCAAGTGCAACTAAAATACGAAGAGGGATAAAATCTAAAAATACTAATATCGGGTATTACCTGTAAAGAATTTGTTCTAAAGCAAAAGCTAGGGTAACGCTATCTGCGAGGTGTCAAATCGTTATGAATTTGCTCAGAATTTTAGAACAGTGGTAATAAATGTATTATAATGTCGATTCTATTCATTTTATGGTGTACACGTTTCACCACTGCTTTTAGACAGCTGATTTCTACTAAGGTCATTCATATAAACTATACCATTGATTAAAACTGTCAGTGGGATGTCATTTATATTTAGCTTGGCTTTTGTTCGAGAGAAAATTCTGTATAATACCGGACATAAGTTTAAGCAATTAAACAACCGCGAAAGTATATGTTTAAAAGTTTGTTTTCACAGAATAAAAATATTAAACAATAAATGACAGTAATCAACCCATTACATCAGTAGATTTTTATGTAGATTGTGTTTGTTTGATGACAAGATAAATGCGTTATTTATAATAGATGTTATTTTTGTTTACAAACTTTATATGTTACTATTTTTATTATTGTCATCAATGTTTATTATTTCTTATAATTAACGAGAAATATTTATATTATATTTAACTGTTGTATATTTAATAAGTTAAATATAATTTATACAATTGTGTTCCTCGGAAAATAAAACATTTCAATGTAATGTATAATTAGTAATATTTTTTTAAACAACTCATTATTAATATTTCAATAAAGAAGAAACAAAGTCAAATACCAATTTTACAAGAATGTATATCATTTAAGTGCAATGTTAATGTATAAGTATTTTAATTTTTGATTTAAAACAATAAAAATACGATATTATTGTAAATATTATTCCCATTATTAAGTTTTTAGTCTTATGTACAGTGAAATGCAGAAGTGGTCGTCCAGTTTTGATTATTCTAATATTTCAATCATTTCTCCATGTACCAAACAAAGACAGAAATTCTGAAACTCATTTGCTAAATAAAGAAGTAGTACTCTTAGTTTATGGTAAGTACTCATATATATATTTGTAATCTATTGAAAATTGTATAAGTAAATTTTATGGCAATAAATATTTATATTCCGAATGTTAGTATTTAAATATGTTAAACTTGATATAAAATTAAATAATGAAATAGACGTATATATGTACCTATACGTACATTTGTGTTTTTATTTAAAATGATGTAACTACATATATAAGCTCTGCCCTAGAAAAAAATAACCGATGTCTTAATATTTCGAATCTGTTGTAAGCGATTCTGACCGGTGGCAGATGACTTCTGAAGCCCATATGTAGTATGTAGCAATTTGTACTCCATTATTATGTTAATAATAATTTTGATAAAGATGTTAATAAAACTAAAATTTATACAAACTTACATTTCTTATATGTAAATATGAAATTGTTCCTTTCATAAACTAATCCTATAAATTTATTAGTAATTATAAAATATTGAGGAGGTAATGAATGGCATGAAATATGACGTATCCAAATTCATAGTATGTTATGATCAACTATGATCAATTTGTGAATTATGAAATTGGAAGGCGTCATAAGAATAAGCTGATTCATCCCTCACCCTATCTACTCATTTGTCCACTGCTTACTGTTTGCGGGGGTAGTTATATGACGTCAGAATGTGGGTAGAAATGTATAAAATACTCATACATAATATATGTATATACCTATTTGTTTATTTTGCAAAGTATTTACGGTTACTTTTAGACATTTCTTATATATGGTTATCCAGTTATAATATAGAAATAGCTAGAGATATTCAAACGGAAAATACATTTTTGATTATATTTTTCTTGATTCAGTGTTATGTGTAATTGAAAAAAATTTATTATTATATTATTTATACAAATATTTTTCACTTAATTATTTCTATGATAATTAGTTATAAAATGAATTATTTAAATAAGTTATAAAGGTAAACCTGTCGTTTTAGGTCATTTATAAAAGATAATATTGACATTATTACTATAAGATAACATGTCGTATTTTATTTCTTGTGTATAGATATGAGCACTGCGCTTTTGTGTAGATAAAAGCGAATAACAATTAATAAGGTACTGGCACCAGTTATGGCCGCTATAAGAGCAACTTTTACTGTTTTTGTGATTGACGGACTTATTTTTTGCAATTCTCATGAAGTCATGTTACTAATAAAACAAGTAACTCTTTATTTAATCAATTCAATCACCAAAGTCCGCAAATATAGTTTGTTTTTTAATTTATAGCCTTTCATTTTGTTTATGTCTTTTCTCCAGTAATTGATAAAGTAAAACCAGTAATGAGCACGCAGTGATGGACACTTGCTAATGATTACAAAATGATAAGTACTACGACTCAAAAGATATAAAAAAAAGAATCGTCAAATTTGAAACAATGTAAAGCAGTTGCAATGATAATATAATAATTAATTATCCTAATAATTAGTTTAAATGTCATCAAATCACGGTGTAAGACAGTTGAATGTGTACATATAGATTAATATTCAGAAATAGTAGTAATCAAAAATCAACAAATATTTTTCATTCAGTACATTTAATTAAAAAATAGCCATCACTGGGGTCATATCCAAGACTGGTGTCAGTACCTTAATTACTATTTAAGAAACTGCATATAAGCAAAACTATATTGTTAAAGTTAAAGATGAAACGTTACATTTTGTTTAAACATATTTAAAGAGCAATAATCTTTAATTCTCAATAATCCCGATATTTGATCTGATGTTATACGTAACATAATCTGACGACACGCTATTTTAGGGTTTCTTAGTTATAGAAAGATAACATGAAACACTATACTAAAGAATAATAATTACATAATGCTGTTAATATTTAATTAAAGAATGTAAACATACATTATTTAAAAAAAAAATGGATTTTGATAATATCATAGCGTTGAACTTTTTAAAATTAAATGTCCTGAATTAAAAATATTTGTTGATATTTGTTTACTCCCGTTACTGGATATTAATCTACTATTACTTAAGAAAAATTTAAATTTAATTTAAATTAATTTACTTGAGAAAAAACATAAAAAATAAAAGGCTATAATTAAAAAAAAATTGGTTTAATAGATAGTTAGTTATTTTTTTCAAAAGGTTACCGTCGGGGAAGATGTAGTTCTACTTCAAAAAATTAAAGTGATTAAAAAAAATTCAATAAGTACGAAATTCGTTGTAAAATCAGATATCAAACAAATTATGAGAACAAACTTTAGAATTGTTTTTATTTATGAGCAGCCCTCGAAAAATTTTAGGTTGTCAATGCGGCCCGTGAAGCAATTTGTGTTGGCCAGGCCTGGAATAGACATTTATTATATTATTTATCATCAGAACAGTCCGGCTTCACAGGTGGCGCTGCATGCGCTAGTTATAGTTTTAAAATTAACTCCCCTCCCCCTCTTACAAACTCTCTAACACTTATGTGGTTAAAAATTAGTATTTTTGTTAATCTTTCCTGATACAAAAGTTAATATGATTTGTAGTTTTTGCGTGATTGAGACACAAACAAACAAACTTTCGCTTTTATAAATAAATTTATATTTTGAGTGATCAATAATTATACTTATATATACAATACAAATACTGCAACATAAAGTATTGTATATATGTAAATATAAATTAAGTTAAAATAAAATAAAACTATTTCTACGCCTCACCTGTATAGAAGCATTTTGCAAACACACGTGAAATGATAAAGTTAGTTGACACGTTTTGTATTTCGCAAACGCATTTCCTCTTTAAAGTACTTGCATACGATATGTGCATCAAATATTTAAATTTAAATGTACGTAATTATATAGTAAGTAAAATAAATAAATACGCGACTAAAAATTCTGGTGAATAAAATAGTTTTTTTTATGCAATAACTAAATTCCTATTTATACCTAAGTACGTATTTTCGAATGAATAGAATAAATACATAAAGTATACGAAGAAGAATCAAAATTTGAATAATTTTTTATATATATAGTAGAACTGCGTCATAATATGTATGGATCATTCAGGATTATTCTTTTTATATTCTGTGAAAATATCGTATAAAAGTAATGTTAATGTACTATGTACTGGGTATCAACACCGTAGGAAGTAACATATAAGTAAAATAAAAATGTATTATTTATCTACACAATTGAATATTATGAATATTAAATAAATACATATTAAGTGTATATAAGTTTTACAATACACTTAAGTTGATTAAACTTATAATTCGTAATGCTCTGTATGATAAAAAAAATTAACTTCGAGTAAAACCTAAATAACCAAAATCATTCTACAAAGCATTTTCTGTGGGATTCAAAATAGTGTTATATCGTCTATAGATTTTTGTAATTTATTATAGTATAAGTACTTTATTAATCTTATTTCTCCCAATTCATTCTTTGCAAGGTGCAACATAAAACGTTTGTTATAAAGTCTCAAAAGACAACAATGTGTTTATTTTAGCTAGAATACATTAGTTTGTGTTACAATAAAGGTAAATAACTATAAATAAATACATATTTTATCATGAATTACTTACATAATAACGATTACAGCTTACACATGTGCAATAAATGTTTTATTTATAATTTTTTTCATATTCATGGCCAATGAAGATAAATTTACTACATACGTGGTAAAATCTTTGCAATATGTGCAGTATTTAATTATATACGTTCATATAGTATTTATCAATTATTCCTGTGGAAATCTTGTGGATATTTTATAAAAATTCAAGCATAGTATCGATTTTTTATATATCATTATTTATTATAAATTTTTAACGAACTATTTTATTTTTTAGTCTTGTAGTTTTCCACAAATAGTAGTCATGCAAACATAAAATAATATTCTGAAAGTCAAAAGGACAATATTTAATAATATTATCATCTACGAATATGATAATAAAGCTTCAAATATATAAATATGTGTAGAAGAATCAGTAGCGCGTTATGATAGTCAAGGACCTCAAGCAGAATACATATTAGGGCCCCTTATTTTATTGTGGAATAAAGAAAATTTCAAAATTTATACTTATCAACATCGAAAAAATTTACAACAGAACGTTTTTTGCTATTCAAATTATTTTGGTTTTGATTTGAAAAGCAAAAAAGGTACTCAAATATAAAAAAAATACATTTTTTTTATTTTTAAATAAAATTATAATTAATTTTATTTATTATGTATAAAAGAGTGAATTCAAATAATATTTTATATCTTTTCGACAGTATGAATGTTGAACTATAGAGAAATGCAAAAAGAGGGGATTAAATATTTATATTTTATCATTAAATAATAAATTACTCATTATTTGTACTTAAACCCAAACACAGAAAAACTGTTCTATTTACGTTTTTTATAAAGATAAATCAAAGTGTTGTTTACAACTGTCATTTCGTCTTAGCATCGCACAGTGGAGTATTGTATGTCCAGAGCTGGCCAAAAGTCTAAAATCCCAAAGTTACATTCGGTTATTTTTATTATTTGTACCTGAGAGAATAATAGACAAGATATAAAAAACTAACCCTCACACGCCTCCTAGCTTCAGCAGAAAAATACCACGTCAGTCGTAAGTTACCCTTTGTATCAACTGTTCGATCTGTGCTCTCAACAACATTAAAATTCGTGGCTGTTATATAAAAAAATAAATGTTTTTGTGATTATTGAAAACCTGAATCATGGATTCTTTACATGAAGGAATGTACGTTTAAAAATAGCCTTTTTTAGACACATTTGTTAGACATTTCAATAAAAATGATTAGTCAAACATGTCATGTAAAAATAATCGTTTTTTTTTAATTTCTCAAACATATTAGTCGTTTAGTTGTACTTCCAATCATTTCCAAGCAAAGTATATGCTATCACAATTTAGAGCACACTTTTATAATTTAGAATGTCAAAAAAAAATGCCATTTTATTTCGGTAGGTACTTGAATTTGTGGAATATAATATATTTAGGTAATTTAAACTCATTTTTTGTTGCCCTTTACATTTTAAGTGGTCAAATCAGCTCTTAAATATTGGACTATTTTTCGTTTTTATTTTATTATTCTTCAACGGTAAGAGATATTGAAAAAATTTAACAACAACAATTACAGTACTCATTTAACAAAATAATAGTTTAAAGAGTTTATATAATAAATATAGTTTTTTATTTATTTATTTCTTATCAGCTTCCCAACCATTTAAAAGATAAAACAGAATTTTGGCCAAGTTTTGGCCTCAGATACCTCAGTGTGCGTCGGCGAATTCTGACACAATCAAGGATTTTCTGGTATTTATTTATATACACTGGTATGTAATAATACAGTAAAATTCATAAAAAATAGCATTATACAAATTTTGTGTAGGTACTATTGTACTATACCATATATGCTAATATAAAAGATAACTTGTTTTTCACAATATTGACTTATTATAATTATTATAAATTATAAATAGGTACATATTTAAATCAATACTAACATGTAAAAAAATGTATAGAATATTTTTCTACAATGAAAATATTTTGAGTATAAATATGTACAGTATTGTACAGTAGGTTCGATACGTCGTTTATGGGCAATATAATCTATTTTGAAATAGTTTTTAAAATCTTTGTTTTTTTGTCTGTTTATTTGTTTCGACTTGACACGAAAACTAAACCGATTTTAATTGAACTTTCACTGTTTAAAAGTCTAAGACCCTAAAACTAGTTTAAGCTATATTTACGATAGATCTTTTTTCAGGAAATTTACAATTGATATTTCCTAATCAAAATATATAACTATATATAAAAACGAAGAGAAAAATCGAAAGTAAAAATAAATGTGATGCTTTTGATATTTATATTCCTGTCAGAAAAGGAGAAGATCCAGTTGATAAAAACACATAGAAGAAGAATATTTATAAAAAATTACAATTGTTGTTTTCTTATAAAAATGTATAAAAATAAAAATGAAAATCGATTTTTTTATAAAATTTCCTTACGCTCGCAAAACGGGGGGGGGGGGGTAGAGTCCCCGAAATATTGTTTGGTCCGGGACCCTTTGAAGCTCTCTCAGGGCCTGTGTACAAGTATTTTATTCTTAAATAATAATCCTAATAATAAATATAAAGTTTGTTTATATTTCCGCAAAACTAAAATTTTTGTAGGAATAATTTATAAAATAAGATCACATTGATTTGGTTGTACTGTATTTGAGTACATTCACAAAACATATGTTCTCGAAGAAAAACAATGCTTCTAATAAAAACATACACATTGTTTATAAATATAGAGTTGAAAGTTCGCAAAACTGTGTACGTATTTTTTAAAATTCTAGCACAGGGTCATTTCATATGCATAAAATATGTACAAATGTAAATTTTAGAAACAGTTCTTTTGAAAATAGTTGACTTGAACTGTCAATTGTGTTTGACAAAATAAATATTAAAATGAGTAAACGTAAAGAACTAAAAAGGTGGGGATTGTTGTGCATTGTGGTTATTCTATATCTTGGATGTTAGTGAATCAATACGTACAAAAAATAATTTTTTTTATAATTTAAATTTTAAATTCATGTGTAGCAATTTTTTCTATTATATTCTTCTACCTCTATTTATAATCAAATGTATGTTATAGTCAATTAGTTTATATTAGTTTTAAAATCATTAACCTTGTTATTCAAATATTTAATTTCTCGTTTATGTAAATAATAACACACATCTAATTAATTTTAATTATAAATACTGAAAATATTATGGTATTTATATTAATTTCATAATATTTATCAGAATCTTCTAAAAAAATAATTAATTATAATTATTAATAAAAGTTCAAGCAAGCAACGTGCGAAATTTTTAAGAATTGCTTTGATAAAGATAAGATAAGATATACACAAAGTGCAGTGAGTGAAAGTATCTATAAATGTAATCGTCTTGTTTCAGATCGGAGTATTCGGAGCTAGAAAGTTCAAGCTTCGGGGATCAAACCCCAAACCAATCTTTATATCCGGTGTTCAAAAAAGTCAGAGACTGCGGCACTTTGATATTGAATATTACTACTTTTGCAATGGTAAGTACAGTAAATAAATATACTAAAACAGTGTTTCTCAACTTGTGATTCGCATCCCCGATGTTTGTTATAACTATTTATTTGCACAAAATATAAAATAAATTTTTTCAAATAAATTTTTTAATAATATTATTATTATCTATTTTTAAAAAATTAAGGAAATAATAATTTTTAAAAATTTTAATTGAAATAATTCATAGCAGAAAAATGTTTAGAATAAAAATTCTAGAGAACGTTATTTTCTATGATTTATATTTCAAAAAATATTTTTTATTGTATTTTAAAATATTAAAAAAAAATGTTGTGATAAAAGTTGTAGAAAAGGTATTTTTTAATAATTTATGCTCATGTCAGCTATAAATATTAGTTTTATATAAATAAATATACACTACACTATTTATTTTCAATTTTACGTATAAGAAAGTTCTGTGACACCCGTAGCAGATATTTTTAAAAATAAATTATATAAGTTGTCTTAATTAATTTTTAAGTTGTTACGTTATAAATTATAAACCACAATTCTCCTTTAAAAAATAACATTTTATATTTTACGTTTCTATCAAAAGTTGTTACGTTTAGTACAGCATCTTATTATAATTTACTTTTTTACTTTCGTAAAGATAAAACTGCAATATAAACACTTCTTTATATCTTTAGATTTTTTCTATAGTTGCAGTAGATGTGCAATTCGCTGAATTGCATTGATAATAATTGATTGATACCTTAAAGGCATATCATTAGGTCATAAAAAAATGCACATACATATATATACTTGATTATGGAATAATGTTATAATAATACCTTGAATAAAAACATTAACACATATTACTGATTTGATTATTAATTATTAACATCATATTTTTGATATTAAATATGGACTTAAAGTAATAAGACTGAAAATAACATATTGGTTTATATTCCGAAATATTAAATTAATGTATCTAAAAATTTTAATGCAGCTAACAACTAAAAGTTTTTTTTTACGTAATAACAAAAAAATGTTATATTTACAAAGTCAATATAATATATAAAATAAATATTTAAAAAGTCGTCAAGAGGTGTTCGCATCTTCAAAAAAAAAAAATGTATATAATTTTTGTGATAAAAAATACATCGAAATAAAATTATCTTAATTTTCGTCGAAATCACACGACTTGAGTACATATGAGAATAATATTTTTGACCGTGAAAAGACATGTGCGTTTATTTACATAAGTTTACTCAGTGATGACCAATATTTTTACAACATCTTGCTAATTTTTATTTCAGAAATTTATCAAATATGTACGTTTATTGGTTTTTAAATTTTGCTGCTGTTAAAAATTGAGAAGCCTACTTCTCCTACTATCAAGTCAATCTATTATTATTATGATATCAACTCTCTCAAACTGAATCAGTGAGAATTCCACTGATTCATTCAGTGGACGTAAAAGTCTTTTAAAATCTATTCAAAAAAGTAATTTTGTTCAGTGATTATCCACTGATTAGTAGTGATCTATTTTTAACTATTTCATAATGCAGAGTAGATCATAGTCACTGATAAATCAGTGACTATTCACTGATTCAGTTTTAGTGGGAATGTAAATGTGTTGAATACACAGGCTGATTTACAACGAATGTAAACAAAATTAAAATTGTTTAAACATTGTCTGGAAATTCTTCGTAAAGGAGTTACAACTCCCTTCACCCAAAAATTATAAGTTTTAAGTTAATATCTGGAGAACCCATTGCGATAAAGTACAAAATCGGTTTGATATTAATGAGTGTTATCGGTTTTCAATATCTACAAACAATTATTATCAGGAATCAGAACACATGTTCATATGCAGTTTTTTGCTTCAAAAAACATCCTCGACCTACTGTTGATTTACTTTTTTACATTCATTGTAAATCACTCTGTATACATTCAAGTTTCATAAGTCAATTTTTAAACATTGACATTGCTGTTCAATAGCAATGCCGTGCATTGACCATCACTGATTAAATTATGTATATATTTCTATCTTCCTTGCACTTCTGTTTAGTTGTATTATAGCCCCCTAATGTATGAACGTATGTACGTCATATATTTGCCCAACTAAATTCCAGGTAAATTTGTTTATCATTACGTGTGTTACGTAGATATTATGTATGTGTGTGAGTGTGTAAATAAATTCAAATCATTTCCAAAAATGATAATAATATGAAGCTTCCATATTATGATACTGAGTGTTTATTTTTTCTCTATAAGTCCCACTAGTAGCTATAGGTGCAACCAGGCCTTGATACAATCGAATTTTAAAGATTATACATATAGTTATATACATTTTGACACGCTGATTTCAAACCTGTCAACTAAAATCAATTCCGATTAAAGATTCAAAAGTTACGATAATATTTCTTCAACATTTTGAGAAAACAAAAACTTTGAGAAGCCATATATCGAAAATGGTTTGAAATACAGGTCTGCGGTTTAAAATTTCAACATTTAATGTAATTTTCTTTATAATAAATATTGTTTTAACGAAATGAAAAACACCAAATTTTGGGGTACTATTTCATGCATCAGACTTCAATTTGTAATAGAAGTATTAACTTAGAAATAAAAAATAACTAAATTCCACTTAAGAGCCTGTGTTTTTACCGAGTTCAAAATCAGCAAATACAGTTTGTTTTTTAAATTATAGTCTTTTATTTTGTATATGTTTTTCTCCAGTAATGAACATCCAGTGATAAACACTTGCTAAATATTACATAATGATTAGTACTACTACAGACACAAACGTTATAAAATAAAGAGTTGTAAAATTTAAAACAATTAAAGCATTTACATAAGAAAATATACTTTTCTTGATAATGTGCAGAACCACGATAATTATTTATCCACTGTTTTTAAACAAAACGATCAATTATCATCAAATCACGCTGTAAGATATTTAAATGTATATAGATTAATAACCAGTAATGGCAGTTATCAAATATCAACAAATATTTTTAATTCAGTACATTTAATTTAAAAATGGGGTATTGTTCAAGACTGGTGCCAGTTCCTTACATTCTTATAACTTTTTTTCATTTTCACTTTTATTATTAAAAAAAAAAAATATTAATTGTATTTTGTTTCAGGATAAAAAAAATCCACCGTCCCCGGTGGAATTGGAGACGTTCCTGCCAAAGGATGGTTCCAGTAATGGCATTAAAAATGGAAAGTGAGTAGTATACAAAATAAAGTTTTGACATTAAAAAATATTTTAATATAGATACATAAATCCTGGGAAAAAAAATTTGCGATCAAATCAAATCTGGGATAGATCTGTATTTTGAAACAAAATCATATTTGTTCACTGGTTTTTAATCTGTGGAGACCTGCAAAGATCTCTGAAGATTGTTGTAAATTCATGAATTTTCAACGTTCGAATCTCTATCACGATCGACAACGATCTTTAGAGATCTTTGTAGATCGTTGTAGATCAAAATGCAGATCTATCCCAGATCTGATTTGATTACTTCAGATCAAAATTTTTTTCCTGGGATATTATAATACTGGTAAATAAATATTTTGTTAGATCAATATAATTTAAATAAATAATTCATGGGTTTTGAAAAAAAACACCTACAAATATGATGAAAAATAATATACAGGGTGGCGCAATGAAAACGAAACGGTCGCGTTTTTGGTCAGTTAAAATAAGATTTTGAAAAAACGCTCGGACACGTCGATTTTGCTTTCAAGGGGGACATCTTTTGCAATAAAATTTTTTGCAAGATCTTTTCAACCCTCTGCGCTATGAGCACAACCCTTAAAATTTTAAATAGCATGATAGGGCAAGTGATACCTCATTTGAAAGGTTTTTTCATTCTAAACAAGGTGCTTTTTGTTTTTTTCAAATCTGTTTAATTTTAGTCAAGTTATATACATTTTTAATTCCATGAATGCATTTATATTCTGATCAACAAAACAAACATTCAGAACTAAAATTCAAAACAAAGTAGGCTTATTTTCTTATCAGATAATTCACAAAAATTTACTAACATCCAAAACTTTAATTAATTCAATAAATGTTCAAATTGAGCTCCACTAGCTTTCATACAAAAATACAAGTTATGCTCAAAATTATTTCTCACATGTTGAAATGTTTGGGGAGTTAGTTGGCGACATTCCTCGATAATAAGCCTACTTTGTTTTGAATTTTAGTTCTGAATGTTGTTTCGTTGATCAGAAAATAAATGCATTCATGGAATTAAAAATGTAAATAACTTGACTAAAATTAAACAGATTTGAAAAAAAACAAAAAGCACCTTGTTTAGAATGAAAAAACCTTTCAAATGAGGTATCACTTGCCCTATCATGCTATTTAAAATTTTAAGGGTTGTGCTAATAGTGCAAAGGGTTGAAAAGATTCTTGCAAAAATTTTATTTCAAAAGATGTCCCCCTAGAAAGCAAAATCGACGTGTTCGAGCGTTTTTTCAAAATCTTATTTTAACTGACCAAAAACGCGACCGTTTCGTTTTCGTTGCGCCACCCTGTATATTTAGCAATATAGACCATGCTTGTTACAAACTTATATCGCCGATTTTAAAACTATTCTATACAAGTCTAAATATTTATTTATTCACTAATTGTTTCTTGCATGGTGTGTATTTAAAGTTATGAGTAAGAAATCAGAACTTGCCGTAGTATTTATTAACTATTGGCAATAGGAAGGGTGTAAAAAACGATTTATTTTAAAATAAACTGTCACACAGTGTTTGTGAACGTGCATTTTCTGTTTATAAATGAGTTCAGATACCGGAGATAAATCTCAAAATGACATATATGCAATACATTCGTATCATTCATCAGATGACAAAGAGCAAGTAGTTTTTTATATATAATATAATAAATAATTATAAAAAATACGCTTATGTGTATAATATACACTTAAATAGTTTTTAATTAAATTAAATAACAGTAGTATTTTTATCTAAACTAAAACATATAAAATATTTTTTTCGAAAATGTATACATTTAAGTTTTTTTTTATTCATAAAACTAATAATTATTATTTAAAAAAAACATTTTTTTGAAGTTCCTGTTTTAGATGCTATAAAATTACAATACTTATTTAATATTATTTATAAGTAAATAGAATGAATATATTTCTACTTCTAATTGATACGATTAACAAGTAATTGATTATTTTTATTTTATTTTATTCAACTACTATAAAAGATAATGCAATAAATAAATAAATAAAATGGTAAATTATTGTACACTATCAGTTAAATAAACTTACAATTCTTTTGTAAAAATATTACCAAAATCTACTAAAATTTAAGGATTGAATATTTCAGTGTTCTGAATCAGCAATATTAAAAGAAGCTAATTAAGTCGACTTGACAAATAGCTGATAAATTCAATATTTTATTAAGAAAATAATAAAAATACATTTTTTAATTTATTGAGAAATTAATAAAATATCGTATGTTTTATTTCTATCTAAAAAATAATTAATTAACTATTCTACAAAATTAGTAAAAAATAGATTTTTAAAAAATTGACCGAATCATTTAACTCTTATACATTAATGAATCTTTTGAATTGTATTGAGTAACTAATAATAATGCAAAAATACGTATTTACATGATTCTAATTTATCTTATTACATATCTACTACATACTCGCGTGTATTCTCGTTGATAGGTACCAAGTGACTCCCACCAAAGATCCGGAAGCGGCGGATCCAATATTCAATGGCGAATATGATCCATTTAGAGAAAGGAAATTGGAGAATCCTACAACGTATGTATTTGAATATTTTAATTTGCAACCATCATTTATTAAAATAACAACTATCTTATTGACTTTAAATGTACTATATTAATGAATAATATTGATTTGTTTCAGTGACTGTGATACGTTAACTCATTTACTGAAATCGGCGTTGGGTACAGGAATCCTGGCGATGCCGAAAGCATTCCAGAACATTGGTTTGATTCTCGGTATATTCGCTACAATGTTTGTAGCACTTGTCTGCACTCATTGCGCATATGTTTTAGTAAGTATTCAAGTTTAATGTCCGGTATTATAAAGGAGTTAGCTTTGCTAGCTAGCAAGCACTTTCCAATGGAGTATTAATTCTGTGATAGTATCTATGGATTAGCTATGGAATTTGGAGTAGTGATATTTCAACTTATTGTAACACAGTTGGGACTCTGACGACTGTACAAAATAATTTTCATAATATCGCTACTGTTTTATTTAATATCGTTGGTGTTTACATAACTCGCGAAAATTGTCAAACATTTCATGAAACTTAAAAATAACTCTCAGATAGGTTTGAAACCTCGTTTGAAAGTGCTTGCTATCAAGCAAATTTTACTCGCTCCTTTATAATACCGGACATAAGTAGCTTATTGTTGTTGCGCGTGTAAAACCTGCTAAGTGATATTGTTTGTTAGCTTTATGGTGTTAAACGTTAGAAAAAACCGCGTTTTAATAGTAGATAAGAAGTGGCTATATGCTCATACTTCTTAAAGACTACTGACAATATAATTGCAAAATTTGTTAATTGTAAGTAAAATGTATCAGGTAATATTATAAACATTACATTTTCTCCTGAAAAAATATACGTTTGTGACGTAGCAGATTTTGCACGCTACCAAAACCAGCGGCGGACTAAGGAAAAATCGGCCCAATTTTGAGCCCTACCAATTAAAAAATCATAATTTCAAAAAAATTGTTTTTAGTAAAAATGATTAAAGTATTGACCGTTCAAAAGAAATTGCAGGCTCCAGGCAGTTGCCTAGTCTACAATATATTTAATAATCTTAATGCTTGTCTTAACCATTACTGATTTTACAAAATTTTTGGATTGTCGCTTATAACAAAAAAACTTTTTCATTATTCTCTTTTGTTGATTTAATGTTATATCTTCAACTTTTGAGGAAAAATATTTAAATAACCGATTTAAATAAACTATTCTTCCAGGTTAAATGCGGCCATGAATTATACAGACGATGCAAAGTGACCGCTTTAGGATTTGCTGATATTGCTGAAATTTCTTGCAAAGAAGGGCCGGAGTGGAGTAAAAAATATGCCAAACCGCTAAGGTAGGTCAATAATATATTTTAACAAAAAAAGTGTATCTAACAGCGATTGTTATTATTTTCAGATACATAATTCAGATATCACTCTTCGCTACGTACTTTGGTACCTGCAGCGTATACACTGTTATTGTAGCTAAGAATTTTGAACAGGTAAATTATTTTGCAATAAATATTTCCTCATGTGAACTGTTCAACCAATGAAATTAATTCAAAGTTATTTTTTTAATTTTGTTAGAATAACATAATTAATCAAAATAATGTACTTTTCAAACAAACATGTTTTTATCTTATATATTTAATAGAGTAATCCGGTCAAAAATGAAAATCTCTAAAAACCTGTTTAATGTAATCTAAAGGTAAAAAAACATTGTAGAAAAATTTTTCATACTCCAAAAATTTATCCCGACCCCTAAATATCAAATTTAAAAAGGTACATTTCAAACTCTTCCAATTGCGCGCCATGTTACGTGACATCATAATCCAGTGTTGTAAACATGGAAAACGCATGGAAAATAATAAGTTATAAATATTGTTTCGTACCTTGTTGTAATAATTCAACTCACAAAACTCCTGAAAAAAGATTTAGGTATAACTGTGCCAGAAAGAAACTAAGGAAAAAAGTAAAAGTAAAGTTATTCTATATAGTTGCAATATGTACATTAATAATACACTCGAGAAATTGCGGCTTTCTAAGGGTAACAATCCCAAATTTGAGGATTTCTGCTCATTTTTATTATTCTTCTAGTTTTTATAACTCACGCGTTGAAACTTTGTACACAAACAACATTGACAGCTAGACAGAACATGAATTATGACGTCACAAACGCTTTAATCAATCACGTCGCATTTTAAATGCGAGATGATTTTTACGACTTTTAATATTGGATAATTTAAAATTGAGCAATAAATTAAGTAATAAAAAAGGTATGTCAAAAATTACCGGATTACTCTATATATTCCCTAATAATGTTCTAAAGAATATCAGTTTTTATGACTGTTTATTTTTTGTTAAAATAAAATGTCTTTCACAGGTGATTTCTCACTACACCGGCGTAGATTTAGATCAACGTTGTTACATTGCTATGCTGTTACTACCTTTGATATTCCTCTCATGGGTTCCCAATTTGAAGTACTTAGCCCCTGTATCGATGATTGCTAATATATTCATGGCTGCAGGTCTCGGAATTACTTTCTACTATCTAGTGATGGGTCTGCAAAGCATTGATTCTGTAAATTACGTTGGACCGATTGTTGAGTGGCCTTCATTCTTCAGCTTGACAATTTTCGCTATGGAAGGAATCGGTGTGGTAAGTGTATAATAAAAAAAACACATTTTTTAACTTTATGCAATTATCTAGCGACTAATGCTGACCTAACTTCGCAGTAGGCAACATGTTCTAAATACAGATATGGGCTGTAATTTATAAGAATTAATATATAAGCGTGTGCCCTCTGTAATAACAACTTTAAGCTCTCATTACGACGGAAAATGAATTCATGATTTACATAACAAACTAATTAATTAATTTGATAAATAATGTAGATTTATTTTTACAGGTAATGCCTTTAGAAAATAACATGAAGACACCTCAACATTTCGTAGGAATTTGCGGAGTATTGAACAGAGGAATGTCAGGAATAGCTCTCATTTACATCTTACTAGGTTTTCTGGGATATCTTAGATACGGAGCAGAAACAAGAGATGTCGTCACTTTGAATTTACCTACAGAAGAAATGTAAGTATAGAGATGTTACGTATTTCAGTAATAGTAACAAAGCCGTATTTAAAATGTTATAAATCACATCATAATCCCACTATTATATAAACCAAAACGTATATATATATATATATAATAAAAACAAACTTGTTTGTTTAAACGTCAAAATTTATTAAAGAAGAGGAAACCGCAAGCTTTCGATTCACAGAATCATCGTCAGGCTATTAATAAAGATTTAAATTTGAGAAAGATGTCGTTATCTCAAAAAAATTCTTTTGAAATGTCGAAAAAACAGAATTTTACCTAGCTTCATTGACAAGATAAACATCAGTCACATGAATTTTTTTGAGATAACGACATCTTTCTCAAATTTAAATCTTTATTAATAGCCTGACGATGATTCTGTGAATCGAAAGCTTGCGGTTTCCTCTTCTTTAATAAATTTTGACGTTTAAACAAACAAGTTTGTTTTTATTTTTATTTAACGTCACTACTATCATATTATTATATATATATATATATATATTTGTTTGTATATCTGTCCGGCGACAATCAATTTATAGCCCGTTAAACCTTTCACTGGATTTTTTTCATACTTTGCCTGTTTTTAGATTCATCCTTCATGCAGTGTAATGGATAATTGTTTTATTCAAAATATTTCTATTTTCCGTGATATGTATTTTTATGCGAGACACTACATGTAAAATTTACACGAAATTTTGCTATCTGACGTTTAATTTGAAATTTAAGAGTTTCGACACTCGGCTTTTGTTTTTGGAATTCTTAGAATTTCGTCGCTGTGATTGGTCAAAAATTGACATTTCGTATGAATTTTAAACACTCCACGTGGACTTGATATTTGCCTGTCATAAACAGCTGTTTTTTATTTGAAATACGTCAGGGGCGTGTACAGAAATGTGTCAAATTGGTACATTACAATTAAATTGTGTATAAATGAAAATTTTCACCAAAATTGGTTAGTATATTGATGTAATTAGTATAATTTATATTTAATGAGAATTACGTCAGGAGCGTGGTTACAAGAACATTTTTTATTGCTTTTTTTGATATAATTGTATTAAAATGAAACAGTTATTTTAATTTAATATTTATTAACAATTAAGTCAGGTGCGGCGTAGTAAAAAATATTTAAAATTATTTTTTAAGAGATGTATAATAAACAATTTTGAAAATCATTTGATAGTTCAAATATGTAATGTATCAAACAATTTATATTAAATAATAATAACGACAGAGGTGGAGTATTAAGAGGAAACACCAATGAGATATGTTGAAAAATTGATTTTTTGCGATTTTTTAAATTTATTTAATTAATTCTTTTAGTATTGTCAGTGGCATCGCATTATAAAATATTTAAAAATGCTATTTTTTAATCGTGACGAAAAAAAATTGATTTTATTGAATTTGAACAAAAGAAATTTATAAAAATAATAAATAAGTCAAAGTCAGAAATGTGGTCTTGAAAATTGCTTCAACGCATTCTTTGAATATGTTGTATGCAAAAAAAATATGGAAATTGATATTCACAATGATTTTTTGGTAATTTCTTAAAGGTATTATCAAAATTAATAGTAAAAGTATAAATTACGATGTATACGAGGGTCGCAGCTGAAGGCTGAGACCCGAGTACGTCTGAGGTTAGGGTGATTTGTACATGTAAATAGTAACATTTCTGGAAATGTAATAATACTAATAATGATAAATGATTATCACCGCCAAATTCAAGAATTATTTACTTATCAACATTTAAAACAATTACAGTGAAATATTTTATGAAAATTTGATAAGACAAAAGTTAATATAAAAAAATAATTTATATTTTATCAATCAATATTTTATCAAATGTGGCGCGATAAGGGGTTGGGGCGCGAAGCGCCCAGGGGCAAAGCCCCTAGTAGTATACATATATGAAATTAGAGAATGAAACTGGAGATTTAATAGTTAATTTGTGTTTTATTTTCAGAGCCGCCCAAGCTGTAAAAATCCTCATAGCTCTAGCAGTGTTCTGCACTTACGCACTTCAGTTCTACGTATGCCTTGACATCGCTTGGAATGGGATGAAGGATCGTTTCGTAAAACGACCAATGTTGGCCAACTACATCTTGAGAACCGTTCTAGCAATCCTCAGTGTATTGATAGCAATTGCCGTCCCCACGATAGCACCGTTCATCGGTCTAATCGGTGCCTTCTGCTTCTCCATCCTTGGCCTGTTGGTGCCTGTCTTCATTGAAATTGTCGTATTTTGGGACGGCGGTTTAGGAAAATGTTATTGGCGTGTTTGGAAAAATATTTTCGTCTTTATATTCGGACTTTTCGCTCTATTCTTCGGATCGTGGTCGGCGATATCGGAGATTGTTAAAATCTATGTATCATAGCTTCTTAATTAGTTAATTCGTGTTTATTTATAATTTCCGCATTTAATTTTTATTTTAAACGTGGTTGTTATTTTATCTATGGACGCTCATAGATAAGAATGATTATTAAAATCGAATTGTTTATTCTTGAAATGCAATTTTATTTCATTGAATGAATTGAAAACTAACTAGTGGAATAAAAAAGAGACGATATGATGAAATATCAAATATAAATATTCATTCAAATGATATTTTAATATTGATATTTTTATGTATATCAAGATCTTGTATATTATATTTTTAATAAGAAATAAGATAAAAATACCTTGGAATGAGTTAACAAACTCTAGTTACACTTTTGTGCTAAATTATTATTTAATATTTAAACTATCGATCTCTCGTGTATTTAACAATATTATTTATTGATTATATTGAAAACAAAGAACTCTGATCCATCCAAATCCTTTCTTATGATAAGTTGCAGTACATTGCAGTATACGAGTACATACTTATATATAAATCGTTTACAACATATTTCATAGGTATGTTAAAATTGAAGAAATTTAAATAAAAACGAGTTTATTTACTTGTTTTGAAAAAAAAAATCTATTTTACCAAATTTGAAGATTATACTGCACCTTTCATCCACTTTTTTTAATAATTAAAAATGCACAAAAAATACCTATTTTTCATCATCTTTGCTGAATTTCATTTATCATTTTAGTATTACTTAAATTCACATAAGCGGAACTAATTGTTATAATATGCAACTATTCTTGTTGTTGTTATTTATCATTATTATATTTGAGTTATTATAATTTCCATATGTACTTATAATTAATTTTAACATATTCAAAATATACTATATTTTTCTTTTGCCATTCCAATATTGGTGTTACTGGTGCTATATCAGACATGTGCCACTTTTGCAGCTCGCTAAAATAAATCATAAGAATAATATTATGTATATATATTATTTACATATATGAATTTAAAATTATACTATTATCAACAAAATATAATAAACATAACATTAGCTGTCTATAATAGGTATATATCAAAGCAATTTGATTTGCCCCTTTGTTTATTAATTTTTGATGAAAATATTATGCCCTTTTGAATTGAAATTTGTCTGATAAAGTAATGTTATGGTGAAAGATAAAATATATAAATTACAGTAAGTTTTCGAATTTGTGCTAATTTCTATATATTTTACGTCTCGTAAATAGTGTTCAAAATTGTATCAATTTTAGCAGTCAAGAAAGATTTTTCTAATTTTAGAAAACTTACTGTAAAAGTTATTTTGGTAGGTACCTACTCAAATTTTAATATTTAAATTGTTAAATGAATTTTTATAATTTATTTTTAAATTGTTAGTGTACTTATTCGTCCAAAAATAAATAATAATTATTTTTATATAAATATTAATTGTAATTAAAAAGCCTAGTGAAAAGTTCGTTGAAATAAAAAAATGAGCTTATTTAAAAAATTATTTAATTGCTTAAGCTCATCATGCTCAATGTGTCAGAGGCGTAATTAGTGAAATTTTATTTAAAAAAATTTAAAATAAACATACTTTCATAAGTATTTTTGATATTTATGAAACATTTTCTACGTTTTGTATAATAATAATGTGGAATTTGTCATTGTTACACTAGCCGGGTAAATTAATTATAATTTAATACGCCTCGTTGTCAGTTACAGTGAAAGTAAACGTAGCGAATACTGAACAATCATATGTGATCGGCTTATGTAGTCGTTGTTATAGCCTATTGTATGTTATTTGACGACAAAAATCGAACACAAACGATTGTTTTCAGAACTACCCTACCTAAAACTTACCATCTACTGATCAATTGTCACGATGTTACAAAGACTATAATTTTCAATAATTTAGTGTAAACTTAGAGATTTCCAAACTACTTTTTAATAAGAAGTGATTTGAAATTTTACAAAAATAAAATTATTTGCATTTTTAGCAACGGATTTTATTTATTTTTTAATTATGCTGTAAATTCTTTGTAAAAAAGTTTGGAAATCCCTTATATAGTTAATTAATAGACTTTAATTAATATAAGAAAAAGCTAATTAGCTTACATTTAGACAGTTTAGAATGCTGATAATAAAATAATTTTGTATTAAATTTGGACATATTTTCCAAACCTATAAATGTGTTTTAAGTTTTTAATTAATTTTATTTTATAAATAGAATAGAAATAACTTATGTTAGAGTGTTCTATTTTAAAAGAAAAACTCTTTGTTTACATTTGATGAAGTTTAATTTCAAATCTGCCTTTGGCTAACAATAAGGTTTCTTCTATTTTATTGTGAATAATAACATCCTATTATTATTTGATTTTTTTTAATAAAGACAATTTTGAAATTGATCTCATTTGTAAATCACGATTATTGATGTAATTGTTTAATTTCTTTTTTTATATAATCGATTACTTTTATTTTTAAAAAGGAACGAACAAATACATTATTTAATTAAAATAATATTTTGTTTTATTTTATATGACCTTAATATTTCCAAACATTGTTTATTGCGATTTTTTAATTAACATTATTTTATTAAAGAAGATAACTATTTGAGAATCAAGATTGTTTCTGATCTAGATGATTTTGTTATTTGATTTAATTAAATGTAGTTGTATTTATACGTCATTTTTTAAGGAATGTAACCTGTTTACTTATGGAAAATTGTTTTTTTAATTTAAATCATTATGGCATTAATGACATTGAAGAAATTTTTGTGTCCCTGTTTAGTACATGAAACAAAATTAACGTAAATATTTAATTTTAATTTACTTATTCGTTGCAAATATTATATTTTTTAATTTGACATTTGTTACCTTCCTATTTCACAACTGTCAAAAATATTATATTATATCTGATTCCTTTTGGATCAATCGTTATGGATAATCCGAATCAAATTAAAAATTGCCAAGCTCACGATACACCGGATTTTTTTAAATATGGCGTACCCCAATAACTATTCCAATCACAAACCGATTAACTATAGTTAATGATTGCTTAAGTAATATTTCTTCATATTTTATACTTATAATTACGTATTTTCCAGACCATGTGATACGTTAACTCATTTATTGAAGTCTGTTTTGGGGACCGGTATTTTAGCAATGCCTTTAGCTTTCAGAAGTCTTGGATCAATTCCAGGGCTTGTAGGCACATTGCTTGTATCATTTATTTGTTCTTATTGTGCATATATACTTGTAAGTATTATATTTATTATTTCTTAAACATTTTGACATTCAATGGATAAGATTAGTTAAATGTGTAACAATTAAAGTAAACGTCCATAAAAATATCAATGTATTTAAGACTCTGATGATGATAGCATTGATATTGAAACACGTGTAAGTCTAAACTCTTACAATTTTTATGGTTAGTGAATTTGTATTTGATAAACTTAAGTTATTTTTCTGAATATTTGGGGCACTGATCATCAAGGGTGTAAGGAACTCTAGCTTAAATATATTAGTTATTATCAGAGGTTGGGACTCATCTTCAAATCTATCTTGTCTATAATTTATCTTTTCAGGTAAAATGTGCTCATAAACTGTACGAAAATGATGAAGTTGTTAAATACGAACTTGGTTACCCAGAAGTGGCTGAAGCTGCCTGTATTTATGGACCAGAATGGAGTGTGAAATTTGCCAAGCCATTTAAGTTAGTTTAATAATAGTTTTTACTTTTTACAATAGAATTTGTATAAAATAACTAATTTACCTATGTCCGTATAAGTAAGTGACATTCGTAACAACTGATTTTATTTATAGAATTTCGGTTAGAACATTTTTGATGATTACATATTTTGGAATCTGCAGTGTGTACATTGTTATTGTAGCTGAAGATTTACATCAGGTATACTTTAGTTAGATAAAAAAATTATATTAGATACATTTACACTTATTTTTGTTAATACTTTCATTTTCTTTAATAAATAAGCTGTCGGTACTCTTATGTAAAAAATAAAATAAAAAACTTCTGCCAAGTAAATGCACAGTGCTTCCTCGTGCTAAATTCACCATAAGTAGTTAATTACTCAACAATTTAAATAAAAACCGATAAATCGTAAGCCGCACCTGATTATTTTTTCGTATATTTTTAATTTTATTTTATATTACATATAAATTAATTCCCAGAGTCCGTACGAGCGAAACGCGTCCCGTATCCTCCGCGGAATTCGCGCAATAGTTTGAGAAGAACTTAAAAATGTGATTTGAATCTTCTGTTTTAGATAGTGGATATTTATGCAGATAAAAGCATAGACAAACGATATTACATGGTTATGATTTTGTTACCATTACTGTTCCTTTCTTGGGTACCGAACTTGAAGATTCTAGCACCAATATCTTTCTGTGCTGTTATTTTGATCACTATTGGTCTAACGATAATATTTTATTACTACTTCGAAGAACTACATAGTCTTGATTCGGTTGATTACGTTGCCGAATATACTTTGTGGCCGAGGTTTTTTTCTATAACTACGTTTGCCATTGACTGCATTGGTGTGGTAAGTGTTGCAGTCACTAATATGTACAGTAGATATACCAAGTGTTCAAAATAAAACGTTACGAATTTATATTTAGAAAATAAAGTATTGCCACTGCTAGCTCACGAAAAAAAAACATTACGTGAAATAACCGATACGGTGTCGTGTGAACGCCAGTGCCGTAACTAGAGGCTGGGGGGGGAGGGGGGCACTGGGCAAGAAGTGACCGAGAGGTCCCCAGAATATGCAATACCTTTTTTTTAGCCTACTAATTTTAATGAATAATAAGTGATAAGTGTAACATTTTCAAGTTAAGACCAAATAAAAAAAGGTTTTACGCTGTATAGGTAGACATTTTTAAATACAAAGTGTTTTAAAACACCGTGTTGCTGTTTTTTGTTTTTGTTTTTTTTTTGTCTAAACACGGCTTTAGATATCTCAATTAAAGCTAGACGCGTGATAATTTTTGGTCACGATTACGCACGCTCACGAACAAAATAATTTTAGTTACGACTTATTTTATATCTTTGGCAGGTGATGCCTCTATCAAATAGCATGCACGAACCGCATCGTTTTATTGGACCGGCTGGTGTTTTGCCTATAGGAATGATAGTATCGTCCATTATTTATACAGCGTTCGGATTCTTGGGCTATCTTCGTTATGGGAACGGAGTATTTGGTGCCATCATATTAAATTTATCAATGAATGAAGAGTAAGTTATTACGTTACAGTTTAAAGTTATTTTTATTATTTACTTGTTACTATTGTTTACAATTTAAACATATAAAATAGCGGTTTGGTATACCAGCGTGTAGCCTTTCACTACAGCCATTATAAGGTCAATTGTGTAAAAAAAAATTAGAGTTTCGTAAATTGGTAAATAAAGACATTAATTACATTTATACAGCGCTGTTATTCTGGTTTTATTATTGTAACCGATGCAGTAAATCCGCGGGTTTAAATATCCGTGTAGATGGCGCTATACACCTGACATAACTAATCAGGTTTATTTATGCTATTCCTCTTGATCTACAGGCATAGCATAACTAAACCGGAATAGAGATGAAATAAAAAAGCGTGTAAATTACATGTATACATAGTTATTTATATATATTTAACTAACCAACTCCAAAAAATATAAGTATCTACGGAGTGTAGGGATTTCATCGTAATACACTTCGCATTAACATAATTGAAAAAGTGTCGTCAGTGACAAAGAGATGGAAAACAAAAAAAATCGTGATTCGTGGGACGTAAAGGAGACGAAGTATTTTTGGGATTTCTTGTTGGCACGCCATCGAACTTATAGCGTACTTCAAATCGGAATTATAATTCCAGCTGGCGTTACTTATTCTCGTATATGTAAACAGCACCACTTAAAACGGTGTAACTACATTAGTTAAAACCAGAACAACAGCGCTGTGTAAACGTACTCATTGTATTTTAACTTTACCAATGTTGTGTAAATGCACACAATAATATATTATGTACTGACCATGGCCCCCACGTGGAGGAGGGCTGGTAGGACTCTTCTTAGGACGCCCCCACATCATCCAATATATTTTTATTTTTAGCCCTGCACGACTCGTGAAAATCTTTTACGGATGTGCTGTATTTTGTTCGTACGGTATCCAATTCTACATACTTCTAGATGTTATTTGGCATGTTCTGAAAAACTATGTCACGAAAAGACAGTTGTTAGTCAACTACATAGTGAGAACATTAATAACGATCTTTTGTGTAGTTATTGCTATAGCTGTGCCAGCCATCGGCCCTCTGACAGGTCTTATTGGCGCATTCTGTTTCTCGTTTTTGGGTTTTATTTTCCCTGTTTGGATTGAAACCATAGTTTTTTGGGAACGAGGGTTTGGAAAATGTGGTTGGCGAGCTATTATAAACATCATATTGTTTATTTATGGAATGTTTATGCTCATTTCCGGATCTTGGGTGGCTATACTTGATATCATAGATGAATATAAAACTTTAGCAAATAAAACACATGATACCTAGTCCATAAATAAATTTAAATTTAATAATCGCCTCGATTATTGTAACGCGAATCGATGGTAAATGATGCCCCTAGTGAAATATTAAAAATGCAAAGTTGTAAGACCTTGAAAAATGCACTCATATTAACCATAATTGGCGCTAAAATAATCGAGGCGAATATTTTTTCTTTTTATCACAATCTATAGAAAATTCCTAATTTGATTGGACTATGACTAAAGGAGAGAATCCGTTTGTTATTAGGGTTAATAAAAATGTCAATTTTCTAAAGAGTACAAATAAAATCGAAGATATTATATTTATTATTATTCTATTGATGTACAATGTACATATATATATAAAATATATATTTCAAAATAAATGTTTTATTTTATTTTTTATGTATTCCTACCTACATACAGAGTGTCTAAATACCAGGGTACAGTATGGGAATCTCAGAAATTATAAGAAATAGAGATTCGGTTAAATGAGCCAAAGTTGCATTTAAGAGGGAACATAGTTTAATTGCATTGAATTGTGTATTTACACCCCACAAAATGTTAAAAACCGTTTTAGTCCGAAATTTCCCATCACTCGAAATAAAAAAAAAAAATTGTAGGATATAAATAAACCATTATAAATAAGTTACTTTATTTAGGAGTAATAAAGGTAACTTTTGCCTCATTTAACCGAATCTTGATCTCTTATAGTTTCTGAGATCCCGATACTGTAAGTGTAACCTGGTGTATTATACACCTATGTATGTTGTTTTTTATAATTTATATTATTTTAGGAATGTTTATACTTTATTTTTTTAATATTAAGTAGTGACATCTATTAGAAAAAGGTATTAATATAATTTAAAATGTTAAAAAAGAATTCTTTAAATTTGATGAAGAATTAATAAAAAAACAAATTATTTGATTTGATTATTTAGAAAAAATTAAAATATAAAAACAATAACTAAAAATATGATTCAAATTAATTTAAAATACAAAAGTTAGCGGAAATTTGATTAAAAACTCGTTAAAAAGAGCAAATAAATAAAATATTCAAAATTATGTTTTCTTTTTCATCTATGTACAAAATAACCGCCATGTGCGAAAAACGTGCTTAAATTGAAATGTCATATGACATTTTCTAATTTTAAAAATAATTGTTGTGGCTGCACAACGTAATTATTTGTAGCATTTTATTTATTATGTGACAGTGTGAACATACGTTTTCGTCATTTATTAATTTATGTGTTGTTAATTTTTAAAAGTATATAATTTCATATTTGAAAAATGCCAGTGGGCGATATACAGTATTCCGAAAAGTATGAGGATGAAGAATATATATACAGACATGTTATACTTCCTCCTGACATAGCGTCTTTGGTGCCTAAAACACATTTACTTACTGAAACCGAATGGAGAAATCTTGGAGTTCAACAAAGCCCAGGATGGGAACATTATATGGTTCATCTTCCCGAACCACATGTTCTGTTGTTTCGAAGACCGAAGAAAGATAGTTACAATGGTTATAATAATCAGAACTAATATTGATTCCATAATTTTACGTTTTTGTAACAGTTATTTATTATTGTTATTTGTAAATATGTATATTCCATAATTATTAATTTTTTTAAATATTTATATTTACTTTTTACTTACTGTTTTTACTATCATATAAATAAAATATAAATTTTCAAACTGCTTGATAAAAGTATGTTTTATTTTATAATTATTTTATTATTTATTATAATTATAAACTACTGGAACTGTGCAAAGGTAAAACATGATCCAATGATCATAATAAATTAAAACGAAACACTGGATAAAAATAATATATTAGAACATAATGTACATAACAGAAAAAACAATTTTCCTTTATTTTTTAATAACTTGAATTACATCTTCATCATTCATTATATGAGACAGACCAACTCGTTGAGGTGAATATTTAGTAGATGTACCCCAAACCAGAGCGTACTTGAATTGTGCAACTAAAGTACGATGAATAGCGTGACACACATGTTCTACTGACACACCGCTACGTAAAATTAAACCATCTGAAAAATCTGGTGGTTGTCCAGGTTTCTTTGTGTAGACTCGTATGAGTGAAAGGTATTCCCAAAGTGTTTCTAGTAAGTAATCTAGATTCAATTTCATGTTACAACTGAAACAGAAGATAATAAATACATACAACCACAATATTCTGTGCATTCAATATCTTTAAAGAGAAAATACAAAGAAAACATTGAAGTAACCCTAGCGGAATTGGTTACATGTATATTAACTGTGTTTATGCATGTAAACTGCGTATGCTCATAAACATCCATGTAACAACCGTATAAACTCCCGATATTAATAGTATACAGCATGTATTTTGGAATTTTTTATATATGCAGTATAGTTTTTACTGAGGGTAAACATGTGTGTTATACTGTGTTTAGTGAGAGTACTTGTGCGGTACTCATGTGTTATCGCATGTATTTACGGGAGTAAACACAGTATACTGGGTATACCAAAAAGTTATTACTCGTGTAAATTCGGTGAATATGCAGTTTATATACTATAAAAAAACCAAACCATAAGCCACTTCTTGCTAGGGAATCGTATTTTTGGTATCTAAATAGGCAGGAAATGTTATTTATTTTCTCATATTAATATTAAACGATGAATTGTTTATTATATAATTCTGTATGAAAAGTTTATTCCATTGGCGTTTACAACAAATATATACAAAAAACAGATGAATAACATCCACTGTACAGATAAATATCGCTGTAATTACTATATAATACAGCGTGTAACAACAAAGATACACGGTATGAAATATTCAAATAATCACCGAGTAAACAGCATATATACACCGCATAAAAAGTTACATGACATATGGGTTTTATTCTTCAATGTAAACTCCATATATATGGTATATATATGGAATTTTATCCAATACACAGTGATTACCTATATAAAAGCGTAATTAATTCGAATAATCACCATGTCTACGGCATTTAAACTGCGTATGATTAATACTGTTAGTGGGATAAGTACCAAAATAATTATTACAGTGGATGTTCCATACTGTGAACCCAACTGGCTATGGTACCTTCCATAGTGTGAATCCTCACTTCTCAAAACCCCTATATATTTGTACAGCCATCATACAACTGATTGTTGACAATAAGGAAAGTCTACTGTATGAATCTCAATTTTTAATCTAGTTATTTACCTCACAACAACACTGTTCGATTGCCGACCAATTCTATCAACTTCCTCAATTGATATTTGATCGATTTTATTGTAAACGTACATACATGGTAAATAAACACGATTGTTTGAAATAACATCAATCAGTTCATCTGCATTGCAATCTTCTCTGAATAAAACTTCAGCATTAAATAGTTTATATTCATGTAATATCATTTGAACCATTTTTTCATCTATCTTTGTCAGTGGTAGTGTTGAATTGAATGATAATCCACCACCTTTCTTTACCTGTGAAGTACATAGAAAAAAACGAATGTTAAAAAATGAAAACCTTTTTAGGTATAGTTTACAGTTGTTTGTGTCACATTGCAACAACCAACTTCAGTTAAAAAACTGGGGGCTATTTTAAGTTGAGAAAGATAGACCACAAAAATGTCAGATAAGAATAGTATAAAAACAAAATGAATGTACAGTCAGTTATCAAAATAGTGATAAACCACCTCAAGAATATCATTTTCCTTTCATAAGTTTTTTTTTTCATAAGTGCCATGAAGGAATGGCCAGGAGCATAATTGTTGGTACTAGTTGCTTGAATTATTATATTCCGCAACGTTTTAATAAAAAAAATATGAACACTTTTCATTTGACTACATTCTACTTCAATCTAATTTACTAACACATTTTGTAATGTTTGTGACATAGTGCACATAATAATACAATCTTGAGTTTTGCCTTTTTTATTATAAAAGTTACTTTTTTGATATTAACTATAAAATAAACTAACCTTAAAATAAATATTTGGCTTTCGTTTATTCAAACGAATTCCTACACTTTCAAGTTCTTTCTCGAGCAATTGCCTTTGAACATCTTGCTTTGTAGCATCGAGCATCATCAAAACTAAATCAGCTGTACGAGCAACAGCAATAACCTTAAAGCATTAGATAATTTTTTTTAATGATATAGAATTACAAAATAATATAATTTTCAAACCTGTCGTCCACGTCCTTTTCCTTGCGCAGCACCTTCAATAATACCTGGAAGATCTAGAAGTTGTATATTTGCACCTTTATACTCTATAACACCCGGTATACAAGTAAGAGTTGTAAATTCATAACTAGCTGCTTCCGATTCTGTATGAGTAAGAGTGCTCAGAAGTGTAGACTGAAAATTATGAAGTACGTTAATGATTTGATTAATATTTCAAATGTTATACGCACTTTTCCCACTGATGGAAAACCAATTAACGCAACTCTTGCATCACCACTTTTTAGTACATCAAACCCTTCACCCTTTTCACTTTTCTTTGGAGGCTCAAGTAACTGTGATCTATATTTTGCTAGCTTAGCTTTTAGTAAGCCTAAATGATATTCAGTAGCTACAAGAAATATGTAACATTAAGTATTAAATATCAATTATACAAAATGTAAGAAAATTTTGAATAGGTACCTTTATTTTTTTGCGTTCTCGCAATTTCTTTTTCAATTTCTGATATCTTTTCTAAGATCCCCATCTTCTACTTTATTTTAATATCATTAAACTATCCTAAAATATTAAATATATTAACTTTTATCTCGTGGCTAATACAAATTTCGGAAATGTCAAATGTAACCTAACATTAATAACTAATATTCATACCAGTGCCATCTGTCGGTAAATAAAAAAAAATTATTTGTTTACATTTTAATACCGTTTTCATTAAAAAATGTAAAATTGAAATAATTTTAAAATGCCACTTTTCGGCAGCAAATTTTCAATTAAAAAAACACCGGTAAGAAAAATCGCCACACCTAATGAAGAAGCAGAGAAAATAAATGAAGAAATTGATGGAGAAGACGGTATCACTTCATTAACATTAGGAAATAATAAATTATTATTTCAAGAAGGAACTTGGATTGCAGGTGATTATATTTAATATATTGTTATTATGTATTACAATATAATAATATATATGTATCGGTATAAATACCTTTATAAGTGCTTTGTTAATAATAAATAAATATAATTATTTCAGAATCTGGAGATGTTGGTACTGTTTATAAAGAAAATCAAAAACTGCGAAAGCATATAAAATTTCTGGAAGAAGAAAAAAATATGCTGATTTTGAAATTCGAAGCCCTATTAAATATTGTACTTAATTGTTTTTATTTTTTAATGTTTTTAGAAAGTAATTTTTTTTATCTTTTACAGACAGCAGATATAATACTTGAAGGGCAAATAAAAGACAAAGAAATTCAAAAATTGAAAGAAGAGTATAGAAAATAATAAATTAGTAAAGCATATATTATTAATTAACATTTTTATTTATTATAAATAAATTATTATAAAATTTAAAATTTGATATTGAATTGTTGGCTAACCTGCTGTCTTATATAAATTTGACGTTTGTAGGATAAAAAACTCAAAAAGTGCAAAAAATGTCAGATCAAAGAATTCATCTTCAGAGTTTTCACAGACCATTTATAATATTTTAGAATTGCCTATGTCTATGGTATGGTTTCGAAGAATGTTATTTTTTATACCGTATTACTAGGTAAAAATTGAAATACTGTAAATCAATCAAGCTAAAAGGTTCTTGTACCTCCAGAACATGTTCTAGCTCTTTGATTATTAAAAGTAAATCCAATATATAGAAATACTTCTCCCAAAAAAAGAGTTGAATTACAAACCAATACAAGTTAATTTCAAAAGTCAAGTGTCTAAATATCAACATGAACATAACTGGCCTCAGGAAAGTCATCACGATAAACTCTGAACTAACAGCTAAAAAACTAGAAAAGAGACCATCACTAATATCGAAACAAGGAAAATGATGATGAATTATCAGGGTCGCAATTGAATAAATCTACTATTGAAATTGAAAGTGTGATAACAAAACTAGTCCACAGTATTATGAAATTATGCAAATGAATATTCTATGTTGCTTGTGTAGGAATTTTAAATTATCTTGAAACACTAGAAAATAAATCAAAACTTGAAAACACAATTTAAATCATATTGTTGATGTCTCAAGACATGTACCAAATTTTATTATTAAAGATTTGAAAATGAATATAAAATTTTTCAAGATGGAATTAAAAAGTATAATATATTTAATTAAAATATAAATGTTATATCTTATTTATTTATTGTTATTTTATTTTTAAATTAAGTACAAAAATTGTCTATGCAATAAGCAGTTAAATAATTCTGTGCTCCAAACAAATTAGATTTAAAAGCTTTTTAGATTAATTTTACAGATGCAACAGTTTCAAAAATTGTTTGAAAATACATTAATTATTCCATTTCTTATCAATAAAAAAATTAAATATTTTTAGAAGTTGCCAAATAAAATAATAAGAATTATAAGTAAAACCGAAACACTTTTATAACACAAAATGTAACCTGTCCGTTATTCATATTTTGAGTTCATATTCCTATGGATAATTTTACATATGAAATAAACATCACAGAATAATAAATAAACATTACATTCAGGATTCAGGCAACATAAAATCTTGACTTGAAGCATCTTGAAGGGCAAATAAATGACAGATACAAAAATTGAAAGCAAAACATATAAAATAGAAATTTGTGTGAAGAATACAGTTACAAAGTTTTAAATAAAAATAAATCATAATTATATGAATATTATAAAAGTAATAGAATATTTATAAGTTAATTTTAAAACTTGATATTTTGACGTTGACTTGTTGGCTAACCTGCCACAAATTCGATCCTCATTAAAAATTTCTTTGACGTTTATAAAAGAATAAATAAAGTATTATTAGGGAAAATCTGAAAATTGGAGATTAAAAATGCCAGAGCCTAGAAGTCCTCTTCAAAGTTTTGCGCAAACTGTTTCTAGTCTCTTGGAATCACCGGTGGTATGGTTTCGAGGTATGTCATTTTTTATACTGTATTAAAATTGTTATTTCTAGATTGATAATTGAAATATTGTATCTAAACTTCCTTAATTACATGATTTATTGATGTATGTTGTAAATTATTTTTATTTTATTATGTAATGCTGCATCCATAACCTCAATTTTTGAAATTGATTTCTATAGAGACAATAGTTGAACCGAATCAAAAACAATATCCATGGTATCATCAGAAGTTCCGTCGTGTTCCTACCATCGATCAGTGTTATACTGATGATGCTGTGTGCAAATTTGAAGCTAACCAACAGTATAGGCGTGATAAGTAATTAATTTTTCTCTTAGAAATTAGCATTAAAAATTGATTTTCGTATTTACATATAATTTATATTTTAGAATGGTCGACAATGAAATTCTAAGCATCCTCCGTCAACGATTTGAAGATTGTACTTTGTATGAAGCACCTGATCACATGGAAAAGTGTAAACCTATTTTGGATGAATACAATAAAGGTGCAGAAAGTTGGTTCACAAAATGTATGTTTTATTGTATTTTTTGTTTGTTATATATTATGAATTTAATTCCGTTATGTATTACATATTAAATTATGAAGGAAAAAAATTAAGAAATTCTTAAAAATTCTCCAAACTATTTTTGAGAATAATAATCAGGGATCCAAAACAGATCAGTAAAAGTCAGTATTTTTGATACCGATCAGTAATTGTCGGTTATTTGTATTTAAAATAAATTTTAGATGGTGATTTGGGTGCTTATGGAGATGCTAGGACTTGTTACATGAAACAGAAACATCGTTTGATTTGGGAAAGAAAACACGGACCTGTTGGGTCAGGAATGAAAGCTACAGAACCAGCAGAAGCTTCAGAATAAATACATATTTGTTTCCCAAGCTTTGTCGAATGTTACTTTGTGACATTTGTTATGTGATTAGTAATTATGTAAATTTGTAGAATTATAATATATAATAAAATTTATTAACTGTGTACCTATTATTCATTTCATTACTACCAGAGGTGTAGTAACGGGGAACGGTGGGGGAGTAATCCAGCTGACAAGAATTGCATCTTCATCATTATTCATTTATCACATTGATTAGTATATACTTAGTAAAAATTCATATTATTAGAAATTGATAGATATATAAAATTTTGGAAATAGGTGGACGAGGTAAGAAACACATTTTGTTTGCTGTATAGATTCACTATAGGGGGGTGAAATCACCACTTGAATATATAAAATACCAAACAGCGAGAAAATAAGTTATTAACAACAATTAATTCACATAATTTAGGTCTATCCAAGCCCAGATAATGGGGAGGGGGGCTAGGAGGGGCATATGACCCGAGCCCCTGGGCTTCAGGGTCCCCGAAAATTATTTATGTTTTACATGAATATTTATAATTTATATTATCTTATATAATACTAGTTCAAACTAAATTGAAGGATAATAGGGAATTAATTAGCAATTTCCTTATGCTCGCGAAACGGGGGGTATGGGGCCCACAAAATGATGTTGAAGTTGAATAATTCTTATCTCAGCTTGGCGCGATCCTACAGACTCAAACTTTTTTTAAAAATATAGCTTACATCATTAACTTGAAGACTATCAAATGCCTTAAGACCGTCGAGACCTCCTTCCCATATTATGAACAAATTAAAATTAATAAATCAACAAATAAGTTGATTAGTTAGTATCTCAGCTAATACCTTATTAAAGGTTTTCTGGGTTGCTGAATAAGTATTTGTTAGTTAGCAGCTATCAAATAATCGATTTTTTTTACAAATTAACATTGTTTATATTTAGCTATATTTTTTGCTTAATCGGGTTTAACTGATTGACAAAAAATTTAAAGATAAAAAAAAAGTTTACTCAAAAAATACAGCCTGTACACTGATTTGAACCAAAAAAGTGACTTATGCTCCATTGTGCGCCGCCCCACCTGGCCTGGCACCTCGGGCGGTTGTCCTGGTTCGTCCCCCCCTAAAGCCGGTACTGTGTGTCTGGAACCGATGGTGATCCCGCTTTGCATCAGAGATACGTTCCTATAAAACGCGATGTATACTGAAACACTTACTTACATAAGTAACTTGACATTTTTAGTTTAATTTTCAAGTATTTTACTGTGACGCGACAGACGGACGGACGACAAAGTGAGATTAATAGTCGTAGACTTATACGAAAATAATGTTAACATATATTTATTGTAATTTTTTATATTGGAGAGAATGGGTTCAAATTCAAGTTCACGAGTTTTGAATTCTGCTTACGTAATTGATGTAAGCTTACATTACTCTTGATACTTGCTATTCACCTTAACAAACAAATCTGTATTGAAACGAATCACTAAATGAAGATACATTTGAAAAGGATTTGTACCTTTACGTTTATTACTTACTTTTATTTACACACCTGTACGCGAAGTCTTAAAGATTGATTAAATTGATACTTCGAATAACACGTACCTTGGTTTTGTCGGCACTTTCTTTGTGGCTATTCAGCTACCAAGATTTATAAATTGTATTCGATTCTCTATATTTATAGAGTCTAGAAATTAAGGAATGCAATAAAAAAATTTATTTCGTATATGTTTGTATATTTATGTACTTACCTAATATTAGTATATTATTATTTGTAAAATGGGTGCCCTGAAAAAAATAATTTGGTGGACTCCCTTTCACGAGCGTACCCAGGATTTTATTTAGGGGTGGGGGGGGGGGGGTAAAAATGGTCGTTTTTTCAACAAGGTACACAAAATTTCGTAAATATGACCCCATTATAAATTTAGTTTATACAGCTCGATACGAGAAATTATTGATTGTTTTTTTTAATTTTCCAAAAATATTAATAATTAAAATTTGAAAGCATTCACATTTTTATTGAAAAAATCTTATTTCTTTTGAAAATAGTCACACATATTGTTCAAAAAAATTCTTATAAGCGGCCCTCTTTCTGTTTTTTTTAAAGATTTTTCGCATCAATAGTTTAGAAATTAGATGGGGGGGGGGCTCTTTCATAACGACTTTGAAAGCAAATATTTCGTGACTGAAAGGTTAAAATCATGCAATCTTGCATTTTAGGAGAACTATTTAAAGACTCAATGGGGCAAGTGAAAAAAATATTTAAGTACTTTTCAGTCTATGTGAGGGAAAATAGAAATAGAATCGTCTCATTGTCAGCTCTATATAACTATTAATAGTCTCTATATAAACAGGTAATGTGAATATGTGAAATATAAACTTTGTTAAATTTGCATGATATATTTTTAATTTACAGATTTTTTTACAACTTACATAGTAATACTACATAAATTTTAACATCTACATTTATTTAATTAATTCTACATGATAAACATTCTTAGAAAAGTCCAGTAATTTCTAAATAAATCTAATAATACTTTCATATAAACATTTGAATATTGAATAGAAACACTCTTAAATTATAACATTAATTATTTATGACCATATTTTGCATGGCCAACAATACCATAAAGTAATATTTTTATGACTGAATAAAGCAACATATTTAAAATTATAATTATGTAAAAAACTAAGGAAATTGCTAAAATCAATACACTATTGCTGATACATATCAAAAATATTCTTGATTATAAAACAGTTTTTTTTCTATTCAATAGTCATTTTATACATGTAATAATAATACCTGTACATTTTTTAGATATTTCACTACACATTTTATATAAAAAGATAAATATCAATGTTCATATTATGTATAAAAGAGCTGGCTTAAAATTTATTTAAATCCTCAGTACTTCTAATACGTAATAGATAATAATAATAATAGAATAAAATATTTTATTTAAAAATGTATTTCTCTAATGAGTAAGTAAGCTGCAATAAAGCTTTGGCACTTTACAGAAACGGTCTCCGTCACTGCTTCGAACTTACAAATATATTACATGTTAGTTGCGTCAAAACGCAGCGCCGTTTCGACGCAGCTACCATACCACTTGTACTGAATCACATATAATAGATTTGAAAGGTCGAAGCGGTGACGAAGACCGTTTCTGTGAAGTGCCAAGACTTAATTCAATTAATGTTATGAAAATAAAATATAAAATTATTATTATTTAATTAACATATTTTCATTATAATAAATCCGGTTATTTTTAAGCTGGCTCTATTTTAGATATTTAAACCTAAACCTAACATCACATTTATTTTATTTTATATAAAGCATTTTCCATACAAAGATATTGTTTTATTATCACGAAAAATCAACTTTTTATATTTTACTTGTTTAAGATGATAATAATATATAATATATTGTATTATTATAATCTATTTTCTTGATATATAAATGTAGGTATTAGGTATGTATATATTATTTGATGACACAAACTGATTATGCAAATTTTAAAATGTAGGTACTTAAAATTAGATTGTTACAATAAATAGTCAATTAATGTGGATAATTAAAAATATTTTTTTTTCTATGGCTCTATTGTCTTCATTCTCTATTGTTCTCTATTGACGCCATTATTCAACAATGAAAGTATATTTTTAAATATAAATATAGTGTATATTTTTATCGTTTATGATTTTTATATTTGTTTTTTATTTCAACAATGGAATACAACTGTCATTTATAACAATGATCTGAAATAATTGTTCTACCAAAGTCTAAAAATTAAACAAATTAATTATTTCTAAGAACTTATTAATCGCACTATATGGAAATTTTATATACTAATAATTTTGTACCAGTTTATACAAAATTTGGTTCTTGGTATGATATTTGAATTATAAAAAGGTAATAATACTGATGATATATTTTTATTTTGATATTATATATTCAATAACGGTTAACCAAATAAAAATTTAACAACATTTTATGACTATGAATTTAATTTGATTTTTTAAACAGAACATTCGTATTTATATGTTTTTATAGTTTGTACAAATAATATGTATTACAACCAGGAATTTAGGTAATTGTATTTTTCTCAATTTAATTTTATTTTAAGTCAATACCTATAAAAATATGGTACTTGTCTATTATATCCCCGGCGGTTTGAAAAAAACTAAAATCACTATGAACATAAAATAACCAGTTCTACAGATAATTATGTTAATTAGCGCCAATGTGAGTAAAGTGTGTTAGTTTAAATATTCATATTTATATAGATACCTATTACATTTTTCATTATTTTTAAATGATAACTTTTAACTGTCCTTAGTTAGGACAATTTATTGGGGCGAAATCGAGTTGATTAATTTTGGGTTGGTTTTCGCAATCTCCGCTGCAACAAACTGTTTTTAAATAATTCTATCAAATAAACTCTATTCTGAATACCTATATACGTGATTATTGACAATTCTGACAGCGGCCACCCATATTCTCCATATTAAAGAACAAATAAATCTTCGCCTTTTCATAATGTAATTAGCTACAGAATACCTATATGTATAATAATTACTCATTAATTACCTATTTAAAGATATTGAAATTAATAGTACAAACTATACTCAAATTGGCGCTGACTTTATCATATAATACATATGTGTAACACTTGCTTATCTGTAGAACTGGTTATTTTATGTTCCTAGTGATTTTATTTTTTTCAAACCGCCGGGGATATAACAGACAAATATCAAAAATATAAAATAGAACACGAGAAAAAAATCAGTAGGTACCGAATGTATTATAATTTTACTGAAACAGAATATTATTCATATTTTGTTATTTTTTTTTCAAGAGATCATTCACAGGATTACGTTGCAGCTCAGTGATGCATGTTCTGTACTCTTACTCTTCTCTAGCATTCAGTTTTTTTAATTGCAGGCTGCGAATAAAGGGATTGGAAAACAAAAAATAATAATACCATCACATATCCTGTAATATCCCATATGACTGATTTCGTTGCTAATTTTTTTTGTGAGATATGAAATTTTAAAATTTTTGTGGTTTAGAAGAATTCTTTAATCATATTAAACTTTAATTGTATACGGAATCAGTTACTTATAAAAAAATAAGGTATATAATTCTTCGCCTTGAAAAAAAAATCAAAATTCTATATCCCGTTTTTAACAGTGAATTTTTCGATTAAAGATAATAAAGTCGATTTAAAAAAAAGGCCAAAACCAATTCGTATGTACTGTTGTTTCGAAAATTATGTCTCAAAATGAAAATTTGATCCCTAAATGGTGGTACGATACATTTTTTTTGCATTTGAAATTTTTTTGACATGTTTCATACGTGAAAATTTATAACGTATTATGTGTATTATATAATTAGGTACTTACACACATAATATATGTTTATATACGTAGTCGTATATTTTAATAGTTTTATATAAATACATTTTTGGGAAATTAAAATAAAAGAGCACGCTTTTAAAGACGTGGATACATTTAACATCTATGTACGTCTAAAAAATGTCTATTTAACTTTCATATTTTACATTTTATAAATTAATATTTATTAAGGGTTGAATTTATTCATGCTAAAATAATTTAATATAATTATTAACAAAATAAAATTCGGTATAAATATTCTCAGAAAAATGCAGCTGGCTTTCCTTTCCTACTGGATTTATTTATGCCTATGTATTTCTACTTAATTTAGGAACTGCCTTTTCTCCAATGATACATGCAATATGTACAACGGCATGTTCCTTAAGGTTTTAATAAGAAGTATTTAATAATGTATAAATATTTTCATAGCCCTTACATTTTTCATGTTTTATCTTGTACTTCCTGTAGATATGAACATAAGTTGAGCAGCCTAACCATTAATCTTAAAGAAGAATTGCTCGTAAGATATGTAAAATACTTGCAAAAACTGCCTGTTCCTTATATAATTTGAATGGAATTTTTTATTAACTGTATGACTCTTGAGAGATCACTCCACTGAAAAATGTTGCCAAGTGTCTTCATCTTACATTCTTATATACTATTTATATATTATTATTATTAATGTTCTTTATATAGTTGTATGATTTATGTATTCGAATATGAACTGTTCAGATGCTTTATTAAATAACTCTTGTTCAGAGGCGCTGGAACCAATTTTTTTCTGGGGGGCAGTATGAACCTGAAAAATTAAGCTGACCTAATTTTATTTAACGTTCTTAAAATTCAAAATTGACTTCAACTTTACCTTGATTAATTAATATCGACTTATTAGTTAAAGGAACTGGGGGAAAACATGACGTACTAACGAGAAAAACGTACTGACGAAATATTTTAACATGGGATCTTATAGAAGAATGCCGGGTTCTAAAAAAAGAAAAAAAAACGTAAGTACTTTCACTGTACTCACTTTTTATTTTTCTTTATCTTTGACTAGACTAGTGGTTACATTTTATAATTTGTTTGTAAGCTTTGACATCAGTTAACAAAAATAAAAAAAAAATTAAGAGTAAAAAAATTACAGAAAACGGATTTTTATAAATTCACGTCGTTTCAAACCCGCCCTAAAAACAGGATCCAAATTTTAGGGGGCCAAAAGTAGTCATCCCTCCCTACTGCCCCTCCTGGCTCCGGCGTCACTGCTTTTGTTAGATTATTTAAATTTAGTACTTTTAAAATTTATTTGGTAAATAAATATTATAAAATGTAAAGATTTATTTATGGCGAAATAATAATTTTTGCATTTAAATAACGTCACTAATATTTTAATATTTTTGAATAAATTGATACAGAGACACTGTAGGTACATTTTGATAAGAATATAAAAAAACGTATTACGCATTTAGACACAATTCTAATTTTTTAGATTAATGAATATTAAAGTTTATAATTTGTTTTTCCCGTAGGAGTGTGGTAAAGGGTCCTACATTTAGGGATCATATAAGGATACCTGGTTGAATTTTTTCATTTAAAAGGATGGATGGCCTCATATAAAACAATCTAAGAAATTCATTCATTTTTTTTTACAAATTTCAAATAAAAAATACAAAGAAAATATTTGATAAAACACAGTTTTCTGGTGGTTTTATCGACCATTTTTCACTGAAAACATGAATAAAATGCGCGTATTTGTATGCCTTTTAAAAATCAAAATCTTTCACTGCAATAAACGATGAAACACCCCCGTTTCAATTGAAAATCCATACAACCATCTTAAGAGAATCTTTTACCGTCTTGGATTCTCCTGGGGAATCGGATATACATTGCTTTCAAAATATACATAAAATATTACTTTATTTGTTGCGGTACTGTTTTCTTGCTTTTTCCGATATGAAAATACCAACTTTGTTTTCATTGTTTTATTTATTAAGTATGGCGTAATAGTTCTGTGGATTGGTGGGCACTTTATTATTAAGTAGTTTATTATTTTTGAAATACTTCTTTGTAGTTTTTACTTTATATTTTATATACATATAAGATAAGTAAGTATTGTTAAGCCGATTTTTTTCGAAATCCGGATTTTGATAGAATTATCTATTTTGAGCTTCTCTGAATCAATTCTGACTATTTTTGCTATAATGTCGTTCTGTCTGTCTGTAAACGCTGTAATTCAAATACGACAAATCGTATATAGAAAGGTGAAATTTTATATTCAAGATTAATTTTTGTATGGGAAGAAAAACCTCCTATTTTTGAAAACGCTCTTTAAAAAAAAAATTATATTTCAAATGGTTTATTACAAAGAAAAATATCAAGGGACTTTTTTATACGTATTATAGAGATAGTACAATTTACGTGATTGCCATAGGTACCATGGGACTTTCTTATACGTTTTCTTATACTAATTGTAAGAGTGAACAGTGTGGGTGATTCTTATTAATTATTTTAATAAATTCTTTCTGGCTAAATTATAAATGTTGAAATAAAATGTGTGACATAAATTATAGAAAATAATATACTCGACGATTTTTATCTAAAACATTTTTATTTTTCTTATTTAAAAAAAATTCGAAAATTCATTTGGGCACCCAACATGACGTATTTCCCTCTCTTGCGCCGAGTTACTGAGGCTACCTTGTACTTTACATACCTTGCGATGTACATATGTACATAAATACATAATATATAGGTACTGATGATATGTTTAGAAAGATTTACATAATCGAGACTTCGAGAAAAAAAAACAATTATGTAGGTATACTTTCAAATCAATTCCTGGTTGTAATAAAATCATTTACCATTTTAGAAGATTTCAGGATCCATGTGTCTATCTACAGAGTCTCCGTCACCTTCAGGCGTGACACAGCCATGCGGAGAACACGAGATCTTAGCTCCTGGTCCGCAAATACATTCCACACAGTTACCGGTGTCGTGGGGGAGAATGTCTCCTATCTTGTACTCGACACCTAGCAGAGAAAGTCAACAAACAATGTGCATTTACACTCATTAATATAATTAAGAGAGCAAAATAATTTTAGAGAAAACATTGCCAATATAAATCTCTCTAATTAAAAATGGTTGTAAATAAATAAAAAATATTTTAAAGAATGATATTTTTTGTCGGTGTTTTTTTTTAAAGATTTTACTTCATTATTTGGAAAATTATGCATTCATATCCCTTCATAATTATATAGCAACCGAAATACACTGTATTTGATATATTTTTTTGCATTAAAAAAAAAAACTGGCCCACTGCATGAGAAATCAGGTTTAAAGATTTTAAAACAAACCATTTATGGTAAATTAAAAATCGTTAATAAACGAAACATCAAACCATAAAATATAACCTGCATTTTATAGTAAAAATATACAAAAATGTAAAACTATTTAAAAAATATATAATATATAAAAATTGACACAGTGATAAGTCACGTACCCATAACAATACATACGGTTGGGAACTGCGCAGACGTATGCTGCTCGCCACTCTGATTGGTCGTAGCACTCGCTGTTGTGCCGAGTTCTACCGAAGCTGACGATGACGTCACATTATTACCGTTGCTAGATGTGTGCTGGTGGTTACTGCTGCTACTACTGCTTGACGACTCTGAATTCGAGCCCACTGCTATTGATGTGCTACGTGTTGCATATACGACTGTTGTAGGATTATTGTTGCTATCGCTTGCAGGAGAACCTGGAGAATGATAGAAACAGTGGTAAGCAAAACGAAGTCAAACTTGGTCAAATTCAAGTCGGGTCACGTATGATTAGTGTTCTGTACAGACCAATACACAATATTAATACTCGTCCCTGAAATTTTCGTGCCAGATTTCTACTAAAATAAAAGTCTGATAACTTCTGGTAGTTTTTATGTAATGATTTTTTTTATCAAGATGTGCATGGGAGATAACACAATATACTTATTTATATATGTTCCACTTGCAGGCTACTTTTAATAAAATTCTGCAAAACCCCTCATTATTAGTGTTCAGTAATACAAACCAAACTTCAAGAATCATTGATCTAAATTATAAGAAAAACATAAGCTTATACACATTACATCCATTGTAACAATTTCATCTTCCAAAAAAGATTCCATAAGCATTTAATACTTATTTTATTTTGTGACGATGGAAAGAATTAGATATTTATATATACAAATTCTTTATATTGTGTATCAAAATTATTACAGAAGAAATTTAATAATAAGAAAAATATTTGTCAAAGGCAAAATAATAAAATATTTTAATCTTCTTAATAAATAAAAACGTTGGTGCGTATGTATGTGATAAGACTTAAACCACTGGACGCATCAAAGCTATATTCACACCATATATTCGTTTAGTGCTCCGATAAATTTATATATTTTTTTTGGACGCGGTAGGTGGCGTTGGGGTTGAGATATTTTGAAAAATTGTATTTTTTTATATAAAAAATACATCAAAACGTTGATTTTTTGTATGTGAGATCATCAGACCTAAACCACTGGACGTATCGATGCCATATTCACACCATATGTTCGTTTGGTACTCCGTTAGGTTTATCTTTTTTTTTACTCGGTAGGTGATGCTGTAGTCGAGAATGTGTATTTATGGTCTGATTTGGCTCATATTCAGAATATATATCAATTAGTAACGTGGAAAGAAATATTGGAAATATATAGTAGGTGACGCCGGAGTCGAAATATTTACGAAAATGTGTATTTATCGTCTGATTTTTAAACAAATTTTTTTGGGCAGAACAACGTTTGCCGGATCAGGTAAAACAACAATTACAACCCTCAATACGTGAAAGGGGGTGAAATATCAACTGCCGTGCGAAGCTAGTTATCATTTATATTTTATGTAAGCAAAATGATATTAACAGTTATAAAAAAACAAAATATGACCTAATGACTGGACATTTCAAAGAAAGGGGTTAAATAAAAACATTAACAAAATCGATATATTTCGTTGAGAGCTAGCGAAAGAACACCTAATCCTATAAAATGAATATTAAGTGTAGAGACGGAGCAACGTCTTCGACGGAATAGCCGAGTTAAATATTTAATACAAACGACGAAACAGCTGCCGACACCACACGATGTTACTATTTTAAAAATGCAGATGCAAAGTGATTAATTTCACAAAACAGTTGAAGTGAAGTAATTACTGATTTTTACCACCGTAAAGGTCAGATTCGCTTACAACAGATTCCAAAATAAACATCATCGGTTATCTTTTTCTAGGGTGGAGCTTAAATAGTTACTTCATTTTAAATAAAAACACAAATATACATCCATTTCATTAATTAATTTTATATCAAGTTTAACTTATTTAAATACTGAAATTCGGAATATAAAATATTTATTGGCACAAAATTTATCTATACAATTTTCAATAGATTTATACAATAATTTAATCGCATAAAGTACTGTAAACCTGTTTGGGCAATGTACATTCCATACTGTAGAAAGCCCAGCTCGCGCGTATATGTATAACTGTCAATACTGTCATTTATGCCGCGAACATCCTATGATTGGTCGAAAAACTAGGAGTAGGTGGTAAACAAGCTCACAATATGGAACGGAAGTGATTTACAATGTGCATTTGTTTACAATACGGACATTTACATCATAGCACGTCTACGGTAGTTAAAAATAATTATTGAATTGTGAATTTTTCTCTTGGAAAGATTCGATGGAAATGGAATTCTATTCTAATGTATTTTTATCACCAAAATTGTATATATATATAAATCAATAAACATTTTGTTTTTAATTCAATCAATAAATGTAATACAAATGAATATAGTTTATTGGTAGCTATATACAATTGGTGTGGTGAAAACACGTTTGAATTCAATAGAATCACGTGTTTTTCTATCGGAATCCATAGTGTTTTTTTGTTTCCAATAAAAATAGATTTTTTGTTTTCATCTGATGAACAAACATCGTGTTCAACAAGCTTGGTAACTTTTTTATAATAAAGTGATTTATAATATGATAATAAGTATGTACAATTTTTTGTATTTTTAAAATTTGGTGTCTCATGACAGTTATTATCTCTTGTAAATATTTTTTATTAAAGAATAAACTTTAAAAATAATTAGTACCTAACTTATTTTAACGAAGTAAATTTTATTTTACTCAAAACAACTTTTACTAACAAGATTTTCGATAACTGTTGACATTTGAACTAATATTAATGCTCGGTTTCGCAGACAATAGTTATCTACAGTTTAGAGAAGTAATGGTGGTAAGTGAATATTTACGTAAATGCGAAGCGACATACATAAGTCGAAGGGACATAATTTGGAGAATGACTGGTTTTACTCATATCGCGACAATACTTACTGGTGCAAGGACCAGCGGCGAAGGGGAATCTGTCTTTGCATGGCGGATTCGTGTTGTACTCGGGTGTCACTGGCCGACAGTCTTGCCACCAACAGAACACCGAACCATCCAGGCACAAGCAGAACTCGCAAGGATCAGCGCGGTATATCTGCAACAAATTATTATTAGATAAATTCACAGTTTTCGAACTAACACTATTTTTATGATTTAAGAGGTGGAAGAATTAAAATATCTTCCGTATACTATAAAAATAATGGTTATGAAACTTGTCACGTTTCAAAAAAATACTTTTTATATAGGTATAACAGTCACACAAAAAAGTGTGATACCAAAAAAGCTACCTATATTGGTCGAGCATAGTCGAAATACAAATTTTTGACATTTTTAGCTTACCAGTTTTTTTATTTGAACTTGAATTTTGGGTTTAGCCAATTTGGAAAAATTCAAACAAAACCCAAACCCAAATAAAAAAAAAACTGGACCAATACTACAATGCAATATAGGTCCCTTTTTTGGTATCGCCCACTTTTTTTTGTGTGGCTGTGTAATTCAACTGTATTCAACTGTACAAATATGGAGCCAGAATCGTTAAAAAATTAGGCCAGTCTCGTCTCATTCTCGTGTGAAGCTGTATAGAACATTGAACTGTATATACACATTTTATTCGACAAATAGCTTACATGTACATTTTACACAGTGGTATGGCAGGCATCCTAATTCCTTAGGCATCTTTTAGGTTGAGGTGCTTTGTCGTTACCGTATGGATTATTGAATTTTAATTTAATTAATGCAAATAAGAAAGAAATAAACTATGAATAGAAGTAAAAATAAAAAAAATAATTGAAGATAAAATTGCTAAAATTGAAGCGTTTAACAAAGAAATACAATTATTAGGAATGTTTGAGATATGTAACACATCAACAAATACATAAAACAACCAATAATCCTGTTGAAATGAAAACACACATTCAATGGTAATCCGTTTTTAATTTGAACAACAGCAAAAAGAAATATGCGGGCGTTGTAAATATTTATTTTTACTTAAACATTTGCAGACAGAAAACAAGCTGCGGCATAACAAAACATAGTGGTTTTTAACCGATATAAAGAACAAAAGAACAACTTATTGGAAACAATTTAAGTTTTACACTCAAAGTAAATATTGGAAATATAATTGCATTAAACATAAATATATCTTTGTAATTTTTAAACCGCATTTGTTTAGTTTTACTCATTGATGAAAAGTTTTTGAATTAGCTCAAAGTTTTTTAGAAGCTTACAGTTAGATATATTTACAAAGCATTGTAAAAGTATTAAATCTAGCATATTTATTTGAGCAAGGGCCGATCAAGAACCTAATTTTTTTTGCATATTCGTATTTTACAGAAAAAAAGAAATAACTTATGTCTGGAAAGTTTTTTTTAGTTCAAAAATTTTGAAATTACAGAATATTATTTTTTAATTGAAAAATTTTTTTTATGATTTTTTTAATAAAAAATGGGTTAAAATTGAGGTTAGGTATATAAAAAAAATATTTATTTTAAATGTGTTTTATATATTCTCATACCATGAATTTATTTATAGCATGACATGTTAAATCTGAATTAAATATGATGTGCAATAAATACCTTATAAAAATATTTTTGATTTTAAGTTAATTAAAATTTCAAACATGTCTGTAGGTACTCCCACCAAGCGTAAGTTAAAATATAACATTTTTCAATAAACTTATTACGTTGTATTTTTAAAGCGAGTGTATTTAATTTAATTTTTTTAAAGCCAACGTCTGTTTTATAAATGCCAATAAATTTTATAAAACTGTTTATTTATTTATAAGAAATGAGAGTCGATTTTTCTCGTATTAATATTTTATAATAAAAAAGTAGTTTTGTTTCACAAAGATAAATATTAAATTAATGGATATTGTATATTAAAAATTAATATCTAAATTTTTATAAATGGATTTGCAGTTCTGAGAATTTATCAATTGATTTCTTTTACAATATAGAATGTAGATACGATATTTTATTTTAATATTAAACTAAAATAGCCTTTATTGATTTTTATTTATTGATTTATTTTTAATTATAGGCATTTTTGCGCGATTTTTCGTGTTCCGGAGAAAGAAATTTCCTGCAAAAATAGTTTCTTTTTTTATGTAAAATGGGATTCCTCCGTTTCGACGCAGCTAACATGCCACTTGTATTGAATCACATATAGTAGATTTTCAAGGTCAAAGCGCTGACGGAGACCATTTCTGTAAAGTGCCAAGGCTTTAAACGTGGAAATATTTATTTATAAATTTTTTTCTAAAAAGAGCTTATTTTTCATGTTATTATTTTGCCAAAATAAATAACTCTCCAGGAAGTTGTATACTCGTATAATTCCATCCAAAGTATAATAATTAGATAATAAAAAATACACATGTACATATGTCACGTTAAAAAATAATTTAATTTGACTACAAGCCCCGTAGACCGCCTACTTACATTGTAAATCACTGACCCGTCGCGACGCGTCGCGTAAACAAAAAATCTATTTGTATACACGTACACATACATTTCAATTATCATAATAAGCTTAAATCTCGATTTCGGCACCGACCTCCCCCCTCTAACTCCCCAGCGACTGTGAAACGCTATTACCGTTGTAGAGGTTTTTTTTGCTTTCACGTACATTCCTTTTGAAAATGTGTCCACTGGCCCCGTTCCACGCACTAATTTATTGGTAACACAAATTACGTTCTCAATTCTCATTAGATTTTTATTAATACACAAACACATTGTTGATGTAATCGCGTTGGGATTTGATTTTTCGTTATCTGTATTCCATTTTTGATTCTTTTTTTGGTACCATGATGTATTTTTGTTTGTATTTGTGTGTGTGTGTGTGTTATGCGTGTATGTATGTGTAATACGTGTGCATGATTATACTGACATGGAATTTTAACTATGAAGCTTTCGCACAGTTCACCGAATATGTCTGGAATTTTGAATTTAACTTGCATCATGGTAACCCACATTTTGTCATCAAAGTTCTTCAAAGATTAATTTCTTATGATGTTCCCAACTTGTCATGACAAAAAGTAATTAAAATGTGTATCTTTTACCCAAAAGAGAAATAAATTAGTAATAAGAAAATTTTCATCGCCTTCTTCTTCAATATTTTTCTTATAAACTGGATCATCACTTTTTCTGACAGCTCTTCTATGTATGTGTATTTTGTGTATAGATAGCAGATAGATAGATAGATAGATATTTATTTCTGACTTCGAGGAGTGTAAACAAGTCAAATACAGAATATTACAATAGATAATAAACAGGAAAAATGAAATACAAGAAAATAAAATTATTATATCTAGTTATACACTTAGATCATTCTTATAGGGACATTTCTCAAAAAGATAGTTTTTAAATTTTATTTTAAATTTGTTTTTGTGAGGGAACACATGCAGAGGCACAAGAAGGAATTAATATGTTCGTAGGTCGATCACAGCTGGTTTGAACGTTCATGTTTATATAAGATTAGAGTCAATTTGTGTACGATTTAACAAATATCTGGTTTCTTTAGATTTTTAACTTATTGTTGGTTGTTGAAAAAATTTAATCAAATGCTTGCAGTTTTTTATTTTTGTTATTTTTTAGTAGTATACTTCATATTTATTAATAAGAGAGTCCATGTATTTTAGATATGCTGTAATATTTTGCTTAAGGATTTGAAACAGTTGTGTTATTTTTTAAATACTCTTTTAAGGTAATTGAAATTTTCTATTTCGGTAGGAATCGGAGTTAAATAGAAAAAACGAAAAAAATATTGTTAGAATAAATAAGAATTGTTCGGTAAATTACAAAAATACCATGGATTGGCCATAAAATGCACACCCCTTAAACTTTTTAAATTGTATTAATTAATAAGGTTGTCAATTTTAGTAATAATAGAGATTATGTAAGTACATTAATTTGAATTTGGTTGTCTTAATAGAGTTATATTCTGACTGATATTAGATGAAGTTAATTCAAAATCAGTGGCGAAGTGTCCATGGAAGCAGAGGAAGCAGTGCTTTCTTTTCTTTTTGGGTAAATTAATACAAATCTGTGTTTTTAGTTAATAAATAATTTAAAAATATTATTAGAATATTCATCTTTATGCGCAACCCAAACATTTTAACCAAAAGTCAAAAATAACATTTAATATTAATTTACACGTTTAATTATAAAACTATAATACCTCTACGTCTTATTTTCTTGTATTTTAGTCGATATTTGTATGAAATTTCTGCAAGAAATTTCACAAATTTTTTTTGAATTTTTGATTTCGTTAAAAGTATGTTTATTGTATAGAAAATGACGTGAAAAGTTGAAATTTTCAAACCGCAGGTCTGTATTTCAAACCGTTATTGAGATATAGCCTATCAAAGTTTCAGTTTTTCCAAAATTTTGAAGAAAAATGGCCCTAACTTTTGAATGGATGGTCGGAATTGATTTTAATTGGCGGATTTGGAATCAGTGTGTCAAAATCTATATAATGACATGTATAATACCTTAAAACTCGAAAAAAAAAATTTTGTGAAAAATCGAAAAAAATTCAAAGGGGTATACCTTAAAAAAATGTCGATTTTTGACCAAATTTTTTTTGTCGGATTTTAAAGTATTATACATGTCATTATATAGATTTTGACACGCTGATTTCAAATCCGTCAACTAAAATCAATTCCGACCACGCGTTCAAAAGTTATGGCCTTTTTTCTCCAAAAATTTGAAAAAACTAAAACTTTAAGAGGCTATATCTCGAGAACGGTTTGAGATACAGACCTGCGGTTTGAAAATTTCAACTTTTCACGTCATTTTCTATACAATAAATCATCAAAAATGCAGTTAACTTCAACTCGTCATACAAATATTGACTAAAATATAAGAAAATAAGACGTAGAATCATTTAGTTACTATATAAATATATAAGAATTTATTTAAAAAAGTAAAAGCTTGAACTAAAGCTGTTTCATAACTAGTTTTTTTTGTTAATAGGAGGGGGAGGATTGACAAAATATGCTTCCCTTTTAAAAATTTCACGCCTCGCTTCTGTTCAAAATGATTTCTGTAAATTTATTACGTTTTGCGACCTGTAGCATGTTGCCGTCATTTAAAAATTTCAATTTCTCGACATTTGATTTTTGTTTATATTTTTATAAGATAAAATTAAAACCAATCGATATTAAACTAAGTAAATATGGAGACTGTAATGTTTTCTTTCAGAAAATGTAAACTTTTAAGTGGGTTACTAAAGAAATTTACGATATAATGCTAATTTTATCAATATACATACGAAAAAATATTTAGGACGAGAAAATAACACACATCCAAATATAGCTTGCTTGGGGTGTGCAATTTATCAATTACAGATCAAAAAAATCTCATTTAAATATATGAAAATAATTAATACCGCGAAATTTATGCATTTACGCTTGATTTGTTGACTTATGTTTTATATTATATAGAACCTATACAGTATTTTTATAATAACAATTTAAATATCACTGTGCCTAACATATGGCTCGCTAACCCCTACTTAAGATGTGATTTATAACATCGCCCCAGTGGTCACCTACAAACTGTGGAGCTGAAGGCAGTAAATAAAAAACCCGTGTGACCTCTACTCTCTCTTTCTCTCATATATGCACTTATGAAAATTTATTTTTATTTATGAGGCGCTACACAATAAAACGGAAAATGCTTTCTTATACCAAGTACGTAATTCGTTTTAAAATTAATTGAACTAATAAAATATATCCAACACAAAGTTTTATAAAATTAAACCTATGTGCAGATATTAGTGACTATTTTATTAATATTAAAAAACAGTTTGAGTGATTTTCAAGTTGCTATGAGGCACTATTAAATTTTTTAAATGTCTATGGAAATTAAAGTTGCCAAAGTAGCTTTTCTTTTAATTTTTCGAGAAATATTTTCCATTAGAGGCCTGTTTCACTTTTTCCCTTACCTGTTTCACTTTTTTCTAAATTAGAGGTTAAAAATAAAACACACTTTTTTCATTTTTTAAATCCGTGTTGTATCGTACATAGTTCAAATGACGTTAGTATTTAAAATGGTTATTCATAAGCGCATCTAGTAGAAAAAATTAAAGTATGAATTTGTATCGTTAACTGTCAAAAAACATTAAAGATTTGTGTTTTGTTTCACTTTTACCCCAGTTGATCCTACATATATTCAGCGACGTCGCAAGGGGGGATGATACCCGGGCGAAGTCGCGTGTTACTCCCCTCCAAAAAACTAGTAGGTTTTAGCTTTTGCACATAATGTGGGTGTCACCATCTGTGAGTTTTAAACGACAAAAAAAATATCAGTGGTCTCTATTATTTATAAATTAGACGGTTATCATCCCTTACGACCAAAAAAAAAAATGCAAATTGACTTTAATTATTATACATTTTATCCCCTGAAAGTTTTAAATAACCTCAAAAAGGTAAATAGGCCTTGTTTTTCAATATATCAGATGGGTGTCACCTTCTTGAGGGTGTCAGCCGGGGCAGACCGCCCCCTCCTATTCCTAATAACATTATTGCATATTATATATATGCATATAATATGTATCTCTTTGATTATTCGAACGTGTGAGTACTAATAAAAGCTTAATTAGACAATCAATTGATATTGAGTATGTATATTGAATTGCTTTGAAGCAATAGTTCTATTGGACATTCAGTAGATCAGATGGACAAAGTGGAATTACAATTATTCATGCTGTAGAGCGCACGTTGAGCTGGATAGTTTACGATTTTTAATTTTTTATATTTTATGTATTCAAAACAAATATCGCCTCCAAATAAAAATACAAATAATTATCACCCGCAACGTAAATATTAATATTTAATAAAACACACACCTAAGATACTGGCACCAGTCTTCGCCGCCTTATGAGCAAGGTATACTGTTTTTTGAGATTGATGTGCTTCTTTTTTGTTATTCTCATGAACGCATGTAACTAATAAAACAATTATTAAATCAATTTAATTACCAAAGTTCGCAAATATAGTTTTTTTTAATTATAGTCTTTTATTCTGTTTGTTTTTCTTCAGTAATGGAAAAGTAAAACCAGTAATGGGCATCTAGTGATAGACACTTGCTAAGGATTACAAAAGGATAAGTACTGCGAAACAAAAGTTATAAAATAAAGAATCGTAAAATTGTAAACAATGTAAAGCAGATGTTATGATAATAGGTACAATAATTAATTAAAATGTCCACCATTTTGACACCCATTGGCCGATTGTCATCAAATTAAGCTGTTTTACCATTAAGTGTCTATAGATTATGATTAGGGTTTGCAATCCCGCAATGCGGGATCCCGCATTTCCGCGGGATCCCGCACGTTTTGGAGATCTGCGGATCCCGCACTGAAAATGCGGGATCCGCGCGGAATTTTTTGAACATTAAATTTGTAGGTCGCGTGCGTTTTGAATACTTATAAAGCGTAAATATGGATAAAAAAAGGTAACAATTTTGAAAAAAAATTAAGGTTGAGATGACTGAATATGAAACTAGTGAAATAAATTATATATTGTTCACGATTAGTTAAGTGGTTACATACCTCCAGAATTAAAAAAAAAAAACGTTCGAAAAATGTGACCGCACAACCGATTAAAACATGCCAGGATTCGTGCGACTCAGGCGACGAAAGAAGCTCGAACAGCCCGCAGATTACAAAAAAAAACATAAAAAATACGAAATACAAAAATTTAGAAGAAGAATGGCAGATTAAATGAAAGTTAACCACAAAAATTTAATACACAAAATTCGTGTTTTCTCAAAACTATCTTTTTCTATACGATCTACACGATATTTTTTAACAGATTGTCCCTAAAATACAACCGTAAATAATGATATTTAATGGTTTAGTTTTAGTGACATACCGTATATACCAGCGCGGCGTAAAAGGCGACCTACGTATAAAACAAGGGCTAATTTATAAGCAACGAAGGACTTAAAAAAATTGAAATGGATAATCGAACAAAAAGACAAAAGTAGTTAGAAGCATCTTGTACTTGTACCTAACATATTAGACAATCCTATTCACAGGTGTATTTTATGGATTTTACGTCGGTCTATACAGTACATGTTACGTTTATGTATCATATGTTACCGCTATGAAACTATTTTTCATTATTTAATTGTCATGTTAACTAAATAATAGTAATTTTAAGCATGAATAATAAAAATGTTGGAAAAATTTTGGAAAAAGTGCGGGATCCCGCGGGATCCCGCGGGATTTACAGATTTCCCGCAAAATTCCCGCGGGAAAAAAAAGTCTGCGGGATTGCAAACCCTAATTATGATTCATTAGTGGCAGTTATCAAATATCAATAAATACTTATATTTTAGTACATTTAATTAAACGAGAGTCCAACACTGGGGCCTGGGGTATGATCCAAGACTAGTGCCACTACCTTATATTGAAACCTTATACGTAAATGTTCTTAACATTGGATGTAATCTATAGAACAAATGGTTAACCTGTTGTCCATTAAGTGTCTATAGATTATGATTCAGTAGTGGCAGTTATCAAATATCAATAAATACTTATATTTTAGTACATTTAATTAAACGAGAGTCCAACACTGGGGCCTGGGGTATGATCCAAGACTAGTGCCACTACCTTATATTGAAACCTTATACGTAAATGTTCTTAACATTGGATGTAATCTATAGAACAAATGGTTAACCTGTTGTCCATGCGTGTACTCGACACCTGCCGCTAAACAGGTGGCTGCCGAACCGACTCTGCTGAGTATAGCCTGTGCCGACTCTTGTGGCGTATAGAACGGCGCTTGAACACTCGTGTCGTCATCCTCAAACGCCGTTGGCGAAACAGAGATGGGGTTGCTTGTGATGTCGTTACTGTTGCCACTAATACCCGGCGCCACCACCAACGGTGCTGTGAACAAAAAATTAAATTTGTAATAAAAATTCAAGTTAGATTTTAATTTTATTATATAAATGAAATTTTATTTTATCGTTATAGATTATTTAAATCATAAAATGTACTCTAAATTTGCATTTAAGTACAAATTATACATGGTGAGTAAAAAATATGGAATATTGCTCGTATTTTCGAAAATATCCATTATTTAAAAAATATTTCAGTAAATGGTTTTAGAGAAAATAATTGTAATATTATTCTTTAAAAAATGGTGTTATCAGTTACTTTACTATGGTACCCAAGTCTATTTTTTTAAGTAACAGCATGTCTTTTTTATTGATTTTATGAATAGATCTTATTTTTTTTTGCATACAACCCTGAAAATTTTAATGATATTACATACGATTTTTTTTTTAAATAAGAAAAAAATAGAGTTGGATGCCATTGAGAGCACCAAGTATTTTTTAAAGATTAGCATTACATAGGAAATAATTTCTCTAAAAACTTTTACTAAAACATTGTTTTTAAATAATGAAGATTTTAGAAAATATGAGCAATATTCCATATTTTTTACTCATCCTGTATTTTAAAAGGTGAACAGTGTGTTTAAGACGTATTCTATGATAAAAACAAAAATATGTTAAAAACGATAAACTAACTATGTATGTCTATAAATATATAATAATTTAGTTTCTGGAATTTTTGCCAAATGTCTTCTTTAATACGTTCACATGCCATCTTCATTCGTAGTAAGGTATTTATATTTCGAAATTGGTATTGAGAACTTCATATGTCGTAAATAATAAAACTTATATTATACTTATACTGTCAAATAAATTGCGCAACATATAAATAAAAAATGTACCTACATAACAGATGGTTTTTAAAACTAATTAAAATAATAAAATATTTCTGTTCACTTCGTTCCTCGTGATTTGTAATTAATGAGTTACTTTTCTCATGAAAAATTTTATGGAATATTAAAAATGATTAATAGTTTTTTTCTGCTTTGAAATAAATTCCTGAATTAATGTCAAAGCTTTTAGTCTTAAAGTTTTTAAGTACGCAAACAGTTGTAAAACAAATTTTGTGACAAACTGAATACGTTAAGAAAATCTTCCTTTACAATTAATAAAATTTATTTTTATATTATTAAATAAATTAAAATTTAATTAAAAATATTTCGTTATATTTGAAAATTTATTTATATTTTTTATAGAAATACATCTGAAATATTTATTAGTATTATTTTATTAATCAAGATACTATAACTTTTATATAGTAATATAATTTAATACTATAGTATAATTAATTATAATAATTTTTTTTGTTACGATTGATATAATTAAATCTGTTATTTTAAACAAAACAATAGAAGTATGAACATTTTGAAACAAGGAATAATGTATGTATAAATTGTATATCTACCTTAAAAGAGAGGATTATATTTTGTAAGTAGTTTTAAATGAGAACAATTACTTCCTAACAAATACAAACCTAAAGACCTTAAAAAATACTAAATACAATTCAACACAATATAGTAAAAACATCTGCCAAGTAAATGCACAGTGCTTCCTCGTGCTAAATTCACCAAAGATAATTAATTATTGAACAATTTCAATAAAAACCGATGCTCAGATAAATTGCTTAGAATTGGTTAACAATTTATTTTTTATACAATTTTACTAAAAAATATTAGTTCGAAATTTTTCTTAAGACGCACCTGATTATTTTTTCGTATATTTTTAATTTTTTGACAATTTCAATCTGAATCTAAATTAAATTATTAATCATTAAAAAAAAAGTTGAATAAATAAAAATGCTGCTCCATTTTTTTTAATCTCTCCACGCACTGTACTGCGTAAAGCACAGTGTGCAATATACCAATATAACATACGAAAATGTTATTCAAATTATCATTTTAAGTATGGATTAGACTTATTAAGAAGCTAACAAATGGAAAGAGAATTTAATTTGAAAATCAAATTAAATATCACATTAACAGATAAATCCGAGGAATTACAATTTTAAGAACTGTCGCTGTTTGAAATATCAAATATTCGTGTACTACGTAATTAAATTTAATTAAATCACAAAATTTTTACAAACAAGTGTAATTAGGCATTTTCAGTAACGTGTATGTAAATAAATAAAAAATTAATTAAATTTCTGGAATTGAATTCCGCGAAAATTTCGATAAAAGAAAAAAATCTAGATTGTCCAAAATTATGTTTATATGAATGAATGCTGTTTTTAAGATTGATACATTAAATTAATTAAAATTTGGATTTAAGTAAGGTTATAAATTTGTTAATCATTTTTTATGTTCTATGTAGTTAAATACTTATTTTACGTATTATAAAAAGTTGATTTATAAATATTTATATTCGGCCTGTGGTTACTTTTAACCTCATCTCAATGTTCATGTATATTTTTATACTAACCAAGGTAATGGTGTGCTAAGAATCTATTTATTTTTATTTTTGTGCGGAGTTTTTCATATTTTTCATGTTGTACAATTTATAATATCTAAAACTATGCCTAGTTACAAAATATTGACATATTGCAAGAAGTTTTTAGCTTGATGTTGATTTTGTGAATCGAAACGTTGTTTATACGTATAGGTAGATATTATTTTAAATAATTTTAATATTCTATGTATTGCCGTTAAAAAAATGATTTGAAAATGATTGAGCGACATTATTAACGATAAAATAATAAATCATTTTACTAAATGCAAATTCTATTTTCATTTAATTTTAAGTTAGGATAATGAATCAAGTCTTTCTCTGGTAGAGACATATAAAATCATTATAGGATAAAAATATAATATATTGACGCAGACAAATAGTTTTTTAAAAGAGACCCACACAAACCGAGTTTGAAAACGAGACCGGGGTAAGGTAAATATTTCCCATATACCTCTCTAGACAGACAATGAATCACACACAACAGTGGGATGGAGAATCCAATTCTATTATTCCATAACTAAATACAATCGGTACAGAAGTGGCTCCTCCATCATTTTTCTACACATTCGTTCAGCAATAAACTGTTCTATAAAGCCCTTTATGTACAGTGTGTTCATAAAATATTTAAACTAATTTTATTGATTCTTGATATTAAATAATAAGATTGTTCTTAATTACTTATTTATACACTTTGAAGTAGTTTTAATAGCATATAATGTTAATTCGAATTAAACTTAAAGAAATTGTATTGACATCGAATGAGACCTTCATTAATTAAGTTAAGTTTTCTATTTTTGTATTGACTTACAATTAATTTATAGTAATTATTATTATATTCGAAATTTTTACTTTTTAGGTAATTTAAGTGTTGATTAGTTATTATTACAATAATAACTAATGGTGTTTGTACTTAATTCAACTATATTTTTCAAAAATCCTAAACAATAATTCCGTAGTCCACGCGAGCGAAGCCGCGGGCACAACTAGTATAAAATATAATATTCATTATATTTAATGAAATAGCAATTATTAATATATGGTGTCTTATATATTTACAACAATATCTCAATTTGCAGTATTATACATCAATAAGAGTTGAAATAGCTAATTTGGTTTAAGTAACCATGAAATAGATTAAGAAACTTTACGAGAACCAGTATATAGAGAGCATAGTCATATTATTAAATTCATTGTCTTACACATACATAGTACATTCGCACACCGCTAGATGGCGCATTGTGGCGTTGAAAACAATCGTATCTATGGTAGTTGACGTTCCATTGTTTTGCATATGCGAAACCAAAATATATATATCTACATTCTACACATATACATATATATAAGTTATATGTTTTAGTGAGAAGAGCGAGAAAAAAGATTGCGGATAGTATTTTTTTCCACTCTATATTCAGGATTATAGCAAATACGTGCGAATGAATGTTAAATAATATTTTCATAATCCTCTCTCTCTGAATGTTCTAACAATGTGACGTACCATACGACGACGCAAACGCCTATTGTAGAAATGGAGGTTATTGTTGACTATGAAACCTGTGATATATTTTTTTAATTCCCATTATGTGATACTTTTTCATTATCTATGCTTGATTAATAAATTCTTTTGTTTTTGTCATGACTACAGCCACTGATTCCTATTAATTATTTTTGCATTTGCAATTGTTATCAGTGGTGGATTATCTTATAGGTGCAATAGAAAATAAATTAACGTAACAATAGAAAAACACAACAATATAGATCGACATATATCGTACTTTATGAAAACAGTATTTTAGTTTTAGCTTTGTTGATTGTTTATTTATTTTTAGAATTCTAACAAAATCAACATTGAATTGAATTTTAATTAATTCAATGAAAGATCTGGAAATTACAATTGTAATGTAGTATATATTAAATAAATAACGTACTGATGATACTAATTCTACTGTTGAAACACTGATAAACATTTTGTTCAGGAATTTCAGTAAGTGTAAACTTTTTGTCCACATTCAAGAAACATTTTTATTTTATTTTTGCATTGTTGCAAGGATAATCTCCATCCATTGGAGTAACAAACTTATTTGTACATAAATAACAAAAAGAAACAGTTGTTGGTCGGGTATCTACGATATTATGGTTCTGTTACCATCAACTTTTTAAAAACATGCAACAGAGTTAAAAATATTCCTGAATTAGATAAATTTTAATCAAATTTTAATAAATAAATAAGTATTTTGTCAAAGAAGGGTAGGTACTCAAGTATCAAAATTAGAAAATCGACAAAAATTGGAGTTGTTCAACTGGATAAAAAGTACCTATATATTTTTTCCAATATCAATCAATTAATTATAATATAACTTTATATATAAAAATGAATGTTCGTTTGTATTAGTCTTATAGACTTCGGAATTACTGAACCGGTTTCAATGCGATTTTCATCAATAGTTGGATAATTTCTTCGTGCATGTTCGTAACTATTAATATTTTATGAAAAGATTTAACATCAAAAGACAATAAAAACTTTCATGTTTTATTTCCATAATACACCACAGAATACAACTGTCATTTATATAAAAATATAGTAGCCATTGAATAAAGAATTTTATAATTTATGGTTAAATTTTTGATACACGTTAACAATTAAATATTTTGAAATATAATACTTCCAAGAAAGGTAAAATATCGAAATTGATTATGATTATTGCTAACCTATTTTTTTATTTATTTTATATAATTTTACACGATTTCTCAGTAACTACTGAACGGATTTTATTCGGTTTTCACTAATGGATAGGTTAGGTTTAGGTGTATTATTTGTGTAAATTTCATGAAGTTGGGAAAAAACAGTTCGCAGTGAATCGTGTGTTGTGGGCATGTTGGGTAGGTATATTGGGTGAGCATGTTGAATATTTTAGGTCACTATGGTTTTGTGAGTATTAACCCGGATAACACTGGGTTCAATGCGCTAGTTGATAATAAATTATATAAGAAATGAATTTTCTTTTTGTTATTTTGTTCATATGGTGTTATTGACTGAAAAAGGTTAAAACTTGTGAACTATAGTAACTTCTTTTCATGTTATTATATTATTATAATTATATATCAAATCTTATTTAAATTAAAGATAAAGCACATATTCTATTTAATCAAACAAAAATAAAAAAATCAAATAAACTTACACCAATCTGTATTTAAAAAAAATACATTTACATATCCGCAAAAAGCAGACGAGCGCGTCTTGTGCACATTTTTAACAGTTCTTATCGAGACGTGTGTCGTAGAGCAAAACAAAACGACAAACAAAAAGCGTCTCACAGCCTGCTGTGATTTCTCCCGAAGCCATAACAAATGCATCGTATTTATCACTGCTACTCCGTTACACCGCCGAACATCACAACTGTAAAATGAGACCGTGTCCTGTGTTGTACATTGTTGTCATCAACATGGGCGTCATGTGTATCGAATGATAAGGGAAAGTTTAGCTCGGAAATATTTTCTGTACATAGAAGACCTAGACTTATAGGTATATAGACAATATATGTCTATTAGACATATATTCTGAAATCGAGCTGTTCAGAATCAAAGTGATAATTATGTTAGCAATATATCAAGAGTAGTCGACTTTTGTGACGCATCGTCTTAATTGCGTTGCACATCATCAAATAGATATTAAAATTTAGATTTTGGCTATTTTTGTATACACTCATCAAAACAATTGAGGTATTAATAGTACAAAAGCTCTGTAATTATGGTAAAACTGGTCATATCTATATATAAAAATGAATGTTTGTTTGAATGAGGCCAATAGTTAGATATTTTTTCTGAGCAGTATCGTGGCTATTAATAATTTATGAAAATCTAAGATTTAATATCAAAAGACTACAAATAATCTTTATCCAGTCGTATTTTGTTTCCATAATGTCACAGCATACAACTGTCTTTATGTAGGTATATAAAAACAGTACCTATAGCTATGGAATACAGAATTTTATAATTTACGGTTTCACTATTTTATTTTATTAATTTAGGGTCAATTACATTGAGCGAGTTTACAAGCTAACAAGCCAGCTTGTTAGCTTGTAAGATAGTGATGATGACACACAAAACTTTCCACTCGCTCAGTAGCCAACTAAATAGCGAGTAAACCACGTGTTGTGAATACATTTTATAGACACTGAAACCAGGAATCACCGAGATATTAGCAGCTAGCGAACTATCTACTATGATGACACACGACTAGTTTACAAGCTAAGAAGCTAACAAGCTAACAAACCTACAAGCCATTTATCTTTTACATAAATATTAATAATTTATATTATCTTACATAATATGAGTTCAAACTTTAAGGATAATGCGGAATTTGTTAGAAATGTCCTTAAGCTCGCAAAACAGAGGGCCCCTGAAATGTTGTTTGGTCCGGGTCCCATTGATGTTTTCTTAGGACCTGTCTGTATGATTATATTACTAATTATCATTAAACAATTTAACGTAATAAAGAGGTATAACAATTCCGTTTATAATCAAGGCACAGTAAAATTCTATAGTAAAATAAATACAAATAATAAATAATTGCAAAAAATGTTAACTATGGCCGTTAGTGTTTTTTTGTCGTTTGTGTTGAATATAATTTAGTATAGTAAATTAACAAAGTATCTTAATAAAAACTACGCCACTGGTTATTTTCTCTTCATTTCGCTTCGGAGATGATGATTTAGTCATAAATTAACTTGCATAATTCTGAAATAATTATCTACCATTATGAAAAAGTATAAGATTATTATTACTTGACTTCGATTAATTTAAAATGAAATGTTTTTTTCCCTTTACTGTATTTTCTTTTTCAAAGTATAATTACGTTTTATTAAAAAATACATATAAAACGAGATCTGATAAAGAAAATTTAATTATGGACTATTAATATAATGTTTTTTTTTACTTAATTAAGATAGTATCTAGATTTTTTTATTAACAGTGATAAAAATGAAAAAAAAATCATTTTTATACTATATAACTTTCATATAAAAATAAAAGGAAATTTTTGAGTTTAAATGAAATTTTTCATTCTATTTTTTAGCAATATAGATTTAAATAATAAAAACTCGAATATGCGTTAACTTTTTGTAACATTGTTATAATAGTATATTTCTTGAAAATATTCAAAACGAAAGATGTGATACTGGCCTCGGGTTTTGTAATTAAAATTAAAAAGCTTCAACGTAAAATTGATTCTGTAAAAACCTAAGCTGGAAATGAGGTGGTTTTTTATAATTAACATCCAACATTAAAATAATAATTTTGTTAAATGTCAATTTTTGTTTATATAAGGCGTTTTTGTGTTTGACGAAATATTGGTATTTTTAATTAAAAAAACATTTTTAGAATATCAAAAAGTATTTTTTCGCCTTTATAAAAGTTTTAATAAAAACTAACCCAATTCTGAACTTTATTATTGTTTTTGGTAATCTTTATAATATCGTAAAAGTATGTAAAGTAAGTAAAGTGGATTTTCAGGGAAATGTTTGGTACAAAAGATTCAGTGGGGAAAACCAACAGGGGTAAATTTTTTGACCTTTAGAGAAAGTTTCTAGGTAATATTGAGTAACCTAATTTTTTTGGATGGAAACCTATTTCTTTTTTTGCATATTCGTACTCAACAGAAAAAAAGAAAGAAGTTTTTTTAGAAAACCTCAATTTTAACATATTTTGTTTTTAAAATATTGTCACAACGGTATAAAAAAAACTTTTACAGTTTAAAAGAATTTGTTGAGATGATACTTTAATTTATGCATTTTGTCTTTTTGTTTTTTCTTATATTTTTCTCTGTTTTGATTTATTCTTTGTATATTATTATACTTTCAGAATAAATACATAGACCATCCGGTATATGTAAACATGTTGTTTATACTGATGTCATGATAACCAAGCGTTTTAGATATATATATATACCTATGTATGTATCTTATTGTATATGTATATAAAATATGTATATGTAAATGTATATAACTAGCAACCCGCCGGCTACTTCACCCTCGTTGTATTCGTTTTTATAATTTATAAAATTTTATAGAATTTGTACAGTTAAATCTAGATTTTTTTTATCCCTGTTAGGTTTGAACTTTAAAAAATCGCGTAACATGTATTTTTTTTAATAGAAGAATATTTTGCATGATACTCATCTTTATAATATGTATAAGCAGTTATACAGATAAACGTATCAAAAATAAAATATATATTGGAAAATATTTTGGAAAATTAAAATTAAAACTATTCTGTCATAAGATAAACATTGAATGAAAACTACAGCAAAATAGCGGTTGCAGAAGATTTAATCTGAAACCAATATTAATATTGGAAGTTCAGTTGGAAACTACAAAATTAAATTGACTATTAATAAAAATAACTTACAACTAGCAATAAGATCCTGAAATGACATTTTTAATCGATTAACGATTATAGTAATGTACCTCCCTAATTTTATTGAGGTACTTCAATATTAATAAACTAACCTACTCATTTACGATTTAACGTTTAAAACTAGAACATCGAAAATCTGCTGAAAACATAAAAGTAAATGAAGTTTTAATTAAAAATCAAATCGCGAACATATTTCACCGATTAGAGGAACAAAAGACGCTCGTTCGTGGTTTAGCATTATCCTTTTTACGCATCCTGGAAGGGAAATGAGGACACAGTTTGACAATAAACACCTCTCTCTGTTATTCACTTAGTGCTTCTTATCTGTACCAGATATTCCACTACAATACCTTAATTGCGGTAATTACATTTTCACATAGTAGGCTTTGCGATGTTTGCGACACGGAGTTGTATAATAGGCTCGTTGATATTTATGTGTATTAAATGGTTGTTTTTGTTTGCGTTGATTTAAATTTAATGATTTCTTGTTCTTCTTAAAAATTATATTGACTAAATGTATTATATATGTACCTACACGTATATCTCAAGGAATTATATTAATATTGATATTGTTTGGCTGCAAAGCGATTTTTTTAATAATGAAAAGGTAAAATATTTCAAAACGTTTAAAATTAAAATAATAAATAAGCATATTATAATCACTTTATTATTCTGTGTTTAAACATATGAAAAACATTTATTTTACAATTATTTTTGACTTTATTGACGTTATTTAAATGTTAAAAAATTCGGTCAAGAGATACACGGGTGTATGCCAAAAGAGTTCCTATGTATGTACGTACTATACGTAGACTGTTTGGAGCCACTTACAGGTTATATTCTACTAATTGATATATTTTGATACCCTACATGTCTAGATATGAAAATAAAAATAAAATATTCTATGACGCCCCTTCCTATTTTTCCAAAATTTTAAATGATATTGTTGTCTTTAGTATTTGTCTTTGGTAATCGCAACAAAGCCTCGCTACTAAATTTTTTCAGATTTTTTGAGCCAGTAGTAACCGTGAGTAAGGGGGGGGGGGATAAAATACTCTTTGGAGCTTCCTACTGACGCGATTTTTGACTTAAATAAATAATTCTACAGATAAAGATCTACATTTGGACATCCCACATGCCTTCGCATACGATTAAAAAAAATGTATTCAAACCCCCTGCAGGTGCCATTTTTGATTTAGAAAAAAATAAGAAAGAGGGTCAAATTCTACTGGTTTGGTTATACTTTTTGACATGCCACATACCTTGGTATAAAAAAAATATTTTTTCAACAAAGTACATATTTTACTAGAGGGCATCATTTTAAATGTTCAGTAAAAAATTCAAGTTTCTAGCTTATATGGCTTACAAGATATTTTGCTTTGACTGACGGACGGATGGACGGACGACAAAGTGAGATTAATAAGATTCCTTCAGAATCCTAAAAATGAATTATAATGTATTAAAAATAATAGATTTTGTATTTATGTAATACATATTTTTTTGGTATTCATTTACAACACAGAAAATACTAAAATCGCATCAAAAGTTTTTAAATACCGCTTTTATATTCAGCATTATAACACGCTTTATGGCTTGATTAAATGATTAGTGTCCTTTCACACAAGCACATTTACCCATTTCAAAACACTCAATGCGATTATATATTCCATTTCCTTACATTTTAATAATACATTTTTCTATTTTCAACTTTTTTTTGTTGTTTGTTTTCTTTAATATTTTTAATTTTTTATATCTCTTCTTTATTTCTATCGTTTTTCTTTCCTTGCTTTATTATTTTTATCACTTTTATTTCTTTTATAATTTCATTTTCACAGTTTTTTTATTTATGACCAATCACATTCAAATATAGAAAGAAATATTACGATCACGCACGCTCGCGAATTATATTATTTTACTTTTGACCGATCACTCATGGCTAGTCACGCTCCTGGTATGATTTTATACTTATTCAAATTAAAAAATTTATTTGAATTTTTTAATATCGGAATAAATATGAAAAAATATTTTACAGGATAAAAATTCATTTTAATAAAATATTTTATTTTTGCAAAATTTCAAAATCGCTCGAGAAAGAAAATATTGAGTATCTACGTGACGTGGACTGTCGTGTCTGGAGTATCTTTATTCTGTGGTCCATAATCTTGTTCTTTCTCTTTCTACCGAGAGTTATCGTTTTCGGCTGGTTCACTGTCTTTATATATACAATCTCTTATAAGTTGTTCAGAAGCAACAGCAAATAGCTCTATTTTTTATGTCGCGGCTCACCTGCAATTTAAATCGATAACCCACGGCCCACCTATATTTTTTTTGGGACCCAGGTTGGTCAAACAAAATTTATTTGTTTCATGTTCACTTCTGTACAACTATCGTACTATCTAGCCGTAAAGGAAGTATTTAGAATTCGCACCAACAGTTTATAAAAAATAACGCGTGAAATTAATACGGCTATATTATAAGTAGTTGTAAAATTACAATCATTTTAATATTTATGTGTTTTAACAAAGTTGTCGCTGCTCTTCACGGCTTCCTTGTGGGAAGGCCACGGCCCACCTCTCTAAAGGCCACTATACACCACCCAATCTGCAGGGTCGATTTGTCGGGAGGTAGAGTGGGGGTACTGCAGATTGGGTCGTGTATAGGCGAATAGGGCCGATTATTCCGCGAAAAGTCCGATTTGCCTATACATGTCCCAATCTGCAGTATCCCAACTCTACCTCCCGATAAATCGGCCCTGCAGATTGGATGATGTATAGAGGCCTTAAGAAGCCCTGTCCTACAAAATATGTTTTCAAGAACAAAGCAGGTTATGAATTATTTAATTTATTTGCGAATTAATTAATTGTTTTTTACTTTCTTATACCATGTATATGAAATATACATTAGTATAAGTAAGTATAGTGAAGCCGATTTTTTTCGAACCTCGGATTTTGACGGAATTATCTATTTTGACCTTCCCTTAATCCATTCTGACTATTTTCGCCATGATGTCTGTGTGTCCGTCTGTCTGTCTGTCTGTCTGTCTGTAAGCGCTGTAACTCAAATACGACAAATCGTAGAAGGGTGATATTTTATATTTAAGATTAATTTTTGGCTGGGAAGAAAACGTCCTATTTTTGAAAACGATCTTTCAACCGGATACGGATGTTTACCTACGTCGATTTTTTAATTTTTCAAATTACTCTGAAACAGTGCAAAATAGAGAAAAATGGTCAAGTTAAAAAATGTAGGCAATATCTATATCTATAATTTATGTTCTATTCATTTTTTTGTAAAAACGAATTTTTGAAAAAAAAAATTATTATAATTCAAATGGTTCATAACAGAGGAGAAATATCTGCCATGAGTGTCATGGGACTTTCTTATACGTATTACAGAGATTGAACAGTGTGTGTATTTGCCGTAGGTAACATGGGACTTTCTTATACGTAATACTGAGAGTGAACTGTGTAGGTGAATCTAAATAATTATACATAAAAAAATTCTTTCTGGCTAAATCATAAATGTTGGAAAAAATGTATGGGGAATAAATTATAGATAATAACATACTCGACATTTTTTATCTAAAACATTTTTTTCTTATTTCAAAAATAATTCAAAAATCCAAAAATTTACAAGAGTATCCGTTTTCAGTTATTACGTTAGAAAAAATCACTTGTTATATAAATATAAAATTATTCATTTTGTTCTTTCTTGTTAGTTTGTTAGAAATGTTTTAATAAACAAAGAATCACGTATACAATTCACTGTTAGGTTAGATTAGGTTGGGTATAAGAAAGTCCCGTGGTTCCCAAGGCAGATATTTTTAGACAGTCGTTTTAGTTTGTGAACTGTATTTCTTTGGGTCAGTGTGAAACGTTCCACCAACGATCACAACCACGATGATCCACCTGCGTTTTGCAACAAAACCATTATATTTTAGAGGCGTCCAAAAGTAATTTAACCGCACACACATAGCGGGGGCCGGCGCGCTGATTTTACGACTGGTATATTTACGCTAATGGAATAATTAACGGTATAAAATGAACTTTATGGTAACAATAAATGTGTCGATAAACTCACACAACTTTTGTTATGACTCTTGAATATATTGCCGTTAAATTAAATCTATTTTTGGAAAGATATAAATGGTGTAATCAACTATAGTTTTAACTGTTGAAACATATTAAAGTTTATCGAAGCGAATAAACATACAATGTATCTGGATTTCTTGATGTAAGCTGCTTTTCTTGGTCTTTATGGGTAACATCCTAGGAGATATTTAATAGTCTAAATAATCTTAAATTGTCATGGAATCATTAAATGTTGGATACTAAAAGTTAGCGGGATTCTTAATATGACCCAGCAGTTTTACGATCTTAGGTACTCATGATTTATTTATTTTGTTTAGAGTGTTTTTGATTAACTAGCTAAAATATAAGATAATTTCTATTTAGTTATAGCACTTCTACGTATGGTCGGGAGGGGGGGATACAGGGTTCTAGCCTGAAGCTATGATGGTTCCGTCACGATGAGTCAATAAGCGTTTTTTTTTGGTCGTTGTAAAAATGTCTTAGGTTTCTTAGCAGGAGGAAACCTCCCGAGTCGAAAAATAAATCTTGGTTTGACGATCTTAAGCATAAATTCCTTCGTTGTTCATTTAACCGCTTAAAAAAGAAACCAAGTTTTAAAGTGTAACATCTAAAAAGATAACTTATACGACGTTATAATGATGATGTGTGTCCATTGCTGAGTAAAGAAAACAGATTTCACGGTAAATATGGAATAAGAGGACAAATCATACAAACTACATTATTCCGAAAACAATTCTTAAAGTACAAAACTTCATTTATCGCGTAAACGTTAAGACCTGGTTTTATATTTCAACTCGGGCTGTTGAAAATCCTGGCCCGAAGGCTAGCGATAGAATATGGGGGCTATACTTCTACGTACATATACATACATATATTAGCTTGTTAGATATGTTCACAGGGAATTTAAAAGTATCTACTTTACCTTTATTTAACGATTTACTATCAACTCTTGAAACTGTTTATGGTTTAAAAAATATTAAGGTGTTCCGACAATTTTGAACAATCCTGTATATAAATTACTATAATTGTTAGTATTTATTTCAGATAATTGAATCCTTAAATATCATTTAATTAGCGTTAACTGACTATTTTTTAAAATTTAAATTACCAATAAAAATGTACATATTATGTTTTATTATTAAATAGCGCATTGGACCCGGTGTTACCCAGGGATATTAATTTAATTAAACATGAAGTAATCATGTCCATTCGAAATGTCCACTCAATATGCCCACAACACACGGTTCACCACGAATTGTTTTTTTCTGACTTCATGAAATTTACACAAAAAAACCTAACTTACTCATTAGTGAAAACCGGAATAAAATCCGTTCAGTAGTTACTGAGAAAATCGTGTAAAAATATTTTTTCAAACTCCCAGGAAACATGAAAATCAAAAAATAAAAATAAATAGGTAAACAACAATCATTTTCAATCAATATAAGTATTTCCACATATTTAAATGTTAATAGTTGTCAAAAATCATTCAATTATTGAAACTGTAAATCATAGAATTCTGTATTCCATGTTTTTATTTTATACTGCGGCTTTTGTATAAATGACAGTTGTATGCTGTGACATCATGGAAACAAAACACGACTTGATAAAGATTTGTTAGTCTTTTGATGTTAAATTTTAGTTTAACATAAAATATTAATAGCCATAAATTTACACAGAAAAATTATCTGACTGCTGGTGAAAACCGCATTGAAATCGGTTCAGTAATTCCCGAGTCTATAAACCTCACACAAACGAACATTTTTATATGTAGAGAATTATATCATCAAATCTTGCGTATACAATAAATAAATTGTAAATTATTTTTATTTTGAAGATCCTTGAAGAAGACCACATCAAAGCAGGACAAAAACTGTTGGTTTTGATGATCATTCATACAATATACATTTTGCAAGATTATTTCAAAAATAGAATAACACAAACTTCTTTGTTACGTTCTTAACAACAAAATACTATCATTAGAAACTTCTATATATCATCATACCTTCCTAATTTTCTTTCATTAAATCCTAATCAAAGGAAATTTTGCCTAACGCTTTTGAAATTATATATTTGCTAATTAGTGGCACACAACACGAACACGAAGGCATATATTTACTCATTGTTGTGTATGTGTGTATGTGAGTATGTATGAGTCAGTGAGCAGGGGTGCATTGTTAAAATTTCAAATGGTGGTTCTGTTTCAATTGATTTTTTTAATAAAAGTATTAAGTTAACAAAAAATATATAATAACAAGCAGGCCCTGAGAGAACTTCAATGGGACTCGGGCCAAACATCATTATCGGGGCCCTATATCTCCCCGTTTCGCGAGCGTAAGTAAATTGTTAACTAATTCCGTATTACTCTTAATTTTAGTTTGAACTCGATAATATAAATTATAATTATTTATGTAAAATATATGTAAATCATTTTCACGGTCCCTGAAGACCAGGGTCCCGGGCCAAATGGCCCTCCTAGCCTCCTCCTCTATCTGGGCCTGACAACATACTTTGATTTCTTCAATGTTTGTCAATTAAAAAAAATATTTACTTATATTTCTTCATTATTGCAAGTACCCACCATACACATGATATGGTATCATTTACCATTTTCATTAGTATCAATAAAATAAAAATTGTTTACCACTCAAATGCTCCCACTCTATGGAATGATATATGGCACTATTTGTATTGGTAATTGGTACTATTGAAAAATACACATATTCCATGCCATACCATTTGCTTCATCACTAAAAATAGATAAGGTACTGGCACCAGTTATGGCCGCTATAAGAGCAAGGTTCACTGTTTTTGTGACAGTATTTGTATATAGATTAATATTCAGAAATGGTAGTAATCAAATATCAACAAATATTTATAATTCAGTACATTTAATTAAAAAATAGTCTTGGGATCATATCCAAAACTGGTGCCAGTACCTTATACATTTCTATCGACTAGATTTAACTAATTGTAAGATATTAATTGCTCTTATGGAAGAACGCCAGTTAAAATTAATGATATTAAGTTACAGTAATTTGAAAGTTATTCTTCAAGTGAAAGTTATTAATTATTAATTGCATGATATTGATATACTATATAATACTGTATATGAAAATATGAATATCAAATAAACAGATACAATAAACAATTAATAAATCGCAGTTCTATAATTTTTCTTTGATTAAAACATTCATTATTTTTTAATTACATTTTCTATAAACAGAACAATATTACGTGAGCAAAAAGTGTTCTAGAAAATGAGTTAGTGAAAATACCCTAGTAAGTATATAAAAGCAAAAAATAAATATAAATATGATGTAAACATTATTATTACGAAAATTTATCAAAGAGAGCAATCTTTGATGAAACTTCAGAAAAAAATAATCTCTGATTTCCGCTACTATATTTCGATAAATTATAGAATATTTTATATTTAGCATGTTTTTCTTATAAACAAATTGTGTTGTCACTTGGAACTTATGTTAGGTGAACTCAAATTAAATATTAAGATCGCAGTTTGTGAAATATTTAAATAGAAAGAATGTATTTTAAAATAAATTGAACGAATATATTTTTTATCTTAATACATATACATATATATAAAAACGTTGATGTTGATACGTTTTCATTAGGCCTAAACCACTGGACGTATAGAAGACATATTCAAACCATATGTTCGTTTGGTACTCCGATAAGTTTATAGATTTTTTGGTCTCGGTAGGTGGCGCTGGGGTCGAGAATGTGTATTTATGGTCTTATTTGGCTTATATTCAGAATATATGTTAGTTACGCGGAAATAAATATTATTAGAAAATATGGACCCGGTAGATGGCGCTGGAGTCGAAATATTTACGAAAATGTGAATTTATGGTTTGATTTGGCTCATATTCAGAATATGGTTACGTGGAAAGAAATATTATTAGAAAAAATGAACCTGGTAGGTGACGCTAGAGTCAAATACTGGCACTATATCACCATATACGTGGAAGAGGTACTCCGTGAAAAAAAGGCGGAGCAGGGCAGGTAAATGAAGGTGAAGCTCTTTGAGAGCTAACAGAGGCGCCTTCCCGAAGTAATGCTAAGCGACGGTTCCGGGGAGGATAAATGCCTGTGGTTGGGAGTTTTTTAGTCGGTTAGAATCCGAAACACCGGGAGATGCAAGACGGCCCCCTGATGGTGCATGGTCCATTTTTCTCGACAGAAAAAAAGGTGACGCTCGAATCGAGATATTTACAAAAATGTTGCAGAACAACGTTTGCCGGGTCAGTTAAAACAACAATTACAACCCTCCATACTTGATAGGGGGTGAAATATTAACTCCTGTGCGAAGCCGGGACAGGTCTGCTAGTATAGTAGTAGTATAAAGTCTTTACAATTCAGAAAACGGCGAAATTTCTTGAAAGGAAATATTTTCTATATACTGATTTAGACATTAATATCAGATAAAAATTGAAAGGAGTCAATGACAACTATGTAGTTTCAGCACAGCCCTGTATGACATTGTATATACGTGTGAGTTACAAACGTAAATTCAATGTTTTTACACTATTTGCCGTATTTGTTTACGTACACATACATCAATAGCGCTTGCTGATGGTTTGGTTAGTTTACTCTTTTGTATGAATAATACGCCCGGTGTTTGTGTGCATGTACATATGTCTATATTTGTAAAGTGGCCAACGTAAAATATTCACAAAAATTAGGGGAGTAAATGAGTTTAGTTTTTTTGTTGTTGTTTTTGTTAAATTTTCCGATTAATTTAGGTATTATAGTAAACAACTGGTAAATCGATGCGGCGAGTTTGGTAAATGGGCCTTAATTATTTCTATTATTGTACATTGGTTTACATTAATTATATAATTCACTACGTATTTTGTATTACGAGTAATTAGTGCTTTTGTATTAGGTATCACATAATTTAATTTTACATTTTTATAAGTAAAATAGGTATTTTGTTTATGATGATGATGATGAGATGAATTTCTTGTCAGCTGGATTACTACTTTTCCAACAACTCAGTGGTGTTTTTTTTTGTGCATTTGATTTTATTTTATGAAGGGGTTGTTTCACAAAGGATGCCTGATGGAATGGGAGTTTGCAGATGGGCCAATGAGGGTTAGGTTCACTTTGGTATATGGATGAAAATGTTTTTTTTTTACATTTATTGTTTTATATTGTAGTTTTTTGTGTATTCTATAATTTGTGTGTAGGCCATTTTATTTCTTATTAGTTCACTGTACTCTTTCTGCCAGGTGATGTTATTGTCCTGTAGGTTTTCTCTTAGTATTTGTATAATGGACATTAAATTATCAGGTGTTCTGCATCGCATATAGATTTTTTGTCATATTGGCAGTAAGTAGTTGTCGCTAACCCTATTCGATATCGCGACGCCCGCGCCGTGCCGATACAACCGCATGCGAATTTATACGAGTATGTTATATTTTTTTACTTTAAATTTTTTTTTTCTGGTTTACTATGTGCAGAGGATCATAATTAAATTAACTCTGGTGAGTCATAAGTACCTCTATAATATACTACAAGCACCGTCAAACTCGACTGACAGACTATCAAAAAAAAACATTTTTTTTTAATTATAAATTTTTGGAAGCTAATATTTGGTCTGGTTGAAAGTTAAATAGATTGTGACTTCAAAAAAAAAAAAATCAGCCAAATCTATGTAAAGGCATGTTTTGCATGCTTACCCGGTTATAGCTTTTGTCGAAATGATTTTAAAATAAAATACAAAAAAATAAATTATAACGAACATTTAAAAACCAATTCAAAGTTTGCGACGTTTTTTTTTATCCACCCTGTATAGCGACGAGTAAGATTAATCAAAGACCAAGCATACATAACTAGATGAAAGTTGGTAGCGAATGAATACAACACAAATTGTACACGATAACAACTGGGGACATGACTTCAACAGCATTATGTTTTGATACGCCGGGATTTCTAACGATTTCCGTATTATCTAGATTATCATATCCACGTGTGTGAAGTTTCGCACCTACAGAACTATCTCGTGTTATCTTTATGGAACGCTATCAATATGTGTAGGTATGTGTGTGTTTATATTTCGCAGGCAATGATACGTATGTACATAATGTAATGTTTGTAATAAAAATGCGTACTTTTTATACACCGAGTAAAATGTGTTAATGCTTGAAGCTAAAGATAAATTTAGATGTAGAGATTATGTTGTTTTGTTGGTGGCGTCGGATTACAGAAAAAAATATAGGCAACTAACGATTCATTGTTTTTATATTACCTTTTATTTTTTGATTCTTAAAGACTTATTAGTACAGTAGGATCTTTTTTTACAGGGATTTGAAGTTACGCGGTGAGATTTTCATTTAAATTCAGGGGTTCTCCGTTTCTAATGAAAGCTGACAATTCAAAGAATTTAAATTTTTAAACGTTTTGTTAAAAATAAAATCTTCGATTTTGATTCGATTTCGCACCAGTTCATAAACGGCGTCGAGTTGTATTTTCAGATAATGATGATAATTTTGATGAAAAAATATAAAAAGTATTGTTACTTTTCAATAAAATTAAATAAATAAAATTGAAAAAGAAACTTATTTTATTTTAAGTTTTACATCAATTTCTTTCTGATTTTCGAACTAATTTTTTTTGCGTTTTTTTTTAGACATTCTTATTTCCGTGAATTTTCAGAAATCTTTTTTACGCGAATTTAGTCCTATTTTAATTGATTGATTTTCAAGCAATTTTTTATACGCAATCCCTGTAGAACGAATCTACCGCATAAAAGAAGACCTTACTGTAATTTTATTTTATTTATTGATAAAAACAGTGTGTAAAAACTAAAAACCTAAATATTTGTTTTCAATTATAATTGTAAGAATTTTAATCAATCCATTCAAATATCTTATAGGCATAAATATTTCAGGCAAAATGAGAAGGTGGCCTTAATAATTTAAAATTAACCTACGTTTGTTTTTATAGAAACGTGTAGTTTTTTTTATAGGAATTTGTTAATTTTTCAAGTAACTGACCTTTTTGATAGAGTGGTTAAATATTTAAAGAAAAATTATTGGAAAATAAAATATCTTGTATGCTAGAAATATAAAATAGCGTTTTGAATTTGCTGATTAATGAAAAGAGATCGATTAGTTGTTAATTATTAGTTATAGTTTCAGTACCGAACATCCAATATCTATCTTAATTATTATCAAAATTGTTCGGGTGAATAGTAAACAGGTAACAACTTTCTTTAATATGTTATATTGTAGGTATATTATACTACAGAAATTTACAGAGGAACAAACTTCAAAGTCTTCAGCATCTTGTAGATATTTTGAAATATATCACACATTCCATTATCGTTTTATTTAACATATGATTTATTTCATAATTGAAAAATGCGGGCAAGTATTCATTATTATTTATGCATCGTAAAATGTTGATTTTTTATTAAAATATCGCTATGGAGAACCATACATGATTTCAATTTTCTTTAATATCTTTATAAATAATTTTTAATATATGAAAAATTTAAATGGCATTTGTCAGAAATAAAACTCACCTTTGTATTATAAATATTAGCTTTCTAATGTCCTAATGTCACAAACATAATACACATTCGTAGAATAATTAATTTGGATTTGATAATTTGAATTTAGTTGCAACATAAATTAGTGACGTATTAATTAATATTTAAAATTCAAATTTTGAGAGTAGTTTTAACCCCTTCAATAGCTGTTTAGGCACGTACAAATAATAAATGTTCCTTAGGTTAAATTGAACTACAAAAATGAGTGAGATAATACTCGCAACGTTCACTTTTTTTACACGATAAAAGTTACAAAATTTCGAATATTTCTAAAACCCCTAATCTGAATAGCACCAAAATCAATAGGTCTGGAGTACTAACTGAGAAAAATATATTTTCCCCAAAAATAATTCAAATATTTCTAAAACCCCTAATCTGAATAGCACCAAAATATAGGTCTGGAGTACTAACTGAGAAAAATATATTTTCCCCAAAAATAATTCAAATATTTCTAAAACCCCTAATCTGAATAGCACCAAAATATAGGTCTGGAGTACTAACTGAGAAAAATATATTTTCCCCAAAAATAATTCAAATCGGTGCATTTTTACAATAGTTATCGTGAACGAATGAAAATTTTACATACAAACACACGCACAGCCGCTAAGCGGAAATCAATTTTTCTTTGCGTTTTGAAGGTAGTACAATCAGAATCTGCTCTTATCTCGGACACGATTTTTCAACGGTATTAGTACAATACTTCCATTTCTTTCAGAACATGGAAGTAAAATCAAGTAGTTCAATATGAATATTAATTATTCAATTTTAATTATTTTTTGCAAGTCTTGTTTGCATGGTAATGTACATATGTTTGTTGTATAATATAAAGTATTATTACTAAAATAGTAAATAGTCATATTCGTATGCATGATTATGTGTAGGTATACATATATATGTATATTTGTAGAATTCAACATTATATACAGCAGGTTAAAGGTTAAACAAGCCTGAAGGTTTCAAACAGACTATATAAAGTTAAAATATGTGTACACAATATAGATCAGCAATATTCAAATTAATACACTGGTGTATACATACCACAACACTTCAATCAGTGCATTAGATTTTAATGCAGGTATTATACAGTGTATTATGAATATCCATATCTATCTACTCGTATATAGTTGTTAGTATAGATGGTAAACAACGAATTAATTTGTCAAGTGCATTGTTATGTAGAAACACCACTTATGATATTACTATAATATCGCAAAATGATTAAGTGTTCTTAGAATAAAACAATGTTGACGTTATACTAACAAATAGTTTTGCTCCTGTCCCTATGTTACTTCAGTTACTCAATTTTTTTATGAGAATTATAAACAATAAATGCTGGATAAAGTAACGCAAAAATATTTTAAAGGCTCTGTCAAACAGGAAGCGGACTGCTGCGAACTCTGTATCGTGTAATTTTGCATCATCCTGGTCAAACAGAAAGCGGACTACCGCGGCGGACAGCGGACAGGTTGTAAATATATAATAATGAAATGAGATAATAATGAAAAGTTGATTGATTTTGTGCGGTAGTGCAGTTGTTTGTATGACATCGCTTAAGTATATAGCTCGGAAAACAACCCTCTCGAACGTAGAATGCCTAGTCACTATATAGAATGCCTGCATTATACACATTGACTGTGGCATACCCATTTGTTTTTTCGTCTTGCTGCTGAACTCACAGCTAACAAAAGAAGTAATTCTTCTTCGTCAGACGAACTGCTGGATATGATGATCACTAGATGAAGAAAGAATTTGCCCTGGTTCGTCATCACTTGCGTGTTCTATTTGACCACTCTAGTCCGCTTCCTGTTTGACAGAACCTTAAAGTATTCGAAATTCATCTTATTTTTGTGATATTTATATTTATATTTTTTAAACTACTCTATTAATTCAGTTTCTAGTATATGTTCATATTTTGCAAACTCGAATATATTAAAAACCATATTTTTTAGTAATTATAATTTACTATATACTATACTATTCTATACTTTTCAATACTATACATACACGGGAGCAATAATTTAGTTCAGTTCAGGGTCGTCCTAAGATATTAGGCGCCCGTGGGCTACTAGCAATAATGCGCCCCTCTTCATGAAAAAATACACGTGAGGAGGGGTACGGGGTGACCGGTAAATTTTTACAGAAGTTTCAGAACTAGATAAAGTCATTTATATTACCAATAAACAAATAAAAATACAAAATTAGTTCAATAATGTTTTAATATGTCCACGTAAACAGAACCTAATTTTCTTTGTACATAAAAGCAGTTATTGTGGATTAAATATAAAAGTTAGATATATGGTGTGGCGGAGTTAATTTTTTTTTGGCTTATGGCTGAATAATACACTTTTTACAGTCTATATTTTCTTTTTCTGCGTTTTCCACGAGTGTATCTATGTACAATCTATAAAAAGAGTAGGGAATATTTTCTATGGGGCGACCCAATTTGTATTTTTTACAGTGTCTTTTTAACTTTTATTTTAAACAAAGATTTGAGAGTGATCTTAGATAACACATTTTACATATTATATAAGCACCGAATATTGCATGCTGTTTATAAAGCCCAATGTACTACAAATCTGATTCCATTTTCTCAATCAGACACATCCACCAAATTAAATTGATTATATAATTAAGTCAATAAGCACACACATATGTGATAATTATCTCTCTAACGCCTACATTATTAAACACCTTCCCCCTCCTTCTATAGACTCTCAGACACGTCTGCCCACACCTACATCTACAAACACACACACACACGTGAATATTTGATTGTTCGACAAGTAATGTCACCAGCCTACTTCGATAGTTCTCTGAACAAAGCCACAGCCGCCTTCGCTAATCGTCTATAAAAAGGAATCTCCGAAACAAAGGACGGTTGTTGTTGATGTATAGGGTTTCGATGAAGCTGCTGGCATCTAGCGGTAGCTCATTAAAACTCGTTATCTGTCGGTTCTCTTCCATCGTCCTACTTCTCTCTGTTACCCCGCTTCGCTTTTGCATAATCTGTCAGTGCAGTGTGATCTTTATTATTAAGGAAAATGTTGAGGTACCAAATATGGATTTTTAATTAAATCGGATAGATACCGGTCGGATAAACAAAAAAATGTCTCCTGTTTGGTGACATAGTACTATGGAACTATTATATATATACAGTAGCACTGCGCAATAACGACATAACTGGGACCGGACCCTCGCCGTTAATTAATTATTTTGGATATTATTTCCAATAGTTTCTTACTCGTTGCTTGAGCCCAGAGACTCAAACTGCGGACAAAAGCAAATACATGATGTATGTAATAATAATCAATATCTGAAACCTAAACAAACAAAAATATCCATAATCGAATGTATATGCCATATCCCTAATGACCCTACTCCAATGAGCTTGTGACTAATTTACTAGGTCCATGTTAATAGCACAATTGTTTTTGAGTCATCATAATCGAAACAGTAGCATCTCGATCATTTAATATTAATCCGGTCGATTATTGCATTTGGAATGAGTTTAAAACGTTTGTGTACTATAAATGAATACCGCATATTTGATCACTATCAGGGCCGTAACTAGAGGCTCTGAGGTCCCGGGGCAGTAAGTGACCGAGGGACCTCCACTATATGCAAAATATAAATATAAAAATTGAAGAGCTTTTTTTTCGTTGCTACCTCAGTCTACAATTTTAATTACTTTTTTTTTCAGACCCCAATTTGTACGCTGCTTTGGGGGCCCGGGACACTGCTCCGGCTGATCACTTTACGAAAATTCGCAAGAGTTGCTCCAAAATTTGTTCCTACTCCTTTAACCTTGATTTTCGTCCTCATATTTATATTTAACAACCCAAAATAAATCTTAATAAAAATGTTAATATGCGTTCTATATTGTGAACCTCGTCGACGCAATCAGTTCTATTATACATGATAGCTGAACAAATATATAGAGGCTTTTAGTTAATTTTTATAATCAGTTAATTAAACATTTAACTATGAAAATGAAAAACACCACTCTGCACAAATGTATTTTTAAAACATTTAGTTAAAGACATTAAATATTAATGCTGAAATATAAAACCAATGGAAACATTTCATTAATTTTCCCTTTTATTTTCATATTTAAAAATCTAATTTTTAAGAACAATGCCCAACCCACGCGAATAAAACATTCAAAAAAGAAAACCAAGCTTATAAAAATAACATTTTCTCTAGCATCAGAATTTACATCAATTTTTGCAACACAAAAAGAATAATTAAATCGCCACCCGGTTTGAGAAAAACACAAAATACATAACAACAACACCACAGAAAGGATGTTTCTTCCGAAGTGTATTTTAATTGGAAAGGAAGCAGCCTGACGGCATATTAATAACAGATCTAGTTAATATTCAAGGATATGTAAGGATTCGAAAATTTTCCTCTTCGAATCACCGCATCTTGCCTAAGGATCAATTTCAAATACATGTGTTGTGTTGATCTTGTAAAGCCATGTTCACAACGCAACCAACTCTTAGCTATTATCATGGAGTATAGTATTAATATAGGGCAGTGGTTCTTAAACTAGGGTCCGCTGAACTTTTGTCAAGGGTCCGTGAAACATATTTGGTATAAATTAAAGTGCTTTTACATTTCTATTTACCAATAATTAATTAGTACATAACGATTTTTTTTCGTTTTTCTGTCAGGAGGGGGTCCCTGAAAAATAATTGGATCCCTAGACCACATAAGTTAGCAGTTCTTAAACTAGAGTCCGCTTGCCAGGAGTCGGTGAAACATAAATGATTAATTAGTATCTAATGACTTTTTTTGTCAGGAGAGGTCCCTGAAAAATGATTGTTCAAAAGAGGGTCCTTATACATAAGATTAAAAATCGTTGATATAGGGCAAGAGAGGGCAAGATGGTACAGGTTTTTACTTTAATTATCGCTTATGCTATCTACGCTATCTACCTCATATAATTACAATAATTATTGTTATATTGACGTGTCAACAATTTTTTTATATTCGAATTAATTTGTTAAAATATAGAAAACTATATAATTACCTATGATATTTTTTATGCGTTCCTACAAATAAGGATTATAATTAATTGTTATTATTCACAAATTATTTTTGAAAGTTTTTTAACATTTTAAAAATCATCTTGATATCTTACAACATCTGTAAGACGAATGGTGCAAAATTCATATCTTAAATAAGTATAACACTAATTTAAAAAAACATGGCTTAAAGTGATCAAATATTATCGGCAGTTATACGATTTGTATTTATTTGTTTTAATAATATCTGATTAAAATGACATATAAATTATATGCACCCACCACTTCATCACATTTCAAACACCGTTCCTTTTTACCCCAGGGAAGGGACAAAATGATTCATATTTAAAAAAAGTATTATTTTTGAGTAAACGATTTTTTAATAAATATTAAAATAATGACTGAAATTTTTGTTTTTCTGATATAATTTTGCAAATATTTAGTTTTAAAACTTTTTGTAGGTGATTTAAAATTAACGATATACAGTAGCACCTGGCAATAACGGCGTTTCGTAATAACGACTCTCTTAAATATATTTCTTTTTCAGTTGTAAATCATGTACTGTACCTACTAAATATATATTTAAAGGTAAAAATTGTGTAAATTTCCCTTTTTATAATTGAGTTGGTTATTTTATAGTTAGTGTTATTGCACACTTAATATATGTATATTAGTACATAGTACGTAGTTTTTCTTCAAACACTCGCGAGGCACAAAAAAAGACTTAATTCACTTATCGGCGTTTTTCACTTAACGGCGAGGGTCCGGTCCCAATTACGCCGTTATTACGAGGTGCTACTGTACTTTCTTCGTATTCACAGGGGAAAAATATTGTTTTATCAACATTTAAATATTAAATTATCATTTTACTATTTGAAAAGTTCCTTTCTGAAACAAATTATTTTCTGTTATAATACAATTGCAAGAAATATTTCGTATAGTTTTATTATAGCGAATTGTGAATGGCTTTACGTATCACAATGTAAATTATTAATAATAATAACAATAAAATAAACATAATGCTACTTTCAGAACAACTTTGTCATGTTTACTTATGGTTTTGTGTTAATTAAATTTAATATCGCGGAAAATCATTTCATTATTCAGTCACGATTAAATGCACAATAAACAGAAATTCAAACTTACACGATTTTTATTTGATTTTATTTCTAAAGCACCGAGGGAGAGTAAAAGGAGTCTGCCCGTCCCTTTTTATATATAAAACACACAAATGCTATTTTTCTTTGCAGGTAGGAATTTTTGTTCAGTGAATTGCACTATGGGCCAGGAGACCCTGTTCTGTGGCCAAAAGTCTACTTTCGAATTTGAGAAAACGAATTAGACCACTGAATTCGGTATTAATTGAAGTAGTTATGATGACAATTACATGTTGATTAATCAATTCCTGTTCAAATGACAGGGGCGCAAAGTTGAAAAATGTATAAAAAAAATTATGTTACTGTCGCTTGTAAAATGTAATATTTATTGTAAAGTCATAAATTTCAAGCCGTATATTTGGATTATTTCATTCGTGGAAGTTCAAAAATTATTTTAAATGTCATATGAATGCGTTATTTTCAGTTTTACTGAAGTAAAACCACATTTTTAGTATAAAAAAACAAGATTTTTCAGCAAAGCACCTGCTGCCGATTACGAATACTGAAAGATACCGCCTTGTATTAAGTAATGAAACCCACGAATGTCTTCTCTAGGATGTGCACTTCAGCCTAGATCTGCCCCTTTTTGCCCGTTTTCATTTGCTTGACTGTGAAACTCTTCTAAACGTACAAGAATGATATGTACAATGTACATATATTTATTTCACATTGTATAAACGAATATAGTACTACGAGTGTACACACTTTCTCTGGACCGTGAAATTTGAGGGGCGTCTTCCTTTTATGATCTAAGCACCCATTAAGAAAATATTTTTCTAAATTCAACCCCTACGGGGGTAAAAAGGGGTGTAAAATTTTGAATGGGAAAATATTTTTTGGTTGGATTTACTTGAAACTTAAAATGAATACTCTACAATACAAATAATGAAACTAGTATTTACATAAGTATTTCCCAAAATTAAACGGGTGCAAGGGGGTGGAAAAGTTTATATGTCGAAAAAAATTTGTTTGTATTCACTCGAATGAAACATTGCACACATATTGTACAAGACAAATAGCATTTTCGAAAATTCAACCCCTAAGAGATGGGAGGGGGGGGGGGGGTTATTGGTGTTTAATTTTCAAAATTATGATATATTTATTAACATATTTTTTTACGATATTAAGGTAAATTCGGACAAAATAATATTCAATTAAAATAAAAATTTCAACCCCTAATAGCGTAAAAGGTGGACGAGGGTGGGTTTTTGATATGTTTATCTGCATAGTTTCTTTAGTTATACAGATGAATTTGGTCAAAATAGTCTTCAATAAAAAAAAATGGACATTCAACCCCTAATGGCCGGGGTAGTCAGGGGGTGGGTTTATGCAATTTTTAACTAAGATCCGAGATATTTACAATTATTTATAGGTGATAAAAACAAAAAATTTAATATTTCATCCCTTGTCACGTATGAAGGGTTGCAATAGTTTCATTCATAGTGTTACAGCGAAACTTTGTTATGGATTGTTGTAAGGAGATTACTTGTATTTAGATTCTTATTTTTTTACACCGCGTGCTTACCCTTATAAAATTAATTTTATTTAAATTGGATAACTTTTGAAATATCTTGGTCGCCATATTGGATCCGCCATTTTGAATTTTTAGATTTTATAAAAAAATTGAAATCAGCGTCCCAATATAACCTTATAAAATGAATTTTATTAAAATCGGATAACTTTTGAAATATCTTGGTCTCCATATTGGATCCGCCATTTTGAATTTTTAAATTTTCATAAAAAATTTGAAATTAGCGTCCCAATAAAACCTTACAAAATGAATTTTATTTAAATTGGAGAACTTTTGAAATATATTAGTCGCCATATTGGTTCCGCCATTTTGAATTTTTTAATTTTTATTAAAAATTTGAAATCAGCGTCCAAAAAAAACCTTATAAAATGAATTTTAATTAAAACGGATAACTTCTGGACTTTTGGCCATAGAACAGGGTCTCCTGGCCCATAGTGAATTGCATTGAAATTTATTTTTATTAAATGTTAAATCTGTTTTCTCACATGGAAATGTTACGGCGAGTTTTTTTATGCTTTATATTATTTTTATCGTGGTTTAGTAGAGCTTAGAATAATTTGAATTTAACTACATTTGAATTTTTTAGAGAAAGTGTTAAAGATTCTATATCTGAATTTATTCTTTAGTTATACACAGGGTTCGGAATGTATCGTAGTAAATTGGAACAGTGTTCATTCGATTCGTATCTGTCTTTTTTTTAACTTCCCATTAAGAAGTTATTGTAATCAAAATAAAAAATGTCAACATATTTTTATGTTTCGAGATCACTTTAGTATATTTACACTACTATAATATATTATATTTACACATATTGGAAAGTTGGTTGTGTGGACTTCAAGTGTCGAACCCACGGCTTGTTTTTCAATAATTTTGTAATTTGGGCCCTGGCTGTTCATAAAAAAAATTGTTAAATGCGAGTCGAACTTCACGTATAAGTGTCCCATAACTTATAGTTTTTCAATTTATTTGATTATTTTTGAATTGGTAACACAAACTTTTTAATTAGATTTTAAACACAGCTGTCTGAAGGGATCGGTCTCTTTTACATAGAAAAAAAAATTATCGTAAAAAGTATATTTAAGATTTTTAATTATTTTTGCAAAATAATACATAGGAAGTGCTGATAATTTTCTCTATATCATTATATACCTACATATTACTTTTGGAGACATGGGCAGGGGGCAAAATATTTTTAATTTTTTTTTTAAATTTGTTAAAAAGAATTTAATAAAAATAAGATTTAAAAAATGGTAAGCAGTTTTCCCCCTTGCAAATGGGCAAAATTATAAAATTTAATTTTTATAACTTAGGTCTATTATTGGTACATCATTTACTACAATTATGTCAAATTTCAGCTTTTTAGGTCAAACGGATCAATAGCTAGAAGGCTGTGATAGACAGATAGTGTTAATTCCATAAATGTTTCTTTATTCCGATTTCGGTACGAATAACAAAAAAAAATTTAACAACATGTAAGAAAAATATACCTAAATACAAGTACATAGATAATACGCTTTTAAAAGGCCATTAACAAAAATATTCCTTCATTTATTTTCATTACACTTCATGTGTTGAAAATACGGCAAAAGAAAATGTCAAATATTTACCAACAGTAAAGCTTTAACATAATTAAAAATATGTCTGCTTCTAATTTTTACCAAGCATAAATGAAAATATAATTTCAGGGTTTATTTAAATTAATTTCTTTATTTCGGTCCGAGGTTTTTTCCTCGCTTTTTATCACAGAAACCAAATAAAACGTACGTGGTACATCAAAGGTGTAAAATATCATTGCGCTCATTAACAAAATTACAGCCCCTTAATCTACTTATTAACCCTTTATTCACTGGCTCGTGAAAACAATAATAGTCGTTAATTTGGAAAGAGTTAATTTGTTTTGTTTGTTCGAATCAGTTCTGTTAACTTCCCTGTAACAAAGTTTGCTTATTATACATACTAAACGTATTTTAACAATTATGTCAAATTTATCATTTATTTAAGAATATTCTATATTAGGTTCAACGTTTATTGAAGTGTAGTACCAGTAATTGTTGATATTTTCAAATGTACTTCGTATACTTTACTTGTTAAAATCAAGTATTAAATTCAAGTACATACTATGAAAAAGTACTTGAAGTATTGACTACTTCAAGCTATTTCGATTTTTACTTTTTTATACATACATACATGAAATAAATAACTATACCTAATAAAGTATAGTGATCATGAAAAAATTCGAATTCAAGATTTTAACGGAATTACACGTTTTGAGGGTCACTGAATCACGTACGACCATTATCTTAATGTTTCTGTGTGTGTCTGTCTGTGAACGCTCTACAGCAAAAACGGTGAGACTTACAAACATGAAATTTAAAACTTAAGGTTCTTGTATACTGTAGATGTGTGCCTCCTATTTTTGAAAACCATCACTAAACCGGATATTTTTTTATGCCCTATTATTTTTTTTATATCTTTTATGAATTGATAAAATAATAATAATTTTAGTCTTTATTTAAAAATAATTTTAATAATAAATATGGACAATCTAGTTATCTATGAAAATAAAAGCATTTATTATTACAACTGTCAATTTTAAATAGATGTGATGTACAATAATAATAATTTCGAAAACGTGTTAAACTGTTGAAATATCAAATAAATAAGAAGCCTCTGGCAAAACAACATTTTTTTAAATAGAAAAATTACTATACCGATTTATAATAAAAACGTTTGTAATAAAATTACACAATAGAATTAAAATATATCTCAAAAGTTAACGAAAACAACAATAATTATAATGTAGTTTTTTATATTCAATTTCTTAGCAGAAAGTGTTAACTTATGTAATTTCTTCTGTATCATGATGTATAAAAAAGTCTTGTGCCGACCAAGACAGTTTATTAAATGTGAAATACTTGTTAATACAAGTATTACGTTCAAAAATTACTTGAAGTATCAAATACTTCTTCCTGGTTTTAAATGTACTTGAAGTAAAGTTCTTGAAGTACTTTTTCAAGTATTTTACACGAAGTATTGACAGCTCTGTGTGCTACGAAAAAAACTATTGATAGCATTTTATAGTAGAACATCCAAAGTGATTCACATTATCAATTTACGTCATGTTGAAATATGAAACGTGAAATACGTTAGAAATATAATATTAGAAAAATAAATATCTTTTTATTTTCCATTCATTTTCTTTCTCGTATCAGTAAACCAGAAATATTTGTTTTGGATATACTGTTCATTTGTCAGTATTAAGAAAGTACCGTGGCACCCACGGCAGTTTTTTTATTAGAAAAAGTTTACTGTAGATTTTTCTAAATACAAGCATTACCCAATTATTTAATACAATTAAAATTTAAAGCAACTAGTTCATAATTTAATATAATGTTTTTTTACTTTCTATCTAACTTAATAATTTTTTTTTCTTTTGTTGCTATTATTAATGAGTCAAATTAATTAATTCAATTAAAAAATATATATCAAAACACAGGGCGCTTTTTCAAAATTGGTTTGAGTTGATAAAAGCTGAAACTCAATTTATTATTCGTATTTAAAAAACAATAACAATCAAATCCGGTTTAATAACATTCCAGATTAAATAAATAAACTTTGATAATGTCAAGTATGCAACCACTTTAATTTCATTTATTACGAGTATAATAAAGCAGAGTTTCCGAAATACCATATCAGAATTTTTGTACATTTAATAAATCTGATATATTCTGTAAAACAGTCACGTGCTGTTTCAGATCAGTATCGATGCAACATCAGAGAGATTGGAGTAGAGAGGAGGGAGGATTACATAGAATAGAATGATGGGAATTTTAATCCCATTTATTTTATTTTACAGTCATATAGGTATATTTTAATTAAATCTTAATGTAGGTAGACGCCAAGACTAAGTCCACTCATGAAGCAATAAATATATTCGGGTAGTAATTAAGCGCGCAATATTTGATATACTTTGAGTATTAAATATATTGTATTTGAGCAGGGCCGGCCTTCGCAAGTCTGGCGCCTTGGGCGAGATGTATTTTCCGCCCCCTCTCTCCCTAAAAAATATTTAAAAAACACCGAAAATGTCAATTAAAATTGATAAATTAACAAATAAGTTGAATAGTTAATATCGCAGCTTGGCGCGATCCTACAGACTTCAAATTTTTTTAGAATATAGCTTACAGCATTTACTTTAAGAATATCAAATGCCCTAAGACCGTCGAGACCCCCTTCCCCTATTCTTAACAAATTAGAATTGATAAATTAACAAAAATAATTTGAATAGTTAATATCTCAGTATATCATCTCACACATTTTTTTATCGACTCTGACGAAAAAGAATCATAGAACTTAATTTATACTAGACTACATTGCGAATAAAATGAGCTTAGTTTGAACTCTCTACCACTAATACAACCGGAGATATGTTGTCGTGAAATTGGGTCTCCGTGCAACATAGGTAATGTAAGTATATGTGTGCATTCTATAGGTCGTAATTTAACAGTTCAAAACTAAAATAATTGATTTAGTAAAATTAATTGTTTAAATAACAAGATATTAGATCTATCCAAACCCATTTTTAAACAAATATATTCTAGATGTATTTAATAATTTTAGCAAACTGATTTTTCGTTTTGTATTTTGATTTTATCAACGTTTTTTTAAATTGCATAAAAATTCTATAGCCAACTAATATTTATTTGAGATATCCAATCATTTTTGATACAACTTACAACAAGATTCCCTAACCATCATCCTGGAAAAATATTGCATTTAATAAATCTGATCACTTTCGTAAAACAGTCACGTGTTATTTCAGATCACTCATGATGCAACAGGAGAAGAATCCTGAATGACGCGGCAGGTGGTAGTGCGCGCGTAGGTTTCAGGGGGGTGGGGGGTTGGTACAGGATAACATGTTTTATATGTACCAGGTGCGAGCTGCCGTATCTTATTACATTACATTTCTATTTAGTTTTATCCCCAACCGGATTTACCGGAGCATTCCGGGAGAATACCCTGAGGTGATTCACAGTCTGCTCCGGTTAAGGTTCCATCATCTTGGATCAACATATGGTCGCGACCTTGAAACTAAGAAGAAACTTTACCCGAGGAAGGAAAAGAACATGTACTGTACATGAATTAGGGATATGTAAGACCGTCTAATTTAAAGGTACCTGTTCTTATCTATATTTTTGATCAATTATATACATTCATAAATTTTTTTCTTCAAAATATATGTGTGGCCCTCTTCTCAAAAAGGTTGTTGATTCCTGGTGTAATATGTATTTATAGAAAGGATAAGTTAAAATGTTTTATATCAATTCAGAATACCTACATATAAATATATTTTATAATATACTTTTTTTTTATTTCTTAAACGGCTAAAAATTATCTGATCTAATATATGTACATACATATCAAGCCTTATAATAATTGAAATATCTAAAACTAATAAGGTACTAGCACCAGTCTTGGCCTCTTTAAGAGCAAGATATATTGTTTTTTAGGATTGATGGGCTTCTTTTTTGAAATTCTCATCTTACTAATAAAGAATTACCTCGTTATTAAATCAATTTAATTACTAAAGTCCAAAAATATAGTTTTTTTTAAATTAAAGCCTTTTATTTTGTTTTTGTTTATGTTTTTTCTCCAGTAATGGATAAAGTAAAACCAGTAACGGGCACCCAATGATGGACTCTTGCAAATGATTACTAAATGATAAGTACTACGACACAAAAGTTATAAAATAAATAATCGTTAAATTTGAAACAATGTAATAAATAAATTACACTAATAATTAGTTTAAATGTCCACCATTTTGACATCTATTATCATCAAATTAAGCTGTTTTACTGTCAAGTATCTACAGATTATGATTCAGTAATAGCATTAATTAAATATCAACAAATATTTCTAATTTAGTACATTTAATTAAACAAGAATCCAACAATGGGGTATGATCCAAGATGGTGTCAGTACCTTATATGCGCTACTAGAAAACGAATTATGGAACTATTAGGCTCCTGATGGACTTCTTGTGAAGTCAGAACACGTTTCTAGTGACATTGTTTTATTGTGGTTAAGATATTTAGTTTGAGTAATATATGCGTTGTTTCATTGGTTTCTCAAATAAATAAAAAAATAAATACCATACTGCAAATAAGTGTTACATTCATATTTAGAAAACAACCGCAGAATCTCTGTAGGAAGTTATATAACCCATCTTTTAGCTGTCGTAAGCATAGCATAAATAATGATCATTGCATTAAACCGTTTGGAAAAATTTAATTCAAATACCTAAAAATACCTGCACACGTATATAAAAATCTATATTATTCAGTAGTAGTGAATATACGAGACATATTGTTGATTCGATAATAATGAGAATCTATTTTTAAGTCACTTCAATCGAACGACTTTATTCCAGTTCACTTCGATGATTATAACTGATATTGGCAGAAATAGATTTCTAACGATTCGTCTGGCAGTTTACTGCAAAAAGGGAGCTTTATTGAAAAGATGATCGTATAAAAATACACTTCGTAGAATTTAAGATTTATAAAGAGGTTGTTATGGTCTAATAAAACGTGTCTTTTATTTTTGAAGCTTATTAATTATTAATAAAAGCAATAAAACTCATATAACAATCTTAAGCTTTTTTAAATAGATTCATACCCCAAATCTTCGATTCAAAAGAAAGTTGAAAGCTAATTGAAGAACTATTATTTTATAAGTTAAAAGTCAATGGAATAGAGAGAAAATGCCGCAACTTCAGGGAATTGTGGTAACTCGGGGTTTAAATATATTCAGATTTTAAATTAAGCTATATATTTCCTTATCCCAAAATTATTTATTTCATTCTTATTTTATTTATAGATCTTATAGAAGTAAAAAAAAGTTCGATACATTTTGAATTGATTTAAAGTTATTAGCCTAAGTTGTGAACTATCCATATTTTTTCAATAAAAGAAAGATTTGATTTCGAAAAATTTAGTTTTTAATTTATATGCAGAACTTTTGGAGGAATTTTTTACTTTGTTAATAATTAAAAGTAAAAAATTAAATATAATTTGGCGATCGCAGTATATTTCATACAAAAGATTGTGCAATATATATGTATATATTCCCAAGTGACTATCTCTTTTCCACAGTACATATAGACTATATCTTTAATATACATATACTATGGCCTATAGATGTTGCACTCGAACACATTGTTTGCATGTAAATCGCACTCTATTACATTTACGAATGATGTGTTCACGCGTCTTACAAAAATGCTGTCATGGCAACGTTGTATTTCTAGTTTTTCATTACTTTGAATAAACCTGGTTCTGAAACTACACGTGAATGTTTATGTTTTATAATTTTTATAGTATTTAAAAGGGTTGAAGTTTCGAATAATCAGTGTTTAAAACGTCTCTGTATAGAATTTTTGTGTAGAATTTCAATTAAAAACTTTATTTTTAGTATCTAATGACTCAAAAATCGTACGTCCAATATTAAAAAAAAGTAAAATATATGAGCTATTCATAAATAATATATTTAGTCCAGTAATTTTAGATATTAATGCACCCAATCTGGGAAAAAAACAGCAATTTTTGTATACACCTTCGTTACAATGTTATAAATAACGTGTAAAAAGTCCCCAACGATATCGTGTCGGCGTTGCGAGATATTGAAAGTCTAACGTGACGAAAAACGGTTATTCGCGAATATCTCGCTTCCTATAACTTAGAGGTCAATGGGGGTTATTATATAAATGGTGTATTATTAAATTCTTAAGAAAAAAGGTTTTACACGTTATTTATAATACTGTAACGAAGGTGTATACAAAAATTCAGCTAACTGCTATTTTTTTCGCAGTTGAAATCTAAAATTACTGGACTAATTAGAATTTTAGATTTTTATCAATATATTACTCTAATGATTGAATAACATTAAAAGTCGATATATGTAATTCTGAACTCGATGTTTTAATTCCGTAATCGACGAAAATTCACTTTTACTATAATAATATAATGATCTTAAAAAAAAATTTATGAACTCTTTAGAATTTGGAACATAACAAGATCAAGCAATATTACCGGAGTGAATTGAAAATTATATCGAGCTTTGGAATAGCAAGCTCAGAATGGATTCCATTAAATCACTTATTTATTCGAGTAGTATCGATGTAGTTTAATTTTAATAACATTTTGTTTCTAATTTCGATTCCATTTATTGGAACACGGTGTTCATTTTCTTAGGCATTATATTTAATTGCGTTTTCCGTTTTAGTGGAAACAGTGGCGTGCTATGAATATTGGTTCTAAAAATTTCGCTGATTATTATCTATAATGCTAATTTGAAAATTAACTATATTTTGACATGTATCTGTTTTCAAGGTAGTATTTTTAATAAACATTTCACCATGTATTGAAGTGGAGACTGTAATGCATAAATTTAACTTAAATAATCACTTTTTAAATAAAAAAATAAAAGTAAAGTTTTGAAAATTACTTTATTAATTAATACATTTTAAAAAGTTTAAGAGGTGTGCATTTTATGGCCAAGCCATGTTATTTTTTTTGCAATGTTTAACATGCTCTTTCAAATAAATTTTATGTCCCAAAAACCAAAGAATTACGATTTTGATACATAAACTGAAAAACATCAAATTCGCATCACTATCAAATTGAAAAATAAAACATATTGAAAAATAAAACAAGCTCTCAGAAAGGGTTTGCAATCAGACTTTAGCAAGACCATATATTTTGCGAAAGTATATTACAGCGCTTGCTTCAACATCCATACAATACCTGATTCAGCGAAGAACAGGTGAGAACCAATGACACATAGGATCTCCCTCGGCACACAAAATACGAGCCTATATCGTACGAAAACTCATTTTCTGTCAACCATCGATTTTCGTGCGATTTCTCTCGGAGCATTGTCGTACAAGGAAAAAACGAAACGGGAGTTATTTGTCATTATATATATGTATGTGTTACAGATAATGGCGTAACTAAAATGGAAAGAGTGTTGGGCACATTGACTCTTTCCCTTATAGCATAGTTGATAGATAGATAAATTTATTATAATCTCAGAGCCGTAATTAGAGGCTCTGGGACCCCGGGGCAACAAGTGATCGTGGGGCCTCTTATAAAAGATTTTTGAACAATTTTCATGTATGTGATTATTTAACTTAAATTACACCAATAAAAAATTTTTTTAAAACAAACAATAATTTCTCATATCAAGCTGCATAAAATTTATTTATAATGGAGTTATATTAGCGAAATTTTTTGTACCTTGTAAAAACGACCATTTTTACGGTTTTTCGTGTATGTTTTTTTTTTAAATATATTCAATTCTATTGCCCGGATTGCAAAAATAAAAATGCATTTTCTTCGTTATGAATTTCCCTATAAAACAAAGTATTTAAAAAAATATAATTTTATTACATAATCTAAAAAAACCATTAGTCCTTTTTTTTACAAGGACTAATAATATAGTAAATCGATTTTAATAAAATTTTGGGAAAAGATATTCCTTATAATTATAAATATGTAAGAATGACATGTTCCAAATCAAAACGGCTAAAAAACACGTTTAAAAATAAAAATTGACTCGTTGATATCTTGTGGTATGGTAGAGGGATATTTTTTTGTAGATTTTTTATGTAGGCACTATGCGATGGCACTGAAGATTCTTAAATTAAATATACTTAAATAATTTTGTAATGAATACACTAACACAATTTGGAGAAGCTTTCTAAAATTACATAATTTTATTATGTATATAATTTTTTTAATATTATAAAAACAGTTTAAAATTAAATATTTCTTATGGAATTTTTCAAATTCTTTGCACACTTAAAGCGATTCTTGTCTGATTTGGGATAGAACGGTCTTATGAAAAGAAAACACGATCGAATTGTTTATTAATTCTATACTTATATTGAAATATATTTTTAAAGATAAAGAAAAATATTAAATTTAAATTGAAACACTAGAAAATATATCAGTGTTCAATATAATATAAGTATAAAAAGTTTTATAGAGTAAATAAAATCTCATAAGCTGTTCTCAGTTTCATATTTTCCAAATGTCAAAAATTTAATCTTACTCGTATAATTGAATTCTTTGTAAGTGATAATAAAAAATACAAAAATCCGTAGGTACACTATTGTTCATAATTGCAACTATGAACAATAGTGTACAGTGTCTAACTGAATCAACCAGACAAATGAACCCCTTCCCTTCAATTTACTTGAGTACTAATTTAATAATTATTAATATCAAACTAGAAAACACTTTTATTTTATTGATTCTATAAATAACTTTTGAGTGCCTGTATTTGCTTTAAAATTTCAGCAAAATTCCTTAAAAAAATGGCTTCAGAATTTACATTTAAATTACATTACACTAACTTAAATTAGGATATTCAACATTTCTTAAATAAACTACTTTAAAATTCATTTTCCAAAAAGAATTTGCATTAAAATATTTTGTACTACCTATATAAATATTCTGAAAAAAAATGGGGATCAAAAAATATTTTTTTTGATACTTCAAAACTTGCCAGTCTGACACAGAACATGTATCACATTTCAAGTATCGAAAATTAAAACGAGTAGACTTAGTTGGTTTGACAGCTGAAAAGCTTAACTGTTATTTATGAGATGATTAAACATAAACATTTTTCGAATCACTGATTGATTTGACTTATGACCTTTTGTCCGTTATCAGAAATACAATCAATCAAACACAATTCGGCGAACATTGATGTTAAATGCTATTACGTCAAATAAAACAAACAAAAATAAATAAAATTTACAAAAAATATCTGGACGATTGAACCGTTTCATTTTTCATTTGATTTATTCTGTTATCTAAAAGCACTCGTGCTCTTTTCAGTTAACCCTTCAAGTGTAAAATATAACGAAAGAGAAAATAAACAATTAAAATAACAGTAAATGTTTTGTTGTATTTATAATTTTATAATATCAACATTAGCGACAGCGTACCTTTCTGTGGTATTTTTAAATGTAGATAAAGACATTATAAAGAAATAGGAAGGTAATTAAGAGAACAAATTAAACGCGCACTACTTTAAATGAAATGAGAAATAGTGAAGAACATTAAATAAACTATTCTAACACTTAATCATTATATAAACAAGCGTTAAGAAAATACTTTTTAGTCATTAAAGAAATAAAATGACACATAGAAAAAAAATTGCTCATTAAAATGACTAAATGAATAATACCATTATTTTATTTTATTTTATTTGGGGGGGGGGGGGGGTAATATAACATCCCTCTTTAAAAAATAAAAGTTATAAAATTAAAGCAAATTAAATTATACAATAATAACGAACGCAAATATTACTGCGCAAAATAAAATTTTAATGCTCAAAACAGAAAATGTTATTGCTTAAAAAAATTATGTTTAATATCACATTTTACGTTTAGTATAATGCTTAGAATTCAAAATGTTATTGCTCAAATACATTTTATTTAATGCTCAAAATTTCATCTATCAATTTTTAACAAAAATAACAGGATAGTATTTATTTATGAAAAAATATAGTGCACATTAAAAATTTTACGAATCAAAGTTTCATTTACATTAATATTCAGTAGTACCTATTACAGTATAACATAATACAATATGTCCGCATGAACTAAAAAGGGGTCGGCAAAAACTGATTTACATTTCAAATGAAACATCTGAACCAATATTTCAGATTTCAATATATGGTTTATTCAATACTGTTATCGATACACTTTGTATCAATATCCATAAATAATAATACATTATTAAATAAAAATATCAGTATAGCTTTTGGATAAATATTGGATTTGAAACTTTTTATAAGTTCATGATGGTTTTCAATAAAATTACATTTTCCTCGATATCACGCAAATAAGTATAAGAAAGTATTTATATTTATTATGTGCTCAAACTAACTTGTAAACAAAATTAAGTAGGGGCTTATGTACTATAGGCTGCAGAAGTCATCTGCCACCCGAAAGGTCAAAATTGCTTATAACAAATTTTAAATATATTAAGACAAACATCATCGGTTATCTTTTTCTAGGGCGGAGCTTTATAGTTAAAAGTTTATAGTTTAAATAAAAACACATTTCATTATTTAATTTTATATCAAGTTTAACATATTTAAATACTCGGAATATCAAATATTTATTGCCACAAAATTTACTTATACAATTTTCAATAGATTACATAATAATTTAAAATAAAAGTACTTCTATATCTGGCAAATTAGTTTCAAAATGTCTGTCTTTGTTTGGTACAAGGAGAAATGATTTAAATATTATAATAATCAAATGGGAGGAGCCTACTAAGTTTGAGATAAACGAATTTGAATGAAAACTGGTCGACCACTTCTACATGCGACTCTACAAAAATAATACAGTATTAATCGTCACATCTTATGGTTTTATTCTCTGTCTTTTTCAAATTTAACGCGACAAAGAAAGAGTTTTGTAGTTAGTTTGTGTATTGGTTTGTTTATTTTGCAAAACTTTAATTTAAAAATGTGAAAACTTTAATACAATATTTTAATAATTCCGTATTTTGTGTTCTTATGTGCATTTTAATCAATAATCGTATCAAAATTCAGCATATTGTATTTTCTGGAAGTGAGTAGAATAATTTGGATCTTTTCATATAATTTTTTATGTGTATGTAGTACATACATATGTATACATGTTTTTTTTATTATATATTTTTTTGTCAGTTGGACATCACAGCTACATTTAGACGTTTATAGTTCTGTATGAAATAACAAATAAATTAAGTTTGACAAACAGTGTTGATAATATTCAAAACATTATTTTAGTCCAGGAGCTGTCACGATACATTTCATGAAATGTGGGAGTATGGTACAATTTAGTATTTGCAAGTGGAATTAATTATCAAATATAGGCATTTAGTCCATTTAGTTAATTATTAGCTCTCTGACTAAAATATTTATATATTATCAACATATAATGTAACTCTAAAAGGTACTGGCACCAGTTTTGGATATGACCCCAGTAATGGCTATTTTTTAATTAAATGTACTGAATTAGAAATATTTGTTGATATGTTATTTGATTATTACCATTTCTGAATATTAATCTACATACATTTAACTGTCTTAGAGCATGATTTGATGACAATCTGCCAATAGGTGTCAAAATGGTGGACATTTAAACTGATTTATTAGTATAAATTATTAATTAATTATTATATTATCATAGCAACTACTTTACATTGTTTCAAATTTGACGATACTTTCTTTTGTATCTTTTGTGTCGTAGTACTTATTATTTTGTAATCATTAGCAAGTGTCCACCACTACGTGCTCATTACTGGTTTTACTTTATCCATTACTGGAAAAAAAAACAAAATAAAAGGCTATAATTTAAAAAACAAATTATATTTGCGGACTTTGGTAATTAAATTGATTAAATAAAGAGTTACTTGTTTTATTAGTAACATGAGTTCATGAGAATTACAAAAAATAATCCCGTCAATCACAAAAATAGTAAGCCTTGCTCTTATAGCGGCCATAACTGGTACTACTTATGTATTTTTTCTACTTATCATTCTATTTACATAAAAACAATTTTATATGAATGTAAAAATATCATTAGTATATAAATTCTTTGTTAATATTTCAAAGAATTCAATATAAAAATTGTAAAAAATATAAATTTTAAAAAGATTTTAAAATTAAAGTGATATAAATTCTTTACATGAATATCATTTCTTGTGATTTTTCCCCAACTCATCAATTGATGAATGTGACATTTACATGGGCGGTGTATTTTTGCGTTTAGGATTCATCTATTCACGTTCAGTCAAGTGATAGGGTAAGGGCTGTTTGGCAATTTTCCTTTTCACCAATCATTTCTTATAAGAGATCTATTTATGTAAAATATATTGATTCGTTTAAAACCTTGATATATTATTATTATTTTTTTAACTACGTAGTTCAGTAGATTCCCATCTTATTAGGGTTCCGTAGAAAACTAGGAACCATTATAGATTCGCTCTGTCCATCCGTCTATAAATTTATACCGATTAAGGTGAAATTTGGTATACAGACGTAGATTGATAACCTAAAAACAGAAATGATGAAATTAAAAAAAAAATATTCAAACATTTTTTTTCACTTATTCCATTGAGTGAGATATTTTTAGATAGGTTTTCTAAAATGCATCAAAAAATGTTAGATGACCTTTTGATTTTAACCCTTCATTCACGATATAGTTGTGTTCAAAGTCGTTATTAGAGCCCCCCCCCCCTCTATTTTCTAAACTATCGATGTAAAAAATCCAGAATGTAGCTTTTAATTAGTACTTTCAATGAAAATTATAACGAACACTGTCAAAAATTGTTTTAACCCACCTCCCATAGACTGAAAATAACAATTTTTCTACAGAAACATATAAGGTATTAAATAAATGTAATATATTTTATTCAAAATAATATTTTGTCTAAAAAGCATACAATGTCAAATTACTTGCAGAAACCAGATACAATAATTGTACTATATCTACGATTTGCGCTCACTTGATTCTTTTTGAATATCTGAATAAACAAAACAAAATGGTTTAACTTTTGTGATTTCTGTCTGAAAGAAGTAAAATAAGCTTCAGATCTTACAAATTGTACATACAATCGTTTTAAAATAATTCTTCATGTATTTGTCAATAGAATTCTTTTGTTGAACTTCTTTCTACCGAATGTATATTTATTCTCAAATATTGATGCCAATTTCTATAACTCTTTTCATTTTTCACCGGTTCTTTTATGAATATGGTTTTTGCAAAAAAACGTCACTTTCTATGTTGGTACGTATACTTCTACCTCGGCTAAGGAAATATTATAGAGAAGATATTCCGATCATAAAAATCAAAAAGGAAATCATTATTTGAACACTGCTTGAAAGGGTTTTTACATTTTTACCTTGACTATAGAGAGTAGATAAAATAAATATAACCTTTACCTTTGTAAGATTAAATTTCCACTTATCTTTCATCTTTTAGTTAAATAAAACGTTATAGATTACAATCAATACTGAATTGTGAATATCCAATCAAGGTCATTATGATACAGTTTATTGTTTATACTCCCACCTATGATGATCACGAGTTGATAAAATAAATTTTTAGAAAATTTATAGCAACATGAGTTAAACATTTTTGAGTACTTCATGTCTATGCAAACTTTATATTACACCATTTGTTAATTTTTTCATCATTTACAAATTTATCATTTGTTCGGGCAAAAATGAATCAAATATTACTTTAAAATTACATAAACATAACATGCAGTAAAGTTTACATTCAGGTGCGCACTTATAAGGCGCACCTGAACGTTGCTGCAAGTAGTGATGAGCGTGAGTTAAATATGATGTAATGTGTCTAGCTGGGCTACTTTATATTAATAAATATAGGAGCATATTTTATCTTTTATTAAACATTATACTATATATGTTTTTTTGGCGTTAATAAATATAATAATATTAACAATACTTGATACACTTTTCCAAATAAAATATATTGCTAACTATATATATACAGGTGCATGGGTAAAAAATATGGAATATTGCTGATATTTTAGTTTTTAGAGAAATTATTACCTATATAATGCTAATTTTAGTGCTATCAGTTACATTGCTATGGCGTCCAACTATTTCTTTTAATGACAACATAATATATATTTTTTATTGATTTTATGAATAGATCTTGTTTTTGGCATACAGTTCTGTAAAATTTTAATGAGAAAGCAAACGAAAAAAATCAAGAAAAATTAAATTAAAGTATATGTGCATTCGATTTACCACTTTAAAGACAAAGTATAAAGGAAATAATATGCCAACATTTATCATTGTGAAGATAGTGTTGTTTTGTCGGAACAAAGATAGCGTTTAAACACATCACTGCGTTATTAATGTATAAATATTTAATGTTGGTATTAAATATTCATGTCCATGAAAGTGAGCACATAATCTCTGAATATTTGTATATCATCAAAGTTGGAACCGAACACGTCAAAAATGATGTTCATAATATCGCCAGCAAAATTTTACCAGTTAAATAATGGTGTCCGTAGAGGATTTGGATAATTTTGGGTGATATAAAAATTATAGTTGGATTAGTTGTTAAAAATAACTGTAATAATTTTAAAGTATTTTTCTATTATTGCTTCCTCGCAATATCGAAGATACAAGAAGCTTTGTAATCGTTTTAGAATGAGAAAAAAATTGTTCTCCGATTTCAAAATTTTTAATAGATCTTTCCGTTTCAGGTCAAGACAAACACTTTTCATTCCGTGTTTGTCTATCTGTCTGTCTGTGTGTGTGTCTGTCCCCCGAATCCTTGTCACACGCATAACTCATGAACCACTAAACCGATATTAATGAAAATTGGTTGGATGGTTGGGTCTGGCTTAAGGACGGCCCTATTTCAAAATCATCAAAATCGTGTGTAAGGAGAGGGGTGACATCCAAAATATTTATTTTTCCAAGACACATGTTATGTGAACATTTTATAGAATCTTTTTTGTAGAGCTTTCAATTTCCTATAATATAGATCTACAACGTTTGTTGTAAAATATTCCCTTACAAAGATTTATCTCAATTTGCTTTAAAAAATCGTGTTTTTTTAAATTGATATTTACTTTGAAATATTTAATGTCATTTTGACGTTTGCATAGATTTAGATGCCAGGCAATTTATCTGAGCACTTTATCGGTTTTTATTTAAATTGTTCAATAATATAATTAACCTTTTACCTTTGGTGAATTTAGCACGAGGAAGCACTGAGAATTTACTTGGCAGATATTTTTTAAATTGATTTAATATATGAAAAATAAATTTCAACATTACATTACCTAAAATTGTCCTATAAATTGAAAAACTATGTATTATTCTTCTTTGGTTGGTAAAAATTGTAAGGTAAAAAATGATATGAAAGAAAATACATATATCAATAGGTGTGAACCATGCATTACAAAGGAAAACCTAATGTTAACCCAATCGTGCCCAGCATCACATATACGAGTATGTAACAGAGCGCTTTTGTTAAGATTTTGCGTTTGATGTAAGATTATTTTAATTCGAATGGGTTTGAAATCATACTTATTTTCGAGTATTGGACTGAATACATCAACAATACAATTACCAACGTTCTGGAGTTTTAGTATACATAAATAGATATGAATTGATGACAGAAAAAATCAGCAATATCGGTAACAAAAAAAAACCTCGGGAACGATTGAGTTAATTATAATGTTCTACATAAAATCAAGATTTATATTTAAATCAATATACGTTTTACTGCTTTTAACTAAAATATACGCTAGATACTTAACTAACCAAACAAGAAAATATAAAATACACGGCTGTAAAACGAAATTCTGTTAACGTTACGAAACACGAGCGCGTCTATTATCTTGAATTTTATTTACTTACGTATACTGATTCTATACTCTTCCCGTTTTCTCGTGAAAAATAAAGACCCAATAATGGAAATAGCGTACCTGGCTGATATTTGTTTTCGATAATGTAAAAGATTTTTCATACACGTTCACTGTTTTCAGTGTAAATTTTAAAGCCTTGTTTAACAACTAAATGATTTTAGAATGAATATTTTAAAAACGATACTGAAAATGTAAAGAATGGTTGCAGGCACAGTTTCAACAAAATTAAGAGTTTGCAGAAAGAAATATTAATTCAATATATTATTATTTACAACTAGCTCATTTAACAAAATAGATATTTAGTTCCCAAGTGATAAATGTAATTAAAAGAATATATCTATAACCCGTATCTATACAGTGTATTCCAAGTTGATTAAGACATAGGAAATTTAATATGGAGACAATTAGAAAATGGTCAAATTTAACGATGTGTGATTGGTGCATTTGGAAATTCCGCCTCGAAACTAACTGATTTTTTAATTAATCAACTGTATTTTGTTTTCAACCTTAATTAAAGCATAGATAAAATTATAATAATATTTTTTTGCAGATATAAATTTGAAAACAAAATACTAATTACTATTTTAATAAATTTTGTGACGGCATTTCAAAATGCACCAATGACACATCGTTAAATTTGACCAAAGGTTACTACAACACTTCTAATTGCCCCCATGTTAAATTTCCTATGTCTTAATCAACTTGGAAAACACTGTATAAAATCTCATTGTCAAATTAATCTTTCCAGCAAAAAATTATCTTCTCTCATGCAAACACGTTATTGAAAAACTCGAAAAGAAAAATACTTTCCGGTATTCAATATGTAAATTTCATAAAATGGCTTTTAAAAAACGAATAAACATTTCTAGATTCAAGCTTAAATATTTTCAATTTATTAATTTTAGAAACATTTTCAAAACTTTTATTTGTGGATTAGTAATAAAAAAAACTTTGTACAAAAAGTTACAAATAGAAGCCATATTTTCTTTATAAACTTCTTAATGGATTTTTCTTGTTGTAGGAACAATGGTATATATTTTGTCTATTTGTAATGAATTCAATATAGGCCATAATTCTTATAATATAGAGTAAATACTTGAATGGATGAAAATGCATTAAAAATCATAAAAAGCAAAATAGTGTATACTTAATTGTATTATGTAAAAATAAAATAAGTTAATTTTATTTGATAGTGAAAAATAAAAACATCTTTCAAGTAAATGCACATTGCATTCTCGTGCTTAATTCACCAAAAGTAGTTAATAATTGAACAATTTAAATAAAAAACGATAAAGTGTTCAAATAAATTGCCTGACATTGGTTAACCATTTAATTTTTATACAATTTTACTAAAAAAACATTAGTTCGAAATTTTTTTTTAAGTCGCACTTGATTTTTTTTTCGTATATTTTTAATTTTTTGATAATTTTAATATTATCTAAATCTATGCAAACGTCAAAATGACATAATATATCAAAGTATATATCAATTTAAAAAAATGAAGATTTATTAAAGCAAATTGAGATAAATCTTTGTAAGGGAATATTTTACAACAAACGTTGTAGACATATATATTTTATAGATTCTATAAAATTTTCACGTAACATGTGTTATTATTGAGATATTTAAAAAAATAAATATTTTAGGATGTCACGATTTTGATGATTTTAAAATGGACCGTCCTCAAACCAGACCCAACCATCCAACTAAGTTTCATTAATATCGGTTTAGTGGTTCATGAGTGTGACAAAGATTCAGGGGACAAACAGACAGACGGACGGACAGACAGACAGACACGGAACGAAAAGTGTTTGTCTTGACCTGAAACGGAAAGATCAATTTAAAGTTTTTAAATCGGAGAACAATTTTTTTCTCAATCTAAAACTAAAAAATAATTAAATTTTATTATAGCAATATTATCTAACTAGAAGTTCCACGTAGAAATAAATACGCACGTAACCTCGTAGAGGAGGGAATTGAATAATTTTGAAAAACGTAAGGAACAGAGACGACAGTACAATTTTGGCTTCCTAACAAGATATATGTACCTAGTTTACGGAGTTCTTAAAATCAAGTCAATAATAACTAACTGCACGGGAGTTCCTTTTAACCTATTCTTCCAGTGATTGAGTTTTAAATTATCGTAATTTTTAAGTGTTATATTGTAAATTCTTGATTGTGTGTTTTCTCTCTATATTTATGAAAACATTTATATATTCATATGATTATTCGGTGTACATCAACATTAAAATCATTAGTGATACGCTATAAATTGTCATATTAGTTTTTAAACTAGTGTTTTTGGTATTACATTAATTATATCACTGTTTTTTTTTGTGTTTACATTTGTTACAATTGTGCACGGTTCGTTTTTGTTGTTGTTTTGGATTACGTTAAGATCAACTAATGATTGTATAATACTTCAATGGAATTAAGGTATTTTAATTATTTATTATTGTTAAATCTTACACTGGGTTATTGTTCTAATTTGTTACGTTATGTTATAATGTTTTATAGTTTGTTACTAAAAAAATACTTCTAAGGTAAAACATATTTATTCTTTCGTAATTACTTAAAAATTCATCCCCACACGTTGGCTGCCTCGGTTTTCCATGACACAGTCGATTCGTTCTGTAATTAATTCCTCGATGACAATACCGCACGGCCAGAATGTGTAATGACAAACTTCAGCGAGTTATAAAACAACTGTCGTTGGTTTTTCTATACCATTATTTTTAAATCAGTGATTTCTATTTTGATTATTTAGAATTCCAGTGTTCAAAAAATTTATCTATTTTTTTAACTCTATTAAAGTATTAAAAAATGGTATGAAGAACTATACACGATTTCAATATAATATAAGAAATTTATATAAATATAATATAAGAAATTTTTGTGGAATTTGTCAGAAAACTAAAAAACCTGTTGTGCTGACTATCATAACAGAAATTTGTATTATCTACACCTAACCAAACTTCAAGGTGTTAAATTGTTTCATGCAACACACGTTTGATTAAATTTCACTTTAAAGTAAAACTTCAAAAAGAGAAACTTTAAATTTTACAAAAAGTACTTTTCTGGTATTTACAAATACACATCCTGGTTTTTGGAGCTATTAAAACCCGTTTGCATTTTATTTGTTGGCCATTCCGTTTATTACATACAGGAGCTTGACAGTAGCGAGCTCTTTTTCAAAAAACCCGAACACCAACAAAACGTTGCTAGATGGGTTCTCTTTTGTTCATTTACTCGAAATATATTATATGAATATTATTATGAACTCATTATGAGTTGCGGAATTTCACCTCCTCAGATTCCATTTTATGAATACTGGGAATGCTTTTAAAGGGAATGTTTTAATTAGAAACCAGCAGGTATTTTAATAAAATAATATTTATTTCAGTCCGTCATTTGTTTTTTGAATGCATGATTGTTTAGAACTTATTGTTAGAGAAGGAAAGATATAGGACTCATAATACGATACCTAACATTGAAGCCAATATACTCCGCAAAATTGTGCTCCCTAAAGTCGGTGGTGTATTTTTTTAAGTACATTATCTTTCCTACCAGTCAAATATATTTGTAATTTTAAGCATAATACAAATTTTAAACCGACACCTGCAATGAATACAGTATTTGAGAAAAATCATGTTTCGTATAATATATATATACTTTTCTAATCTATGGTTTAAAGAGTTGAAAAAATTAAAACTATCAAATATACAGTGTGTTCCTGAATCATGCGACTCGTGAATAGATGTAAAAGATAAAAAGAAATTGAGTTGAGGTTGTCCTTTGGGGTTAAGCCCCGTTAGAATAAAAAATACATAGCTTTATTCAGATAAAGTATCTTTTATGACATGACAAAAATAAAGATGTGAGCTTTTTTAATTTAATACATTCAAAACGATATGTTTAAAACCTATTCGTTAAAATTATATTTTTTTACGAATTGGTCTGATATTTATGAAATTGAGTATAAAGGTATAATTTATTGTTCTAAATAACTTTTTTGAATAAGATTTATCTATATTACAAACAAAAAAAGTTAAAGAAATAAATCATTTCTGCAAAGTTGACTGATATTTACGAAATTTTGTATATAGGTATAGTTTTCAATTAGTCCCTTTACTCAACGTTCGAGAACGCACGTTAAGGACTTATTTTTACTTACAATTTACAAAAAAAATATTTTGTACTATAAAACGAAACTAAAGTACTGTAAACGAAGAGTACTTCTTTATCTAGCAAATGAATTTCAAAATATCTACCTTTGTTTGGCACATTGAGAAATGATTTAAATATTATAATAGTCAAATGGGAGGAGCCTATTTGTGATAAGTGAATTTGAATTAAAAGTGGTCGACCACTTCTACATACGACTTTACATCGATCGACTGTTTTGCTACAACGTCAAACATAAAACCATGAAACAAAACAATAGCATACTTTTGTATAAACAAACAGTTAATATTATTTATACTGCATAGAATAACACATACATTGGAAAAGCCAATAACTCCATGAGCATCCTTCATAATTTCAAACTGAAATTTGTTTATCAAAACAAACATATGTATGCATACATTCTCGTACATAAAATATTATCTAAATACATAAAATACTTGAAATCTTGACGTTTTCATTTAAATTTTCTCTAATTTCAATTTATTTATAATTATTTGATACAAAAAATTACCTACTTTTGCAAAAATTCTACAAATATACTGGTAATACTAAAATGACAATTTTCAAAAGTTAATATTTTCATAACGATGTGGTAAAAATTGAAACATAATTAAATTTAAATTTTAATAATATTAATCTATCACATAAAACAATTATTAGAATTTAATCTTGAATTTAGCTCATAGAATAACCTCCTTAAATACAACACAAGTACTTTCAATAATTATACTTAAATTTTTGTAATTTGAATCACAATTATATTTGTATTTTTAACAGTACTTAATATAAGTAGTAAAGTACAATGGCTTTCCAATAAATGTATTTAATTAAGTACAAATAAAAATACTTTGGTTTGTTCAAGTACTTAAGTACATGCTGTTTGGATGTGTATTTTTAGTTTATATTTTAAAAATGCTCATTGAAAGCTCTAGACGCAAGCGTTGTGGAGCTTTTACAATGAAGGGTGCCTCTTGACCTATTATGTTCCACCAGGCGCTCGTTTATTGAAGAATGAACAAAAGTATAAAAGGTCACCGAGTTTCTTGTTTTCATTCCATGGACAGCAGACCATTCATAATGGTTATCTTTCGTGAGAGGAAAAAATATTTGAAAATATTACTATTGAATGAGTTCTTTTTGTAATTGTATTTTCAAGAAACTTTAAAAAAATTAAATTATATAACTCGCCAAACAACTTTTCTAGTACATGTGCGTAATTAAGGTTATTCGATCGTTAGGCCAATGTATAGATAAAAGTCTAAAAATGTAATATGTTATTTTTGGATACCTCATATATTTTACAATTTTTTTAAAATATGCGGACGTATGGTTTTGAGTAATTGGATGTTAAAAATAGAGTTTTTAATACACGGTAAATGAGAGAACTCATTTATAAACAAATTAAAAAAAGTTCTACTAAAAAAAATTTTGAGTAAAAAAATTTTAAATTTGTTTATAAACAATTAATATTTTTTTAAACAATCTCGATGTTTATACATATATACAGAAATTTTGTTGCCGTTAACGAGAAAAATGTTGATCGTGTTTACATTATAATATTATTGTTTATAACTTTTGCGAAAAAAAATTTGTTCGCGACCGAAACCAACTTGGAAAATTTCAACCTAAACCCAAAACTCAAACTTTGACTGCTATGCAGAAAATTCCAAAAATTTAGATTTCGACTATGCTCGACCAATACTGCGATGCTATATAGGTCGCTTTTGTGGTACCTCACACTTTTTTTGTGTGGCTGTGATTATTCATAAATAGATTTTTTTTGATCAACGTTATAGATATACAACAAGAAATCCCATTATAAATAAAACACAAAAACAATACACTGCATTTCCTACAATTCCTATACAAACAAATAAACAAGGTACATAAAATAATATTCTTTGAACCAAGACACTCACTTTCCGTAATTTACTTTTCCCATAGGATTGAGAGGAGAGCTGTGCAAGAAAATCGTCTCTAATTTCAAAATTTTTACATTTACCTCTCCCCTATAGGTATAGTTTATTGGTACATATGTGCGCCATCGTCATCTGGATATGTTGATGTTTCATGTTCACAACAGAATACATGCTACTTTGATATATCTGATACAAACAGAAATCGATGTAGAAGATGAAACGTGATCAAAGAAAAGTAATATCCTATGTTGAACAATATAAATTTATTTCAGATATATTTTTTTTCTTTTCATAACTTACTTATACGTAGGTTTCAGTAGCGTATCAAGGATTTAATGAATTGGAAAATTATTAAAAAACAATATCATTTAAAATTTTGGAGAAATAGAAAGTGGCCCCATAGAATTTTTTATTTTTATTTTCATATCTAAACATGTGGGGTGACAAAATGTAGATTTCAATTAGTAAAATATGACCCTATTTTTATATTATTTTTTAACTCAAAAATGCACCTGTGGTTCCATGTAGTACATTCTTCGGAACCCTTATGGCATACACTCATGTATGCCCGAATTATTAATGTTTCATACCGAAATCTGTATGAAATCATATCTGACTGTCAGCCTTCTGAACCATTTGATCTAGAAAACTGAGATTTGGCATTTTTGTAGTAAATAATGAACCAATAAAAGAATAAAATTATAAAATAGGGGAGGAGGGCACATTTTTTAAATTAAATCCCGCCGAGTGGGGTCCTTATAACAAATAAAAATAAATATAAAAAACATAAATTTACGATATCAGAAAAATGTAAATTCTAATAATACATATTCTAATTTTAATTAAAATACAATTATATACATTCGGATATTTTTATCTCATTTAAATGAATTATATAAAATTATGACGAGAGATTTTCTTAAACTGTTCGTGTCGTGACGGTTATTGAATTATAACTCATTGTGATAGGTCTCACAGAAACTTTAGGGAAACTTGTAAACATTATGAATAAATTCAAGGAAATTACTTTCTCCCTGTATCAGTTTAAATTCGATTAAGTACTTTAAATTAGCTTATCTTTTTATTCCATTGACTTTGAAATGCGACTCAATGTTCTTAAGAGTTTTTTCTCAACTATATAATAACAAATGTATTAATTTATATTAAACTGTGATTCTTTTAAATTAGTTATTTTTGTATTTTTCTGCCGTTCATTTAAAACAGAAAATATTTTAACCGTTGTTCATTAAAAATGTAAGGTTTTTTCATATTTCTTCATTATGTTTTGCGTGTTGGATTTAACGCCATGTTCCAATTTAATATTATATTAGATAATTTATACATACACAATGTCCCAGATTCGAAAGAAAACATTTTTTTGAAATCAGTTTAATGTTTAATTAAACAGTTGAAATGATGTCCACTTTTCATACCACATTCTCTACAAAATGACGTCCTTAAAATTTTTTCATCAGTTATCATGAATCAGTAATACCAACTTTAGTACTAAATATTTTTCCATGTTATTTAAATGGGAAACAAACCCCCCTTGTGGCATCTCATAAAATTGAACTACAGTGTAATCCTTTTGGGGGGGATTTATTTTGGGTCATAAACTACCTTATTTCGTAACGAGAGCGAGGAAAAGAAAATATCAATTTTTTTTTGACACACCCTAATGTACAGGCAATTATTAGTTACCTTCTTAAATGTCACGCAAAATAATGTAACTACGTCATCAAAAACGTAACATATCTCTAAGTTAAGCCATTTTTGAATATAATGTTTGGTCCTTCGAAACTGACAGTTTCGAGTTATGCATGTGCCTGGAACCGAAAGTAATGTACATAACTAAAGGGAATGACTGTACTTACATTAGTTTCGATTATTACTTCAATAATAATGCAGTTTAAATCCTGACTTCAAACTTAATAATAAATTGTTTGATAAACATTAGAGTTAAAGTAATTTTTCATAGCAAACAGCAAACGTTAATTAAGATTTAAATAACTTAAAAATATCACAGAAAAATGAGATTTTTAGACGCCCAACCTTAACAATAGCAAGTATAAAAACGTATGTATATTATCTTATATAAAACAGAGATAAAATTTTATAAATATTTATTATACTGGAATTACGACTTCCGCGTCTAAAAAATAACACTTTACCTCCAAGATAAATTTTGGACGATGAAGCCGCAGTATTTTAATATTGAAAAGAAAATGATCTGGGTGCTAATCCGGTATTAGCCGGCTCAGGATTATGTTAACCCTTTACGTTTCGGTGGTTTCAGACTTCGTTCTCAACTAGATGTTCATTTCATTTTGTTTTCAACACAAAACTACGAGTTTATTAAAATGCGATTCGCTGTTTTTCTTTTTACTGTCGCGTAGTTATTACTTAAGATTTCAATAAATGTACAGTGAAACTTTTACATGCTGGTCGTTTAAGGAAGCAATCAATTCAACAAGTTTCACTGGTTTATCAGAAATAGTCTACAGAAAATCGTATAAGATAAAATTCGGTATTATGGTATGGAATAAATTCCCATTGTAAGATTCTAGAAAACTGCCTGTGAAGTAAAGGGTATCATAAGCGTTGTCTGCCCTGATTGCCCCAGAGTACTTTTCCCTCTCTCTCTATGTATCCACATACTATATATAATAATGAAATATACACTTTTTATTTGAATTCAATTAATCTATTGTTATTTTTTTCTATCTACATAAAGTAGTTTAAAAAGTAAAAAATATATAAAATTAAAATAACATATTTATTTGAATATTGCATCTTCCTTCATCTTCTTAATGTTTACTTCTAGGGAAGAGGGGCGTAAGGTTGCAACACTAATGTCCGGTATTATAAAGGAGCTCGCAAATTTGCAAGCTTGCAAGCACTTTCAAATGGGGTATTAAACTTATATGACAGTTCTATTGAAGTTTTTGACAGATAGTTTCATCAATAGGAAGTAAAAACAAAGGTATGTAAAGTATATTTACTAAAGTGTATTTACTAATCTAAAGTAAAAACGGTAAAAATCAACTTACCTACTGCGCATGAAACTATTTGTTAAAAATTCCCAATATAACTGTCCATAAGCGATGTTTTAAGTAATCAAAACTTTTCAGTTTGGAGAAGTTTTACTGTAATATGTTTTTTAAATGTTTGAATTATAAATGATTTTTATTTTACATGATTCCTTTTCAATTTAACTTTTCTGGTCAGATTCATTGTTCAATTAATATTTTACTGTCTATTGATATAACAAAATCAATAATAATTAAGGTTTTTAGTTTAATCTATAAATTTAATGTATCTTTCATTGTAATCTAATCTCAAATTTACCCAATTTTAATATAATTAGAACTTTAAACAATTAACAATCAAACATAAATGTGAATACAAATATTATAACAACGAAATTTGTTAATAATATAATTAATAAGTAAACTTAAACTACTAAAACATAATTTTCTCTTGTATGGTATTAATTCAGTTAAGATTAAAAAAATTAATGAGGTCTCAAATCAGTATCAAGTTCACATACCATACTAATTTTATTTATTTTCACTGAAGTCACCTTGTTAGCCTAATGGACTCCAATTTTGAACGTTGATATAACTCGAATAAAAAGATTTCCGTATATGTGACCTTCCTCCGCATTACCCAATTTGAATACCAAGACTTCGCATGAATTCTAAAGAAGACTGACATTTACATTTCTTCTTATACTATTGTACCAAACTATATTTTAATATAATGTGTGTACCAAATCTTGTACATACAACATTCATATATTCTTTAAATTTTTCCGCTATTGTATAGCGTGCTTCATCTAAAATTTATCCGCTGAGGTGCTGGAAGCTTTCATGAATCATGTATAAACGATGACGTATGGTGTCAAGATACCCTCACACCTACGTTTTAAACCCTCTCTACAGACATATATAACACACTTGTGAATGTGAAAACGAGGCAGGATACAAATATGATATGTAGGATATATGTAGTTTTATGTGTTTTAGGAATTTATTTAGTGATAAATTAATTAATATACATAGGGTGAGCCAATTAAAATGACAAACCCAAATAACTTCAAAAAATGATTGTGACTGTGCCGGGATGCACAGTCGAGGGATTGACGTGAATACGTGCAAGTGGGGTTGAATAAAACTCAGATTAATGGATACATCTGGATTTATTTGTTTTGTTAATGGATGATACATCTTTATTTTTTTGTTTGAATCTTTGTAAAATGGACTTGGAATGTTGACGTAAACTTTGTTTTTATAAAGCAATATATGTATATCTAGTATTGTATAATATAGTTATTTCTTATGATTTATACGAACATAAAAACAATTAATTAATTAATACGAAATTAACTTTTTATTTTTTTATTCAATTTAAAAAAACTAATCAAAAAATTAAAAACGTTAGGTCGTAGTGAATATATTTTAATATCCTGCTATTATTTTTTCAATTCATTTAATTGATATTACAAGCGTAATCGTAAAAATGAAAAATTTACTTTTTTATTGTTTTTGTATAGGTTATATTTTTATCACTCATTAAAACTTGTTAAATGTTCTGATTTTTACGTCGTAGACCTAATCGAGATTTATAATTTAAAACCAAAATCCGCGTGGTAGCTACTCTGAGTGTCGAGATATACTAATTATAAATTTACGCTAGTGCGCCAAACTGATCTCTGCGCGTTACATCAAGTTTCTGAAATGCTCATGCACCCAATAAAACACTGTTCACACGACACACGGTCAGCCGTGTGTCGTGTGAACACTCTCATATAAAATGCATTACCACTGCTAGGCGCACGGGTAAAAACCGTTACGGCGCGGCGCCGTGTGAACGGACTCTTACAATCAAAATACAAACTATTATATTTGTGTATAGATTGTAAATGTGTAAATTTGAATTCCTTCCTTTTAAAAATGCTGATACTGCCTTAAACTTCAAATTCTGCATAATACTTTATTGACAATATATGATAAATTTATTTTTATTATTAGTATGAACCTCACTTCAAATACACATCATTATTTAATACGGTCCAAAACTATATGTCATCAAAAAACGCTATTTAATTTTGTACGACCTCCAAACTGAATTGCCATGGACACAGGGTCATCTCCGAGAACAAATGAATGTCACAGAAGCCATTTCCATATCCTCCTTAGCATTCTTCTGCATGAATGGTGATGGCGAACATAAACACACACACACACACACACACACACACACACACACACACACATACACACATACACACTCGCTCACGCGCACGAACTTGCTGTTCGTCGTCTATTTTGCTGCTAATGAAGTTGATAGTCCTCTGTCTTCATCCACATATATTTGTGTCAAATTTTCATATGTGGTTTCAGGGTAATGTTTTAGTGTTTGTGCAATGAACTGCATTCCTTCACGTTATAAGGGATGGTTATTTATGTATTACAAATGTCTATAGTGGAACTCATAGATTTGCTGTCTACGATTTATTTGTGTATATTGTTTATGCTGAAAGCATATATATAATTTATTATCATTAATACACATTTTTATTTTGCTAAACTAGAGTTATTGCTTTCTCGCAATATCGAAGGTACGTGAAGCTTTGTGATCGTTTTAAAATGAGATAAAAAATTGTTCTCCGATTTCAAAATTTTAACTTGATCTTTCCGTTTCAAGTCAAGATAAACACTTTTTGTTCCGTATCTGTCTGTCTGTTTGTGTCTGTATTAAAAATAAAATATTCTCTTACAAAAATTTATCTCAATTTGCTTTAAAAAATCGTCATTGTTTTTTTAAATTGATATTTACTTTGACATATTAAATTGTCAAAAAATTAAAAATATACGAAAAAATAATCAGGTGCGTCTTAAGAAAAATGTCGATCTAATATTTTTTTAGTAAAATTGTATAAAAATTAAATTGTTAACCAACGCCAGGCAATTTATCTGAACACTTTATCGGTTTTTGTTTAAATTGTTCAATAATTAACTAACTTTTTGGTGAATTTAGCATGAGGAAGCACTGTGCATTTACTTAGCAGATGTTGTTTTATACTTACACTTATTTTTTATTGTACACCGAGTAACACGGCCATGCCAAAAATACCGCAACCATTAATTAAACTGATTGAGAATATTATTTAAAAATATGCAAACTGACTTTCGCCCATCCGTCATGACCAACAACAAAGGTTAGAGAATCAAAAGTCCCCCTTCCATAGCAAATGGGTTACTGTACCACTCCGGGTCCATGCCAGATGTCGCAAGAGGTGACCGCGGCTACAAACGCGGGGACAACACTCTCAGGGTCACCATTTAACCTCCTCTCAACCCATACAACCTTCCCCCCCCTTTAAACCCCGCATTTGCATATAGTCAGGAGCAGATAAATGTTTAATTAAATTAAACGTAACTGAGGATCGCAGCTAGCTATGTATCATACAGTATCTGCCTGTGAGTGTGTATGTGTGCTAATGAGATGACCTGATTGGCTCGGCGCAACTACCTCACCCTGCTGTGGATCATTCTTTGCAGATTAGCGAATGCCCCGGTGAGCGGTTAACTGTCGCCTCGATTCAAAATGTTGATGAATTAATTGTGATAATGGGTTAAAAGGAAATGTCTTTTGATTGGAAAAATGACTTTTGGGTGATGTGGAATGGTTAGAATTGAATTACTTTATAGGGTTTTAATTTTAATTCAATAATGTAGAATGTTTTATAATACAAAGAAAATAAATAAATATCGACTAATTTTATGATGATGAATATATTTTTTGTTTTAGCTACTACTTGTACTAGTATACTATGCGAAAAATACTTATTATTTACATATTAATCCAATTCAATTCTTATTAACTATAATTTACTCGCGGTTTCGATCGCGTATATTTCGAAATCGGTCAGTGCCCGCGCGACTAGCTGTTTTAAAAAATCCTCACTAAAAAATATTATTTTTAAATTTGTCTCGTCTAATAATTAAATATATATGTATCACAATTCTCTTTGATTTCATCATTTCATTATATAATTATATTAACTGTACCCGTGCGGCTTCGCTCGCGTGGACTACGGACTTATTGTTTAGGATTTTTCAAAAATATAATTGAATAAAATACAAATACGATTAGTTATTATAATAACTAATCAACACCTGAATTACCTAACAAAAACGAATCAAAACAAAAAGTAGAAATATTTTTTGTTCAGTTTAAATTTAAAAGTTAATTGTCGAAAACAATATAACCAATTGACGATCAAAAGACAACGGCCGAGCCGAATGGAGTCCGAGTGCATGGCCAGATAATATATCTATGAACTAAAAAAAAAACACTTAAATTGGATAAGTGGTTGTCGAGTGTTATGCGAATTAACGGACAGACAGGCAGACATTGAACTTTATAGGTATATATATATATATATATAGATATGATTTTTTCATTAGAAAATATTTACTGTAAAGTAAAGTTTTCTTAATATGTGTCTGACACAATTATTTAAATTAATTTATTGGTTTAATTTCATCAAAATCAGAAATATTTTTAATTATTTTTTTTCGTTTATATACATATATATCTTTTAGAAAATATTAATATGGACCTGTCAATTATCAACATTATCTAACAGCGAAAGTTCCATCAAAATCGACCCAGTACTTTCCATGTTAAGTGAAAACAACTAAACATAAAGACAATATTTTTAAAAAGTATAAACTTTAAGTTATTAGTATTGATTATTATAAATAATTAACAAAACACGCATTAATAATTTTTTTAGTTACTTCACTTCATGTGTTTCAGTAAAACAACTATAAAAACTGATTTGAGGTAAAAATATCCTAGTTAAAGCAAAATCAAAATAGACACGTGCCATCTCTAAAACTGTCACTGAAAATACACATCTCCATTTATTAAACAAATAAGTTGTGAAAGTCAAACACGATCTGAACTAAATTAAATTTTGCATAATCAAAGTAATTATATACACGTGATGTTTGACAAGTCAGTTAACAAATCCATTTAAGTCGGGCAAAAATCTAGCGTGCCATTTATAATTTCGTCAGATCGAATCTACAGCCTATGCTCTCTAACTTTGTTAGACGCGCGTAGATTGTAGAACAGACCAGGACGTTTGAATACCAGAGACGGTACAAGGTATTATTTCGAACTTATAGTGGATTTTATAATACATATAATATACATTTTATAATGTAGTCCACGGTGCTCTGGAAGCCAATTTAAATTAAAAAATTGATTACCTCTGTTTTCTTTGTACAATTTCATTTTTTAGTATTTAAGGAACATTTGAAGACCAAAAAGAAAAAAATCGCCTCGGCGCTTTTTTAATAATTCATAAAATAAGAAATACATAAACCGTGTGTAGAATTATAACGCGAATTTTATTAAGCATTTATTGTTTATTAACTTTTTACTCTACATAATAAACAAAAAATTAAAAATAAAAATTTGGGATTCGAACTCGGAACACTCAGTTTACAAAAAAAAAAAATATTGGAACTCGAACTCGGGACCCTTAGTTTACAAGATTTGCTATAATTTTTTGTAAATTTTAAAATATCAATCAAACGGTATTTTATTTCGAAAAATCACAAGAGACACAATAATTTGGTTTGATATTATCGATCCAATAATTAGTACCCCAAATATAAACTATTTTCAATTTTATTATAAGACTCTTTTTCTTGTGGAGTCTCTAGCCTTTCAGGTATTTTTCCCATCTTTTTTAAACTTGGTAAAAAAATCGATCTTGTAAATACCTCAGTTAAGTTTGTTAGTTAGCGGAATTCCTTCATGAAATTCAAAATTGACCCGGTAGGTGACGCTGGAGTCGAGATATTTATGAAAATGTGTATTTATAGTCTGATTTTTAAACAAATTATTTTTCTGCAGAATAGCGTTTGCCGGGTCAGCTAAAACAACAATTACAACCCTCCATACGTGAAAGGGGGTGAAATATTAATCTCCGTGCGAAGCCGGAATGGGTCCACTAGTTTAATTTTAAAAAACAAAGTTTAAGACAAATTACGTTAAAATATCAGATTCCACGATCAATTTTACATAAATATTTTTGACATGATTTCAACAAAAAAAAAACTTCTCGAAAATACAAATTATGTGTCACTTTATAATTTTTTAGATGGATCGGCTCTGCAAGTCCTTCTAGCTGATGCTAACTTCGTTAGACGCGTGCAAATAATACGACTACAAGAAAACCGGGCCTCGGAAAGTAAGTTCGTCGAACGGAAAATTAATTCGTGAAATTATTTCTTAATTCACTCATCGACTGTTTTCTTTTGCATCTGCGAAACTAATTTAAATTCAGCTCCACTGGGATTCTGCTGTATATAGTAATATGATTACTGTGCGAAGATTATGTTTCATTCTATATTTTCGTCAATTGAACTACTACTAATATTCAATGTTAATGATTTATATTTTTTTTAGCACGTATGAATTTTCCAAAATGAAGAAAAATTAAATAAAAACTTTTACTAGACAATCTGCTAGGAGGGCCATATGGCCCGAGCCCTTGTAGTCTCAGAAGCCCCGGCTCCCCGAAAATAATTTGTATTTTAGACATTTATTTAATATTTATATTATTTATAATATTAAAATAATATTAGACAGTTATAAGAAGATTACGAGTTCAAACTTTTAATGATAATAGGGAATTTGTTAGAAATTTCCTTAGGCTCGTGAAATGGAGAGGTATGGGGCCTTCGAAATGGTGTTTTCCCGGGGCCCGATTGAAGCTCTCAGGGCCTGGGTATATGTATATTAAAAAGTGTAATATGACGGTTTCTTCATATAAAATACAAACTAAATTAACTTTCCTTTAGGCGCGCGGATTACATTCGTAAACTACTCTTTTAAAAACTGTTACAGTTAATACTTATACCCTATTTACACACGCGCCCTTTTGAGTAACTGTTAAAAACACTTCCTTGTATATTCTTAGTTAGTTAGTTGAAGTGTTTTAGTGCGATATCGTGAGTTATAGCGAATCAAATACAGTGTTTAAAAATGTGGCTTACGCATATACATAATCCTCACGCCTAACGGAGGGTTAATAAAAAAAACTTAATTTGAAACAGCAGGGGTTATTTTAGTGTGTAGTTGAAAAATTGCAAGTAGAAAGAAAAATATAAAAAAGTGTAAATGTAGAGTAAAAAAAAAGGTTACTGTAATTTGTAAGAGAAATATACAAAGTGTAAAGCAAAAAAGCAAAAAAAGGGATTTTCAGTTGAAAAATTTTCTTAAAAAAACCCTGTGAAACAGTATTTCTTTATTGTACATTTTTTTGTTGTTATTTTCGATTTTCTGACGTCGCAGTTCATATTATTTAGTTTTATCAATTTATCTTTTAAATCTAGAACATCTTGCTACTATATGAGAATATTTTGATATTAGAGTTTTTTATGTATGTAGGTAAGGAACATATTACATGGGTAATTCATTTTAAAAAGAGGTATTAAAGTGTGAAATTCTCTTCGAGATTTATAAACTCCGTTTATAAAAAAGATAACTATAATCAATATAATATTTTGTAAATTCTGTCTGTACAATGAAAATATAATTTTTTAGTTTGTCGTTTTTTAGGCTGTATTATCCATTTTGATAAATTTTTAATTGTCTGTCTGTCTGTTCGTTTGTTTGTTCCAACATGACACAAAAATAATTCTTTTAGTTTAGAGATTTATAGCTCACCCGTATTAAGGAAATTAAACAATTTATATTTTATAGTAAAAATATATTAAATGAAAATTGATAACAATTATCTCGAGTTTAAAACTGTCGATCTCTTTAAAATTTCACGTTCGGATAGATATTCTTGTTTTTTTCATCGTATGAATTTTTACTTCCTCGCAATATCGAAGATACGAGAAGCTTTGTGATCGTTTGTGATCGTGTGTCCGTGTGCCCGTCTGTTCCCTGAATCCTTGTCACACACATAACTCATGAACCACTGAACCTATATTAATGAAACTTGGTTGGATGATTGGGTCTGACTTGAGGACAGTCTCATTTCAAAATCATCAAAATCGTGTGTAAGGGGGAGGGGTGACATCCCAAAATATTTATTTTTTCAAGATATCTCAAGAACGACACATTATACGTGAAAATTTTAAAGAATCTTTTTTGTAGAGCATTAAATTTTCTATAATATAGATCTACAACGTTTGTTGTAAAATATATATTAAAAATATGTATCTCATTTTGCTTCAAAAATTCGTCATTTGTTTAACCAATTCCAGGCAATTTATCTAAACACTATCGGTTTTTATTTAAATTGTTCAATAATTAACTACCTTTGGTAGTAATAAATCCAATAAATTATCTGCGATGTTTTCATTGTAGAAGCTTTCATTGTCATATAAAAATCTAACAAACTAATTAAATACATTGCCAAATTGACTTAACCTACAAACTATTAAACCAAATTTACACAAAATCAGATTGAAGCACGCAAACACGCAGGTACGTATATTTACACAATTACTTTAATAACACGGGACGTTCACTAGCGGATATTGGCAGTTAACCGACTGTTTACGGCACTACAAATTGATTGCGAAACGTGAACATATACACTTTATGCATGCGCGTACACCATGAGCAAACACAAGATTTTTCCAAAGGGACGCAAAAAAAATTATTTTGCGAAAAATAACGCGTGATTTTTAAAAGAAGCAAAATAATCAAGGAAAATTGTCGCTATTTCATTTTGAGACAACATCATATTTTTTCACTGGTTTTTGATCTGATGAATTTTCAACGTTACAACGAGATCTTTGTAGATCTTTGCAGTTCTCCACAGATCAAAAACCAGTGACAAAATATAATCTCAAAATGCAAATCTATCACGATCTGATTTGATCACTTCAGATCTGGATTTTTTTCCCTGGTATAGCCCTGCAATCTAGAAATTTCATGAGATACTCAATATAAATTATAAATCGATGGGTAAACTGAAAACATTACAGCCTAAAAATATATTATTACAGTTTCAGACAGTAAAATATTATAGGTTTTTGCTTACTATCCAGAAAAGACAGGATAAAACTGTAATTATGTCGTTTTTAGACCGAAAAAACAAAACAGCAACATCGTGTCTATTTTAACAAAAGTGTAAAAAACCCTATGCATTTTTAAATACGATGTGTTTTCCAACACCGTGTTGCTGTTTTGTTTTCTTTGGTTTAAACACGCCATTATCTACAGTATATTTTTTCCGTTTACATACTCGTATATATAATATATATATGATTGTATTCAAGAACCTCAATTAGTGATATCCACTTACTAGTCCATTTAAATTATTTTATATATTTTTCGGTACAAACGTTCTATGAGTGTCTCACAAAAGATGATAATCCGAGTTATGTTTCTGCCGCCATCTTGAAAAAATCCGTTAGAAATTTTTTCTTACATAAATATCGGTATTTTGTGTTCCAAATACCAATTTTTACTTCCATGTTCTGAAAGAAATGGAAGTATTGTAATACCGTCGAAAAATCGTGTCCAGATAATAGCAGATTCTAATAAATAGAATTCGAAGAGTAAACATCCGTTCTCGTTTAAATAATTACTTTAAATAGAATTCATTTGATAAATGTTGTAGAGAATATTATTATCTTTAATTTATATTCCATTTATTTTATATTATCTTTTATTAGTTTGTCAGATTTAATCAAATAAAATTAGAATCACATGCACTGTTCACTGTGCTATATGCAATTATATAAATAAATAAGGTAGTGTCACCAGTCTTGGATATGACCCCAGTAATGGCTATTCTTTAATTAAATGGACTGAATTATAAATATTTGTTGATATTTGATTACTACCAATTCTAAATATTAATCTACATATATAATACATTTAACTGTCTTACAGCGTGATTTGATGACAATCGGCCAATATGTCTCAAAATGGTGGACATTTAAACTAATTATTAGTATAATTTATTTATTAATTATTATATTATCATAATAACTGCTTTACATTGTTTCAAATTTAACGATTCCTTATTTTATATCTTTTGTGTAGTAGTACTTATCATTTTGTAATTATTAGCAAGTGTCCATCACTGCGTGGTCATTACTGGTTTTACTTTATCCATTACTGGAGAAAAAAACATAAACAAAATAAAAGGCTGTAATATAAAAAAACCAACTATATTTGAAGACTTTGGTAATTAAATTGATTAACTAAAGAGTTACTTGTTTTATTAGTAACATGAGTTCATGGTAATTACAAAAAAGAAGCCCGTCAATCACAAAAACAGTAAACTTTGCTCTTATAGCGGCCATAACTGGTGCCAGTACATTAATGTAAAATAGATAAAAACAGTTACGAAATCAATTTGTCTTAAGCATTTACGCAGACGCCATTGGCACTAAATATATCGGTTCGTCTCCGTACAATGTGTCAGATATATACGGGGCAATAAACATTTTATTTACACATCACAGAATAAACAGCATCACAAAAAACCTTTAACACATACACATAACAAAATTAGCAATAATTATTATTGACACGTTGCGTGTGCATGTGTGTGTGTGTGTGTATACCTACATGTATGTGTATTTGTGGGTGCCAGTGTGAGTAACAACTGTCAATTTTCTCACGGCGGAGGCGAACTTTTTTGTTTTTTGAGAGTGTATCGAAATATAAGTTATTATACTTGTGTTATTTTTTGGCGTGTATTTTGAGTAATTTTTCATCTAGATATGATAACAATCTGAAATCATATTTTATATAAAACTCGACCCTAAATACTTATACTTATTCCACTATCAATGTGATTACATTATTAACGTCCAAATAAAAATCCACATGTTCTTGTGTCATAAAAATCAATAATAATCTAACAGTAAACTTGTTTATCTTAGGTCTGTCTCAAGGTATATTTATAAAGACAAGGTTATCTCATCAGCTCCTTGACCAATCAGCGTTGGCGCAGGAATTGAAATAACCACGAAGATATATTCAAATGTTAGAAATGTAATTAGAATATCAATTACAAAAAAATATATTATTATTCTTGTTTTCGTATTTTTTGATATTTTAACAACACATACGATCAAAGAAGTACAAATTCGACATTGCAAAATCATAAAAAGTTGCCAGAATCACAGAACGTATTCCCAACTTAAGAATAGTAAAAATGACATTTCCCGTATAGACCAAACTATCTGTGATAGCTTTTTTATGATTTTGCAATGTCAAATTTGTACTTCTTTAATTGTATGTGTTGTGAAAATATCAAAAAATACGAAAACAAGAATAAATAAATTCATTAAAATCGGTTCAGTGGTTCATGAGTTATGCGTATGACAAGGATTCAGGGGACAGACACACACGTATACACACAGACAGACAGACACCGAACGAAAAGTTTTTATCTTGACCTGAAACGAAAAGAGGAAGTTAAAATTTTGAAATCGGAGAACAATTTTTTTTCTCATTTTAAAATGATCACAAAGCTTCTCGTATCTTCGACATGGCGAGAGAGTTAAATTAAATTAGGCTATAAGATATAATATATTTAAAGATAGCAATTGTAATGAATTTTATAACCCAATATTTTATATCTACATATAACATGCATACAGCATATGTATATGTACCTATAACTAAATCATTCTTTGAAATATTTCTGTCATGTATTTATGTACACATTTATTTGAAAATATCGTATAAATATATAAATATCTTACTATAGTCAAAATCAATCAAATATAAAATATATAAAACGAAAATAAAATGACAGATAATAAATTAAAATTTTATTTGATGTCGTATTTGTATGAAAGTTTTTTAGAATTATGTGAAGATATTTAAAAGGTCAATTTTGCCCATGTCAAAATACATAAAAGAAACTTTTAAATTCACTTCAAACTCACGGACACTTTTGGTTGTTAAAAAGTATGAGAAACCTGACGTAAGTTTAATATTCATGAAGAGGGGAGTTCTATAACGTAGTTCGTTGCCAATATTTTCATTTGAGTCTATATATATAAGCGGCAGACGCGACGTGAAGCATCTATTGAACATGAACCTTGCTCGTATTTTTCTGCCACCTTTGCAAATGATATTAATAACGTATAAATATTATTGATAGTGATAGTGAGGTTTCTATATCAATAAAGAAAATAGTAGAAACATCTTTCAGAAATAGTTTTTTCTTCATATTTCAGAAGTTCTTTGAAATGTCTTTTATGTAGTCTTATTATATTATAGTACAGTCAAAGCGTCATTCAACCGTGTATTTTGGGTAGGTAGCGATTTTTAAGAGGGCTTCGAAAGGAAGTCGGTCATGATTCTAACACTGAGTGAACGATGCCTTTTTGGCACAATTTTGAAAATAAGGGTGCAATTAGTTTTTTTGTTTATCTTCGTAACTGTGAGTCTGACAAAAATTTTGTAAAGGACATTTTTGAAAAAGTTATGAGCATTAAACGATGAAAAAATAGGTGATGAAATACTTTGAGGCAAGATAACTACTATATTGGATTTTCAAAAAAAATGCTTCCTAGCTTTTTTGTAGAGCGTTTCATAACAAACAATTTAACCTATTTATTTTTTTATTCGGTTTATTTTGATACGGCTATGAACAAAATAAATATTATTTTGTAAAGAATGCATTTTTGTACACAAACAAACCACATAGTAAACAGTCAATAGAGATGCGGTCAAGAAGCAATAAGCGACCCTTTGCTAGAAGTATTTAGCAAAGGTTTTATGACATGCACATGTTATCTACGGTCAGGGCACGAACACTTATACAGCGTCTGCAGTAACACACACCTACCCCCGCTGCACACCGCACCCTTAAAAATATTCGAGTATTGCAGACCAATTCCTAGAACGAGACGTTACGTCACAGGCACGAGCCTGCCATTCTACCGCCCGCACTGCGCGCGCCCCTGAGTTACCCAGCGAAATTAGTATAAAACTGGACGTATTTTGAAAACAAATGAGTAGAGATGGGCTTAATAGCTATTTTCAGATAGCAGTGATAACAGAGAGCAGTTAAGACAAAGAGCAGTTAACAGTAGCAGTGATATAAGAACAGTTTAGATTAGGATTGCCAGGTCTGAATATGGAAAAACTGAAGACCTTTTTTTTTTTTTTGTCGCGTCAATTTCAATTCAGGGATTTATTATTTTAAATTTATGTTATTATTTTTTTTGGTCATAACAACTAACAAGCTTGATTATCATTTCATCGTAAAGCTTTTAAATTAAAAAAAAATGTCCACTATTTTGTGAAAAAACCAGACTGTCCACTCAAATAATGGACACCTGGCAACCCTAGTTGTTATCAAAGTTTTACCTTGTTTTTTTATATCTGTATAGGTCTTTCGATTACTCAAATTGACTTATATAAGTGGGAGTTTTATTATGCGATAGGTATAATAGCACGTAAAAGTGAAATACATAAATATTAATAAATGCCAAATTATCAATTTTTTTATTTGAAAAATAAATATAATTAGGTACTTAATTATAAATATACTTCTTATTATACTTTACTAAATATATATAAACAATAAACAATATAACAAATAAAAACAAAAAAGAATATTTTCTTTTTTTAATAAAAATTTGTAAATAATATTTTGATTTCTTTATTTACTTAAAAAAATGAAAATAATTTTTATATTATAATTACATATTATATTACACAAATAACTTTTATAATTAATTATTATATTTTAAAAATAAGAATGTAATAATATAATATGTAACAGCGCACTCTGTTCAATACAAATATATAACACTGTTCTTAGAACAGTGTTCTTAACTGTTCATAATAGCAACGCAGCAATCGCAAGCAGGCCCACCTATATGGAATGGATATAGGATATAGCAGTGATTGCGGAACACTGTCGATTGTCGACGATATGTCTATCTTTGTTTGGTGCACGAAAAATATTTTAAAATGCGAAAATAAAAAAAAAGTAATGTCTTTTTTTTGTTCAAAATAATATTTTTGATAAATAAATAAGCTTAAGAAAGTTGAAATCAAAAAAGTTTTGTTTATTTATTAGATAACAAAAAAAAAAACAAGTAAAGAGCAGGATAGCAGAATAGCAGGCATGTTAAAGAACATAGCATTCTGTTCTCTGCTCAGTACAAAAAGCAGTGTTCTCAATAGCAGCTATCGCAATAGCAGTCTCATCTCTACAAATGAGAACTCCTTCGGGGGGACTCAACTGACGATATAGGAGAACTCCTTCGGGAGGACTCACTGATGATATAGGAGAACTTCTTCGGGAGGACTCAAACGATTGTTACACGGCTACAGGACCGCTTATTAGATGCGCCCTGCTAGTCAACAATCATAACGTGATAGACCAAACGATTGTTACACGGCTACAGGACCGCTTATTAGATGCGCCCTGCTAGTCAACAATCGTAATTCGATAGACTAAAACCGATTGTTATCACAGTTACAGGACCGCTTACTAGATGCGCCCTGCTAACTAACAGTCATTGTTGATATCCATAAAACTTCCTAGTGGGTTTCCGACACTAGGCTACGCCGTCGACGGAAGTCACCACTAGGTCAGCTCTTGCCGTCTCCTGCGACGCCGACGCCCGCACCGACGCCCTCGGACGCTATCTCCAGGTCCGCCCTGGGACATCGCCTCCAGGCGCGCTCACGGACGCTCAACACGTCGACGCCCCCGTCGTCGCTCACGACGCCCAGGCTTTCGCGGTCACCTCCAGCGTAACCCCTCTACACGACGTCCCGACGTCGCCATCTCAACCGCATCTTGGACGTCGACGCCGCCCAACACGTCAGTCATAAATCCCGCCAAACTCAAGATGCAGCCAACCCTTTAATTACGACACTACTATAATATACAATAGAACATAACAAATATTATTGTATATTCACATTGTTATTGTTTTAAATAAAAATAAACAATAAAACTCATCTCATCTGTCTCTCTCTCTCTCACACACACACACACAAACACGCCGATTCGTATCAATTTGTATTGATGTTTCAGCGTTACCAAGGGAGGTAAGTTGAAGGTTTGTGAGGTACGTAGGTTTAAAAAATTATTGATACAAAAAATAGTTTCAAATAAAAGTTGTTCGCTATAAAATTCCCTACAGCCTCCATGAGGAAATAAAATTAAAATTTCATTTGTTTATTCGCTACGCTTAAAAAATTTGCTAAAAGAGCACTTATTAAGTATTAATATCTACTTAATTTTAATGTTTTTGTTTATGTTATTATCTCAGGAAAATAAACATTTTGTAGTAAAGAACATTTACTGAAAATTTGAGCCTGATATCTTCAACCGTTATTGTTTTATTAAACTATTAATAAATTGTATTTTTATTAACAGTAAAAGTTTTTGTATAAACTATTTTTTTGCACAACTGTTTGCATGAGTTCCGAAAAACTTTTATGATCGATTGCCACCATATAAAAGTCAATTATTCAATTATTTGAAAAATGCCAGCGCTTAAACTTGATTGTGATATTTTTATAACAATAAAGTTTAAGCGTTGACATTTTACAAATAATTGAATTGTTGACTTTTATACGGTGGCAATCCATTTTATATAAGTTTTTCGGAACAAAAACTACGGAGATAAACAAAAAAAAAGTGTACTCTTATTTTCAAAATTTTGTCATTAAGGTATCGTTCACAGTCCCTAAAACTCAGTGTTAGACTCAGGGCCGATCCCTCTACGAAACCCCCTAAAAAATCGCTGCCCACCCAAAATGCACGATTGCCTTATTTTTTTACGACACTTTGACTGTACTATTAAAGAAAGTTACATTTTACAAGTGGTTTTTAACTATGAAGCAAAGCTTATATGGAATATTATATTTATTAAAAAAAAATCAGAATGATTTATCTTTCAAAAACGTTTTATAATTCAACGTCGTCATCTTTTTAAAACCAAACTCTACCGTTTTCGTAACCAACAGAAAAGAAAATGCAATTACATTAACGTGCAATATCGACATGCACTTTTCACCCTGGCAGAACTACATACAAATATTCCCCAACTCTCTCTTTGCTACAGACCGCAACGAGATGAAAATGCAAGAGCAGATAGATCTAAGGTTGTGATGGAAAGCACTCCTTTCTATGTATGTATATGTACGTACATGCACGTGTCTGTGTACGTAAGTGGGTGTGTGCGGGGGTATATACACATTGAATATTTAATGCCGCAAATAAAACTGACTTGACGTGTGCTGTTTTTATAACAGCTCTTCGACACGGAGGACCGTAAAGTTTTCTATTAGCGATTGGTGTGACGTGAGAGGCAATATCGCGTCTCCTTTATTGCCCCCCCCTCTCCCCAGAAACACACAAAGTATGTAGTATTTACCGACTAATATGTCGTGTACCTCGAACATAAAGATGATGTCGTATTTTCTTTTGTAAATGTTAGTTTATATACGATTTGAAAAGTTTATTTATATGTAGATAATTATCTTTTAATTGTGGTAAAAGTTTCAGTGGTGTTACGTTAACCCTAATATCATTAGCTCTAATGTTACAAGCCCTTGTATATTTAATCCTAATATCAAATGTATATGAGAGTTTCATAGTAAATATAGTAATTTAATATCTTTAAGAAGTACCTAAATATAAAACATAGTTACCAATTAATTGATTTTGTATTTGTTTGTACTGAACGTCTAGATGGATATATTTTTAATTTGGTTACATGTCACATGCTTACGTCTTATTTTCCGATAATACTTGAATATCGATTAGCTCAAGTCGATGAAAATTCAATTTTTTTTTTTAAATAGACTTCTAAAAATTCGTATTACATTAACTAAAGTAACAACTTCAAACGTCAAATACCTACTATGTAGTGAAGAAAATAAAAGATCAGAAAAAAAATACAGTTTTCTATTAATATTCACTATCTACATAATAGTGTGATTTTAGGAAAAAAATTGAATGGAACGATTAACAAATAATTGAAAATTGATAATAAATAATTAATTAGATATATAAATTAATTTATTTGGTCATAAGATTTTTTGTTGTTTTATAAGGTGTTATTAAAATTCGCTTTTTAATTATTTTATTTGGTCGTTAGATTCTTTTTTGATGCTTTATAAGTTAAAGTCATTTTTCAAGGCTTACTTGGGTATGTTATAGTTAATGTGAGATGAGATTATAAAAGTTAATTTTTCTTAAAATTTTTCGTTTGCAATCTTATTAAAATTTAACAGAATTGTATTTAAAAAATAAGATCTATTCACAAAATCGATAAAAAATATATGCTGTCATTTAAAAAAAAAGAGATGAATGCCATAGCAACGTAACTGATAGTACCATTTTTTTTAAATTATCATTACATAAGAAATAATTTCTCTAAAAACTGTTAAAACAGTTAAACAATGTACAGAAAATATAAGCAATATTCCATATTTTTTACATCCCCTGTATAAAAAATTCAACATTTCAAAATTTTACCGGTATGTCGACCTGGGAAACGTGGCAACAGTGTAAATAAACCAGCCATCCCTCATTTAATGAGTAATTACTGAATTTACAGCGAGTACCAACAAACTATTGCCAGTTTGATGTTAGGGCCGTTTGAAACATTGTTGTAACGACTTACAGTTTCTCTACACACACCTTAATTGCTGAAGTTTTGGAGGTGATTTGCAAATAATACGGACAATTCGCATTATTATGACCGATTGCTTCGACAATTCATATTTTAAATAGTTGGACATTTAGTACCTACAATAGATACAGTGGCGCACCTAAAATTTATTTCACCAAGAGAGGGGGGGGAGGTAATTTATTTATGAAATAATATATATTTTACATTTAATTATCTATATTTATGATTTAATTTTTTTTAAATACTCCCCACCCCTCTCAAATATGTCACTGAATATAGTATATCTATGTATTTATAGACACTGTAGCCGTATATACTTAACGTTTTAATTAATTAACAATTGGATTTATTACCTATGAAACATTTATAATATATAATATGTTCATTTTAATATTCAATTCATTATTTTTTTTAATGCAATTAGTCTAGGCAGTTTTTATATACAGTGTGTCCCAGGATAGATGTAACAAAAGGTGTAATGAACAAAAAAAATTCGAATTTCGGAATGATATTTAGTGATCAAGTCCTGTTTAATGTAAAACTAAGGTATACCAAAAATTAGTTGATTTGGTCTTCTACATAGTGTTTTACAATTTCGCTTATAAAACATCCTGTAGAAAATTAAATCAACTAATTTTTGGTATGCCTTTGTTTAACATCAAGCAGGACTCGATCACCAAATGTCATTCCGAAATTCGAAAAAAAATTGTTCATAACACCTCTTGTACATCTATCCTGGGACACACTGTATACTTTTTCGTTATATAAGATTATTTCACTTCGTCAACTTTATTATACCCCACTGGAATAACATATCCTTAATAGCCTCATTAACTTCATACAACATAAAATATATTAATATATACGAACATAGATATGTACATAGGTACATTTTTCACAATGCAATATTTGTTTCTAGTTAATATTTTATATAGGTACCTATCGTAAAGGTAATAGGTACCTAGATGTAAAGTTTGGTTTGAACAAAATATTTTTATTCTGTTAATCAACTGAAACACTTATATTTTTATTGTTCATTTTGTACCATCTGTCCTAAATGTTTCATAAAAAAGGAAATATCAAGACAAAAATAAAAATTTTAATAGACTTTTTACGGTCGAACAGTATTATGGTTTTTGATATTGAAAATTTTATGATAAATATTGTTATAACTTTAAATATTGATTGCTGAAAGCACAGAGCAAGTGATAATAAGGATATAAATACAAAAATAAAACCGCAATATGGCATCGGTATAAACCAGAATATAAACTTTTAAAACCATATACACCACAGCGTTAATAATTCAAAATAAATTTCAAATTAAATAAAAACTGAAATGATATATTACTGAATTACGAATACTGATGAAAATTTCAAAAATATTTTGAAAAATAACTTTTATTTTTCACTAGCGCATTGGTAATACCCTAGGATATTGATTCAATTAAACATAAAGTAATCATGCCCACCCAACATGCTCACAACACACGATTCACCGCGAATTGTTTTTTTTTCCGACTTCATGAAATTTACACAAAATATACAAAAATTGTACACCTAGACTTTACCTATACATTAGTGAAAACCGGAATAAAATCCGTTCAGTAGTTATTGAGAAAATCGAGTTAATTTCGATATTTTACCTTCCTTGGAGGTGAAATGTTTGTTTATATTTCAATTTTAAATCAATATATTACAAAATATTTAATTGTTAGCATGTGTTAAAAATTATGTTATATTTGTTCGACAAAATATTTGAAAGAGATGTGATCATAGTGACCTAGATTAATAAAATATTGAAATTCAATTCTGTATTCCATAGTTAGGTGCTATGTTTTTATATACCTAAATGACAGTTGTATGCTGTGACATTATGGAAACAAAACACGACTTGATAAAGATTTTTTTAGTCTTTTGATATTAAATCTTATATTTTCATAAAATATTAACAGCTACGATGCTGCACAGAACAATTATCTAAATGTGCAAAACCGCATTGAAATCGGTTTAGTAATTCCCGAGTCTATAAGCCCCCATACAAACGAACATACATTTTTATATATAGAGATAAATATTTATAAAAAGAACATTCTTAGCTATACAATTCATTTTTAATAAACTGTTCAGCTCGATGTAAACTGAGTCATTTTATATCTTCGGTAAACATTTCGTTGCACACTGTATTGATTAATGAAAGAAGAATAAATCATCATTTTTCTTTCATTTATTTTCGTTTACTGTAAAAACAAATTGAAAATATTTTTCAAACATAGATGGTACTCATGCAAATGGAATTTCTATTTATTTAAGCACTATAACTAATCTATTAAACCACCAGAAGAGGTTTCAACTATATAACCCCCCTCCCACACTCTTCTCTAACAAAGAGGGTAATTTGCATAACAAAACCTCTATGTGTGAAAACAATAAAGGCAAACGATTAATTATCCGTATTATCCTTCCAAGGATGTGAACACATAGATGAACTAAGATTTACATACGAAATTCACCTCCCCCCTCGCTATTCGATTAATAATATCTACGATCGAATCGATAGACTTTGGGGTTTGTGGCAAAAAATGTTAACATAATTTGCATACGATTTAAACAGTGCCGAGATCCGAGAGGGCTCTGGATTTTGTGATAAACAAAATGATAGAAATATTCGTAGTTAGAGTCACATAAGATTGGTTAATAAAATTCATATGAAGTTTTTAAAATTTCTTAATTTTTAATAAATAAATCATCCGTAATAAAATAAAAGTAATTGTATATTTTTTTTTCAGTCAACATATATCAATATATATTGCACACCCCAAGCTAATGCTATTAGCATTATATCTTAAATTTCTTTAGTAACACACTTAAAAGTTTACATTTTCTGAAAGAAAACATTACAGACTCCATATTTACTTAATTTAATATCGATTGGTTGTAATTTTCTGTCATAAAAATATAAAAGTTCAATTTGTTCATTTTTACCTATTTTTACACGACGGCAACATGCTACAGATCGTAAAACGTAATAAATAAACAGCAATTCTTTTGAATTCACTTCATCTATTTGCAAAATAGAACCCTATTAAAACTCAGCCAAATCAGATGTGGACGTTTTTTTTTTTGTTTGGAAGAATATACAAAAAGCAACTAAAACATTAAGAAGTATATACCTAATAATTAAATTTAACAGTTTTTGTTGGCGCCAAGCCAGTAAAAAATTTTTAATAAATAAAAAAAGAAAACCGACTTCAAAAACTGTTAAATTTAATAATAAGGTATACTTTTCAGTATTTTAAGGGTTCTTTTTTTAGTCGATTTTATTTAAGTTTTTTATTTAATATAAACAGTATCGTTTGGCCAATATTTCGACAAATCTTATAGTTCCTTTTACATAAATTCTGAAATAGAGTGTTGTTTGCAACTGACAGAATAATTAACTTGTTTATTAATATTTGGATACATGTCAATATAATGTGTAATGCGTATTTTGCAATAATTATCGTATCCTAAATTCTAAAAGACATAATGCACAAAATCGATAAATTAATTAAAAACTTTGGTATAGGTTATTTTTGTATATAAATATGAACTGTCAAAATTTTACCCTCTTCTCCGTACTGTGTTTATATAAGTTAAAATTCTTTTAGTCAATATTAAAAATTGTGATGAAGAAAAATATTTAATTAAATTATGTCCACAAAACAATTAATAAAAATATTTGACAAATAGCATTAGAAGGGAGTTGTATAATTTTCCCCCAACTTCATTAATTTTATTCGTTTTAAAGTAGACATTCTTCTCCTCGGTAAGGAATTCTTGTCATTTTTTACTACACTATAACGACATTACAGTGAAAAACGTTTTATTTTTTCCCCAACGCGCGAGAATAAAAATGAAACGGAATAAAATAACGACATTTCGAACATAATTCAAACTTTGTTATACATTTAAGAATTTCCGCCACTGTATTAATATAGTAATTTATTTTAGGGGACTCGATTTGTTGAGGAAATAAAGTATTTTATAAAATTCTATTATTTAAGGTAAAAGAAATGAAACAGTTTATTTTATCATAAATTTCTCAATCTTCGTTTGATGTATATGTTACCAGCAATATATATAATTCCTAGGTATTCTATAGAATGCCTAAAATTACCAGGCAATGTATGAAATTAATTTAATTATGTATATATGTTACCGGCAATGTATGTAATTCAGGCATTCTATAGAATTCCTAGGAATTCTATACAATGCCTGACGATTTCAGGCAAAGTATGAAATATTTGTTTAATAGAAATTTATTATATACTTTGCCTAGGCATTCTATAGAATCCCTAGGAATTCTATAGAATGCCAAGATTATATTAGGAAATGTATGAAATAAAAGACAAAATGATATTAATAAAGCAGATAGGTATTATTTAATTAATTAATATTTTTTACACCTATATTTTTATCTATTCTCACTTTATTTTAATTTTCAAAATATATTATTTTAATTTCCAGCACAATAAATATTCTTGTAAAAAAAATTCTGATAGAGCCGGAAATCGGATTAAAATATACTATTAATACATACTATTAATTTTTCACTGGACGAACGCAAGAAAAAAAGTTTAATAAAATTTAGTCGAATTAAAATGACAGCAATTTTTCGTCGGACTTACAAAAGAACTTACGTATTTTTTTATACAGCCGTTTCCGAGATCACTGTGCTACTTTACTGGACATACATACATTTTTCTATTATATAACACGTAAATATAAAATGTTTATATTGATAAATAAATCAGTATTGTACCGACAATACTGAATTGTAATCTAGAAACCTACCTACAGCTATCGAGAATGAACCAAGATTTTATATATTTATATTATATATTTGCATCAGTATTTTATAACATAAAGAAAGGTAACATATGTACCTGGACCAAAATTGATCGATTCACCCTATTTATGTTTATATTTCATACATTGCCGGCTATCAATTAGGTATTCTATAGAATGCCTAGGAAATGTATATAATTAAATTCATTTCATACATTGCCTGGTGATTTTAGGCATTCTATAAAATACCTAGGAATTCTATAGAATGCCGTATTTCATACATTGCCGGTAACATATACATTTATAGGCATTGTATAGACTATCTATCTGATAGCCGGCAATATATGAAATATAAACATAAATAGGATGAACCGACGAATTTTGGTCCAGGCACAGATGTTACCTTACTTTATGTTACAAAATACTTCAAATGCAAATATATAATTTAAAAAATCTTGGAACATTCTCGATAGCTGTTGATTTATAGATTACCGACAATACTTACTTAATACACGTCTGGAATGTTATTAAATGATGAAATAATATCTTAGATTTCTATATGATTTTTATTTTATCAATCTTAAATCATATATACTTAATGTGTCTGAACTAATATTTTATTTTATTTGTTATAATAAATATCAAATTTCCCAATATTGTTAATGTGATTTTTTTTATTTTAACAATAAAGGCCCTAAATCTTACTTAATATGAGTTCAATTAATTAAAACATATATATCTGCTTTAATAATATTATTTTGTCTTTTATTTAATTTTCCTAATATTATCTTGACATTCTATATAATGCCTAGGTAAAGTATATAATAAATTTCTATTAAACAAATATTTCATATTTTGCCTGAAATCGTTAGGTATTGTATAGAATTCCTAGGAAATATATAGAATGCCTAAATAACATACTTTGCCGGTAACATATACATATGATATATATGTATATATGGCATTTAATACTAACTTTTTTAATTCAGTACAGTAAAAGCTCTTTATTCGCGGGGTATATGTTCCATAAATATGCCGCGAATACAGAAACCGTGAATACGGAATGGTAATTTATATGGGATTATAGGGGATACGTTCCTAGGTGACAAAATAAATAAACAAATACAATATAAAAAAATCAATTTAATTGAAGTTTTTGACCATATTGATTAATTATTATCTTCAGGCTTAGGCAAGCGCGAATAAGGAGCTTCTACTTTACTGTTAGAACCCGTGCACACTACAAACTTTTATAGTCGGCCGATACTTTGTTCGGTTTGGCAATTGTTATGGAGATATATGGTACTGCGCACATGTACCAATTAAAAATCAGCCGATTAAATAAACAAAAAAACTGGGCAATTCTCATTTGATTAACTTTCTACCGACTGGCATGGTGTGTTTAGCACATACTAAACTGTTTAATCGAACCTGATAATTTGATCAGGTTGATAATTTTTTTCGGCTGATAATTGGTCAACTATTAATTGACTAAAAGTTTCGCGAGCTCTTGCAAATATTAAGGTAATATAAATAATTTTAAATAAAAAACTTGTTTGCATGTTTTGTAATTAACAGGAAAAAAGGGATGCACAGTCGAGGAATTGATGTGAATACGTGGCAGTGGGGTTAAATAAATTAATTAATTTTTTTTTTTTTTTTAATATTTGTAAAATGGACACAAAATGTTGCCGATAGCTTAGTCTTAATAAAGAAATATATATAACTAGTATTATATAATACAATTATTTCTTATGATTTGTACGAACATAAAAAAAATTAATTAATTAATACGTAATTCACTTTTTAATTATTATTTATAATTATTTTTTTTCAATTTAAAAAAATGTAATCACAAAATTAAAAACGTTACTGCGTAGAGAATATATTCTAAAATAATGTTATTTTTTTTAATTCAATTAATTATTATTTACTAACGAAATCGTGGAAATACGATACTTTTTATTTTTTTATTCAATTTAAAAAACTTGAATCAAAAAACAAAAAACTTTAGGTAGGAAAAATATATTCTAATATCCTGTTATTTTTTCAATTAATTTAATTAATATTTACAAGCGCAATCGTGGACAAATAAAATTTAATATTTTGTTGTTGTTTTTGAATAATATTAAATCTATTACCCATTAAACATGGTTAAATGTTTTGATTGTGGTAGTTGCTCTGAGTGTCGAGATGTACAGATTATAAATTTACGCTAGTGCGCAAAACTGATCTCTGCGCGTTACATCAAGTTTCTGAAATGCTCACCCAGTATCTGGCATAAAACGTTATTCACGTCAAAAAGGGAAAATACTTTATATCCGATATTAAGTTCTTTAAAAATGTTGCATGTTATATTCTTACTAGAATAATATATTTATTTTATTAATCTCTATGTTTCCACAAATTAAATAACATATTTATTTAATCAAGCCATAATTAACAACATACTAGTATTTATACAAAAGTAACTCATTTGTTATAAAAACTAAATATAATTTTGCATTTTGATGTAAATTTTAATATTTCATTAAAATTACAAAACAACATCACAAAAAACTCGTTTGTAATTCAAATATCGCGCGCTTTCACGATTACATAATTTAAAATAACACCAACACATGTATTGGTTGATCTATTGTGAACAGGAAATGAGGCCTGGGTATTCCCATCGCCACCACAATGTACTTCCGGTTTGTCAACATCATTTCAAGTTTATTGATTGATTTTCCAGCAGAACGTTGTAGTAAATAACTTTTATAATCAAAATTAAATTGGGAAACCTTTATATGTGACATTATCTGTACGATACACAGCCTGCCTATATTTTATTATATTCTTCAATCATTCTGTCATCGTGGAAGTAATTTTAGCGCCAGCGGGCTAAATTAAACTTCGACACATTATACAGGATGATCTCAAAGAACCATCTAATGACTTTTTTTTGATGGTTTTTTTTATAAATCATGTAAAATAGTTTTAAAACGATTCCTGTTCTTAACAATTTACATAACATAAGAAATTTTTTTACATATTTTTAAATCTTTTTATATTTTTTAAGAGAAAAAGTGGTTTATATCGCCGACCCCTTTTATGATTTTTTCACTAAATTACACAAATTATGGCATGTTTACACCAAAGAGACAAAATAGCAATACATTGCTTTTAAACAATTTGTTAAGTTAAATTTTATGAGACTCAAAAATTAAAAAATATATGTGAGGACCTTTTATTTCTTTTCAAATAATTACATAGAGGGAAGAAGTTACTGGAATTGTTTTAAAGAGCAAAAAAACTGAATATATCGGGTCATCCATAAATTATGTCATACGTTGAAGGGGAGGAAGAGTCTACAAAGTGTGACATGGTGTGACAAGTGGGGACAGAGTCACATCTACAAAATCAAAACAATAAATTTTATATGAATTCTGAGTAAAATTTCAGAAATAATTACACTATGTTGTTTCGAAATTTGTGTGATGTCACAACAAGGGGTGGGTCACACGAATGTGATAACTTGGTTGGGAGGGAGGGGGGGTGAAAAAATCATGAAATTTTTGTGACGTAATACGTAATTTATAGATGGTTCCTAAGAGTTAATATTTATTGATAAATGAATTAAATATTAAGCAATGAAGTAAGTATAAGGGTACCCAATATTAAAAAAATCAACAAAAAGCATAATTAATCGCTTTTGCTTTTGAATGACTCATTTAGACCAAAGCATCCTGACTTTTTAACTATAGAATACCAGAAGAAAACTATGTCGAACTGTCCAAGAGAAAAGTTCGCCGATTCCCCCATAAATATTTTCATAACCTAAATTCCGTTTTCACAAATGCCAAGCCTGATGACATTTCATGGATGAATTATTCTGCACAGTTTGAAATGGCTTGACTTTTCGTTGCTCGCCGTCGAAGGTCACGTGGATATCAATATTTAATAATAGCCCAACTTGTTATGCAGCTTCTTCTTTGTATTAATGAATATTTTAATTATTAATACAGTTCGAATGTGATTTAAAAAGCAAATGGAATATATTTTTACGCAGTTTATTTTCGTTTAACACTAATCCTCAAAACATAAATGTTGTATCGGGTAATCCATAGATAACATAATATCGAAATAGCATGGTTTGGCCGTAAAATACACACCCCTTCAACTTTTAAAAATGTATTGAATAATAAAGTTGTCAACTTTGTCAATTTTAGTAATAATAGTGCTTATTTATTTATTTTAGGGTTTGATTTTTGTTTCTAGTTTGGTAATTATGGATTTTTTATTTTGTAATGATTTTCAAACATTTTTTGGCAATTTGAGAACAGAGTCTAGAAAACTTACTTCCTTTCAATAGCTTTTGTTTTCTTCATGAGTCTTTAAACACCCACCCCATCTCCCACTACCCAATTATTAATATACCATCTGTTTTTGATTTGAACACAATATGAAAATAACTTGTTTTAAAAGATGGTATTATCTGGTTTTGATTCAACAACAATTTAAAAAAAATTGTATTCAATGAAATAAATATTAATGAAGGAATATCATTTACAAATCTGTTAATATGAAAATGACAATATTTAGATAATGTTTATATAATTTTTTAAATTAAATTCTTAAGACATCATATTGTTAATTATGAGAATATTCAATTAATACAAAATAAAAAAATAAAATTTCAATCGAAAATGTTTGGCTTTGATTGAAAAATATATGCATCCAGGTATTTTTAATGACTCAATATTAATATTTGGTACAAAAAGTCATCATAATTTGAAAGAAATCAATAAATTACGTAGAAAAAAAATCAATTTAGACAAAAGATGGTATTATTCGTTTATCAATTATTTTATAGTTTTCGTTTTTCAAACAAAAGAGGTAACATAAACAAATTGGTAAATAAAAATATATGAATAACTGCATAGAAAACTTTCATCAATGTTATATTATTATATACATAAATACTCGTATTTTAAAAAAAAATAGGCGCTCCAGACCCTAAATACAGATTTTCAATAGTTCGACTGATATATAAGAATATTTAAATTTTTGTGTTTAGTCGTAGTGGCTGTTTTCATAATAATAACCGTTTAAAAATTTGTGATTAAATAATTTTATAACAACTATAAAATATCCAAAACATAAAAAATACAACAAAGTTGTAATTAATAGCGTCAAAGAAGTAAGTTTTTAATTTTTTAATATTGAATCGGCCAGTAATTAAGAACCTGAAACTTTGTATAAAGTTTCGTGAAATAACAGTCAATATAATTAAACTTATAAAAACTGTTTTTAACTTATTTCATTAAAATATCGATTTTGCAGTAAATGTTTATTTTTATTTTTTTAATGAGAATCTATGGAATTGATAATTAAAATAATTAACAGGTGGCTGAAGATAAAGTTTGTATTCGTTTTTTCTCATTATTTATATATAATTAATAATAAAATACTAAAGGGGTAAAAAAGTAATTTTCTAGAGTTTTATTTATTTAATACAAGTACACAAAACGACAACTTCGGCTGCCATTAAACATTCTAATGTTTGCATGAAACAATAAAACAAACTAGAGCCGGTTCTGTACAAACATAATTAAATATATCTTACATACAAGAAATTCATAGCTTTATGAAAATGCACTTTAAAAACTTTAATTACTATGGATAAGAAAAATAAAACGCAAGCATTCTCAAAAGAAAATTTATAGCAGTTTTAAAACAATGTACATACTTTTTTCTTAGCTCAGAATATTTATTAATATTAAACATATTTTATCATTAAAATTAAGTTTAATTATAAATTACAAAAATTTGAAAACTAACATTATTTATTACATTGTACAATACAAATATTAATCTTGTGAAAAATAATCATTTTATTCGAGTACACTTAATTATTAGTTTGGATGGACTCATCTACCAATTAATTAAGTTCATTATATCACAAATATAACAAAATCTAGAGTATTTCAGCGAAAAAATCAGACAATCCAAAAATATATATCCATTTTTAATGAAAAATATAGTACTATTTGTTACCTTGAATGAAAATTTTGACACTTTTAGGTTAGGATGTCTCAATAACCTGGGTTAATTGAACAATGGATTTCATTTCAGCATGCCAAAAAATTTTGGTATCGTCTATTGACGTCTTGGTAACATGTTTTTTGTTTCCCTCTGTAATTTAAATTCTGGTCATTTTTTCAAATTTTGTAGGGTTCCAAAGAAACCCTATTAATCTCATTTTGTCGTCCGTCCATCCGTTCTTTTTAATCAATCAGTTGGGCGGGAGGGGGGGGGGGGGGGGCTAAGGAGCTAAAACTAAGTAAAAAATGTATAACCAAACAAGTCGAATTTGACCCTCTTTTTTTCAAAAATGGCAGGTTATTTTAAAGCGAATGCAAAAAAAATGTATACCAAGGCGAATGGAGTATCAAAATGTAGATTTCAATTAGTAGAATTGGTCTCTATTTTTTCAATGCAGTAATTAATCCCTCCTCCCTTCTAAGTCGGTAACTACTGGTTCAAAAAATCTAAAAAAAAAATTGATAACGAGGCTGGGACTACCAATAATAAATACTAAAGTATTATCATTATCATTTCAAATTTTGGAGAAATAGAGAGAGGTAGGCGTCATTGAATTTTTTTTTTATTTTCATGTATAGTTTTAAATATATAATCAAAATGTTGTGAATAATAGTTGTAGAAAATATCAAATATCAATTTGTTAATATTATTTTTTTAAAGATTTATATCAGAAAAACCGTAATAAAAAAAATTATACATAATATTATTATATAAAAAAAAAAATTATAAACAAATTTTTGATATAACGAACCGTTTTGGAATAATAATATACACACTCGTGTATATATATAAAAAAAGTATGTAGTGGACAAGGCAGTTTAATAACACATAAAAACCTGACCAACTAAAAAAAACAGCCAACAGCAAATGGAACAATATTTAAGAAACGTGCGTTAAACAAACATTTGTTTTGGTCGGAAATCCCGGAAACTAGATGGACGACACATGTTCCGGTGAGCTGCAGCAAAAAGAGCGAGTGCATTCCATGTTTTAGAGCTTAATGGAAACACATGTCCGTCGACAGGTGTATTTATGGTGTGAGATGAAAAACTGACACCGGCCTACCGAGATCATTTATTTTTGTCTTGTACAGTATGATCCAAATGTCGGTGTTCAATAACTAAAATATGTTTGCACAAAACCACCTATACCCAATCATTTTAGATTTTTTCACGAGAAAAAAAAATGTGATTTCTTCATCTACTACGCAGGGGACACTCAACTGCGTCAAAAGTTTTAACTCGACAGTTGTCTTGCATCTTACATTGAATTTGATCTAAAATGATCGGGCTACTAAGAAATCGATAATTTTTGAAAAATATTAAACAATTTTTAAAAGGACATCACTTAACAAAACTATTCTTGGCTACACAATATTTCAAATAGTCTAATGTAGTAAACTTTACATAATATGAACTCAGCTGGACTGCACGGTACCTTCCATAGTGTGAATCCCCACTCCTCAAAGTCCGTATATATTTGTACAGTTGTCATTTATAATTGAGAACAAATTAAACGCGCTCTACTTTAAATGAAATGAGAAATAGTGAAGAACATTAAATAAACTATTCTGACACTTAATAAACTATTACAGCATTTGAAAACAATTTAACCTTATTTTATTTGAGGGGGGAAGGGTAATGGAACATCCCCCCTCTTTTTTTAAAGGAAGTGACTTACATTTCAAAACACCTGAATTTAAGGAATTGTGACCTAATGGAGCAATTCTGAGGTCAGATTCACTTTTAGCGACTCCGAAAATATAAAAATGCGTTGGTCTAGTCTCTGGCACATGATTTTTTTTATGTGGCTGTGTAATAATTAATTATTTAAATTAAAATTGAATTTTAAAAATGGTTTCCCACATAATTTGATCAGTGTATAAGGTCACAGTCGGTATTGACATATAACATATATTTTACATATATATAACCTCGCTGGTTACAACACTGTTGGGGCCTAAACCGCCTCCCCCAAGCTGGTCTCGTGTCTTAATATTAATATAAAAAACTTAAAGTAATTATGGGGCGAGTATTTGTACTATTGTTGCATAAAAATCGTTTAATTAATTTCATATACACACTAATTGCCTAAAATACTTTATAATGTGAAAAACCGTTGATTAAATTTTCTCGCCCCACATGCAGTTTTAATTAGTTTCTATTCAAAATGAATTTATATTTTCATTATTAATCATTTAATTTGTTTCATCATACTAATATATAAATCTGTAGGCTTTGTCTAAACAATAAAAATATTTTGATTTTTTCTGTAGGTATACCGTAGTAATATACTATTACTTATTTAATATATTTTGGTAAGATAAGAATATTTGTATAATAGTTCCAATCTGAAACTAAGAACTTCTTGTGTAGTCGAAACATGTATCGAGTGACATTGTTTTATTGTGGTTAAAGAGTACAGTGTTCATATTTACTTTGGGTTACTTAGAAACCACAGTTTCCCCGTTTTCCAGTAATAACATATGTTAAATGTAATGGTAATCAATAAAATGATGGATTAAGGCGATACAAAACAACAGATGTGGTCGGTGGTCATATCCTTTATGTTCTTAGAAAGTAGCAATATCTATACTGAATCGTTTTGTACTATCGGTAAGGGCGAGATAGGTCATATTAAAATAAAATTCAAAGAACAATCATTTTTTAAGTTAAATTCAGGGTTAAACTTTAGTAATGTAACTAAATACGCGCGCACCATGCAATGAAAATAACATGATGAAGTTAGGTTAGGTTAGATGTGCATATATCTTATAAATATATTCACTCGTGTGGGTAATACAGATTTCTGTCATGATAGTTTTTTTTGTGATGTTATTAGTTTCGCATTTGCTCGCTACTAGTTTGTCACTACTAGTTTCAGCAGTTGTTTTTCAATCATTCCAATTATTTTGTATAAAATTAATAAATGTATAATTAATTAAAAATTATTTCTTTATATTGTCTGGCTAATTTTATGCAAAATATTCTAAAAGTTGATCTTTTCGGAGATAAATATAAAAATATACATAAACATAGCATGTTTAGGTGCTCCTTGGAACAAAAATTTTGGATTTTCGTAGGTTGCACCCATTACAACTTTTGATCAGCACAAAACAAAAAATCCTTTTGCTCTACTGCTGAAACGACTCGTTTGCAAACATGGATTTATTAACAAAAAGTGATTGTTTCAATGTTCTCGACAACTCCTGAAAAATTGTCGGTATGTTTACGGGACATTCTGAATAAATTAATATTTGTTTTTAATGGTTAAAGTAATAATTGCTCATATTTTTCATATAAATACATCGTCCTTTAAACTTTAAGTTGATCTCTTCTCCTCTGCTATCACTAAATAATTTAATATGAATTCCTTAAAATGTAAAATTGACTAAATTTTGTCCACAAGTAAATAGTTTTTTATTAAATTTATTAAACAATATTTAATTAATAATGTGAAAACTTTAATCGCTGCGAATTTCAAGGAATCATTTTGCGCTAGTGAAACAACTTTGTTAAATTAGTTTGTATACTGTTGTCTTAAATTTACACTTTATGCAAATATGTTAAAGCAGACAGGGGTTTCTCTATATAATTTATAAAACCGACATACATATTTATGAATTTGTATTACACTTGTATAAAAATATTTTATAATATCCGCCGTACCGAAAAATGGAAATACATTTTATGAATATTTTTAGTTTAAATTTATAAAGCGGTATTCTTTTGATTTATTCAATCACTTGTGTCAAAATTATAAAAATTTCATCATCGTTAAGTTTTTTGTTTTAATTTGAATCATTATTCTTAAATGGGTTGTATTTTAAATGTTTTTATGTATATTCAAACTTTGTATGATGAGGAGTAAAAACAACAGCTGTAAAATAAATTAAAAAATATCTACCATGGGAGCCACGGGACTTTCTTATACGTAATCCTGGCAGTGAACAGTGTACGTGATTCTTATTTTATTAAAACTTATCTTATTTTATATAAACTATAGATAAAATTATTCTCTACATTATGTATCAAATGTTTTTTTTAACGTAATAACCGAAAACGGATGTTAACTCTTGTCAATTTTTGAATTTTCGAGTTATTTTTGAAATAAGAAAAACATATTTCAGATAAAAAATATAAGTAAATTATCATTTATAGTTTATTCCCCATGCATTTTTTTCTCTACGTAGTACTCTACGTATGATACCTATCGCAAACACACTGTTCAATCTTTGTAATACGTATAAGAAAGTCCACACTCATGGCAGATATTTCTTCTCTGTTATGAACCATTTGAATTATAATAAATAAAAAAATTGTAGAAAATTAACAAGTTACTTACAGATTAGATTTTTATATTTTGATTTTTGTTCATTGTTATATCTGGTTTGCATTCCTGATAAATATAGGCAATCATATATAACTATAAACGCGGGCTGTGAATCTTTCGGGTTCATATTGAACGTAAGAGATTTTGAAATCTTGGATCATGAGCGTGCGTAAATATTTATAAATAATTCAACTTTTTTTCAAATATTGAATTACCATTACTGAATTTATCAGTCGATAATTTAACTAAAGTTGTATTTTGGTAATCGGATCTTCTATTATGGGAATTACATATCTAATAAAATATTACTATAAAACGGAGAAACTGCGGTTTCTTAATCACTAAAACTAAAGTTTGGAACTATTAGGCTCTTGATGAGGACTTCTTGTGAAGTCGATACTCGTGTCGAGCGACATTGTTTTATTGTGGTTAAGTTGTAGGTATATATTAAGTTTTAATAATCAAGTATAACAATATTAACCCTACATTAGGCGCGTATTACATAGATAAACTACTCTTTTAAAACCTATTTACACACGCACCCTTTTGAGTAGCTGTTAAAAACACTTCCTTGTATATTCTTAGTTAGTTAGTTTAACCTTGGGTTGCATAAAGCAAAATTAATCATGATTAGTTAATCAGTTGTTTTCAAACCATTATTACGTCGATTCTAAAGTATTCTTGTAAGGTTAAGAATTATCATATTTAGTGAATTGTTCATTTAAAAATTGAGATTAAGTTAAGAATTAACATTAATTATGGTTTGAAAACAACCGATTAACTAATCGTGGTTAATTTTGCTTTATGCAACCCAAGATAAGTGTTTTAGTGCGATATCGTGAGTATTAACGAATCAAATATAGTGTTTAATCGAGTGGTTTACGTTCGTGCGGCAACGGAGGGTTAATAATTGAACACTATGAGAAATATGACACGACTATAAAACAAAGAGTAAATAATGTTATAAACTAACCACATAAAACTTAATTATATTTTTTATGTCAAAGTTTTACTTAAATATGCTTTACTAATAACTTCACATCTGCAATGAAATAGCGCTTTATTTCGTTTCATTTTTTTAATTCTCTCGAGACAAAATTCTGAGTTAAGCAGTTGAAGAATGTAGAAGAAGTTAAAGAGAATGCTCACTAAATATTTAATCTGGTTTTCGCGTGTGGTGATGACAAATGGTGTAACAACGCACGAGATTCTGTAACCAGACTGATATATTATCATAAAATTGTCTTTTTCCTTAACAGACTGTCTTGTTTATGTATATATGTGTAACTACGTAAGCATCCGTTATATTACACGTTTATTTGAAATTGGATGTCATTTCAACAATCTATAAACTAGTGAAATTTATAACAGGGTTAGTCAAACCTGGTCATTTATTTGCGTAACTCATTCTTAACTGAGAACCACTTATCCGATTTACATGTTTTTTTTAATTCATAGGTATGTTCTCTGGCCAGGTTCTAGGATATATTTTGTTACGTTAGGTAATATAAGGAATAAGCAGTGACGATAATAGTAAATCGTGGCCAAGGAATAGTGGAACTAAAGAAAATCTAAAGCTGATGCAGTGGGAAGAAATACAGGTAGAATAATTGTAACAATTACGAGAGGAAATTTATAAAAATAATAAATTAATCGATGTTGAAATTCGCTTATCACAAACTTAGTAGGCTCCTCCCATTTAATTATTATAATATTTAAATCATTTCTCCATGTACCAAACAAAGACAGATATTTCGAGACTCATTTGCTCGATCAAGAAGTACTCTTCGTTTATAGTACTCATATATATTTGTGCGATTAAAATATTATGTAATAAGTAAATATGGCAATAAATATTTGATATTCCGAATTTTAGTATTTAACTGTGTTAAACTTGATATAACATTAATTAATGAAATGGGCGTATATTTGTGTTTTTATTTAAAATGATATAACTATACAAGCTTCGCCTTAGAAAAAGAAAACCGATGTTGTTTGTCTTAATATTTTCGAATATGTTGTAAGCGATTCTGACCTTTACGGTGGATGACGACATCTGAAGCCCATAGTACCTATTCAGCGTGTATTAATTCTTGTATTTAGAGAATATCCCACGAAAAATAAATTTCAAGAGTTAATTAAATATTTTAGAAATAGTACACATTTTTTATACCACTGTCTTAAAGAATACCTATTTGAACTTTAACAATTTCCTGACTGCATGTAGTACTCTATATAATTTGCGTGCATCGAATACACTATACGATTCCAATCTAAAGCACATTAATATTGCATCGTAGGACGTTAACCGCACGGCCCTGGCTGAAGCCCTGTCTATGTTTGAGGGAGGAAGGGGGTTACGGCGCCCTGTAGACGTCGCTGTGCTGCACGATATTGCGTGTAGCCGCTAAATGATTATTTACTGTTGACATGTAAACCGTATGTATCAATGCTTCTTAACTTTTTTTCTCATGATCAAACCCTGAACATTTTTCATAGAACTTTTCATCTGAATGTTTAATGAAAAAGATAGCACTCTTGCTGAGGTAAATTGTATCTCATTTAATTATTAACAATAAGTCCACTTACCAAACACAGTTTTTTTTTGTCCTTGGAGAGAGCAAACACCATTTTACAAATAAGGCTGTGAGTTCCAAAACTCGTTCGTTTTATTTAAAAAAAAATCGAGATGTTAGGTATGAGCTGTCAGACATAAAAACCCATGAAGAAGAATAAGAAGATTAAATAATACAGATTTCTATTATGATAGTCAATAAAACAGGTCGCGCTTACAAATGTCACATTCCCATTTTTTATCTAATAAATTTTCAGGATACAAAGTAACCTATATCCTACCTCAGGATGCAAGCTATTTCTCTGCCAAATTTCATTAAGATCGGTTCAGCGGTTTAGCCGTGAAAAGGTAACAAACATACAGACAAATAAACAGACACTTTCTCATTTATGGAATAAATGATTTTCTGGAAAAGTATTGAACCAAGTATAAGGAAACGTGTAGTGACCGACCGAAGTTTCGGTTTCGGCTGGTTTCGGCCTAAAATATTCAGATTTCAATTTCAACCGTTCAGTTCCTTTCGTATGATTCATAATTTATATGTAGTTATTTTTATTTTTATTTTAAGCTATAAATGGCAAAGTTTTAAACGGAGTTCGTTTTTCCTATACTTATTTATATTATTTTCCCTAACCAAAAATGAGCAAAAACATAAGTAAACTTGTCTCAAAATTACTTTAAAAAGATTCGGTTTCAATTTCGATTTCGGCCGAAACTGAGATGACAACCGAAATTAGATTTTAGTTTCGGTGACGGTTCAAAAATCGGTTTTGGTCTGTCACTACAAGAAAATTAAATTTTGATTTGATCACTTTGGCAATTGAGTGACACAGGCAGTAGATATGTATGTATAATTTATAATATCTGCAAAACTTTAAGTACCCTCGGTAAATATTTGAAAGGAAGACGTTGTTCGAAAATTTTTCATTTGTGAATATCGTACGCTTGAAGGGAAAATAATATTGCGTCCGGTCATGTGTGCGTAACTACTGTCCATTTCTAGTGGAGGGGGTCCGTTTGTGAGGAAACGACGCGTAAATTCAAATAAGAGTCGATCACGATGCGAATGCAGATGATGTCAGAACACGAAAGAAATTCTGCTGCTTGTAAAAGTTATGTATCCAACAGTGGCGTAGATACCACCAATAAAAAGAGTTAAAAGTTAATTATTATAATGTTATTAACTTCCCAATTTTATTGTAATCGGTCCGAAAATCAAAATCAAAATTTTTTTAATATTTTTATGTTTCAAGGTAACTATAGTATATTGACACTATTTTCAGAAAAATGTGTGTGTGTACGTGCGTGTCATTTTTTACGTGCACGAAATCTTGCAAATAAAAAATGCTATTGACTTCTTTGGAGTTTGTGGGTAACCTTTGAGGTCCACATAACGGAAGAGAATATAAAAAAATACTTTACCTGTTAATACGATAAAAAATTCACATTTTTGTCGACATTAAAATTTAAATAATCTGAACCGTCACTGTATCGACCTTGAAAATCTGGTATATGTGATTTAATACGTGTGGCATATTAGCTCCGTCGAAACGGCATGGCGAGCGTTTAAAAAAACGCTTTGCTGGTGTGTAAGAACGACGACCGTCGTGATCTCGAAAATCTGTATTATTGAATTCAATCAGACTAGCATTTAAGAAAAAACGGAGTTCGTCGAGCGCTAGAATCCTTTTCATTTGGATTTTATGGAAATGATACAGTAACGGTCACTTTGTTAAGTGCCAGCGCTTAAGACTATTTGAATCATAAAATACTGTTACTTTTAAATATTTATCTTCGTTTAAGTAGTTCAGAAGCAAAAAAGATTAACTTCATAAAAAAGCGAGAAATGAATATTTTTAGAGACTATGTTATTGGATTTGAATAGTACCTAGTATATATAGTATTTTTCATTTTTTGTAATACATTTATATTTCTTGTAACATTTATGTGATACAAATTGAATCAATCGAAGAAAATGTTACATTATATATGTATTAATATAAAAAGAAACACCTGACACGCTTTCCTTAGAACGCCCACAAACGAATTTATGTAATAAGAAATGTGCGTGCGTGGTTAAAAAATAAAGCGTGAATTCAAAAGCATATAATTTAAAAATCAATCATCTGAACGATTTCAATATGACCTAATAATACTCAACAATATCCATATTTATTAATATAAGCCCTGTCCGGTTCCGAGGATCATCAATAGGTTTTAGTCCATACAAACCGAGGCGCAGCTCCTATACACTGGAAAAAATATTATGTTAGATTTACCTATCATAGTTTTCAAGCAATATATTTGGTTACATATGGATAAACCGCAATTTGGTTTAATTGACCAAATCTTCTAGAAAATATCTAATAAACAAGCTGTGGAGTGCGACCCTTGAGGTCTACACAACCAACTTCCCAACATGGTACATTATCAATACTTAAATACTGACTATTTATTGTTTCTATATAGTTTATGTGAATATGATATTTCAACAGTAGGGGCATAAAATATCACTTAATACACATTTAGACTATTTTTTTATTGGTTAAATTATATCCAAGGTTTCCATATACATAGTTTATATGAATATGTTATTTTAACAGAAGGCGCCTAAAATATTACTTAATACGTGTCAGAACTATTTAAAAAAAAAATTAGATCTGATAAATATTTTTGAATAAATTCTGAAATCTACTTTATGCAGTCTTTTTGTACTAACAAAAAAACGGCTGAACCAAATTCGATTAAATTTCTTTCAGATCATATTCACGTTAAGTCACTTCGATTGGCATCCCAAAAAAGTCAGTAGCATTTTTTATTAGCGAGATTTCGTGTAGGAAAAAATGACACGTACGTACGTACATATGGTACACAGTACACACACATCTTTCTGGAAATAGTGTAAATATACTATAGTGACCCTGAAACATAAACATATGTTGACATTTTTTATTTCGATTTTCGGACCGATTACAATAACATTTAATGTTGGGAAGTTAATAAAAAACAAGTCAAATATTATTTCATGTGAATCAAATATTGTTTTTGTTTAAAATGTGCTAAGATATTTTGCAACTACTTTTCAGTAACAGACAGTCTTAATATTGATCGAAAATACACATTCATAACGAGAGTTAATCAACTCTCTTTTCAAAACTATTATATTTATAAGGTTGTTACAAACCAATATTTGATTAAATTTCAACAAATAAAAAATGTTCTTTAAACAATCAAAGATTGTTAGATAAATCTAAAGTGGAGCGAGTTAAATATAATGCTAGGATAAAAGTAATAAGAGTCCATTTTTTCTATGTAATCGAAGTAGTCTGCCATCTCTTGAAAGCTTTAAATAGTTCTTTTACTATCTGCTAACTAGTTTATATCTCAGAAAGTTTATATATGATATCAATGAAATGAATACAATTAAATATAATTTAGTAATAAATGATACTGCACTGTATTTATTTATTTATATTTTGATTTATCTATGTAACGTTTTGTATATCATTATTGTTTAATATCTAAATAAATAATTATTATTACCATTGCCATTATCATGTATTATTTTTATGTATGTATAAATCAGTCAAAATTGGGGGGAGGATGTTCCATTATCCCCCCCCCTCAGTAAAATAAGGAAAACCTGAAGAATATGCCATTACCGACATCACAACTATTAAATATCACGTGTTGATGTGTTAGAATAGACCTAACCTAACTTAACCTAAGAAAAACTAACCAACCCAAAACTAATCTACTCGATTTCGTCCCAATAGATTGCCCTAACCGAGGACAATTAACCTAATACTCATGTGTCATTTTATTTCTTTAATGAACTAAAAGTATTTTCTTGCGCTACAAAAATACTGATCAATATTGTTGACAAATGCTATAATAGTTTATTAAGTGTTAAAATAGTTTATTTAATGCTCTTCACTATTTCAAATTTCATTTAAAATAGTGCGCGTTTAATTTGTTCCCTTAATTTTTGTTAAATTTAACATTTTTTTCAGTGTAGATATCTAATACATACACGCATATTATACATAATCCTAGAAGCCAAATACTGAAATACATTCGCTCAGAATGATTAAATTTCAGCTTACATTATACAGACGGATTATTTTAACATATCAAACAGAAGCTGAAACACTAATGAACATTTTACTGGCACTGAAGTCGCTTTTATTGTACATATATACAAACTTCAATCTGTTGCAATGAGAATCTTACTTTAAAAGATATATTATTCACACGATGTTTGCTGAATGTGACCTTTTCATTACTCAAAAAGTAAATAAATAGAAGCAGTAACACTTTTGACGATGTGGATATGATAAAAAAGCAGCGGAACAGCTGGAAAAAAGCTGACTAGAGAAATGCTGCAAGTACATGATATGGAATTTTCATCGCTAAATATTCATCGAGTATATTTTATTTTCAGCAGAACCAATCGTTACGGTTGAATATATAAAAAAAATAGGTATTATCTACATTGTTGTCAACTATTGAAGAAAACATATATTTACAATTAAGCATGAATTTAAAACAAATATCTTAAATATATATAGATGCTGTAATTCACTAAAGCATTTCCCTTATTACTCGTCTTGCCTTACTAATTGATTGTCAAAAAGAGTCATACGTATGTATATACCAATTCCGTCTAAGGGACAAGAAGCGGGATAGTTGTTTTATTACTCATGTAATTGTGTACATAGCGTACTCTCTATCAAGACATCTAACATTTACAATATTGCTAAGTTTTACTTCGGTCAAACAAAAAAAAAAAACGAACAGAAAAGGACAGTCTAGCTGACAACAATGAAAATATACCTTCATTTAAAAAATAAAAAAATAAAATTTCTCTCATAACTTTCATTAAGTGCTTTTTTAAAACTACATATTTTTGCTTCATGCACTCTTAGTTTTATGAAATATTTTCATAAATTACTAAACATTACTTGTCAGGGAATAAAAATCATATTTGACTTTTCTACAGTATGTTTAATACGAGCGTCACGGCAATTTTTTCCTGGAAACCGTTAGAGGGTAGATTTTAGCGGGACACTTACCCAAGATGCTTTAGTATTAATAAGTTGTCCTGGCATTTCCGAGGCATATTTTCCATTAATTTCATGTCATAATCTGGTGACACCTTCACCGAATGTTTCACAGTCCGCTGGATTAGTCTTTAAGTGTGGGTAGACTAGGTATGAATGATGGAAGAACGTACCCAAAAAGAAACTTTGTCCGGAAAAAATACGTTGTCCCAATCGCGATCTGAATTTATTTTCGTCCAAGTAAATCTTTTTTCGATGTTTTTTTGGATAGTAACGATTTCTTCACTGTGCTTCGATATTTCACTCTATGAGCCAGTAAACGCCTTTTTATCAAGTCATACGACACATTTAGACCCTTTTTACACAAAACGGCCTGCCCGCCACGCAAACACCCGTAAAATCATTCTGTCCTTCTTTTTCGTCGTTTTTTTGCACATAGCAAGGATCTAACAGGTCATCGACGTTTTTTTACGTCGGAATAACATTTCACCCACTTATTTACAAATTTCTTCGAGTTTTTTATGTTTAGACCGCGGCTACGAACGACATTTTCGGTATTTCGGATGCAAATATAGGAACACGGCTTCGTAATGTGATGCGTACGCGGCGCTCATGGTGAAGTACGTTTGTCTGTGTCCACGGTTTTCTATATAAAGCATCTTGGAGGAAGGGTTCCGCTATCTTTTCGCTTTCGAATCTACCCTCTAACAGTTTTAAAAGCCGTACACGTTCTTATCAAACAGACTGTAGTTTTTGTACATTACCTACATTCTTAATTACTAATTATTATTTTTTTTTATTACATTTTTTTGCGTATGTAGGTATATTCATAAAATTAGCATTATATTTTAAATTTTCTGAAAGAGATCATTACTTATTGTTAGTTTAATATCGATTGGTTTTAATTTTCTCTTATAAAAATATAAGCAAAGTTTAATATGTCAAGAAATTTAAATTTTTAAGTGACGGCAACATGTTACAGGTCGCAAAACGTAATAAATTAACAGAAATCCTTTTAAATTCACATAATCTTTTATCAGAATAGAACTATTAAAACTCAGCCAAATGAGATAACTAGAAGTAAGAAATTTTTCAGTTTTCTTAAACAGAAAACGATATTTCTGAAAAAAAATTGACGTGAAATATTTAGTTACTCTGATAGTTAAAAAAATATCCACCGAAAAGCGCCACATATAATAATCTGTTGTCTTTTTAAATTATTTTATTCAAAAGTGTGACTTTTTTTGCAAATTACAATGATTGATTATTTATCTTGAGTTCTGTTTCATTACATAACATTTTTAATCAAGATACAATTTGGTATGCATACTTTTTTCAATTTTTGTATTTATTTGTTCTTTGTGACGGATCACTGTAAGAAAAATAAAATTATTAAGTGGTATTATGTCATTTATTTATTATGTTTTCAAATTAATGTACTTAAATAATCACTATTATTACTAAAATTGACAAAGTTGACAACCTTATACATTTTATGTGCATTTATGGCCAAGCCATGCTATTTGTATTATATGTACATATATACGTGAATGCCAGTTGAAGCTGATTGTGAGTTTCTGGCAGTTAATATTGATCAAACTAAATGCCATACAGACATTTACAAGTGATGCATATCTGACGAGACACCCGGTATGTGCAAGTGTATAGAATATAGATATATGCACATGCATATTATTTATAAAATATACCAAATGCCGACACCTCTAAACGAGCAGCTATTGATATCTTATTTCTCGAACGCGATACTAGGATTCCAGTCACGGGAAAATTGAAATTCCTCTCCGCGCCGCCAGAGTATATCAGACCTTCCGTCTAAAGACAATACACTCACACACAAACAGGCATATACTCTTGTACGCATTGTTATAGTATTTCTCTCTTTATCTTTAGACTTTTCCCCACGCAGAAACATGCTATACTTTCGCGTAGTCCTATTTAGTATGTAGGTAATGTTACAGAGGGGATCAGAATTTTTTGTTTTGATTTTCTTTACAGAATTATCAGACATGTTTTGTATTTCGAGTAAGAAAATTCCCATGATTATGATGTATTGCTTTGTTCGTAATAAGTAACAAAATTTTTGCAAAATACAAGGTTAATTTACATAGGCATATTTTATACTAGCGCATTGTGTGTTACCCGGGAATATTAATTCAATTGAACATAAAGTAATCATGTCCACCCGACATGCTCACCCAACATACCCACAACACTGCGAATTGTTTTTTTTTTTCGATTTACACTTTAACTTTACCTATCCAATAGTAAAAACCAGAATAAAATTCGTTCAGTAGTTATTGATAAAATCGTGTAAAATTATATTTTAAAACTCCCAGGGAACACCAGGTCCCGTCCTAGAATTTGTATAAAAATCAAAAATAAATAAATAGGTTAGCAACAATCATAATAGAAGTTAAATGTTTCTGAAAATATAAATGCTACCTTCACAAAATAATATAGATACAAAAATAAAATAATACTGTTTCAATTGTAAATTTAAGTGTATTATTTGACCATAAACCATAACACTGCCGCATTGTTAATTAAAAAAATTAAACTAATTCCGCGACACCATATATCTAACTTTTATATTTAAGCCATAATGACTGCTTTTATGTTACAAAGAAAATTAAACATTTTTAGGTTATGTTTACGTGGACTTATGACCTGTAATACATTAATTCTTATCGAAATATATGATTCCGTCGTCATAAATACTTAATGTAGATAAAGTTTGCCTTTTACAGCATATTTTTATTTGTTTATTGGTAATAATTGACATTATTTAGTTCTGAAACTTTTGTAAAATTTTACCGGTCACCCCATACCCCTCATCCCGTTTATTTTGGGGCGCTTAATATCTTAGAACAGCCCTGTATGGACGTATGCATGTGTGTGAAATACAGATTTTAAATCTTGGATTTATCGCATTAGTTGATAACAAATTAATTGTTCATCAATATTAATATCCGCTCTCAATCGACTAAGATTATAAACTGAATTTCACTTTATATGTATACATACTTTAGCAGAATTTATTAATGTATTAAATAGGTTGGTATAATGAAATTATATTAATCATAAAACATAAACAACTTTAATTTTGATATTTATCTACATTTCAATCATTTTTGATTTACTTACCCTAAATAGTTTATTGTGAGATATAAATAGAAGTTATATACTCCATCGATATATGCATATAGGAATACCGATATAAATATTAACAACAATATATAATAACGATAAAAGAGCGACTCAAAGGTTCACACTTCATTTGTGTATAGCGCTACGTGAAAGGTTTTCCAATACACGAAATTGAAATATAAATGCTTCATTGAATTTTCCAATATCCGATTGAGATTTTTTCTTCTCGATTTGTGAAAGCCGTTTCCCCCTTTAATTTATAAAAACAACTTTAATTAAATACGCTCAATTCCGTTTTCTTTATCAGAAACTTTTTAAATCGACCGTTTGCATGAGCTGTAAATGAAAAGAAATGTTTCAATTTTTATTACAATATTTTTTCTCTGTGTTCTCGTTCAAGAGAATTTATTGTTTCGAGTATTACAAATTCTTTTCGACATAATGATTTCAAAAGATGTGCTTTCGGACTAAAACAGTGGTTCTTAACTGTATTTTACACACGTAATATTTTATCTTCAAGCTGGCAACTAAGGTACTGGCACCAGTTATGGCCACTATAAGAGCAAGGTTTACTGTTTTTGTGATTGACGGGTTTCTTTTTTGTAATTCTCATGAACTCATGCTACTAACCAAACAAGTAATTATTTATTTAATCAATTTAATTACCAAAGTCCGAAAATATGGTTTATTTTTTAAATTATAAATTTTTATTTTGTTCGTGTTTTTTTCTGCAGTAATGGATACAGTAAAACCAGTAATAAGCACGCAGTGATGGACACTTGCTAATGATTACAAAATGATAAGTATTACGACACGAATGATATAAAAGAATGAATCGTCAAATTTGAAACAATGTAAAGCAGTTGCTATGATAATATAATAATTAATTAATAAATTATATTAATAATTAGTTTAAATGTCCACCATTTTGACACCTATTGGCCGATTGTCATCAAATCACACTGTAAGATAATTAAATGTATATAGATTAATGTATATAGATAATTTTTTGCAGGTCGTAAGTCCACTGTGGCTTAAATATAAAAGTAAGATATATGGTATCGCGGACTTTATTTGAGAACTTTTGATTCTACACAGTTCTTTTCTACATTATTTTGTTCAATATTAAACGGTTTAGGCAGCATATTGCAAAAGAGTACGTCTCGATTTACTATTTTCGTCACTAATTATTCCTTATGTTACCTAACGTAACAAAATATATCCTATAACCTGGCTAGAAAACATATCTATAAATAAAAAAATAAAAAACACATTTAAATCGGATAAGTAGTTTCCGAGTTATAAGAGCACTAATGGACAGACAGAGAGAGAGAGACTTTGAGCTTTATTTATATCAAGGATGACCGCTAACCTCTTCATATTGTTCAATATAATTAACAGGTAGCCTAATGATCGTGGAGAAATTGGAAAGGCTGTTCAGAAACTCAAGTTTGAAGTATTGACTCACCATCTACCTATATAGTCCCGATCTTATCCCCCCAGACTAACACCTGTAAGATCCACTCAAGGAGACCTTAAGGATTCAAGGATACATTAAGGAGTCGTCGATTTACCTCGGACCAAGAACTAAAGAAAGCAGTGCATATATACGTACAGTAAAATGCAGAAGTGATCGTCAAGTTTTCATTCAAATTCGCGTATCACAAAATTATTAGGCTCCTTCCATTTGATTATTATAATATTTGAATTATTTCTTCTCCATGTACCAAATAAAGACATATATTTTGAAACTCATTTGCTAGATAAAGAAGTACTGTTCGTTTATAGTACTCATATACATATGTATATTTATGCGATTAAATTATTATGTAATCTATTAAAAATTGCATAAGTAAATTTTGAGGCAATAAATATTTGATATTCCGAATTTTAGTATTTAAATATGTTAAATTGATATAAAATTAATACATGAAATAGACGTATATTTGTGTTATTATTTAAAATGATGTAACTATATAAGCTCCACTCTAGAAAAAGATAACCGACGATGTTTGTCTTAATATTTTCGAATCTGTTGTGGCAGACGACTTCTGAAGCCCATAGTACAGTATACTGCTCAGCCAAAAATAGAAGATAAACAAGCTTGTGTAAGAATGGACAATATGCATTCAAAAGTAAGGGGGCATGTTAAAAAATGTTGTTACTATAAGTTTTTAAAGCACTTTGAACCATACAAAACGAGAATTTTCATTTTCAAGAGGGGTGGTCGCAGATAATTTTGCTATGGGAGGGGGCATGTTACCCATTAAAAAAAATTTTCTTTCACCTACATCCTACATCCTTATTGGTACTAATTTTCTAATACATAAAACTATTTAACTCAACATATATTTCGCAAAAAAGTATTCTGCCCCTCTAGAAAATAATCTAATGGTGCCTATGTATACAGTTTGAATATATCATGATGAATACTGGATATAAATAAGAACGATTTTCAAAGTTACATTAAAACATTAAGAGTACATTAAAAACGAATATAAAATAAAACGAGTTTAAATTATTTAAATTTAATGAAAATCGAACATTTAGATGTAAATGGTGTCGTACCTATAAATAATAACGCTGTTTTGAACATTTCCTAAGGCGTTGTTACATTTCTAATTGTGACATGGATGAAGAGTAAATTAAATGTTTTAAAAATGTTGTATGTATGTCAGATTAAATATTTAAAATATATACTTTAATTGATCAATTAAAAACACATAAGTATTTATCTGATTCTTATAGACATTAATCTGTTGTTTATTATACTTTTTTATGAAAAATCGTTTAACCAAATGGATCTGGGTTTTTATAATTTAATATTATACAGGATGCTTTACAACTAGTGTAAAAAAAAAGATCGAGGATATAATTTTAAGCAAAAAACTTTAATAATAATAATAATAATAAAGCATATTTTATGTATTTTGTGTCATATAAGCTTCTACAAGAACCCAACTAAGGAAAAAATTAAAGAACAAAAAATACTTGATAAAAATCTGTGGGCCCACTGGCTCCATACACCTCTGGTCTAAATTATTTTTATTTAATATTGGACATCGATAACACTTATTAATAACAAACCGGTTAACAAAATTTCATAACTGTATCATAATGGATTCTCTAAATATTAAATAAACACTCATTTTTGGCGAAATTTTAGGAAGGTTATAGTTCCCTCGCGAAGAATATCCGAATATCTGTTTTTTGCTTAAAATAACATTCTCAATATACTGTAAAAAACATTTACACTAGTTGTAAATCACCCTGTATATATAAACACAGCTTAAATTAATTATAATCAATAACCAATATTAATTTAGTTTTCAATCTAAACCATAATTATAGCGAGCATGTTCGGCTATCTCGTACCAAATCAAAATCAATTAATTAATTAATTAATTAACTAACAAAAATATATTAAAAATACACAATTTAATTTAAAACAGTATGCATATAATCATATTAAATTAATTCTCATGGCTAAAACTCATAATTTTTATTATATAAATAAATCCCACTAACAACATATTAGATATGTTAAAATTATGAACTAATTTAAATCCACAATCAGATTAGAATAGAATTACTTTTATTAACGCTATAAATTTTTCTAATATACATACGTACCTATATGTAATTTTCAAAATAGAACTTTTTTGCACACCTGATAATAATATTCTATAAAACACATATTGTCAAATAGCACAAGTTAATTGACATCTAATTTTGAGTTTAAGATTTTTTTTTAATTTCAATTCCACCATTACTACCTACACTTTCAATTCAAAACACCACGAATTATTCAGTGTGTTGAGTTAAGGATTCTGAATACATACAACCAGGGCTTCGAACCGGAACTGAACCGAAAACCGATAACCGGAAAAATCGTTATTTTTTGCCGGAACGAAAACCGGAACAGAACCGAAATAAAAATATCGGTTTTTACGGTTCAGTATATGTTAAAATACGTGCGTTAACATGATCTTATTTCCCACTTCAATTGTCATTCGGACTATCATACAAGTACCATAAAATATTCTAAATTATGGTAGAACATTTTTTTTTAATACAAATAATTATTATTTTTTTTAATTAATCACTCGGAGCTGAACCGAAAACTGAAAAAGCCGTTATTTTTTGCGGAACGAAAACCGAAATATATTTTTTGCTCGAACCGGAACGAAAACCGAAACGAAAAAAATAACGGTTCGTAGCCCTGCATACAACTAAAAATAAAAATTCATTATAACATGTATGTTATAATAATATATTGTATATATGAAAGGTATATAAATCCTTAATTGATATTAAACTTTAATGAAAAATTATATCTAATTCAAATTACCGTGTTACAATTTAATGTAAATTTAATATAAATTTAAGCAAAGTTGTAACTTCATAAATTTCAATTTCCTGGCAAGGTAAGTGAGTATGTACGTAGTATATATGTATGTATGTATGTATGTATGTAAGTAGAACGAGCTTGCTATGCAATAAGCGTGCGCAAATTTATAACTATCCTATCTGAAACTATGTTCACTTTAAGTGTTTTATTTATGAACATTCTGTTAAACATTTGTTACAGAATAATATCATTATTTTAACTCTATCCCTTCAACTCAACTGTAAGCTCTTATACTATGTACACATATACATACATACATATACTATTATTAAAACGTTTTATTATGAAAACTTTTTATACCAACATTCAACAAAAAAAAAACTTGCTTTCATAATTTCTACCGCTATATTTTTAATTAATTCAAAGTTATGTTTTACTAA